>OY728161.1:1727678372-1732678372 GCA_963277665.1 Viscum album | reverse complement strand
ACCGTGGTGATATCTTATAAAGTAAAAAAAATACAAATTAACAAAAACCCTTACAACGTCACAGTCTTCTAAATTAAAAATATAATGAATTTATAAAATTATATGGATTTATAAATTTAATTTATTTCATTGATTTTTTTGAAATAAATTAAATCTATGTTTAATTTAAACACCAAAAAAATGAACAACTTGTGGATGTGATTCAAATCTCATTTTAAAAAAAGAGATAAAAAACACTTATCTTATACTTTTACATTATTGAATATTTCTTAAAATAAAATATTGAAAGAATAAAAATATTAATCCCATATTTTATAAACATATTCATATATGTAACCATTTAAAACTATTATTTATATTTATTCTCATACTTGTACATTAGTATGTTTTTACTTATTTTTAATATCATGTTTTGGTAATCTTGATTATTTTGAACTAATTTTGTAATAGTAGATTATTTATTTTCTCTCCTCCAAATTTCATTAGCCATATAATATTAAACGTACTAGAATTTGTTATCTATAAATATTTATCTATTTATAATTTCATTCTAATATATTATCTTTTTTGACCTATGATGGTGATATTGGAGATGATCATATTTCAGTGTTATTTAACAAAGGAATAATGGTATCCTTATAAATGAGAATAATATCATTTATATCATTAAATAAAAGCTATAAATAAAGTATTTTATTATTTTTATCATATATTATCAGTAGTTGTGTTTTCATATTCATCCATTATTTAACGTCATAACATTTTTTATATGGGTTGCTTTTCCAACCTAATATTGAACATGCCATAATTAATGCGTGATTATGATTATGAAATAGGTTTATTTTTGAAAAATATCATTATTATTAAAGAATAATTAAATTAATTATTTTATTATAAGGAATAAAATAATATTTTATGATAATATAATAAATAATATTGAATATTTATTAAACTTTAGATACTTTACTTTGTCATTGTAATAATCAAAACAACACAATATTTAAAATTTCTTTTATCAAAGAAAGAAATGGAAAGAAAGTGAAATTTTATTTTTTATAAGAATATTAACAATTATATTATATATATATATCACATTTATTTATTAGTTTAAACCTTATAATTAGTAGAGATATGTGATGATGGAAAAGTTGAATTTGTCACTTCGTGAAGGTAGTAGTCAAAATAATATATGAATAACAGTTTAAGTTTTATTAAATTAAAAAAGTGAAATTTGGTTAATGATTATTCCATTTGAATTAAAAAATATGTATACAAAAAATGATGTATTTATATAAGAATTACAAAATCATAATTGAAAAATATGATATAAATGAATAATTTTTTTTAGAAAATGAGCTCTCGTGTAGAGAACTTTCAGTTTTCCCATGAGAATTACATGAAAACAATGGGATTATTCTAAAAAATTTGAAAATAATATAATATAATTGAATTAATATCCTAGGGAAAGTGAAACGGAATGGTTTTAATGACTTGAAATTTTTTTTAGTGCATTTAAGGGGTGGTGGAAGTCTCTGTTTTAAATTGGTGAGAATGAAATTTTTGTGAATTCCCTTTACAAAAATATAATTTCAATAATCAAATCTAAAGGATAAAAAATTAACAATAATGGATTTTTGTGGGGATACGATCCATAATATATTATAAAATCAATTATGAAACTGTTTTTAATATGTTTCAAGCCCATTCCCACTATATTTATTATTTTTACCATTTTAGATTTAAACATGGCAACATGTTTTTTCTGAAAACATTATCCTTTTTCCAAAAAATAATTTGGTATTTATTACATAATATATTTATTAAAATTCCAAATTTTAAATATTTTTTTATTATATAAACTTTATAAATGTGATAAAATTTAAATTTAAAATAATAAAAGTATAGTGTATAGAAATTTTTTTTTAGGAAAAGGTACCTGAACTCTAAAATAAAAAATAGAAGTTTGTAAACTATAAAAGTATTTTAAAATTTAAAGTATATTATATAAATTTTTTTTTTGAAAATTAGTTTCATATATCTCCATATTAAATTTATATAATAATAATTTCATAAATTTCATGGTATTTCAAAAAATGGCATTTTTTATTATTCACCTAAGAATCAAAAGTTTGAAATAAATCAAAAAAATTCCATCTTAAAATAATATTGTTATTATAAGTAAAAAAAATATGTTTATTCTTTTAAATTCCAATTATAAAATTATAAATTATATCTTTAAAATGAATATAAAATATGTAATGAATAATATTTTAATTGGAAAATTGTATTTCTAGGAATTAAGTAGTATTTATATTAGTTCATATGAATTTCAGATTTAAATTAAGATATAATATTAGTTTATTAAAAAAATTTAAATGATTTTAGTTTTATTTATATGGATATAATATAACACAGCATGAAAAAATATTTTTTTAAAATTTTATTTTCTACTAAATTATATTTACAAAATGCTATTTATATTCTAAAAAATATATTTTACCCATCAATTGATATTAATCTATTATTAATAGAAGTTTTATTATACTTGGAGTTATATTATTCTAATATATGATGGATCTTTTTAGTTCATTGTGGAATTTAAAATCATTTACCCATCCAAATATTTATTATAAAAAATTATTTAGTAAAGTATTTTTTCCATTACATTCACCACTAAATAAATTACATCTTCACAATTTTAATTATTATATACTAATGAAAAAAACTACGGGCATGTAAATGATATATATGACTCAATAATTAATTTCATTTATGGTTTCATCCATATTATTTTATATTTGACTAGTGATCACATCTTATCCCTTTTAATAGTCATATAACAAACATTGAGTTTAACCTTTTGTGTTAAATACGAAGATATAATTGGAGTATTTTTTTGTAATGAGTATATATTCAATCTTTTACCAATTTGTCAACATTAGAAGATTTAGTATTATATTGTTTTCATATATTTTAAATTATCATGGTCTCTATTTGTTGAGAAACAATACCTAAGTATTATCAAATCATATTTTACTGATGGAATGATACAATGATATTATCAAAAGAAAATTCCAATAATCATCTATTAAAGAGGTGTTATATACTTTAGATAAAATAATCATACCACGTGATCTTTATTAATAAATCAAAATCTAGTCATCAATGTGATGATTAAAATCCAATATAAAACATTATAGGAATAATGAACTAGGGTGAATAATATAAAAATTCAATAATTCATAGTTCCTGAGTGGATAATTGGTGTTCCTCACCCCCATCATTTTTAGAACATACTTAAATAGTTATGGTTTTATATACTTTTACTTATTCCCTTGGTTGGAGAAGATGTTAGTTTAAACTATCATTTTAATCACTTTAATTAGAGAATTATTTTCATGGTTCCTAAATTACTCACTTATAGAATATTAAATTTATAGTGAATCCTTTGGATGAACATAAGTTTACTCATGATGTTAACTAAATTATTCGATAACCCTTCTTAGATTTACTATTAATTCCCTCCATTACCATAGATCAAACATCTTATAGTGCCTTTTCGACATTCCACTAGGTTCATCTTCTAGAATTTTTTACACGAATGATTTTAATCTTCTTTCTTCTATCATATTCTTCACATAAACATTTATGAGACTATGTACATTTTTTTGGTGTGTTTGGAAATTAAAATTACCCAAAATTAATAATAATAATTTATATTAATAGCTAGTTTTAAATAATCATAATATCTCATACTCCAAATATAATCCATTTAGGTATATTATTGAGAAAATATATGCATTTCTTGTGGAATTAATTTATGAACTAGGTTCATTCTAGATTCATCCATTACTCAAAACAATACAGGTTAATGTGACTGAGGTTTAATTGATATCATAAAATTATTATCTTAAATTTTTTCATGAAATAATCTACCTTGAAATGTCTTACTCAATGAAACCGACATATTAGATTTCAGTTTATTTTACATCACCATTGGTTCATTATATGTTTCTTTAGATTTATACCTATCATAATTCATATTCTAATTACATAACATAATGAGTCCTTTTTAATGGAATACAAAGAGAATGTGATCAATAATGTTATATCCCTTGAGAGTATCTAGCTAGGTGAGAAGTTAAACCACGTTATCATGTACCATGTGATTATTGAGTAAATACCTAATAAAACGTTTTTTGGTCACTACCCCTTGGTAAATATATTCTAGACATGCAGAAACATGTAGTATGTGGAGAAGGATTTTATTTCTTGGATGACAACACAACCTAAACATTACCAAATATTTTAGATGATACTATATACATTGATTTATCCATTATACATATCCATAGGGTTTTCACTAAATCCCTATCATTTTAATATAAAAAAACTAAACAATTCCTAAAAAATAACTAATCCCTCCACTAATGCCAATTATAGTGACCCAAATAAAAGATATCCTTATTTCACATCATTTTTTATGTCAGATACTATATCTTATAATAATATCGCATAACCAAGAGAAAATTTTTCTTTATTGTTTTTTACAGATAGTTACATGGGAACCATATTTTATAATCATTGAAATATATCTCTGTAATCGAACTATTGAAGATACCCTTCTAGAATCCCTATAATTTATACATATCCTCATATTCTGGAGAATGGGAATATAAGAAAGGGGTGAGCTCAAACAATCTATTAGGGAAAAAATATCAATATGCCATGAGGGATTATATTATAAGAATATATAAAAACAAAAGAAGAGAAAAAAATAATTAAAAAGGAAATGGAATAGTTTGATTGATCGTAAAATCATGAATGAAGTTCTTGTACTCTAAAATGAATAATTATTCACCATTACATAATAGTGTGAGATATACATGGAAACATGAAATGAATAAATAATATCAAAAAGGTCATGAAATAAAAATGACTGGAAATTAATATAAAGAATAAAATCATAATCATAGTTTAATGTTCACTCTCAAGAAAATAATCACATTGTGCATAAATTATAATAGGGGATTGAGTTAACTCTTCTTTCCTATAAAATTAGTGGAAATATTCCGATGGTTGATTGGGTTCACTACCCATTCCCATAAACATAGTGAAAATATTCCCACAGAGTGTTAGGGTCACTCCCTAATCTTAAACATAATATCTCATGAGATTTAAATATTTTCCCAATTAAGGAGAGTTCTATATAATTCCAGGCCCACCATTCACATAACATAGGTTTCTTGTGCTAACTATATGTGTGCCTTTCATTGTATCTCGAGAGATGATTAAATTACTCACTACATTAGAGGGATATATAATTGAGGACCACAATTATATAATTAAATGTATAATATACAAATGAATAGGTTTTCCACATATGTAAAGGGAAATATATATGTTCCATACACATGATAAAGCCCATTAGAAAGTATTGGATTTCATAATCATGGATCAAAATATTATCAAAGTTTATATCATATGAATTAAAAGTATAAGTAGTTAGATGATTTTGGATTTTCATATTTTAATATTGAAACATAGATCTTTATCATTGAGTTAGAATGTAGGAAAATTACTGATTATTATTAATGATAAGTGAGAATAAAATATATAGTAGATAGATGATGCTTTTTGAAATGAGCATAGGATACCATAAGAAATGAAATATATTATTATTTCTCTTTAGACAAAAAAATGATCTATGATTTTTCCATAAAAAATGTGTCTTTATAAAATTCATCTCATATTGAATTTTTTAATAAAGGTGAAAATTTTCATGAATTAAGAAATTGGAATATTCCATTATGTCGGGTTTACATATATGTGGGGATTTTTTGGGGAAATTAAAACATGTATTACCTAAAAAAAGTAATGGTATAGTTAAATATTTATATAGGTGGGGAACATATATACACAATTTTTAAATAATTAACTTGAATATGACAAAATAAATTGGATATAATGTAAGATAATGTGTCATCCATAATTAATGGGTGTGGTTTCAAGGGATCCATATTTATCTATTAAAACACCATTATATAAATCCCACATAATAAGAAAAGAATATAATAAATTTTATTTTGAGAGTTGGATAAAGATAATATAAATGTCACATACGCTAACACATAATTATAATTCCAATAATAAAAGATATCATTATAAGGAATGGGATTTATGGATAAGGATGGGAACCTGTTGTTAACAGAGATGTGAATAATTCTAAAAAATGGTATAGTTTATAAGAATAAAATTCCTCATGTTTTGAGATTTGAGTTAAAAATTAATTTTCCCCAAGAGAGGGATATTGGTTTAAATTTAAAAAATTTGGGTTCATGAAACCAATCATTTGGGTAATATGTTCAAGGTGTGATCTTAAAACCCTAATAAAAGATATTTTGAGTTAATAAAGACCCTTAAATTCTAACAATATTGCAAATTGAAAACTCACAGAATATAAAAAATTATAATGATTAGTAAATAAATTTTAATTAATGAATTTTATGACCAAAAAAATTTATTAAATTCATAAACCATAAAAAAGAACAAGTGTTGAATATGATACACATCTTAATGAATCAAAATTGATATGAAAAAACCCTTTCATTTTATTCTTTCTTAGTGGAACACAAAAAAAACCTCCTTTATAGAAATCATAACTATCATAATAAATTATTTAATAACCACATTAAAAAATATAACCATTTATAATTCTCATTTTATTTATTCTATTACATGAATATTAGTTACTTTAACCTATTTTCGACATCTAGTGCTAGTATTCTTGATCATTTTAAAATATTGTTAATAAAGTGGTGTCATTATTCTCTATTCTACAAAATTATATCATTCATATACCATTAAAGGAACTTCAACATATTGTCTATAAAAATTTAAATATTTATGATTTTAGTCTAGAGGATTTACTATTTTGATCCTTGAAGGTGATATTGACAATGAGAACAGTTTAGTAATTTTTAACAAATGAATGGTGGAATCTTAATAAATGAGTTTTATATCAATGTAGTCATTAAATATCAATAATAATGCATTATTTAATTATTTTTATCATGTATTATCAATATTGAATTTCTTATATCCATTCAATTTATTATTTTATAGTTCTGATTAAACTGGTCAGTATACTACCCCAATCATGATCATACTATAATTAATGGATGATTATGATTATGAAAGCCATTTATTTTTGAATAATAAAAATAAGAGGGGAATATAATGATATTAATTATAGAATTTTAGGTATCCTAGTAATATTTGAGTCAATATTAACTAATATGAAAGAAACATGATAAAAAATGAGATACGCTACTTCAAGGAGGTGGTAGTCTTGATAATGAACAAATAAAATTTTTGGATCTCAAATAATGAGAGAGAAAATGGGTAGTGTTCCACTTGGATAATTTTGAGTTTTCCTTATGAAATTCCATAAAAATGGTGGGAATGGGTAAATTCTTTATAACTAAAACTGAAAGTAAGTAGTGAACGATTCTAGGATAAGTAAAAAATTGCACGGTCTTGAAAGGTAATATAAATTTTACCGTGCCTGGAATGGGTGTTAGAATTCCTCTTTTATAACTAGTGATAATGGAATTTTTGTAAATACAATTTATTTTCAAATAATTTAATTACATTATTATAGTAAAATTGTTCCCCAAATTTATAATAATGGGTTGAGGGGGGTGATAAGTTATATAATTTCTCATGTAGTAAATTAGAATCATATTTTAACATGTTTCAAGCCGTTTCCACAAGATTTATTTTTTTTTACGAATTTATATTTTACCGCGGTAAGTAGTTTTTATTATCAAAATTTATATATTTGTGAATTAAAATAATGTGTTATTTATTTGATAAATTATTCCTTATAATTCCAAATTTTTAATCCATTATATTATATTTACTTTTTAAAAATGATAAAAATTGATTATAAAATGACTAATTTACAGCGTATTAAAAACATGTTTAGTGAAAATTAACTTAAATTGTAAAATATAAAATATAGGTTGGAAAACAAAAAAAAATATATTGAAATTTATATTTTACTTTATAAAATAAATATTTATCTCAAAAATGGGTTTCATAAATCTCAGAATTGTACTTATATATTAATAATTTCATAAATTTAATATTATTTGTAAAAACTTTATTGTTCACAATTCACTTTGGAGACAAATGTTTCAAAAAATAAAAAAATATTCACTCCAAGATAAATTTTACATTATTTGTTCTAATAAGATATTATTTTTATCTATTTAAAATAATAAAATTTGTAAATATATTATTTAAATTAAAATAAAATATATACAGTAAAATTATTTTATTTGAAAATGATATATCTAAACAGTAAATATTATTATTATTATTTCATATCGATTTATAATTTAAATAATGTATTTATATTAGTTCATATAATATTTTAATGTTTTTCAATTTACTTTATTATTATTTAATATTCAACACGAAAAAACAATTACTCAAAAAATAATATTTAAATATTCAATATTCATTTCTAAATAATATTTATAATCATAGAATTTAATTTTAATAATACATTGATATTAATATATTTTTCATCACTATAGGTTATAAATTTTTTATAATTATATATTTTGAAAAAGTCATGGATCATTTTAGTTCAGTGTTTTGTGTAAAATCATGTATCAATAAAAATATTTATTTAAAAAATTACATAGTAATATCTGGGGTCTATACATTCCCAGTAAATAAATTTCATCCTTGAAATATTAATTATTACCTATTAATCGAAATAAATTGATTGTATCTAAAAAATATTCCCCATTGAAGATTTTATTTATATTGAGGTTTCATCCTTAGTATCTTAAATTTTACTCATGAACTAACATTTTTCCGCTATAATAATAATATAACGAACATTGACATTAATTTAAAAAAAATACCGCAATATAATTGATTTAATTTTCTATTGGGAGTATATAATGAACCATACACCAATAAGTGATCTTATAATGATTTAATATTTTAGACGTATTTTTTCTATTATAGTAATTATCATTGTCACTATATTGAGAGGTCCAGTCTAAAACTAACATCACGTCACATTGGCTTAAATAATGATAAAATGATTTTATTTGCAAAAAATTCATATAATCATATTTTTGAGAGTTGTTATATTCTTGGGGTGAAATAATCATACCATTTAATTTTTTATTAATAAATATTAATATTGTCATCAAAATCATGATTTGATGTCCATATAAAATATTCATCGTACAAAGAAGTCGGTTGAATTTGATAAAAATTTAACACTTAATAGTTTTTTAGTGTATGATAATTATTTATCAGTCAAAAAAATTTTAAGAACATACTGTAGTTGATGTATTTGTGTAAAAATTCCCATGATCCCTTAACCTTGGAAATTATTGGTGTCGAGGATCATGTTAATCAATTGGATTAGTGCAATGGTTTTTATATTCAACAATTTAATCACATCTAAATCATCAAATTCATATTGTATAATTAAGAAGAATATTATTATTCAACATCATGTAAACTAAAATAATTCATTTCTCTTAGTAGATTATTTCTTTATTCCATCCTTTACCATTAAAGAAAATATATTCATGTTTTTTTGAGAAATTCCCTTAGGTGTATCTTCCCACATTTATAACATAAAATAAGATGAATCTTCTTTTGTTATCATCATTATCACCCAAACTTCCATAAGAATCCAACCTTTATTTCACTGGTGTGTTTGGGAACATAAATAATTCCGCATTGTTAATTTATATTTTTCCTATATGGTTTCTCATAATCATAAGATTTATTATTCCATCTCTAATCCTGTTAGGTTTCTCATTAAGATAATCTCCACATTGAATATGGAATAAATTATTAACATGGTTCCTTAGAGATACATCCACTATTAAAACCAATAATTTTAGACATGGGAAGTGGATAATTAAACTTTTAGATAGAATAGTAGCCACTTGACCACAAGCACATATCCCTGTATACTAGAGGCTACAAACTAGAAGCGAGGGTATAAGGATAGTTAGTGGGGAGATTATACACTCAAATTCAAAGTGAACAATAGTAAATAGACAATAATAAAAAGTAATATATATTAGTGTAAAAACAATAAAGAAATAACTAGAGAAGTGGAAGGCAATTTAAAAATCAACTGAGTATGGAAAATGGACAACACCAGTTTATATAATGCATTCAAGTCATAGTGATACAAAAATTTAAAGCATACTTCACATTTTAGAACAAAAATATAGAAAAATACTGAAAGCCCCAAGGATGATATCCATAAGAATCCAATGTTCCCACTGAATTCTTTCCTCCAAAATCCTAGCCACAAGAGAAAACAACACAATTATAGGCCCAAAATCCTATAAACAATAATAGTCTACTCATGTACAAGTGGTACTTGGGAAAGGTGTGAGAAAATATCTCAGTAGTCCAGACCCATGGGTTCATGACCAAATAAATATGAGCAACATGTAAATATAAAATTTTTAGGTAAATACTAAAGTGTTAAATGTATTTAATTAAGGCTCATGGCAGGTGAACTGCTAATACTGATACCCAAAATGACCAGTCATGGTTCCCTACACCAGATGGTCAAGCTCCTATAACAAGGAAGCTACAAATAATTCAAAAAAAAATAACATAGCCTTACCGTTCATCTAAACATGTTAGAAACCCACAAACTTTCCCAATAAGGAAGTGTATACCTCCCAGGGTCAAATATAAGGAAATCATATAAGGAATCCATATAACAAGTCTAGACCATGAAGGGCTAGATCCATAGAACTAATCTAAGGCATTTATATCAAGCCCCATGGGAATCCGAGTGGATACTCATTCTAGGCACTGGTTGGAGTCTGAGGAGCAAGTGTACCATCATGTCCTACACAATTCCAAAAAAGGAAAATCCACGGGGTAGCAAGGCTAGAGGTATCCAACAGAATGATCAACCAAGGGGACTAATCCATCCAATTCCACCACTATCACATGCTATATCCATAGAGAGGTTTCCAGAGAATCTATCAAACCATTCATTTATTTCAAACCATATGAGTACACCTACTCATATAAACCATTGGATAATTAGTTTCCATAAGTACACCCACTCATATAATTGATTTATCCATTTACCATGGGTTCACCCACCCAACAATCACAATTCAAAGCACGAATTTAAACAAAGCATAAGGTTATACCCACCCTTATAACTATATGAAAATAATTTGACGAGTATAACCACTCACATAAGTGACAGACAACACGAGTATACCACTCATGTGTTCTATTTCCACTAAACAATTCATATGGGTATACCCACCCATATATCACCATTTCCCATTATTAAAAAAATTCAACCAATAAGAATACCAATTCATGTTGATATTTCATATTTAAATACATTATATGAGTTTACCCACTAATTTATCCATTTTTGTATAATTTTCCATTTAAAAAATTCAAGACACGATATTTAGTATTCCCACTCAATTTACCAATTACACTTACTCATCTCATGATATATTTCCTAACCACTATTCCCACTATAGTTTATTAGAACCTTTTTCACCAGAGTCCGTCAATGTGTAATGAAGGAAAATGCATCTCATATCTAGGTAAGTCATGTTCCTTTAGTTTAAAAATAATCATCTAACTAAAAAATCATAAGAATGAAATTAATAGACATCATCAAGTTAGTGAAATATAACTGTCTACACACTATGTTTTTAGCTAGAAGGCAGAACAATTCCGGTAGTATGGTTTTATTATAAAAACATGACTTTGTTCTTGAAGAAATCATTTTTCTTCAATTAGCAGTTCATTCCATAATATCAGTTCAACTGACCAAGAAGCAATAACTTACCCTAAGTAATGCATTCTTAAAAAAAGAAAGGTCGGGACACTACCTCAAATAAAGTTGAAGCCAACACTTTCTATCTTAAAGCTACTGCTCTCCCACTATGCACATAGACCTTTACATATATATAATGACAACTAGGCCCTATGAACACACCCACATAGCCCTGAACATGATCAAAGGGATCCTTACATATATTCTTATATTCATATACACATCTCTACTCACCTATATATGTATTTTTCAAATGAATATATAGGAATACTTTTCCCCAAACATGTATTTCACTTACATGGATGAATTTACACATAATGGGTGAACCAATATGTGTGTGTGTATATATATATATATTCACAAATACCTATGTATAAATAGGTGAGTTTCATTTGACCCAAATACTCAAAACCATAATGTAAAGTTGAACACACTATACATTAATTACAAGGAACCATAAAACCTCTAAAGAACCCAAATTAGAAGTTCCAATACCAAGAAGTGAAAAAAAAATCTCTCATTGGATGGTAGTAGTGTACTGAGTCAAAGCAAAACCACCTCTCCCTCAGCGAAGATTTCATGAACTCATAATAACACACCTTAGGAGATGATTCACACAACCATAAATAAAGTGAAAATCAATATCAGGTCAACACCTCAACCTAGGGTTCAACAAAATTTCATTGGGCAATGGAGAGGCTATAATTTGGTCCGAAACAATTAGGGGAAGAGAGGAGGAGACCCACAATAGAAATTTAGACAAAAAATTCATGATAGATCCAACCAAAACCAGAGATCTAAGGAGGTTATGGGGGGGGACATGCGCGTTAAGAGTGGGAACATACTTGGGGTGCATCATGCAGATATGAGGGTGGAGGGATGAGGATTTGAGTGTTTTATTTATAGTTTTATCTTATTTTATTTTATTTTAATTTCTTAAATAGATCTGATAAGATTATTTTAGTCACATTGTTTTCTAAATCATGTGAAAACAGTCCAGTGTACATTACAAGGTGACTGCCTCCATGGGAACATCACATGGGTTAGGTGCATTTTTTGGAAAGTTGTGTGCAATTCCTGTGAAAAACCATTATCACCTAGAAATAAAATTCATAGTCTTCTTGCATTGGGCCACATTGTTTTAGACAAATTATGCTCCCTTAGTAGCCTTTCAAAACATGGATTTTTGGGTATGGCACTCCCAAAACACCTCAATCCACCTGGGAAACATAACGATCCTTCAGCAGAGTCAAAAAACATCACTTAGGAGTGTTATAAATCATGGAATTTCATTCGAAAGGCCTACATTAAATCCAACCCATCTTGCAATTTCCAAAAATTAAAAAACCCTCATAAAAACTTGATGGTCCAAAACACAGGTTTCTACAATCTCCCCACCTTAAACATATTATAACTAGAAAGGATTTAAGAACTATCACAACATGAACCAACCAATAGAGGTTGTGGATTCTCATTCGAATGATTTTATTGCATTTCCAAATGCCAAATGCACCCTTAACCATTTAAAAAGCCAAAGGTGCTTAGTCCATTAAAACCCTAGCCAAAGAGGAAATTCATTCCCAGAATAATCAAATGGAACATAACCGAGCCCACATACCTAGAGAAATAGTCCATTTATCATGTCTTGAACCATCTTCCCATTAGTGATTTCTACCAAGGGTTTTAGTATTTAACTACCAAGTTTTACCATGGATCTTCAAATATTGTAATTTCCTAAATAGATATTCCCTTAGTATTCCAGCGATGCTTCTCATGTTATTCCCTTGACCGGGTGAACTCGATTACACCCAAGGCCACAACTGGGACCTCATCAAAGGAAACAATCAAACCTCAATTTGATAACAACAACTAGACACACATGTTTTCCATGAAAGAAATCACCGAACACAAACCACACCCTCCTTTAAACCGATGACATACTCTTTAAAACGATACCATATCCAACCATATATAACAAGAAAAAAATAAAACAAACGAATCCACGTCCACCTAACCATTCTCGAATATTGGATAAGGTGACCACTATATCCCAACCAAATAGAAATTACTCTCTCCCGATGGAATTCAATAGTTAACCCAAGCATGTACACTGTAGTCCTCACCCAAATTTTGGTGACATTCTCTAGTCTATCCATTACAAGGATATTTTAAAATCAACATTCCTTGGCACAAATATAGGACATACCCAAAGAATGGAATATCCCATGTACTACCCAAAAATAGATCACGAAATAACCCATATTCTTTTAAACATTAGTGCATCATAAAATCGACACTACCATAGTGTGTACAAGATGAAGTTAAGATAGGGTACACACTCATCTCATTTAGGAGACTACAGTGAGGGTAAACCAAGGAGATCAGTCGAACCACTACTCATCGAATCTTTACAATAGTTTTTCTTCACCTACAAACTCGTCATCAACCAAACCTCGATGCCTATACCACCTGAGGCATTCATGTTCCATTACTATTTACCCCCATAACATTTCCAAAACTATCTGGGTTGTAGATGCGATTCACACAGCACCATCCTTACCAATTCATGCCTCTAATAAATCACCTACTCATACAACATAAATGATGTGACACTACCCACTATAGGAATATCCATGTCTTCGAAAGGAAATACTAGCTGATCATAGTCATTCTAACTCAGATTCACCTCAAAAACACATTTGACATTACACAAACCATGATAACTACATAAAATCCTTGTTATGAAATCTAAAATCAAACATTCTAGTGTATTGAAACACACGATTCATAAAAAGTCATACCAAGTAGTGAGATGAACATGTTTCCTTAATGCCTATGTCACTCTACTCCAGAGTTGACCTGAGAATATCCTTAACATTGTAAGCTCAATGATCACACTAAACTCAAACAGTTTGTTACATCATTAAACACTCTCTAGGAACTGTGTATGTCAACACATACCACTGTGAATTTACAAAAATAGATAGAAAAACACCTCATACAATCATAAGTGAGACTATGAAACAATGATTCATCAATAAATAAAGAAAATAGAGGACCACATGACCTCCTAAATAGCTGACCATGCCTAAGGCATGTTTAACCTACTGAAACTTGCACTCCGCAGTGCTTGTTCACACATCAAGAATCAAAGTACACCAACCACCTCTTCAAACAGGACTGTCTCTTTAAAATACAAAAGTTCTACTAGGGACAACAACACTCCAATGACACCAATGTAAAATTGTCATCGATGAAGAATGTCATATCAATATTTGAGGGTTATACCTACCAAAATCTATTCCTTTTTGAGGAATAAAAATTGAACATATCTCTCATTCATACATAATAGATTTTTTGTGGTTCAAGAGCCCTTTTTATTCAAGAATTTTTTAAAAGAAACAAACAACGAATAAACTCACACATCTCCATTCAAAGGAACATGTTTTTAAACTGTGTCCCACAGGAAAAAAGCATGTTATAAAAAACGTCCGGTTTAAACATTGAATTAATTCAATCATAAACCAAAGAAAATATCAACTAAATTCCTTTTAACCAATAGTTAGACCTCCTAGGGTCCCATTATTCAACGCAGGATCATCAAAAAGCAATCCCATAACTGTTATTAAACTCAGAATCTATAAAGCACCTTCAAATTGATATTCCATAAATCATTCTCACATATATAATGGTACAGTGATATGAGTTTCAATATACCAACAAATAAAGAGACCACACACTTTACATGTGACATTTGTCTCCCATTTAATCATGTAAATTTATTTAAGTTGGAACCCAAAAATCATTCACATGATACCATTTCAAATGGATGATACCTTTATATTTAATATGGGTTTCTATTTCCTAATTCATGAAGTAGTCATACAATCCATAAACTAGAAATTTGTATCCCATTAATCAGATCCAATTACATTTGAAATTTTAACATTAGCATCAATTTTTCAATGGCTCTAAGGCATGGGTTACCCTTTTTCCTAATTATAAGGTTCATATACACATTACAACTAAAAGTGGATCCTATTGTAAATGCAACCAATCATTTCAATCCGTGCAACCATTCACACATCAATACATCTCTAGCATGTTATCATAGTAGTAATAAAGAAGAATACTATAACAAAAAACCATGGGATAGTAGTAAAACATACTAAATAAACTAGCATGATAACATATTACATCAACATGTACAAAATAATCATGACAACCCTCCAAGAACACAATCATACTTAGCAGACAACCTACTAACGCAACTACATGGCATGACACATATGCTTTGAATTTGAATTTCTAAGTGCCAAATTTGATGAATGTAATGATCCATCATTTCCATACCAGGCCAAATAGAAATTTCCATAAATATTAGAATGAATAAGAAGCATAAAATACAATATTCGCCCAAGGGGAAATCATATAAACTATAACACTGGACCGAATAAAAAGAAATTTCAATCCCTGGACACTTGGTCAGTCCCTATATGTGGGCTGTTCAGTCTGAAGCTTGGAAATGTACCATGAAAAGACACATTCTTAGTCTATTGTCTACCAATAAAAATAGTAATACAAAAGAAAAAACTACCTTCATCTAATACCACTTTGTAACATGCAGACATGACTTGAAACTAAACTGATAGCAGGACCTGTCAACAAATGTCTACAATCACATATCCACATATTCCCGAAGTTGATGACAAGCTACGCCGGTGTAAGGATAGTCAGGGGGAGACTATAAACTTATATTCAAAGTGTAAAATGGTAAAAATACATTAATTGAAATCAATAGATTTCAGTGGAAGCTGTATAAATAAAAAAGTAGATTAGTATATATCTATTTAAAAATCAACTGAGTATGGAAAATGTCGAGCACTTGATTATATAATGCATTAATGACATGGTGAAGCATAAATTGAAATCATGTGTTGCATTTCAGAACAAAAATAATAATTAGACCCATATCCCCAAGGATGGTCTCTATAAGAATATCTAGCTCCCCCTAATCCTTTTCTCCAAACTCACATTTATAAGAGAAAACAACACAAGCATAGTTCCACTATCCTAAAAACAAGAATAGTCTACTGGGGTGTCAATGGTACCCTATCAAGGTGTGTTATGGCATATCAGAAGGCCGAAACCCATGGTGTCAAGTGCTAAAAAATATGTGCAACATGAAAACATGAAGTTTGTAGTTAAAGAATAAAGTGGTAACTGTAAGTAAGAAATTCCCAACTCATAAAAACTGATAATAGTGATACCCAAAATATCCCCTTAAGTTTCCCTACTCTTGATAGCCAAGATCCTATAATGAGGAAGTTACGAGTAATGGAAAAATAAATACCATGGACTTTTTGTTCATCCAAAAACGTCAGAAGCCCACAACCTTTCCATATAAAGATATTTTGACCACCAAGGGTTGGATCCAAGGAATTCGTCCAAGGCATCCATAATAGAATTCTAGATCATGATGGGACGAATACAAGGAACTCATCCAAGGATTCCACATCGATTCCCATGGGATACCCAGTGGAAACTCATTCTAGGAGCTGGTTGGAGTCCAGGGATCATGTGTACTAACTTGTACTATGAGAGTCCAAGCATGCCAGTTCCATGAGGTAGCAAGGCCTTTGACACTGCAGAAAATCAAGACCCAAGGGGCTTAATCAACCAAAGGCGTCCACTACCAAATTCTGGATCCATGGAGAGCACTCTATGGAATCTGTTAAACCATTCATTCATTTCGAATTATGTGAGTATACCCACTCATATAAACCATTTAACAATTCCATTCCATGAGTATACCCACTCATATCATTCATATAACCAATAACGATGGGGTTTTCCACCAAATTATGACATTTCATGGAATGAATTCAAACAAAATCATAATAGTATACCCCCTTATAACCATATAAAATCATTTAATGAGTATACCCACTAATATAAGTCACACACAACCTGAGAATACCACTCATGCGTTCCACTTAAATTAAACACGCCATATGGGTACACCCACCCATATAACACCATTTCCTATTATTAACACAATTCAACCAATTATAACACCCTCTTATGATGACATTTCATATTGAAATATGTCATATGAGTTTACCCACTACATTACCCATTTTGGTTTATTTATCCCTATAAACAATTCAAGACAACCTATTGCGTATTCCAACTCAATTAACCAATTACATTTATTCATCTCACAAGATATTTCCCACCAATTAATCCCACTATAGTTCATTAGATCATTTTTAACCTGAGTGCGTCAACATGAGAACGAGGCAAATACATCTTCTATGTACGTTTTACATATTACTATAGTTTAAACAAGATTCCTCTAACTAGGAAAGCATAGGAAATAAAGGAACCCATATCATCAACCCACTCAAACTTAATACTCAAATAACTATGTTTTTATCTTGAATGTAGAGCACCTCCGATGAAGGGGTTTTATAAAATAAACACTACTTTGTTCTTAAAGAAATCATTTATCTTAACATATAAGTTAATTCCAGAATATCAATTAAACTAATTAAGAAGCATTAAATAACTATCAAGTGCGTTCTAAAATAAAAGGAAAGGACAAGACCCTACCGCAAAATAATCCCAAGAAAACATTTTCTAAGTCAATGAATCGTCTCCCCCACTGATTATATGCATCTTCACAGACATATAAGGTCACCTATTCACTACAAACACACCTTCATGGTCATAAACATGTGCATGGTGATCCTTACATATATGGTTATACCCATATACCTATCTCCACTCACCTACATATGTATTTTTCAAATATATATTTGTACAGCTAACCACATACATGTATTTCACTGCCATGGATTAATTTACACATAATGGGAGAACATATATATATACATACCTATGAATATGTTGGCATGCCACCGTAGACAAGGAAATTTGAAACCACAAAGAAAATTTCAATGCACTACACATTAATTACAAGGAACCTTAAAACATTTAGACATCCCAATTTATAAGGTCCAAAACCATGTGGTGGAATGAAAATCTCACATCGAATTGAGGCCATGAATCAAATCGAAGAAAAATCACATCACCTTCAAAGGAAGTTTATGGGACATGTAATAATACACCTTTTGAGATGATTTGAAAAACCTTAAAGGTAGAGAAAACCGAATTTGGGTCAACCTCTCAACCCATGGTTTGCCAAATTTCATAATGTGATATAGAGGGAACAATTTAGTCAGAATCCGGGAGGAGAAGTGAGGAGGAGACACACCATAGTGATTCATACCAAAAATATTACAACCCCTCTATTTATTAAGCACTTAAACGTGATTTATTACAAAAAAATTCTCTTAATACAACTTTGAGGATCAATTGGTCTTGTGTCATAGAAAATTATAGACATTACATGACAACATATGACCTAAAAAATATCTTTATTGAAAATGTATTTTACATGACCACAACATTACCTCGCACTTAACATTGCATGGGATAACCTGAGGACATACATGAGAAAAGGGTGATAAATAAATCCATGTAAGGGAGTAAACAAGGAACAACATAAATAATAAAATATATGTTAGGAAAAATTAATATCAATGGATCATAAGAAAAACATGAACATAAAGGTATGATATAACATGATTATCATAACATAGAAATGTGGGTACAACATTTAACATGATATTAGCCTAATCCAAAAACCATTACACATGAAAAATGAGTAAACCCAAATTTCTCTCGAATTAGAATGAGTAAACCCTCATTTCACTTGAAGTATCAGGAAACTAATCTTTACCCAATGCATTGGAGAGCTGCCAGGGCACACCCTTCTTAATAATTTTATTTCATTTATAGGTGTGCCACAAATATCATACAACATGGATTCATCAAAAAACATCATTTATTACACGATAAAGGAATGTGGAATTAATACATGAAACTATTTAATCCCAACTTAAATGTGAATAAAGGTGAATACCCTTGATAGGTAAATGGGAATGGTATTCACCACACAATGAATTTCTCTTGGAGAATCACAGTGCAATTTCTACAGCATGACATCGAGACATAAGAATTAATAAATATTGTTGATGAGAGAGAAAAGGGTATCTCATCATATGTATGTGAAATGTATATTAAGGGGGTTATATAGATTCATTTCTCAACATATGTAATGGAATTTGGATGTATAATATAAAATATTTGATTGAATGTAAATGAGAGGAGAGAAATTTCATATGGAATTTCGGCATGGTATCGAGTGTGAATGAGAGGCATCTATCAGTTGGAAAGAGGTATCTCATCATTAAAAAATTAAGAGGGAACTATGGGGATGGTGAGAAATCATACCCTACAATTTTTAATTAAAAAAATGTATTACAGTATAATGAAATTTGGACATAAAATAGAATGGAAGAAATCGCTAACTTGGATATGTGATCCCAATGGCTTGGGAAAGGCTTGACAGATGCTTTTTTTTATCCTAGGGTACCTTAGGAGGATTATAGAGAAAGGATTGCAGTTATTGGTCGATATTAAAATGGTTTTAGTGAAAAGGAATGAGATATTGAGTGTTATTATATGGGAATTGAGAGAGAATTCGTTATTATATAGGTTTCAGAAACCACACATTAAACTAATAAAAATAACAAAAAACATCCCATGGTTTATTCCCATGATTTGTTTTAAAGTGGAGTGGAATGAATTATATTATGATTCCACTGACCAAACATATTAAAATATTTATCATTCTTATTTGGAGTTGAGTCACACTCTCAAGGAAATAATTTTAAAATCTTAAAATGATTTATATGTCATGGAGGGTCCACTATGGATTTTTAAAATAAATAAAAAAATCTGAAATCACATTATTTTAAAGTTAAAACATATATTGGCCAAAAAATCCTTTTATAGTATTATATTACATCACTATTGGGTCATTATAATGTCATTAACCACATTATATATTTAAATGGTATTAAATTTTTACACAAAACTTTGACAGTCATAGAAAAATATGAAAAATTCACTATTGGATAATTTCAATTCCATGATTCGAAAAATAATATTCATTTTATCTAAATTATTTTATAAATATAATAATTTTTACTCTTAAAATAAAAAACCACATTTATTGAAAATTCATGGGTTGTGACCAAAATAGATTTCAAACAATAATAAATACTAAAATTGTATTAATAAAAATTATATGATAATTTATATTTAATAAAAATTATTTTAGTAATAAAAATAATTTATTAAAATATTATTTAATTCCAAAATCCATTATTTCATCAAAATATATTTCTTAATTGAATATTAAAATAACACTACTTGTTCTTTAAAAACCATTTACAAAGTAACAATAATAAAATGAATGTATATTCTTTACTCAATCCAAAAATAATGAACCTAATAATTGTGCAAGGCAATTGTTACATAACCTGTTTTAACACCAACATAAGACCTTAGGGTAAGGTGTGTGATGGTAATAGCCTCTTTGGGAGGCTCAAATAACATCGCTCAGGTGGTAATATCTATTAACTTCCACTTCCCCTATAGGTTGTTCTATTTATTCTTAACATGTTAAATCTCAATTTGGTCTTATTCAAGAGTGGAAACCAGGGATGCTACCTCATTTCTGAGCTTCGACAAATGGGCTTTGTATGGAAAAATTCTATTGGATGAGGCCATTGCTTCATTTTTCTATGAAAATTGGATTTTTTTTAAAGCCCTATATTTATACTAATCATGTGATCACTGTTCAACAAATAAATTAGAAATGGTAACAATTATCAATGGTATTTTTAAATCCAAAAACATTATACCAAGGAAGTGAATATGTTTTGTATAACTATTTTACATAATTATACATTTAATTAGACCAAGAGTAATTTTCATTTACAAAAGATTTGGTCGTTAAAATCTTCCCCCCTTAAGAAATTTTCCCCTCAAAATTTCATTTCTCCTCACTAAAATAGATTTGGGTAACTCAACCTCATCACTTCCTCCAGTTCCCATATTATTTCTTCAAACTTGTGGTTTCACCACAACACCTAGACAAGGGGAATTTTCTAATTTCGTTGAAAGTTTTCCCTAGAATATAAGATCTTCACCAGATTCTCTTAAGAGTAGAGGTCATTATCCAATGGTACAACCTCTAGATTGATTACATGCGATGGGTTAGGTATGTAGTTCCTCCGGAGTGATACATCGAATACATCATGTACTTGAGAGCGGTTCAGTGTGAGTCCTAGTTGATAGGCCACTACTCCATTGCGATCAAGGATCTCAAAAGGGTTGATGTACCTTTGATTAATATTTACCTTATTCCCAAATATCATAACGGTCTTCCACATTGATATGTAGAGGAATAGAATGAATACAATATTTAACTCTAGTTCTGATCGATGATTATTAGCATAGCTCTTTTGTCAACTTTGAGTAGTTTTAATGTTCTGTAGTATGGTCTTAACATTCTCTACCATTTCTCCAACCATTTTTTGAACTAGGAGTTTTCAATCCCTAACATTAAACAAACATGCCGATTGTTTTCACCGCTTCCGATAAACAGATTCATAAGCATCCATTTGGATGCTGGAGTAGAAACTGTTGTTGTAAGAGAACTCAACCAAAGGAAGATGTTCATCAAATCCTCTTTTGATGTCCATTGAGAAGGACCTCAACATGTTCTCATGTATTTGGATAGTTTTCCCTGATTAGACATCAGGTTGAGTATGATAATTCATACTAAAGATCATCTCAAAATATTCAGAGCTTGTTAGAGCCTCTTCCAGAACCTATAGGTGAATCTTGGATACCGATTGGATAAAATAGATAGTGTAACTCCAGGAAGACTTACCACTTCTTTGATGTATATATGTTCTAGTTGATCCAATGAGAAATAGTCTTAAATTTCAATGAATTATGCAGTCTTTGTAAGAAGATACCAAAAAACACATATAGTATTACATCCTTTGGATGTATTCGAAATTCCAGTGACAAAGTCCATGGTGATGTACTCGTATTTCCACATTAGTAGGGGTAATGGTTCCATCACACACTTATACTTCTACCTCTCATCCTTCACTTTCTAACATACCAGACACATTGACATATACTAAACGATCTCCTTCTTCATGTTATACCACCATGAATGATCTTAGAGATTTCGATACATCTTTGTGTTTCTAGTTGAATGGAGAAATTAGAACTATATTTATCATCCAATATTTATTTCATTAACTCTAGATTTTATGGAACACATATACTTGTCCCAAATATCACAATTCCTTCTTCATTAACAATTAACTCCAAGGATTTCCTTATATTTATAGTTTTAAATTTCTTCTGAATTCGCACATAATCCTTTGGATAATCCTTTAACCTTTCCAAAGGGATAGTTGAGCCATATTTTGTGAAAGGATTTATGATGTTCCCTTATTTATGATTCCCATATCCATCCTCATAAAATCTAATAAGATTTTATACATTAAAATTCTTATCAATGAAAGAATCACGAGGTCCTTTCCACTTAGAGCATCCACCACCTTATTCACTTTTCCAGGGTGGTAATAGATTGATAAATCACAGTCTTTGATCAGCCTTAACTATTATCGTTGGTTAATGTTCAACTCTTTCTATGTGAATATATAGTTGAGTCTTTTTTGATTCGATAATATTTCACACTTCCCCGTAAAGAGGTAATGCCTCCAAATTTTCAAAGTGAAGATTAATGCATCCAACTCTAGATCATGTGTTAGATATTTTTTTCACGAACATTCAATTTTCTTGAATCATAGGCAATGACTTTGTAATTATTCATCAACACACAACCCATGCCATTTTTTGAACCATCACAAAATACAACAAAACGTTCTCCACCAATGGGTAATATGAGAATGAGTGTAGTGATAAGAGTCCTTTTAATGTCTTTTAAGATCTATTCTCATTTACCACTCAAATCTAACTTTACTCCCTCATGAGTTATCTTGGTAATTGGGTTTGACAATAGTGATAAATTTCTCAAAAATCATTGATACTATCTAGCTAACCCCAGGAAGCTAAGGATATCTTTCACCGATGTTGGCCTCAGTCATCCCTCAAATGCTTCTGTCTTGGAGGGATCCATAGATATCCTGTTTCTTGTGATGATATGACTAAGGAATGATACATCCTTCAACCATAACTCACACTTTTATTACTTTACATAGAGATTCTCTTTCCTCATGTTCTCTAGTACAGTTCTTAGATGCTCCTCGTGCTCCTTCTTGGTTTTGGAGTATATTAGAACATCACCTATAAATACTACCACAATTTGTCAACGCAATCTCTAAATACACTATTCATAAATTCCACGAAGATAGATAGAGAATTAGTGTGTCCGAAAGTTAATATTATGAATTCATAGTGCCCATATCTTTTACAAAAATTAGACTTGGGTATATACTACTTCTTTACCCTTACATGGTAATATCCCGACCGTAGATCCACTTTGCAAAATTACTATGCTTCACATAGATGATTGAACAAGTCATCAATTCATGACAGAGGATACTTTTTCTTTATCATGATTTTGTTGAGATTACGATAATTAACGCAAAGGTACATTGACCTATCCTTCTTCTTAACAAAGTGGACTGGTACACAACAATGTGAAGAACTTGGGTATATAAACCCTTTATCTTGAGTATCTTGTAGTTGTTTCCTTAGATCCTTAAACTCCACTACATAAATTATATATGGAGTCTTGGATATCAGAAACACCAATGGTATAAGATAAATAGATAATTCCACAACTCTCCAAGGATGATGACTAGAAAATTTCCCAGGAAACACTTCCGCGAATTCCCCCACAATAAGAATGTCTTCAAGGATGGTTTCTTCCATAGAATTACCCATCTGAGAAAAATACAAATGATCATAGGGTAATAATATATACACATGATATATAGGTTCAAATGGATATTCATCCTCACCCTTTCACTTTTACAAAATCAATGTTTGATTCACTATATGGAGACTAATTTCCCTCTTATGTCAATTTATATTGGCTCTATATAAGGAAATCCAATCCATGCAAATAATTTCATCAAATTACACTTGAGAGGGTATGACAAGGTTCGTTTGGATGTTCAATCCAAAAATTGTGATAGGGGAGTAGTTATATTCATGGGATGCGATGATTTCCTCATTTTTTATTCTTACCATCATCTCTACTCCCAGGATTTGTGGTGGTTTTGGGATTGTTCTTTTAAACATTCAAGATATTAATGAATATGTAGAACCAGAATCAAAAAGTAAATTCACTATTTATGAATGAATAACTAGAGACCTGTCACCTCTATGTTTTAGGGGTTCACTTCGGTGATACTGACAGCAAAATCATTCAATTTCTGCCTTGGAGGTTGTCGGTTGCCTCTAAAAACCCATAGCACATGGTACTTTTTTTCAAAGTGACCTGGTTCGTTGTAGGTGAAGAAATAAACAATGTGTTGAGGTTCGAATGAAAAATTCATTTCGTTTGTCAAAATAGTTGGGTTTTCTTGTCAGAATTTAATATCCTGGTTCCCTTTTCATACACACATAAAGCATTTCCTCATCTCTTTTAGGTAATTTCAGGGGTTCTTCTTTCCACACCTTAGGAAAGTGGGGTGCTATATTTTCTTAGCACTATTGGATTTATCGATCAGACTACCAGGATTAAGGTCCACCTTCTGCTTCTTATCCCCATGGTACACCTGAGATTCTACAATCTCTATTTTGACAATGAAGGCACATCGAAGGTGTATCATGTCTATCTCATGATGTTTTCTTCATACACTATGATGGATTCTTCTACTTTTTTATATAGGTAAAGGAAGTCCCCTTACATCTTAATTCGGAGGGTGTGAAGAAAATATTTATTGAATATTTTTTTTATGGAAATCATTCAATTATAATGCCTTGATCTCTTAATTAGGCATCATATATTTGATCAATGTACACTAATGATTAGTTTCAACCACCAAATGATAAGAAGCCAGAAGACCTTCTCTTTTTCGAAACATTAAAGAATGGAGAAGATCTTTTCAATGGATTTTATGCATTGTTCGGTGATTGAGGGATCAAATGATTCATAAAAAGTATGAGGGATTTGTCTCAAGAAGATCTCAATTGCGGCGTGTTCATTCTGGGGGAGGGGGTTGAAAATTACTCTTGATCCATGTTTCTATCAAAACATGAGTTAACTGAGAAATTATCATGAAAAATTATGATATTTATGCTCCCATCGAATTGGTCATCTCATTAGAATAGTCATAACATTAATCATTGCATTGGTTGTTAGCCCGAGTCCTCCTATTACTGTCCATTGGATGAATAAAATGAATGTTTAGGGTTACATATAAAAGGTATTCCCATGAAAAAAAGGATAACATATAAATTACATTTATTCCAAAACTTATGAATCCATAGGCTTCAATCTATGTTATCCATGATCTACTTCCCAACATATATTATTAGGGGAATTTTTTTATTCCCAAAAAAATGGTTCATAATAAGATTATGAATTTTATAATTCATATCCCATGGGTGTGTCATAACAAAGACAGATGCAAGACCCATTGTCATGTACCAGTTCATGTTCGAGTCTGGCTCAAAGCAGTGTTTTCGAGATTTACCCCTAGATACATCTGTTCCAGATCCACCTCTTGCTGCTCATACCTAAACAGGGTTGTATTTTCATGATAAGACACTTAATAAATACTCAAAAAATATTATTTATGTTATGATCATACTTTGTATTGTCCCTAAGGATTTTACTAGGGTTTTCTAATCGTAATCCAAATAATAACTAAACCTATCCTCTGATACCATCTGTAAAAAACATGTTATTTATTACAAAGATAAACATGCTTTATTATATAAAATTTCACTTAATATAACTTTTTGGATTGATAGGTCTAGTGTATTCAGAAATTAGGTACATTACATGACAATATAAGACATAATGAAACAACAACTTTATTGAAAACATTTTTACATGACAACAACATTCCCTCGTTATTAGCATTCCATGGGATAAACTGAAGACATACATGTGAAAAGGGAGAGATTTAAATCACAATATGGGAGTAAACAAGGCATAACAGGAATAATATAACACATATTAGTAAATAGTAATAGCAATATATCATTAGAAAAAAATGAACATAAAGGCGTGATATAGCATGATTATCACTATGTGGAAATGTGCCAACAACATTTAACATGATATGTGGTTGAGCCAAGGCCCATTGAACTTAAGGCATGAGTAAACCCTAATTTCACTTGAATTATCATGAGTAAACAATCATTTCACATGATGTATGAATATAGTAATCTTTACCCAATGTGTTGGATGATTATCAGGGCAGACCCTTCTTAATCCTTTCACTTCATGCATAAGTGGGTCAAAAAGATCATACACCATGGATTCATTAAAAACTATCATTTAATCAATGATAAAGGAATTTTGAATTCATACATGAAAATATTTCATCTATATGTAAATGTGCATAATGGTGAATACCCATGAAAGATAGATGGGCATGGTTTTCAGTACACAACGACTTTGGCTTGGAGAATTCCTATGAAATTTTATCAGCATAATGGCATGTCAAAAGAATTCATAAAAATGGATGATGAGAGAGAAAATGGAATCATATTAAATGAAAATGAAAAGGATAGTAAGGCGGTCAAAAAGATACATGTCCCAATATATTTTATGGAATTTTTATGCCTAATTTAAAATAATTTCATGAATGTAAATGAGAAGTGAGAAATTATTTACTGAATTTCCATATGGTAACATGTGTTCATGGGAATAATTAATGAGAGATAAAGATGTATCTCATAATTCAAAAATAATGAGGGATATATGAGGTAGGTGAGAAATCATACCCCATCATTTTTAATTGAAAACAAATGGGTATAATAATATAGAAAATTGGACAAAAAATAGAAAGGTAGAAATCCATTACATGGATGTGTGATCCCAAAGGATTGAGAGGGGATTGATAGACGATTATTGGGAGAATGGGGCGCCTTGGGATGATTCTTGATAAATGAGGTCAAGGTTCGGTTACTCTTCAAATGGTTTAAGCAAAGATGAAAGGGATATTGAGTGGTTTTAGATAGGAAAGGATAGTGAATTTTTTATTTAGGTTCTGTACACAACCCATTAAACAAATGAAAATAAAAAAACAATTCTGTGGTTTTTCCCTTGGTTTTGGCCAAAGGGGAGAGAAAAACATTATTTTATAAGGCCAATTTACGAACTTATTAAAATATTATGCTTTATTATGGGAAGGGGAGCACACTCTCAAAGAAATCAATTCTAAATGTTAAAATGTTTTATAAGACTTGGAGGGTCCAATAAGTCATTGTAAACTAAATCAAACAAATATAAAACCACATTATTTTAAAGGTAAACATATATTTTCCAAAAGAAACTTTTATAGTATTTTATTACATCACTATTAAGTCATTATGATGTCATAAAACACATTATATATTTAAATGGTATAAAAGTTTTACCCAAAAATTCTTCTATCTTTGAAAATTATGAAAAAATCCCTATTGGATAATTTATCATTCTGATTCCAAAAATAATATTAATTTTATCTAAATAATTTTCTAAATATGTTTATTTCACTTTTAAAATAAAAAACTCACATTTATTGAACATTCATTGGTTTTGACGAAAACAGTTTTCGAACATTAATAAAAATAACAATTTTATTCAAAAAAATTATACGATAATTCATATTTAATAAAATGTTATTTACTAATAATTATTATTATTTAATTTTTTTAATTTAAAAATCCATTAATTAATCTAATTATATTTTTTAATAGAATATTAACTAAAATAACTATTTGTTCTTTAAAACCCATTTACAAAGTAACAGTAATAAAATGAAAGTATATTATTTATTCTAAAAAAAAACTAATGCACATTATCATAATGCCAGGTTATTATTACATAACCCCTTATAACACCATCATAGGACCTAAAGGTAAGGTGGGTGATGGTGACATACTCAAGTGGAAGATCAGATAACATCACTAATGTGGTAATCTTGATGAACTTCAACTTCTCCCGTAGGTGGTTCTATTAAAGCA
Organism: Viscum album; assembly: GCA_963277665.1. Lineage (NCBI taxonomy): Eukaryota > Viridiplantae > Streptophyta > Magnoliopsida > Santalales > Viscaceae > Viscum > Viscum album. Next base: position 1,732,649,328 of record OY728161.1, on the reverse strand, counting down.
TAACGTGTTGAAGCTCGACTTGTGATTGGTCTAGAAAGAAGCCCAATGACTCTACCTCATTTCAGACCTCCAAAAATGGGATTTTTATAGAGAAATTCTACTTGATCAAGCCATTTCTTCCTTTTCCTGAGTAAATTGGACTTGTTAAAGCCCTATATTTATACTAATCACATGATCACTGTTCAATTTCCATATTAGCAATGGTAAAAATTGTCAACAGTATTTTAAAATCCAAAAAAATAAAACCAATGAAGTGAATATGTTTTATATATAAATTTTTCATAATAAGTCAATTAATTATGTCAAGAGTAATTTTCATTAATAATATTTTGGGTCGTTATAAAAAAACATGAGAGATCCTTCCAAAAACGGAGAAATAAGGAGGAGACAAGGAGGGGGTGTCACGTGGGTTGGGAGATGGAACACACTTGGGGTTTTTTATGTGAGTATGATGGTTTTTTTGTTGAGTATTTAATTTTTATATTTTTAATTTTAACTTATTTTAATTCAATTTCCTAAATAGACTTAACCGCTTGTTTTGACCCACACATTTTTCGAGACCCTGTGAAAACTATGTGGTGTACAGTGCGAGGCTATTACCTCCTAGATCACACCATGTGGGAAAGGTGTAGGGTTTGTAAAACCATGAATATCCCATGAATAACCACTCAATTCCTCCTATATATGTTTCATGTTTTACCTGTAGTGTGCCGCACATGTTTAGAAAAACAGTGCACCCTCTCCAGCCTTTCAAAACATGGATTTTCCAAGTCCGGTGCTCTTGAAACACCTCTAGCCACCTGAGAAACATAATGAAACTTCACCCAAGTACAAAAAAATCACTTATAATTTTTTCAACTCGTGGAATTTCATTCCGATGCTTTGTTTTAAATTTGGCCAATCCAAAAATTTCCAAAAATTCAAAAAAATATATAAAACCCACAAGGTCCAAAATATTTGTCTCTGCAATCTACAAACATTAATACTTATCACACATAATAAAAATTCTAGAACTACTAACACATCACCAAACTATAGAGGTCATGAATTATTTTTTGAATTATCATAGTGTGTTTCAAATTCCAAGTAGACCCAAAATAATTTCATAAGATAAAGGAGATCAAGACTTTAAAACCCAAGCCAAAACTCAAATTCCAACCCACGACATAAAAAAACACAAATCAAATCCCACATAACTAGAGGCACAATATCATCATCATATCATTAATCATCTACCCATTGGTTCTTTCCACAAAGGTTATTATCATTTAATGGACAATTGTAACCACAACTCTTCTACCATTGGAATTTTCTAAAGGGATACATAGTAAATGTTATACTAGAACTTCTCATGTGATTCCCTTAACTGGGGGATCCCAATGACACCTGGGGCCATATCTGGGCCTCATCAAAGGAATCAATCAAACATCAATTGGCCAAAAACAACTGGCCACACTTGCATTCTTTGATAGGCATCGCCAACCACAAACAATACTAACGCTTAAACCATCGATTTATTATTTAAAATGAATCCATATCAAACTTCATACGAAAAAGAAAGGAATCAAACAAATCCAGATTTGTTTAAAAATTAATGAAGTTTGGATTAGGTGGCCAATACATCATATGAAAACCACAATTCCTCTTTCCCAATGACATTCGTTAGTTAACAAAAGCATGTAAACTGAAGTCATTACCTGACTTCTGATGACATTACAAAGTCAATCCATCACTAGGATATTTTAAAATCATCATGCATCAACAAAAATAACGAAATAAACCAAAGAACCATGCATCCTACATACAACCCAGAAATAGACCATGAAACAACCCCATAAATTTTAGTATTTAGTGAGGAATATAACTGATTCTCTCCTACATCATCCAAGAAGGCATCCTGGTAGAGGAAATCCTCTTATCATTTAGAAAAGTACAGTAAGAGTAAACCAAGAAGAATAGTTGATCCACTATTAGTCGACTCTTTACAATAGCCCGAATTCACCTACTGATGCATCATCATATGAACCCTGATGCCTAGAACACTTGAGGAATTTATATTTCTTCATTTATTACCATTGAATCTCTACCAAAACTAATAGAGCTCCTAAAGGGTTTTGGGCATCACGATCCTCATCAAATTCTTGTTTCTAAGAAAGCATTGATGTGTAAAATTGAACCGATGTTACACTACCCACATCAGAAGTGTCCATGTCATCAAAAGGAAAGATGAACCTATCATATGGGAACTAGCTCAAAAGCCTTATAAAAAGATTTTTGGAATTCCAGAACCATGATCACCACATCAATCATTGGAATGAAAGACGAAATCAAACTGACTAGTGTGTCAAAACACTTTAGTCCTTAAATTCCTCTAAAGTAGTGGGAGGAGATTTTTCATTAACTCCCCAGTCAATATACTCCACATTTGACCCATGAAAGTCCTCAAAATCATAAGATCAACGATCACACCAAACTCAATCGGTTCACTACCTCATTAAATTTTCAACAGGTACCACATATGTGTACAAATACCACACTAAATTTACAAAATCTGACATCACGTCATCTCATACAATGATAACTCAGATGATGACACACTGAGTCGTCTCTCCCTAATGAAAAGAGAGGTTCACAAGACCTCATAAGAAGATGACCATGATTAAGGATTGTCTATCCTACTGAACCAAACGCTCCTCAATTCTTGTTCCCAAATAAAGAGTCAAAGTACAACAACCACCCCATCAAACAACTATTTCTTTTTAAAACACCAATTTCATACTAGGAACAACAACACCCAAACGACACCAATTAAAAATATCATTATAGAAGCTAGGAATCTCAATCTCTAAGGGAACTACCTACCACATGATAGGCCCTTACAAAGAATACACATTGAACCTATCTTTTGGTCATGCAGAATAGATTTCTTGAGAATCAATATCCCATTTTATCCAATCATTTAACAAAAAAAAAACTATAGATAAAAGATCATGTATCCATTTCAAGTCTTACCACACAAACATTTAAAACTCCTCCTCCACGATGGTTCAAAAAAAGGACACAACTTCAAGTTCCAATTTATTTCCATTTCAGTAATTCATATCATCCTTAATATTTTGAAAGATGTTTTAACAAAACTATATCTCCATTTCACAAACAAGGTACTTGGTTTTAAAAAATTCCCCCTGTGAAAAACCGAAATGTTATAAGAAACTCCCTCCTAAAACATTAAACATTTGAGGCATTGCATCCTAATTTAGAAATATTGCATCTAAATTCCATTTAAACAGAAAGGAAACCTCAAAGGGTCCCATTATTCAACTAGGGTTCTTAAAAAAGCTACCCCATAACATTTGTTAAACATAAAAAGCTTTAAAACAGACTCAAAGGGTTATTCCATAAAATAAGCTCTCATGCATAACAGTTCAGTGATATGAGTGGAAATATACTAATCCATAAATCACCCATACTCTTTAAAAGTGGCATTTGGATCCCATTTAATCAATTAAATTTATTTATGTTATAAACAAAACATAATTTACATTACACCATTTCAAATACATTATGCCTTTATATTTTATATGGTTTTCCATTTCTCAACTCATGAACCACCAATACACTCCATAAATAAAAAACTGCCCCTGTAATAACATCCCTTTACAATAGAAATTTTGACTTTAGAAGACCTAATTTAATGGTTTGAAGACATATGTTTCCATTTTTACAGGTTATAAGGTGCCCATACACATTATAACTGAAACAAGCACTCAACGTAAACAACACCAATCAATTTATTCTGCAAAACCATCCACACATCAAAACATACCTAGTATGTTTAAATAAGTAGTAACATAGAAGCACGAAATTACACCAAAGCATGAAATAATAGAAAAACATGGTAAATAAATAGGCATGCTAATAGATTACCTAAAAAGTTAAAAAAAAATGACATCACTAAAGTCACACAATCATACATAGCAGACAACCTACTTATGCAACTATTTGACAAAGAAAATATGCATGACATTTGAATTTATAGGTGCCCAATATGATGCATGTAATGATCCATACATTCCATACAAGGACAAGTGAAAATATCTAAAATTATATTAATCAATAAGTAGAGGAAAATATACTAGTAACCCTAGGTAAAATCATATCAATTGTAACACCAAAAAATATAAACAGAAATTTTCAACCGTGGACACTTGGTCATTCCCCATAAGTGGGGTGATCAGTCCCAATATTCCACAAAACATATAGCCGAAGAAGTTTCCATATGACCTCATGCACGTCTCCCCTTACATCAAAGGTTGTTGACTAGTAGTGAGTGTGTATGTATAGTCATTATGGAGTCTATTGCCTCAGATTTGGAGTTCCCAATAGTAAACATACAATAATATAAATAGTTAAATATTAGTGGAAGTAACATAAAGTAATAACTAGAGCTGTGGAAGGAAATTTCCCAATCAACTGAGTATGGAAAATGGCCAACTCTAGTATATATAATGAATTCACAAAATAGTGATACATAAATTGAAATAATGGTTTATATTTCATAATAGAAATAAATAAATGACCCAAATACCCAATGGTGATCTAGATGAGAATACTGATCTCTCGCTCGGTCCTTTACTCCTAACTCCCAGGTACAAGAGAAAACAACACAAAATATGTCTAAAATCTTGAAAATAAGAAAAGAATACTTAGGTGACAATGCTACAATAGCAGGGTGTGAGATAATATCTCAGTAGGATGAAACCCAAGGTGTAAACCCCAAAAAAATATTTTCAAAATGATTATAGAAAGTCTGAAGGTAATTACTAAAAAGGTAAATGAATTTAATAAATTCCCATGGCATGTAAAATTCTAATAGAGAGACCCAAAATAGCCCCTCAAGGTCACCAACACAATATGTTCATGCTCCAACAACAAGGTATCTATGAGTAATTCACAATTAAATAAAATGTCCTTTCCATTCACCAAATATGTCCAAAAACCATGACTTTATTGTATAAAAAATTATTGACCCCCAAGGGTCATATCAAAGGAACTCTGATAAGGAATCTATCTAAGAAGTCTATACCACGAAGGTTCAGATCGAAGGAAATCATCCAAGGCATCCACATTGAGTCCCATTGGTGTCTTAGTGGAAACATAGTCTAAGATCTTGTTGGATTCCATGAAGCATGTGTACCAACATGTCTTACGCGTGTCCAGGAAATCCGGATCCATGATGTGCTAAGGCTCGAGGCATCCCATAGAATCAAGAACATAGGGGTATGATGGGGTGGGGTATGTCTATGTATTCTAGTTATCAACATTGACCTTTAATTATTGTTGATGTATTTATATCATTGAGGTCCTGTGAGGTTTTCCCCCCTTTTCCTTAAAAGTTGGTTTACCCATAAATTAATAAAAAATTAGGCCTTCGGGCCATTCAGTCATGGGGAATAATCATCACAGGGCATCCCTTACCATGTTTTATATCTAGGGAGAATAGACCATGATATCTATTGAACCATTCATTCATTTTAAACCATATGAGTACTCCCACTTGTATAAACCATTTAAAGAGTCATTTTCTATGAGTATAACCACTCATATAATTGATTTTACCATTTTACATGGGTTTACTTACCCAACGATCACAATTCAATGTGAGAATTTAAACAAAATAATAATAGTTTTCACACCCTTATAACCATAGAAAATAATTCTGTTAGTATACCCACTAAAATTAGTCCCACGCAACATGAGTATACCACTCATGAGATCCATTTCCATTAATGAAGCCATTTGGTTCCCCCCCTCATATCCCCATTTCCCATTATTAACATAAGTAAACTAATGGGCATACCCTCTCATGTCAAAATTTCATATTTAAATAAATCTTATGAGTCTAACAATGGGTTTATCCATTCTTGATTAATAATCCCTTTAAACAATTCAAGACAACCAATTGAGTATTACCAAAAAATTAACCAATTAAAATTATTCATCTCAAAAGAGATTACCCACCTAGTAATCCCACTCTAGTTCATTAGAACCTTATCGTCCATAGTTCCTAAACATGAAAAGAAGAGAATACATTTCCAAGATAAGAAATTCATATTCAAATAGTTTGAATAAGATTCCTATAAAAAGGAAAGAACGTGAAAGAAAAGAACACATATCATCAAGACAAGAAATCCTAATAATATACTCACAATGTTTTTATCTTGAAGTCATCACACCTATGATGGAGGGGTTTTAGTATAAAAATGTGACTTTTTTCGTTAAAAAACACCTACCTGTATTTTTCAGATAATTCCAGAATATCAACTCAACTAATCTAGAAGCATTAAATAACTAGATAATTCATTATTAAATAAAAGGCCAGGATGGAAACCTTCTTCAAAAGAAATAGAATCCAATTCTTTCTAACTTCAATGAGCTTCTCAACAATTGTCCATATTCACCATCACATACATATAAGGACATGTATCCCCTATGAACACACCCACATGTCCATGAACATGCACAAGGGGATCCTTATATATATGATTATATACATAAAACCAACTCCACCCACTTCTGTATCCATTTTCACACATATATATATGCACACCTAGACCAATACATATATTTCACTACCATGGTTGAATTTACATATAAAAGGGGAGACTATATATATATATACCAATGCATACGTAGGCGAGTCTCCTTTGACCCGTCGACTCAAAACCACAAAGAATACTTCAACACACTACACATTAATTACCAGGAACTATAAAACATATAAATAAACCAATTTACATTGTATAAAACCTAGAGGTTGAAATAAAATATCACCTCACATGGAGGCAATGAACTAAATTGAAGAAAAACCTCCTCTCCTTCAAGAGTGGTTGTCAAAACACGTTAGGACAGAATTCAAGATATTATTCACACAAACATATAGCAATAAGAAATATAAATCGAGTCAACCCCTCAACCTATGGGATTAGAATAAAATTTTTAAGGTGACATAGAGGCTGAAATTTTGTTGGACATCGGTAGGATAAGGATGGAGGAGACTCACCTTAGAGATTTAGATGAAAAATAATGAGAAATACATCCAAAAATAAATTAACCGTAGAGGTACAGAGGAGGGGGGGTAATGCATGTCGAGAGGAGGGACCCCATTGGGGTTTTTTGTGTGGGTATGAGGGGTGAGTATTAAAGTGTTTTATTTTTAATTTTATATTACTTTAATTTAATTTAACTTATTTAACTAACTCAACCACATGATTTTCGAAACGATGTCCTATACAAGTCAACACTACTAGTTCCAAAGCACACCTGGTGTGATAGGGGCATAGTGTGGAAACCCGTGTGTATCTTTTGAGAAATAAAATTATCCCCCCAGAAATATGACGCACAACTTCCCTATGCTGGGCCATAAGGATCATACAAACCATGCACCCCCTATGGACTTTCAAAACATAGGGTTTTCATGTTCAGTACTCCCAAAACCCCTCGTGCCACCCAGGAAACTTAACAATACTTCAACCAAGAATAAAAAATCACTTAGGAGAGTTAAAAATCTTGGAATATCATTCTCAATCTCATTTTTAAATTCAACACATCCTGAAATTTCAAAAAATTCAAAAACACCCATAAAAACCTCCTAATCTAAAAAAATGTTTCTAAAATAAGTTTTCTCATTCGTATAATATCTAAACTCTCTATGGAATAAATTGTTAACACGGTTCGTTATAGATTCATCAATTTATAAAACAAAGAGTTTTTAACATTATTGATGGATACCAAATATAATAATAAAATTATCAAAAATTATCTCATTCATAACTTAACCATAAATTTTGTTACACTTTAAAACCATCATATTTGATTTCAGTTCATCAAAAACCTCTCTTGGTTCAATATAGATTTATTTGGGTCAGAATATTTCATATTTATTATCCTAATTCCTTGAAATAACAACTCCCTTGTAATGTCATGTAAAGAGAATAGGAATTGCAAATTTATATTTTTTGTAACTAAAAAATATAACAAGCTAGGCTCGAGAAAGATGGTAATATTGGCCCAAGTGACCCAAAATAGACTAATTAAGAAAATTATATCAGGGATAAGATACCTAAGAGTGAATGTAATGTCTAGGTACTGACAATGAATGTGATTCAATGAATTCAATAATGTCCAATGAAACAAAAAATTTGGGTATAAGAAGCGCTGGGTGCAAATGAACAAGATTACGAGAAATAGAGGAATCCGGGGATTAATATGTGTTTGAATAGATATAGATGAAAGAATTTGGAGAAAAAATATGTTAATGAAGGTGGGACAAAGGAATAATGACATAATAATAGGTTTTGATGTAGTTGACTCGATTTCAGATCGATGGCATCAAAGAAATTACACAATAATGATAATGTGATTTTCCAAATAAAACCGCCAATAATATCCTAACATGAATCATTGAGTCTACGAAAATGTGAAAAATTAACTCAGGTGAACCTCACTATATTATAAAGGACTTCAATAAGTAACAAGGGTCTTATGAAGAATCATGTGGAGACTATACCCTAAATCTGAGTGCACAATAAAAAATTAATAAGCCATCCCATAATAGTGATTAATTAGAGTACATGGAAAATAACAACCATAACATATATTATGAATTAAGGTTGAAAAAAATCCCAAACATGAATGCCTAAATACCAGGAAATTGATCACCCACTTGGAAGGTAAGATATACAAGCAGTAAAATAAGATATGTTCAATGAGGTTATGCATCCAATTCCAAGACACATCTCATCCTAGTCTCCAAAAATAGAGTGAGATATCCCACTAGAAAATAAATCTTACCCGCATCTCATATTATACCTAAAATAAGAGAGGTATTATTAGGAAACCAAGTGTCATGGTCACCATATGATGGTGCGAGTACAACTCATTATCACACCATCAATGTAGTCCAGTACCCAAATGGTATAATATAGAGTGAATATATGTGATAATATCAGTAGTAAGTAAACAAGAGATACATAACAGTGAATTCATAACATATTAGCACCAATCAATATGTAATAAATAATCACCTATGTGCCAGGCAGTCATGTGCTTACCAAGACTCCACGAATCCCAGTTATAACTACTTCATCTCAATGACAGAAGGATACACAAAATAAATCAAATGAGATCAAGATCTATACAAAGTGATTATTCATAACACTTCATGGAAATATGTCACTCGACATTCATAGGGAATCTAGGAGAATTTTCACTTCACATCTATAAGGTTTTGAGAAAACATGTCACTCAACACCCTCAAGGAATTTCAGTGAAATATAACTGAACATCCACAAGGTCTTTATACCCAAATTCCACTTCCATGGGTCTATCCTGAGGGTTTCAACACCCATAACCTATGCTCAAGTCCATCATTTTTATCTCTATAATCCATTTCCAATTCTAATATAAGGGATAACCATATCATTATTGTCCACCTCTTTTGAGTACATGAAATAATTTCTCTAAAGAAAAGGTATTAGAACACAATAGGACAATATATATAAATGAAAAATAGAATTTTGATAATGAGAAATTACTGGAAACATAAAAATAAATGTGATCATCATTATACATGGTATAAAAATCTACATAATAATACTCATGGAATAAGGAATCATTTATGGGTCCTACGGGATACACATGAAACAAACTCTGATCAAACCCTAATCATTGTCTCAGAGGCTAGACACACACATTATTCCATGGAATCTAGCATGGTCTCAAGGGCTACACACACACAAACTTGTGATCATGCCTCAAACATTAGTGTTCAATATTAATCCAATGAAAAACATTACATCATAAACCTTTAAAATTTATCCAATTACATCAAGCATGGTTACTTAAATTAAATAACACTTAATGGTCATTAATTAATTAATAATTACATATTATTCATAAAGATTATGAATTTATCATTCATTTAACTAAGGTGGAAAACCTTATATCACATTCCAATATAGCATTTAAAATACCATATTAAAATTTAATAGAACCACTAAATTCAAATAAACTCAACACACACAAAAGAAAATTCCAATAACATTGCCTTCATTATTCATGTTTATTCAGCATCCATTGATTTCTATGATATTCTAATCTTGCACAAGAATTTAAAATAAATAATTTTATCTATAATATAATTAATAAATGACTAAAAGGATTTAAAATTCAATGTTGAAAGGAATATTATTAAAATATCTCTTGGGATTTCATTGCCTAGCTTGAACGACAACCAAACACACATCAAGGCCCTATCTCACAATCCCTATATTATTTTTGAAAAAACTAATGGTGTACATATGGAATCATAGTGTTTATTAAGAATTAATTCATGATTTATTAAAAAATAATACACACAAATAAACCTATAATATCAAGAAGTGTAGTTTCATTAGGTAATTGGGTACATTACAGAATAACTTAAAATTGGAGGTACATTAGCATTATTGAAAACATCTTTATCATGCTCATAATTTTCCATTTCATTTAAAACTACATTGGATAACTAGGGGAAATACATTAGAAATGGGTGAGATATTAATACTAGTATGGGATTAAATAAATCATAACATCATGAAATTATTACATGTTACATAATTTTAATTTCAGGGGGACATAAAATGTGTGAGAGTAAAATGTGGCATGATGTTTCATGATAACAAAATGACACCATGGGAATGTAAAAACAACTTTAAATATGAAATAAAAAGAAAAAGAAAAAAAATCACCAAAGCAACATTTCATAATGTTGTTAGGATAACATCTGAATCACCGTAAATGTAATATCATGAAACTAAAACATTATTTAATGAATTAGAGAACAATATGGGTGCACCCATCAAAATAAAATCATGTACCTGCATAAGTGTTCCACATAGTTCATATAACATATGGACATATTTCATCCCAAATAATACCATGATTAAGAAATTTTGGTTAAATACATGAATTTACCCAATAAATTAAATATATATACATCTAGGTGAATACCCTTGATTAGAAATGATAATGGGTATACACCTCGCAAATATTCATCATATAAAATCACAGTTACTATTCAGAAACATAATGATTTTATATGAATATTTACAAAATGTTTCAATGAGAGTGAAAGGGCCCTCTAATAACGTGGAAGTAAAATGTATAGTAAGTGGTATATTTGAAATCATAATCCAACATGAATTTTTTTGAATTAATATGCATATGACAGGGATGGTGCTTGGATAAAAAATTTTCATAGACAAATCTCAAGATAATTTTTATAGCATTATAGGAGTATATAATTAATAATGTGAGGGATTATATAGTGATAAAGGGGAAAATCATCACTTTAAAATCATAAGGGTTATAATATGTATTTGGAATATCACATCTAATCAATAATAAATAGAATACAAAGTGCATTACATATATATAGTGCATCAATAAAGAGTAGAAAGAGAAGAATCATTACAATATTTTAGGGCAATAATGAATTTGGTAAATGATATAACAAGAAGAATTAAAAAAATTACTATTAGGAAATAAATTTTTAAATAGACGGATTTTTTTAAATTCATTATAACAAAAGCATTGATATTCAAAATGATAAATTCAAAGAAGTATCTTGAATTTAAAAAAATAGAGAGAGGTCCCTTATCATGAGATAACGATCCGAAAATATTTGGAATAGATTATTAAGAGAATGAGATGACCTTGGAAAGACTCAATAGAGGTTAGATAAGACTAATAATGTTTCTAATGGGTTTTCAGTTAAGTATAATGAGGTATTGGCTTGATTTATATAGGAATTTAGAGTAGAGTTTTTTTATTATTTCACAAACACATGTTTTGGAATATATATTTTAATGTAATAAAAAGAAAATAAATCCAATGTTTTTTCCCATCATTTCTACCAAATTGGGCAGGTTTTCGTTGTTTTATAATTCTATGTGATGAAGTAAATAAAATACTATATCTGATGATGTGAAGCTGAGTCTTGTATTTAGAAAAACAATATTAAAACCTTAAAATTTAATGTAGGTTTTGGGGGACTCATAAATGCTTTATAAAACAAATAAAACAACCTATAAATAAAAAAAATTTAAATGTAAAATAGATATTTGGTCCTGGATACCATTTATATTATTTATTTCATCACATTTAGGTGATTATGATGTTATAATACACGCTAATTTTATACCTTATTTAATTTTTACACAAAAATTTCATCATCTAACAAAATTAATAAGAATTAACCATTGGATGATTTTGATGTGGTATATTAAAAAAATATTTATTTTATCCATGTAATTTAACGTATTTTTTAATTATTAATTTTAAAACAATAATATGTATTTATTAAGAAATAAAGGGTTTTTTGGAAAAAAATATGAATCCATATAAAAAATTAGATTTCAATTCATATAATTAATATTTACTAAAGAATAAAATATTTTATTATTTTGTAAAGATATTTTTTATTATTCAAATTTATGACTTCATCAAAAAGGAATTTCTTAATTGAAATTTCATAATACACAAAAAGAATCTTTTCCATTTTATCACATCCAAATCATAACAATTTATCAATTAACTTCAATAAGAAGAAAGAATAACCATTATTCAATTGAAAATACAATAAACATATTCATATTGTTAGGTTATTGATATAGAACCCTTTATTACAACAAAAAACTCCCAAGTGTGAGGTGCATGATGGTCAAATTTTCATGGGGTTGTTTGATGTACATGGTTTGGGCCTTACTCTCGATGAGCTTGAACTTCTCCCAAAAATAGTTTTGATTGTGGTTTATTAGTTGGATGTAATATTGGTACTATTCATGGGGAAAAAAAGCTCTGGTACCTCACTTAAAAGCAACAAAAAATGGGGTTATATGGTATGATCTTGACGGTTGAGGCCATTGCTTGTTTTTCTAGTTTAAATTGGATTTATCATATCACTATATTTATATTATTCATATGATCACTATTAAATAACTATTTTATAATATTATATGATTCTTAAGGGTAATTTTAATTAGAGTGGGTATAATAAAATCAAATAAGATCATGTGTTTTCTATAAATACAATATTGTATTGAATCAAATCCAAAAGGGAATATTTTTAATAAATGTTTTGGTGATTACATTCTCACCCATAAAACATTTCTCCATTAAAATTTCCATTCCATAGACTAAAATAGATTATGTTAATTATGCTTTATCACCTCCTTAATTTCCCACATTTCTTCTTTAAACACATGGATTCACTTAACACTTTAACCAGGTGCACTAACTTATTTCCTAGAATTTTGTCTCTATGATCTTTGATCCCCACTATCTACTCTACATATTAATGATCATTATCCAATGGTACCGCATCTTGATTTTTCACATTTAAGGGTTTTGGTATGTACATACTATATAGTAAAACATGAAAGACACCATGTACTTGATATAGGTTAGTTGGGAGTGCTTGTTAATAGAACACAACTCTTATGAAATCAATTAAATAAAAGGGTCTAATGTATCTGGGATAAGATTTCCATTTTCCCAAAATCTCATGATATTCGTCGATAGTGATATATGGATGAATCCCTTATTTCTCACCTCAAAATATAGGTATCATCAATGTGATATGTTAATAGGGATCCATTAATGGGATTCATAGTGATTCATGTGGATTATTGAGTGGAAAATATTATTGTAGGAGAACATAACCAATGAAAGATGTTTATCACACCATCCTTTGATGTCCATAGAGAATTCTCACAACTTTTCCATAAGTGTTTCAATATTCCTCTCAGATTGGCCATTAGTTTGAGGGGGATAATTCATGATGAAGTTCACGTTAGTATTTAGTGTATGTTAGGAAATATTCTAGAACATGGAGGTAAATATTGTGTCTTAATCAAATACAATCGATAGTGGTGTTTTAAGAATCCACACTGTTTCTCTAATATATATCATTTCATTTTAATCAAGTGAGAAGTAATCTACGATTTTAAGGAAGTTAGAAGTATTTGAAAGATAATCCCCCAAAATAAATATAACATTATTTCCTCTTTATGTATTCAAAATACCCTTTCAAAGATCCATGGTTATGTTTTCCCATTTCAATTTTTGTATGGGTAATTGATACATCATCCCCATGGATTTACATTTAGACTTAACTTGATGACATGAAAAACACATTGATGTATATTCCCTGATCTCCTTTATCATATTTTACCAAAAAAAGTTATCTAAGAGATATCAATATATTTATGTTCTCCCTAAATGGATGGAGAGATTTGAATTCAATATATTTATGTTCTCCCTAAATGGATGTAGAGATTTGAATTATATGCATCATCCAACAACCCATTCTCTATCTTAGGATTTTATGGTTCCCATAGTCATGACCCAAATTATACAACTCATTCTTCATTAATATTGGAATCAAACTATTTCCCTTTTCTTATAGATTTCAAAATCTTTTAAATTTTTACATCATCTCTTTGAGAATCTATTATCTTCTCAAGAAGGGATGGTTGTGAAATCATTTATGAATGTATTAATTATGCTTCTAACTTAATGAATCTCATGTCATCCTTTTCATGTCCTTGAAGAATAGGTCCTTCTCAATTCTTATCAATAAAAAAATTATGAGATCTTTTATACATAGAGTGTATTCCACATTATTTTATTTTCCAGGAGTGTATTTGGTTGAGAATTCATAGTTTTTAATCATCTCTATACATATTTAATAATGTATAGTAATCTCTTTATTTATCAATATATACTCTAGGAACTTATGATTGTTATATATTACTCATTTCTTCCAAAATAGAAAATGTCGGTAGATTTTCAAAGTGAATATTACTACAACTAACTATCAATCATCTTTTGGGTTGTTCTATACATTAACCTTAAGTTTTCTTGAGGAATATGCTTTCACTTTTTCATTCTATATTAGTACAGTTCCCAGTTGATTCATCAATGCTTCATTATATATCATGAAATAATCCCCTCTATGGGTAGTGTAAATATATGTACAATGGTAAGCCTCTTTTTCAACACCTTCAATCTCTCTTCACATTCATTATTCTATAAAAAAGTACTTCCTTATGAGTTAGGTTGGATGGATGGTTTGATAGTCATGAGAAGCTTCTATCTAATCGATTATAGTACTTGGTTAATCCAAGAAAAGAATGTATTTTCAAAATAGTTCTTGGTATTTGAAATCCTTATGACTCTTCTATCATTTATGGTTATATATATATATCTTGTTTCATGTTAAAATGGGAACATAAGATGATACTTTCATCCGCCAGAACTCACATTTTCTATACTTTTCATGAATATTCTTCCTTCATATGGGGTTTATCATAATCTGTAGGTGCAACACATGATCCTACTTGGTTTTGTACTATATAAGACTGTCATATAAAAATACTACAATAAAGATGTTGAGATAGTCTCTAAAGACCCAATTTATCAACTCTATGCTGATATATAGCGAATTAGTGAGTCATAATGTAATTATAATGAAATTGTAATTCCCAAACGATGAATTAAAATAATTCATGGGAATATCCTTATAATTTAACCTTACCAGATAATAACCTCACCATAGATCCACTTTGAAGAAGTATTAGGATTCATGTTTCTAATCTAAAATGTGATAAAAATCATGAAGGTGTTACTTTTTCTTTATCATGATCTTATTGAGCTCACGATAATCATTGAAAATGTGCAGCAGCTCATACTTTTTCTTGATGAAGAAGACTGGTGAAATCTATAGTAAAACACATGGGCATATGAACCATTTTTCTCGATTCTATTATATATAAAATCTATATCTCCTCATGTTCTATAATAGCCATTCAATATGGAGTCATGGCTATTGGAAAATCCCTAGGTTTTTGATCAATTGGATATTCAACCTCCGAAATAGGAGGAAGACTAGAGAATTGTTCTAGAACCAAATTATTGATAAAGATGTTATACTTTATAATGAAACAACTAATGAAGAAGAAGTGGAAGAAGAAATAAAGATGAAAGAATCGGTAACGGACATTACCTCTTCTTCGAAGTGCTTCTTTGAGACCTTCTTTTAGGGCACTAAAATTGGTCTTTGAAGAAGAACAGAACCTCTAGGATGTCTCTAGGGAAGTGGAGAGGAGAATGTGGTAGGGGTTGGCTGAGCTTGAAGGCTCAAAGTTGTGTGAGGAAGAGAGGGAGGAGGTTCCCTTTTATAAGGGAGCAGAGGGGCACCTTTGGAATCACTAAAAATATTATTTTATTATAAAGTCAAGTTCGGTTTTAAATAGCTCCAAATTGATTTATTTCAAGGATAAGGTGGGAATGGGTCGAAAGCCTCTAATAAAATAGGATTTAGACAAGTTTAGGTTATTATTTTATCCTTATCAATTAGATTTATCTCTAAGTTAAATAATTTAACTTTTACCGTGTCTTTTTGTTTTCTTACACTATATGGTCAATAAACTTACCATAACAAGCCAAAAGACCCCCAAGTTGTTTATTATTAATATATTTATCCTTATATAAGTCATTTGGCCGAACAGTAGATTTTTTTGAAATAAATAACAATTAATAATATAATATTTGTTTTAAAAACTACTTTATGTCAATTTTGACACTATTTGGTACATGATTTTTATGAAATTCATTACAGAATGATAAGTTCGAAACAAGTTACTTATATCAACAATAACATGTCATATTAACCTATAAAATTAGTTTAATTCATAAAAAGTCTCAAATTACATTTATTTGGGCATTTATAACATCAATTATGTCAATATATCATTAATAAGACAATTACTGCATCATCCTTGTGTCATAATAAATGAAAATTATTTAATCCCTAAAAATTATAAATAAATTCCTATGATGTAGATAATTGTATTAGATTTCTGGAGACTATTCATGTTCGAAGCTTCATGAAGTTTATCACTAGATTAAAATTATTATACTTATAAGATTTAAGAAAGTGACATGTTGTCGCATTCTTTGGTTTTAATAATAATTAAATTATTTTCATTGAAAAAATTTAATTAAATGAATATAATCTGACCCTTAGGTGATATGGGTCGAATTTTAGTCATCCAATAGGATTTTGAAATTTGTTAGGGTAATTTTAAAATATTATATTTACCCTTAATTACCCGATTTACCTTTAACTATGGTAAATAAAATTTACCGTAGTTACTATTCTTAATTCCCAAAAATAAAAAGTAGCTTATTAACATAATTTGGATCCACTGATTCAAATATGGAATCCATTTTTCCAAATTCAATACACAAAAGTTGCAGAAATTAAATTAAAATTAATCCTGTTGTCGAAAGAAAACGGGTTTTTCTTTAAAACATTGCAAAAGATTGAATTGATTTAACCTACGAATTCAAGGTAAAATCAATGCTAATGAAATACATTATATTAAATGGTAAAAATATTTTCTATTTATAATTTAAAACCATTAAATATTATAATTTAACCACATAAGATATTACGATGAAAAAAGTTGTTTTTAATTAAAATATAGCGTGTTTTTACTATTCATTAAAATATGAAAGTTATCACAAAAATATCAAAACTTTATCAAATGTAAATTTATATATCCTGATTCAAAATAAGAATTTTATTTTGTCATATTTAACTTATAAACATGTCAAAAACTAGATTTAAAGTGGGTGCGCCATCAAAAGGCGGAAAAACTGCATTTTTTTAAAAATACTTATTTTACCCGAAAAATTTATTTTGTTCTAATAACATGTTCTAGAAAATGTGTAAGATGAATAATAATGTTATAAAATTCAAATTTTAGTTAATACTATTCATAACGGCTAGTTCATAATAATATTATAAAAATATATCATTGTTTAGTAAAACCTCGTATTGCGTACAACACATGCTATCGAGGAAGGTCGTGATTGCGTGTAATGCAAGCCAAGTCAGGGTTGCGTGTTGTGAAAGAATCCTTCATTGTTTCGTATAACATAATTCAACCATAATATATATATATATACTCAATGTTGCGTAGAATAACTATTATCAAAATTGTGTGTAACACGATCCAAGAACAGTGTTGCGTATACTACAAGTTAATACGGTGTTGCGTATAGCGCAAGGTAATCTTGGTGTAGAATACAACACAATACATTAATGAAATTAAAATAATATTTTTCATAAAATCTCGGGGTGTTACATTCTACCCCCCTTAAAATGAATTTCACCCTAGAAATTCATTAAGGTTATAAATTGTTTACTATTCGAAAGTTTGTTTAATACAAACCCACATCGTAAAAAGGAATACCATAACATGGCTTTAAAAGCTAAAGTATGAAATGCAACGATTACCCAAATAAACTAATCACTAGGTTTCCACATAGGTGAAAATATGGATATGGAAGAGAAATATAACCATCATGTTCTGATGGAGAGTGGTAGAAAACATGGCTATGGAAAAGCCAACAATCACAAAGCCATAAATTTGTGATGATCAAAGGTACCATCTGATTCATCAGATATAAGATCACTAGGACAACATTTTTGGTTTTCAAGATCATTTCCCTAAAGTTGATGAAATTGGAATTTGGAAGAAATACTTTCATGATTTTGGCATAGTCTCACCCTTTGTCGTTCTTTGGACAATTTCCACATCATCTCTTAAAGAAATGAAGTTGAATTTGTCATTCGTGATGTGTTAGCAGATCATGTGTAGAATGATGGGTCATTCCATCTATCTCAAACAAAAGGATAGAAAAGTTATCAAAAAATACATAAATACATCTATAGTGAGATTCATCATATAGGGTTCCTAAAATGGACTTATACTTCATATATCATACTGCGTAATAAAACTAGTTTCTACAAAACAGGGACTTCCTGTAGGTCGGTGGTAGGCGATAAAGGCCAGTCGCACTTCGGTTGTGGGTTCGATTCCTACGAACTTGTCCGACGCGTTGGGCTGTCGCCAATCCTGCAGGTTGTCCTTTTTCTAAAGCTATATTACTATAACATCCCATCAATAATATCAAAAAAAACTTCTATCCTTAAACAATACTAACTTATGTCCAACATAATCCATTCTAGTCTTTAGGCTTATCTATAATACTGCAGTCCATTCTCATAATATAGTGAAAATGATTACCAGTGATTTAATACCATCGTTGATCCCCATATATCATAAGATATGTCTTGTTGGTCACATTCCAAACATTCAAAGGCCTTAATCATGTATTCTCTTGAATACCCATTGAACCACAGTGAAAACTTGAATGCAGTTAAATTTTAACACTTTTCACATACCAAAATCCTCAAAATTCTATATACCATGATATCACTCAGTCCTTATATCAATCATGAGCTCATGAATACTGTTAAACATTTCGTTTTCTCGTTTCCCTTAATTATGCGCATATCATCTTATTTCCAAAAATATCTCAATCACTTTGAATACCACATTAGACCAATACATAGATTTTCCAATACTTTATGATACATCATTATTTTGGAATCCCATTACATAAAAACTTAATCATTCCACCACATCGTTATCATATTCAACATCGCCAATAGTGATCGCATGCGACTTCGCTTTGTCCTTTGCCTTAAGCAGTTGCTCATGTCGATCATCACTAACCCTTGGATTAGGGCATTTATTAGCATAATGCCCCATTTCCTTGCACTTGAAGCATTGAAGTGTTGGTGGTGCGTTCTCTATAGTGTTTGCTTTATTCACATCATTAGAAACCCTTTTTCCATTACTTCGACACTCAGCTGCTCGATGACCTTCTTTTCCACACTTAAAACATTTTCTAGTCCCTTTAAGACAATATCCACCATGTTTCTTTCCACACTTTGTGCATAAGGAAACATTCATCTTCTTTTCACCATTATTTTGAGATTTATCCTTGAACTCCATCTTTCGTTTCTTTTCAAAACCATGAGATGGATATATAACACCAAATTCCATTTCTACATTTATATCACAACACAAAATTTCTTCATAGCTACTGAAGTCTCTTATTGCTATTGCCCTTCGAAGACTTGGTTTTAAGCCACAGAAAAATCGATCAACTTTACATTCAGGTTGGATGATAATGCCAGATGCATACCTTTCAAGTCTTGTACAAGTTGCTTCGTATATACCAACAGATTCATCATCCTTCTGCTTCAGCTCAAGAAACTCTTTTTCCAACTTTGTTCAAAGAATACGAGGGAAGTACTTACTGAAAAACAAGTTCTTGAACTCGTCCCATTCCATGGACTCAATTCCATCTCTTGGCCTCGTATTCTTGATAAGATTCCACCATTGATCAGCTTCTCCTTCCAAACGATATACTGCTAAGATGATATTATCATGTTCAGAACATTGAAGAACCGAAAATATCTTTTCAGTGGTACTGATCCATTGTTCAGCAACAAGTGGATCGGAAGTCCCACTGAAAGAAGGTGGTTGTTGCCTCATGAAGGACTCAATAGAATATTGTTCTCTTCTCTGCTCATTTGGATGTCCAGAATGATTCATAGCTTGTTTAAGTATAGCAATATGATTTTTTACTCCATCTCCCATAACATTTGTTTGTTCAGGAGGACAATCATTGCATTGTCCATTGCATTGATGAACACGATTCCTTCGGATTCCAGCCATCGTCTAAAACCCAAAAAGAATAGTGTGAGAGGAAAAAATCATGATAGGGAAGACAACATAATAAAGGGGGAGTACCCTCAATATCTATCATCTTAGGTTAAATTCTAAGATCATTAGAGCAATTCTAGGACTATAACCTATACGTATACTTAACTTTAGAGACATCCCTAGACAAACCTTAGAAATAACTCTAGGGATCTCACTAAAGTTCTCGCATCCGAGTTTCAGAGGATGACCAAACCTTTTCTCTGATACCAACTGTAGTGACCCGAATCTTGACATACATTGACATTACATTACATTTGCGGAATACTTAGTACATAACAAAAACACACACACAAGGACCGTAATAGTTTCGTGTCTGTGGAAACTCGGAATATAATCTTTTAAACGTGGTGAAAGATCTTCAACATCTCCCATAAAGATCTTCCCTTTTTTTTTACCTAAAACCATTCTTTATATCCTGGGGAAAAGAAAACATAAAAGGGTGAGCTCAAACGCTCAGTAAGGGTAAACAAAAGGAATATCAATCCCATCATATTCATAAGAACATAACATTTTGTAAGTCTTAACCTGCAAAAGAGAGCATAATTTCATAACATGGGATAAATCATAGTAGTGAAATGTAATCCCAATAATCATAAATTAAAACATGAAAATTTGTGGCATACAAAAATAATCATAGAGAATCATATCTTATTAGTCAAGACTTATTTCCAAGACTATCTTAGTGGACAAAGTCCCTTTCTGAACCGAGTCACCCTCGTTTTAGTCCTGTTTCACTGAACCGGTATAACCTACCATTCCAGCCATGTCTATCTCATGAGATATAAAATCTTTACCCAATGCATTGGAGGTAGATATAGGTCCCACCCATCTCATAATGATACCATTCTTATGTGTTCCACAAAATCATATATCATACATCATTACATAACCCATTTAATAAAAATGGGAATCTTAAACATCGAGACATCATAAAACAATTCATATAAGATAAAGGAATTCATAAAAATAATTCCATCACAACATAATCAAATCAATGTAATAATAGGGATAGAAACAGAACCCTTTATTATCTTAGATGGAAAATAATTTTGATAAAACAC
This sequence comes from Viscum album, assembly GCA_963277665.1. Taxonomy (NCBI): domain Eukaryota; kingdom Viridiplantae; phylum Streptophyta; class Magnoliopsida; order Santalales; family Viscaceae; genus Viscum; species Viscum album. Next base: position 1,732,627,514 of record OY728161.1, on the reverse strand, counting down.
TTGAACTCCATTCTTGATGAAAATATCCTTTCTACTTCAAAAACACTTTTCCTTTCTTAACATGTCATAAAATTCTAGACTAAAAGAATTTGATTAAAAATAAACTTGAAAACATGTAAACGAATCTTCTTGGAAATAATGTTTTAAAAATCAATTCCTGCCATATAAGTTAAAAGAAAACATTCATCGTACTTTTGTCGAAAAAGTCAAAAAGTACCTCGTACGAAAAACGACAAAAGATTCCTTTCATATCTTTTACTAAAAACTCACTGAAGGGTAAAATTGGATTTAAAAAATTGTAGGTGGATGGAAATAACATTACATATTGAGGAAACATGGATGTGGATGATAAAATACACCCCAGTAAATACCAAAGTATAAACAATCTCGGATAAAAATGAGATTGTGATATTTTCCCTTACCTTAGGTCCGGCTTCATTTGTAAGTGTCCGAACCTCCTGTATAATTATTTAAATAATGTTATGGACTTATTACAGAATCATACTTATTTTTATGATATCATATATGGTCATATTCTTAGCTTCTTAGTAGTAATATTTCATTGCTACTTGTTATTCGGGTGTTTATAACTTTTTGTTCTTATGCGTGTTTTGTCGAATAAATTCTTATTCTTATCTTTAGGTTATAGATAACTCATTTCCAGAATGGTATTAGTGTAATATATATCATATTAATTCATTCAATTCATTTATATAATCATTATGAAATGAAGATCATGTAGAACGAGTCTCTTCACATCGTGGAGACGGTATTTCGTACGTACGCACGAGTGATGATATAGTTCCTATGATCGTGGAATTGTATTGGAGTGTATGTATACTATTTTAGAATTAATATAACTTTATAATAGTCATGTATAGTCATTATTTAAACCATTATACCCATCCATATAAGGTGGTGGTGGAAAATATATTACACCACGGCGTGGAGACGGTATTCCGTACGTACGCACGCGCGGTGATTTCTTTTTCCATAGGATGGATAGATGGTGAATTAGGTTTGTTTCATAATTATAATAACATACCAGTATATGAGTGATACTTATGTTATTACTTCATAATGAAACAACTAAAGAAGAATAAGTGGAAGAAGAAATAAAGATGAAAGAATCGGTAACAGACATTACCTCTTCTTTGAAGTGCTTCTTTGAGACCTTCTTTTAGGGCACTAAAATTGGTCTTTGAAGAAGACCAGGACCTCTAGGATGTCTCTAGGGAAGTGTATAGGAGAAATTGGCAGGGGTTGGCCGAACTTGAAGGCTCAAAGTTGTGTGAGGAAGAGAGAGAGGAGGTGCCCTTTTATAAGGGAGGAGAGGGGCACCTTTGGAATCACTAAAAATATTATTTTATTATAAAGTCAATTTCGGTTTTAAATAGCTCCAAATTGATTTATTTATAGGCTAAGGTGGGTATGGGTCTAAATCCTCTCATCCAATAGGATTTATACAAGTTTAGGTTATTATTTTAACCTTATCAATTAGATTTAAATCTAAGTTAAATAATTGATCTTTTACCGTGTCTTATTGTTTTCTTACACTATATGGTTAATAAACTTACCATAACAAGCCAAAAAACCCCAAGTTGTTTATTATTAATATATATATCCTTATATAAGTCATTTGGCCGAACCTTAAATTTTTATGAATTAAATAAAAATTAATAATATAATATTTGTTTTAAAAACTAATTTATGTCAATTTTGACATTATTTGGTACATGATTTTTATGAAATTCATAACAGAATGATAAGTTCGAAACACATTACTTATATCAACAATAACATATCATATTAACCTATAAAATTAGTTCCAGTCATAAAAAGTCTCAAATTACATTTATTTGGGAATTTATAACATCAATTATGTCAATATTTCATTAATAAGACAATTACTGCATCATCTTTGTGTCATAATAAATGAAAATTATTTAATCCCTAAAAATACTAAGTAAATTCCTATGATGTAGATAATTGTATTATCTTTCTTTATACTATTCATGTTCGAATCTTCATGAAGTTTATCACTATATTAAAATTATTATACTTATAAGATTTAAGAAAGTGACATGTTGTCACATTCTTTGGTTTTAATAATAATTAAATTATTTTCATTGAAAAAATTTAATTAAATGAATCTAATCCGACCCATAGGTGATATGGGTCTACTTTTAGTCATACAATATGATTTTTACATTTGTTAGGGTAATTTTAAAATATTATATTTACCCTTAATTACCCGATTTACCTTTAACTATGGTAAATAAAATTTACAGTAGTTAATATTCATAATTCCCAAAAATAAAAAGTAGATTATTAACATAATTTGGATCCACTGATTCCAAATATGGAATCCATTTTCCCAAATTCAAAACAAAAAGTTTTCAGAAATTAAATTAAAATTAATCCTGTTGTCGAAAGAAAATGGGTTTTTCTTTAAAAATTGCAAAAGATTGAATTGATTTAACTTACAAATTCAAGGTAAAATCAATGCTAATGACATACATTATATTAAATGGTAAAAATATATTCTATTTATACTTTAAAATCATTCAATATTATAATTTAACCACATAAGATATTACGATGAAAAAAGTAGTTTTTAATTAAAATATAGCGTGTTCTTACTATTCATTAAAATATGAAAGTTATCGGAAAAATATCAAAACTTTATCGAATGTAAATTTTTATATCCTGATTCAAAAGAAGAATTTTATTTTGTCAAATTGAACTTATAAACATGTCAAAAACTATATTTAAAGTGGGTGTGCCATCAAAAGGCGGCAAAATAGCATTTTTTGAAAAATACTTATTTTACCCGAAAAATTTATTTTGTTCTTATAACATGTTCTAGAAAATGTGTAAGATGAATAATAATGTTATAAAATTCAAAATTTAGTTAATACTATTCAAAAAGTCTAGTTCATAATAATATTATAATAATATATCGTTGTTTAGTAAAACCCAGTATTGCGTACAACACATGCTATCGAGGAAGGTCGTGATTGCGTGTAATGCAAGCCAAGTCAGGGTTGCGTGTTGTGAAATAATCCTTCATTGTTTCATATAACATAATCCAACCATAATATATATTTATATATACTCAATGTTGCGTAGAATAACTATTATCAAAATTGTGTGTAACATGATCCAAGAATAGTGTTGCGTATACTACAAGCTAATACGGTGTTGCGTATAGCGCAAGGTAATCATGGTGTAGAATACAACACAAGACATTAATGAAATTAAAATAATATTTTTCATAAAATCTCGGGGTGTTACAATTGTTATATGACATTGCTACATTAATGAATCAATTACAACTTGTTATCTATTAGGGAGACTTGGGAGTTCCTACTAATTGAAGAATCTATGCAGTACCTGAGTCAACTGAGAGTGTATCCTAAATATTTTGTGATTTGAACCCCCATTAGAATGGAATAATCATTTGGGCAGTCATCACATTTCCCTTCATGATGGTTGTTTACTTGGTTCTTCCTATTACTATATATTATCTATAATAAACGGAAAATTATTGTCTTGAATGTTTAAAATATTAAACACACAAGTGGGATTCTAATAACATTAAAGGGATAATTTATAAATGACATTAATTTCATTAATATAAGAATCTCATGGCATCAATATCTGTTATCCATGATGTATTTCCTAAAAAAGACTATTATGGTCATTTATTTCCATTATAAATGTTCATAATGAGCTTGTGAATTTAACATAGCATATAGCCTACGAGTTTCAAACAAGATTTCGATAAATATCTGTTTTTATTCACTAGGTGGCGATCAAGCCTAACTCTATGTCACTTTTTGAGATTATAACCCATTAGTACATCTATTCTAGATCCACATCCACTAGTTGAATCTAGAAAATATTTATTTTTTTGTAAAGAACATTTTAAATAATTTAAAATTTCATAGGCATGTTTTCATATACATAGTATTATCCCTAACACATTCTATAGTGTTTTCTAATCCTAATCCCAAAATAATTAAAAATTATTTTGATACTAACTATGAAAATCCTACTCTCTATTACATAATAATTCTATATTTATTACATAATAATACACATAATAAAACCTAGAAGATTGAGAATTATAGTTTTTTTGGGTAGTTAGGTACATTATATGAAAATAGAAAATGGGGTGGGTGGGTTTACATCAACATTATTAAACATTCCTTAAAATGATCATGATTTTCCAACAATATAAAAACAAAAAGGGACAACCAAGAAACATACATAAAAAATGTTAGATATAATGACCATAAGTAGAATAAAAAGAGAATAACATGAAAATAGTATTAAATGTTTGGAAATAAGAATTTCAATGAGATAAAAAGGGGTGATAATCATAAACACAAACAATGAAGCATGATGTCACATGGTAACATAATGGTAACATGGTAATGTGGAAACAACTTTAAAAAGGACATAATAAGCATACATTATGGTTAAACAATAGAAAATCATAACATAATGATCTTAGGATATCCTCCTTTACATCATACATAAAATCAAACTACACAAAAACATAACCCATGTATTAAAAGACTATTTGGTTTCAACCATCATAATCATATAATGAACATGAATAATTTTTCTACATATATCATATAATATAAGAACAAATTTCCAAACATTTAAGCCCATAATTAAGGGTTTTTTACATACATGGAATTAATCATTTATTATGTATATATACAACTAGGTGAATTTCCTTGAGTGGAAATGGGTATGGGTATGGGTTTACACCTCTCAAATTCATAGTATGGATGTTATAGTGAAAATTAACAATCACAACGATAGTATATGATGACTAAAAACATTACTCAATGAGAGATAAATTGGCATCTCATAATTTAGAATAAAAAAGGATATTATGAGTGTTATTTAAGAACATTATACAACATTAAAATTTTTTAATTAAAAGGTATAATACAAGATGTGTGATTGAATAAAAACTTGTAATTTACAAATCATTGAATAATTTAAACAAAATAACATGGGAATGTAGTGAATCATTGAAGTGATTAATGAGATTTAATGTGGTAAATCAACAATTATAAATCATATGTTTAGTTAGAGGGATGTGGAATATAATATTTCCTCAATATTAATTGAATAAAATGTCTATTACATAAATAAAATTCTTAATTAAAGAGGAGAAAGTGAAGATACCTTAATAAATTGTTTCATAGTAACGAGTTTGGTAAATTATATAATGTTTGGGGGTAAATATTTCATTGAAAGGTAAAATATTTTATAGTTGTTGGTTTTTTAAATTAATGAAAATATAACCATTTCTTGATTCAAAGGGATATATAGAAATAATTTTCTATAATTGAAAAAAAGATATAGAGGTCAGCTACCTTGTGAGGGTGATTCCAAAAGCTTTGGAGGAGATTATTGAGAGCTTGATGGAATCATCAAGGGACTCTATATATTGGGTGTAATTATAATTATGTGGTTAAAAAATTTATTCAAGAGGACTGGGTTATTTTTAGGTTTATATAGGTTCAGCGAGAGGGGAGTTTTTTATTACTTCCCAAACATTTGTTATGGAATATATAAAATAAATAATAAAAAACACAGACATTCGCATGATTTTTAACCACATTTTCAACCAAAGTGGAGTGGTTATTATTATCATAATGTTCTATGTTCTGAACTCAATAAAATATTACACTTGGTGATGTGGATGTTAGTCATGTTTTTAAAAATACGATTTTGAAACCGTAAATATAATATTGGTTTTTTAAGATTCATAAAGGATGAATAAAATTAATCAGTTAACCTTAAAAAACCATTATTCTAAAATGGAAATTAATATTTGGTCACATATAACTTTTATAGAATTGATTACATCACTTTTGGTATTTTTTGTTGTCATAATACATCACTTTTGGGTCTTGATCTCGATGAGATTGATCTTGTATCGTGAATGGTTTCACTAATGCGTTAGTAACTAGATCATATATATGGATTGGTAAAGGAAAAATCCTAGAGATTCTATCACTCTAGGACGCCCTAAAAAATGTTATTCATGGGTTATGATCTTTTTTACAACATCTCTTCTTTTTCCTATGTCAATTTGATTTATGATAACCTTATATTGGTACTAATCAAATGATCACTATTCACTAGCTATTTTATCAATGCTTATGTTGAGTAATAGTATTTTTAATCCAATTGGATATTTAAAAACCCAAAATTACATGTGTTTTCTATAACCATAATAATAAATTTAATTCACCAAAAAGGGAATTTCATTTTTAAATGTTTTGGTCATTACAAAGAGGAAATGAAAACAAGGTCAATATTATATAATTATATTGAATCATTTAGAATAAATTAAATTATGCGATGTACTATAGTTTCAATTTTGTATAATAGAGTTTGAGTTACACTGGGAACATTGTCGATTGAAATATGAGAAAATCACCAAATGGGAAAGAACCTCCTACCTCAATCACATTAACAAATTTCACCAATATTAATCAACTAAAAACATCCAATATAATTGATCAAGGGAAAATATTTCATTGAACTATGAAAATATTGTTAGACATAACCATTACAACCAGAGACTATGGATTTATTCCATGAATGATGATAGGACTTCACAAGAACATTAAAAATGAATGACAAACAAACACATACATTTAAATCCCAAGATCAAGTCTCTATATATCTAATAAGAATGTAATTATAATGGGTGGAGTATTATTGGGAAGCCTAGGGAATCAATAATTTTTGGACACATAGAAAAAATTGGGTAAATTGTTTTAATTCAAAGGGTTAATGTTCATTAAATGGAGTTTCATATCATTTAAAACATAAAAACATAGTTTTCTCGCACAGTTTTCGAAAACATGCACCGACTATGTGAGGATACTACTATAGTGACCCCATATTTTCATACATAAATATTTCCTATTTTTAGAATAATATTCAATAAATTTTAACATTCATTTATAGGGATTATAAAAATTTATTTTCCTCAGAATCTAGATACAAAATCATCTCATTTAATGTAAAGATGTTAAATATCACAAACAAATACCTCCCCATTTAGTAATCTTCATAGAAATATACTACATAAAACAATTCATTATTACATGGGGAAAGGAAACATATGAGATGGTGATATCAAATGATAAATAAGGGTAAACATGGGAGATATTTATCAATGATCATATGAAAGAATTTGATAAGTATAAGGGTATGAAGTCATACCAACAACATAAAAATTACATAATCTATTTATCAAATATAATAAACATGGGTCCTGTTATAATGATTTATCACATAAAAGGGGATGAATCATAAGTTTTAGAAATAATCATACATATTTCAAATAAAGGTTCTTTTCATTGAAGTTTGGTATCATCATAAGTATAGAAATAATTTTATATGTCAATTTTAAATAACAAGAACACCAAATCATAATGGATCAGGCACCGACACCTATTTCCCATTGTGGATCAAGAACATTGATTTTTTTTCCCATAGTTATCTAATGGGATATAATACTATTCATAGTGAATTTGAGAGATTTGTGAATTCATACCCACTTGTAACATAATGAAATCCATACATATGTTTTACAGAAGACCTAATTACATTCATTATATATTTTTCTAATAAAAAATTGATACAAATTGGGTTTCATAAATATTCCATCGACTCAAAATATCATAACCCATGAAAATTTATGTGTTCTGTAAAAATATCATAATCATAAAAATATTAATTTTATCATTGGATAATATCCTTATAAAAGAATAATTAACATCCAGAGATGATATAATAGATTAAAATTCCTTTAAAAGTTTTCTGAAATATTTTCTAGAAGAAAATAGACTTTCCATTTTGAGAATCATCTTTTGAAAACAATAAATTTCAAAAATACTGTGGAATTAATCTTTATATGAAAATAACCATATAAAAGTATAATATAAGCTTCAAAAAATTCCATGGTCAAGTTGGCAGGAAATTCCATTCATGGAGTATATGTCAAAACAAATATTCAATTCACATTTTTGGTAGAAGGTTTAGAATTACTCAATTGGAAATTGATTGGAATATTAAATTTAGACCATTTGGTAAAAAAATAAAACAATATATAAAATGAATTTAAAAAATATTTATATATTAGTAAACAAAATCTTGAAAAAAATCTTTAGAAACATGGTCCTGGAATATAATAGATATTTGAACAAAGGGTAAAATACTACCAATTTTTCATAAAAACTTTATTTTAGTATCATTTGTTACTAAAAATAAATTTTTTGAATTAAAATGTTTCTTCTCCAAAAATAATCAGATGATTTAAAAAATTTAAATTATTTATCATAAGGATTATATAGTTTCCTAAATTGAAATTTAAGCATAATGAATCACAGTTAAAAATTGGATTGAAACATTAATCCATTACTACATGGGTAACTTTTAGATCACAATCCCAATGAATGAATAAAACATAGATTGATATTTAAAAACAAATATTTTTCCTAATATTATACATAAAATAGATTCATGGGAAGTATAGACATCACATAAAAGAAATAAGTGGGGGATTTGAAAAGTGTATCTGATAAATAAAAGTAAATGAAAATTCATTACCTTAAGTCTTCACTAGATGTGTACACATTTGAAACCAGTGTATAATAAATTGAAGATTATTATAAGATTATTATAGATTAATAATAATTTATGTTTTACCTTTTATGATTTAATTATGATATATTATCAACATATTGTTAAAAAAATTTTATTATAATCAATATTCTAGGTGATTACTGCTTTCTTTTTCATGCATGTTTCATATCAGCAGTCTCATTTATTGTACATTGATCATAGTTCTATTATCTCTATAATATTGGTCATGATATAAATATAATACATATTAATTAAATATATATATATATTCATCTATAAAGGATATAGATAGAAGAGTGAATTATATTACTCCTGGAGACTATAAGTCGTACGTAAGGATGAATACTATTTACAATTTGTGAATAATGGAAACAATGAAATATAAATATTAAGTAAAAGTTAAATATAAATTATAATTTCATATATATAATATATATTCATTAAATATATCCTTATTTTCATAAATGTAATTTTGAAATGAAATAAGAATTTCATTACTTCATGGAGGTGGTAGTCTACACATACACACAAGCAACATTATCATTTTCTAGAAAATTGAATGTAAGAAGGTAGATGTAATATTATAATTAAAAATTAAAATTATGTAGAAATATATATATATATATATATATTAAATCCATCATTATATCAAGCTGGGATAAGAGTTTACAGAAACATAATGTCATCTGTTCATGAGGCAGTTGGCCTCCACACACACGTTCGAGAGTTTGATTCCCTGATTGACATAAGAAGAGATAGATATAGGTTATTACATTAACATAATAATATAAAAATATATTAAATATATAGGTTTTATTATTTCATCATAGTTTAAGATGATTTTAATGAGGAAAAATAATTATAAAATTAAAATACTCGGTTAAGAATGATACGTCATTTTTTTTCAAAAACATATTTAGTTTTGCACTTAAATACTTCTTATAATGGGTTTTTAATAAATATAAGGAAACTCCAACATGATTAGGGAATAATTAATGGGATTTATTAGGTATTGTTTTATGAGAAAGAAATTCAAACTGCATATAAAATTGAAAAATGTGTTCAATTTTAAAAGTAATGGTAGGGGAACTTTTGAAATTTCTTAAAATAAAAAAATATAAATTGGTCATTATCAAGAAAATTGATTCTAGATATGTATATATTAAAATGTAAATTTGGATTTAATTTAAATACCTTCAACTAATAAAAATTTGGCAGGTTTAACTAGTGTTATAAACCTTATCATTTGGTTTAATTCCTTAGTAAACTTATTCTAACCATAACAAGAGTAACATATTTTTTATTTATAAAGTCTTATAATTACACATATAATGAAGTAATTGGTTCCTAAATGAAATGTGGGTGAAAATAATGACCAAATATTTTCCACATTTCCATCATTCATTTTTTCAATTTTTTAACAAATTTAAAAAAATTATTTTTATAAAATACCCATAATATCAATTTTGACACCATTCATTTAATTGGACATTAAATACAACAAGGAAAATATAAAATTAAAATTTATTATTTTAACACATATATAATATTTTATATGTATTTGAATTGTTTCTAGAACACAATAAATCACTCAAATTATACCACTATTAATACTTTTAAAATTATTTATTCAATTTTTCTAAAAATTATAGAAATGTTATATTGGAACTGCGTAAGAATTTTAAGGAGTTATATAATTAATTAAAATTTTAAATCAATTAATATCATAAAAATAATTTTATTATTACCAAGATAAGGATTGATATTTATCAAAAAGTATAATTTTCTTTATTTATGCCCATAAGAAGATTTTAAAAGTATTAGAGTTCATTTTATATTTTTCTTTGTTAAAATTGTTATATAATCCACTTTCATTGAAAACTATAAGATAAAATAAACAAATATAGATTATATGGGGATAAGGGTATTAATACATTCATATAATGTGATTAAATATGATAGAAGGTGGACATATCACTACGTTTAATCCTTGGCTAACTTGATATATCCATTTCCCATGGTGATGAATTTTTACTAATTTGTTTATTTATTATGAGAAAAAATTATGTTAACCTTATTAAATAATAATATTATTTATAATTAAATATATTGAATCTATTTTATTAAATTAAATCCCTATAAGTGGAAGATGAATTTTTAAAATTTATTCAATATAAAATAGTGGAAAACAATTTCTCAGGAAAAATGTGTTTTCCTGGAAAATATAAATTTAATTTAAATCTATGATAATAAATATTCATTATATGAATTTAATTTCAAATAAATAAAAATATAATATTTAAATTTCATTTAAATAATTAAAATTAATTTAAATCGGAAAACATTGTGCACATAAAAACAATTTTTTGTAAAAAAGTGTTATTAATCATAAAACTGTTATTACATAATTTTGGGGAGGGGATAAAAAACCCTATCTAATTGCACACGGGGAGACTCTAAATCAAGATCTCCCTAAACTAAGACATCCATAAAATTAGTTTTATACAAAAATAAAGAGAATTTATGATTGAAATAAAAATTATTACATTATTTTAAATCTCAAGGATAATATGTCACATTAGTAAAAAATAAAAAAATGATAGTAATTAAAATTACATTATTTCATGAAAATAAATGATTTTTTTTGAAAATTTAAAATTTTCACTATTCATTATAAAACTAATCATTTTAGAAAAAATTAAAAATTTATCCCAAATATAATTTAGATATTTTTAATTAAAAAACTATTTCATTTTTATAAAATATCATTAAAAAGGTGGAAAAAATAATTATGTTATGTATGCACAAAATATAAATAAATATCATTATTTGGGGAAATATATTTTTGAAGCATAAAATTATGTTACCGAAAATTGTGTGCTTACTGGACTGAAGCTTATTTTTTTTATTTTCAAATGAGTCACTTTTTAGGATAGTGAGAACCTACAAAACACAGACAAAACACCATTAGCATCACCGATTTCCAAACCCTTCTACCACTCAATCTCATCCTCGACATTCACCACCGCTGTTGTCATGGAATCACCGGTAACTCCAACCATCACGGACCACAAACCATACAACCATAAATTTTGTGTATCATCTAAGTTTGGTGTTGCATGTGATATACTATATCTAATATAATGTTCTTATTTTAAATTTTTTTGGTGTTACAACTATAAATCCTAGAAACCTGTAATTTTCTGTCACATGGTTTATCAAACCATCAACCAAACATGCTCTTAACAATAGAAGAAGTTTCTCAATTTGTCATAGGAGTTTGAAATGTTTTATAATCCTTGTTCCTAAACATTCATCCACCCCATGATTCACTATCACTATGATCGTGGTTTCATGGAGGGCCAAAATAGCTTGGGAAAACAATGCTCTAACCACGATCCTTCGAAAATATCTCGAAAATACATTGAAACACCTCGAAAAAACCTAAAACTTATTCTACTCAATCAAGACTCTAAATAAAGAAAAAATATAAATTTCCTTAATAATTTACACATATAATTATTTAGGTAATTACACCCTTTTAACATCAAAACGTGTGTGTAGTTAGGCCTCTTCGGCCTACACCGGGTGATAAATTTTTTTGTTCCCAATACACCCATTTGTGGGTTACTACCCATTGGTATGTTTTTTTTTCAAAGCCTCTATCAAACTATATTTTCAAGAAATAGATGTTATTTATAGGAAATACTAGAACCTAAACTTTTCCAAATTTGTATGATGTTATCTAATACATAAACTAATCCCCTAAATTTTTCTATAGGGTTTTTACAAATAATATCTAATCCAAATAACAAAAAAACATAAATATTTTATTAACATAACTAAACTCTCCTCTGATACCATTTATAACAAATAATTATAAACATATATTTATTTCTATTGTTACCATATGTTTAATATTATATCCCATAATAATATCACATAACATAAAGAACATTTTGTCTTTGTGTCATTATGGACAAGTTACATATGAAAGTTATTTTACAATCTTGTGAATATTTTTCAACAATTGAAATCTTTTCAACCCACATATATAATTCTCAAAAGTTTTACTTATCATCATAACCTATAATATGGAAAATAATAAATATGTGACCTCAAATGATTTATAATGGAAAAATTATCAACATTACAGAATGGATTAGATCATATGAATATGATATAACAAGGACATACAAAAATTTATTATTCTAATAGAGATATAACAATTATATTTGATCATAAATCATAATATATAGATATTTAATCTCAATGTAATAAACTTGTTCCATGAAATAATAGTGTGAGATAATAATGGGATCATGGAATAAGAAAATGATATCATAAAATCATTGAATCATAAATATGTGGAATTTCTTAAAGCATGAAATCATAACAACTGGTCAAGGTTTACTACCTAGACCATCATCACATAGTGGTAAATTTCTCACAGTGGATTGGGTTCTCTCTATAATCCATTAAACATAGTGTAAAGAGTTCCTTGTTGGATTGGGTTAACTTCCAATTACCATAAATGTGGTGAAAAAAGACACATAATGCATTAGGGTCACTCGGAAATCCCATACATAACACCACATGAGATATAAATCTTTATCTAATACTTTTGAGGTCTAAATAATTCATGGCCTCATCACCAAATAATAAAAAATGCATAGGCTATCAACTTGTGCACCACACATGGCATATGAGGGGTTAAAAACAAAACCAAATGTAATGACCCAAAATTTTCTCAATGCAATTTCTCATTTCATGTAGTAATATCATATTTAATCACATTAGGAAACAAAATTATACATCATTCTTAAATGAACTACTATGTGACCTTTAATCTTAAATATTCCACTTAGGTGTTTTGAATTTCAAAAATCTGACATACACGGTTGCGATCATAAAGATGTTTGGAGTCAAATAGAAAAAACATATTTTTTTGTTAATATGAACCCACCCTTATGAATATTATCCTACAATTACTAATATTAATATCAACCTTATGAATAGTAAATCTTTCAAAATAATAGTAACCTCTCCCATGATTGATTAAATAAAATTTAGGAATCTTATAAGTGACAATGTGGCCATAATTAATGTATTGGTATTTTTATAAGTAAAAAATAATTAATTAGTTAATTTATTTTTCTAAAATTTTTACATAAATTGAAAATTATATGTCTTATTGTTTTATTATAAGTTCGTAAGACCTTATGTAATTTTTTAAGGCATTATAAAATCAGTTTTAATTTTAAAATCTTTATTTTAATGTAAAGATTGATTTTAATTAAAAATTAAATTAATCACATTTAGAAAATTATTTTCATAACATTGAGGTCATTTTATATTATACTATTTGAAATATGAAAAGGTGAATTTTTGGGATTTTTCAAAAATACTAGAATTTTTGGTGAATAGTAAAATACATTAATTCACCATATAAATACGTTATAATTTTAATAAACTATTCATGACATCACGAGTGATGTAAGAACAAAAATCTAGAACAAAAATTTAGTAATTACTATTCATGGTCACGTATTCATCACTATTTCTTGTCTTGTGGATAAATAAAAAATTAATGAATCTAATAATGACAAAACCCCTCTCCCCACCACTATAAACACCACCTCTCAAACCCTCATTACATCACATCTATCATGATTAAAAACCAGACCAAATTTTGGCCATAGATCTTCCCTAGACCTCCCCCACCTCCAGGATATCATAGACTCAACAAAATTCCATCCTGGGTTTCCTTAAAGAGGATCTCAGGAGGAGGATTCAAGAGGTAATTCCTCACTCTCAATTTTTTTAATTTCCTTGAAAATTTCATTTAATTTCTTCTGTTATCCTCAAATTAGCTTATCAAAATATCATAATAACTCTAGTATGATTGATATAATTGTATTATTTCTTATTAATGGAAGATTATTCATTAAAATACTACCTCTATCTCCTTGTTTATAAAAATGAAATGTTTTTCTTGATTTGTAATTAACCTATTTCATTGGCAATGCACTTTCATTTTCCTTACACTATTTCAATGATTATAATGAAAACATTAAATTTTTAATCCAGCTTTTATAATGGATTTGGTAAACTCTTTAATGTTATTGGAAAAGAAATATTCATAATACTAAATGTTAAAACAAAAAATGTTTGTTGTTGTCCAAAACTACCTGAATTAACCTAAAATTATCATTATTAAATTTTAACTAATTATTCATCCACATGGTGTAAATAATAATTAATTATATGATCATATAAAATTTTATAATATCATCAATAACATGTAATATCAGTTCTATATATTTATCCATGTTTTACATGAACAACCTCTCATGTGTTCAAGTGAACCATTCATGAACTCTAAGAGAAAGAACACTCTCGAACAAAGGATTTAAAGTCAATAAAACATACAAAGGCCCATAAAATAAATTAATGAAGCCATAAGTGACCATATTAATGTATTAAATGTTTTATAATATCTAATTAATGAATATAATGTCATTATATAGTATAATAAAGTGAACAAAGAGTTCAGATACACGGTAAGGGGAAATTCTCAAACCCAACGTACGTTCATCAAGTTCCCCCCTTTGAATCCATTTTTTGTATGGTCACAACGTAAAAATAATTATTCATCATTATCATATATTTTTGGGATATATTTATTTCCAGTGATTTTTATGTTAAACAAAATTGACTTCCTAAAAGAACTCATCTTTCAAAAAACAAACCTTTTACTTCTCAGTCATGGTTGATGGTTCTTGTTTCAAGTATGTTATTCCCTCTTTTATTTGGGAACCCAAATTTTATTAATGTGTTTTTATGAGATTAAAACCATTCCATTCCATGGGTTTTTTATGTTCATTATTTATATATGCTCTATGTGGAATGAATTAAAATGGAGATATTATGATGTGACGGGTGTACCAAGAATTTTATTGCACAATATGAATGTTTGAATGTGACGGGTACGCCTGAAATTATACACCACTCAAATTCATTGGGTAGAGTTACTAATTTAATGAGTTAAAGTGAAATTATGTGTGAACATGATGATATATTTTTTCATAACTATGTTGTTTAGTTAACTACATAGACATGATGTTTAATTTTTATGCATTGACACTTTCCAACTCATATATTAATTTTTCTTCATTGGATTATGATCATATGCATATTTTATGATGATAATGATTATTCCCATCTCATGTTATGTTGATTCATGTTCATATCTATCCCTTTACTAGGATTTTATCTCACCTATTCATTATTTTCGACCCTCAGGTGAATACATGTTCCTAGTAGAATTGAAGATCTTGTAAGAGGCTAGAGAAGAAGGAATTAAATAAATATTTATTGATTATATTGAAAAAGTTTTGAATGGTCCTAATTTTCCAAATACACTAAACCATTGCATCCTATTGGTGTAATGTTTTATGTTTTTTATCATTAAAAAGAATGAATTTTTTTGTAAGAAAAATAGGGCTTCTATAGTTGGTATCAGAGGTTGCGTTTAATAAATTTGGGAATAAGGATTAGTAAAACATAGATAAAACTTATAGTATAGGAATAAGTAAAGTTATACAAAAAATAATATATGATAAACATATGGATCCCAAAAAATATAGTTTTAGAATAAGTTTCACAAATTAATAAGTTATTTATTAATGACTCATTGACTTGTGTTTTGTTTGAACCTTATCCTATCTAGAAAATGGTGGGAACTAGGAGAAACCAGACCATGAAACCATGTGAGGGACAATGAAATGATTGCCCAAATGATATACCCAGTGCTTTGGGAGGTGGAGTTCAAACATTCATGGATATTATTACCCACATATCTTAAGTTATGAATATGAACCTGAAATATGAGGGACGACTTCCTTCACCAAAGAGGGTGCAACTGGATATCGAGAGTTTCATCGGGAAATGACCACCAAAGTTTAGTGGATCTTCCAATCCACTAGTTACGGGATAATGGGGCAACTCTAGGGAGAAGATATTTTTTGTGCTTCACTGTCCAGAGAAGGAGAAGATGATTGTGGCAGTTTATCATTATGATGAAGAGCCCTGTCAATGGTTGGTTTTGATTAAGAACACAAAGTCGACTTACTAAATTTAAGAGATTAAACATGAGGACTTTAATATCATGTTACTTAACTTTTATTTACTAATAACATTCCATACAAAGATCTAGGGAGAAATGATAGAGCTCAAAAAAAGGAAGGAGAGTCTGTCACGACCTATAAAGTGAATTTCACAAGGTTTCTAAGGTATGCTTTGGGTTTTGTTATCAATAATGACATCCAAATTGACAATTTATTTTGTGGATTAAAATCACACCTTAAAAATGATCTTTCAATTTGAGACACTAGGAGTTATGAAGAAGTTGTTTGATGTGACCTAAACATGAAGATGTAATTTGGAGAATAGTCCCATGGTAATCATGATATGAAAAAAAAATTAGAGTTAAATGTTGAAGGATCTAATGATAAATGTTAGAAGAAAACTGAACTTCCCACATGCCAAAAATGTGGGAAGATGCATCATGGGAACTACATAAATGGGATGGGAAATGATTTAAGTGTGGGAAATAGGACAACTATGTGCAAGGGTTTTTGAATGACATGGGAGGTAAGGATAATATAGGGGAATAATAGAGAGAAACACCGATGGTCCAATGCTAAAAATGTAGGGAGAAATGGTACTATGCAAGCTAGTACACAAAACCTAGAGTCCTCGAGGGTAATTAGTGTCAGAAACCACAAAATCCTAAGGAACAAGGGAATGTTTATGCCATCACAATAGTGGAAGTGGAGAATGGTAACAATGATTTACAAGGTACATATCCAATTTAATAAAGAGTGAAAAAATTTCTTATTTAATTTGGGTTCTACGCACTCCATTATTTCGTGAAAGTTTTATAGAACTATAGAATCGAAACCCAGAAACCTAGAATTAAATATACCTGTAAAAATACCATGTGGTGAAATCATTACAACCCATGTTTTTGAATCTTCTATTGATGGTGTATTTGGGGAGATGATTCCAGAAAATCTCATAATAATTCCCTTTTCGGAATTCTATTCTATAATAGGAATGGATTGGATCTCGTTATATAGAGCATATATCAACAGTTGGAAAAAATAGCCATCTATTCATATTCTGAACCATCCCATGGTCCTCAAAAAAATCAAGGAAGATCATGAATCTTTGTTGAAAAATTCATCAACGGTGTGGGTGTTGATTCCCTATGAAGATGCATACCTCACTAAAATGGTTGTGTTAAAGAAAAGTGTCAACCTAGAAAAAATGCCCATTTTTAATGAGTATGGTGGTGTACTTCCTTAAAAGTTAACCGGACTTCCCCAGGATTATAAGTTGGTGTTATCTATATTACTCATATCTAGATCTACTCATATCCAAATGTGTACATATAGGATGGATCCAATCAAACCAGAGGAGTTAAATAATCACCAACATGAGCATTTGGAAAAGGGCTCTAAACTCCCTAGTGCATAACCTTGTGAAGCAGCAATGCTCTCTGTAGAGAAGAAGTTTGGAACAATGCATTTGTGTATCGATTATCAAGAACTCAACAAGATCACAATAATGAACATGTATCCTCTTCAAATGATTGATGGATTGTTCGACTTGTTAAGATGAGAACAATACTTCTTGATGGTGGATCTTCATTATGGATTTCATTAGCTAAAGGTGAAGAATGAAGATATTCTGATGTCAAACTTCTGTACAAGGAATGGGCACAATGAGTTTCTAGTTATTCCATTCAGACATGCTAATTCCCCTACAATTTTCCTGGATTTTATTAATATATTATTTAGAAATAACCTCAATAATTTTTTTGTAGTGTTTATAGATGATATTCTCATCTACTCTCATGAAAAAGATGAATATAAATAACATCTATGACTTGTGTTGCTGACATTGAGAAAGGGGAATTTGTACACCAAGTATATCAAGTGTGACTCTTTTATGAACCAAGTCATGTTATTGGGACATGTGATCACTAGTGGGGGAATTTCTGTGGACCCTTAAATAATAAAGGCTATTGAGGAATGGCCCAGACCCTCTAGTGTCAAAAAATCAGTAGTTTTAATAGATTAGCTGGGTACTACTAACATTTTGTGAGAAATTTCTCAGGATGTTCAAGCCCTCTAACTATGTTAACAAGGAAAGGGGTAATGTATGTCTGGGTAGTGGAATGTGAGGGAAGCTTTAAGGAGATAAAGAGATGGTAGATTGCTTCACCTACACTAACATTATCAAAATGTGGAGAATGTTTTGTGAAATAAAACAATGATACTAAGAATTTCTTAGGTTTATTACTCACGCACATTGATAATTTGAATACGTATGCCTCAAGATAGTTGAGGATCTATGAGAAGAACTACCAAACGCATGATCTAGAGTGGTTAGTCATGATCGTTTCCTTGAAAAGTTTTCAAAACTACCCTTATGGCCAGTAGTGTGATGTATACACCGACATAATGAGACTAAAGAATATATTCAAACAAAATGATGTCAACATGAATCAAAGGATATCATTAGAGCTAATCAAGAACTATGATTTCTCCTTTCACTATCGTCCTAGAAAGGAGAACAAGGTAACTAATTCACTAAGCTGAAAAGAACCTCCAACTTTATCCATGTTACAGATTGAGAAATAACCTATCTTCATTTATATGCAAAGGATGGATTTGGAAATCATAATGTAAGTGGACAGATCCTTCCTTTCCCAAATGACTGTGAAACTATCTATCCATGGGATGATTAAGGAGACATAATGGGATGATCTGGAGATATAAAAGAAGGTGAATGCAGTAATGAAAGGAAATCTACAAGAGTTCCATATCGATGATGATGGTATGTTTGAACTTGGAATATGACTTTGTGTGCCTTTATCACGTATGATAAAGAAGGAGCTATTGGACATTGCACTTATCACAAAATTCTCTATCAATCATGGTTTCACCAAGATATACCACGATTTTTTATAACACTTCTAGTAGGATAACATGAAGAATGAGATTGCGAAATATATATCAAGGTTCATGGTATGTTAGAAATTAAATGTAGAGTGAGAAAAATACAAAGGGATGATGAGACCATTGCAAATACCCATGGGTAAATGGGAGAATGCCACTATATACATTGTCACGGGTCTCCCAAACATTTTGGAGGGTAATATCGCGATAAGGGTTGTGGTTTACTGACTCACCATGACTACCAATTTTATAGCAATTCGGGAAGATATACCATTTGAATAACATTAAAACATATATGGGAAGGAAGTGGTGAGTTAATATGGGTTTCCACACTCGGTTTTCTATGATTGTCGTCCATGGTTCACATCAAAATTCTAGAAGAGCCTTCAATATTATTTTTGTATTGAATTAAATTTTAGCATGACCCATCTCCCCCAAAACTGATGGCCAATTTTAAGGGACTATTCATACATTTCAAGAAACTCTAAGAAAATGATCTTTAAAATTCAAAGGATGTTGAGATCAACATCTCCCATTAGTTGACTTCTCATACAAAAAAATCTTCCACTCGAGTATTCAGGTGGCCCCATATAATGTTTTGAATGGAAAGTGATGTAGAAATCTAACCTATTGGGATGAAGCTGGAGAAATAAAGCTATATTGACCGGATCTTGTGAAAATATTGCATAGAAGGTTCTAGTAATCCAGAAATATATCCATGCTTCTCCGAGTCAGCAAAAGAGCTATGTTGATGATCGTCGAAGGGACTTGGAGTTCAACATTGGAGATAAATTATTGTTTCGAATATCATCATGGTAGAGGGTCATGTGGTTTGGAATGAAAGGAAAGCTAAGCCCAAGGTACATTGGCCCCTTTGAGATCCTTGACCTCATTCTGCTCGTGGCATATCAGCTTTCAATTCCATCGAATATGGCTCATCTTCTTGATGCATTTCATATATCACTTTTGGGGTAGAACATACCAGATCCCACAGATGTACTAAACCCATTGGTGGTATAGATGGAAGATTAACTCTCTTATGAAGAGAAACCCATAAAGATTCTTGACCATAGAGATGATGTTTTATGCAACAAGACAACCCACCTTGTCAATGTGTTTTGGAGGGGCCATAATTTTGAAGATGAAACATGGAATCCAGAGGATATGATAAATGAGAAGTACCCTCACCTATTTATATAAAAAGAAATATCAAGGGAGAATTTTAAAAAGGGGGGAAAACGTAAAGACCCAAAAATTTAACATTGAAATTTTTCCCTTCCTGTATTAATGTTACAATCAATGACATTATGGAATATAATTCCACATAATTCTTAAATAAACTACTATGTGACCTATAAATATAAATTTTCCACTTTTGTGTTTTTAGTTTTGACAATCTGGCATACATGGTTACAATCAGTAATGTGTTTGGAGTCTGTTAGGAATAACATATTTTTTTTGGTGAATATTAACCTACGATAATGAATAGTAACCTAACCATATGAAAAGAAATATGACCCTTATAAATAGTAAGCCATCTAAAATAATAATAACCTCACCAATGAATGATTAATTAAAATTCAGGAGTCATATAAGTGATAATATTAACATAGTAAAAATATTTTTATTTTTATTAGTCATAAATAAATAATTGTAATTAATTAATTAATTTATTTTTCTAAATTATGTCCATAAATTTACAATTCTATGTCTTCTGGTTTTATGATAATTTTTAAGACATTATATTATTTTGGAAAGAATTATAAAATTAGTTTTAATTTTAAAATATGTACTTTTCAAGTATATTATGATTTAAATTAAAAATTATTTTAATCATAATTAGAAAAATATTTTCATAAAATATAGTTAATTTTTAAATTTTACACATTGAGAAATGGTAAGGGCAGTTTTTTTGTATTTTTATGAAATACTTGAATTTTTGGTGAATAGTAATATACATTAATTTGCTGTATAAATACATTATTCTTTAAATCCACTATTACTAACATCATGAGTGATGCTAGTACCCATATCATGAACTCACATGATCTTATTACTGTTCTTGGTCATGTAGTCAGCACTATTTCTTGTCTTGTAGAGAATTATTAAATTAATGAATATAATATTTTGAAAACCACTCTCTCCTCCACTATAAATACCACCCCTCACACCCTCATTACTTTATACCACTAATGCTTTATGACTTGTCAAAATTCTACCAAATTTCCCCCCTTGTCTTCCCACATCTAAGAGACCTTGGTCTCATAAAAACACCAAGTCGACGTTCTTTAAAGAGGACCTAAATAGGGGGATTCAAGAGGTAATTCTTCTCTCTCTCTTTTCTTTCAATTTCCTTTCAAATTTAAAAACTTTTCTTCTCTTATACTCAACTTATCTTACCAAAATATCTTAATAACTCTGGTATGATTGATATAATGTTATGATATTCTTTTAATGGATGATTATTCATTATACACCTCCCTATCTCTATTGGTTTATAAAAATGAGATCGTTGCCCGTGATGTGTTAATTTTCCGATATAATGGGCAATGCACATTCATTTTCATTAAAATCCATAAAGTATTTAAATTAGACCATTAAATTGATGAATCCATATTTTATTATGTATTCTTTTTTAAAACACACTAAAATATATAAAAATAAAACTTACAAAAGTCGAAAGGTCGGGGTTTTATTACAATCATTCTGGTAAAGAGGGGTGAGATCAACATGATTTTTCTCCATATATGTACAAATGTTGTCTACAACCTTGTTTTAAAGACCATATCACACTTTTTTCACTTCTCTTAGGCTGTGTGTTATGGTGTGATTGAGTTCTGATAGATATTGTAGGAAAATAATCCATTTAGGAGTGGGGGCCCACACCAGGTGAGATGTTCCCTATTTAAGAGCTCAAATGATGGCAGTTGAATCACTATAAATCCAAACTTTGTTCTAGAAATGTGGAATTATAAAATAAATGACATTGATGATTCTATAAATATCTTCTTCAAGGTATGAGGCATGACCACATGAACCATAGACGCATCCCAGAATGTCCTCATTGTGATATCTGCAGATTATGTCATATCCAATAGGTCTTGGGTTTCCTTTTGAAGCACCATCCACATTAATTTTTATCCAACCTTGAATAGGTGGTTTCTAGAAAACGTCTAATAAACCTTTTTTTCAGGATGTATCTTCCTTCAACCACAATTTTCCCTAGTATGCAAGAATCCTCGACTGATTTATTGCAAGTACCAATTTGCATAGTTCCAGCATCCTTGACCGTTCTGTAGATTTTTTATTTTGTTGCAAGAAAATTGATAGTATTATTTTTTTTGATTAATTGAATTTCATTCATACCTAATAATATGAATCAATTCAACCACAACAGAAATGGATATCTGATAAATTTTTGTAGAGGAATCTATATTAGTGCGTAGTTGAAGTTATGATCTGATAGAGTCCAAACCTTCCCATCTGAGATCAAAAATGTCAAAAATGTATTTACATAATAAGGAATCTGTAGCACAGGCTAGAAACAGGTGGTAAGTGTACTATTTGTGTTTGTTACATATGGAACATTTAGAACAATGATTTATATAACACATACGAATATTGCAATCCTTGGGGAGCCTATTGTGAGCAACTCATAAAACTAGGGGGAGATGTGAGTGTCTAATCCATCTATTGTTGAAATTATTTAATAAGGAAAACTTATTATTGTTGGTAGAGACATTATGAATATAGTAATGTTTGGAGGTTATCATAACATTATGAGCTAGTTCCCAAACTATGATATCATTAGTGTTAACAAAAGTGTAATTGTTGATAATAAAAGAGATTTCATCAGGTAGATCCCAATTCGGAGAGTTCACATAATCATTGATGGGGATGTTAGAAATGTTGGACAATGGGATGTGGACTATCATGTTACAAAGAGATATTCCATTCTATTTATCTTTCCAAAATAGATTTGACTAATTTATATTGACTATCCATTGAGAGTTAGATATTTTTTAAGAAAAACTATGATTGATGGAAGGCCATATTGATGAGTTCATTAAAGTTGTATTTCCTTTCCTAAGGTTATTAAAAAATATACCAAGAAAGGACTCATAATTCTAATAGTTTTTGTCACAATATTCTAGGTATGTTTAGCTTGGAGTTATTCATTATAATGAATGAGGTTTTTAATAACAATCCCCGCATTATAAATTGGAGTGAAACATGTTTTCCTGGAAATAGTGACATGTTTTTTTTTGAGAGTTCTGCAGCTCCAAATAATATTTTTTATTATTCCATTGATCTATTAAATTAAATCAGCAGGCCATTTGTACACCATCAATTGATTTGATCCAAGATGTTTAGGAAGTATGTTTTTTTGGGATTTCCCCATAATATCGGTACCCCAAGATTGGGAAGAAGGAATAATACTTCTTTTATCCTCAGATCATTTGTCACATCAATTTTTCTGATGGCATGAAAATTTTTACTAAAGAAAATGGAAGACTTTCTCTAATTAATGGATTGACGAAAGACCTCCTCATATTGTGGGAGTAAATCCTAGAGTTTTTTTAATATTTTTACTATCTCATTGGATGAATAATGTTATATCATCAGTATATATAATATGAGAGGGATTAGATAGAGTTCTAGAGGTAAATATGGGATTTAATGTACAATGATTAATTGAATCAGTGATGAGTCTACTGATGTAGTCTTCAACAATAACAAAAAGGATGGTAGATAGGGGATCACCTTGTCTAACACCCTTTGTACAAGTAAAACATATCTTTAAAGAACCATTGATTAGAATAGAAATGTAAGAAGAGTTAAAAAGAGTTTTTATTTTGTTGACAAGAGTATCATTAAATCCAGATATAGAAATAATTTTAAAGAAAAAATTATAATCAGTGGTATCAAAAGCATTCCTAATATCCATCTTAATAGCAACACATCCACATCCTTGGTTCTTTTTTAATAGGTTATTACTTTCATAGGCAATGCATATACAATCATGTATATTTCTCCCCTTAAGTAAACCATATTGGGTCTAGTATATAATTTTGTTGGCAATAGGGGTCATTCTCATAGCTAAAAGCATTAAAATAATTTTATACATGACGTTAATAAGAGAAATCATCCTAAAAAGATGAATTTTCAAAGAATTTTCCTCCTTAGGAATGAAGGTAAGAAATTGAGAATTAATACCATATAGGGGGAATCCATTAGTGAAAACATTTCTTACAAGGTGACCAACATCATTACAAAAATATACCAATAATGTTGGAAAAAATCATTAGGGAAGCCATTAGGGCCCGAGGTACTATCATGCTTCAATCTAAAAACCACCTCTTTAAATTTTTAATCAATTGTAATGCTATTCAAGATGTCATTATCATTTTCCCCCACTAATATGGGAATGATGTCAGGCTTTATGTCCTTATTTTGATTATAACCATTGAAATTATTACTAATGATGGTAGTGACATGATTGGACAAAGGATCTTCATTATCAATGATATTATCCCCATCCTTATATATAGAATGAGGTCTACTAGCCTTTATAGCTCTTTGTAGTGAATTAATAAATTTAGTGTTTCTATCGCCATATTTAATCTAGTTTACTTTAAGGGTTTGTTTCCTGAGGTTGTCTTTCATGTCCAAAATATAGTTATGTTTATTAATAATCTCTATTTCATTAGTTGGATCCATAGTAAAATAATTATGGGTTTAGTTATTTTGAATTTAATTAATGTCATTCTCCAGGGAGTTAATTTCATTTTTATTTTGTTGGACTCTATCTTTATACCATATCATTAATTTTCATTTCTTGAGTTTTATCTTTATAATTCAATCTAAGGCATCACTTGAGAGAATTGAATTCTAGGTATCTTCGGCATTTTTATTACAATCTAGAACAATGTTCTAGGCATTGTTGAACCTAAAAAAAATAATAGGCTTATTATCTCTAGTTTTTAGACTCACCAAATTTTGATGATGATCAGAACTTAGCTTAGGAAGTGTGATACTAGGGATGGTATTCTAGTTATTAAGGGCCAAGAAATTTTTTAAGGCTCTATCCAGATTTTTTTAAGACTCGATTAAGCTATTTTCTATACCAAGTATATTTTGAACCAAGAAGACTAATATCCACTAGGTTGTTAACATCAATAAAAAACATGAACTCTTTAGTGGAGATATTTTATTTCTAGTGTCCTAGTTTTTAATAGGTCTTAGAATGGCATTAAATTCACCAACAATGTTCTGTGGTGCTTGAATAGTGTTGTTGGGGGATGATATATTATTCAATAGAGATCTTCTATCCTGATATATATTGCATGCATACATAAAAGTAAAAAAGAAGGTGTCATTATTAATTTTCACTACACATGTCAAAGATTGAGAATCAGTGTTATAAATACGTGAATTATTTATAGAGACATGTTTTTTTATGATATAAAAACCTCCCTAATTAACCTAAAACTATCACCATTAATTTTTTACTAAGGATTCATTCACATTGTATATAACATAATAAATTATAATATCATTTAAACTAATTTAAGATCATTGATAACCTTAAATATTAGTTCTTAATGTTTATCCATTTTCTACATGAACTTCCATTGATGTGTACATATGAACCATTTGAGAAAACAACAAAAAAGAACACTTCAGAACAAAGGATTTAAAATATTTAACTCATTCAAAGGACTATAAAAGAAAAAAATGAAACCATAATGAACCATATCCAAATATAAAAGTTTCTATAATTGATAAGTAATGAATATAATTTAATTATATAGGAGAATATGGTGAGGAATGTGTTCATATAAAAGGTAAGGGAATATTCTTGAACACAACATACTTTTTAGGTTCCCCCTCTTTTACTCCATTTTCGGTATGGTTACTCCGTAAAAACAATTTTTTCATCATCATATTACCTTTTTTTGGATATAAAAGTTTTACACTAGAGTTTATGTTAAAAAAAATTTCCTAAAGAACACTTCTTTCCAAAACACACCTTTTACTTCTCACACAAAGTTAATGATTCTTGTATCAAGTATGTTATTCCCTATTTCTTTTGCGAACCCAATATTTATGAATGAGTTTTTATGAGCTTAAACCAATTCCTTCCCATGGATTTTTATGTTCATGGTTGATATATGTTTTATGTGTCATGCATTATAATGAAAATATTATGATGTGATAGGTGTGCCATGAATATTATAGCCCAATATGCATGTTTGAATGTGATGGGTGCACCCCAAATTATATAGCACTCCAATGCATTGGGTAAAGTGATAAATTTCATGAGTTAAAGTGAAATTATTTGTGAACATTATTCTTGCTTTGATAAATACTATGTGTGGTTTTCTACCACTAAGACGTGATGTTTTATTTTTAGGCATTGCCACATAGAATGTATTTTCTTAATGTTTCCTCTAATGATTATGATCCTAATACTATGTTATGAGGAGAATGACTATTCTCATCTCATGTTATTTTGTTTCATGTTCTTATCAATCCTCTTACTGGGATTTTTTCCCACACATTATTTATGTATATCCCTCTTGTGACCACTTATACTAAGTAGAATTCAAGAACCAATAAGAATCTAGAAAATAATAAATTAAATAAATGTTTATTATTTATGTTGTAAAAGTTATTAATGGTCCTAGTTTCCCATGAAACTTATTCTTTGAATCCTATTAGTGTAATGTTTTATATTGTTTATCATTAAAATTTTGTAAAAGTATTGTAATAAAAGTAGGGTCACTATAACCAATTCATTATAGGGATATATAATTCAATGAACATTGTTCACCTTAATAAAATAATAATAATACCATGAATATATTTTATAGATGAAAACAATGAACTATACACAACGAATAAGCATTATAAATCCCATGTACAAGAAATGGTTTTTATAATATTGTGTCAATGAATAACTGAAGGCTATATCCTCATGATTCCCAAGATAAGAAGGTTTTAAAATATCCTGGATGTTCATATTTTAATAAAGAAAAATATTTCATGATCATTCTGTTACTATATAATAAAATCCCCCAGATTGATCAAGTATAATTATGAATAAAAACTGAACTGCAAAGTTGATCTTTTGTAAATGAGAATAGGGTCATTTAATTAAATAAATAGCTTATTATTTATCTTAAAAAATTTTTATGGGTTTTATCCATCTAATAATGAGGTCTTTCAAAAAAAAATTGGTGAAAACAATTTATTGTGGTGATCCTTTCGTGAATGAATATAAATTGTTACCATATGCTGGGTTTACTTATTAGTGAGATTTTTTAAAGGAGTAAAAATATTGTATTAACTCCAATAAATAAAAGTATCATAAAATATGTATATATGAAAAAAATATTTAATTTATTTTGATAGATGAAATTATAATAATAAAGAAGAAATTGGGTGAAAAAATAAAGGGATTGCAAAGAGATAGAAATTCTAGTTGGGCGAGGGGGGTGTTGTTGAAGATAATGAGAATTATTCCCAATAATGATCTACTATTTAAGAAATAAATTCCACAATATAAGAGATATGAGTTAAAAATTAATATTCCCTCAAAGAGGGATATAATTTTAAATGTAAAATATAAGGGTTAAATAAACTAATCATAGTATAAATAATGCCCATATGTGATCTTATATCCCAATTAAAATGGAGTGTGAGTTAACAAATAACCATAAAATGTTGAAGTATTTATATTTAAAACTTTATGGATGGTGTAAAATTATTTGGACTGGAAAATCCCTTTGATTTCATGAAATTTGTGAAAATAATAAATCCATTTCCCATGCATACTCTATATGAAAAATAACATGTTTTAGATAAGATTCACATCTAAATGAAAAACTATTGTGATCCGAAAACACATTAACTTGGATTCCCTCTTAGTTGAACATTCCCTAAAGTCATATATTAAAAACGAATAACTATATTAATAACTTTTAAAAAAATTATTAATTATAAACATTTACACCCATTATTTATATTCTTCGTATTACATGGTATTAGTTAGATTTTACATATTTTTATTAATGATTGTGAGTAATATCAATCATTTTGAAATAGATTCATTATATTTGTGTTACTCATTATTTTGATCCGATGTTTTATAATTATTAAGACATTAAATTTATTATAATTTGTGATTTATAATTATTTATAAATTTATAATTTCCCTCTGGGGTATTTTTGGTTGTGATCCTTTGAGGTGAAAATAATAAAGAACATGTTTCAGTGATTTTTAACAAACTAATGGTGGAATCTTAATAAATGTGTTTAATATCAAGGTTACTAGTAAAAAAATCATGGTTTTATTATATTTTATATATATTATTAGTTTTATATTTCTTATAGTTATCTATGATATTAATGTATAGTTCTTTTTAAGTGAATGGTTGACTGACCCACATGTGAACATATAGTAATTAATTGAAGATTATGATTTTGAATGTGGATTATGTTTTATTAATATCACTATTACAGAAGAAAAATAATATAATTTATGTACTCTTATGTTTTTAGAATCATATGTTCATATGTTTTAATAAATAATCTTGAATCCTTATAGAAAATGAGATATGTTACTTCATGGTGATGTTTGTACTCACAGTATATTGTTAATGTTTTCATTTCTAGAATAAGGTGAATGAATGAAAGTGGATTAAATGTATTGATATATTATTAATTATATTAATATAAATAATATTTACTATAAAATATTTACCTGATGACAACCAGAGAGTGTGGGTGGTGAAAAAGTGGATATTATCACTTCATTGAGGGTGTAGTTCACACAATACATGAAGGATACTATTGTTTTTATTGATAGAAAAAGTTAAAGGACATAAATCATTTTTTACCTTAGAATAATAAAATTTAGTATATAAAATATATTGATAACCTTATTTCGTAATTATAAAATAATAATTGAAAAAGTAAGATATAAAAGATGAAACATTAGAATAAATGAGTACTCATGTTGAGAACTTTGAGTTTTACATAGAGAATTGCATTCAAATAGATTGCAAAGGATAATTTCTTATTTAATTAATATTATGGTAGATGATGTGGATCTCAATATAAGTGAAAATTAAAGGTTTTTAAGAATAATTATAATTTTTTTATGTTCCCTAAATGGGTGGTGAAGGTCCCATTTTATATGTGGTGGGACTGGCATTTTTGAAAATAACATTTACATTACAATAATGTCAATGGATCATTCAACACTTAAGGACCAAAAAAATAATAGTGTTTAGGATTTAATAAGTTCGATAATCTCTCAACCAATCAAATATAATATTTCATAATCATGTTTAAAGGTATTTCCCTCTATATTTATTAAATTTACCAAATTAGATTTTATTATTGTAATTATTTTTACAGAGGTAATTTATATTTTGTGACTAAAAATTAAGTGGAATTTATTACAAAATATGGAACATATAATTCCAAATTATAAGTACATTTAATTAAATCCTCTTTATATATGTGATAAAAATTTATTTTAAAATAATTAATATATTGTGTATTAAAAACATATTTAGAGAAATAGTAACTAAAATTATAAAATATGAAATACGTGTTTGCAATAAAAAGTTACTATTTTTAATTTTAATATTTAACATATAATATAAAACATTTTCCTATCATAGTGGTTTCATAAATCTCAAACTCATATGTATATATTAATAATGTCATAAGTATCTTCATATTTGTAAAAATTGCATTTTTTACTATTCATCTAATAGTGAAATGTTTCAGAAAAATCTTGAAATTTCACTCTAAGATAAATTTGAAGTTACAATTAAAGAAATAATTACAATTTTATAAAATTTATATGTGAAAATAAATATTTTTACCTTTTAAATGAAAATAAAAATAAAGAAAACACATTTTTTTGTAAATTGATATTTTTAAACATTGACGGGTCTTAATATTATTTAGTGTCATTTTTTAATATAAAATATGCTAATATATAAGATAACATAACATTTAAAATGTGATAAATTTAATTTATTATGATAAAATTTACACCATTTTAATTTATAATTCGTTAGAAAATATTTCATTTATATTACATTATATTTACAA
This sequence comes from Viscum album, assembly GCA_963277665.1. Classification (NCBI taxonomy): domain Eukaryota; kingdom Viridiplantae; phylum Streptophyta; class Magnoliopsida; order Santalales; family Viscaceae; genus Viscum; species Viscum album. The sequence goes on along the minus strand of OY728161.1, from coordinate 1,732,596,651 downwards.
AATATCATTTATAATTTTAAAATTCAACATTAACAATACACTAATATTAAGGTATATTTTAAATAGAGGTTTTCTTATTATTATTATTTTATTTATCTGATATGTTATCAATTATTTTATTTCAAATTCCAATGTAAAACTGGTTGTGATCACAATGTTTATTTAAAAAAATCATATAGTTAAATCATGGGCTGTTACAGTTCACTATCAAGACCATCATAATGGAAATAATCACATAAGGGATTAGTTTTAATACACATTATATAATATCCTCAATCAAGGTTCACTCCCTAAACAATTATAGTGGTCATATACCCTTCCCAAATAAGGTTCACTCCCCATTTCTGCCCATTTTATCTCATGAGATATCATTATTTACCCAATGCATTAATGGGATATTCAATTTTAGTCCCACACATAACACAATTAAAACATAAATATATGTTACATAAGATCATATAAACAACAAAATCTCATCCTAACAAAACCCTTGGAAAGGAAATGGGTTTCATGATGATTTCACCATCAATTAATCAACACGTGGGAATGTAACGAGTGTTATGGAATAATTAATTAATCATAATCATATTAATCTATGACATTAAATCAGTTGAATGTAATAATCATATAATAACCCAATTAATTCATATAAATCTTTAATATTTATTAAAAAAGGAAAAATTCTATTAAAAGATCATTTGAACATTTATTTGAAAACAATAAAAATATCTGTTTCATTTTATATTATAAAAAGAAAAAGTTCCACTGAATATTGCTAAAAATATTCTAGTAGAAAATAAAAATTAAAAAATGTATATTTAGTCTTAAAAAAATCATGTTTATTATTGTGGAAAAATGTATTTGTTACATAAATATAAAAAGAAAATAATTTTTTTCACTCTTTTGTAAAATGTCAAAAGAGAGACATGTGTGATTTTACAGAAAAGTATCAATTTAATTATTCAAAAATAAATTCAAATTTAATAAAAATAAATTTTCTATAAAATTTATTTATAGCTATGAAATTATTCAAAAGATTTTTAATAACATGTACATGGGAGAAATTTTTCATTGACCCAAGAGGAAAAAAGACAGACATTTCTTAAATACACATTCATGATATTATAAAGTGATAAAGATAGAAAAATAGAAAAATGAAATGAAAAATAAAATAATACCTGTAGGAGAAGAAAATTTATTTTTTAAAAGGATAAGTATCATATAATTTACCTCAATTGAAATTTAGTACATACAATTCAGAAAAAATGATATTATAACATAATCGTTTACCTCACGTCCTGTTATTCTTTTTACATGTTAAAATATCAAGTAAAATAAATAATGATTTATTATAATTATAATATGGGTACATATTCATTTACAAATACTACTATTTTTCATTAGTACATAGTTCCCAATTAACCTATTATTAAGAATTATTCATTAAAATAGAAATTTTGGGTGAGAAATGTAATGTTTTCCATGTATTATTTTTAGTTTCATGGTTCTGATTCATACAAAATTTATCATTATTTTATGTAATATATAATATAAATAATTTAATAATTATTATATTTATTCACAATATATAATTTCATAAATATTCATATAAATCAGTGATGAAAAATTAATTACATCTTTTTAAGAAGACAAGAGTTCGTATGTACGCACATTTTATGTTTTCACATTTAGATAGATGGAATTGAAGAAATAAAATAATAATTACACATTTTAGATTAATAATTATTATATAAATATCATATATTTTAATTTAATTAATAATTTTTACCATCTATATAAATAATAAATTAAATAGTGAATCACATCATTTTGTAAGCGACATTATTATTTCCCAACATATGGGATGGAGACATAAAATTGATATAAAATTAACATAAATGTAAATTAAAATAATAAAAATTCATATGTACTAATTTGAGGATGGTTATTTAATATTTAGATAAGTTTTATGGAGAAACAAACTTGAAAAATATTTATAAGAACTTATACATTTTCTCCAAATATCCTCTTTTGAAAAAATCCTTAAGGATTTTTGCAAGGCTATTTTGGGAATAAAATTACCTCAAGGTCTTGAATAATTATTTTTTGATATTATTTTGTTATTTTCTGATTAATATATGTTAATTTAGTGTTTTGGATAAGATAAAATAAGTTGTTCCTTTTTATAAGGGAGGGGATTAGAACACTCAACATTATTTGGAATGTTGATGTATAACAATTTCACTATGATAGGAAAGTGGATTAAAAAATGATCAATATAAAATATAAGATTTTATATTATTGATATAAATTAATAAAATATGATTTAGGACAAAAATTAGGTTATTTTAACACTTATTTCTTTAGTTTGGCCCCTTATTAACCATATTTACCTTTACCTCTGTAAGGAATTTTTACCTCTCTTACTATTCATAAAGACCAAAAATTAAATTGAACACATTATAAAAATTTTGAATTATGATTTCAAATAATGGAACCCATTTAATATATTAAATTTCTATATCTATCATTAATTCATTTTAAAATTCAGGTGTAAAATGAAAAAAAATTAATTTTAGAAAATATAAATTATTAAGCATAAAAATAAATTTAATCATGTCAATTATAGAGTAAAAACCGTTTAGGACTAATAATATATTTTAAAAATAAAATGTATACACATTTTATTTTAATAATTCATAATTAGTAAATAATTCAATTTATTATGAAAAATTCATTGTACACTATAAAAACAGTTTTCATAAAAATATATCTTTTTATATTCAAATTATTTGTATTCATTTGTTACAAACCTATAATATGTTTATGAATGGATATTAACAATTTGAAATTGAGTAAAAATATATTTCCCTAGAAACATTTTTCATTACTGATCAAGATACATAATATATCAAATAATTTAATACATACAAAATTTGATATTATAACTTAGAAATTTATTCTTAAAATTAAAAAATGACGAATAGTTTCATAGGAATTAATCAAAAGGTGTTAATTTAGGTAAAACTTTATACATACTTTTCATAGTTATATTATTCCTATTAATATTTTTAATCCAAATTCTAGTAAATTACAATCAGATTTAATATTTATATTTCAATAGTATATCATGTTTAATTAAAACAAGGTGTTGTTTGTGAAAAAAACTATCAAAGACATACAATTTATTTATAGATAAATATACCATATAATAATATTTTGTTATATATTTTAAGTAGGGTAGTTATTGTGTATGATGATCATGATGTTATCAGGATTTTAATGGGGATTGGACCGGGGTATTTAGGCTTGGACTAAGTAAAGCCTACAAGATTTGCTATCACTTTGAGGTGATTATTATGAAATAGTTTCAGTGTACAGAGGATGAGAGTGGTATGAGATCTATATGGGACTTCATTTTGGGGTAGATGATAATTTATAGAGTTCTATAATATCATTCTAAATCCACTAATATGGTCTTGTGAAAAAATTTACCAAGAGGCCAGAGAAATAATTGGATATACATTATGGTGTATGGATATGCCTCTATTGACTAAAAATCATGTCATGAGCTAATGATATTAGGGGAATTTTTATGTTCCCTATCAATTTTTGCATGTCTGTTTTTTCTATGTGGTGTTTATTGGAAATATAACTCAATGAGGATAATGATGAATCCAAAGGAATGGACTCACCATGTATAATAATATGTTTAAAAAAGATTACATTGAGTGAGAATTTTTTGTTGTGATGTGATATCAAACAAACATTTAGTGATATAGTAAGGGTAAGGATAAAAGACTCACATTGAGTGAGAAGATATTTTTATGGGTTGTCATGAGTGAAAATATTTTTCCAAGAGAAGATAATGGACCCATCCATTAGTGATAAGGTAGTGGTTAAAATCATATGTGAGGACTTCCTTTGAGTGATATGGTAGTGTTTAATCATAATTGATGACCTCCCTTGAGTTATAATGGACGGTCCAGGAATTGAAAACTATATCAACTTAAATGAGAATGTTAGTCCAACTAATAGACATTAAAACCTTCTCTGTATCACTAGTAAATGTCCATGATTTGATATGAAACCCCACCGGAATACTTCGTTACATTATAATGAATTTGGAAAAGGGTGTCTATATTATGTCATGGAAATTAATAGGTATTATTGGGTTTTATTGTATTATTTTTAGTACATGATGACCCAACACACATGGGGTAAGAGTGTCCTAGTTAGTGCATGAGAATATCGCATGAATGTGTGTGCCAATTTAGTTATTAAATTTATTTTTCTTATGTATACCAGTATATGATTTTGAATATTTAGGGCACATGGGGAGACTTTAAATTGATATATTTCTCAAAAGTTTAATGTGAATGTTGGTTTCTATAATGGCCTTATTTCTACTTTTTAGTTTGATAATAGGTGGGCCATTGGATCGTATTGTTTTAGGTTGATATATATTCGGACACCGGGAGAGTGAGTCTTGGGGATGGTAGGAAATGTATTTTTTTACAATTTTCTTGTATATTTGATTAGCCTGATGGGTGTTGAATATTTATGTGTTTTTTAATTTTCATGTTAGATTTAGTCCCATTATTAATTTATTAATTATGTATACTTTAATGTTTAATATAGATATTGTTGCGTTATTTACACAATTTTTTACAATATTCAAGATAATGACATGCCAAATATATTATTTAAGAACACAATTGTAGTCATGATCATCTGACATATGGGGAAATGTTCATGATTCCATGATACATCACCAATTCAAAAATTAGTGGGTGTTCGTAGGAAGGGTCATGAAAAAGTGGTATTATATTACCTTTTTTATTTTATATTTATATATGGGATATAGTTGGTATGGAATATGATTTTTTTAGGCATTGTGATATGCCATAGAATTTTTATTCGTCAATGCATTTTTAGTGGAAATTCCATGTTAATAGTATTAAAAGATAATTATTTATTCAATTATAGAGGAGGTATTTATTCAAATATATTTCATTTGTTAAATTTTATATTATTAGATATCTTCCTCTAGTTAAAACATTAATCTCTAGGTATATTTTTTGGAACATATGAATATAATGTTATAATTTTTATTTTTCAAGATTTATTTTCATAGATAAGAGGGGTTAATCTATTTAATGTTTCAAAAATATTATATAAAAATTTCTTATTTATTTCTTTTGTGGAATTCTACTCATCCTAAAAAAACGTTTTAGTCACATATGGGTTTTTTCAAGGTAGGGAAAGTGGATATTTTTTTGAGACATTAAAAAATAGTGGATATATATATTTCCCTTTTATTAGGGATGCATAAAGACCATTTTAGGGATTTTAAAAACATTGTATTCCATGGTGACGGAAACGTCATGGGTACAATTTATGTTGGATACACTTTTGTGGATTGACGGTCAATGGTTTCCCTAAATATGTGGATACATTTATGAGGGTTGTGGAAGGGTGTGTGGGAATGAATAGGTCTCTTGAGAAGAAAATAACTCCAATAGAATCTCGTATTAAGATTGGTTTAGAAGTTGTGATTAGTTTTTCTTATACTAGGAACTATGTTTTCTTGTTTGTGATTTTAGTTTGTTCAATTGGAGCATGGGTAGATGGTCATGGTTTTGAAATGACACCCTAATAATAGGTGGTTGTGTGGTATGTCACAAAATGAGTAATATGGTTTGGGATCATTTTAATAAAACCATCATGGATTACTTTTTAATAGATGATATCGATTGTTTTGGGGAACATATTCATTTTTATGCACATGAGACTAGATTTGGTGGTACATAACTCATTAGAGAATGATTCGGGTTATATGATTTGGTTTTATAGGAGAAATCACTAGTATGGTTAGGGAGATATTGATTTGAATAGTGATTGAGAACCTTTGAGGGGTTTTTTATTGGTTTACACTTCCTGGGATAAATCGTTCCCATATTGGCATATCTTTTTTAGGATATTTCTATATAGGTAAGGGTATGTTCAAAATGGTTACATATAGTGCCCTTTAAGTTGTTTTTTTGATGCAATTTTTTTGGGAATGGGGAACAATGGTTTTGGATGATAATGGGTGGTGTACCTTAAGGGTGATAGGTAACTTAAACAATATAATAGATTGTATTGGAAAGATCAATTTGATTTTTTCCTTAATAGGGTTTTTCATTAAAACATGACCTTGAAAATAGAATAACGACACCCCTGTAATGTTAGGACCCTTCGAGGTCAACACATTAGTAGCCTAATAAGTATATACCTATAGTGGGGAGTTAACAATTGGTTAGTGAAGTGTGTGTTCCTTAATATGGATGGATTTTGGAGAATGTTTGGATGAAATTCATTATGAACCATGAATGATTTTTTATAAGTGTTTCATAATTGATCTATAGTACAAGTTGGATGACCAAGTTATTTTATATATTCAGTAATAGATCAGACATGGGTCTGGGGCATCATTTTTCTCAAATTATTATAGTGAAGATAAGACTACTTCTATATTGAGGAGCATCAAATTAGTCATGAAGGTATAGCCCTTGTGTTGGTAGGGTTGTGCATACTACGAGAATGATTAATGGATGGTCATGGTTAAACTATTATATCAATATAAATGGATATCGTAATTTATTTGTTTCCTAAGGAAACAAAAGATTTTGGATTTAGATATAATGTTGGATGGATTTAGTGTATCAACATTAGGATTAGTATATTACATGAAATTTGATGGTGTTCCATATCGATGGGGTTCCAATGGTTACGGTAGGATTATAACAGATTATGTGGTTTGTGGAGGACATAGGGATGGAATAACACTGCATGTTGGGTTTATACTATGGTGTGGGAGTCAGATGATATATTGATTAAGGTGCGAAAGAGGAATGAATATGTGATAATATGAAACATCACTAGATGTTGGAGAGAGTTTTCTAGAGAAAGTATCTTAAGAAGGTTTTATTGGTGTTTTTGATTTAATTATGTACATTGTGATGGAATACAAATATATTACACTAATAAAACACTAGAACTGAATTTTTGGTAATTTATTATTGTGGTGGAGAGCATCATGGTGTGTAATTGGCCTATATTAACATATTCTTATAGTGGTAATCACTATAAGACCATGGATGAACTGGTTGATAACACTTTTTTTAAAATTATAAATACGTGCATTTGAGTTCCATTTTTCTTTTGGAAATGTTGATGAGTGGGTATCTTGACATTTTCTAGATAACATGGCTCAATATTTGGATTTGTGTGGTAGGATCTAATTTGGTTCTTAGGGGTAATACGTTATGAGTTAGTTATGAATTGGTGATTGATGGAGGTTAATAGTGATAGATAGAGTACCATTATAGATTCATAAGGATATGACGAGTAATGGTGGGGAGGGGTTATATCATCCCACATCATTATCTGCATTAATATTCAAATGGGATTTTATTTTTTTAGTTCCATTGTTGTGTATGTTTTGTGAATTAGGATTTTGATTGAGTGCATGGTTGTTAGAACAACTCAATGAGATTTTTTTGGATATAGACTAATGGAAAAAATATGTTTTTTTGGTTGAATTTCCCTATGGATCCTGTGTAAACCATAGCTAGTTTTGGGCCACAAGTGGCTCTCCATATTATACTTAGTTTGGATCTCATTGTGATGAGCGCTTAACGAGAAATAGTAATATTTCAACTGAGGGTTTCATATATTGGCAGCGTAATCCGGGGTTTTCTATAGGATAAAGACCCTTATATTTGGATTTCACACCAGGAACCCTTATGCCCATTCTTTAATAGTGATCCAAATAAAATGGGTCAAGGACAATTATTTGAAAGGCCAAGGACCCTTATTAATGGAGTAATCGACCCTTTTGTTATTTATTTTTTATTTTCACAGAGTGAACCATGTCACACCATGATTGTCTATATCACCCAGTGGTAACATGATGTGAGGGGTTCTACAGTGTTGAGTGTACATGAACTACTCTATATGAGTGGACATCCTGCCATGGGGTAATATGCCTTTTATGGAAACTGTGTGCCACTCTATGAGCAATAGGGTACATTTTGCAACATTGAGAGGTATAGGGATGAAAAACCGCCTTAGAGGAGTTATGTTGTGTCCCATAGGGGTCATTCTGGGACCAAACCTGGTTAAGGAGAATCATAGAGTGACCCTCATTATTAAAATGTGGTTGTGTTGAATCCCTATATTGTAATAGGTATAGAACCATAATTTTGGGGCTAGTTCCCCTTATGATTTATAAAGAACATGTTCATATAGGTGGAAAATATTTTGGATTCTATATAAACACGAACATATCATAAATATTTATTTCATATTACTATATATAAATTAATTTCATAACATATCGATTAATGTGATAATTTGTTATGTCTGATTCCTTTTAAAACTTTGATAAATAAGCATCTGGTTCAAAAGTGAACTGCAACGTTATCTATTTTGATATCCATGACTAGAACCATTCCTATACATATCAATCAATATAATTTTATTCATAACCTTAATAAAGGAAACATAAGAAATAGGGATCTCATATTCATAATATGGGAAAATAAGGTAGGAATAAATGATCATAAAAGAATAACATAACTATATAGATACGAGAAAATGAGATTAATATTTTAAAACCATACCCTACAAGTAAAATATCATAATATTTAGTCATGACATAACAATAGATGTTCAGAAGACATGAATTATAAGGAAATAAAGTACATTATCAAAGAGAACATATCATTTTTTAAAGACATAGATTTATAGAATACCCTTTAGAATAGACAATAAGTTCATTTGTAGTCAAGGATTATCTCTAAAACTATCACCGTCGGATATGTCCAACCCCTAAACCATCATAGAAGTAAAGGTTCACTAACAAGACTATCATATTAGAAAGTGCCCCTTATTGAACTCAGTTATCTCCCCATTTTGTTCATATTTATCTCATAAGATACCAATATTTTCTTAATGAATTACAGGGACACTTAGGTACCATTAACCACATAAGGAAATTTTGAAATATATTTTACACAATATCCTAAATCACTCATCATATAAAAACCCACGAAATTAAATTGTTTTCATAAACATTTCATCATTTCCACCCAGCATAACTCATGGAAGTGAAGTTGGTTTCACAAATATTTTATCATTTTATAATAATATTACCCATGGAAATGAAACGAGTTTCAAAAAAAAATTATGATCATAGAAATAAAACATCTATAAAATGATTAATAATGTCATCAATTTTAAATCTATTATTATATCCATATGTGATAGTGGATTATCTAAAACAAATTACATCAGTTCACAATGATGTAGTTCGTCGTACACACGATCGACAATCTCAACTCCCATTTGATGTGTAGTAAAAAAAATATAGGAATTTCAATTAAAAAAATAACATATAAATATATGGTATATGTTTCTGTTTTATAATTTAATTATTAATACATTAAATTATATAGTCAGAGAAGATGTAAAAAGAAATATTTTACTGAACAAAATTAACATTTCTTAGGAAATCATCTTTTAGGTATCTTATTAAGAACTCCTAGGATGGTATTTTTTGAATAATAGAAGTTTTATAACATGTATATGGATTTTTGGGAGTAAATTTTTTATATTTTGGTCAATCAATAATTCTTATGAGGTGTGAATTAGTGGGTAAAAAAGGATTCCTTATATATTTGATTTCTAGTGAGATTTTTATAAATACCCAAAACTATTCAATAATGTGATGTCACTATCATTAAAATATATGTTTACTTAATAGTAGTTGTATAACATGTACATGGTTTGGAAATGTTTTTACTTAAAATCTATGTTTACTTAATTTTACCATTTTTTGTTTTAGAGTGGTTACATGTTTTTTCATTGATTCACATAGTTAATTTATACTAGATGAATAAAAATAAATGAAAAATATATATAATTTCTATGAAATTATGATAAAAAATAATCCATATTTAATTAAAAAATATCCTATGTGTGTTGAAAATTAATTTTACCACATGCATATATAACACACAAAACCATATTTTTACTTCAACTACAACAATTAAATTTTTTTATTTTTACTATGCTTTGTGATAAAAATAAATTTAAATTATTATATTAAATAAATTAGTAGAACATGAAATATTCAATTAATTTATCAAATTTAATTTATAGATTTGGAATACTTTAATTTTAAATAAAACTGTGAATGTTGATGAAAAAGTGGTTTTCTAAAGAGATTTTTTAACCAGTATAAAATGTTTTAATAGAACAACTAAAATAACATTGATTATAATGACATAAATTGTTTTATATATAATATAATAGAAATAATATTAATTTTAAAACAATTTTTAAATAAAATTTATTTTTCTAAATACATTAATCAAAAATTCAGTTTTCAATAAAATTATGTATTTTTCATTAGTCATTAATGAAATAATATATTCAGTAAATTATAAAAAACTAAGTATAATTTAAATAAAAAATATTTATCGAAAAATATATTTTTCCCAATAAACATTCAAAATGATAGAATAAATAAATAATTAATAAGTGAGTCAAAGGTGAAGAACCCACTTTTTAGAAGAAAAATATTTTTTGTCATAAAAATCGTTTATTTTTATCCCATACCTTTAAAAAATATTAGATAAATGAAAGAATATTTGGAATCATATATAATATATATATTAAATTATAATAATTCAACCTATGTTATTAATTTAATTTTTTAAGATAAAAAGTCATTTCAAACACATAAATCATTTTACAAAATAAATAATTACATATAAAATAGATTTTTTTCTTGTTTATATATTGATAACCAATGAAATTATTTTAATTATGTCCCAGACATATCATTTTCATAGTATATTTAGTATTATTTATACCTTCCAATTTAATATCAAGGTTTTAAATTTCATATTAAAATATAATATTTTAATTGTATATAATTATTTTTTTGGACTAGATGTTTCATGTAATTCAAGTTATCAATGAAATTAAATTTATTTGATAGAATTATTTCCTAAAATACTTGGCTGTTACACTTTCCTCTCATTAATAAATATCACCCTTATAATTTTTACTTGTGCTCGGTTGAAAAGGTTTTTATATTTTAAAATTCTTTTATAGAAAACCCATATCATAAAAATGGTTAATAATACATCCTCTTAAGAGGAGACAAAGGTAAATATAATGGATTTATTTAAATAACACAATATTTTTTCTAAATAGGATAAAATTAGTATTGTGGAAAATATTTTCATAAAAGAGAATACTAACACCTAAGGATAAATTATTTGTGATAGACAATATATTTATGAAAAAATTAATGGCCTAAAAACCCTAAATAAATGATGGGTTAAAATTCAATTGATTCATAAAAACTTAATTCAATAGAAATTTGGTCCCAAATATCCTTTTACTAAAATTGATGAAATTTTTTTATAATGAAATATAACATATCAAAATTTAGTTTTGTGGATTATTTCCTTTTTATATGAATAATATCATCCATTGGTTGTGCTTTGATCAATTTTCACTTCATCTCTTACTCTAAGAAATAATGATTATTAAATTCTTCTATATAACTACAATTAACCTCCAATGGATCATAAGATCTATGAAAGAGTGGTAATCTATCAGCATTTAGTTATCATCAAAACTATAATGGTTATCACATGTTATCCACTATGGATAAATATTCATATGTTGAAATAATACATTCATCTCTGAAACCGCATCAAAAGTTAAACATAAGCCATTACATAATTTTTTTATCTTATAACCCTTCTAAAATTTTTATATTTGAATATTTCACTAAATTTTTAAAATCAACAAAACATTTACCCCCTAAATATCATAACATACCTCTTAGTTTTCACATAAAATATATGTGAATACTATGGTCATGTACAGTCATAAAGCATGTTAATAACCAAAAATTACCATAAAACGTCAACGAAAAATCACATTATTTCTCATTTATTAAATAAAACCACATATTATTTAATATATTCTATAAATATAATTTTTTTTAAACTCTATCAATGATAACAGAAACAAAATTTTCATCAAATCATTAATTTGTTCTATGTTTAGCAATACTATCCATTTTATTTATCCATATTAATCATATCATTATCCAAACTAAGTAAAATTATCTAAAAATAAGAAACATATTATGGTTTATATTTATCTTAATCACATTTTTACCATAAAATATTACCTTTCCATTACATCACTTTTTTTAGATCATCAGTACCATTAATCATATTCTTGGGAATCCTAATAGAAAAATTACAATAGAAAATACTTATATTTTTAAAATTATATAACATAATTATTGAATTAGAATATCTAGAAACATCAATAATTCCACATCATTATGAAACCATTAACCATGATTCATAAACTCTTCATTAATACAACATTCCTTAGGTATGTCATCTATAGTATATTTTCCACCAATAGAAAAACCATTACTTGTACAAACATATGGATCCACCTTTTGACCTATCCATTAAGAAATTGATTTTTATAGTTCCCAAAAAATATACCTTTTAAAAATTCCAATGTTGTTGACGAATTAAGGAAATAATTATTCTCATCCATTTTTTAGCTAATCATGTTATGGGTCCATAGTAATTACTTACTCTATTCCCTTCTTCTATACACATAAAATATATTATTTTTTATTTGAAACATTCCCTTAAGTGATTATTCCCAAATTTTAAAAACATAGGAAGATAAATATTTTTTCCTCTATGGTATCTACCACTAAATATCCCAATGTACACTATCCTTTCTTTTTGGGGAAGTTTGAGTGTTGTTTACGGTGGCTGTTATTAATTCTACATTGTGATAACTATTATAAAATAATCAAATGACCCTTTCCTCCAATCATTATAATATTTGACTTCTCAGTATAAATTTATCTATCACATTCAAAATTAACCATACAGCTTGTTCTTGTAATTTTAAAACGACAAAAAACATTCTGTGAATATATATTAATTTTGGGAAACCATAGAATCCTGAAATATTATTTATAGAATATTTAAATAATGAAATATTCATTTCATTATATAACATATTAAGGGTACCCGAAGTCAATAATGTTCAAATTATTTTCAAATAATTCATTATGATTTATATGTACTCTGTGAATTTGAACAACATATACCATGGGTGTGTCAAACCAGGTTTACTGAAATTCCCATTTTTGGGTATCAGGTAATTATTTAGTAAAGAATTAATGTGTTATTTTTAATGTTATGACCCCTGGGTACATGTATCCAAAATACACATCCACTTTTAATATCTATATGTGGATGTAATTTCTTGGAAACCAGTCACTCTATCATCTACCAAAAATAATAGAACATTTCCTTAACTTTGGATTATCCATATAATTTCTCTTATGCATACCTCTAGACATATCTATAGGGATCTAACTAATGTTTATCTGTACTATTTTATAAAGTATTAGCTAAAACATGGATTAATAGAGACTATAGAGACCCAATATTCTCATATATATATATAAAATACTTTTATACAAATATTCATATCAAAACACAATGACACATGTCATAGTTGTATAGGTCATGTTATTATAGAAACATGGATACATAAACATCTAGTTCATAAGTTAACTACATCAACTCCTACTAAATTGATAAAAAATAGATCCTTTCATAGAAATATCATACATAATACATAACTTCATAACATGGGGGAATGAAACATTACAAAGGAAGAGATAATATGCTCATTAAGGTTATAAAAGGGATATATCAGTGATCACATAAGAATAACATGAGAATAATGGGTTGATAACATGACACTAACATTTGAAGACATTACAGTAGATGTCAAAAAACATAGTTTTTATTAGTGGAATAAATATTCAAATTTCAGTACAGATGAATCATATGAAATAAAAGTAAACAAGACATGTTTATAAAACCATATTATAATACATAAATATAGAAAAATCATTTCCTTAGTAGGTAAGGCTCATTCCCAAACCATCATAATTGAATAGGTTCACTCCCAAAACCATTGTAGTAATCATGGTTTACTTGCAAGACCTTAATTGAGAATATAGACCATTAATGAACTAGGTTCAATCCCTATTTCAATCACGTTCATCTCATTATGTATCAATCTTTACACAATGCATTGTTGTGAGATATAGGCCCCACCAATCACTTTATGAAAATAAAACATATATATGACAAAAAATCATAAGAAAATCATCATATAAATAACTAATAAAAAGAATTGTGTTTAATAAATACTTAATTATAGTAAACCTCATGGATAATAAATTAGTTTCATACGAATTTCTTCATTTCATTATATTTTTAACTATTGAAATGAAAGGGGTCTCATAATCAATTTATCATTACATAATTGTATAACCCAAGGGAAATAAAAGGGTATTATAAATATATCATCATCATAAAAAATAACTATCAAAATAAATAATAAGGATTATATCATTGGTTCATAGACCCAATAAAGAATATGTCACCTAAATGGATATAATTTTATAAGAAAAATAATTTTGAATGATTACATGGAATGTTTCTTGATGTAAATATCATTTTCAATTTAAAATCAGTTAAATAAAATCTATAGAAAAAATACCAAAGACTAATAAAACCATTTTATTTGAAAATAAACTTTGAATCTTGTGAAATAATCATTAACTAATTGAGTGGTCATAACTACAAGAAATTTTGTTCATGTTGTTCCTGTTAAAAAGAATATTCCATTAACATTTTCAATAAAAATTTATAGGAGACTTGTTTGAAAAATAACAAGGAAGGGGCCTTTTATTTTTTTAATAATAAAATATGTTTAATTAAAAAAACAATAGGATAGTTGTTCGATCATTATTTATAACATCTTTTGGAAATATATACATAGAAGAAATACGATTTTTGGCTAAAGAGAGAACAGATGTCGTTTTTTCATAGAAATATTATTTTTTACCATTGAATACAAAAATAGGGTGAAATGAAAGAAAAAAATGTTTTTCGATGAAATAAACATAGGAAAATAAATTTATGGGTTTATTGATAGATTTTTTATAATAGTACATAATCTAAATCATAATAATAATAATCCTGATAAATAATGGGATTGAAACATAAAACACAGAAAAAATTAATGACAACAGTATCATAACCCCATGAATGAAATAATATTATATGAATATTTATATCTCATAATTTTATGCCTATTATAATAAAATAAATTCATGGAATTATATACAAAATAATAAGTAACAATTGGGTTATATGGGATGTGTCACATAGAAATAAAAATGAGATGAAAATTCTTTACCTCAAGTCTTAAAATTATTCATACATATTCAAACCTACTATATAATAAATATTAGTTTGTGGTAATACTATTAAAGAACCATACTTGTATATATCATACAATATATGTTTTACTTATTTCCTTTTATTAAATATTTGTTGAAAATTCATAGCTAAAATCCCATTTTAGTTAATAACTACTTAATTTTACATGTATGTTTTGGTTTGGTAAATTTTTTACTTGCATATTTTTTATAGTTACATAATATAAATATTGTTAATAATGATATAAATATTAAATTTATTCATTATATACATATTTATCATCATTTATAAAATTGTAGATATAAATTGGATTACACCAATCATGAAGACATTAGATCTTACGTACGCATGAAAATTGTTTCCATATTCACGATAGATGGAATGAAATAAAGTAAAATAATATTCCAAATTTAAAATAAAACATTTTATTTCGTATATATAATTTAAATTCATTAAATATATCCTTAATAGAATCCATGTTAAAAAAAGGGAAAAAATTTCATCGCCTCGTAAAGACGGTAGTCCACAAATATGCCCGATCCACATTATCAATTTAGAAAGGATTGGTAAGTAAGAAATTTTATGTGATATTATAATTTAATAAGTAAAATTATGTCACTAATATCATAAAAATATGTTTAGTTCATCATTATATCAATCCATGAGAGATGGAAGTGGGAAACAAATTACATTAGTTCGTGAGATGGTAGTGTTTCATACACGCAATCAATAGTTCCATTTCCAATTTTATGAGGTAGGATATGAATATTGGTATCTAAATTAACATAATAAAAACTATATATATTCCTGATAATTGTGTTTTTATATTTTAATTATTACTACATGTATTAATGATATAAGGGTAGATGTAAAGGTAATTGTTTTAGTGAAGATAATTATATTCTCTTAGAAGAACCTCCCTTAAATATATTTTTATGTACTCTAGGGTTTTTTTGAGAGGACCAAAAGAAGAATAAGGTGTATATGGATGTTTTGGATAAATGTATATAACTATTTTTATATCGAATTGATTTATTTTTTGTTAATTAGTGGGATGATAAGGTATCCTTTTATTATTGAGAAGAAGTGACATTTTTGAAAATACCAAAAACTATTCAATAATGGGATGTCACCATAAATCCATATGACTCTGAAATTTATAACTAAAGAAATATATGAAATATATGGTCAATTAAAACCACCAACACATTTTTTTTAAATATGATGTTTCATAACATTTAAGTTCACATAATTTTTCCATTTGGATTTCAACCGAGTAACTAGTTTTTATATTTATTTACCAAGGTAATTTATATATCATAACTAAAAACATATGATTACTATTATATAATTTTAAATTTATTATTATAAATATGATATATATTTATTTAAATAAAAATATTAAGTTTCTGGAAAGTTAATTTTAACACATGCTTTTGTAATACCGAGTACCTCGTTTAAACCATAATCGCAGTAATTAATTTTTAATATTACCTATAAAAAATTGAAAATGAAGTTATTATATATTATAAATTATTTCTATTGCAAATATATAAACCATTTTACCATATTTGACTTACATAATAGGAAATTTTGAAATTAACAAAACACACAGACCCGATGAAATATCAGTTTTCCAAAAAAAAGTTTTCATAAGTAAAAATTTTTCTTTGTTAAACTTGAACATAAGAATGATTATAATTACATAAACTTTATTAATTGAAATATAAATTAAATAGTTTTACTTTAAAGATTTTTTGAAAACAAAATAAAAAATTTGAAATCATTAAATGAAAATAATGTTTCAATATAAAATAATATTTTTCATTATTCACCCAAAACAATTATCTCTTAAAAAATTATACACAACTTACTCAAAGATAATGGTAATATTTTTATTTAAAAAATTATTTTCATTTTCTCAAATAAATTCTATAAAATTTATAATACTTAATTTAAAAATAATTTTTCTAAAGGCGATTGAACCATTTTTTAGAAAAAATACATTTTTAAGCATAAACCATGATTTTTTCTTATACCATGCCTAAAATATATTTGATTAATCATTAAAAATTATTAAATTTTTGATATATATATATATATATATTCCATTAAAATCATTCAACCTTAGTGATTAATTTAATTTATTAATATAAAAACTTATTATGCACATATAAATAGGTTTTCATAAAAATATTTCTTTTACTTTTGAAAGATTTTTATTTTCATTTATAATTAATTGATAAACAATGAATTCATTTTATTCATGTGTAAACCATATTGTTTTCATAATTTATATATCCCTTTTCTTACTATCTAATTTAATAAATAGGTTATAACTATTATATTGAATAATAATATTTTAACAATATATCCAAGTTTGTTTAAACTCAGTGTTTCTTGAAAAAAACCATTCATTGAAATAAAATTTATTTGAAAAGAAATATTTCATAAAATATCAAGATGTTACAATATTCTACCCTTTTTTACCCCCATTTCACCCCATGTATATGTGTAATTTATAGGTGTTTTACATGGTGATTCAAGGTGAGTTCTTCATATTCCTCAATATATTATTCTTCTCATTCATTAGACCATATCCTAGGTGTTTCATGTAATTACCCAATGGTTTATCAATGAATCTTTTCATCTTATAATTATATCATATACTCACATGAAATTACTACACAATGATCTACAAAGTGCTATGTGTCTTTTAAACATAATATTGTCACTTCTATGATTTGAATTTTAAAAATATGATATACACTATTGCGACCAGTAAGATGTTTGGAGTCTGATAAGACATATATATTTTTTAATGAATATTAAACTACACTTATGAATAAAAATATGACCCTTATGAAGAGGATAAAAACCCATGAATGTATAAATAAAATTTAGGCATCTGAAAAATGATTATATGACCGTAGTAAAAGTATTGAGATATTTGTAAGTCATAAATAAAAAATTAAAATTCGTTAATTAATTTAAAATGAAATATATTTCCTAAAACAATGTTCATAAATTAACATTTTAAATGTCTTCTGGTTTTAATATTAATTTTTAAGAGGTTTTGTAATTTTTGAGAACATCATAAAACCAGTTATAGTTTTAAAATCAGTATTTGTTCAAGTAAATTATGATTTTATTTAAAAATAAAATTAATCAAAATTAGAATATTATTTTGGAATGAATGAGATCATTTTTGGATTCTATATGTCGAAAAAATGGTTAGGTTTAATTTTTCATACTTTCGTAAAATACATGAATTTTTAGTGAATAGTAAAATCCATTAATTTACTTAATAAAAATAATAAAATATAAATCCACTATTAATAACATCATAAGTGATGTAAGATCCCAAATTTTGAACTAAAATTCATTTATTACTATTTTTGGTCATGGAATCGTCACAATTTCTTGTCTTGATGGAAATTATCAAACTAAGGAATTAAATATTAAGAAAACCCTCCTCCAGTCCACTATAAAAACCACACACACTCCCATATTCTCTTCACTCCTATCAAGCCTTATAACTTGCCTATGTTCTACCAAAATCACTCCAAAAACTCCCCTCCCCCCCACTTCCAATACCCCTTTATCTCCTCCAAAGACCAAATCATCTCCCATTAAAAGGGTCTCAAAGGAGATAAACTCATGAAGTAAATTCCTCTTTCTGATTCTGTTATTTTTATTGACATTATTTTCTTTTATTGTTTATTTACTCAACTCCCTTCACCGAAATGGTATGATAACTACAGAAACACACATTTACTATAATTCTATAAGGATAATGGGATATTTTATCATAATCTCTCTCCCCCCCTCCATTTATTCTATAAATGAAAATACTGTCTGAGATATGTTTATTTATCACATTCAAGGATGATAGGTTTTTAATTTTAATTACCATCTTCTAGAATTATCACGAAAACATTTTAATGGATAAAGGAGATAGTAATGTATGTATTTAATATTATGAGATTTTATTGAATCTTTTTGAACACATGATGTAAAATAATAATAGAAAACATGTTATTTAGGAGAAACATCACCAAATTAATCCACATATTTAACATTAATTTTTTATATAATGATTCAACTTCACCCAATATAACCAAATTAAATTTACTACCATGTATCCTTATGCATGTTCAATAATAAAATATTACTCCAATTCGGTATAATGAACCCCATTTTACATGATTCTCTATTCATGAAAATAATTAAACCTATCGTAAGGACAAAGAAAACAAATGGACCGTAACAATAAAACAAAACCTTAAAACAAAACCAAAAGATCATTAATGAAGATAAAATGGTAATAAAAAATCTTTTAAATATATAAGTGGTTCAATAATTTTTAATTAATGAAACTGATTTTATTATTCCAGTCATTAATATCAAGCGAAGAACACCATCAAGAATAAAGTAAGGGATCCTCTCTATTTCACATTTATTCAAAAATTCCCTCTATGGTATTCTCTTTTATGTGTAATACCTATTGAATGGGAATGATTTTGAACTTCCCACATACTACCCTCAGGATGTATCAGTAATTATAAACCATTTTATTGCTCATTAATCCCTCTTATGTTCACATGATACCATGCTGATAATCTGTAAGGGGTTCTACCTGAACCTCCATTGTTCCTTTGGGTTGAATTAGGTTCCTTTTACTAGAATAAAATTATATTATCTTTTTATTTTAATCTTTTAAATTATTTTTATAGGTTCCCAATTTATTTATCAAGACCCTTTAATCCCAATATTTTAGATATATACATGTTTTATGTGATCCCCTCCTCAATACTTCCTCATAAACAAACTTGTTTTAAGGGAACGTTCTGAATTACTACCCATAATAATTTACACTATATTTTCTATTATTAAATGAAAATTGTTTTATAAAATCATTATTTTTATTATGAAAACCATCGTGGTCCACATCTAGTTTTATGTAAAAGATTATTATATTTTTTCTAATTTAAAGGCAATATAGTATTTTTCTTTAAAATGCACAAAAATGTTTTAATGCTAAAATTTTCTAATCACTTTTTCTAACATGTTTTCACCTCTACTTGAAATCACCTTCCATGATACATACCTATTCTCTCATATGAGTTTCAATGTATATTTTACATTCATTATTTCATGGTTAGTTTTATGATACACACATTTGTAATGATTTATGTCATGATTGTCACAACCAATTCATTCCATGTGTAACCATTATGTTTATAGAATATTTATTATGTATTATTATTTATTTGGAAAACATATTCATGAAAAGTTATCATGGGTGCACCCAGATAGTGCTCCAATGTATTGGCTATTGTTGAGTCTCATGAGAGGTTTTGTGTGATAGTATTGGCAGTTAGCCTTGGCTTATGCTACTATGTGTAGTGGTCTTGGTAGTTAGCCTTGACTTGTGTTAAATACATGTTTTATATTACTACAACATTATTATGAATCTATCTTTATATGATTCCATGTTTATGTGTTATGATACCATAAGTTAATTTTTTTTATATCATTATGTCATACCTTCCTTCCCATATTTTAATGCATTATTTTTATGGTTATCCCCTTAATAGGGTTTTATCTCATCCATCGGTTCATGTTATCCCCATGCTATCCTATGAAAATGTTTGAGCACAATATGATATAGAAGATAATTATGGAGATTAAATAAAATATTTCTTTATATTCTTTGATAATGTACCCAGTCATCCAAGAAACTAGAATTTATGATATTGGGATTATACTATGATGTATAATTTTTCTTAAATTAAATTAATGTTATATGTTAAAGGCTATGGTTTATATATCTTGTATCAATGTTTGGTCAAGTTATTTTTTGAGATTAGGAATTGGGAACATCAGTAAGAACCATAAGGGTGAGACTAAGTATAAGGAAAGACCCCTAAATTTTGGTAAGTATAGAGTAAGTGTTTTATGAAAAAAATACATCCATGTTTGGGTACAAATAGGTAGAGGTGGGTCTAGCACAGATGTATCTGTGGTTAAATCCCGGAAACATTGCTTTGAGCTAGACATGAACGGGAACTCATGCACAACAATGGTCCTTCCTGTACTCTTGGTTTGACACTCCCAGGGGATTTTCATTCATAATTTCATGCGAATTTTAAAAAACATTATTAAGGGAATAAAAAAAGAAAACATTAGAATATAAGCTATGAAATAGATCAAGGATAACCGATATTGAAACATAGGGAATCACATTTTAGGGTATACTTATCCATTAAAAGTTTATCATCTTATATTTAAAATTTTATTTTTTATTCTAAATATTTAAGTATTCAAGACCTTTAATTGTATGTTATTTTTCATATATAATGTAAGGAAATATAAGAAAATGTGCCAACAATCAATGTGATTAGGAATATAATGATTTTACTAATGATATGCCTAACATGATGGGAATGGGTTCTCAAAACATCATGACAGTGCATGCTCAGCTGGATCAAGTTATTAATAATAACATGAATAATGTGGGACACCCTCCTCCTAAATAAGAATATAATGTTTTTGTTGGATCATTAATGGAGAAAAAGTATCCAATGTTTAGTGGTTCATTTGATTCCCTCCTTGTATAATATTGGATTTACTCCATTGAAAATATATTATCTATTCTATAGTGCTTAGAAGAAGAGAAATTTTCACTTTTGGTATATTGTTTTGATGGAGAAGATGATCAGTGGTGGATACTGATTAGGAATACAAATCCCCATGAGGAAATTGATTCCATGGAATAGGATGAATTCAAGAGAATGTTTTTGAATAAATATTTTCCATGAACCCTCCATCCCATGATGGAAAAAGAGTTCCTCAGACTCAATTAGAAGGAAGATGAGTCAATCAGGGTATATGATGAAAGAATTACAAGTATTTCATGGTATGAATCTATCTTTGGTATGAACATAGAATGCAAGGTGGATCTCTTTTTTAGGGGACTAAAGCTGAGTTTATGAAGGGTACTGGTGATTTGATTCTTCGAAAGCTATGAGGAGATTGTCTGTTGTTCCATCAAGGATTAAATTGAGATAAAAGATTCTTAGTTATATCTTGGGACCAATGATAAGAAGAGGAACATAGAATCTAAAGTGGAAAGTCCCATAAATAAATTCCATGATGGGAAGAATCCGGATAAACCCACATTTAAAAATTGTGTGAAGAAGCATCTTGGGAACGATTTAAATGGAACTATGAATTACTTCAATTGTGATAATCTTGGACCTCTGGAAAAAAACTTCTGAAGTGATATGAAAATTACCAATAATGAAGAAGAATAATGTAATGTTCATATCAACACTCAACATATAGTTTTATGTCACAAATGTAATGAGTATTTCCATTATACGAATGATTTCCCTTAGCCGAGGGTTGTCGGAGGAAATCAATAAAAAACTCCAAGGTAATAAGGAAGGGATTATTCTATCACTATTACTGAGGTGTAACTGTACAAAAATGTGGTGATAGGTAGGATAGTTTTTAATTCAATAGTTTTTAATGTACTATTTGATTATGGTTCTATAAATTCACTCATATCTTTCAAGTTTAGTAGAACTATTCAAATACCACCTAAAAATTCAAAGGAAGAGTTATTTGTGAGAAAAAAGAATGTAGAAATTATTGAGTCCATGGTTTATAACTACTCTCTGGTAAATGATTGGGGACTAAACCTCCAGTATAATTTTTTCATACTCACTTTAGTTTAGTTCTATGTTATCATTGTCATGTATTGGATATATTTATACAAATATAACATCAACTGTAAAGAAAGGGAGATCACCCCTCACATACTGAAGAATAAACCAATTCATTACAAGAGTAAGGATGATGTTGAATATCCATTAGAATTATCATCTCATGTGTGTATATTTCTTCCTTATGAGGAAGCATATCTAGCCAAAATGATTGAGACAAAGGAGAGGATCAGGATTGAAGACATGTCTGTCATGAGGGATTACATTGATGTATTTCCTAAAGTGTTTCAAGGTCTTCCTATTTTCTAAGAGGTTGAGTTCTTAATTGAACTCATTCTTGGATATCTACCTATATCAAATACATATTATAGAATGGACACAATAGAGCTATAAGAGATAAAGAAGTAGTTACAAGATAATCTCGAGAAGTGTTTTATATGCCCAAGTACTTCATTGTGGGGAGCACCAGTTCTCTTCTTCAAAAAAATGATGGATCAATGAGCCTCTGAATTAATTATAATGAGCTCAATAAAATCAAAATAATGAACATGTATTCCCTACCTTGGATGGATGTCTTGATTGGTTAGCTTTGTGGGGAAGTTATTACTCTATAGTGTACCTCCAATTGCGATATCTCTAATTAATGGTGAAGAAGGAAGATATTCCCAAAACAACTTTTTGAACATGGTATGGAATCTGCGAGTTAACAATGAATCCCTTTGGACTCAATAATTCTATTTAAATTTTAACATATTTAATGAATATAGTCTGTAGATATTACATCAATTTTATTTGATTTTCTTTATTTACGATATTACGATATACTCCATGAGAAAGGTGGAACTTGAGGAGCTTTTGAATACTCTGGTAAACACATTACAAAGAGAGAATATATATGAAAAGTATAGGAAATGTGTGTTCTAGATGGTGGATGTATCATTCTTGGGGCTTGAGAACACCAGCAAAGGGTTATCTATAGACACATCTAAGACAAAAGAGATTGAAGAGTAGCCCAAGACAACATATGTAATGGAGATATGAATCTTTCTAGTTCTATTAGGTAAATATTAATGATTTGTGAAGAAATTTTAACTATTTTCAAACGCAATGACCAAGATAACATAATAGTTTGTAAATATTGTTTGGACTCATGAATGTGAAGAATGCTTTAAGTAGTTGAAAAAATAGGCTTATTATTATACCAATACTCACACTCCAAACAAGTGGAGAAACATTTATCGTTTAAAATGATGCTTCAAAGAAGGGAATTTTCTTTGTGAGGATGAAAATAATAAATTGATATAATTTTCCTTAAGGTATATGATAATCCTAGAAAAAAACTGTCTTACACATTATCTATAGTTGGTAGTTGTAATATCAGTGATAAAAATCTATTGGAATTTTCTCTATGGGGAGAAGTGTGAGATATATAATGATCATAAGAGTCACAAATATATATTTACAAAAAAATACTTTAATATTCACCATCGTAGATGGATAGATCTAATCAAGGATTATGACAGCACAATCTACTATTATCTTGGTAAGGAAAATAAGATGGTGGATGCACTATGTAGAAGGGATCCTGAATCTTTATCAATTAAATGAATTGAAAAGGACAAGATCTTGTTAGATTTTTAGATGATGGACATGGGAATAATTAATAGAGGAATATCATTAATCCTTTCTTAAATGATTTCCCAACGACCCATGATAGAGAAAATAAGGATTTATCAAAGAAAACATGTGGAAATTATAAAAAGGTTGGAAGGCGTGAAAAATGGGAAATCCTCTGAGTTCATGATTGATGAGGAAGTATTTGTAATATTTGGGTCATGATTATTTTTACCATCTGATCTACAGATAATGAAGGAGATTATGAATGATGCACATAGATCAACCATCTCTATCCACCCAGGGAACATAAAGATGTATTGAGATCTCCAAGAGAACATATGGTGGGACAATATGAAGAAGTATATTACTGAGTATACATCAAAGTTCCTGGTATTTCACCAAGTGAAGGATAAAATAAATAAATCTAAACGCATGATGAAACCACTACCCAAAACAACATAAAAGTGGGAGAACATCAAAATAGACATTTTCACTGGAATTTCAAGGTCATCTAGATGAAATAATTCTATAAGGATCGTTGTGGATCATCTTACAAAAGAAAACTCACTTTTTCATAATTCAAGTGGACTTAGAATTGGATCAACTTTCAAGGAAATATATAAAATAGGTGAAATGGATGTATAGAGTACCACTGTGTATTGTATCCAATTGAGATATGAGATTCACCTCAATGTTTTGGAAAAGTCTCCAATATTCATTAAGCACTGAACTGAACTTCAGTATGACCTATCTTCTACAAACTGATGGAAAATCTAACCAAAATATTCAGACACTAGAATATATGTTGAGAGAATGTTCTATGGAATTAAATGTAGGATGAGACCAACATCATCTATAGGTTGAGTTATTATGTAATAATAGTTTCCACTAAAGTATCTGAATAGAATCTTATGAATCCCTTGATGGGAAAAGGTACAGAACACCGGCGTGTTGGGTTGAAATTGGTCAGCACGAACTTCTAAGACTTAAAAATTTCAAAGAAATGGTATAATAGGTAAAAAAACATTTAGAAGCACATCAATGAATCCCAAAGTAAAAAAATATTTATGGAGGAAATTGTCAATGAGACATTGAGTTCAAAGTTGATGGTTTGGTATTTCGCTGCATATCTCTATCGAAGAAGGTTATGAAATTTTGGAATAAAGGGAATATAAGTCCTTTTTACATCATCCACTTCAATATTCTTTATCATGTTGGGGTTGTGGCCGATCGACTATCACTTCTACCTTCCATGTCTAAAGTGGACGCTGTCTTTCATGTTTACCTCTTAAGGAAGTACATACCAAAACCTTCAAATGTACTCTCTTCAGAGGTGGTATAGTTAGAGAATCATCTTTCTTACGTGGAGAAACAAGTGAAGATCATAGATTGTAGAGATAATGTTCTATGTATTAGGACTATTCACCCAGTAAAAGTACTATGGAGGAACCATGTGTATTATGATCCAGTATGGTAATTGGAGGAGGCAAAGAAGTAAAAGTACCCACACCACTTTATGGATTAGATTGCAAAACAAAATTTTGAGGGAGAAATTTCATAAGAGGGGAATAATGTAATGACCCGATGTTTTATCAATGGAAATTACCTTCTTATAATTATGTCATATTATCACATGAAATTACAACATAATGAACTACAAAGTTCTCTGTGACCTTCATATATAATATTATTAACTCTGTGATTTGAAATTCGAAAATCTGACATACACTGTTGCGATCAGTAAGATTTTTGTAGTTAAATAAGAAAGACATAAATTTTGGTGAATTGTAACCAAACCTTTTGAATAGTAACCTACCCTTGTGAATAGTAAATATGACCCTTATTAATAGTAACCTCATCCATGAATGTATAAATAAAATTTAGGCATCTTACAAGTGATAATATGACAATAGTAAAAGTATTGGAATTAATTTAAGTCATAAATAAATAATTAAAAATAATTAATTAATTTAAAAGAAAATGAATTTTTCCAAAGTGTGCTCTTAAATTAAAAATTTTATTTCTTCTGGTTTTAAGATAATTTTATAAGACCTGGTGTAATTTTTGAAAACATTAAAAATCAGTTATAGTTTTAAAATTATTATTTTTTCATGTAAATTATGATTACAATTAAAAATTAAATTAGTCAAGTTTAGAAAATTATTTTTGAAAAATAGAGTTTATTTTTTTATTATGAACATAAAAAAATGGTTATGGTAACGTTTTGAGATTATTCTAAAATACATGAATTTTTGGTGAATAGTAAAATACATTAATTTACCATATAAATAAATTAAAATTTAAATCCACTATTCCTAACATCATAAATGATGTAAGAAACCAAATATTGATCTAACATGAAATTATTACTATTTTTAGTCATGGATTCATCACTATTTCTGGTCTTGAGGGAATGAATTAAACCACGGGATTAAATATTATGAAAACTAACCTCTACTCTAACATAAATACCACCCTCACTCCCCTCTTCCCCACACATACAGAATCCCTTGGTCTCCTCAAAAGACCAAATCTTCTCCCATTAATAGGCCCTCAATGGAGATAAACTCTTGAGGTAAAAAACTCTTTCCGAATCTTTTATTTTCTTTCATGTTCTTTTCTTTTCATGATATTTTCCTCACCCCCTACAACCAAATTTTATGAGAAATATAGTAACATAAATTTTATTTAATTCTCTTATTATAATGGTATTGTTTATCATCATCTCTCCTTCTCCTCCTTTTATTCTATAAGTGAAAATATCGTCTGAGATGTGTTGATTCATCATATTCAAGGATGATGAGTTTCCAATTTTCATTACCATATTATCAAATGGACATTAAACCAATTTAATATTCAAATCATATCATAATATATTCATTTTATTTTATGATATTTTATAGAATCCTTTTTTCACACATTATGTAAAATAAGAATACAAAACAATTTAATTACAAGAAAAATTGACAAAGTAATCCAAGTGATTATCATTAATGTTTTATATAATCATTTAACTTCAATTCAAGTAACCAAATTAAATTTTCCACCATGTAATCTTATTAATTTTAAATAATAAAATATTACTCCAATTCTAGAAAACCATCCCAATTTTACATGATTCTCCGTTCATGAATATTAGTTATCCTATCGTAAATACCTAGAATACAAACAAACCCGAACAATAAAATTGATCCTCATAACCAAAAAAATTGGTCATGAATGAACTTATACAGGTTATAATAAATATTTTACATATAGTATTGGTCCAATAATTATTAATTAATGAAGTAAATTTTATTATTCAGGTAATTAATATCAAGCGAATAATACCGTTGGACTTATGGTAAGGGATCCTCACTATTTCACTATTACTCAGGAATGTACTATATGTTATTACCATCTATGTGTAATACCTAATTATTGAGTATGATTTAAAACCTCCCTCATACATACCTCATGAAATATATGTTATGATAAACCCTTTTATCTCTTATTAAGCCCTCTTAAGAACACCTGATACCAAGCTGATAATCTGTAAGGGATTCTACCAAAACCACCTTTGTTCCTTCGGGGTTCCTTCGGGGTTCCTTATCATCCTTTTACCAAAATGTAGCTATCTTATATTTTTATGTGAATATTATAAATTCTATGTACAATTACTCAATTAATTTATCAATACCTATTCATCATGATCTTTTTGGGATATACATGTTTTAATGTAATTCCCTTCTCCAAAATTCTTGATAAACAATTCTGTTTTAAAGGAACTTTCCGAATTGCAACCCATAATCATATACAATATATTAAATTTTTTTAATCCACCATGGATTTTATAAAACCCATGTTTTTTAATGAAAAAAATCTTGTTTCACATCTGGTTTTTTTGTAAATTATTATTCGTTATTCTATTTTAAAGGATCTATAGTATTTTCCCTTAAACTGTACAAAAATGTTTTAATGCTAAAATGTTTTAAATAAGTTTCATATATGTTTTCACTTCTACATGAAATCACTTACCATTTACAAGAACATTCTCCCTTAAAAATCTATATGTATATTTTATTTTCTTTCTTCCACAAACACTTTTTTGGTATGCTCATTTGTTATGATTTATGTCATAGTTATGGTACCCAATTCATTCTGTGGGTAACACTTATGTTTATATATGATTGATTATGTATGATTATTTAGGTAGATTACATATTCCTGAAAAATTAATATGGGTTTTCTCAGATTGTGCTCCAATAGAGTGTGTAAATTTGAGTCTCATGAAAAGTTATTTGTGACGGCTTTGGCGGCTAGCCTTGGATTGTGAAACCCTGTGCAATGATCTTGAATGATAGCCTTGACTCATGATAAAGACATGTTTTATGTTTCTGACACATTATTATGAATACATGTTTATATGATTCCATGATTATATAATAGGATTCCCTTTGTTACATGCCTTTTTATATCATCATTCCATGCCTTCCATCCCCTATGGTAATCCTTTGTTCTGATTGTTATTCCATTACAAGGCTTTTAGCTCATCTCATATTCATGTTATCACCAGGTTATCATTTGAAGATGTATGAGCATATTGGAAGATATAATCTCATTATAGAGATTGAATAAAAAAATTTCTTTATAATGTTTGATTATGTACCTATTCTCCCAAGTCACTGGACTTTATAATCCTTGGCATGTACTCTAATGTATAATTATGCTTAAAATAATTTAATGTTATATGTAATGGGATTGGGTTTCTATATTCCCTGGTTGGGGTTGGTTTATGATTCCACTAGATAATTGTCAAATAATACAATAATAATGGAGAGTTTATTCGACATGCCTCTAAGGGATATCAAAAAATTGAATACACTAGGTTTCAAGTACATTCAGTGATATAGGGACACTCGATGATATTTTTAGCTATTATTCCTTTAATTTAAATAAATAATTATAAAATTTTTTAATTGAATATTGAGGATCATATACCGTGATATTGGTTCTCAGATGATAATACAATCTTCGAAGGGGTATGTAGGGTTTTCTATAGGGTGAGTAGAAAATCATGGGGTTGGTAACTCCATTTTGGAGGTATATGGTCCCAATAAAATAAATTTATATTCTTTTATATCCAGGATTGTAGATTACCACATGTTTTAAGGCTATTTTTGAATGGATAGGTACTAATTTCACCATATGTTAAGGGAGAGGGTGGAATTGTGCCTCCTTATGTGGAATAATCGATCTATAACACTTTTTTGTAAATTTAGATTACCTAGTGACTATTCCCTCATGGGGTTGTGACACCTATAGAGTTGATGAGTGACCTTATCATGGTCTCATGAAGTGAGATAATTTATATGTTTCCATGGATTGTTATTTAGGATGTTTAGGTTGGTAAAATATGTATATTCATAGTGTTTATGTATGGGGATTTTCATCTCATTCATGAGGAATAACACCCCAATAAGAGTATATTCACTACAAAAAAATAATACATTAGAGGGGGGTTTTATAGGGGGTTATTCCAAACCCCATTTAAATTCAATTTCTGTATAATTATAAGGGTTTCTGCACAACCCCCTCTAGTTTTCAACTTTCTAGGGTGTTCTGAACCCCCTCTAAATTCATTTTCTATAAAAATTAGAGAGATTATCTAGACCCCCTTTTAATCATCAAATTTAAAGGGGGTTATAGACCCCCTATAAATTTTTTAATATTTTTTTAATATCTCGTTGAATTCAAGAGAAGGTTCAAAACTCCCTCTAATGCCTTTAAATTATAATGTGTTGAAAACCCCTTCTATGGCCATAAATTATAGGGGTTCAAAACCCAAATCTAATGTCATTAAATTTTATGGGGTTTAAAAACCAGTCTAATATATTTAAATTAGAGGGGGTTAAAACCCACTCTAATGTATTTAAATTAGAGGGGGTTCACAACCTCCTCAAATGTCATTAAAACAGAGGGGGTTAAAAACCCCCTCCAATGTCTTTAAAACTGAGGGAGTTCAAACCCCCAATAATGTCTTTAAATTAGAGGGGGTTGTTAACCCCCACTATTTTTTTAAATAAACATCTATAATATATATATATAGTCAAAAAATTATATATAAATGTATTCAAATGCATTATATATATGAATATCATATAGAATATTTATAAGATTGTATTTAATTATATATATATATATATAAATTTAATTTTATAATATTATGTACATTAATATAAATTTATTTGTATAAATTTCATTTCATATAATACTAATTATATATAATATAAAAGTTTAATCATATTATATAAATACATATATAAATATTATTTATTTAAAAATTATATCATATAAAAACCCAAGCTTGTAGTTTTTATAATTTATAATATAATAATAATAAATATATTTTCAAATAATATGTTCCTCCTTTAATATTATATATAATAAATATTATATGACATACAATTTATAAAAATAAATGTATATTAATGTAGACAATATTAAACAACTACATTTATTGAAATACATATATAATACTGTACATAATATTCTACAATTATATTTATTGAAATAGATATTTATTAATGTGCATAATAATAAATATATATATTGAAATACATTATATAAATATTTGTAATAATTTTATTTCATATAACATTATGTAAATAATTCTATAAATTTAATTTCATATATAATATTTGTATAAATTGCAATTCATTTAATAATAATTATATATAATATAAATATTTGTATAAATTGTATTTAATATATATGTATTTAATGTTATATTAATTCTATATGAATTATATAAAATATTATACAATTTATAAAAATAAATATATAATAATGTACATAATAATAAATATATGTATTGAAATATATTATATAAAAATATATTTTTAGATACATTTTATTAATATATTAAGTAAATAATTATATATATATTATTAAAATAAACATGTTTATAAAATATAAAAATGTATTTAATTATATAAATAATTTACATAAATATATAATATAAATGTATTTAATATAATATACGAATGATATATAACATAAAATAAATATATGGTATTTATAAAACCTACAGATAAATTTTATTGTTTAAAAAATAAGTGTAATAACAATAATAGTAAATAATAATAATATTCTTATCAAACACACACACACATAGATATAAGTATATATAAATAATTAAATAAATAAATATTATATCATATTATATCTACATGCATTTTTTTGATTTTTAAAATGTTAATAATTTTGGAAAATAAAATGGAAAAAATAGAAAAAGAACTGATTCAAATTATAATGTCAGAAAAAGGAAGTCCACATAGTTGTGCATTGATTATATAAATATTATACAAATACACAAACTCACAGATATATAAATATGTTCATTTAAATTATTTATATAATTAAATATATATATATATATATATAATTTTTTATATAAATTATATAAATAAACATGTATATAATATATAAATATTTATTTAAGTATATACATAATTTAAATGAATATATATATATATATGTGTGTGTGTGTGTGTGTACATATAAATATATAGTTTATATAAATATATATATAGTTTATATGTTTAAATGTGTTAAAATATATGATATAAATAATATTTATTAGACTAAAGAATTAAATATATATAAATACAGGATAAAATGATAAAAAATAAATAAAAAATAAATGTTGTAGTGGTAAAACTGTGGGTTAGTTTGCTGTAATGTTGAGCAGTCCATGTTTCGATCCCTCACACCACCATATTTTTATAAAAGTAATCTGCAACAGCTTCGATCTGTAGGCAAACAATCCTTAGAGAAGCGATGGGGAGAACCTAAGGATTTGACATAGGTGACGGGGGACATTGGGGAAGTGACATGGCGAGTGATGTCGGGACACATGGGGGCGGGTGACGGCAGACAAAGTGGGCAGGTGTCAGGGGGAAGGGTGTACATGAGGCAGGGAGAGACACAACAGGGGAGACGGGTGGCTGTCGGTGGCATGGGGAGGCATGGAGCAGGCAGCGGGTGCACAAGAGGCGGGGAGAAAGACAGGGAAGGCGGTCTGGTGTCGGAGGCACAAGGAGGCACAACCGTGTAGAGGCACAAAGTAGGCAGCTGGTGCACATGGGACATGAGGGGACAAACGAAGCAGGCAGTGGGTGCACATGGGACGGGGGGGACCGGGTGTCGGGGGCACTGGGAATGGGGAGAGAAGAGACAGGTGAGGCGGGTGTTGGGTGTACAGGGGAGGAACGAGCACGGGGGATAGAAGAGATAGGCGGGGGGTGAGTCAGGGGCACACTGGGTCTAATTGAAATAAAAAAACAAAGTCTTTATGGGTGGTTTCAATAACCACCACTAAAGTAACCACATTAGGGGCTGTTTAAATCACCCCAATAGCCTTGAACTGGCCCCAAATCCATTCAAAACGCCCTTACTGCAATATTTTTCAATGAATTTAAGACAGAATTAGAGGGGGTTTAAACCCCCTCTAACATAACCACTACTAAAGTCACCATGATTTTACCTACAGTTTCTCAAAACCACCTCGACTAATAGTAGGCAGCCACATTAGCGGCGGTTCCCCACAACCGCCACTAATGCCTTTAGAAGGGGTTATAACTCATTCTAATGTAAAAAATAACCCCTTCTAAACTCAACGTTTTTTTTGTAGTGATTGAAAATTGGTTAATGTCACGAAATGGATGAGTCTTGATAGACAAGATAGTTTGTGTCAGTTAGGGGTTTTTTTCCAAATTATATCTTGAGATATCTTCATAGTTAGATTCTAT
This sequence comes from Viscum album, assembly GCA_963277665.1. Taxonomy (NCBI): domain Eukaryota; kingdom Viridiplantae; phylum Streptophyta; class Magnoliopsida; order Santalales; family Viscaceae; genus Viscum; species Viscum album. The sequence goes on along the minus strand of OY728161.1, from coordinate 1,732,563,090 downwards.
AAAGAACATAATTATTCATTTAGAAATTGGTATATTGTTTGGAATCATGATTTATAATATTGTATTGAGTAAGATAGCATATTCCTGTTTCAGGGTAGAATGACTAGGATAGTTAGTGGTATATTAATGAACTCTAGGTTGTACTATTGATCCATTTTTTGGGTATAACATATCGATTTTTAGGTCACCATAGGATAAAATGGGTGGTTTTGTTCCATGACTAGTTACTGGGGGGGGTATGAGGGCCCTAATGGACACCCTTGTGCATGAGAGCTAATGTTGAAAGTACCAGCTTATTATACCTAGTAGACCAATATGGTCTTATGGTAATTTTCCAAAAGGGGATACATATATGATAGGATGTATGCCAATGTGTCAGGATAGGTCTTGAGTTTCTAATATATTAGTGTTTATATGGGGATCTAATGGGATAAGGTGTATGGCCTATGTGTTATTACATAAATTTGTTGATCATGTACATGTGATGGGTGATGAATCTGAATGTGGAATATGAGTGATCCAATGTTTTTGACTCACCATGAGTGACAAGGTATTGTAATAACCTTACATTGAGTGAAAATGTTGAGGCTTTGATGTGATTTACTTCTTACCTAGAGTGATATGGTAGTGGGGATTATAATGGCTTTACCCTATGTAAGAAGGTGTTTTACTTGGTTATCTTGTGTTAGAAGACTTTTCTTGGTTTTGATGTGACTTCATACCCTACCTTGTGTGATAATGCAGTGGTTAGGATAAATGCCTCATCTTGATTGATAAAATTTATTCATGGACCTCCATGAGTGACAAGGTTGGTCAAGGGGATGACGATGGATCCCATATTGAGTGATAAGGTATTAGTTGGGATGAGAATTAGTGATTTAAATTTTGTGATAGTTCCATTACCATGACTTTATAGGAGACATCCCTTGAGCGATCAGGTATTGTATAAGACCTAGATTATGGACTACCTAGAGTGAGAAGGTTGGTCCCAGGATAAGGTGTAGGAATCTACCATGCATTTTTTTATAGTGTTTGAGATAACGTGAGGTTATATATCTTACATATTTGTGTATGACACAAGGAATGTATAATGGGGTGATTTTATTTTTTAATACGTTAAATAAATTATATTTATGGGTCCTAGTGGCGTCGTTAGCACATAGTATCCCAAAAGGCATGTAGTAAGGTGGCCTTTTTAGTAAATGAAATTGCAATGTTCATGTCTGTGAATGTTTTTTTTTCATTTTTTCTTCTTTAACCCATGTATATGATGATGTATATTTGGGTCACATAGTGAGATCATATTTAAATTAATTTCTCATAACCTACAAAGAAACTATAGTGTGGGTGTAGACCTCATAACGTCTTTACAGGTCTATTATATTTTGATCAACGGATCAAAATAGAGAAGCTTATTGGGAATTTGAGACCTTGTTGGTGAGGCACGAGGAGGGAAGGAAACCCTATTGTATTTTTTTTCTTTTTTATATATTATTAGATCGATGGGAGATTAGTTGTTGTATGATAGTATGATTTATTCTTAGTACATTTTTTGTAGAAATATTGTTTTATTTATTATGAATACTATAATGTTTTATATGGATATGGTTTGGTTGTTTATACTATTTAATGGACCTTGTTAAATGGAATAGTATCCATAATGGATGATTTAGTCTCGCAATGCTATTTAGAAAACTCTAGTTTATATAATGATGCATTGAGGTTATATTGCATCATTGGTATAGACATTTGTGGGTTGTCCCAGGCTGGGGTCTAGCATATTCTATAACTATAGAGAATACCTTTATATATTCAAGGTGGCATAAATGTTACTTTTAGATATACACAACATTACTTTTATATATTGCAACACTGTTTCGATTTCCCTTTTTAATACTTTAGAATGATTCATATGCCCTCCCAATGTTAATTTTACATGTTGGTCAAATGTAGTTTTATGTATTAATAAATTTATATTTTAATAAACACTTCTACAAAAGGATTATTTATTTTGACTTTTTTAATTCATCACCCTACTGTAACATATAAATTCCTACTTATTGAAATTAATTTATCTGCCAACTTCTTCTCCTGAAAAATTAAAAAATCATCACAGCGATAATTTAAATCCTTTCTTTCTATATTCTTCATAATAATTTTAATACTTCCGAAAATATTTTCGGAATATAAGAAACTATATTTTGGATTGGAGAATTAATAATTTAATCATGATAAAAGAACATAATTTCACAATTTAGACCATTTTCATAAAAAATTCATAATTATTCCCAAAATGTAAAAATGTGATAATAACCAAAAAAATATCAAAATTGTAAGGATAAAATAATTTAATTTCAACGTAAAAATAATGAAATTTTAATCCCTATAAATTCCACCATTATTAATCATTTAACTCATTGGGGATAAACTAATACTAAGGACAGATCATATTTTTCACGGTAAAATCCGCATCCCCATAAAATTCTTGAATATTTTGGAATGTAATTATTATTATTTGGATCTCAAATCCATAATTAGTCACTATTCAAAAATATAAAATCAATATCTTAATAATCCCCATTTTTATTTTATACCTACCTCCCCAAAAATGTATCTATCTTTACTCAAGGTATTTGGATAAGTATTTATCATTCTAAATTGCATATAAATTTTCAATACTCTATCTTCTGTTATAGTATCTCTGCTTTACAATATCACAAAATTGTCTCAATCATGAATAATTTACATGGGATTTCCTTTGGATAAGGGATGGGTGGTTTTAAATGTTTAACAATTTGGGGGAAGAATGAGTAGGTATGGATTTAAAATAGAGTAGATTTTATGTTATCACGTTTTCAATCAAAAATTGTATCCTCAATCACATACTTTCAAAATAGTATCCTCCAAAAATCTAATGACTCTAAATGTTTGTTCACATATAATTCATTTCTATAATAAAAATCATTTACATTTTATTATTATTTTTACTATATATTTAATTGTTATATTTTTTTCCTTCAGCTTGAAACTTTTGTACATATTAGTATTTTGATGGTAGAAAAATATATTCATACTTTAAAAGGTAATGTGTAGTTATTTGATTAAATTTTAAGTATATTTTCATTTACTTCCACCATTACTATAATTTATGTATTTAAATACATCACTCCTAATATTTTTAGTCCGAGTAAAAATAACTTCTTATATATCCACACACAATTCATCCATCTCATTTTACTATAGAATAGTTCAACTATTATGAATTATTCAAAACTATAATAAGTTATAAAGGGGTCTAGGATTGTAATATTATTTCTAAACAAGGGTATTAATATATTCTAGAAGATAATTAAGGTCATATATAAGATAAATCTTAAATAGAATACTATTATAAAAAATGGATATGAAATTGATTCCTCAATCATATTTGAAATAGGTTTATGAATACTAAACTATTTGAAAAACTTTAAAAAGAAAATATTCCACATCTCATGACATACCACAAGACTCTCAAGAAAAAGGAAAATGTAAGAAGATGTGAATGGGGTTTAGAAATCTCTTAGGTTAGGGAAAATAAAAAATGCAAAACAGTAATGAATATGAGTTCAATATTGGATTAAATTTAATTACATAATAATTTTATTAATAAATAAATAAAATGAATTTCAGTAATAATTGGAACAATTATATATTCAAATTTAAATTATTTTCCAAAATACTAAAATGGATTGTACATATTGGGGAATTAGATTCTGCTAAAAAATCTTAAATGCAATCAAAAAATTAAAAATCTAAAAAACTATATCTACACATAACATATTAGTAATTTTTCCCCCATACATAAGTTTAATTGACCAATATTTTATATAATGTGTAATAAAATGAATCAGGTAACATAAACTAAAGTAAAGAATAAATAAGACCTAGTTTATGAGGTTTGTGAAAAAATTTAGTTTATCTTATAAGCACTACCTTTTAAAAACACATAAAAATAGAAATATGAATTTTAATGAAATATAACTAAATGATAATGTAAAGGGACTAATAATCATTAGATTAAGCCCCCAAGGGGTATTTATTTTTTTTCAATGCACAATGGGACAGACTTTGTTTTCACTAATCTAATGGGGCCTAAAGTTGGTTTGTAAAAAACTATCAGAACACGGTTTCTTAGTTATTATCAATGTTCATTGGTTTTGGATTATATATTATGTAAATTTATTCATGTTCACCACTATTAAATTTTGGTTTCCGAGGACTTAGGAAGAAATGATAAAAATTTATGGTTGTCTCATTAGTTGTTTAATTGGAGGAGCGGTGCTGACTAATGTGGAAGGTTTTTGGAAAGGATTTGAATACTCTTCTAGTTCACCGTTAGTGATTGATTATATAAATATTTTCAATTATATAGATTTTTCACAATATAATCTAGTGTTAAACTTATATTGATCCCCCATTATTTCTTCAACATCACCTATCAATTACTAATATTTTTCTTCTACATCAGAAAAAAAAATAGTCCAATCACAAGATACATATGTGAAATATACACTCGAATTAATTTTTTATAGTTTTCTATAAATATAACCTAAAAATATAAAATATATCTCATATTATACTCCTTGTATTATCTTATATTTTATCTTTTTTTGTGAGTGGGAAGCCTCATAAGAAGTATTCAACAGTGGAGGAAAGAATTCCAAGTTAATATAGGTTATATTTCAATCTAAACAACTTATGTGTATATACCTCATTGGAAACAATTTGGTATAATGATTCTTATTTTTCATCTTAAAAACATATAGTAACCTATATAATTACTTTATCAATAAATATAGATAAATAATTTTCAAACGACTCTCATATCCTTACACGAAAATACAAAGGTAAGCCTTTGGTAATGTCTCCCAAGAATTGATAAAGGGTTAAATAAAATTCTAATTCATCTAGTACCTCATCCTAATAAGGGTTATTTGAAATAATAATTTATTGGGAGAATTTTTTCTTTTTCTGAGCCTCATTTTGATATTTCAATGCTTCTTCATAAAGTTGAAATAATTTCACTTTGATTATATTTTTTTCTATTAATTTGAATATGTTTTTGTACTTAGAATCTATAATAATCATATTTTCATAACTAGTTAGTTTATTGTTTAATAGGACAATAATTGTATTAATAATTTTGAGAAACCCTTATTCCCATAATTAATTTATTCTAGACTATAAATTTCAGATTTTCATAATAGTTTTATTAATTTTACATCAAAAATTTCATCTTTTTTGTTTTTAGAATTGATGATTTTGTGTTATATTTAAATTAATATAGTGTATCAATTTGTTATTAATCCCTTATAATTGTTTCAAATTGATGGCCGAGGTCTTTCATGAACCCATAGTCAATAAAATTTTTATATACCTCAGCATGAAGTATACTGATCAACCAAGGCTTAAAATTAAGCGTAAGCCTCGCAAAATCACTAAATATATATTATTAATATTTAACTATATTATAATATAGAATAATAACACTAAAATATATAATAATGTGACAAACATTTGGATATCATGATATTAGATAGTAAAAATGTAATACAGACTCACACAAAATTATGAAAGGTGGGAATAATTTTATTCTCCTTGTTTATCTAAAGGGACCTTCGTCATATTTCTTTTCGATTTTAATCCATTATTTATCCCATTGAATACTATTTTTATGCCTCTATATTCTAGTACCATTTTGTAACTCTATTTTCCTCAAAGTCTACCTTAACAACTAAATAAAACATCCTTACAGGTGCTTAGTTAACAAGAACCACTGAAATGAGGATTTTATTTTCCCCACACCAAGATCAAAAATATTCTATTCAATACTCAACCCTACCCATTTCACAATTTATGGGATTAAATGAATTAATATAGGGAGATGATATAATATGTAAGTGTTAATTATTATGATAGTGAAAGGAAATAAATTAATATCATACCCTCTCTCTATAATTAATTAAAATTTTATGAATAAAAATAAAAAATGATAATGTAATTGTGACATGGGATCCCAACATCATCCCCAGTGAACAAAACCTTAGATTAGTGGACCATTACCATAGACCTTGTGATTATAGTGGGAGAATAAAAAAATGGAAAAATAGATTAACACATTAATTGAAATAAATAATTATTTACAATAGATTATAAAATGTCACAAAATAGATCAATCTCTAATTTGAAGAAAAACCAAACATGTATAATGAAGGGTTTTATTATTTATAAATACCAAAAGTCCGGTGACTCATGATCTTTTTCTGGGATTATATATGTTTTATGTAGTTATCTTTAATATCATTTTTTCACATGGGTGAATATAATTTTTTAATCTATCTTAAATGTTCATGAAATATTCACATTAACTATGGTATTCAGATCTACCTTGTGATATTGTGGCCATAGCCTCTCTGGAATTTAATTCATGTGGGTAAAAAAATATGTGGATATTGAAATGGGATTGAAATTATGAGGATGCATGCATCACAATATAAACAAATTCATCTTTTAAAAATAACTCCATTAAATATTTATAATGTAAATTACTCTTATAAATAATGTTTGATGATTTTTTCTAATTCTACAACCCTTATTGATTTCTTTATAAACTGAAATTATCATTACATATCATTATATCTAATACAAAATTATATCTAGTGGGAACTTAATAAATATTTTCTCTCATCATATCTACTCGGATAACTTTATGTATTTACCCGGGGACATTTTTACACCCTCATTTAACCTCTATAATAATTTTACTAACTCTTAAGTATTAGTTGGGTCATGAGATTTATGTTTTTGTACTAGATTAATGTAATATTTCATATTCCTCAGAGTCTTGAAAAATCACCTTTATAAAAAAATCATATGGAATTTATGTGTGTATGGTACCCTCGAATTACTTTTATATATCCTTAAATTTAATTTTACATAGTCGAACAAATTTTTAATTTTCATCACAAATTCCTTAGAATAAATGTTACACAAGCTCATAATTAATTTTTCATTCTGTTCATGGGAACTTTTACACATCAATACATTTCAATTTTATATCTCTACAACAAGAGAAATACTATGAGATTTTAATTATTACAAATAGGATCACATTAAGATGTTAATCCACATTACTTTTTGAAATTCATAATTTTTCCATATTCATATTTTGAAACCATTAAAAATATTCATAATAATAAGTTAACCCAATTTGTTTTAGACATTCCCTTATATTTTCTAAACATCGTTAAATGTTATCAATACACTAGAAATTAATGACGTTCAATGGAAATTAATACTAAAATTAAGAAAAAATCACCAAGAATCACATATGAGGATATTTTCTCAAAAATCCCCAAATTTTTTTGAAACAAAAAATATTCTAATCATCCTTAAAAATCAAAATTTTTTATTCAAAACAATTTAATTTCATAGTAAAAATAATAAAATAATTAGTTTTATTAGCTACAACTGTAGATAAATCCATATCCAAATTGGTTGGGAATGACAAACTATATTCCAATCATCAGGAATACTGACCTCTCAACATTACATTACATAGGAAGCCTAAAGAAATATCCAAAATACATTACATAATTGTATGGAAAAATTTTAGGGACCATATAAAAAATGAGACTGCCAAACTAGGATGAATTATACTGATCTTAAGTTGTCACATTGGTTTTAGTAAAACAACCTTTATAAAAGGTTCATCTCTAGTTGAGAGGATTTTCACTAATAATGAATTTATTTATTCCAAACTACTCAAATAAAAATAATAATCCTTGATCTATGTTACTATTAAAATAATGACAATAAAAAATTCAAAAAAGTAATTACCAGATAGATGTTTCTAATATATTCCCTAGACACAAAACTTCCAGATAGTAAATTACTATAAATTTTTATAGAAATTATGTTATATAAATTAAAAATAATTATCATTATACAAAAATGTAATAATTAATTTTTAGTGTTAAATATTAAATCATAGTGGTAAAAAGATTCCATTTTATGAAATTAAAAAATCACAGAAAACACAACTATCAAAGGATACAATGGTCATGAAGGATAAAGTAGCTAAAGTTACTATATATTCCTCATTGGTACAAGACTCAACCCTCAAGCCTCTTAAATTTAATCTAATTCTGTCTCATATTCAATATCCATAACACTAATATCCTAATGAAAATAGTTTATATTTGATAGAAGGGAGAAAATGTGTTTATACATTGATATGGACAATTCCAAAAAGAATAATTAGTTTACAAGATATTTTATATAATTAATGGAAGAGGAGAAAAGTACATTTATACATATTAAAAACTAGATAAGGATTGTTTAGAAAATCATCTCAATTATTTCCCCTACTACTGTATATTTTTTATATAATCCTTGGTCACATTAACATTATTAAACTCCATTAATGTATGTTGGAATAATTTTGAGTAGTTCTGGATAATACCAAGGTAAATGTAACATGTGTGTCAGCAAAATCACTATATGACGAATAATTAATAGAGGTTCTAATTCAAATGGATAAAAATGATCACTATATAACCCATTAGTAACTTATCACTTCATTTGATTTGTAGAGAACTGACCACAGAAATATTGGATCTAGTGTCGTTATACCATTACATTGGCATAAGATATAACTAATTCACATCCTAAAGGACCAAATAGTTTATTAGTCTTGGTAAAATAGATTCATACATGAGTCTTGCACTAAAAATGAAAAAAAGTTATTATAATTTTTTTTCATGGGTAAATTAATTCCATATAGATTATACTTTCATATTTATTTTAGTATAGTTTAGGGAATCATGGGTTAAGGAAACTTCATAAGGGTGAGATCAAATTCTTAGTAAAGTATATGTTTGGTAGAAGTAATAATGAATTAATTATAATAATCATTATTTCTATGTAAATAACCGAACACTCATTCCATGTAATCAATAAAATGAGAAGGAAGTGTATAAACAGTTTGGAAATGTAAATAACTGAAAAAATTCCATTTAAATAAATAGATATGATATAATATATATGGAAATGGAATAAACTGAAAACAAAATTCATGAAATGAATAACCTCATAATGATATTCATGCATTTAATTTTTCAAAGTGAAATTATCATTGATAATAAAAACAAAATTTTAATGAATGAAATTATTATTTATCGGACTTCATGTTTTATAAAAACATGATACCTTTACCACTAATACCTTTCAATAAATGTTTTATAATTCTATTTCCAAGACCTTTCACAGGTCAATCTAAATTTATTGGTAGTAGTTTAAGAACTAGGACCTTCTCTTCAGGTTTGTTTTTACTTTTTTCTGGAGTTTTTCAGAAAAGATGTGTTTCATGAAATTTCTGAAGGACACGTTGTGTACTTTATAAGTACATGACGTGTACTTTGATTCCACTCGAGGCCATGATTTGGTCGTTCCATAGACACAAACATGACCATGTAGGGTTGATGTCGAGGCTGCTTAATGTGGAGTAGAGAAAAACCAAGTACTCGTAGTGTACTCCAAAAGTACATGACATGTAATTTTTTTCATTAAATGGACTAGGGTTGCTTTTTAACCCCAGAAACGTCTTCTTCCCCATTTTCTTCGATCGAGAGTGAGGGTACGACCACAGATCTTCTCCGATCCCCCAAGCCTCCATCCGTTCTCTGAATCGACCACCATCGATTGCATTGGAACCACAACGATAAGCTATTCCTTCTCATAGAGCTTCATTTTACAATTCAATCGCTTTTTCAAGTTATCGTGGGTTGATAGTTTTTTGCGTTTTCATAGATCTATGACATTCTAAGGAAATTCAAGCCTCGTGGTTCGAGTATATTTATCTCCTACCATCAAGGTAGGTGGTTTGTGCCTTTCTGTTCAATTTGATTGAGTTTTATACACAAATCCCCCCCATTACCCTTGAACGGGGTATTGCGTGTTTACTATTTTTCCCCTGTTGTTTTTCCTGCCTTGATTGTATGCTTCTGTAGAGGTAATTTGGCTATGTATGAGTATAATTGATGTGCTTGGATGATTTTACATGCCTTGTTCTACATACGGCCTTTTGGTCTTGGTCAGACTATTGGTCGTTATAAATGTTTTCCATACCTTATGACCATAGGATGGATTGATGTTCCCCGACATGCTTGTTATGCTATAGACTAGTTAGCCAAGTAGCTCTGTAGGTTTACTTTGGACTTATATCATTAGTATACACTGACTGGAACGGAGTTGTGGGAATCTGGTTCTATAGACTATAAATAGATAGACTCAGTGAGCTCCCTCAGAGAGTCGTGGACTTTATAGACTATAGAGGATAGACTAAGTGAGATTCCTAGAGAGTCTTGGATATTATAGACTACAGGAGGCTATACCAAGTGATCTTCCTTAGAGAATATTGAGCATTATTGACTATAAAGGGATATACCGAGTGAGCTTCCTTAGAGATTCTTGGTTTGTTTGAATTTCCTTACACCATTCCAGGATATAGGAGGAATTGACCAAGTGAGCATCCTCAGAGAGTCTATTATAGAACTGAGGTTATAGAAGGAATTGACAAAGTGATCTTCCTCAGAGAGTCTCTAGACCATGGGGCTATAAGGGTATTAGACTACATGATCTAGCTCTGAGATTCCCTGACTACACTAGACTATAAGGGGAATGGACTAAGCATGATTCCTTAGAGAGTCTTATAATTTCTTATGAACAAACAAAAGGGGTTAGGATAGGTGTACTTCCCAGAGAGTTTTTTTTACTTCTTGAAAAGGATCAGAGGGAATGGTTGTGAGTACTTCCCAGAGTGATTCCTGTTGTGGTTAGCTGTTGCTTCTCTGTTTCTTGTCTCTCTTTTCCACTGTGTACTCTGCCAATGAAAGCATAGTTTCCCCACCATCACACCCAAGTCCCTCACTTCTAGTCGGAAGCCTCTGGCATTTGGGGAAATGCGCATGAGGCCATGTGACCAACCGGGTACGAGGAGCCCTCTAGGTGGCTTCTAGAATTAGAACATTACAAAGTGGTATCAGAGGAATTCTTTTCTCATGACTTACTATTTAGATCTTATAGCCATGGATACGACATAATAGGTACTTGGTAATAAGTTGTGCCAGGGAGTATCTGACCCGTGTATAGGGAAAATCCATACTACCTCGTTTATTGCAATTTTACTGGTTTGCGATTTTACAGTTGATATGATTTTATCTTGAGTGACTCACATGATTTTTTCTATTACTGTTGATATTATTGATGTTCTATTTTTGTCGCAACCCAATGAGATGAGGGTGTTCCATCTCACGCATCATATAGGTAGTTGTTAGACATCAGATTCCATGCATTCTTTCCATGTAATCTAGGATGCATTAGCGATTTAATGTTTTTGTGATAGAAGTTGTGTAGATTATGCATGATGTTGTGATAGTTGCCTTGATATAAATAAATGATGCGGGATAGGGATTTGTTTGTATAGAGATTTTCTGAAATGAATGCCAAATTTTTATTCTTGAGGTGTTATGGGCCCTCATGAATCGGAATTTGGTGGATCATTGACTAGTTTCCCATGTATATGATATGTAGGAGATGCCAACCATGGATTCACGGGGATTATGGGCCCTCATGGATCAGAATTTGTCTCTTTCATGCTTGTTTTCTTTGTTTACTGGGCTTCGGAGTAGTTTCGGAGCTAATTCTTGGATAAACCGAGAATACACGGTGTGTACTTTAGGAATACATGTCGTGTAATTTTTAAATCATGTCACTGACCGTGTGGGCATAAACACGGGGTTGTGGGAAATCTTCAGAAACATGTTGTGTACGTTAAGTACACGCTGTGTTGTGGTGAACGTGTGTCTACCCGTGTGACTAATGACATGGTTGGATAAACCTTGAATATATATGCCATGTCTTATTTTCACACACCGTGACTGGTATCCTATGTACCTAGTTGTGTCATGAACAACACGGGTCGGCGACAACCCTCAAGTACATGACCTGTTTCCATGGAACACGCTATGTAGTGTGAACCATGTAGCCAACCTTGTAACATACAACAAGGGACGTTGAAACCATGTCTAGTACACACCGCGTGGAGGTCATACATGCCGTGTAGTCTAGGATTAAGCAGACCATGTGGGTTAGCCATGTAAAAAGACTAGGGCAGGGGAATAGAGTTCAAGTACACGCCGTGTGTGTTGACAACACGCTGTGTGGTTTGGGCATTACACGACCAGTTGTGGCAGAATTACACACCCATGTGATTGGATTTAGAGAACATGCCATGTAGTTTTTATACATGCAGTGTAGTCATGTTTTGTAAATCATGAATGTTTCCATCTCTCATTTCCCTCTGGTACTCCTGTGTTTTTTCTTTGATAATCCTGAACTAAGTTGTGCTTTTGACCTTTTAGAGTTATGCCACTGAGATTTCCTCTTGTTGTACATCAGCTTCTAGGCAGTGATCAAACACCGGATATGGCCTATCAGGGAACTCTTGCAGACCCTCCTATTATGCTAGCCTTGGCACTAGCAGTGATAGCAGTTGCAGGCACTGATGCATAGTTTAGGGCATATTGTCATAGGATGATGCAGACCTGCTAGAGAGCGTCGCCTCCTTCCTCATCTATGGCAGAGTTCATGTGGGTTTTCTAGAAGCAACATCCTCCTTCATTCTTAGGGGATGGAGGACCTCAGACTGAAGATTCATGGATAGAGGACACACTCACAATTTTCGTGCATCTGGAGATACCACTTGAGACGAGGGTGAAGCTCGAGACCTATATGCTCCGTGACCCCTCCAAGAGGTGGTGGGAGGTGATCTCACTATCAGGACGCCAACAGGGTATTATTTGGGATGATTTTTGGTGCATCTTCTATGATTACTTCTACCCAGAGACCTATAGGGCCAATCGAGCCTGAGAGTTTATGAGTATGGAGCAGGGTAATCTTTCAGTAATGGATTACTCGTCTCACTTTACTGAGCTCCAACGTTTCGTGTTGATTCCAAGAGGTGATGAGTTGTTCCTGGCTAGGAATTTTGAGGATATTCTATGGAAGGAGATCCATTCCAAGGTAAACATATTAAGGTTGACTTCGATATCCTCTATTGTTTACCAGTCACTGATCATGGAGCGCAATCTGAGGGATTCTGGTGCAGTGAGCTAGGGAGGTTCGACAATCAGAGTTAGTGTTCCTCCTACTGATTGTAGGAAGCGCCGTAGGGAGTCTGCTCGAGGAGATCAGAGTAGGCGGAATGTGTCTTCGGGAATCCAGGTAGTATGATACCAATGCGGGAGGAGTGGGCATACTTGGCCTCAGTTCCAGAGAGACCTGATGGTGTGTTGATCTTGCGACAAGATGGGCCATCTCTAGCATTTTTGTCAGATATTCTCACCTACAACTAGTGGTAGGGGTTCTTCTATGACATTGTGTTCGTGAGATGTATTTCTAGTTTCTCACCAATATGGGAACTAGAGTTCTTCCAACCATTCGGGCAGAGGTGGAGGTCGCAGCCGTGGCAGTCCATCACCAGGTTACTAGCGACATCAGATTGGATCAGCACAGATTGGTTAGCCAGGGTCACAGGGCCGCGATATAGGCTAGGATTTTGCTGTGGAGTAGACCCATCAAGAGGAGGATCCCGACCCTTCTACAGTTTGAGGTACGATCTTAGTAGCCTCAGTTTTATCTTCAGCTCTTTTCAATACTAGTGCTATGCCTAGATTTATCTCTGTTAAGGTTGTGTAGAGCATTGGGATCTACATATTTTCCTCTACTGATACATTGATGCTAGACACACCATTGGGGGCTAGAACAGTTAGCATAGGTCAGTGTAGAGAGTGACCTCTTGAGGTTGTAGGGTGTCACTTCTTATAGGACCACTATGTCCTAGAGATGACGAGATGTGATGTCATTGTCCTAATAGATATGCTAGTTCCCTTCCAGGAAGTAATCAAATGTTATTTCCATTGGGTGAGTTTCGTATCACCAGAGGGTGGATCCTTTATTCATAGAGGTGAGTGTGATGTCTAGGAAAGTCGAGTAGGACCCGAGCATCATGAGCTAGGAGTAGTTAGAGCCCAGATTTCTAGTCTATATCTGGATGACCAGGGGACTTCATAGTTATACATTCCTCCAGTGGTGGATCGTTTCAGAGATGTCTATCTAGAATACTTTTCAAGTTTTCCTCCAGAACGTGATTTAGACTTCTCAATTGAGCTCATTCCAGGACTGACACCAGTGTCCATTACTCATTATAGTATGGCTACACATGAGTTTCAAGAGTTCATGTAGCATTTGGAGGAGTTGCAGGCAAAGGGTTTCATCTGACCCAGTACTTCTCCTTGGGGTTCACATGTACTGTTTGCGAAGAAGGCAGACGACACCCTCAGCCTTTGTGTGGATTATCGGAAGCTAAAACAGTTGGCGGTCAAGAACTGATATCCCTCACTGAGGATCGATGATCTCTTTGATCATCTTCAAGGAGATAGAGTGTTTTCTAAGATTTTCTTGAGATCCGGTTATCATTAGTTGTGTGTTAGACCACATGATATATCTTTTACAGATTTCCGAAGTTGGTGTGCTTTTTACGAGTATATGGTGATGACTTTCGGTCTCACGAATGCACCTACAGTTTTCATGGAACTGATTAACCGATTGTTCCATCCATACATAAATTCCCTCATAGCGGTTTTTGTGGAAGACATATTGGTGTACTGGAACACTCTACACGACCATGCGACCCATCGTGAGATCATTTTGAGTACACTCAGATAGCATCAGTTATATGCTAAGATCTCAAAATTCCATATTTGGATGGATCCGATTCACTTCATGGGGAATGTTATCTCAGAGACAGAAGTATCAGTAGATCCAAAGAATGTGAGGGATGTAGTTTCCTAAGAGAAGTCTGAGAATGTCTCTAAGGTACGATGTTTTTAGGGCCAACTAGATACTACCAGTGTTTCATATATGACTTTTCATGCCTAACAACACTACTGACTGGTCTGACCATGAAAGGGGAAAAGTTCTTATAGCCAGATTATTGTGAGTCAGCCTTTCAGGAGCTGAAAGGGAGGTTGACGTCCGCACCGATACTGGTCTTTCCAGAGCCAGGAAAGAGATACACTATCTACAATGATGCCTCAGGTATCGATCTAGTATCCATTCTCATGCATGGATATGGAGTCGTTGCGTACAGTTCTCGGCAGTTGAGGCCACACGAGAGGAATTACCCGATGCACAATCTGGAGTTGGCAACAATTGTTCATGATTTATGCTGTTGGAGACATTATCTTCTGGGAGATCACTTTGTGGTCTTTACCGACCACAAGAGTCTCAAGTAAATATTCACTCAGTTTGATATTAATTGGAGATAGAGTAGGTGGCTTGAGTAGCTTCAGTCCTTTGACATTGAGCTTCCCAATATACCTGGGAAAGGAAATGTAGTGGATGACGTGTTGAGCATGAGAACTCATATACATGCATAATAGGAGGCCAGCAGAGAGTGGGAACTTAATGCTTTGTTCTTTGAGATGCATTTGGAGGTGCATGATAGATAGGAGAAGATAGTTCTATCTTATCTGGTTGTTACCTCTACAACTCTTGATTGGGTATGGTTGAGGCATCTATCAGACTCAGAAGGCCTAGTCCTACAGGAGAGTTTGTCATGAGAGGAACCTTTTTATGGATAGACAGTAGGAGAGGACAAGATCTTTCATTTCTAGGGAAGTGTATGGGTGCCAGTAGACATACACGAGGAGCTTATACAAGATTTTCATTCTTCAGTTTCGGCAGTTCATCCTGTCTTCACCAAAATTTATCGTGATCTACACCACCAGTAATGGTGGCCGTGTATGAAGAGAGATGATGCTGGTTTTAACGAGGTTTTACACTTTTCAGCAGGTAAAAGCGTAGCATTAGCGACCAGCATGTATTTTCCCATAGTTATCCATTCCAGAGTGGAAGTGGAAAGATGTCGCGATGGATTTTGTGATAGGGTTGTCGAGGTATCCTCGAGGGAATGTCGTATTATGGGTTGTCATTGATAGACTCACGAAGGTTTCTCACTTCTCACTGATCAAGGAGAAAATCTGTGTTGATGAGCTAGGATGGTTTTACTTCTGAGAAATTATACGTCTGCATGGAGTCCCACACTCCATTGTTTTAGGCAGGGATGCACATTTTAATTCTTGGTTCTGGCAGGGGATTTAGATGGCTTTGGGTATGCAGGTACTTCCAACTACATCATACCATCACCCTTACGCTAGATGGAGGTAGGAGAGGTAGTTTTTCTAGGATATCATCTTGTTCAGGATACCTTAGAGCAGATAGATTTGATTCAGAAGAGGATGGCTACAGTACAGTCTCAGGAAAAGTCTTACGCTGATCAGTGGAGACGACCTCTGGAGTTCGAGGTCGGGGATCAGGTTTTACTGCATGTCGCACCGAGGTTGGGACACAATAGTATTCAGAGATAGGGTAAGCTTTCACTATGGTACATATGGTATTTTGAGGTTTTGGAGAGAGTTGGGCCGGTTTCCTATTGATTTCAGTTACCTCAAAGGTACCGGGTTATACACAATGTCATCCACATTTCTCATCTCCTACTTTACTTTTCAGACCCTCTCATGTTTTTCACCTTGATCTGGTTGAGCTCGAAGTGGATGTATTGTTTGAATATCATCTTATCTAGATTGTTGATTGCATTAAGAAGGTTCTCCATGGTCAGTCTGTTTCTATGGTACATATCTATGGATGCACGGGCGAGTGTTGGACGAGAATTAGGAGAGTGAGGCCGATTTACGATCGCAGTGGCCGAAGCTGTTCGGGGTTTCTTATTCCATGACTTGATAGGAAAATTTGGGGAAAAATTTATTTAATAGGGGATGTTTGTAGGAACCTCGACCTTCTCTTCATGCATGTTTTACCTTTTTATGGTGTTTCTGAGAAAAGAGGAGTTTCTGAAATTTTTGAAGTACATGCCGTGTACTTTATAAGTACACGTCGTGTACATTGATTCCACTCGAGGCCGTGTGCTGGCCGTGTCATGGACATACACATGGCCATGTAGGGGTGATATAGCGGCTGATTAATGCAGAGTACAGAAAAGCCTAGTATACGCTGTGTACTCAAAACGTAGAGGCCGTGTACTTTTTTTTTCATTAAACGGACCGGGGTCCCGTCTTAACCCTAGAAATGTCTTCTTCTCTAGTTTCTTTGACTGAGAGAGAGGGTACGGATACAGATCTTCTCTGATCCCTCGAGCCTCTTCATGTTCTCTGAATCGACCACCGTTTATTGCATTGGAACTGTAGAGGTAAGCTCTTTCTTATCATATAGCTTTGTTTTCTAATTCCTCCAATTTTGAAAATTATCGTGGGTTGAATGTTTTTTGAGTGTTCATATATCTACAACATTATAAAGATATTAAAGCCTCGTGGTTCTAGTATATTTTTCTACTCTCATCAAGGTAGGTAGTTTGTGCCTTTCCGTTCAATGTCATTGAGTTTTATGTGCAAATTCCACCAATACCCTTGAACGGGGTATTGCGTGTTTACTATTTTGCCCCTGTTGTTTTTACTTCCATGCTTGTATGCTTGTGTAGAGGTAATTTGGCTGTGTATGAGGATAATTGTTGTGCTTGGATGATTTTACATTCCTTGTTCTATTTTCGAGCTTTTGGTCGTGTTCATCCTAATTGGTTGTTATACCTGTTTTTAATGCCTTGTGACTGTAGGATGGATTGTCATTCCCTGACATGCTTGTTATGCTATAGACTGGTTAGCCAAGTAGCTCTATAGGTTTACTTTGGCCTTATAGCATTAGTATGCACAGACTGGAACGGGGCCCTGAGAACATGGTGCTATAGACTTTAAGGGGATATACTAAGTGAGCTCTGTCAGAGAGTCTTGGACTTTATAGACTATAGCGGATAGACTGATTGAGATTCCCAGAGAGTGTTGGATATTACAGTCTACAAGAGGATAGACTGAGTGAGATTCCTTAGAGAGTCTTGAGCATTATAGACTATAAAAGGGATAGACCAACTGAGATTCCTCAAAGAGTCTTTGTTTGTTTGAATTTCGTTAAACCATTCTAGGATATAAGAGGAATTGACCCAGTGATATTCCATATAGAGTCTATGATAGACGTGAGTCTATAAGAGGAATAGACCTAGTGAACATCAGCAGAGAGTCTCTATATCATAGGTCTATAAGGGGATTAGACCATTTGATCTACCTTAGAGCGTCATTGACTACCGTAAACTATAATTGGAATTGAGTAAGCGTGCTTCCTCAGAGAGTCTTATAATTTTGTATCACCAAACCAGAGGGGTTAGGCTGGGTGTACTACCTAGAGGGTTGTTGATACTTCTTGGATAGAACCAGAGGGAATGGTTGTGAGTACTTCCCAGAGTGATTCCTATTGTGGTTAGCTACTAATTCTCTATTTCTTGTTGATCTGTGGTTTTTTGCTGATGTGTACCATCCTGGTTACTGCTTTCAATTTACTATTTACTGTACTTTACCTGCCATACACTCACTGACTATTAGGAATAGATAATTGGGTGGTTTCCTAATAGGATTTATTCTCACACCATGTTTGGCTCATGCTTTTGGTCCAAAAAATATTATATTGCTGCTGGTATAGACAAGGGAACGCACCCATCGACTTCAGGTACTTGATTTCAATTGGAGTTGGAGAGTATAGGACCAAGCTGAGGCTTGCGATGTTGAGGAGTAGTTTATATTTCTTTTGTACTAGTTTTTAGTACTATTTGTATTTATAGCATTATGACTTGTATGGCTGCTTTCCTAGACATATGTATCATGCATAATTTATATATATATATGTTTTCTCCAGTTGTTTATTGTTTTATCCTTCTGTTGTTTACTTGTGTATGGATTGTTTACCTTTTCCGATATTGCATGTGTTCTTTATTTTTTCTCTTTTCCACTGTGTACTCTACCAATGAGGGCATAGTTTCCTCACCATCAAACCCAAGGCCCTTGATGCAATTTGGCAGCCTCTGGTGTTCGATGAAATGTGCTTGAGGCCATGTGACCAACCGGGTATGGGGTTCCCTCTAGGTGGCTTCCAAAAACAAAATGTTACAAGTATCCCATCTATTGTTTCTGGAATCAAACACAAAAGTTTTTTCTCTAAATAATTTTATCTCATGAGACTACTAATGCATCAATGTGATTAATTTAAATTCTCCCCAACCAATTTGATTTATTTCTAAAGCATTCCTCATATATTGAATAATTGATTTAATTTAAAAATAATGTACCTTATACAATATTTTTATTGAGTAAAGGATATATATTTATCAATATTTCCTTAGTAAATCAAAAATCATTAAATATTAATACTATATATAAAAATTGTAAATAGTTTAGGCAATGAACATATCCATGATAAATAGTATGGAGAACTAGTGGGAATTCAATTATCAATGATAATATAAAATTGAATATTTCAAGGGTACTAACAAACAAATAAAGTTTGTGAATTTCAATACCATCCTTAGTCAATTGAATCATTATCAATCCAGAAGAAGAATAAAGATGGATTGAATACAATATATCTTAAGTGGATTAAAATAAGGGATAGTTTTTGATTAATGAGAATATAATCAAAAAATAATTTAAAAACATGTTTGAGAAAAATATCTTTTTCAATATAATTTTTTAAAATAAATTTCTTTGAAAATCAAAGTTTGAAAAAATTTCCATTGAAAAATTTACTTTTTAATATTTAGAGGATCCATTAATGAAAGTTAAGTAGTCAAATTCATACGTGCCACATGAGGTTAAAAGAAAATTCTTTTTTCATGGTAAAAATATATATATAAATGCCTTTTTAGCAAGAGATAAGAATATTCCATTGAAAGAAATTGTAAAATAAAAAAGGGAGAGAATATATTAAATAATTAATTTTGAATGGTGTAAAATAAATTTGAAACCCTTTTGGAAAATATGGGTTTTATAAGAAAACATGTTCTCGGACTAAAGAGATTAATGAAATCGGGTTTTCTTAAAAACATTTTAAAAAAACATTGATTACTAAAGAGTAGAAAAAGGGTAATATTACTCAATAATGATACTTAATAACCACATTAGAAAAAAATTAATGGTTTTCATAGACAATTACCAAATAATTTATTCAAATTTAAATTCAATTATAATGAATCCCTAATAAAATTGGATTGAGATGTAAACCTTAAAAAAGACCATAACGATGAAGTGGAAATTGATAAATGAATTGATTGTGTTTATATACTATAATTAAATATGAAATGAGATTAAATATATCAACAGGTATTAAAATTCATTATATATATAATCATATAATATTAATTGTAGTGTAAAAGTAATATAACCTACTTAAAATGAATTGGGTTATGGAATTTCATTAACACTTGGTATTATTTGAATTACAATCTCCTTGAATGAAATAATTTATATTAATGAATAAATAATATGTAGACAAATTAATTCATGATATATAATAATATATGGGTAGTATATTCACGACACAAAATAAATAAGTGGTTAAAGCATATGCCTCTCAAAAGTAAAACTAAGACAATATTCTCTTACATTGCATTTATTTTTCAGGTGATGTTCCATTGACCAACATTATAATTGTTTTAGGAATTTAAAAAAATATCGAATAACCATAAAATATTTATAATATCATATATGATCTTCTTATAATATCTTATTACCCATTTTTAATAATCTTTCAATAATTTCATTATTTCTGGTGTTAATTGCCTAGTTTTTCAACAATGTTTTGACCATGTACTTTTTGTTCCTATTAAGTTGATCATAGTTTCATCATATCCATAATTTGTACAATGATTTAAATATCATATATATCTAGTATACTTTTATCTGTAATAATCCATTATATTTAGGTATATGAAATGAAATGCACTTTTTAAGGATGACTCACATCACATTGAAGAGGTGGTAGTCCAAAGTCCAGAAACAATGTTACCGCATTAACAGAAAATGGAATGCATTATGATTAATGTCATATAAAAATTCTAGAATAAAAAATAAATAATAGATTCCATATATATCATTTATAAATAACATTCTAATCAAAATTAACAACAGTGAGAGATGGTAAATTAAAAAATTAATGACATCATTTCCTTAGACGGTTGTTTTCCGTACACAAATCGGTAAGTTCGTTACCCATTTTACGGATGTTTTTGTAGGTGTTGGTAGGAAAATATACATAAAAATATTATTTTTTGGAGGATTATTATTTTATTATAATATAATGGAGTAATAACAATTCTATGGTTTTAGAAATAAATAAATCGAAAGAGATCATTGAAGATTGTTACCTCATTTTGGGTTCACTCCTGTTGGTTTATATAGAAAGACATCCTTGGTTGGAATTATGCCCAAATTGTTGAATCTAGGAGAATTTAAGGGATTTTGGAAGCATATTTGATCATATTTTTGTTTATAAAAAGGTCTTAAGATAGTTTAATAAGATGGAGGGGTGAGTGCCTTTTTATAGTGGAGGACAAGTGACATTATAGTAGATTTTTGAAAACGTAATTACACTAACTTTTTATCTATTAAATGTTGCAACAATAATGGTAAAAATTATATCCATGAGATTTTTCAGTAAATATATGGGAATAAAATGTACTTTTGGTAAGTTTCTATGACAGCTGTTCTCTTATGATTATGGTTTATTCCCTTGTTAAGCTAATTTCCTCTTAATCATTGTAATTAATTTTGATTAATTTCACTAATATTTTGTGTCAATATCTAAATTGAAATTATTATAAATTATAAATTATTATTATTTCAATTATTTAATCCTTTTTCTAAATTCTGGTAATATAAGTTGAATAAATTAATTTAAATTTAATTTCACGCAAAAGACTAGAAAGATGGTTTTTAATGTACAAATGTTCAATAGATTGAAATGTTTTCATATCCAATATTATATTGAAATTTATTCTAATGAAAAAAATATTATGTGATATATATTTCATCTAATTAAATTTTAAAACAAATAAAAAATATAATTTATCATTATAATTAAATTAGAAGAAAAGAATGTTTTGAATTAAAATTTAATATTTTTCACAATTCATTGAAAATAAAACATCTCAGAAAATTACTAATATTTAAACCTAAGATATATTTTATCTCCCAATTTCAAAAATGAAGTTTATTTTTACAAATAAATTTTATCAAATTTACCAAAATTATATTTAAAATTTGTTCTGCATTAAATGGTGGTAAAAGTACCTTAATAAAAATATTTAGTTTTATGTGTAAAATATTGTTTTATCTTATCTTATGCCTTTAATATAAATTGAATGAATGTTAAAAATATTTTATTTAATAGATAAAATATATATTTAATTAATTTTATTCTCTAATTATAATTAATTTCACTTATCAAGAAAAAACGCCGATGGGAGTATAAAAATAAAAAATTCCTTTATATTCAATTTCATTATAATTTAATTTCTAATTAATTAGTAAACAGTGAATTAATCATATATTTTTGTAGACCATTTATTTTCATTTGTTTTTTCAAACTCTTCATAACCCCAAATTTAACATCTAGGTTAATTATTATTATATTATATAACAATGTTTTAATAATATATTGTTATTCCATTAAACATGGTCTTGTATGTAATGCGCATCATCGAAGAAATCTGTTGTTTTGTGTGTCACCAAAAAAATAAGTGTTTTAGGCATTTAAAGATACATAATTTATTAAAATTATTTACAATATTAAATTTACCATAATGTATCAAGTGATTATATTCATTTTTATATTTTTTTTCTATCTTACATGCTATCTAATAAATGTTATTATTTTTGAATTGTTGGGGTGTTACAAGAATATATCAAGCCAGATATGATTTAATATATAGTGACCACAATTACCCTGTATATAAATGTTGCAACATATTCATCTCATAAATATAAATTAACTTAAACAATACAAGTTTTTGAAGTAAACCATAAGAAGAAGAACCCTATTGGGTCCCCAAGTATATCCATTCTCTTTTGAACTTCATTACCCATCATTGAGAAGATGGTCAATACTCCACAATATAAAATTTTCCTCTAATTACGAAACATAGTGGAAATATATCAATGAATATATATTGGTAGAATAATATACTAAGGAAGTGTATATTTATAAAATAATTCTTCCCCCATCCATCATGGAGGACTTCAACAAGGTCGAAGAAGATATGCCTATGGAAGATCTTATAGGAAAAGTTACATTATTTCAAAATCCATATAAACTGAATACACAAGAGAATATTACATTTAATAGGACAAATATGAATACCAATTAGAACTAGGAACTTCTAGTACTCATCCTATTCTTGTATAATGAGTAGAAGTTTTTGCTGAAAATCAATATGAAATTAATGATCATGAGATAAAAGGATAAAGACATTTTAATTTGAATTTATTGAGAAGTCATCCAAATTCCTAAATAATAGCATCATTTTAAAATCTAGCTATACCTTTTAATCCACAAAATCAAAAAAAAAGTGATTGATAGATGACATATGCCATTGGTTAAAAAAATATGAGGTTTGGAACAACTCTACAACGACCTGACATAACTCTTGATCCTTGAGGACCTCAATATTTTCAATAAAGATACAATATACCTCATAATTCATTATAAAATCCTCAAAAGTTCAAAAATGGTGGTATCCATTATTGAATTAAAGCATACTAATACTGTATCTACTTAATGATACCTTGTCCTTTTATTTGTGGATAAATATAAAGAAAAAAGCATATGAGGGAATATATAAAACTTATATATATTGGTAAAACTCAAAAAAGGATACATTTATCTTGTTTTAGTAGATAATTTTTCTGAAATCAATCTCATTCTAGATCAAACCCTTCAACATTAAATTTAAAAATATTTCCAATATGAAGAACCAAATATGTTATATAATTGAATAGAACACGTTTGGAAATATTATATTTGGGACCTAATTCAAAGATTTAATGTATGGTTGTTGAGTTCGAAGTGTTATATCAAGTCACTATTTTTAATGAATTTATGGGAAGTCAGTGACATTTTTATTATATGAATGTTTCCACTTCTTGCCACTACTGTCTGAAATACTTTGTTGATGGGAAATTTAGAGTACTTTGTGGATAAATATCTCCCCTTAAATCATGTGAATGTAGAAATATTTATTTGGTGTATTATAAAATTTTAGGTATAAAAGTATATATTGATGTTACCATATAGATTTTTGCTCTGAAGATGATAGATTCCACTCTCATAAACCCATTGAATGAGGTGGAGATAATTTTCATACACTTTATCCATCACATTTACATGGAAAATCCAGATTTTAAGAAATTTTAGGTCAAATTAACAAAATTTAAAGACCCATAAATTACATTAATCTCTAAAAATTAATTGGTTAATACACTTTTTAAGAAATAACCATCTATTAACAGAAAAATTTCTTTTGTAACTCATGCATATTGATCTTTGATTAAATCATCTATATAATTACTCTATATTGAATTATTCTTGATCATTGTGGCTAAGTACTTTCAATGAGATGAAACTGAACCATTGAATGTGTGAAAAAAAGAAATAAAATTCATCCTTAATAATCTATTGAGAGAAATAAAATTTCAATAACATTTTAAGAATTAATCCTTAATATAGAAGCTAATATATTCATTAAATATCTCAAATATGAGGAGGTGGATCCACCCAGAATACCAAATTTTATGATGTAGAATATTTTTTAGTGGATCCGCCGACATTTGAGAAGGGAATTTATACCACCATGAATGAGCTAAATACGGTGAACCAAATTACTGAAGAACAAAAATAACCCACACTAATCAACACAACCATAACTCCCAAGGGTACAAGAAATATTTTTTTTTCAAATAACATTAAGGATTCAAAACATAGTGAAATTGGGAAATGTTTGGTTTATTTTTTCATTTCACAATTAATCACATAGTCAATCCAAAAAATCATGGTGGATATAAAAAAATACGAGGAATACATAATTTTAATTAATAATCTTAAGGAAAAATCATAGCTTCGATCTAATTTTGGGGTGTGAATTATCCCTTACATCATAATAACTTCCATATTACAATTTATATGTTACTAATTGATACAATGATTTTTTAAGAATTATTATTCATTAAAATTAAATTTAGGTGAAGTAAAATATGAGTAGATATATAAAATGAATATGACACCACCTTTAGGGAATCCTATGGTGTATATTACCATTATGTGATGACATTCAAACTACAAAATGTAAGATCCAATTATCATAGAGTGATGTACCAAATATTCAAACATAACATAAAAAACCATAACATATTATATTTGGGATCTAGATCCATTTCATGATTATTTTTAGATATTTTCACAAAATTCTATGTGGTTTATTTCAAACAATTGTTGAATAATTAAAAAATACATTAATGGTTAATTTTGGAAATATATCTTGAAAATTCATAGGATTTTTGGTCTATCAACATGACATTAATATTGACCCTGAGGAAATAAAATATTACTTTAAATTTCCTACATTGAAACATTTTAAATATGAGAGATCCTAAAGAAAACATAACTAAACCTTGTTTTTTTTATTAAAAAACTACCTAATTTTTTTTCCATTGATTATTTCAATGAAGAAAAGATAATATTTATAGTGGGATGATGAGTTGTACTGGGATTTAGACAACCTCTACTAATTTCAATTGAATAATCTAATATTGATTACACCTAGGGAATGAAGGCCTCTAATCCTTTATATATAATCATCATAAAGATCACCTGGTCCCCTTCTCTCATAAAATAATGAAACATGGAAATAAAAAATCTTCTACTATCTAAGACATGAATTATTGGAAGCTAATAATTGATTATCAATTATTGAGGAAAATTTCCTCAATATTTTATTTTTAGTGAAGAATTTTTTCATTATTTATAACACCGTGAATTTTATATCATTTTTACATGGATCATTTAATGTATATATTTGGACAAAACTTGTTGAATAAATAATTAGTGAGTATCGATTTCATCCATTCGAATTTTATATCAATTTTATGTCTTAAAATACAAACATATAAATATTATAAAGATCTTTTAAAACAAAAAAATACCTCATTGGGGGGAGGGGTAACCTTAGGATAGATAGATTAATTAAAAAAGGGTTTTTATCCATTAATAAATCAAATAATATATAAAAATATTTACCATGAATGTTTTTCTAAAATACTACCTAAGAATAGGATAGAGAACCCAAAGCTCAATCTAGTGATTTGGGGATTGTGTTCTCATATCTGGTGAAAATAATCTTAGCATAATCCTTCCTAATTTTAAAATGATACCCCAAAAATGATGTATAATACGAATCCCTCATTGTAGTATTTGATTTATATTGAAAAATTCTCATTATCTATATAAACTGAAATGTAATATCAAATGTGGAGGTTAAAGAGATTAATATAGAGTTCACTCTCTTGATAGTGGAATTAATATCCATTATTTAATACACCTGATAATTGATGTCAAAATTTAACGCAATGATACTGTTGTCACTCATTCCACATTAACACAATAATAAAAAGGATGAGTTGTCTATTCTGTAAACAACTATCACTAATCCAGATAAAAATGAGAAAACTATTCTCATATAACATCATATAGTAGTTCTTATATTTATTATCAATGAAATGTATTAAATAAATGTGTTTAGTACCACTGTAACTCAAAATGGATCTTTACCATCATAAATATATTTAGTAACACACTTGATGTATCTTATAGTAAATTGGCTCTAAAATGGGGTATTTACACCAAAAAGATCCATAAAGGAATAGATTCATCAACTAGTAATGAATTTATCCTCTATAATGGCCAAAATTTCTGAAATATCCTATACAAATCAGTGTTCTATGGGATCATTCTTAGGTGTATTAAAGGTTATTAAATAGAAACTATTTTTTAGGGAATCCATGCTTTTTACAAGTATTATACATAAAATTGGGACCAATTATTTTCATTAAATCAAAAGGATGGGCTATAGTTTCTCCTTCCCTAATAAATGATTTCATTAAATTAATATGTAAATGTCACGTTTTTTAGGTTGACAAAAACATTATGCATCAACTAAATAATTATTATTCACAACCAAATAAACCTATCAATTTTCCACATGTGAAGTAGATGTCATAGATAAATATTATCAAATGACCACAAAGAAATACATGTTCATCATCATTACAAGTAACTTATTTTATAAATGGGTTGAATTTATACTCTTTAAGGTGATCTGGAGTAGAACCGTGAAATTTTTTTAATGGTTAATATCATAATAATATTTTGAGTTCCTCACATTATTATTATTTAAAATGGGAAAATATTCTATATGATTTCATTAAATAAATTTATTTAGATTATAATATCTTCTCTAATTATTCATATTTCTATCACACAATTACAAATTGATATATAGAAGCCATTGAAAATAAATTGTCACATACACACTAGAAAATGATGGATATGGAAAAAGTTTTGGGCTGAAAATAACCTTAATAATTTTTACGATAAATGCACCACAGCATATATCCCCAAATGGGTGAAATGATATTTGTCAGTGTATAGGACCAAAGTATTATTTCCAAATAAGTTATTACTTACAAAACAAAATAGTTATTTTTAATCATGTAAATAGAGATTAATTATGAAATATATGTTTGGATAAATTATAGACACTTAATGAGACAATAATTCAAGAATTTTAGAACCTTTAAGTTCATCAGAATCTTGTATCATGAGTATTTTATATGAAATTTCATCTCTACTCATTCACATGTTAAATTTTCATGTATTTTACATCCATATTAGAATATATGAAGTAAATTATACACCATATAATATGGTAGGATTTTCCAAGTAGTAATTCACACAACATCATTCAAGATTTCTAATGCTCTTACTACTTGAATCTATAATTTATGGTGTATATTAGATTTCATCTGACCTTACATGGTATTATATTTTTACATTACTACATGAAATTATACAATATAGTGTTTAATAATTTTTTAATGACCATATAAGGTACAAAATATTTTAGGTATCATAAGAAATTAAACTAATCAATGTGGTATTTCCCATATGACCATAAAAAATAAGGATTATACTATTTTTATGATACCAAATTATAGATATTACCTTAAAAATAATCTGAATATATGAAAGATTTCCAAGAACATTGTATACTAATTCAAATTTGGTTTCTATGACTTATACTAATGTTTGATGAAACTCCCCCAATTATGAACAATGTATGGTTTGATTTCTATTTCTATTGGATACATACTGATAAAAATATATTTTATCTTCATAATAAATACCAATTCTACTTCATCAATTTCTCCTGTTCATTCAAAATATTCATGATCCTAGTATTTAAATTAAAATAAAATGTTTTTTATGAAATTATAATAAAATAATATATAATGGTCTATATATTTCAAATCATGACACTTCCATAAGACATCCATTTAATTTCATTCTTTAAGTAATTCACACTACCCTTGTGTATAGGTTCACTAATTCATGTTAGTCCTTTTTTAGGAAACCTACATTGGAACCAAAAAAATAACTTTCTCCTTAGAAATATATAGTATTGATATAAATTATCAAAATATAGTCAGTAATTCATGGATATCATATTCTAGATCATGCCATAGATTTCCATCTATTTTCATCCCCTTCCTTATATTATATTCTATTTAAATTTGAGGGGTTTATGTTAGAATATCACAAATATATTTTGACATTTTATTCTTAGAAACCATAATAAGTATCTTGATTTGTTAATATTATTAAAATCCTTTCATGGTTATTGATAATTATGACATAGAATACAACGGGGCCCATTAGTCTGGAAATGAAACATGTTCCACATATACGACCCACATATACCAATTAAATGGAATAAATTTTTCTATATTAAATGATTCAATATACCCACACACATTGATTATATAATAATATAATGAATCATTTAAATATTATTTAGTTGACTCCTTGTTATACTTATATAATGGTACGGTAATGGACCCATCATTTGAGGGCGGTTAGTGGTCATTGTATAACATTTATTATCATCTAACCATGCGAAAGTAAAAAAACGTTGATTTATGATATAGACCATCCAAAACACTATGTTATAACATAAAGAGATATTCATGTTTCATACACCACAATTCAAATATGGTATTTTCTAAATGGATCCATTTTTTGGTTTATACCCAAAAGTGACCCCTTTGTGTACACTCATACTTGTATGATTTTAATTATTATTGGGTCAATTATGTTTATTGGGTAAATGAATGCTCTATCTATTTTTTTATAACCACCATCGTGGTCTATCTTCCATAACCTTAAACTGTGATACACTCTTTGGTAAATTTTATATGTCCTTATACATTTGACATCCAATATAGTATATGGATTATGGATTAAAAACATCAAGCTCATATTCCCCATTTTTCTATGTTTACTCTTACAGAATTGTGTTCGTCATCCATGTGGAATAGTTGAAAAATTTTTTACAACGGAAACATTACCCTTTGATCAAAGATTGATGACCTAAAATTATAATCCCATTCTAGTTCATAATCCAAGTCCTTAATCTAGGTTACAAATATGTGGTCACACAATTTTGAAAATAAATATTATCCCGTATTAGTCTATGTTAAATGAGATTACACAATAGGAACCAAACATTAGTATGAACTGAATGACCCTAAAATATAAAATAATGAAACATTATACTTATCATGTTGAAAAAAAATTTGACTTGTACAAAATTCATGTTTTTACAGAAAAATATATTCTTTTAATGGATCAAGAAAATCATTTTAGTGTATATTAAATGTAATGTGGTTAAAAAATTATTAGTTTAAAATCATAGTAACGATGATGTAAAAAATTCTACATCCTCTCTCAAAAAGGTGTTCATTCTAATGGAATAGAAAAAATAGTGGGGAAGATGGAAACACACAAGTCTTGTAGGTATCAACTCTTATTACTGTTAAAATTCAATCCATACTCAATATATGTATATATATTAATATAATTAAAATTCTGATCCACATATATCCATAACATACATTAGTTTATATAATTCATGTAATAAGATTTACCATATAATTTAATGGGTACTTGAACCCTTCTTTAACATTATTTCACTCAACTTAAAAATCCCTCATTGTGATTCCATTGTATTAAGTCATTAATATTGTCATATTTTCATGTAATAGTCCTATCATATATTGATGGAACATACACTATATATAAAACCCAATTATTCATCTATAAGTGACTATGTTCAAGTGGGAAACCAATTTTATCCATTATTTAATCAACTAACCTCAACCTATGGTGATGACACATACACTATATATACAGACTTCAAATACACATCCGAGATTACATGCCAAAAAGGATAATTGATTAATAAAACATTTTTATCATTTACTCTAATTATTTAAATCATTATTTATAAGAATCCCATTTTTACAAAATTATTAGATATATTCAGATACATTGACATTACTTTTTATATAATTTCATAATATATCTATAGTTAATTCAAGGAGACATAAATTTTAGATAACCATAACAGAACCAACTATTTGAAATATAAGATGCATTCATTTAAGGAGAAGAAGAAATTTTTTAAAAGTGAAAAATAATTCCAATAAATAAACTAAAATAGTGGATGAAAATCAATAATTAGTATTATCTCCTTGAATGTTACCAAAATATAAGCATAAAAATAGTAAACATGAACAACATTAGAAGGAACTATTAATTTATGTTTGAACTCGAAACTAAAAATAATTTAAATTTTTCAAAAAAAAATTACATAAAAGACTACAATTTTGGTCTATCAATACTGAATTTTATTTTATTAAAATTTAATTTATCTTTTTCTACTCTTGTTAATGCTCAAAAATCATCTTGTACTCTGCCAAATTCAGAATAACTGTGGTTAATTCATATCAGAGTTGACATGGTTGATGGAATTCCTTTCACATATATATATATTTTAATTTTTGTCCTAATATAATTATTATTGAAGCTTATGTTTTTTGATGAATTATTTTATTTTGAGGTCTCTATAAGAAATTTGGGGGACATTTTTGGTGAATGATATAGGTTCAGGTATATCTATCCATTTACATATGAAACCATGTATTTATGTTTTTATATTGGGAATATTGTGGGGATGGTTGGGTAGTCAATAACTACTTGTGGGCCAATGAGTAGACAATGAGCCTGTGGTGGGCACATGACTCCCACCAAGTACATAATGGGGGATTGAAGGAACTCAATGTGTTCCTACTTGTTTTTTTAAATTTTATGCTACTTTAATTAATTTTAATTTTTTGAAAAAAGGAATTATTTATCAATTTTATTTTGTAATAGTCAGGGTCACAATCCAAGATACCAATCCACAGTATTCATTAAGTGGTCTTTTTTCAATTTAAAATCTTGAATCAGAGGTGTGATCACTATGTTTTATTTATACTTGTGAGTATTGCACTTTTCATCTCATTATTATGGGTTTATCATATTATTTCACATTGAATTGTTGACCATGAACAAATTTGGGTTTTTTTGTTTTCTTCTTTATTCTATTTGCATATGAAACTTCTGGTGGACTTATTTGAGTTGGATATTAGTTTTCCAAGGTATGTTTTTCCTTCTATTATAAAATTTTTTCCCATTCATAAAATTTTCCATATGAAATGTAGTAGATGATAATTTTTTATTTGTTCTAAAACAAATTCTTATTCATTTCCAATAATCGTTATAGTATAAGTGGATCCTATGAAGATCTTTAGTAGTCCATGATAGGTGTGTATTTCAATAAATGGTCATCAATAACCATTTCTCATGTGAAATGGGATGTGAAAAATTGACCTTATACTTGGAGTAGATTCTTATGGATGATAGTCACCTATAGGTTTATAATGAGGTGAATTATTGTATTCATTGGTTGGTTTTAACATTATATTTTATAAGGATTGATTTGAGAGAGATTAGGAATGCATATTTGGGTTATATCAGTTCCCTAAAATCATGTAACTTGACATGTATTATAATTATAAATTTTATATATTATTTTTAAATAGTAAAGAATTTATTTTTATGGGTTCTTGATTCCCCAGGGTAATATCCATGTTGTAAAAACATTGAGGGGTCTCATGGGAGGTATTACGATCTAGTCTCCCTGGGTACTTGTAGGTTTCATAGTTATCTCAGTTTAAATGAAATCTCCCCCACCCCACCTATTTTATTTTATAGTTTCATGATATGTGGTAGAGAATCATCCTTCAAGTGTATAATAGAGGTAGTGTCTCACCTAGACTGAAATTTTGTGGTATGTTATATACATTATAGGATTCGGTGATCCATCATTTCTCATATGGTCAATGAAATTATTGAAGATAATATACCTTAGGATATCATGATAAGGGTACATATTTTTCAATAGGTCTTGTATTTGTAGGAAATCATCCATTTTGAGAGGTTTCCCAATGGTGTAACATACCTTCTATCATAGAAGTGAGGTTGATGGTGTAATGGCCACTTATAAAGAGATATAACTGGTATATTTTCCACCCATAGGATGTTAGTGGTGGTACATCTTCCACCTATGTAACTTTTCATGATGGTTAATCTTATATATGGAGACCTGTAAGAGCGATATATCATCCACGCGATGAGTGAATTTGGGGATGTATCACCCAACTAGATGAGATGTATCGCTGGTGTATCATTTACATGGAGGCCAGTTTGGTGTTATATCATCTACATGGAGTAAGGAATTCGTCATCTTACCGTTTTTAAATCTTGGGTGATGTATTTTTAACCAAGATATATATTATTATGATATATGAACAACCCATTGATGTTTTATAGTGATAGATCATTAAAATTGATAATTATATAAAGAGTGATATATTGTTTATCCTAAAATATTATATATACCATTGGAATGACATCCCACTTCATAACATGTTGATTCATATATATTCAGATGAGGTTTTGTGAGATTGTCATATAGGGTGACATATTTATTTGTTTACATTCACTTTTCTAAAATTATTTCAATATTGCACATCTTTTCAAAAGAATTTAATGGGACATCATTGATGATAGCCTAATTAGTATTATTCCAACCTTTTCCATTAAACATTGGTGCCCTTGAAAATTTATTATTTTATAACCCATTCTAGGGAAAGGGCCTTGTTGTATTTGATGGATGTGTTGTAAGGGATTTTTCAGTGTTGGGATATGGGACTAAGCCATGAATCATGATCATTTTTTGGATGTCTTCCTTGAATTTTACTACTTTTGGAAGATTTTATACATTATTAGCCTGTGATAGATATTTTTGATGTTTTATATGTAGTATTATATATACAATAGTTTATTTTTTTACAATATGTTTTCCATATTTACTATTTTCTTACATTAAACTATCTTTATTTTATGATATGGTTTTATTTGGATGTCTATTTAATTTAATTTAATTTATTATTGTTGGGGTTGTCTCTAAAAATGGTTATAATCTCCTCATTAATTATATTTCAACCCTCACTATTGTTCGATAGCTTCTAGAATTTATGGTGGCATCGTTTAGGTATATAGTGACCTAGTTCATTAACAATAATGGTGAACATGATCAGGGATGTAACATAGTGTTCAATGTCATGTTTTTCATTAGTATTACTATGTTTGATATGGTTTATATGTGATAAGATGTTTTCATGGACTATTATGGATCCTGTTTGTTAAATTTACTAACCCAATATGGAGAAAAGTATATATTACCAGATATTGTAGTGTAATTCTTTGTTTTCAAAACTATTCTTGGGTTATTTTTCAAAATAATGATACAATTTTATATTGATTTATGATTTTTGGGGTTTTAATCTTCTCATAGTGTGGAAAGAGAGTATGAGTTCAGGAACCATTTTCAACACCTACAGATTTGTGAAATCTTATTCTTCCATATGATAGATAATCGTGGATGATATTTTGTATATAATATATGATTGGATCACTTAAGGTTAGAAAACAACTTATTTGGAATTCTCCCATATAAAATCTAGAAGCCCAAACCATTCATACATAAATATTACATCTTATTAGATGAATAATTAATAACTAACATTAAGATACATTCCATAAAAATAATATTTTAGTATATTTGGATACATTGATGCATAAAAAATTCATACAAGAAATATTTTCATCATCTCCCACTAATTTATAAACAAATGGAATCATTATTTGAGATATCACACATAAAACAATTTCTTATATCCAGGGGAAAATGAAATATAAGATAGGGTGAGCTTATATTTTTATTAAGGGTAATCAAAAGAGATGACAATCAATGATCAAATATAAATATTAGATAAGAATAAGGGTCTTAGATATTATATATGAAATAAGGAAGTCATAAATAATAAATTAAATATCTTTATTCATGATTCATGGAATAAGGATTTATCATAATAAAAAACCTAATCATAAGAGTGTGTAATAATAAAAAATAATCATAATGCATGGGATAATATCATAAACATTGTAATGTGTGAGAATCATAATTTTTTAACATTGTAAACATGTACAAGTAGTAACAATAATACTATTTAAGCTTAGGATGAAACCATTCCATCACATTAAATTATGAAAATCCTACTAGGTCAATGAATAATATTATGTATATAAAAACACAGACCACTCCACAATTTGAGAACATGAAATCAGGATTATATATATCATTATATCTAATGGGTTTTCTAAATTTTCCCAATGTCTTTGAGGGATGTAATGGAACAACCCATCACTTCATTATAATAAATTTACGTATACACTATAAGATCGTTAACAAATTTCTAGTTTTATCACCATATAATCCATATAAAGGAAATGTATTATAAAAAGATATCATATTAACATAGTTACCCAGAGAAAAGTAATATTATTCAAATAATCATCCATAAAATTTCATCATCTTAAACCATCCATTGATAATAAGTAGAAATTTTAATTAGATAAAATACTGATTTAAACATAAGAAATTTCAATGTATGTAATCATATAGGAAAACTCTTTTAAAATATTAACCAAATATTTCTTGAGGAAATTCTATTTTCATTTTATATTGACATATTTAAAATCAAAATACTCCCAAAATATTAATGTAAAAATTTTCATTGAAAATTTTCTAGGAAAATTCTATAGATAACTCTAACACATTAAGGTATAATGATGGTCAGAAATTCCATTCATGTCAAAGTCATTTAAAAAAATATTTTTTTTCACAACATCGGTAAAAAGTAACTTGTTCATAAAATGGCATGAATATTTTTTTAAACTATTTTCTAAAAATAATAAAAAGTTAAAAATTAATTTTAAAATGTTTTTGATGAATAGTTACAAAATTTTTAAGATAATTTTGGAAAACATTAATGTGGATGAAAAATTCATTTTGGGCCAAATGTAGTGAAATATGATCATTTTTTTGTCAATTTTTTTTCAGAACCATATTGAGCATCTTAGAGAGAACATGGAAATAAAAATTTATAATTATAAAAATAAACATAGGGTAATATAACTGAATGGGGTTCATAATATAAGGACCATATATTTTTTCCCGATGAAAATTAAATCATAAAAAGTCCAAATTAAAATGAGACTGAACAATATATCCAACATCTCTTTTGTAACTATTGAATCACCAGATACATGGATGAATAAATTCACATGAAACTATAAATATTTATATAATAATGATATTGAAGATATTAAATTTCAATGTGGTAGTATATACACCTCATAAATATTTATAGGGGTATAACCTCAAACATGTCTAAATTAAATAATTTTTAGAATAAGAACCCTTAACTCATGTCTGAATTACATCACAAGATCTCTAATTCACATTATTAAAATAAAATTTTTTATATGTCTATAAAAAATTCATATAATTATAATATCATATATGATCCAATTATAACATTGGATCATCTATTTATGAATAATTAATTATTAAAATCATTATTTCTAGGTGTTAAACGTTTCATTTCTCATGAATGATTTAGTTCAGTAGTTTTGGTCATTGTATTTTTTTCGTGGTTCTACCATCCCTAGAATATTACTAATTTCAAAAATATAATATTTTTAATTATATACAATTTTATAACCTTGCATATAATTTTTTCATGTAAAATTAATTACATCACTTCATGGAGATGAAAATATATACATACACAGGAGTGATGTTTCCATTTTTTATGTAAATAATTAAATTAAGGTGAAAATAACTCAACTTTTTAAAATCATAATTATTTAATAAATATAATATATATAAATAAAACATATCCTTACTAACATCCATGTAGATAAGAAATTATACATGAATCAGATCACATTGTTAAGGTGGTTGTCTGCACGTACATATAAGCTATATTATTATTTTACAACATAAGAAATGATAATAAGGTAGATGATATATTATAATTCATTAAAATTATATATTTCCCAAATATATTATATAAATATTAAATCCATAATAATTAACAATCATGAATGACGGGATGGAAAATGATTCATATCGTTACATAGAGGTGGTAGTTCAAAGGTACTCACTAGTGATACTTTTGGTTGCATTTGTTAAGAAAGAGGGTGTTTAATAGTGGTTAAATAATCATATTATCATTTTAATATGTTCAATATAGTAAATTATTTATATTTTCATTAATGAAAAATATTTCTATGTTATATAAGATATGATAAATTTAAATATGTTGGGTAGGACAATTACCTCTTCTTCCATGGAACTCCCCTAGACCCCTTATAAAGACCATTGAAATGGATGTTTAAGAGAACAAAAACGTTTAATACATGTAAATAGTAGTTTATAATATAATTATGTAGGGTTTGGCTGGGCTAGTTAGATCAATGTGGTGTAGAGAAAAGGGAGGACTGGTGCATCTTTATATGTCGGGGGAGGGGCACACCAGGATTTTTTAATAGATATAAATTTTATTAAGAAATTTTTAAGGAAATGTGTGCCATAAAAAATAAAATATCATTAATATGGTGTTAATGGTAAAAAATAAATTTATATAGTAATAATAATGATGAAAAATTTTGTTCTTGTCTTTTAGTATGAACTTACGGTAATATGATTTTCCCATTTTCAATAGTGGAAACTTTTATTGTTTTTACTATTCATTAAGACCTAAAATAATGATAAAATTATTACATTCTAATAAATGTATGGAATAAATGTTACCAATTCCAATTTCTATATGTTGATAAAATTCATTGTAAAATAAACTCAAAAAAATCGATGAAAAAGAGTCTTTTAGAAAATGTGTTTTTAGTTAAAAGTTTATTTATACCAATATCAAGTATAATATTGACAAAATTGTAAAAATTTAAAAACTTTTTCCAAAAATTACAATTTTAATTTTAAATCCATTCCAAATAAAAATTGGTAGATAAAAATATATTTTCATAAAACATTTGAATTTTCACTATTCACCCAAAAAAAATGAACTTTTGTTGAAAATTACAAATTATTCAACCTAATATTATTTTGAAATTATTATTTCAAAAATTATATTATTTATATAATTCAAAACTTATTAATGTGTAAAAAATAATAATTATAATATTGTCACAGAAAATATGATAAAAACCATTTTTCAATAAAACACATGTTTAAAGCATAAAATATCTATATATTCATTCATTTTTTATTAATAAAAAATATATTAATGATTTTTTAATAAATATATAATCTATACATTATTATTTCAAATAATTCATCAAAACTTATTAATTTAATTTTTAGTATTAATCCACAATTCAAAAATAAAAAATGTTTTCTGGAGAATAACTCATTTTAACATTATTTGATTTTATCTTTATTAATAAACATTATATAAATGGTTAATAATTTTATAATATATATTATTTTTTTTAAAAAAAAATTATTAATCACCATATTTTATTTACATTAATATACAAAATATATCAAAAAATAAAATTCTTCAAAAATTCTGTCTTTTTCTCTTTATGTGATTTGGAAGATTTAGTGTTATGTAATTATTATTAAATTTTTATTAGAGAAAAACATTTATACTTACAGTTCATTATATAGATATTACTTTTTAATATATCCATTCAAATTGATTTTTCTATATGATTCCATGACTTTTAGACTCATAGTTGCGTGAAAATCACATTTTTGAACTATAAAAAATTATTTTCAATGAAAAATATAATCCAAAATCTTAGGATGCGCTATAAATTATTAGTGAAACCATACATAACCATCCTATGATTTCATATTGACACTGTTCATATTGTATAACTATTATATGATCTGATGTGAGTATTATACTAGTCCCAGGAGTGGGTATGTTAGGATATAATAAAGTCGATATGTGCATCAATTATATCACAATGATTGAATTTAGGGAAAACAAGTGTCTCTAGATTATTATTTATACTAAATTATGATTTATTGACCATTAATATAATATTGATATGTGTTGAGTTCCTTTTCATGTTGGAACGAGATACCACGATGATTACTTATTGGGTTATATGTGGGTGTGGATAATAATTCCCCATTTTGATTAGAGCCATAGAAACTAGTTACAGAAATTCCACTTCATGAATATTTTCTCTAAGAGAGTTTTCATTAGGTACTACAATATTTACGTGATGTGGTTTTAGTGGTTTAAAAGAAGATGATAGACTTGAATTTTTAATTATAACTACAAATATACACCATTATTTGTAGTTTATGGTGGATCACTGGCTAGAGAAATTTAGATAGAGTCCATACATACCATTTTGGATCATATTGTGAAATCCCCTAAGTGGAACATGAAGCTTGTTGCTTACACTCATTAATAAATAGTGTAGAACTAGTTGGACATTTTTTTATATAGAGTAGAATTATAGGACCTTCTTTTTCAACTTCAAGATTTTAATTATTAGTTATTTATTATTATATATTTAATGGTTTGATATATATAAAGAGTTTTTTCATCTCCTACAAAGTGAAAATTAGAAATGTATTGTGTTGTTCTATTTTCTATTATTCAATTGTTTTATCTATGATAGTTTGTGAAATTATTATGTTATTAAAGAATTATTAGGTTGGATTGAGACATTCTATTCATTCATTGGTGTATATATTCTCTTTTACATCCTTTATTAACAACAGGACTCAGTCATTTTTCATTTAGTATAACCAAATATTTGGTAAAACATATGGGAAATATGCCTCATCAATAGGTTCTAGGAGTTGGAATTCAGTTAGCTATAAGAATAGGTTGAAAGATTCTATATAGGGTAGAGATATAAAGGGTATATTGGAAACGAGTTCACCAGTTCATCTAAGAGAGTGTCATATGGTTATGTTTTATTAATTTATCTAGCCCAGGCATGCTAGATCAAATTATGATAGGGTGTTAATGAAATTATACTCATTTAGGGTGATTAGATATGCATAATTATTTTTTTGGGTTAGAATCACATTCAGTTGTCTTGTGTAAATTTTCTCAGATATAGAGTTTAAGAGTATGGCCTAGAATGGTGCATCTTTCTAAAAGAGGGGGGTGTGGTAGTAGTTCCATCATGGTGATGTCCCACATGTGATTCCGGTGACTAGTGCTCAATTTTTGGGTTTAGGCTAGCTTCATGCTATTAATAATACTTATATTATGTAGAGTGGGGAACCATTTATTGTTTGATGTATGATTATAATGTTATCTATCCTACAACGCTTTTATTTGATATGGGAGAAACACTCCCATTCATATCTACTCTTCAATCTAGTGATATTAGGTTTTATATAGATGATTTTTAGGGTAAATTTATTGATATTTAGTTTGGACTATGAATAGATGGTATTTATGGATTTTACGTGTTCACTATAGTGATTAGAGGATATAAATTTCTCTAGGGCTACTTCATATTGGAGATGAAAATTTTTGATGTGATCTATGGGCATGTGATATATGAAGATGGTGACATCACTCTTGACTCCTTTTGCAAGAATTATTTCAATTAGATTTAAATTGGTCAAATTTGTTTATATTTATTGTGAAATTGGTGTGAAAGCATTATATAAATCCTAAATAGTGATTATTTGTGGTTTCTGGGTGAAATTGTGGAATCATGGTAATTGTTTGTGTGAAGTGCTTTGATAAATTATTATAAAATTGTTTCTTTGTTTGATATTTCGAAAAAGGGGTTTCAATAAAATGATGGTTTATTGAAATGGTTTTGGAATTTGAATTTTTTTTATTATGATTTTATTAGCATCGTTGTTGGGAATACTCAGTGAGTGTGTTCATATTTCATTTATGAAACATAGTTGAATGATGACCTTGTTCTTTGTGACAAACATTTAATGGAACATGTTATATTATTATCTTGCGATGACATGGTAGATCAATGAGAGACCACTCTTGAGTATGTAACTGTAATAAGGAAGCGTTCATGGTTGATGGTGTGGTTATGTGCAATAGAATGGTTATGCCATATGGATCTTATAAAGTGGTCTTAATTATTATTTTGGTTTCATTCTATGAAAAATTGATTTTTTTGAATTCTTGTTCTTATTTATTTTTTTTATATTTAGTCATAAATTATTTTAGATGTTGTTTCATAAAAACTACTTCATATAAATGCTGTTAACTTTTATATCATAGTGGTGAGAGTTGGTAAATCATTGGGGGAAATCTACTGAGTATTACTTATTACCCCTACTTAGGAACATGGGTGTTTTTTCAGATCTAATCTACCAGGACATGGGGAAAGGTAAAGTATCACAAATCATTTTCACTACCTCATTATACATGGGCTATTTGGGGGGTTAGATCATTGAGTTTGTGGAGCATGGAGTCATGTGGTTATCATAGAGTACTATTAGTTTTTCATTCATTGGTTACTTTGATATTGTAGTCTTCATTTGTGGTAATTGAAGTTATTATTTTATTTAAAATGTATATTTTTTGTTTTCCTTAATTGTTATGAATAATTGTTTAGTGATTTGTTTGGATATATATTGTTTTGTGAGTTGTTTTCTTCTAAAATGGAAAATCACCCCCATATATTGAATCCCTTTAGAATTTATTTCTGGGATTTTTCATCTTTTGGATGTCACATAAGTCATAGTATAATTCTACCACATTATCAAAATAATTATAAGTAGGGGGATGTTATAGTTGTTATCCATTTTTTTCAGTCCACAAGTCTATTTGGGAAATGTGGTATTCAACGGGTCCTTTCGAATGTCATTCTGGAATAAGTGGTCTTTGTCATGGGTCTCATTGTCAATCTTTTATTTGAATTAATTATTTTATATTACTTCTATTGGGATAAATTAAAGGATTAGAATAGTTGGGACTCAAAATGTAGAGCATTAAAAAACATATATAACCTTTTTTGGTTGAACATCATGTTTCATGGGAGTTTAGTACATAAGTGTTGTGGAGAAGCTTATTGGATTTTGAAATATCATTATCATGGGTTTATCCAACTAGATGAGCAGTCCATAAATTAGAGTAATTAACTCCTTGTAGGAGTTCATAGATTAATTTGATGAATTATTTATGATTTTATGGAAGAATGATGATTTTATAAAAAAAATTGTCTTGTTTTCAAATGATAGATTTTGAAATGAGCTTGGATATGGTATTTTGAAAATGGATAAATTTTTAATAGAATGATGTTTTATAAAGGATTTACATGGTATATTATGATTTTGGACAAGAATATTGTGATTTTTAATGTGATATAAGTTTATATTCTAAGCCTTCCGTTGCTAGAGAGTAAAAATTATGGCATTTTCTCTTCATATAAAAAATGGCACCCAGTAGGAATCTTGGAAACCAACTAGAAGAAGTGTCGAAAAATGTGTCTACACCAGATCCATAGGTAAAAAAAATTGGTTCAGATTACTGTTCAAGTATTTTAGGATATAGAAATGGGAAACCAGTGGGATGGTGAAACACTTGTGAATCATTCCTTCTAGGTATAGAAGCAAAATCCACTATTATTCGGGGTTGATTTTGAACATGTAAAGGTAGAGTTGTGGATGAATAGTACAAATCATATCATTAATTTCATTGGAACTCTAGTAGAGTTGGAATTCTAGACAGTGATTTATATGGTGGAGGATCTTTCATGCTCGTGGTGGGATCTAGCTATCCTGTATAAAGATAATCAATGACATGGTTGGGAGAATTTTCAATAATTTTTTAACAAAAATTTTATCATTACATGTTGATGATTCATATAATGATATATGTCTTCATCTTGATGTAGGAAAATATATGTATCCTTGAGTATTCATCTAAATTCATGAATTTAGATCCATTTTAACTTGAAGTTGTGGTTAGGGAGTACTGGAGGAACACGTCTTTCAATTAGGAATGAGATGGAATATTTTGTCAAATATTTCTATTCTCTGTATTATGGACTATACATAGATCATCAGTAGAGTGATATTGGATGGTAAGGAAATATCATAATATAATGGAAGATAATGTATGTTGATACCCATGGGAACCGGTGGGAACTATAATACTGAGGGTATGTGAAAGACGGACACTGACTGCCTTGAAGGGAGTGTGAAATTAAACCAAATGGATGGATCAACTAATCTTCCTCTAAGACCCCCAAAATAAGTGGGACGTTTCCAATGTATTTTCATTGATGAAATGATGTGAGAGTGCACATCACCATAAATACAATTCAAAAATTATGACATTATGGGGCATCAACACACCAATTGTCTCAGTGATCTGTGGTCAGGTGCCTGAGTCTACTCAGGTATCATAGGCATTGTATGCTTTGATGGGGTTAGGGTTCTAGAATAAATCACATTAGTATAATTGAGCTATCAATTGTTATTTATTGAATTATATGACTCCTCAGTAAGGTACATATTAGCTTGGAAATAATGAACAATGTCTAGAAATAATGCAATAATATGAAGATAAGAAGTGATTAGGAATGATCTGACTAAAACATCTATGGTGAAATGTTCAATTATTTTTAATTCTACCCTTATGAATGCTGTTTATTTTCAAATATTAAAACATGAGATGATTCCCTCTGTGATAAAACATGATACTCCTTTTGTGAAAGATAATTCGATGTCTTTTTGTGTAGAGAATGTTCTATAACCAATGATGAAGCTGAGATGAAATGTGATTTATCTATATTGGATATGAATGTATATGATGTAATCATGGGCATGGAATGGTTGTCAATAATTATGGTTCACATTGACTAT
This sequence comes from Viscum album, assembly GCA_963277665.1. Taxonomy (NCBI): domain Eukaryota; kingdom Viridiplantae; phylum Streptophyta; class Magnoliopsida; order Santalales; family Viscaceae; genus Viscum; species Viscum album. Next base: position 1,732,519,568 of record OY728161.1, on the reverse strand, counting down.
TATATCAGAACAGTTAGTTTCGAGATCGAGGATATCATAAACCATATGTTTAGAGGAGAAAGTAGAATAATGGAAAGTGAAGTTGGATTGTTATCACCATAAGATAGAATGATCCCGTAATATATGGACTCTTTGACTTAGGAATATATGAAATAGATCAAGAATACCAGTTTTCTAGTAGTGTTTGACCAGTTTTCAGAGGTGTTTCCTGAAAACTACTCTGCGTTTCCACTTATAAGAGAAGTGGATTTTACAAATGACCTACTTACAGGGAGTATTACTAACTAACTTTGGTCTTATTGAGTGGATGAAGTAAAAATAAAGGGTTTAATGTGTAATTTTAGGAGTTATAAATTAAGGGTTTCTGTTGGCCGAGCACGCCTCTGTGGTAGGCACATCTCTTTTTCATTAATAAAGTTGATGGAACTCTACGAATGTGCATCAATTATTGTTCTTAAAAAAGTTATGATAATGAATCAATATCAAATTATGAACATTGATGATATATTCGATCAATTAAGGGGACCTCAGTGGTTCTCTATGATTAACATGTGGTTAGGATATAACCAGTTGTGATTTTGAAAGGTGGATAATCAATATTCCTCTTTCAAAAGTAGATATGGAAATTATGAATATGTTGTAATTCCCTTAGGTCATATGAATAATCCAGAACACTATATGGAATTGATGAATCATATATTTTAGATATATGTAGAATCATTTTCTTTTCTATTTATGGATAACATACTGGTGTATTCATGGACAAGGGTTGGGTTGGAGAAACACTTGGTGATAATGTTAGGAATCTTGAGAGACCATCGCCTATATGCTGAATTATCCAAGAGTGATTTTTGGATATAATAGGCACACTTTCATGGAAATTTAATTTATGAAAAATTTGATTCAGTGGATCCAGAGAGGATGAAATATTCTATCTATTGGAAACCAGCAAATAATGTCTTTGAGATATAGAGTTTTCTTAGTCTATTTGGGTATTACTGACGCATTGTTCATGAATTATTCTTACTAGTTTTGTCTATGACAAAAGTGAAAAATAATAATGTTCAATTACAGTGGATAGAGAAATTACATACATATTTTTTAGAGATAAATGTTCATATTACATCCACACCTATCATGATTATTCCAAAATCGTGTCATGGGTACATGTTGTATTGTGATGGTTTAGGAACTGGGTTGGGGAGTATTCCCATGTCAGAAGATTATATTGTTGCTTATGGATCAAGGATATGAAATGTGAGTGATACGAACTACCCAACACACAATTTAGAGCTAGCCTGCATTCTCCATGCCTTGAAGACATGGCACCACTACCTCTTTGGTGAAAAAATTAGTTTGTTTACAGATCATAAACTCTTGAAACATATTTTCTCCCAAAGATATTTTAATCTAAGGAAAATTATATGTGTGTAGTTTCTCTAAACATTTGAGTTTTAGTTGATGTATACATCTTGTAATGGTAATATGGTGGATAATTCATTAGTTAGATAGTCATATTCTCTATTGGAAAAGAAGATTTAGATAAGCGGTAACTGATGTCAGCCATAACCTACATGAATTTGGAATGTGAAAAATAGGGTGATGTTTTAATTTTTGTTGTTGTGGTGGTTCATGATTTTGTAATGTTGGTAAAGGATTCACATACATCCGAAGAAGAATGTGTTTCAATGAGTTCAAAACTAAATGGTTGGGAGACCATTTAGGGATGGAATATGGCTGAGAGTTCAGTGTTATGGTTCAGAGATTAGATGGTTATACCTGTGTCTAGTAAGTAGAAACTTTTACATGATTACCAACATTAGATATGGGATTTTAAACTTGTAATACAGAAGATATATATGTCTTTAAAAGCATAGTTCTGGTGTAACATTATGAAAACGAATGTGGATGATCTTATTTCCAGATTCATTGCTTGTTAGTACGTTAAGTCTCTGAATCAGTGGCCAGCTGGTATGCTATAGTGCATACCTATTCTAGTGTAAAAATTTGAGTATATAGATATGGAGTTTTAATAGGTAACCCAATAATGGTTCGGAAAGACGATTCCATATGGGTGACTTTTGATCATCTTACCAATTTGGATATTTTCATCCCTATTCAGGAAATTAATATAGTGGAGGATATGTCCAAAATCTACATCTTAGAAGTGTTAATGAAACATGGAATACTATTTTCAATCATATTAGAAAGATATATTAGGTTCACATTTCATTTCTTGAAATCCTTATAGAAAGCCCTTGGGCCTCAGTTTATATTGAGTACTACGTATCCTCATCAAACAGATGACCAACCTGAATAGATGATACAAACATTTAAAGGAATGACTCAAACAAGTGTATTGAATTTTGGTGGCTCATTATAAGAGGACATAATTTTAATTGACTACTTATATGACAATACATTTCTATCCTTGATACAAATGGATCCATTTAATGCCATGTATGGGTGTCCTTGTCATTATCTGCATTATTGAGTGGAAACAGGTGAGACTTCACTATTTGGGACATGATTTGTTTATTAAATAATGAAAGATAACCATTTTATTTGAAATGACACTGAGATGGCACAGAGTCATCAGAAATTATATAAGGACCATTGAAATTTTCCATTTTCCTTTATAGTGAGTGATAATTTGTTCTAGAGTTTCTATCTATGGATTGGATGTCAATGTTTTGGGTAGAAAGGAATGTCATATCCTCCATACATACTCCATTTTGAGATACTAGAATGGGTTGGAGAAGTGGAATACCATTTATAATTACCACCTTGTTTTTGTGAAGTTCATAATGTGTTCTATGTGTCTTAGTTGAAAATGTATCAACCTGATCCTTACCTTGTGATCAGATGAGATAAAATCGACCTAGATCTAGATTCTTCATTAGTACATATCTTGATTAATATTATGGATAGGCAAGAGAATTTCTATTGTGGGAAAAAATTAGTCTATTTTGTCTTTTACGAAAAAATGGTTAGATTCAAGAAGAGAATTTTCAATGTGAGATGGAAGTGAATGTGTAACGCCCAAAACTCTTTAAATGAAAATGATGTTTTTCTAATATTTTTAAATAAATTGGATAATGGTGGGGAGAATTCATCACCAATTTTTTCAATCATGTAACACTTTAATTATGTGTTTTATGTAAATAATGTACATGGGTGTTGTTTTTGAGAGTTTATAGAACTTTGGGAGTGTTTTTGGGGATTTTCGACCTGTTCATGGTTTGTGCAGAGTTTGGAAAAATCATACAACACCTATAAGAGACCACGAATAGTGATAAATGGGAAAATATGGAGGTCCAACAAGAGTAACATGATTTTCCGAAACTATGGATCCACATATCCTGAACCGTGTGAGGGTTCTCCATAATGTAGTGGCTAACACACGATTAGCGCGCTGTTTTCATAATTGTGCGACTAAACTGTATGTGGCAAGAAAATACCTCCTTAAAAGTGGATCTTACACAATTTTCCATTTAACTAACTCATTTTCCTTCTATATGGTTTTAACTCTTTATTTTTCTTTTATAATGGCCAGGACAGGTTCTCCCATCAATTCGAAAGAGATCTGAAGTCTTCTCGTGGTGATTAGAGGTCGATTCCTCATAGCATGTAACCATTCTTGGTGTTTTAATAGATCTACTTTACCATCTAGCATGTTTTCATAGAAATATGTCTGTTGTGGAAAGATATAAGGTTGTGTATTCCCATTATGTGTAAAATTTTTCCTTGTTAATGATAGGGGTGGAGATGTATAGTTGGTTCATAGAGAGTCAACCCTGTTTTCTGATGTTTCTCATACTGTTTTTCTTTTTTGAAATACTCTTAAGGTAGTTGGATTTAGTCTCAAATTCACCTACTAGAACTATTTGTATTTGTTTCAAATTTGATTAATTTCATTAATTTTGTTATGAAATTTGTTTTGGGAGAATGATATATATACTCTTTAGTGATGATTTACGGTATTTGGTGAAATTGTGGAATCATGGGAATTTTTTGTAGAATGTTCTTTGATAAATGATATTAGAATGATAATTTTTAACTATTGGCTTGGTTCAATATTTGGAGATATGGATTTCAATAAAAATATATTTTTAACGAAAGGGGTTTGGAATTGAAATGTGTTTATCATGATTTTATTGGCATGGATGTAGGGTTTACATGGTGTGCATGATCATATTGTATTTAGTGGATTTTTTAGTTAAGGATTGTTTGGTTAGTTTTTTTAATCTTAAAGGGAAAATAGTCCCCCACATGTTGAATCCCTTCGACCTTTATTGCCATCTGTTGGCGTCTTGAGTATGTTTCTTATGGACAAGTATAATTCTTCCACCTTCTCAAAACAATGTGATGTAGGGGGATTTTACATGTGTTCATTATACAATTAAAATTATATTTTAATTTTTTTCAGGTCAATAATAGAGGATCATAGATATGAGGATGGTGAGTGGTCACATATAGGTAATTAAAGATGAGGTTCCATGAGTGGAAGTATGTAATGTATAATATAAAATGACAATGGTAGTGAACAAACTTATTTTTTTGTGTTAAATTTTTTTGTTTGATTTATATTATATATATTGTCCACAATATCCTAATGTATATATTTTCATAGTGTGACATAAGACAGTCACTAATGAGGTGGGTTGAGTATCTTTAATCTACTAATTTCAATAAGACAGTCACTAATGAGGTGGGTCGAGTATCTTTAATCTACTAATTTCAATATGATGCATAACCCTATGAAAGGTATTGTTATTGTTAATTCATTTAGAAGTAATATTGAGGTGTAGGTGGTTCTAGTGGTGAATAACAAGTGATCGGTGAGGATCACATTCACTATAATGCTAATTTATGTTCACAAGTATTAGGTTAGAGTGACATTGACTTTTATGATTATTGATTATAACCTCATTAAGAGAGTTATTTATAGTTATTTTTCTGACACATATTGTATAGCGATAAGGGATAATATTTATAGTGGTATGATTCCACTTTATTAGTCCCTTAATATTGATATGGTTCTTCATGTATGGGGAGTTGGGATACTCTTGATGAGTACATGATGATACAATATAGTATTTATACACCTTGATAGGGTGAGTTCGCCATGTTATTACTATGAGGAATTAATGAATTTAGAAGTTGATTCAATAGATTAAGATAATTAACGAAAAAACATGGTTAGTTTTATAGTGCCTCACCATCAATATGTTAAGGCCAAGTATCTGCAACCCATAACTCTTTTTCATCAATTACCCCATCTTGAGTAGATATGGTATGATTTGGACATGGATTTCTTGATTGGGGGGGGGGGGGTTTCTTCTCATAGTGATGAATTATAGTTGCTTTTGACAATTAAATTATTTTAAAAAAATTCCCATTGATATGGGTGACTTATTCAATTGATGTGTAATGAATGATTTATGTTTTAGAGATAATGTATCTTCATGGTTTTTCTAGGAGAATTTTTTCTGATTGTGAATCAAATTTTACTACATTCATTTAGAAAGGTTTGTTAAAGGAACATTATATTTTAATGTACATGAGGACCATCTGCCATTCAAATACAAATGGAAATAATATACTGAGATTCCACTTTGTATCATTGTATTCACATAATAGGGGGGAGAATGTGGTGTTGGTTTATTTTTAACAATTACCAAATATTATTTAAATCATTCAAAAACATTGGTTATAAAACACAATTTACAATTAGAATTAATTAATCAAATTTAATCATAACTAAGAAATCATACCAAAAGTAATAAATGTAATCCAAACATGGATGGAAAACATTTACTTTATAAAGTTTGACTCAAATTATTACTCCTTTAAATGAATAGTTATTCAACCCAATCATGGTTTCTCCACTATAATAAAATGATTACTATAATATTGGGTCCTTCCCACAACTTCATAGTGTCTCACCATGCCTAAATATTCCAATTTATCATGGGGCCTCTCATAATTGATTCTCATTATATCCATAGAATAACCCAATGATCCCCCTCTATACGCTAAGTCTCATAAATTATATAAATTCACACTATGTATATAAAATTTTATGTTTCATCTCTCATATATATTTGATATATTATCTTATTTGGGATTATTGAATATCCATTTAATAAATATCCTTTCACTCAATAGCTGATTTTATGAATTCCATATGTTCTTTTGCTGAAATACATGAAACCTAGTCTCTAATAACTACTATTAATAACAACTTGACACATGAATTTATCACACATTCAAGATTCTATGATCACCCCAAATACAAAAACTTTTTATTTTCTAACATTTATAACATTTGGAATAAAACATTTCCCAAGACATACATTATCTCCACTTTTTTATCCAATCTTCTCATAGATTTGGAGTATATGAACTAATAATAAAATTATGGTGGACTCCTTCTTCCGATAACCTTGATATTATGATTGTACCAAATATTCGTTCTTGAAAAAATATTTTTAGAACAACTAATTAAACTCATCTGTGTATTTTCATTGAAGTAACTCAAACACATCTTATTAATTTGTTAAAATCACATAGCTATACATCACTGCCAAATCATATACTAGAATATTCAATAACTAAAGGAAAAATATGCATATCATCTTACTCAATCCCTTTATGAATATTTATTCATTGTTTCATATTTAGAATAATGAATTCCAACTATTACTTATTCAGGTTAATTTATAAATTTTTTAAAAAATATTGAACCTACACTTAATTTTTCGAAAAATTATTCAACTTCCATATTATTAAATTTATTTTAAATATCAACTTCTAAATATGTTAATTATTAGATCCAAAATAATTTAAATGGTTATGAAATTTGATTCCATTGGTTACATCATCATAATCACCTCGATTAAATTATTTATCCTTATTAATTTTTTAAAATAATATAATATTAATTATTTCATAATATTTTAAATGGCATACAATATTTTTAAGGAATAGTAATTTCTTAGTATCTATATCATTTTCCATTGCAGTTATATAGAGTTAAAAATATATACAGTGATAGAAATGTTAAATGTTATAAATAAAGGCTATATAGTTTCAGGTGCATGAGTTTTTAAAGTCTTTAATGACTATTGGAATCATATATATTAATATAAATTTCATCAATTTATGTACTCATTTAAAAATAATTAATGAGGATGTCTTAAGTAGAACGACACTAAAATCATACAATGGATACATATGATGTCCACAAATTCATACGATATAGAATTATGATATATTACAATCCAACCAAAAATTTCCTAAAACAAAATTATATGAAATGTATAAAATTATTATAAACTCATATAATTCATATAATTGATATCCAAATTCATATGATATAGAATTCATATCATTTATCCTAACTCATACAATCTGCTTAATATTCCAATCATCACTCTAACATTCCATAGGGATCATTTAATTAAACTTTATCCATTATAAGAACTTTTAAATCTTCATCCAAGGGTAATTTATTATCAAATTTCCTCATCCAAAAGGAAAAATTCATATGGTTAATATGGCCCCCAAAATCCATTCACATACAAAAACACAAGCCCTTTAAATGGTGTATTAAACACCATTCTCTTCAATATATTCCTTTTACACATGGAAAAAATTTATCAATCATATTATTTAGTACCTTTCCATTCATCCATGATTTTATTAGCTCATTCCATGTGTCATGTTATGTAAAATTATTTTTTCTCAAAAAAAACTAGTCCCTTTCATATATTTATATCTATCTAATCTTTATCCAATTTTCTAGATTCTATCATAAAAATTTTATATCCAATATTTTAAATGAAGTATGAAAAATTTCTATAACCCAATATGAATGGGTAGGTCCCACTTTTTCATATAGTTGGATACTTCATGCCACCACTAGTGTTTTCTTTGATCATACATTGAATTTTTTTATTATAATAGATACCATTATAAAAAAAATCCCACACCAAATGTTCACTATAATTATAAGGCCCCAGCCTTAATCCTTACTTAATCTTGAGTTATTACAAGATTACACATTGAGGATCTTTTCGGGTTTAGAGTTTTAGAGAATTAGATCATAAAACTTGCATTACATTCCACATATAAACAAAGTGGTTACATAAAGATAGTATTCTTCATTCCCATCAATGGAAACACATTTAAAATAAAACATGGATTATTTCTTGACACATCCTTGACTCTATCATCTTATCATGTACCTTTCCCTTGACCTGTGAAAAACATTTAAAAAACGTGGGATGAGCATAACAACTCAGTATGGGTCATAAAAAAACATGGAAAGGAAACATGAGTTCATATATACATAAGAATGAAATCATACTTTACCCATAAAACATAGGCACTTTAACATACCTCATAAAATCATGAATAAATCATAGAAATCATAAGACATAAAGGTAACTTGAGGAATTCATAACATTCTTACGTAGGGAGTAACCCTCTTGGTTACGTTTGGAATACCCATCACAGTATATTCCATAAAATATCTTCGGAGAAACCTTAACGTTTCACCCCTTCGCGTTACCCAATGCATTGGAGAGCTATAACGGGCTCACCTGCCCTTAGTTTATCACGGAACCACCCGTCTTCATAATAATGCCCACGAACCATAACATAATCATATCACATAAAACATGCATAAAGGAAACAAAACATTTCCACATTTCAATCACGAGATATCAATACAACACATTGATATAATAAAAACATTATGAAAACCATTTTCAATACCAAAGTAAAACATGGTATTTATTTTTCGTTTTAAAAAAAAGGTATGGCTTGTAGAGGAAGCCAAAACTCAAATAGAGGTCACGACGGCGGAGAAGTCGTTGTCGCCGCATACGTACGACAAAAACATTCCCTTTTGTCGTTTATTAAATGCTTCATATAAAAAAGATTCCTTTTGAATAAACGTAAAAGTCAAAGGGGATTATACACCGTATAAAAGAAAGTTGTGTATAAAATAAAATATGCCTCAACGAAAGGAGATTGAGACGAAGTCCCATACCTCGTATCCGACATGACCTGAAAGTTCAATAATCTCCTGAATAATAAACTTGAGTTAATCTCTACATTCTTATGAATCTTTTTCAAGTTCATTATTCCTTTTATACCATGTTATGAACATCATGTAATCATTTATGTTAATAATGTTTATTTTGTCGGTATTTGGTTCTTAAGTCAAAAATAGACTTCTTACACTTACATGTTGTTAATTTCGTCAAAGTTTCATTATATCCAGAATGATATTAATGATTTTTATAACATATATACAATATATATTCATCATATACATGTATTTATAATATTACATCACATTTAGAATTAAGAAATGAAATGCAACGTTCATGGAGACGGTAAGCCGTACGTACACATGAATGCTACTTCCATTTTTATTTCGTATTTTCTGGAATGGAATCATAATGATATAAGAGTATATTATAATTACAGTATAATAACATATATAATATCTTTAACTTTATCCTTTACACATCCCACATATGGTATTAACGAATCAAATAACTTTCAGGGGGCGGTAGTCCGCACTTCCTAAAATGAAGATATCGTGTTTACCCATAATGGAAACCATAAAGGTATGCCCAAAATGGAAAAAACATAAGCTTTAGGTAAACATAAACATAATATATATCACATATAAAAATAGTTACATCATAATGGCCACCTTTGAAGGTGTTAAATGAGTATTGAACAATCATCGTTTCGGGAGGCATAATTTCGCCATCCACGGAAACCGTATGTTCTTTAACCATTTGATGTAGTTTTGTGAGAGTGTAGCTCAAATAAATCTTATAAAAACACCCTAGTATATTGAAGATACTGGTGTTGTTACAAAATAAGTAAATAAAAAGAGTTTAGGGGGGTTGGAGAAGCAAAATAAAACAAATGAACATGAGAGAATGAATTACCTTTAAAAGTGTAACTCCTTTTGATTTGAGCCTAAAGGCTTCCTTTGAAAGGATTCTACCCAAAGGAAATCCTCTAGGATGAGGAGAGGGATGTGGAGAGAGTAAATGGGCAGGGGTTGTCCGAGCCAAATGCTTTAGGAGTGTGTGAAATGAGGTAGAGGTGGGGGCCTTTTATAAGAGGAGAGGAGGGGCACTTTTGGAAAGTAAAGAAATATTACTTTATTTGAAAATGTGTTTCGGTTTTAAAAGGTCCCACATTGATATAATTCGTGGATAAGGTGATAAGGGTTCTAAATACACTCATCCAATTGGTTTTGGACATGTCTAGTTCATATATGTTACATTATCTTTCCATTTTATTTAAATCATCAAATAATGATGTCATCACTGCATCATTATTATGTCATAAATAATTTAATTTATTTAATGTCTAAAAATTATAAAAAAAATACTATGATATAGGAAATCGTTGTATCTTTCAAATGACTATTTATAATCAAAAATCTGATCTTTATAACCCCATGTAAAAATTGTTTTTGTAAAACATCTCTTGTTTGTGTCATTTTTACTTTAACATTTAATAAAAAGTTATTTATGTCATTTCCCAACCAAAATGTCTCCATGGGGTCCCCAAGTTGACCCATGGCTTTTCTTGGTCGGAAATGACACAACCAATAAGGTTGGGACATGTGTCTAGGTCATTTTCATATTATTAAAGCATTATTTATACCTTAAACTACACTAATTACCACTAATCGCGATTAAAAACTTAATAAGTTACTATTCACCAAAAAATTATTTTAATCTCATTGAACCACATTTTACTTATTAATGACAACCATGTATGTCGGATTTTCAAGATTCAATACACATTAGTGGTAAACTTTCATTTAACTGAAAAATCAGTTTGCTTGATTACCACATAGTGGTTTCACTATTCATCAAAAATTGTAGTTTTTCAGAAAATTACCAAAAATTCACCCTAAGCTATATTAGATATTCCGAATTCAATAATGAAGTCTATTTTACAAAATTCAAATCATATAAGTCACATTAATTAATTTAATAATTAATTCCCGCTGCCAGAGCAAATAGCGTGTTTTTACAAAACAATAAGTATCAAAAGATTGACACCAGTTTAAGTCTAATTTAAAAGTGAAATTGATTCCAATGACCACCATTGGATAAAATGGTAAAAATATATTCTAATTTCACTTCAAAACCAATTCAAAACATAATCTAATCATATAAATAAATTAGATTAAAAATCAGTTTTGATGTAAAATGCAGTATTTTTCACCATTCATTAAAAAATGAACATTGTCAGAAAAATACCAAAAATTCACACAAAGTAAATTTTGATATCCCAATCATAAATAATAAGTTTATTTTGACAAACATAGTTTATAAAATTCTCAAAAGATAGATTCAAAAATGGATTTCCATCAAAAGGCAGTAAAACAATCTTTTAAGAATATTAGTGTATTCCATGCATAAGATTGTATTTATTTTCATTTTAAGCCTCTATAACACTATCTTAATCATTAATAGACATAGATATAAATATATATTATTCATTACTTACTTGGGATGTTACATCCTTCCCCCCTTTAGAAAATTGCGTCCCCGCAATTTATTTACTTATCGAATAAATGGGGGTACTTATCCCTCATTGCATTTTCAGATTCCCATGTTGCCTCTTCAATCATGTGGTTTTTCCACAAAACCTTTACCTGATGAATCACCTTATTCCGTAACACTTTCTCCCAGTGGTCAAGAATCTGGACCGGTTGTTCCTCATAAGATAGGTTCTCTTCCAACTGAACTACCTCTGGACTCAAAACATGAGATGGATCTGGCATATACTTTCTCAACATCGAAACGTGAAAAAAATTGTGTACCTGAGATAAACTCGAAGGTAAAGACACTCGGTATGCAACTGATCCAACTCTCTCTAGAATTTCGTATGGTCCAATAAACCTTGGACTCAGCTTTCCTTTCTTACCAAATCTCGTCACACTTTTCCAAGGAGAAACCTTGAGAAAAACATGATCACCTACCTCGAAAGATAGATCCTTCCTCAGGTTATCCGCATAACTCTTCTGCCTGCTCTGAGCTGTTCTCATGTGTTTCTGAATCAGATGAACTTTTTCTGCCATCTCTTCTACCAATTCTGGTCCCATCAACTTCCTTTCACCCACTTCATCCCAGAAAGCTGGAGTTCGACACCGCTTCCCATATAATGCCTGAAATGGTGCCATCTGTATACTGAAATGAAAACTGTTATTATATGAAAACTCAACCAAAGAAAGATGTTGGTACCAACTTCCCTGATAATCCATAGAACAAGGCCGTAGCATATCCTCCAAGTTCTGAATTGTTCGTTCTGACTGTCCATCTGATTGAGGATGAAAAGCTGTACTAAAATTTAATTCAGTACCCAATGACTTCTGAAGGCCTTTCCAAAAGTTAGAAGTAAACCTGGGATCACGATACGATACAATGGAGAGAGGAACTCCATGTAACCTGACTATCTCTTTAAGATACAAACGGGAAAGTTGATCAAGAGAGAAAGTATCTCGTATAGCAAGGAAATGAGCAGATTTGGTCAAGCGATCAACAATAACCCAGATTGCATTATTACCTCGAGATGTCTTCGGTAATCCAACAACAAAGTCCATGGATATATTCTACCATTTCCACTCTGGCACTGGTAAAGGCTGAAGCATCCCTTTCGGTAACTACCACTCTGCTTTAACCTATTGACATGTCAAACACTTGACAGTAAAATCAGTAATATCTCTTTTCATTCCATCCCACCAGTAATACTCCCGCAGATCTCTATACATTTTAGTACTGCCCGGATGAACTGATAACGGAGAACTATGAGCTTCACATAACAACTCTCTCTTCAACTGTGAATCACAAGGCACACACAATCTCTTCCCAAATCTCAAAACACAATCATTATCAATGTTGAATTCAGGAAACTTACCTTTCTGAACCAGCTCTACCTTTTTCTGCAACTCACTGTCTTGCTTCTATGCTTGCTTGATTCTATCTGATAGAGATGATCTCGCTGATACCTGAAACAAAACAGAAGGACTTCCTACACCAAAAACATCTATGCCAATGTTCATCAAATCGTTAACCAAAGGATCACGTTCCAAACACAACATTGTTAATGAAGCATTACTTTTTTCGACTCAAATCATCAGCCACTTTATTTGCTTTTCCCGGATGGTAATGAATTGTACAATCATAATCCTTGATTAATTCTAGCCATCTCCTCTGTCTCATGTTTAACTCTTTCTGAGTGAATATAAACTTTAAACTTTTGTGATCAGTATATATTTCACACTTTACTCCATACAAATGATGCCTCCAAATTTTTAAAGAAAAAACAATAGCAGCTAGTTCCAAATCATGTGTAGGGTAATTTACCTCATGAGTTTTCAAATGTCGTGAAGCATAAGCAATTACCTAATCATTCTGCATTAGGACGCAACCAAGTCCTTTCAATGAAGCATCACTGTATATAACAAACTCACCATTCCAGGAAGGTAGTGCCAAAACTAGAGCATTCACCAATCTTCTTTTCAATTCCTGAAAACAATCATCACATTCTTTTGTCCAGATAAACTTAACACCCTTCTGAGTTAGCTTAGTCATTGGACTAGATAACCATGAAAAATTTCTAACAAACCTTCGGTAATAGCCCGCCAAACCAAGGACGCTACGAATCTCGGTTACATTTGTGGGTCTTGGCCATTCTTCCACAACTTTTGTTTTTGCAGGATCAACAGATATTCCATCTTTAGAAACAATGTGACCAAGGAAATAAATTTGTTGCAACCAAAACTCACATTTGCTGAATTTCCCATACAGTTTCTTTTCTTTTAAGGTTTGCAAGATAACCCTTAAATGTTTTTCATGCTCCTCTTTACTTTTAGAAAACACCAAAATATCATCAATGAAAACCACCACAAACTTATCCAAGAACTCATGTAAAATTCTATTCATTAAGTCCATGAATACAGCAGGTTCATTGGATAGCCCAAAAGGCATTACTACAAATTCATAATGGCCATATCTCGTACGGAACGCGGTCTTCGGAATATCTGCCTCCTTTACCTTCAGCTGATGGTACCCCGATCTCAAGTCAATCTTTGAAAAAAACTGAGCTCCCTGGAGCTGATCAAACAAATCATCGATATGAGGCAAAGGATATTTGTTCTTAACAGTGATATTATTCAAGGCTCTATAATCAATGAAAAGTCTCATAGAACCATCTTTCTTTTTAACAAATAATACAGGAGCACCCCATGGTGATGTGCTAGGTCTAATGAAACCTTTCTCTAATAAATCTTGCAATTGCTCCTTCAACTCTAAAAGTTCAATTTGTGCCATTCGATAAGGGGGTTTTGAAATTAGCTTAGCATCAGGAACTAAGTCAACAGTAAACTCAACTTCCCGATCTGGTATTATTCCAGGCAACTCATCAGGAAAAACATCAGGATACTCATTTACCACTGGCACATCATTAATCTAAATAGTTCCTTTATTTTCAATGACGTGTGCAATGTAACATTCATTTCCATCTTTCACATGTTTCTCGGCCTCTTGATATGTTATCAAAAGTAAGGGTTCATTCTTGTAAACAAACTGAAATTCTTTCTGAAAAGAAACTTCTTTAGCTCTACAGTCAATCTTAGCATGGTAAATAGAGAGCCAATCCATACCCAGGATAACATCAAACTCTACTAGAGGTAGAACAATAAGGTTTGCAAGTAGGTTCCTTCCACATATAAGGATAGGAAGATTCTTATAAATTCTTTTTGCCTCGACACTTCCCCCAAGTGTTTTTACCAAAAGTTCAGGAGTCATTTCTTGAGATAGTATTCCCATTTTACTAGAAAAGGGTTCAGAGATGAAAGAATGTGTAGACCCCGAATCAAACAACACACTGGCATAATCTGAAAAAACAAACAAAGTACCTGATACAACTTTATTTGATGGCCCGACATCTGCTGAAGTAGTTGCAAAGGATTTCACCACCCCTTTCTGCTTGTAGTCTAACTGCTTCCCATCACTCAAGCTCATTGTCGGACACTCGTTTGCATAGTGACCCATCTCATTGCACTTATAACATTTCACTAACTGTAAATCAAATTTGTTTTTACCTTCACCTTGATCCTTTTCAGTGCAATCACGAGCCTTATGTCCCATCTTACCACATCGGTAGCACTTCCCAGAATTCAAAAGACATTCCCCAGCATGCCTTTTGCCACATTTATCACAAACTGGAAACTTAGTTCTCTTACCATCAGACTTTTTTGAAGAATTCATACCTTTCTCCTGCCACCTCGGTCTCTTCTTCTGCTGGTTGTTATAGAACACTTGGTCATCAGAAAACTCCATTTCCACCTTCTCATCACATCGAACTAGCTTTTCATAACTTTTAAACTCACGAGAAGCTAATGCCCTTCGATATTTTTTCTTTAATCCTGAGTAAAAACGATTGATTTTACTATCAAGGTCTCGGAAAAAATTTGGAGCATACCTTGCTAATCGAGTGAACCTTTCTTCATAGGTAGCCACTGAGTATTCCTCTTGCCTCAATTCCAAGAATTGTTTTTCCATCCTAAGTCGAACAGCCTTAGGAAAATACTTCTTAAGAAACATACCTTTGAATTCATCCCAGTCAAGAGCATCAATCTCATCAGCGTCCCTGATATTTTTAACCATAGACCACCACTGATCTACTTCACCCTCCAAACGGTAAATAGCAAGACTAACCTTTTGATTGTCTGAACACCCCATGACATCAAAAATCTTCTCCAGTGCTTTAATCCACCCTTCACCTAGAATAGGGTCAGATGATCCTCTGAATGATGGTGGATGTTGCCTCATGAAATGTTCCACCACTGACATGTTCCTCTGCGGTTGATCTGGCTGATCTCGTGCATGGATACCACCACCATTTATCGCTTGAGTCAAATGCGCCATCACTGCAACAAACTGTTCAGTTCCAATTCTGACCATTTCTGGATGCTGATTCGGAAGGTTATTTCCTTATGTATGCCTTCCTAGCACAGCTTCCCTGTTTCCTCTGCGGAAAACCATTCTGAACAAACATGTATTAGATGAAGTAACATTGTAATCTTTAAATGCTATATCATTTCAAAAAAAAATATTTTTGGATAATCATTTAATAGAATTCTAACTCCTAAAGTTATCTAAACTGACCTTTGATACCAACTATAAGGCCCCAGCTTTAATCCTTACTTAATCTTGAGTTATTACAAGATTACACACTGAGGATCTTTTCGGGTTTAGAGTTTTAGAGAATTAGATCATAAAACGTGCATTACATTCCACATATAAACAAAGTGGTTACATAAAGATAGTATTCTTCATTCCCATCAATGGAAACACATTTAAAATAAAACATGGATTATTTCATGACACATCCTTGACTCTATCATCTTATCATGTACCTTTCCCTTGACTGGTGAAAAACATTTCAAAAACTTGGGATGAGCATAAAAAATCAGTATGGGTTATAAAAAAAACATGGAAAGGAAACATGAGTTAATATATACATAAGAATGAAATCATACTTTACCCATAAAACATAGGCACTTTAACACACCTCAAAAATCATGAATAAATCATATAAATCATAAGACATAAAGGTAACTTGAGGCATTCATAACATTCTTACGTAGGGAGTAACCCTCTTGGTTACATTTGGAATACCCATCACAGTATATTCCCTAAAATCTATTCGGAGAAACCTTAACGTTTCACTCCTTCACGTTACCGAATGCCTTGGAGAGCTATAACGGGCTCACCCGCCCTTAGTTTATCACGGAACCACCCGTCTTCATAATAATGCCCAAGAACCATAACATAATCATATCACATAAAACATGCATAAAAGAAACATAACATTTCCACATTTCAATCACGAGATATCAATACAACACATTGTTATAATAAAAACATTATGAAAACCATTTTCAATACCAAAGTAAAACATGGTATTTATTTTTCGTTTTATAAAAAGGTATGGCTTGTAGAGGAAGCCGAAACTCAAATAACGGTCACGACGGCGGATAAGTCGTTTTCTCCGCATACGAATGACAAAAACATTCCATTTTGTTGTTTAGTTAACACTTCGTATAAAGAAGATTCCTTTTGAATAAACGTAAAAGTCAAAGGGGTTTATACACCGTATAAAAGAAAGTTGTGTATAAAATAAAATATGCCTCAACGAAAGGAGATTGAGATGAAGTCCCATACCTCGTATCCGACTTGACCCGACCGTTCTTTAATCTCCTGAATAATAATCTTGAGATAATCTCTACTTGCTTATGAATCTTTTTCAAGTTCATTATTCCTTTTATACCATTTTATGAACATCATGTAATCATTTCAGTTAATAATGTTCATTTTGTCGGTATTTGGTTCTTAAGTCAAAAATAGACTTCTTACACTTACATGTTGTTAATTTGGTCAAAGGTTCATTATATCCAGAATGATATTAATGATTTTGATAACATATATATCATATATATTCATCATATACATGTATTTATAATATTACATCACATTTAGAGGTAAGAAATGAAATGCACCGTTCATGGAGACGGTAAGTCGTACGTACGCATGAATGCTACTTCCATTTCTATTTCGTATTTTATGGAATGGAATCATAATGATATAAGAGTATATTATAATTCCAGTATAATAACATATATAATATCATTAACTTTATCCTTTACACATCCCACATATGGTATTAACGAATCAAATCACTTTCAGGGGGCGGTAGTCCGCACTTCCTAAAATGAAGATATCATGTTTACCCATAATGGAAGCCATAAAGGTATGCCCAAAATGAAAAAAACAGAAGCTTTAGGAAAACATAAACATATTATATATCACATATAAAAATAGTGACATCATAATGGCCACCTTTGAAGGTGTTAAATGAGTATTGAACAATCATCGTTTCGGGAGGCATAATTTCGCCATCCACGGAAACCGTATGTTCTTTAACCATTTGATGTAGTTGTGTGAGAGTGTAGCTCAAATAAATCTTATAAAAACATCCTAGAATATTGAAGATACTGGTGTTGTTACAAAATAAGTAAATAAAAAGAGTTTAGGGGGGTTGGAGAAGCAAAATAAAACAAATGAACATGAGAGAATGAATTACCTTTAAAAGTGTAACTCCTTTTGATTTGATCCTAAAGGCTTCCTTTGAAAGGATTCTGCCCAAAGGCAATCCTCTAGGATGTGTAGAGGGATGTGGAGAGAGTAAATGGGCAGGGGTTGTCCAAGCCAAAGGCTATAGGAGTGTGTGAAATGAGGTAGAGGTGGGGGCCTTTTATAAGAGGAGAGGAGGGGCACTTTTGGAAAGTAAAGCAATATTACTTTATTTGAAAATGTGTTTCGGTTTTAAAAGGTCCCACATTGATATTAATCGTGGATAAGGTGATAAGGGTTCTAAATACACTCATCCAATTGGTTTTGGATATGTGTAGTTCATAGATTTTACATTATCATTCCATTTTATTTAAATCATCAAATAATGATGTCATCACTGCATCATTATTATGTCATAAATAATTTAATTTATTTAATGTCTAAAAATTATAAAAAAAATACTATGATATAGGAAATCTTTTTATCTTTCCAATGACTATTTATAATCAAAAATATGATCTTTATAACCCCATATAAAAAGTGTTTTTGTAAAACATCTCTTGTTTGTGTCATTTTTACTTTAACATTTAATAAAAAGTTATTTATGTCATTTCCCAACCAAAATGTCTTCATGGGGTCCCCCAGTTGACCCATGGCTTGTCTTGGTCAGCCATGACACAACCAATAAGTTTGGGACATGTTTCTAGGTCATTATCATATTATTAAAGTATTATTTATACCTTAAACTACACTAATTACCACTAATCGCGATTAAAAACCTAATAAGTTACTATTCACCAAAAATTTATTTTAATCTCATTGAACCACATTTTACTTCTTAATGACAACAATGTATGTCGGATTTTCAAGATTCAATACACATTAGTGGTAAACTTTCATTTAGCTGAAAAATCAGTTTGCTTGATTACCACTTAGTGGTTTCACTATTCATCAAAAATTGAAGTTTTTCAGAAAATTACCAAAAATTCACCCTAAGCTATATTTGATATTCCGAATTCAAAAATGAAGTCTATTTTACAAAATTCAAATCATATAAGTCACATTAATTAATTTAATAATTAATTCCCGCTGCCAGAGCAAATAGCGTGTTTTTACAAAATAATAAGTATCAAAAGATTGACACCAGTTTAAGTCTAATTTAAAAGTGAAATTGATTCCAATGACCACCATTGGATAAAATGGTAAAAATATATTCTAATTTCACTTCAAAACCAATTAAAAACATATTCTAATCATATAAATAAATTATATTAAAAAGCAGTTTTGATGTAAAATGCAGTATTTTTCACTATTCATTAAAAAATGAACATTGTCAGAAAAATACCAAAAATTCACACAAGGTAAATTTTGATATCCCAATCATAAATAATAAGTTTATTTTTACAAACATAGTTTATAAAATTCTCAAAAGATAGATTCAAAAATGGATTTCCATCAAAAGGCAGTAAAACAATCTTTTAAGAATATTAGTGTATTCCATGCATAAGATTGTATTTATTTTCATTTTAAGCCTCTATAACACTATCTTAATCATTAATAACCATAGATATAAATATCTATTATTAATTACTTACTTGGGATGTTACAATAATACTCACTATTATCTCATTTCAATACATTAAACATAAAAATAAATGAGATACATGTCAATAGCAGATTTTAAGTTCTATTTTACTCTTCTCCTTAATGATAATAAAAAAATGGATTAAAAAATTATTATTAGCACCCTTAATCACACGATATATGTATGGTATGGGTTCTTGTTACCAGATCATCAATAGAAACAACACATCCACCTTTTGGTGATCCATATTTTATTCATATAAGGATAAGAAAACTTGTTTCACAGAAATTCTCCCTAATTAATTCTTATTTAATTCTATTTTTTTTAAACTATTGAATAAAACATGTGGTAATTTAGCAATGAATCATGTATATACGTTAACATTTCTCAAAATAGTTCCAACTCAATATCCATCTCTTTTATAGATTCATAAAAAAAATTCATGAAACGGAATAAATTTCCACTTATCTTGAAAAAAAATATAAATATTTAGGAAAAAGTTATTTCCCTTCATTATTTAATTATAAAATCAATCCTACGTCAGGTTTAGAAAATGTATAAACATTAATAGGGATGGAATAGTTATTAGAATATCTCAAACAACCTGTTATATATTGGATGTCAAGATTTAATCTTTATCAAATAATGGTTCTTGTTTGGAATAATTATTTATTTGATTTCATCCCCTTTGTTGATTATTTACATTACTCATTATGATGGTTACTTTATTACAAAAAAAATATCCCCAAAACCTTGATATTAGTTGATGACTTATACTACATGAAAACAAACACCAGTTGAATTAATATCTATGTAGTATTTCTAATATGTTTTTTTAAAAATATATATTATGAGTTTTACATATTAATTTAAAATAAACATTCAATTCCATCCTTGTAGGAACATCCAAAATAATGTTTTAATAGGGTGAATATTAGATTTATCTTAAATTGCAGCCCAGTGTTGATACATATATTTCATCCCAAAAACATCATTCATTATAGATTTAATGTGTTAGATATTATTCATGATTTCTTCCTTATTCACAATAAAAAATTGTTCATCATAGAAAAGAATGAAATCCTCTTCCTTTTCTGAGTTATTTTTCTCTAGAAGGGCCTTTTTAAATTTGAAAATCATTAAAGGTTCACTTCATTTATCTTTTTCCATATAGATTGAAAATTTTGTTTATTATGATATATATTTTAATGAAAAATATCAAAATTATAATACTTATCTACATGTTTATATTTCTAATTTTTTAAAAATATTTTGAACCTGAAACCACCTATTCATTTTTGTTTTTAGTTTTCAAATTCTATTTATTCAGAATCCATGTCAAAAATTTGATAGCAGTGTGTCTAGTAATATTTCTCCATTGAGTAACCTTTTGATCATACTTAATATTAATGTATATTTTAAAATGATCTATGATGCTACCCTTTATATCCAAAATTGATAATCTTCCCTTCTCATGTGTAACATCACTATAATTTACTCTCGTATAAATAAAACATTGATAGTTACTTTCTCAATGGTCTTCTTAAATTGAAAATCCAAGAAAGATTTTATTTAATTATTACTTGTTGCTTAAATTATGTCTTCATATATTCATTATTATTTGAGTTATGTTGTGTTGGTAAATACCAAAATTCATCATAATAGTGTCTATATGCATCCCAATATTGATATAAATTATCAAGGATTTCAAATTTATTTCATATATATAGTTTATTTTCATTCTAAGAATTCTATCCAGTGGGTTTGTTATTATATGTGGCTCTCATAATATTTTATCCTAGACATATAACACTTTCATGGGTTATAATATAGTGACAAAAAATTGTGCATATTCCCAAATATCAAAAAACAAAAACATCTCAAAAACAATTTATTTCATTTATCCTTACCCACTTGTTATCTATAATTTACGGATTTTACAAACTTGTTGATTTGGTGTAATAACTCAACAATTTTGATCACCATTTGAGGGGGTGGTCTATATAGATTTTCTAACATAGAACCATGAATTATTGGTGGGTTATTAATAATTTTTATCCCCCCACATATGTTAATAAGTTTACATATTTCCAAAAAAAAATTGATAAAAATAGATTTGGTTTGTGCAATTGTGCTAGGACTATGAGAAATCTTCTTCCATGTTCTTAAAGTATATGTTTCATTTGTAAGTATCAAACCATTTTTAATATCATTTTAAGAGTCATTTTAATTACAAATCTTCTATAAAATTAATGTGGTAACACTTATTTTTTGTATATGATTTGGAGGATTTAGGTTGATCAATTTCCATATTTCTCAAGTTTACACTAATCTATAAGCACATTATATTTGATTAAATTATTATCAGCCTCAACTAATTTGAACCTACTCAACCATTCACTATGCGTCTTATGAACTAATTCATGATGCATATTGTTTATTTGTTGAAGAGAATTATTATTTTTCTTAACTCTTTATGATTTTACATACCATTCTGTATCATCGATATTCACTGTGACAATATGAAGCTTCACTAGTGAATAAAGTAATTTTTTTAATAATAGATGTAAAAAATTCAATCTCAAAATTGTTCGGTGAAATTTTTATTCAACAAATATAATATTATCAATCTAATTGAAATTGTTTCTCTATTATATTTTAAAAAATTTGAGAGGGTTTTAACTTATTTATTCAATTCCTCTTCTAATAGAATTAAATTCGTTATTTTGATATAATTTTTTATTCACTAGTAAATTGATATTAGACAATATATACGAAACAAATTTACTAGGAACATTATTTTGATAAAAATTGACTTTATAAAAAATTCCAAGTGTTGATTTATCATTGAACTCATTTTTTTAGATTAATTATTCATCATTAAAAGATTAATAAAAAATAGACTCAACAATGAACATATGGCTAGGATTATTATAATGTAGTAGATATTACAAAAAATTATTTTAGATTTTCTTCAGCTTCCGTTCTACAATATTTTTTCTATTGAGAAAGGCCTTGGAATGTACATTAGATTCATTATTCAAATGAATAGAAACTAGTTCTCCAATATGATGTGCTACTTCAAAAATCTACAAAAAAATTTACTTCATCAACACTCATATAAAAATAGTTTAGAGTGTAAAATTGATCTAACCCGATGGATCCTTTGCTTATATAGCTATTGAAATTCTATTTAGGATCAGTAAATACATCCGAGAGTTGAGTGAATCAGGTGTGGGATGTGTTTCACCAATTACAAAATCTTCATTCATATATTAAACCACCATTAGTTGTGTTACATTATTTAAAATTAGGAATAATATATTTATTTTCAAATTAATAATGATGTCATACGAAATGTAATTCATTTGCATAAAATTGGGTATGTAGTATTGTTTACATGGTTCAACTTAAAGACACAATACTTTTCATGATTTTTTATTCACTCCAAAAATGGTTTCTACACATATTCAAATGTTTACAAAATGGTATGTGATTCCCAAACATGGATAGTGTATCATCACACATATAATTTCTTACTTTTCACATGACCAATTCCCAGAAACATCTCTAAATAGTCGTAAAGTCACACAATGATATCCTGACATACCTTGAGTCCCAGAGTATCTATGCTTTGAAACATATATATGTAAGTGATTATTTTATATGAATTATTATTTTTATATATTATAAACACTATTATGATTAAAAATAAATAAAATATGCCTCCTTAAACATAGTAACTGTTTTGTCAAATTCTATAAGTTATTCAAGAGAAATACTTGCAACTCAACCTCCAATTGTAGCGTGACATTATAAAACTTTAATGTAAAATTAATACATAGTTCTTCAAACTCATTTTAGCTTCTTTTATTTATTTCAAATCAATTATATTATCACTTTATGAATGTTTTGAGAATTATAGGTAAAAAATTTACAAAACAATCATTCTATCCAATATTTTTCATCTTTTTTCCAAATAGTTTTAAAACACCTGAACCAATAACAAAATTAAGGTTGGAAATATATTTATTCATATTTTATGAAAATTTGTATTCATTTAAATATAGGATTGACATACTTTTCAATTTAGGACTCCATGAGAGTTATAGATTCTTTTCTTTCCACTTTATATATTCATTCTATAATTTCTTTTTAAAGACATATTCTCTCTGCATCACTTTATTTTAATATATAAGTTCCTATAAATACTGATAAAACACATATTATTTAATATTTTATTGAAAATAAATTCCATAATTTCCTTAACTTTTTAAAAAAATTATTTCAGTGAATACATTCAATTAGATCATTCATTTTTATATTTATTGAACAGTCCGTATTTGAACCTATAAGGTGAACTATTGTATTTTTAAATAAATATTGTTGGGTGACTTATTTTGACATTAAATATCACAAAATTATTCATATTTAAATGGTAAAAACCATTAATTTAGACTATTCTAGATGGAACATTAATTTTAGTGTAGTAAATTCACTATGAATTCAAATTTGGATAGGACTCATCAAATTAGAAACCACATCCCCATTAGGAAAAAATATACCAAATATGGAATTATAATGATCTCAAATTATGATAATAAATAGAGTAAAAAATTATTAAAAAATAATAAATCTGTAAGAAAAACATGTTAATGATTTCCGGAGCTCAAAAAGTTGGTTAATATTAGATTAAAATATTTGAGTATTTTTTCAATTTCACTCTTATTACCACTTAAAACCCTATATTCTCATCCAAGTTATAAATGTGTGTTTTCATTATTTTCATGGTTTTTTACAAAAATTAGTTAGTTGATGGTAGATGGGATGTTTTTATACTCTATTTATCAAATAAATTTATATGGTAGAGGTCTTGATGTGATGATCCCTTCATCTAATACTTATGATTCTTCTTTCCATTTCTATATTTGTGGTTTTTATATACTCTCAATTTATCTTCCATTTTTCCATTATTATTTTTAAATATTCTATCATTTTCTTATTATTTCTAGAAATATGTTTAAAAATGAGATTGGGTTATACCATCATTATACATTTACACATTCAAAACAATTCTACGATAACCACACTACCCATGGTGTAATTTTTTTAAGTTATTTATAAAATTATCAAATTCTTCACTTAATTTTTTGAATCAATGAGATAATACAATTCCTAGAATATGATATATGAGTTGAGTTATTAATCTCTAAATAAACCAGTCAATAAATTGAATAATTATCACAAATAGAGTGAGGTCGAGTAATGTGTGAATTAATAGAAAGATATATAATTTGAGAAAAAAACCAAAAAAGGGATCAATATGAAAGGTTAAAATATAAAACAAAAACTCAATTAATACTCTCTTATAATATTTTTATGATCCTAAATTTAATAATTACCATAATCTGGACTAGTAGTAACAGTCAAATCATGATGTAACCAAAACATGTTATAAATCGACCCTTGGGTTTAGTTAATTTCATCTTTATGGATGAGGTAAATTATAAAAGTGTTCATGATTTAATGAATCATGTAATCATAATTTAGTTGAATTTAATTTTAGTAATAATTATTAATAAGTAATTGTAGAGGAAGATATATGCCTATTTTAACTACTAAAACATTTTCAAAAAAACCTATCTTTGATGTGTCTTATCAATTAAATTACAATGAAGGAAAAGAAAAATGAAATATCCTTCAAACATAAATTTGCTTCTCATTTTACATTCAAAATCCTTATAACATTCCAATATTAAGAGTGAGTTTCGTTTATTGTTTTCTGAAACAACATTGATAATTTTTTATGTACATCCTCCTTATATAATGACCATATTCATCCAATTTAATATAAAAATATAATAAATAAATTTACAATTAACATGATGGTGTCAACAATGAAGCATTTAAAATTTTTTATTTCTAGAGAGGTGATGAATTTCTTGAAATAATAGGATGTATTTGTATACTTTTATTTCATCTCCTTATCCAATTTTTTATTTTTCATTGTTTTCTATTTCTCAAATTTTCAATTCAGAAATATTATATTTATATTATGATCTATTTTTATTTATTTAATATTTATTTTATATAGATTATGAAAAAGTTACATGTATTTCATTTATATGTACTGTATATTGAACATGGTATTAAGGATTTAATCAAATTATATTAGTTTATGATATGTTTCAACATCCACATATTTGGAGAAGTTTTCCATTTTAAGAATATTGAAATTGGATGAATGTATAAATAAATCATATATCTAGAAATAGTGGTGGTAAATGGTAATAATGAACACGGTAGAACCATTTAATTATTGGATACAAAAGACATTAATTATCAACTAAGATGAATTGTCTTCCTAAACATGGATTCATGCTTTGAATTAAATCTTACATTAATAAAATTTCATTCAAAATATCTTGGACTCTCTTGAATGGAACCAAAAAAGAATTTAAAATAATTTAATTGGGTTTTATATTCATTGAAAAAAATGAATTTATCTAAAGTCCAAATTAAACAAAGATTATTCTTATTCACACATGATGGAACTAAAAAAGACTAGATAGATTATTTATAACCTCAACACATAACTTGTCTGAATTATTTTAAATTTATTTTCATACAAAATTTTTTCCTACATCAGGGGTCATTTATATTCAAAAGGATATATCATGTATGATTTCATCTGAAGGGGATTAAATGTTTGTGTACTTTGAGGGATTCAAGAAATTATTTCCTAATTATCCATATTACCAAATTAGTGACATGATCCTAATTTTTTACCTTTATAAATTACTTTGACTTATGGAGAAGAGCATGGTGGAAGCCAAAACAGGATGAGAATTGGTTGATGAAACACCAGTAGTAGTTTATTCATTTCTTGGAATTATTTCACAAGTTAGAAAATATTTTCATGATCGTGGTACCCCAAATATTAGTGGAGTAAATAATGTAAATATTATTTATCTTAAAGATCATTTAATTATTACTGAGATTGAAAAATTAACCGCTATAGTGAGATAGATTTATTTTTATCAAGAAAATTCAGTCACACTCATAGGAGGCCTCACATATTTTTCATTGATTCACAGAACTGAACCCAAAGTTTCCATAAATTAAAAGATACAATGGATTTTGTATATATATTCATAGGGTGCATATATTAGTAGAAAAAACTACCACATAACTAGAAGATTTATGTAAAAATTATAAAAATAAAATAACCAAGGATGGAATGATTACATTAACATGTGTTTCCAAAGAGCCTATACCCAAGTGGTATAGGCTTCTACATGGAATAAAAAATACCTAGGATAAAATTTGGATAGAGATGAAATTTCATAGGAACTCTAGCATTACTATAGTAGTGATGACACTTTAGTGGTGGAGGCACTGTATTAGTTATTGTAGCGGTGGGGGTGTTGTGACAGGAACTGTAGCGCCTTGAGTGTTGTACCAAAACTGTTCACCGAGGCTTCCTTTGGGCTTAGAAAATGTGATTTCAATCCTTGTATTTATGACACATGGACTTGGGCCTCCAGGATATGCAATGTGTCTCCCTCTACCCAGTCTTAAATATGTATTTTCTTTAAATAATAAATTGAGGCTTTGACCCCATCCTTTAAAAAACATAAACATGCGTCATTGATTTTGACAACAAAAAATTCCACATTTCAGAAAAACATCCAGCTTCCTCCAAATTACCAACATTGTATTTAGTAACCCCATAAGAGATTAAAATCCAAATTATGATCATGTCAACAACAACAAGGTTTATTTTAGTAGATTTAGATTCCAATATTGATGGTATTTTGAAACTAATTTATCTTCTTACAAAGGATGAGATGAAGATTTAGCGTACATAGTTTAAGGAATTTAAGAAGGAAATAAGATATATTTCCACTTCAATCCATTAACTGGTATCAAATAACTCTGAACATATTCATTTCCAACCCACTCAAAATTTAAAATGGAATGACATTGTGATCACATTTAGTAGTGCGATGAATATTGGATGGAAAATTATTTCCATAAGTAAGCAATGATTCAAACTACCATGTGTCATTTAACCTTCACATACAGTAGATGAGTCACTAAAAGATTAATAGAAGGTAAAAAAATACTTGATTATATTCCCTTTAAATAATGAAAAACTATTGAAACATTGGTATAAAAGTTAAATTTGGTTGAGGTGGAAATGAAAAAATAATTATCGGACACAATCAAGAGAGTTCAGATTAACATACCACAACTCAAACAAATTAAACATGCCCTAATGTACACTAATTTATGGAAAAAATATATATAAACTGAAGAGTGAATAAGGGAATCAAAAAATCAATCTTTGAATGAATTTGTTGGAACTCATTACTTCATCTTAATCAATGAAAATAAAGTGTTACGATCCTGGGACATTAACTATACCATGCACTATTTGGAAGTTTCCCTTTCCTAATTATTTATGTGATTTGGGTGCTTTGATAAATGAAATGATTCATGCTTTTTTATCTTCTTCATATATAGGTGAGATAATGCTGAAAAAAGTAGTGGTCAAATTAGATAATGGATCTATGACTTATTCAATGGGTGTCCGTGAATATGTACTTGTTTAGCTAAGGGACATAGACATTCCAATGAATTTATACACGATTAACATGCATGATGACCTCGTATGTTTTTTTTAATGAATTGACCTGGGTATCCCTATAAACCAGAACCCAACCTAATCCATCACATACCTAAAGGGCGTTCCAGATGCCCATGGGATGGAGATAAGCCCCTGAGAATTGATGACAAAACTGATGGAATGATTTCACCAAACTTGAGAAACCAAACAACCTACATATAGAATGATGATAAAATAATGTATGGCTAAAATTTATATATTCCATAAATATAAGAGAAAAATAGAATCTGTATAAATAAAATAGTAGCTAAATAATTCAAAAGATTAATCTTACTTCAATTGACCCAAAACCAATAGTTACTACAATGATGGTAGGGACGAACTCCAACCTTATCAGCATCAGATACCCATCCCACCTGACACAAGCCTCACTACCTCAATATGGTGACTTTATATTTCTTATATTAGAAGACAAACAAAGGACTATGTACCACCAAATCACTGCACAAGGTGGGAGCTAATAGTCTCGGTTTGGATCCCATCTAGGTGTTCCATATTAACTCTCTACATAGGAAATATTGTATGATTATTTAAAAATTTAAAACATGACATGATATGAAGTAATGATGTTTTATAAAAAACAATGTAAAAATTTCCCTTTGTCACAACCCATCATCGGGACCCATGCCATGACTACCCCAAGCCCGCCTTCCATAGGCCAGGGTCTGGCAACTAGCACTAAAGGCATAAAACCCGATAAAATTGGGAAGGCATTGCCTTATAGAGTAAACAAACACAACAGAGTAATCCAGCAGAAGTAAACACTAAGTAAAACTGGGTACAATAGTAAGTGCAGAGAGTAAATGGGCCAGAATAAAAACCCAAACTGAAAGTAAAGTACAAATGGAAACAAAGTACATCAACATAAAGTAATGCAGCAATGTCGAGCCATCTGCTGGATGTCCCAACTGAAGGGTGGGTAAAGATAGCCTCCTCAGCTCCTCGGGTCCAGCCATCAGCTCTGTGTATGTCCCTCCCAGTGGTCCACCTCTAGGTACCTGCATTCTCCACAAACCTCAGCCACGATTAGTGTTATCTGTCATCTATATCCAATACAACGTAGTGTGGGCATAGCCTGTGCAGGGGTGAGTATACGCTACTCAATAGGGACCCCGAGACCCCCAAATTTCTCCCAGAATCCACAAAGGATAATCCACAAAGGAAATATACAATCACGAACTATCATCCAACACTACTTAAGTATATGCCCATACATATACCTAAGTCATCAATTCCAGTTTGGCTCCAACATCCGATCCCAAGTTCGATCATGTCCATACATGATAGTACAACCCAATCCAAAAAAGAACGCACAACACAATCCATATAGGAAAGCAAGTCAATCATATCAAAGATAATGATTGAAAGTGAAGACTCAGCTCACACAAGTATACTTCTTCGTAAGGTGAATGTGATTATAATATGTAGCCACTGAATCATCTATGCTGGGACCCATGTAGTATACAAAAACCAGCTACTCTGCCAGACCCACGTAGGATACAAGAACAGAGTCAATGTCGTCGAACCCATGAAGGATTTCAGTACGGTCTTCATCACTATCGAACCCACAGAGGATTTCAGTGCAGTCTTCATTGCTGCTAAACCCATGGAAGATTTCAGTGCAGTCATCATCGTCGTAAAACCCACGGAGTATTTCAGTACGGTCTTCATCGCTGCAGAACCCACGGAGGATTTCAGTGCAGTCTTCATCACCGTCGAACCCACAGAAGATTTCAGTCCGGTCTTCATCACTACCGAACCCACGGAGGATTTCAGTGCAGTCTTCATCGCCATCGAACCCACGGTGGATTTCAGTACGGTTTTCATCGCTACCGAACCCACATAGGATTTCTGTGCAGTCGTCGTCGATGCTGAACCCACAGAGGATTTCAGTGCAGTCATCTTCGTCGTCGTAGTCGCAACCACCTCTAGGGTTCTCGCACACAACATGCTCAATTCAGGGAGGGTCCGCTCCATGTGCCAAGGGGGTCGATACATCAACTGACACGTCGTCCGGAGTTGATGTATCCCAAAGTTCCATATTGACAAGAGGAACTCAATGTGACAGATGGCTCGTCAATCGGACGCTCTGTCTGGGATTTATTGGCTTTTTCGTTCTAGGGTCCCGGTTGGTTTTTTAGTCAAAACCAACCCGACCGCACTCCAACTACGTCCAAACCTCGAGCAGAATAAGCCAAAAGGTCCGTCTCACAAAGAGGAATCCAAAAAAGTTGATGGAACGTCAATCGGACGTCCGGAGCTTAAGTTATAAGTGTTTCCGCTCCAAGGACTCGGTTGGTTTCGTGTTCGAACCAACCCGACCATACCCAAAGTTATCCGAAACCTTGAGTGTAATATACTGAAATGGCCGTATCGTTCCAAGGATTGCTACGCAACTGAAGGTGCGTCGATTGGAGGTATGTTGCCCATGTTATGGGGAAAAGACAGAAAATGGTCCGAAAGTGGGGGGTCTGGGCCCGGTCCGACCTGGCCCAACCCCCCAGGGTCGGCCCGAACCGGGTCGACCCGACCCGGGTCTGGGTTCGGCCCGGTGGGCGCGGCCCGGCCCGGCTGTGCACGGACCAATCTGGTCCGCGTAACCCAGCCCGGCCCGGCCGGGTGGCACGCTGGCTCGGCCAGCGGCCGAGCATGGGGGGACGCAGTCCCCCCCTCCCTTCTTGCTTTGCGGACGCGGCGGATGCCTTGTCCTCATTCAGATCTCGCTCGGTCATGGGATCCTGGTCGCCAGCCACCGCGGTTTCTTCCGTGGCGGTTCCTCCTGGCAGTGCGCTGGGACGTCGTCGCGCCGACGACCCACACTGCCGGTGAAGTCCACGGGCCACCGAAGCCGCTCCGGTGGTCTGTTCTTTCTCCCGTCTGTACCTGGGGTCGTCTCGGGACCCGTAGATTACTGCGATGGACACCAATTGCTCAATGGTCCTGTTTCATCGTCACCCAATGTTCCACGCATCAAGAACAGAGAAACGGTGGGTTCAGACTTGTTCGCTGGTTCGCACCCACTGCATTAGTGGTTAAAACGACTTCCAACAATTAAAACACATGTCGAGGATATAAACCACATAAATTAAATTAAACCAAAACCCCCTACCTCGAAGAAGATATCGAACGAGGATCGTCGCAGGAAAAGACGTCGCGGAAGACGACGTCGCGGAAGAGGATCTGGGGCGTCGTGGTACACGGCGTCACAGAGAAGAGGATCGTTGGCATTGCGGTACATGGCGGCACGTCGTCGATCTCCTAGGAACTTGTGTTCTTCATCATCTTTCATTAGAGGCCAGCGTTCTTCGCTGTTCTTCTCATTTTTCAATGAGTAAGAACATTCATCAAGACTAGAGTAATTTCTCTCCAAGTCTCCTCGCACAACACACTAACAATAATAAAATAAGGCTTTGCCTTATTTTAGTACTCACTCCATCCCTTTTTGGAATTCAAGAATTAAATCACGATTTAATTAACGTGCGTTGACCAATTAAAGAGGCGTCTAATAATCCAATTAAATGCGAGAGTTGACTTGGAATTTAAAAAGGGCGTACAGGTGTGTTACACAAAAATTAATGGGGGTTTTCCAAATTAATGGATGGTTTGAGGAAGTTGAATAGGTGGGGCTCATGTGGGGCCCACCTCAGTAATATCCTATCAATAGGTGTCAGGATTTAGTGGGTACCACCTCAACTTCCATATGTAGGTTTAAACTACTTAGAATAAAAATAAAATTTTGGGCAGAATATTTTCTTTTATTCTTTAGTTAACTCGTTTATTTAATAACCTCACCCGAGAAAACGCAACTTTGAAAAAGGTGTTCCTAAGCAATTACCGGTGCTACGGTTTCATCGGTGCCCTTGGATTTTGATTCTGAGCACCGTTTCAAAAGTTAAGAAAACCCGCTCGTTCATTCACTGAACGTACCCGAGCTAAACTTTGGAAAATGATTCCGGGCACACTGGGGGTCGGAATCAGGTTCCATCAGAAACTACATACTCGTAAAATCCCAACAAAAATTAAGAAAAAAAAATTTCCCTTGAAATTTACGGGTTTTAACATTCATCCCACCTCAGGTATTTATTTTCCTGTAAAGACACATCATAAACTAGGGGAACAAATGTGGGTACAGTGCATGCATCTGAGCCTCCCATTCCCAAGTGCTCTCCTGGAGGTTCCCGTGCTGCCATATGATGCGCACTATAGGAATCAACCACCCACATAGGAACCGCTCATGTCGATCCTCAATCTCCACCGAGACCTCTGCAAAAGTCACCCCATCATTGATGTCCAGCTCCCCATGGTCGATGATATGCGTCGAGTCGTGCACGTATCTCCTCAACTGAGATATGTGGAAGATGTCATGCACCCGGTGCAACTGAGGTGGTAGAGCCAGGTGATAAGCCACCTCTCCTATCTTGCTGAGAACCTGGAATGGCCCGATTAAGCTCGCAGACAACTTGTAGCCTCGTCCAAATCTCTATAATCCACGTCGAGGTGAGACCCACAAGAAGATGTAGTCGCCAACCTCGAACTCTTGTGGTCTCTGCCTCTAGTCAGCATAAGACTTCTGTTGTCTCTGAGCTGTCCTCATCCGCTCCTGGATGACCTGGACCATCTCTGTCATGGCCTTGACCATCTCTGGTCCCACAAATGCTGACTCCCCAGGGTCTGTCTAACACATAGGTGAACTACAAGGTCGGACGTACAATGCCTCGTATGGTTCCATCCCGATGGTGGAGTGGTAGCTATTGTTGTACGCAAACTCCACCAAGGGTAGGTGGTCCTCCTAGCTACGACCAAAGTCGAGGACACATGCACGGAGCATGTCCTCGAGTGTCTGAATGGTCTTCTCCATCTGACCATCTGTCTGAGGGTGAAAGGCGGTGCTCAGATGTAGCTATGTCCCGAATGCCTCCTACAACCCCTTCCAAAGCTGGGAAGTAAAGTGAGCATCTCGATCAGAGATGATAGATGATAGAACACCACGAAGCCGTACAATCTCTGGAACGTAGAGACGTCCCAAGATCTCTACTGAGCCCTGCTCTCTGATGGGTAACAAGTGGGCCGACTTGGTGAGTCGGTCGACAATCACCCAAATGGAGTAATGAAATCTAGAAGTACGTGGAATTCCAGTCATGAAATCCATAGATATCCCATCCCACATCTACTCTGGGACCTCCAAGGGTTGTACCAAGCCTGCTGGTACCTGGTGCTCCGCCGTCACCTGCTGGCAGGTGAGGTATCGAGAAACGAACTCTACTAGAACCTTCTTTATACCCATCTACCAGTGCTATCTTCTGAGATCCTGGTACATCTTCACCACTCCTGGATGTACCGCTAAATTGGAAGTGTGAAATTACCTCAGTACCTCCTCCTGTAAAGCAGTTGGTACCATGGTACGTCCTCTGAAAAGGACATCGTGCTCTCCTCTTACAGAGAATCCAACAGGTGCATGTCCTAAGGATATCTGTGCACGCCGCGTCTCGCAGTCAATGTCCCCACGCTGTGCCTCTATGACCTGCTGTAGAAGTGGAGGAGTGACTGAGGAAAGTATGCTCCAAATTTATCCACAAAGGATATCTGCAAAGTGGCTAGCTGCTCTGTCGCCTCTCCAAGTATCTAAATTCCCATCCTCCTGCTGAGAGAATCGACTACTTCGTTCCACTTTCCATGAGTATATACTATCACAAAGTCATAGTCCTGGAAGAACTCAAGCCATATCCTCTATCTCAGGTTTAGGTCCTTATACGAGAAGATGTTCCTAAGACTCTGGTGGTTAGAGTAGACTGTAAAGCGCTCACCCATCAGATAGTGTCGTCACATCATCAGAGCGAAGACCACAACTACTAACACCAGGTCATGGGTAGCATAGTTTTGCTGATGCTGCCTCAAATATCATGATCCATTGGCGATCAATGCTCTCTCCTGCATCAGGACACATCCGAGTTTGGTCCCTAATGCATTGTAGTAGTCTATGTACCCTACTCCCTCCTCCGGTAGCCTCAAGATAGGTGTGCCGGTCAATCTCTGTCTCAGATCCTGGAAGCTCTACTGACATCTATCTGACCACACAAAGGGGTTCCCCTTCTTTTTCAAAGATCAAAGCGGTGCCGCAACTCTGGATAAGTCTGGAATGAATCTCCGGTAGTACCCAGCTATCCACAAGAAACTCCGCACCTCTGTCACGCTCCTGGGTGGCTCCCAAGCTAGCACTGCCTTGATCTTCGCAGGGTCCACCACAACTCCCGCCTCAGAGATGACGTGTCCCAAGAAGTGGACCTCAAGTAACTAGAACTGACACTTTGAGAGATTACCATAATGATGGTGCTATCGGAGTGTGTCTAGTACAACCCGCAAGTGATAGGCGTGCTCCTCCTCAGTGGCCGAGTATATCAATATGTCGTCAATAAAGACCACGAAAAATCGCTCAAGGTATAGCTGAACGATCCTGTTCATGGGACCCATGAACGCCGCTCGAGCATTGGTTACACCGAATGGCATAACCAAGAACTCATAGTGGCCATACCGATATCTGATGGCCGTCTTCTGTACGTCCTCGTCC
Source organism: Viscum album (assembly GCA_963277665.1). Classification (NCBI taxonomy): domain Eukaryota; kingdom Viridiplantae; phylum Streptophyta; class Magnoliopsida; order Santalales; family Viscaceae; genus Viscum; species Viscum album. Next base: position 1,732,484,529 of record OY728161.1, on the reverse strand, counting down.
TGAACTCTGAGCTGATGATAACCTGATGTGTGGTCTATCTTCGAGAACCACCGTGGTCCCTTGAGCTGATCAAAGAGATAGTCAATCCTCAGTAGTGGATACTTGTTCGTCACAGTCACCTGGTTTAGGCGACGATAATATACACATAGTCGCAAGCTCCCGTCGGCCTTCTTGTCGAACAATATTAGGGAAGACCAGGGTGAAACACTAGGTCGAATGAATCCCTTTCCCTACAAGTCCCCCACCTGTACCCGTATCTCTCAAAGCTCAGCAGGAGCCATCCGATATGCTGGAGTGGAAATCAGGGTTTCCCCGAGGTACAGGTCAATATATAATTCTACCTCTCTGCGAGGAGGTAGTCCTAGAATGTCATCAGGGAAATCATCCGCATACTGATCCACCACTGCAAGAAAACTAGGACTCCACACATCAACTTCTCTTATTATGAGGCTAGACAACTGATGATTAATTGGCTTTCATCTCCTCTGTGTGAGTCCATCCAGTGCTCCTAAGGTTCCCTTCTCGTCGGTGAAGGTGAACCTGCTCCCATCGGTGAGAACACATCGCACCTTGTGCCTAATACAGTCGATCTGAGCATTGACTGTAGATAACCAATTTATGCCCAAGATGACGTCGTAAGGCCTCGACGCTGCTAAAAGAAGATCCCAGCCGAAGCTCTCACCTCCTAGAGTAAGCTCACACTGCCGACACCAGTGCGTAATCATCGAGTCTGCTCCAGTTGGAGTCTCTAGCCATAAGGATCGAGCAAATGGCTCCGTCAGAATCTCCGAGCTCAAAACAAGGGCAGAAAAATTGAAAGAATGACTCAATCCTATGTCTATAAGAACTAAAACAAGGGTAGAGTAGACACAGATAGTACCTCGAATCATCTCTAGCACACCGTGGTCGTAGGCCTCCTCTACCTGAAGCTGAGCCTGTCTCTGCCCGCCAGCTCCCTGTGGTCGGGGTGAACCTCCTGGTGGTGGTGGTAGTAAAGCCTCAAAGCGTCTCCCACCACCTGATGCTCGGCCAGCTCCCATGCCTCGTCCTATTGCTCTCTACGGACCACCCCGGTAGAACCTCTCTCTCTGCCTGGGTGGCCCCTCAACCGTCTGCTGCTCCTCTGCAAGGCGAGTTGGGCAGTCACAAGCCATGTGGCCCTGCCCGCCGCATGTGTAGCACTGTATCAACCTCAGAAGGCTGGGTCTACACCATGTGCCCCACACCTCTGAGCCACTGTCCTGAGGTATTCTGACAAATGGTCCAGTCCTCCTGGACCACTGTGACATCCATCGACTTCCAGCTGTAGAAGACTCTGCTACGTGCCTCCCGGCGGTAGGTCTCACTGCTGGATTAGGCTCAGTGAGAAATCTCTCTATGAGAAGAGCTCGCTCCAGTACTCCTGCCTGTGTCAGAATACTGAGGGAGGTCATCGATACCCTAATATCATGCCTCAGTCCCTGCTCGAAGGTCCGGGCCCGAATGAATGGGTCTCGTACCATATCTGTTGAATAGCGAGAGAGATCGGTAAATCTCGCCGAGTACTTGGTGACCATCATGCTGCCCTGCCACAGCTGTAGTAGCTCCTGGATGCGCACCACACGGAGGGTGGCTGGGACGAACTCCGAATAGAAGAGGCTCTAAAATTCCATCCAGAGGAGAGATGACTTGTCGTGCACCTAGAGCATCAAGCTCCACCATCTTACTGCTTCCATGTGCAGGAGGCTCACTGCAAGGATTGCCGTGAGGTCAGTTGGTGTCCCCACTAGCTTGAAAACTCAAACTACTGCTGTAACACCCCAGGTAAATAAAGAATATGAAATTTTCATATTTATCCATATTTTTGAATAAAATATTAATATGACTTTAAAGGGGACACTATGCTCGATGGCGTACCCAACACGCAACAACGAGTTTCTTGGGAATCTTACGTTGCACTCTAAAAATAAAATAATATTATTTTAAATGGTAGTTAACATGTAGCCATTGTATTGGCGGGAATAGATAGAAATAAGTAAAATATGATTATATATGTTTTTTAATGTTTTTACATTTATCCAATAAAAGCTAAAGGCTTAAAATACGGAAAGAATTAAATTTTAGGTGTATATGCCCTAGTTTTCACTAAAGGTTCACTTATCGCCTTTTAATGGAGAACTGTCATTAAATATAGTTTTTATCACTCTTATACATTATTTTGGACCAAATAAAACTCTTATTAAGAATCGGGATATCAAATTTTACTTTGTTCAATTTGTTTTTGGTATTTTTCCGATAAAGTTCATTTTTTAATGAATAGTGTAGAATGTTGTGTTTTAATTCAAAAACACTTTTTAATCTAATTTATTTATATGATTAGATTATATTTTTAATTGGTTTTAAAGTGAAATTAGAAAATATTTTTACCATTAAATCCAATAGTGATCGTTGGAATCAATTTCACTTTGAAATCAGAATTAAACTAGTGTCAATCTTTTGATACTTATTGTTTTATAAAAACACGCTATTTGCTCTGACAGCGGGAATTAATTATTAAATTAATGAATGTGACTAATATGTTTTGAATTTTTTAAAACGGACTTCATTTTTGATTTCGTAATATCAAATATAGCTTAGGGTGAATTTTTGGGATTTTTCTGAAAAACTTCAATTTTTGATGAATAGTGAAACCACTAAGTGGTACTTATAAAAACTGATTTTTCCGTTTAAATGAAATTTTTCCATCATTGTGTTTTGAATTTCAAAAATCCGACATACATGGTTGTCATTAAGAAGTAAAATGTGGTTCAATGAGATTATAATAATTTTTTGGTGAATAGTAACTTATTAAGTTCTTAATCGCTATTAGAGGTAATTAGTATAATTTAAGGTAAAAATGATATTATAAGAATGTGAAAACACCATGACACTTGTCTTACACCTATTGGGTGAGTCATGGCCGACCAAGACAAGCCATGGGCCAACTTGGGGACCCCATGGAGCCACTTTAGTTGGAAAATGACAATAATATATTTTTATTTAATGTTAAAATTAAATTGACCCAAACATGAGTTGTTTTACTAAAACAATTATTAAGTAGGGTTAAACAAGTCAAAATTTTGATTATAAATAGTAATTGGAAAGATAAAAAGATTTCCTACATCATAGTATTTTTTTTATAATTTTTAAACATTAAATAAAGTAAATTATTTATGACATAATAATGATGCAGCGATGACATCATTATTTGACGATTTAAATAAAATGGAAAGACAATGTAAAATCTATGAACTACACATGTCCAAAACCAATTGGATGAGTGGATTTCGAAGCCTTATCACCTTATCCACGAATTATATCAATGTGGGACCTTTTGAAACCGAAACACATTTTCAAATAAAGTAATATTTCTTACTTTCCAAAAGTGCCCCTCCTCTCCTCTTATAAAAGGCCCCCACCTCTACTTCATTTTACACACTCCTAAAGCCATTGGCTCGGCCAACCCCTTCCCATTTACTCTCTCCACATCCCTCTCCTCATCCTAGAGGATTCCATTTTGGCAGAATCCTTTCAAAGGAAGCCTTTAGTCTCAAATCGAAAGGAGTTACATTTTTATAGGTAATTCATTCTCTCATGTTCATTTGTTTTATTTTGCTTCTCCAACCCCTCAACTCTTTTTATTTACTTCTTTTGTAACCAAACCAGTATCTTAAATATACTAGGATGTTGTTATAAGATTTATTCGAGCTACACTCTCACACAACTACATCAAATGGTTAAAGAACATACGGTTTCCGTGGATGGCGAAATTCTGCCTCCCGAAACGATGATTGTTCAATACTCATTTAACACCTTCAAAGGTGGCCATTATGATGTCACTATTTTTATATATGATATATAATATTTTTATGTTTTACTTATTCTTCTGTATTTTTCATTTTCGTCTTACCTTTATGGCTTCCATTATGGGTATACGCGATATATTCATTTAAGGAAGTGCGGACTACCGCCCCCTCAAAGTGATTTGATTCGTTAAAATACCATATGTGGGATGTATAAAGGATGGAAATATGATATTATATATGATATTATACTGTAATTATAATATACCTTTATATCATTATTATTCCATTCTATAAAATACGAAATAGAAATGAAAGTAGCGTTCATGCGTACGTACGGCATACCGTCTCCATGAACGGTGCATTTCATTTCTTACCTCTAAATAATTATGTAATGTTATAAATGCATGAATGTACTGGATATATATGACATATATGATATCTAAATAATGAATACAATTCTGGATATAATAAACATTTGGCCACACGAACAACATGTAATTGTAAGAAGTCCACTTTCGACTTAAGAACCAAATATCGGCAAAACAAATATTATTAACTTAAATGATTACATAATTTTTATGACATGGTAATAAGTGGTATAAAATTAATAATTAACTTGAAAAGGTTATTAAGGAAGTATAAATTAGCTCAAGTTTACTATTCAGGAGATTAAAGAACGATCGAGTCAAGTCGGACCCGAGGTAAGGGATCCTACACCTCTCTTTCTTTTTAAGTACACTCTTTTATGTCATTTATTTTAAGCTCATCTTTCTAATGATTGGGATGTTCTTTTATATTAAATTTACTGTAATTTTTATGTTCATGTGATGAGAGACCCTATTCTCTCTCATCAATCCATTTTGGAAGTTTTGAGTGGCGCCGTTAGGCTGCCGAACTTTCGTAAGAGATCTAACCTCTCTCTTTCTTTTTAAGTACTCTCCTTTATGTCACTTATTTTAAACTCCTTGCAATGTTGGGGGATTTTCTTTTATATTCCACTTTCTGTAAATTCTATTGTAATATTATGGGATACTCTATTTGATCTCATCAATCCATATTCGGAAGTTTTATGTGGCGTCGTTAGGCTGCCGAGTTTTCGTAAGGGATTTTTCATCTCACTTTTATTCCCATGAGATTTATGCTACATTCGCCACAAATTCCATTAAGTGGTGTATGTACTGCCCATTATTCTACTATTTGTGTAATATAATTTCGTTTATGAGTATTTACATCAATGACCTATTGTCTTTCTTTCATGGGGTGTATGTTTTGAAAGATACCCAAGTCCGTAAGGGAACCTTTCACCCTCCTCTTTTTTAAAAGACTTCTTTTATTGGGTCTTTTAATTTACATATTTTTATGTTGGGATATGTTCTCATACATCCTTATTGATGTAAATTTTAAGTCCAACTGATGAGATACACTTTTTATCTCTCATCAACTCATTTTCATGTGATGCTGTTAGGCTGTCAAGGGAACTTTTTAACCCAATTTCGATTTCTTTGGGTTCAACATGTAGTCATTGAATATGTCATCCATTGATTATGTGTGAATGACATTTTATTGTTTTACACTTAATATTCACTTATATTGGGTGTATTTATATTTTTCCCACATATTTTTGAGATTGATTTGTCCTTAATTTAAGGATACCTTCTTTATAAGGGATTTCATCACATTTGACATTTCTATTGAGGGTTCATTGTTGTTATGCACCAATTCACTCTTATATGGTGTATATACTGTCCTTTGGAGTATTATATCATGTATCCAATTATTCTCATGATATTAAAAAGTTCTGACTATATGTTATTCCACAATTATTGTATTCAGGTGTCTCTAATTTTGGTAAAACCCCTTTAACCAAAATATCGCTTTAAATGTTTTAATGATTTGTTCATATCCATGTTTTCAAAATGGTTTTAAGGATTTATTTATATTGATATTAATGGTTTAAAATTTTAAGCTTCAAGGTGGTATGGTACTTCGTCTTAATCTCCTTTCATTGAGGCATATTTTATTTTATACACAACTTTCTTTTATACGGTGTATAAACCCCTTTGACTTTTACGTTTATTAAAAGGGAATCTTTTTTATACGAAGCGTTTACTAAACGACAAAAAGGGAATGTTTTTGTCGTACGTATGCGGCGACAACGACTTCTCCGTCCTCGTGACCGTTATTTGAGTTTCGGCTTCCTCTACAAGCCATACCTTCTTTTTAAAAGAAAAATAAATACCATGTTTTACTTTTCTTTTATTTTGGTATTGAAAATGGTTTTCATAATGTTTTTATATCAATGTGTTGTATTGATATCTCATGATTGAAATGTGGAAATTTTATGTTTCCTTTATGCATGTTTTATGTGATATGATTATGTTATGGTTCTTGGGCATTATTATGAAGACGGGTGGTTCCGTGATAAACTAAGGGCGGGTGAGCCCGTTATAGCTCTCCAATGCATTGGGTAACGCGAAGGAGTGAAATGTTAAGGTTTCTCCGAAGAGATTTAGGGAATATACTGTGATGGGTATTCCAAACGTAACCAAGAGGGTTACTCCCTACATAAAAATGTTATGAATGCCTCAAGTTAAGTTTACGTCTTATGTTTTCTATGATTTATTCATGATTTGATATGCCTATGTTTTATGGGTAAAGTATGATTTCATTATTATGTATATATGAACTCATGTTTCCTTTCCATATTTTTATAACCCTTACTGATCTTTTTATGCTCATCCCAAGTTTTTTGAAATGTTTTTCACAGGTCAAGGGAAAGGTACATGATGTGATGATAGTGTCAAGGGTGTGTCAAGAAATAATCTTTGTTTTATTTTAAATAGGATTCCGTTGATGGGAATAATGAATATTATCTTTTATGTAACCACATTGATTAAATGTGGAATGTAATGCAAGTTTCATGATCTAATTCTCTAAAACTCTAAACCTGAAAAGATCCTCAATGTGTCATCTTGTAATAACTCAAGATTAAGTAAGGTTTAAGGCTGAGGCCTTATAGTTGGTATCAAAGGTCGGTTTAGATAACTTTAGAGGTTAGGGTATTCTTTAAGCACAAGTGGAATTACCATAATGGTTAGGATTTCAGAAAGAGTCCTAGTTTTAGATAAAGTGAATTAGTAAGTGTATCTTAGTGTTTACCTTACTCATTAGTACATGATGGTTTTGTTGATATACTCACACTGACATTTCTGTTCTTAGTGAATGGATGGATCTAGCAGGCACCAAAGAGACAAGAGGGTTGAAGGAAACTGTGGTGGTTCTATGATTAAGATACAAGATAAAATGGGGGATTCAATGAGGAAACTCATGGTTGTTCTAAACCAACTATCAAGGAGTCATGATCAACCACTTGAACCTTGGTATTATCTTTAATGCATCATGTACGAGATGGCCAGTCGATGTGGAAGTTCAGGTAATAATTATAAAGGTAACCATTAGAGTTTATATGATCCTTACTTTTGAGGTAATTATGGGTTATTATATGATATGCTGGGAAATGAAAGGAATGAGATAAACTTGAGGTTAAAATATAAAGATTTTATCTCATTTTGGGGAATGTTTTAAGAATTATATAGTTTTGGAAAAAGGACAACACGCAGACCGTGTGACATCCCGCCGCGTCGGACAAAGCCGCGGGAATCGAACCCACAACCAAAGTGCGACTGGTATTTATCGCCTACCACTGGACTGCGTGAAGTCCCTGGTTAGTTTGACTGATTCTTTTTTTTATGAGTAAGTTGATTTTGGGTTATTTATGAAAATGATTAACCTATCATGGAGGATATGTGATTAGGATAATTACTTTTCAATGCGAGACTTTAAGAGAAACTGATTTTGTTTGGAGATAAATGTTACGATTTAGCTTGGAAGACTATGTGACTAAATCCTTCAAATATTTGGGTTTCAATCTTAGATTGGTTTACTTTGAAGAATTTTATGGAAAAATTGTTTATCTAATGGTCCTCATTTAACTTTGGGTTTTGTTGGACAAATTTTGGAGATTAAGAATAGATTTTCTTTTTATAAAGGGTTATCCTTTTCTGGATTATCTGATCTTGTACTAGCCTTTTTGGTTTTGGTTTTGGTTAAAGTATAAAGACATGGGAAGTCTATAGTTCTCTTTTGTGGATTAGGCGCTTCTCTAAAAGTTGATTATAGTACTCTTAATGTGAACAAGTCTCCCTAAATACTCATCTTTTGGAAAAAATATGAGTTTGACTAAGGAACCTAGTAAAAGTTGAAAGTCAACATGATAAGTGATTATGCTTCCTTATGAATAAATTCCTCAATAAAATTTAACTTAAAACAAAAATGTTGTCTATTAACTTTTCCTATTGGGTAATCGAATACCGTTTAACCCATCACAAGTTTGTGATTTTCTTGTGGTTAACTTTCTCCTAAACATGTTTTCTATCACTCTCTATCAGAACATGACCCTTTTTTTTCCTCCATGTCCATATTTTCATACTTGGAATCCTAGTATGGGTTAACTCGGGTGACCTCTGTGCTTATCTTTCTTTATTTTAAAGTGATTGTTTTACCGACTCTTGTTCCGATGTGGGACTTTCAAGGATGTTTCCAAGTTCAATTTTAAATTTGCGAGGACGCAATTCCCAAAAGGGGGGAAGGATGTAACAGCCCAGGTAAATAAAGAATATGACATTTTCATATTTATCCATATTTGTGAATAAAATATTAATATGACTTTAAAGGGGACACTATGCTCTATGGCGTACCCAACACGCAACAACAAGTTTCTTGGGAATCTTACGTTGCACTCTAAAAATAAAATAATATTATTTTAAATGGTAGTTAACATGTAGCCGTTGTATTGGCGGAAATGGATAGAAATAACTAAAATATGATTATATATGTTTTTTAATGTTTTTACATTTATCCAATAAAAGCTAAAGGCTTAAAATACGGAAAGAATTAAATTTTAGGTGTATATGCCCTAGTTTTCACTAAAGGTTCACTTATCGCCATTTAATGGAGAACTGTCATTAAATATAGTTTTTATCACTCTTATACATTATTTTGGACCAAATAAAACTCTTATTAAGAATCAGAATATCAAATTTTACTTTCTTTAATTTTTTTTTGGTATTTTTCCGATAAAGTTCATTTTTTAATGAATAGTGTAGAATGTTGTGTTTTAATTCAAAACCACTTTTTAATCTAATTTATTTATATGATTAGATTATATTTTTAATTGGTTTTAAAGTGAAATTAGAAAATATTTTTACCATTAAATCCAATAGTGGTCGTTGGAATCAATTTCACTTTGAAATCAGAATTAAACTAGTGTCAATATTTTGATACTTATTGTTTTATAAAAACACGCTATTTGCTCTGACAGCGGGAAATAATTATTAAATTAATTAATGTGACTAATATGTTTTGAATTTTGTAAAACAGACTGCATTTTTGAATTCGTAATATCAAATATAGCTTAGGGTGAATTTTTGGGATTTTTCTGAAAAACTTCAATTTTTGATGAATAGTGAAACCACTAAGTGGTACTTATAAAAACTGATTTTTCCGTTTAAATGAAATTTTTCCATCATTGTGTTTTGAATTTAAAAAATCCGACATACATGGTTGTCATTAAGAAGTAAAATGTGGTTCAATGAGATTATAATAATTTTTTGGTGAATAGTAACTTATTATGTTCTTAATCGCGATTAGAGGTAATTAGTGTAATTTAAGGTAAAAATGATATTATAAGAATGTGAAAACACCATGACACTTGTCTTACACCTATTGGGTGAGTCATGGCCGACCAAGACAAGCCATGGGCCAACTTGGGGACCCCATGGAGCCACTTTAGTTGGAAAATGACAATAATATATTTTTATTTAATGTTAAAATTAAATTGACCCAAACATGAGTTGTTTTACTAAAACAATTCTTAAGTAGGGTTACAGAAGTCCAAATTTTGATTATAAATAGTCATTGAAAGCTAAAAAGGTTTCCTACATCATAGTATTTGTTTTATAATTTTTAGACATTAAATAAATTAAATTATTTATGACATAATAATGATGCAGCGATGACATCATTATTTGACGATTTAAATAAAATGGAAAGATAATGTAAAATATATAAACTACACATGTCCAAAACCAATTTGATGAGTGGATTTCGAAGCCTTATCACCTTATCCACTAATTATATCAATGTGGGACCTTTTGAAACCGAAAAACATTTTCAAATAAAGTAATATTTCTTACTTTCCAAAAGTGCCCCTCCTCTCCTCTTATAAAAGGCCCCCACCTCTACTTCATTTCACACACTCCTCAAGCCTTTGGCTCGGACAACCCCTGCCCATTTACTCTCTCCACATACCTCTCCTCATACTAGAGGATTCCATTTGGGCAGAATCTTTTCAAAGGAAGCCTTTAGGCTCAAATCAAAAGGAGTTACATTTTTAAAGGTAATTCATTCTCTCATGTTCATTTGTTTTATTTTGCTTCTCCAACCCCCTAAAATCTTTTTATTTACTTCTTTTGTAACAAAACCAGTATCTTAAATAAACTAGGATGTTGTTATAAGATTTATTCTAGCTACACTCTCACACAACTACATCAAATGGTTAAAGAACATACGGTTTCCGTGGATGGCGAAATTCTGCCTCCCGAAACGATGATTGTTCAATACTCATTTAACACCTTCAAAGGTGGCCATTATGATGTCACTATTTTTATATATGATATATAATGTTTTTATGTTTTACTTATTCTTCTGTATTTTTCATTTTTGTCTTACCTTTATGGCTTCCATTATGGGTATACGCGATATCTTCATTTAAGGAAGTGCGGACTACCGCCCCCTCAAAGTGATTTGATTCGTTAAAATACCATATGTGGGATGTATGAAGGCTGTAAATATGATATTATATATGATATTATACTGTAATTATAATATACCTTTATATAATTATTATTCCATTCTATAAAATACGAAATAGAAATGAAAGTAGCGTTCATGCGTACGTACGGCTTACCGTCTCCATGAACGGTGCATTTCATTTCTTACCTCTAAATAATTATGTAATGTTATAAATGCATGCATGTACTGGATATATATGACATATATGATATCTAAATAATGAATACAATTTTGGATATAATAAACATTTGGCCACATGAACAACATGTAATTGTAAGAAGTCCACTTTCGACTTAAGAACCAAATATCGGCAAAACAAATATTATTAACTTAAATGATTACATAATGTTTATGACATGGTAATAAGTGGTATAAAAGTAATAATGAACTTGAAAAAGGTTCTTAAGGAAGTAGAAATTAACTCAAGTTTACTATTCAGGAGATTAAAGAACGATCGAGTCAAGTCGGACCCGAGGTAAGGGATCCTACACCTCTCTTTCTTTTTAAGTACACTCTTTTATGTCATTTATTTTAAGATCATCTTTCTAATGATTGGGATGTTCTTTTATATTACATTTACTGTAATTTTTATGTTCATGTGATGAGAGACCCTATTCTCTCTCATCAATCCATTTTGGAAGTTTTGAGTGGCGCCGTTAGGCTGCCGAACTTTCGTAAGAGATATAACCTCTCTCTTTCTTTTTATGTACTCTCCTTTATGTCACTTCTTTTAAACTCCTCCTTGCAATGTTGGGGGATTTTCTTTTATATTCCACTTGCTGTAAATTCTATTGTAATATGATGGGATACTCTATTTGATCTCATCAATCCATATTCGGATGTTTTATGTGGCGCCGTTAGGCTGCTGAGTTTTCGTAAGGGATTTTTCATCTCACTTTTATTCCCATGAGATTTATGCTACATTCGCCACAAATTCCATTAAGTGGTGTATGTACTGCCCATTATTCTACTCTTTGTGTAATATACTTTCGTTTATGAGTATTTACATCAATGACCTATTGTCTTTCTTTCATGGGGTGTATGTTTTGAAAGATACCCAAGTCGGTAAGGGAACCTTTCACCCTCCTCTTTTTTAAAAGACTTCTTTTATTGGGTCTTTTAATTTACATATTTTTATGTTGGGAAATGTTCTCATACATCCTTATTGATGTAAATTTTAAGTCCAAGTGATGAGATACACTTTTTATCTCTCATCAACGCATTTTGATGTGATGTCGTTAGGCTCTCAAGGGAACTTTTTAATCCAATTTCGATTTCTTTGGGTTCAACATGTAGTCATTGAATATGTCATCCATTGATTATGTGTGAATGACATTTTATTGTTTTACACTTAATATACACTTATATTGGGTGTATTTATATTTGTCCCACATATTTTTGAGATTGATTTGTCCTTAATTTAAGGATACCTTCTTTATAAGGGATTTTATCACATTTGACATTTCTATTGAGGGTTCATTGTTGTTATGCACCAATTCACTCTTATATGGTGTATATACTGTCCTTTGGAGTATTATATCATGAATCCATTTATTCTCATGATATTATAAAGTTCTGACTAAATGTTATTCCACAATTATTGTATTCAGGTGTCTCTAATTTTGGTAAAACCCCTTTAACCAAAATATCGCTTTAAATGTTTTAATGATTTGTTCATATCCATGTTTTCAAAATTGTTTTAAGGATTTATTTTTATGGATATTAATGGTTTAAAATTTTAAGCTTCAAGGTGGTATGGGACTTCGTCTCAATCTCCTTTCATTGAGGCATATTTTATTTTATACACAACTTTCTTTTATACGATGTATAAACCCCTTTGACTTTTACGTTTATTCAAAGGGAATCTTTTTTATACGAAGCATTTACTAAACGACAAAAAGGGAATGTTTTTGTCGTACCTATGCGGCGACAACGACTTCTCCATCCTCGTGACCGTTATTTGAGTTTCGTCTTCCTCTACAAGCCATACCTTCTTTTTAAAAGAAAAATAAATACCATGTTTTACTTTTCTTTTATTTTGGTATTGAAAATGGTTTTCATAATGTTTTTATATCAATGTGTTGTATTGATATCTCGTGATTGAAATGTGGAAATTTTATGTTTCCTTTATGCATGTTTTATGTGATATGATTATGTTATGGTTCTTGGGCATTATTATGAAGACGGGTGGTTCCGTGATAAACTAAGGGCGGGTGATCCCGTTATAGCTCTCCAATGCATTGGGTAACGCGAAGGAGTGAAACGTTAAGGTTTCTCCGAAGAGATTTAGGGAATATACTGTGATGGGTATTCCAAACGTAACCAAGAGGGTTACTCCCAACATAAGAATGTTATGAATGCCTCAAGTTACCTTTATGTCTTATGTTTTCTATGATTTATTCATGATTTGATATGCCTATGTTTTATGGGTAAAGTATGATTTCATTCTTATGTATATATGAACTCATGTTTCCTTTCCATATTTTTATAACCCTTATTGAGCTTTTTATGCTCATCCCATGTTTTTTGAAATGTTTTTCAGAGTTCAAGGGAATGGTAAATGATGTGATGATAGTGTCAAGGGTGTGTCATGAAAGAATCTTTGTTTTATTTTAAATAGGTTTCCGTTGATGGGAAGAATGAATATTATCTTTTATGTAACCACTTTGATTAAATGTGGAATGTAATGCAAGTTTCATGATCTAATTCTCTAAAACTCTAAACCTGAAAAGACCCTCAATGTGTAATCTTGTAATAACTCAAGATTAAGTAAGGTTTAAGGCTGGGGCCTTATAACTGCCTCCAGCCAATCCTCGGCTGCTTGAGGGTCCATCTCCCCGTGGAACCTGGGCGGTCTCTGACGCTGAAACTCATGAAGTGCACTAAGGTGACGTGCACTCTTAGCTTTTGGGGCTGGTAGCATCGATGGCTTGGCGGGTAGAGGTACCGCCAGTACCTCTGCTGAAAAAGGGCCCCGCACTGATGCCTCATCACTCGGTGGGCTATCATCTTGCACAATTCTCGGAACCCTAGTTGGTTGTCGTCGTGGGGCCATCCTAAAAAGAAATTGGTGCCCCACAGTCAAAAAAGTATACTTGGTGAGCTGACACAATGTAATCAAAAAGAGAACTTTTGAAACACACATGCAATCAATGTCTTCGTGCATTGAGTCAGAAATCAGAAGTCTGGGTCCTGGTGTACGGATATGTCGGCCGCCACACCAACACCAGACTCCCTGGACTAATAACCACACCCAATACCCTTAATAATATTGCTTCACATAGAAGAACGATTAGATTCTTCATTTATGTGGTGGAACCGAACTCCTCTGATACCAATTTGTCACGACCCATCCTTGGGACCCGTGCTGTGACTACCCCAATCCCATCTTACATAGGAAATGGGTTGTCGACTAGCACCAAAGGTTTAAATCCTGATAAAAAGGGGAAGTCATTGCCTTATATAGTAAATAATCACCACAGAGTAAGCTAGCATAAGTAAACACTAAGTAAAACTCTGTACAATAGTAAGTGCATAAAGTAAACGGGCTAGAATACAAACCCAAACTGAATGTAAAGTACATATGGAAAGAAAGTACAAAAACATAAAGTAAAGCAGCAATGTCGAGCTGTCCACTGGATGTCCCACCTAAAGGGTGGGTACAAGTAGCCTCCTCACCTCCTCGAGTCCAGTTGTCCGCTCTATGTACGTCAAGCCTAGTGGTCCACCTCCACCTAACGACCTGCTCCACAAACCTCAGCCACCATCAGCGTTGTCTGTCGTCTGCATCCAACACAACATAGTCTGTGCATAGCCCGTGCAGGGGTTGAATATATGCTACTCGGTAGGGACCCCAAGACCCCAAAAGGTCTCCCAGAATCCACAATGGATAATCCACAAAGGAAAAATACAATCAAGAAGTAACATCTAACACTACTTAGGTATATGCCCATACATATACCTAAGTCATCAATTCCAGTTTGGATCCAAAATCCGAGCCCAAGTTCGATCACATCCACATAGGATAGTACAACCCAATCCACACAGGAAAGCACAACATAATCCACAGAGGAAAGCAGGTCAATCATATCGAAGATAATGATTGAAAGTCAAGACTCATCTCACACAGGTATAATTCTTCATAAGGTGAATGTGATGATCAGATGTAGCCACTGAATCATCTATGCTGGGACCTAGGTTGGATAAAAAAACTAGCTACTCTTCCAGACCCACGTAGGACACAAGAACAGAGTCAATGCCGTCGAACCCACTGAGGATTTCAGTACGGTCTTCATCACTGCTGAACCCACGGAGTATTTCAGTGCAGTATTCATTGTTGCCTAACCCATAGAAGATTTCAGTGCAGTCTTCATCGTCGTTGAACACACAGAGAATTTCAGTATGGTCTTCATCGATGCTGAACCCACAGAGGATTTCAGTGCAGTCCTTATCGCCGTCTAACCCATTAAGGATTTCAGTGTGGTCTTCATCACTGTCGGACCCACAGAGAATTTCAGTGCAGTATTCATCCACGTTGAACCCACATTGGATTTTAGTATGGTCTTCATTGGTGCCGAACCCATGGAGGATTTTAGTGCAGTCGTCGTCGCTGCCGAACCCACAGAAGATTTCAGTGCAGTCAACTTCGTCGTCGCAGTCGTAGCTAGCTCTAGGGTTCCTCGCACACAGAATGCTCTATTGGGGAGGGTCCGCTCCACGAGCCAAGGGGGTCGATACATCAACTGACACGCAGTCTGGATTTGATGTATTCCAATGTTCTGTCTCGACAAGAGGAACTCACGTGACAGACGGCGCATCAATCGGACGCCCAGTCTGAGAGTTATTGGCTTTTTCGTTCCAGGGGCCCGATAGGTTTTTTAGTCAAAACAAACCTGAAAACACTCCAACTACATCCAAACATTGAGCGGATTAAGTCAAAAGGTCTTTCTCACTAAAAGGAATCCAACAAAGTCGATGACACATCAATCAGACGTCCATAGCTTACGTTATAAGCATTTCCGTTCCGAGGCCCCGGTTGGTTTCGTGTTCGAACCAACCTGGCCATACACAAAGTTCTCCGAAAACTTGAGTATAATATACCAAAATGACCATCTCGTTCCAAGGATCGCTACGCAACTAACAGTGCATCGATCAGAGGTTAGTAGCCCATTTTATGGGCAAATGACTGAAAGTGGTCCGAAAGTGGGGGGTCTGGGCCCGGTCCGACCCGGCCCAACCCCCCCTGGGTTGTCCCGACCTGGTGGGTGTAGCCCAGCCCAGCTGGGCACTGCATGGTCCAATCCGCGCAACCCGGCTCGGCTCGGCCGGGTGGCACGCTGGCTCGGCCAGTGGCCGAGCAAGGGGGGACACGGTCCGCTCCTCCCTTCGCGCTCCACGGACGCGGCGGGTGCCGCGTCCTCCTCCGGATCACGCGTGGCCGCGGGATCCCGGTCGCCAGCCGCCGCGACTTCAGCCGTGGAGGTTCCTCTTGGTGGTGCGCCGGGACGCCCCCACCTCTGGGCAGTCGACCGGTGTCGGCCGCCGCCTCCAGGCGCCGTTGAAGTCCGCGGGCCACCGGAGACGCTCCGGTGGTCTGTTCTTGCTCTTGTCTGCGGCCGGGGTCGTCTCGGGACCCGTATATTACTGCAAGAACCTCCAAACTCTCAACTGTCCTATTTCATCACCACCCAACATTCCACGCATCAAGAACAATGAAATGGTGGGTTCGGACTTGTTCGATGGTTCGCACCCACCGCGTTAGTGGTTCAAACGACTTCTAACAATTAAAACACATGTCGAGGATATAAACAACATAAATTAAATTAAACCAAATCCCTCTACCTCGAAGAAGTTGTCGAACGAGGATCATCTCAGGAAAATACGTCGCGGAAGATGGCGTCGTGGAAGAGGATCATGGGCGTCGTGGTTCACGACGTCACGGAGAAGATGATCGTCGGCGTCGTGGTACACGGCGTCGCATCGTCGATCTCCGAGGAACTTGCGTTCTTCATTGAGTTTCGTCGGAGGCTGGCATTCTTCGTCATTCTTCGTGTTCTTCAACGAGGAAGAACTTTCTTCAATACTAGAGTAATTTCTCCCAAATTCTTCTCGCACAACACATCACCAATAATAAAATAAGGCCTTGCCTTATTTTATTACTCATGCCATCCCTTTTGGAAATTCAAAATTATGTCACAATTTAATTAATGTGAGTTGACCAATTAAAGATGTGATTAATAATCCAATTAAACACGAGAGTTTACTTTGCATTTAAAAAGGGGGTGCAGGCGTGTTACACAAAAATTAATGGGTGTTTTCCAACTTAATGGGAGGTTTGAGGAAGTTGAATAGGTGGGGCTCATTTGGGGCCCACCTCATTAATATCCTATCAAGAGGGGTTAGGATTTAGTGGGTCCCACCTCAGCATCCATATGTAGGGTTAAACTACTTAGAATAAAAATAAAATTTGTAGCACAATATTTTATTTTATTCTTTAGTTAACTCATTTATTTAATAACCTCACCCGAGCAAACACAACTCCGAAAAAGGTGTTCCTAAGAAATTACCAGCACTGCAGTTTCATCTGTGCCCTCAGATTTCGATTCTGAGCACCGGTTAAAATGTTAGGAAATCCTGCTCGTTCGCTCACTGAACGTACCCGAGTTAAGATTTGGAAAATGATTCTGGGCACACCGGGCCTCAGAATCAGGTTTCGTCAGGAATAACGTACTCGTAAAATTCGAAAGAAAATTAAAAAAAATATTTCCCTTTAAATTAACGGGTATTTACACCATTTTTCATATTTATAAACCAAATAGGGTATATCATATTCATAAAACATTTTCTATATCATTTTACATAAGCATAGACATGCCCATCAATTCTAACATAGCAATCTAAGATTTACAAAACCTAAGCCCATGTATCACACACCATGTAATACTATAGGTCATGGAAGAAATCTACTCATACAATAATTATCAAGTGCACAAATACGATCATAGAACAATGGGACTAGAATGTAGAGTAATTCCCCATGAATAACCCCCACTCCAAATGTCAATACTAGTCCCATAGAAGAATAAGACTAGGAATCAAAGGAAACCCCAAAGAAAAACCTCTTTGATAATCACAAAGAAATGGATGGTGTCCTAATGATAAGCCTTCCACCTAAGTACCCAAGGTAACCCATGATCTTTTTTTCACAAACCCATTTCAATAACAATGAAACCATTCAAAAAAATTTATAATACATTTATCAAATGCCAACGAAACCCATTTTTTAAAAAACCCCTTTTCAACACAGACAATAATCATATCAATTTCATAAATCAATTTATAAGGAAATTTTCAATGAAAAACAAGAATGTTAATTATCATAGGCTAGACATTAAAACCCCTACCTCAAATTTTGGGTCACACTACCACAATGGAAATGTAATGTAATGAAACCCAATAACGCAATCAATGAAGGACCTAGAAAGAAACCTGAATCTTATTTTTTTCGAAATCGAAGGAAATGAGGTTGTGTATTAAAGAAAGACAACATATTTCAAGAATGAACATCTGTTTCACCCCCACTATCGAAGGAACAACCATCGATTGAATATCAGACAATGGATCCGCGAATACAACAACGCAACTCTAGGGTGCTATTGTGACCAATCGTAAGGAAGAATCGGAGGGAACAATTACCCGAAGAGATTCATCATAGAATCATCAATGATACAATACTGATCGAATCGATCCAGATGGTGAAAATCCACTAAAAAATTCCAAGTTGATGTATAGGGATGAGAGTAGAGTGGTTCGGGAGGGAAAAAGGCCCATCAAAATTAAAAAAAATGTCTGACTAAAATAAGGGTTTAGGCCGGGTCATGACGTGTATCCCTTGGCCATGACATGTAGTCCAAACTGGGTAAGATACATAAAAAACCCATCACCCTAGGATAAAAATCCTCCATTCAAAACCTACATGACATGTAGCTCAGGTACACAATGTGTACATACACACAGCGTGATCCCTCCTTCATGACATGAAACTAGCACTAAGTACACAACATGTACTTCTGGTACAAGGAATGTACCTATTTTGTAGTATGCAGTAATCCCATAAAAGCACATATATGGATTTTAAAACCCATAAGAGAACATAGAAAAACGGAAATCATACCCAATCAAGGTAATGATATGCTATAAACTTCCCACCATAAAGTCATTCTGTCACTAGGATTTCATGTAGAAGATGTACACTCTGTAAAGAGATGAGGCCACTTCTCCCTCATCAATTTCATACATTCCCTAGTCTTATGATAATATGATACTTGTTTCCTTAGAACTCTAACCCACGAAATCAACATCTAATGTTTTATTTTCTCTAGAGAGTCAATAATCTCAACTGTTTTTCTAAAAAATAATCACTTATATTTAAATTAATTACTTCAAATCATAAAACATGAGCATGGTTTGGGTGATTCTTCTAGAGCCGTGATATGTGGAATGAAACATGGTTTCCCATCAACTTATCTGACAAAGCTAACTGATATGCACCATTCCCAAGTTATTCAGTGATATCAAATGGCCCAACATATCTTTGAACCAAAATTCTTTGTTTTTCAAGCCGACGATGATCCAAATGTGGAGAAACATTCAAGAATACATAGTCACCAACATACAACAGCAAAGGACATCTCCATTGATCTGCATATGATATCTATCCAATTTGGGTTATAACCAGATGTTTTTTCACTACCAGAATCTTTTTCGATGTATCCTGAACTAGACTTGGTCCCACCAGAGATAATTCACCCACCTCAACCAAACAATGATGTGATCAACATGGGTGACCATACACCATTTGGAAGGGTACCATTCTGATTGATGACTAATAAAAATTGTTGTAAACAAACTCAACCAATCCCATAAATGTATCCCATGATCTACCAAAATCCAAGATGCAAGAAAGAAGCATATCCTCAAGGATATGAATTATATGTTGTGTTTGACCATCCGTTTTTGGATAGTAGGTCTTGATCAACATGACATGAGTCCCAATTTTCCTATTAAGACTCTTCCTAGAACCTCATGGTTAAGCAATGATACCAATATCAAACAACGTTATAAGGACTCTCATGAAACCTTACGATCTCCTACACATATAGCATACCCATATCATCAACATTAGTGGTGTCTCTGATCAGAATGAAATGATAAGGCTTATTCAACTGATCAATAACAACCCAGATCATATATTCCCACAGAACTGAAACCGGGAGTAGATAAAGCAATCCAGAGGGCATGAGGTGCTCTGCAATAATCTGTTGGCTAGTGTAACAAAATGACACATAATCTTCAATGTCAATATTTATACCTGACCACCATAACTATCTTCTCATGTCATAATAAATCATTGTATAAGAAGTATTAAAATCCCAAAAAGATCAATAACAATAAAGAAAACTGAAATTATCATATATATGGGGACAAATAATCACTTTCCAAAGGGAAGTTTGCCATCTGAAGAATGAGACTAACCAGAAATGGTCTCCCCACCATATAGGTTTTTCTGAATCATCTTAAACTCTTCACCCCACTCTTGAATCTTCACGATACACTAAAAGAGTGATGATAATAACTGAACACTGGTCAGAACAGTACCTAAGACATCCTTCTAAACATCCAAGTCCAATTGAGAGAAAATTCCAATACTATTTAACTCTTCATTTGATTCGAGAATAGATTCTTATGGTAGCTTCCTTCTTAGAGTGTCTACAACAACATTACTATTCTCTAGTGTGTAATAGATTTCAGCATAAAACATTTAAAGGTGTTATATCCATCACCTATATATGAGATTCATGTCTTTCTGCGAAAGATATAGACGATGGTCTTATGGTTAGTGAAGAATATGAACTTATCCGATAAGATATAATTCATTCAACATTTTAATGCATGCATCGCCACTTCAGGATAAAAATCATGAGCGGGGTAGTTCTTATCATGCGGCCAGAGATGATGAGATCCATAAGATACCACTTGATCATCCAACATAATCACACATCCCAAACCATCACCTGATGCATCATAGAACGCCATGTACCCCTTACCTGGTTTGGGTATGATTAGAAGAGGTACTGATGTAATAAGTCATTAAAATTCATCTAAAGAGAAATAAAACATTGCATCCCATGTGAATTTCACCACTATCTTAGTACGATCAGTCAATGGTGAGGCAATCTTGGAGAAATCATTGATGACACATCGTTAGAATCCAAAAAGATCAAGGAATAATTTTATGTCCATTACATTATGTTGATTCTTCCAAGAGAAAAATTCTTTTACTTTCTCTAGATCTACTGAACATCCATTCTAGAAAATTCATTTCCCCAGGAACTTCATTTCTGGAATCCAAAAACTGAATTTTGAAATATTTCCATACAAATGTTGATTCCTCAAAATCTACAAAACAAAACTTAGATGGTTCTCATGCTAACTCTCGGAATTTCATTAAACATAATATCATCCCCAAACACTACCACAAATGTGTCCAGATATTGCTGGAATATAATATTCATTAAAAACCTAAAAAACACTGGAGAGTTTTTCGGAAAAAAAGGAATCACATGATATTCATAATGGCTACACCTACTCTTCAAGGCCATATTTAATATATCATACTCACATACCCTGAGTTGATGATAACATGACCTAAGATCAATCTTTGAGAACCACTTTTCTCACATTAACTTATCAATCAAATCACCCACATGAGGAATAGGGTATCTGTTCAGCCAAAGTGAACCATCGAATTTCTTGGAAAAGAGCATGGGGGATGCCCAAGGTGATACACTATGGAGAATGATACCATTCTCTAAAAATTATTTCTACTAAATCTTGAGTTCATTCAGCTCCTCTGGTCCATATGTTAAGAAATTATCGATATTGGTTGTGTTCCTAGCACAAGGTCAATTTTAATCCCTACCTCCCACTATAGAAGAATACCCGTTAGTTCTTCTGGGAAAATGATAGAAATGTCACAAACCACAATAGAAAGATCCTTAAATGAAGAAACATAATCGAGCTCAAACACAACGACATACAAAAAACATAAGAACTATGAGCGAGATGGTCCTGCACGACCTGACCTCAAGTCCCACTCTCCCTGAAACACATGGTAGATTCCAGAAGTAATAAGAAATGAAACATTTCCATGATTACAATCTACCATAGCTTGATGAGCGACAAGACAATTCATACCAATGAGGACATCAAATAGATCCAGATCAAGAACAAGAAAATAAATGAAAACTCAATATTGTAAATCATGAATGAAAACAAAGGGCATCATAACCCCGTCTATTTCCAATTTCCAAGAGGTGTATCTACCTGCTTAGTAAAGGGTATATTTTCCATTAGAAAATTATGTTTATCAACAAATATTTAAGATATAAATGAGTGGGAGGCACTAGTATCAAACAAAGTTGTCGCAACTGAAGCTCTAATACGGATCATACCTTTCGTTGTTGTCGGACCAGCATTAACTTCCATTGTACACTCATTTAGAAGGTGTAAATTCTTCACTCTCGAGGCATGTGGCTGGATCCCTATAGTCTTTGAAGATTCAGACTACACTGTAGTAGCCTATGGAGCTGATGAACCCTATCTATATTGATGTATATTCATAGCCTGGTAGAATCATTTGAGATGACCAAAAGTCTACAACTATTTCACATCTTCGAGGGGATAAGACAATAAAATATGGTGTGACCCCCATTTCCCCAGTTGTATCATGTTAGAGTCACACTTCCATCTAAAACAGATGGTGTAGAGGAGACTCACTGATGATACCCACCTCCACCACTCCTACAATAGTCCTGCCACTTCATATTCCTTACATGAAGGCAGCTACAGCTATCACCAGAAGGAAAAGGATAGGTTGTAAGGAAAACATTCTCTACAATGTAAATATATACCACCATTTCTCCATCCACTTTCTCTACCTCGTTAGAGAGCTTCAACATGAGCACCTGTGATCAAAGGTCTGATAAAAAACCATACATGTATTGTTGTGCCTTCACCAGGTCATTCCATACCATGTCTGAAGAAAACCTAACAAGCCCAGAAAACCGGTTGGTGTAGGTAGAAATTGAATGCTTCTCCTAACACAAGGATATGAACTCTAGATATTTATCAAACATCAGAGGAACTGGATTAAAATTCTAATAGAATATGGTTTTGAAACACTTACAATCCATGAAAACATGTGTGTCTACCCGGACCAAAGATCCACACCCATGCTTTCTAGAACCCTTGAGTAAAAACATCATGCACTTCACCATGATATTATCATGTGTATTTAGACAAATAATTATTTGATCAATGATATCTAAACAATCCTATGCCTCTTTAGGATAATTCAGCCCTTTAATGGTTGGGGGATTCTCGTTTAAGAGCACCCATGATCAATCTCTTTCCCATCCAACTCATGGCTATACCTCAGTCACTACATTATGAACTCACGTAACATCTTGATCAATTACACGGACTAGTCTTACGATATTATTGATTAGATTATGATGCATTGGTTGATTACCTTGAGAAGAATCTACTCCAGCTTCCTGATGAACCTATGGAAGCCATCTTCGATGCATAATTCTACACAACAAAACATAAGAAAGATAAGACACTGAAAAAATCATATTTCAAACAAGAAAACCCATAAGAGAAAACCAAGATTTGAAAAAAAAATCCAACACTAGAGACACAAATCCTGACATCCCATGGTAACTTGAGTCTTGTTACGACAAGAGCTAGCTTTTCACTTATCACAACATACCCCTCATGTCCCGACCATCATATCACCATCTATGTGAAATCCCAAGAAATGATTATTGAGGAAAAACGTCCTCTAATACCAAACTATAATGAACCGACACAGGTTTCCCTGAGACCAATCATCTGACCCGATCATTCACGTACTCAAAGGGGATTCTTGATCCCCACGGGTTGGTTCCATGATCCAAGGCAGTGAATGAAAAAATTGAGGGAACAAATTCACCCAACATGAGAAACCGAACAACATATATTTAGTACAAAGACAAAATAGTGGAACACTAATAAATATATATATTCCATAGCTGTAAAGGAAAATATCAGAAATAAGTAAACTAAAATAGTAGTTAAAAACTCCAAAATACTAGTCTGACAATAAGGTACTCAAAATAAACCATTACTCCAACGATGGAAAGGATGAACTCCAACCATCTCACCATCAAACTACCCATCCCATCTAACCCAGACCTAGCCGCCTCAATGTGGAACCATTCTATTTCCTACATTGGAAGACAAAAAAAGGTCTACACACCCCCAAAGCAATGTGTAGTGTAACACCCCGAGCTTCCATGATACGCTTCTCATTCAATAATGCAATAGCTTGCATTGTACGCAACTTCGAGTTCAAAAACACTGCGACTAATCATAGTAGCTGTTATAAATAGTAATAACGACTTTTTAAAATTATAGAAATTTTATATTTCAAAATGGACTTCATTTTTGTATTCCTAATATTGAAATTGGCCTATGTTGAATTTTTTCTAATTTTCTGAGAACTTCCGAATTTTTATGAATAGTGAAAATTACTTAAAAACAACTTTTTAAATCAAAATAATTTATAGTGATAAATTATACTATTTAGTGGTTTTAAAGTATAATTAGAATATATTTTTACCATTTTATCCAATGGTGGTCATTAGAATTAATTTAACATTGAAATTGGACATAAACAATTGCCAATCTTTTGATATAAATTGTTTCTTTAAAACACGCTATTTGTTGTAACAGCGGGAATTAATTATAAAATTAATTAATGCAACTTATATGTTTGTAATTTTGTAAAATATACATCATTTTTGAATTCAGAATATCAGTTATAGCTTAGGGTGAAATTTTGGCCTTGTTCTGAAAAACTTCATTTTTTGATGAATAGTGAAACCACTAAGTGGTAGTTAAATAACTGATTTTTCGTTTAGATGAAATATTACCACTTCTGTGTTTTGATTTTCAAAAATCCGACATACATGGTTTTCATTAAGAAGTAAAATGTGGTTCAATGGTATTAAAATAATTTTTTGGTGAATAGTAACTTTTAAGTTCTTAATCGCGATTAGAGGTAATTAGTGTAGTTTAAGGTACAAATAATGTTATAATAATATGAGATGTGCATGACACTTTTCCTACTCCTATTGGATGAGTCATGGCCGACCAAGACAACCCATGGGGCAACTTGGGGACCCCATGGAGCCACTTTAGTTGGAAAATGACATTAATATATATTTATTTAATGTTAAAATTAAATTGACACAAACATGAGTTGTTTTACTAAAACAGTTTTTAAGTGGGGTTAAACAAGTCCAAATTTTGATTATAAATATTAATTATAAAGATAAGAAGATTTCCTACATCATAGTATTTTTTTTATAATTTTTAGACATTAAATAAATTAAATTATTTATGGCATCATTATGATGCAGCGATGACCTCATTATTTGACGATTTTAATAAAATGAAAAGATAATGTAAAATCCAAGGCTTACACTTGTCCAAAGACTATTGGATGGGTAGATTTCGAACCCTTATCACCTTAGCCACGAATTATATAAGTGTGGGACCTTTATAATCCGAAAAGAATTGTGTAATAATGTAACATTTTAATCTTTCCAAAAGAGCCCCTCCTCTCCTCTTATAAAAGGCCCCCACCTCTCCCACCTTATTCACACCTTCAATCCATTTGGCTCGGCCAAACTCTGACCAAATACTCTCCCAACATATCTCTCTTACTCCTAGAAGCCTCACTTTGGGCATAACTTTTCCCAAGGAGGCCTTTGGCTCAAATCAAAAAGAGTTACCCGATTTTGAGGTAATGTATTCTCTAATGTTGTTTTGTTTTATTTTTCTTCTCCAACCCCCTAAACTCTTTTTATTCATTTCTTTTGTAACAACACCAGTATCCTCAATATACTAGAATGTTTTTATAATAAGGATTCGAGCTACACTTACACACACCTACATCTAATGGTTAATGAACATACAGTTTCTATGGATGGTGAATTTCTGCCTCACGAAACGATGATTGTTCAACACTCATATAACACCTTCAAAGGTGGCCATTAAGATGTCACTATTTTTATATATGATATATAATATGTTTATGTTTTACTTATGCTTCTGTATTTCTCATTTATGGCATACTTTATGATTTCCATTATGGGTAAAACACGATAATTTCATTTTAGGAAGTGCAGACTACCACCCCCTCAAAGTGATTTGAATCGTTAATGCCATATGTGGGATGTATAAAGGATGGAGTAAATGGTATTATACACTATATTATACTGGAAGTATATTATAAATTTATATCATTATGATTTCGTTCCATTAAATATGAAATTGAAATGAAAGTAGCGTTCATGCGTACGTACTGCTTACCGTCTCCATGAATGGTGCATTTCATTTCTTACCTCTAAATGTTACGTAATACTATAAATGAATGTATATACTGGATATATAAGATATATATGAAATCTAAATAATGAATATAATTCTGGAGATAAATGATATTCTACCACATAAACAACTTGTAATTATAAGAAGTTTATTGTTGACTCAAGTACCAAAGATCGACAAAACTACCGTTATTAACTTAAATAATTACATAATGTTCATATCATTGTAATAAGTGATATAATAAAGAAAATGAAATTGAAAATGGTTCTTAATAAGGTATATATTAACTCTAGTTTATTATTCAGGAGGTTAAAGAACGGTTGAGACAAGTCAGACACGAGGTAAGGGAAATTCTTAACCCAATTTCTGTTCTTTGGGTTAATCTCCTACTTTCAAATTATGTCATGATATTGTTATGTATTATCTTGTATTTGTACTTTCTTTATGTGTACTTATAGTTAATACACATAATAGATCTATTTTATTTATAAATGATCTTTTTAAGGGAATTTCTTAACCCAATTTTCATTCTTTGGGTTAATCTCCTACTTTCAAATTATATCATGATATTATTATGTCCTATCTTGTATTTGTACTTTATTTATGTTTACTTATAGTGAATACACATAATAAATATATTTTATTTAAAAAATGATACTTGTAAGGGAAATTCTTAACCCAATTTCTGTTCTTTGGTTTAATCTCCTACTTTCAAATTATGTCATGTTATTGTTATGTATTATCTTGTATTTGTACTTTATTTATGTGTACTTATAGTTAATACACATAATAGATCTATTTTATTTATAAATGATCTTTGTAAGGGAACATCTTAACCCAATTTCCATTCTTTGGGTTAATCTCCTACTTTTAAACTATGTCATGATATTATTATGTCCTATCTTGTATTTTTACATTATTTATGTGTACTTATAGTGAATACACATTATAGATGTACTTTATTTAAAAAAATGATCTTTTTAAGGACTTCGTCTCAATCCCCTTTTATTGAGGCATATTTGGTTTTATACACAACTTTCTTTTAAATGGTGTATAAACCCTTTTGACTTTTACGTTTATTCAAAAGGAATCTTTTTTATACGAAGCGTTTTGCTAAACGACAAGAGGGAATGTTTTTCTTTCCGTACTTATGCGGCGACAACGACTTCTCCGCCGTCGTGACCATTATTTGAGTTTCGGCTTCCTCTACAAGCCATCATTTTTTTTAATGAAAAATAAATACAAAGTTTTAACTTTCTTTTATTTTGGTATTGAAAATGGTTTTGAAAGCATTTTTATTATATCAATGTGTTGTATTGATATCGTGTGATTGAAATGTGGAAATGTTATGTTTCCTTTATGCATGTTTTATGTGATACGATTATGTTATGGTTTATGATATGGTTAAACCTATTCATTTGATGAATGTATTGGACTTAATAAGTGATGGGTGGAGCCCGCTATAGCTCCTCGATGCATCGGTAGGTCTCATGAGACAACTAGACGTGGAATTGGCCGAGGCCCTTTCCCAATTTGATTTATGGTTTTGGCCGAGGCCTTAATAATTTTAGACGTCTTGGCCGAGGCCTTGACAAAATGTTTCAGAATGTTTGGCATTGTACATTCCCTCATTATGAAAGTGGTTATTGTTATTGCATGTGATTATTCGACCAGTAGAATATCCATGTGAAGAAGTGAATGGCATTATATCATTTTACTTTTTCCATATTATGTTGAAGTTCATGTTTAAAAGGCTTTTGTTTTATTTATACATTGCCTTAATTGTTAATGATTATTTATGAAAGCTTCCGCATTATTGTTATCCTTACTGAGCATCTGAGCTCACCCCTTTCAATGTTTTAATATTTTCCAGGATGTGAAGAAGTATTTTATGAATGACCTGCAGGGATTTTCAGAAAAGGATATGAGAGTGGACTAAGGAGACTTTGTTATTGTAGTTTTTCACTTTATGATGTAATGTAACATTTACAAATGTATCTAGTGTTTCCAAGGCTACTAAACTAATCGGTCTTTCGAGACATGATCTTTTGTGATCATGCCAATGTTACGAAGTAATGCACCGACTCTGGGTAGCTGGGGTCGGGGCGTTACAGTTGGTATCAGATGCAGTTTAGTACTAACCTTGGAAGCTAGATTTAGATAAACTCTGATTAGAGAACATAGCCCAAAGATACACTTTGGGGATTAGTATAGAAGAACTTCCTAGAATTTTGGTATTGTAGAGATGTTTTGTGTTTTCCGAGCAATACATCCCTGTCTGGATACGAGCAGGTAGAGGCGGCTCTGGCACAGATGTACCTAGGGGTAAAACCCGAAAACACCGCTTTGAGCTAGACTCGAACGGGAACTGGTGCACGACAACGGGCCTTGCTGCACTCTTGTTTACGACACTCCCGGGGGATATGCTTAGGATAATTATCATTTTATTTACAAACCTCTATGAAGGGTTATGAGTATATACTTCCTCAAAGAAAACATTTCTTTTTATAATTATGGATTATATCCATAATTAGTTCAATTTATGTTAAGTGTTTTATAAGTATGGGATTATGTATTTTGATTCATGAACTAATCTAGTTTATGCCATTATTTAGAAATGGCGCCTAGTGGAAGGAATGGAAACCGTATCAATGCACGCACTCCGTGTAGGGATTGCCCTCCTGCTCAAAATAATTATGGTGGACCTAGTGATACAACTAGTGCTGATCAGCTTCTCACCGTACTAGGACAAATCACGCAGGTTATGACTAACAACCTTACTCGTATGGAACACCCGGATCCGCAACGTGGAGGATCAATGTTAGACCGCTTCATGAGGCAACAACCACCAACCTTCAATGGGAGTACAAATCCTATAGTAGCTGAGCAATGGATAAATTCCTTAGAAAAAATATTCCATGCCTTGGGGAGTAGTGAAAGGGAGAAGGTTGTCATGGCAGTTTACTGCCTCACTGGAGATTCCGATCAGTGGTTGTCGCTGATTCAAAACACAAAAGAAGATGATGACGTATCGAATATGGAATGGAGGGAGTTCAAAAAGCTTTTCTTAGAAAAATACTTTCCTCGTGACCATCCAGCAGATATGGAAAGGCAATTTCTGAGTTTGAGGCAGAAGGAGGATGAGAATGTCGCAAAGTATGAGGATAACTTTACAAGGTTAGCGAGGCATGCTGCTGATTATATACGTAACCCAAGGTGTAATATTGATCGTTTCTTTGATGGGTTAAAACCATTTCTCCGTCGAGCTTTAGTATCACAATCCTTCTCATCATACGAAGATATTGTCTCGTGTGCTATCAAGACAGAAAAGGAATTCTCTATGTATTATGACAACAAAGTAAAGCAAGAGAAGAAGAGAACGGTGGAACAAGTGACAGATAAAGGGAAAAAGGGAAAGAAGGATTTTCCATTATGTGATAATTGTGGGAAGAATCACCCTGGTACGTGCTTAAAAGGAATCGGAGTTTGTTATAAATGTGTAGAAAAGGGTCACTAGGCTCGTGATTGCAAGGGAAAGAAAGAGGCTCTCAAAGTTGAATGCTACAATTGTAGGGAAATGGGGCATTATGCAAATTAATGTCCTAATCGTCAAGGAAACTTACCTCAAAAAAGGCCAAGGGATCAAGGCCAATCTTATGCTGTGACTACAATTGAAGCGGAATAATAATGTTTTGGTGCTTTTGGACTCATGAATTATATTATGGTTATTAGAATAATGTGATATATATATATGGATTGTACTACAGTACTTTTTGATTTCAGTAAGGTTTTAATATGATTAAGGTAATCATATTTTTAGTATGTTACAATAAGAGAAACTTTACTTTGTTTGGGGAATCTGATAAATTGATTTTGGAATTAAGAGACCTTTTAGAGAAAGTCCGGACAGAGGTATTTTGGATAACTATAAAGGTTAGAGTGGATTAATTTGATCTTTGGATAGTATTGTTTAAGGTTAAAAAATTTATGAAGATTATTTTTGGAATATTATAATACTATAGTTTTAGGAAAAGGACAACCTGCAGGGTGGGGCATAACCCGTCGTGTCGGAAAAAGCTGCAGGAATCGAACCCACAACCATAGTGCGACAAGCTTTTATTTCCTACCACTAGCCTACAAGAAGTCCCTAGTTATTACAAAATATTTTTACTAATCTAAATGGTATGTGTTAATATTTGGAACCTTATACAATTAGGATAAAAAGAATATTTTTGAGTTCCGTTACCATTTGGAGTAAAAGATGGGTTTGTGGTAAAAATTTATTAACGAATGAAAGTATACATAACAAGTATGTATATTCCCTTATGTTCTTAGTAAATCTCCTAAATAAATTCCTCAACATTATAAAAGGTAACTTAAAATAAAAATGTTGTCGGTTAACGTTTCCAACTGGGGATTCAATGACCGTTTAACCAATCACAAGTTTATGATTTTCTTGTAGTTAAACTTTCTCCTAATCCTGTTTTCTATAACTCTCCATCAGACCTTGATGGTTTGTTTCTCCTCCATATCCATATTTTTATAGAATTATAGAATGGGCTATATCGGGTGACCTTTGTACTTATCTGGCTTTCTTTTAATGTTATATATTTATTAACCTTATTTCCGATGTGGGTTTTTCTCAAAGGTATTTTCTCTTTTCAACCTTTTATTTTCAAAGAAAAAAAATTTCAAATTGCGAGGACGCAATTTATTGAAGGAGGGTAGAATGTAACACCCTGAGCTTCCATGATACGCTTCTCATTCAATAATGCAATAGCTTGCATTGTACGCAACTTCGAGTTCTAAAACACTGCGACTAATCATAGTAGCCGTTATAAATAGTAATAACGACTTTTTAAAATTATATAAATTTTATATTTCAAAATGGACTTCATTTTTGTATTCCTAATATTTAAATTGGCCTATGTTGAATTTTTTGTAATTTTCTGAGAACTTCCGAATTTTTATGAATAGTGAAAATTACTTAAAAACAACTTTTTAATTCAGAATAATTTATAGTGATAAATTATACTAATTAGTGGTTTTAAAGTATAATTAGAATATATTTTTACCATTTTATCCAATGGTGGTCATTAGAATTAATTTAACATTGAAATTGGACATAAACAATTGCCAATCTTTTGATATAAATTGTTTCTTAAAAACACGCTATTTGTTGTAACAGCAGGAATTAAAATAGACATCATTTTTTAATTCGGAATATCAATTATAGCTTAGGGTGAAATTTTGGCCTTGTTCTGAAAAACTTCAATTTTTGATGAATAGTGAAACCACTAAGTGGTAGTTAAATAACTGATTTTTCGTTTAAATGAAATATTACCACTTCTGTGTTTTGATTTTCAAAAATCCGACATACATGGTTGTCATTAAGAAGTAAAATGTTGTTCAATGAGATTAAAATAAATTTTTGGTGAATAGTAACTTTTTAGTTCTTAATCGCGATTAGAGGTAATTAGTGTAGTTTAAGGTACAAATAATGTTATAATAATATGAGATGAGCATGACACTTGTCCTACTCCTATTGGATGAGTCATGGCCGACCAAGACAACCCATGGGTAAACTTGGGGACCCCATGGAGCCACTTTAGTTGGAAAATGACATTAATATATATTTATTTAATGTTAAAATTAAATTGACACAAACATGAGTTGTTTTACTAAAACAGTTTTTAAGTGGGGTTAAACAAGTCTGAATTCTGATTATAAATATTAATTATAAAGCTAAAAAAGATTTCCTACATCATAGTATTTTTTTATAATTTTTAGACATTAAATAAATTAAATTATTTATGACATCATTATGATGCAGCGATGACCTCATTATTTAACGATTTTAATAAAATGAAAAGATAATATAAAATCCAAGGCTTACACTTGTCCAAAGAATATTGGATGGGTAGATTTCGAACCCTTAACACCATAGCCACGAATTATATAAGTGTGGGACCTTTAGAATCCGAAAAGCATTGTGTAATAATGTAACATTTCAATCTTTCCAAAAGAGCCCCTCCTCTCCTCTTATAAAAGGCCCCCACCTCTCCCACCTTATTCACACCTTCAAGCCATTTGGCTCGGCCAAACTCTGCCCAAATACTCTCCCAACATCCCTATCTTACTCCTAGAAGCCTCACTTTGGGCATAAATCTTCCCAAGGAAGCCTTTGGCTCAAATCGAAAAGAGTTACCCGATTTTGAGGTAATGTCTTCTCTAATGTTGTTTTGTTTTATTTTTTTTCTCCAACCCCCTAAACTCTTTTTATTCATTTCTTTTGTAACAACACCAGTATCCTCAATATACTAGGATGTTGTTATATGAATTATTCGAGCTACACTAACACACACCTACATCTAATGGTTAAAGAACATACAGTTTCTGTGGATGGCGAATTTCTGCCTCACGAAACGATGATTGTTCAACACTCATATAACACCTTCAAAGGTGGCCATTAAGATGTCAATATTTTTTTATATGATATATAATATGTTTATTTTTTACTTATGCTTCTTTATTTTTAATTTATGGCATACTTTATGATTTCCATTATGGGTAAAACGCGATAATTTCATTTTAGGAAGTGGGGACTACCGCCCCCTCAAAGTGATTTGAATCGTTTATGCCATATGTGGGATGTATAAAGGATGGAGTAAATGGTATTATACACTATATTATACTGGAATTATATTATAAATTTATATCATTATGATTTCGTTCCATTAAATATGAAATTGAAATGAAAGTAGCGTTCATGCGTACGTACGGCTTACCGTCTCCATGAACGGTGCATTTCATTTCTTACCTCTAAATGTTACGTAATATTATAAATGAATGTATATACTGGATATATAAGATATATATGACATCTAAATCATGAATATAATTCTGGAGATAATGGATATTCTACCACATAAACAACTTGTAATTATAAGAAGTTTATTGTTGACTCAAGTACCAAAGATCGACAAAACTACCGTTATTAACTTAAATAATTACATAATGTTCATATCATTGTAATAAGTGATATAATAAAGATAATGAAATTGAAAATGGTTCTTAATAAGGTATATATTAACTCTAGTTTATTAATCAGGAGGTTAAAGAACTGTTGAGTCAAGTCATACACGAGGTAAGGTAAATTCTTAACCCAATTTCTGTTCTTTGGGTTAATCTCCTACTTTCAAATTATGTCATGATATTGTTATGTATTATCTTGTATTTGTACTTTCTTTATGTGTACTTATAGTTAATACACATAATAGATCTATTT
Organism: Viscum album; assembly: GCA_963277665.1. NCBI lineage: Eukaryota > Viridiplantae > Streptophyta > Magnoliopsida > Santalales > Viscaceae > Viscum > Viscum album. The sequence continues at coordinate 1,732,451,004 of OY728161.1, read as the reverse complement.
TATTTATAAATGATCTTTTTAAGGGAATTTCTTAACCCAATTTTCATTCTTTGGGTTAATCTCCTACTTTCAAATTATATCATGATATTATTATGTCCTATCTTGTATTTGTACATTATTTATGTTTACTTATAGTGAATACACATAATAAATCTATTTTATTTAAAAAATGATACTTGTAAGGGAAATTCTTAACCCAATTTTTGTTCTTTGGGTTAATCTCCTACTTTCAAATTATGTCATGATATTGTTATGTATTATCTTGTATTTGTACTTTCTTTATGTGTACTTATAGTTAATACACATAATAGATCTATTTTATTTATAAATGATCTTTGTAAGGGAACTTCTTAACCCAATTTTCATTCTTTGGGTTAATCTCCTACTTTCAAATTATGTCATGATATTATTATGTCATATCTTGTATTTTTACATTATTTATGTGTACTTATAGTGAATACACATTATAGATGTACTTTATTTTAAAAAAATGATCTTTTTAAGGACTTTGTCTCAATCCCCTTTTATTGAGGCATATTTGGTTTTATACACAACTTTCTTTTAAACGGTGTATAAACCCCTTTGACTTTTACGTTTATTCAAAATGAATCATTTTTATACGAAGCGTTTTGCTAAACGACAAGAGGGAATGTTTTTCTTTCCGTACTTATGCGGCGACAACGACTTCTCTGCTGCCGTGACCATTATTTGAGTTTCGGCTTCCTCTACAAGCCATCATATTTTTTAATGAAAAATAAATACAAAGTTTTAACTTTCTTTTATTTTGGTATTGAAAATGGTTTTGAAAGAATTTTTATTATATCACTGTGTTGTATTGATATCTTGTGATTGAAATGTGGAAATGTTATGTTTCCTTCATGCATGTTTTATGTGATACGATTATGTTATGGTTTATGATATGTTTAAACCTATTCATATGAGGAATGTATTGGACTTAATAAGTGACGGGTGGAGCCCGCTATAGCTCCTCGATGCATCGGTAGGTCTCATGAGACAACTAGACGTGGAATTGGCCGAGGCCCTTTCCCAATTTGATTTATGGTTTTGGCCGAGACCTTAATCATTTTAGACGTCTTGGCCGAGGCCTTGAAAAAATGATTCAGAATGTCTGGCATTATACATTCCCTCATTATGAAAGTGGTTATTGTTATTGCATGTGATTATTCGACCAGTAGAATATCCATGTGAAGAAGTGAATGGCATTATCTCATTTTACTTTTGCCATATTATGTTGAAGTTCATGTTTAAAAGGCTTTTGTTTTATTTATACATTCCCTTAATTGTTAATGATTATTTATGAAAGCTTCCGCATTATTTCTATCCTTACTGAGCATCTGAGCTCACCCCTTTCAATGTTTTAATATTTTCCAGGATGTGAAGAAGTATTTTATGAATGACCTGCAGGGATTTTCAGAAAAGGATATGAGAGTGGACTATGGAGACTTTGTTATTGTAGTTTTTCACTTTATGATGTAATGTAACGTTTACGAATGTATCTAGTGTTTCCAAGGCTACTAAACTAATTGGTCTTTCGAGACTTGATCTTTTGTGATCATGCCAATGTTACGAAGTAATGCACCGACTCTGGGTAGCTGGGGTCGGGGCGTTACATGTAGGGTGTGAGATAATATGCTTAGTAAGATCCCTCCCAGGAGTTCTATAACAAGAATCTATAAAACAAATCATGTATGATTATATAAAAATTTAGACGCGACATGATAAGAAATTAAGTAGTTTTATAGAAAACATGGTAAACCTTTCCCTTTTTCCAGAGTTCAAAAAAAAGTAGGTTTATAAATTTTAATGAAAATTTTCTATATCACTTTCCATAAGCATTGACATGCATATCAAGTCTTTCTTATAATTCCATGAAATACTAAATCGAATAACATGTATCCCACAACAAGGAATACTATAGTTCTGGACGACATGCTACTTGTACTATAAGAATCACATGTACAGATACGATCATTGAAAATGGGCCTAGTAATAACAGGAATACCATATGAGTGCCCTCCCAATGTTAATATCATTCCCCTAGAATAATAGGACCAGGAAATAAAGGAAATCCCCAAGAGAAACCCCATTGATAATAACAATGCCAAGGTTGAAGGCCTCATGCTAAACCTTACACCTATGTACCCAAGGCAACCCATGTGATCTTATACAAAAACCCATATCAATGCCTATAATACCGTTCAATGCAATTTATAATTCATTTATCAAAATATAGGGATTTGTTTTCAAAACAATTTTCAATATAGACAATAATCAGGAGAATTTCATAAAACAATCAGAAACTATAAACAAGAATTTTCATTACTGTAGGCTAGAGACAGAACCACCTACATCAAATTTTGGGTCACAAATGGATTCAATGTAAACCAGATGTAAAGAAACACAAAAACACCATCAATGAAGGCCCTATAATCAAACTCATATCTTAGTGGATTGGTTCAAAATTGAGGACTATGTGTTTTCGAATAGAGGAATCCAACCTACCTCAAGAATGAATGTCCACTACCCCAAAAATAGCCAAGGAATGGCCTTAAAGACAATATCTCACACCAGATCACGATGAGGAAAACAAGTAATATCCCACATGGATCAATGGATCTGATAATGAAAGGATAGGGAGCTATTGCGATCAAGCGCAAGGATGAATCTGAAATAACACTTACTCGGAGAGACGCCCCGTAGATGTAATGATGATCCAACACTGATTAGATCTATCCTGATGGTGATACACATCTATAATATTCTTATAAGCAGTTTCGGGTCGAGAGTCTAGAGGTTTATTGTCATGACCCACCTTCACCAAAAGGAGGGAAGGGATAGCAGATTTCCAGGACCTTCCTTCATTATGTTGAAGGATAGATAATGACCCTAAAAACCCGCCTTCAATAGGTTCCGGAGTGGCGAACAGCACTAAGGGTATAGAATCTCACACAAAATGGAAGGCATTTCCCTTTTTATTTTTATAGGATTGAGAGATAATATACCAACCCCAACAATGTCAAATTTTAAAGTAATGGTAATGTAACGACCCAAAGTTTCATTAATAGAAAATACCTCTTGATCCAGTTAAATGTTTCTTTATGAAAAATGTTTTTATAAGATGTCAACTTCTTTAGTTTTACGTTAAGATTTGTGACCATTACTTTTTAGCCGTTGAGCAGTGATCATCTGAGTAGTATAAATATAAGGCTTTAATGAACCCATTTCTACTCAGACAAAGGAAGCAATGGCCTCATCCAGTAGAATTGCCCCTTACGAAGCCCATTGTCAGATCTCGGAAAAGAGGTGGCGTCTTTTGGATTTGCCCTTGACCAAGCCCAAGCTGAGCTTCATCAAGTCAAGCTCGAACGTGATCGTCTACGGGAAAAGTGGATGTTGATTGAAATTACCACTCGAGCGATGTTATCCGAGCCGCCCCAAGAGTCTGTCACCATCGCACACCTTACCCTTAGGTCTTATGCAGCTATTTTAAGAGGTTATGTGACAAATAAGTATCTCCATTTCATGTACATTATTTTTGTATATAATAATGAATATAATTTCTAGTCATTTTTGATACATCGTAATTAGTTTTTAAAGTAAAAATGGTGTTTTTAGTTATTATTTAATTAAGAATTATATTTTATTAAATTAAAGGATTTTTAAATTAAATAATATTTTAATAAAATATTATTATTAATATTAAATTAATTTTTTATTATTTATAAATGATCTTATAATTTTATGAATGCAATTAAATTTTTTATTAAGGTTTGAAAGCCATTTCTGTCAAAACCCGTGAATTTTTTTATAAATGTCGGTTTTTATTTTAAAAGTGAAAATTCAAATATTTAAAAAATTATTTAGATAAAATAAATATTATTTTTGGAATCAGGACGTCGAAATTACCCAACGGTGAACTTTTCATAATTTTCTGAGACAGTCAAATTTTTGGGTAAAAATTAAATACCATTTAAATATATAATGTGTTTTATGACATCATAATGACCCAATGGTGATGTAATAAAATAACATAATCCTTATGTTCGGCCAATATGTGTTTAATCATTAAAATAATGAGGTTTTGGGTTGTTTGACTTACTTTTCAAAGCATTAATGGAGCCCTCAAGACTTATTCAACACTTTGCATTTTTAAATTAATTCTCATGGGAGTGTGACTCACCTCCACATAAGCAACCCTAATTTTTTAATAGGTTCGGACCTTGGCCTTGTAAAATATTGGTTTCTTCATTCCTTTTCCAGAAACCATGGGAAAATACCATGGGATGGTTTGTGGTTTGGATTATTTTAATATAAGGGGTCCCAAACCTAAATAATAAAGAATTCTCTCACCTTTCCTATATAAACCCACCCAAGATCCCACTTCCTCCTCCCTAAAATCCCTTGGAGTTCGTCCAACCTCTGACCTACTCTCTCTATAATCCTCCCAAGGTGCCCCAAGCTCCCAAGAGGCCTCTCACAAGCTTCTCTCTAGCCTTTGGAAGCACACTTCCAAGTAAGGGTTTTTTTCTTCCTTTCTCTTTTTGTCAATTTTCTTTAAGTTGTATTGCCCTTTTAATTTCAATTATGAATGCTGGGGTATGGTTTTTCACCTCCCCCATACTGCCCTATTATTGTTTGAATGATGGGATAACCCTTTCTTTCTCATTAAATGCCTCCCATGTACACCCGTTACTATGCCGAAATTCCGAAAGGAACTTATCTCTATTCTTGTACATTCAAGAAATACTTTTGTATCATGAATTTAAATTCCATTTAAATTGTTGGGACATGTATATATATGACATCCTTAATTTCCATTACATGTAAATATGATCAGGAACCCCTTTATCTATCATCAAACTTTTTTATGAATTCTTATGTCACGCCGTTACGTTGCCGAAATCGCACCGATTTTCTAAGCCAATGTCATTGTGTAGTGAATACCATGCCCATTTCTCCATCAAGGGTATTCACCTTTATGCACATTTATTTATTGATTGTAACGATTCTTGTGTGAATTCCACATTCCTTTATCGTGAAATAAATGATTATGTTTTATGAATCCATGTTTTATGATCCATGTGGCACACTTATGCATGAAATGAAATGTTTAAGAAAGGTGCGCCCTGATAGCGCTCCAATGCATTGGGTAAAGTATAGTATCATGATACGTCATGTGCAATGAGTGTTGACTCATGATAATTCAAGTGCAATGAGGGTTTACTCACGCTTCATGTGCAATGAGGGGTTACTCATGCTCCATGTGCAATGAGCCTTGGCTCATGCTAATTCAATGTTAAGTGTTGTTGCCACATTTCCATGTTATGGTTATCATGATTTATCATGCCTTTATGTTCATGTTACTCTAATGCTATATTGATGTTCCTATTGCCTAAAATGTATTTTACTCCTCATGTTATTCATTGTGTACTCCCTTACTGGGCTTTATAGCTCACCCTTTTCTTATGCATGTCCTCAGGTTATCCCATTCAATGCTAAGTACGAAGGAATGTAGTGGTCATGTAAAGGAAGTTTTCAATAAAGATGTTGTATTTCAAGTTTAATGTTTTAATGTAATGAACTTAATCCCCAAAGAAACTAAACCTCTCGATCTTATTTGTTTTATCAAGTGAAGTTTTATGTAATAAAGCATGCTTAAGTTGTATTAAAAAGCAGGGTTGTCATAGTTAGTATCAAAGGATAGGTTTAGTTTTTTTTTTGGGATTAGGAAACCCTAGTAAAGCCTTAGATACCAGACTAAGTATAATAAAAGAATCCCTATGTTTTGGTAAATACTAAGTAAGTGGTTTATCAAATAAATACGTCCCTTTATGGATACGAGCAGGTAGAGGCGGATCTGGCAAAGATGTATCCTAGGGGTAAATTTCGAAAACACCGCTTTGAGCTAGACTCGAACGAGAACTGGTGCACGACAACGGGCCTTGCTGCACTCTTGGTTATGACACTCCCATGGGATATGTTTTGATAAATTCACAATCTTAGTATGAACCCTTAAAAAGGGAAAAATGCCCCTAAGAATATATGTTAGAAGGAAGATCATGAAAAGCCTGGATTGAATCCTATAGACTCAGGAGTTAAAGAGATTAATGTTTATTTATAAGTCATCAACTTTTGTCTTTGGATTACCCATTATGTGTTACCCTTACTTTCCTTTTATTCCATCCAATGTCCGGTAATAGGAGAACTCGGGATAACAACCGCTGTGAAGATCGGTGTGATGATTGTACTAATGAGATGCCCAATCCAATGGGAGCGAGAATCGCAAACTTTTTCACGCTTCTCTCTCAGCTAACTCATGTTTTGAATAGAAACACGGGTCAAGAGGAATGTTCAACCCCCTAAGAAAGAACAAGTCGCTATCGAGAGCTTCATGAGACAAAGGCCTCCTACTTTTAGTTGATCATATGATCCCATGATCGCTGAACAATGGATCAACTCCATTGAAAAGATATTCTCCATCCTCCAATGATCTGAAAAAGAGAAGGTTCTCCTGGTGGCTTATCGTATGGAGGGTGAAGCTGATCAATGGTGGACTTTGATCAAAAATATGAAGCCTGAGGAGGAGATTGAGGCTTTGGAATGGATAGAATTCCGGAAGATGTTTTTTGATAAATATTTTCCACGCACCCACCGTCTTAAAATGGAAGGGGTCTTCCTTTCCCTCAAACAGAAAGATGAAGAATCTGTGGGAGAGTACGAGGAAAACATCACAAGGCTTTCACGATACGCTTCTAGCTTTGTTGTTACCCCCGAATGCATGGTTGACCGCTTCTTTGGTGGGATGAAGCCTAGCTTGGGGAAAGCATTAGCGATCCGTGACTTCGACAGTAATGAGGAAATTGTCCGATGTGCCCTCATGGTTGAAATGGAGATCGGAGAATCACAGGGGTATCATGGGGACAAGAAGCGTAAGGTGGACTTCAATGCTGGTGGTCTGATGGATAAATCCAATGGCGCTAAGAAATTCCAGCACCCCACTTGCCAAAAGTGTGGAAAGAAGCACCCTGGAAATTGCCTTAGGGGGACAAGAAAATGCTTCAAGTGTGGAAGAGAAGGGCACCTAGCTTTTAACTGTTAGCAAGAAGGACCCGCGGCTGCGACAGAGGAGAGGAACACTCCGTTCGAACCTCAACGCGTTGTTCAATGCTACAAATGCAAAGAACCAGGTCATTTTGCGAATCAGTGCCCTAATCCAAGGGTTATCGGAGGCAACCAGCAACCTCCAAGACAGCAAGGAAGAACTTTTTCCATCACTTCTGCCGAAGTGAACCCCGACAACAAAGTGGTGACAGGTACGCTAGTTATTCATTCAAGAATAGCGAACGTACTTTTTGATTCAGGTTCTACGCATTCTTTTATATCTCAAAAGTTAAGTAGAACAATCCCTACACGACCAAAAATCATGGAAGTAAAGATTTCGGTGAGTACGGCAAATGGGGCAATCATTTCATCCCATGAATATAAGTCCTCCCCTGTAATAATCTGTGGATTGAATTTCCCAGTGAACCTCGTCATACTCCCTTTGGTGGAATTTGATGCAATTCTTGGCATGGATTGGCTTTCCTTATATAGGGCCAACATAAATTGTTGGGAGAGGGAAATCACACTACATTTGGAGAATCGACCCCCGATTCATTACAAGTATCAGGAGGAAGATGAATCTCCTTTAGCTCCATCATCTCAAGCATGGATATTACTGCCTTATGAAAACGCATATCTGGATCAGATGATTGAGTCCAAGGAAGAAACCACCTTTGAAGAAATGCCTATTGTGAGGGAATTCGCTGAAGTATTTCCTGAGGAACTTCCTGGTCATCCTTTAAGAAGAGATGTTGAGTTCTCAATTGAACATATACCTGGGGCGCTACCAATATCCAAGACTCCATATAGAATGGCTGTTGTTGAGCTTGAAGAGCTGAAGAAACAACTACATGAGAATCTGGATAAAGGGTTTATACGCCCAAGTGCATCACCATGGGGTGCACCAGTCCTCTTCGTCAAGAAGAAGGATGGGTCAATGCGGATTTGCATCGATTATCATGAACTTAACAAAATCACAATAAAGAACAAGTATCCTCTCCCAAGAATCGATAACTTGTTTGATCAGCTGTGTGGAGCACAATACTTCTCCAAGGTGGACTTGCGGTCGGGATATTATCAAGTAAGGGTGAAGAAGGAAGATATCCCCAAGACAGCTTTTCGTACAAGGTACGGGCACTATGAATTCATATTAATGACTTTTGGACTCACCAATTCTCCAGAAATATTCATGGACTTGATGAATAGAGTCTTTAGAGATTACCTTGACAAATTTGTGGTAGTCTTTATAGATGATATTATAATATACTCCAAAACCAAGGAGGACCATGAGGAGCATTTAAAATCTGTACTAGAGACTTTGCGCAAGGAGAAGATCTATGAAAAGTACAACAAGTGTGAGTTTTGGTTGAAGGAAGTCTCATTATTGGGACATATCATCACAAGCAATGGGATATCTGTGGACCCCTCCAAAACAGACGCAATTGAGGGATGGCCGAGGCCAACCTCGGTAACTGATATTCATAGCTTCTTGGGGTTAGCTGGATATTATCGACGAATTGTGAAAAATTTCTCACGATTGTCCAACCCTCTTACCAAGCTAACTCGAAAGGGAGTAACATTTGCTTGGAGTGATGAATGCGAAGAAAGCTTCAAGGAGTTGAAAAGGAGGCTTATCACTGCACCCGTGCTCACTTTACCCACAATTGGGGAGCTTTTTGTGGTATTCAGTGATGCTTCGAAGTGGGGCTTAGGATGTGTGCTGATGCAGAATGACAAAGTGAGTTCCTATGCCTCAAGGCAGTTGAAAATCCATGAGCGAAACTATCCAACGCATTTCTGGAGTTGGCGGCGGTGATCTTTGCCTTGAAAATCTGGCAGCATTATCTCTATAGAGAGAAATGTGAGATATATACTGACCACAAGAGTCTTAAATATATATTCACACAGAAAGAGCTTAATATGCGCCAGAGAATATGGATAGATTTAATCAAGGATTATGACTGTTCAATACATTACCACCCTGGGAAAGCGATCAAGGTGGCAGATGCCCTAAGTAGAAAGGATCCAGCTATTCTATCAATGATGATAATTGAGAAGGATCCAATCTTCTTAGACTTGATGAAGATGGATGTGGAAATCATAAAGAAGGGAACATCATCAATCCTTTCACAAATGATTGCTCAACCATCTCTTTTGGAAAGTATAAAGGATGCTCAAAAGGATGATGCAGGAATCCAAGAAAAAGTGGAAGCTATCAAAAAGGGAAAATCCTCAGAGTTTAATGTTAATGAAGAAGGAATAATGTGGTTTGGGAAAAGACTATGTGTTCCATCAAGTTCAGAGCTAAAGAAGGAACTTTTGGATGATTCACATAGTTCAAAGTTCTCTATTCACCCAGGGAGCACAAAGATGTATCGAAATCTCTGAGAAAACATTTGGTGGGATAATATAAAGAAGGAGATCGTTGAATATACATCAAAGTGCCTGGCGTTTCAGAAAGTGAAGGAAGAGAGGCAGAAGTCTAAGGGGATGATGCAACCATTTCCCATACCAGAATGGAAATGGGAGAACATCACCATGGACTTCGTCACTGGACTTCCAAGGACATCCAAAGACAACAATTCAATCTGGGTTGTTGTGGATCGTCTTACAAAGACTGCACACTTCATTTATATTCGAGAGGATTTCTCTTTGGATCAACTGGAATGGATATATATCAGAGAAGTTGTATGGTTTCATGGAGTACCACTATCTATTGTGTCTAACTGAGATCCAAGATTTACCTCTATGTTTTGGAAGAGTCTTCAACATGCTCTGAATACTGAACTGAACTTCAGTACGGCCTATCATCCTCAAACTGATGGCCAATCCGAGCGGACTATCCAAACACTTAAGGATAAGTTGAGACCGTGCTCAATGGACTTTAAAGGAGGATGTGATCAACATCTTCCTCTAGTTGAGTTCTCTTATAATAATAGTTTCCACTCGAGCATCCAAATGGAACCATATGAAGCCCTGTATGGGAAAAGATGTAGAACACCGGCATGTTGGGATGAGGTCGGTGAACGTAAGCTGTCTGGACCAGAAATGGTCGAAGAAATGGTGGAGAAGGTGAAAACCATTCAACAGTATATCAAGGCAGCCCAAAGTCGACAGAAGAGTTATGCAGATAATCGTCGACGAGACCTTGAGTTTAAAGTCAGAGACATGGTGTTTTTATGCATATCTCCGTGGAAGAAGGTCATGAGGTTTGGAAAGAAAGGGAAGTTAAGTCCAAGGTACATCGGCCCCTTAGAAATTTTTTATCGTGTTGGGGATGTGGGCTATCGACTAGCACTTCCACCTACTATGGCCAAGGTGCATGATGTCTTCCATGTATCCCTCTTAAGGAAGTACATACCAGACCCTTCACATGTACTCTCTTCCTAGGTGGTACAATTAGAAGAAGATCTTTCTTATGAGGAGCAACCAGTGATGATCTTAGATCGTAGAGAAAAAGTTCTACGAAATAAGACAATGCCCCTCGTCAAGGTGTTGTGGAGAAACCACAAGTTTGAAGAAGAAGCTTGGGAGTCGGAGGATATGATGAAGCTAAGTTACCCACATTTGTTTTAGTGTGGGAAAAAGAAAATTTCGAGGGCGAAATATCTTAAGGGGGGAATATTGAAACGACCCAAAGTTTCATTAATAGAAAATACCTCTTAATCCAGTTAAATGTTTCTTTATGAAAAATGTTTTTATAAGATGTCAACTTCTTTAGTATTACATTAAGATTTGTGACCGTTACTTTTTAGTCGTTGAGCAGTGATCATCTGAGTAGTATAAATATAAGGCTTTAACGAACCCATTTCTACTCAGACAAAGGAAGCGATGGCCTTATCCAGTAGAATTTCCCCTTACGAAGCCCATTTGTCAGAGCTCAAAAAAGAGGGGGTGTCTTTGGGCTTTTCCCTTGACCAAGCCCAAGCTGAGCTTCATCAAGTCAAGCTCGAACGTGATCGTCTACGGTAGAAGTGGAAGTTGATTGAAATTACCACTCGAGCGATGTTATCCGAGCCGCCCCAAGAGTCTGTCTCCATCGCACACCTTACCCTTATGTCTTATGCGGCTATTTTAAGGGGTTATGTAACAAATAAGTAGCACCATGTTCATGTACATTATTTTTTTATATAATAATGAATATAATTTCTAGTCATTTTTGATACATTGTAATTAGTTCTTAAAGTACAAATGGTGTTTTTAGTTATTATTTAATTAAGAATTATATTTTATTAAATTACAGGATTTTTGAATTAAATAATATTTTAATAAAATATTATTATTAATATTAAATTAATTTTTTATTATGTATAAATGATCTTATAATTTTATGAATGCAATTAAAATTTTTATTATGGTTTGAAAGCCATTTCTGTCAAAACCCGTGAATTTTTTTATAAATGTCGGTTTTTATTTTAAAAGTGAAAATTCACATATTTAGAAAATTATTTAGATAAAATAAATATTATTTTTGGAATCAGGACGTCGAAATTATCCAATGGAGAATTTTTCTAAATTTTCTGAGACAGTCAAATTTTTGGGTAAAAATTAAATACCATTTAAATATATAATGTGTTTTATGACATCATAATGACCTAATGGTGATGTAATGAAAACAAAATAATCCATATATTCGGCCAATGTGTTTTTTATCATTAAAATAATGAGGTTTTGGGTTGTTTGACTTACTTTTCAAAGCATTAATGGAGCCCTCAAGACTTATTCAATACTTTGCCTTTTTAAATTAATTTCCATGGAAGTGTGACTCACCTCCACATAAGCAACCCTAATTTTTTAATAAGTTCGGAACATGGCCTTGTAAAATATTTTTTTCCTCTTTCCTTTACCATAAACCATGGGAAAATAACATGGTATGGTTTGTGGTTTGGATTATTTAAATATAAGGGGTCCCAAACCTAAATAATAAAGAATTCTCTCACCTTTCCTATATAAACCCACCCAAGCTCCCACTTCCGCCTCACTAAAATCCCTTGGAGTTCGTACAAACTCTGCCCTACTCTCTCTAGAATCCTCCTAAGGTGCCCCATGCTCCCAAGAATCCTCTCACAAGCCTCTCTCTTGCCTTTGGAAGCACACATCCAAGTAAGGGTTTTTTCTTCCTTTCTCCTTTTTGACAATTTTTTTAAGTTGTATTGCCCTTTTAATTTCAATTATGAATGTTGGGGTATGGTTTCTCACCTCCCCCATACTGCCCTCTTATTGTTTGAATGATGGGAGAACCCTTTCCCTCTCATTAAATGCCTCCCATGTACACCCGTTGCTATGCCGAAATTCTGAAAGTAACTTCTCTCTCTTCTTGTACATTCAAGCAATACTTTTGAATCATGAATTTAAATTCCATTTCAATTGTTTAGACTTGTATATATATGACATCATTACTTTCCATTACATGTAAATATGATTAGTAACCCCTTTCTCTCTCATCAAACTTTTTTATGAATTCTTATGTCACGCCGTTACGCTGCCGAAATCGCACCGATTTTCTAAGCCAATGTCATTGTGTAGTGAATAACATTCCCATTTCTCCATCAAGGGTATTCACCTTTATTCACATTTAATTATTGATTATAAAGTTTCATGTGTTAATTCCACATTCCTTTATCGTGGAATAAATGATTATGTTTTATGAATCCATGTTTTATGATCCATGTGGCACACTTATGCATGAAATGAAATGTTTAAGAAGGGTGCGCCCTGATAGCGCTCCAATGTATTTGATAAAATATAGTATCATGATACGTCATGTGCAATGAGTGTTGACTCATGCTAATTCAAGTGCAACGAGGATTTACTCGTGCTTCAAGTGCAATGAGGGTTTACTCATGCTCCATGTGCAATGAGCCTTGGCTCATGCAAATTCAATGTTAAGTGTTGTTGCCACATTTTCTTGTTATGGTTATCATACTTTATCATGCCTTTATGTTCATGTTACTCTAATGCTCTATTGATGTTCATATTGCCTAACATGTATTGTACTCCTCATGTTATTCATTGTGTACTCCCTTATTGGGCTTTATAGCTCACCCTATTCTTATGCATGTCCTCGGGTTATCGCATGCAATGCTATGTACGAAGGAATGTAGTGGTCATGTAAAGGATGTTTTCAATAAAGATGTTTTATTTCAAGTTTAAAGTTTTTATGTAATGATCCTAAGCCGCAAAGACACTAAACCTCTCGATCTTCTTTATTGTATCAAGTGAAGTTTTATGTAATAAAGCATGCTAAAGTTGTATTAAAAAGCAGGGTTGTCATAGGTAAAGTCAAAAGTAACCCATTCCCATATGCATGTCCAACAGTAAATGATACAAGCGACAAAAACTCCAAAGGTAAAGTACCAATAGAATAAAAGGGCAACAAAAATAGAAACTACCCCAAGGTCCGAGCTAGTACTGTCCCGCACGATCCCTGAAGTCCTCCTGGAATCCTGAAAGTAGTTTTATATACGTAGGGTGAGTATACCAGTATACCCAGTAGGGAAAAACCAAAATCTCTAATGCACAAGTGGGGAGTCATTATAATGCTCAGTGAAAAAGGAGATAACCAAAGAACCTAGTGTGGAAATCTATCCACCCAAGACTCGCCAAGGAAAACTCCCCAAATAATGCAAGATAAGTAAAATATAGTAATACCACATTGCTATTTGGGTACCCATCACCACTTTCCCACTGGTTATTGAAGACATCCTATGCATCGAACGAATCCCACCATTCTCACCATAGTCCCACTGCCACACCTTGCCCACACACATCTGGGCCACAACCACACATCCTACCCGCGAAAACCTAGGACACAACAACTATCCCGCCCGCAGACACTAGGGCCATAACAACAACCACGTGTAACCACACCCACACACACCTGGGCTAGAACAACCACTGTCACACCTGAAGACACCTGGGCCTCATCCCAAAGACACTTGGCAAATAGCCTGCCCACAAAAACATGGGCCAACCACCAAAACTACCCTTCCCAAAGATTCTTGGGCTAATAATGGACTTCAGACCATCACATCCTTCCCGAAGATACTTGGGCTATTCTTTAAAGGGAGCATAAAAGGAGCTAATAACCTGCCACTCGTAGGAGTGTTGGGAAAAACACCCTCCGCCATGAAATGGGGGTGTTTGGCACTAATTGCTCAACTTGGGTGGGGCGTGAATAAGAAACAGGAAAACTACAATTATATGTATAGGTAAAATGCAGTCATCCTAACCTAGGGTTTCCAAATCCAACCAAATCACAAACACTCTCATTACTATTCATTCATAACTGAAAGATACAGCACTCATGACCAAGTCACAACCCATTCCCGGAACCAATTTCCCGTTTGTCCAATTCATGTTTTCATGTTCTAGTGATCATGTTTGAGTAAAATTTCGCACTACTGGGCGTCTAGAAAGCGTAACCACAATCCAGAGGAAAAGTGAAACATCCCACATCTAATTAAGAATTCACTCCCAGTTCTCTTGTAATGTTATAACAACAAAAGGGGGATCGGTGAGATCCCTCAATGTACTGGAACCAATGAAAACCTCACAAAAGGGATAAGTGAGATCCCTCAAAGTGCTGGAAACAATGAAAAACCTGAGACACACCCCCATGTCCACAAAACTAGGAACCATCGATTTCTCAACAATAGAGTATCTCACCCGAGTTCATGTCACAACAGTGAAAACACACAGCTTCAGATTCACAACCAACAATCGTACCACAACAAAGGATCCCATCCTCTCCCACATTCCCCCATAACCATCTAGCTGGGAAACACCCCCACTACCAAAACAGAATAGTGAATCTTCCAGGCTCAAGAAAATAATTCATTATTTTCTTCTTTCTATTGATTGACGGGGGTGACCACACCATGGTTGATGTTCACTGGGAATCCATTTAACCAGCCAAGTTTATGCGATTAACCAATTTCCATGTTACAGTCATTTAATCATCACAGAAGACATGGTTCATTAGTGTGCAAGGAATGTCTATAAATGACCATGACTTTCAGTAGGCATAAGCTTGCAGAATTCACTAAATAATAATCAAGGAAGAGGAGGAAACATAACAGCAGAACATCGATCACACCCCTCCCCCACATTATTTAATGTTCATTTGTTATCTTTATTAAGGTTTGGAGTCATCCATTCCCACAGAAACAGTAGTTACCCACCCCACATGATTCATAGGAAGGAGAGACGAAGGAAAAAACCCTACTTGGTTGATCAAGGATCGAAGTTATTCTCCACGCGCCAAGAACAGGGCATGCACGGCTTGAAGGGGAGGAATTTAGTGGACTCCAAGAGGTTCTGAAAGCTCGAATAGAGGCGCACCAAAAGCCACAGGAAGAGAGGAACTCCAGGAACAACAGGGAGAAAAATAAATCCAGCCGAGAAGAAAAAAAATAAAATCTAGCGGCAGATATAAAGAGGATATCCTGTTGTTACGGGATATGGAATTTTGAACTACTTGAAAGTTGGATTGTGGTTTCCCCACGCGGGTGGGTAGTTACACATGATGATATTAAGTTGTTATTTTATATCCCCCATCAGGGATGTTTCTCGGGAATTTTTGGTATTAATTATGGGCTTTAAATGGATTTAAAAAGGGTATTAAAATCAATTTACATCAATAATTACGTTGCGGGAGCGGAACTGAAAAAAAAGAATGATGGACTGGGTGAGGACACGGTGCCACTGTTTACGGTGCCACCGTCATGGTGCCTTCGTGACCGGTGCCACCGTCACAATGCCTCCGTGATCGGTGTCATCGTCAAGCTGCCTCCATGACCGGTGCCACATTATTTTGGAGCCGTGTTTTGGAAAAGTAAACGGCCTTGAAAGTCCGTGACATTACATCAGATACCTCTCAAACTATTCTCGACCTCGAGAATCAAAAAAAAAACACCAAAAGAAAAGAGAGGTTCCAAACAATCACACTGAAAGATACCTCTCAAAAGTGAACCTCATCTTCATCAAGAAACACCTCTCCCTCAAAAAACTAGGAAATAAACAAGGGTCAAACTACCCAGTCATATGGGTTGGGGAGTCTCTTCCTCCATGTCAAGATACTATCCGCTTTGGGATACACTAACTCACCCGCACGAGTTTAATCGCATCCACCTTAATGCATCTGGATTAGGGATCGGGTCCTCCCCTCCCCATAGCTAGGACTTTTCACAGACGTCCAGAGAATAAGGAAAACTATAAATTTCATATCCAACATGGTGAAGCGTTCCATCACAAACAAGTACAAATAAAATTTCACAAAACTCAAAACAACTTTGGGTAATAGGCACGCATCTGTGCTTCTTGTTCCTAGGAACTCTCTTCAAGCCTACTGTGCCTCTACAACACATGAACCAAATGAATGATTCATCCATGAATCACCTTCTCTTCACGAAATTCAATCATCACTGGTCTCTCTACCGATGTTACATCTTCCCTGATATCTATCTCTCCACAGTCTAGAACGTGTGAATCCTCATGTAGATATCGTCGGAGATGGGACACTTGGAAGAAGTCATGCACCCTTTGCAGTGGTGCTGGAATGGCTAGTTGATAAGCCACCCCGCCGACCCGCTGCAGCACTTCAAACGGTCTGAAAAACTTGAGGGGAAGTTTACTCCCTCTGTCGAACCTCTGCTTCCCACCACAGGGGGAGACCTTTAGGAATATGTGGTCCCCGCCCCCGAATTCCAAGGGTCTCGTCTTGTTATCATCTTATGACTTCTGTTAGTCTTGAACCACCTTCATCCTCTATTGTATAAGCTAGATCTTCTCTGTCATGCTTCACACCACCTCTGGCCCGAGAACACTTGTTTCCCCAATCTCAGTACAGCACACGGGTGAGCGACACGGCCTTCCGTACAATGTGTCGAACGAAGCCATGCCAATGGTAGAGTGATAGCTATTATTGTTGGAAAACTCTACCAGAGGAATGTGTCGCGCCCACAATCCCCCAAAATCGAGAATACATGCCCATAGCATGTCCTCCAATGTTTGGATGGTGCGATCTGTCTATCTGTCTGTCTGGGGGTGGAAAGTAGTGCTAAGTCGTATCTGAGTGTCAAAATCAGACTGCAACCCTCTCCAGGCTCGTGAGGTAAACCGTACATCCCAATCTGAGACTATGGACCATGGAAATCCATTAAATCGCACCACCTCATCTACATACCTCTGTGCTAGGGCTTCCACTGCACTCGACTCCTTGATCGCCCGAAAGTGAGCCGATTTCGTCAACCGTTCCACCACTACCTAGATAGTGTCATAGCCTCCTTGGACCTAGGGTAGTCCCAAGATGAAATCCATCAAGATGTCACCCCACTTCCACTTTGGGACATCCAAAGGCTGCATCAAACCTCCTGGAACATGGTGTTCAGCCTTCACCTACTTACACACTAGGCATATGGCCACAAACTCTGCCACCACCCGCTTTAACCCGGGCCACCAGAACTGGCCATTAAAACCTTGGTACACCTTGGAAACTTCTAGGTGCACTTCTTGGGGTGAGTTTTGGAACTCAAAAAGAACCCTCTTGCACATCACCTCGGGTACAAATAGCTTTTCTCATAAAAGAACCCGATTTTGACCATCCTCCATCCACCCTTCCAGAGCATCACCTTGGTTATCCTGGTCATGAAACACTTTGCTTTATGATTCTCCCCACTGAGACTCCTCCACCTACCATAGTAGAGAAGATTGCACTGTCATCTGATATAGGCCAACCTCTTCCACATTCCACCCTTGCATCCAGGTGAAGGGAAGCCAACTCCTCCATTGCCTTACAATCATCTCCCAATTCTCGAACCACATCCTTCTTTGACTTTCTACTCAAGGAATCAGCCACCATATTCCCCTTTCTTGAGGTGTATGAAATCTTGAAGATGTAGTCTTGAAGGAATTCCATCCACCTTCGTTGTTGTAAGTTTAACTCCTTGCTAGGAGAAGACATACTTTAAGATCTTATGATCGGTGAAGACCACGAAGCGCTCCTCGACAAGGTAGTTCCCCCAACTACTTTAGTGCGAACATGACCGCTGCATGCTCCATATCATGGGTGGCATAGTTACACTCATGGGGGCGTAACTTCCTAGACCCATAGGAGATCACCCCTTGTCGCTGCATCAACACACATCTGAGGCCTTGCCATGAATCATCAAAGAACACCTCATACACTTCCCCTTCTTTTGGAAAACTCAGAATCAGAGCACTTACCAACATATCCTTCAGATAATTGAAGGCCGCCTCACACTGCTCATCCCGCATGAAAGCCTGGTCCTTCTTGGTCAAAGCTGTCAAAGGTGCTGCAACTCGAGAGAAGTTGGGCACGAATATCTGGTAGTAACCTGCCAGCCCGATGAAACT
This sequence comes from Viscum album, assembly GCA_963277665.1. Lineage (NCBI taxonomy): Eukaryota > Viridiplantae > Streptophyta > Magnoliopsida > Santalales > Viscaceae > Viscum > Viscum album. Next base: position 1,732,432,506 of record OY728161.1, on the reverse strand, counting down.
ACAAACCTCCGCCACATTCCTGGGTTTTCCCCATAAAAAACCACCTAGACCTTCAATGGGACTACTATTATCTCCTTCTCGGACACCACGTGCCTATGGATGTTCACTTCTCGCATCCAGAACTTTCTCTTGGAAAAATTCCCAGAGAGTTGGTGTCGTTGGAGGACCTCTAAAACCGTTCTAAAGTGTTAAGCGTGATCTTCCTCTCATATTGAGTAGATCAATATATCTTCAATAAACACGACTACAAACCAATATAGATATTTCTGGAAGACGGAGTTTAGGAGCCCCATGAACACAGAAGGAATGTTCATGACACCGAACGACATGACCACAAACTCAAAGTGCCCATATCTGCACCTGAAGGCAGTCTTCGAGATGTCACCCTCCCTCATCCTCACCTGGTGGTTTCCTGAACATAGGTCAATCTTAGAGAACCAAACAAATCCCTTCACCTGGTCAAATAGATCGTCTATCCTCGAGATGGGGTAACGGTTCTTGATCGTTACCTAGTTTAGTCTTCGGTAGTATATGCACAGCCCAAGACCACCATCCGCCTTCTTGGAGAATAAGAATAGAGCACCCCATGGTGACGCACTTGGTCGATCAAAACCCTTCTTCATCTTATCGTCAATCTGAATCTGTAACTCCCGCAACTCAGAAGGTGCCATCTGTAGGGAGCCATCAAAATCGGACGAGCATCAGGTTGCAGGTCTATCCCAAGCTCGATATCACATCGAGGGGGTAGAGTTGCTACTTCTTCAGGGAAGACGTCCATAAAATCACTGATGATCCCTGGGACATCCACCATCTCTACATCCACAGACTCCACTGATAGAATGGCTAATAAAGAGAAGAGGGGTTCCCCTCACCTTCTTCTTCTCTAGAACCTCTGCTCGCCGATGAAAGTCACCCGTCAGCTGCCCATGTCTGAAAACACACCACTTACTTGGATGTATTCAATGACATCACATATATAGAATAGACAGTCAATTCCTAGGATGACATCGTATGGATGTATCTGCAGCAGTAGAAGATCCCTGACTGACAGATGTGGCCCTATCATTAGTTTGCATCTAAGACAAACATACAAAAAATCGGTCTAACCTCCGACTGGTGTGATCAGCACCAGGGACACGAAAATTATCTCAGCATCTAAACCTAGAGCATGGGCCATACTGGGTGTAACAAAGGAGAGTGAAGCTCCTGTATCGAACAAGGAATATGCAAGTGCAGTAAACAAGATGATCATACCTCAAACAACCTTTGGACCTGCTGGAACTACTGCCTCCGTAGCGTGCAAGTGCCCAAACCTAGCTCCCCTACCTATTTTCTATCGTCCACCTCCCCGACCACGCCCTGGTTCGAGGTCCCATATAAGCACCCTGAGGTTGGCCTCCTCTTGAAATGTCTACCCTCGGTAGAGCGGGAGCTTGCTGACCCTGCTGCTACTGTTGAAAGGGCCTAACTGGAAACTGCTGCTGCTGACGTGGGTGCAGAATCTTCCCAACCCCGTCATACTGTACTCTGTCCAGGCCCTGATTATGAAGGTTCCCAGGGCTTCAATAGATGAAGCATCTCGGCCCTGGGCCCGAATGGAAGGGGTGAGGGCCAGGAGATCTGAACTGAAACTGTTGAGGCCTGCTCCCTGTGGGTCGAAATCTAGAGGGCCCTGATGATGGAGGCATGTTTCTAACGACCTTCCCCTTTGACGAACCCCATTGGATTCCCTCCCATGATACACCTCCCAGCGTGTGCATCCTCTCCACCCCTTTATCAATCTTCTGGACCTCAATGTACGTCGATAGGGTGAAGGGAGTAACAACGTACTGAAGAGAAGGCCAGAGTGCCTCCTATAAACGTCGTGCCCGAGATTCCTCATTCAGAAAGAGGTCCAGAGCGAAGCAAAGGAGATCCTTGAACCTGATCCCCAACTCTCTCACTAACATACTCCCCTGCTGGAGGGAGAGTAGCTCCTGCCTCTTCTCATCCTTCATCGTGGAAGAGAGGAATTCTGCCTAAAACTCCTTCTCGAAGTATGCCCATGTCACTTCGGTCTCCCTATTCTCCCCAAGATAAAGTGTCTACCATTGACATGCAGCCCCACGCAGTGGGCTTATGGCCAGAAGAACCTAGTACTCCGTTGGAGCCTGGATCTTGCTGAAGGCTATCACCAGCTCCTCTAGCCAGCTCTCCATCTTCATGTCTGAGATGCTGCCCTTGTACATCCCGAGGGTCTGTCTCTGAAATGATTGGATCATCTTCTGCCACTTATTGTCCTCCTCTTCCCGGTCCGTCCTCCCTTGATCGGCCAAGTCAAACTCGTGGGACTCAATCGCCCGCACTACTCATGGTCATCTCCCAGGTGCCATAGCTTTAAAGTAAACAAGGAATGCCTATGCCCGAGTAGCACAGAATATTGTTCTTAAATTATTCTTAGACATACTATTCATTTTAAATTCTCAAAACATCCCCAAAAACATGAGAATACAATTCATTATGATGTATGTACATTTCTTATGGTCTCTACCTTGCAATAATTGTAGCCTCACTTGGTCATTAGGTAGGTCCAGATTCCTTGCATCGGATCACGGGGGGACCTAAAATCCAGTGTCCTAGCCAGTCTTACCAGACCTAAGTCATGCACCATGGTCACCCAATACCGTTTCCCTACCACCCCATGCAATCCTCACTGTGCCTAACTCCAAACTTCATCCCATCTATCAACCTCGCCTCTGATACCATTCTGTAATGACCCACCTTTACTAAAAGGAGGGAACTGACAACAGATTGCCAGGACCTTCCTTCTTTATGTTAAATGAGAGATAATGACCCCTGAAACCCACCTTCAATAGGTCCCGTAGTGGCGACTAGAACGAAGGGTATAGAATATCGAACAAAATGGAAGGAATTTCCCTTATTATTTTTATATGATTGTTTCGCACGAAATCCGGGGATGACCTCCTGGACGGGAGATTCAAACGTTCTGATCGGTTTCTAACGGGTTTGTTCGTAGAACCGGAAACATCCAATGATTCCACATCCGTTTGGACCTACTTTCCAAAGGCAGGCGCTCATTAGCTTGTGGACTAATGAGGCTTAGGAATTTGCATTGGTCGAGAGGATGGGAGGTCGGACTCATCAAACCATTTTAAGGGGAATTATTGTCTACTCCGGGACCCTCTTTATAAATTTAAGTTATGTTCGTGAATCCTTATTACATTACCAAGTATAAAATGTGCTTTCCTTTAGTTTTAACAATCAATGATTAAATATGAAAAGAAATTTAGAGAATATTTTATATGTATTCGAGGTTCTTCATCAATAGAGAATCATCTATATCTATTTAGAGATTCTTGGTCAATGGTATCCTTCAAAACATTTATATAAAAGTCCCTTGGTCATTTATGATGACCAGGCTGATTTTAATGCCACTCAGTGGGGCATTTGAAGTTTATCGTCATTCATAAGGACAAAGATTATTTCAAAGTTGGGATCGAACCCATAAATGGTCTACCTACGTATCCTTTGTTTTGGAAAAGGAATCAGAACCCACGTAGTTCAAGAAATGGAGTATGATGTTTATGATTGATGGCTCAAAGATGAATGTCATAATTACTTTTACACTCTAAGCTCACGTGAGTCATGCTCGGTGTGAGAAACAAGAGGTATTGGTAAAATTTAGACAATTGTGCCATGAAAGATGCAATCATAAGAATTTGTTTGGGGCTTATGTATAGATGACTGCCCAGATAGATGAAGGTTTATGACTTACTTTTAGGGAGAAAATCCATGAACAGGTTCCATAAAGTTATATGTGCTTCATGGAGATTTGAATACTCTAATCTTGGGGCTTACTCTTAAGGAGGATGCCCAAGTTAGGAGGGGACTTATGATGGGGTTTTACTCCTGAAAAGGAAACCCAAATCAAAGGTAAATTATGACTGGTTAAGAGAAATTTAAGGGGACTTGGGGCTTATTCCTGAAAAGGAGACCCAAGGTTATGACTGAGTCTTATTCCTAAAAAGGAGACCCAGGTTAGGGGACTTGGGGCTTATTCTTTAAATGGATGCCCAAGATTATGACTGAGTCTTATTCCTGAAAAAGGAGATCTAGGTTAGGAGACTTGGGGCTTATTCATTAAAAGGAAGCCCAAGATTATGACTGAGTCTTATTCCTGAAAAAGGAGACCCAGGTTAGGAGACTTGGGGCTTATTCTTTAAAAGGAAGTCCAAGGTTATGACTGAGTCTTATTCCTGAAAAAGGAGACCCAGGTTAGGGATTACGGATTGGGGCTTATTCCTTAGGAGGATGCCCATATTTGATGTTGGGGCTTACTCCTAAGAAGGATGCCCATATTTGAGGTTGGGGCTTACTCCTAAGAAGGATGACCAAGTTAAAGAATTATGATTGGGGCTTACTCCTGAGGACGATGCCCAAGTTTGGGAACTTTAAGAATTTGGGGCTTACTCCTGAGGAAGATGCCCAGATTAAAGGTTTTATAACTGGGGATTATTCCTGAAAAGGAGACCCAGGTTAGGATTCTCTCATCTTAAAGGATGAGGTTGAATGAATGAACTCTCAGTATTTTAGTGACATAAGGATATTTAAATCACTAGACTTTGAGAGAGATTCCACAGAATTCCTTTCAGATAAGAATGTCATATCAAGAAATCATGCCATAAATGGCTTTGAAGAGTGTCTTGAAGACTGAATCTTGAAAAGGAAAGGTGAAATGGCCTAAGAGGGGTAAAAATGGGCAAGATGGGCACCCAAAAAGATAGGGGCGCGCAAGTCTTTCAAGGCGCGCAAGTCTTCTGTGGGCGCGCAAGTGTTGGTCGCGCAGGTATACCTGCGCGACACATAGTGTACTTGCGCGATTTTCAACCAGCAATGAAATACTTGAGCGACTCTTTTTTAAACCCTTTAGAATGTTCTCGAGGTTCTTCCATAAAAGGGACGCACAAGTTATATTGAAGGAAATAAGTCGGCGCGCAAGTGTTTGATAAGTTTCAACACTTAGGCCTTTTTTCTTCTCTTTAGATCTTCCGTTCTAGGTAAGAAATTACCTTAGAAGTGTTCCGGATGCTTTGAGAAGAGACTTGGGCGTCGGGAGCTTCAATCCGAGTTTCTGGAAAATGTTCTTCTCGAATGGGGGGCCCACAGGGTCTATTTATAGGAAAAAGAAGACCCCGGGCGGTTACCGGGCGGTTACCAATTAGGTCGCGCAAGTCACCTGCGCGACCAAGGTAGCCGCACAAGTACACTTGAGCGCCAGTAAGATAACTTGCGCGGTGAGGTTGTTGTTGATCCTTTCTTCCTTCCTTTGTTGATTTTTGATGTTTTCTTCAAAGGCTGAATCACTTTGAGCTCAGATATTCCCTTTTCCGATCTTTAGATTCTGTGACGAAAGGAGCGTCCACAAAATTCCCCCCTCAGAGTTGGATCCGGGGAGAAATGAGGATTTGACTCTGAGGAAGTCGAATCCCTCCAAAGGAAAAGGGAGGCGTGCAAGTCTGCAGTGCACAGAGGGCGGCGCGCAAGTTTGCGTCGCGCAGGCCTTAAGCACTCTGGGTGCGGCGCGCAGGTAGGCTTCCTGGCCTATAAATATACGGCCTCACCTCCGTACAAGTATCCGGATTTCCGGACTTCATCCCTTCTCGAGCTCTCACCGCACAGGTCACCTAAGCCGCACAAGTCTCTTTTCCACTGTTCCCTCGCTTTCGCGCTCCTGTAAAGGTATTCGTACTTGCACGGTTTATACTTGCGCATCAAAAACTAGCGCGGCACACGAAATACTGGCGCGCCCTTGTTTAGACTTGCGCGACTTAATGCCTTGGCCATTTTTACCGAATTCTTTCAAAAAATTTTAAAAAAATAAACCCATTTAAGAGTTAAATTTGTTCAACTTTTGTACAGATTCAATGGCTCCTAAGGGAATTGGAACGACTGATGAACTGGCTAGCAAGCGGATTGATGACATGATGAAAATTATTGGCCATGATTACTATGATATCTGCGACAACACTTTCCCAGATTTGGATAAGTACTTGAAGAAATATCATCTTAATTTCCCACAGACCATCTACCTGTCTCTGTGTGTTCATGGTCATCTTCAAGGAGTCAATGTTCCAAATGCAGACAATTATACACCTGAGATGCAGCTGCACTGCTATTTCTCTATTTCAGTTTTGCTGTGTATTAAGAGTAACAACAATGGTGTGAACTTTCAAATTCTTCCTCCATGTCATTCCCTTGCAGATATGAAAATGGAAAACCCATGGGCTGAAATGTTTTCTACTAATGGTTGGTGGAGAGAAGACAAACATGATATTAGAGCAATATCTGAAAAGAGTACTCTCTCCAAATGGCTCTTTACTTCCAATGCTCCATTCTCAAATCCATGTATCCATCTTCCAAGTCTCTTGGACAGAAATAGAGTCACTGTTTGATCAGCAGAAAATTTTCTCAAACCGCACTCAAGAACATCCTTTTACAATTGTTCCAAGAAGAGTTGGTATCACTGCATCTCTTATTGTATCCAGCTGAATGAATGAATTCTAGGTGGTTGCTAATGAAGATCGGGATGTCGTAAATCAAATGAAGTGTTATGTTGAATGCCTCTTGTAATTCTTGAAAGAAGAGAAGAGACTCCAGTCTGTGGATGTCCTTCTAACTCTTGTGTATCAATGAAAAACACTTTTGTCTTCAATCATTTGTACCTGCATTCTTCCATTACCTGCTTCAAATTTACTTAAGCAAATGGGCTTAGTAATCATAGTTTGATTTTTACTAGGATTATTACAAATAACCCTACAAACTTTGAATCTTTTAATTGCTCAATATTACCTAAATTATACATAAATGTATATTTAGTGAGCTGGAAATTGACTTTTATTCAGAGTTCCTTTGTCTTTTGTGTGGGCAGTTTAAAGTCATGCACGCCGGACATAAAGGGGCTAATGTTTAAGGTCGAAATAGCTTTGACCGAAATGGATTAAAAAATGGATTCAATTCCTTGACATTTTATCTGAAAACATATTACCATACTAAAGTATGAGGGAAAAAATGTAAACTATGGCTTAAGAATATTTGAATCTGAGAAATGATATGAAAAAGAGCTAAAAGGAATTAGAAGAAGTAGTTTCCAAGAATGAAGTTACTATTATTTAACAAAACCCGTTAGGGGGTTGAAATATGCAGGGCCACCTATGGGCATTGGCTGCATGGTCAAATAAATAGCATCTTTTGGCTGACAAGTCTGTTATGTGGACTGTTTATGCAAGGCCATCTATGGGCACATGCTGCATAGTCAGGCAAAAGAACTCCAAAAAATTTACTTTCCTAGTGCTAAAAGCTAGTGAAAGTTTATTGAGATTCAAATTTTCTAAAGTATAGAGTTTGTTGTATGGAAAGAGGTACTTGAATATGGAGAAGATATTTCCGAACAAGAACATCAAAGAACTAGATGAATATCACTCCTACGAAGGTCTGACCCAAACGTAGGGAAGAAGAATAAACCATAGACTTGAATACTTTCAGATCATGAAAAAGGATATGGGAAAAATATGTTAAGGATGGCTATTTTTTGCGGATCCCTACATACTGTCGTTTAAGACAAATAAGGACAAAAGAGGCATTCTTCCCAAGAATGAAGTTACTATTATTTAACAAAACCCGTTAGGGGGTTGAAATATGCAGGGCCACCTATGGGCATTGGATGCATGGTCAAATGAATAGCATCTTTTGGCTGACAAGTCTGTTATGTAGACTGTTTATGCAAGGACACCTATGGGAACGTGCTGCATAGTCAGGGAAAAGAATTCTTAGAAGTTTGACATTTTTGTGACTAGAAGTCATGAAAAGGGTTATGATGATCTGAAAATATTTAAAGTTAGGATTATAACACATAAAGATGGGTATTGTCCAATGTATATAGAGATACATAGGTCAATTAAAACCTTAATCATGTTGTGGCTGGGTCCTGAATTGAAATTTGGACTTCACTACGTATCTCATAAGAATGAGAATCAAGCCATACATAGTTCTTGAAATGCATTTTAACGTCGTGCAGGATGAAAGTATGAGTGATCTTAGTTTAGGGTCATAGAATTCGGACCATAATAATGAATACACAGTGTGTGTTTTCATGAGGACTTTTCAGCCAAGGGACTGAAAGTGAAATTTGGGGTTAGGCCCAAAAGACTTGGGACTGGATTCGAGGGACACTCGAATGTTCCTACGTATCCCATAAGGATGAGAATCAAGTCCACGTAGTTCTAGAACTACCCATTGTACAAATTTGGTTCATACATGTGAAGGGTGAAAGGGGACATTAGTGCTATGATGGTTTAACCTGAGATAAAAAGTTTAGGCATTACCATGTATGCACGTAGTCTTTTGAAAATGAAACATGATTTTAAAAAAATCAATGTCAATAATGGTTCCTTCTCAAATGAGGAAATCAAAGGATATTGTAGTTTATTGTCGTACCGGACAAAAGTGTTGTATAGTTTAAAGTCATATAACAAGGAAGAAAGTGAATCAATGTAAATATATTGATTCCAGGGGCGGTTTCACAAATCAACATCATATGAGGTTGTGGTGAACCGATGTGAAGAGATTGTTTTTGTGCTTGAACCCTGGGAGGTTGCCTACATACCCAGCCTGGAGGGCGAGGATCAAAGTCCGTGTAGTTCAATTAAAGAATGAATTAATGATCAAGTTGTTCTAGTGGACAATGATCTAATAAAAAATATTTTTGGGACTTACACATGGTTAGTGGCCCAAAGGGAATGTTATGGTTGATGTTCGCTCTAAGCTCACGTGAGTCATACTCGGTGTGAGAAACAAGAGGTAATAACAACCTTAACGATGCACAATTTAATGTCATGTAGGACATAAAAAAAGGGACTATGCAGTTTAAAGTCTTGCAGTTAGGACTATTGGTGCTGCACAGTTTAGTGTCATGTAGCAGGGACAAAATACAGTTTAATGTCATGTAGGACCTATCAAGGATTTTATGTATAGTTTAGCGTCATGTAGTTAGGACGATGGGGATAAAATAGTTTAACGTCATATTGGACGAAAGGGGGACTGTGTAGTTTAATGTCATGCAGTAAGGACAAAAGAGTGTACCATTTTAACGTTATGTCGGACGAAAGTGAGAATAGTTTAAGGTCATATGCATGGACCGTGGATGGTGCAGTTTAATTTCATGCTGGACCTTTGATGATTATATAATTTAACGTCTTTTCGGACCTGAGGGACTTTTATACAGTTTAGCGTCTTGTAGTTTAAGACGTCACAGTTTAACGTCTTGCTGGACATAAGGGATTTGAAAGTAGTTTATGGTCATATACATGGACCAGGGATGATGCAGTTTAAGGTCATGCTGGACGGTTTAGGGAACTTTTTCACAGTTTAATGTCATGTGGGACGAAGTTGCAGTTTAAAGTCATACTGGACCATTGCTGTATAGTTTAATGACATGTAGCTAGGACTAAGGTGAACCAATATGAGGATATCAGTTCTGGGGACTTTTTACAGTTTATTGTCATGCTGGACGTTGGAAGTGCCACACACAGTTTAATGTCATGTTTCTAGGACACAATATAGTATAATGTAATCTTGGACAAAATATAGGAACTTCTGTACAGTTTAACGTAATGTAGATAGGACATAATAACAGTTTTAATGTCATTTAGGACAAAAGTATGATCTAATGTGATTGTTTTGGATCTGGGAACAATATTTTGTGTTTATACAAAATACTTCTTCAGAAATCTGGCATTAGTTGGATTCGTGATGTGTTCTCCATCCATTGAGATCAGAGAATACGCTCCATTGGAGTAGACCTTATGTATTGAATAAGGTCCTTCCCATTTTGGTTCAAGCTTGGGAGGCTTCTTTCCTGGTATCATTGGTGCTCTGAGAACCAATACCAATTCTCCCTGAATGAATGAACGAAGAAGAACTTTTTTGTTAAAAGCTCGTGCTATCCGATTCTGATAGATTTCCAAGTGGTGCAAAGTGCACAATCTTTTCTCATCTAACTGTTCCAATTCATTCAACCGCTTTTGGGATTGCTCATCTGTTGATAACTGATCACAAATGGCTATTCTGAGTGAGGGAAATTGAACTTCAATTGGAAAGACTGCTTCTGTTCTATATACCAATGAATATGGAGTAGACCGTGTTGCATTGAGAGTGGTAGTCCGATAAGCCCATAAAGCATGAAAGAGTTTATCAGGCCATGACCTCTTATCTTTATCTACCATCTTTTGCAGTATATTTGAAAGAGTCTTGTTGAAGGCCTCTATCTGGCCATGAGCCGCTGCATGATATCGAGATGAATGGATGGACATAATGTTGTATTCTTGATACAATTTCTTTACCTCAGAAGAACAGAAATTGGTGCAGTTGTCCGTCAATATGGTATGAGGGACACCAAATCTAGTAATGATGTTAGACTTGATGAAGCTAACAATGCATTTAGAACGGACTTCTTTGAGAGGTACTGCCTCTGCCCATTTGGAAAAGAAATCAGTAGCAGTAAGAATGTACTTAAACTGCTTGGCCGTAGCTGAAGGGTAAGGTCCCACCACATCCATTCTCCATGTGGAAAATGGCCATGAGTATTTAGCTGTATGAAGCAACTCTGGAGGTTGATGAATGAAGTTGGCATATACTTGGCATGAATGACACTTCTTTGTGAAATTAACACAATCTTGTATCATTGAAGGACAGAAGTATCCAAGCCTTCGAATTTGATCAGACAGTCTATGTCCACACTGGTGGGCACCACAGACTCCTGCATGCACTTCTTTTATGACATCCATTGTCTCTTCACCATCAATACATCCGAAGAGAACTCCATCAAAACCACGTTTGTAGAGAATTTTCTCGAGGTGGTTTGGACCATCATAAAGAGTAAAATTGACCACACGTCACCGAATTTTTTCTTTCTCGGCTCTATCAGGTGGAAGTGTTCGATTTTGAAGGTATTCCTTGATAGGTGACATCCATCCTGTAGTATGACCATACGCTTCAGGAATGGAACTAATTTCATTAATTTCCTCTGTTCTGACTTGAACATAAGGTGAAATTGCACGACGGTGGGCAATACAGATGGTTGTCTCATCCCGATTTGGATCTGCTAAAGTTGTGGCTATATTACCCAGTGCATCATCTTGAGCATTTTGTGATCTTGGGACATAAGAAAATGTCGGTTCTGAAGGGAATTCCGACATTAACGCTCTGACATTATCATACAAAGGGATTAATTCTTCTTTTCTGATGGCATAATCCCCATTGACTTGTTTGATTACCAGGTCTGAATCACCTTTCACCTTTAAGTGATTCACTTGTGCTTGAAGCGCTAACTCCAAGCCTGTAATGAGAGCTCGGTATTCAGATTCATTATTGGTACCACCTTCCCACAACAAAAAGGAATAAGGTAACACTGCCTTATCTGGAGAAATGAGCACAATTCCTAAACCAACTTTGTTGAATTTAGGATTTTCCATTTTCTTCCCTGTTGGACTTCTAGAAGCACCATCAAAATACATTTCCCATGTTTGAGGACCCTCTTGAATTGAGAAAACTTCCTCATCAGGGAGTTCGATATCTGAATATGTGTCTTCTACTGAAGGATGTTCAGCCAGGAAATCAGCCAGAGCTTGGCCCATAATTGCCTTTTGAGACACATACTGAATGTCGAACTGCTGTAGAATAATCGCCCACCTTGCCAGACGTCCTGTAAGCATTGGACGACTAAGGATGAATTTGAGTGGATTATTACGAGATACCAATTAGACCTCGTGATGTTGCAGGTAGTGTCTCAGTTTTTGAACTGCAAAGATTAATGCTAGGCAGCACTTTTCAATACTTGAATACCGGGTTTCTGCTTCAAGCATAGTTCTACTGAGATAGTAGAGACTATTTTCATTCCCAGCATCATTCTTTTGAGCGAGAAAGGCACCCAATGATCGCTCTAAAGCTGTCACATAGAGGATAAGAGGCCTACCCTCAACAGGCGGCATGAGTACTGGTGGAATCAAGAGGTATTTCTTGAGAATATCAAATACATTTTGACATTCTTCAGTCCACTGGTAAGTGACTCCTTTCTTCAATAATTTGGTAAAGGGTAAACTTTTTCCTGCCAAATTGGCGATGAAACGCCGAATATAGGCTAAGTGTCCTTGAAGTCCTCTTAATTCTTTCAAATTCTGAGGAGGTGACATACCAAGGATTGATTTGGTCTTCTCAGGATCGACTTCAATACCACGATGGCGTACAACAAAGCCGAGGAATTTTCCTGAGGTTACCCCAAAAGCACATTTTAAGGGGTTCATCTTCAAATTATTTTGTCGAAGCTTGTGGAATATGACTTCCAAATCAGCCAAGTGATCAAAACGTTGTTTGGATTTAACCACCAAATCATCTACATAGAATTCAACAAACTTCCCTAGAAAAGGTTTGAAGATACGATGCATGGCGCGTTGATATGTTGCACCTGCATTCTTTAAACCAAATGGCATCACCCGGTAACAAAACACACCTTGAGGAGCTCTGAAGGCTGTATATTCCTCATCTTCTGGGACCATTCAGATCTGATTATATCCAGAATATCCATCCATGAAAGAAAGTATTTCATAGCCATCCGTCGCCTCAATTAAGAGTTCTGTAATCGAAACTGGGAAATCATCTTTAGGACAATACCGATTAAGATCTCTGAAATCGATGCAAACCCTAATTTGTCCGTTATTCTTCTTTATAGGGACAATATTAGCCAACCACTTGGGATATTGAACTTCTCTGACGAAGTTAGCTTTGATAAGCTTATCCACTTCAGCCTCGATTTTGGAAGCATAGGTTGGGTGTGTTCTTCTCGCGGCTTGCTTGAATCCTCGATGTTATTTTGGAAAACCCAAATGATGGGTGGCAACATCTGGATCAAGGCCAGGCATCTCTGTATAATTCCAAGCAAAAATATCTTTATTTTGCTTTAGAAAAGAGATATACATCTCTTGCTCTTCAAGGGTCATGGCCGCACTAATTAAAGTGGGGCGTGGATCTTTCTCTGTACCCAGATTTACTTCTCTGAGTTCATCCACAGTGGTAGAGATACCCTCTTCAAATGCTGGAGGAGCATCTCTAAGATCTTCCTCTTCCTCTTCATCATGTGTTATTTCTTCCGTTTCTACTTGCAATGTAGATGAAAAAACGAAATTCTCATGATCATAAGAGATGTCAAAATTTTCACATTTTGAAGAAGAAGATTCCATTTCCGACCCTATTGATGATAAAGGGTCTTCTTTGGGAAATAAAGTGGAGATGATGGATTGAGAATCGACATCAATATTCACCTCTGGTGTTGCTATAACTTCTTCTGGCCTGATTAGCGAAGTATAGACTTGTTGGATTTCAGCAGACGAAATGAAAACGTCACCACTAATGCTTTCATCACTACTTGGTAAGTTACCAATTTCTCCCATGTTGTCTGGCTCGATTGCCGTAATTGACATTATGGATCTTTCCAAAAGAGTATTTTGATTTGGGCATATTTTGTCAATTTGACTGATAGGTAACACATAATCTGTACTCACATGCGAAAATGGATTTATTGGAATTTTTTCCAAACCATATGGAGCATTAACATTGGTAATTTCCTTCATTGTAGATTTTTCTCTTCCCTTCATGTGATAAAATTCCGCCTCAATGTATTGAGACTCACATGTCTTGAACGGGGCCTTATCACCATACAATGTTCCATCTTGACCATCGAAACAGTATTTGAGACATTGATGGTATGATGACGGAATAGCTGCATGTTGATGTAGCCAGGGTCTTCCAAGCAAGATATTGAAAGCTGAGTCTTGATCAACAATCATGAAATCCGAATTGGAAACAAGATCTTCAAACTGAGTTTTGAGCGTAACTTCTCCCAGTGGTTCTTGTTCATTTTTATCATATCCTTGCAACATCATGGTAGAAGGAGATAAATCAGATTCCGTGAGGCCCAATCGATGAAGTGTGCGAATGGGCATGAGGTTAACTCTTGAACCATTGTCAATGAAAGCTCTTCGAACATCTATACCATTGACTTTGCCAGATAAATACAAAGGTTTTATGTGCCCGTGCACAACATCATCTTCATCTTTATCAGTAAAAGATATCACTGCATGTCATTCTGCAGGATTATTCTCTATGTGATAGATTTCAGCTGCAGCAATTTCAGCTTCAAACTCCTGAGGACTTGACAAAGCTTCGATGAGTGCTTCCCGAAGATCTCTTGACAGATTCAAAGCATCCAAAATTGATAACTTGGCTGGTACTTGGGCCAAGTGTTTCAATATATCATACTTTTGATCTAGAGGTCTGCGTTTCCCAATAGGAATATGCGGTTTAGCCGGTACCCTGGAAGCAGATGCTTTGGAAGCTGATGCATCTTGTATTGAAGTTGGAAACATCTTTGGTTTTGGAAGATTAGACTGATTAGATCCATTTACTTGCTGAGATAAAGAAGATGGAACTTTTAATCGGTCTTCCAAAATAACTGTGCCGAAGCTGAGTTGGCCATTGGCAGAAGAACATGCTTGTTCTTTTTGAGCTCGCTGAAGGGCTCTACCACGAGTTTCTGCTGCATATACAGTGCTAGCAGGGTTAGAATTAGAGTAGTGGCTTCGGAAAGATCCACGTCTTCCCCTATATCCTGAACCTCTAGAACTTCCTCGGGTTCCCTTATTTGATACAGGGAATTCAGGCTCATCAAGACTGGAATATGAATCTGTTAATTGAATCATATTAACAGAACCAAAGATTAACTCTTCGTCTGATAAAGACTCTGTCTGGTTAACCTGTTTAGGCTGTGCCGTTTGGTGGGACGGTGCCTGTGGCTTTGAAGTAGATGGCATGAAATCTGCCAAAGTCAAAGACAATTTAGGCTTTGATACATACTCATCTTCTCCTGATTCCTCTTTCTTCCTTGAATTGCGCTGCCCTTTTGAGGATTTTTCTTTTGATGGAGGCTTTACTGCAGCTTTTGTAGGAGACACAATTAGGTTCTTCAATTGTGTTCACAAAATGGAATGGGTCCGATTGATTGTCTTTCGGACCATCCAATCATCATAATTTTTCGCAGTTTTGCGTTTGACTTCCTGCCACTCGCCTCCTTCCTCTGGATCTGTAGCGGTAATACACGCTACATGAGCTGAAGAACCCTTCAATTTGACGTGTCCCAAGTCGACCATCTTTTGCAGGAGGTCTTTAAAGACAAACACTCGTGGATGGGATGCCCCAACATTTGATGAATGTGATAATAATTGGGATGGTCTTCATCTCCTTCCTTGTTTGGCCTCTTGGGCACTGGTAATTGAACCAAATTATTTTCCAGGGCTGAAATGAAGTAACCAGGAACTTGCTCACTTCAGAAAGAGTATGGTTTACTCTTCATATCCTCAAATTGTTTTCTTCGTTGATCTTTTTGATCATTTAGATGAAACAGCCTTTGTTGTTGGCGTTCAGGAGGTGGAGCCCTTCGAGAAGATGAAGGTTTTGAAGTAGAAATAGGTACAGGTGCCTATTTAAGCATAACTGTAGCAGTTTTTGCTTTACCCATTCTTCTTCCTCGAGCTGATGGAATTACACGAGATTTAACCTTAGCCTGTATAAGGGAATCATCAATCTGTTGATCAATTGAAGTAAGGTCTCGATACCCTCATGTGTATTTCACAGGGATCAATGGCGTGCGTAATTCATCACATAAATTTGCCACACAGATTGGCAACAATTCCTCCCGAGGGAGTGCTAAACTCAAGGAATACGTTAATCCCTTCCAACGAGCAACGAAATCAGAGACTCTTTCATTTTCCCTTTTCTTGCAGTTTGTAAGATCGAAAACTGTCGTTTTTGGCAAAGTTGAGCTAAACTGAAGAAGGAATTTTTGACGAAGATCCTCCCATCCGATGACTGACCGGGATTGCAAGCTTGTATACCAGACAAAAGCTGGTCCTTGCAAGGTTCGCACGAATCATCTGAGTTTCACTGCTTCTTGCTGCTCTGGAGTTCCCATCATAGGATCATAACAAGACACGTAATGCGTCAAATGTTGTTCAGGGTCGCCTGATCCATTGAAAGTAGGGAAAATAGGGTTTCCAAAAATGGATGGAGGAGAAATTGAATCTACCCATTCAGGGTAAACTTTCTTTTCAGGTTGAACTTGCGCCCGTTTCCCTTCCATAGTTTCTAACCGATCTGTTAATGACTCAATAGTAGTTATTAACTTTTGAAAAACGTCAGGTTGAACTTGGTTTTGGGTAGGTGAAATGAATGGAACTTGGACAGACGTGGTGGTTGGTGCTGCAACTAATGGTAGTGCTGCCAACCGTTGTTGCGTTTGACCCATAGGATTAGACCTCTGAGGGTGTACTGATAAAGGAGGATATTCTTGATCCATCTCAGTATTTACAACAAATTCCTTCAGCTGTCGGACTTTAGAATTCTTAAGATGAAGACTACTCTGAAGTAGTTCTGCATTCAACCTTCTTAATTCTTTCATTTCTTCCTCCTGTTTTGCAAACCTTTGCTCTAATGAGAGCAATTGACATCCTTCAGAGGAAGGGTGAGAAGTAACCTGATTATTTCCTTTCCCCTTATTGGATCCTTTTCGGGGAGGGGGAAGTGGGTTACTTGAAGGAATACCCAGATTTTGGTTAAGCCTTTGATTACGTGTGCACACACCTTCTTCATTTAGGTCTGTGTGCGCGACTTCTTGAGCAGGAACCTCTTCGTCTGATCCCTCTGATTGAGCCTTATCTGGTGAATCAGCAGCAACGACATTGATGAAATTAATGGATGCATATTGCATGGAATCCTTTCTATCAACATTTCTGTGATATTGTCTCCTTCCATGTCCATGATGAGACATGGCATTCTGTTGACTTGATCCCTTAGGAATTTCTTGGAGAACCATCACTTGGAGAGAATCTCCTGACAGCTTGGCTCTTTGTTCCTCTTGAGGCATATTCCCTAATCGAGAGAATATTGACTTTCTCTGAGGGAGGGATTGAGGATTTGAAAAAGACCCCAGTCAGGTGGACTGGGGATGTTCCTGCTGCTTCCGCTCAACTCCTCGAATCCCATTCGTTGACTCTGAGGGTTGGGTTAGTGAAATCCCCAGTCTGGCAAGCTGGGGTGTCTCTTGACATTCTATGTCTGAGATCTTCTTAAAATATCTCTTGATCTTGCGAATCTTAGTTCGGAAATTAGCTGGATGCATTAACATGTATCCACTTTTATCACCTAGTTCAACAGACCGTTGGATGATTTCCAAAACTTCTGTCATTTGATGACGTGTTTGCTCCAGATGAGAGGCTTGTGCAATATTCTCGCCTGCTTGATGTAGGAGAAATTCAACAACTTGTTCTCTATATACTTGATTTTGAGAGGAACTAGTTGAAGCTTGTTCTTGAGCAAGATTTTGATTATGAACAAAGCCCATTGACTGTGGCCGGCCATGGGCAATAACATTGCATGAGACCATTTTTGGCGGGCTTTGCTGACTGGAAAGCACTGTGAAATGTAGTGCTCCGTGAACACCCCATCCTCTGATATGAGCATCAGATGGAGGATTTGCAATTAACTGACACAATTTTTCTTAGTGCGCCAAGGCATGAACGTTGAAGGGTTCTCTGTTGCTTTTCAGCCTTCAGATACCGAGAGACTGATAGAGATTCCAAATCAATCTGGCATTGTAACCCTTCTATTATCTTAAGATGATTTTCATATTCATCGTAATATAATTCCTTCTTCTTTAATTAACAAAGAGTTTTCCATATGTTGAGACGAATATCATGGATTCCATCATCCGTCAACATCTTTGGAATGTCGTACTGGGAGTCAGCCAAAGGCCAAAACATGACTGGTACTTCACCTTTTGCCAGTTTTTTCCTCATGTTCAACATTTCCTCTTTATCATTAAATGAAGATTCTTCTACCTGTTAGGACCAGAGTTGGTGTTTCCTTGTTGCTTCATCGGATTCAACAAGATTGGTAGAGAAATCACTATTCATGCTGGAATTTGAATGACCCAGGGATGGTTCGGAGAATAACCTGAACCCCAGGCTATCTTCTGATGTAGAAAGAGTTTCACCTGCCGATAGTAAAGCATCAGACATGACTGGTTTTACGTTTGCAAGTGCCTCGAGATTGGAGGGAATTATCATCACTACATTTCCTTCTGAAGAATTTTCGAGACAACGTGAATCACTACTGCAGAGAGGACATTCGCAGCGAAGTTCATCACCATGAGGAGGACCGTCATGATGGGTTACAGCAAAAGATGAAATCTCTTGCTCCTTGGTCTTCTGACCACACAGAGGGTTCCTGTGGCTCTCATCTGAAAAAGAAACTTCAAGATTGACCGAATTTTCATGAAGCAAGTCTTCATGAGGAAGTGTCTGTTGAAGAACTTCAGAATTAATGTTCCCGTTATTGGGAACTGAGGGAGTAGAATCTTGAATTCCGACAGATAAATGTCTGAGGGCTTCAAGAACTCCAGCATCGAGCAAGGCCTTGTTGCAAATTGGCCTTTGATCTCCTGACTGTGCTGGGCAGATCTTTTTCTTAGATGCCTTCTTACTCGCATTAGAAACCACTTGATGACGAAAGTGATTGCTCTGAGCAGGTGTATGTGCCTGATCAGGAAATATGGTCAGGTTAGGCTAACGATCTCCACTCAAATCAGGTGTATGTGCCTGACTTGGTTGTCCGTATGATATGGGGGAGTATGCCCCATAACCCTCTTGGACTGGAACAAATGTGTGTCTCTGTTCCAGAGTGAATCGTTGATGTGTCACTCCATTGCTAGGGATAGATTTATGTGTTTGTCCCTGAGATGATGTTGAAGCTGTTATGATATCCTGGAAAGCATCCAGAATATGAGCAGGAATTTGCTTCTGCTCTTTTACCATTGACAAAATATGTTTGGTGACTTCAGCCGCCAGAACGGGGATATACGTCCATTCCGGGCTTGGAGTAGGTGTATGTGCCTGCTCCTATCCTCCTTTTCCTGTCAGTGAATCCTGACAGTACTCAAGTGTGGAGGCAGAGAGTTGAGTCTGCCTCCTATTTGTCGTCAGGACTTTCCGACTGACTTCTCCGGGCGCTACCAAGCGAGACTGTTGGTAGGCCTGATTAGTATTAGCAGGTGTATGTGCCTGCTGATTACACTTCGCCAAACATGGTTGACGAGATCCATTATATGTAGTCAGACGAGCCTGCTGACTAACTGGTGATGTATAAGCAGGTGTATGTTCCTGCCTATGGTACTCCGCCGGAATTTCCTGGCGGGATAGGCTTGATGCTGTCAGACGAGTCTACTGGACAGCGGAATTAAAACGAACAGGTGTGTATGCCTGCTCGTTGTTTGCCACCAAGTTAGGTTGGTGGACTTCTCCGGAGATGGTAGGGATGACAACCTGCCTATTGTTAACCGGATTCCATCTCTGGCGGTTCATCTTGCCTGCTCGGGTTCGAGGAACCTGAGCTGAATGCCTGGAGTCGGTACCCTCATCATGTTGAGGGCGCACTACCGCACGAGTCTGGCGGCGATTGTTTATGGGAGCCCTTGAGAAGGACTCCCGTCTTTTTGAATTAAGGTCTTGAGGGACCTGCTCATTCACTTCCTCAGAGTAAGGGAGTGAATGGAAATTGTGTTCCGGGGATAACGACCCGAAACGATTGGAGACGGTAGTCAGCACCGCCTGCTTCTTGATTGCTGGCCGCCATTGTTCGGACGACCAGGTAGAGTTGTTAACTTGGAGGGCTTGACAAGCGGCCTCCAGAGTTGGGATAGTACCGTTGCGACGATACTCCTTAACCGGTGCATTAGAAACCCAGCGTTGAAGACGCTGAGTTGGTGATGTCATCCTCAGAACGGATGACGTTCCAGCAGGAGTAGCAGCATTGGTTTTCACAGCAGCAGACCTCACAGTAGAGGTGTTCACAGCAGCAGTATTCACAGGGGTGAATTTAAGGAAAGCCATTTTGCAGAAGATCTTGAGAAAAGAGTGCCTGTTCCATGTAACATACATAATCAAGATGAATCCGTCCACTGAATCTTTTGGATGAGCACATGTCAATGATTGCTTTGTTGGCCCAAGGGGCCTAACAAATAAGAAGAATATCACTTTAACTTGGATAAGGATTCATGTCGGGTTCACCATTTTTGTTTCGCACGGAATCCGGGGATGACCTCCTGGATGGGAGATTCAAACGTTCCGATCTGTTTCTAACGGGTTTGTTCGTAGAACCGGAAACATCCAATGATTCCACATCCGTTTGGACCTACTTTCCAAAGGCAGGCGCTCATTAGCTTGTGGACTAATGAGGCTTAGGAATTTGCATTGGTCGAGAGGATGGGAGGTCATACTCATCACAACTTTTTGAGGGGAATTATTGTCTACTCCGGGACTCTCTTTATAGATTTACGTTATGTTCGTGAATCCTTATTACATTACCAAGTATAAAATGTGCTTTCCTTTATTTTTAACAATCAATGATTAAATATGCAAAGAAATTTAGAGAATCTTTTATATGTATTCGAGGTTCATCATCAATAGAGAATCATCTATATCTGTTTAGAGATTCTTGGTCAATGGTATCCTTCAAAACATTTATATAAAAGTCTCTTGGTCATTTATGATGACCAGGCTGATTTTAAAGCCTCTCAGTGGGGCACTTGAAGTTTATCGTCATTTAGAAGGACAAAGATTATTTCAAAGTTGGGATCGAACCCATAAATGGGATACCTACGTATCCTTTGTTTTGGAAAAGGAATCAGAACCCACGTAGTTCGAGAAATGGAGTATGATCTTTATGATTGATGGCTCAAAGATGAATTTCATAATTACTTTTACACTCTAAGCTCACGTGAGTCATGCTCGGTGTGAGAAACAAGAGGTATTGGTAAAATTTAGACAATTGTGCCATGAAAGATGCAATCATAAGAATTTTTTTGGGGCTTATGTATGGATGACTACCCAGATAGATGAAGGATTAGGATTTACTTTTTGGGAGAAAATCCATGAACAGGGTCCATAAAGTTATATGTGCTTCATGGAGATTTGAATACTCCTAACTTGGGCATCCTCCTTAAGAGTAAGCCCCAAGATTAGAGTATTCAAATCTCCATGAAGCACATATAAATTTATGGACCCTGTTCATGGATTTTCTCCCTAAAAGTAAATCCTAAACCATCATCTATCTGGGCAGTCATCCATACATAAGCCCGAAACAAATTCTTATGATTGCATCTTTCATGGCACAATTGTCTAAATTTTACCAATACCTCTTGTTTCTCACACAGAGCATGACTCACGTGATCGTAGAGTGTAAAGTAATTATGACATTCATCTTTGAGCCATCAATCATAAACATCATTCTCCATTTCTCGAACTACGTGGGTTCTGATTCCTTTTCCAAAACAAAGGATACGTAGGTAGCCCATTTATGTGTTCGATCCCAACTTTGAAATAATCTCTGTCCTTCTGAATGACGATAAACTTCAAGTGCCCCACTGAGTGGCTTTAAAATCAGTCTGGTCATCATAAATGACCAAGGGACTTTTATATAAATGTTATGAAGGATACCATTGACCAAGAATATCTAAACAGATATAGATGATTCTCTATTGATGAAGAACCTCGAATACATATAAAAGATTCTCTAAATTTCATTGCATATTTAGTCCTTGATTGTTAAAACTAAAGGAAAGCACATTTTATACTTGGTAATTTAATAAGGATTCACGAACATAACTTAAATCTATAAAGAGAGTCCCGGAGTAGACAATAATTCCCCTCAAAAAGGTGTGATGAGTCCGACCTCCCATCCTCTCGACCAATGAAAATTCCTAAGCCTCATTAGTCCACATGATAATGAGCGCCTGCCTTTGGAAAGTAGGTCCAAACGGATGTGGAATCATTGGATGTTTCCGGTTCTACGAACAAACCCGTTAGAAACCGATCGGAACGTTTGAATCTCCCGTCTAGGAGGTCATCCCCGGATTCCGTGCGAAACAATGATCAAGAGATAAGATAGAGACCCCAACAATACCAAAGATGAAAGTAATGGTAATGTCAAAAGTAACCCATCCACATATGCATGTTCAACAGTAAATGATACAATCCACAAAAACTCCAAAGGTAATGTACAGTGTGAAAATAGGGATATGACAACAAAAACTGCCCCAAGGTCCGAGTTAGTAAAGTCCCGCATGATCCATGAAGTCCTCCTGGAAACCTGAAAGTAGTTTTATATACGTAGGGTGAGCGTAAAAGTATACCCTGTAGGGGAAAATGAAAATCTCTCATGCACAACTGGGGAGACATTCAAAAGCCCCATGAAAAAATAGATAACCAAATCACCTAGCAAGGAAAACTATCCACCCAAGCCTCACAAAGGCACACTCCCCAAATAACATAATTCAAGTAAAATATAGTAATAGAAAATCCATATTTTGGTACCCTGCACAACTTTCCCACTGGTTATTGAAGACATCTTACGCATCAAACCAATCTCACCATTCTCACCGCAGTCCCACTGCCACTCCCCGCCCCCACATACCTGGCTGACAACCACAGATCCCGCCTGCAAACACCTGGGCCACAACAACTATCCCCCCCGCAGACACCTGGGCCATAACAACGACCACGCGTACCCACACCCGCACACACATGGGCTAGAACAACCACTTCCATGCTTGAAGACACCTAGGCCTCACCCCGAAGACTCTTGGGAAACAACCTGCCCGCAAACACCAGTGCCAACCACCACAACTACCATGCTCAAAGATTCTTGGGCTAATAATGGACATCAGGCTATCATAGCCTGCCCAAATATACTTTGGATATTTAGGAAAGGGAGCAGAAAAGGAGCTAATAAACATCCAGTCATAAAAGTGTTGGGAAAAACACCCTCCCCCCCAAAAATGGGGGTGTTCGACAATAAGTTCTCAACTTGGGTGGGGAGTGAATAAGAAAAAATAAAACTACAATTATATGTATAGTTGGCAGGCACTCATCCCTACCTAGGGTTTCCAAATCCAACCTAAGCACAGACACCGTCTTTACTATTCATTCATAAAAGAAATATACAACACTCAAGACCAAGTCACAACCCATTCCCAGAACTAATTTCCCATTTGACTCATTCTTGTTTTCATGTTATAGTGATCCTGTTTGAGTAAAATTATGCACTAATGGGTGACTATAAAGTGTAACCACAATCCAAAAGAAAAGATAAACATCCAAAATCAACTTAAGCATTCACACTCAGTTCTCTTCTAAAGTTACAACAACAAAAGGGGGATTGGTGAGATCCCTCAAAGACCTGGAACCAAAGAAAACCTCACAAAAGGGATAAGTGAGATCCCTCAAAGTACTATAAATAAAGAAAACCTCGAGACACAGCCCCATATCCCCAAAACTAGGAAACAACGATTTCTCAAAAATAGAGGATCCCACCCGAGTTCATGTCACATCAGAGAAAACACACAGCTTCATATTCACTACAAACAACTGTAACACAACGGAGGATCCCATTCTTTCCCACATTCCCCCATAAGAATATAGCAGGGAAACACCCCCACTACCAAAACAGAATAAGGAAAATTCCATGTTCTAGCACATAATTCATTAGTTTCTTCTTTCTGTTTATTAACCAGGGTGACCACACAAGGGTTGATGTTCACTGGGCATCCATTTAACCAGATGAGTTTAAGTGATTAACCAATTTCCACATTACAGTAATTTAATCATCAAAGAAGACATTGTTCAATAGTTTTCAAGGAAAGACCACCAACGACCATGATTTTTAGTTGGAATAAGCCCACACAATTCACAAAATAATAATCAAGGAAGAGGAAGAAACAAAACTGAATAACATCGATCACACCCCTCCCCCATCATTCTTTAAATTATGATTCTAATATTCGTTTAGGTTTGACTTCATCCATTCCCACAGAAACAGTATCATACTCACCCCAAATGATACACAGAAAGGATAGATGAAGGAAAAAACCACCTTGGTTGGTCAAGGATCAATGTTTTTCTGTGTGCGCCAAGAACAGGGGATGGGCGGCTTGCAGGGGAGGAATTTCGTAGAATCCAAGAGGTACAGAAAGCTCCTGCAGCGGCACACCATAGGCCATGGGAAGTGAGGAACTCCAGGAGCACTAGGGAGAATAAACAACTCCAACTGAGAAAAAAAAAGAAACTCTAGCGGGAGATATAAAGAGGAGATCCTGTTGTTATAGGATATGGAATTTAGAACGACTTGAAAGTTGGATCGTGGTTTCCCCACATGGGTGGGATGTTACACACGATGATATTAAGTTTTTATTTAATATCCCACACTAGGGAGGTTTCTTAGGATTTATAGGTATTAATTATGGGCTTTAAATTGTTTTAAAAAGGGTATTAAAAATAATTTACAAAAATAATTACGTTGCAGGAGCGGAACTGAAAAAAAGAACGAAGAACTGGGTGAGGACACAGTGCCACCATCACAATGCCTCTATGAACGCTGCCATCGTAAAGGCACCTCAGTGACCGGTGCATCTTCATGGTGCCTCTGTGACAGGTGCCATCGTCACGGTGCCACATTTTGGTGGAGCTGTGTTTTGGAAAAGTAAATGTCCAGGAAAGTCCGAGCCATTACATTTGGGAGGAAAATGCCGAGTGGAATAGAAAAAATGAATGACATAAACTAGGGCACTGGTCGGGTCACAACGTATAACCCTTAGTCACGACATGTAGTCCACACTGGGTAAGTTATGTTGAAAAAACCATTTCCTTGCGTAAAAAAACATATAAGGATTTTAAAACACATAAGTGAACCTAGAAAAAGGGAAAACAAACCCGATCAATCTAGAAGGATGTTACATTTTCTCCCATTGTCTTAGCTACGTGATTATTTAATAAAATGATGATAAATTTCCATGATGGTAATCTTTCAATAGAAATTGGAAATGATGTTGTGAGGTATAATAGTATATAGTCAATTAATTTCCCCTTAGAAGACAATTTATTATTTGATGTTCCCCATTTTGAACCATTTGAAAAAACTACCTTGATTATAAATACCACATTCTAATAATGTTTTAAAGATTAGTTGTTGATTGATGTCTAAGAATATATCCACACATATTTTTCATTAGTGATCCTTTTTTTTGATTTTTAGGTGGATTTAGATGTCACTTATGACAACATACATTCTATGTACGATATGGTTATAGATTATAGTGAGAGATTAGATGAATTATAATATAAATTTATATATTTTTAAATTATGATTTTAATTATGTATATATTTCTATTATTACAGATATTCCAACTATACATTACCAACCCAAATTGTAATTTAGGCCCTCATAACTAAAAAATTACTCTTTTTTAAATCGAAGGGAAATAATTTTTCTTATTATTTTTTATAATACCCTTTTTGAAATTGAATATGATCTACGAAATTTTTTAGGAATAACATTCATGCAATTTGATGGAACCTAAATGATATAGTAGGTATTATCCATTACACTTCCTTGTATATGAATCATTTGGGTGATTGTGCCAAAACCAGTTAGAAAGACACAAAAGAGGAATAATTTGATATTATTGAATATTGAAATAATAATGTTGATAAATTTAACAAGGCAAGTATAATTTAACCCATATTAGACTATAAGTGTGTGGTCCCCATTTAGGTTGTTCCTATGAAAACAAGTTTTGTAGTTGTAAAAAATTAGATGCAAGAGTTAGTTCCAATGAATGTGAAAAATAACTGTCACGTGTGTAATAATTATAATAGACTTAATAAATCCACTAATAATTTCTATTTACACATCACATTCATTGATCAAATTTTTGAAGTTATTTTTTCAAGACACAATTTTTTTTCTCAAATTGATTTTCTAGTAATTTATAGGTTTTTATTTGACCAACAGATTAGTAGAAGACAACTTTCACAAGCCTATTAAATAAATTCACATATACAATGATGCTATTTAAACATATTAATGACATAGATACCTTCTAGATAATTATTGTGATTATAATTTTATGTATAAATGTTCCACATATGTAGGTATTCATTTGACACATTATTATTTTTGTCTCCTCATTTGATCACTGTATCTATAGGTTGGAAAAAATATTGTATCATTGTATTGATAAAATTTATGTTTCTAACATTGAAAAATTCACTTTCATGGAGGGGAAAGTAATTTTATATTGCAATATAGTTTCTAATCATTGTATTTATGTGTATAGTTCTAATGTTTGCATTATTTCTAAATTTATATGTACGACTTGTGTGAGTGTGATTTTAGATCTTTTTTAGGGTGTTAAATATTTATATATGATTCAGGAGATATTTTAATAAATTTGATCTTCCTTCATCAGTATTTATTTAAAAGGATTCATATATTGGTTTTGATTATTATTGTAATTATTCAATTGATTTGTTAAAAAAAAGTATCACTACACCACAGATCACACAACCCCTATGGTGGGACATCCCATTTGTGATTATGAGTGGCACTTAAATCTTCTCAATTAGAGAGATCTTAGATAGGATGGTGGAAGGTATTTCCCATTCCATTTCTCATTCATCAAGTAAAATGGATCCAACACAGTAAAACTACATGGCCATTGAAAAATGAATTTTTTTCTATCATGTTTTCTTAAAAAAACGGAGTTATTATTTTTTGGAACCCAAAGTAGCTATTTTCTCATACTATGTAAATTTAAGATACCACTTAAAGAAACTAGATGATAATAAAATAAAAATATATTGGATTTTATTATATTAGGAGTTTGACATTTATTTTTAGGAAAATAATGGTTCATATATCATGATGGGACACCACATGAGTAGGATCACTCACATGTTATAGAATTATACAATTGGTTAGGTACAAAATTAAGACACTTTTCCCTCTAACCATTTATACTCTATTTCACGAAAAAACACTTAGTATACTAAGTTAGTGAATTATATGGGATCATATGAAATTGTAGCAATACAAAATAATAACCAAGACTAAAAATTGAAAATTTGGTCTCTGTATTCTGTTTTGGATGAATCATACCTCTGGCATATGTGTTGTGACCATGTTATGTGGAGATATATACATGGTCATGAATTTGAGTCAATTTTATTTTTATTTTATACCCCTTCATGTATAGTACACATTGTCCCCTAATGGATAACATGGAAGGTTTTAGATAATAGATTACAATTCCTAGTTTGTTACATGACATCCATATGATTAGTATGTTATGTTACCATTTTCAACAAATTGGAAATATTTCAAATAGAACAGAGATAACTCAAAAAACCATATTATTCGGTGAGATTTTTATTTGTGGGAATTAATTTTATGGAGTTTTATATTAGATAATTTAGTTCCTTGTAAATCCGTTTTTCTTTAAATAGTGTTAGAAAATTGGTGTAGGCGATGTTCAATAATGAAATTTTTTTTAATGTTTTTCTATATTTTTTCATGGAATATATTAATTTTATGCTTCAAAAAATGAAGGCTATCATCGGTAACAAAGGGTCATAGTTTTTCAATTGGAAATTTTATTACCTCTATCAAATTTATGTTGTGAATCATAAATTTTATAATCTATACCTCTTGCAAACAAATGACAAGGTTTAATTTTCAAATCATGATTTGAAGAAAATTATATAGAAAATAGTGAATCCAAATAAAATTGATTTTTGAAATTCAATATAATATTCTTCATTATAATAGATTATAGAGAAAAAGAATACCAATTTTTATCCCCGTTTTTGATTTTTTTTGGGAATATTATCATCTACCCAAAGCAGTTGATCGTCAAGAATTTTGGGCGGTAAAGAAGTCCCACATGAATTTATCCCAAGTATGATATAAAAGAAATCTTAAAAGTTATGTGCTTAAAAATACTTGATTATAATCATATTATTAATTTAGTCTCTAAAAGGAGTTGGAAAAAGAAAAACTTGATAATATGATCTAGAAATTGGAGTTTCAGGATGGGGAAATGAAATTTAAAGTAACCAAACCTAAACATATACTAATAATACATTGATACCAAGATTTAATCGGTAAATCACAAAAATATTATTGAAACTAAGGGAAAAATAGGTTTCGAGTCTCTGATAGAAAATGACAAACTTGAATAAAAATAAAAAAATGAATTGTCATGGAGGCAGTAGTTTGCACACATGCACGATTGATGTTCCGCTATTATTCTAGGATGATTAAAATGAATAAATATGTTTGTACCATTAATATAACAATATATAAGTATTATAATGATAATTTTGTCATTATATTATTAAGGAAATTCTATATTTGGAATAGTAATATTATTAATAGAAACGTAAGAAGAAAATAATACTTGAATTGGATATATTATTTTTCCTTGGAAGTCCCCTTTAAATTGAAGGGATTCAGATAAATATGAGTGAATATTGAATTTTTTTATTGGTGATGGTTATATTTAGTGTGAAATTGAATATTTAAAAGGATAAATTCAAAGGGTATCTATGTGTTTGAATGTGTATAAGAGACCCCCTTATATATTTGAGGAAAATGGTATATTTGGAAACAAATTTTATATTTTACTAATTCCATGATACTATTCCAAGGAAATTGTCTCATAAGTATATTAATAATAGATTTTGGTATATGTTTAGTATTATAAAGTCTCAACCAGGGTCTTCCAAAAATGTGTTCAGTATATTAGAGTTTTTTTACCATTATGTTTTCATATTTTCCTCTTATAATTTTAAACTAGGTAACTAAATTTTAAATAAGTGATTTTATGTTTTATTAAACATATAAGTCAACATATATAACCAAATTTGGAAAGTATGGAGCTAAATTTAAAATATATTTATTTTAATTAAATTTCAAAATATTAAAACAATTACTTTTAAATTAAAACCAGTAATGTGTAAAAAATGTTTCAAGAGTGATAGATTGACAATTATAGATTTTTATTCATATTTAGTTTTGATTACCAATAAATTATTTTTAATACATTTATTTATGTGTTATTACATAATTTTATATCCATTTTTAATATTTTTTAAATTTAATTTATTTGATTTAAATTCCTTGATATTAATAAATAAATATTTCTAGAATAATTATCTAACCATGATTTTGACAATTAATATTAATCCTAAAAATCTAATTTCATACCAATAAATAAATGATGAAATAATAAACAGTCTGAAAATTATTCTATAAAGTATAAGAATTATTTTATGAAATTCGCATTCTATGATTATGGAAATTAATTTGAATGTTAGCACATATATAGAGTAAAATTTAAATTTATTGAAAAGATAATTTTTAATAAAATGATTTATGATTAGATATAATTATTAATTCAATTATATACATTAATTTTAAAATACATATTTTCATAAAAATAGTATTTATTTAATAATAAAATAAATAAAAAACATCATTTCATTATTTTATAATTATTTATGAAAAACAGTTGAAAAACAGTTTACATTAAAATACTACATACATTTTCTATATTTTGAGAAATAGTATAAAAGCGACGACATTAATAATATATGTATATCACTATTCACTTGAAATAATAATATATGTCTTCGCTTTTATATTTAAAAATATATAATTTTATTGGAAATGTTTTAAAAAAATTATATATTTATATTATAGAATAGTTTTATAAAAGTGACAACATTAATAATATATGTAGATCTCTATTCACTTGAAATTTAATTAATTCCAAAAAATATCAATAAATTAACTTTATATGGAATTCCCAAGACAAATCCAAAGATGAATTAATTTTTTTAGATTATATTTATGAAATTTTATAAAGAAATAATAAAAGTAAATCCCAAAATATAGCAAATAACTGTTCATATGCGAAAATATCTTTTAAAAATGATATTTTATTATTTTTATTATTTTATATAATTTATTAATTAAATATTGGTAATATATTATTAATATAGTAAATTTGTTATGTCATAATTTAATCATAATATATTTATTTTCTTGATATAAAACACCAATTTTAGAAAATATATTTTTAAGCATAAAATTAGTTTCTTAGTATATTTTAGTATACTAATTACATTTGATCATTGTTAAATGTATTATTTATTTTCATTATACCCTTATTTCATATTGTGGTAACTTTTATTCATACCTACTAATTTTATTAATAGGTTCTTAAATATCATATTTTATATTGTTAATATATAAAGGATTTTAATTTTTTTTTCTTTGGTGTATGAATCAAGATATTCAAAATATATATTTATTGAAGGATAATATGTTGTGAAATATGTTGTCGTCACATTAGACCGGCTTAAATAAATTGTCTCCTCAAAATATTAATAATAATTTAATAATATAATAAGCTAAGAGATCCTTTTAAAATCACAACATATATATCTTATTGAGATATCCTTCACATTATCCATGATAAGACATGGATATTACTTACCCGTTACATGATTTTTATGAGTTAATAGAAATATAACATTCGTTGCCTAATTTCATTGAACGTGATTCAACCAAATATTAAAACAAAAATGGATATGATAATATCCAAAATAATTAATGTATGTGACCATTAATGTTAAATCATAAGATTCCTTCTTCAATGACGCCTTCATTTCAAATTATGATTTTTTTCCTATGAAACATGTTATACTTGGTTAATCTTATAACTCTATTAGTTAAACCTAGATTACTTTTTCTTTTGATAGATTATGATTATCATCTTAATTCCTCAATTTAACAAGAAAATTAATGTTTATAGTGGGTTTTATATAGAATATAATACACCATATTATATCCCCCATTAGTGAAAAACTAGATGTGTAGTCTTAGAGCCACTCCACTTGCATCTAGGTGATGACCATGTTAATGATCGACCAAACCTTTTCGAGGTTATTTCCCATATGTTCAACTATTCTAAACTCTAATGAACTTTTATTATCTATAGAGGTATGAATTTATTGGAAAAACCAATTACATAGGAATTTAACAGTATTATTGGGTATCATCTTTTACTTATACCCACATGTAGGGCTCTCACTATGGCTCTAAAAGCCTAATAGTAAATGTGACCTAAATAAGTTACAAAAAAATATAAAATAATCTAAAAAATAACTGATTCCTACCTCTGATAGAAAAAATAAATACCTAATCTATGCATGACATAAATATTATAGTAACACTATGATTTAAATAATACAACTCACAAATCTTTACATAACCCATCGACCGAACTGCTTGGTGTCATAAAGACTAGCTATATAAATATATAAATTTAAATTTTTTCTCAATAACAGAACACCTATAGAATGCATTTTAGACTGACCATATATTACACTTAACTTTATATCCAATTCAAATGAAAATAGAAGAAAGTGTTTAGTTTAAATTCTTAGTAAGTGATCACTTATCAATATTTCATTATGTGTTAGATAATAAGAAAAATATAAAACATGGGATGTAGAGAAATATATTATTGAAACTAATATTTAACAATATGACTTTTTCATAAATAATGATATGAGGTCATGAAATCTAAAATGTAAAAACATAATCCATGGAAAAATTGTGTGTAATCTGGAGATAATTTTTTTCATGGAGAAAAATAATAGGCTTATAGAAATATGGAATGTCATATGAAAATTATGTATGGAATAAATATATTAATATGAGAATTATAAATTAGTGAATAAAAATAATTCCCTAACATAATTTTTTTATTAAACAAAATTACCATTCTTCATGCTGTAAAGAAACAAAATTCCCATGGTTCATGTTGTGATCAAACAAAATGCTCACACATAACATCTTTTTTATCATGACATATAAATCCATAACCAATGAATTAGAGGGTGATATAAGACCCCACATATCATTATTAATAAAAATTCTTATCATCTAAAAATACATAACAAATATATTCTAATGAACCAATGGAAAGATAATGATTTACAAAGACATTTTTAAAAAATCACATAACATGACACTAACAAATCATAGGATATCAAAATTATCATTTTACAAAATAAATACAGTACCAGTAGCATATAAAGGGGGATAAAAACCAAACTTCATGGATTATAAACTATAGAGGGTAAATATATGTAAAATATAATTTTATCACATAACCATTGAAAACAATATTATAAAATATTTATTGGAAATTACATGAAAGAACTCATTTTCCATTAGGTTGGCGGATTATTTTTGTAGTCCTCATTTAAAAATTAAAAATAATATATCCCAGAAATGATATTATATTTTTACAAGAATAATTGAAAATAAAATGAAAATTTTTTACTTTTGAAAAGAATATTTAATAATGGAAACTTGAATATATATATTTTTTTAAAAGGGTAATTGCAGACGCCGGAAAAGTCCGTTGTTCCCAAACGAAGCTCCGGATGCGGAAAGCGAGGTCATATTTGGAATCGGAAGAATGTTTCGGAGGGCCCGGAGGCCTTGCGCGGAATTTCAGAGGTCTGCGCGCAAAGATGATGATCCGCGCGCAAAACCCCCGGGATGCGCGCAACTCCCTTGCGCGCCGTGCCCGATTCCGCGCCCGCGAGGAGAATTCCGCGCTCGCGCCTTGGATTCTGCGCCCGGGGTTGCCTATAAATACTAGGCGACCCCCAACGTTTCAAAGGTTGCTGGAAGTCGAACGGTCTCCCGCGCGCGCAATTCAACCCCTTCCGCGCGCAATGCCGATCCTCAGGTAACCTCCTTTTTTTCGCGCAATAGAGCCTTGGGGTCCGCCTTCGCGCGCAATCCCCTTGGCTCATTTCCTTTGAATAAATTTCAACCCGAAGGCCTTTGCGCGCAAAAGAAGCCTCTTGCGCGCAATTGCCCCCGGGTGCGCGCAATCCAACCCGATTGCGCGCACCCCCCCATCTTCAAAGTGGTCATTCGTTAGAGAATGAGCCGTTGCCCCCGCGCGCTATCCGAAGCCCG
This sequence comes from Viscum album, assembly GCA_963277665.1. NCBI lineage: Eukaryota > Viridiplantae > Streptophyta > Magnoliopsida > Santalales > Viscaceae > Viscum > Viscum album. The sequence continues at coordinate 1,732,399,445 of OY728161.1, read as the reverse complement.
GTGCGCGCAATCCCAACCTTCCGCGCGCAAAGGGCTGGCCCAATTGCGCGCCAGCCCGCCATTTTTGCGCGCCGACCCGCGGTTTTGCGCGCAAAGCTCCTCTTTTGCGCGCAATCCGCCAGGGTCGCCTCCCTCGACCCCCTGAGGGCACTTGCCTGCGTGGCGCCCGATGATCCTCATCCTGGGTGCCCGCACCGTGCGTTGTCTTCCCGTGCGGCCCTCCAGGTTCGTGCGAAGTGACATGCACCCATCGTCCGGCAACCTATGCCCAGCATGACGTTAAACTGCACATTCGTCCCGCATGACGTTAAACTGCGCATACGTCCAGCATGACGTTAAACTGCATATTCATCCAGCATGACGTTAAACTGCATATTCGTCCAGCATGATGTTAAACTGCACATCCGTCCAAGCTGCACGACGTTAAACTGCCTAGCCCCCATCGTCCGCGCTGCAAGACGTTAAACTGCCAAGTGCTTCGTCCTCAACACACGACGTTAAACTGTACTTCGTCCGGCAAGACGTTAAACCGTCCGCTTCGTCCTCAACACACGACGTTAAACTGTACTTCGTCCGGCAAGACGCTAAACCGTCCGCATCATTCGATCCCGTGCCTCGCACGCAGGGTCTCCCCCGGTTTGGATGTGGCCCCCACCCGCTCGTCTCTGCAGGGATGTCGGGATTGTCCCCCTTTTGGGACGATTTAATGGGAGCGGCTTTTCCCTACGGGGGCAGGGTATTACAAACCCCTAGTTTCTCGTGGGAGGCTGCACATGTGTATCTCCGTTGCACCTCCCCACTGCCGAAGCCAGTAGAGGGTCTGATTGGGATCGAGGTGTCTTCTGCTTTCGGTCCAAGTCCCTTCCAACTGAGTTTTGCAGCATCTGGGCTGCCCCAAGTGCGTAAGTCCTGACAGAATGAACTACGTGGACTTTGATCCCTGTCTTCTATACAGGGTACGTAGGAAGCCTCCCTGAGGTTCAAGCCCACCACCTGGTCGTCCCGGTCGTATTTACGTCGGTTCGTCCATCAGTGGACCCCTCCAGGGTTCACGCTTGCGTCGATTCACCTATGAATCCGCCCCTGTGGGAGACTGCCCGCGTGTATCTCCGCGGTGCCTCCCCACAGCCCCCCTTTTCCATTTCCCCTTTTATCGTCCAGCATGACGTGAAACTGTGATCCACCCGGCCGTTCCATCCCCCTCTGTGCGAGGTGGTTCGGTTCAATCCTCCGCCCGGCGGCCTAGACCTCTTCGTGAGTCGGCTTGCCGACGTCCAGCATGACGTTAAACTGTATACCCGAACTACGTTGACTTTGATCCGTGCTAACGCGCGGTACGTAGGAAGCCCCTCCGGGGTCCAAGCTCTTCACTCCATCATCCATCCTGATCCTTACCCGGGCCGCCACATCCCGGTGGGGTCATGCCACTTCACTCCACTCCACGTTACTTGGGAAGCCGCCCATGTGCTGGCCCCAGCGTCGGAGGTTCCCCGCAAGGGGTTCTGTCATCTGATCCACTTTTCGTGTTGATCAGTCCGATGCCGTCCCCGCTGGACGTTAAAATCGCGGCATACCCCGTGTTAAACATGGGAAGCTGAGGAAAACCTCAGGTGACACAGTTCCCCGCACCCAGTACGGGATGCCTCAGGCCCTCGTGCCTTCGAGAAGCCCTATTAGGGACGGAAGACAGACGTGCAAAGCCACAGTGTTACGACACGCCCCCAGCACCCAGAGCCACCCGGCCTTCTCACCGCAGGTTGCTGCCCCGCCCAGACTCCTTGGAGCGTCTGGGCGGAAGCAGCGTAATTAACCGGTGTCCATGAAGATATGGCGCCGGGAACGAGATTCACGAACATTCTTAAGTCTATGAGGGAGACCCGGATTAGGCGACGAGTTCCGAGGAGACGTCCAAGGAAGGAGGAGCCGACATCCCATCATCCCGGTTTCGATCAAGGAGCAGACGCCCCTGAATAAGGGACGAATGCCGCCCGCCCTTGGAAAGCGGGACTGCGGGACCACAAGCCGCGCGCCCATCCCCTCGGGTTGACGGGTGCACGCGCGAACGCGTCCTGGCGGAACAGCGTATCCCGACGCACATCCGCACCGAAACAGAAAAATGGTGAACCCGACGTGAATCTCTTCTCCTCGATACGAAGACCGATGGCTTTCAGAGGTGTTGGAAGACCGGCGTGTTGCCCGGCCAAGCATTCAGTCTTACCCGCCAGGGGCTGGGGAAGGGACATCGGGCACTCCGTCTCGCAACGTCGAGGGCCTGGGTTCCCCCCACGGAAGGCGTCGTGGCGCTAATGGTTGGTTGTCGATTCCTTTTTCCTGTCAGTGTTAATGGGTCATTCTCCCTGCTTTCAGAAATCAGGTCGCCCGATCCAGTGCCCGATCGCCACCCGCCCACTGGCGCAGGGACAGGGGAAACACCGACGCGGCTACTCCGCGCGGTCCCGCCCGTTCCGCAGCCGTCCCAGCAGCCGCAATTGCGGGACGACCACGCCCTCTCTCCCCCTCGGAGGTCATCCAGAGAAGTGTGATCAACACCCTGGTGCGGAGATACGAGGAAGAGGGAGTCATCCCCACTAGGGAAATGGCTCGCCTAGACCTTGAGGAGCCTGCGCCTTGCCACCACCGCCGCCCTCGAGGGCCGCGCAGGGAGGCACCGCTGCCTACCTCAACGTCCAATCGCTTCGGGAGTTTTTCCCCGGAGCGCTCTGACAGTTCCCTTCCCTATGCGGATGAGGTGGAAGATGCCCGGGATCACCCTATCCGGGGTTCGCTCCAGGGATCTACGGTGAGGACTCCCGCCAGGCCACGGCGACACCGCCGCCAGGCCTCTCCAGTCGAAGAGCGGGCTCTCCACCTGCCCGCGCCGCTCATCCCGACTCGTCTGTCTCGACGCCAACGTCGGGCAAGAGCGGAAGAGGATGCCCACCTTGGGGCTCTAGCGACAGCGGCCGCATTGGCCCAAGCCACTGCTGGCTCCAGTCGCCAGGCCTCTGCGCATCCTGAACGGGGGAACTCCTATGCCCGACCTGGATCGAGGCCCCGACCGCCCCCAAGGCAGGTTGGGTCGACTCTCCCGGTTGCTGGCACTGGCAGTAGCCACCGCGGACCATCTCGCGGTAGCGCTATTCACCGGCAGGGTCTACTCTGCGTGGCCGATCCAGGAGGCATGGGTCATCCCACCTTCCAATCCCGGCCCGGAGGCCTGCCCGGAATCATCTCTCCCCGCGTCCCCTTTGATATCTGTCCCGGTGCCCCTCGCACCTTGGTTCCCAGTCCTCTTGGCCCCAGCACCAGTGCGGCCGGAGGACGCCAGGACAGAGATCAGCCCTGCCCCGAAGAACCACCCAGGGGCAGGAAGGCAAGGCGTCGACGCCGAGGGAAGAATGTTACGGAATTCCGGACGAAGATCCGACCGGTTTGATTCTCTGACTCAGAGGCGGAGTACGATTCGGCGACAGAGCCCCTTCCCCAATCCCGCCAGTCAAGGGCAGGGGTAGGAATGCGGCACGTCAGCCTCGTGCTCCCCGAGAGCGAGATCGATGTGATCCCCGCTTCTCTCCGAAGGTATATCCGGAGTAACGAGGGCCTGGTAGACCCCCAATGATCAAGCTTGCGGTTGGTACCGGCCCCTCCGGAAGTGCCTTCCGCCTCGATCGGAGAAGCCGGAGACTTTTTCTGGGGACCGACGGTCGAACCACGATCTAGTGCACCCTCGGCGAGCACCGATGCTACGGCAGGATGTTCGCTCGCCGGCCCATCCTATCGTGATGTGGTAGCCAGGGCACCGCCACCCTCAGAGGGCGGCCCGGGATATGGAGGCCAATCGGCCTGCTCGCCGTATTCACCGCCGGCCAGCCCGTCAGCCCGGCGGCCCGCCTCGGCACCACTACCAGTTTCCCGTCCGTTCCCAGCCATTGAAGAGGACCAAGGAGATCTGGGTCCCGAGTTTGAGTCGTGGAGCTTCTGGACCGTCCTTGCAGAGGGCCACTTCCCTGAGAAGTTTTGGCCAGTCGCAGGACCGGGCTTTGATGCACCAGAATCGCTCACCCCGGATGAGTTCGAATGCTTCCGCCGAACTCTCCGGGAGACACGCTCCTGTCTTCACCGCCTACAAATGCCATACCCCGGGAGTCAAACGCACCTGGAGGATATTGGTGAGCAGTGCCGTCAAATTGACCTGGCCATGCTCCCCGCGGTTCGGCACCCCGGGTCATTTGGGCACCACGAGGCCCTCCAACAACGATGCGTCGAGTGTTTTCAAGCACTCCGCAAAGTTATCGAGGAAGCCACTCCCCACGTGTATATCCGTGGATGGGGGCAGTACGCTGCCCTACGCTTCAGTGTGATCCGCCGACAGCCCGATTCGCTGGGTGGCCCTGAGGGTATATCCCCAGGGACAGGAACGGTCAATATGGCTGACCTGTCGGGATAGGGGAACGACTTGGAACTTCTCGACGGGGGCTTCCCCCCCGAAGACAAGCCGTCGTCAGACCCATCAGTGAGAGTTACTCGTCATCAGAGGAACCTCCTGGGGCTCCCCGCACCCACTGAAACACTGACGTTGAGCCGAAACGTCAGCAATGGAAAAGAGCACAGCGAGGCTATAAGGCCCGCCGACCCATCTGCCTCCATGCAGAGGGCAGAGGAGGATCCCGAGAAGGCTACGCTACGTCAGCAGCTCGCCGAACAGAAGAAGCTGGTTGACCAGCTCCTCGCCGAGCGCGCTGCAGAACGGCGGCCTGACTACGGTGATCCCAGGCCAGGACAGCAGGGACCGGAACAACCGCTCCTCGAGGAGACTCTCTCGGGCAACCGTAATTACGCCGTGTTCGCCGACAGGAGAGAGTCCATTGCCTATGGCAAGAGGGCGCGGTATGTTTCTCCACACCCTCCCGAGCGGCGTGACTACCTGAGAGATCCCGCTCGGATTCCTCCCGCTGCCCCAAGGGCCGCTCCGCCCGCCATCCCACGAGCTGCTGAGTTCGACGACCCGGTCGACGACCCGATTGAAGGGCCATGCAATGCGCTCGTGGTTAGAGATCCTCGCCAGGACTGGAACCCATGTCCGGACGATCCGATGGCGGCACTCATTGCCCGCTTGGAAGCCTTGGAGACTCGGCAGGTGGCGATCCCACCGGACGGCAAGCCCTACCCAGCATGGGTGGATGACATGCCGGCGCCTCCGGGATTCGGGAATCCCACTTTTGCCCCCTTCAACGGGACTGGAGATCCGCCACAGCATTTAGCCCACTTCAACTCGAGGTGCGGGCCTATGTTGGGGACTCCGGCGCAGCAAGAGGCCGCTAAGCTTCGCTGCTTTGTTCAGACACTGGAAGGGCCAGCATTTGTCTGGTACAGCCAGCTCCCCGTCGGGTCGCTAACCAGCTGGGAGGACCTCCGTAGACAGTTCCTCTACCAGTTCAGTTCCACGACCCGGAAGACAAGTATCGCAGACCTCTTCAAGTGCAAGCAGAGGCCTGATGAGCGAGTCGCGGACTTCGTCGCCCGATGGAAGGGTCTCACGTATTCGCTTGACATGCCATTGACTCAGGAGCAGTTGCTGACAATGTGCGTCGGGAACGTCAAGACCGAGCTGGTCCCTTCCCTGATCACTCAAAATTACCCCGGAGGCTTCAGGGACTTCTCAGACAAAGCTCAACGTCTTGAGGAAGCCCTGCAACAGGCCAGCCAGGCACACCCGCTGCCTCCTATGATTCCTGCAAGGAGAGCCAGCAGGGCTGAGCCCGCTGCTGTGGCCCAGATAGAGGCTCCCAGGCCGTTGGAGCTGCTGCCGGCGAGACCAGCTCCACAGCCTCACAGGAATCCGCCTCCACGGGCTCAGTTCCCGGCCCAGCAGCGACAGCCTCAGAACCGGCCGGCCCCTCCGCGTAATGTACCGCCACAACCCAGGCGAGATAATCAGGGTCCACCTCCTCGGCCGGCCCCTCCAGCCCCTCGTCAAGACCACGCTCCCAGGGGCCCGCGACACCTGACTTACTCATTTCATGAGGATCAGGTCCCCGGTTACTTCCGGAGCGCCCTGGAGCAGAGGATTGTGCGACTGCCTGAGTGTTGGAAGCCAGAGGAGGCACATCTTACGAATAACCCCCGCTACTGCCCCTACCATCGAGCCTTGGGGCACACCATCCAGCGGTGCTATGTGTTTAAGGACTGGCTCCAAGACCAGATTAAAAACAATGTAATCAGGTTGGGCCCAGCTCCGGCACAAGTGGCGGGCGTATTCGTGGGATCAGATGACGATAGTGGCAACGAGGACGAATGGCAGCTGGTCTCCAACCGCGGACCCCCGAAGTACAATAACTGGATGGCCCGCAAGACGACCATTCGCGCCCATGGAATCATCCGTGCGCGCTTGAATCAGCCTGAGCCCCCAGAATCCGCGGGTGCTGCTTCGGCATCATCGTCCTAGCCTGCCTCTTCCAAGAGGAGCAAACAGCGGCAGCGCAAGAAGGAAGAGCGCGCCCCGCCAGTTCCGCCACTATCCCGTACTCTCGGCGATTTCATGCCCCCGGAGATGGGGGTCCCTCCTCGGATCCGCCCGGTGATGGATGATTCGTCCGATGACGGTATTGGGTACGCTTCGGTTAACACCGTCGAGCTGGTAAATCCCTTTTCGGTTCTCGACGTTGAAGAACACCAGGTGGACCTCCCTAGTGTCCCCGGTCGTCGCTACCGTCGGAAGAACCGCAACAACAGGAGTCGCCGGGGCACAGCCGTTGGTACCTCCAGCCAGGCCGTGCACGCCACTGAGACTAGGCAGTAGGCTCAAGATCGTGCTCAGCGTGCGCAGGCCCCCCATTCGGGGATGACGGATTCGCCTCCGCCACTGTTTGTGGTGTGGGACCAGGCAGAACCGCCTCAGCCGCGTCGCGACCAGCTCCGCCCTGCCACGAGTCCATCCCGGCCTCCTGACTCCAGTACGGTGACCATTTCTCGGACTGCGACCAGTGAACAGCGAGATGCGCCACGTACCAGTCGGCCGCCGATCCAACCGGCAAGGCCCGTCATGCCACCAGCCGCAGAGCAACCTCCTGCAACTAGGGGCTCGCGCTTGGCCAAAAAGTATGATGTCCTGAAGCACTTGGCCGACATCCCAGCAAGGCTCTCCATCCTTGAGGCTCTGCGCATGTCATCTGAGATGCGCGAGGCACTCGCTGAAGCCCTGAAAAGCCCCCTCCAGTTTGAGACAGAGGTTGCGGCTGCAGAGGCCTTTCACGCCGAAACGATCGAGGACGCCGAATGTCAGGCAGTTATCTCGTTCTCTGGTAAGGATGAAGACCCTCCTATACAGGGACATATCCGTCCGCTGTATGTCACTGGCCAGTTCAATGGCCTTGAAGTCCGGTGCTGTCTTGTCGACACGGGGTCCGGGATTAACCTGATTCCAACTCGGACGCTCCGGAGATTGGGGTTGTCTGAGGATGACTTGATTCCCTCCGACCTCAGGATCCAGGGGTACGACCGCACCGAGCAAACCTCGGTCGGCAAGATACGTTCGAAGACCCAGTTCGGTGATTTGGTTGCCAACACCGAATTCATGGTAGTCTCTCAGGACACTGCGTATAACGCATTGATGGGCAGGCCATGGCTTCACCTTCACGCGGCGGTTCCCTCGTCATACCACCAATGCCTCAAATACTCCCTTAATGGTCGAGTAGGCATGCTTCAAGGAGATGCCTCTCCTTTTGCCTCATGTGAAGCCCGCTATCTGGACGCGGACTATTACAAGAGCAAGGATAAGCAGATCCTGGCAGGTGAGGTTGAGCCTGTCGCTGTTGCAAGTGATCCCTGGGCAAGTCTGGATGACGCTTACGTCCTCCCGATTCACCGGTTGGACGTCGCCATGGTCTTGACGGTCCGCGAGTCTCCCGATGAGATGGCCGCGACCGCCCGCGCCAGCCCCAGTGGCCCAGCAGGATCTAGTAGCCCCAATGCAGTTGCCAACGCAGTCTCTCCCGTGGACGATCCCTCCCCGAGCGGAGAGGACGTGGAAGATGCACCCCCAGCCTTTGAGGAGGGCGTCCCCGCCACGGTCGATGAGTTAATACAGGTGAACCTTGGAACCGAGGCCGATCCAAGACCCATGTTGGTTAGTGCCGCCATGCCCTCTGAGGAGCGGCAGCAGTACGTGGACTTTCTCAGGCAGCACCGTGATGTGTTCGCTTGGGGCTATGACGAGATGCCGGGGCTCGATCCTCAGGTAGCCGTCCTGCCCATCGAGATCCAGTTACCGTCCTTGCGCACTGCGGTCTACGACCAGCAAGCGCCGTACAGAGTTGTTGAAGCCCGTCTAGTCGAGTTGGAAGCACTGGATGAGAATAGACTTCGCGCTTTGCACAACTTGGAGAGGCATCAAAGCAGGATGGCTCAAGCTTTCAATAAGAAGGTTCGCCTCCGCTCCTTCCTGCAGGGTGATCTAGTGCTAGCCCTAAGAGCGCCGATGATCCCCGGCAGGAAGCCACCCAAGTTGGAGCCCAAGTGGGAGGGACCGTTTGTTATCCACAAGGTCTATCCCAATGGCGCGTACTCCCTAGCGACTATGGATGGTGAGCGTGTCACTCCTCCCACCAACGCTAGGTTCCTCAAGCAATACTTTGCCTGAGTGTTCAATCGTCCCGCATGACGCTAAACTGCACTTCGTCCTGCATGACGTTAAACTGCACCACATCCTGCATGACGCTAAACTGCACTACGTCCGAGCTACAAGACGTTAAACTGTTCAGCATTCGTCCCGCATGACGCTAAACTGCACTTCGTCCTGCATGACGTTAAACTGCACCACGTCCTGCATGACGCTAAACTGCACTACGTCCGAGCTACAAGACGTTAAACTGTTCAGCATTCGTCCCGCATGACGCTAAACTGCACTTCGTCCTGCATGACGTTAAACTGCACCACGTCCTGCATGACGCTAAACTGCACTACGTCCGAGCGACAAGACGTTAAACTGTTCAGCATTCGTCCCGCATGACGCTAAACTGCACTTCGTCCTGCATGACGTTAAACTGCACCACGTCCTGCATGACGCTAAACTGCACTACGTCCGAGCTACAAGACGTTAAACTGTTCAGCATTCGTCCCGCATGACGCTAAACTGCACTTCGTCCTGCATGACGTTAAACTGCACCACGTCCTGCATGACGCTAAACTGCACTACGTCCGAGCTACAAGACGTTAAACTGTTCAGCATTCGTCCCGCATGACGCTAAACTGCACTTCGTCCTGCATGACGTTAAACTGCACCACGTCCTGCATGACGCTAAACTGCACTACGTCCGAGCTACAAGACGTTAAACTGTTCAGCATTCGTCCCGCATGACGCTAAACTGCACTTCGTCCCGCATGACGCTAAACTGCACTTCGTCCTGCATGACGTTAAACTGCACCACGTCCTGCATGACGCTAAAATGCACTACGTCCGAGCTACAAGACGTTAAACTGTTCAGCATTCGTCCCGCATGACGCTAAACTGCACTTCTTCCTGCATGACGTTAAACTGCACCACGTCCTGCATGACGCTAAACTGCACTACGTACGAGCTACAAGACGTTAAACTGTTCAGCATTCGTCCCGCATGACGCTAAACTGCACTTCGTCCCGCATGACGCTAAACTGCACTTCGTCCTGCATGACGTTAAACTGCACCACGTCCTGCATGACGCTAAACTGCACTACGTCCGAGCTACAAGACGTTAAACTGTTCAGCATTCGTCCCGCATGACGCTAAACTGCACTTCGTCCCGCATGACGCTAAACTGCACTTCGTCCTGCATGACGTTAAACTGCACCACGTCCTGCATGACGCTAAACTGCACTACGTCAGAGCTACAAGACGTTAAACTGTTCAGCATTCGTCCCGCATGACGCTAAACTGCACTTCGTCCCGCATGACGCTAAACTGCACTTCGTCCTGCATGACGTTAAACTGCACCACGTCCTGCATGACGCTAAACTGCACTACGTCCGAGCTACAAGACGTTAAACTGTTCAGCATTCGTCCCGCATGACGCTAAACTGCACTTCGTCCTGCATGACGTTAAACTGCACCACGTCCTGCATGACGCTAAACTGCACTACGTCCGAGCTACAAGACGTTAAACTGTTCAGCATTCGTCCCGCATGACGCTAAACTGCACTTCGTCCTGCATGACGTTAAACTGCACCACGTCCTGCATGACGCTAAACTGCACTACGTCCGAGCTACAAGACGTTAAACTGTTCAGCATTCGTCCCGCATGACGCTAAACTGCACTTCGTCCTGCATGACGTTAAACTGCACCACGTCCTGCATGACGCTAAACTGCACTACGTCCGAGCTACAAGACGTTAAACTGTTCAGCATTCGTCCCACATGACGCTAAACTGCACTTCGTCCTGCATGACGTTAAACTGCACCACGTCCTGCATGATGCTAAACTGCACTACGTCCGAGCTACAAGACGTTAAACTGTTCAGCATTCGTCCCGCATGACGCTAAACTACACTTCGTCCTGCATGACGTTAAACTGCACCACGTCCTGCATGACGCTAAACTGCACTACGTCCGAGCTACAAGACGTTAAACTGTTCAGCATTCGTCCTGCATGACGCTAAACTGCACTTCGTCCCGCATGATGCTAAACTGCACTTCGTCCTGCATGACGTTAAACTGCACCACGTCCTGCATGACGCTAAACTGCACTACGTCCGAGCTACAAGACGTTAAACTGTTCAGCATTCGTCCTGCATGACGTAAAACTGCCTCTCAAGAACTACGTGCGGCTTGATTCCCATCCTTATGGGATACGTAGGACCGCCTGAACATTCATGTTTCAGGCCCAGCCCCATCCTTCGGGAATTTCCATCCCATCTCGGGCCCTTGGCCCAGTTGCCCCCGGGTGTGCGGCGTATGGTGTGAGTGCGGGGCTATGCCCTCATTCACGTCGGTTTGCTCGTCACGCTGTATGCCCCCCCACGTTTGGGGATGCCTTCTGCTCCCCCCTTCTTTTCCCCTCATCGTCCTGCATGACGTTAAACTGCACTTCAAGAACTACGTATGGCTTGATTCCCATCCTTATGGGATACGTAGGACCGCCTGGACATTCATGTTTCAGGCCCAGCCCCATTTTCCGGGAATCTCTATCCCGCGTTGGGCCTCTGGCCCCAGTTCCCCTCCTTTTTGTGCGAGGCATATCGCGTGAGCGGGGGATTATGTCCTCATTCGCGTTGGTCTACTGGCCGCGCCGTACGCCTCCCCCGTGTGTGGGACTACCTCACACCCCTCATCGTCCTGCATGACGTTAAACTGCCTCTTAAGAACTACGTATGGCTTGATTCCCATCCCTATGGGATACGTAGGACCGCCTGAACGCTTGTGTTTCAGGTCCAGCCCCGTCCCTTGGTTGATCACGGGAATCTGCCCTCTTTTGTTTGCTCTCAGGGTGAGTCCTCCGACCCTTTCCGGAGATCTGTTAACATGTTTTGGGTACTTCGGTCTATGACTCGTAGTGTCAGATTCAATCCCGACAAGTCCTGTGTTGCTTGTCAGGCCTCGCGCTTCCTCTTATTCGAGCCTTCACTCAAAGGGATCCTCGTTAGCGGTTTGGGTACGATGCCTCAGTGCTCTCCCACCGCTCCGGGTCGATTTACCGGCGGGTCTTGGGCCGCAAATCGATATGAATCCTGCGATTGAGTGGTTGATGCTCGTTTGCTTGCCCCGTCTTAGGCTGACGCGATCGGATGTTGTGTTGCGAATGCGTCAGCAACATCCTTGATCGCCATGTCAGCTCCTTCAGGCTCTGAACATTGGTTGCGCAGTCCTCATCACACTCCGCCTTTATGCGTTGTAGTGGAATCTGGACACTCTTTTCATACTGACCTTCAGTACACCTTTACACGTTAGGCAGACCAACCAAGGTAATGATGTCGTTCGAGGCCCCCATGATCTGAGCACCAAGGATATATGCGGATGTCCTCCCTAAGGGCCGTGCGTGGCTGGACCCTCGTCCCCATAAGGAGGAAGGAGTCGCCCGAACAATCGCGTTCTGGGCCCAGTATATCTGGAGGCTAGCATCTCTGCCCCTCGGGTGATGGACATATGCAGACCCCTATCCCAAGACTCTTCTCCTGGAATCGTGCGTGACCGCAGGGCTGGGTATGCTCCCACCTCCGCCGTGTCCGCCGTACCGTGGTAAGCGGATTCCTCCATGGTCCGAACCACACGACCTTAAACTGTGTTGTCTGGTCCTACCACACGACCGTAAACTGTGATCATCTTGGCCGCCCGACGAGAAAACGGCACTGCATCGTGATGTTCCCCTCAGGGGACACTCATGTTGGGCGCTGGTTAATAACCACTCCATTCATCAATGCCTTCCATGGCTTGATTATTGTGGCGACGCCAGAGATTTCTCAATCACAGGCATGTCGCCGCACAAAGAAAAACCATTCATCTTTAAGGACAAACAAGAAATATCAAATGCCGCTCCTTCTGTGTGCGAGGGTCAGACCCGCACTCTTCCCCGCGCTGGTGCCCGATTGTGTTGCGCCGCGCTTCAAGAACTACGTGCGGCTTGATTCCCATCCTTATGGGATACGTAGGAACGCCCGGATGTTTGAAACTTCGGGTCCAGCCCCCCACCTCTTAGAGATTCCCCCTTCTCTGGGGAATCCGCCGCCTTCAGGTCACCCTCAAGGCGTGTTCCCCGACCCCTTGCCGTGGTCCACCGGTGTCAAGAGTACTCTGGTTTATTGCCAGGAGTGTCAGGTTCAGCTTGGTCAGGTTCCTTCCACTTTTCAGGCTTCGTGCTCCCTTTCATTCGGACCCATCGTCTACGCCCTGGGTGGAGCCCCCGTGAACGGTTCGGACACAATGCCTCAGTGCTCTCCCACCGACTCGGGCCGGTACCCCCAATGGCCTCGGGCAGCAAATCGATATGAATCCTGCGATTGAGCGGTCGATGCTCGTTTGCTGCCTCATTCCACCAACGGTTAGTGCGATATTGATGCTGCTTTTCCGCCACGGTCAGCAGTACTCCCATATCGTTACGCCGGTGCCCCCAGTCCTTGAGTGAATGGCCGCATGATTCACATTTTCCACCTCCCATTCTGACCAGGCGAAACCTCGACACTCTTGACACTATCCCTCAGTGCATCTTCGTATATCCAGGGGATATGACCAGATGCGGCGTACTTTGAGGTCTTTATGGTCCGAGCTCTAAGACCTTAAACTAAGATCTTCCCCTATGGTCCGAGCTCTATGACCTTAAACTAAGATCTCCCCTTATGGTCCGAGCTCTAAGACCTTAAACTAAGATCTTCCCCTATGGTCCGAGCTCTAAGACCTTAAACTAAGATCTTCCCCTATGGTCCGAGCTCTAAGACCTTAAACTAAGATCTTCCCCTATGGTCCGAGCTCTAAGACCTTAAACTAAGATCTTCCCCTATGGTCCGAGCTCTAAGACCTTAAACTAAGATCTTCCCCTATGGTCCGAGCTCTAAGACCTTAAACTAAGATCTCCCCCTATGGTCCGAGCTCTAAGACCTTAAACTAAGATCTTCCCCTATGGTCCGAGCTCTAAGACCTTAAACTAAGATCTCCCCTTATGGTCCGAGCTCTAAGACCTTAAACTAAGATCTACCCTTATGGTCCGAGCTCTAAGACCTTAAACTAAGATCTCCCCTTATGGTCCGAGCTCTAAGACCTTAAACTAAGATCCACCCTTATGGTCCGAGCTCTAAGACCTTAAACTAAGATCTAGCCCTTATGGTCCGAGCTCTAAGACCTTAAACTAAGATCTAGCCCCATGGTCCGAGCTCTACGACCTTAAACTAAGATCTCCCCAAACGGGGTTCCACGTCCTGCATGACGTTAAACTGCACTCTCAGAACTACGTGTGGCTTGATCTCCAGCCTGATGGAGTACGTAGGAACGACCGGGCATTCCGACTCGGGTCCAGCCTCAGGGATCGTTAAGTCCCGCCCCTCCTCGTCGCCGGCCGTCTGACCTGACTTCGGGTAGAGTGGTGCAGTTGTGATATTCTCCCCGATTCAGCTCGGGATGCCCCACTGCAATGGTGGGAAGCGACGGTTTCCTCGTCAGAGAGGTGCTGTCTGAGAATTGAGTTGACTCACGGCCAGATTAGTGCATCCGCCTAATACGTTTTCCCCGCGGTGGAGCAATTTTGAGAGCGTTGGATTCTGTCCGAACAAATCGTCACTTCGCCCCACGCTTCGCATGCCCTGTTGATCTGGATTTTCCACCCTTGTGTCTGAAGGAACCCCAAAGCGGTATTCATGATGAAATGTGGTACGCCTCCTGCAATATGAATGATGGCCTTTTTCGGTCCGTCTATTGCAGTTGTTATGGTCGATCCACTGTCCGCCTACCGTCTTGGGCATTTCCTGGAAGGCCGACCGTTGTGGATGTCTGGATTCGGGACACGCGATTCACCCTTTCTCATTTCCCTATGTTCGGATAAAATCTCAACGCCCCTAGCGTTGTCCCGCTCGTGTGTTGGAACAAGTTGGGGGATGATACATTGATTAGGTCTGAGGTCTCCTTTCCTAGGAATGACCTCCCTCTTTTCTCCAGAAATCCAGGCCCAATTATGGATGCCTGATGTTTGGTTAACACTCCCGCAAAACAACGAATTGTGGTTGAGCATATTAAACCGAAAGATACAGATAAATATATTGATTCATACAGATGGATCAAAGTAGCGGAAGCAAATGTTTTGGGAATGGCAAAACAAAGCCCTTAGGGATTAGCGTGCTGAATGAGTCTTTCTAATGCCGCTACCCTTTGGCTGGTGGCCTCCAGAGCTGCTTCTCGCTCTCTGCGTGTCCTCTCTTCGTCGGCGGTCGCAGCACGCAGTTCGTCGATTCTGGCCTGTGCACGCTCCCGCTCGACCTGAATTGTGACCATCTGTTGGCCCGCCTCCGTCAGCTGTACCTGAGCGTCAACCAGCTGGGCTGCTAGTTGCTCCACAAGCTCGGTACACGTCGCGACGAAGGCCTCCTTCTCTGCCGCCTGCCCTTCGAGGCGCCGGACTTCCTGCTCCGCCGCGAGGAGCGCCCGCATGCTCTCCGACATGTCCCGACTTTGTTTGACGTCGGCACGCCGGCAGCTCTCGCGCATCTTTTCGGCCATGAAATCACGGACCGTCAGATGGAGGCGTTGAGCATCAGCTCCCCCGGCACACAGGAAGCGCAGCCAGGTCTGAAGTGATCCCATGCGCCCCAGCCACTCCGATGGGTCTCGCTTGAGGAAGCGCTGGATGCACTTCCACCCCCTACGGCGCGTTATCCGGCTCTCCTCGACCGCCTCCGTGTCTGAGTCGTCCATCTCCTCGGGATCGGCAGGCCGGTACGCAGGGAGGGCAGCCAGCAGGTCTGCTGCAGGGTCCGCCCCTGGGAGGTCCTCACGAGGGATAGGTTCCCCAACATCCGGGCGACCCTCTTCTCTCTCCCCAGCGGCGCTGACACCCTCGTCAGCCCCCAACCTCTCTCCGATGTCAGCACCGCCGATGTCCGGAGCCCCTTGATCAGCAGTTGGTGGGGCCGGCTCGGTTTGGGAAGTCTGTTCCGGAGCAGGCGGCATGTCTGCCACCGGTCCACTCGTGGATGGCCCGGGTTCGGCAACCCGATGAGCCTCCAGTGTTGAGATCACTGCGCAGGACATGCCATGGTTAGTCACGGATCGTCAACGGCAAGCACCAGCAGTAAAGTAGGGAGACTTACGGGAGTTTGGAGCGTCATCTTCCGCTACCCCCGGTCGCCGCAGGAACAGTTGTAGCAGGGGACCCCTTAGCGCTTGTCAATTCAATGATAGGTGTCTGGCCCCCGCCTTGTCCTGCTGGCGCCCCTCCTACTCCCGCTGAGGACGCCTGACCAACATCTGTGCGCTCCTGAGAAAGATGGAGAAATGGGTTAGAAGCTGCATAAGAGAGTGGATGAAGCAGATTGAGTAGGGATAGAAGCGGACCTCGAGGAGCTCAGTGACATCAACGTTGTCAGAGCCGGCCACCTCGCCGCTCTCCCGTGGGCTCCCCTGATGGGATCTTCCCTCGGAGCCTTCATCCTCCCCCATTTCCTCCTCTTCTTCAGAGTCGTTGCTACTGTCGTCTTCTTCCGGCGGCATCTGTTCCGAAGCGGGCTCCAGACCGAGCATCACCTTCACCAGAAGGGATGGCTCCGCGCGCTGGCCACGTTGGCGCGCGTACTCGTCCATGGCCGTCAGATACGCATACTGCCGGTTGAAGTCCACTCTGTCGGCAATCTGGAGGCGCCCGACCTCTGGCAGATAGATTCCTTCTCTGAGTATCTTTCGCCAGATAGCGTCGGTCCCCAGTGACTGCCGCAGAGTCATCCAGGCCGACCACAACGCCGGGAAGACCGCATCATGGGAAGGTTCGAGCAGACGTCTCACCTGCTTCCCGGGCCGCTCGTCGACCACCGCACGTGCCCCCTCTCTGGGCGCTGAGGTCGTGGCGGCAGCCCGCGATGTGCCCGCCGCCGAAGTCCCTGCCCGCGCCGGCTCCGCTGTTTGGCGCGCCTCCGTTCTCCCCCGTGTGGTGGCGCCTCGCCTCCTTCCTTGACGCCCGGTCTCCGCACGGGTAACCTCGAGCCGCCGGACTAGCTTCCGCAAAAGCCCCTCAGGGTACGCGATGGCCCAGTGTTCGGCGTACTCGGTTGCCAAGCCTGCGTCAACTCCGGTAGAAGGGAGAGTGATGACGTCGCCAGAGCCGAAAGTGGCAAACATCAGCCACATCTGGCGAAGGACGCCAGGGTTCGTCTCCTCCCGGACAGCAGTGAATACCCTCTTCGGCATCCGTTGAAGGCACCCGAACTGCCTGGCGAACCGGGTCGGCACGTAAGGCTCGCAGATCACCTTCCCGTCGATCCGAGCCACGAGCACCCCGCCCCGCATGTTCAGGAAGTATTCATGCTGCTCCAGCGGACCCTGCCCATTGTCGATCATCTGGCCGACGGGAGTGGGGAACGGACTGAAGTTGAAGTTGGCATGATTGCCAATCCGGATCCGCACGCCCTCCTCACTTAGGGTCATCGGAGCGACCCCCGCGATGTTCAGCAGGGAGGGTCGCAGGCCGTTGCCCGGAGGAATGATGGCGTTCGGAAACGTGTACCCACCGAGGTGAGCAGCCACCCAGCCGTGGAAGAACTGAAAGGGCCCACAGATCCTTCGTGGCAACCCCCCTCGTGAGATGCGTCCCAGGATGGCATACAGCCTCGCCAGCACTGGGACCCCGAGGTTGTATCTCTTGTTGGCGGCCATAGCGCCCGCCACCGCCAGTGTCGCCGGGCGAACGCCCATTCTCGCGTCCCGCACCGGCAGGAGCCACCCACTCAGAAAGGCGGCCAGGAACGCCGCGTACCAGACATTTGGGTCACGGGCCTCGATTACGCGGTACCCCCATGAGCGGTAATCGCCCGTCTCCAGGACCCGCCAGTACGACCCGTTCCGGCTCCTCTGAGCTGCGGTCGGGCACCGCTTCCCCCTCCCTGCCTGGCATCTTGACCGCCGGGTCATGCTCCAAGAACTGGCCAAACCATTCCTTGTAGGCTATGTCCTTCTGGAAGTCTTTGATCCCGAGCCGCTGCATAGCCAGGTCAAGCAGATGCCAGGTCAGGATGGGAGTCCGTGACCTGTCCTCCCAGATGTTCTTCGGTGGCAGGAACTCATCGTATTGGTAGCCCTCCAGCGGGATACCTCCGATGCAGTGGATGTCCCAGAGGCCGATGCCGACCTCCCCATGGTGAATATGGAAGGTGTTGGTATCCGGAGACCATCGGGTGAACAGCTCCGGCCCGAGCTCGGACTGCTGGTAGAAGTGGAACTGCGACGTCCACACCGCCTCGAACAGGCCGATGTACCACAGCTCCTCTGCGATGTGATCGCAAGTGTGGCGTACCCAGAACGCCCAGGCCCACTCGCTGGTGAAGTTGCCCCCAGACCGCAAGTCCCAGTCCTTCAGCCAGCCCTTGGTGTCGTCCGTGACGCTCTGGCGATATATGCTCGAGTAGAGGGCTGGAGAATTCTCCGCAGTAGGCTCACCCCCATCAATGGTTCGCATCCTCGGGTTCAGGACATAGACATCCAAGTGTCTGGTCTCCCTGGCAGGATGCCCATTGTTGGTGATGTTATAGCAGAGAAGCTCGTCCTCCCGGGTCACCCAGGTCCGCGGCGCATCAATCTCGAACCCTGGCACCGGAACCTCATCTAGGATGCCGAAGTTCCAGAGCGGTAGGTTGTCCGACAGTGGATATGTCTTCTGGGCCGGCGTCAGTAAGTCGAACAAGGATTGATTGTTGGAAACAATCTCCTTGGCTCCGTAAACCTCCTCGTTCGTCGCCATCTCAGCCCTGCGAGTGGCGACATCCCCCTCATTTCCTCTGTGCGTGGCCATCTCAGAAGTTTCGGGAGTCGTGCGGGTTAAGGAATGAAGCGTGCGGGATCAGACGAGGCTGGTAGAGAAGTTTGAAGGTTGGCGCGCAATCCAAGTGGACGACGCGCAATTGGGAAGACTGTCGCGCAAAGTTCCGGGTTTTCGCGCAAAGGCAGGCGAAATCCGGACGGTTTTGCGCGCCAGTCGGGCGAATTTCGCGACCGGAAGAGGCAATTTCGCGCACGAGAGCTTTGGAGCTTATCGCGCGGAAGGCCAGAGTACGGAACGTGGGACCCAGCGCCCCTATTTATAGGCGAGGCCGGGTCCGCGCTGCGCGGAAAGCGCTTTGCGCGACCGCATCGGCGAATTTCGCGACCGGCGCCCCTTTTTGCGCGCCTAAGTCCCGCGCCGCCCAGGACTTCGGCATTCCGGCGTCTCCCTCGGAACCCGATCGTTGCGACCTCTCGCCGATCAGATTCCGAGGGGGGGCTTTTGTAGACGCCGGAAAAGTCCGTTGTTCCCAAACGAAGCTCCGGATGCGGAAAGCGAGGTCATATTTGGAATCGGAAGAATGTTTCGGAGGGCCCGGAGGCCTTGCGCGGAATTTCAGAGGTCTGCGCGCAAAGATGATGATCCGCGCGCAAAACCCCCGGGATGCGCGCAACTCCCTTGCGCGCCGTGCCCGATTCCGCGCCCGCGAGGAGAATTCCGCGCTCGCGCCTTGGATTCCGCGCCCGGGGTTGCCTATAAATACTAGGCGACCCCCAACGTTTCAAAGGTTGCTGGAAGTCGAATGGTCTCCCGCGCGCGCAATTCAACCCCTTCCACGCGCAATGCCGATCCTCAGGTAACCTCCTTTCTTTCGCGCAATAGAGCCTTGGGGTCCGCCTTCGCGCGCAATCCCCTTGGCTCATTTCCTTTGAATAAATTTCAACCCGAAGGCCTTTGCGCGCAAAAGAAGCCTCTTGCGCGCAATTGCCCCCGGGTGCGCGCAATCCAACCCGATTGCGCGCACCCCCCCATCTTCAAAGTGGCCATTCGTTAGAGAATTAGCCGTTGCCCCCGCGCGCTATCCGAAGCCCGGTGCGCGCAATCCCAACCTTCCGCGCGCAAAGGGCTGGCCCAATTGCGCGCCAGCCCGCCATTTTTGTGCGCCGACCCGCGGTTTTGCGCGCAAAGCTCCTCTTTTGCGCGCAATCCGCCAGGGTCGCCTCCCTCGACCCCCTGAGGGCACTTGCCTGCGTGGCGCCCGATGATCCTCATCCTGGGTGCCCGCACCGTGCGTTGTATTCCCGTGCGGCCCTCCAGGTTCGTGCGAAGTGACATGCACCCATCGTCCGGCAACCTATGCCCAGCATGACGTTAAACTGCACATTCGTCCCGCATGACGTTAAACTGCGCATACGTCCAGCATGACGTTAAACTGCATATTCGTCCAGCATGACGTTAAACTGCATATTCGTCCAGCATGACGTTAAACTGCACATCCGTCCAAGCTGCACGACGTTAAACTGCCTAGCCCCCATCGTCCGCGCTGCAAGACGTTAAACTGCCAAGTGCTTCGTCCTCAACACACGACGTTAAACTGTACTTCGTCCGGCAAGACGTTAAACCGTCCGCTTCGTCCTCAACACACGACGTTAAACTGTACTTCGTCCGGCAAGACGCTAAACCGTCCGCATCATTCGATCCCGTGCCTCGCACGCAAGGTCTCCCCCGGTTTGGATGTGGCCCCCACCCGCTCGTCTCTGCAGGGATGTCGGGATTGTCCCCCTTTTGGGACGATTTAATGGGAGCGGCTTTTCCCTACGGGGGCAGGGTATTACAAACCCCTAGTTTCTCGTGGGAGGCTGCACATGTGTATCTCCGTTGCGCCTCCCCACTGCCGAAGCCAGTAGAGGGTCTGACTGGGATCGAGGTGTCTTCTGCTTTCGGTCCAAGTCCCTTCCAACTGAGTTTTGCAGCATCCGGGCTGCCCCAAGTGCGTAAGTCCTGACAGAATGAACTACGTGGACTTTGATCCCTGTCTTCTATACAGGGTACGTAGGAAGCCTCCCTGAGGTTCAAGCCCACCACCTGGTCGTCCCGGTCGTATTTACGTCGGTTCGTCCATCAGTGGACCCCTCCAGGGTTCACGCTTGCGTCGATTCACCTATGAATCCGCCCCTATGGGAGACTGCCCGCGTGTATCTCCGCGGTGCCTCCCCACAGCCCCCCTTTTCCATTTCCCCTTTTATCATCCAGCATGACGTGAAACTGTGATCCACCCGGCCGTTCCATCCCCCTCTGTGCGAGGTGGTTCGGTTCAATCCTCCGCCCGGCGGCCTAGACCTCTTCGTGAGTCGGCTTGCCGACGTCCAGCATGACGTTAAACTGTATACCCGAACTACGTTGACTTTGATCCGTGCTAACGCGCGGTACGTAGGAAGCCCCTCCGGGGTCCAAGCTCTTCACTCCATCATCCATCCTGATCCTTACCCGGGCCGCCACATCCCGGTGGGGTCATGCCACTTCACTCCACTCCACGTTACTTGGGAAGCCGCCCATGTGCTGGCCCCAGCGTCGGAGGTTCCCCGCAAGGGGTTCTGTCATCTGATCCACTTTTCGTGTTGATCGGTCCGATGCCGTCCCCGCTGGACGTTAAACTCGCGGCATACCCCGTGTTAAACATGGGAAGCTGAGGAAAACCTCAGGTGACACAGTTCCCCGCACCCAGTATGGGATGCCTCAGGCCATCGTGCCTTCGAGAAGCCCTATTAGGGACGGAAGACAGACGTGCAAAGCCGCAGTGTTACGACACGCCCCCAGCACCCAGAGCCACCCGGCCTTCTCACCGCAGGTTGCTGCCCCGCCCAGACTCCTTGGAGCGTCCGGGCGGAAGCAGCGTAATTAACCGGTGTCCATGAAGATATGGCGCCAGGAACGAGATTCACGAACATTCTTAAGTCTATGAGGGAGACCCGGATTAGGCGACGAGTTCCGAGGAGACGTCCAAGGAAGGAGGAGCCGACATCCCATCATCCCGGTTTCGATCAAGGAGCAAACGCCCCTGAATAAGGGACGAATGCCGCCCGCCCTTGGAAAGCGGGACTGCGGGACCACAAGCCGTGCGCCCATCCCCTCGGGTTGACGGGTGCACGCGCGAACGCGTCCTGGCGGAACAGCGTAACCCGACGCACATCCGCACCGAAACAGTAATGTTAAAACATATTTAAAACCATTAATTTAAAAATAATATTTTAAAATGGAAACATAAGAAATACATAATTTTTTTTATTAAACAGAAACAAAAAATACATTAAAAAATTATACTTTTAGAAAGAATATTTAATAACGGAAACATGAAAAATACTGAAATTTCATTAGAATAAATGGGGAGTGCATGAATAAATCATTTATGTTGAAATTTTATAAATAATTTTAAATATTTTGAAATAACCTTGTTTAAAAATCACATATATAAAAAGAACAATGAGTCATTTTTCTTTAAAATTTATTTATGGTATTAAATGAATCAATGGAGAATGAAAAAATTAGAGTTTCCATGTGGGAATGAATAATATTAATGGAATGTAAAAATATATACATTGAAAAAGATTTTATTGAATTAAATGGGAATTATTTGTAACAAAAATTTATTTTAAAAAACATTAAAATACTTTTGGAAGAATAATGTTTTATAAAACAATATTTATATAAGAATTAATGTGTAATAAATCCTAAAATAATTATTGGTCATAATATATCAATTGAGAGTGAAAACAGACAAATAAGTGTGATTATAAACCAATAAAATGATTTGAGTCACAAAAACCACTTATTACCTATAAAACATTTGAATAAATGGCCCATGAGAAAGATAAAATGAAATTGAACATTTAATATGATGAAATATAAGATAATAATGATATAAAAATTATAATGTGGTTTTATTCACACCATAATATTTTAAACATGTAATATAATTTAATCATATCTCAATAAAAGGAAATTGAGAGGAGAGCCCATACTTCCTGGGTAAAAACTCAATAAAACCACCATAAAAGTGAGATATTGGAATTAGAATTAAAATACTATGAGGAAATTATAATTCATGCTATTTTATATCCAATAGGTAATTTTGAAATCACATAAATATTATTTGATTAAAAATACAAACTATGTCTCAGTGAAGGGACATTCCGAAAAAATCCTCGACATTATTTCCTTGGATAGTTGATGACCCTCTATCCCCCTGAAAAACAAAAATTGATACCTTAATAATATATTTTATAACCATATTCATATAGTTTACCATTTATATCCCAAATTTATAATTATTCACTATGGATATATTGGGTAGTTATATCTTATTGAAATCATCAGGTGTTATGAACATTAAATGTTTTTCCACATCTCTAATAATTTTGATATCATTAAAAATATTTTTTATATGTTAATTATGGAGATATAATTTATGGTTATTTAATATATAAGATATATTTATTTAATATTATAATATTTATTTCCTTGTGTGTTCAATTTTTGTGATGAGAAAATCATATTGGTAACGTTATATTTTTGGAAATTTTATTGAATGAAAATGTTACATTAATAAAAGGTTAAATAATTAATATAATATTTATTGAATCATATTATAATATTTATGTCCATATTTATTAAAATAAAATTATTTTTCATGTTTTCATAGTAATATATAATTTTAAATTATATCAGTGTTCATGTAGGTGGTTAAATCAACCCAAACGTGAACCCGGTTTAAATTTATTGGATAATATAATTCATGAGGTGTTTTATTTGACTTAAAAGAATTATAATATAATTTAAATGAATTTATATTTATGTATTTATCATGGTGATCTAAATTTATAGATGTTCATATAATAGACTAAAATCTAGATGAAAAACAAAAAATGTTTCATGGATGAGATGGGAGTCCTCAAGTATGCATGTTCAACATTCTCATTTCTCCACACTTGTGTGGTGTGAATATTTATATTAAATTATAATCCATGAATAAATATTACATGAGATATTTTATATTTATTTATCATTACAACTATTATGACCTACCACAAAGCAATGTTGTTTTATGTTTTCATTATCTCCATTGGTGGATAGTCTTAACGGTGGATATGAGTAATAAATATGATATATATCATCTAATAATTATTATTATATTTAAATTTAAAATAAAACTTAACCCTATTTAAATAGTTGATAAATATGTGGCCTAAACATGCATAAATGAAGAATTCTGCCTTCCTAATGAAACACCTTTTATTTTTCATCTATATTTTCATATACTATCAAATAATCTTCAAAATTAGTTCACCATGATAAATGAATGAAAATAATATAATTTTAATCATATTACAATTATATTATGTCAAAATAAATACATCCTTACCAATAATTTCCAATCATGATAAAGCATGTTCATATTTGGGTTTAGATAACCACATGTGAACAATGCATTGAAATATAATTAATCATTACAAAAGGAAACATTAAAACTAATTGTTTAACTTTATATGATAAAAATAAATTTCATTATATCTTATGTAAATTTTATATTTTATATTTGACTTATTATTAATGTAAAATTTTTGTTTCCTAAAGTTACCCAAATAAGTCGTTATTAATTTTTCTTTCACTTAATGTGACCAAGAAAAATATGGAATGAAACAATAAAATTTTAAAACAATAAATGTTATATATTATTGAACCTTAAATTGTATATAAACAATTAAATTGGTATCAAATTATGGGTAATGATATCAATATTATTAAACATGAACAAAACAATAAAAATGTTTTATCAACCAATAGTTCAAATAAGATATAACTATCCATTATATCAACGGTAAATAATTATAAAAATTGGATATAAAATATGACATATATGAATAATTTTATAAAATAAATAATTTTGTTAGGTTGGTTTGTGTCATAGTATGATATATGGTCATAGTAAATTTAAGGGAACATCGGAAGAGATTTCATCTCATTTTCTATTTATTGAGACATTGTTCATATTTATGCATAAATTCATATTTTAGTTTTTTTTATACATAATATTTCATATAAAATATCATGAATTATATTTTAATCTATATATTTTATGTTAAATTAAAATATTTCCCTTTTATTAGAGTTTTTGTTGATTTTTTACACAAGTAATAAGGGTTTCCATCTCAATTTCAATTCACTAAGACATTATTCCGTTTTACACCATGTTTATATTTGTATCGGGTAATTATGAACCTTTTTAAATTTTATATCATTATTTAATTTTAATTTGTGATATTAAATTTTAAATTTCATGTTATCTTTCTCATGGGGGGTTTCATAATAATTTTTTTAAAGATTATAAGAGAATTTTTTGACTCAAATATTTTCCTGCTGTCCAAAATGATCTCATTTTTTGATTTTCTATCACTACGTATTTATAAGAAAATGTAATGATTTTATAATGTATTATTCCATACTTTTTTGGAAAATCACATTTCACACAAAATTATTCATTCTTTATGGATTTAATGCATAGTTAATATTCAGTTTTTAGAAATAATTCCCATTAATTTTAGTGGATTTTTCTTCTATGCCTATAATTTTACTTCCCACTAATGTTATTCTTTATATGTTGGAATATGAAATTGTTTTTATCTCTATTGATCATTTTATTGACCATATTTTTTTTAAATAAAATGATTTATTGTCCTTTTTAAATATGTAAGTTTTTCAATATGTTCAACAAAATGTTTAAAAGGGGTTTTACCCATTTAAAATAAATGGTTTTATCATTCATCCATGATTTATTTTTATAAATTTTTTTTAATTATGAATTTAGAAAAATTACTGTTTCATTTTATAAATAATTTTTTTTAAAAAATAACAATCCCTTTTCAGAGAAGTTATTTCTTTTTCATGTTTCTATGATTAAATATTCATTTAAAAAATAATTGTTAAAAAAGTCACTTTCTTATTTTAAGGACATATTTTTGGAATTTTATTTAATATGTATTTCAAAAGGAATTATATTTTCCTTATAAAAATGTTATATTAATTAATTTTCCATTTATGCTTTGTAACAATTCTTTCAAATGTTTTGTGAAATCTTTTGTATTTTCAGTTATATTTATCCTCCACGTTTTATCTTTAATGAAGTGATGTCTTGATCAACCATTATATATAATTAGAATATTGTTTAATATGGAAAATGATATTTTTTATATCCTATGAGTTATTAATTTCATTTTATTTGATGTATTTGGGAGGTTAGATAACCCATTAATATTTTACTTGTTTATTATGATATATTTATAAATTACTTTTAAATGTAACCAATTTGTATAGATTATGACTTGTAGGGTTATATATGACACTCCAATACATTTGTCATGGATTTACGTCTCTTAAGAAAATTATGTTAGAAACACTTATTTTCTTTATCCAAAAAATGAATAATGTGTAATTTATTTGTTAAAAACTTGAAGCATAATAAATTTTTATTAACAATATTAAGAATAGGAATATTATTTTTTCCCAAGATGAAGCATGTTAATTTTTTCCCAATGTGAACCATGTGCATTTTGTTTTTTCATAATGCAATAATTTATATATGATTATTTTTTTACTATAAAACATTGTTATATGACACAACATATTTCAATATGCATATGATTATGCTCCATGACTAATGTTTATTGTCTCAAAATTCCCTACACATTTCCCATGGTATATGTTTTGTCTATTTTATATTGCTTGTTCTTCTGTCATGATTTTTAGATAACTCATGTTGTTTCATGTTATGATTAATAATAAATTCATCCCCTTCACATGTTTTCTACAATTATTATTATATAACCCTTTATGGGATGATTATATGTTTTCCCTTAATTTTCATTTGATCTCATCCCTTATCTTGTTTTTTCCTTTCCCCAGGTTACATAGATAGACATAGTTTTTTGAAACTCTAAATGGGAGTATTGTTGTACATGACTGTGGTGAAAATATTACAAAATAATTTGTTTATGTAGCTAATCTTTAAGAAACAAATCCTTTCAGACCGTTGGTTATGTGAATATTTGTAAGATGTATTATTTAAATCATGAGACTAATTTAACAGTTTTTTCTTGTTTATATTGACTAATAATATTATCATTAGTTCATGATTGAAGTTGATGCTCAATAATTTTCATTCTAGATGTTTATTCACTTATTTTTTTCTAAATCTTTTCATTTTAATGAATTTGATATAATATAAGATCCATAAGAAGGAAATTTATAGACAATAGATAGTGGTTGAATAAATACATTATGGGACTTCCCATATTAGTATTTTATGTCAGGACACTGCATGACCCAACCATTAATTTACAACATCAAGGTGTCCCATTAAATTTATATCATGAAGTAACCCTGGTTGACTCGGAACAGATCACTCAAGAGGGACAACAATAAGACAAAATAGTCATTTTTTATCCTCTCATCCAAGAAACCAGTGTTTGGAATCAATAATAAATCAATCGGGAATTATTTACCTTGTAACCAATATATAAATAAATAATGTCAAAAAATTAAAGTGTAACATGGGATAAAAATTAAATAAACTATATATACCTTAATGTGACCATATGGGTCACCTCTGACCAAGGAAAACAGCATTTTCTCAATGAAAAATTCTAAAATGAGAGAACATAAACATAAAAAGTGATATATAATATAGGTGAGAGCATTTAAATTCTTAGTAGAATTGTAAAAAAAGAGAAACTCTATATTCCTAACCACAATAGAAATCCAATCATTCTAGTTTTAAAATAATATATATATATAAAGTAGGATTTTCTATTTCTTTTAAAAAAGTTTCAAGATTCTATTTTTTTAGAAAAAAACTACATATGATCACTTTAGTCAAAACATCTCTAAAACATGAAACAAATTTAGTAACTTCCTTGTAAATGTTACACAATGTTAAATCATGCATCCTAGTGTTAAAAAATGTCACTCTACAAATAATATTGGAATAATGACAAATATTGTATGTGTAAAACTAGTATCATATGATCAAGGGTGTTGGATGATACAACCTTGTATATAGATATAATAATTACACATAATGAATATCTACGAGCACTAGATATCATCAAAAGTTGCACAAACACTCGGGAACACCCTCGCTATCTTGACCTATGGGAACATCCCTAATAGAATCATGTTATCTACTCAGGGAAACTAGCCTGTGCGTACATTCAACTAGTGCAACATCTATGCATCCCATTCCCACCTAGCTACCCACATATAGCCATAAAAATTAAAATGAAGATGTTTATTATCAGTTAATCATATACATATATAGAACCCTTTTATAAAAAATCCAATTCACATTATCACATACAAACAACCACCGTAACTGCGCCCGCTTTTTAAACCACACAAAAACTAAGAACATGCCTCTTTTACTTAAGACATAATACAAACCAAATATTTACCACACATAATACATTTTGAAATAAAGGTTCAATTACATAATATGGGGTTTTAATATAATAATAAAATCAATTTTCAATCAAGGACTAATAATCATATGAAAATAAACTTCATTCCAAATAAGGGTTAAAACATATTCATAATAAAAAGAACCGATTTGGAAGCTTAAGTATCATTCATAAACAAAAGGGAACTATATACAATTGAGAAAACTAAATTTTAATACCATATATATATATATATCAGATAACAAATAAACATTCGAAACACTTGTGAAATGAAATAATTACAAATAAAGGATCATACATTGTTAACATACCTCAAATCACAATGGTTTTTATGAACACAAGAAGAGAACACTATGAAATTATGATAATATAAATACTCACACACACACACCAATATGTACCCCTTTACCCAATGTACATATTCCGCTCTCCATGAAAAAATATTTAAAATGATAATGTAACTATATATATGATTACCTTTGAATATACATGCACAACTCCTTCAAAGAGGTCTAAGATAACATAAATAATAAAAAAATAAAAAAATAAACAAATTTTAATAGGGGAAAATAATCCAAATGGGAAAAAAATAAAAGGAACAAAAGGAAATCTCACTTCCGTGACTGGTCGTGGAATGAATGGCTCACTATCAATCCCCAAAAGACATTAAGAACTGAAAATTTACCATGTGAAAACTAAAATTGTGTCAGGGTTTTCCAAATGCATGCACATCATAGGTGGGGGAAGGAATTAAAATCGTTTTTAAAGGAATAAGAAGAGTATAAAAACCCACTTGATATTCTCACACTATAATACACGGGGAGAATTGACCAAAAATAGAGTCCATGTAGAGGGTTTAGCATGCGAGAGGGTAGGCCCCCGGAGAGATGGTAAAGTATTAAAGAGGGTAGGAGACCCATTTTTTATTTTAGGAAACCCTAATAATAAAAAAATAATAATATAATATAGAAATAATATTAATATTAATAATAAGAAATTTTTTATTGAAATTATTATTAATAATATGTTTCGTTTTATTATTATTATTATTATTATTATTATTATTCTTTTTGAAACAGTTGAAGCCCACAGATTTTACCTAGAGGGGGTACATGCCCATGCACCTATTTATGCACCGTGTATTGTGCCGCTATTGGGGCCGCACATTTTTCATTATGTTGGTGATTTGTTTCCCTTAGTTATGAACCATCCAGGAACCTAAGAAAAAAACATGAAAATTTCAATATTAAATACCGACGCATAAAGAAACTCATTGAAGTGAATAAATATAATTTAATTATTCAATATAATTAATAATTCTAGTTCAGGGTTTGATAATTCTATCTATTCTAACATTTTATTCCCCCAAAAATTCACCAAATACATAACTGACTAAGGCACAAATAATACTAAATAAATGAATCCTAATGTACTGAAAGATAGGGAATATAAATATCACATTGTACCCAAGTAATGAGTCATTTGGATCCAAATAAGCATAAAAATCCTCCTCAATGAACAATCTTGAAATTAAAATGAAAAACTAATGATATCTGAATACATGAACCACCACACAAAAGAACCAACAATGAGGAACATATATTTCTATATGTAACCTCAGAATAAGTAACACCTAGACCATAATCATTAAAATTATAAAGAAAGCTATTGTGACATGTTCAGGATCCTCATGAGCTCCCATTACATGACTCATTATCCCAACAAGCTGGACTATTATGTTCGTGGTTGGGCAAGATAAAAACATGAAAATTCACTATAAAAAACATGTAGAAGCCATTTTCACCAAGTGGTCCTTCAACAATGGCCTCTTCAAAATATTAGGAATTTGGTTTATCTATCCATGTTTAACCCTCATCACTTAATATGGAGTTATAGACCCCATTTTATAATCCTAGTTGAAAATTTATTTCTAGAAACAAGAAACTCACAAAACATAAAATTCAATTTCCCAAAATAGGTGATACACAACAAAACAATCAACACCATCTATGAACACATGATTCAAATCATCTAAAAAAATTCATTAAAATAAAATTTCCATAGATATGACATGGAAACATAAGTCCCCCATAATCGATTATCTTTGTCACCAAAATTGAAATTTCATGTAGAGAACATATGATAACCAAAAAGAAATTATATTTGAAAAATAATAAAGGGATCCTAAGAGACACCAATTGAACCCAAATGAAAACCATAAATATTAGTCATTACCCCAAAAATTAGGAGACTACCTCCATATTAAAAAAAAACAAGGACCAATCAACCAGATTAAGAATACCAGATAGCATTGGGATTTTTACAATTAAATTTACCTCAACAATAATGATAATGATGGAAACAATTATTCCTCTACAAGAAGTTATCAAAGTTTAAAACAACGAGAAACACTTTTTAATAATTTCGTTAATGATTCCAACCAAATTAAACTAGATCATAAAAAATTTCTGAATGGAATTCATCGGGAACTCCAAACAAAAAATAATTCAGAAGAACAAAACAAAAACATAATAAATTTAAATATTTTTCCATTTCAGTGTCAAAAACAATATGCTGGGTCAAGATTCACTACACTGTGAATCACTTTATTTCCATGAAAGGATTCATTATGAGGCCTATGGTTGGAGCTCGAATTTCAGGAAGCATCTAATTTTTCACTGTCATTAGAGGATAATACTTTTGAAAAACCACTTCCTTCATAAAATCGACTCAATTTTTTTTTCATAGAACCAAGAGATCCCATTAAATGAAATAAGAAGAAATTATAGTGATCGATCACACACTCCTCACCAAGACTTTTCTCGGGAATACTGATAAGATAACAACCCTGGCACCAAATCAAAATGCATCATGAGTAAAAATTAAAAACACTATCTGAAGTCAATAATCTATTTTTAAAATACCATTAAAACCATATTTACATTATCTTAAAACCATAATCCCATGAAAGGTGACAGCAATCATAAAAATAGAACACCAAACACCTTATAACATTTAAACATCGAAGACACGCCTTTTTGGAGTCTATTTTTATAGATCACGGAAGCCTTAAAAACTGAACACCAAGCATTGGTAATCTATAAAGACACATATATAATAATCTTGATTATATGTCAAGAACTCCTCCACACATACCACCAATCATCCACTTATACACATAAAAATCCAAATATATGAGCATTTATAAGAATAAAAAAGGACAAATTAAGAAATTTTCATTTCCAAAAACAAATCATTCAACCCAAATTTAAATTAACATATAATTTTATAGCAATCCCAGTTCATACTCACATGAATAGTTTCTAAGTTTCTAATTTTCAAAGAAATTCAATTTCCCATTTAAAAAAAATCCAAATAACCAATTTTTTAAAACCATTTCTGATTCTCTTCATAAACAGCCTCCAAAATCTGAAAATTGGTTTCAAAAACACTTTCCAATAATTCAAAACAAATCATTTCATATTTAATCCCATGGTTTTAATTTCTAAAATTTACATTCAAAAACTAAATATCATTTCAAAAGTAAAAAAAAATCCAAAACAAAGGGGGACTGAATGAAACACACCCCCCAGTGAAACCTAAATGAAAAAATACACATGATCTACTAAATATATCTTGGAAACATAGTTTGAAAGGTTATTCTCTAACTCAGTTTGAACACTAGAGGTTAATATAGGTAGATAAATGGTTTACATATGGTTTTCTAGACCATGAATAATGACCATGAACCCAATGAATGCTTCCCAATATTCACTCAAGCCTTTGGTGTTTAAAAAAAACTCTCAATATCTCAAATACGATCAAAAAACACTAAAAAATCAATAACCACTACGATCCAACCTCATATTTTGAGTAATAGCTAGTTTGAATAAACATAAAAGTTCTGAGATCTATCTCAATGGGTGGTGATGAAGAACATACATATGACGGACCACATTATTTCCAAAATTCTATGCTTCAAGATGTCAAATATCCTTATATAACATGGTATAAATCATTTGATACAATCTTTTCACAAACCAACCACGGTTAACCATGAACCGGTCACCCGAGATGGCCTGTAACAAGCTTGATAGGCCGTCCCAATCCTACTAGGCTGGAAAATAGTGTTATATATAATTTTCACTCAATTATGAATGATTATGCTCATAAATAATATGAGAATAAAAAATGTAAAACAAATAAAATTTTAACTAGTGGATGAAAATACATAACATAAACATACATCCATTTGACCCCATGATTCACCTCATATAAATAAACCATGACCACTCAATGAGTGATCTAGAACTGAGAGAACCGAAAGATGAAAAATGATAAATAATATTAGTTTGAGCATTAATATTATTATTTGAAATTCCAAAAAAAATATATATTCCTTTCCTTTGAAAAGAAATAAAAAAATTCTTATTTGGAAAAATATATATATATATTGGGGGGTTTTTTCTTTATATTTTTTTATTAAGTTTCTATTTTAAATAAAAAATACAAATCAACATATTTTTTGAAATTTTATCATTTTCATAAAGAATATTTATATAAATTACTTTTTAAGGATAACCGGGGGTAAAACTTGTGTACCAATTTGAAAAAAATAGAATAGTCTGTCTACAAATAATCTGCGAACAATTAAACAAAATGTATGTGTAAAACTACTTTCATAGAATATATGGTGTTGGTCGAGATTTCATATGATAAGGTTATAATAGAGACACATAATCAATCTCTACTGGTGCCAGATATCATTAAACAATGAAACAATACTTGGTGAAACCATCAATGGATTGACATAGGCGAACATCCCAAAGGAAATTAGGTTATATACTTTGTCCCATTATAGAGTGTGTAATCTCAACTAGTGATCATGTGTTCATAACTATCATATAAATATATATAACCCTATATAATTAAAATAAAATTATAATTCTCACCTAAAAATTCCTCCATAAGTACAGCCACCTTCTTTAAGTAACACAAAATCCAAGAATAAGCCTCTTTCACTTGTCACATAATCGTAACCAAAAATTTATCACACACAACACATTTCCAAATCATGGGGGTTTTACATAAGATGGTTGTTTCACACTAACAGAACCTATAAAAGTGTGAACATAACCACATAATGGTATGAAAATTTATTTCATTCCAAAAAAAATGTTAAAAACATATTCATAATATGATGAACCAATGTGGAAGAATATGTAAACTTGGTAAAAAAATGAAACCACTTACAAGTGGAACAACTAATTTTTCATAACATAAGTGTATCACAAAATAATAAAAAACAATTTTAAATCACTCAATAAATCATATAATTCAAATTATAGGTTAATTAATAGTTAACATACTTCAAAAAATATTTTTTTAATGAGGTCATCCCGAAACCAACTAACACTTAAAAAAATATACCACATCACAGTCACACAGATATATATATACCCCATGACCAAATAAACATATTCCACCAACCAATAGGGAATATATACTATGAGTATATATCTATATATGTTCTTATCTATTTATATAAAATAAAGGAACCTACAAGGTTCCACAAGATACCCTAAATAATAAAATGAAAAAATCACAAAATTTATAACTAAAATTGGGTAAAATTATTTATGTTGGATAAACTCCAACTGGATCCCAAGGCAGACAAACTACCTTCAGTATCCATGGTAATATATTTCATCAACCAGTCCCTATATACCTTAAGAACCTTGAATCATCAAAGAAATGACCTAAATGGAATTAGGGGATTCCCCAGTAACATACAACACATGGAAGGGGGGGGGTACACACAACCATATTTGATGGAAAATGAAGAAAAATGAGAGAAAACATTACATGGGATGATCACACCATGATTCAAGACAAGAATGTGCCAATAATAGATTCTATGGGGAGGGGTGTAGTGTGTGAATGTGGAGGCATACTAGGTATTCTCTGAGCATGGGAGATGGGAGGAGACCACATCTAGGGGTTAAGAAAGCCTAATAACAAAAACAGTAGTAATAATAATAATAATAAAATGAAAAAAACAATAATTATATTTTTTCTTTTATTTCATTTTATTATTTTATTATTATTTAATTTTATGAAAAACTATTGGGGAATATGGTTTTACAAATAATATCTTAGACAATGTTCAATCCATGCGATGGAAATTACATAATTCAAAAAGGGGACACATGGTTTACCTAGAGGGGTCCATGCCTCGGTGTTGAGCCATGTACCCTAGACAGTGCCATTTTCTGGGCTGCACTTTTTATAGTAGGCTGACACACAGTTTCCCCAAATAATGTCCCAACCATACCCCATAGAAGAAAACTAAAAAATTTAAAATTTTAATACTGGCATGGACAGAATATTAAGAACATGAAAAAATAGAATTAACGTTTTAAATATAATTTATATTGTGTGGTCGATACATCACACATTCACTTTAATATTATTTATCATATTCAAAATTATAAATTTTTGAAAATAGAATCTCATAGGGAGACATTGTAGATAATATAATGTTTTAAGTGTGGGGGAGTGGAAAATTTATTGGGGTGTCTTATTTGGTATTTTTATTTGTCTATTTTGTGTGTGTGTTTTGTGTTTTAGGTCAAAAACAAATCAACAAACAAAAAATGAAACAAAACCATCATGTGATATCCTGATTAAATGTGGATAATTTGGAAAATTCATTATTAATATCTTAAAAATTCATTGTTAAAATGATAATTGTGTTCAATATTTCATTGTTAAGTGATGATTTGTATAAAAATAAATGTTGCTGATGATAGGATTGGTAATTAACTAGTTAAATCAATTATATTTCGACACCTTTTTTATATATTTGCTCATTTTTATGTGTCTCATTTATTTTTCATCATTAAACTACATTGAAACATGTTTTAAGAAATTTTTTCCACCCAATTCAAGTTATAGTCACATTAAATATATTTGTTATCCTACATCTAAGGTTGATCTGTATATTGACCATTAATCTGATTAAATTCATGAATATACAAAATATCATATAAATATGTACATGGAATCAGATAATTTAAATCCCTCAATATATATATAGATATGTATATATTATCTAAATAAATAATTGAGTGATGAAATATAAACCATAGAGGGATATATATTTCGGTAGCTTAAGGTTTGTATTTCCAGATTGATTTTGTGTGTGGGTGATGAAATTTTATTTTAAAGGAGTATTGAAAAGTTTCATTGTAATAAATCATAGAATGAATAAATTTCTTACATTAATTGGATATGCTAAATGAAGAGTGGAAATATGAGATTGAAATAGTTGGCACAATAAAGTGGGGAAAAATGCCATAATAGACCCTTGAATTGTCTCCCGATGGTTAGTTTCATTAATATTACAAGATTTTGTTTTGATATTATTTATATGGAAATTAATTTCTAATTAATATATAATAACATTTTTATGACATTTTTTTTATATTGTCGTAATGGATTAGGAAATGTCAGCAAGCATATCATTTCATAATTTTATAGAATTCATGACGTGTGACATTTCCTTAGAGTTCTAAAAGATAAGTGTGGGTGAGTTCATAAAAAATTATTTATTTAATATTTTATTGATAATAAATGAAAAAAATTCTTCACATTGTTCGAAATATGTTCATTTATAGAATATTTGGTACTGAATAATTAATTTACAAATTTGATGAATATTCTAGTTTTTGACCCTATAAAGTTCACTACATTAAATTTGAAATAAATGTTTTTCATTGAATTATTTTTACAAATTTTTTTAATGGATTATCAATTGAATTTCAAAAAAAACATTTATAGATTTTTATCTTTATCTTTAATTTGGTAGGATTAAATTTTCTATAAATTGAAATATGGAATGAACTCATCAAATAGGACACAACAACACTATTTGACCCACATATTCAATATTGAGAACCGGATTGGGTAAAATGTGTAAATTCAATAGTAGAAGAAGTTAAAAAAAACACTTTCGAGTTAATATGTTGGTTCATTCCATTTTAGTGGTCATAGAGTTGGTGCAACATGAATTAAAATATTTCGGTGTTTTTCCATTTCACACATGAAACCACATGTAATTCTAACACACACTTCACTATATAAATGAGAATTTTTTAAAACATAAAGGTTGTTTTACATGATTTAAAATATTTATGAAATAATGTAATTTTTTTCACTCCATTTCCCAATAATTTTTAGAGGGAGAGCTCCGGATGAAAGGATTCCTTCATCAAATCTGTTTTCTTTTTTCGCATAGAAATTTTTATGTTATTGTAATAAAATCTTAATTTATATTTAATTTATTATTTTATTTCAAATTTCGTTCTTATTTTATTTATTTATTTTTGTTGTAAAATGGGAATATAAATAATATATAATCATAAGATGATTTATACCTGTGCATAATAAAAAACTTACTATGGTGAGTAAACCACCCAAGGAAGTGCAAGATATTAAATAAATTCATAAATCTTAGGTTGTTTTAAATAAATTAATAAATCATAGTCGATATAATTCTCACCTTCATAAACTATGTGTTTTGTATCAATTATATAATATAATTCAATTAATATGATTTATGAATATATTTTTTTATCTTTAAAAAAAATATCAAGATATTAAAAAACAATGAAAAAGTTCACAAGGTCAAGTAATGTGTGAATTATAAGAGCAAAATTTTAATTGGCAAAACAAAAAAATATGGGATCAATTTGAAGGGTCAAAATATACTACCTTAACTCAATTAAAAAAAACTGTAGGTATAGATACTATCCCTAATTCATAAATAACTATAATATATCAATGTAATAACAGTAAAATCAGGGATCTTTGAGTCCATGTCTCAAAAATGTCTATTACTTAATTAATTTCATCTTTGTACTTGAGGTAAATAATAAAATGGTCTAGGGGTTAAAAAATTAGTGGATATAAATTTTAAAGATAATTATTTAATTTTTGTGAAGAGTTGTATTTAGATCAATAATATCTTTTAATATATTAAAAAATAATCTTTCAATGTGGTTATATCAATGAAATTCCAAAAAAATCAGCATCCAACCTAAATATTATAATTATATTATAAAGAGAAATAAAACCAACCATAATTCTAAATATTGTTTTTATTTTATATTATTTCAAAAATACCTTGAATATATTGATTTATGTAATACATTTTTTGAAATGGCGCTGGTCAGATATTATGTTACACTTTAATATTAAAAATATTTACACATCCTTTGTGAGAACCCATGAAAACACCTTTCAAATATATTCTTTATATTGTGAAAATAGAAAATATGCCCCCAAAATATGTTATCATGGTCTCTTTCACCATTTTTGAAATTTTTTATATGTAGGTCATGTATGATGTTATCGTGATATTGTCTCATAAATATTGGTGTTTTGTGTATTTTGAGAATAACCCTTTATTTTCATTTTTGTTATTTTCCTCTTCTCATAGATGGGTCAATACTCTCAAAAATAGTTTCCTCATCTTAATAAAAAATGTTTCCTCTCAGCTAGACTAGATAAAACATCTTGGATATATCACATTGGAATCTTTTTTCTTAGATCCAGTTAATGATATTATAGAATAAATGCTCTACCATTTTGGTGTATGTCCCTCCATATATGACAACAGTTCCCTTTATTTCAATTTATAAAATGATTTAATTACATAAATTTTACATAGTACTAATTGAGTAATCAATAAGTATCGTATATTTGGGAATTTGGTGCATTTCTCTAAAACTTTAGAAATGGATTACAACATCATTATTGAAACTTATTTATCATGATTTAGCTTAAAACTGCATTGGATAACCTGGGAAAATACATAACAAAGGGGTGATCCATAAATCCATTTAAGGGAATAAACATGAAATAAAATGAATATATTAATAATTATTAGACAAGGTATATCAATGAAGCATAATGGAACATAAATAATAAGGCATGATACAACATGATAATCATCACATGGGAAGTGTGGCAACAACTTAAAACACCGCATCATAAACTTTTTCCAAGTCTAATACTAGAAGAATTCATGGTGAAAAGGTTACATAAAGGAATCAGGTACACCCTTATGAAAATATTACATATCATGATTCTAAACATTACCCAATGCATTGGAGCCCTATATAAATACAGGTGCACCCATTACTTTCATTTTATTCCCATGCCTATGTTTTCCACATAGATCATAAAAAATGGATTCATTCATCATTATAATTTCTTCCATGATCAAGGAGTTTGGAATAAATACATGTAATTACCCAATAAAAATGATAATTTTCATAAAATTGAATACCCTTTTTATGAAACGTGTACAACATTCACTATAGAATTGGGTTGGCATGAAAAAAACAAGGTGAAAATTTGCCAGCAAAACGACGTCACTTAAAAATTGGTTGATGAGATAAAAATGGTTAAATAATAATTTGGATTTGAATTATACTATAATATGGGCATATAAAGACATTTAAACAAACTTATGATTAAAAAACATAAGTCATATAATAATAAATAATTTGAATAAAAAGAGAAAGGAAAGGATACTTGAAATTTTTGGCATGGAAACAGATGTGCATAGGATGGATTAATGAGAGAAAAATGGGTATATCATCATATAGGCATAATAAGGCTAATATGGGGGATGATTTAAGTAATACCCCATCATTAGTAATTGATAATAAAAGATAATAATTTGATAAATAAACATGGATAAATATGGTAAAGGAAAGAACCATTACATGAATGTGTGGATCCAAAAGCCTGAACATAGGCTTATTGAGAGACTAGGGAAACATGGGAGGATTATTGTGAGGATATAGATTATTGAGGAAATATCCAAGTATTTATAGTGTAGAGAAATGGGATCCTCGGTTTTTTATATAAGAAATGGGAGGGGAATTTTTTAATATTTCACAAACATAATTTTTGGACTCTATATAATAAATTTTTAAAAACCACATACATTATCAGGGGGTTTCCCTTGGGTTGTTACAAAGAGTTTTGTTTCTAATTACTTTATTTTGGAATGTCCTGAACTTATTAAAATAATTCCCATTTTTATGTGGAGTCGAGTCACTCTTTTAAATAAATGAATTTAAAATCATAAAATATATTATATAATTTGTTGGATTTATAAAGGCATTATAAAATCAATCAAACAAACATAAATTTATATTATTTTAAGGATAAAAAAATATTTGGCCTTTTATACCCATTTTTGTATTTATTACATCATTTTGGATCATTATGATGTAATAAAACACATTATATAATTTTATGGTTTTTAATTTTTACATGAAAATTTGAATGTCTCAGAAAATTATAAAAAAGTATCCATTAATAGATATTTATTTTCTTTTTAAAGGATTAAATTTATTTTATATAAATAATTTTATTAATATTTTAATTTTGACCATTAAATTAATATTTGACATTTATTGAAAAAGTTATGAGTTTTTAACTATTAATGTTTTTAAAACCTTTTAAAATATACATTTCACGTCAAAAATATTATATCAACATTTAAAGTTAATAAACCTTATTAAACTATTACATTTAATTACAATACAATTTATTGAAAAAATCTATTAATTCATGAAAATAAATCCCTTAATTAAATTTAAATATTTCCCAAAAATAATTTTTGTTTTAAATTGAGTAAAATTAAATATCTTTTATAATGAAATAAAAAAATGCAAATTAATTCCTTATTATATTAAATATAAACATTAGTATTACTAAGGTGATGAAACATGTCACTTTAATACAATGGTGTGCACCCTAAGAGTATGGTGTGTGAGGGTGGGACATTCATGGGGTCATTCGATGAACATGTTTTAGGTCGTGAACTCAATGAGCTTGAACTTCTATAATAAATAGTTTATATCATGCATAATTTGTTGGATCATAGCAAGGAAATGTTCAAAGGAAAATACCATAGATTCTATCTCCCTTTGAAGCTCTAATAAATGGGCTTCATATGGAATTTTTTTATTGGTTGAATCCATTAATTATGTTGTCTCAATCTATTGGATTTGTTAAAAGGCTCATATTTTTACTAATAATCTGATCAAATTTCAATAAATACCTTAAAAATGGTAATATTCCTAATCGTATTTGAAATCCAAATATATAACTAAGGACGAGACTGTGTTTTTTATAACCATATTACATATCAATACATTTAATTTAATAATGTAACACCCCATGCTTCTACGGTACGCTTCTCTTTGAATAATGTGATAGCGTGTGTTGTACGCAACACCGAGTTCTCACACACCACAACCAATCAAACTGGCCGTTATGAATAGTAATACCAAAATTTTGAAATAATATATATTTTATATTTTGAAATGGACTTCATTTTTGGATTCAGAATATCGAATTTAGCCTAAGGTGAAATTTTGGTACTTTTCGGATAACTTTCATATTTTGATGAATAGTGAAAATTACTAAATTTTAATTAAAAACAAATTTTTTAATCAAAATAATTAATAGTGATAAATTATGAATTTGAGTGGTTTTAAAGTATATTTAGAATATATTTTTACAATTTAATATAATGTTGGTCATTAGACAAAATTTTTACAATTAAACCGAACATAAACAAGTGTCAATCTTTTGATAGTTATTATCTCTTAAAAACACGCTTTTTGTTTTGACAGCGGGAATTAATTTTAAATTAATTTCTGCCACTTCTGTGTTTTGAATTTAGAAAAATGGATTCCATATTTGGAATCAGGATGTTCAAATTGTGTAAATAGGTAACTTATATTTTTAGACATTTTGAATAATTACTGCGGTAAATATTTTATTTACCAAGGTTAAGGGTAAATCCGGTAAATAAGGGTTAAAAAATAATATTATAATAATACTAAATTACCCTAAAACGTGTCTTAACCCTATTGGTTGATACATGGTCGACCATGGGCATATTGGGGTCGATTTTGGGACCCCATGGATCCACTTGTAAGTGATAATGACACTTTATTTTAATTAAGTCAAAATGAATACAAAAATGACACAAGCATATATCTTTTAGAAAAACAATTGTTACATAGGGTTATATAAGTTGGATTTTAGATTATAAATATTCATTAGAAAGCTAAAACGATTTCCTACATAATTATATTTTATTTATAATTTTT
The DNA here is from genome assembly GCA_963277665.1 of Viscum album. Lineage (NCBI taxonomy): Eukaryota > Viridiplantae > Streptophyta > Magnoliopsida > Santalales > Viscaceae > Viscum > Viscum album. The sequence goes on along the minus strand of OY728161.1, from coordinate 1,732,358,318 downwards.
AGACATTATATAATTTATTTTATTTATGACACAATGATGATGCAGTAATTACTATAATAGTGAAAAATTAAAATCATTGATATTATAAATACCCAAAAAAAATATAATATGAAACTTTTAATGAATTAAACTAATTTTCTAGGATAATATGATATATTAGGATTGATTTAATTGACTTTTTTCGAAGTAATCAATCTGTTATGAGTTTCACCAAAATCAACTATTGAATAGTGTCAAACTTGACATAAAAGAGTTCTTAAAACAAATATTATATTATTAATTGATATTAAATTCTTAAAAATCTATGGTTTGGCCAAGAGACTTATTTCATGATAGTTTCATCATTAATGGACAACTTTGGGGTCTCTTGGATGTATGTAGTATGTTTATTAACCATATTATATAAAAATACAAAGAGACATTGTAAAAGTGAAACTAATTAACTTAGAGTTAATACTTAAAGATAAGGTTAATATAAGTACCCAAACCTGTATAAATTCTATTTTTTGAGTGGTTTTCGACCTATACCCACCTTAACCTTTGAATAATCAACTTCGGAGCCATTAGAAACCGAATATGAATTTATTATAAACTAATATCTCTAGCTTTTCCAAAGGTGCCCCTCACCCCTCTTATAAAAGGGCACTCCTCCTTCTCATTTCATCACACCTTCAGAGCCTTTTGGTTCGGCCAAACTCTGCCCAAATACTCTCCCAACATCCCTCACTACAACCTAGAGGCCTTAGTTTGATCAGAAAGCCAACCTAAATAGGCTTTTTGATCAAATCAAAAGGAAGAACCCGAAGAAGAGGTAATGATTTCACCACCCTTTTCCAAGTTCCTTTCTTCTTCCACTTCATCTTTCTTTGTTCTTACCATTATAAAATAATAACTCCAGTATCTTACATATACTTTTATGTTATTATAAATATGGTACAAACATATTCAGTATTCTATCCACCCTTTGAATAACATGTCACCATACGTGCGTATGTACGGCTTACCGTCTCCACGTCGTGGTGTAATTGTTATTCAACATATTATTATTTGGATGGGTATAATAATGATGTGTAACTCATGTAAATAATAAATATAACATGTTAATGATTATGTATATATGATATACCATCCATTTATATATTATTTTAATATCAAAATAATGATATTGTCGCTCGTGCGTACGTACGGACTACCGTCTCCACGAACGCGATGAGATTCATTCTCCATCGTATCCATTCAAGTATAATTATCATTTGATGATTTAAAAATGATGTTTAAGGACTTGATATCATTCTGGATATGAATAATATACAACCTATCCTTTACAAACATGTCTTACGTAACAAAACATATAAAAGAAAACAAGTAAGTTAACGCCCGAAACGACGATAATTCTAAGATATTATTAACAAATCAATGTTAAAAGATCATATATGATATCATATTAATATATATTATTCTTGTATAATTTAATAACAATTATTTCACCATTATACAGGAGGTTAACCTACCCCAACCAAGGAAAATTACAAGGTAAGGGTTATTTCACAATCTCTTCATTATCCGAGGTTGTTTATTTGTAATAATCTACTGGGATCTCTTTATCATCCACATCCATGTTTCTTCAAAATGTATTTCAAAACATTTTTATTATTTACAAGAATATGGGTTAAAGTCATTTATACCCTTGTTTTACTTTTTATAAGAGGAATCTTTCCGTCGTTTACAAAACAAGGTCCTTTTTAACCTTTTCGACAGAATTAAGGTAAGAATGTTTTTTTTAACTTATACTGCGAGTGTGGTTATTTTCTGCCGTTATAAAATCTTCAAATCATTCCTTACAAGCTTATAAGAATATTTTCAAGAAAATGTTTTATTTTATAATTATGTGACTTTTAAATGATTTCAAAAAAAGAGATATTTTTCTCAAAAATACGAAAATCCAGTGCAAATTTATACGTATTTAACGCAAGCTTAAAAATGTTTTCAGAAAACCTGACTCTCGAGTGTGGTAGACAGGAAGGGATTGGGAGTGGACTCATCATGGCCTGTAATTAGTCGAGCAGTCTCAGAATTAGTTATTTTGTTTTCAGAAGCTTGCATAATGTTTTTAGAAAAACACTGGAGTATATTTTAGCAATTTTAAACATAAGTATCTTCTAAAAAAATTGCATCGGTAGGTCTCATGAGACAAACTAGTGTCTTGGCACAAGGCCTTGACAAAATCTTATTTGTAGTCTTGGCATGAGGCCTTGGCTATGTTGTTATGATAGTCTGGCATTATGCATTCCAACATTATGAAAGTGGTTATTGATTTTTGCATGTGATTATTCGATTAGTAGAATATCCATGTGAATAAGTAAATGGCATTATTTCATTTTATTTATGCCATACCATGTTGAAAGTTCATGTTTGAAAGGATTTTGTTTTAGTTATACATTGCCTTAAAAGTTTATTCTTATTTATGAAAGTTTCCGCTATTTTGTTATCCTTACTAGGCATTTGAGCTCACCCCTTTTATATGTTTTATTTTTCCTAGGAAGTGAAGAAGTAAATTATGAATGACCTGTAGGGATATTATGTGGGGATATGAGTGTGGATTATGGAGACATTATGTTGTTGTAGTAGTTTTTCATTTTATGATGTAATGTAAAACCTATGAATATATCTAGTGTTTCCAAGGCTACTAAACCAATCGGTCTTTCGAGATTTGATCTTTCTTGTGATCATGCCAATGTTATGTAGTAATGCACTGACTCTGGGTAGCTGGGGTCGGGGCGTTACAGTTGGTATCAGAGGAAGTTTAGTACAACCCTTGGAAACTAGATTTAGATAAACTCTGTTTAGAGCACGTAGACCTAAGATGAACTTTGAGGAATAGTATAGAAGAACTTCCTAGAATTTTGGTATTGTAGAGATTTTGTGAGTTTTCAAGCAATACATCCCTGTCTGGATACGAGCAGGTAGAGGCGGCTCTGGCACAGATGTACCTAGGGGTAAAACCCGAAAACACCGCTTTGAGCTAGACTCAAACGGGAACTGGTGCACGAAAACGGGCCTTGCTGCACTCTTGGTTACGACACTCCCGGGGGATATGCTTAGGATAATTCTCATTTTCTTTACAAACCATTATGAAGGGTTTATGAGTATATACATCCTCAAATGAGACATTTTTATGATTATGGATTATATCCATAAATAGTTCAATTTATGTTAAGTGTTTTATAAGTATGGGATTATGTATTTTGATTCATAAACTGATCTAGTGTATTCCATTGTTTATAAATGGCGCCCAATAGAAGGAATGAGAACTCCAAAGAGAAGGAAGGATCATATCTTTCATGGTCTTAAGCTAGAATTTATAAGAGAAATAGTCTCCCATGTATTATCATCATATGACGAAATAATATCATGTATTTTACTGAGTCCTATGGATTTGAAGGGAAGCAAGAGAAGAAAAGGATAGAAGAGATAAAGATGGATAAAGGGAAGAGGGAAAAGAAGAATTTTCCCATATGTGGTAACTGTGGAAGGAAACACCCTGGAACTTGCCTGAAAGGAATGGGAGTTTGTTATAAGTGTGGAGGAAAAGGGCACAAAGTACGTGACTGCAAGGGTATGAAAATGGTTTTAAATGTACAATGCTTCATTTGCAAGGAGTTTGGACACTACGCGAACCTATGTCCCAGTCATCAAACTATGCCGCAAATGATGTTATTGGATAATAATCAAGTTATGATACTACCACAGATGAAGAGGAATGATTAGAGTTCTTATGTTGATTATGTCAATTGAGTGTTGTATCAACAATGTACTTGTTATAATAATTATGGAGTATATAAGGATTGTACTGCAGTACTATTTCATTAAGGACTTGAGATTGTGTGGAACAAAGAAAAGTGACTCAATATCAGGATAAATTTTTGGAAAATATATGGTTGAGAGAATGATAAACCATAATATAGTTCTGATACCGAGGTAGTGATTTTCGAATAATACATGATTATTTTGGAAAAAAAATATATTGGATATTCTTGACTACCGTGGAACTGATTAATGATTTGTATATTCCATCATTGTTGGGGTTTAAAACATTTTTGGATTGATGAAGTATATCCAGCATTCTATATGGAATAAGGGAGCATAAATGTAATCAATAAGGAATATGGTAATACATGATGAAGGTATTCATATGCTATTACGGGGTAAAAAGGATCTATATTATGTTTACCTTCCTTATAAATGTTAGACTGTGAGTTTGGACAGAAGTATTTTGGATAGTTCTAGTTTGGATTATTTTGGATTGCCATAAAAGGACAACCCGGAGGTCGGGCGGCAACCCGTCACGTCCGGCAAGGCTGCGAGACTTGAACCCGCAACCGAAGGGCGACAAGGGTGTATCACCTACCACTGGACCATGAGATGTCCTGGATTAAATAATTTAGTTTTTATTAAAAGATCATGTAGATGAATTATAAATTCGTTTATTTTGGAACCCTATACGAATAGTGTAAATATTTTTTTTTACATTCTATTATCTTTTAGAGTGAAAGATGAGTTTGTGGTAGAAATTTGTTAATGGATAAAACTCTAATTATAAAGTAAGTATATCTCCTTATGATCTTAGCCAATCTCATAAATAAATTCCTCAATATTAAGAAAAGCAACTTTGAACAAAAATGTTTTCCTAGATGGTACCTTAAATCATCACTAATTTATGGCTTTGGGATTGTTGGCCTTTTTATAGCCATGTTCTCTACCACTCTCCATCAGATAATTGATGGTTAGATTTTTCTTCCATATCCATATTTTCCTACATGGAACCCTAGTATGTGTTATTTTCGGTAATCTTCATACTTCGACTCTTTATTTTAAATAGAGGCCTCGTTAATTCATGTTTCGATGTGGGATTTCAACTAAGATATTATGAAACGTCAAAAATGTGTTATCCCAATACCCTATATTTTGTTGAACCGATGGTACTTCAAATCATCATAGATTGATGAGTTTAAGGACCTCAATTATACACTTGTTTGTGATTGATGACCTCAATCACTACCTATAAATATTTACGTTTTTCCTCCGTTTATATGTCTCTAATTGCCACCAATGTTCTCCTAATCAAGATCATAATTTGGTGGTGACCCTTTCATTTCTCTTTTCCTCATATTAAGACTAAATTTTAGTAACCCAATTTCCGATGTGGGTTTTCCCACAAATATATTATCTCTTTTCAACCTTTTATTTTCGAAGAACAATTTCAAATTGCGAGGACGCAATTTATTGAAGGAGGGGAGAATTTAACACCCCAAGCTTCTACGGTACGCTTCTCTTTGAATAATGTGATAGCGTGTGTTGTACGCAACACCGAGTTCTCACACACCACAACCAATCAAACTGGCCGTTATGAATAGTAATACCTAAATTTTGAAATAATATATATTTTATATTTTGAAATGGACTTCATTTTTGGATTCGGAATATCGAATTTAGCCTAAGGTGAAATTTTGGTACTTTTCGGATAACTTTCATATTTTGATGAATAGTGAAAATTACTAAATTTTAATTAAAAACAACTTTTTTAATCAAAATAATTAATAGTGATAAATTATGAATTTGAGTGGTTTTAAAGTATATTTAGAATATATTTTTACAATTTAATATAATGTTGGTCATTAGACAAAATTTTACAATTAAACCGAACATAAACAAGTGTCAATCTTTTGATAGTTATTATCTCTTAAAAACACGTTTTTTGTTTTGACAGCGGGAATTAATTTTAAATTAATTTCTGCCACTTCTGTGTTTTGAATTTAGAAAAATGGATTCCATATTTGGAATCAGGATGTTCAAATTGTGTAAATAGGTAACTTTTATTTTTAGACATTTTGAATAATTACTGCGGTAAATATTTTATTTACCATGGTTAAGGGTAAATCCGGTAAATAAGGGTTAAAAAATAATATTATAATAATACTAAATTACCCTAAAACATGTCTTAACCCTATTGGTTGATACATGGTCGACCATGGGCATCTTTGGGTCGATTTTGGGACCCCATGGATCCACTTGTAAGTGATAATGACACTTTATTTTAATTAAGTAAAAATGAATACAAAAATGACACAAGCATATATCTTTTAGAAAAACAATTGTTACATAGGGTTATATATGTTGGATTTTAGATTATAAATATTCATTAGAAAGCTAAAAAGCTTTCCTACATAATGATATTTTATTTATAATTTTTATACATTATATAATATATTTTATGTATGACACAATGATGATGCAGTAATTACTATAATAGTGAAAAATTAAAATAATTGTTATTATAAATACCCAAAACAAATATAATATGAAACTTTTAATGAATTAAACTAATTTTCTAGGATAATATGATATATTAGGATTGATGTAATTGACTTTTTTATAAGTAATCAATCTGTTAAGAGTTTCACAAAAATCAACTATTGAATAGTGTCAAAATTGACATAAAAGAGTTCTTAAAACAAATATTATATTATTAATTGATATTAAATTCCTAAAAATCTAAGGTTTGGCCAAGAGACTTATTTCATGATAGTTGCATCATTGATGGACCACTTGGGGGTCGCTTGGATGTATGTAGTAAGTTTATTAACCATATTATATAAAAATACAAAGAGACATTGTAAAAGTGAAACTAATTCACTTAGAGTTAATACTTAATGATAAGGTTAATATAAGTACCCAAACCTGTATAAATTCTATTGGTTGAGTGGTTTTTGACCTATCCCCACCTTAAACTTTGAATAATCAACTTTGGAGCCATTAGAAACCGAATATGAATTTATTATAAACTAATATCTCTAGCTTTTCCCAAGGTGCCCCTCACCCATCTTATAAAAGGGCACTCCTCCTTCTCATTTCATCACACCTTCAGAGCCTTTTGGTTTGGACAAACTCTGCCCAAATACTCTCCCAACATCCCTCACTACAACCTAGAGGCCTTAGTTTGATCAGAAAGCCAACCTAAGGAGCCCTTTTGATCAAATCAAAAGGAAGAACCCGAAGAAGAGGTAATGATTTCACCACCCTTTTCCAAGTTCCTTTCTTCTTCCACTTCCTCTTTCTTTGTTCTTACCATTATAAAATAATAACTCCAGTATCTTACATACACTGTTATGTTATTATAAATATGGTACAACCATATTCAGTATTCTATCCACCCTTTTAATAACATGTCACCATACGTGCGTACGTACGGCTTACCGTCTCCACGTCGTGGTGTAATTGTTATTCAACATATTATTATTTGGATGGGTATAATAATGATGTGTAACTCATGTAAATAATAAATATAACATGTTAATGATTCTGTATATATGATATACCATCCATTTATATATTATTTTAATATCAAAAGAATGATATTGTCGCTCGTGCGTACGTACGGACTACCGTCTCCACGAACGCGATGAGATTCATTCTCCATCGTATCCATTCAAGTATAATTATCATTTGATGATTTAAAAATGATTTTTAAGGACTTGATATCATTATGGATATGAATAATATACAACCTATCCTTTACAAACATGTCTTACGTAACAAAACATATAAAAGAAAACAAGTAAGTTAACGCCCGAAACGACGATAATTCTAAGATATTATTAACAAATCAATGTTAAAAGATCATATATGATATCATATTAATATATATGATTCTTGTATAATTTAATAACAATTATTTCACCATTATACAGGAGGTTAACCTACCCCAACCAAGGAAAAGTACAAGGTAAGGGTTATTTCACAATCTCTTCATTATCCGAGGTTGTTTATTTGTAATAATCTACTGGGATCTCTTTATCATCCACATCCATGTTTCTTCAAAATGTATTTCAAAACATTTTTATTATTTACAAAAATATGGGTTAAAGTCATTTATACCCTTGTTTTACTTTTTATAAGAGGAATCTTTCCGTCGTTTACAAAACAAGGTCCTTTTTAACCTTTTCGACAGAATTAAGGTAAGAATGTTTTTTTAACTTATACGGCGAGTGTGGTTATTTTCTGCCGTTATAAAATCTTCAAATCTTTCCTTACAAGCTTATAATAATATTTTCAAGAAAATGTTTTATTTTATTATTATGTGACTTTTAAATGATTTCAAAAAAGAGATATTTTTCTCAAAAATACGAAAATCCAGTGCAAATGTATACGTATATAACGCAAGCTTAAAAATGTTTTCAGAAAACCTAACTCTCGAGTGTGGTAGATAGGAAGGGATTGAGAGTGGACTCATCATGGCCTGTAATTAGTCGAGCAGTCTCAGAATTAGTTATTTTGTTTTCAGAAGCTTGCATAATGTTTTTAGAAAAACACTGGAGTATATTTTAGCAATTTTAAACATAAGTATCTTCTAAAAAAATTGCATCGGTAGGTCTCATGAGACAAACTAGTGTCTTGGCACAAGGCCTTGACAAAATCTTATTTGTAGTCTTGGCACGAGGCCTTGGCTATGTGGTTATGATAGTCTGGCATTATGCATTCCAACATTATGAAAGTGGTTATTGATTTTTGCATGTGATTATTCGATTAGTAGAATATCCATGTGAATAAGTAAATGGCATTATTTCATTTTATTTATGCCATACCATGTTGAAAGTTCATGTTTGAAAGGCTTTTGTTTTAGTTATACATTTCCTTAAAAGTTTATTCTTATTTATGAAAGTTTCCGCTATTTTGTTATCCTTATTGGGCATTTGAGCTCACCCCTTTTATATGTTTTATTTTTCCCAGGAAGTGAAAAAGTAAATTATGAATGACCTGCAGGGATATTATGTGGGGATATGAGTGTGGATTATGGAGACATTATGTTGTTGTAGTAGTTTTTCATTTTATGATGTAATGTAAAACCTATGAATATATCTAGTGTTTCCAAGGCTACTAAACCAATCGGTCTTTCGAGATTTGATCTTTCTTGTGATCATGCCAATGTTATGTAGTAATGCACCGACTCTGGGTAGCTGGGGTCGGGGCGTTACAAATAATAATGAGAAACTTCAGTTATAATAGTTCGGGTCAGTATACTCTTCTCCCCTTAAGAAATTTCTCCCTACATATTTTCATTTCCCACATTAAAAAATATGAGGGTAACTCTATTTCATTACCTCCTCCAGTTCCCATATTAGTTCTTCAATCATCTGGTTTCTCCGCAATACATTGACCAGGTGCATTGTCAAATTCCATAGAACTTTGTCTCTACAATCTATGATCCTCGCTTACTGCTCCTCATAGGAAAGATCTTTCTCCAACGATAAAACCTCTAGATTGATAACATTTGGGGTTTCAGGTATGAACTTCCTCAAGAGTGATATAATTAATACATCAAGATGTCGAGACAGGATACATGAGAGTGAATTGTTAATAGGCCAACACAACAATGTGATCAACAATATCAAAGGAGATGATGTATCTTGCACCATGTATTCCCTTATTTCCAAATATGATCACATTATTCTATGTAGATATGCATAATAAAACCATGTATCCATCATCAAACTCTAGGTATCATTGATGATAGTAAATATAGCACATAGGTTGAATCTTAACATCCATGACATGTAGCTAAATGATCCAAGACTTTTCCACAATTTCCTCGACCATTTAGGGAACTAGGAGTTTTGGTTCCCCAACTTCTACCCAACATGCAGGTGTCCTACAACTCTTCCTATGAAGCTAAACATAAGGAGAAATTTGGATGGTCAAGTGGAAAATGTTATTGTAAGATAAATTGACCATATGATGATGTTGATCCCATCCTCCATTGAAGTCAATTGAACATGCTCTCAAAATTTTCTCAAGTTTCTTGGGATTCCACTGTGATTGGTCATCTGTTTGAGGGTGAGAAGAAATTAAGAAGTTTACCTCAGTGTGTAGAGCTTGGTGAAGACTTTTCCAAAACATGGAGGTGAATATTGTATCACTATTGGATACAATTGATAAAGTTACTCCATGTATTTGGACCACATACCTAATGTATATTCATGGAATTAGATCTAGTTTTAATTCTGTCTATATTGAAATAAAGTGTGTAGTATTTGTAAGATGTTCCAGCACAGCCCATATAGAAGTATTCCATATTGATTTATTTGAAAGAAAAATGAAAAGGTTTTTGATGAAGTTTACCCATTTCCATTTAGGTATGGGTAATGGTTGAATCATCTCCTTTTATTTTTTCCTTTAAACTTTCACATGCTGATATACCAGACATATTTATGTATATTCTACAACATACTTCTTCATATTTTCCAACAAATAGTGTTACTTAATATGTCTAGACATCTTTTTACTTCTAGTGTTGATAGAGAATGTTGAGCATTGTGCCTCATCCAACAACTCCTTCTTTAATTCAATATTTGATTGTACAAATAGTCTTGACACAAATCTCAAAACACCATCATCATTTACCTTGAACTATGAGGATTTTTATTTCCTTCTTGTTTCTACTATGTTATGAATTCCCACATCAAGTCATTGGGAATCCATTAACCTTTATTGAAGAGATAATTGATAAATAATTTATAAAAGGATTTATGATGTTATTTTTTTTATTATTCACATGTAAATGCTTTCCAAATATATGAATATCATATACTTATTCACACTCATAAATGGAAGAATATCTAGTTCCTTTATACTTAGAGCCTATGACACATTATTCTCTTTCCCAGGATAATAGTGAATTCAATAGTTGAATTCATAGAGTAGCTCTGACCATCTTCATTGGACCAAGTTAAGCTCTTTCTATGTGAATATATACATGATATTTTTTTGATCTGTATATATTTCCCACTTTTTCCCAAATACATATTCCAGCTAAATTTTTAAACCAAAAATCACTACAACTAACACTAGATCATGTGTTGGGGAGTTATTATAGAGACCCAAATCTTTACATACACGGACATTACATTAATTTTTGCGGAATACTTAACACATAACAAAAACAGACACACAAGGACCATAATAGTTTAGTTTCTTTGAAAACACAGAATATTATCTTCTAATCGTGGTGAAAGATCTCCAACATCTCCTGTAAGGATATCCCCATTTTGTTTTATTACCTAAAACCTTTCTTGAAATCCTGGGGAAAAGAAAACATAAAAAGGGTGAGCTCAAATGCTCAGTAAGGGTAAACATGGAGAACATAAAACAATCCATAAACATTTGAATGGAGAAACATGATCATTAAATCTGAACATCAAAATCTTGAGCAAAGACATAAATCTTGGAATTACGTAAGGCATATATCAAAAAGGAACATCAATCATGATAAAATAGAATGAGATTAAAACATTTAATTTTGGCAAACCATTAAGCACATGATATGATATCCATAGTAGCCAAGGCATTGCTGCCCAGACCATCTTAGTGGACAAAGTCCCTTTCTGAATCGAGTTCACTCGTCGTTCCTGTCCAATATTACTAAACTGGGTTAACTTACATTCCATCGATGTCTATCTCATGAGATATAAGTCTTTACCCAATGCATTAAAGGGAGATATAGTTCCCACCCATCCCATAATGAAATCATTCTTACTTGTGCCACAAAATAAACATAAAACATTCATCATAACCCAAAGAATAAAATGGGTTTCATAAACATCATCCCATCATCACATAATCCATATAAAACAAATGGATATTTGATAATAAGAAAATTGAAAACATGTAAATCATAGAGACATTATACTTGAAACATACACATATGAAATAATTTCATCTTAGATGGAAAATGGTTTTGATAAAACACTTAAAATGAATTCTTGAGGAAAATATCCGTTCTTCTTCAAAATCATTATATTTTTAAAAAAATCCATTAAATATTAAAAGAAAATTATTTTATTGAAAATAGTCATAAAATCTTATAGATTAAGCTTCATGAAAATAAGGTGTTATGAAAACCGTAAAAATCCGTTCATGTTCTCCTCATACTTTTGTCGGAAAGTCAAAATGTTCCTCGTGTGGTAAACAAAAGTAATATTACTTTCATAAAATGTGTTAAATTTAAAAAATGGGTAAAAAGGACATCATAAAAACATGAAAACATTTTTAGAAAAAATGGGCATGGATGATAACAATAACCCCAGTAATTACTGATGAATAACAATCTCAGATAAGAACGGGATTGGAATAGTTGTCCCTTACCTTAGATATGATATGCTTCGTACATTTCTGAACCTCCTACATAATGATTTAAATAGTGTCATTGACTTATTATAGAATCATATTCATTGTTATGATATAATATATGGTTCACTTATGACATTATATTACCCATTATTTTCTAAATTCCATGCTAAAGCAGCGTTTTGGGTAAAATCGTTTTATTTATCGTACGTGTTTGGACTTCTTATTATTGGTATTATTATTACTTATATCATGATTTACTTACATTTAGAATTAAAATCATGATTTATATATCATATATATATTCAGTATATATATATATATATAATTGATATATAAATGAAATGAAATACACCGTTCATGGAAACGGTATACCGTACGTACGCCTGAACGCTGTCTTCATTTCCTTATTGAATTAAATGGAATTATGTAAATGAAACAAATATGTACATAAATATAATATAATTATTATGTAATATATTTCATGATTATTTATTATATATACTTTATAATCTTACTTTAATGGTTAATCATGTTAAATTAATCTCATTGCATTCGTGGAGATGGTAGTCCGTACGTATGCACGAGCGATGATATCATTCCCATAATCGTGGAGTTGTATAGAATTGTATGTATAATATTTCAGAATAAATATCACTTTAAAATAATATTATATAGATATTTATTTACACCATTATACCCATTAACGTAAGGTGGTGGTGGAAAACAGATTACACCACGACGTGGAGACGGTATTTCGTACATACGCACGTGTGGTGATTTCATTTTTGTAGGATAGATATAAGATGAAATTGGATTGTTTCATATTTATAATAACATATAAGTATATATGTAATAATTATGTTATTACTTTATAATTAAACAACTAATGAAGTTGAAGTAGAGGAAGAAAGAAACCTGAAAGAGTCGGTAGAAGAGACTACCTCTTCCTCGACGCACCTCCTTTAAACTTCTTCATAGGGTACTAGAGTTGGTCTTTTGAGAAGACCAGAACCTATATGATGTAACTATATAGGTTTATAAGATGATGTTTCAGGGTTTGGACGAGCTTAAAGGCTTAAAAGGGTGTGATGATATGAGGGAAGGGGTGCCCTTTTTATAAGGGAGGAGAGGGGCACCTTAGGAAAACGTAAAATATTATTTTATAATAAAGTCATATTCGTTTTCTAATAGCTAAAAATTGATTTATTTAGAAGATAAGGTGGGGATTGGTCTAAATCCTCTCAACAAAAAGGTTTTAGACAAGTTTAGGTTACTATTTTATCCTTATCATTTACATTTAACTATAAGTTAAATAATTTAACTTTTACCGTGTCTTTTTGTTTTTTCTTACACTATATGGTCAATAAACATACTATAACAAGCCAAACGAACCCCAAGTGGTTCATTATTATTATAAATATTCTTATATAAGTCATTTTTCCGATACTTATATTTTTAAGAATAAAATAACAATTCATAATATAATATTTGTTTTAAAAACTATTTTATTTCAATTTTGACACTATTTGGTACCTGATTTGTGAAAAAATCTTAAAAGAATTATTAGTTATAAAAAAGTTAATTAAATAAATAATAACATGTTATATTAAACTAGAAAATTATTTTAATTCATAAAAAGTCTCAAATTACATTTATTTGGGAAATTATAATATCAATTATTTTAATATTTCATTATTTAGGTAATTACTGCATCACCATTGTGTCATAAATAAATTAAATTTTTTATGGTTAAAAATTTATAAATAAAATACCATTAAATATGAAATAATTCTATCGTTATAATGAATATTTATAGTCAAATTTATCTTATTTATAACCCTATATTAAAAATGTTTTAGTTATTAAACTTTGATTTTATCTATTATAACTCTTTTTTAAATAAAATAATAATAAATGTCCTAATCCAATCCAATTGGACCTAAAGGGTAATATTTTATTACTATGGTTTTTTTGGTCTAATTACACTTATCCAATAGAATTTGGACATGTTTTAGGGTAATAATAACATAATTTGTACCCTTAATTACCCTATTTACTTTTAACCATTGTAAATAAAAGTAAAAAGTTACTATTCACAAAAAATTATTTTTATCTTATTGAACCAATTTTACTTCTTGATATTTACCATGTCTCTCATATTTTCTAAATTCCACTCACATAAGCGGTAAAATTATGTTTTATGAAAATTTTCAAACTCTCTTAGGAGGTGGGTAAAAGACGGTGAAAAGTTCAAAAAAAAATTATATGTCTAAAATTATTATAAAATTACTCCAATGAATTACATTGAACTTATATAGGTATTATGTATCAATGTTGAACTAAAATAAATTTAAATAAACTAAATAATTATTTATTTAAAAATTTGTTTTTTAAATAGCAACCCAGTGTTTTCGATATTCATCAAAAATTGAATGTTTTCATAAAAATACCAAAAAATCACCCTACGATAATTTCAATATTCCGAATCGAAAAATGAAGTCCATTATGAAAGGTAAAATTTATAAAATTTCAAAAGGTGAGTATTACTATTCATAACTATTTGTTTATATAACATATCGTTGTTTAGTAAAACACGATATTGCGTACAACACACGCTATCATGGATGGTCGCAATTGAGTGTAATACCAGCCAAGTTAAAGATGCGTGTAGTGCAAGCTCCTTTTGGTGTAGCGTACAACATAATACATCAATGAAATTAAAAAGAATATTTTTCATAAAATCTCGGGGTGATACATTCTACCCTTCTTAAAATGAATTTCACCCTAGAAATTCGTCGGGGTTATAAATGGTTTTCTACACGAAATTTTTAGTAGAAACCTACATCGTAAAAAGGAATATAAAAACTGAACATTAAAAACTAAATTATGAAACGTAAAATTTACCCAAATTAGCTAATCACAGGGTTTCCACATAGGAGAACATAGGTGAAAATATGGATAGGGAAGAAAAATCTAACCATCATGTCCTGATGGAGAGTGTTAGAGAACATGGCTATGAAAAAGCCAACAATCACAAAGCCATAAATTTGTGATGATCTAAGGTACCATCTGATTCATCGGATATAAGGGCACTAGGACAACATTTTTGGTTTTCAAGATCATTTTCCTAAAGTTGAAAATTTTGAAATAGAAGAAATACTTTCTTTATTTCGGTATAATCTTACCGTTGTTCGTGCCTTGAACAATTTCTTCTTCATCTCTTAAAGAAATGAAGTTGAATTTTTCATTCGTGAAGTGTTAGCAGATCATGTGATAAAATGATGGGTCATTTCATATGTCTCAAACAAAATGTTAGAAAAAGTTTTCAAATATACATAAGTCCATCTATGGTGAGTTTAATCGTATATGATTCAAAAAATGGACTTATACTTTATCTATCGTATTGCATGATAAAACTAGTTTCTACTAACAAGGGACTTCTTGTAGGCCAGTGGTAGGAAATAAAGTCTTGTCGCACTTCGGGTGTGGGTTCGATTCCCACAGCCTTGTCCGACGTGATGGGTAGTCACCCATCCTGCAGGTTTTCCCTTTTTCTAAAACTACATTATAATAACATTCCTGCAATAAAATTGAAAAAAGTTCTAGCCTTAAACAATACTATCATATGTATAACTTAATTGATTCCAATATTTAGGATTATCCAAAATACTTTTGTCCATTCTCATAGTATAAAGAAAAAAATTACTAGAAATGTAATCTACCGAGCATGTGAATAAAATCATATTTCCCCCATATATCATACAATATATCTTGT
This sequence comes from Viscum album, assembly GCA_963277665.1. Lineage (NCBI taxonomy): Eukaryota > Viridiplantae > Streptophyta > Magnoliopsida > Santalales > Viscaceae > Viscum > Viscum album. The sequence goes on along the minus strand of OY728161.1, from coordinate 1,732,342,360 downwards.
TGGTCACATTCCAAACATGTGAATACCTTAATCATGTATTCTCTTGAACCATAGTGAAAACATGAATGTTGTCACAAAGTAACACTTTACATATACCAAAATCCCAAAAATTATATATACTCAAACCATTATATCACTTTTTCCTTATATTAGTCACGAGCTCATTAATACATGTGAATACAATCATTTATCCCCCATATATCATACAATATATCTTGTTGGACACATTCCAACATTAGAATACCTTAACCATTTATTCTCTTGAACCATAGTGAAAACATGAATGTTGTCACAAGGTAACACTTTACATATACCAAAATCCCGAAAATTATATATACTCAAACCATGATATCACTTTTTCCTTATATTAGTCATGAGCTCATTAATACTATCAAACATTTTACTATCTCCTTATCCCTTCATTATGCACATATTAGGGGCTTTCCACACCCAAAGAATGACTACTATAAGTGTTAGCAGATCATGTGATAAAATGATGGGTCATTTCATATGTATCAAACAAAATGTTAGCAAAAGTTATCAAATATACATAAGTCCATCTGTGGTGAGGTTAATCGTATATGATTCCAAAAACGGACTTATACTTCATCTATCGTACTTCTTGATAAATCTAGTTTCTACTAACCAGGGACTTTCTGTAGGCCAGTGGTAAGAAATAAAGTCCTATCGCACTTCGGGTCTGGGTTCGATTCCCACAGCCTTGTCCGACGTGACGGGTTTTCACCCATCCTGCAGGTTGTCCATTTTTCTAAAACTACATTATAATAACATTCCTACAATAAAATAGAAAAAAGTTATAGCCTTAAACAATACTATATTATGAATAACTTAATTGATTCCAATCTTTAGGATTATCCAAAATACTTTTGTCCAAGCTCATAGTATAAATAAAAAATTACTAGAAATTTCATCTACCAAGCATGTGAATACAATCATTTATCCCCCATATATCATACAATATATCTTGTTGGTCACATTCCAAACATGTGAATACCTTAATCATGTATTCTCTTGAACCATAGTGAAAACACGAATGTTGTCACAAGGTAACATTTTACATATACCAAAATCCCAAAAATTATATATACTTAACCGTGATATCACTTTTTCCTTATATTAGTCATGAGCTCATTAATACTATCAAACATTTTACTATCTCCTTTTCCCTTCATTATGCGCATATTAGGGGCTTTCCAAAAATATTTGAATAGAATTCCTGCAATAAAATAGAAAAAAGTTCTAGCCTTAAACAATACTATCTTATGTATAACATAATTGATTCCAATCATTAGGATTATCCAAAATACTTTTGTCCAAGATCATAGTATAAAGATAAAAATTACTAGAAATGTCATCTACCGGGCATGTGAATACAATCATTTATCCCCCATATATCATACAATATATCTTATTAGTCACATTCCAAACATGTGAATACCTCAATCATGTATTCTCTTAAACCATAGTGAAAACATGAATGTTGTCACAAGGTAACACTTTACATATACCAAAATCCCAAAAATTATATATACATAAACCATGATATCACTTTTTCCTTATATTAGTCATGAGCTCCTTAATACTATCAAACATTTTACTATCTCCTTATCCCTTCATTATGCGCATATTAGGGGCTTTACACACCCAAAGAATCTTCCAGTTCCTTTGAAACATTCTCCCTGGTGCCTCTTCCCACATGATTTACATGAGGGAAATTGAAATTTCTTTCCTCTACGATCATCATGAAACTCCATATTTCTCTTATTATCTGAGTCAGGAAACATGCCAAAGTTGAGATTATTGATCATATTATGAGATTGAAGAATAGGAATAATAACGATATGTGGACTTCTAGATCCAATTTCATTTGGTTTCTCATGAAGAATATCATTCCATTTTCCATCATATCCTCCATTATCGCGAATCATCCTGCTTCCAGCCATTTTCTAAAACCCAAAAAATAGCATGAGAGGCCAAAATCCTAATCAAGGGGGAGTAACTTCAATATCTAACATATTTGGATTAATTATAATATCGTTACCGTAATTCTAGGACTATAACCTATACCGATACTTAACCTTAGGGATATCCCTAGACATACCTTAGAAATATCTATAGGGATCTCACTAAAGTTCTCGAATCCTAGTTTCCAGAGGTTGACTAAACCTTTCCTCTGATACCAACTATGGAGACCTAAAGCCTGAAGTACATGTACATTACATTACTTTTTGTGGAATACTTAATACATAACACAAATAGACACACAAGGACTGTAATAGTTTAGTGTCTTTGGAAACGTGGAATATAATCTTCTAATCAGGGTGAAAGATCTTCAACATCTCATGTAAAGATCTTCCCCTTTTTTTCTTACCTAAAACCTTTCTTTAAATCCTGGGGAAAGGAAAAAATAAAAAGGGTGAGCACAAATGCTCAGTAAGGGTAAATATAGAGAACATAAAACAATCCATAAACATTTGAATGCAAAAACATGAACATTAAATATAAATATCAAAATCATGAGAAAAGACATAAATCTTGGAAGTACGTAAGGAATATATCATAATGGAACATCAATCATTATAAAATATGGTAATAAAACATTTAATTATTGAAACCCATTATGCACATGATATGATTTCCATAGTAGCCAAGGCATTGCTCCCAAGACCATCTTAGTGGACAAATTCCCTTTCTGAATCGAGTTCACTCCTCGTTCCAGTCATGTATTACTGAACTGGATTAACTGACCATTCCAAACATGTGTTTTTTATGAGATATAAATCTTTACCCAATACATTGGAGGGAGATATAGTTCCCACCCATCTCATAATGAAATCATTCTTACTTGTGCCACAAAATAAACTTAAAACATTTATCATAACCCAAAGAATAAAATGGGTTTCATAAATATCATCCCCTCATCACATAATCCATATAAAACAAATGGATTTTTCATCATAATAAAAGTGAAAACATGTAAATCATAGAGACATTATACTTGAAACATACACATATGAAATAATTTCATCTTAGATGGAAAATGATTTTGATAAAAAAAAATTGACATGAATTCTTGAAGAAAATATCCTTTCTTATTCAAAATAATTTTCATTTCACAAATGCCATTCAATTTTAAAATAAAATTATTTTGTTGAAAATAGTCATAAAATCTTGAATAGTGAGCTTCATGAAAATAAGGCGCTATGAAAACAGTAAAAATCCATTCATGATTTCCTCTTACTTTTGTCAGAAAATTCAAAAGGGTCATCCTCTGGTAAAATAAAGTAATATTACATTCATAACATGTGGTAAATTTCAAAAAAGGTTAAAAAGGAAATTAAAAATACATGTAAAAATGTCTATAAAACATGGGAATGGGTGATAACAATAACCCATGTAAATACTTACGAATAACAATCTCGGATAAGAATGAGATTGGAATAGTTGTCCCGTACCTTAGGTCAGATATGCTTCGTACGTATCCAAAATTATTGTATAATGATTTAAATAAAGTCATTGACTTATTACAAAATCATATTCATTGTTCTGATATCATATATGGTTCACTTATGATTTGATATTACCCGTTCCTTTGTAAATTCCATGTTAAAGCAACATTTTGGGTAAAATCGTTTTATTTATCATACGTGTTTGGACTTGTTGTTCTTGATATTATTATTAATTATATGTTTATTCATTTACTTTAATAATTTAAATCATGATTTATATATCATATATATAGTCATTATATATATAATATATATATAAATGAAATGAAATACATTGTTCATGGAGATTGTAGACCGTATGTACGCACATACACTATTTTCATTTCCTTATTTAATTAAATGGAATTAATTAAATGAAACATATATGTAAATAAATAAAGTATCATTATTATGTAATATATTTCATGATTATTTATTATATATACTTTATAATCATACTTGAATGGTTAATCATGGAAAATGTATCTCATTGCGTTCGTGGAGATGGTAGTCCGTATGTACGCACGAGCAATGATATCATTCCCATAATCGTGGAATTATATTGAAGTTAATGTATAATTTTTAAGAATAAATATCAATTTAAAATAATCATATATAGTTATTTATTTACACCGTTATACCCATCCAATTATGGTGGTGGTGGAAAACAAATTACGCAATAGCGTGGAGACGGTATTCAGTACGTACGCACGCGCGGTGATTTCGTTTCCGTAAGATGGATAGAAGATGAAATTAGGTTGTTTCATATTTATAATAACATATCAGTATATAATTAATACTGATGTTATTACATTATAATGAAACAACTAATGAAGGGGAAGTAGATGAAGAAAGAAATATGAAAGAGTCGGTAGAAGAGATTACCTCTTCCTCGACACACCTCCTTTAAACTTCTTCTTATAGAAATAGAGTTGTTCTTTTGAGAATACCAACACCTCTATGATGTAACTAGAGAGGTTCAGAAGAGGAATTTCAAGGGGTTTTCCAAACTTCAAGGCTCAAAAGGGTGTGATGAGAAGAGGGAATGGGTTCCCTTTTTATAAGGAAGGAGAGGTGAACCTTAGGAAAACATAAAATATTATTTTATAATAATGTAAAATTCGGTTTTTAATAGCTAAAAATTGATTTATTTAAAAGCTAAGGTGTGTATGGGTAGAAATAATCTCAAACAATAGGTTTTAGAGAAGTTTAGGTTATTATTTTATCCTTATAATTTAGATTTAACTCTAAGTTAAATAATTTATCTTTTACTCTGTCTTTTTGATTTCTTACACTATATGGTTAATAAACTTACTATAACAAGCCAAACGAACCCCAAGTGGTTCATTATTAATATATATATCCTTATCTAAGTCATTTGGCCAATCCTTATATTTTTAGGAGTAAAATAACAATTAATAATATTATATTTGTTTTAAATACTATTTTTTGTCAATTTTGACACTATTTGGTACTTGATTTTTTTGAAAATCATAAAAGCATGATTAGTTAAAAAAAGTTAATTAAATCAAAAATAACATGTCATATTAACCTATAAAATTATTGGAATTCATAAAAATTCTCAAAATACATATATTTGGTTATTTTTTTATCAATTATTTTAATATTTCATTATTTAGGTAATTACTGCATCACCATTGTGTCATAAATAAAATAAATTATATAATGTATAAAATTTATAAATAAAATAAAATAAGGTAAGAAATATTTTTAGCTTTCTATGTAATATTTATAGTCTAATTTATCTTATTTATTACGCTATATTAAAAATGTTCAAGTTATTAAACTTTGATTTTAACTATTTTAACTCTTTTTAAAATAAAATAATAATAAATGTCCTAATCTAATCCATGTGGACATAAAGGGTAATATTTTATTCCTAAGGTTGTTTTTTGTCAAATAATAGTTATCCAATTGAATTAAGACATGTGTTAGGGTAATAATAATATCAATTTTACCCTTAATTACCCTATTTACTTTTAACCGTGGTAAATAAAAGAAAAAGTTACTATTCACCAAAAAAAATTATCTTATTGAACCACATTTTACTCCTTGATATTAACTGTGTCTCTCGGATTTTCAAAATTCTACTCACAGAAGCAGTAAAATTATGTTTTATGTAAATTTTCAAACTCTCCTAGGAGGTGGGTAAAAGACGGTGACAAGTTCAATAAAATTTTTATATGTCTAAAATTATTATAAAATGACTCCAATGAATTACATTGAACATATATAGGTATTAAGTATGGATTTTGACCTAAAATAAATTTAAATATAATAAATCAATATTTATATAAAATTTCTGTTTTTAAATAGTAACCTAGTGTTTTCACTATTTAACAAAAATTGAATGTTTTCAGAAAAATACCAAAAATTAACCCTAGGCTAATTTCTATATTTAGAATCCAAAAATGAAGTCCATTCTGAAAGATAAAATTTATAAAATTTCAATAAGTGGGTATTACTATTCATAACGGCTAGTTTATATAACATAACGTTGTTTAGTGAAACTCGGTATTGCATACAACACACGCTATCGTGGAAGGTCATGATTGCATGTAATTCTTGCCAAGTCAAGGATGCATGTAGTGAAAGCAATTTTTGGTATAGCGTACAACACAAGACATCAATGAAATGAAAAAGATTATTTTTTATAAAATCTTGGGGTGTTACCGTTATGTCCATGAACATTCAACTTTATATATGCATAGGCAATAAATTTTTCGTTTTTATCACCACACTTACCATTTCCTTCTTCAATGAATCTTTGAATTCCAGTAAAATAAATCAACATGTGGGTAATGTGAGCATAGGAATAGTGATAAATTTGCTTTTCATGTCCTTGAATATTTCTTCATATTCAACATTCCAAAAAAACATGACTATCTTTTGAGATAGTTTGGAAAATGTGTTTAACAATATTTAGAAATTTCTCATGAAATAGTGATAATACCCACCTAACCCATGGAAACTACAAATATCTTTCATATATGTTGAACTTGACCATTTTTTAATGGCCTCTATTTTCGAATGGTCTACATATATCCCATTTCTTGTGATGATATTATCTAAGAAACAGACTTCATTCAACCAAAAATCACATTTCCTATACATGACATAAATCAATTCCTTTCACAATGACTATAAAATAGTACTCAAATATTCCTCATTATCCTCCATTATTTTAGAGTATATATGAATTTCATTTATAATTTCTACCTGAAATTTGTCAAGGTAATATCTAAAGAATATATTCATTAGGTGGTTTAAGATTTCGGGATCATTAGTCAGTCTGAATGGAATTACTGGGAATTCATAGTGCTCATGCATTTTATGAAATGCATCTTAGGGATATCCTCCTTCTACATACTAACATGATAAAATACTGACCATAGATCCACCATAGAAAAGTACTTCACTCAATGTATCTAATCGAACATGTAATAAATCAGTGTAATACGATAATTATTCATTGTTGTGATCTTTTTGAGATCATGATAATCATTGAAGAGGTGCATTAACTCATCCTTGTTCAAAATGAAGGGGACTAGTGCACAACATGGTGAAGCCCTTGAGTGTTGAAAATCTTTATCCAAATTCTCCTTTATTTTTTTCATAAACTCTTCATGTTCTATAATATCCATTCATTATAGTGTCTTAAATAATGGTAACACCCCAATTATAACCTCGATTACAAATTCAACATCTTGGTCAGGAGGAAAACTAGGAAATTCTTCAGAATGGGCATGTCTTTGTGGATGATTCTTTCTTTATACTCAATCATTTGAGATTGATATTATTTCTCTTAGGGCCGTAATATCCATTCTTGAGATGATGGTGATAAATAATTTCAATCATCTTCATTGTCATTTTATAGAATATAGGGTAAATCCATAATATGGAAATTGACTACCATATTGTGGAAATTAATGTTGTATATATATAAATAAATCCATTCCATTCCAATAATTTCATATAATTCCACTAAAGAGAGTATCGAATGGTTTTATGGGAAGTTAAACCTCTAACTTGTGATAGGGGAGGTGATATATACTTGGGATACAATGATTTATACATTTTCCATCTTCAACAATACCTCCACTTCTATGGATTTTATGTCTTTTGAATAGTTCTACTAAAATTATTTAATATTAATGAATGCATAAAAATTTAATAAAATGTACATTTTATATTCTTGAATGAATAACTAGAATACCTATCACCAACTCATTGTCGGGATACACTTTTTTAGTTGTGGGGGAAAAACACTCCCTTGCTACCATGGAGGTTGTTGGTTGTCTCCAAAAACCCTTACCATAGTGAATTGGAATGAAATATTACATTGTTACTTGCAGTTTTTGCAATGAAAAATATACTAACAGTTGACTTGGACAATCCTTTCTTCCATCGATTTAGTTGGGTTTCCCTACCAGAAATCACTAGCTAGCTTCCATTACATCCCGAACCTATATCATTTCTATGTACACTTCATGAAATATATTGGGTTCTTATTTCAACACCTTTGGAATGTTGGATGATTAAACTTCTTAGTAGCATTAGATCTCCTTATTGGACCACTAGAATATATCCCCACATTCTTCTTCTTATCCCCATGATTCCCCTTAGAATCTTTAATCTATATTTTGACTATGAGAGCACATCAGTTAATTTCCTTATAGCTGTCAAAGACAAAGATCACAAAGGATTTTATTAGGCTAGTATTTCGTCCAGCATAGTATTGGTCAACCTTTCTCACTCAGGTAATGAAAAATACATAGGAATATCATGCAAGCCTTGTGATGTTTTCCTCATACAGCCTCATGGATTCGTTGTCTATTTACTTGAGGGCTAGAAAATCCCTTTCCATTTAAAGTTAGAGCATGTGGGGAAATATTTACCAAAAAATATTTTCCAGAAATCCTTTCATACCATCACCTTGATATATTCCTCCAGGCTATTATTTTGGAATAATGTCCACCATTGGTCAGCTTATCCATCCATAAAATAAATATCCAAAATAACCTTCTCTTTATTGGAGCAATAATGTATGAAGAATATCTTATCAATGGATTTGATCCACTATTCTATGATTAGGGGATTTGATGAACCATTGAATGTTGGATTCCTTTGACACATGAAGCTCTCAATTTTGGATTTTTTTTCTTAGGGGGATTGGATTCTCCCCCTAATCCTGGTTTATATTTAGAACCAAAGTCATCAGATAGTGTATGAACATGAAGTGCGTGATTCCAACTCCAATTGGGATGTGCATCTCATTGGGTCAATCCCCACATTTTCTATCACATTTATTGTTTACCCGATTCCACCAATTTTCGACCATTTGATAGAATAAAAGGTCTAATATGTATGATTATATTCAAATTTTAAAAATAAAAACATGAATTTAATGAAATTAAATGTATAACTTATGACATAAATATATTTTCTTAAATTATGGATTTCTAGGATTCAGTATTTGTTATCCATGATATATTTCTTAGTATATATTATTTTGTGAAATTTTATTCAATTAATAATGGTTCATAATGAGCATATGTGTTACAAAATAATATCCCCTAGGAGGGTTAAACAAGGTACATAGTAAGTGCAATTTTTCTGTACTAGGTTACCCTGAGTTAGGCCCTAACCACCTTGTAGGATTTGTTCCACTAAGGTACATCTCTGTGAGAACCACTCCCCTATTATTTTCCAAAAATGGAAATATTTTCGGGGTAAAACACTAACTAAATTCTAAACTAATTTTTTCTATGTTTTCTTATACATAGTCTTATACCTAAATCATTTATTAGAGTTTAATAAACCTAATCCCAAAAATAACTAAACATTTCTCTAATGCCAAATATAATAACCATTCTATTTATTGCAAATTTATACATTATTTAATTAGAAGAAATATCACATAATACAAACAAAAATATCAAAAAGTATAGTGTATTTGTGAATTTGATAAATTTCATTAGAACTATAAGCATGAATTATGACATAATTATTGGAATCTTCTTTAACATGATTGATCTTGACACTACAATGGATAACTCCGGGAAATACATAAGAAAGGGGTGAGCGATAACACCTAGTAAGAAAATAAAAATGGAATAACAAGAATATATTTATAAATTTTTGACAAGGAATATCAACAAGGAATAATGGAACATGGATAATAAGTCATGATATAGCATGATAATCATAACATCAGATTTGTGGAAAAACATTAAAAACTACATCATAAACATATGTTAAGGATATATCACTAAGGCTTAATGGTATAAATTTACCATAAATAAATTAGTTACACCCCTTTCCCAACATGAAATATCATGATGATAAACATTTTCCAATGCATCATATTTCATTATAATTTTGTGCAAACTCATCACTTTCATTTCATTCTCATGCTTAAATGAGCCACATAAGTCACAAAACATTGATTCATTCATCATAATAATTTATTCCATGATCAAGGAATAGGGAACATATAAATGTATGTCCCAATAAAGGTATATGTTCATATTTTTAATCACCCATGATAGGAAAAGGTGTATGAAATTCACTAAACAATTGGATTGGCATGGAAAATCATGATGAAAATTTTGTAGTATAACGAAGTCCATTCATAATTAATAAAATGAGTTGATGAGAGAGAAATGGGTCTCTCATAATTTTTACATGAAGTGGATAGTAATAGGGAAATGTAATGAAATGTACACACATTTAAAATTTAAAAAAATAAGGCATACGATACATAATAAACATGAATCAAATGTGACAAGAAATGAATCTTACAAAATTTCGGCATGGTAACATATGTACATGGGAGGGATTAATGAGATAGGAAGGGGTATATAATAAATTATACATAATGAGGGAAGTATAGAGGTGGTGATAAAACATATCCCTTTATTATTAATTGAAAATAAAATGGATTAACAATATAAGTAATTTTGGATTAAGATGCGAAAGAAAGAACCCTTACTTGAATGTATGTCTCTAAAATGTTAAAAAGGGGATTCTTGAGTGCTTGGGAATATTTTGGAAGATTATAGATGGGGGATGGAAAAGTATGTATGTCTTAAATGGATTTATAGTGAAGATAAGTGTGAGAATGGGTGGGTTCATATTGAAAATGATAGGGATATTCATTAGTATTTCAAAAACATAGGTTGAGTATGTAAAATAAAATATTCAAAACCACAAACATTCGCATTGGTTTTTCCAAAGGTGTTTCAAAAAAGAGAGATATATATATTTTTTCTTACAAAATATGCCTTACTTAATAATGTAATTACTTTTATTACGTGGAGTTGATTAACTCATTTAAATTAATGAATTTAAATTCATAAAATATATTATATATTTTTGAGGATTCAAAATAGAATTATAAATTGAATCAAATACACCTAAAATAAAATTATTTTGAGTGGAAACATATATTTGTATGATGATACTCATTATTTTAATTATTTAATCATTATAAGATCATTATGATGTCATAAAACACATCGTATATTTATATGATTTTATCTTTTACACGAATTCGAATGTATCATACAATTATGAAAAATTCACCATTGGATTATTTCGAATTTATGATTCGAAAAATAATATTTATTTTATATGAATAATTATCTAAATATGTCAATTTTAATTTTAAAATAATATTCACCATTTTTTGAAAAATGCTATGTTTTTGACAAATACATTTTGTAAACCTTATAAAAAGCGCATTTCACTTCATAAAAATTATATCCCAATTTATAGCTAATAAAACTTATTTAAAGATAATATTTTATTAAAATACAATTTATTTCAAAAATTGACTAATTTATCAAAAATAAATCCCTTAATTTAATTATAATATTACCCGAAAATAAATTTTGTGATTAATTGAATCAAAATCAAAATAATTTATAAAGTAATAGTCAAAATGAAAATAAATTCATTAATCTATATAATATCAATATTATTATTATTAAGGTCTTGAAACTAATCTATTTTTTACACTAGTGACTGCCTTCTGATTAAGGTGCGTGATGGTTACTCTTTCATAGGGAATTTCGACGATGGTTTGGGTGGTGATCTAGATGATATTTAACATCTCCTATAAAAGGATTCAATCTTGCTTATGTTATTTGATATCAGGTTGGGATAGGTAGAGAAAAAATGAAATAGCTGTTATCTCTATCGAAATCTCTGATAAATGTGCTTCATAGGGCATGATTTGACTAGTTGAGGTCATCAAGCACCATATGTATTGTTTTCCTATGTTATGATTTCAGTTATTTTATTTATTATTATTTTATTTACTTCATTACTTTTACTTATATTTTTTTCTATGAAATGTAACATTATCTACCAATCTGTAAAAAATATAGTGAAATACATGGAAATTTTATTAGATAATCATTATATATTATTGTTTAATCTATAAAGAAATTGGAAGGAAATTTAAAATAATTACACCAGATTACTATCATATATGATACTATATATTTAATATATCATATATAGTCGTTATATATTATTATTTCACAAAATAATATATGAACGTTTGGTACGTTCATGAAGACAAATGCATAAATTCATTTCTAAACATTATTATAATAGAGGAATCCAAATATTGTTCCATTAGAAATGAATCTCATCCATGTAGTTTCATGATTAAATTTTTAAATCCATAATTAACATGATGGAATTCACATTATAAGTCAACTATTGTAATTTTTGGACTACATCCAAGAAAAGAAACAAATCAATAATTTCCTAAAATCCATGACAGAACCAACCAAACATTATATTGATAGTCATTTAATATACTTATCATGTATTAGTTCATTATATTGATCTCATATAAATTCATTTATAATAGTTTTAACCCTATAATATTGAATATTACATATATTACTTATATAGGTTAGATTTATAAATATTATTTTCATACATGAATGTTTTTATAGAAATTTTGTTGTTTCTATTATTATTTTTGTTGATATTATTAACAATAATAAAACTTATCGTATCATTTTAATTGTATTTATAGTGTCAATAATGAATATTAATATTAAAACTAATAATTAAAATAATATCATTTAAAATATATTATTATAATTATTATAATTTTAATCTGATATATATTATAATTATTATAATTATTATTTATGCAACATAATTATAATTTTTATCCCCACTACTATTATTTATTTATTGTTATTTCTATTGATATTTCAATATTAATTAAAACCACTAGTGGTATTATATTTTTTATAATATGAGAAATAATTATTTTTCAAGATATTAATAGCAAGAATTATGATGATGATGATTATACTATATTTATTTTAACATTTATTAGTATAATCAATTATTATTTATATATTTATAATTATGAAATATTAATTTAAAAGTTCACTAACCCTGAAATTACTATTTAAAACATGAAATTTTAATGTTTTTAAAAGTTGTAATACTTAAACTAATATACATTAATAATATAAACAATTAATATTGATAATAAAACGAAAATTAACCATTTAATAATAATAATAATTATAAATGTTATTATAATCTAAAAATTATTATTAGTAGTAAATAATTATAATAGTAATATTAGATTTATTATAATATATTTATAATTTTCAATTCAAATAATAATAGTAAAAATAATATTTATTTATAAATTGTCAATTAAATATTTAAATAATAACAATAGTTTGTAGTTTATAAAATAAATATTAAAAAAATTGATTGATATATTCCTTTATTTTTATTTTATTATTTTATTAGATAATAATAATAATAATAACAATGATAAAATAACCATTTTCGTCATACAATAACATTATTATGTAGATAAAAAAATTTCTAGAAGTTTTTAAGACTATCCTTAATCCAGATTATTAATATATTTAATTTAATTTATAAGAATTAATATATTATTTTCACATGATATTATTATCTGTTATCGAATATTGAAAATTATAATAATAAGCTACGAAATTGTTAGATTATAAAAACATTTCCCTATAAAAGTTTTTTTTGTTATGAAAACCACCTATCCCAGAAGGATATTATTCTCTTTAACACTATATGAAAAACAACATAAAATTTTCCAAATTTATGGGGGTATTCCTGCCCTCTTAAAGATTATATGTTTTCTGGATGACAGAAATATGAATACATAGGTCACAAAACCCCCCAGCGTAATAACCCTATGATCTTATATTGGTTATGTGTTTTAAACATGGGGGCCAATGCAAAATGATATTGTTGTCTTTGTAATTTATAACACATAAATCTTTAAAAGGCATCACATGTGGGGAAGGAACCTTCAAATCTCTTAAAGGATCCTCACTATTCTATATGGGAGTGATGTGGCATTATGTATTTTAAAATAAGGATATCATTGGTAATTTTAAATGCATTATAATGTCAATAATTTATGGAATAAAATATTGAATGTAGGAAATCATTAAACAAAGGAAGGGTCCAGGGAATGGGAAAGCCCGATCCTAGAAATTGACTAAGGAAAAATTAAAAGAGTACAATGTCAGGAATTATAAGGAATCTTGCACATCTGGGAGTGGAAAACCGCACACATGTCATAAAAACAGACCAGTACAATGATCAGGGGCTCTAAAAGTCCACATTGATGTTGATTCTAGAACTGTGATCTTTGATAATGCATCTTCCACTTGATTGTGATCTTTGTACACATGCATGATATGCAAGTTAAGTGTATGGACAAGCTTCATACATTCAACCCTAAGCGGAAAGATCATACATGGAACATTCCTTATTTTCAAGTTTAGAGTAGAAAAAACACTCTGGGAGTCCCATTCAATCCATAGATCGCACCAATTTTCATGCACTGCATACTTGATCATGTAAATGATGGGCCAAAAATCAGTTTCATAGGTAGTTCCTATTAAAATATAATGACGAAAGGAACCCTTAACTAAACCACGATGTGTTAGAAAAGAACCTCCACATCCCGAAGGTCCTGGCGTGTCCAGCGCCACACCATCAACATTAAATTTGATCCCTAATTAAATAGGGTGTATCCATCAAATAAATTTGAGGACTAGAGGAGCCTTTGAACTACCAACCACTCATAATCTCCAGAGGAAGTTCAAATCGTGAATGTTGTTGTGCATAGCACCAACCTGAATGTTGGCAGTAGTGTGAACCTCTTGATGCATAGACCGTATGGCAGAACGAGTTTAAGGGCATGACACCCCAAACAAACAGAGATTATGTGCCCTCCAAATAGTAGAAAAAATTATTGCAGTGTCCACTAGCAGCAGGTGAGGAAGCTTCTCACTATGTCTAGCACCACCAATGATGAACAATAGCCCATCCAGTGATATCCCAGTGATGAGGTCCATCTCAAAAATGACCCCCTTGCATACTCCCAGAGGTATCATGAGAAGAGACTCTCAATAAAGATATGATTAATTTCCTCACCATCCCTCATGAATTGGCAAAAATAGAGGCAATGTAGAACCCATCCAGTCTCATCTAGTTACAAGTGGGCAACATCCTCATACACAATTTCCATAACAGGATAAAGGGTGAGAGTTGAATGTAACTGATCATGAAACTAGCAATCCAAGAAGGAATTATACTGGAGCACTCAGTTCTAATCCTATAATAATCCATGGGAGTGAAATGTTCATTGACACCATGCTTCCAAACAAGCATGTCAACATCCATGAAAGTATAATTTTGAACATCTACAACCACTGATGTGGGAAAAACATAAAGCATTTATCTGTTCCCAAAACATTGATATTTTCAACTACATTTTCTCTAGTGGGATCACCATTCTGTTCTGAAGGGGCGGGTCAAGCTAGCAAGAGTTCCCGCAGTATAGGTCTAAATTCCGTACCACAATCCATTTAGTATTTTATATAACTTCTTTAAAGATGAACCTAATAGAAGTCCAAATCGAGGATATAAGAATATGGTGGTATCCATTTGGGAGTTTCTCTTTGAATCTTCAAATTAAGAAATCACACAATGGGTCATCGGGATTAAGATGATTCTTTGAAAATTTTCCAATCATGTTGACATTGAAGACTATCAAATCTTTAATGCCATGTCCCCCTCTCAATGTGCTTGATACACACCTTCCATGAAACAGTAACCAAATTTCTCTCATAAACGGAGCCCATCCAAACAATAATACAAATCATGCCTCTTCAGTTCGTTAACGAGGCCTTAAGGCCATCTATAAATAGAAAATTAGTAAAAAAACATAGATGTAATGAAAGAGTTCATAGGGTGAATTCTTCTAACCTGTTACATGGACTTCCTATAACACCCCGACCCTAGTTACCCAGATTCGGTGCATTATTACATAACATTGGAATGATCAAAAGGAAATCATGTCTCGAAAGACCGATCAGTCTAGTATTATTGGAAAAAAGATTCATACATAAGTTCAACTTTACAGCTTGAAGGGAAATACAACACATATAGATTTCATTAGAAACATCCAAGCCTCATAAATTATGCCTGCTGATCACTCATAACTAACTTCTTCATATCCTGGGGAAATGAAACATAATAAAGGGGTGAGCTCAAATGCCCAGTAAGGGTTAGTAATACAATATAAAATGACATAAATATTAAGAATGGTAAATAATTGAAACCACATTCCTTTACCAATAATAAACATGAATACTTTTATTGAAAGAATATGAGATGAGTAAATAATTCCATAATAAAACATAATAAACTGTATTCTACTAGTCGAATGACCACATGAACCATCGAAATTATTTCCATAGTGAGGGAATGTATAATGTAAGACATTCTGAATCATTTTGTCAAGGCCTCGACCAAGACATCGAAAAATGAGTAAGGCCTCGGCCAAAACCATAAATCAAATTGGGAAAGGGCCTCATCCAATTCCACATCTAGTGGTCTCATGAGACCAACTGATGAATCGAGGAGCTATGGAGGGATCCACCCGTCATTTACTATGTCTAACACATTCCTCATATGAAAAGGTTTGAACATATCATAAACATTGGTACTAAAACTAGCATATGGAATGTCAATACATTAAAATATAATTAATCAATACAATAAAAATAGCACATCTATAGTAAAACATATCAAAAAACCTTCAATACAATATGGATGTTTTGTATCATAATAAATCAACTCCAAATAAACTTAATATCCATTAAAGGATGTTGACATAGATGAAATCAAAACCCTTTTAAAAGAAATATCCCTTTCTATTTTGAAATCATTTAAGAGTAACATAATTAAAAAAATAAAACATTTACTTTGAAAATATTCTTATAATCATTTAAGGGAAGCTTCGACAAGTTTATAACGGTAGAAAATGGCTGCACCCGCCGAATAAGTTAAAAAAAGAGATTCTTACATTAATTTTGTCGAAAATGTTAAAAAGGACCTTGTTTGGAAAATGACAGAAAGATTCCTTTATAAAAATCATATAAATATTAAAAAAAGGGTATAACTGACTTTAAACCATATTCTATAAAATAGTAAGAATGTTTTTAAATACATTTTTAAGAAACATGTATGTGGATAATAAAGAGGTCCCAATAGATAATTACGTATAAACAACCTTGGATAATGAAGAGATTGTGAAATAAACCCTGAAATTGTACTTTTCCTTGGTTGAGGGTAGGTTAACCTCTTGTATAATGGTGAAATAATTTTTAATAAATTATAAAATTATCATATACATTAATATGATATCATATATGATCTTTTAACACTGATTTGTGAATAATATCTTAGTATTATCATCGTTTCAGGTGTTAACAGATTCGTTTTTCTTTATATGTTTTGTTATGTGAGCCATATTCATTATGTATGAGATGTATATTATTCATATCTATAATGATATCATGTCTATAAAAATTATTTTTAATCATCAAATGAGAATTAGACTTGAATGGATACGATTAGAAATGAATCTCATCCCGTTCGTGGAGATGGTGGTCCGTACGTATGCACGAGCGACAATATCATTATTTTGATATTAAAATAATATATTATTGGATGGTATATCATATATAAAGAGTCATTATCATGTTATATGTTTTATTTACTTAAATTACAAATCAATATCATACCCATGAAAATAATATTGTTTTGAATAACAATTACACCACGACGTGGAGACGGCAAGCCGTACGTACGCACGTATGGTGACATGTCATTCAAAGGATGGATAGAATACTGAATATAGTTGTAACAAATTTATAATAACATAATATTATATAGAAGATACTGGAGTTATTATTTTAGAATTAAAATAACAAAGAAAGAAGAATTTGAGGAAGAAAGGAACATGAGAGAGGGTGGTGAAAACATTACATCTTCTTTGGGTTCTTCCTTTTGATTTGATCAAAAGGGAACCGTAGGTTGGATTTATGACTAATGTAAGGCCTCTAGGATTAAGGGAGGATAGTTGAGTGGGTAATTGATCAGATATTGGATGAACCAAAAGGATTTTATGGTAGGAATATTTGGTTATAATTGGTGTCCTTTAATAGGGGGGGCTCTTTAGGAAAAACTTAAAGTATTAATTTATAATAAAATTCATATTCATTTTCTAAAGGATCAAAACTGAATTATTCAAAGTCTAATATGGGTATGGGTCTAAATAATTTCATCCAATATATTTTAGATAGGTTTGTGTCTCTATATCAACTTTTTCATTTATATTTAACTCTTAGTCAAATAGTTTGACATTTACCATGTCAGTTTGTATTTTTATATTATATAGTTAATAAACATCCTATATACATCCAAGAGACCCCCAAGTGGTCCATTAATGATACAAATATCATTATATAAGTCCTTTTTCTGAACATTAAATTTTTTAATAATAGAATATAAATTTATAATAAAATATTTGTTTTAAAAACTCTTTTATGTCAATTTTGACACTATTTAATAATTGATTTTTTTAAAGTATTAAAAACATTATTAATTAGAAAAAAATTCATTCAAGAAATAATAACATGTCATATTAAAAAATAAAATTCTTGTATGGCATCAAAACATTGAAAATATATTTATTTTAATATTTATAATACCAATTATTTGATTCTCTCATTAACAAGGAAAATACTTCATCATTATTGTGTCATAAATATATTTAATTATTCAATGTATAAAAGTTATAAATAAAATACCATTATTTATGAAATCATATTATATTTATAATGGATTTTTATAGTTGCAAATATAACATACATAACCCTGTGTAAAAATTGTTTTTTTTAAAAGATACATGCTTATGTCATTTTTTTATTTGTTTTAACTTAATTAATATAAAGTGTCACTATCAATTAAAAATGGATCCATGGGGTCCCAAAATAGACCCAAAGATTCCCATGGTCGGAAATGTATCAACCAATATGTCTAGGTCACCTTTTAGGGTAATTTATTGTTAGAATAATATTATTTTTACCCTTATTTACTGGATTTACCTTTTAAACATGGTAAATAAAATATTTACCGAAGTAATTATTCAAAATGTCTAAAAATAAAATTTACCTATTTACACAATTTTCAAATCTTGATTCCAAATATGGAATCCATTTTTCTAAATTCGAAACACAAAAGTGGCAGAAATTAATTTAAAATTAATTCCCCTTGTTAAAACCAAAAAGCTTGTTTTTAAGAGATAATAACTATCAAAAGATTTACACTTGTTTATGTCCAGTTTAATTGTGAAATTATGTCCAATGACCAAAATTTTATTAAATGGTAATAATATATTCTAAATATACTTTAAAACCACTCAAATTCATAATTTATCACTATTAATTATTTCGATTAAAAAAGTTGTTTTTAATTAAAATTTAGTAATGTTCACTATTCATCAAAATATAAAAGTTATCCAAAAGGTACTAAAATTTCACCCGGGGATAATTTCAATATTTAGAATCCAATGCTGAAGTCCATTTTGAGAGATAAAATTTAAAAAATTTCAAAAAGTGGGTATTACTATTCATAATGGCTACTTTGATTGGTTACGGTGTGATAGAATCTCGAAGTTGCGTACAACACACACTATAGTATTATTCAAAGAGAATCATACCGTGGAAGATTGGGGTGTTAAATTCTCCTCTCCTTCAATTAATTTCATCCTTGAAATTTGTAGAATACTACCCCATGGAATGACTCGGGTGGTTCTTCATCATAAGTTCCTCGGGTTCCCACGTTGCCTCTTCCATCTTATGGTTCCTTCATAGAAATTTTACCAGAAAAGTCATCCGGTTTCTCATCACTTTCTCTCTTGTATCAAGAAACTCGACAGGCTCATTACAATAAGATAGATCAGGTTCCAGTTCTACTTCCTCATAGGTGAGTACATGCGTTGGGTCAGGCATGTATTTTCTCAATAGTGATATGTGGAACACATCGTGAACATTGGAGAGACTTTGCTGCATTGCCAAACGGTAAGATACAACCCCAATTTCTTCTAGAATTTTGAATGGTTTGATGTACCTAGGACTCGATTTACCTTTCTTACCGAAACGTATAACTCCCTTCCATGGAGATACCTTCAAGAAAACATGATCTCCTTCCTGAAATTCCAAATCCATCCTTCAATTATCGGCATAGCTCTTCTGCCTGGTTGGAGCTGCTTTGATGAGGTTTTGGATTACCTTCACCTTTTCTATTGTTTTCCCCACAAATTCTTGGCCTACGAGATTTCATTCACCAACATCATATTAATAGGTTGGTGTGCTACATCTCTTTTCGTATAACGCTTCATATGGTGCCATCTGAATACTCGAATGGAAGCTATTGTAATAATAAAATTTTACCTGATGTAAATATTGATCCCACATACCCTGGAAGTCAAGTGATCATGATCTCAACATTTTTTCTAAGGTTTGATTAGTACGCTATGATTGTCCATCTATTTGAGGGTGGTAGGAAGTGCTCAAATGAAGTTCAGTATCCAAGGCCTTCTGAAGACTCTTCCAGAAACTTGAAGTAAAATATGGATCACGATTAGAAACAATCGATATGGGTACTCCATGAATTCTGACAACATCATTAATATATAGTCTTGCTGGACGTTCAAGTGGTAAATCATCTCTAATATCTAGAAAATGTGCTGACTTGTTAAGACGATCAACAATGACCCATATTGCATCGTTCCTTCTAGGAGTCTTTGGTAGCCCCATGCCGAATTCCATCGTAATATTATCACATTTCCAATAATGTATGGGAAGAGGATGCATGACTCATCTAGTTTGTTGCCTTCCAAATTTCACTTGTTGACAAACCATACATCTTGGCACAAAATCAGCAATCTCCCTCTTCATGTTATCCCACCAAAAATGTTCCTTCAAATATATATACATTTTTGTCCTCCCAGGGTGTATAGAGAAATTGGAACTATGAGCATCGTCCAACAATTCCCTTTTTAGATCAGGTATATCAGGAACACAAAGTCTCTTCCCAAATTTCCAAATTCCATCTTTATATACAAAGTCTCTCAATCTCCCTTCATTCACAGCTTTAATCTTCTTTTGAAACTCTTCATCATCGGTCTGAGAACTCTTTATTCTTTCTAGTAAATATGGTTCGACAAGCATTTGAATAATTATTGATGTTTCAATTTCCATGGTGATTCCTATATCCATCTTCAATAGATCCATGAAAATAGGATCCCTTTTGTAACACCCCGAGATTTTATGAGAAATATTCTTTTTAAATTTATTGATGTCTTGTGTTGTACGTTACAACAAAAGAGTCTTGCACAACACGCAACACTAACTTGGCTGCATTACACGCTATCGATTAATGCAGCCAGGTTAGGGTTACGTGTTGTGTAAGACTCCTTGGTTGTAACATACAACACAAGACATCAATAAAATTAAAAAAATATTTCTCATAAAATGTTGGGGTGTTACACCTTTCAATTCTCATTATGTTCAATACACCATGATACTATTTGATCAATGCTTCTTCCACCTTATTTTCCTTCCTCAGGTGGTATTGTATCGTACAATCATAATCATTTAGTTGTTCAAGCCATCTCTTTTGCCTCATGTTGAGTTCTTTCTCTGAGAAAATATACTTCAAACTATTGTGATCAGTATAAATCTCACAATTTTCACCATAGAGATAGTGTCTCCAAATCTTTAGAGAAACTATTACAGCAGCTAACTCAAGATCATGAGTAGGATAGTTTTTCCCATGAATTTTCAGCTGTCGTGATGCATAGGAAATAACTCTATCATCTTGCATAAGGAGAGAACCAAGTACTTTCTTGGATGCATCACTATATATAACAGACCCATCATTTCTTGATGGTAGAGTCAAAATAGGAGCATTGACTAATCTTCTCTTCAGTTATTCAAAAAATTATTCACTCTTTTTTCGAAACAAATTTAACCCCATTACGTGTGATATTTGTTAGTGGGTTAGCCAATCGGTCAATGTTCTGGACGAAACAACGATAATAACCTGCTATGCCATTAAAACTGCGTACCTCGGTTATTCTCGTCGGTGCTGGCCATTCTAAATTTCCATTTTCATAGAAGGATCAAAAGAGATTCCATCCTTAGAGACAATATATCCAAGAAAAGAAATCTCCTGAAGCCAAAATTCACACTTTCTAAACTTCCCATATAACTCATGTCTTCTAAGAGTCTTCCGGATAATGCGCAAGTTATTTTCATGATCCTATTATTTTTTTGAGTATATAAAGATATCATCAATAAATACCACCACAAAATCATTAGGATATTCCTTAAAATCTCTATTCATTAGATCCATGAATACAGAGGGTGCATAAGTCAATCCAAAAGGCATTACTGTAAACTCGTAATGCCCGTACCTGGTTCGAAATGCTGTCTTCGAAATGTATTCCTTATTCATACACAACTGATGGTAGCTAGATCGAAGATAAATCTTTGAAAGGTATTGATCTCCATGATGTTGATAAAATAAATCATCAATACGAGGTAGGCGATACTTGTTCTTTATTGTTATAGCATTGATTTCCCTGTAGTCGATACATCACCTCATAGATCCATCTTTCTTCTTAACTAAAAGGACAGGGGCTTCCCATGGAGAAACACTAGTGTAAATAAATCCCTTATTACTCAATTACTCTAGTTGTTTCTTTAGATCAACTAATTCTATAGTGGTCATTCTATAAGGGGTCTTTGATATAGGCCTTGAACTAGGAATTAAATCAATGGACAACTCAATTTCTCATTCTGGAGGATGTCCAGGTAAATCTTCCGGAAACACATCCACATATTCTCTCACAATAGGTATATCCTCTATTTGAACATTCCTTTCTGCACCCACAGTTATTTCAATCTCTTCCTCTCCAATAATAGAATTTAGTTGAGCTACTAGGGGTGGATCTTGATAAGAATTAGGTGGTGAATATTCTGCTCTAATGATAATGTGTTCTTTATCATCATCATCATCAAAAATCGTATCCTCCTTCTTCTTATAATAAATTTTTTCATCATGGTCTGAAAGACAATACATACCGAGGATTATATCAAATTAAGTCATGGGTATGAAAATGAGATCAGTAGATAAAGAACATTTATATACCCTAATGGGAACAGATCCACAGAACATTATAGCAATGATACTTCCCTTAAAAGATTTAACTGACAAATCCCCTGTTAAATCTAATTGGAAATATCTTATTTCGTAGCATACTGGGAATATATGAAACAATGCGATGATTCAGAATCAAATAAAGCATTTTCTAAACTTGAGGAAACCATTAAATTACCTGCCACCACATCTTTCGGGGCTTCAAACTCAGTAGTAGTGATTGCATAAGCCTAGCCATGATCCCTTGGCCTTTTCTGAGGTAAGTTTCCCCGATTCTTTGGAAATTCATTTGAATAATGTTCCATATCCCTGCAATTGTATCATTGATCATTGGTATCATCTTTCTTTCCTTTACAATCACCAGCTAGATGGCCTTTCTTTCCACACTTGTAGAATACTCCTTTTCCTTTTAGACAGGCACCATTGTGCTTCCTTAAGCAATTATCACAAGGTGGAAATTCAATTATTTCCTTCATCCATGTTTCCTTATTTCCTTTCCCAGAGTGTTCAGCGGTTCTCTTCTTCTCTTACTTTGATTTAAATTCATAAGACATAGAGAATTTTTTTTCTATCTTGATAGCATAGGAGACAATATCTTTATATTACGAGAAGGATTGTGAGACCAATGCTCAATAGAGTAATGATTTTAACCTATCAATGAAACAATACATAATACTTATTGGGTTATGTATATAATCTGCATTATACCTTGGTATCCTCGTACATTTAGCCTCATACTTTGCGATATTATCATCCTCCTTTTGTATCAGACTCAGAAATTGCCTTTCCATATCTGCTCGATGATCACGAGGAAATTAGTTTTCTAAAAACAGATCATTGAACTCCATCCATTCCATATTTGATACTTCATCATCTTCCTTCGTGTTTTTAATCAATGACCACCATTGATCAGCATCTCCAGTGAGGTGATAAACTGCGATGACAACTTTTTCCCTTTCAGTACTTCCCAAGGCATGGAATATTTTTTCTAAAAAATTTATCCATTGCTCAGATACGAAGGGATTTGTACTCCCATTGAATATTGGTGGTTGTTTTCTCTTGAATCGATCTAAAATTGATCCTCCACACTGTGGATCAGGGTGCTCTATACGGGTAAGGTTATTATTCATAACCTGAGTGAGTTGTCCCTATATGGTGATTAGCTAATCAGCACCAGTTGCATCACCAGCTCCACTATAATTATCTTGAGCAGGAGGGAAATCCCTATATGGAGTGCGTGCATTGATAAGGATTCCATTTCTTCCACTAGGTTCCATTTCTAAATAATGGCATACACTATATTAGTTTCTGAATCGCAACACATAAATCCAAACTTAAAAAACACTTAACATATATTGAACATTTTATGGATATAATCCATAATCATAAAAAAAATTTCTTTGAAGAAGTATATAATCATAAACCCTTCATAATGGTTTGTAAATAAAATGATAATTATCCTAAGTATATCCCCCGGGAGTGTCGTAAACAAGAGTGTATCAAGGCCCGTTGTCGTGCACCAGTTCCCGTTCGAGTCTTGATCAAAGTGGTGTTTTCGGGTTTTACCCCTAGGTGCATCTGTGCCAGAGCCACCTTTGCCTGGTTGTATCCATACATGGATGTATTGCTCAGAAAACTCAACAAATTTCTACAATACCAAAATTCTAGGAAGTTATTCTATATTAATCCTCAAAGTCCATCTTAGGTCTATGTGCTCAAATAAGAGTTTATCTAAATCTAGTTTCAATGTTTTGTACTAAACTTCCTCTGATACCAACTATAAAGCTTTGACTCTAGTTACCTAGAGTTGGTTCATTTTTACATAACATTGGCATGATCACAAGGAAATCATGTCTCAAAAGACCGATAAATTTAGTATTATTGGAAACAAGATTCTTACATAAGTTCAACATTACAACATGAAGAGAAATAAAACAAAAATATATTTCATTAGAAACTTCCAAGCCTCCTAGATTATGCCTACTAGTCACTCATAACTAACTTCTTCATATCCTGGGAAAATGAAACAGAAGAAACGGGTGAGCTCAAACGCTGAGTAAGGGTAAGTAATACAGTGGAAACTGACAAAAATATTAAGCATGGTAAATAATAAAAACCAAATGCCTTTACCCATAATAAACATTAATACTTTTATGGGAAGAATATGAGATGAGTAAATAATGCCACAATAAAATATAATCATGTGGATTATACTAGTCGAATGACCACATGAACCATTAATATTATTTCCATAGTGAGGGAATGTATAATGCTGGACATTCTGAAACATTTTGTCAAGGCCACGGCCAAGACGTCAACAAATGATTACGGCCTCGTCCAAAACCATAAATCAATTTGGGAAAGGGCCTCAGCCAATTCCAAGTCTAGTTTTCTCATGAGACCTTCCGATGCATCGACGACCTATAGTGGGCTCCACCCATCACTTACTAAGTCCAATACATTCCTAATATGAAAAGGTTTAAACATATCATAATCATTCTTATTAAAA
Organism: Viscum album; assembly: GCA_963277665.1. NCBI lineage: Eukaryota > Viridiplantae > Streptophyta > Magnoliopsida > Santalales > Viscaceae > Viscum > Viscum album. The sequence goes on along the minus strand of OY728161.1, from coordinate 1,732,316,698 downwards.
CTAGCATACGAAATGTCAATACATTAACCATAAATCATGAATGGTATAAAAATAGAACATCCACAGTCAAACATTTCATAAAGACTTCAATACAATATGGATGTTTTGTATCATAATAAATAAACTCCAAATAAACTTAAGATCCATCAAAGGATTTTGACATAGATGAAATCAAAAATCTTTTTAGAGAAATATCTATTTCTATTTTGAAAAAATTTAAGAGTTACATAATTATAAAATAAAAAGTTTACATTTAAAATATTCTTATAAGCTTGTAATGGAAGCTTCGAAGAGTTTATAATGGTATAAAATAGCTGCGGCCTCCGTATAAGTTAAAAAATACATTGTTACCTTACTTTTGTTGAAAAGGTTAGAAAGGACCTTGTTTGGAAAACGACGGAAATATTCTTTTATAAACATCATATAAAAAGTCAAAAAAGGGTATAAATTTCTTTAACCCATATTCGGTAAAATAGTAAGAATTTTTCTAAATACATTTTTAAGAATCATGGATGTGGATGATAAAGAGGTCCCGGTAGATAATTATGTATAAACAACCTCGGATAATGAAGAGATTTTGAAATAAACCCTTACCTTGTACTTTTCTTTGATTGAGGGTTTCTTAACCTCTGGTATAATGGTTAAATAATTTTTACTAAATTATAAAAGAATCATATACATTAATATGATATCATATATGATCTTTTAAAATTTATTTGTTTAAAATATCTTAGTATTATCATCATTTCGGGTGTTAACGGATTCGTTTTTCTTTGTATTTTTTTCTTATATGAGACATATTTGTTATGGATGGGATGTATATTATTCATATCCAGAATGATATCATGTCTTTAAAAATTATTTTCAATCATCAAATGAGAATTATACTTTATTGGATACGATGGAGAATGAATCTCATCGCCTTCGTGGAGACAATAGTCCGTATGTACGCACGAGCGACAATATCATTATTTTGATATTAAAATAATATATAATTTGATGGTATATCATATATAAAAAATCATTATCATGTTATATTTATTATTTACTTCAATTACACATCAATATCATACCCATCCAAAAAATAATGTTTTGAATAACAATTACACCACGACGTGGAGACGGTAAGTCGTGCGTACACACGTATGGTGACATGTCATTCAATGGATGGATATAATACTAAATATTGTTGTAAAATATTTTTAATAACATAAAAATATATAGAAGATACTGGAGTTATTATTTTATAATGGAAATAACTAGGAAAGAAGAAGTTGAAGAAGAAAGGAAATTGAAATATGGTGGTGAAAACATTACCTCTTATTCGGGTTCTTCCTTTTGATTTGATCAAAAGGGAACCATAGGTTGGATTTATAACTAAAGGAAGGCCTCTAGGATGAATTTAGGATAGTTTAGAGGGTATTTGGGAAGAGGTTGGAAGAACCAAATGGATTTTAAGGTTTAAAGAATTGGTTAGAAGTGGTGTCCTTTTATAAGGGGGAGGAGGGGCTCTTTAGAAACAACATAAAGTATTAATTTATAATAAAATACATATTCGGTTTCTAATGGCTCTAAAGTAGATTATTAAAAGTATAAGGTAGGTATGGGTCGAAATCCTTTTATCAAATATATTTTAGACAGGTTTGGGTCACTATATTAACCTTATCATTTATATTTAACTCTTAGATAAATAGTTTGACATTTACCATGTCACTTTGTATTTTAAAATTATATGGTTAATAAACTTACTATATACTTCTAAGAGACCCCCACGCAGTCCATTAATGATACAAAAATCATTATATATGTCTTTTGGACGAACCTTAGATTTTTAGTAATATAATATAAATTAATAATATAATATATATTTTAAAAACTCTTTTATGTCAATTTTGACATTATTTAATAATTGATTTTTTTAAAGTCTTTTCAACATTATTAGTTAAAAAAATTTCATTTATGAAATCCTAACATATCATATTAATCATTAAAATTATTTTATGTCCCCAAACATTCAAAATATATTTATTTTAATATTTTTATTACCAATTATTTGATTCTTTCATTAATAAGGAAAATACTGCATCATTATTGTGTCATAAATAAATTTACCTATTAAATGTCTAAAAATTAAAAATAAAATACAATTATGTAGAAAATATTTTTATATTTCTAATTAATATTTATAGTAGGAAATATAACATATATAACCCTATATAAAAATTGTTTTTCTAAAAGATATATGTTTATGTCATTTTTGTATTTACATTAACTTAATTAATATAATGTGTCATTATCAATTACAAGTGGATCCATGGGGACCCAAAATTGACCCAAATATGAACATGGTCGGACATTTATCAACCAATAGGTTTAGGACACGTTTTATGGTAATTTATTATTATTATAATATTATTTTTTTACCCTTTAACCATCGTAAATAAAATATTTACCGAAGTAATTATTCAAAATGTCTAAAAAAAGGTACCTATTTACACAATTTGGATATCCCGATTCTATATATGGAATCCATTTTTCAAAATTCAAAACACAAAAGTGGCATATATTAATTTAAAAATAATTGTCGTTGTGAAAACAAAAACCGTGTTTTTAAAAGATAATTACTATCAAAAGATTGGCACTTGTTTATGTCCGGTTTAATTGTGAAATTATATACAATGACCAACATTGTATTAAATGGTAAAAATATATTCTAAATATACTTTAAAACCACTCAAATTCATAATTTATCATTATTAATTATTTCTATTAAAAAAGTTTTTTTATTCAAAATTTAGTAAACTTTACTATTCATTAAAATGTAAAAGTTATCCGAAAAGTACCAAAAATTTCACCCCAGGCTAATTTCGATATTCCGAATACAAAAATTAATTTTATTTTGAGAGGTAAAATTTTTAAAATTTCAAAAAGTGGGTATTACAATTCATAACTGCTACTTTAATTGGTCACAGTGTGTTAGAATCTCGATGTTGCGTACAACACACGCTACTATATTATTCAAAGAGAATTGTACCGTGGATGCATGGGGTGTTACACTACCCCTTAAAGCTGTTTAGTATATTGATGATTCCTGTGCTAATTCCTATAATAATGTGGATCTTGACCTTTCCCAAAAATAGTGGCACTCCAAGACATGTGAAGGGGAGAGATCCTCTTTGCACACCATGTTTCCATACCACTCTACTTTTTCTCCCCACAGTGGGACCATCTCCAAAAACAATTAAATATTTTCTTTATCTAATGGATTGCCCAAGAACCTACTCATAATGATGGAAAAGAGGTTGAATATTGTAAATGGTTCTTTGTTTGTCTTCCAAACAGAAGGCTTTCATCTTCATCGAACAATTGAGAACGGAAAAAAATATTCTACACTACTTTAACCTTTTAAAGAGATCCACTTGAGCAAGGTAATTAATACATCTACTAAATTAGTCCTCAATGATAAAAAATAAGACCTTGGAGATAGGATCACCTTGTCTAACACCACTAGTTCATTGAAATTATCCTATCAGGGTTCCATTTAGGAGGATGGACAACCTTGTGGTCAAATGAATACCACTGACTATTCCCAAAATGGTGTTGGAAAGTCCAAGCATAGTAAGGATGAAAAGTATGAATTTCAACTTCTGGGTATGAAATTATTTAGATATGTATGAATTTTATCTTCTGGGTAAATATTAACACCCTCTGAGGCCATGATGAAACAATTTGGAATACATCTCCCAAGAACAAATCCATAGATATTCAGACTAATATGATAACTAACAGTGTCTCCTAATCTAGAGAAAATAATGAAGCTAACGAACATAGGAACTATGTTTCCACTGGCCACCAGATGAAATTCATTGATGTCTAAAGCATACTCCTTCTAGGGAATCAATGTAATGATTTTTTTAATTAACTCCATATGGTAAAAAATAATTAACAAATAAATACCTGACTAAATTAACCAAATATTCATGAATAATATCACAATAATTCATAATGAAACTATTGGTGAAACCAATAGGTCTATCAATTCTCTCTATGTTTAAAGAAAACATGAATTTTTTGACGTCCTCTTTATCTAGGACTCTAAGAAGTTCTTGATTCTGTTGATCATCAATTCATGGGATAATATTCCCAACCATCTTTGATGTGTTATCAAAACCATCATTCTTTTAAATAACATTCATGTATCAAACAACTGCATGTGAGACCTCATTGTCTGTGATATATAAGATTCCATTGATACAAACAGAATGATTTGAAGTCTTGGTACTTTTCTCTCGATGAAGTCTCTGAATGAATTTAAATTTTTTTTCACCATTCTTCAACTTCTTCACATTAAGCTGGCCTCTATCTAGCCACCCCTTGATCAGTATAAAATCATCATGTTTTGTGTGATCAAGAATTTATTCCCTTTCAGGAGTTCCATGATATGAAATCCTATTTTTAATGCTTTCTAGGTGCTCTTCAGCTTGATGGATGTCAAGATCAAGCTAGGAAAAAGAGTTTTTTACTCTACACCATTAAGAGATGCTTTTTGTTTTTAATATTATCAGTGAGTTTTTATAGAGGTATGCCTGATGGAATGAGTTCCCAAGCCTCCATCACTATTTCATTGCAACCAGGAATTGTGATTCATCCATTATGGAAATGAAAAGGGAGGGATTTCCATCCCATTATGGAGAGCTCAACCGAAATAAGTCTTTGATCCAAATGGTGCTTGGAGAGTGTCTTCCTAGAGATCCCATTTGTGCTGCTTCTATCATCCAATTGAACAAATATTCTATCAATCTTTATCGCTTTCCATCCATTCTATGTGAACTTTCTCTAAGTAAAGTCTACTCGAGAAAGCAGGACCTAAGAGAGATTTCAATGTTAAATTAACTACAAGAATTCATTGGCTACTGTCCTATTGAAATTATCAAAAAAAATTCATCAGGTGAGAAAACGGTTTTAAAATCACCCATCACTACCCATTTATGAGATACATTACCCGAGATGTCTCCACACTCCCTCCAGATATCTATTTATACAATGTAAGAGTTCCAGGCGTACACAAAAGTAACCATTACACATTTTCCTACCATAAAAGTGTGAACAGTGACACTCTACATTCCCGGAACAATAGTGGAAATTAGAATTCTCTCATGCTTGAGCAACCATAGTTGATCCATTCCACCATTAGGAAGATTCAAGGAGATGAATTGATAACCAAGTTAAAACCACTTAAACTTTTTCCAATCATCAAAAATAATTTTGGGCTTAGAAATACCAATGAGCATTGGTTTGTTGTCAATAACAAAAAGCCTCTGCGATCTTTCTATTGTAGAGTTACCAAGACCATGGATGTTCTAGAAAGAAGAATTCATTATTTTGTTCCCTTACAATAGTCACTGGTCCCTCATTTTGCACCAACATGACATGGAATTTTGATTTTTTCTTCCTGCCTATCCTCCTCTCATCATGAGGGCCAGTATATAATTTTAAGGCATCAATCCCAACCTCCCCTATGATGACGATGATCTTAGGATATTAAGGGGACTTATCCTCCTCATCCTCCTTAGCCCAAAAGTTTCCACATAGAGAGGTAAACATGTTCTCAGAGTGAATGGATTCAGCTTGAACAACAAGTGCCACTTTCTTGGCAGCATTTCCACTAGGAACCTATGTGAAGGGAACTAACAATTATATTCCACTTCTCACCCCATCCTGTATTGTTATGTTAGGGAATCCCTTCTCATCTTCAAGACCTTCACCATAGAGAGATCGAAGTTGTGTCAGTGTGGGTCAATCCTACTAGCCAACTGCATCCTCAGTCTGGTCGATTATTTACAATCCACTATTGAGATCCCCAGTATGTACCAAAACAGGGGATCCCTTCCTACGGGTAACTCAATGATAGTAGGATTCATAAGAGCCCCTTCAAAGGGAGTAGTATTCAGATCCTTATCAGTAATGGTGATGACAGTAGTGGATGAAATAAAGACACAAGGATCCTCTGATGGGGGTTCCCGGGCAGGGAAATCCTGATATGTCCTTTCCTTTGGCATCACATGGCCACCCTTATGATCATATATGGATTTCATCTCAATTACAAGTTGTACCCTAGGAGATACTACATCACCAGTGGAATCATATTGATTGATCTGTGAATCCAGAACCCGGATTCCATCACCGGAGTCATCTCTTTCCTTGATATCCATGAGGATATCCTCAGTCATATGTGCGTTGGAGGGACCAACAATGGTCTATATTTTTGGATTAGTTGATGAAACATTTTTTAAACTTTATTTTCAAACAATTTGAGAAATCATTTAACCTCAAATGTTAATATAATTGAATTCCATTAAAATTAGGCAGCCTCATTCAAAACCATACAAAGAAACCCCGTTGGTAGAAAACTGATTAAGGGGTAATGAGTTCTTCTGTACTATCCTACAAATTTCATCTTGATATATTTTGAAGTATTCACATCATAATTTTATAAATTAATTTTTAAAAATCTATTGTTTGAAATTATTTTATGAATAAAATTAAAAAAAATCTTCAGAAATAATTTATTAGATAAAAATTTCATAATTCTTTTAATAATCAAATGTAAATTTTGTTTGTGTAATATGGTTTGTATTTTCAACTTTGGTGCACACACCATTTAAATATTATTTAAAATAGACATTATTTTCAAGTAATATAGTAGAAATAATATCATTATTGCAATATATAATGTCTATAAAAGAATTTACAATTAATTTATATTAAATTTGGTTTTATATATTTTATTAATTAATCATTTATACACATTAAATATTAATGAGAATGAAAGAACATTTCCTTCCATTACCGAGAAGACATATGATCTGAGCATACCTGATTCTTATATTACCATTTGTAAAATATATAGAAATTTATATTATATAATTTTTTAGGAAAGTTAGTTCATTTATAAATAAATATTTTAGAGATAGATAAAATACTAATTTTTATTTAATCCTCTAATGATAAATTAGTAATTCATCATATCCTCAGGTATAAAATATATTACTATAAGAAGAAACATATTAAATTATTTATTTATGGTATTTTGTGAATAATAATATTTTTCATTTATTTAATATTCCATATACATTATGATTAATTAAGAATACCAGAACTTTCCTTATAATTTTATTATAAAAAATTCCATTAATTATTATAAACACTTCATGATTTTTTTATCCAAAGAGTATATATTAATATAAAAAATAAATTTATAGAAATTATGTGATGATAAAATCAATTTTATAATCGTCGTTGTATGATTATATTTTAAGATGCATACTTAGAATATATCTATTTTTGTTTACAACATATATTAAATTATCTGATTGTGTAAATGATCTATAATTTAAATATTCTATATGATTTTTGAATCCATTTTAGATTTATAAATATATATATAGTGTAGTAATTATTATTATATATAAAAAAATAAATAAAAATTTTTTTTTTCTCTAAATTTATATACTACCTATTTCTTAAGACACAAATTTCATATAAAATACTTTATGAATTCAACAGCCTTTGTAGTTTTACTTTTCCTGACTCTCCCCCACTAGAAAGAACTATTGGGATTATAGTGAATTTGAGAGTGACCCTATAATACCATCTCCAAAAATACTAGGGTTAGAAACTACCGCCAAGGGAAGAAAACATTCATATGGGAAGTGTTACATTCATATTTTCCATGAATAGATTAGTGAAACCACTAATAATCAATATGATATAAAATACTATGAATGGAAGTAACCCTAAAATGTATGAATATTATCAATCAAATAAATGTACTAAAATAAAAAAACATAAATTTATTGGTAGACACTCCCTATAAAAGCTGAATCTCTAAGATATTACTGACTAGTCTAGTCACTAATCTTACCATGGAAATAAGATGAATAGTTTATATATATTTTAGAGAGCATAACATGAATACATAATATTAGAATTCCCAAGACCTCTCTTGGAAATTTAGAAAGAGTATTTTGATAAATCATTATATAAACAGAAAACCAAAAATAACTTATTAGGTAAACTACCACTCATCCACATAATTTTTCACCCAATAAATATCGCATCAAAGAATAATAGAATAGTATTAAAGAATATAACTAGAGGGAAACCAGAAACCAATACCCTACCTTTTTGCACTGAAGCTTCCCCAAAATCAAAGTAATGTTCTCCAAATACCTTCCACATTCATGTCATACCACACCATATCTCATCCTTACAACTCATCTCCTATATAGTAGGGTATTTTTAACTTTAAAGACACTAAACTCATTACCTCCTCCTACCATGAATAACCCTATGTATGTAATATCAAATCATCTGAAACCCATCAAGGTCTTTCAAGGTATTATGTTTAAATTTATAAAAACATTTTATGGTATGATAATGAACATTCACCTCCACATCCATTCCCAATAGTGTCTACGAGTACATGTTGTGATTATCTTGACTTAAATAAAATGTAGGTTCTTAAAAAAATCAATATACTACAATAGTATGATCTTATACACCATGATCAAACTCAAATAATACTACGCCCTAAAGTTAGTTCGGTGAAGAGGGATAAGTCATCTATTCATTACCTAACCAATCTAGATGTTTGATGAATAAACCAAAACATAACCATGTTAATCATCGATAAGGTTATTAAAAACTTATTGGGTGAATTTTGAAATCCCAAGGAAAATAATAAGTATAATAATTAACACATAACCCAACCAATAATTATCATCCAAATAGCACTACCACACTAACACCATTGAACGTCCATTTCAAACATATAATAAAATATTCTCATTTTATTAGTTAATGACCATCCCCACATAACAAAAACATATCTCTAAAAAACACTATTTATCCCCCACTTAAAATTGTAATCATGACATTTCTAGATTTACCATCACTAGAAACATTAAATTTGTTAGTGCACTCAATTATAATATTAAATATAAAACCAATTATGAAAAATACCAATGTAATTCCAATCCCTTAACATTCCATTTCAACATTCAAAGTAATTTTTCATTAGACATGTGATTATTCAGTTCTAACCAAACCCAATTTAAATTCACTATTACCAAAAATATTCTGTACGACTGAGAAACTATCAATATAGTCCCTCATTAACCAAACAGTCCATATAGAAAACCATACTCACTCTCTCTTTATATTCATTGAAAGCATCCAGTATCCCTACAACAAAATCTACAATCCCAATTATACCACGGTATACCCCCCATGGATTCCAACACATCTCCCTCTTCATATCCCACACACGAACCAACACATCACATCAATACATAATGATGATTCCACAACATATCACTATATAAGCACTTATATATAACAAAAAAACATAAACATTGTGTCACAACAATAAGATTTACATCCACAAAAACAATTTATGGATTGTGCAATATCACCTGATTCAATATTCAAACAATCTTTTATATAAATAACACTATTCCAAAAAACCAATTCGTTATCCTATTTATGTGATTTTTCATTTATTAATGTTGAATCCACAATAAATTCAATATGGAAATTGATAAGGACAAATAAAAATGATTATTTTCCATAATAGAAGTGAAGTAGAACCATGTATGATTGTAATTTCAAGAAAATGGTAATCACATTAAATTCACCCCGTACCATTAATTTCCACTTGGTTTGGTTTGTTATATTTATTATGATAATCAATAATACTCACCCATGGATGAAAAAAAATTAGTCCTATAATTTCAATAGATGAAAGGAGAGTTCTTTAATACCTTAAAATTAACAGATCCTCAGAGTCTTTTATTTATGGAAAACATATAGAAAATATGATATCATGTACTGTATTAAACAAATATAACATTATTAATCTAGATAAAATAATCTTCAATTACTCCTCACTACACCAACATAACAATCTACTGCCAAACCTCGAGCCATCTTCGAGCGAAGATAGAGAAGAAACCAAAAGCAAAAAGAGGGAGAACACACCTCTTAATTCATAATAACCAAGAAACAAAGATAAAATTTCATCAACAGATGATCATGATATACCAAAAAGTAACCCTGGATAATTGGTATTTTGAGAGAAAATGAAGTAATATAGGTAAAACTAATGGGGATAACAAAATTAATATTTGACTAGGAAAACCCTTTTTCATGGGATGATTAGACATCCTCACACTGGTTTTATATAAAAAACATAGGTTTATGTAATTTTCAATAATATTAATTTGGATTCTATTTAATCTATTCTAATGATCCAAAATACAGGCCACAAATCCCCCAAATCTCGCCCATTGAAATCCAATCCAAAGCCACAACTTTGATTCAACTAGAGAAGGGAAGAACATTAACCTACTATATTATATTAAGGCATAATTTTAGATTTAGGTTATAATAAACCAACAACTAGGTTACACAAAATAACCAACACATCTTAACTAAGAAATAGAATAGGGAAAACTCCACCACCACCCCCAAATCAACATGTTACAACCTCATATATTGTATAATGACTAATGACATAAGAATTTCACATCTATTAATATAAAACCCATTCCATGATAAAAAATTAAATAGTGTGACCTAACCCACAGAGCTATAATTTCTAATCTGAGACTATTATTCCATTATCAATCCTTTTCCTAACACATACATCTCCTAAAAATCCCAAATTATTCTTCTAAAAATGGTGTGAACCATTACATTAAATGTGTTTAAAACATTATAATCCTCAATAATCAGATTAAAACCATTATAAAACATAGAAAACTGGAAAAATAAAAAATACCTCATTAGATACCTTCTAAAAGTGATAATTCTACCACTAAATCAAATTACATCAAGAGAAACAACAAAATACGTAGTAAAAAACAATCAATTCATTAAATTAATTTAAAAACAAATCATCATATCAATATGAAAATTAGAAAATAAAAACAAAATAGGATTATGAGTAGAAACATGAGATTTATTTTACAATGTATTATCCTATACAAAACCATGCCTCTATAGAACTCTAACCAATGTATTGGCTCGCCTATGGAACATATTCTCTCGGTGATTATGAAACTCAAAAAGACACTATAAAATCTTCGGTTAATCATTCATATAAAACTCCACAAAATATATATCACTTAAATTATTACAAATATATCTTTAGATCTATGTAAAATATGTATTTACATGAATCAAGGATAACTATATAGGAAGAGACAACTGATAGACCACATTTCCAAGGAAATGAAAAACCTCAAAATGACTAAAAAATTGGAGAGAGGCCTTACTATCTAAGGGAAAAATTTGTTAACCACGATAAGGGGAAACCCTATATAACACATGGTCACAAATATTAAATTCTAGAGGCCTCCTTATGTAATTTGTATATGATTTATGATTGAATTATTTTAAAAACGTGAGTTTTTATAGACCTCTTTTTTGAATAAATTAAACATTAATTTATATCTTGAAAAGAAATAATTCAAAAATTACTTTCAGATAGAAACAACTATTCCTAACATACACGCAAAAACATCTTTTTATACCATATAGACAACACTATGTAGGCATATGACACACACAACACATAGATTCAACAAAAAATAACTTTTTTATAATTATTTAAATGAGATAATTACTACATAAAAGATAAAATCAGCTATATTTATAGTAATAAATACATTTAAATTTTTTTATTAGTGTTATATATATATATATAAATAACATATTTATAATAATCTGTATTATTTTTTGTAATAGCCTTCTTTGTTTACAAGTAACATTTTCATGAATGAACTACATTTAATGTATTTATGTGAAAAACTAATAATATAAATTTTACACATATTTATTAATTTATGTTGATAATATATACATTATTTTTGATTTTTTAATTACAAAATTAGTTTAGAATAAATGTTTTGGATTTTTCTGACAAACATAATTTTGGGATTAATATTGAAAAATACTCAATTTTAATTCAAAATTTGTTTATAATTTAACATATTTATAATATTAAAATATATTTTAAATTGATTTAATTGTTTATATAGATAATATATTTGAAAATTAATCAAATTTTGGTCATTGGAACCAATTTTACATTGAAATTGGAAATTAAAAACATAGAATATTTTTTATCATTTTTACTTTAAAAACTCGCATTGTCGACCTGTCTACATGATTAATTTAAAATTAATTTATATCCTTTCTATGATTTTAATTGGAAAAATTAATACCATATATTGAAGTTGAATAATTTAAATTTCTAATGAGGTTAACTTTTGTTTACCAATAATATCGTGAAAGTGATTAAAATTAATAACAACATTTAAGAGAATATAGGGGATAAAAAAGTACAAAACCATTAATATAGGACTAAAAAAGACTTATTGACTTGTCAAAAAAGAATTTTTTGTCTATTATGCGGCAATGAATCTTCCATTCCGGTGTTTTCTTTATTTGTTATGACTTTTTTGAGGTAAGAACATGGGTACACCATACATGATTTAAAAAATGTCAAGTGTGTCCTTTCCCTTCCCAATAAAAGACCACAAACTCTACCCACATTATCACACCTCTAAAGCACCTTGGATTTACAACCTATAATCAAATAAGATCCCAATTTCACTCCCTTAACCCTATAAGACTAGCCTGGGGTAGAAGGAAACTCTTGTAATTCTTTGGGTACAAACCAAAAGGAATTAATTGTTTATGTGGTAATGTCTTCTCTCAAACTTTTTTCCATTATTTTCCCTCTCCACAAAATCTACTATATTTATTCAATTAATGAATAAAAAAACAGAATCCTCATTATAATATGATTATTTAGGATAATGGTTCTACCTACAATTACATACACATTTATCTAATGGATATCTAACATACTGTTTATGGGCACGGTGAACTACTACCACACTAAAAGATGATTGTTCCTTTAGTATTTACCGCATCTCATGATGTAAATTCGGATGGTCACTTTATATATATATGTATTATAATGCATTTATTATTTATTTTATATTTTTTATTCCTTTTACTAAACACATCTTTTTTACATTCCATTTGGAGTAATTATGATAATTTCATTTGAGGATGTGTAGATTATCACCCTTTCAAAATGATGTTATTCATACACAAACTACATGGAATGAATTAAGGATGCGTTCAGTGAAATTATATGATATAGTTATCAATATTATACTAATATGATGATATTTTATACATAAAACCTTTATTTTATTTTCATTCGTTCTTTCAATATGACAATTAAAACAGAAACAATGTTCATGTGTACATACTAATTATCATCTCTATGAATGGAGTATTCCATTTCGTACTTCATTATTACGTAGATTATTATAATTTAGATATACTGGATATTCATGATATTTATATAATTATTTTAATTATTTTTCATTATATAAGTATAAGGGGAAATGACATAACAAATCAAGAGACATGCAATGAATAAAGAGATTATTACCAAAACTAATACCTTAACATTGGATTGTTAAAAATAGGGTCATATAATATCATAATAATATCATATGTGGTATTATTTATAATAATATGATCATATTAAATATTTATAATAATATTATATTTATTATACAGGAATCTTTTATGACTCCAAAATGATTCAACGCACATGGTAAGGGGTTTTCATCTCAGTTTTTTTCCCGTGAGAGACATGATATGTTTTGAACTCATTCATTTAATTTGGTTTATGTAATTACCATGATATTATTCAATGTATATTATACCAAAATTTTTGGGTATCAAAATAACTATTTTATAAACATTAATTCATTGTTTTTTAGATTTATATGTTACCAAAGCAGTAAAATTATTTTTTTTATCAATTTACCTTCTTTGAGACAAATGTTTTCTTATGAACCTAAAATATTTTTTGAGGTTTTTATAATCCCATTTTATAGGTTATATAATTAATATATTATCTTTATGATATTTTATGCTTAATTTAATTTCTTTTTATTACATATAGAGTATGATCCCATTTTACCAAGTTATAAGATTTTTTTGAGATAATCTCATAGATTTTCAAGACATTGAATGTTTATGCGTCAATTAATATAATCTATTGATCCAGCTCTCAAAAATACTCAAGAGTTTACCTATCTAATATTTATTCAATATATATTCTTGTGTTAGTACCACTTTTTCCACTTTTCGGTAATCCAGATAATTTTTTATATAAAATCTTACTCTCTCTCTCCATCTTCCATCAGAATTCTGTTGTATTCAAAACTCCATGATTTAAAAAATGTTTTAAAAAATGTTTTCAAATGATAATTGAATATTATATTAAAAGAAAAAGGATATATAATTTTTTTTTATTTTTTTCAATACTTCAATTATAAATTTTCAATGCTATTTTCAAAGAAATGTTTTTCAAAAGTTTTTCAATTAAAAACACCATTTTTCGAGAAAGAAAGTATATATTCTTAAAGAAATGTTTTGAAAGGTCTCAAAAAATTATTTCCAATCTATGAAAAACTCAATTTTTGTTACAAATTCTATAATGGGGAAATTATTCACTATTTCCATTCATATGCATTCCTAGAATGGATTATGTTTAGATGGCATGGTGTTTCTTAAACCCATTTCTCTGTCATAGGTTTTATGATTTTGAAACCCACTTATTTTTATGGGTTATGTTTATGATTATGAAACATGTCACTTTACACATGTTATGATAAGAATTCATGTTTATAATACCCTATTCATTTCATGGGAAATGATATAACTATTTATGATTTTGTGTCACCTGTGTGAATGACTTCACTCTGAGATGGTTGAGACCTATATCTCCATCCAATGTATTGGTTAAAGATATATATCTTTTAATATAGACTAATTTGGTAATTGGAATAAACTGTGACTACTAATATGGTCATGGGAGTAAACCATGACTACCAATATTATAGGAGGAGTGAACTCATGTAACAAATATAGCCATGAGAGTGAACCATGATTAATAATTTGGTATGGTGAGTGAAGTGATACGAACAATATATTCTTGGATGTGATGTCATGGATTCTAAGAAAATCATATAATATGATTACGTGTCTACCATAATTCAATATTTCATTCCTATGTTATGATTTCATGAATATCACTATTTTTTTAAAATGATTCATTTCTTATAATCTTCCAATGTTTATTAGATGATTCTTTTTATGATATTTGATATATAGAGTATGATCTCGAATTCTCAGGACCATATTCTCATAAACTAATTCATGTTCATTCTTACAAGTCTCACCTATTTACCATTTCATAGAATCTATGATCACCAGTTTTTATGCTTTATCTCCCTTATTTTATTTTTATATGTGTTACTCATGAGGTGTGTATGAAGGATTAAAGTTAATAAAAATCTATTGGGAGATTATATAGCTCATTTATGTAACAGTGTTGTGTTTCAATGTTTCCAAAGGTAGTATACCAATTACTATCTTTGGGAATCTATTTGTATAATTCAGTGGTATTCCAAAAAACTTATGTAATGTTTATGTTTAAAAATAGTGGGTATCAACAGTTTTTTTCACAATAATGTTATATTAAACCATTGGAATATTGTATGATAAAACCATAGTGATAACCTTATAGACATGTCTAGGGATAATAATAGGGATAATTAAAAGTATAAGAAAATTTCCTAGAATTATGGTAAAGTATAGAGTGGGTGGTTTTCTTGTTATACATCCCTATTATGATACTCTGAGTGGATATGGATCTGTAATGGACATAACTAGGTGTAACAACCCTAAAAAGATGTATTGTTGTAGAAAATGTCCCTTACTGCACACCTGGTTTGACTATTCTGAGGTATATGCTTTGGGAATTCACAAAATCATCACGAACTGTTATGAAGGATTTAAAATTAAATTGGATTTGAATAACCGAGGATAAAACTATGTTTTCCTAGATTAATAAAGGTTTCATATTTTAGACAAACTATAATGGAATTATCATGATTATGATAACAATTTCTTACTGTATACTTATGGTTTTAGTAAATGGTTTGAACATCAATGTACCATGTTAATGGTGATTGTGAACGAGAATGCAGTGATTGTCCTCATGAGAAACCTAATGCTCTAGGAGCTAGAATCAAAAACCTCATTTCTATTCTCACATATCTTTCCCATGTATGAATCATGGTGGGTTTTTAATGGAGAAATTGAGGAAAAAATATTCAATTGATTCTTTCATGAGGCAGCATCAACCTACATTCTAGGGGTATTTGGAACGAATTGTTGATGAAAAATGGGTCAATACTACTAAAATGATATTCCCTATTCTTAAGTGTTCGGATCATGAGAAATTCATTGTAGTAGATTTTTAGTTATAAGGATAATATGTTCATTAGTGGACTCTAATGAATAATATGAGGCTACAAGATGAGATTGAATCTTTTGAATGGGATGATTTCAAGAACTTATTTTCCAATACGTACGGTCCATGAAATTTTCATAAAAAGATTGAGAAATATTTCCTTTAGTTTAATCAAAGTGATGATGAATCTGTTGGCACTTAGGATACTAATTTCACAAGACTATTGAAGTACACTTCATGAATTATCATCCAATCCAAAAGTAATGTTGATAGGTCTTCAATGGATTAAATCCTCAACACAAAAGGTTATTGTACATAAGAGACATTAGTATCTCCAAATAGATTTTTTATTTTGAAATAAATTATGAAATAGTGGTTGTATCACGTATTAATGTCCTAGTTTTGATAGAAAGTGGAAGATGTAGTTTAAAGTAAAATCTAAAAACTATGAAAAAAACAAGATTATCATTCCCTTATGCTCTAACTGTGGGAATAATCATGGAATAAATTCAATTAAGGGATCAAATAAATATTTTACGTATGTAAATGAATATCAGATTGAAATTTATAACATAATTGATGGGAAAAAATTAGATCAAAACACTAATGGAGAAAATTCCACCAATAATGCACCTCCCTTGATTCTGTGCTACATGTGTAAGGGGAATTTTCATTATGCTAACCACTAATCAGAACCAAGGGATAATAATTATGATCGATATCATCCACCTATTAAGCTAAGGGAAATGTGTAAATCTCATGTAATCCAAAATTTTTATTTGGTGTGTGATAACCATTTGATGAAAGGTACACATACCATCCACTATATAACTACTAACATCATATTTGATTCTAGATCGACCCACTATATAATTTTTACTGAATGTTTTAAGGGTGTTATGATTACTATAAAAAAATTATATGCATAATTATTAGTTAAATATCCTAATGGTATAATGATTTCATCCCATGTATATGATTCCCCTCCAGATAATTATTGGGGTAATGTGCTTCAAACAAATCTGGTCATTCTTCATTTGGTCGAATTTTTTGTCATAATAGGCATGGATTGTATTTTTCTATATAAATCCAAAAAAATTCCATGCAAGAAAATTTACTTTTAATATATAAAAACCTCTTATGATCATCCAACAATATGACAATTAGAATGAACTTCCACTGGATATTACATCAAGGTGTCATCACGGTGTACATGTCGATGTAGAATTCCACCTCTATACGAAGGAGGTAGTCCTAAAACATAATCAGATAAGACATCTGTATACTAGTCCACCAGTATAGGATTTCTTGTAATCTCAACTTCAACAACTATGAGGCTAATGGTATCCAAGTGCTGTGTGTTCGGCTGCACCCTCTGCTTGGAAAGTTAATTTTTTGAAACAAAGGTTCCTTTCTCATCGGTGAAGGAAAACCTAGTCCCATCCTCACGGACACACCACACATTGTGCCTAATGACGTCAATCAGATCATGGACTGTGGATAGACGTTCCATACCTATGATGATGTTGTAAGACCTTGATGCTGCTACCAAGAGGACCCAGCTGAAGCTCTCACCTCTTAGAGTGAGCTCACACTATCTTCACCGGTGTGTAATCATTGAATCCTCTTCTGTAAGAGTCTCTAGCCGTAAGGATCCAGCCAATGGATCTACTAGAATCTCCGAACTCTGAACGAGTGATGTGGTATTGAAATAGTGACTAGAATCTTGGTCTCTATGTACTATGGCTAAGGTAGAGTAGACAAAGATTGTACCTCTAATCATCTCTAAACCATAGTGGTCATAGGCCTAAACTTCTTGTAGATGAGATCATCCTTTTCCACCAGCTCCATATGGTCCGGGTGGACCACCTGGAGATGGTGGTGGTATAACCTTGAACCATCATCCATCACCTGCTACACAACTTGATCCTCTACCACATCTTCCATATAGTGGAACTCTTCCCTAGAATCTCTACCTCTACCTTAGGGGTCGCTCATCCATATTCTTGTCTTCTGTGTTGCTGGTCAGGTAGTTGTGGGTCATGTGACCCGACCCACCACACGTGAAGCACAATATGCTCATATGCTAGCCTACTATTCCACATGAGCCTCCAACCGTTGTTCCTATGTCCCAAGGTTGTCTACTAGAAGGTCTGGTCTACGTTGACCTCTATGTCATCTGCCTACTACCAGTGATACATGACTCTACTACGTTTCTCCCGATGGTTGCTCTCACTGTCGGTGTTTTCTCAGCAAGGAAACTATACACCAAATGTTCTATTTATAGCACTCCAGCATGTGTCAGAATGCTGAGAGATATCATCAATGCTTTGATCACACATCATTATCCCTGCTCGAAGGTCCCGGACTTGAAGAAATGGTCCCACACCATATCGGTAGAGTAGCACAAGAGGTCGGTGAACCTTGCAGAGTACTAGGCCATGTTCCAGCTGCCCTACTATAAGTGTCGTGGATTTTATATATAAAAAGAGTGTGGAGATGCTGGAATGATCTCTGCCATGAAGAGGCCCTTAAAATCTGCCTAGGTGAGGGTCTCCTAGTCATGTATCTGGTGTTTTAGTCTTCCCCATCTCCCTACTTCTCCATTGAAATGACTAGCAGCTAGGATCACCATTTGGTCGACTGGTGTCCCAACCATGTGAAAAACATTGGCCACAGCCTCTAGCCCATCCTCATCCACATAGGGATCCGTGTCACCTTGTAACCTTAGAGGCCTTTGCAGCTGAAACTTTTGAAACCCTCTCTGTAGGCCTGCACCATCTACTGGTGGGGTTGGTGGAAGCATCTTCTGAATGGGTTGTGGTGCAGCTGGTACACTACCTAATGGTTCTATTGCTATACGAGGGCCCTGCAATGAAGCCTCATCATTTGGTGGTATGTCATTGTGTTCTCTCTCGATAATCATAGAGGGATGTCTATTCCAAAACATACTGAAATGAAAAAATTGTTCCATAATTAAAAGTTATTCGTGGTGTGCAGACTCAAAAGAGTTTGAAGAAAAAATATTTTCAAAACATGTGCAATTGTTGTTTTCATGAACTGAGTCAGAAATATGAATTCATGATCTTTGTGTATGGATATGTCATCCACCGCCCCATAAATAGTCTCTTAGAACTAGAAACCACACTCAGAGAACTCAACACTATTTCTTCATTGTAAATATCGGAGTCATAGTTTTTCAGTAGAACCGACTCCTCTAATTCCTCTTTATCACGACCCGTCCCCGAGGGCCCGTACTGTGAATACCCAAAGCCCGTATTCCATTGTCTTAGGGTTGGTGACTAGCATCGTATGGAATATTACTTAAAAAAGATATGTCATTTCCATTAAACCTACAAACACCTAGTCTAAGAATACAATGAGCACAACCCATATAGTAAAACTGCAGTAGTAAAAAGATGCGTAACGAAAGTAAAAAAGATCTGAGTACTGTATGTAAAGGGTTCGGAATACAAGCCCAAGTAAAATTACAAGAATAATAAAAAAATAACTCCCAGAGTCATCCACAAAGGTTCCAACCAGTATGGTAGGTACAACTTCTGGTCAGTCTTCACTATGCATTGTGACGTCTACAGGTCCACCTCCAATAATGATCTAGTCATGGATCCCAAACATTGGTCAAAGTTACCCATCATCTATTCCAGACAAAACAAGGTTTAGGTGAAGCCCATGTAGGGGTGAGTATAACAGTACTTAGTTTGGAACCCGAGACCCTCGAAGGTATCCCAGAGCTCCACAAAGGAAAAACCACAAAGAAAGACCTCAATCACAAAAAATGAAGCAGTAGTCATCTCAAACTGGGTATCAACTAAGAGATCAATAATATATATGATTAGTCCAAAGCTATTTCATCTTATTATATTAGGATGTTCTGCAATTGATCCACAAAACCGTTTTTCTATTATCGATCCACTCTTGGACGTAAGTCACAATTCCATGAGGGGCCACTGTAAGGCTGGTCCTCATCGGGTCACGCAACTTCTGATCCACACAAGGTCGCTAGAATGATGATTCACAAAGGGTCGCTGGAATGATGATCCAAACATGTTCATTGAATTCTGATGCACACAGAGTCGCTGAATGCTGATCTACATAGGGTCGTTGGATGCTAATCCACACAGGGTCACTAGATGTTGTTCTATGGAGGGCCACTCTAAAACTAGTTCTCATTGGGTATCTATGATGTTGATCCACATATTTTTTCTATGATTTTGATCCAAACGGGGTATCTATGATTTTGATCCACATAGGGTCGCTTCTACAAGACATCCATCCATAGGATTCCTCACACCTGGTGCACTCGAGTTCATCAGAATATTCTCCTTTAGATATTGTTCATACCATGACCACCACTAATATATATATATGAGTAACCCAATGGACCTATTTGTTGTAAGGTTTATAATTTGACAGATGATGTGTCAATCAGATGCTCGGTCTGTGAGTTATAAGAATTTTAGTACAAAGGGCCTAGTTGAATTTGGGTTTGATCCAACCCAGTCGTACTCCAACATTATCCAAAATCTGTGTGTAGAATACCAAGAGGACAATCTCTCTCCATGGATCCCAGCCCAGTAGATGGTTCATCAAATGAACATCTGGATTTCATACTATGGAAATGTAAGCGAAACAGGGCCTGGTTGGGTCTAGGTCAGGCCCGACCTGGTTGGACTGACCTTTCCTGACCCGATCAGGGCCAGGCCGGTTCGTTTGGGCCATGTAGGGTTCATCTCACATGGTCAATATCCGGCCCTTCACATAGGGGTGGCACGACCCCGCCCGTAGGTGGGCGCAACCCAGCCCCCAAGATGGCTCAACCCAACCCACAGGGGGGCGCGACTTAACCCCCTGGTGGGCGCAAGGCCCACCCTAGTTGGCACGAGGTATAGGGGGTAGGCATTTCCCCCTATTTTCAAAATGAAAATTCCATTCAGAATTGAATCGGAAGCTCCGTGTTGTATTTATAGGTCGCCATGGTACCCAATGAGAGGGGGTCCCTCCTCCACCGTGGCTTCGAGCCTCGACCACCACCAATGGTGCCTGACGGCATGCCTCTCGAACTCTATGGCTGGCTAGTGCTGACTACCCTGCTCGACCACCGTGGCTGTAAATCCACGGCCTCCTCCTCTTGCATCGTGCCACACCACCTCCACAACCGGCTGTTGTTGACTGCTCTACTGACTTCTGCAGCTTTCTGCTTTAGCCTCCTCATGCGGAGTGTGACGGCATGTCGCCTCCACCACGGTCGACCGGTGTTGGCGGCCGCCATCACCTGCTAGTGCCAGTCACCTGTGCCATTCCAGCATTCTTCAACAGGCCACCAGGTGGTCTCTGATGGTCTTTTTTCCATCTAATCGCACCTACGGGCTTCCCAGGGCGCCTCCTTCACATCTTGACCCTCAGATTTGGGTTCTGTCCAACCCAAAAATTAATCAGTGAAGAACACAACAAAAAAAGTGGGGGAGGGACTAGGATTTGTTCGTTTGGCCCACACCTTCCACGTTAGCATTTTATCAAGGGAGAAGACATATGATTCAAAAAATCTAGAAATTTATACAAATAAAAAACCCAACATTGGGAGTCATTGGAGAGTGTCCTTCATTTGAAGATGGGTTGGTGTTCTTCAATCCAGAAGCAATAAAAAAATGATGCTAATCCAAAAAATATATTTTGTTCATGGTTGATAGATTCTTCTTCTTCATGGGGCTCTTCGAAAATTCTCTCCTATTTTTTCAACAAAAACAATAAAACACCAATAGAGAAAGAGGATATGGGAGTTATATTCACAACACATAATTACGAGAGGTTTATTAATTAGTGTTATTAATGAAAATCCGAAATTTCATGAAGAATTGTTACTCATTTTTGTGTAACTGGGCATTTAATGTCCTCTATAAAATACCCGACCACTCCATGTGGTCCCCGCCACCAAAACCTAAAAGGAGGTGGAGGATATTTAAAATAAATTAGATTTATTTTATTAATCCTCCAAAAAACTGCAAAAAACTATCTTCCTCTCTCAACCCACAACGATCGAGGTTAACACTCCCTTAAACGAATCCAAGTGCTACAAGTTCTACGGTGCCCTCATATTTTAATTCCATGCACCAGTCCAAATGTTAGGATTTCTTACTCCCACGTTTACTGAACGTACCTAAATGATGTTCAGAAATTCATTCTGGGCACACCGAGCCTCGTAATCACGTGATGTCAGTTTTTGCAGACTCATAATAATTCCATATAATTAAAAAAATTACATGTAAAATCCATGTCATTACACCTAACCATCACTTCCTATTTGAGGATCACAAAACCCATAAGTCATTAATCATGAAAATTTTAAAACTGTTAAGAGTTATTTCCATAAAACTATATTACGATATATATATATATATATATATTAAAAATTCTAGTGTCCCCCTTATCAATAATTCCTTACTTTGTAATAATTAAGTAATTCTCCAGCATTGATTTGCCTTAGGGTAATTTTTTTAACATGTACCTACTTTTCTAACCACTGGACATTTTTTCATTTAAAGAGAATGGTTGTTATAGGATAAAAACTATTAACGTGTCACATAGATACAAAAACTATTGATTATAGTTGTGATAAATCTAAATGTGTAATTATTGGAAGAATAGAATTCATTACAGAA
Source organism: Viscum album (assembly GCA_963277665.1). NCBI lineage: Eukaryota > Viridiplantae > Streptophyta > Magnoliopsida > Santalales > Viscaceae > Viscum > Viscum album. Next base: position 1,732,293,604 of record OY728161.1, on the reverse strand, counting down.
ATAATGAGATTAATTAAAAAAAATCTATATAATGAAGAATAATAAATGTCTAAATCATAATATCATTAATTAATTAACTATGTACAAAAATACATACACTAAATATTAATAAAAACATGACTAAAACACATCTTTTAGAAGAATATGGCTTATGGACAATATCAAATGAAGTATGAGGTTTGAGTGTAGGTAATTTGAAGAAAGGATCTATTTTAGATGTAATTGGAGTCTCAATTGATAACAATAACACTTATTTTATGTGTTTTATATTATCTCCATGTCTTTATATAACAATAGACATTACATGTGGTTTTTAATTTGGACCACTAAAAATATTTTCTAGATGAACTTATGCTATATCAAATTTATAAGTGTTATTTGTCACAAAATGTATACTCTTTAGAATTTTAGAGGATGTTGTTCCTTCCTTAGAGTCATCAGTTGCTAAAGTAACATCATGATTAGATTTATCAGTCTAATTGATTGTGGGAGAATAAAAAACAATATCTAATATGTGTAAAGACCCAAACATTCATTAATGGAAATACCTCTTGATCTAATTAAATGTCTCTTTACGTAAAATGTTTATAAAAAATGTCATCTTATTTGGTTTCCTATTAAGAATTGTGACTGTTTCTAATATGGCCGTTGAATAGCGTTCACGTGATTAGTATTAATATTGTGCTTAAAAAAAAATACAAATTCACCCAGAAAAAGAATGTGATGACCTCATCCAGTAGACGTGCCCCATGTGGTGCTGATTTGGCAGAACCCCAAAAAGAGGTGGCATCATTGGGCTTCACAATTGGCCATGCCCAAGCCGAGCTTCCACAAGTTAATCTCACGTCGTACCGCCTACGAGAGAAGTGGAAGTTGATAGAGATTACCACCTGAGCAATTTTATCTGAGCCACCCCAAGAGTATGTCACCATCGCACACCTTACTATTCAGTCTTATGTTGGTGTTATAAGGGGTTATGTAACAAGACCATAGCATTATGATTATTTACATTATTTTTTTATAAAATAATGAATATATTTTCATGTTATTTTTGTTACCTTGTAAATAGTTCTTAAAGATAAACTAGTGTTTTGAGTTAATATTAATCTAAGAAATATATTTTTATGAATTAATGGATTTTTGTGTTAAATTATATTTTAATAAAATATTTCTATTTTTAAGTTAATTTTTATTAAATATAAATGATCGTAAAATTTTATGAGTGCAATTGTAATTTTTATTATGGTTGGAAAGCCATTTTTGTCAAAACCCATGAATTTTCGATAAATGTCGGTTTTTAATTTAAAAGTGAAAATTAAAATATTTAGAAAATTATTTAGATAAAATGATTATTATTTCTAGAATAATTATTTTGAAATTATCAAATGGTGGATTTTTCATAATTTTCCGAGATAATCAAATTTTTGTGTAAAACTTAAATACAGTTTAAATATGTATTGTGTTTTATGAAATCATAAGGACCCAATATTGATGAAATGAAATACTATAAACCTTATTCTTTGCTAATATATGTTTTACCATTAAAATAATGTGATTTTGGATTTGTTTGAATTATTTTACAAAGCATTAATGGACCTTTCAAGGCTCATTAAACATCTTGTCTTTTTAAATTGTTTTCCTTGGGAGTGTGACTCACCTCAACATAAGAAACCCCATTATTTTAAGAAGTTCATTTTTTGGACTCATAAAATATTTGTTTCCACTCCCCTTTGGAAAAAAACATGGGAAAAAACCATGGGCCGATTTGTTGTTTGAATTATTTTAATGTGAGGTTTCCCAACCATAAATAATAAAGAATTCCCTCACATTTCCTATATAAACCCACCCAAGCTCCAACTTTATCCTCACTCAAAGCCTTTGGAGTTCGTCAGAACTCTCCCCTACTCTCTCTATAATCCTTAAAAGGTTCCCCAAGCTCCCAAGAATCCTCTCTCAAGCCTTTATCAAGCCTTTGGAAGCACACTTCATAGTAATGGTTTTTCTTCCTTTCTCATTTTTGTCCAATTTTCGTAATGTTGTTATGACATTTTAATATATATTAAAATGTTTTGGTATGGTTTTACACCTCCCCCATACTTCCCTATTTATTTTTGAATTGTTATAGACCCCTTTCTCTCACAATATATTCCTCCCATATACACCTGTTACTATTTCGAGATTCCGTGAGGGGTTTCTCTCTCTTCTTTTACATCCAAGTAATCCTTTTTTATTATGCAGATAAATTCTATTAAAATAGTGAGTACATGTATCTATATAACCCCTTTAATGTCAATTTCATGTACATATGATGATACACCCCTTTCTTTCTCATCAACCATTTTTTTATGAATTCTTATGTCACACCGTTACGCTGCCGAAATTGCTCTGATTTTCCAAGCCAATGTCATTGTGTAGTGAATACTATGCCCATATCTCTATCAAGGGTATTCAACTTCATTAACATTTAATTATTTATTATAAATATTCATGTATGTATTCCACATTCATTTATCATAGAGTAAATGATGATGTTTTATGAATCCATGTAATATGATCAATGTGGCACACTTATGCATTAAATGAAATGTTTAAGAAGGGTGCAACCTTATAGTGCTCCAATGCATTGGGTAAAGTATAGTATCATGATATGTCATGTGTAATGGGTTTTGACTCATTATAATTAAAGTTCAACAGGGTTTTACTCGTGCTTTATGTGCAATGAAGATTTACTCAAGCTCCATGTGAAATGAGCCTTGGCTCATGCTAATTATTTGTTAAGTGTTGTTGCCATATTCCCATGTTATGATTATCATGATATATCATGAATTTATTTTTATGCTTCTACTATATTATATTGATATTCATATTTTCTAACATGTATTTAATTCCTCATGTTATTCAATGATTATATCATTATTGGGCTTTATAGCTCACCCTTTTCTTATGTAGGTCCTCGGGTTATCCCATGAAATGCTAAGTACGAGGGAATATAGTGGTAATGTAAAGGATGTTTTCAATAATGATGTTATATTTCATGTTTTTAGTTGTTATGTAATTCTCTTATGCCCTAAATACACTATACCTCTCGATCTTCCATGTTGTATCTAGTGATGGTTATTTGTAATAAATCGTGTTTATGTTTAAAATAAAAACAAGGTTTTCACAGTTGGTATCAGAGGAGAGGTTTAGTTATTTTTGGTATTAGGATTATAAAATCCTAGTAAATCTTTTTAGACAAGACTAGGTATAACAAAAACATCCCTATGTTATAGTGGGTATTGAGTAAGTGGTTTATGAAGAAAATACACCCTTTTCTAGATATGAGTAGGTAGAGGTGGCTCTGGCACAGATATATCCTAGGGGTAAATCAGAAAACAATGATTTCAACTATATTTGAATAGGAACTAGTGCATGACAATGGGTCTTGCTTCACTCTTGGTTACGAAACTCCCAGTGGATATGCTTTGGTTAATTCACAAGATTAGTATGAACCATTATTAAGGGAAAAAAATTCCCTAAGAATATATGTTAGAAATTAGATCATGGATAACATAGGCTGAAGCCAGAAGATTCATATGTTAAGGAAATAAGAGTTTTTTATAAGTCATCAGTTTGGTCCTTGTATTAACCTATATGTGTTACCCCTAACATTTTTTCTATTCCATCCAATGGCCAGTAATATGAGGACTTGGGCTAACAACCGACGTGAAGATCAATTTGATGACTGCACTAATGAGATGCCCAATCTAATGGGAGAAGTATTCACAAACTTTTTCACTCTTATAACTAAGATAAATCATGTTTTTAATAGAAACATGGGTCAATAGGAATGTTCAACTCCACCCCCCAGGAAATAAGAAGTTGCTATCGAGAGCTTCATGAGACAAAGGCCTCCAAATGTTAATGGATCATCTGATCCCTCAATCACCCAACAATGGATCAACTCCACTAAAGAGATCTTCTCCATCCATCAATGTTCTGAACAAGAGAAGGTTCTCCTAGATTCATATCGAATGGATGGTGATGTTTAATAAGTTTGAACATTGATCAAAAATACAAATCATGAGAAGGATATCGAGGCATTGGAATAAAAGGATTTAAAGAAGATGTTTTTTATAAATATTTTCTACACACCCTACAACATAAGATGGAAAGGTAATTCCTTTACCTCAAGAAAAATATGATGAATCTATTAGAGCATATGAGGAAAACATCACACAACTTACATGATATGCTTCCATATTTGTTGTTACCCTTGAATGCAAGGTTGACCGCTTCATTGGTGGGATGAAACCTAGCCTGCGGAAAGCACTGGAAATCCGTGACATAGATATATATGAGGAAATTGTCTAATGTTCCCTGAAGGTTGAAATAGAGATTATATAATCTCAGGTGTATAATGGGGTTAAGAAGAGTAAGGTGGACTTTAATGCTGGTGGTCCGATGGATAAATCCAATGATGCTAAGAAGATCCAGCACCCCACTTGCCAATGGGGCAGAATGAAGAACCCCAGAAATTGCCTGAAGGGTACAAGAATATGATTTAGGTGTGGAAGAGAGGGGCATCTGGCTATTAAATGTCGGCAAGAAAGATCCATGGCTGTGACAGAGGATATGAATGCTCCATTCCAACCTCAACACGTGATTCATTGGTAAAACTACAAAGAACCAGGGTATCTTGTAATCAGTGCCCTAAGCCAAGGGTTTTTGGAGAAAACAATGAACCTCCAAGGTAGCACGAGCGAGCTTTTTCCACCGCTACTGCAGAAGTGAACCCCAACAACGAAGTGGTGATAGGTAAACTAGTTATTCATTCTATAATAGCGAACATATTTTTTGATTATGGTTCTATGAATTATTTTATATGTTGAATGTTTAGTATAACAATACCATCACACCACAAATCATGGAAGCAAAGATGTCAGTGAGTACGGAAAATGAGGTGATTTTTGAATCTCATGAATAAAAATACCCCCTGTCATAATCTATGGATTGAACTTCCCGATGAACCTCATCATACTCCCTCTAGTAGAATTTGATGAAATTAGTGGCATGGATTGGATTTACTTATATAGAGCCAGTATAAATTGTCGTGAGAGGGAAATCACTCTCCATGTGGATAATCGTCCCCCCCGATTCATTACAAGTACAAGGAGGAAGATGAATCTTCTTTAGCTTCATCATCTCAAGCGTGGATATTACTGCCCTATGAGCACGTGTATCTAGATTAGATGATGGAGTCAAAGGAAGAAACAATCCTTAAAGACTTTCCTATTGTAAGGGAATTAACTAAAGTGTTTCATGAGGAATTGTCTGGTCAACCTCCCAGAAGAGATGTTGAATTCTCAATTGAAATTATACCATGGGTGTTTCCAATATCCAAAACTCCATATAGAATGGCTATTGTAGAGCTTGATGATATGAATAAACAACTACAAGAGAATCTGGATAAAGGTTTTATATGCCCAAGTGCTTCACTATGGGATGCCCCAGTCCTCTTAGTCAAGAAGAAGGATGGAATAATGTGCCTTTGCATTGATTATCGTGAGCTCAACAAAATCACGATAAAGAAAAAGTCTCCTCTCCCACGAATTGATGACTTATTTGATCAGCTGCGTGGAGCACAGTACTTCTCCAAGGATGATTTGTGGCCGAGATATTATCATGTAAGGGTGTAGAAGGAAGATATTTCCAAGGATACTTTTTGTACAATATACCGGCACTATCAATTCATAGTAATGACTTTCGGGCTCACTAATACTATATAAAACTTCACGGAATTGATGAATAGATTATTTATATATTACCTCGAATAATTTGTGGTAGTCATTATAGATGATATTATTATAGACTCCAAAACGAAAGAGGTTCATGAGGAGAAACCAAGAACTATACTAGAGACCATCCAGAAAGAGAAACTCTATGCCAAGTACATCAAATGTGAGTTCTGGTTGAAGAAGAAATTATTAATGGGCCATATCATCACAAGTAATGGGATATCTGTGGATCCCTCCAAAACTGATGTAGTTGAGGGATGGTCGAGGCCAACTTCGGTAATAGATATCAATAGCTTCTTGGGGTTAGCTGGATATTATCGACAATTTGTGAGAAATTTCTCACAATTTTCAAATCGTCTTACCAAGGTAACTTGGAAAGGAGTAAAGTTTTCTTGGAGTGATGAATGCAAAAAAATCATCAAGGAGTTGAAAATGAGTCTTATCACTGCACGTGTGCTCACATTACCCACAAGTGGAGAACTTTTCCTGTTATTAACTGATGGTTCGAAGAAGGGATTGATATGTGTGATGATGAAAAATGGAAAATTCATTGCCTACACTTCAAGTAAATTGAATGTTCATGAACAGAACTATATAACACATGACCTCCAGCTAGCTTTAGTGATATTCAATTTGAAAACATGGCAGCATTATCTCTTTGGGGAGAAATGTGAAATATATACAGACAACAAAAACTTCAAGTATATATTCGCATAGAAGGAGTTGAATATGCACCAATAGAGATGGTTAGATCTGATCAAAGACTATGAATACTCAATCCATTACCACCCTGGGAAAGAGAAAAAGGTGGATGATGCTCTAAGTAGAAAGGACCTAGAAATTATATCATTGATGATAATTGAAGAGGATCCAATTTTCATAGATTCGAGGAGGATGTACATGGGAATCATAAAGAGGAAGAAATCATCAATCCTTTCACAAATGATTGCTCAACCATTAGTTTTGTAAAGGCTAAAGGATTATCAAAAAGATGATGTGGGAATTTAGGGAAAATTGGAAGCTATCGGAAAAGGGAAATACTCATATTTTAATGTTAATGAATAAAGAATTCTGAGAATTGGGAAAAGAATATGTGTTCCCTCAATCCCAGAGCTGAAGAAGGAATTTTTGGATGATTTAAACAGTTAAAATTTATCTATTCACCCAGGAAACACAAAGATTTATTGAGATATCCGAGATCATTATTGGTGGGATAATATGAAGAAAGCGATGGATGAAAATACATCAAAGTTCCTAGTGTTTCATCAAGTAAAGGAAGAGAGGCATAAGTCTAAGGGGATGATGCAACCATTGCCCATAACAGAATAGAAATCTAAGAACATCACCATGGACTCTGTCACAGGACTTCTGAAAACATCCAAAGGAAACAATTAAATTTGGTTTGTTGAGGATCTTCTTACAAAGTCTGCACACTTCATTACTATTCAGGAGGATTTCTCATTGGGTCAACTAGAACAGATATATATCAGGGAAGTGGTAAGGCTACATGGATTAACACAATCTATTGTGTCTGATCGAGATCCAAGATTCACCTCTACATTTTGTAAGAGTCTTCAACAAGCTCTGAATACTGATCTAAACTTCCGTACAACTTATCATCTTCTTACTGATGGCTAATCTGAGCGGACTATCCAAAAACTTGAGGAAATGTTGAGAGAATTCTCAATTGACTTTAAAATAGGATGGGATCAACATATTCCTCTGGTTGAGTTCACTTATAATAACATTTTCCACTCGATCATCCAAATGGAACCATATGAAGCCCTTCATGGGAAAAGGTGTAGAACACTGGGGTGTTGGGATGAGGTCGGTCAGCGTAAGCTACTTGGACTAGAAATGGTCAATGAAATGGTGGAGAAGGTGAAAACCATTTAGCAGAATATCAAGGCAGCCAATAGTCGACAGAAGAGTTATGCAGTTAACCATCAACGAGACCTTGAGTTTAATGTTGGTGACTTGTTTTTTCTATGGATATCTCCATGGAAGAAGGTCGTGAGGTTTGGAAATAAATGGAAGTTATGTCCGAGGTACATAAACCCCTACAAGATTCTTGATCGTTTTGGGGATCTGGCCAATCGACTAGCACTTCCACCTTCCATGGCCAAAGTACATGATGTCTTTCATGTATCCCAGTTAAGGAAGTACATACCAGACCCTTCACATGTACTATCTTCAGAGGTGGTACAGTTAGAGGATGATATTTCTTATGAGGAGAAACCAATGAAGATCATAGACTGTAGAGATAAAGTTCTATGAAATAAGACAATTCTCCTCATCAAGGTGTTGTGGAAAAACCAAAAGTTTGAAGAAGTGACGTGGGAATTGGAGGAAGTGATGAAGAAAAGTTACCCTCATTTGTTTTAGTGTGGGAAAAGGAAATTTCAAGGGACAAATTTCTTATGGGGGATGATTTTAACGACCCAAACATTCATTAATGGAAATCTATATTTATCTAATTAAATGTATCTTTATGTAAAATGTTTATATAAAATGTCAACTTCTTTGGTTTTATGTTAAGAATTGTTACCATTTCTAATATAGTCATTGACCAGTGATCACATGATTAATATAAATATAGGGCTTTAACGAATTCAAATTTACTCACACAAACGAAGTGATGACCTCATCCAGTAGACGTGCCCTACACAAAGTCCAATTGTCAGAATATAGAAATGATATGGCATCATTGGGCTTCTCTCTTGACTAAGACCAAGCCGAGCTTTAATAGGTTATGCTCGAGCGTGACCACCTATGAGAGAAGTGGAATTTTATAGAGATTATCACCTGAGAAATGTTATCTAAGCCACCCCAAGAGTGTGTCACCATCACATACCTTACTCTTCGGTCTTATGAGAGTGTTATAAGGGGTTATGTAAAAATACTTTATCTCTATTGTTATGTACACTATTTTGGTATATAATAATGGATATATTTTCATGTTATTTTTGTTACCTTGTAAATAGTTTTTAAATCTAAAATAGTGTTTTCAGTTAATATTCAACTAAGAAATCAATTTTGATGAATTAATATATTTTTGAATTAAATAATATTATAATAAAATATTATTATTTTTATTAAATTAATTTTTATTAAATATAAATGATCGTATAATTTTATGAATGCAACTGTAATTTTTTAAGGATTGAATGTCATTTTTGTCAAAACCCATGAATTCTTTATAAATGTAATTTTTAATTTTAAAAGTAAAAATTAACATATTTAGAAAATTATTTAGATAAAATGAATATTATTTCTAGAATAAGGACTTTGAAATTATCAAACGGTTATTTTTTCATAATTTTCTGAGGTAGTAAAATTTTTGGGTAAAAATTAAAAACCGTTTAAATATATAATTTGTTTTATGACATCATAATGCCCCAATAGTGATGTAATAAAATACTAAAAGCCTTATTTTCTTTCTATATATGTTTTACCATTAAAATAATGTGATTCTGGATTTGTTTGACTTATTTTAAAAAGCATTAATGGAACCTTCAAGGCTTATTAAACATCTTGTCTTTTTATATTTTTTTCCTTGGGAGTGTGACTCACCTCTACATAAGCAACCCCATTATTTTAAGATGTTTGGAATCTGGCCTCATAAAATATTTTTTTACACTCCCCTTTGGAAAAAACTCTGGGCCAAAACTATGGGATGGTTTGTGGGTTGAATTAATTTAAGGTGAGGTGTCCCAACCCTAAATAATAAAGAATTCTCGCACCTTTCCTATATAAACCCACCCATATTCCCACTTACTCCTCACCCAAAGCCATTTGAGTTCATCCAAAATCTTCCCTACTCTCTCTATAATCCTTCCAAGGTCCCCAAGCTCCCATGGGGCCTCTCTCAAGCCTCTCTCATGCCTTTGGAAGCACACTTCTATGTAAGGGGTTTTCCTCCTTTCTCATTTTTGTCCAATTTTCATAATGTTGTTATTCCCTTTTAATTTCAATTATAAATGTTGGGGTATGGTTTCGGACCTCCCCCATTAATTATCTCTTTATGATTGAATTATGAGAGAACCCTTTCCCTCTCGATAAATTCCTCCCTTGTACACCCGTTACTATGCCGAAATTCCCTGAGGGACTTCTCTATCTTCTTTTACATCCACGTAATCCTTTTGTATTATGCATATAAATTCCATTAAAATTTTTGGGACTATTAGGATGGTATTTATGAGTATGATACACTCTATTATACCAAACGTAGGATCGAAATACAAATTAGATTCTCAGATAAAAGCGGGGTGGAGTGAATTGTACCTTTTAAAAATTTCTTTGGAACTTTTAAAGATGGTTATGTTTAACAAGGTTAAACAAGATAATTCACAAGACTTCTATAAGTTCTAGTCACTTTCTAAATTCCAGAAAAGTGATTCTGAAAATTAAACTTAACAAAAGTTTACAATGATTAAGATTCTACATAAAATCATATAAAATATAACGGTATCAGATTACAAGAGTAAGGAAGGACAAGATAGTTATACTTTCTTTAATAATACAAATGGAGAGGAAAAACAAAGCAGTAAAACAACAATTAACAAGTATAAACTCATTTAAATCAAAGAGGAGGGTATCCAACAACCTTGGATAAAGTTCCATTGATTTATACTTTCACGAATGTATGTCTTACCCACACCAGGGTAAGCCCTCGATACGAAGCACATTGTCTGTCTTTCTATACCTGCAAGCCCTCAACTATTAGGTAGTCAGCACCTCTGTCTTCCTAATCATGGAAGCCCTCAAAATCATGGAGTTGGAACCTCTGTATTCCTATCCCCGGAAGCCCTCGATTGTACACAACAACAATCAAAGTCCCATGAAGTAAATATGCACAAGGAAAAGTTTGAACAAGCTATTCAAACTTTCTGCACGAAGCATGATAGTTTATAAGAGCCTCTCTATCTAGAAATCACTTCAGGAATGTCTGAGCATCAAAATTCCAAAAATTATTGAGCACCTTCAAATTAGATTCTATTTATAGGTGAAGCTCCAACGGTCATCTCCCTCCTCCAAAAATAATATTTTTCCTTGAATTTTGTAGGGACCTGTACACATGTCAATCAAACAACACTTTGTCAATAACTAAAAGCACGACATATTTTTATAATAGATCAAGTGTAAGCATAACCAAAAACTGATATTCAGAATGAATGTAAATGAATGTTTGTAATAGAGAAAGTAAATGTTTGGAGTGTAGGAAAAAAATTAATTCATATTCTATAGTTCTAAGATATTCAGATTCTGTTTTGTAGGAATTCGGAACCTGAATTCTGTAGAATTTCATAGCCTGAATTTGAAGGAAATTCGAATTCTATATTCACAAGAATTTGGAACCAGAAAATAAAATGTTCGGAGTCAGAGTTCATGGGAATTCAGAGTCAGAACTCATAAGAGTTCGGAGTCTAAATTAAGAGAACTCAGAGTCAGATATTTATACAAGTTCGTAACCAGAATTCGTAATGAGAATTCATAATCAGAATTCATCATCTGAATTCGTAATGAGAATTAATCAGAATTCATTATCAGAATTATTTAGTTAGAATTTGTAATCAGAATTCATCATCAGAATTATTAATGAGAATCCGTAATCAGAATTCATCATTAGAATTCGTAATCAAAATTCGTAATCAGAATTCATCATTCGTAGTTACAACTTTATACAAGTTAGTAATCATAATTAAGAGTTGATCTTCATAAAATTTGCAATATGGAATTTAGATTAGAACTTCATAAAAGTTTTTAATAGGAATTCAGATTCTAAAATAGAATGCATCATGTATATGTATTATACGATTCTGAGGTTCTTGGTTTCAATCCGAGTTTTATAATTAGAAAATTTATGATATGAATAATGAAATATAGCCAAGGGTAAATTTCCTTGTGAATGGAAATTTTTCTTATAGAATTAAAACCGGGGGAAAATATGATTTTACTTAAAAATAAGGTGTTTTTGATTTTCAAAAAATGGAGGAATGGTATAGTCATAAAGAATGCCTTAATGACTTAACAATATCCCCCTTGAATGAATGAATGGAAAAAGTTATAAGGAAAACATTATTTACTCAACAATCTACCCCTTTTTGGAATGCACAAATAAACTTTCGAAAAAGAATGTAAGGACTTAGAATTAATTTCTAGACATTGAATTTAAAGCATATCTCCATTTTTTATGGACAAAGATGAATACGACTAACTCCCCCTTAGGCTATGGAACTATAAGGATCATATTATAGATTTATGAAATGGGTAAATCTTTATAATGATTACTCGCACTTACTTATTGACGATCTTATTATACTTAGAAGTATTATCCTTTAAATTTTTCATCTCTCTTTTAGAATTATTTTTCCTTTCTCCCTCTTTGTAATTTTCAAAAAGAGTTTGAGGGAATGGAAAATAATATGGAACCTGAAATATTAGTACAAAATAAAAATAAGACAAACATTGACAATTTCATTATGATTGGAAATATTAGTACAAATAAAAAAAATGCAACAAAAGATCAGAGTGGTCTATTTTGATTAATTTTCCTTGGGCATTAGCATTTTTACAATGGTCTTCAACTTCTTCAGATCTTTGTGATCTTCCTCATATTGTTTTTCTAATGCCTTGATCCTTTCTTCCTTAACCTTCGGGTCCTCTTCCTGAGCCTTGATGGCCTCTTCCCAAGCCTTTAGAAATTCATCATTATTCAACAGTTTTTCTTACATCTCACTCTGAATCTCCTTTTCTATTTTCAAACATTGAACAATATAACTCAGCTTCCCATTCAGATATTTTACATCTTGAATCTGAGTATTTTGTTCTAAACATATATTTTATAGAAATCTGTTTGAAATATTCTTCATCTTGGCATCTTCAGAATCAAAAGCTTCTTTTACATCATTCTGGAAGTGACCAAGCTCTACCAAATCTTCATTAATTTTTTTTTACCACTGATTCATTTTGCAACATGATTTTTTGTAGACCTCATAATTGATAAGAAAATTTTTATGTTCTGCCTCAATCTTCACAATTTTATTCATGAAAATGGATACAGATTCTGACTTCTGATTCATGCTATACCGAAGCATCTGGCATCAGGAGTCTATTGTAGGAAAGATCAGAGTTGTATCTGCCAACTTCTTTAGGGAGTCAACAACAAAATCGTGACCCAATGTAGATGAATATGAATCAAAAAGATTTCTAGGAGATTGTTCTTCTACTACTTCCACCATCTTCCTTTATAAGAGCCTCCACCTTTCTTCTTTTTTATAATATCTTTTGTTGGGGTATCCACCACTATTTTTTTCCTTTAATGATCTTCGTAACGACCTCTTCATTTGGGGATTCATGTTCACTTCCAGAAAGTTGTACTATCTTGTCTTCAACAATTTTATCCTTATCTACTCCAGCTTCAACTTCCTCAGGATGAATAATGTCATCATTATGAATTTATTCTTTAGATATCTTGTTCACATCTTCTTCTTCTCCTTTATCATCAACTCCTGGAGTAGCAATTTTTGATGATCCGGCTTGAGAAGACTGGATTGAAAAATTTTCAGATGGGGTTCCCTTATCTTGATATTCTTCGACTTGCTTAATTACATCATCATAATCACAACTCATCTCATCTTCCTGAATTTCCTCCACAACATGCTGAACATTCTCCATCACTTCTTTTTCAAATTCATTCTCTTTGGAATTTTATGGAATCTTCTTACCTGGAGTCTTAGGCAATTGTTCCAGAAGGAAATAATTTGGCACTAAGATGTTCTCAGATGTAATTTCTGTTTCCTTCAAAAGATATTGAACAACCTCTGCCTCAAACATTTTCTTCATTGGCTTCTTCTCCATGGCCTATTTCTGTAACTCATTAACAGCTTTTTCTTTTAAGGACTTAGCCTCAGTGGGGTCCTAGACAAACTGTGGATCCCCTTATTTCCTCCTTTCCTTGAGCTCTCTCCACTTTACTACCACCTCATTCGGGTATCCTTTTTGCCTCTTGGGTTTAGGAGGTGCGGATTGGACTTCCTTTGATTTTTTGGTTTTATCTTCACCTTGAACTTCCTTCAGCTTTCTTTTCATACCAGCCTTCTTTGAGGGTTCAAACATTTCTATATTTTCTGGAATGGCTTCCGCCTCATCCTCTGGATGGTCATAGAACTGACCTGACTATTTTGAGAAACCAACTTTCATTCTCCTCATATTTTCATCACTGAATAGCATCACCTTGAAATTTCTCATCTTGCAGCTACATGGGATTTTGAAGGATTCTAGGCACCGAAATATCTACATAGAATGAAATGCCAGATACATAATGTTCTGAGCTCTGAGGTTCCCATTCTTGATGATCTGAATCATAATGAGGATGTTCCTTATCAAAAAAATTTTCCTTAGATTTACGAAAAAATCTAAGATGTACGTATCTCTCTTCATGAGGGTATCCTTGTCACCATTCCTTGGTACTATAAATCCTTGCACCCAAAATTGTAGAATCTGATTATTGGTTGAAAGATGTGCATTCTTCCTTGTAGTCTTGATATAAGAATGACCATGGTACTCCATATACTTTTCCTTAACAAAACTACCATGATCCTCTGGAAACTTATGAGATAAAAATTCTACCTCTCCATCATAGGGTATTCCAACTATGCATGCCGCCTTGGTGTAAGATAAAGTATACGTATTCCCATATCTTTTGAAGGAGAACTTCTCCCTTCCAACTTCCTTGAAAAAACTGGCTGACTCATAAAACTCTATGAGCAAGTCTGGATACACCACATCTTGAGCTCGAGTTTTAGAAATGGCTATATCTTCCCATCCATTGATCTTGATGTTCATAGAAATAAAAGAGTCAAACACTACTGGAAATTAGATCTTTCCCAACGATTTTATACCAACGGTTTTTCCAAACAGTTGGGAAAGGCCCCCAAATTGGCCACGTTTCCCAACGGTTTGGCCAAACCGTTGGGAAAGGTAGACCTATCCCAAGGGTTTGGCCAAACCGTTGGGAAAGGGTGGACCTATCCCAATAGTTTGGCCAAACTGTTGAGAAAGGTCCCCAAATATACCACTTTTCCCAACGGTTTGGACAAACCGTTGGGCAAGGTCCCCAAATATGCCACTTTTCCCAAAGATTTGGCCAAACCGTTGGGATAGGTCTACCTTTCCCAACGGTTTGGCCAAACCGTTGGGAAAAGTGGGCCAAAATTCAACATCCTTCACAGAATGAAAATCACAAGCAAGGACCTATACCAACGATTGTTAAAACCATTGGTATAGGTCTATACCAATGGTTTTAACAACCGTTGGTATAGGTACTTTCATTTTTTATCGGACCTTCATACAGAGAACATTATATAAATAAAAATTTAAAATATTTATGACAATAAATATATATATATATATGTAATTATGATCACAAAAGTCATGTTAGGTTAGTGGTTGAGTCGTTCAATTATAAACGAGGGGTCCTGGGATCAAATCCCAGTAGATGTTTTATTTTTGGAATTTATATACCAACGGTTCCATTACCGTTGGTAAAGATTTCATATTACCTATACCAACGGTTTCCAAAACCGTTGGTATAAACCTATCCCAATGGATTACTTGGATACAGTTCTCCAAACCGTTGGTATAGGCTATACCAATGGTTTGGAGGCCTATACCAACGGTTCCAAACCGTTGGAAAAGGTTAGTTTTCCAGTAGTGAAACTTATTGAATATGTTTGGGTGTACCAACCATTCCCTATAAATTTTCCACTCCGAGATTGGCTTGACTAAAGACATATCCTGAGAAGGGTCTTCTACAGACATTCAGACAGAGGAACTTTGAGAGATTTGGTATGGGCTTAAAAACTGAGGCAGATCTTCGAGAGGTGAGAGCTTGGAAACCGATGAGGGACAACCATCAGGGGTCCCCTTTATATGGGTGATGGAATTGGCCTTTCATCTTCCAAAACCAATATAATGGTTGTGAAACTCTATGATATGATCTAACGGTTGAAAACATGCCTGCAAGGAGATCATGATTCCGATCTTTTCAGGTTTGAAGAAAAACATTCAGATTTATGGAAAAAATGAATCTGTAAAATTAAAATACAAGAGAAAATACCAGGAAATGAAAGTGACTATGAAAACTCATGTAAGGAAATCATACCTTTCGGATTGGGTAGGATGTTTATTCATAATAGGTGATATTCTTCTTAAAGAAAATTTGACAATGAACACTCGCTATGAAAAACTTAATACGAAAAACTAACTATGAAAAAATAACTACGAAAAACATACTATGAAAAACATAAGATCTAAAAGTTATATTGAAAAATGTTTGAGTACCAAAACTCGATTAAAAAAATAATGAGTACGAAATTTACCATTACGAAAATTCCCATTAAAAACATTTCTAGTACTAAAATTTCAATTACAAAAATTTCAATTACGAAAATTACCATTATGAAAATTACCCTTCCGAAAATTTCCATTATGAAATTTTCCATTACGAAAATTTCCATTACGGAATATTTTTTATGAAAATTTCCTTTACGAATATTTTCAAAAACAGACTACGAAAATTTTCATTATAAAAAATTTTAAAATATAAATACAAAAATTTTCATTATGAAATATTTTGAAAATCTAACTACGAAAATTTTGTTTTGAAAAATTTTAAAAAAACCTTCAATAATAAATCTAATCCCCCTTTGAAAATGAGTTTATTACTGTGAGGAGATTTGTTCAATAGAAAGTTAATGGAGGAAAATTACCTTACAGTTATCATTACTAAATTCTGTTTAATGTATTCAAATCTATCGGTTGGAAAAGATTTTGTGAAAATATCAGCAAGTTGATCTTGCGTTCTGATGAATTGATGAATATTATCTACTTTTGCATTATCTCCGAAAGTTAATTTTCCTCTTTTCATTTTGATAATATTTTAAAAAAAAAATTTTACCAGTCATATTTTGGTAACATCCATTATCCATGTACCATGTATTGCTATTGGTACTTTCCCTATTTTCCTAAAAATAATAAAAAGTTAGATTTTCAGAATCCAAGATTTCATGAATTAGAAATTGTTAGACAAAAAAAATTAGGTATCCACATTTTTTTAGAAAAATAATCTTTATAAAATCCAAGATATTGAACTCTTTTAAGGAGAAATATTTCTTCCAATACCCTCCACTTTGAGACTTTGTGAAAAAATTGGTTTAAGAAGGGACAAAATAGATATTTTTGAAAACATGTTTTTGGTGAGTATGACCAACTCTAGTAGTGTTTCCGTGAGTTTTAATTTTTGAATAAATCATGTCAAAATTTTCCTTCCCAGAGGTATATTTTGCAAGGATCTTCTTAAGAGAAAATATTTCGGATTTAAGTCTGATGACTGAATTCCTTTCCTCAGGAATCATTTCCTTAGAGTTAGATTTTTACTGAAAAACTTTTATCTTTAAAATAGCATTCTTAAGTTATTTAGAATGTTATTCCTTATCAAAATTCTCTTTCTCAAGTTCTTTAGAATGTTTTTATAAAAGATTTTCTTTATCCCTATGATCTATAGAAAGATTTAAAATCTCTTTTGTAAGAATTTCTTCCTTAGTATTTGCCTTTTCTAATTTCATAGAAATTTTACAATTTTTTTCTTCAAGTAACCTGGAAAATCTTGATACTTCTTCATATGGAGGTTCTTCATTTTCTGTGGATGAAGTATCTTCATTAGAAGTACTATGTTAGGAATAGTAATTCTTATCAAGAGATAAATTTGTTAAAGCCTCGGCTGAGCGTACCTAGGCCACAAGACATGGGAAAGAAGTAGTAGCAATGAAACACATATTCTTCGGCGCTGATGAATCATATTCAAAAGATTCACTTTCTGAAGAATCTCCACAACTAGCACTCCATGTATCATTAGCATTAAGTCTTTTTTGGTTCTTTGATCGATATAATTTCTTCCTGTTCCATTCTGAATTCCTTTCCTTCATTTCTTTCTTTTTCCACAAGGGACAATCAGGTCTGATATGAACTATTATTTTACATTCATAACATGTATCCTCTCCATATTTTATATCTCTGTATTCTTTCTTCTTGAACATATTATGATGATTACTCTGAGCTACAATCTAGTTCATTCTTCGAGCAAGATTAGATAATTCATTATTTGACTTTTATGTATCACTAGATTCTGACTGAACAATTAATTTCTTTGACTTTGATCTAGTTACTCTTTCTGGGGTCTTGGATTTCATATGTTTAAAAGTGGAAGTAAAATAAACTCCTCCATTCCCATTCTTCTTCGTAACATTTCCAGCATCTCTCTACATTCAGGTTTCATGCTGAAGAAGTGTTCCAAATAACTCCTCTAAGGAAATCTGGGTGACTTTTCTATTATCATCAATAGCTGTCCTCTTGGATTCCCATTCATTTGGCATAGTATCTATGATCTTTTCCAAATTATCCTCATCATACAAACCTTTTTCTCCAATTTATTGTAAGTTATTCACAATAGTCATAAACTATTGTTGTACTTTTTTTACAGGTCCTCCATAAGGAATGTTAAAACTATGGTATTCAGCTCTCAACATAGATCTTCCTGTCTCTGTGAATTTGGATGTACCAAAATGTGTTACTTAAAGTTTCTTCTAGATAATATTTGCAGCTTCACATAAAGATATTTGACTGTAGATGTTCCTAGTCATGGAACACAAAAAAGTATTTCTGAATCTGAATTTTGATTGATATTATACTTTCTCTTGATTCGAAAAAGTTCTTAATTCCTTATCCGTAATCTTATAATCTCAAGTCAGCATTAAATAGTTATCAACACCAGTATTGATAAAAAAAGTCTCCATCCTATCTTTCCATTATTCATAATCATTTCCATCAAAAACAGGAGGTCTGGTAGGATTTAGATTATCAATAGAACCAACATTTAAACCTCCCATTATTAAAAAATCTTTGGCACACAATCTTGTTAGTAGTAAGAGTTGTAAACAAGGAATATTTTCTAAGCACAAAAATATAGAGCAAAAGAATATCGACAAAAAAGTGAATCCGAACTATGAGTTTCAACAACAGATTCCGAAAAAAATATGAATCTGGAAGTGTGAATCCAAAAATTCAATTCTGAGAATTCCCTTCTGAATTTAATCGTGAGATTCTTTCAAATTGAACCAAACTCTCTGATACCAATTGTTAGGATAATATGTATGAGTATGATATACTCTATTATACCAAACGTAGAATCGAAATACAAATGAGATTCTCAAAATATAAGAGGGGGGGGGGTGAGTTGTATCTTTTAAAAATTCTTTTGGAACTTTTAAAGATGGTTATGTTTAACAAGGATAAACAAGATAATTTACAAGACCTATATAAGTTCTCGTCACATACTATATTACAGAAAATTGATTCCCGAAATGAAACTTATCTAAGGTTTAAAAAGATGACCATTCTACAATAAATCATATAGAATCTTACTATATCAGATTACAAGAGTAAGGATGTACAAGATAGTTATACTTTCCATAACAATAAAAATGCAGCAGAAAAACAAAGTAGTAAAAATAAAACTAACAAGTATAACCTCTTTTTTCCCAAAGAAGTGGGTATCCAACAACCTTGGATAAAAGTCCCTTAGTTTATACTATCATGAAAGTTGGTCTTACCCACACCTGGGTAAGCCCTCGATATGAAGATCAAAGTCTCTCTTGTGATCCCTGCAAGACCTCAACTATCAAGTAGTCAACACCTCTGTCTTCCTCAGCAAAGAAGCCCTCAACTTCAAGGTGTTGGAACCTCTGTCTTCCTATCCCCGAAATCCCTGAACTGTACACAAAAACAATCAGAGTTGCACGATGAAAATATGCACAAGGAAAAGATTGAATAATCTGTTCAAACTTTCTACACGATGCTTAAGAGTTGATAAAAGACTCTCTCTCTAGAAATCACTTCAGGAAGTTCTGAGAATCAAAATTCCAAAAAGTACTAAGCATGTTCAATTGAGCTCCTATTTATTGGTGAAGCTCCAATGGTTGTCTCCCTCCTCCATTGGTCATATTTTTCCTTGAATTTTGAAGGGACCTGTACACATGTAAATCAAACAACAGTTAGTAAATTACTAAAAACACGATATCGTTCTATAATAGAAAAAATGTAAGCCTAACCAAAAACAGATATTTGTAATGAAGATAAATGAATGTTTGGAATGGACAAATTTAAAGTTTGGAGTGTAGGAAAAAAATGAATTCTGAGTCTGTAGTACTATGATATTCGGATTCTGTTTTGTAGGAATTCAGAACCTGAATTCTATAGAATTTTGGAGCCTGAATTTCTTGGAAATTCAGATACTGTATTCAAAAAAATTTGGAACCAGAACATACAAATTCCGGATTCAGAGTTCATAGGAATTCAGTGTCAGAACTCATAATATTTCGGATTCTGAATTCAGAGAAATCAGAGTGAGAACTTTGTACAAGTTCGTAATCCGAATTCATAATGAGAATTCATAATAATATTTCATCATCAGAATTCGTAATGAGACTTCGTAATTAGAATTCATCATCATAATTCATAGTGATAATTTTTAATCAGAATTCATCATCATAATTCGTAATGAGAATTTGTAATCAGAATTCATCATCAGAATTCATAATCAGAATTCGTAATTAGAATTCATCATTCGTAGTTAGAAATTCATGAATGTTCGTAATCAAAATTCAGAGTTGATGTTCATAAAAGTTCGTAACATGGAATTCAGATTAAAACATCATAAAAGTTCATTATAGGAATTCGGATTCTAAAACATAATGCTTCATGTCTATGTATTATACGGTTTCATCGTTTTTGGTTTCAATCCGAGTTTTATACTTAGAAAATTTATGATATGAATAATGAAATCATGGCAAGGGTAAATTTCCTTGGGAATGGAAATTTTCCTTATACAAGTAAAACATGGGTAAAATAAGATTTTCCTTTAAAATAAGGTGTTTTTGATTTTCAAAACAAGAGGAATGGTAATTTCATAAGGATATCCTTAATGACTTAACAATATCCCCCTTGAATGAAGGAAAGGAAAAAGTCATAAGGAAAACCTTATTGACTCAATAGGGAAAAATATCTATATGACCCCATTAAATTCCATTTCATGTACATATGATGAGACACCCCTTTCTCCCTCATAATTATTTTTATAAATTCTTATGTCATGCTGTCACACTGTCGAAATTGCACCGATTTTCCAAGCCAGTGTGATTTTGTAGTAAATACCATTCCCATATCTCTATCAAGGGTATTCACCTCTATTCACATTTACGTATTGATTATAAAGTGTCATGTATGAATTCCACATTCCTTAATCTTAGAATAAATGATGAATTTTATGAATCCATGTTATATGATCCATGTTGCACACTTATGCATGAAATGAAATGTTTATGTTTGGTGCACCCTCATAGAGATCCAATGCATTGGGTAAAGTATACTATCAAGATACGTCATATGCAATGGGTGTTGACTCATGATAATTCATGTGTAATGATGTTTTACTTGTTCTTCATAGGCAATGAAGATTTACTCATTCTCTATGTGCAATGAGCCATGGCTCATGCTAATTCTATGTTAGGTGTTGTTTCCACATTCCCATGTTATGATTATCATGCTTTATCATGCCATTATGTTTATGCTTCTACTGTTCTCTATTGATATACCTATTGTCTAACATGTATTGTATTCCTCACGTTATTCCATGATTATCACCTTACTGGGCTTTATAGCTCACCCTTTTCATATGCTTGTCCTCAGGTTATCCCATTCAATGCAATGTACGTGGGAATGTAGTGGTCATGTAAAAGACGATTTCAATAAAGATGTTGTATTTGATGTTTTAATTTGTTATGTAATGTTCTTATGCTGCAAAGACACTAGACCTCTAGATATTCCATGTTGTATCATGTTAAGGTTTTATGTAATAAATCAAGTTTAATTTTAAAATAAAAAGCAGGGTTGTCATAATATTTATCTGGTATCACTATAGGTATCTGGAGGAGTAATAAATCGAGGATTTCTACCACACATATTATAAAAGGCATTAACAAATTTTTATATCCTTATGAGGACATCATACATACAATATTCAAGAATAATCATAAATGTTGTCCTATATATTTTAGAAACTATTTCTAATAAATTTTTGAACATTAATTAATATTATACATGCTACATGATCATAAATTTCCAAAAGGCACCAGAAATTAGAGCATCTTTAAAACTAGCCAAGGAAGTTGAAAACTATGAAACAACAATTTATAATGATCATAAAATAATATCATTTTATATTAATTACACTTATATTAAAGGATTAAATCATTTTATCCATAATTTTATCTTTCTATATTAAAATTTTAACTATCTCATAATTAGAACTAATAGTGGGAAAACATCAATTTTAGGACCAACAACTAGAATAGGTATATCAAGAGTTTGTATGACTGGTACCATAATAGTAAAAGGAATGGGAGGTCTCTAGACAACCAAATCCATTAATTTAAATAAAATAATCATAAATGAGACTTACTTAGACTCAATACTTGATTCCTCTTTAGAATAGTCAGAGTAAAAACTTTGAACATCGTTTTGTAATATATAAATATGGGTTATCAACCATTGATTATTTCAAAATACTTGATAAATGGATCTAAATACAATACCGTAAGTATCCTTTGAAATATTTATGATATCCTCCATATTTTCCCCAATATAATGATAAAAATATCTCATGGTTTAATTTTTAGACACATATATTATTACACTAAGATTCCTGATATCTTGTATGGTTTATTGGAACTTAAAGAAAAGAACCTTCCTTAAACAATAAATCATAACTTGAGTGAAGATGTCACTCCAAAGGGGATAGATATATAAAGATATAATATTTATGCCTTTGAAAAACTAATCAACTTTAGTATGAAAATTTGGAACAACTGAAGGATCTGAGGGGGAAGATGGAAAGTGCTTATAGATTTTGCTAAACTCGAACATGATTACCAAAATAATTCATAATTTGTGTAAATATTCCTTCACTTTATACTTAAAATACATAAATTTATCATGTACATTATGATACATGCTTCATTTCACCATTGGAATAATTTGGTTCGCATCACGTTGATAAGAATATATGTCCCCTAACCCATTAAATTCAAACTTGGTAGGATAGAAATCCTTCAAATGTATACCTATTTATTTCATATTCTCATGCTATGTGGAACTTCATTCAAATATTTCTTGTTTTAAATGATGGACTAATTTTATATTCATAATCATCTATGTTTGGATAAACAATAATCCATCCAAATTATCAAAATCAACTATTGAAATAGGGGACTCCTTGAGTTCATTGAAATCATCCATAAAGTATTTTATGTACTATTTTAGATCTTTAAAACATTACTTAATATTATCAAAAACTACATGGAGATCATAAAAAATGACTTTATTTTTGAACTCCATGAACACATACTAACCAAGGGTGCATCCTCATGTAAAATTATTGGTGGTGATATTATAGGTAAATACGGTGTATGAGAGTGTTAAATAGTCCCTAATACTGGGAGGACTAGTTTGGGATATACCTAAAACTGAGAGTGGGGTGAATTAGTGTTGGGAACTTTTGAAAAAAATTCCATATTTCTATCCATGTACCTCTTGACCTGTTAGGATCTTGACTCTTGTTTTCTATTTTCCCTGTCATATGAAATAATAGATAGAAATAAAAATATTCACATGATATTTTTACAAGTTTCACTTCTCAATAAGAGAAGATACATCATTTCCATGGATGGTAATGACCCATTCATATATTCTCTACTATAATGTGATATGATCTTATAGTGGATCGATTAGGAAAAAAATCCTCAAGTCAGTGAGGATCCCTTCACTTGGAAAATGGAATGAGAAAATATATTCCTAGTGTGAGTCCCTATGCTCGAAGGGGGAAGGGAGATAATACTCTTACAACATTCATCAAGTAGGACATTCCCTTTCTTTTGTTGGTTCATTATACTTCCATCTATGACATTATTCATCATTCATTAAAAGGTACATTATTCTTTGATATTTTGGGACCACTTCTTGGTTAATTGCATTGATGTATGCAAGAAACACTCCTTTTCACTTTCTTATTGTCTAGTTAAAAACCAATGGCCCTAGTACCTCTAATTTATTCTTCTTTATTGATACAGACTTGTGAAATCTTCTTCTTCTTTCTTGGATTGAATCACATATACATACGTGATTGTCCATGAAATGAAGATCATCTCACTTGGCATCATGAAAGTTAATTACATTCATCTTGTTCAGGTATGCATGTGATAATGCATATGGAATTTAGGTTGAATTCTTATCTTAAATAAAACTTCTTCTTCTCACATGTGCACAACAATTTGGGTTATTTATTTAATTTTATTGACATGTGAATGTGTATTCATGATTAAATGAACTTAATCTTTCTTACTCTTATGTAAAAACCCTAATGGGTTTAGTTGTTTAAGCACACTCACAGACTCTTTCATAATCTTTAACTAATTTTCTTAAACCACACTGAATGGGTAATATCCCATGAACAGGTTCTTCACAGGTGCCCACAGACAAGATTCCTCATTCCTTTTCATGTATGTGTGCATATGAACATGCACTTCCCCATACATTTTTGGGTCTCCATACTGAAAAACCCACATTATTTATTTAAAAACTGCATGTGTGTGCTTGAAAGAGATCTCAACCCTTACCTTCCAATATCATTCTTTAAAAATGGACCCCTACAAAATATAATAGATGTATTGTAAAAACAGTGGGGGTTACCAATTTCTTTGTGAAACTAAGAGGCTCACTGGTATATTCTTCATGAAAGTGATTCATGGATCATTCCTGCAAAAGGACATGCAGTTCTTCTTCATAGAACCATAGTGGAATGCGCATCAGTCTGCGCAAAGCATAAAAAAGATGACATGCACTGATTCCGGGCCTCCAGGATTAACACCATGAGACACATCGCGGGTTTTTTTGGAAACATATATTGTGTTTGCGGGTACCGATTCATTGTGAAGTGGTTTGAGTGTGTGTAAAACAAAATAGACACTCATGGGATGACTTATTCGTAGGGAAGTAGGCTTACAAGAATCCTTGATTTCACTTCGCAATGTGATTCCCAGAGTGGTGATCTATTTTTAAAAAATATGAGTTCTCATGAATACAAGGATAATAAGATTCAACAGGGCAGATCCTTATCCTTTTATAGGTGAAAGCCACTCTTCCTTTTGTGTTCAAAATCCTATAGATATGACACATATATCACAGTTTGAATGCCTGAGATCTTCATATTTCTAAAATACTCAAACATGTGGATGAGATGTATCAAGATCCTCTGTTGTTTTCCTTTTCTAATTAGTGATGAAATATCTTTGTACTTGTATTTAAGATTTATTGAATCTTGTTTTCATTCCATGCTCAATTCCACATGGCCCTCGAAAACTTTATTTCCCCTTCCTTCAACATTCTTAACCATTTTATTGTATCCATGAAAATGTCAATATATTCATGATCCTGATTTGATCCAGTGATCAACATGATCCTCATATAATATCCAGTTGTTTTCCATGGTGATTGGGTCATCTTCTCCGATGAGTAGCCTCGACTCTTGCGTGCAGTGGTGGGGGAAGAAGACGATGTGGTTTAAATAAGAAGTTGTGGGACATAAGACTGTCCTCCTTGATATATGAATGGTGCGTGATGGATGACTGTTGTAAATTTGATTGTGGGAAACATATGGGATAGAAAATGAGGATCACTCCCATGTTTTTATGTGGTGAACAGTACCCACATTTCCTTGTCCCATATCAAGACAGAGATGCAGGGAGGCTATAGTTTATCAATAAATCCACACCAAATTTCTCTTATAATTATCCTCCCCTATCCACAGTACCTCCACATACTATTTTCTTTGACCACTCTCTTCACCCACCATATTCATTCTTCAACCCTTACTCTACGAGCATGCTCAGCGCCCACTCTCTATGGCTTGTGGCCTGGCTCTAGCGAGCTTTCCAATGGGCCCAGTTGAATTTGTTCTCTTATTAGCCTTGGGTTGAGGCTGGATAGCTAGATTGTGGTCTAGAAAATTTGTTATGTGTGGACAATAAAAATACTTAGTAGAAAAAAATGTATCATGTAAAATGAATTGCCACATTTTAACGCAATCCAACCCACATATTGAAACCTTTCTCTTCCTCTTCTAATCTTCTTCAATCACCATTCTTTTACATTTATTTTTGGGATTATCAATTCGAAATAACATCAATAATTCTTAAAAGTATTCTAATTCTATATTTTAAACAAGGCATCATACTTTGATACATGTTCTTTGAACATTATGACTAGTGAAAAAATTGTCTGATTTGTCACAACATGGAGAATTTACCCAACTTTCCATAAAATTATATGAATTAAAAACAATTCTAGAAACATCATCACTTAAACCAATCTCCAATCAATTTGGAGACCCTTCTTCATTTTGATTAGTATTGAAAATTGTTGAAAATAAATACAACATCATACATAATGTTTTCCCAACAATAACAACATCAAAATATTGTTCTCCATAACTAGATTGTCTATGAATAATTAGATCCACTTTATGAGCTTCAACATCATCCTTATATATTGCCTGAACATGTAAAACCACATGCATAGTGTTGACTATCCCCTCCCGAGGATCAAGACAAGTTTTCTTAAAACAATGTTAACATAATAGCCTATATAAGTAGATTTAACAACACTAGAAACGTTCCCCTCAATAGTTTCTACTTCATGACTTTTAAATAGCTCAAGCACAACATGACTAGTAATTGAAACTAAAGAATCAGATATGATATCAACACCCTCTTTATCCACCCTCACAAATACCATCTCAATAGGAGATAAATCCCTAGGTTTTTAAGTTTGGTATAGAACCCCCTTATCTATAAGCCCATGTCCAATAGGTTTTGAGGAACATGAAAAAGAAACCCAAATGTACCGAATAGTATTCAAAAAATAATAATTCGATACATTTTTTTCTTTTGTGTCATTTTATTACATATCCATAATTCAATTAATCCATATACTTCTTCCAAACTAGGGACATAAGTATACCCTAAGCATATTAATTCAATTTACCTTTCCCTTTACAACTGTTTTGCATAAAGTTAGTCATATATATTTTCATATTGTGATTCAAATTGTTGATCAGAAAACAGAACAAATATATGTCCGGGAACTAATCATTCTCCATATCTCTATCTCTTTATGTTGATCTAGTTTTCAAAAACATGATAATAACATTCCACTAAGGTTATATATCCTTTATAGTAATCTTATTTAAATCAAAATTTCAAAATATTAATTTTGAAACATTCATTCGTCATACATAACCCAACACAACTATGGTCTGACAATAATTAAACACTCCCTAATGGAAAAAAATGAAGGAACTTGACCAACTAAATAGAAAACAAAAAATTTATTTCCATTAATATTTATAGAGAGAAGATTCTCTATATAGTTGAATGAAAATCCACATTTCTCATAAATATTTTTACATATTCCTCAAATCGAAAATTGTATTTCTTATAGTCGAACCAAATATCTTATAATTGAAACTAAAGAACATTATTTTATATAATTTTGGAAAGATTTTAGAAAATAAATTTGAACTTCCTAACTAGAATTATAATCAATAAGATAGCTTTATATTTAATTAGAAAGTCAAAATATCCCTCATCCTTAGGATTTTATTTTCCCTTAGTAGAATGGTTGGTTACAGGTTGAGAAATGTAACATCCCATGTAGATAAAGAATATGACATTTTCCTATTTATTAATATTTGAGAAATAAATATTAATATTACATTAAACTGGATTATTTTTCTGATATCATACTCAACATGAAACAATGGGTTTCATTGAAATGTTATGTTGCACACATCTTTGAGTTATACCAAAAAATAATATAATAATATTATCATTTAAATAGTATCTAACACTTAGCCATTTTATTGGCTGGAATGAATGGAACTAACTAAAATATTATTAAACATTTTTGTTAAATGATTTTACTTTTATTCGATAAATTTTAGAGGATTAAAATACGAATTAACTCGATTTTAATAATTATATACTTTAATATTCTTTAAATTGTCGATTTACTTTCTTTTGATGGTGAAAACATTTTAAATATAGGTTTTTTCACATTTATATGTTAAATTAGAAAAACTAAACTACTTCATTAGAAGTGAGAAATCTATATTTACTTTTGGACAATTTTTTTTATTCTTCTAATAAAGTTAAATTTTAGAAGAATAGTGAAAAATACTGCATTTTAATACAATACCGCCTTTCAATATAATTTATTTATATGGATATATTATATTGTAAATTGGGTTTAAAGTGTAATTAGATTATTTTATACGATTAAATCCAATTTTGATCATTGGTAGTAATTTTACCTTTTAATTATAAATAAACAGAAATCAATTTTTGGATAGTTATTATTTCATAAAAACAAGCTTTTTGGGTTTGACAATGGGAATTAATTTTAAATTAATTTCTATAACATAAATGTATTGAATTTGGAAAAATATATTCCATATTCAGAATCAGAAGGTTCAAATTGTTTAAACAAGTATCTTTTATTTTTAGTCATTATGAATAATAACTTTAGTAAATATTTTATTTACCATGTTTGAAAGTTAAATATGGTAAATAAGGGTAAAAATAATATTAAAATAATATTAATTTACCCTTAAAAATGTCCTAAACATATTTAATGCTACATATCAAACCATGCGAATCCTTGGGTCGATTTTGGGACCCCATGGAGCCACTTGTAATTGAAAATGACACTTTATAAAAAATAATTTAATGTTAAGGAATATGTAACACAAATAACTATCTTTTTGTAAAAAAAATTTCATATGGGGTTATATACTAGATCTACAAGCAAATAAAAATTCAATGGAAAGATGAAAATATTTATTAATTCATGGGTTATTCCTATATAATTTATAGACATCTAATAAATAATTTTATTTATGACTCAATGAGGATGTAGTGATTTCATTTTTAATGAATTTTTTAAATATATTATATTATTAATATTAAAATAAATTTATATTCAAACATTTTCTTCCAGAAATGAATTTTAGGGATACTTATGACTTTTTATCTTTGAATTAATGAAGTTGTTTTTAATAAAATAATGTTGTTATATATTTTTTAAAAGTCTTTATATGAATAGATTATAAATTGATATAAATGCATTTTTAAATAAAATTAATATTTTATTAAATGATAAAATAATCCTAAAAATATAATATTTGGCCAAATGATACAAATGAGGTTAGAAAATAAATTAATGACCCAATTTGGATATCTTGTATTTTTATAGTAAATATGTTAACATATATTATGAATATAAAAGAGGACATAGTAAAAGTTAAATTAGTTAACAATGTTTTACAGCTAAAAGATAAGTTTAATTTTATGCCCTAAACTTGTATAAAACCCACTGGATAAGATGATTGAGAAAAATACTCACCTTAATTTCAAATTAAATTAGTTGGGGACATTTTTAAATCAAAATTCAGGTTATAATAAAATACTGGATTCAAACATTCCAAAATAGCCCTCCTCCCCCATATTTAAAGCCATCACCTCTAACCATTACTCACACCTCTCAAACTCCCATGGATCGTCTAGAATCTACCCAAAAAAGATCCCAACATCCCTATATTACACCAATAATCCTTATTAATGGCATAATCCACTTCAATAAATCCTTTTGGTTAAATCCAAATGAAGTTACCCGTTTTTAAGGTATCATCTTATCTCAAGTTCTTTTCTTTCATTTTCCTTCTCCAACACCCTAAACTCTATTTATTCCATTATTTTATAACAAAAATAGTATCATAAATATCCTAGTATGTTTTTAAGAGATATATTTGAACTACACTTCAACACATGTCCATCTAATGGATAAGAACGTACTGTTTCTGTGGACGGTGAACTACTGCCTCACAAAATGATGATTATTCAATTATCTCTTACTGCCTCTGATGGTAGCCATTAAGGTGAAACTGTATTTATATGTAATATAAATTATTTTTATATTGTCTCTATTCTTCTGTATTTTTCATTTATATAATACCTTTATGGTTTCCATATTGGGTAAATATGATAATTTCATATGAGGATGTACAGACTACCTCCCCCCTTAAAGCTAAATGACTCGTTCATACCATACATGGAATGTATAAAAGTATTTTGTTAAATAATATATGTAAATTAAATAAAATATGATATTATACTATAATAATAATATACCTATTTATCATTTTGTTATAATTCCATTAAAAATTTTAAAAAACTAAATGAATGTAGCGTTCATGCGTATGTACGGCTTACCGTCTCCATGAACAATGAATTTCATTTTCATATATCCAAATGATATGGAATATTATAAAAATATATATAATGGATATATATTATACATATTATATCTAAAAAATTAATATAATTCTATGGATAATGTACTTTTGACCCCGTGGACATTTATTAATCATAACATGTTCATTTATGGATACAAGTTCTGAACATCGAAAAATTGTCCAACATGAACTCAAATAATAAAATAAATTTCATAATATGGTAAAATTTTATATAAAATTGATAATAAACTTGAAAAATATCTTTTAGAATGTATAAATTAACATAAGTTTATTATTCAGGAAGAACAAGGAACATACATGATAAGTCGGATCTGTGGTATGGGGTTTTTATCTCACTTTTTTTTCGCATGGGATTCATGATCTATTTTACACTATTTAATTTCTTGTGGTTCATGTAATTACAATTATTTCATTCATTTTGTAATATTATTTAATTTATAGCTATTTATATCTCCATTGTATGCTCATTAATTCATGTCGTGTATATTCCATAAGTTTCCAAATCAGTAAGGGAACCTTTCACCCTTCTCTTCTAGTCAAAGACTTCTTTTATGTTATGTATTTAAATTAGAATTCTCACATTTAGGGATATGTTCTTATATATAATTATTGATGTAAATTTTAATTCCATGTGATGAGATACCCTTTTCACTCTCATAAATTTTTTTTTTAAATTTTTAAGTGACATTGTAAAGTTTCTGAATATTTTGTAATGGAACATCATAACCTATTTACAATTATTTCGGTTAAACATTTAATTTTTGATTATGTCATTATTTTAATATGTGATAAATAACTCTAATTTTTTTACACTTAAAATGAAAATATATTAGGTGTATTAATTTTTTTAACATATAATTATATCATCGATTTATCATTAATATAATAGTACAATATTTGTAAGGGACTACAAATTAATCTCTTTTACTTGATTAATATCTAAATATTATGGAACTTTATTATCCTATGAGGTGTAAATACCAGAATATAGGCATTTTATATCATGAATTTTCATATTCTCATGAAATTTATAGTTTTATTTGATGTTATTCTTTAATTCAAGAGTTTCTCAATTGGTGAAGGATTCTTTAACTAAAACATCATCTTATATGTTTTAAAGATTTAATAATTTAAATAATTCTCTTTCATTGCCATGTTTTAGAAATCATATTAAGGATTTATTTATACGGACATGATTGGTTTAATGTGTAAATTTCTTTCAAATAATTTTGAGTGGTATGGGTCACTTTGATTCAAAACTCTTATTTTTTTAATTTTTTACATGAATTGATTATTTTAATATCTAGAAATTATATATTGTTATTGAAACGTTAACATGATATCTTCCATTATGCTGGTTTTATGTGTTATGAATATGTTATGGATATTGGGAATTGATTACCTATATGGGTGGTTCCATGATAAAACATGGGTGTGTGAGCCTGAGATAGCTCTATAATACATTGGTTAATGTGATGTGGGTAAGCATTAATGTTTCTCCAAATATTTATAATGAATATACTATGATGGGTATTCCAAGTGTTACCACCTATGTAGCAGTGAAAGCTAAAATGTATGTATATTATAGATATCACACGTTACATTTATGTTTTTTGATATCTATGTCCTATTCATAAATTTTATAATTTTGTGAGTTATGTTAAAAAGATTATATTTTAAGATTTAAATGTATGATTTAATTGATTTTTATGTATTCATGGACAAATATTTTCCTTCCTCATTTTATATCCCTTACTGATATTTTTATTCTCATCCAATGTTCTTTAAATGTCTTCCATAGGACATAAAGACGCATGGGTTCAAGGATGGGATCGAGGAAAAGTAATGATGTCTAAAACATGGAACTAGAAATATTATGAGATTTTATTTTGTGAAAAAATGGATACTCAATAGAAGTGTCTACATTTAAAATTCAAGTTATTATGTATAAGTTATGATACAATTCTTTAAATCTATAAACCTGCCAAGATCCTTAATGTGAATTATTAACATAATTAAATATTATGTGATGTTTAAGACCAGGGAATTAATGTTAGTATCAAAGGTCGGTTTAGATAAATTTAGAGGTAAGGGTGTTATTTAAGCATTAGTGACACAACCATAATGGTTAGTATATGAGAAAGAGTAATATTTGTTTTAGATAAATCAAATTTGTTTCAGAAAACCTGAATATATATATATTAGTGTGTAACCCTATCATAAGATATTATATAATGAATTTTCTTATATACTTACAGTGACCTTTTTGGTATTAATAAATGGCTGGATATAGGAAGCACCAATGTAATAATGGATGTGGAGAAAACTGTGAGGGTTTTCTAAATAAGAAACAAAATGAAATGGGAGATGTAATGAGAACTACTATGGTTATTCTCAACCATCTATATGGACTCCTAATTGACCACCTGAACCTTGGTGATTTTTATAAGGTAGCTTATATTCAATAATGAAAATCCTACGAGGTTCTTGTAATAATCATAATGGTATGTTTATTCAAAAACCAATTTGTCAATGATGTGGAAAGAAATACTTAGAAAAATAAATCAAAGGGAAGGGAAGATGATTAAAATATGGAAATGATGGTCAAAAAGTAAGAACCTACCATGGAAAATGGAAGCATCCAATTTAATCTAATAATGGGAAAGAAGTTCTTTTCGAAGGATCTATTGAAAGTTTTAAATGTGGTGAGCATGGTATTCATACAAATAAATGTCCTATGAAAAAGGCTCAGGAGTGGTATTAGTAGGATCATAAAAATAAATGTTTATAAATTCCTAATTCCAATCCAATTGAAGATGAGGAAACTGAAAATGACCAATGAAAGATATGGATTACATTTCAGCAGATGTTTTGGAAATATTGAATCTTGGGATATGATTTATGATTTTTTTAGGAAATAGGTTTTATAAAATAAGTTGTAAAAGAATTGTTAATGGGTCATGAATAATGTTTAATGAGTAATAAGTCTCCATATAAGGGATTCAAGAGTAATATTAGATTTTAGAATGATGATATACTTAAAAATATTGTTTCTCTTTTAATGATGGGATTACATTGGATAACTTTTTCATGACTGTGTAACTCTAATGTTTGATTTTTGAAAATTTTATTCAGGGAATAATTTTATTTTCTTTATTAGATATAGTTATAAAGATCCATTTGGGTTTATATGATCTATTAATTTGAGGCAATTATAGGTTATTAGATTTTGGGATGAAAATGAAAGGTATGAGATAGCATTTTTTTGTTAAAATATGTTATAGTTTATTTTGAGGAATTTATCTCACTTTATCTAATGTTATAAAAATATATAATTTTTTAAAAAGGACCACATGTAGACCATGTGACAACTCGTCGTGTCGGACAAAGCTTCGGGAACCGAATCCCCAACCAAAGTGTTATTGGGATATATCGCATACCACTAGACTACATGATGTCCCAAGTTAGTATGACTAATTATTTTTAGTTAAATGATTTTACGGATCAAGAATAAGTTGATTTTGGGATCTTATGTTATATCAAATGGATATCCTTATTATAATAAAATAATATTGTAATTATGTAATAATGGTTATTTTTGGAAGACGTTTTCTCTTTTTGGAATACAATATTCTTAAAGAAAATAGAATACTACGAGATTTCATTTGAGGAGTATTGGTAGAATTTCAATTTGGAAGAATATATGTTTCTTTATTTTTCACATATATAAATTTGGGTTATTTATGGAAATTATTATCTTATCAAAGAGAATATGAGATTAGGTTAATTAATTTTAAATATGAGACTTTAAGAGTACCCGAAGTTATTTAGAGACAAATGTTAAGATTTGTGAGAAAGACTATGTGATCAAATCATATGAATTTTGGGTTTCAAACATATTTTAGATTATCATGAAAAAAATTAAGGACAATTGTTTATTGAATGGTATTTCTTGAAATTTGGGTATTGTTGGTTAAATTCAAGAGATTAAGAGTATTGATTCTTTTTATAAAAGATTATCATTTTTTGGGTATTATCTTATCTTGTCCTAACAAATTTGTTTTTGGTTAATGTCTAAAGATAGGGGAAATATATATTTCAACTTTTATAGATTATTTGATTACCTTGATGATTATTCTATCATGTCATGTGTGACCAAGTCATTTTGAATACACATCATTTGGAGAAAAGAAGAGTTTGTGTTAGAAAATTATTAAAGGATGTAACTCTCTATGAAAATTAAGTATATTTCCTTATGTCTTTATTAAATCTCTTATATAAATTCTACAAATTTATTAAATCAAACATAAAAACCAAAAACTTTTTCTATTTCCTTTTTTAACTGGGAAACCAAAGACCATTTAACTTATCATATGTTTATTGTTTTCTGGAAATTAACGTTCTCCTAATCATGTTTTCTATCGCTCTCCATCAGAAGTTGACACTTAGTTTCTCCTCCAGATCCATGTTTTCATGGAATCCTAGTATATGTTATCTTTGGGAGACCTTTGTTACTTATCTTTCATTCTTTTAATGTGATAGTTTTATTTATATTTTTTCTAATGTTGTACTTTCAATGATGTTTCAGAGCCCAATTTTAAAATTCCATGGACAAATTTCTCAAAATGGAATTAGGATGTAACATCCCCTGTAAATAAAGAGTTCTATTTTTTCATATTTATTAATATTTTTGAATTAAATATTAATTTTACATTCTAGGGGATGATATTTATGATTGCATACTCAACACGCCACAACGAGATTCATTAAAATCATACATTTCACATAACATTGATTTATACAAAAAAATAAGATAATAATATTACTATTTAAATGGTAGTTAATTCCTAGACATTATATTGGCGGGAATGAGAATGAATAACTACAATATTATTATAGATGTATTTTCAATTTTTTAAAATTTATCCGATAAAATTTACCGGAATAAAATAAGAATGAATTTGATTTTAAGCATGAAATACTCTAATATTCTTTAAGAGGTCGATTAACTGGCTTTTGTTGTAGAATGATGTTTAAATATAGTTTTTTTACATTTATATGTTCCAGTTGACTAAATAAACTAATTCATTATAATAGGGACATCAAAATTTACTTTGGGTAAAATTTTTCTATTTTTTTGATAAAGTTCATTTTTTGACGAATAGTGAAAATAATGAATTTTAATTCAAAAGTGGCTTTTAATATAATTTATTTGTACAATTATATTATTTTATTAATTATTTTTAAAGTTTATTTGTTTTATTTTTTTACCATTTGATCCAATTTTGGTCATTGGAAGTAATTTTACTTTTTAAATAGAAATAAACACATGTCAATATTTTGATAGTTATTAGTTTGTAAAAACTCACTTTTTTGTTTTGACAATGGGAATTAATTATAAATTAATTACTACAACTTCAGTGTTTTGAATTTTTAAATATGGTTTTCATATTTGGAATCAGTAGGTCCAAATTGTGTAAACTGGTAACTTTTTATTTTTAGACATTATGAATAACAACTTTAGTAAATATTTTATTTACCATGGTTAAAAGATTAATCTGGTAAATAATGGTAAAAAAATAAAATTATAACCATATTAAATTACCCTAACATGTTTTATAATCCTATGGTATGATATATGTATATCCATGGTCATCTTTGGGTCGATTTTGGGACCCCATGGAGCCACTTATATGTGAAAATGACACTTTATAAATATTAATTTAATGTTAAGGAAAATGTAACACAAAGAAATATCTTTTAGTGAAAAAAAATTTACATGGGGTTATATAAAAGATATATTAGAGTATAAATATTAATTGTAAAGATGAAAATATTTTATAAATCATGGTATTTTATTTATAATTATTAGTCATAAGATAAATAAATTCATTTATGACATAATGATGATGTAATGATTTCCTTTTTTATGAATGTTTTAAATAAATGACATTATAAATATTAAACTAAATTTATTTTGAAATGTTTTATGCCATAAAATAATTTAAGGGATAAAAATGTCTTTTTATCTTCGAATTAATGTGGTTTTTTTTGAAATAATCATGTTTTAGTTTATTTTTTAAAAGTCATGATATAAATAGTTATCAAATTGACATAAATTAGTTTTAAAACAATTAATATTTTATAAAATGAAATAATAATCTTAAAATTAGAATATTCATCCAATTGACTTATATGATGATAAAATTTCATTAATGATCCATTTTGGGTCGCTTGTCATTTTATTAGAAATATATTAACCATATAGAATGAATATACAAGATGACATGGTAAAAGTAAAATTTGTTAACCAAGGGTTAATGTTAAATAATAATGTCAATTTTATACAGTAAAATTTTCTAAAATTAATTTTCTGAGAGTATTTTGAACAATAATCACCTTTTATTAAAATTAAATGAGTTGGGGACCTTTTTAAATCGAAATTATTTTTTAATAAAATAATATATTCAAACATTCATAAAGAGCACCTCCTTCCCCTTATAAAAATCCATCACATCAAACCATTACTCACACCTCTCAATCCCCATTGGATCATCCAAAATCATCCCAAATAAGCTATAAAAAATCCTATATTACTCCTGTTATCCTTAACATAGATATAAGCTACTTCAAAAATGTATTTTTGGTTCAAACCAAAGGGAGATACCCGATTTAAATGTAACGACTTCTCTCAAGTTATTTTCTTTGATTTTCCTTCTCCAGCCAACTAAAATATCTTTATTCCATTATTTTATAACAAAAATAATATCATAAATAAACTAGTATTTTTTAATGAGAATTATTCTAACTACACATCCACACACCTCCACATAATGGATACAAAGATACTGTTTCTTTGGACGACAAACTACTGCCTCACGAAACGATGATTTTTCAATTATCTCCTAGAACCTATTAGAGTAGAAATTAATATAGAAATGTATTTCTATGTGATATAAATTATAATTATATTTTATTAATACTTCTATATTTTTCATTTATATCATACATTTATGGTTTCGATAATGGGAAATTCAATAATTTCATATGAGGAAGTGTGGACTACTGCTCCCTCAAAGTGATATGACACGTTCATGCAATACATGGAAAATATAAAATATGGTTCTAATGAACTAATTTTATTTATATAAAATATGATATTATACTGGAATAAAAATATATTTAAGAATTATTTTGTTTTCATTTCATTAAAAATAAAAACAATGAAATGAAAGTTGCGTTCATGTGTACGTACATCTTACCGTCTCCATGAACGGTGCATTTCATTTTCATACATAAAAATGATATGTAATATTATAAATAAATATATAATAAATATATATGATATATATTATATCTAAATAATTAATATATTTCTATAGATAATTGAATTTTTACCCCATGGACAATTTGTAATTATAACAACTTCATTTTTGAGGTAAGTTCAGAACATTAAAAAAATGTCCGATATGAACTCAAATAATTAAGTAATTGTTATAGCAAGGTAATAAGTGATATAATAGAAATATTACGCTTTAAAAGTTTCCTAATAAAGTTGAAATTAACTTATGTTTATTATTTAGGAAGAAGAAGGAACATACAAGACATGTCGGACTTGAGGTATGAGGTTTTCATCAGACTTTTTATTCCCGTGAGATTCATTCTATATTTGCCACTATTTCATTTTTGATAGTGTATGTACTTCTCATTAATGTTATTTATTGTTTAATATAATTTAATTTCTGTGTATTTTAATATTCATTGTATGATTCTTCATTTATGTTGTCTATTTTTAATGAGATACTAAATCGGTAAGGGAACCTTTCACCCTCTTCTTATTATCAAAGACTTCCTTTAAGGTATGTCATTAAATTTCAATTATGATATATTGGGATATGTTATTTTACATCTGTATGGATAAAATTATATTAAAATTTGATGAGAGATTATTTTCTATAACCTCAACTATTTTTTCTTAATTTTTATGTGATGTTGATAGGATGACATGTTTTTGTAAGGTATCATCTTTTCCCAATTTCAACTCTTTTGGTTAAACTTATAATTCTTTATTATGCAGTGCTATGAATATGTGTGAATGAACTCTAATTGTTTTAAACATAATATACACATATATTGGGTTTATTTATATTTTTCACACATAATTATTTCATTGATTTATCCATAATCTAATGATACAATCTTTGTAATGGACAACATCTCAATCCCCTTTCATTTAGGCATATCTTGATATTGTGCTAATTTATAGTCTAATAGGGTGTGTATATACAACCATTTTTACATTTTATATCATTAAATCCAATATTACCATGATATTTATAGTTTTAAATAATGTTATTCTTTAATTTAAGAGTTTTTAAAGTGGTATTATATTCATTAACATAAACATAGTTTTAAATGTTTTAATGATTAAATACTATAAATCATTCTCTTTCATGTACATGTTTTAGAAATGATTTAAAGGATTTATCAATATCGACATGGTTGTTTTAAAGTGTAAATTTCTTTCAAAATTTTTATATTGGTATGGGACACATTGATTCAAAACACTTATTTTTAAATGTTTTAAATGAATTGATTATTTCAAAATCTTGAAATAATATTTTGTTATTGCATTGTGGAAATTTTATATTTCCTTTATGCAGGTTTTATGTGTTATTAATATATTATGGGTCTTTGGAATGTTTTACATATATGTGTGGTTCCATGATAAACCTAGGACATATGACCCTGATATATCTCTCTAATGCATTGGATAATGTGACATAGGTAAATGTTAATTTTTTTCTTAAGAGATTTATGGAATATACTATGATGGGTAATCCATGTGTAACTACCTATGTAGCTATTAAAGCTAAAATTTATTTATGTTTTGGATTCTACAAGTTACCCTTATGATTTATCATTAATACGTGTTATTCATAAATCATAAAATTTTGTGAGGTATGTCTAAGATACTATGTTTTATGATAGAAAAATATGATTTCTTTGATTTACTTGTATTCACGAACTAATGTTTTCTTTCCTTATTTTATATCTCTTACAGATCTTTTTATGCTTATCCCATTTTATTTAAATGTTTACCACATGACATAAATATGAATAGGGACAAGTATAGGATCAAGGAAAAGTCATGATATCTAAAACATGGAACTTGATATATCTATTTTTTTATGATTTGTAAATTTATGAAAAAATGGATCATGAGTAGAAGTATATATATGTATTATTCATGTGGTTATTCATTACCTATGACCTAATAATTTAAAGCTCTAAACATGATAATATCCTCAATATTAATTATTAACATAATTCAACATTATGTAATGTTTAATTCTTGGTCCTTACAAGAAATGACGAAGAGGTTATGGGTGATGGTCGGGCTTTTAAGAGGAAATATTTATGAAAATAGAAAACGGGTTGAGAGGTGAATAATCATTAGGTCACATTTCCAGGATCCTAATCATCTTTTTTACTAGATTAGTTTTGGTTCAATTATGAAAAATAATAACTTAAATAAAATATAAAAGAATGGGGTTCTTATATTCTAAAAATAATGACATTTAAAATAGAGAAATAAGATAAACTAAAATAATTTTTATAAATAATTAAAAATATTTCTTTAATAAATATGAAAATGATTAAAATTCAATGAAATAATATATATTATATTAATTTTTATTTTAATATACCCATTTTTCATTTAATAAAATCCAAAATTTTATATGCAAGGTTATTAGTAAAAATAACTGTTAAATAATTCCAATTAACAATAAACTCAAGGAAAATATAAGCTTTTTTAATGTGATATCTCATAAAATAATTACATAAGTCCATATTTATAATTATAGAATGATCTATTGGATTATTTATTGATGTTGATAACACTAGTTCTATCATATTTAATTGACACTTTATTATACTAGAATCTGAAATCCATTATAGTGCGTTTCATCTACAAAACTTACAAAAAATAGAAGAAGTTATATATTCCAGTTTAGTTGTAGATAATTTAGTAATGTATTGTTTCTTACTAGATGATAATAAATGGTATTTACCTAGATAATTATAGTTCTTGAGGTACTCTTCCTATATATTCTATAACTACTAATGTCGGTAATTGAATACAATGATAAATTAAAATCATATATTTTATTTGTCTAAGTATTCCTTTTAAGTTACCGTATCATGATTTTATATTTTTTGAGATAATTTTTCAAATATTCTTACATAGCCTATAAAATAGTACAATATTAATTTTATTCCTCATAAAAAAAATTATTTTTCAGATTCAAAATCATGATATTAGGAATAATATAAATGTACCTCATTAGTATGTTATAGAATGGACATGTTAATCTTTTGATTAGATGATAATATTCTTATTTCGGAAATGTGACTTCACTAGAATCTATAGAATCACCCCATGTAGTGTTCATTTCCCTCCAGTCTTTCTTTTTGTGGCGTTCAAGGCCTTCTTATAGGTGTTGAAACACTAGTTTAATGTGTCCATGTTTAGTCTATTCATATAATTTCACATCCATATACTTACCATTATACTTATTATATTAGGGGAAGGGTTTCCAAAAACGTCTTCTCTTTTTATATAATTATTTAAATTCATTGAAAATTGATAAATATCACTATATAAGGAAGAAATAATGAATATTATTTCACAGGTGACACAGATGATATAACTTATCAACATTTGATGTAATTTTTGGTGTTGATACTTTCAGATTAGTGTTCTATTTATTCGTTAATCTGTAATCTCTTACTTCTTATTCAATCGCATCCTTATACATCATTAATTTCTAATAAGATATTTTATTTTTAAATTCATATCTTTTAAAGATTGACTAGTAGAATTTAGAATGTAACACCATATTAATGGTAGTATTCATAGGATTTTTATATCCTGGTCTAGATCAGAAATATGTACTCTAAAAG
The DNA here is from genome assembly GCA_963277665.1 of Viscum album. Lineage (NCBI taxonomy): Eukaryota > Viridiplantae > Streptophyta > Magnoliopsida > Santalales > Viscaceae > Viscum > Viscum album. Next base: position 1,732,252,318 of record OY728161.1, on the reverse strand, counting down.
AATATTTTTTTTACAACCTTCATATATCTTCTATTTACTTTTTTGATACTCAATCCATTCATTATATAAAAGGTTTCAATCATCAATTTTGTTGTATCTTATTCTAGACCTAGAAAAGGTTATGTAACTTTAAAGGGAACCAATGCGATAGTTCACATTCCATACAATGTTTTCAAATGAGAGAATTGGTTGATTAATTATATAACTAGTAAATATATTATAACATACATTTTGTAAGAGTTTGTGTATCAAAAATATTTAGTGTCATCATCCCATGTTTTTGGTTTTGTCTATAGAATTTAATATAACTTCACAGCATTGATATGAACATTTAAACCATGGTTCTTAAGAGAAGTGGTCATCTACACCTTTTAGATGGCATAATTCCCAATATAAAAATTGTAATCTATTAAAATTCACAGTTATTATTTTATTTCGGTCATAAATTCAATTTGATAACATATCATTATACTTAAACCCTGGACAACTGATAACTCAAGAGTCAAAACCACTGATAGATGGTTGTATCAGAGGAATACTACACAATGGCTCAAAAGGGGATTTAATTAAGTTAATGAAATTTTCTTTTCTTTTAAAATTACCCACTTTTTACATATGACTAACTACTATCCTTTAATTTTAAAAAATATGTATAGGAAATAAAATTAATAAATGAATATGAAATAGTGATTAAGAGTTGTTCATTGAAAAAAATACAATAGTCCATTACAATAATGGTAAACTCCTTGACCTTTGTTATTTTCACTAAACAAACCCTTTTCATATGGTATTTATTTCATTTTTCAATGGAAAAATTTTCTGAGTGAAATAAAACAACATTTGTGACAACAACACGTGGGCTTTTTACCGAGTTCCAATAAATATTTATAAACAATATCCATAATTGTTATTTTAAGAGGATCCTTTTATGATTAAAGGTATGATTAGAAAGAGTGTTTACATATTTATCATGATGTTGTAAAATAAAACAGACAGAATGATGACATCAGTATGAGGGATGTAAATAATAGGTAAATATTTACGGCGAATAATTTTAGTATAGTAACATTGTTCAACACTACATGATTGTTTATTGTGAAGCTTCATATTATTCGTGGGTAAAAATAGAATCATGTAAGTTATTAGAGCGAGAGTAATACTTACTATAATTTTAATAGGGCCCTTATGTTATTCTCAAAAAAATGACTTCTTCTTCACATTCTATATTATTCGTTAAAACATGCAGAACATCATTTTAAACTATGTATAACTATTACATAAAATCCCTAGATCTTATTTTAAAACATGCAAGCTTTTCTTGTAAAATACATTAACAATAATAAATACATATAAATTTTTATTTTACTTGTTTCCTTTCTCGGTACATACTTATTTTTTATAATTTTTTAACAGAAAGAGGTAAACCAACATTTCAATATTTTTTGAAATAATTAAAAGATCACTCGGGTACTTCAATGGTACGAAATAAATGTTTAATCATGATTTAGAAGATTATAGATTCCAACATAGCTTATATCTACATATTTGTATTCACCCAGTCAATTATATCTATATAGATAAATTTTGGTTGGAGTGGAATTTCAAGAGGGGGTGAATTGATTTTCTACTTAAATGTTTGTTAAATTTTTTTTTATAAAGATCCCCAAAATTATGAAATGGACTATTCAATTAAGGCAGTAGAGATTTAAATGTCTAGTTGGTCAACATGTTTCTCAAAGATTGATTAGGACTTAGTTGAATTAGTGTCAAACACTTCTTCAAATTTTGAATCAAATTTACTGAATTAAACATATACCCACAGTAACAAAAACTAACTATTAATGTGAATGAAAAATAGTTTAATGTTTTAGAAGTTATAACCAGTAGAAAATAGATAAAAAAAAGAATAACAAAATATAGTGCATAGAAAAGTTAAACAAGAGGTTCAGTCTCAATCCATGACTTAATCCTCTCCACTTTGTGGTCACCCGCCACTAAGTAGTTTATATTAACATTAAAATTGATACCCAACCTATATCGGGCATCTCAAGAATTTTTACTAATGTTACAAGGTTCACACCCTCTACCACATTTCTTTGTGTAAATTATAAACAACATAGAACACACATGGTCTCTTCCACAATTATACGCGGGAAAACAAGGTGTAAGAGAAGTTTGATGTGAGGATTTCTTATATCCTCCAGTTTAAGCACAAGAGACAGTGTGCATGACACGAAAACTCACTTCTCAGAAATGTAAAATAGAATAACATAGTAGAGAAAATATGATGATATTGAGTTTAAAAGGCTCTAAATGTTTTCAGTTCATCTCTTGGATCCTTGAAGTGAATAATTTGATATTCGAGCCTTTTTCGGGATGTTGTCTCAAAATATATAGTGGCTCAACTCTAGGTTCTTGATTTTAAGAACTGAGAGTTCCGCTTCTTGTGTTGATCCATAGTTGAGGAAACACAAACGGTAGAAGTTATTTTTTCCCAAAATTATCTTCTTGTTACTTGTGGGTTCACAGTGTATGTTCTGGATTGTTCATCTTTGATCTAGTGAGTAAGTTTCTTTATATACCCAAAAACACATGTCATCATCAAGTCCACACTCCAATGTCATGAATTACACTTTCTTCTCTTTCATATTAGAGGTTAGATAACAGGTATAAGTACACCACATGAAATATTTCTCGTACTTCATATTGTCCCTAGATACGGTTTCTCGATATGTCTATAATCAGCATTAATTAATGACAGAAGAATTAAAGTTAGAAAATATGACTTTTAGAATAATATTTAGAATTTGAAAAATTGTGGTGTAGAAGAGTATGGTTGACAGGTACCGATAGCCTTCAAAATAGTATGATTCAATAGTACGTGCCCATCGACAACATTCATCATTAACCATCCCAATGGTAACCTTACATCCATAACTCTCCATTAGTATGCTTTCATTGGCGACTCTCCATTAGTATCCATCAATTGATAACTCTTTATTGGTAACCTTCAAATGATAACTCTTTATCGGTAACATTCAATTGATATCTCCCCATCAATAACCTTCCCAAAAGTAGCCTTGTATCGGGGACCTTCCATTAGTGACCTTACAACGGTGACCTTGCATCGATGACCTTTGCATCTATGATAGTTGTGTTGGTAACCTTTGCATCGGTGACCTTTTCATCGGTAACCTTTCATCGGTGTAATTTACATCTGTGACCTTTCCATCGTTGACCTTTGCATCAGTGACCATTGCATCGATGATCACTCTACAGAGAAATTTTTCACTCTATGCTTTAAACAAGAGAGCAGTGAGATTAAACGTACATAGTTATCACATTAATATAAACACGATTTTCACATGAATGATTATCTTGTAAGAGAAACATAATTATCACATAAATAAAACATGATTTTGGATTATCGATACATGATTTGGGATAATCAAAGAATGATTTGGAATTATCAAAATTGGTGAGTCCAACAATATCCCCTTTTTTGACAATCACAAATTATGTTAGTATTTTCTGAATTAGGGTCTAGCACATTTGGTAATATCTTCAAAGGTGTTTATAAGAATAGTTGAACCAAGTTTACTATTTTAAAATATAGATAGTATTTATATATATATATATGCATAGATTTTATTCAACTTAAAAAAATGTCACCTTAAACATGACTTGTTTCACCCCCTTTGGGTAACCTTGTGATTCAATCTAAAATATGTCTCCACCGTTATGATTAACAAAAAGATAGGAGGATAAAAATAAACATAAGTGGATTATCCTGAAATGAAGAAAAAGTACAATATAAAAATGTTACAAAGATCCCTATCAACTAAGTCATCCAATATTCAATCCACATTAGAGATGTCCAAAGGATATTTTTCTTAGGAAGTGGAGGAATGAGGTTCTAAAGATGGTGGGATAAGCCTAGAGATTATAGTCAGTAGGTTAGGAAGATCTAGAACATAAGCATTAGTAGACCTGTAATTAGTAGATATATGAGGAATGGTGTGGGTCAAGAATCTGATAGACTGTGCAAAAGGCATCAATGGAACAACATTGGCAGATCTTTTGGATCCTAAGGTAGAAGGAAAGGATGGAGGAATAATGATGAGAGTAATGTCCACATGAAGGAGGGGTAAACGAATATTTATTATGTCCATAATAATACTTCCTCCTCTCCCCATGGATGAAATAAAATCATCCTTATATTCCAAAAATTTCTACAAAGCAGAACTAAACTATCTAAGCCAACTAACCTGATCCTTAAAGTCTTGAGTGATTGGTGTAATCCTCATGTTTTCCAACAACAACTAGAAGTAACCATCCTTCTAATGCTTAGTGTATACCCTTTCATAGAATAAATCAACATGTTCCTTGATGGCCATCTAATCTTGATCCGCTTCCCTTAAATAATTTCCAACATGATTATGAATTTATCTTCTATTGGAAATAAAATGAGTAATGGACTGAGGATTTGAGATACTAGTACTAGAGAACATATCAACTTATACTCTAACAACTATCTTAATGGATTCTAGATCAACAGGAGGAGAGACTGAAGATGAAGTAAATGCACACCGAGATGCCATAGTGAATTATACTATCTTTTTAAAAGAGTTAGTCAGCCCATTGATCAGTTTCTTCACATACCTATCTTTTCCACTCAAATGTGTCTCCATGGAGTTCTTAAATTCATCGAACATAGTGATCATTTGTAGGACCAAAATTTTAACATATCGAAGATCTTTTTCCATAAGAACCCTTGAAACCACTTATGAGTCTAATATAGAAATAGACTGCTTCATAGATTCCATAGAATCTGCCAATGTTCTGATCTAATTTTGACTGTCCTTTACCTCCTCTAGTAGGATGAAGTGAGATGTAGAAACATGCCTCTCCACTGTAGAAGTGACAAATTCTTGATTGTGAGTCATAACCATCTCTAACCCATAAAATCACTCATAAAATTGGATTTTCAATCTAATTTCATTGATTCCAAATCACACTTATTTACATATTTGTGAGGAAAAAGATCCACTGGCTTCACAATATAGGTTTCGGAAATAGTATGAATTAGAGGAATTCTCATAGGTTGGTCATAATTAGATTCTCCATAATCTAGACCCGAAACTAAAAAACAAGGATATTCTAATGAATAATCTATTCCATGGGTTACTACAACTGAACCTATGGATACAGGTTCCTCCCCCTCACATGGAGAATTCTTCTGATCAACCTCATTCAGCTCTTCCATACATCCTTGAGCAACTTCATCAATATAAGGGTCCACATCCACTTCTTCTACTGAATCATCGACTACTTCTATGAAATTCCACCTTCAACTAAATCATTAAACTCTTCATCTACATCTTAAACCATTTATATATTCCCTATCAAGGGACTGAGACTAATACATTCTTTTTCAGTAACATCAAAATCTATCTCAAAGGCTTCATGACTAGATTCAGTGTACTCATTCTCATCTGAGGTCTCTCTAATGCCTTTGAAGACATTTTTTCTCTTATTCCTCACTGATATCATCATTTTCACTGTCCCTCAGAACAACCCCCTTCTAAGATATCTCTTGGTTGGGATAGGCTCACCAAAGGATACAGTATTAGCACGGGGATTGGAGGGAAGGTCAGGATAAGTCTTTTCATATATTCAAGAGTCCTCTCTTTCTAGCACAACACCTGCTTCTCCTTCTTCATCTGAGTATACAGGCTCTACTTCACCAGGCATTAGACCAGTATCTCTCTTATCCTTGGGCTTAGTAGGATGAGTGAAATGATTGAATTTCTCATATAACATAGTTTCATCATGTACCCATATTTTTTTCCAGGGGTTCCAAATTATCATCATCAACATGAAAATTACATTTGTAATGCAGAAATTGTTCCTTAATAAAACAGTTTATTCCTTCTCTCTAGAAACTCTTTTCACCTTCAACATCAAGGATATCAATATAGCATGAAATGAAGCATTGGATTTGGAGCTGGGATTAGTTATGTCCTCCAATTGAATCCTCAACAAACTACATAAATTTATCTTCTATCCATTATTCAATAAATACAAAAGAAATACATCTTAAGATTTAAATGTAGAAAATTCCCCTCTCATGGGACTCAAGACATCCTAGAACTACGTAAACATAATCTTGTCTTTTCCTTACATTTTATCAGCAATGACCCTCCTAGGGATCCCACATGGTATTAGTTTGTCTAAGGCTTCTTTATAATAGAAGAACTCAGTAGTGGCTGGCACCACTCTTGAGTAGTAATCCTAAATCCCTTCACGTGGTAGTCTCAGACACTCAACCCATTCAATAGAGGAAAAACCCATACTTATTATATTCACCCTTTAAGACATATTTTTCTCATCCTTAGTCTGTTTTAATTTTAGAAACTCATAAAACACCTTCACTAACTTCGGGAAAAGGGTCCCATTGTTGTTTGAAAAGCATTCAGACCATCCTTGATCATCTTGTGACTTCATCACTAAATATATGCTTGTAAACAACAATTCAGAACTAAGCACTATTTCAAATACGATTTCCCTCTTCGACAGAAGATGGTTGATCGGCTTGATCACAACTGTGCTTCCAATTATTGACTTAGTTCATGGTTGCTTTGGATTTAGAACATCTACTTCATCACTGACCAATGGTCTATTCACTATTGCCATGAAATCTGAAGCTGTATGTGGGTTTCAGAAGAGGGTTAGGTTCTGATGTTTGGGAGAAAAATATTCTTGATAGAGTTTGATATGGATTGAAATGTGGTAAGTACTTTAAATTTATCATGCAGGGATCTAAAAAATATAGGTAAAAGAAATAATTAATGGAGAAAAACATTTCATATTCTGGAAGAGAAAAAAACTAAGTCACAAAAACATTGACTATCGCTAAGCTAACAGCTATGAGGTTTCCAATGGTGAGGTTTCTAATGGATATGTCCAATTATGATGATTTCAATGGAGAATTCCAATAGTGAGGTTTCAAACGGGGATGTCCAATAGTGAAGTTTCTAACGGTGATGTAAAATAGTGATGTTTGTAATAGTGAGGTACAATGTTGAGGTTTCTAACCATGAGGTCCAAAGATGATATTACTAATGTTGAGGTCAAACAGTGAGGTTACTAATGCTAAGGTCGAATAGTGAGGTTTTTAACAGTGAGGTCCAATAGCGAGGTTTCTAACAGTGAGGTCCAATAGTGGGGTTCCTAATAGTTAAGAGTTTATCATACCTAACACATGTTTTATGTAATTTAACCTCTCAGAATTCAAAGAATCTGTGAATATATAATTCAATTGGAGTTCAGTACCAATTATTTCAAGAGTGATATCACCTCTTTGATAATGATCTCTCAAGATGTGATGTATCAAATCAATGTTCATTGTCCTAGATGACATAATGTATTTTAGATATGTTAATAGAACTTGTATTATCACACATTATAGATACATGTTTGAATTGATATCCATAGTCTAGTAAAGTGTGTTTCATCTATAGAATTTTATTACAACAACTCCCAGTGGAAATATATTCCTCATTGGCTGTAGATAATGAAACAGAATTTTGTTTCTTAATACTCCATGACACTAGTGACTTGCCTAAAATGTGACATGTTCCATAGGTGCTATTTATATCTAACTTTCAACCATCAAAATCAACATTTGTGAAGTGCCCAGATCAGTGTGAATCACTGAGAGGGGGAGGGGGTGAATCAGTGATCCTTTAAAACTTTTTACTAATTGATTCTTAATCAATTAAACCTCTATGGCTGGTTAAAGCCTCGATCCACTCTTCTTGTATCTCTCAACCTTTCCCGGATAATGCAGTAATGAAAAGGCACAGGACACAAGGATTTACAAGGTTCGGCACCAAAGGCCTACATCCTTTGGTGCCGAACCTTGTAAATCCTTGTGTCCTGTGCCTTTTCATTACTGCATTATCCGGGAAAGGTTGAGAGATACAAGAAGAGTGGATCGAGGCTTTAACCAGCCATAGAGGTTTAATTGATTAAGAATCAATTAGTAAAAAGTTTTAAAGGATCACTGATTCACCCCCTCCCCCTCTCAATGATTCACACTGATCTGGGCACTTCAATTGGTATCAGAGCGAGGTTACCTCTAAAAGATCCAAGAGAGTCTTTATGGAGTGCAGATTTGAGGAAATGAGCGACCAGCCTCAAATGGAGATATCTGCCAAGACTCAGAAAAATAGAAAGAAGAAACAGGCCAAGAAGATGAAGAAAGCCTGTCCTAGTTGTGATGAAGTTGAAACAATGAATGATCTTCAGAGTGCACTCAAATATCTTCAGAAGACAGTTCCCATGGAAGTGGCAAAGTGTATAGCTACAGGCATCCATGATCTTCATGAAGAAAAATCACAGTTAGAAGAAGAAGCCAATGCTATGGAAGATCAGCTGGCTAAAAGGGTTGGCATAACCAACACTCTCAGAAAGCTGGTGAAGGCTAAAGATGAAACTGTTTCTCTTTGCAATGAAAGATATGAAGACACTGCTGAAGAATTGCAAAGAAGCCTTTCTGAGAAAGAATTCTTTATGATATTAGTCAATGATGTTTTCCATGCACTGGAAAAGAGGCACAAAGTGTCAATGGTTGTCAGAGATGCTCAACTAGAAGACAAAGTCAAAAGGGTGAAGGAGCTTGACAACTCATTGCTTGAAATGAAGCAAGTGCGTGAAGACCAGATGAAACAGCTGGAAGAGAAATGGGAAGGAAGGCTAAGAACAGTTGAGGATGAGAAGAACTCCCTCAACATGAAGTGTTTAGAACTGGAGGTGATATTGAAAAATCTGCAATCACCTAAAGCTGAATCCTCCCAGTCAGCTGATAGAAGAAATGTTGCTACACAAGTATGCTTTGAGAAGGATGATTCTAAAAGAAAGACATCCTCTAGTGAAAGTGCAACAACTTCTAAAAGGAAGGTACCATCCATCCCATCTTGTACTAATGCTTCTAATAGTGTTTCCACAAAAAGTGCAGGATGGAAAAATAATTCCAAACAAGTATGGATGAAGAAAATGAAGAAGCAGAGCTCTCCTGAAGCAGCACAACAGGTCAAGAAAAGTACCCTACAATCAGAAGGACTGAAGAGGTCAAGATTCGTGGGTCAGTGTTGGTGTTGTAACAAGTATGGGCATTGTGCAAAGGATTGTTGGTACAATCCACTGAATGCCAAAGCACAGAGGAAGCCCATGCCAAGGGGGAGCAAGCCAGAAGAAAGGAAGCAACATCCACAGGTCCAGAGGCATCTGTTTACTGCAAATAGATTTGGATTACTTGACAACATCTGGGATGATTGCAAAAGTGGTCAAATAGATACATGTCAATCTCCAACTGTATCCAGAGCTCAAAAGAAGAAAAGATCACAGAACCTGGCTCAGAGAGATTCCTTGGGAAGCAAGAAGAAAGTAGAAAATGCTCCCAAGAAGTGTTTTAGAAATGAAGAGAAGTCCTTGGAGTCTAAGTCCAAGAAGGGTGATGCATCCAGAAGGACCACCAAGAAATGCTTCTACTGTGGAAAGAAAGGACACACCATGGATCTTTGTGAACAATCCATGGAACTGAATAGAAGCAGACTGGACTCAAACAGACAATCAATCCAGAAGAAGCAGAAGGGATTGATTGAAAACAAGTTTCCTAAGAGAGGTAGCTTGACAGAATCAAAGGAACCATGTGGAATATCCAGAACTGAGGCCACTCTTCCAAATGATATACTTGTCATATGGCCACATCAGTTGCAACTTTCCAGAGATCTACAAAGAGCTGAAGATGAAGTTCTGGCAATTGCTAAGGCAAAAGGGAAGAAGAATATTTCACATGAAGATGTATTGAGATCCACACCAGCACAATCATCAATGAAGATCAAATGTGCAAGTGTGAAGACTGGTGAAAATGGGACATCTCGGTTGAGAGAATATTCTCAACCTTGTTGTTCACATTGATGAACCAAGGAGGTTCCATCTTATTACCTTATACATTGGTATTTACATGTGCTAACATTGCAGGGAATTGAAGATGATGATCATTCTCAACTGGAGGATGGTTTGGACAGAATGGAGTGCACCCCTTGAGGGGGAGCCAATCTGGAGAAGATGATGTTCTAAAATTAATATCATCTTGAGAAAGTGAAGGTATTCCAATCATACTTTCATCCCTTGTTTCTTAATTGAGTTTATCTTGTCAATTAAGGGGGAGTATGGATTGAAGACAATTGGATGAAAGGGGGAGCTTTATCTTAGCACTGAACTTTCTAATGAGTTTTGTGAAGTATGTGCAGGATTTAGCAATTCGTTGTTATATCTGAAAAATTTTCAAACCCCTGAAGCATGATCTCACATGTATAGTGAATGTTGGACAGCATTGAGTACCTTGGTTACATCACTCTTGTTTTCTACACCGGGTTAGCCCAAGTAGACTTAGAGCTGATTTACTAAAGGTTCATTGCTCAAGAGAACATGTGACATCATCCCTCTCTTAGTGTTTTTCAAGAAGATACTTTTCAATGGGAGGAAGATATTTTTGGAAGAGAACCTCACCACACCTTTGCATTTGATTGCCAATAAGGGGGAGAAAATATTAGCACATATATTGACCCATTCATATGTGCTGAAGTGTTGTATTGACAATAAATACAAAGGGGGAGATTGAAGTGCATTGTGTTGCATTTGTTGTCAATGAGGCATGAAGTTGTCTTGGAATGAATGGAAGTCAAGGAATGTCAAGAGGTGAATGACAAAGGTTGTGATGGTGTTGGTGGTGAAGGAGAATGGCCATGGTACTAAGATGCATGTCACATAAGAGATTCACTAAGTGGCATAGGAGATGTGGTTGAAACATTCTCTAGTGAAATCTGACGATTGTTGAGCTGCTCTATAAGTTCATAGAACTTGTATCCTGATGATACAAAGTCACAACATGATTAGAAGACCATGCATTGTAGTGACAATGCATGAGGAGTTGAAAGCAGTTCCATCCACAACTACTAAGTGGATGATGTGCATTAGTGAAGTCCATGCACTATCACTTAGTGCATGAGAATATGAAGATGATCCAACTTGACCTCTAATTGGATCATTGAAGAACATTGAAGAATTAAGTGATTCAGGAGTTCGGTTGAAGAAGAAGTACCTCCAAGAATTTCCCTCCTAAGTAATGAATATATGTTGAGGAGATTGGAAGAATTCTTATGAAGAAGAAATGAAGAAATGGAAGAAATGGAGAAGAAGAAGAATAATTTGAAGTGGCATTTGGCTTAGAAGAAGGAATGGAATTAGAACTTCGTTACTTTGTTTTTAACAAAGTCCTTGTTCTATTTACTTGCAAAAAATTAGCCATCTCAAGCCAGCCTTAAGGGTTCAACCCCCAAGGCACATGTGGGCCTAAGGCACCACGCCCAAGGGGGGATCCCATGTGGCCAGCCCGAGAGGCAGGGGGGCCGTGTGTAAGCCCCCGAGGGCACGCGGTGGTGAAACCCGCGCACCCGGAGAGCATAGTGGGCGCTAGGAGCGCGCCCGCAGGAGGCATGAGTGGGCGCAGAGCGCGCCCGCAGGGAGAACACGGTGCGGGGCGGCACCGTGGAGGGAGAGGTTCAATTGTGGAGTAGCGAAGAGCGGCAGGGTGATAAACCGCGGAAAATCCGCGGAAGGTTTCGATGTGGGACGCGCAAAATTCACCCGGAGTGAATCCAGGCCGTCCGAGCGATCTCGCGCTTGATCTGCGCCGCACGATTCATCCGCCGCGCCCCCGATTTAATCCGGCCGTCCGATGTATTTTGATCTCCCGATCCGACGGCTCCCGGTCCGTCTCCCTCCTCGAGCTCAGCCGAAGGCCACCCGAAGCCACCCGCGAGCTCCGTCGAACCAGGAGCACTCCGAAGATGGTTTTTGAGTTCCCGACCACCATTTTCGAAACCGAGACCTCCATTCGGCTCGTATGGCCATACTGAACATATACATGCAATAAAATATGCATGCACACGATGGATGGGGAAATTCGATGAAGGCCGAAGCAAACCGAAGGTGCGAGGCCATTCGGTGTTGATGTTCTGCATGGATTGGATCGAAGGAAGACCGTGCATGCGTTCTAAGTCGCATGCACGTGAAGAAGATCGAAGGAAAATAAAAATGCAACCCGCGTGAAATAAAAAGAAAAACAAGATTCACAGAATCTTGAAAACCCGAATAACTCGGGGATTTGAGTTGTATCTCTCCGCGGATGACTGAGCCGCCTATGCCTATAAAAGGATCACCCGAGGCGATGGTTTTGCTTGCTGAAGTTCTGGTTGAAGATTTGTGTCCCGCGAAGCCTCTGCCTCGCGAAGATGAAGCCCCGCGCAAGTAAACTTGCGTGGCTGAATTCCTTGCGCGCAACATCTTTGCACGACAAGAAGAAGGAGTTCCTTTCGCGCACCCCTTGCACGAAAGAGGTGAAAGGAGATCCCCTGCGCGCTAATCCTTGCGCGGCAGGAAGAACCGGGGTTGCAGCAAGCCTTGCACACCCTTGGTTGGAGCCCGTGGTTTGCACTTGCGCACCCTTGTGCCTTGTGACTTGCGCGACCCGCGGCTAGTGCACACTTGCACGCCCTTGTGGCAGTGGCACTTGCGCACCCGAGCCTCCTTGCACTCAAGTGCTTGAGGACTTGCGCGATAGTGGGAAAGAAGAGGCAGTAGGGTGTGTGCAAGAAGAGAAGGAAGGCCGAGCCCTTGTGCTTGTGTACCAAGAAGACAAGAAGGCCCTACGGGCAGTAGCTTGTGCAAAGAGGGAGAACCCAAGGCTTAGTGCCTTGTGTGCAAGGTGAACAAGGGAGGCTGTAGCCTTTGGGGTGTGCAAAAAGAGGAGGAGGCCCTAAACATTGGTGTGTGCAAAGTGAACATGAGTTGGCCGTAGCCTTGTGTGTGTGCGTAAGGAGGAAGACCACACTATTTGTGTGTGTGCACCAAGTGGAAGACCACACTTTGTGTGTGAGAGGTGAAGATGGAAGGCCGAGGCTTTTTTGCCTTTGTGTGCAAAAAGAACAAAAGAAGGCCGTAGCCCTTGTGTGTGAAAAATGAAGAACCAAGTGTGTGCATAAGTGAAGTTCACACTTTGAAGAAGATTAAAAGAACAAGGAAGTGAGTGTGCTTTGCAAGTGAAGTATGCCAAGCTCAAGTGTTTGCCAAAGTGAAGAAGTTTTGTGTGCAAACTAAAGAAGTGGCCGAACCTAATGTGTGCACTAAAAGTGTATACACATTAGAAGAAGAAGAAGGAGGACCCACACTAAAGTATAACACACTTTTAGTGTGTGAGAAATTTGGATAAAGTGTGAAGGTGTGTTCTTAAAGTGACTACACCCTTTGTGGGTCTACTGCACCAAGAAGAGGAAAGGGAAAGTGCATGCATGCATGCATGCACATGCAAACGTGAACAAAGCCAAATCTGGTTGTGTGCATTTGAGTTGACCAAGACCAGAGGATCTTGAAAAATTTGAGAAGGCCATGCGCTCAGTGCATGAAGTGAAGTTGATGTGAGACTGGACCAGACTGAAGTTAGAGATATCAGTTGTCTGAGCATTCAGTAGTTGAAGAGAGAAGCCAGGTCATCCAGAAGAAGGAGATAAAGCCTGAGCTAGACGAGAAGCCCTGATCAACCACAAGTGATCAGAAGAGAAGAGCAAGGCTAGCAGCCTTTATCCCAGGCTGCTGAAGTTACTTGAAGAACTTAAAGTGAAGAAGAGCTACTCGTGTGACTCGAGGAGCCAGGAGAAGACCCTGTGGGACTCAGGGAGAAGAAGTCTTCAGTGGGATTCTGGAGCAGGCCAGTGGGACTCTGGTAACACTGTGGGACGCAGTATAAAGACCCTCCTGTGAGACTCAGGAGAGATACAGTGGGAAGCTGTATCGACCATTGTAATACTAACAGATTATAATGGGAGAATCCATGCTTGGAGAGCATGGCAAGGATGTAGGCCTTTGGTGCTGAACCTTGTAAATCCTTGTGTCCTGTGCCTTTTCATTACTGCATTATCCAGAAAAGGTTGAGAGATACAAGAAGAGTGGATCGAGGCTTTAAATCAACATTTGAATAACTTATTAAATCAAATGATTGTCCTCTTTGGTAATACCATTTTATGTTTGTAGAATACTTGATATATTTAAAAATATTTTTAATAGAAATTAGATGACACACTATAATATTGGATAGAATGTGAGCACACTTGCATGCACTAAACATTATATCAGGTATGCTAGCAGTAAGATAGAGTATACTTCCAAGAATACTGATCTAATTGGTTAGATCCACTGGTTTTCTAGTTTCATCACCAACTAACTTATAGGTGGTACTCATAGGTGTATCACTACCTTTATTGTATTCAAAAACAAAATGTTTAAAAATATCCTCGGAATATTTTATCAGATTTAAAACAATACCATTTATATTTTGAAAAATTTGAAATCCAAGGAAAAATTTAAGTTCCACCATTAAACTCATTTCAAATTCATCTTGCATCATTTTTGAAAAATCAGTACATAATGAATATTTTTAGGATCCAAAAATAATGTCATCTAAAAAAATATGTACTATTAAAACACCTTTTCAAATCTTTTTAATAAAAATATTAGGATCCACTATTCCTTTAGTAAAACTTTTTGAAATAAGGAAATAACTAAGTTTGTCCTACCAAGCTCTTGGAGCTTGTTTCAGACCATATAATTGATTAGATTGTTTAGAAATATGATTTAAAAAATAGATATTTATAAAACCAGGGGATTTTTGAACAAATACATCCTCATCTATGTACCCATTAAAAAATTAAAATTTAACCTTATTTTTGATAATGTTTGAATTTTTGATGAGCTGAAAAATCAAGTAGTGTCAAAATGGATTCTAGTCTAGCTACAGGTGAAAAGGTTTCCAAATAGTCTATTCCTTCTCGTGGACTATATCATTGTGCAGCTAGTCTAACCATATTTCGAACTATATTTCAGGATTCATCAAAATTATTTCTAAACACCCATTTCGAGCTTATGATCAATGTGTCTTTAAGCTTTTCTACTAATAGCCAAATTTTGATTCTTTAAAACTAATTCAATTTTTCTTTCATATCTATCCCCAAGAATTCATCATTGATTTCATCATCAATATTTTTTGGTTCAAGCTGTGGATGAAAGGCTTGATGTTCAACATGTTTTCTCAGAGAATATATAGTTTGTGTTCCTATATTTAAATCACCTACTACATCATCTAAATTATGATTCTTGAGAGTTATAATACATCTATAATGAATTGAACTAGACTCCTCTTGAATGTCTATTGGTTTAGATTCATTATCCAATGATTTTGGATAATTTTCAGAATATGACGTTTTCACTAAGGGCTCACTGTCTTTATCATTAAAGCAAGAATTGACATATCTTCCTCACAATGTTCAATAGATGTTTTCGGTTCGTGTGGATTTGTCTCATCAAATTTGACAAGAATTGATTCTTCCACACATTTGTATCTTTTATTAAATAGTATATATGCTATACTTACAATTGAGTAACAAAGGAATATCCCTTCATCACATTAGGAAGAAAATTTTTCAAGATGGTCCTTATTGTTAATGATGAAGACTTTCCAATAGAAAAATCCAAAGTAATTAACCTTAGGATTCCTATAATTCCATATCTCATAAGGGGGTTTCTTAAGAACAGGTCTAATAAAGACAGTATTGAGAATTCAACAAGCTGTATTAACAGCTTCAACCCAAATATATATAGGTAGATTTCACACATTAAGTATAGTCCAAGAAATCTCTTAATGTTCCCTATTTATTCATTCAATAGGTCCAATTTGTTGAGGTGTTCTAGTAGTAGAGAAATTGTGAATATATCCATTATGTGATAGAAATTATTCAAATTCCTAATTTTTAAACTCAAGTTCAGGATCACTTCTCATGGTATTAATTCTATATACCCTAAGATTTTCTATAGACATGGAATATTTAATGAAGTAAGAACATGCTTCACTTTTTTGTGCAATAAAGTATACCAAAGTATATCTAGAAAAATCATCTACAAGAACATAAACATAGTGATTCAAATTTCAACATGAAACACTAGATGGTCCAAAAAAATCCATGTTAACCAACTCAAGTTGTTTATAAGTAAAAACTTATTTCTTTGGTTTGAACGAAAAATTGTGTTTTTTTCCCTTTTTACAAAGATTGAAAACATTGTTAAGTGGGAATTAAAATTTAGGTAAGTCTATAAATAAAAATATCCTAGTTATTTTCCTATGTGAGTGCAGATTTTAGTGTCCTAATCTTCTATGACATAACCTGGATTCTTTATTAAAACCATTTCAACATGAAACATTTTTCTTAGATAAATAATTTAAATTAACAACATATACATTTTTATTTCTAAGAGCAGTGAGTATTAAATTATATTTATATTTAAAAACATTCCATGCATAATTTTCAAATATAACATTAAAACCATCATCACGTAACTCAGAGATACTTTGTAAATTGTACTCTAACCCATCAACAATATGTACTTTTGAAATTAATATAGTATTAGGGTTACCAATTTAACCAACGCCGATGCCCATCCCTATTTCATTATCACCAAACGTAACATGTCCACCATAAACATTTATTAGGCTCTTGAAGCATGAGTAGTCTGCAGTCATGTTTCTTGAACATCCATTATCCTTATTCTATAGAGTTTTATAGGATATCTTTAATCTATTTTCCTGTAAAACATATTAATTGTAGGGTAACTTTGGTACCCATATTTTATTGTGCCCAGAGAGGTTTGCATGTAATTCATTGGGAACCCATACTTGTATCACATGATTCCTATAATAAATATTTATGTTTTGAGATATAAAATCACTGTTCGGTACTTTAGGGAATTGATTTTAAAAATATAGTCCAAAACATGAACTAGTAGTGAACTATCCAGATTTTGGAACAAATTAATTCTTAATAATTCTTCTCGGTCCTGGATTATATCCAAGACTGGTTATGTATTTTTGAGCAATCCATCTTCCTAGTAACAAAGTCAAGGTATCTATACCTTGAAGTAATCTTCTTAAGATCTCTTTCTAATTGCACATTGGATAATTTATTTTCAGTATTTTCTTTTAATAGTAGATCACATTTTTCTTTTTCAATATCTAGTTCATACATAAAATTGGAATATAAAGCATGGTGTCTTTTCAATAATTTATATTTATCCATGAGTTCATTAATAGTGTCTTCAAGCATTCCATAGTATTCAAATAGAGTATTCTTAGTCATATTTTGATAATTGTTTGATTCACTTTCATTCCCAGAATAGTAAGAAATATTTACCAAAGAATTTGTTGTTACCTCAGATGTATTGGTCATGAAACATAGGCTTGGATGTATGTTCTTTTCAATATCAAAAGTTTTAGTTCCTATTGAGTTTTCATCTAAGGAACTACATGTAGATCTCATTGCCTTTTTATATCCATTTCCCTTGTCTTCATACTTGTTCTTAAATTTTAGCTTGGGGAAATAGGCTTTCACATGGACTTTTTGTTTACACTCATACCAGACTATCTCATTTGTGTTATCATTCAATTTTTTTCTTATTAAACTATTCTTTATTGTCATACCTTACTTTATATTTCTACGTTCTAAAGATCTATGTAGTAAAATAGAACTTCTTGAATCTCCTAGTAAGATTATCCATCTCATCATCACTATTAGAATATGTGTCTTCACTGGTGGAAGTGTCTATAAGAGATTGATCTTTTTCTTTATCTTTTGTTATTTTAGGTAGTAGTCTTGAATGCTATATAATTCAGTCTTGGTTCATCATCTGCTTCTTGATTTACCTTAATCTCTACTTCTTACATAAAAAGCATTCCAATTAGTCTCTTCACTGGTAGCTTGCCTATGTCACAGGATTCTCAGATAGAAACAAATGTTATTCTCCATCTGTCAGGTAGGCATATATGTAATCTCATAATCCGATCCTTGTTGTCCATGAGTTTCACAAGAAGACTCATTGTAATCACTATTTCATTGAACCTGAGATACATTTCATATATAGGTTCATCATGCTTCATTTTGAAATTATCATATTTAATATTATATGTATTTAATCTCATTTCATTAACATTCGTTGTTCCCTCATGAGAAACAGCTAAAGTATCCCAAATTTAATTTTCAGTTTTACAAGAAGATATTCTATTAAATTCTTAATGACCTATAGAATAGTACAATGCATTCATTGCTTTATAATTGTTATTATATGTAGCTATAGTCAACTAAGACCATAATTCCATAGAAGAAGTAGGTGATACATGTTGTTCTTCAATTGTGTCCCAGATTTCATGTACTACACTCTCTAGATACATTTTCATTCATTATTTCCACTGAGCATATTTATTACCATTAATGAAAGGTAAAATATTTGTAGCAGCACCCTCAACTCTATTATCCATTGTTAATTAGAATTGTAATGAACATAAAATTTAGATATGAGAGAAATAAAATATTGTTAAGAAACAACTAAAATCACTGTTAAATAATTTCACAAGTTTCACAATAGTTCAGGTACTATAAAAAAAACTAAAACATCTGATACCAACTGTTGATCAATGTGGAATCTCAAGAGGGGTTGAATAGAGTTCCTACTTAAAATTTTTGTTAAATTTTTTTTAACAAGATCCCCCAAATTTTGAAATAGCCCAATTAGTTAAGGCAGTAGATATTTAAATTCCTAGTAGTTCAACAGGTTTCTCAAAGTGGGATTAGGCCTCGGATGAATTACTGTGATACACATATTCATCTTTTGAAAAAAGTTTACTGAATTTAACATTTACACAGACTAACCAATACTAACTATCAATGGGAATGAAAAATAGATTAATGTTTCAGAAATTTTAATCATCGGAAAATTGATAAAATATAGTATAATAAGAAATAGAGAACAAAGAAGTTTAACAAGAAGTTCAGTATAAAAAAAGACTTAATCCTCTCCACTTGGTGATCACCTGCCACCAAGAAGTTTATATTTACAATAAACATGACACACTTCTTGTATCATGATTCTCAAAAAATTTTACAAACTGTACAACATTCCCACCCTCTACCATAGATCATTATTGGAATGATAGACAACACAGATCACACACGGTCTCTTCCAAAGGTATACATGGGAAAAAAAGGTGTAAGAGAAGTTGGATGTGAGTATATTTGTAGCCTAAAGTTCAATATTAAGAGAAAAGTTTCATGGAACAGGCACACAATTCTCAAGAAAGTAAAATAAAAGAACAAAATACAAAAACTATGGCATGATTGAGTTTAGAAGGCTCTATATGTTTTTAGTTCATCTCTTGGTTACTTGATGTTGAGAATTTTATGATCGAGTCTTTTTCTGGAAGTTGTCTCAAAAAACAGAGTGTCGTAACACCAGGTTATTGATTTTATGAAATGAGATTTCTACTTCTTGTGTTGATAGAGTGTTGATGAAGCACATAAGGAAAAATTGAGTTTCTCCCCAAAATTATCTTTGTGATGCCTGCGGGTTCACAGTGTATGTGCTGGTAGGTTCATTTTTGATCTAGCGATTAAGTTGCTTCATATGCTAAAACACACTTCTCATCATCTTTTACACACACCTATGTCCAGAATTCCTTTTTCGTCTCTTTTATATTTGAGGTCAGACAATTGGTATTAGTAAATCATGTGTAATATTTCTTGTAAATCGTACTATCCCCAAATAAGTTCCCTCGATATGTCAATAATCATAATTAATTAATGTGAAATTAAATATAGAAAATATGATTGTTAGAATAATCATAATAATTCGACAAATTATGGAGTAGAAGTGTATGGTAGACTGGTAACGTTAGCCTTCACAATGGTTGGCGTCAACAGTAAGTTCACATCAGCAGCACTCATTAATAACCTTCCCAATGATAACCATCCATCAATAACTCTCCATCGGTATCCATTCATTGGTGACTCTCAATTGGTATCATTCAATTGATAACTCATTATCAATAACCTTCAATTGATTACTCTCCATTGGTAACCATTCCAATAGTAGACTAGCATCGGTGACCTAACTTTGGTGACCATGAAACAGTGACCATGAAATGGTGACCTTGCATTATTGACCTTGGAACATTGACCTTGCATTGGTGACCATTGCATCGGTGAACTTTGCATCAGTGACAATTGCATCAGTGACATTTTCATTTGCGACCCATTCATTGGTGACCTTTGCATTGGTGACCTTGTCATCAGTGACCTTTGAATATGTGATCTTTTCATCGATGACCTTTGCATCGGTGACCTCTCTACTTTGAAAGTTTTTACTATTTTCTTTAAACAAGAGACCTGTGAGATTAAACGTGCATATTTATCACATGGATATAAACACGATTTTCACATGAATGATTTTCATGTAAGAGAAATATAATAATCACATAAATTATACATGATTTGGGATTATTGAAACATTATTTGGGATTATCAAACCATGACTTGGGATTAGCAAAACAGGGGAGTCCAACACTAAATTATCTATATATTTGAATTCACATAGTCTATCACATAAATAATTTTAATCATATATAATTTTTTTCTATATATCCAAATTTTATTCACATATCCAAATTCATCACGATAGGATTTTTATTATCAATATAGAGAACATTAGGAAATATACACACTTTAGTTCTTTCTATTTCATATGAATACTTTCATCCTATGGTTGTTCTATGATAAAATCTCAACTCTATATCTTCTATTAGTACAACAAATGAACATTAAAGATAATTTTTTCAAGACTGAATAACTAAAATTAACATTTAATTAATTATATGTTCCCTAATAGAATAAACTTTTATATCTCCTTTCTCATGATATTTACCAAAACCAAAATGTTTATTACTAGTTTGTAAATATAGATAAATATTCATATGTTAAAACAATACAATAATCTCAAAAACCATTACAATAACACCCAATGTTAATCATAAACCATTATAAAAGAAGTTATCCTTAAGACATCTCCATAATATGTCTGAATAAACATTAAAAAAATTATTGAAAGACGGTTAATAAATTTGAAAAATCAACTTAACATTAATTCCCATGCATTATAAAATTCCTCATAATTTCATATTCCAAAATATTGTTTACCTTGATAATTTATTCTGAAAAAATCATTTTAATAACATGAATCAGAATAAAATCTCTGATAAAATAGAGATACTTTAATATAACATTACCATTACTCCACAAATAAATTCACAGTTTATTTAATAAATTAAACTTCATCAATGATAACATAAACCATTTTTTCATTAAATCACTAATAAATTCTTAGGCCATAGATGCAACCCAATAATAGGGTGTGGGTAAAAAAATTATTTTCCCAGTTCATAATAATAGATTAATAGGATAGTCCTAGTTAAAAAGATTCTCAGTGTTATCACATACTTAATCCAGTTAACCTAAAAGTAATTTTTTAATTATTTTATAAAACATGGAGAAATATTTTTGGTTTTCATTAAATATTGAAATTAAAATAAATTTGTAAATTATAAACATATAAAAAGGGCAAAATATAAACATTATTAAATTATAAATATATGACTAGGTTTTAGGTTCAGTCCTTATTCTACTTTATTTTTATTTATTTTGATAGATTGGAAAAGAAATATCGTATTTAATTAAAATTATTTTATATAGATATTATGGAATCTTGGAAGTCCTTTTTAATATCAATTACACAAAATCATATATTCTATGTTGATGAAAAACCTTGGTCTGAGGTGTGATATCCTTCAAGACTTATCTATATCAATTTTGATCAATCCATTGACTCACAAAACACCTTTTTGTGAATAATTATCAAATTAATAGAGTGTGAAGAGTTAAAAGAAAAGAAGATAAATATATTGAGTTGAATTTCATTAGGGGGGATCACCAAAATAGGGAAATTATATGCACCCATTAATGCTACACAATTATACCAAAGATGTAAAAAACAATGAGAGATATTCAAAAACACCTTGACCTCCCATGGGAAAATCCATCATGAAATCCTCCCATTATCTAGTTTATGAAATCACTTTATGGAATGGGAGTAGAGAGAATAAAAAAATAAATCGAATAAACTAATGATGAGGAAAATAAATATAAATTGGATGGGATTTAGAGAGGAATAGAGATAAAAAATAAAATAAAAATATTGAGATGGATGAATAAAATAAGAAAAGAAATGAAGGAAGTAAAATAAAATTATGATTATTAAGATAATATAATTATAATAATAACTAGAAGAATATGAATACGAATAAAATAATAAGAATAAGAAAATATTATATATGTGTGAAAAACATTAAATAATATTAATCTTGTGGTTATATCTGAAAAAGTTACAACTAATATAGATAAAAAAGAAA
The DNA here is from genome assembly GCA_963277665.1 of Viscum album. Lineage (NCBI taxonomy): Eukaryota > Viridiplantae > Streptophyta > Magnoliopsida > Santalales > Viscaceae > Viscum > Viscum album. The sequence continues at coordinate 1,732,229,856 of OY728161.1, read as the reverse complement.
AGAAATAAACTAAATTAATTAAAACAAAGAAAACAAAAAATTTGAACCATAGATGTGCCTCTAAGTTGGATTCCCCTAATGGATATGTGGATATCCCCATCAACGTGGGTGAACTCCATCTTATATAGTCCAAGATGGTTCCACCATTTGGTATTCAAATTCAAGATATTGGAAATCTCCCATTAATATCTCTTCCAAATTCATTCTCCCAAAATATTGCCCATGGTATACCAATTTGATGATTGAATATGGGAATGTAATATTGTTTAATGTTTTTTAAAAATATCTTCCTGATATATCTTTTTTATTTAATATTTTTCAATATTTTTTGAATTTGTTATGTACCGTTAATTTAAATTCATTTTCATTTGAGGTAGAATATTCAAATTTCTAAAATCCAATTTTCACATGCATTTGTGGCCTTGAAATATGATTAATCATGTAATAAAATTTAATGAAAGGTGTTCCTATGAATATTTTCTTTATTTTGGTCAAATTTAAACTCCATTTTATCATTCATTGATGAGATATATACCAATTTTAAAAAATCGCCAATCTGTACATAGATTTTGAGGCCGGACTTGTGAGTATCTTTCAGACCATCAAATGATGGATTCAAATTTGGGTTCAAAATAAATAAATGAATCCCAATTTGTTTAGAAGAAAAAAAGAGAAATTTTATAAATGAAATTAATGTACAATTCACTATGGAAAATATACATAAATAAAAAAATAGTTAAATTCCAAAATTAGGATATTTTACAAATTAATCACATGATTCTTCTAAAATGATAAAATGAGAGAATCAATATTATAATATTAACTTTTTGGGAATAAAAAGCTGAAATTAGTTTCAAAATATGAACTAAAATTTAGTGTGTTGGAATTCATTACGATCCAATTTTGGTTGTTAATATTAATAATCACATTGTCCCATTTAAACATTGCTATCTAAACATCAGAAACATATTAATGGTAATCTGCCCCAAGATAATGTGTTTTACATTAAATATAACCTTACAACAAAATAACTTTTCATTTTTTCTAGATATATTCAATATATTCATTCAAATCCATAATTTAATACTATTACTAAACAATCATTAAATGTTTTATGAGTCTTATAAGTCTAATATAATTGAATAAAGGTTTATACAAAAAAATATTGAATCCCAATACATAAAAAAATCAATCATTCCAGTTAAATAATTTCTTTTGAATACTAACATCCTTGGATCAGTTTTCTATTCCTGGATTGGGGAATTGAATTATATAATGCCCAGGTTCCAAAAATGTAAGGCATTGAACAATAAATGGTAGCTTTTTATTATATTCATTTTCTTTCTTTTAAATATTATTTTTTCCATTAAATTAATTTTTTCCATTCATAAAAAATCTTATTCTCAAGTTCATCCATTTCAATGTGTGCTTCTTCCCATAAAAATAACATATTGGAAGCTTAATATTCCTTCCACCATGGTGTTTATCAATAAAAAAACCATGAAACTCTATGATCCTCTTATTTGTTTTTTGTTAGAAAAATCACCCATGTTATGGTTGTTAATCATATAGTGAGATAAATTATTATGAATAATCACCATATTTCATAATAAATCAACCATTTAATCAAATTGTTTACAATTAAAATCAATCCAATGTTCATCATATTTAGTCTTAACATGAATATTCCAAGTTCGTTCCATTCAATTAAATTAAAAATCATATTTTGGTCAACAAAAATCAGTTTGAGTAATGTAATATAAATAATAATCAATAGAATATCTAAATCATGAAACTTCTATTTCAATCAATGAATCCCTAGTTTTATCCTTCGTCATTCAAGGTAATAATATTTTCAAATCCTCTATAACTGTTCATAAATAAATTTTGAAATAACCCAAAAATATCACATAAGAGTTATTATCCATGTGTTCAGTCCAAAGACCACTCTTCATGAACAATTGAAGATTGAGTTAATACTCAATATTCCATTTTTGTAGTTATTACCCATAGGTCCATCTGTTCTATGAGTATTCAATTAGGGTTTCTTTTTCTATGATAACCACACTCCTTTATTTAATAAATCATAATTATCTATCCAATAATTATGATTATCCAAAGGGTTTTAAATAAAGTTTCATCATCATATTTTCCATGTATAAGTAACTCTAATATTATACCAACTATAGTGACCCAATAATTTCATTCATAAATTCTATATCCTATTAGGTGAATATTAATTAAAAAACTATATTACTCATGAAAGCACCATAAAGTGTTAATGTATTTGGAATATTGGATACATAAAAAAATGTTACATAAAATAATTTCATCATCTACCACTTTGTTCTTGACAACTAAAACTCTTCTTAAAAATATTATACATAAAACCATTATTCATATCCTAGTAAAAACAAAAGAAATTAAGATCTCATATATTCATACACTATAAAAATTTATATATCAATCATTTATTATACATGAGAATAAGGGTACTAGAACATAAACATAACATAAAGATTCTATAGACGATCAATAAAATATCAATTATCCAGAGTCATGACATAAGGAATTATATTAATAAATTTTCCTAATAATTAATATTGTGGAATCATAAATAATAAATCATTATCTATAAGATAATATCATAAGAATAAGAATGTGTAACAAATATAATATTATAAAATTACAAACACATATAAATAAAATCAAGTACACTTTTTATGATAAAAACAAGAAATTATACCCTTACGCAGACATATGGACATGAAATCATCTCAATTAGTAAACATATGTATAGGAAATAATATACATGAAGAAACATATTGATATGAATTCAGGTCCATGCATTATATTCTATATATAAATTTAGGTTCACACAAAACATAATTACCTAATGAGTTATCCATAACAACCCAATTCATTAGATGGATATATAATTATGGGACCACCAATATCATATCAAAAATAATACTTATGTGTGAGATATGATAATGAAACCATTTATCATTTCATCATCGTATAACTCATTGAAAAGAAGTGGGTTTGAGAAATATTAAATCTTAACAGAGTTATCTTCTAGAAAACTAAAACGGTTCAATGAAAATAAATAAAACATATTTATCATAAAGACTAAAAATATTATAAGTGGATGATATCATTTACTGATATCTATAGTGATGTATAAGAAACAACAAAAGAGGTTATTACAGATAAAAAATGCTTTTCAGATATCACTGGAATACCTCATGTTTAAAATACCATTTTCATTTTGAAATAATTTAATTGAAATGAAAACATTTTCAAAATATTATGAAAAAATTTATTTTTTTAAATTATCATGAATTTTTTCCTAAAATATCCAAATAATTTAGGATTCATGATGGTTGTAAATTCTATTCATGTTTTAATCATCAAAACAAATATTTTATTCACACATTCGATAAAAATTACCTTGTACAAAAATTGAAAAATATTTTTTGAAAAAATTAATAAAAAAATTCATGAATGTGTAAACTAAGTATAAATAATTATATGATAATAGTTAAGAAATGTTTTTTTCGAAAAAATGGATATTGATGAAAAAGTATTTAAGGCTTTAAGAGGAGAAATAAGGTCATCTTTTTTTAAAAACATTCTGAACTATTTTGAGTACCAAATAGTTGAAAATGATACTAAACCATAAAAAGTTATATAAATAACTAGTTTATAATAAATATTATAAGGGTTTTCAGATATTGATCATATAATTTAAATAGTGGGAACTTAATCATAAAAATTTACAATTAAAATTATATTGAAACATAAAACCCTTACCTAAAGTCTCAACATACTTCACACACATTCAAATATCCAATATAATCAATATATATTTATAAAAAATAATTTATATGAAAAAATTTATACTTTCCTTACTATTCCCTTATAATTTTCATTATTCATTTTTGTTGGTCGGAGTGGATACTCAAGAGGGGGGTGAATTGTGTTCCAATTAAAATTTCTGTTTTAAAACTTTTTCTTAAAACCCCAAAATAAAATACAGAATTAAACTGTAGTGAATTTATATCAAAGTAAATGTTATGTTGGGTTCTCAAGGGATTGATTATTTCCCAGTTAATCAAAACAGAAAGGTTGATTAACTTTTGAAACCAACATACTGATTTACAACTAATATAAACACTTGGAAATTTAATTATCATAGTGTCTTTAAAACAGTTTTGGTTTTAAAGTAATTAGCAGCGGAATAAAAGAATAACTTTGAATGATATAGCACAGAAGATATAACCAAGAGGTTCAGTGTCAAGCCAAGACTTAGTCCTCTCAAGAATTTTTATAAAATTGATCCACACCCTGGATCGGGGTTCACAACAGTTTACAACTATCCAGGTCCAAGACCTCTACCACTGTTATTCGTGGGAAACAGAACAACAACAACCAGTTGTCCATGTCACACATGACCTCTAACACTATCTTAGTGGGAAATAAAAGATGTAAGAGTTTGAGTGAGGATTTATAGATCCTCCAGGTAAAGTATAGGAGACAATGTGTATGTTAAATGCAGGAGATAACACACATTGCTCGAAATGTGAAATAATGAATCACGGAGCAGAGTTGTAGTGTTTAGAAATGGATCTAGTGATTGCAGTGATGGTTTGGACTCCTTGAGATTGATCAGAGATGATTCTGAGTCCTCTTCTAGTTTTTTTCTAAAAAACAGAGTGTCTTCTGCTTGGCATCCAGATTCATAGATACTGAGAAATGTAGTCGATGAAGTTCTTCAATGTCCTCATGAATGTACATAACTCTTCTTGAGTAAGCTTGAGTGTGTATGAGGTTCTGTGTCTTCTTATTGTGAGGTCTTCTCTTTTCTTCCACGGTTATCTCATACACCACTTTTTTTTGCTCATGCGAGTCTTGTCGTTGTTTCATTCCCTTTGCACCAGCAGGGACTTCTTGTATTTATGGCACGAGCTCCAGTAGAAGAAATGATATATTTTTGCAGGTACGAGGTACGGTTCCCTGACATCCAATAACCTTCATTAAATAAATGATGGAGCATTAAAATATTCCTAATATGACCATTGGTTAGCTTAAATAATGATAAAGAAATTCAAACAACTGTTTATGACTATCGGTGAGTCAAGTGATCGGTAGGTCATCAGCATCAGCATCGGTGAGACATCTTCGGTGACTCAGATGATCAGCATCGGTGTGTCATGATCGGTGACTCATTTGATATGGATCGGTGTGTCATCTTTGGTGACTCATTTGATCATCATCAGTGTGTCATCTTCGGTGACTCAGATGATCAGCATCGGTGTGTCATGATCGGTGACTCATTTGATCTTGATTGGTGTGTCATCTTTGGTGACTCATTTGATCTGCATCGGTGTGTCATCTTCAGTGACTAAGATGATCATCATCGGTGAGACATGATCTGTGAGACCGTTTTCCTTTAATACGGATCGATGAGACCATTGTCCTTTGATATTGATCAGTGAGACCGTTATCCTTTGATATGGATCAGTGAACCATTGTCCTTTGATATGGATCAGTGCGACCATTTTCCTTTGATATGGATCGGTGCGACCGTTGTCCTTTGATATGGATCGGTGAGACCGTTGTCCTTTGATATGGATCAGTGAGACCGTTATCCTTTGATATGGATGGGTGAGACCTCTGTCCTTCAATATGGATTGGTGAGACCGTTGTCTGTTTGATCCAGAGTACTTCCAGAATACTTGTAAATCAATAAAAAAGAGATAAAAACATGATTCAACTAATATACACAGATTCACTAAGAGATTGTAATTATGAATATGAGAAATCCAACTGGATTAAGTAATCGATGATTTGGGATTATTAAAATAGCAATCACTGGAAGAATTCAACAATCTTCCAGAGGGCTCAACAATCTCCCCCTTTTTGATAATCACAAATCTTAGACATAAATAAAAATAATATATCCTCAATAATAAGGCATAATGAGAATAAAAACATAATGAGATATAAATCTCCCCCTGAATTTATGCCTTTAAATACTTATGAAAGCATTGCCATAGAAAGGTTCACCCCATGGATAAATAAAAAAATCTCCCCCATATCCCCCATAGATCCATAGATATACAGATTTCTCCCCCTTTGGGATAATCAGGAAGGAGGGAAAATAGATAAAAAAGGCATCAGTGAGAATAAAAAAAAAGAATAAAGTCTATAATACATCACAGTACAATCACAATAGGGTTCACCCTATCAACAACAATGACCAACTATTTCCGGGGATGTAACAGGGTTTTGCCTTTGTTAGAAGGATCAATGGTTGGTAAGTTGGAAGGCTTGAAGGCAGGTTGAACTGGGCGAAATTGAAAAGGTGGTAAGATGACTCTGGAGGGTGGAGGAGAGGATTCCACTTGGATTTGTTGTGGAGATATAGGAGCTGGTTGAGAAGATTGATGAGGAACTGATCAGAGTTGAGATAGAGCTTGAGCAACAGATATCTGATTTGGAGCAACATCAGAGGCACTGAGAGGGTCAGCAGTAGGAAGCACAATGGTGGTGGCTTGTGCATTCAGATAAGGCTTCAAAATATTTATGAAATTCTGAATAACTTCTGCACCATACTGCATAGCCTTCTCAAAATCATCCTTATTCCCCATGAACCATTCCAAGGTAGGAGTAAAATCTTACAACTGACGAACTTGAGTCTTGAAAGCTTGAGTGACTGGAGGTAGTCTCAGATTTTCAGCTAACACTTTGAAATTCGCGGTCATCTCATGCTTGGTATAGATTTTTGAAAAGTAGTGATCAAACTTTTCCTTGATCTCTCTCTGAGCTTTAGTGGAATCTGCTGAATATACTATTACCATTTTATGAATGTGATCATTGTACTCCTTCATCATTCTCAACGAGTCCAAATCAAGAACTTGTCTAATGGCGGCCAATTCATCATGCACAATCTGCCTTGGAGCCTCTAGCTCACGAGTAGTGAACTTGGATCCTTTGGAAGTACAAGCTTAAGCAACTATCTGAGTTATCTCAGCTTTTAACTTTCTCAGATCAGACTTCTTAAGATGTTAAATCTGATTCCTCAACACTTCCATCATACCAGAGATGGTGGATCTAAATTTATTGGATAAAGAAACAAAATCAGATTGTAGATCCTTTAGAATCTGATTTAGAGAGGTTATGTGCCTACCAATAAACTCACCAGTATTGGACAGGTCTGGTTTTATATCATTGAAAATTCATCTCGGACTGAATCTCTCACAGCAGTAAGAAAATCACTTTCGAACTTATCAAAATCAGACCGAGAGACGGTAGAAATAGATAGATGAGCATCTGCAGCATCAATAGCATGAGAAGCCCTTGCGTCAACTAGTTGTCTTTCCATCATAACCGTTGTAGATTCTGATTGTTCTTCTTCTTCTTCAGAATACTCTAAACCCAAAATAGCAGAACCAGGGTAATCATCCCAGACAGCAGAACACATAGTATATTTCGGTTTATCAAAGCTTTCTATTCCACTGATTTCAAGAGAATCTCTCTTGCCATTGACATTTGCTTCTGGTACAGTTTGATTTGTTTCTGTTGGAGGTACAATAAGACCATGCACTAGTCGGTTATCACCATCATCATCAGTATCATCATCATCATCATCATCATTATCATCATCATCACCATTCCCATTTCCATTCTTCATAGAAACATCACTGTCAGATACTTCAGTGTCACTAGCTTCTTCATCACCAAGAACTGGTTCTGATTTAGGTAAGGGTAAAGGTGGACTGGCAGATCCAAAGTCTATTCTTCTATTTTGGCTCACAGTATCAGGATCACTCCTATCATCAGGAGGTGACATACTTCCTTCTTCTGTTTCAGCTTCTTCCATCCCTTGTTTACCAGACTCTTCAGTGTCTTTATTCCTTTCAACATCTACTTCTTCCTCATTATCAGAATAAATTGGCCCCTCATCTGATTTCAAACCAAGGTCTCTCAAACCCTTCGGCCTCTTTCCATGATCAGTGGGATTGTAAGATTTATACAACTTTTCCTCATTAGCAACCCATCATTTCTTCCATGGGTTCCAGTTTATTTTCATCCGTTTACAAATTTCTTTGTTAACAGAAAAAGCACTATCAGATTCAGCTATCTCATTAGCTTCATCAACACATTCCATATTCTTTAACATAGCAGAGATCATTTTGGAATAGAACAGGGAATTAGCTTTCTTAGAAGGTTTCACCATTCCAGCAATATGAAGCATTAGATAACTACACAAATTGATCTTCTCATAGGTATTTAGTAAAAACAATATATAAAACATCCTGGTATCTTACGACAACAAAATCTCCTTTCCTGGGGCATATTTGATGCTGAATAAACTTAAAGAGAAGTCTACATTCACCATCCAGCTCTGAGGCTGTGATTCTCTTTGACTCTCTGTTTCCATTCAAAAGCTCTAAAGCTAACTCATAAGAGAAGTGCTCAGTGGTTCGAGGAATGTTTCTAGCATAATCCTCATACTGACCCTCATGGGGTACATTCAAACATTCAGCCCATTGTTTAGGCGAAAAAGATATTTTCTTTCCATTCACTACAGAAGACATTCTGGCAGCCTCGACACCATCTAATGTAATTTGCATATTTATATAAAACTCATGCACAAGCTTTGGGTAGTATACACGAGTGTTATCTGAGAACCAGGCTTTCCATCCATGCGAATCTAAAACTTGTAACAACAGCGACTTACTATTCAAAATCCAGGCGTAGCTGACTTCCTTTTATACAGCAACAATCCGAGTTTCCAGGTTCGGATTTACTGATCTTTGAGTGGTACTACTCGAATCGCCTCGAGCACACTTTGAAGGTACAGGACTTTCTGATCCTTTGGTCAGTCTCTTCTACTTAGCCATTTGACAATTCTGGGGAAAGCAGGTGTTTGAAGGTTTGAAGTAGAGGAGAAGAGATGAAATAAGGTTTGGAGGGAAAGAAATGAAAGGTCACCAGTTTGGGGAATAGAAATAGTCATGTATCATTTATTTCATCATTTAGGGTTCCCATAATACAGATAAAAGTAATTAATTAATTATAACATAATAAAAATAATAATAGAAAGAAAGATCAGTTTGACAGATCAGTTTCACAGATCGGTTTCACAGATCGGTTTCACAGATTGGTTTCACAGATCAGTTTCACAGATCCGTTTCACAGATCAGTTTCACAGATCTCCCATACACAATTATTTTTTAACAAAATTCATTTTTTCATAACATAAAGGCTTTGTAAAAATATCAGCTAATTGATGTTCAAAACTAATAAATTCTAGAGAAATATCACCTTTCTGATAATGATCTATTTGAATGTGATGTCTAATATCAATGTGCTTAGTCCTAGAGTGAGACACAGGGTTATTAGATATGTTGATCGCACTAGTATTTCCAAAGTTAATTGAAACCTATTTATAATCAAATCCATAGTCCAATAAAGTGTGTTTTATCCACAGAATCGGTGCACAATGACTACCAGCAGCAATATATTCTGCTTTAGCAGTAGACAATGCAACTGAGTTCTGTTTCATACTACACCATGATACTAGGGACGTTCCAAGTAAATTAAATGTTCCAGATGTGCTTTTCCTATCTAACTTACATCCAGAAAAGTCAGCAACTGAATAACTAGTTAGGTCAGACGATTTCCCTTTTGGATAAAACAAACTTAAATTCACAGTATACTTAAGATATTTAAAAATCCTTTTAACTGCCAGTAAGTGTGATTCTTTAGGATTAGCTTGAAATCTAACACACATACACACACTAAACATAATATTTGGTCAACTAGCAGTAAGATAAATTAAACTCCCAATCATACCTCTATAATTAGTTTGATCTACTAGTTTACCAGTTTCATCAATATCCAATTTACAGGTGGTAATCATAGGTATATCACTTTCCTTAATACTATCCAAACCAAAACGTTTTAATAAATCCTTAGTATATTTACATTGATTTAAAATAATACCATCTTTATTATGAATAATTTTAAATCCAAGAAAATAATTAATCTCTTCATTAAGCTCATTTCAAACTCATTTTGCATAATCTTTGAAAAATCAGTACATAAAGAATTTTTAGAAGATCCAAAAATAATATCACCGACATGGATTTGTACTATTAACACATCTTTTGAAATCATTTTTATAAAAAGAGTGGGATCAGCTATTCCTTTTATAAATCCTTTTGAAATAATAAAGTTTGATAGTCTTTCATACCAAGCTCTTGGAGCTTTATTTAAACCATTAAAAGCTTTAGAATGTTTAAAAACATGATTTTGAAAATGAGGATTTGAGAAACCAAGTGGTTGTTCTACAAAAACATCTTCAACAATAAAACCATTTAAAAAAGCACTTTTCACATCCATTTGATATAACTTGAAATTCATATGTGATGTATAGGCAAGTAAGATCCTAATAGCCTCTAATCTAGCTACAGGTGCAAAGGTTTCCTCATAGTCAATTCCTTCGTCTTGATTGTAACCTTGTGCAACTAGCCTAGCATTGTTTCTAATGATGTTTCCAGATTCATCAAATTTGTTTCTAAACACCCATTTTGTGCCTATGGTTATAGTGTCCTTAGGTATTTCTACTAATTTACAGGCTTTGTTTCCTTCAAATTGATTTAGTTCCTCTTGCATAGCCATTACCCAAAATTCATCATTGATAACATCATTGATATTTTTAGGTTCTAACTGTGAAATAAAAGCTTGATGATCAACCTGATTTCTTAGAGAAGATCTAGTCTGTGTTCCTCTATCTAAATTACCTACAACAACATCTAACAGATGGTACTTTAGAATCTTAGTTGGTCTAGAAAAAGTAGGACTCGAGATTTCAGGTTCATCTACAGGTTAAGGTTCAACAGAAGCAGGTTCTGGAAAATTTCCAGAACTGGATGTTTTAACTACACATCCACTGTCATTATCATTAAGGTTCAGACCAGAGAGATTATCTTCATGATTTTCAAGAGAGGTCTTAGGTTCTTGCGGATCTATTTCATCAAATTTGATGTGAACATATTCATCCACACATTTGGTTCTCTTATTGAAAACTCTATATGCTTTACTAGAAATAGAGTAACCTAGGAAAATTCCTTCATCACTCTTGGATGCAAACTTTTCAGGATTGTCTTTGGTTTTGAGAATAAAGACGTTGCAGCCAAAAAATCTGATGTAGTTAACCATAGGTTTCCTATGGTTCCACAACTCATAAGGGGTCCTCTTAAGAACAGGTCTGATCAAGACTCTATTGATAACATAACAAGTTGTATTTACAGCTTCAGCCCAAAAAATAAACAGGTAGGTCATATTCATTATGCATAGTCCTAGCAATTTTTGCAGGGTTCTATTCCTCCTTTCAACTACACCATTCTGTTGAGGTGTACTAGGGGCAGATAAATTGGGGCTGTAGCCACTATGTGAGCAGTAAGATTCACACTCATGATTTTCAAACTCACGACCATGATCACTTCTCTAGGTTTTAATCTTAAGTCCACTAAGGTTTTCTACAGACTTGGAATATTTTACAAAGCAAGAACAAGTTTCACTTTTGTGAGCTAAAAAATATACCCATGTATAACTAGAAAATTCATCTACAAGAACATTGACATAATGCTTCCCATTTAAACTAGAAACTCTAGAAGGTCCAAATAAATCCATTTGAACCAAATCGAGAGTTTGAGAAGTTGAAACTTCTTTCTTTGATTTAAAAGAAACATTATGTTGATTTCCCTTTTGATAGGGATTACAAACTTTGTCTGCTAGAAATTCAAGTTTGGGTAGGTCTCTAACTAAGTTCTTCATAGAAAGTTTTCTAAGTGAATGCACATTGCAGTGTCCTAATCTTCTGTTCCAAAGCCAAGACTCTTTATGAAAAAGCATTTAAACAAGTAATATTTTTCTTAGCTAAAAAATTTAAATCAACAACATAAACATTTTCATTTCGTAAAGCATAAAACACTAAAGAATTATTAGAATTAAAAAAATTGCAAGAATCATTTTAAAATTTAACATAAAAACCATCGTCACATAACTGTGAAATACTTAACGAATTGTATTTAAGACCATCAACAAATAAAACCTTAGAAATTAATTCTGAGTCAGTGTTACCAATCTGGCCTAAGCCGTTGATTTTTCCTTTTGAGTTATCACCAAAGGTTACAAAGCCTCCATCAACTCTGACTAAGCTTTTAAAGCATGAGAAGTCTCCTGAAATATGTCTTGAACATCCACTTTCCAAATACCAAGGCTTTCTACAGGAGCTCTTTAAGCAGGTTCCATACAAAACAGATTTAGATAGGCAATGATTTTGGTACCCAGATCTTCTTGGGTCTAGACAGGTTAGCAATCAAAGCTTTTGGTACCCAAATTTGTCTTATGGGTCTCATGAAAGTTGTAGAATCAACAGACTTTGAAAGATAAACCTTATTAGATCCATAACTATTAATATAACTAGTTGAAGCATATGAAGTTTCAGAACTAGCTACATTCTATCCAGATTTAGGAATGAATTTAGTTTTGGTAATTTTCCTTTGTCCAGGTAGGTATCCTATACCAGTAGCATATCTAGGTGCTATTTGCTTACCTAGCATCTGAGTAAGAGTATATTTACAATTTGTAAATTTCTATAAGTCTTTCTTGAGTTTCTCATTATATAATTTCAGTTTAGTGTTTTATTTAATCAACTAAGAATTCTTTTCCATTTCAATATCAAGATCAGATATATGTTTAACTGTTAAAGCATACTATTTCTTTAAACCTTTGTATTTGTCTTTCAACTCATTACAGGTTTCTTCTAACATATCACAGTATTAAAATTGTTCATATTTTGACATGTTTTCTGAGTCAGAATCATCTTCAGAATAATATAAATTTGAAGTAGGAGTTTCAGATGTTACCTCAGAGGTGTTTGTCATAAAACACATGTTTGCCATATTTCTGTGTTCAGTTTCAGAAAGATCAAATTCAGTGGATCTATCCTCAGAAGCACTCCAAGTAACCTTCATGGCCTTTTTGTACATACCGTCCTTGTAATCATACCTCTTCTTGTATTTCAACTTTGGACAGTCTGCTTTTATGTGTCCCTTTCTTTTGGACTCATAACAGACAACTTCATCTGATTTGTCAGATTTCTTCCAATTCTTTTTCCAATGTCCCTTGCTATCATACTTACCTTTATAATTTGATTGTATGAAAATCTTCTTCTTCATATAAAACTTTTAAAACCTTCTGGCAATGTGATCCATCTCAGCATCACTATCAGAAGCACTTTCACTGTCTTCACAGCTTGAACTCTCATTTATAGCATGAAGCTTCTCCTTATACTTGTTATTTGATGTTGAAGTCTTGAAAGCAACTGACTTCCTTATAGGTTCATATTCTTCATCTTTGTTAACCTTGAGTTCCTCTTCATACATCATCCACTTTCCAATAAGTTCCTTGACTGATAGATCACCAATATCACAAGATTCTCTAATTGAGACAGAAGTTCCCCTCCATCCTTCAGGTAGACATCTCATAATTCTCATAATTTGTTCCTTTGATGGAACATCCTTTCCCAGAGAAGTCATTGTGTAGGCAATTTCATTAAACATGAGATACATGTCAGAAATGGGTTCATCAGGCTTCATCATAAAATTATCATACTTAATAGTATAAGTGTTCAATCTCATTTCCTTAACATTAGTTGTTCCTTCTTGAGAAACAGCTAAGGTATCCAAAATTTCATAAGCAGTTTTACATGAAGATATTCTATTAAATTCCTCATCTCTTAAAGAATAGTACAAGGCATTCATAGCTTTGCAATTATTATTGTAGGCAGCCTTAGTAGCTACATTCCAAGTAGTTCTAATAGTAGTAGGAATTTGATATTCTGATTCTATAGGAGTCCAAATATCAAAACCCATGCCTTCTAAATGAATTTTCATCTTGATTTTACACTGTTAATAGTTAGTTACATTGAAAAATGTTGGTCTATTGGTAGCAACACCTTCATGTCTATTATCCATGATAGCTTACTTAAAGCAACGATTTTAAAGAGATAAAAATTTAGAAATAACAGAAATTTCAAGAACATTAAAATAGAACTAAAATCACAGTTGAAAAACAGAATACTTTTAGAAAATATTTAAACAACCTCTGATACAATTTTTTTCCAGAGTGGATACCCAAGAGTGGGGTGAATTGAGATCCAATTAAAATTTCTGTTTTAAAACTTTGTCTTAAAAACCCCAAAATAAAATACAGAATTAAACAATAGTGAATTTATATCAAATTAAAGGTTATGTTGGGTTCTCAAGGGATTGATTATTTCCCAGTTAATCAAAACAGAAAGGTTGATTAACTTTTGAATCAAACTTACTGATTTACAACTAATATAAACACTTTCAAATTTAATTATCAAAGTGACATTAAAATAGTTTTGATTTTACTGTAATTAGCAGCAGAATAAAAGAATAACTTTGAAATATATATCACAGTAGATATAACCAAGAGTTTCGGTCTCAAGATGAGACTTATTCCTCTCAACAATTTGTATAAAATTGATCCACACCCTAGATCGGGGTTCACAACAGTTTACAACTGTCCAGGTCCAAGACCTTTAACACTGTTATTCGTGGGAAACATAACAACAACAACCAGCTGTCCAGGTCACACATGACCTCTACCACTATCTCAGTGGGAAATAAAAGATGTAAGAGTTTGAGTGAGGATTTATAGATCCTCCAATTAAATTATAGGAGACAGTGTGTATGTTAAATGCAAGAGATAACACACACTGCTCGAAATGTGAAATAATGAATCACAGAGCAGAGATGTAGAGTTTAGAAATGGCTCTAGTGATTGCAGTGAAGCTTTGGACTCCTTGAGTTTGATCAGAGATGATTCTGAGTCCTCATATGGTTTTTGCCTGAAAAACAGAGTGTCGTCTGCTTGGCATCCAGATTCAGAGATAGTGAGAAATGTAGTCGATGATGTTCTTCATTGTCCTCGTGAATGTACAGAACTCTTCTTGAGTAAGATTGAGTGTGTATGAGGTTCTGTGTCTTCTTATTGTGAGGACTTCTCTTGTCTTCCACGTTTATCTCATCCACCTCTTTTTTTCTGATGTAAGTCTTGTCATTGTTTCATTCCCTTTGCACCAGCAGGGACTTCTTGTATTTATGGCACGAGCTCTAGTAGAAGAAATGATTTATTTTTGTAGGTATGAGGTATGGTTCCCTGACATCCAAAAACCTTCATTAAATAAATGACAGAGCATTAAACTATTTCTTATATGAACGTTGGTTATCTTAAATAAAGATAAAGAAATTCAAACAGCTGTTTATGTCTATCGGTGAGTCAAGTGATCGGTAGGTCATCAACATCAGTATCAGTGAGACATCTTCGGTGACTCAGATGATCAGCATCGTTGTTTCATGATCGGTGACTCATTTGATCTTGATCGGTGTGTCTTCTTCAGTGAATCATTTGATCAGCATCGGTGTGTCATCTTCGGTGACTCAGATGATCAGCATTGGTGTGTCATGATCGGTGACTCATTTGATCCGTATCGGTGTGTCATCTTTGGTGATTCATTTGATCAGCATCGGTGTGTCATCTTTGGTGACTCAGATGATCAGAATCAGTGAGACCTGATCTATGAGACCGTTGTCCTTTGATATGGATCGGTGAGACCGTTGTCCTTTGATATGGATCGGTGAGACCGTTGTCCTTTGATATGGATCGGTGAGACCGTTGTCCTTCGATATGGATCGGTGCGACCGTTGTCCTTTGATATGAATCGGTGCGACCATTGTCCTTTGATATGGATCGGTGAGACTGTTGTCCTTTGATATAGATCGATGAGACCGTTGTCCTTCGATAAGGATCGGTGAGTTATTTTTCCTTCGATATGGATCGGTAAGACCATTGTCCGTTTGATCCAGAGGACTTCCAGAATACTTGTAAATCAATAACAAAGAGATAAAAACATGATCCAACCAATATACACAAATTCACTAAGAGATTGTGATTATGTATATGAGAAATCCAACCGGATTAAGTTATCGATGATTTGTGATTATTAAAACATCAATCATAGGAAGAATTCAACAATCTTCCATAGGGCTCAACAATTTTATTAGCTAGTCTTCATTAAATGGATTTTTGGGGGAAACATTTTTGTTTTCCATTCATGTTTCAATTCGATGATTCTTGAACATTCACCTTGTACATGGTCTCCTAATATTTTGATGCTTAATAATTATCTAATTGTACTATTTATTATTTATATAAACTCTAATAAAAATTCATAATAAGTCATGGTGAAAAATAAATTACTTAACATAGTCAATATAGTAGTACATAAATATGCACAACTTACATTTCCTCTTTTTGATTATTGTAATGAAAGACAGGAAATTAATAATTCCCCATTACCATGTAATTTTTATATTATTAATAATATATTTATTCATAAATCTAATACATATTACCATTCATGTCAAACATAAATGAACAAACAATCATATCACTGTGTGGAGGTTTTAGTGAACATGTACATTCGAGCTATGTTATCATTGTCGAATACATTTAAAGGTAAAAAGAAAGACAATGTCGTAAAAATCCAAAAACATAATTATTGTGTAAATATTATATATAAATATTAAATAAATCCTAGAAAAATCATGAATCATGGTGATGGAATATGAGTCGTATCACTACATGGATGTGGTATTCCACATAAAATCAAGAGAGAAAATTTTATTTCACATTTTTTAGAGAATATTGTGCGAGATGGTGGTTCTATAATCATAATACAATTATATTATATTAAGTATAATTATGTTATTATGTTATGATGAATATCATATATTTATAGATGGTACAATAAGAAATTTACTAAAACCGGTCGGGTAGGACAATTACCTCTTCCTTTGTAACACTCCTTTAAATAAATAACTATGTACCATTGAAATGAACATTTATGAATAAAAAAACACTAAATCATGTAAAAAAATTCATAATATAATTTTTATGGATGTTTGAGCTAGTTGGCTTGAAGATGTGTAATTAAATGAAATGAGGGGTTTCCTTTTATAATTGGGAGGGGAGGGACATATATTGAATATTTGAAACTATTAAAATATTTTATAATCATATTCAAGGAAAATTATCCCATAAAAAAATAAATATTCAAAAAAATGTGTTCAGAGTAGAAATCAATTCACCTAATAATAATTTATTTGAAATATGTTTCATTATCAATTAGGTTGAACTTAGGTTAACATGATTTCCCATTTTCCATTGTGATATAATTTTATTGTTTTTAAAAACTTTTAAGACCAAAGATGAAATTGGACATATTAAATAATATTAATTATTCTGATTCTAAATGTTAAATTAATTGAAAAGTATTTAATTTCTATTATTGTAAAATGTTAAATTTAAAATAATCCCACAAAACACAAAAAATGGTTTTCCGGAAAAATTCATTTTTATTAGTATTTTTATACAATGATCATGAATAATATTGTTCAAAAAGGTAAAAATTGAATTATTTTTCAGAAAAATAAACAGGTAATGTTTTATAAAGAATCTATATAAAAATGTTTCTATAAAAAATCTATAAAAGAAAAGAAAATCTAAAAAATTTATATTTTAAATATTCCCCCAAAAAATTAAATTTTTAGACAATTTCCAAAAATTCAGAAAAATATAATATTGATGTTATAATTTAATAAATTGTATTATTTATATAAAATATATTTCATTAAATTTAAGAAAAAATTAATTATAATATTGGCTCAAAAAATGTGATAAATTTTTTTTTTATAACATGTTTTTAAAGAATCATAATATCTTAATATCCATTCTATTATTAATAATCATTATTAGATGAATATAAATTTATTTTATTGAATAAATAATAATTCTGTTTTACTTAAAATCATTCATAAATAGTGGTTAATTTAATTTATTAATAGAAAATCACATTAACAAAATAATTTTTTTTAGAAAATAAACCTTTTTTACTATTTAATTATTTTATCCTCATTCCAAACAGTTATATAAATAATATAGGAAATAATATGAATTTATTCATATAAAATATAAATATATTTCATTGAAATAATTAAGAAACATATTTTTCTGATCAAAATACACAATATATTGAAAAATACAATTCATTAAAAATAATTATGTAAATCATTAAGTGAATTTTAAAAATTAACATATATGAAAAAATAATAATATTTATATTATGGATAAAACATTTAACTAATATTTCATAATTTATGTCATTCCATTCATACCCAATAATCTAACAACAATTTAATAGTATATCTTGACTTCATTTAGTCTCAAGATTGTGTGAAAAATAAATCTTTTGAACAATTAAAATTTCTTATAAATAGAAAAAATATATTCTAAAATATAGTGTAGTTGCATGCCATATACATACCCTACAAATATACATCATTCAATTAACATTACAGTGTCAATGTACTGGTAGAAGAACCAAATGTTTTCCAATATACTACTCTAAATTTGATTACATGATGATATAATTGATGAACATGACCCCAAACTGATCCAAGAAATCTTAGAACACAATGTACATAGGCCCCATGAACATGTTTAGGGAGTTGGGGACACCAAGAAGCATGTCTAGGAACTCTAATTGACTATATCAACACTAGATAAAATTCATTGGTATGTCCACCTCCTTAACTCAAATATGGTAAAATATAATCCAAAAATAGTCCTTAAAAAACTAGTTTTCTACCTCTAATAGGTTGAACAGATCATTTATCCTTAGAAGAGGGTAATGATTCTTGACTTTCACATGTTTCAACCACATGTAGTCTATAAAAATCTATAAACCATTTTATTCATTTTTTGATAACAACACTAGAGAACCCTATTAAAACACATTGGGAAAGTTGAATGCCATCTACATTAGCTCACTAATTCGAATCCTCAGTTGCTAAGGATAAAAAGGAACCATTTAATAATGATCCAAAAAAATTATAAAGGCATCATGAAACAACAAGATATCTTAAATGATCTTTCATCAAGGGGGTCATTCCACAACCTCCTTGAAAAAAACATGATGAAAATCAACCACGAACTTAATAAAATCTACATTCTATGCTTCAGAAGAACCTAATGAAAAATTTAGTAAATGAGATAACAAAAAAAAGTATTTATAACCCATATTATAATCCCACCCTCCAATAAACACCACATACATCCTCCCAATCACAATAAACAACTCTCCTAAAGTATCAATAAGTAATCATTCTAAAAATATATAATCATTTGATGAAGATAATTATCTCATATAGATATATTTAAAGTATTAATAAAGTACCTAGATGAGAGTTATTTCCCATTCATCATCTAATAATCCAAATACACATTTAGTGACACATATTTCCTCTAAATAGCATAGACAACATAAGAGAAATTAGAAACTTGTACACCTTGAGACCCATGTCATGAAATAATATGAGTGAAAAAAATGTGTGTGCAGATCTTGAATCAAAAAAGGCCAAAGGTACAATAGAATAAAAGCTGATGATGACTTAAATTATACCTTTTCCCTCGAGACCAATAATATCCAAAACATGAATCTTTCTAAATCTATCTCCTCTTCCACACATCTTATAACCATTTCTATTATCGTTATCAAACAATTGTTCTTATGGGAGAGGGATATAATTTGAATTTACTCTACCAACTCCATATTCTCTCATTGAATGACAATCTGACTATCACTTATACTAATTCACCCTAAATAGAATCTACGACTATTGGGGATGTTAAGGAACCTAGATTCCCAAACCACAGTTATATTCAATAATTTATAGGCATTAAAACCAATGGTTATATTACCATCGAAAAATATAACACATGTGTCCTAATTCACCGGTAGGTACATGGGAAATAATGGATCTAATGAAATTATAGGAGAAAAATATAGCATCTGAACAATATTAGGGTAACCCATTGACTACCCCAATTCATATTATCCTTGAATAACATCTGTTTTCTGTGGGTAATAATCATCGATCCCCTCTCAATAAGATCTCATTTGAGTATACATCCTCCAAATAACTTCAGTAATATTCAAAACCTCTAGGTATAGAGGCTATGTATGTGGGGGGATTGAATATCAAATCACTATGTGTAATTATTACTCAATGTTCTAATATCAATAATCATAACTTGATAATAGATTTGGGGAAAAGTAAAGTAGATCCCTAAAAATAATACTATGCTATTTTATACTCTTGGATTCTAACCATGGGAGGTATGCTCTTATGTCTTTTTTACCCTCCTCCTCGATGATAGAGACTTATCACAAAACATCATCAAAAAATACCCTCATGAAACATATTATTCCTTCCAATACCCAAGTTATATGATTCACCACTATCACACTTATACCCAAATTTGGATGATTTGAAATAGACCCCAATTATAAAACATATCTTCTACAAGACTAAAATTAATATCAAGATATTCTACCGTATTATTTGTCTCCAAATATGAGAACCACATGTCATTAATATCTATATGTTTTTTTTGGAATTCATGTAGTGTCTTCACCCATAGATCATCCACCTCAGCAGATTCTACCCTCAGATGGTCAATTGGTTCATCCTACCAATCCTCCCCAACCAAAACCATGTATGGAAAATGACCAACCTTAATCTATGCTTGCAGTGAAACAAAATAATATGACTAGTTTTTTTAATATAAATGATATCATTCATTTAACTTTATTCATTTAATTTTCCCATAATCACTTAATAACAAACACAATTACAACCAACCATTATGTTTCTGCCTCTCATAAAGAAAAAAAATAAAAGAAGAACCACTTCTCTTAGTCAGTTTTTATAAATAAGTTTATAACACTAGATCATGGGGTTCACTAAAAGCACATTCCCATGCTTGTTTTGTATATTAATTCATAAAAAACACAGATAATATTATTTTTCTTCCAGCCCATGAAATCATTATAGTTGATAACTATAACATCAAAATGAAATCACAATCAAAATCTTTAATACCACTATATGATGACCTTCTTCAAATGTGAACCAAACCCACTCCAATAGTGAAGAGATGGTGACAATAATTACCCCCTCTAATAATCACTAGTTTTGTGAAAAGCACCAAAGGTATAAAACATACATCTTGGATCTATTACCCTCATGTATCCCATAAAATAATAAGTGAAACTAAAAATCAATTCCAATATATATATATATATATAATCTAAGATCTATAATAATCTTATAATGAATTAATAATTTCACCTAAATACGATACCTAAAATGAATGTCCAATAATTCTCTTGGTAATAACTCCACAGAAAAGATGCTCCAAGCTAGTACAGTCCGTCTTGGTAACCATTTTCTCTAAGGAAACATGAAAAACGTTTATATATATAGGGGTGAACATAACATGAATAGTCGGTAGGATCATACTCATGACCTATTTTTTAAATGTGGAAAGATAATATTTATGTATCAATGAATATACTAAAGAACCAAAAAGCACCTATCATGTCAATTAATACCAAAAATCACTATGAATGACTACCCAAATATAATATCCAAGCATAATAAAATATCATATATGAATATAAAAATTGGATATCCTAAAACAACTTCAACATTGGTATTCATAATAATTATAAAACATTAAATGTTTGGTCCTCTCAATACCTTGTAAAACAATTTCATGATACACAATGTCTCATATACTCCTCTCATATCCATAATGATAGGGTATCTTGATAATAAAGTCCAATAACCTTGGTTTATCCTCCAACCATGCATATCCTCCATCATATAATATCATTTCAAATATTAACCCACAAGGTTTTAAGGTTCACAATGTACCACGTCATCTATAACCCACATGGTCTTCCATTGCACCCCCACCAACAGATCAATAGATCATATTGTATGTAAGTACATCAAGTACTTATTTTAATACCAATACTTCATATGGTCTTAGATTACTCCATGTACTATTATAGTATGATCATACATACTCTGAGCCATGATTGGAAATACTATACATTTTTGGGAAAGTAGGGAGGATAGTGTATTCCTCTGTTTATTCCCTTTCCATATTGGATGTGAAGGGAAAAATCACAATCCAAACATGTTATGTGTTAGTAAGGTCATCAAACTCAGATGGGGATTGAATGGAAATATGAAATAAAATTAAAGTTTTTTCGTTTGGGTTTCTATTCTCACCCAGCATATATTAGATAATCTAGCTAGACGGTTCACCCAATCAATAATTTTACACTACCATAACTGTCTCACCATAAATATCTCATACTACCATTACATCCATTTAATAAGACAATAGAAACCCTACATCCCATATAGAACAAACATAGAAAACACACATAGGTTCCCTCTTAATTGGAATATCATTCCATTCCAATATTTGACATTACATTCCATATTATGATAATTAATCTATTTTATTCCCCTATTTATTAAATACCCACTTCCAAACAATACTAAAATTATTCCAAGAAATTGACATATTATTTAAATCATTAGGATGATATAATTTAGCCTTGTAATTATTCGGTTTCATCAAAAAAAAATTATTGTATTTATTTTTTAAATTATTTTGTTCTACTAGAAAACTATTGAAATTATCCCTCATCAATGAAGAATTCCATAACCCACAACATCAAACTCTAACCCTGTTCCTAGCCATGGAAAGAATCTATAGCCCCACTTCCTAATATATAATATCAATTGAAAGAAACTATATAACCCATTAAATCAGTTGAAACACCAAATAAATAACCTATATACCAATGAAATCATCCCATAATCCCATTGGTATCACACCATAAAATATTCCCATATAACCACAAGAATAAAGAAAAAATAACCAAACAATCACATCAAAAAAATGTCCTCATATTTCACAACAAAAAATTTCAACATTAAACTCCACCACATGATTCCATATTGTAATATCATTTTATCAATTATTATTTAACATATTAAAGGTTCATTATTGTATTAAAGTGATAATATTTTTAAGAAAGTTTAATACTTAAAAAATCATAATAGAAATACACAAGCCTCCTCAAGAATGATGATTTTCAGCAATACTAGTGAACACAAACCATGTGTGAGATTAATATCATGAATTTGGTAAAAACATGACCATAAAATAATTTTCATTTGGGGCCGATATTTTATCCAAATTAGGAAAACATATACTAATCACCAAATAAAGATGAAATTATATTAATCCCACAATTTAATAAAAATAAAATGTTGTTACTGACTACCTTATATCAACTAGATATTCAGAATATTTATTCTGAAGAAAAAATGAAGAAGCGATGAAATTGAAAATATTTGTTATCATCAGAAACTCATCAAAAAAACACCATAAAAATTCTCCCATCACCAAAACCATCTTCGGGTCAGGATGGTGGATAATATAAATAAAAAAGAGGATGAACTCACCCCCAATGGAAGATTTCTGAATCCCAAAATAGAATGATTATAGATCATAAAACAGGGATAATGATACATCAAAAATGGATCCTAGGTCACATTTAGTTTGAAAATAACTGAAAAAGTAATATGAAAACTAAACATGCCACCAAATATTTATTTATAAGGAAAAATAATGTGACACTTCATGATATATCATCCTAATGTTGAAATCAACCATGATATATCAACTCACAGAATGATGAATTATGGTCATGTCATGATTGGTATATATCTACCCAAGATTTGATGTCTACATAGAAAATCCACCAAATAATTCCAATTTAATGAATTTCCATATCGAACAATTTGATTCAACAACGATGGGTAACACCATGAACCACTAAACCATGTTGTGACATCTTATAAGATAGAGGATCCCACAAACTATCCTCTAGGATAAACACCATGAAAAACACCTATTCACTACAAATTACAAGTAAAACACACCCACATTAAAAAATAATAATGATGTGTATGCATATCTCACAACATGACTAACAACTGAAGAACATCACTTCTACCACTATAACACATTAACCTATGATATCAACTTCAATGTTACCCCATTACCCTTTCGAATATGGTTTCAGATCCAAAACATGAATTTCCTCTTCAATACTCCACCCAAAATCATCATCTCACAAAAATTAGAATGAAGTGGTTATGAAATTTCTTGAACATTATGTAAATAATTAGTCCAATGTTTTATAAGATAAATATCGAAAATGATGCAGCAATAATTCTTTTTTCCAAATCATTTTATTGTTGATTCTTCTTAATATATGATTATATCAATGAGTTTTAAAACAATTAAAAAAATTAAATATATCATAAATAATTATTAATAATATATAATTATTTAGTTGGTATTAGTGTCACATCCTGAAAAATTTCAAAATATTCAAAATATTGTTGTTATATTAGTTTATTATTCGATGGAAAATTATATTATTCTCTTTATACTCATGATGAGAAATGTTTTTATATATTCACCTCAATCACACTTATGGTGTGATAAATATATTAATATATTTATTTTCAACACATTATCACCAAATTATTCATGTAATTATTGTGAGCATCAAATTTTTTTTAATGATCACTTTATAAATAGTATGTGATTAAATTATTTATTATAATAAACATATATAGAATGAAATGTGTAGTTCTAGAAAATAATAATACATGTTCCCATTTAATATTTATAAATTTCATAAAATATATAAGTTTATGACACATCAGGTGATTTAAACCATATATAGATATATAGTTCATAACTAATACTTATTAATAATATTATAAATTCACTTCTTATATAATAAAAGATAATATAAAAAATTACCATAATAGGTATAACTTGATAAAAAATCATAGAAATTCATTATATTCCATCATATGGGGAAAATCAATAGTTTCATAAATAGAATGAAATATTCTATTATAAAAAAATATAGTTGACATGAATCCATCTTTCATATAAATTCCAAATTCTTCCCTAAGTGATGTATACTATTTTATCAATTAATATAATCTGATGAATATATTTTCCAACCAGAATTAATCAATGATGACTCAAATAATTATGTTATAAAATTAATGTTTTAGGACCAATAAACATCATGTTTTCCACATTTGATTTTGATATATATATATATATTACAATTGTTCAAATCAATTGAAAACTTATAAATTTTATCTCAAAATAATTATTTATTATTTTCATGGATGATCACGTAGATATATGTTTTTACCTCTAGAACCTAGAATATATTTTGAACTACCCATTAATGGATTAACATGAACATGAATTAACTATTCATGAGTTTTTATTAGTAGTTCACATATATGATATCTTTAAATTTTTTATTTAAATAATATTTCAAAATAAATTATTTAATAAAAATATATTTATCATATTTAGGATCATCCATTACACACATTTAACACATTAGAGATATATAATTAAATATGAAATAATTATAATTTTAAACTATAACTTCACCTTATGGTGGTGTGTCAAAAAATGATTATTAAATTAATAATATACATGTAATGGACAAATACCACCACCTAAAATATATGTTATTCGTTGATACATTCAGAGAAAGAAGTATTAAAATATATCCATCTGGTAGATTATTCCATATGTATTTTGAGGATCGTAAATGTTTTATTGAGTAGTAGCCTAGTATAATATTCTAGATACAAAACAATCAACTCATATTAACAATAATATTATTTAATTGAACAATTTAAAAAAAATTCATTCAAAAAATGATGAAATAAATCTGCTGATCAAATTTTATATCCTTCCAAATATCCCATATAAAAAAGCATATATTAGTATAATAAATTATGTCAAATATTTAATTAATAATTATGTTATCAAAATGGAATAAATATGAAAAATTAAAATCACATTAATATTTTTTAATGAATTCATTCATTTAATTTCATGATTAATAAATAAAAATTAATTATTTGTTAATAATATACCTCTTATAACCTAATTATATTCTTATTTACCATTATTTTTGTTGTTTAGCAGCATTAGATTGTAAAGTAATTTTTATAAAATTAATTGTCCTTTAAAATATATATAAATCTATAATAACCTCAAAAATATACAATAATAATAATATCTACTTTAGTAGATAATATTTGAATAATTACATAAGATGTTATTTGTCTTCCATAAGAACATGATAAATAACATTTTTTTTGATACTGATTGTAATGAATCTAATATTTTTAAATCAAAATATAATTCAACATATTGACATTTTTTTATATCCTACTTTATGAAAATAATGATTCATAAATAATAATAAAATTCATTATTATTTTTAAATATGTTTTCCATAAAACCAATTGTGGTTGTTATACTATGTTTAATTATTCGTTTTCCTTGATAAAAAATAAGGCACAATGGTGGCCATAGAATATAATATTCACCCCATGCTTGATTTGAAATAAACTCTTGTATATTTTCATTCAAATTGATAAATGAAACACTTTTTTCTCAATAAATATTGTCATTTACATAAAAGGTTAAAATAACATCTTTTGATATGGTTTAGTGGCATCATCATGTTAATCGAAAGATTATTCAATATAGAATTATATTCCACATCATGTATTTAAAATAAATAAATGATTTTTATATTTTCTTCACTAATAAATAATTTATTTTATAATATATATATGTATATATATATAAGAAAAAAACAAAATTAAATAAATTAATAAATATAATATATGTAAAAAATAAAAATAATCATCTCCCACATAGGAATTTATAAATATGAATCCACTTTAATACCTCTAATGCATAGAAATAAATTTAATATGTAAAATTTTATCATGACATCTTTGAAATTCAAGTTAGGATAACTGAGGTTCACATCACTTTACATCTAGTATGTGATGTTTATCATTATACCACGACTACTGGAATGTTTTCCCATTTGAATGAATAATTTATATATAGATATATTAAACATTGATTATTAATACAATTTTGATAATAATTTATTACATTCAGTTCAGATGATGGAGTGGAATTTGAATGTAATAAGTTTTCAATAATGCTTAGAAGATCATCATTTTTTCATGTAAAAAGTTTTTTTGGAAATAAATCATATATTCAAAAAAATATTATCATGTTGGAGAAGCATATATATAATAATATATAACATATAAAATTAGATTTAATTATAGAATATGATAATTGAAAGAGTTATGTCGATGTTCACTTGAATATGAAGTCCATAAATGTGTTTTGAAAAACATAAGACATTCTATTTTTGAGTAAGAATTATCTAATGTCAATGATAGTGATAAAGGTATAATCATTTTGGTGTACAGTGAGAAGAAAATGGACATGTAGACAATGTGATACAACATAGGATCATGAATCTAATTAAAACCATGATGTATTTTGAAATCAAAACCTGGTTATTCATTTTTAATTAATTGTGATATTGATCGAAGATCGAATTCAATGGTGAATTTAGGCAAGTGATGGAAAAAAATAATACAGTGCAATTACAACATAAATGTAGTATAGAAGAGAAAATGAGAAAGTATCAAAAAATAAAATCATATTTCATTATAAATTATCACACACACACACACATATATATATAGATGTCTAATATTATAATCAATGGTTCAGATTATTCTTCATCTTCTTTATCAAGTAAAATGTAAAGATTTATCATTTAATTATTTATTGAAAATGAAAAGTTGGAATATATATTGGGAGGTTATAAATTTGTGGATATGGGAATAAAAAATTCACATTCATATGAAATAATTAAAACCACATGAATATATTAATTTATAACATGTTCCTTTTCATAAAATTTATTGATTATGATTATAGTTAAAATCATTGATTATAATAATCTCTTTAAATTATTAGATCAATACCTGAAAAGTTTTTTACAATTAAACTAGTTTTATAAACCCAATCCCCACCTCAACATATTATAGCTCATATCATTCTTTTTATAACAACACCCAAAAAAGTTGGCACATATGGCTCAGGTCTTAGATACACATTATGGAATCAAAATAATGAAAATTTTCACCCTAAAGGCACCACAAAAATACTAAGGTTATATAATTTATTTGAATGAAATAAGAATTAAAATAAATTACTAGTTATAATTAAAACCCTACATTTAGGAAATATGTGATTTTCTATATGCACTTGGCTACCCTAGAATATTGAATTTAATTACTTATATATAAATTAATCTATTAAAATATTAGATACAATAATTATATTAGTTTCTCTATATATTACTAATGATTGATATATATCATTAATGGGGTTTGTACAATTTAAAAATCAATCATAGTTAACCCAAAATTAATAACAATAATGAAAAATTAAGGTAACTTTTTTTAGCATTTTTTTTCTAATTTGGATCTTATGTCCTCTCTCTTTACTATTAAATCCAATTATTATCTAATGTATATGAAATGTTTTATTAATATGTGAAATTTATATTCTATCTAGTGTTTCATATAAAAAGAATCATAATAATTTTGTAAAAAATATATTTTTATTAAAAAAAATAAAATAATAAATTAAAAGACATTTAATTTAAATTCAAATATGAATATGCGAAATTAAATTTTGAAAAAATATTTATTATAAAACATGAATGATGAATTATAAAATTTTCTTTTTTAGAGTTGATGAGAAAACCATCAACCATGAGTACATTCATGCCACGCTTCGTCTTTTTCTCTCTGTGTAAGAAATGAAAAAGTCTTGTATTTATATCCCCTTCTTTAAACCACCTGACATTATATTGATCCCATGAAATTTTTTCCTTTAAATCCAGTAAGTCATTAAATTTAGAAAGAGCCAGCAACTCTTCCCTACACAAAACATCTGGACCCTCATTATGCCTTTAACAGTGCAAAAGCTTCCCCTCAGAATTTTGGATATCATGATCAAGGCATGCCGAAGATTTCGTACTAAACTCTTTGAGCTTTAACTTCACAGCCTTCAACATCATAACCATTATATGGATTATTGAGATATTATTCGCACAGAGTTTGTCAATGTGGTTAGATATTTCTTTTATCATTCTTATTTCCCTTTTGGTTCCAATGCTAGATTTATTGCACTGATTCCAAAAAAGGAGAATGCTCTTGAAATTTGAGCTTTCTGGCCTGTAGACTTTGGGAACAATATTCTAAAAGATATTATCAAAATCTTGGCGAATATATTGGGAAGTAATGCGAAAGAGTTTATTTCTACAAATGAATTTGGTTTTGTGCCTGGAAAGAACATTCAAAATTTTTTGTATACAACGTCTAAATGTGTGAATGTTTAGTGGAAATAGGTGAAGTATGGGAATATGGCTCTGAAATTTGACATTTTAAAGGCTTTTGATACGATGAAATGGTGTTTCATTTTTTGCGGTGTTATGAATGCATGGATTTTCCAGTGGCTTCATTAAATTGATTAGTTGCATTATTCAAAGTTTAATGTTATCTGTTCTTGTGAATGGTTATCCCAATGGCATCTTTAAATGTTCAAGGGGAGTGAGAAAATGAGATCCCTTATCTGGTATCCTTTTCTCTATTACAGAGGATTATTTGAGTACTTGTCTTTCGGATCTTGTGCATGCTGGTTTGTATCAGCAAATGACAGTTGGTAGAGGTATTTTTTCTCCTCCACATCTTTTTTATGTAGATGATATTCTACGATTTGGAATGGTAGATGGAATTTAAATATTATATATTACGGTGACTTTTGAGCATTATGAGGTTGTTTCTAGTCAAGTTATCATTGGGAGAAATCCTCAGTGTTTTTTGGGGAAGGGGTCATCCTAGCAAAACAAAACAGAGTTTCTCGGAAACTTGGGGGTTAAAAGACGGTATTTACCTTTTAACTATCTTGGGGTTCCCCTTTTAAAGGGTTCTATTAAAAGGTGTCATTTAGAAAATATCTATCCCAAGATTTTCAATCTATTGGCTACCTAGAAAGGTAAATATATTTCTCAGGCAAGGTGGGTCTGCCTAGTTAATTATGTTATCACATCTATATGTGTCTATGTTATTTCCTTATACAGATGGCCTAGAAATATTATTAAGTATTTACAAAGGATCATTCATAATTTTATCCGGACTGGTTTAATTCATGAGAGGAAGCTTGTTACATTTTCTTGGAGTGATTTTATTTGGCCTGTTGACATGGGTGGTATAGGGATTAAGGACCTTAAGTGATTTAATAAATCTCTCATTAAAAAGTTTACTTGGTCACTTTTGATTTCCAGTTATATTTGGATCCAACCTACTAAATGGATACTCTCATTATGTTCTATCCTTGATAAGGTCATCTATGAAGAATGCTTACCTTAGTCTTGCACAATCCTCTAAATGGGTTGTTTGTCGAAACTATTCATTGAACTGCTGGAAGACTGTTTGGCAGTCAAGTTCCATTGATGAACATACTCAATTTCTTTATGATTTGAAGGATATCTCAATTGCTGAATTTCATAATAATTTCATGGCTCAAGGGTTGCTGTCTGATTCTCTGAAAATATAGTTTGGTTGTTATTAGTATTCTGTGGTGGATAATTTAATATGGTTTCCTTGTCTTATTGGAAACTTCAACACTAATGAGGATTATAGATTCATGTGCATTGAATCCTCGATGGATTCCTCTTTTCTTCTTATGTTTCATGCTCTCTATATCTCACCAGCTCAATATTTGCTTATGTGGAGGATTTGGATGTGTATATTACCTCTACAATAGATGATGCAACATGCTGGATTTTCTCTTGAACCTAATTGTTTTCGTTGTCTCATTGTTGATGAGACTCTTAATCATTTATTTATATCTTGTTGGTCTACATATGAATATGGGATTATTTTCAGGTCGTTTTTGGATGCCATCTGAACTTGGAGGGTTTTGGACAACTTATAGATTCTATTTATCGAGCTAATTGCAGTTCTAAGGTGAAACCACTGCTTATCTCTGCAGTCTCGGCGGTTGTATATTTTATCTGGTGTGCCCATAATGCACTTGTATTTGACAAAAAAATTATACCAATATACATTGGTATTCAGGAGCTTCATACTTGTGTTCTTGCGTCTACATGTGGTCGAAATGGAGTCATGTGAAATGATGTTTCTGATCTGGTTATCTTGCGCACTTTGGGTGTTTCTGGTAGATGTAAGAAGCCAATTATGATGAAACATATCTGATGGATTCTCCAAATTTATCAGTGTCTAAATGTTAATGTGGATGGAGAGACTTCAGGTACACCAGGGACTTCGGGAAGTGGTGGTATTTTCTGCACATATATGGGATTTGTTAAAGGCTGTTTAAATCAATTTTTAAGAAATGGATTGGCTATTGAGGAGGGGTTATGGGCTATGATCAAGCCTATTCGGTATTATTATTTTCATGGTTGGATGACCTTATGGATGGTGTCTAACTAAAGTATGGTGGTTGATATTCTTAGAAAGTGTTCAAAAAATGTTCCTTGGAAGATGCTTTCTACACGGGATGGTTTTCTCAAGATTGTGGAGCAAATTGGTTTGGTTTTCACATCTGTTTACTGAGAGGAAAATCAGGTTTCTGATGCTCTATCTATGCTTGTGATTGAGGAGGTTATATCTTTTTGGTCCATTTTACACCAACATTCTACTGTGGTTTGGTTGATGCTGATGTGCATGGTACTGTTTACACCCGTCTTTGTTGACCCCATGTTTCTCCTCTTTTGATGTATATACTTTTTTATATATAACGATTTTATGGGAGTGGGATTTCCTGCTTTGGAGTCTTCTAATTAATTATAAAATTATGATTAAAATAAAAATTATATATAAAAATATTTTCTATTAAATATTAGTTAATATCAATAATACAACATAAAAAATATATAGACTAATTGATCGTTTATTCTCATTCAAAGCATGGTCTCCATAAATTCTTAAAAAATCTAAATATAACTCCTCATAAGGGCATGAAAAAAATTAAAAATTAGTTAACAATATTCCCTCATCCCCATATAAAAAATAATAATCAAAACCTCATTACTCTCATGCCATAACATTATGGTTATAAAAAATCATAATTCATCATTGAGGAAAAGGATATGAACACTCATTGAATTGAATAATTAATTTTAAATTGGTCTTTCATTTTAAAAAAGAAAACAATTTCTAATATTTTTAATTCATATCTTCATATCCTAAAGTCGCCACTATTACTTTAATATTTTTCGATGATATTTCCATAGCTAACAACCATCCCCCAATCTAAGTATTTATCAATCCAATTATGAAAATTATTAGTGTATGGGGACAAATAATCATCATCTAATGTCAATGATCCTTTATGATGCATCACAGTTAGTGGGGGAAATGAATATATAAGAAAAAACATCAATTTAATTATCCTAAAAGATCTTTCCAATTATTTTCCCAATTTTTTATAAACGAAATTCTTTTTCCATTGGAAAAAACTAACCATTTTCTTCTTCCAATTTTATTTTCCCTTGTTTAGTTTAAACTAAAACAATATGTGTCCAAAAAATATAATGGAAATAATTAATTTCATAATTTATTTCATGTTTAAAATTAGTTATGTATAAGATGATTCTTAAATAATACACGATGCATGATTGGTGTTTTAGAGGTATTCCAAAGGTTATATAATTTGGTATTTTAATGAATTTTTAATATAATTGTTAAGTCAAATAAATTATTTAGTTTTGTGTATATTCTAAAACTTTTCATGAGTCTCCTCCCACACAACTTTTTTAAATAAAAAACTAAATATATACATACCAAAAAATGAGATTTAATTCTCAATGTTTTAATATATAAGGGTCTTGAAATAACTTATTATATATAAAGATATTGATAATTTAAAAAATATAGACATGATTATTTAATTATATAATTATATTGAGATAAAAAAACCTTACTGTTGTTATTTTTGAAAAAGACTAATGAATTATCAATGAATTATAAATTTTATTGTATTTAGTTCATAAAAAAATAAATCAAAAACATGAAAAACATGAATTACTCACGAATATTTATTTTTTTTGATAGGAATTTCTTATTCTACAATAATATCTAATCAAAAAATTTCATTATTAGAATTAATGTAGATAAAATAAACCCTAATTTGGGATCCCTGATAATGTGATATCTTCACCTTTACATAGGGACACTCAAGCTAGTTTTGTTTCTATGGATAAATTAACACTTAATCTAAGTTGCATAATTTATTTAGAAAATTAAAAATAATAATTACATCATTCATTATAATCCAAAACAATAGTTATTAAAATGAATAATATTATTAAATAACATAAATCAGTCAAAATTATAAAATTATATTTTTGTAGTGTTTTCTGAGGACCCCTGATAGAAAATCTAAAATACACTTCCCTCAACTATGTATCCTTGAGATGTATTGAATCAACCAAATTTTTTTGACATGAAAATACTTCCTTCTATATATTCTAGCATCCTATATTATGAAACACATTAATATGATATACTATTATTCTATGTTATCTAAATGTTATCATGTAAAATTTGGCTATAAAATCATTTCCTATTCCTTAGAATTAAATAATTATACATTATATATAGAAAATTTCATTTCATATTGTCACTATGGAATTACATTAAATATACATTTCAATATAAAAAAATGAAATCATGTGACATGTCTAAGAACTATGCATGTTATACCCTATGAAATGGATAGATCATATACAATAGTATAGCCTATAGATCATTATATTTGTGTGGGATTTAGGGAATATTTATTTCAGTCAACCAATTCCACTAAAAAATTATAAACATTGTTTCATTACTATATATAGTATACTAAATACAACAACTTATAAAACCATATTCAAAAACCTTTTATATGTATTAAAAATAAGTTTAAATGTTAGAATAAAATTAACCATATATCATATAATATTTATTATCATGTTAATAAACATCCAAATCCCCTTTATAAAAAACACTAAATTTTTTAGAAAAACTATCTGAGTTAATGCCAATCCCGAGTAGTCTACAATAAAATATGAACTGCTGAGAATTTTTTGGAATTGAAAAAAATATGTATTACTAAATACAATAATCTAAAAAAATATAATATTCTATAATTGAATTATTACTTGTCAATATATAGTGGTATCTTACACGATCTCCATAAAATCATTTATCTCTAGGAATGTTTTCACTAGCAACATTATAAGAAATAATGAATTTTTATAAATCCTCTTTATCCAAGACATAAAATAAGCACTATACACCATGTTTGTAAATCCCATATATAGTACTCCTAAATAATAAATTTTTTGAGTATTGACTAACCGAACCAATGAATACATCACACATTGTTCAATTTTGTAGATGAGAACATCACACACCTCACTCAAATTGATAATTGGACCATATATCATATCTTAGATTGATTATACACTTCCCAATCTATATAAGTCAATTCCCTAAATATCATTCTTATCCTAAAATGAGGGAATACATCTTATCTAAGATCTAACTGATGATATTATTAGCAACATGCTCAACCACCCTAAAATGAACTAATATTAAATACTTATGAAAAAATGATATCAATGTATATAGGTTATCATGTTATCTACATATCCAAACATAGGTTGTGTGGACTCAAAATATTAACCATTCTCTCCTAGAAAACATAATACACATTGGATAACATTCCATGGGGTATACATTATTAGTCATTTTTTCCATAAAACTCATTTTCCACTACAAGAGGACATTCCATTTCTTGATATAAAAATTATTCTCACAATAACCATAACATTTCATCAGAAGATAAAATGAATAGTAGTGAATTTTATTTATTGATCCCTCAATGTAAAACATTGATTAACAAATAATCATTTTACAGGATTATATATATATAATATGTGGATGATTGAAAATATGTAGATTACCATTTATACAACATGATACATTTATTTTCATAAAACATAATAATTTCTAAAATTCCATACATAAGTTCCCACAAAATATAACTTATATAAAAGGCTTTTGGATCAGCATTATGATTTTTCAACTTTTTTGGGGTTTTTTTAAACTTCTTACAAGTCTATATAATTCTTTCCACATCACTACACGAACCCACATAAAAAACCTTCCACTAAACACATTAATGCATAATATCTATGAGGAAATAACTTTTGAAAAATGGTAAGATTTAGGAATAATGTTCTTAATGTTCAGCTCCATGAACATATTCAATCATTATAATACTGCGTTATCAAATATTATTTTGTTAATTACTAATATATTCTATTTTTTACTCATTCTAATAATTAAATCATCATTCAGATTTTTTTTCCTGAACTATTTTTGAAAAAAATGTATATTTATAAAATATTACTCTACCAACACATCTTAAATTTATTTAGGATATTAATTGGCATTAAATTCTATTTATTACTTGTATGATATATTATTTTTTACATTGAAATTATCATAGTCCAAACATTCTCCCACTATGGTTTAGAAACTATATTCCCTTTTTAATAAAATGCTAAAATACATAAAAAAAAATTTGAATAGGAAATAATTATTAATTCCATTTTTAGTAATAGCCAACAAATGTATTATTATTTTCATATAAAATATGTTATTCGGGTTTGGAAACTATATTCTTCAGTGATGATGGCGGCCCCCGGCGCCGGATCTTCCCCTCTTGGTGGGATAGGGAGAATCTTCTTCTCATAAGAGGGATACATGAATCCTTCCTTTCTCTAATCCAGAGTTTATCCCTCCATTTTTGAGAGCTTATTTAAACCCTAAGGATCCAGATCTAGTAAATGGGGCACCGAATCTTTAACTCTCTTCTTCTAAGTTTACAAAATCTTCCAGCTTGTTGAATCTCACCCTTATAGCTTGGTTCATGCACAAGAGGCATTCAGTGGATGACTTCGATTATTTTGTCTTTAGTTCTTGGGATCTCTAGGAGCACGCAGTGGTTGGGTTACTCGACAATAATCAAATTATGATTCGCTTCGAGATTGAGGCAGACCTCATCCAAGTGTGGTCGAAGGCTCCCCGATACTTGAATGGTTATCATTTTCTTCTTCTTCATTGGCCTTTTGACCTTTATATGAACTGTGATCCGCCTTGCATCGCTGTTTGGGTATGATTGACTAAACTCCATTTGTTGTTTCAAAATCCTTCAATTATTCGCATGATGGGCCACAGGGTATGGAGATTTCTTTGTGATGATAGTTGAACTGAGGCGTTTTTTCATCCTCTGAACCCCCGGGTTTGTATTAAAATTGACCAGTCTCTCACTCTTTATGACTTTTTTTTGATGAAAATTAAAAAATAATATAGTTGCAAGTAGCAATTTGTGTATGAAGATGGGATCAAGTTCTGTGGTTCTTGCACGAGGCAGGGCCATTCGGAAGTGGTATGTCATTGGGGACTTCAATCACATTTGAGGGGGTCCATCTTCATTGAGAAGCCTGATCATGTGAGCGCTACTAATGGTAATTATTTTGATGCATACTTAGAGTTGCGTTGGGATCAGAGGTTGACAGGAAATGTTTGTGGAGGGAGGTGTTCTGAGGTGGCGAGTCCGGTTTTGGAAGGTATGTTTGATGGGTCTCTTAAGGCTTCCTCTGAGAGTAGAAGGGAATATGGAGCCTCGGATGGTAAGAGGCCTAAGAATAATACGGACTCACTGGGTAGTGTGAGTGCTGGGAAAGTTGGGGATGGAAGGGTTTTGAATGCAGTAGAGGTTGCGCCCCAGTGGGTGATAAGGATTCTAGAGGCTTGGACCCATTGGTTGCTCCATCTCTGCTACCAAGATACATGTTTGAAGGCTTATCTGATGGTATGTTGACCTCAGGGTTGGAGGAGGCTGATCTTGGAGGAAATGATGTTGGTGAGGAGTTCCTTGACAGGCATCCAGTTGAAGGCTTGGAAAACATAACTACTATGGGTGGAGCGGAGGCTATGGAGGATCTACAGGCTACTGATTTGGGGAAAATTCCAGTTGTTTTATCTGTGGAAGACAGTTAAAATGTGTCCAGGAACACAACCTTGATGGTGGAAGATTTTCTAGATAGTGGTGGCGTGAAGGAGGTGTAGGTCGTAGTTGTGGGGAGGCTGACCACTGAGGATGAACATCTTCCTTTAATGGAGAATAAAACTCCAGTCCATCAGAGGGGAAACAATGCAGAGAATCCTGGTTTGAGTCGAGGGGACCCAACCGGTAAAGGAATGGAGAAGTCTGGAGGAGGGAAAGAGAATTTGAGTGGAACTGCTGGCTACTCCTTTAGCGATGTTGTTCAAATTGGGATGCATATATTGGCTCCAACTGAGGGGACTTTATCTGCTACATCATGAAGATGACAAAGAAGAGATTTCTCATGCCTTCCGTGGCCGATGCAGACCAGATCTGCCTCTAAGCAGAATAGTGAGGTGACCGTGGCTTTTATGAAGCGTAGTGTGGTCATAAGGACATCTCTGGATCAACCATTGCTTGATCGGCTTTGGAGTCAGGTTCAATGTGAAAGCTATTGGAGATCGCCAGGATGGGAATCAGCTATCGCTACCGGTGAAGAGGAATCGTGGATGGGATGGAGAGAGGTGTATGGTTATTATGAAATGTAAGTATGTGTTTGTTTTGATGCTTATTTTTGTCCTTCTTTTGTTCTGAGTTTGTGGTTGTAAACTTTCGGGTGCAGGTAACCCATAAACTGGCTTTGCAAAATGAAAAAAATGATTTGTAGCAGGATCAAATTGATTATATTTTAAAAAATATCAAGAATATCAGTTTTAACCTAGATAATTGTCTCCATTGTGCCCTTTTTAAACATGTTACAGAATATAATGATTCACCAATCATGTTTATTAAATTATTTGTATTAATAAAAAATATTTGTAATTAAATAATTACAAATAAACACATAGTAATCAAATATGAGAAATGAATGTTTAGCAATCTACAATTATATGATACATTTAATTTTCTTAAAAAACATCCAGAATACTTCTAAAAAACTTATATAATTGACTCCCCATCACATTAAATAATAAATATAACTATATTAGTCTTATGACTATTACACATTATAGGGATTTTTTAACACATTAAATATATCTTTAATTATATCTGTAAAACTATATGACCATCCAATAAATCCCTCTCACTAATCATTGTCGTGAGTAACATCTATGAAGAATTAATGTTCAAATAATTGTGATATTTAGTAACAATATTCATAATATCCTACACATTAAACATACTAAAACACCTTAACAACCCATAATAAAATATTATATTATGAAATCTTATATTATTCATAGAGAAAGTTCTATATCGACACCATCATTATTCTAGGAACCCACATGATCAATATTTTCCTTTAGATCATAAAAAAATTAATGTAGAAATATTCCTTATTTCTTACACGCACATCCTAATAATATTTAATATAAATGGTGATTCACTTTGTTATGTTAACTAAACCTACCTCATTATATTTAACTTTACCATCAAACCAAAAGGATATTTTATGATCTTAATTTAAATTTACATTGAATATTTAAAGACTAAATCCTTCAAGAAATTGTGATAATCACTTTTTCATGGTAACCAAATATACCCTTTTACGTTTCTCTTTACCTTCACCTATCATAAACTCATTAGTTTATTAATTATTAAGTAATTTAATTTTTTAATAGTCTACTCTCTTATTTTTTATCATTAAAAACATATAAGTTTTAAATGTTTATATTGGCCATATAGACACATTAATATTTTTATTATATAATTCTAATATAAAAAACCCTTTTGGGTTAGGAAATTATTATTAGTTCAATTTAGTATGATTTCTTAGTTGATAATTTTTTTCATTATATACCATATAAAGAAATTTATGTGTTTAGGTATTTTTTTAATTAAGAAGAAATTATTTATTAAAATATACCAATAATGGGTGGGGGTAAATATCTTTTCATATATTTTAACAAACATCTAGTAATCCTTTTATACTATATATATTTTTTATCACAGTCTAATTTTAAAAACATGTTATATAATTTTATAAATCATTAACCATCTGTATTAGTTCAATATTTCATATTGGTCATAACTATATTTGTTAATAAAAAATTATCTTATCATATAATAGAGATGAGACCATGATACACATACTTTACTTAAATACATCTACTATTGATTTATTCTTTTTTCCTTAAACTAATAGTTATAGAAACACAATTCATTATAACGTTTATAAAATCAATATAATATTTTTATTCATTATTTGATTTTTAATTTCATTATATTTATAATACATTTATAGTATACCATAAATACAAAATACGCATTCGATATTGAAGAAATTATTTCTGTAACACATGTACCCCACATGGACTTTCCATTATATTCTAATATTTTTCCAATATCATGAATGATTCCATCACATGTAATTGTTTTCCATGATAACACCACATTTAGGATTCAATGAGCACGACTTCCAATCTTAAGATTCATTATTAGAATCTCTACCTACAATTATTATTTTGGTTTAAACATTTACCAACATGGATTATGATGACAGTATTAGAACCTAGTTATCACATGTCTAGTTCATCAGTCCTCAACAATTTATAAAATTTTGAAAAAAATTAATGTAATCATTTATGATTCTAAAAACTATAATATAGAGTTAATTTTATAAAAAGATAAATACTTAAGAAACCTCAGTCTGAGTAATTCAGTAAAATATCTGAACATATTGAAAATATATAAGTAGAGGCTAATGGTCGTTACATCAATAGTCATCTAATTATTGTGAGAATAATTGAATAATTTTGTGTTTCTCATAATCATTTAGATTCACTTGTTTACTGAGTCTAACAATTTCTTCCTTATAAAGGGTATTATTCTCAAATATATAATCTATATATTTATGAAATTTTCTTATGTAACCAACATTATGATTTCTCATACATTAATATTATCATTTAAATAAAAATAAAATCAATGTTCTTGTTAAATGATAATGATGACATTTATCAATAACCAAATTTTGTTTTCAAATGACCGTTATGTTTTATAATTTTAATAAGGAATTTCAATAAAAAGGATCCTACCAAAATGATAACGCCTTTTAAATAGGTTATTTCGAGTGGTAGGCAACATTCTATATCATATATGAATATTATATTGGTTTTTGGATAAAACATTATCCAATTTGTTGTATGAAACACAACCCCATTCCATTGATATCCTAATCCTATTAGGGTCACCCAACTATGTGGAATAGAAATCAAACTTGCATAATGGAAACGTTTTCTTATTAGTTCCCCCATTACATTATTATATTATACAGTATAATTAAAGAGAACACATATTTAGAATCATAGACCTCATTAGATGTTCAAGTATTAAAATAAATTTTTCTATTAGGAATATTAGATATATTATTTTAAAGTGGATTTAATCTCACCGTTTTTTCTCTTGTATTCCCTGTACATGTATCCATGAATCTAATGATTTAGTTTTTCAAGAATATTATTCCATTCACCATATCTATAAGTTCAATCGATATTGTTGTGTAACTATTTACAAAAATTATATAATGTCCTATTAATCC
Source organism: Viscum album (assembly GCA_963277665.1). Taxonomy (NCBI): domain Eukaryota; kingdom Viridiplantae; phylum Streptophyta; class Magnoliopsida; order Santalales; family Viscaceae; genus Viscum; species Viscum album. Next base: position 1,732,189,073 of record OY728161.1, on the reverse strand, counting down.
ATATTAAAATCAAATTGTATTCATAAACAATGAAATTATTTTTTTGGTCCACTAGGCTAGATACCGTGAAAGTGGGGGTCAATCAAGGAATGAGAGATTAAAATGGATTCCCTTATTAATCCTATTTGGTTGCTAGAAAAAACATTCCCCACTCTCCTTCCCGTTGTAGAGTATGTGAAAATATTAAAGAATTCATAGGAAAAATCAATTTCACAGGGTTCTCATTCACTGGGATATGTCCATGGAGAATACACCGTCGATGTGTCGATTTCCCAATTTCACTAAAAGTCGAAAACTATTTACAAATATTGGAGTGGACTCACTGTCCCTCTGGGTTTGAAACCAAAACAATTGAAAACCTCACTGCTCTCTCAACTGAATAGTGATCAATGCTTCTTCAGAATATTCACTCATAATTTATAGACATGTAGGTCTCTAAATTATAACTAATGAATACATCTTCCACTCTATGTAGATTCTTTAATGATGTCCCACTTTTATTTACCAATGAATATCACTTTACTGTAGTATTACTGGGAAACCTAAAATCTTTCGTGGAACCCTTACTGCATCTTGCACACTACATAAAAGCCATGCACACAAGAGTCCACTTTTTTTAGGAACACCCATTGCACGTAACAGAAATCATTCGAGGAACCCAAAACCTACTTGAAACTTTCTTATCTTATGCGCAAATCAAGATCATTCGTGCAACTCATACACAAAACTATGTTAGTATACGCGCAACTCAAGAAATTTTGGGCAACTCCCTTGGATTAAAATTATTACACAATCTAGATCTCAGATTCTCTCTAAGTGTTGAGCTATGTCGAATGAGGGGTCACATTTTAATTATAGGTATCGATGACCCCTGTGCAGATGATTTACCTTATCGTGCAAGATCCTCTTTGAGCACACAAAACCCCTTATGAAGTCATATTGGGTGCATATGATTATTTCATGAAACCTCATCTTTCACACCCATTTTTCAATGTTTTTCACTAATTATGCCTTTTAAGGGTTCTTTTTCGACATTGGTTGTCAAAATTATCTCTAGAACTTGACAACACCCCATGGTAACCGTCTTTGTCCGCAAAAAAACTTTTTCAACAAACACAAACACCACTAAAATTGTTAAATGTCACCTAGAGGGATTTTTTCCCAAACATTATCCTATGTGTAATGTAATTTAAAACCATCCATGTAATATTTAAGAATTATATAAATATATAATTCTCTCATAAGAGTGAGATGTAAGATTTAGATTGTTAACCCTAACATTTCTAAACATGGCATAATCTGAAATACAGGTGAGCAGTCTATCCCAATGTCCCAATACATATGGAAACATTACCCAAGAGGGATTTATTTTCTATCACAATTCTAACATCCAATAAATATAAACTATTATCATCTTTTAAATTCACGATCATAACTATGTATACTATATAGTAAAGGTTGAATAAAAATTAATAATTTTTTATACATTTGATGCCACTATATAATTTTACGTACAGTAGTTCAAAAGTAGATTAACTCCTTAAACTAAACCATATTCTAAATATTTATAATATACAAACTATATACATGAGTAATAGATTAAATAAAAAATCATTCATAAATTTAATCTCTAGATAAATAATTATGAACAATTCAAAAATTAAAATATATTATAAACATTTTATAATTTAGTAAATTATTCTGGACATTCCATAAATAAATAAATATAGAAAAATATCTTTATATTTCTAATATGATCTTTTTCATATTATTTATTATATATAAATTTATAGAAAATATATTATATTATATGAAATTTAAATATTATATATTTCTATTATATTATGTATGGAATTTAAATAATTTAAACATCACATATTCCTATTATCTCATCCTTGGCCATATCAACTATAAAAACTAATTTTGATATTGTTCTAATAAATTATCAAATAATTACTTTAATTGATAAATTTATAATTTAATAGTATTACAAATTCATAAATAAATATAAAATCTATTATATATATTATTATTTTATAATTTAATAATTTTTATAAATTATCCAAAAAATTACAAGTAATTAATTTATATCTAATTTATAAATCATTCTACATAAATAGAAAATGGTATGCAATGTTCGAATTTTTATTATAAATATTTATTTAATAAAATATTCTTAAAAAATTGAAATTAATTATAATTATTTTATAATTAATTAATTTTTGAACACCTATATAAATGTAATATATATCTTAATATACCTTTCGATTTACATATAGTGGTTTTATAAATTACACAATACAATTCCCAATTGATGTACAAGGAAAACACAGGTTTCTTCTTATAACATTATTAAAAATGTACACATATAATATATATCAAGATATAGGATTAAATAATTAATAGATAGGAATAAATTTATTTGATTGATAATTTGGGAATAAGTTAATATTGGATACAATAGGTCCTCATGTTTGATTTCACTATCTTGGATTGGTGGTACATGAGATTAAATCCGCACACCTAGGTCTATGCAGGATTAATAATGTGTTCTTAATATTATATATACCATGTAAAATTAATCATCTATAGTGTGGGTCTGAGTATAATTAACAAATACATCTCATACAAGTGGATGTCTCATCATATTAAACAACCACATCCAATTAAGCCTAGACACCCTATATAAGACTAATCAACAACTTCGAGGCCTACAAAGAGTGATACATTATTCTATTTATGATTATTCTAGTTTTATAGGGGATTGTGATAGATTAAACCTACACATACATTATCTATGTATGATTAATCCCAATCGGTTTATGACTTGACATATATATGAATATATATTTTCATATTTTTTAATGTTATATATATATATATAATAATGTTGCTGAAAAGTGGTAATTTTTCTATAGCATTCTGATAATTATATTATAATATGATTTTAAGAATCCAAATATAGGTTAATCACCAAATTATAAAATTGGTATTCATATGATATATTATCACTTAATCTATGTTACGAAATTTATTAGAAAAAACAAAATACGAATAAAACTACCCATGATAATGTGAAACTATATAAAAAATTAAATAAATGAGATTAATAGATACCTTATAATAGTAGGGATTTAATAATTATCACAACCCAATGTTTGATAAATATCACTAAAGGGATAACTAAAATAATTTTATCTCGATGGTGAATTCATGGGAAATATTGAATAACATAAATTGTATGGGTATTACTCTTTTTATTTTAGGATATGTGATCATCTAAAACTACAATAAAGGAATGGGGAAGAATGATACATTGTCATGTAGATTAAATTGATACTTTGGTAGAGTATAATTTTCCATTTCATTGGTGTTTTCTTCAGTATATATCCCATGGGATGTTCCGATTCATTATAATGTATGTTTATAAAATATGAGTTAATGTCCTGGTTATCCTGGAATTCTTCGATGAAGGAAACAAACATCTCAAGTGTCTAATATTATGAAACCATTAATAGTGATAACTTACTAGAGGTGTTAATTTGTATGTTATATTATATAGTTTATTTTTAAAGTATTTTGTAGCCTTGGTAAAAATCCTAGTATACGATTTTAAGAAAAGGTAGTTTCATATTATCACTATAATATGACTTCAAATATACAAAAAAATGGCATAAAAATGCATTAAAACCATTCATGTCATACCATATGACATTTATTGATGATATATTTATATAAATTCCATAACACATCATATTTATATGGTATTTAGAATGTTTAATCTTAAAACCTATCACCCATGATCATATATTTTTATATGAACATGAAAATAATGGAACAAATAAATATATAAGAGGTTGAAGTAAAAATAATATGGCATGAAATTTATGGAATATTATGAATCAAAAGGATTTACAAGAATATAAATATACCTAACAAACACACTTTGGTTATTATTCAATTAGGAAAACTCAAATTAGGAATAATATATCATTTGTTTTCATCACTTCTACCATTAATTTAATAAAAATGATATTTATGACACATCATGAATTAATTAAAATATTATAATGGCTCAAGATTCTATTAGTAGTTGTGATGGATTAGAATTCCATTCCATAATTAGTGAAAAGAAACAAAATCATATAAAAAAATGGTGAAAACATGCCATCATAACAATATATACGAAATATCATGTTAGAGGGGAAATACAAGACCATGAATAATTCTCCTAGAGATACATTCAATCCCTTATCACCGTTAATATTTTTAATGAAATATTCATCCTTAAAAAGTTAAATTAACGTATTAAATAACACAAAAAATTACATGTGAGACATAAAATAAAATCATAGTAAATTGATTTAAAAATGGTAAAACTAATAATTAATGTGAAACTAATTGAAATCTGAAATTCAAATACATAAAACCCTCAATTCCTTTCACAAGATAATTTAATGATTGAAATACATAATGAAATATAATGGGAATAAGACAACTAAATTTTAGAGTCATGTATGAGTTAATTGTATCTCAAAAGTCAATAGATAAAATTCTCATAAAACCTTTCCGAGACTAAACATAATATGATTCTGATCATGAATTTTATATTATATAATGTCATTTTTAAATAATTTTTAGGTAAAAATATTCAATAAAAATAATGATATGATTTTCACCCTGAATATCTATATATTTTATTGTTTACACATCCAAAAAAATTTATAAGTATATTATAAAGAAACTACTATGGATTTTAATTGTATAATAAAATGATTAAAAATAATAATAATTAAACATGACACATTTTTTTACTAAAAAAATAATTAACAATGTCACTGAAAACTACATTTTCCCTAAACTGAATTTATAATGTTACACGGTTAAATAAATGTTTTTTATATATCCTAAATGTTTATAAATCACATTGAAGCGTATAAAATCTATACATTAAACTTCATTATCAAACAAAAAATTCAAATGAATAAAATTTAATAAGTCTATTGTGACGAATAGTTTACGCTGTAAAGATAAGTATTTATTGAGTTAAAGGAATCATATATATGAATCATTTATCTAAAATATATTACATTAAATTTTTTAGGTAATATATACTAGATTACTAAAAAATCATTAATTTAATATATATATATATATACACATTAATGTAATATAATTAAATACCAATGAGAATGTTTTTCCATATTGAGTTAATATATTTAACTCAATATGACTAAGTTTTTATTAATAATATACACTAATTTATAAACCATGACATGGTGAGGGTCAATATATCACGATTTATGTTGGGTTATAGATATTGATACCATCATTATTTATTTATTTCTGATTATATTTGTTATCTATTAACTAACATGTCTTAGATGATTATCATTCTCTTCCAGATTATCGACACAACATGCAATTATGTGTTGATTGATTATTAAAATTTTATAAGGATTTTAACAATCACATCACTATTGTACCATTGTAAAAGATATACATTTTATATTTTTTTAAAATTTCATTACTCTATCAATATCTATTATTTAATGAATTAGTTCTATAAATTGTAGTCCATTGACCTTGTCAGTCGACACAGAAGATTATTCTCAAAGTAAAATCTCTTTCTAATATCTTATATTCATTTAACATCAAGGGGGATGTTTTAGTATACTTTCAAAACCTTATTGGATATAAATGGATCTAGGAACATTACGTCAAAGTAATGTAAAATTGAACGATGTGGGGATGATTATCGTTTAAAAATAATGTAAATAGTTAACTAAAGTAAATGATAAAACATATTTTTAAAAGATTAAATATACTTACAATATTTTATTTATTTAAGAATAAAGATTGAGTTAAATTTTAAAGCACAATGATATAATTAATTATTATTATAAATCAGAAGAATAGTGGAAACTCTGAACGGTAAATTATAGGATTAAATAAAATGATTGATTAAAATATTTATTAATTTAACGAATGTAGTGGATAGTAAATAAAATTCAATAATTAAATAAAGAGAATAATTTTATAAGGAAATATGGAAATATACCAAGAATATCCCATATATATAACACCTCAATCGATTCAGGGTTTAATGTGTTACTCCCTTGGGTTTAACAATTGCCATGATACCCAAAGTATATTTATTTTTTAGGTTTTTAAATGAAACTTGAATTACAATCAATACTATATTTTTGATGGTTATATCTAGAACTGTCAAAAAAATTGTCCCTTTTCATTTAATGTATATTAATGTAAATCCAAATTCTTCAAATTTTATGGTAGTTAGAAAAGATAATAAAAGAATGATAAGAAATATATGATTTATTAGAAGGAATAATGTTTTTGTTCATTCTTGATTATTTCTAAAGAATAAGAAGAAAAAATACGAGAGAATTAGAAAAAATGGTAGTGAGATGATATTAAAATTATAAAACACTCTAAATTAGAGATAGAATGACTTTTTCAAAGGGGGTGATTAATAGAAATTTATTTGTCATAGCACATTGGTGTTGGAGAATAATTGAGATATTGAGTTTCTATGTCCATTAATAGGGTAATTTATATACACCAAATAAATCCTGAAACTTATATATTAAACTGATTGAAATTAATTCATTCAAGACCTAATTAATCATAATTTTCCAAAAATAAATGTCATATTAGTAGAATATTCATGACACTAAAAGTAACCAGAAATCCACTACAAGGTAGATGGTGGAACACCTAGAACATGCGACTTATAGAAATCCCAAACTGTATGACTTGTGCTCCTCCAATGGATATTTTGTGAAACTCGTTGATTTGAAGGTTGTTTTTCCTCACCATCGGAGATATAATGGCACTCCACTGGCTATCGGATGATAATTCTGTGTACCCGTAAATATTACAACATGAGATAGGATAGTCAGTGCCCTATACTAGCCAGATGGTGTTTCCCGTTGACGTACAATATTCTTCATAGCCTCATAGCTTTTTTATCTGTGTTATTAAATTTTATAAACATTACATCAACAGTTGAAGAATATTATAAAGACTTATCCAAGAAATCATCAATGTTTTTTCAAGATTTTAAAAAGATTTTATCAAGTTACTTCTTTAAAATCACTTAAATTAAATAATTATTCACATTAATGAGTCTTTGTTCTCATTTAAACTATCTAAAGTTGATATTCACAAAAATATGGCCTTTTTTATGATCACAACCACTTTAATATTATTTTAATGATGCATCAATATAATAATAAAATAATTTAAGATTTGTTTATTAATAAAATTAAACAACATGAGTTATAATGAGATTATTTTCCCTTGTAATTACATCAATAATGTTTCACCATAATAATTACAACAGTAATATTTATTCCAAATAATTATATCAATAATATTTATCCCCCATAAAAAATTAACTCTTAACCATAAAATAAAATAAATAAAATATTATATTTCAATAATTAACTACGATTCCTCCAAATACTAACATGATTCAAAAGATTTTGTAAAATACTTTGCCCTCCCTATAAATTTATCAACCTTTTATTTTATGAAAAACCATTACTATATATGTAATATGAAAATAATAGAAATGATTTTAAACTATGATTATCAATATTAATGATCTATCAAGAGAGTGTAACACAATGTTTTTTAAAAAATAAAATGTTATTTTTAATAAATATTTAGACGATAGAAAAAAATATTCATCATTTTAAAAAATAAATGAAGAGTGAAATTAAACAATGGAATTTAATTTAGAGAATCTGGGATTATATTTTCAAAGTGAATTTAGAAATGTACTGTCTCTTATCAGATAATATTAGTACTAACAATAGTATATCCCATTCAATCATGGAATTATATATAATAAAGTGATAAATATCATTTTATAGAAACTAAATAATGAAAAAAACAATAAGAAATAATTTTTTAAAAAATCACTCCATAATTAATATTATGAAATATTTTTTTATTAATCCATATAAAATTACGTGAAATGTCAAACTAGGTGTATAGTAAATACCCATTACTTATGAAAAGGGTGAAGATCATATTATATATGAACCCAGGAATTTTCATGATGATAACATATTGGTTAATTTTTTGTAGATCCTAAGACACTTTTTTATTAATATATTAATGTACTACTTAAATTATTACTCCCATTTTACTTTACTAAAATTATGCAAATTTTTACATACAATTTTTTGAAAAAGAAATAAAATATTATATTTTGAAAATAAATTGAAAAACAATCAATCTTAATAATGTACGATATATTTATAAAAATATAGCCATACCTAACTCACATTTAATGAAATAAAATAGATCAAGAGTAAGGGGTTTAATAATTATATTATAATGTAATGGAATGTGTAGAAAAAGACCAGGATAATATCACCTTTTAGAAGGTGATCTTATAAAAAAGCTATCATAGATCGATTTTCATTGTAAGAGGGTGGTGGATTTTTTTTCTAGAGGTACTGATATCAATATTTTTTCACCCTTAATATGTAAATTATTATATGTTAAACCAATTTTATGATAATATGTTTCATACATAAAATTTTAGTATAAAACTCCCATCAACTGAAGAAATAGAAATCATGTTTTTATTCATACTACCCAATGAGAAATGTGACTTTTCTGTTTGATGAAAAGTACCAATAATATATTTCAGATCTAATAAGTATCCAGTAAAATTTGTATAAGAAAAAATTTATGCTCAAAATATGCTTCATCCAACATTAGTATACATGTTGTACACATGGGTATCATAATTTCCTCAACATAATTCATTCCAGGTTTCTCTAGAAGTTCATTATTTTATTCAATGTTTTTTAAAAAGTTAAATCATAGTTTTGATAAATTTAAAAAGGAATAAGTAATTTGATCTTTCCCATAAAACTCATTTTAATATATTCATTTATTAAATATGAAAATTAATTACAAATATTAAATTTATATGAACCAAAATTAACCTCATTAATATAAAATTTAATAATTTACAAACCATTTAAAAATATTTTAGGGAAAATGTTTTTTTTTTCATATTTTACAAATTTCAAATTATTAGATAAATTAAATTGAGTTAACCCCTCATTAAAATCTTGAATTGATTATTTTAAACAATAATGTTAGTTGGTTAACTTGGTAAAATTATTTTTATATTTAGTATTTACACACCTAGGTTTTTGATCCATAAGATTCTTTCAAAGATAAAAACAATAATAAATCACTTTTAACAACCATGCAAGAATGGTTAAAATAAAAATAAGTGATCAATGATAATAGGAATATTATCGAATCCACCGATATAATGAGTTAAAAGGATTAATAATAACAAATTTATTATTATTGGAAATAGTATTTGGAAACAATTCAATCCATTTTATGGATAATAATACCTTGACCATTATGTTTTTTTGAAAACCCCACATAGTTCAAAAATAATAATAATTATCATATTAATACATGATAGTGAAAAAATTATTACTTTTAAATTATTTAAACTCATATTACATTGAATGTATCCTATTCTAATAAATAATATAATCATCTTTTGTTAATGGTAAATACTTGAGATAAATTCTTGATGTTCAACCTGATTTAATATTAATATTCTAGTATGATTTTTTTATTTTATTTCACTAATAACATTCTCCAGTGGTGGTCATTGGATTACGTCCATTCCATTGGTAAAAGATTATAAGGGGGTACTTGAACAACTTCAATTTTTTTGTCAATTGACTCTTCTATATAATTTTTCCTCCTATTGAAGAGTTATAAGTCCTTAAATTATTTTTAATACTAATGTTTTATACCTTCACCAAATTTAGACTCACACTGTTGAAGGTTATACTCATTTGAGAGATTCATAAAAAATTTTGGGAGTGTCCAATTGTTTTTTAATCTGACAACCCTATTTTTCTAAAGTGTTCTAAAATTATATAAGAAGTGATGATGAACATTAGATAAAAAACTAAAAACGTTTTTTAATAAAATTATATAACTTTTTTAGTTATAATGGAACTAATTTTGTATCCTTTTTTAGTTTCAATTTTAATTGAAAATTGTAAAAAGACTCTATAACCCTCATTTTTATGAGATATGAAGTTAACCATTGTAAATTTAGTATACCCATAAATATTTAATAGTATTAATATTAACCTCCAATAATAAAAACAAGAGTTAGTCTAAAATGGTCAAGGTAATCTATTTCTTATGATTTAGAAAAATATAAAACATTTTTATATTTTAAGGATCATTCATTTTCATTCAATGTTAGTATAGTTCAAAATATATGATTTCCTTAAAATGAATTCTCATAAATCCTGTACAATTCAATTTTGGTTTATCATGACAAAACAATGAATGTTTTAATGACATAAGAAAAAATTCCAAATACAATATTTATTATCATGTGTACTTAAACACTTAGAATTCTGAGTTACGATATATTTTAAATCTATAATATAATAATGTTGTGTAACAACTACCTCTCCATCACCCTGGCTCTAGTGGTTATTTTATAACATTTGTTTATAGATAACTATAAAAAGGATCCAAAATTTTAGAAGCCCTTAAAAACTAGAAACATAAAAGATTTTTTCATTATATAACAAATTAAAATGATTTATCTAAAAAAAGTCATTATTATTTAGCGTGAAACCCTTTTTAATATGTAGTTATTTTCTTAGTTCCCTGGGAAAATTGGAAACAAAATAAAGGGAGAGAGAAAATGAACATTAAAGGGGTTGTGTAGAGATGATGAAATTCTAAATAAAAGTTAATGGAAAAATAAATAAATTGAGTTATCTTATATCTAATGAAACTAAAAGAATTAAGAAACACATAGCCAATATAAAAATGAAAATATAATAGGATATCAAAAACGGATCACAAATTTAATAGAGTCTTGAATTAAAAAATGAGTTATTCCATATCAAATTAAATAGTTACAATAAATAAATCCATTAAAAAATTAAAAATTAATTAATTATAAGAGAATAATAACTGATCTTATAATAAAGTGATGCATGTATAAATAACCTACTTATGACATGTAAAATGAAATTGAGGAAAAAATAACTCTATTTCCAACTTAAAAAAGAAAATGTTCTATGATAATAATAAATAAACAAATAGTAATGTGAATATATAATGGTAGACATTTTAAATATATAGTTAAGGCCTTTAAATAATAAATCTTGTATGAAGGGTAAAGATACTCCCATTACCATATAAATGTTCCATTAATGCCTTGTTTAAAGAAAATATAGAAAAGGATAAGGAATCAACCATTTCCCAATCATTGTTGTTTCCCGAGGCATGCATGTTCCTTTATGGGATATATAATTCCAAGACCCAACCATTACATAAAATACTAATGAATTCCATCATAAAAAATATTATATGATAAAATTATCATGCACGGAACAATATAAATACATAGCACAATTTCCAAAAGAGGATATCTTATATGAATTTTTCATATAAAAGAATGTGTTATATGGTAAAAAATTATTTTCCCAAATCAACAAATGAACTACTTAAGTGGAATCCATTTTGGAATATCAATGTATTACACAATTTAGTAATTAACCTCCTTATGAATTGGATGATATTTTATTGTCACTATTTGGTGTTCAAAAGTGATAGGTATTAAAGGTATATAAGTAGATGGATATATGTATTGGATAATTTATGAGGCAAATAAAAGGATAATTGAATAATTCATAATGTTTTTTAAATGAGAATGTATATTATCCAATGAAAATCACAATGGAGTCTCAAACTAGGTGTGCAACAATTACTGATGTTATGCACGAGGTGATGATCATATCAAAGCCCAATGCACCCTTTTCAATTTTATTTTCACTAGGTAAAATCATTCCCAATTAGTATCCACTTGTAGTATCTTGACAGGGATTTCATTTCCTTGAAAACCACACACTTTGACATTACCAAAATATTAGGATGGTTTGTGCATATGGGATAATGCGAGTATTATAACAATATGAAAAACACTATAACAACCAGTTATAAGTAAAATCTCATTTAAATACATTTAAATAGATAAAAATACCATATAATAAAAACAATGGAAGTAAACTATAATGATATATAAGAAATACATTATAAAAAAGTTCATGATGATTAAAACAGAGGAGGATTGGGGACCCTTACATTGGGAGGATGTTTATCAAAGATAGAGACACAATCCTAGAACCTCAAAAACTACAGGGAGATACACTTTCGAGATATATTGAGAGAGAAATTGTGATCAAAGGAACATTTTTATAAATTGACGAGGGAAATTGTGGTATTAGAACTTTAGGAAGGTTATTCTAGGGTATTATGTATTGCTTATTTTATTATATAGGCCACCCACTTATGGGTGATATGAATTCTAAGCAATTTTATAGACTACTAATGAGTGATATAGGGTGGTTGGATGTTCAAATATATTTGTAAGAAAAAATAACCTTCCAACCAAAACATTTAATTCACAACAACCAAAAATAATATTTATATTGAAAATCATATTTTTGATTGGAAAATGTAGAGTTGAAAGTTTTAAAATATAATTACATCCTTAAAACTAATTTTTTTATAATTGAATTTAATTTTTATTGAATTAATTACTTAATTAATATTTTAATAATAGTGATAATTTAATTAAGTCTTAAAATTATAGTGCTTATAAAACTGTAATTTTCTCTCTTTCACCCAAAAATCAATTTTTTCCCAAAAGCTCATCATTTGATAACCTTGAAGTGACAAGTCAAAAAATAAAATTTACATTATCAAAATGATTTTATAAATATGAGAGTACTAAATTTTAATTAAAAATTATTATGTGTTGAAATATAGATGTTTTAAGAAAAAATAAACATTCTCACAATTTATAAAAAAATACTTATGACTTTTTTCAAAATTATTATCATTAAAGAGAATCATATATGATTATTTCATAACAAATAATATTATATAAAAATTATTCCTTCCATAATCTATAATATAAATGGGATATATAAATTCTATCTAAATAAAATATTTTTTTGTTATATCATAAAATTTTGTTGGTGACCACATAATTGCATTTACATATAAAATAACAAAACTAACTAATTATCTTGCTAACTAATGTTCAAAATAAAGATGAACTATTTTGGTCATAATGTATACTAAAAATGATCATATTTTCCAATAAATAGAACTATATTCTCACTTACTCACTCACTACATGACATTAAAAGGTTGGTACAAATCCTTGGATAATATATTTCATTTTCCAACACTTCTCTTTATTTTTAAAACCATTATGAAATGCGTAATATTATTGGTGAATTTTATGCCTATAGAGTTCAATTTAGTGAATTTAATATTCTTCAATGTTTATATCAACTTACTATTCATAGTTGTACTTGTCCATATTTACACATAGTTCATAATTATCATATATAAATGGATTTCTATTTTAATACTCATAATTTTATCAGGTATTGTTACAAGCATATAAAATATTAATATAAGTTAATTTTTACCTTCTAGTATGTTTCCAATATTATATTAAATTAGTGACAATGAAAAAAGAATATATATATTTAATAGAAATACATTTATGAGTTTTTAGGTTCTTCCCTCGTGAAAGAATTATTTCATAACCATTTTCTATTATTAATTGATAACATGAAATTTATACCTTTTAGTCAACTAAATATGGAGTTATTTAAAATTTTTGATTTTTAGTTTATCGTTAGTATGTTGTATAAAACTCAAATATAGAAAGTGGAAATTCTGTGGGGGTGTTTTCTATTATCGAAATATATAATAGAATTGACCACGTGAAATATTATCCCAAAGAAACCATAACCTATAAAATTTTTAGGGAAATGAATTGGTGTTTTATATAAAAACTATTTTCATGTAATTGAGTTGAATATCAAAAAACATTTAAATCACTGAAAATATATTTGTAAATATTATTTATTATTAAATCACCTGGAAGGGTTAATAATGTTTTATAATAATTATTTCCTTCACATACATAAATGATATTTGATCTTAGGAAATGAAAAAGTTAAAACAGGAAATTATTTATAATAACTAAATTAAAACCTTTTTAATTACCACATTCTTTCATCCATTTACTAAGAAGTAAATTCTAAATAATAAAAAGGATACATTTTTGACTTATTTGGATAATAAAATCAAATGGAGTGTTTAATTACAAATTTTTTTATAAAAATTGGCTCTAAAGTTCTTATATATTAATAATTTCATTTTTAAAACGAAAAAGTTACACATTTAATACTTCCTATAATATCCGTTCCTCAAAAGCTTATGATATCTCTATTAATGAATTCTTATCCTTAAAATGTTAACAATTAGATACTAATAACAATACCAAGGGATATGTAAATGGACATCAGGGGTCAAAATACATATTATAATTAGTTTTAGTCCTTACTATCATATAGAACACAATGTAATATATATTTTACATTATAAAAGAAATATTTTAAAATCCTAATATATTTATTCCAAAAAATACTACTTATATAATTTTGAGTCATTGAAATTTCTAAATTTTTTTCATTTTAAATGAATATCCCTAGGCCCACCAATTCAAATATCACTTTTGGTGTCTAAATTGTGTATTAATTAACATAAATGAGTTGAAATTTTTCATCATATGTTTTCTAGACTCTGTACATTATTATGAAAAATAAAATTGGTGACATCCTTGTTGAATTGACTTTGGTAATTTAATATTTGTTTCATATTTTCTGGGATTTTTAGCAGATAATTTTGAAATGAAATTCTAAAGATGATCCTCATAGAACCATTATATATGATCTAAGTGAAATAGTAGATGAAATTAATGGTTGAAAAAACAATATATATAACGTCCACTAATTTTTAAAATAACATATAAATATATTCTTCACAGAGATCAGTGTACTCTATTTCATTATAAATGTTGGTAAGACCTGTTTTTTGTGACATTGTAATGTATCAATAAAATAACATATAGTAGTCCAGAAAATGAGTAAAATGAGAAATAAATGTCTAATAAATATTGATACAGGATTTAGAAGACCCATATTAATTTTGAATACTATGGGGATAGTTGTATATGATTAAATGTAACTATTAGGGGAGCTGAATTTGGGAAAATGTGGCACAATCACTTGAACTAGATTTTTCATTTACGAATAAAATTAAATCATCCATGAGGTACAAGGGAGTCATGTTAGATTTACAGTAATGACCCAAACATTTGAATAAATATTAATTCCTACTTTTGTGTGTTATTTCATTTTATACACAGCAAAACTATTTTCTTTAATTAATGATGTGAGACCATTGGGTTTCGACTATTAGATGACTGTTTTTCAACATGACTATCGGTCAATAAGACCGTTGGAAACTAAAATCTTAACATTAAAATTATTGTTTATAAATAAAAGTGATCTTGGTTAATTAATACATAAATAAGAGTCAATGGCCTCATCCAGTAGTCTATGGTCATACAAAGCCCATCTATCATAGCATGGGAATGAGGTAGTATCTCAGGGAATTGCTCTGGACCAAGGCCAAGATAAGCTTTATCATGTGAAGCATGAATGGAATTGACTAAGGGAGAAGTTAAAGATGATTGAAATAACCACTCAAGAAATGTTGTCTGAGCCGTACCAAGATTTTATCATCGTAGAACACCTTACAATTTGGTCATATGCAGGTGTTATAAGTGGCTATTTAACGTGTCCATAGTAAATTCTATAAACCAACTGTATACGTATAATTGGTATTTCTTAGTATGGAAATGTAAGTTAATTTCAAATATCTAGATAAATTTATGATGAATTTATATTTCCACATTACTAATGAATTTTGGAAAAAATGGTAATTTAAAATCATAATGTAATATTTAGAAAATTAATAATGTGAAATGATTTTCAAAATATAGTCTTCAACAATAGTGATCAATTATAAATTTTGAGTCTAATAAGATAAACATGATTTTCAGTGAATAGAAATGTATGAATAGTAACACACACATATGAATAGTCATGAATAGTAAATTGGACAAAAAAATTGAAGCATAACCCGTGAATGTATAAATATGATTTAGATATCTTAAAAGCGAAAAAATGATTATAGTATAAGTTTTATTTTTATTTTTATAGGTCATAAATATTTTTTTTAAAATTTTATAATGATTTAATAATTTAAAATGAAAATTTATTTTCATAAATTTTAATCATAAATTTTACTTTCTTGACTTATGGGTATATGATAATTTTATATGACCTGGATTACTTTTTCAAGGTGTTACAAAATATGTAATAGTTTTAGAGTTGTTTTTTATAAATAATGATTTTATTTAAAAATTAAATTTAAAATATTTAAAAATTTATTTTCATAAAATTAAGTTCATTTTTGAATTCAAATCCTATATATTATGTTAGATTACATTATTGGTATTTTTCGGATATAATTGATTTTTCAGCGAATCGTAAAAATACAGTTTTGAGTTTTGGGGGTTTATTGAAATCATTGATGATGTAATGATGATGTAATCATTCTGGTTGACTTTGAAATATTATTATATGATATTAGGTGTCCTAATTGTCCAATAACTTGGGAAAATACTATAGGCAAGCCCATTGTTTTGCAAATACCAGCGATGATGTGTCCTTTGGAAATTAATTAAATATTCCCTCACTTTTCCTATAAATACCATGCCATTCTAACATTAATTTTATTCCAAAATTCTCCTTCACTAATATATTTAATTTCAACCTCCCAAGTATTCCACCCAAGGTTCCCTCAAGTGTCCCAAAGTCCTAACCTTCATGCTTTCGATTTTACTCATCAAGGTAAGGGAACTTTTCATCCTTATCTTTTTATTCATGATTTCTTTTAAGTTATGTCTTCATGAATTCATCTTCTTATGTGAAGGTTTGTACTTATATATTAATTTTAATGTTAATTTCATGTACAAATGACGAGATACCCTTTCCACTCTAATCTACTTATTTTCTGAATTTTTTAGTGATGTCGTTAGGATGCAGATGTTTTGGTAAAAGAAATAGCGCCTTCTCTTTTCGTTCACATTTTCTTTTCTTGTAGTATGTAATTAAAATATCCATACCATGATCTTAGTATGTACCCATAATGTATTTTTAATTATTTATGATTTTTTTACCCTTCACCCCTTTATTTTTAAACGTTTTCTAAAACAATGTTATGTAGCCATTATGCTGCTGAATTTCTGTCTCAAAATCTCTCTATTACTCAAGAAATTATCTTGTATTACTTTTATGTGGATACCAAAATCTATTTTCATTTAAAGGGGTAATATTAAATAGAAAAATTTTATCTATTTGATTCTAGAATTTACATACATATAACCTTCACTCCCTTTCCATGGGTTAGAATGAACATTATGATCTTATTTTTCAATACTTTTTGAACGTCAAGATTTTGACATAAAACCCTTTTCTTTGATTCTATTTGGGTTATTTATGAAATTTTGGATTATGATATATGTGGCTCACATGAAACTTAAGACTTATTAAAGGAGCACCCTGATAGCACTCTAATGCATTGGGTAATGAATTAGTCTCTAGAGATGACAAGTTACACTATACCATGAAGAATAACCTTTGTAATGTCTTTATTACACCTTGGGAATGAACCACGGTGATATGTTCATGAATTATTAAAAGAAAATTTCTAACCACATATTCGAGTATCAATTCATTTTCTTTTTATTAATATATTCTTCTTTTTCCATTATTCATGTCTTGTGGTTTCATCAAGTTCTAATTGATATCACAAGTAAACCGATTCCATTGCTTTCCTTATTGGGACTTCTAACCACCCTTTCCGTTGATGTCAGTCTCCAGGTTATGTGATTCAACAATTTTACTTAGGAATAACATATGTTGAATCCCTACAATTGAATTAGAATATTGTTTTATGTTTTCATGTTTTATGTTCATATTTTCAATGATAGTAGACATTAAAGATCCTCTATTTGTAAAATGTAATGAAAAGTTATGGAATAAAATAGAATGATTACATAGTTGGTATCAAAGGATATATTATTTATTTATAGAAATGAGGCTATGAAAACTTTATTATGAACACTATAGAAAATTTAAAATATAGGAAAAAATCATGGTATTTTGGTGATCATTGAGTAAGTGGTTTGGCTAGAAAATATATCTCTGTCTGGATAAGAGTAGGTAGAGGGGGCTCTGGAATAGATGTACATATGAGTTAAAAATCTGAAAAGAATTTCAGGCTTCACCTGGGGTATCCTAGTACACGATAATGGGCCTTTATTCACTATAGGTCATGACACTGCCATGGGAAATGATTGGTTAATCACATTCTTTTTATGAATCATTATGAAGGATTTATTGAGAAATATAATTGTCTAAAGCATGAACTTTTAAGACATTAAATCCATTATAGTTAAAATAATCATTAATCAAATAAGTTTCTTAGTAAAAACTTTTCTTTTAGAAAATTGTGTGAAATAAGTGGAACTATGGAAATGGTGACCGCAATGGACAATGCGCTGACGACCCTCTGATAGTAGCCAGAATGGAAAATTTAATGCGAATGATGAACCAACTAACTCGAGATATGGAAAATAACATGAATCAAGATGAGATATCAATATCACCATGATGGGAAAATGTTCCAGTGAATCATTTATGTGTCAATAACCAACAACCTTCAGTGGATCTACTGACCCACTGATTTCAGCACAATGGATCATCACTATTGAGAAGATATTTTCTATGCTCCGTTGTTCTGAATAGGATAAGGTTACCTTGGCAGTTTATCTCTTTGAGGGATAATCTGATCAGCTATGGGAAATGATTAAATTCACTTGGACAAGAGTGGAAGTTGAAGCTTTGGAGTGGGTAGAGTTCATAAGGATATTTTTCAACATGTATTTCCCTCCATCAATGAGAACAAGAATGGATAATGAGTTTCTTGAGCTGAAGAATAAGGAGAATGAATCTGTGGGAATCTATGAGATGAACATCACAATGCTTTCACATTACACCTCTAGCTTTATCATTCATTCAAATTTTAAGGATGATAGAATCTTCAGTGGACTGAAACGTCATCTATGGAAGAAGCTAGGAAACTGAGATTATGACATCTATGATGAGATCGTGTGAAGTCCGATGAAAGTGGAACTGGATTTTGGTGAGACAAAATGGTATCACAAATCCAATGACAATACATGACTTATGGATCCAAGCATTGGGAGGAGTTTCGATCCGAGAAGAGGAGGAAATATAGTGCAATGTCCCACGTGTAAAAAATGTGGGAAGAAGGAGTTAGGAAACATCTTGCTTGGGAGTGGGAATTAATGAAAGTGTGGAAGAGAAGGTCATATCACAAAAAACTGTAATAGTAAGGAGAAACCTCAACTTAACAACACAAAAACAAATGGGAATATGGTGCAGGACCTACCTGATGTGTTATGCTATAAGTGTGGAAAACATGGGCACTTTTCCAATCACTGTCCAAATCCGAGGGCGGTGGAGGGGAATCACCATCATCCTCAACACCGGCCAAGGGAATAAGTTTGTTCTTTTGTAATCACTAACTATTAATTTGAAGCTCTAAATGATGTGGTGGAAGGTACTATTATAGTTCTCACAAAGCTAGTAAGTACTTGTATTTATTCTAGTTCTACAAATTTCATTATTTCCTCCATGTTTGTAATGAATTTATAATCTATCCACGATGTTTTAAAAGTAGAGTTATCAGTCAAGACTGTTTGAGGGGTTATCCAAGAATCTTCATTGTTTAGAAACACTAGTACTTACTTTCATGAGCAAAATCTTACTCTAAATATAATAGTCATTCCTATGCTAGAATTCGACATTATACTAGGGATGGATTGGCTATCAAAGTATAATGCTACAATCTAATGAAGAAGAAAGGAAATCTCAGTAGTCATGAATGGAAAACCAACAGTTATTTTCTAATGACAGATATCTCAACTAGATATATTTCAAGAGAAATCTCCTATATCCTTCTATATGGAGTTTATCGGTGAAGAAGAAGAAGGAAATGAGAGTTTGGGGAGAGAAAATGTCCCCATCATCTAGGAATACATTGGCATATTTCTTGAGGTGTTACCTGGACCTCCCCTAGAAAGAGAGGTAGAGTTATCCATTGAACTTGTACCTGGATCCCATCCAATATCAATGACCCCATATAGGATGGAAAATTTGGAGTTGTAGGAGTTAAAGAAACAACTCCAAGGTCTTTTAGAGAAGGGGTTTCTCCGACCAATTGTTTCGCTTTATAGAGCACCTGTATACATTGTGAAGAAGAAGAATGGATCGATGTGGCTATGACTTGATTATAGGGAACTGAAGGGGATCATTGTGAAGAAAAAATACCCTCTTCTAAGAATTTACATCTTAATGAACCAATATTGTGGGGATCAATTCATCATTAAGTTCAATCATCGATCTGGTTGTCATCGATTTTGGGTGAAAAATATGATATTCTAAAAACTAACATCTGATCATGATATGGGCATTATGAGTTTGGTGTTATTCCATTTGTACTAACTAATCCACCAACTATTTTTATCGATTTGATGAATAGAGTCTTTAAGGACTACCTTGATAATTATGTGGATGTTTTTATTGATGTTATATCGATATATTCCAAATGTCGTGAAGAGCATGAATATCATCTAAGGGGTATTTTTCAAAATCTATAGAAGTATAGGGTTTTTGGGAAGTTCAGAAAATGGTAATTCTAGTTAAATAAGTTGTTTTCTTGGGGCACATTGTGACCAACGAATAAATCCCAATTAAACATGAAAATACAAAAGTGTAAGGGATTGGCCTTAACCAACAACCATAACTAAGATTTTTAGTTTCCTTGGATTAGTGGTAAATAATAAAGGGATTGTGAATAACTTTACATTACATACTAATCCATAATCCATGCTAACTCGAAAAGGGGTCTAGTTTATCTTAATAAAGGAGTGTTAGGAATGTTTCCAAGAGATAAAGAAGAGATTGGTTACTACACCCGGGATAACTCTACCATCACATGGATAAGGATTCGTTATTTTTAGCGATGAAAATATGAAAGGTCTTGGGTGTGTCCTCATGATAAATGACAAAGTCAATGAATATGTATCTCGACAGTTGAAGACTCATGAGAAGAACTATCCTACCCAAGATCTGGAGCTGGCTGTGGCCATTGTTTTCTCAGAAGATATGGAGGTATGATATTTATGTGAAGAAATGTGATATAAAAACAAAACATCAATGATTGAAGTATATTTTCACACAATAATAACTAAACATGAGACATAAGATATGGATGGAACTTATCAAATTATATGATTGTTCAATTCATTATCATCCAAGAATAGATATCAAAGTCAATGATGCATTTAGCAGGAAAGTAATAGTTTTATTTCCTTGATGAGGATTCAAAGAGAACCTTGGATAAATGACCTAGTGATGCTATAAATGGTAATTATAAGGGAAGGGATATCTTCAACCCTAACCCAAAATATTTCTCAATGGTCATTACTAGAGACAATCAAGAAATATCAGAATAAAAATCCTTTGCTATAGAAGACTTTTGAGGATGTAAAGGATGAGAGGTTTCCTGTGTTCAATATTAATCAAGAAGGTGTACTAAAATTTCGTACAAGACTATATGTTACATCTTTTCCGGATGTAATGAAAGAGCTGATGGATTAAACTCATAGGTATAATTTATCAATACATCTTGGAAGCAAAAAAATGTATAGGGAACTTCATGATCATTATTGGTGTGATATACGAGAAGGGAGATTACTGACTACACTTCAAGGGGCCTGGTATGTCATCAAGTGAAGGGAGAGTGACAACTTCCTAAAGGGTTATTGCAACCACTACCCATAATATCATGGAAGTGGGATAATATCACTATGGAATTCATCACTTGTCTCTCGAGAATTTCAAATGGAAATAATGAGATATGGGTTATTGTGAACCATTTAACCAAGAAAACCCATTTTATCTCTATTCAGGAAGATTTATCTCTTGATAAACATTCTTGGGTTTATGTGAATGAAGTGGTAAGGCTGCATTGAGTTTAACTTTCTATCATATCTGATCATGATACATGGTTCACATCAAAATTATGCAGTAGTATTCATCATGCTCTCAGTACTGAATTGATTTTAGTACGGCCTATCACCCCAAAACATATGGTCAATCTAAAAATACTATTCAAACACTTGAGGACATGCTGAGAACATGCTATGTAAACTTTAAGGGTGGGTGGGATCATCATATCACATTAGTTGATTTATATTATAATAATAGCTTCCACTAGAGCATTAAAATGGAACCCAATAATGTTTTATATGGTAAGCAATGTAGAAATACTACTTATTGGCATGAAGGTGGTGAGCGATAGCTCACTGGGCATGATCTTGTACAAGAGATGACTAAAAATTTCCATGCCATCCAGTAACACATTAAGGCTGCTCAAAGTCGAAAAAATAACTATGCGAACAACCATTGAAGGGACATGGAGTTTGATGTCGGTGACAAATTATTTCATCAAATTTCACCTTGGAAGAGAGTCATGAGGTTTTGGAAGAAATGGAAGGTCATCCCAAGGTACATTGGTTCCTATAAATTCCTCAATCACATGGGAGTAGTGGCTTATAGGCTTGCAATTCCACCAAATATAGGTCTAGTTCATGACGCCTTCCATGTATCCCTCTTGAGGAAGTACATACCTGACCCTTCACATGTACTAATTCTAGTGGTGGTTGAACTAGAACATGAACTTTCTTATGATGAACAACCGGTGGGGATCTAGATAGTAGAGACAATGTTTTATGAGACAGGGCTACCCACATTGTTATGGTGTTATGGAGGAACCAAAAATGGAATGAAGAAATGTAGGAACCAGAGGATTCTATGAGATTAAAATATCCACACCTTTTCTTTTCTGAGGGTATGAGTTAAAATTTTGAAGATGAAATTTCCTAAGGGGGGAAAATTTAATGACCCGAAATTTTGAATAAATTTTGTTTCCTACTTTTTTATATTATTTCATTTTATACCCCACAAAACTATATCTTTTAATTAATGAAGTGAGACTTTTGGGTTTCAATATTTATATGACCATTGTTCAATAAGACTATTGGTCAATATGAACATTGGAAACTAAACTCTTAATGTTACAATTATTGTTTATAAATACAACTGATCTTGGTTAACAAATATAAATAGAAGAGTCAATGGCCTCATCTAGTTGACTCAGGTCATACAAAGCCCATATGTCAGAGCTTGGGAAGGTGGTAGTATCTATGGGATTTGCTCAAGACCAACCCCAAGTTGATCTTCAACATTTGAAACTTGAACGAAATCACCTAAGGGAGATGTTTAAACTAATTAAAATCACCATGCGGGAAATATTGTCTGAGCCTCCCCAAGATTCTATCACTATATCACACCTAACACTTTGATCCAATGAAGGTGTTATAAGGGGAATTGTAATGCGACAATATGTACTTGTATAAATCTTTTGTATATGTAAAATTGTTATTTTGATTATAGAAATGTTGGTGAATTTAAAATATCTAGATAAATATTGGATGAATATATTGGTTCATAATACTAATGGATTTTGAAAAAATGTATTTTAAAATATTAATGGAAACATTAAATAATTAATAATATGAAATGGATTTCAAGAAATTGTCTTCTACAGTTTTGACCCATAAGACATTAATAGTCAAATAAGATCAACGTGATTTTTAATGAATAATAAACTATGAGTAGTAACATACCCTTATAAATAGTAATGAATAGTAAATCGGCCCAAAAATAGAAACATCACCCAAGAATGTTTAGATACAATTTAGACATCTTAAAAGTGAAAAAATGAGCATAGTATATGTTTTGTTGTTTTTGTAGTTCTCAAATATTTTATTTAAAATTTAACAATTAATTTAATAATTTAAAATGAAAATGTATTTTAATTAAATTTAATCAAAAATTGTTACATTATTTTATTATTGTCATACTATAATTTAATATTACCTTGATTACTTTTTCAAGGTCATACAAAATAATTTAAGGTTTTAGAGTTTTTTTTGAATAAATAATGAATTTATATAAAAATTAAAATAAAAATATTTTAAAAAAATATTTTCATAAAATGGTGTTTATTTATTGAATTCATAGCATCTATATTACGTTAAGGTAATTTTTTGGGATTTTTCTGAATGAGTTGAATTTTCTATGAATAGTAAAAACACAGTATTGATTATCAGGTGTCTAATGACATCATTGATGATGTAATGATTATGTAATCATTCTGGTCGACTTTTGAAAAGTAATATTTTCTATGAGGTGTTCCAAGTGTCCAATACCAAGGAATATACCATAGGAAATCCTATGGTTTTTCAAATACCACCGATGAGGTGTTCTTTGGAATTTAATTAAATGTTATCTCACCTTTCCTATAAATACCAAGCTATTCCCTCATTCATTTAATTTCAAAATCCTGTTCAACTATGTTGTAGTCTTTATTCATCCCAAGGATTCCTCCAAAGGTGCCCTCAAGCCCCCCAAAGTTCTTTTCTTCTAGCTTTCAATGTTACTCTTTAAGGTAAGGGAAACGTTCACCATCTTCTTTTTAATCATGATTTCCTTTATGTTATGTTTTCTAGTTTTCATCATTATATATCGGGGAATGTTATTATCTTTTATTATATATTTAAATTTCATTTCCAAATGACTAGAGTCCCTTTTTTCTCTAATTAATTTATTTTCAGAATTTTTTAGTGACCTCGTTAGGCTACCAAATGTTTGGTAAAATAAATAGTGTCTTCTCTTTTTTTCATGTTTTCTTTCCATGTGTTATGTCATTAAAATATCCATACCACGATCTTAATACGTACCCATACAATATTCTGAATTATTTATGAGTGTTTGACCCATGTCCCTTCCCTTTTAACCATTTTCTAGAATGATGTTATGTAGCCGTCATGCTGCAGAATTTTCATCTCAATATATCTCTTTTTGTAAAGAAATTATCTTGTATTATTTAACGTGGATACCAAAATATATTTTCATATCCATGGGTATTCTTCAATACATAAAATTTATCTATTTTATTCTATAATTGATATATATATAAACCTCACTCCCTTTCCATGAGTTATAAATGATATAATGATCTTAATTTTAAGTACTTCTTAAACGTCACGCTTTTGACATGAAACAATTTTATTATTTTCTATTTGGGTTATTTATGAATTATTTGATTATGATCTATGTGGCTCACATGAAAATAAATACATATTAATGGTGTGACCAGATATTGATCTAATGCATTGGGTAGAGAATTAATCTCTAGAGATGACAAGTTACACGATACCGTGGTGAATAACCTAGGAAATGTTTTTATGACACCATGGGAATGAACCTTTGTGATATGTTCATAAATGTCTAAATGATATGTTGTAGACAAATATTCATGTTGTGATTCATGTTATTTTTGTTATTTTATGCCTGTTTTTCTGTTGCTCATGCCTTGTGGTTTTTATTATGTTCTTATTGATATCACAAGTAAACTGATTCAATTGCTTTCCTTACTGGACCATCTGGACACCCTTTCTTTTAATATATGTCTCCAGGTTATGAGATGTAACAATTTTACATAGAAAAAACATATGATGAATCCCTACAAGTGGATTTAAAGAATGTTTTATGTTTTCATGTTTTATGTCCCTGATTTCGAAGACACTAGAATTTAAAGATCCTCTATTTTTAAAATGTAATGAAAAGTTATGTAATAAAAGCATGATTACATATTTATTTTATTAAATATTTATAAAATATCAGTAATATAGAGAAAAAACAGAATTAATGTAGTAAATGAACAACATAACACTTAATTATAATGTAATTAGCTACCTCTTATTTCCAGTATTCAAATAAAACAATGATAATTTAATTCAAGTGATCAGTATTATATAAAGTGAATAAAAGAATATATATTTTGAATGAACCAACTGTGGAATTTGTAAGGCACCATAATGGTAGAGTACTATATTTTAATTTCACACTATATAACTCTTGGTTCATTGAATGTTTTTTAGGTGAGGTTCTCTTATACTATTAACTTCCAAAATCTTAAAGGCCTTGATTTTTTATGATTTTTTTAGAAAATGTCCCTTTTAAGGTTTGAGGTGGAACCCTTGCATGAACCATATGACTGTAGAAAAAGGCTTTTACATGAACCGAAGACCCAAAGTCACATGGAAAATTACATGAACCATGTTCATATGTACTACTTTTATTTGTTCTCTGGGGAATGGATACAAAATATAAATGGTGAGATCAGATTCTTTGTATGGGGTTTATGAAAAGAGGAATAAATTATAAATAAATAATTATAGAAAAAATAAATTAAATGAGTTTTTCTATATCAAATTAAACTGAGTGTAGAATGCAAGTTATGTATGTAGACGATTAAATTTATGGATGAGACTATCTGGGTATTCATGGATTTGAATATTGAAATATTTCATAGATTCTTCCTAAAATTAGTCTCTAAAAATCAATTATACTAAAAGTTATAAGATATTATATTGGATCCTTTGTGATTTTAGTATGGTATGCCTAATGAGATATTAAATCATATCCCCTATCACATTCTTCCTACATGTAAGTGATAGTTCTAATGAGTAATGGTTGTATAAGCATGAAGAATTTCAAAATAAGGCCATACCACATTTATTATCCATTTATACAGTAGTAAAATTAGTTCACATCTCTTCTTTAGTCATCAAAATATATTATAAAGATGTTTTGATGTTATTTCTAACACTATATATATAGAAAATGCATTACCTAACAACACAATTTCACAATTGTAATTGTAGTGGACTATCATTATTTATATTTCATGAATGATTTTCCAAACAAACATGAGGTATGATTAATAATTATTCTTAATTATAGTCTTTTTGATGTTCCTATCTTATGAATCCACCATTAAAGTAGTAACTCAGAAACCCCCCACTCCTATTTACAACCTCATAGTCTTATAGAATTATGTTACATCATCATATACTCCATCCCCCATAATATAGAGCCATATTTTTTATATAATTAAATTTTTTATTAAAATTAATTTAAAAATTAAATTTAGAAAATAAATAAATCCATGATCGACATTTAAATGAATAAATTAATGGTTAGAAATAACTGAAAAAATAGTGATGGCAATAAAAAAGCAATACATCTTAAATATACCATAAAGGCATCTTTCAAAGACATCTTACATAAAGGGAAGATACTTTTAAATTACAATATCATAGTTTTGTTAAGGATTTATTCCTTTATAAATTACTCAAAGGTCAATTATAATCACATTACCCTATCTTAATTTTCTCTTGAGACCTACAAATTCATTGAGGGGAAATATAATTAGGGTTCCCTCTAGTCACCTAAAAATATAATGCATTGTATAATAATAAAAAATGACATGTTATAATGTCCAAGGAATGTAAAATATATCTACTTATAAATATAACTTAAGGAAAAATATATTACAAGATATTCCCATGGAAACAATATAATTATATGGTATAAATTTATTGTCTACAATATAAGAATAAAATACAAAGCCAATTTTCTCAATGATGTTTATATTACCATATATGAAAAAATATTATATAGTATGGTATTAATTTATCTAATCAAAGGATAAATAATGATTTATCAGTGAAATTATTTATAGAATGTCTAGGGATTTCACAATGTATAAAAATAATACATATAAATATTGAAATATGAGCAATTTACATCATTTTGTGACAAAATGGTCTATGGATTCTAGGTATCTAGGTAGCCGGATACATTTATTTTTTTAGTTATGAGATAAATAAAATTATAAATGGATCATTTTTAATATATTCTATAGAGCATGTAAATCATATCACTTTTCTCCTTAGGGTGTCTAAAACAAGGTGTATAGAAAGGTGCATTGTCGTATATGAGGTGAAAACGGATTCAAAGCTCAATGATATCTCTTTAATCTTATTACCCCTAGATACAACTATTATAGATACACATCTACAATTAGATTTTAATTATATATTTTCTTTCATGAAGAAAATGACTTTTTTAATTTTCATAAATTTTATGATGGTTTTATGGATATGGGAAATTATGAGTATTATAATGACTTGAAAAAGAATATTAAGAGAGAGAATAAATAAACTCACATTTAAAAATATCTAATGGAAGATAATCCATTGGAATTTACCCAATGGAAGTATGAGAAAAACTAAATTTAGAAAGAATATAAAATAAATTTAATGAAATTGATAATTAAGGAGGATGATTGAGGATTGTTACATTGAGATAATTCTTCACAAAACTACAGAGAGCGTACATAAAATCTTGGAAAAAAATCTAAGAGAATATTGAGGGGGATATTAAGAGACAAACCATGTTAAAATGATTTTGTGTGGAATGTGAGGATGGAATGAGATTTATTTATACTTTAGTTGGAGTGATTCTAAGGATTAAATATTTATAAATTTATTTTATATTAATTTTCTTAGTGGAATTTTTTATAAATTATATTGAAAATTAGTTAGTGAGATTGTTTGTTTTTTAATTATAATAATTTAAAAATTGAAACTAACCTTCCAAACAAACCATTTAATTTTCACATAACAAAAATAAGTTTTCTCTTAAAATATTCCATTTTTGGATAAAATTTTCATGTTTATATTTATAAGTTAATATTAATAATTTTAAATTTTTTTATAATTATTAAATATAGTTTAGATATAATAAATGATTTTAAAAAATTTCTAATCATTTTCACAAAATAATTATGTCATAAACTCATATTGCTCCTAAAATGGTAATTTTTACACTAAAAAAAAATTTCCAACAATTTCAAGACGTTCACCCTATGACACATTTCATATATTCAGCCCAAAAATATTTAATACATTAAAATAATAATTGAAATATGATAATTTTATCTTTTATATAAAAATCCTTTTTTGTTAACATTTATCAACTTTACAGATAAATAATCATTCTGTCAATTTCATAAAACACATCTTTATCAAAATATATTTATTGTCTATAATAATAATACAATTTTAGAGAAATTAATAGGTTTTGGATACACAAAATAGGTACATATATGTGATTATAACATTAAAGAAAAATAAAAATATTTTTAACATGATTTAGTAATAATATTGATGAATAAATCATCTGGAAGGGATACTAATTTTTTACAATATTCTATTTCTTCCATATGATAAATAATGTTTGATCTATTGTATTGAAAATTTTAAAACACAAAATTGTTTATTTGTAAAAAAATTATTACATTCTTAATAACTTCACATTTCTATCAATTAACTTAAATGGATAAATTTAATAATAATATAGATATTAATAATGATCATTCTTATAATAAATTCAAATGGGGAGCTTAATCCTATAATTTTTCTACTGTTGGGCTTTTTGGATCATAAATTTTAATCATTTTATTCATTTATGTGAAACTGTTTCATTTTCTATACAACACATTAGGATATTTCATGAAAAACAAATTATATTTGTCATAATGAGTATTTTTCATTGAAATTTTAATTATTACATTTTAATAAAAATACCTAGGGGTATATAAAAAGTTATCATGGATTGGAATATAGCTTCAAATGAGATTTAAACATCACTATCTTAAAGAGGACTTGGTAATATTTATTTTCTCCCATAATAGGAAAATATTAACATACATATCCATTAAATCCAAAATAATATTCCTTATATTTTTATTAATCATAGGATTTTTAAAATAGAATTATATTTAGAATAATATTATCTTTAAAATAATATAATATAGTTCTCTGATTCCACTATCACTCATAGAGGATCAATGTTCCATCAATTTACATATATGAGTTTACCCCATACATATTATGTTTTATAAATTCTCTAAATTCTTTTCCCCAAGAATATATGTGAAATAATAGTTTAATGGGGTGTTATAAGTTTTAAACCGTTTCTTATATTCCTAGATTTTCAACCTATTATTTTGGAATGTCCTTTTTGAACTTGTCTTTAGTAAAAAACTCTTATGTGACAAGAGATAAATATTTGAAAACATGTTTATATAAAGTAATATATAAAAAATAATTAATATCTAAAATAATATAGATATATGATTATTTGAGATCACCATTCTCAATATCTTTATAATGGATATAAACACCTCTTTCTATTTGTGACATTTTAAAGTACCGTTAAAGACCCTTGATGTTGTCACAAAACATAGTAATATGATATATTTTTTTATTTGAAATATTTTTAATTGATTAGGAAGACCCAAAATACTACCTATGAGTAGGGTGGAGATGGATATGTTTTAATGTAACTAGTATGTGAGATGATTTCTAGAAAATGTGGCACATCCAATTGAACTATATTTTTTAATTATGGATTTAATTAAATCATATAATAAGGATAAGAGATTTATATGATAATTCCTTTCTTCCAAATTTTAAAAATAAAATTAACAGTTTGAAAAATTATAATTTATCTAGTAAATAAACAAACTAACACCTAATTTCAATGGAATAAACGGTCTCCTTAATCCAGTCATCAAATAAAACTGAAATAGTTAACTGTGAGTGATAAATAATTTGTAATACAATAAAAGTATATAAATTATGAATGATATATATTATGTCAATTGTATAAAATTATTAGATTATTATATTTTTAGTTCAACATATATCACTCTTGGATTAATATAGGTTTCTTTCAGGAGGGGATTTCTTAGACTCTTACATGAATTACTTAAAATAACTATCTTAAAATTGTTGTGAAATTTCCAAAAAAACATGAAAATTTATTCTACTAATATTAAAAAAACCATAATAATTAATATATTACTTAAATTAAGAATCTAAATGTTTTAATCAATGATACTCATTATCCTTTTCCAAATAATTTCTAACTATTTTCTACTAAAACTAGTTCTTATAGATTCTACTAAATTGGCCCTTGATACTAACTGTAACAACATAAACCCCAACATAATGGAAATAGTGGTTATTTTATTAAATTGTAAAATAGATCACAATATAGAGGATATTACAGTTTATTATATTTTGGCAACGTGGTACATAAAATAGTATTATATTAAATTGAAAATAAGAATAAATCATCTAAAAAATGAAAAAATTATTATTCTACTTGAGTCCCTTTTCTTAATTTTTACTCCTCTTGGTTCCTCAAGTAAATGGAATAAAATATAGTGGGTGAGATAAGATTGTAAATTGGGGGGGGGGGGTTATGTGTCGAGGTAAATATTATAAAAAATTATATATTGAAGAAATAAACATTGTTATTCTAGATCAAATGAATCTGGGTTCATAAATAAATTAATGGTCATCAAAACAATGAATAGATGTCAAGATATCTATAATTGGTCATATAGTGAAGGGAGAAAGGTATAAATAACTGAACTAAGACCTATTTATTAAAACATTGAGGAAAATTAAATAAATTTATTTATTACATAATTTTAATTAATTATATACCAACACTTAATTACATCTTTTTAAAATATTCTCTTACTTACTCCATTATAACATAAATTAATTTATAAGGTGCCTAAATTGTCTTTATACTCTCATGGGTGTGTTTAGTTTTTTATTTGTCATATTACTATTCAAATAGTTAACATTACTATTCTAAAGGGTCTTACTATTCAAAAAAATCATGTTGATCTTATCAGACTCTAAATATCTTACTGATCACAATTGTGTATGTCTATTTTTTGAAATTAAATTCATATAAGTAAAAAATTATTATTAATGAATAGGTTATTACTATCTTAATTATATAATTAGAATAACAATGTGTTTTTTCTATGAGACATAGTTTTTTGTGAATTACATACTATATTAAATTTATTTGTAAATCCTAGGGGTATTCCATTCTCCCCTCCTTCAGAAATTTCCTCCTGAAAATTTTAGAATGATAACTAATAAAATTATTTGGGTCATTATTCATTGTATGATACAAAGGATCCCATGCCGCATCATCAATTTTATTATTTTTTAAAAGTAAATTTACCAGATGAGTCTTATGATTCCTCAGCACATATTCTTTTGTTTCCAAAATTCAGATTGGATCTTTAGAGTAAGAAAAATGTGGATCCGGATTTATTCCTTTAGATGTGAAGACATGCATTGGGTATGGCTTGTAATTTCTTACGTAAGATACATGGAACACTCTTTTCACATTATAAAGGCTTGGAGTCACCACCAAATGATAATCCACAACACCAACTCTCTCCAAAATTTCAAAATATCCAATGTACCTGGGGCTCAATTTCACTTTATTTCAAAATCTTATAACACCCTTCAATGGTGATAATTTCTAGAAAGTGATATATTCCAACTGAAATTTAAAATCCTTCCTTCTATTATCAACACAAATCTTCTGAATTCTTTGATAGGAATTGATATGGGTTTCAAAATTCTTTTCCTTGGTTGTTGTTTCCTCCACATGCTCTGGCCTTACCAAATTCCTTTCCCCAATATCATCCCAACATGTTGGTGTACAACATCTAATTCTATACAATTATTCATATGGTTACATATGAATGGAAAATTTAAACTATTATTATAGGAAAAATATACCAAAGTAAAATACTGATTTTACATACCTTGAAAATCCTGTGAGTGTGATCTCAACATGACTTCTAAAGATTGGATTGTCCTTTCTTACTACCCGTCTGTGTTAGGGTGATAAGCAGTACTTAAATGAATCACAATATCCAAATATTTCTAATGAATATTATTGAATTTTGTTGTAAATCAAGGATTACGGACTAAAACCCATGATATTGTTACTCCGTAATGTCTAAAAATATAATTCATATAGATTATTTCAAGGAGAACCAGTGGAAAACCATCCCATATAGTTGGGGAAAGTGAAGATTTGGTAAGCCAATAATAAATCATCTATATGGAATCATTATTTAATGGAATTTTATGTAATCTGGGGAAAATTTCATTGTAATGTGATCCCATTTTTTTATAGTAATATGAAGAGGTTTCCGGACTCCCCAAGGATTTAGTATTTCAGCCACTATCCCATGTCAAACAAAACATCTTAATACATAACCATCAGTTTTTTCCTCATATTCACCCACCAAAAATGATCAATCAGGTATGAATACATCTAAGTTCTTCCAAGGTTTATAGATACATTTTATCAATGGGAATATTCAAATAACTCCCTTTTTAGCTCAAGGATATAGGGGACACATTACCTCCTCCAAAATTTAAGAATTCCATCATTATACATGATGTCTTCCAATATTACCTCATTCGGAAATTTAATATTATTTTTAGGATTCTTTTCATCAGGATAATAAATATTAATACCTTAAAATATAGATGGGTGGGAAAATAATTGAAAAAGTTTTGATGTTTCGCCTTTTTTGATAATTTCATTATCTAACGACTCTAGATATATATACATGGGATCCTTATCAACTATCACTTTTTATAACTCTAGGAACCATCAGGCTCAATGAATCGACTACTTTTATTCCTTCTGTAGATGATAGCGTAATGATACATAATAATCCTTAAGCCACTCTATCCATCACCTTTGCCTCGTGTCAATTTCATTATACGAGAAGATATTTGTCAAGCTTTAATGATCTATATATATCTCACTAATTTTACCACATAGATATTATCTCTATATCTTCAAAGAAAAGATTAAAAAAACTATCTCTTGAAAATTATTTCGATAGTATTGTTCATGAGTTTTTTAAAACCTTTATGCATAGGTAATAACTCTTTCATTCTACATAAGGACACATCCTTGTCCTTTCTTTGATATGTCACTATAAATCACAAACCCACCATTTTCTAATGGTAGTGTTAGGATAAAATAATTCCCCAATATCCATGTTTATTGTTCAAAACACTCTTATCATTATATTTTCCATATCATCTTTATCCCTTTACGAGTAATCATTTTTATGGGGTAGTTAGTCGGGCGATTTTATGAATCAATCGTGAATAATAGCCTAATTAACCAATAAAACTACATACCTATTATATGGTTGTTGGTGTAGGTAATTATTGAATTTAATATTTCATAATAGGATCAACTAATATTCCATCCATAGATAAAATATGGAAATGAAAATAATCTATTTGAATCCACAATTAATAATTTATAAACATCTTTTATAACTGGTTTATTCTAAGAGTCATCAGAACACTGCTCAAGGGATTCTCTTGATATTAAATACATTTGGACTATACTAAGATATCAATAATAAGTACCCCAATAATCTCATCAAGATATTACATGAAAAAACACTTAATTAGATCAATGAGAACAAAGGTTTCAATAGTCAGTCAAAATGCATTGCGATAACCTCATAATGCCAAATCATGGTTCAAAATGCCTTCTTTGGAATATCATACTTCCTGGCATGCAACAAATGATTTCCAGATCGAGGATCAATTATTGAAAAATATTGGGGTTCATGATGTTGATCCAATAAATCATAAATTAAAGTAAGAGGATATTGTTCCTTATCCTAATTACATTGATTTTGCTGTAGTCAATACATAGCCTCATAGACCCATTAATCTTCTTGACAGAGAGAATATTCGATCCCAATAAAGAAATACTGGGGAATATAAATCCATTATCACTAAATTTCTCTCATTATTTCATAAGTTATTTTATATCCAATATGATTATTAAATAATTATTATTTGTCATAGGACATGAACTTGGAATTAAACCAATAGAGAACTCAACTTCTCTCTTTGGAGTATTTCTAGGTAAATACTCTAAAAATACATCAATGTATTCTTCTATAATAGGAAAGTCCTCAATTTGATGATTTATTTCCTTATATATAGGTATTTCAATATCTTACCCTCAATAATTTAATTTAACAGAGCTACTTGGGGTGGATCTAGATGGGAATCAGATGGTGATGTTTTTTTTTAATTCTAGGGATTCTACACCATCCTCAGAAATAAAAATTTTCCGTCATCTTGAAAAACATTGTTTCACATCATATTATCAAATAAAATATATATTTTGGATCATTTAAATGATTCCCATAGTAATTATGTGATAATCAGTTGATAATTCACATTTATATGCCATAATGGGATCTACCTGACATTTCATTTTGAAATGAAACTTCCCTTTGAGGTTTTGACTGAAAACACCCTTGTAAATGAGAATTGTAAATATCTAATTATTAATGGATTCTAGGATGATATAGTAGATATTGATGATCTTTAATGAAATAATGATTTATCTAAATTTTAGGAAATTATTAATGTACACGTAACATCATCACTTGAAACTTCAATATCTACTATTGTGACTGCATAATCATGGACTCACACCTGTGTCATTATTTGGGGAATGATTCCATGGTTATAAGAACAATTATTTTAATAATTTCCCATCTCATTATAATTATATCACAAAATATTACATTTTTCTTTTTAAGTCACTTGTAATCAAGGGCTCGATATACATTTCCTCACCACTTGTAACGAACACTAATACCCTTCAAGAAAGTACTAGGGAGTTTGTTTCCACTGTTATCACAAGATAGAAAATAAATTTTGCTATTTTTTCAAATTTTCTTATTTACTATTCTAGAGTGTTCCACAAGTATCTTCTTATTTTTCATTTCACTAATTCCATAAGATAGAGTTAATTCTATTTTCTATCTCCATAGTATCTAAGGATATTTCCTCATATGATGAGAAATTATTGGATATCAATGCCCTTCAGTCTAATGGTTTTAGACAAGAAAATAATCAATCTACTAATACTAGCTATAAAACCCCAACCCCAAAAGCTCGGAGCTAGTGAATTATTTTATTTCATTTGATTTTAAATAAGTAATATTCATCCTAAAGGACCAAATAATTTAGTAGCTCTGAAACAACCTGAAACATACATATGTTAAGAATTTCAACAAGAAATTAAATACATCTTAGAAAATACTTTGACTCACTCTAATTAATTTTGATTATCTTTTCATTATATTCAAAAATTAATCTTCGTATCCTGGGGAAAAGGATTATAATGTGTTGAGTGAAAGTGCTCAATAAGGGTAAATAATAGAGTGGAATCATAAATAATAGGGCATGATGAATAAGAAAAGAACAATTTCCTTTAAAACAAAATCATGAGAATAATATATCATGAATAAAAGATGAATAAATAATTAAACAATAAAATATAACCATAGATATTCTAATAGTTGAATAATCTCTTGGAAAAACAATTAATAACTTTATAATGGTGGAAGTCATAATACCAGACATCATAATCATATCATTGAGGCCTTCACCGAGACACCATACATTTTGGGTAAAATCCCATGCTTATTTTTCTCATGAGATCAATTGATGCATCGATGGGAAACAAAAAGACCCAAAAGTCCCATACTAGGTCAAAATCGTTCATAAAATGAATATTTAGATACATAATCAACCTATATATTCATATTGAATTTAACATATGAAATGTGAATAATTCTCCCCAATCTGTAAATATAAACCCTAACCATTCTGGGAAATATGGTGAATGGTACAAAGATATAAAATAAACAATCAAACTAATCCTAAACCATTTAACAAAATATTTTATATGATATAATATATGATTAATACCAACTAAACATAAGAATCAACTATAGTGTTGAAATTGATGGAAATACTCTTATAAACTCATCAAGTACTATTTGGGAGAAATACTCTATTACATTGTAAATGAGATTTGTTTTGGAAAAATAATTGTATAAAATTATAGTCTATATATTATATTTTTTTCATAATAATATGAGTGATTTTATAAAAATAATATTTTCTTTCAATTTATTATATATAACACCTGAAAATAGTTATGAATTCTAGAAGTTCCCTTGAATCGGGCTTGATTATCGAGAAGAATTTGAGAATGTTATTTTTAAAACGCGATAATAAATATAAAATAAAGAAGGATTATGATTGGTATATATATAGATATATATAATATTCACACATAATTAATTAGGTTTACATAATAATAATTTATAATTTCATTAGGGTAAGAAGAAAAAAATAGTGTAACCTAAAAGAATTGGAGGTTTATATACAGAACTTGTAAGAAATGTCTAAATGTCTTATGAACATGAAATAAAAATCATATATAATCAAATTAATTCGAGTAATTAATTTATTTTTCAACCTTATATACATTTATTTAACTTATTATAGTTTTACTATGTTCATTTATGTCCTTCTTCATGAGTTAAATGATACAATTTTATCGTTCGAGAGCATTCCGTTATTTTGTCTTCATGATCAGTATACATGTATATTAGTATAGGAATTCAGGTGAAATGGGTATAACTCTCCATAATTTAATTTATATGATATTAATGAAAAAACTGATGTTTAATTGGTATTATGTATTTTTTTCTAAACAAGAAGATGAATCACTAATGATACTCATTTAGATTAATTTTAACAGTTTTTGATCATAATGAAATTGTTTTGTTCAACTATTTAATATCATATATATATATAATGGTTCTATAACATGCATAAGATATAATAATATATTTATAATCCATTTAAACCATAAAAATGGTATCATGTCTAGCCTTGAAGGAGAAATTAAATAACAAATGTTCATCATACATGAAAGTTGTAAATCGGAACCTCTCAGATAAAGATTTCATTTTCAAAATAAAAGAGAGTGAGTAAGATGACTTATGGTTGATATAAAATTAATATCATATCATTAATATATATATATATATATATTATAATATATTTACATGATCATTTAGACTGAGGGGTTGAGGATATTATAATAATGGGACAAACATGAAATGAAATTAAAAGTAAAAGTATGAGGATTTTACCTCGTCAAAAAATATCCCATAGAACCATCTTAAAGAAAGTGATTTTCGTATTTTGGTAAGATTAATATCTCCTAGACATAGGTAGAGACTTGGGATAACGATTTGAGAATAAATTTATAAATATTAAAGTCTTAGAGGGGTTGGGAGAAGATTGTGTGAGGGGTGGCTTTTTTAGTGTAAAAGATTGGTGATTTCTTATTAATCAATCATTATTTTATTGTATTACACAACTCAGTAAATATAGTTGAATATTTTAACTTAATACAACAATAACTACATATATGTCTGAACCAATTTTTCTTATGTCATCCATGACTCTAAGAAGAGTGTATTTAGCTTATAATGTAATTAAAAAATAAATTACAGTATTTTAGTATTCACTAAATATTCAATTATATCATTAAAATATCAAAAAATTACTCGAATCATTTTTCAACTTGTAGAATCCGAAAAAACACCATTTTAGGAAAATATTTTTATAAATATGAGAAATTATATATTTTAATTAAAATATTTATATAATCGAAAATTACTATTTTTAAAATTATAAATCATTTAATAACACCCTGAAAATTTATCAAGGTCTAATTGATTTATCATAAAATCAAAGGACATAAAAATATTTAATTTAGGAATACATTTTATTTAAATTAGTTTTTAAATAAATTTATTATTTATATAATTTTAATTAAATATATACCAATACTAAATTATTAATTTCTAAAATATTTACTTATACAATAATATCTGACATTAATTTATATCTTGCCGAAATTTTATTTATTCTTCCAAGGGAGAGTTTACTTTTATATTGGTCACATTACAATTCATATGGGTAACATTACTATTCCAAATGGTCATCTTACTATTCACCAAAAAATCATGTTGATCCTATCAGACTCTAAATATCTTATTGATAAAAACTATGTATGTTCCTTTTTAGAAATTGAAGCCATATATGTGGAAAAATTATGATTCATGGATAGGTTATATAAATATCTTAAAAATTAATTATAATAACAATCTGTTGTTTTTCAAAAACTCACGGATTAGTGCACTAAATTCTATATTAAATTTATTTATAATTTATTGGGGTGTAACATTATCCCCTCCATCAAAAATTTCATCCTCAAAATTTTAAAATGTTAACTCATAAAATGTTTTGGGTAGTTATTCATCATATGTTACTAAGGATCCCATGTCCCATAATGAATTTTATGATTTTTGAAAAGTTCCATTGGCAGAAAAGTAATCTGATTCCACTACACCTATTATTTAGTGTCTAAAATTCAAATAAGATCATCAAAATATGATAAATCTGGTTCTAGATCTATTCCTTTAGAGGTGAAAACATGCATTGGTTCTGGAATGAATTTTCATAAGTAAGAGACGTGGAAAACATTACTTACTTTACAAACTCTAGGGGGAATCACAAAAAAATAACCCATGGATTCAAATCTCTCTAAAATTTTAAAAGGGAAAGTGTACATGGGGCTCAGTTTTACATTCTTCCCATATCATATAATACCCTTATATTAAGATAATATCAAGAAATCATGATCTTCCACTTGTAATTACAAATCATTTCATCTAATATCTAAATAAATCATTTGTCTTCTTTGAGAAACCTTTATCGGGGTTTGAATAGTAATTACTTTTATTGATTCTTCCTATAAAATCTCTTTCCCTACAAGAATCCGTTCACCAACTTCATCCCAACATATTTGTGTATGAATTATAATTCATTAAAATGCATCATATGGTTCCAAATGAATACTATAATGGAAAATATTATTGTATAAAAACTCTATCGAAGGTAAATACTAATCACAAAAATCTTGAAAATCATGTGATCATAATGACAAAATATTTTTTAATGTTTGGATCGTCCTGTATGACTGCCCATCAGTTTAAGGGTGATATGTAGTACTCAAATGAAGCTCAATTCCAATTGATTTATGAAGAAATTTCTAGAATTTAGTTGTAAATCATTGAATAGAATCTAACACAATTGATATGGGTTCCCCATTAAGTATTTAAAAATTCATTAATATATAGTTGTATAAGGAACTCCATTAAAAAACCTTCCCTTATATCAAGGGAATGCGTAGATTTATAAATGTTATAAAAAATGACCCATATTGCATCATTCATTTTGGGGGTTTTGCTATTCCATTTAAAAAATCCATAGTAATATCATCAAATTTCTATGTTATAATAGGAATATGATTCATGAATCCCCAAGGATATTGTCTTTTATCCTTAACCTCTTGAAATACTAAACATCTTAAAATGTAATTAGAAATTTTATGCTTCATATTCACCCACTGGAAATGATTTTTTGATAACTATAAATCTTAGTGTTACTAGGTTGTATACAGAAATATTGGAAATGGAAATAATCCAATAAATCCATTTTTGGCATGGTGATATTGGGGAAACACATCCTCCTCCCAAATTTTATAATTCCATCTACATACACGATGTCATGAAAAATCCCATAATTCATACATTAACTTTTCTATTGGGGATTCTTGTCACTAGGCTGAGAACATTTAATACATTCGAATAATGATGGTTGGTAAACCAATAGATAAATAAGTGATGTTTCATGTTCATTGATAATATCCTTATAAATCCTTTCTAGAAACATATACTTAATATCCTTATCAGTTTTAATTTTTTTTTTCAGAACTCCATGACCTATCATGATCAATGAATCAGTTAAATTATTTTCTTTCCTTGGGTGATAGTGTTTTGAATGATGATAATCCTTAAGCAACTCAATCTATCACCTTTTCCACTTTTCAGGGCCTTTCTACAAGAAGATATTTTTTTTCATGCTATAATGATCTATATATATCACTAATATTTGATAATAGAGAAAATGTCTTCTAATCTTCAAAGAAAACATTACAACAACTGACTTATGATCCTGATTCCGATAGTTTTTTGTAGGTGTTTTTAACTACATTGAAGAATAGAAAATAACACATTCATTATGTATAAGGACACATCCAATTACTTTCTTTGATGAATCACTATAAATCATAAAACTTACATTTTTTTATGATAGAGTAAGGATCAGAGGATTCACCAATCTCCACATTTACGGTTAAATACATTATTCGCATTATCTTTTCCTTATGAGCTTAACCCCTTTTGAGTAAGATTGGTTTATGGGTTTTCTAATTTGGTGACATTCTGAACAAAACATCAATAATAAACTCTTAAACCAATAATACTATATAACTCATTTATTTTATTTGGTGTATCTCATTCTTTAACTTCCTTTTTCTTCACTGGATTAACTAATATTACATGCTTTCAAACAATATGGCCAATAAAAGAAACTATTTGAATCTATAAATCACACATGCTAAACATCCCATATAACTCATTTATTCTATGTTTCTATAGGACAATTTGAAATTTATTCACCATATCTTCATAGCTTTTGGAGTATAATATGGTATCATTAATAAATACCAAAAAATCTCATTAAATATTTACTGAAAAGCTCTATTCAATAAATCCATTAAAATAGAAGGTGCATTAGTCATCCCAAAAGGCATTAATGTAAACTCATAATGACAATACCTAGTTTAAAATGTTGTATTTGGAATATATTCATTCCTCACATGAAAAATATGATATTCATATCAAAGGACAATCGTAAAAAAATATTGGGCTCCATGAATTTTATCAAATATATCATCAATGTTTGAGGTATTTTTTGGTGTTCATTATAATATCATTGATTTCCCTATAATCAATACACAACCTCATGGACCAATATTTCTTCATGAAAAAGAGAACATGGGATCCCCATAGATAAAAACTAAGGTGTATAAATCCATCATCACTCCATTAACCTAATTTTTCTTCCATTCTAATAATTTCACTATGTACTTTTTAAATGGAGTATTGGATATAGGTGTTGAACCAAGAGTTATATCAATAGTGAACTCAACCTCCAACTCTGGAGGTTGTCTTGTTAAATCCCCTATAAATACCTCACTTTACTTTTATACAATTGGTTTATCCTCAATTTGATGATTGATCCATTATCCATAGTTATTGTGATCTCTTACCCCCGAAGAATTTAATTCAATAGAGAAACTATGGGTAGATCAAGATGGGAATCAGATGTTGATTTTTCTGTTATAAAGATAAGAGATCCTAAACCTTCCTCCCAAATCATAATTTACTTCTTGTAGTAATAGATTTTCATATCATATTTTCATATAAAATATACCTCGATGATTATGTCAAAGTCACGAATAGTCATGATGATAACATCAACAGTAAAAGCACATTTATATGCCAAAACTGGAATTTCCCATCACATCTTTATTTCAATGAGACTTCCCTTTTCAGTTTTGAAAGAAATCTCTGTAGTGAATGAGAATTTGAAATGTCTAATTATTAATGAAAACTGTGAAGAAATTAATGAATCTGATGATCCAGAATCAAATATAGATTTATCTTAAATTTAGGGGATGATTAATATACATTTAACCATATCAGTAGAAGATTCAACCTCCACTATTGTGACTCTATAAGCTTGGCCTAGCTTTGTTGTACTTCATTGGATAATGATTTGTAGAAATTATGAATATAATTAGTATAATGTCCCATTTCATTGAAATTGAATCATTGATATCTTATTTCATTCCCTTGGAATAAAGAACTTGGTGGCCTTTTCTTCCACACATGTAACAGACACCTATACCCCTACGGAATGTATCCGGGTGTTTCTTCCAAAATTTATCACAAGATGAAATATCAATTTTTATGATTTTTCTTTATTTCCATAATTCATTTTCTAGAGTGTTCACCATCCCTCTTATTCTATTGAATTTTTTTTGAGTTATAAGTCTTAGAGAATTATTTTTCCTATCTTCTTAGCACATGAGACTATATTCATATATGATGGGAAATTATTGGATTCTATTTACCATATTCATAATCACTTTAATGAATAAAAAAATATATCAACCTTACTAGTTGGATTAACTATGTAGTATGAAAAATGCCTCAATATTATTGTAAGTTAGGATTCATACATGGTAAGTGATGTAGAAATCCTACTTATTTGCATGAAGCTGGTGAGAGATAGCTTATTGGGCATGATCTTGTACAAGAGATGACTGAAAAATTCTATGCCATCCAGCAACACATTAAGGCTGCTCAAAGTCGGAAAAAGAACTTTGCGGACAACCATTGAAGGTACATGGCGTTTGATGCTGCTGACAAAGTATTTCTTCAAATTTCACGTTGGAAGAGAGTCATGAGGTTTTGGTAGAAATGGTAGCTCATCCCAAGGTACATTGGCTCCTATGAATTACTCGATCACATGGGAGCAGTGGCCTATCGGCTTGAAATTCCACCATAGTACTAGTTCATAATGTCTTCTGTGAATCCCTCTTGACGAAGTACATACCTGACCCTTCACATTTACTAACTCTAGGGGTGGTTGAACTGGAACATGACCTTTCTTATGATGAAAAACCGGTGTGGATCTGGATCGTATAGACAATGTTTTATGAAATAGGACTACCCACATTGTTATGGTGTTATGGAGGAACCAAAAATGGAACGAAGACATGTAGGAACCAGAGGAGTCTATGAGGTTAAAATATCCACACCTTTTCTTTTATGAGGGTACGAGTTAAAATTTTGATGATGAAATTTCTTAAACGGGGAATATGTAATCACCCAAAATTTT
Organism: Viscum album; assembly: GCA_963277665.1. Taxonomy (NCBI): domain Eukaryota; kingdom Viridiplantae; phylum Streptophyta; class Magnoliopsida; order Santalales; family Viscaceae; genus Viscum; species Viscum album. The sequence continues at coordinate 1,732,145,257 of OY728161.1, read as the reverse complement.
GAATAAATTTTATTTCCGACTTTTTTATGTTATTTCCTTTTATAGCCCACAAAACTATATCTTTTAATTAATGAAGTGAGAATTTTGGGTTTTAATTTTTATATGACAATTGGTCAATATGACTATTGGTCAATATGACCATTGGAAACTAAACTCTTAATGTTACAATTATTGTATATAAATACAACTGATCTTAGTTAACAAATATAAGAAGAATAGTCAGTGGCCTCATCTAGTAGACTCAGGTCATGAAAAGCCCATATGTCTGAGCATGGGAAGGTGGTAGCATCTATGGGATTTTCTCAAGACCAACCCCAAACTGAGCTTCAACATTTGAAACATGAACGGAATCACCTAAGGGAGAAGTTTAAACTAATTAAAATCACCATGCGGGAAATGTTGTCTGAGCCTCCCCAAGATTCTATCACTATATCACACATAACACTTTGATCCAATGATGGTGTTATAAGGGGATTTGTACCGCGAGAGTAGTTACTTGTACAAAGCTTTTGTATATGTAAAATTGTTATTTCTTATTATAGAAATGTTGGTGAATTTAAAATATCTAGATAAATATAGGATGAATATATTGGTTCATAATACTAATGTATTTTGAAAAAATGTATTTTAAAATATTAATGAAAACATTAAATAATTAAAAATGTGAAATGGTTTTCAAAAAATGTACTTCTACAGTTGTGACCCGTAATACATTTATAGTCAAATAAGATCAACATGATTTTTAGTGAATAACAAACTATGAATAGTAACATACCCTTATAAATAGTAATGAATAGTAAATCGGCCCAAAAATAGAAACATCACCCAAGAATGTATAAATACAATTTAGATATCTTAAATGTGAAAAAATGATCATAGTATATGTTTGTTATTTTTGTAGGTCACAAATATTTTATTTAAAATTTTATAAATAATTTAAAATTTTAAAATGAAAATGTATTTTAATAAAATTTAATCAAAAATTATTACATTATTTTAATATTGTTATACTATAATTTAATATGACCTTGATTACATTTTCATGGTCATACAAAATAATTTAAGGTTTTAGAGTTTTTTTGGAATAAATAATGAATTTATATAAAAATTAAATTAAAAATATTTTAAAAAAATATTTTCATAAATTGGTGTTTATTTTTTGAATTCATATCATCGATATTAGGTTAAGGTACTTTTTTTGGTATTTTTCTGAATGAGTTGAATTTTATATGAATAGTAAAAACACAATTTTGAGTTTCGGGTGTCTAATGACATCTTTGATGATGTAATGATTATGTAATAATTCTAGTCGACTTTTGAAAAGTAATATTTTCTATGAGGTGTTCCAAGTGTCCAATACCACGGAAAATACCATAGGAAATCCTATGGTTTTTCAAATACCACCGATAAGGTGTTCTTTGGAAATTAATAAAATATTATCTCACTTTTCCTATAAATACCAAGCCATTCCCTCATTTAATTAATTTCCAAATACTATTCAACTTTGCTCTAGTCTTTATTCCTCCCAAGGATTCCTCCAAAGGTTACCTCAAGCCCCCCAGAGTCCTATTCTTCTAGCTTTCAATGTTACTCTTTAAGGTAAGGGAACCGTTCACCATCTTCTTTTTAGTCATGATTTCCTCTATGTTATGTATTCTAGTTTTCATCAGCATATATCGAGGAATGCTATTATCTATTATTATTTCTTTAAATTTCATTTCCAAATGAATAGAGACCGTTTTTTCTCTCATTAATTTATTTTCGGAATTTTTTAGTGACATCGGTAGGCCACTAAATTTTTGGTAAAAGAAATAGTGTCTTCTCTTTTCTTTCATGTTTTATTTCCATGTGGTATGTCATTAAAATATCCATACCATGATCTTAATACATACACATACTGTATTCTGAATTATTTATGAGTGTTTGACTCATGTCCCTTCCCTTTTAACAATTTTCTATAATGATGTTATGTAGCCGTCATGCTGCAGAATTTTTATCTCAATATATCTCTTTTTGTAAAGAAATTATCTTGTATTATTAAAGTGGATACCCAAATATATTTTCATATCCATGGGTATTAATCAATACATAAAATTTATCTATTTTATTCTATAATTTACATACATATAAACCTCACTCTGTTTCCATGGGTTATAAATGACATAATGATCATATTTTTAAGTACTTCTTAAACGTCGCACTTTTGACATGAAACCAATTTATTTTTTTATATTTGGGTTATTTATGAATTAATTGATTATGATCTATGTGGATCACAAGAAAATAAATACATATTAAGGGTCTGACCAGATGGTGATCTAATGCATTGGGTAGAGAATTAATCTCTAGAGATGAGAAGTTACACGATACCTTGGTGAATAACCTAGGTAATGTTTTTATGAAACCATGGGAATGACCCTTAGGGATATGTTCATAAATGTCTAAATGAGATGTTGTAGCCAAATATTCATGTTGTGATTCAAGTTATTTTTATTACATTATGCCTGTTTTTCTGTTGCTCATGTCTTGTGGTTTTTATTATGTTCTTATTGATATCACAAGTAAACTGATTCCATTGCTTTCCTTACTGGACCTTCTGGACACCCTTTATTTTGATATATGTCTCCAGGTTATGAGATGTAAAAATTTTACATAGGAAAAACTTATGATGGATCCCTACAACTAGATTTGAAGAATGTTTTATATTTTCATGTTTTATGTTTCTAATTTCAAAGACACTAGAATTTAAAGATCCTTTATTTGTAAAATGTAATGAATAATTATGTAATAAAAAGGCATGATTCCATATTTACATTATTAAATATTTATATAATATCAGTAATATAGAGAAAAAACATAATTAATGTAGTAAATGAACAACATAACACTTAATTATAATGTAATTAGCTAACTATTATTTCCATTATTCAAATAAAACAATGATAATTTACTTCAAGTGATCAGTATTATATAAATTGAATAAAAGAATATATATTTTGAATGAACCCCCTATGGAATTTGTAAGGCACCATAATGGTAGAGTACTATATTTTAATTTCACACTATATAACTCTTGGTTCATTGAATGTTTTTTAGGTGAGGTTCTCTTATAATATTAACTTCCAAAATCTTAAAGGCCTTGATTTTCTATGATTTTTTTGGATAATGTCCCTTTTAAGGTTTGAGGTGGAACCCTTGCATGAACCGAATGACTATTGAAAAAGGACTTTAAATAAACCGAAGACCCAAAGGCACATGGACAATTACATGAACCATGTTCATATGTAGTACTTTTATTTGTTCTCTGGGGAATGGATACAAAATATAAATGGTGAGATCAGATTATTTGTATGGGGTTTATGAAAAGAGGAAGAAATTATAAATAAAAAATTATAGAAAAACTAAATTCGATGAGTTTTTCTATATCAAATGAAACTGAGTGAATTAATTAAAATATAGAAAACATAATAGTGAATTGATTCTATGATATCGATAACTGATAATATAGTGAAGGGAGGAATTAAAAAGTAGTCAACTAATGGATTATTAAAATTAATCGAGAGAATACATAAATCCATAGACAACTCCCTAATGATTGAATGTTATGATAAAAATAACTAATCATATAGTGATGGTTATAGTAAATAATTAACTTAGTTAACCCATATAAAATGAAACTGATATGAAAGTTCTACAACACATGGAAAATATTAAAGATGATCTTTGGATGATTAAGATCAAACACCTGATATAATTAACTCATCGGGAGGCAGAAAAAGTCATTCTATACATTATTAAAGGTGAAACGAGGAACTGAGCCATCACTTCCATCAAATCAATTTTCTTCAAATCATCCATTAGAAATAAAAATTATACGTACACCCAAATTTTTTAATATTTCTAGAATCTTTTTATCATCAAGGATGTTTTGGATATGTTTAAGTCACTGAATTGGAAGTGGAGAAATTATTAGTAATTGATGTACATCACCACATTTTCCCTTATTTCTTTTGAGGAATTTTTTTGGTGCTGTAGAATATTTTATTTCATGGTTAAAAGAGTATTTACATAGATCCTTCATCGAAATATTCTAAAATGGTTTGAAATGTTTGAAAATTTTGATTGAAAGTCAATATATTCATGATATTTCAAGGCTGATTTATATTTGGGTAAACATTATGATGTTTGAACCTGAGGTTTCATTGAATGAATTAATGAAAAATTATATTGTTCATAAGGATGACATGGTTCCGGAAGTTATGTTCCTCCCTGAATGTAATGATTTAAACGATCATCTATATATTAAAAAGGGATGTTATTTTTTACATTCTATGAAATTTTTTATAGTTGTTATTTCTCTATAGAAAAAAATAGTTGGGAGAGGGGGAGGGGGTTTTTCATTGATGGGTATCTCCCTCAAACAAAATGGAACACCATGAAGCACTTAGAACTGGAAATGTAAAGAGTATAGAATGCAAGTTATGTATGTAGACGATTAAATTTATGGATGAGACTAGCTGGGTATTCATGGATATTAATTTTGAAATATTTTATAGATTATTCTTAAAATTAGCCTCTAAAAATCAATTATACTAAAAGTTATAAGATATTATATTGGATCCTTTATGATTTTAGTATGGTATGATTAATGAGATATTAAATCACAACCCCCATCATATTCTTCCTACCATGTAGGTGATAGTTCTAATGAGGAATGTTTGTATAAGCATGAAGAATTTCAAAATAAGGCCATATGACATTTATTATCCATTTATACAGTAGTAAAAATAGTTCACATATCTTCTTTAGTCATCAAAATATATTATAATGATTTTTTGATGTTATTTATAGCACTATATATAGAGAAAATGCTTTACCTAACAACACAATTTCCCAAGTGTAATTGGATTGGACTATCATTATTTAAATTTCATGAATGATTTTTCCAAACAAACATGAGGTATGATTAATAATTATTCTTAATTATAGTCTTTGTTAAGTTCTTATCTTATGAATCCACCATTAAAGTAGTAACTCAGAACCCCCCCCCCACTCCTATTTACAACCTCACAGTCTTATAGGATGATTTTACGTCATCATATACTCCATCCCCATATTATAGAGCCATATTTTTTATATAATTAAATTTTATATTAAAATGAATTATAAATTACATTTAAAAAATAAATAAATACATGATCGACATAAATATGAAAAAATGAATGGATAAAAATCACTGAAAAAACAGGGATGGCAATAAATAAATCCATACATCTTATGTATACCATTAAGGCATCTTTCAAAGACATCTTACATAAAGGGAAGAGACTTTTAAATTAAAATATCTTAGTTTTGTTAAGGCCTTATTCCATGATAAATTACTCAAATTTCAATTATAATTCCATTACCCTATCATAATTTTCTCATGAGACATACAAATGAACTGAGGGGAAATATAATTAGGGTTCGCGGTAGTCACCTAATAATCTAATGCACTGTATAACAATAAAAAATGACATGTTATAATGTCCATGGAATGGAAAATATATCTACTTATAAAAATTTCTTAAGGAGGAATATATTACAAGATATTCCCATGGAAACAAAATAATTATATGGTATAAATTTATTATCTACAATATAAGAATAAACTACAAAGCCTATTTTCTCAATGATGTTTATCTTACCATATATGGAAAAAATATTATATAGTATGGTATTACTTTATCTAATCAAAGGATCAATAATGATTTATCATTGAAATTATTTATAGAATATCTAGGGATTTCACAATGTATAAAAATAATACATATAAATTGTGAAATATAAGTGATTTACATCATTTTGTGACGATATCATCTATGGATTCTAGGTATCTAGGTAGCTGGATACATTTATTTGTTTAGTTATGAGATAAATAAAATTTTAAATGGATCCTTTTTAATTATTTTGTATAGAGAATGTAAATCATCTCCCTTTTCTCCTTAGGGTGTGTAAAACAAGGTGTATAGAAAGGTGCATTGTCGTATATGAGGTGAAAATGGATTAAAAGCCCAATAATCTCTCATTAATATTATTACCCCTAGATACAACTATTTTAGATACACATCCACTATTAGATTCTATTTAGATATTTTCTTTCATGAAGAAAAATACTTTTTTAATTTTCCTAAATTTTATGATAATTTCATGGATATGGGACATTCTGAGTTTTATAATGACATGAAAAAGTATATGAAGAGAGAGAATAAATAAAATCACATTTAAAAAATTTCTAATGGAAGATAATCCATTTGAATTTACCCAATGGAAGTATGAGAAAACTAAATTTAGAAAGAAAATAAAATAAATGTAATGAAATTGAAAATTAAGGAGAATGATTGAGGACTGTTACATTGAGAGAATTCTTCAGAAAACTAGAGAGAGTGTACATAAAATCGTGTAACAAAATCGAAAATAATATTGAGGGGTATATTAAGAGACAAACCATGTTAAAATGATTTTGTGTGGAATGTGAGGATGGAATGAGATTTATTTATACTTTAGTTGGAGTGATTCTAAGGATTAAATATTTTTAAATTTATTTTATATTAATTTTTTTAGTGGAATTTTTTATAAATTATATTGAATATTAATTAGTGAGATAGTGTGTTTTTTCATTAAAATAATTTAAAAATTGAAACTAACCGTCCAAAAAAACCATTTAATTTGCACATAACAAAAATAAGTTTTGTCTTAAAATAATCCATTTTTTCGTTAAAATTTTCATGTTTATATTTATAAGTTAATATGAATAATTTTAAATTTTCTTTATTCTTATTAAATATAGTTTAGCTATAATTATATATTTTAAAAAATTTATAATCATTTTCACAAAATAGTTATGTCATAAATTCTTAGTGCTCCTAAAATGGTAATTTTTAGACTAAAAAACAATTTTTTCCAACAATTTCCAGACATTCACCCTATGATACTTTTTATATGTTCAGACCAAAAATATTTAATACATTAAAATAATAATCTAAATATGATAATTTTATCTTTTAAATAAAAATACATATTTGTTAAAATTTATCAACTTTACAAATAAATAATCATTCTGCCAATTTCATAAAACACATCTTTATCAAAATATATTTATTATCTATAATAATAATACAATTTTAGAGAAATTATTAGGTTTTGGATACATAATATAGTTACATATATGTGATTATAATATTAAAAAAAATTAAAAATAATTTGAACATGATTTAGTAATAATATTGATGATTAAATAATCTGGAAGGGATAATAATTTTTTACAATATTCCATTTCTTCCATATGATAAATAATGTTTGATCTATTGTATTGAAAATTTTAAAACACAAAATTGATTATTTGTAAAAAAATTATTACATTCCTAATAACCTCACATTTCTATCAATTAACTTAAATGGATAAATTTAATAATAATATAGATATTAATAACAATCATTCATATAATAAATTCAAATGGGGAGCTTAATCCTACAATTTTTCTATCATTGGGCTTTTAGGATTATATATTTTAATCATTTTATTCATTTAAGTGAAACTGTTTCACTTTCTATACATCACATTAGGATATTTCATAAAAAATAAATAATATTTGTCATAATGAATATTTTTCATTGAAAGTTTAATTATTACATTGTAATAAAAATACCTAGGGGTATATAAAAAGTTATCATGGATTGAAATATAGCTTCAAATGAGATTTAAACATCACTATCTTAAGGAGGACTTGGCAATATTTATTTTCTCCCATAATAGGAATATATTAACATCCATATCCATTAATTTCAAAATAATATTCCTTATATTTTTATTAATCATAGGATTTTTAAAATAGAATTATCTTTAAAATAATATTATCTTTAAAATAATATAATATAGTTCTCTGATTCCACTTTCACTCATAACGGATCAATGTTGCATCAATTTACATATATGAGTTGACCCAATATATATTATGTTTTATAAATTCTCTAAATTCTTTTCCACCAGAATATATGTGAAATAATTGTTTAATGGGGTGTTATAAGTTTTAAATATTTTCTTATATTCATAGATTTGCATCATATTGTTTTGGACTGTCCTTTTGAACATGTCTTTAGTAAAACACTCTTATGTGACAAGAGATGGATATTTGAAAACATGTTTATATGAAGAAATATATAAAAAATAATTAATATCTAAAATAATATAGATATATGATTATTTGAGATCACCATTCTTAATATCTTTATAGTGGATATAAACACCCATTTATATTTGTGACATTTTAAAGTACCGTTAAAGTCCCTTGATGTGGTCACAAAATTTAGCAATATGATATATTTTTTTATTTTTAATATTTTTAATTGATTAGGAAGACCCATCATACTACCTTTGAGTAGGGTGGAGATGGATATGTTTTAATGTAACTTGTGTGTGAGATGATTTCTAGAAAATTGGCACATCCAATTGAACTATATTTTTTAATTATGGATTCAATAAAATCAAATAATAAGGATAAAAGATTTATACGATAATCCCTTTCTTCCAAATTGAAAAATGAAAATTAATCGGTTGAAAAATTATAATTTATCTGGTAAATAAAAAAACTACAACCTAATTATAATTGAATAAACGATCTCTTCAATCCATTCATCAAATAAAACTGAAATAGTTAACTATGATTGATAAATATTTTGTAATAAAATAAAAGTATATAAATTATGAATGATACATATTATGTAAATTGTTTAATATTTTTAGATTATTATATTTTTATTTCAATATATATCACACTTTGATTAGTCTAGGTTTCTTTCAGGAGGTTATTTCTTAGACTCTTAACTGAATTACTTAAAATAACTATCTTAAAATTGTTGTGAAATTTCCAAAAAGACATGAAAATTTATTCCACTAATATTGAAAAACCATAATAATTAATATATTACTTAAATTAAGAAACTAAATGTTTTAATCTATGATACTCATTATCCTTTTCCTAATAAGTTCTAACTATTTTCTACTAAAACTAGTTCTTATGGATTCTACTAAATTGGACCTTGATACTAACTCTAACAAAATAAACCCCAACACCATGGAAATAATGGTTATTTTATTAAATTGGTAAATAGATCACAATATAGAGGATATTACAGTTTATTATATTTTGGAAATTTGGTACATAAAATTGTATTATATTAAATTGAAAATAAGAATAAATCATCTGAATAATGAAAAAATTATTATTCTACTTGAGACCCTTTCCTTACTTTTTACTCCTATTGGTTCTTCAAGTAAATGGAAAAAAATATAGTGGGTGAGATAAGATTGTAAATTGGGGGGGTGGGGGGATTATGTGTCGAGTGAAATATTATAAAAAATTATGTATTGAATAAATAAACATTTTTATTCTAGATCAAATGAAACTGAGTTCATAAATAAATTAATGGTCATCAAAACAATGAATAAATGTCTGGATATCTATAATTGGTCATATAGTGAAGGGAGAATAGTATAAAAACTGAACTAAGACCTATTTATTAAAACTATGAGGAAAATAAAATAAATTTATTTATTACATAATTGTAATTAATTATATTCCAACACTTAATTACATATTTTTAAAATATTCTCTTATATACTCCATTATAACATAATTTCATTTATAAGGTGCCTAAATTTTATTTATACTATCATGGGTGTGTTTTGTTTTTTATTTTTCATATTACTATTCAAAAAGTTAACATTACTATTCTAAAGGGTCTTACTATTCAAAAACATCATGTGGATCTTATCAAACTCTAAATATCTTACTGATCACAACTGTGTATGTCTATTTTTTGAAATTAAATTCATATAATTAAAAAATTATTATTAATGAAGAGGTTATTACTGTCCTTATTATATAATTATAACAGCAATGTGTCTTTTCTATGAGACACAGTTTTTTGTGAATTACATTCTATATTAAATTTATTTGTAAATTGTTGGGGTATTCCATTGTCCCCACCTTCAGAAATTTCCTCCTGAAAATTTTATAATGATAACTAGTAAAATTATTTGGGTCATTCTTCATTGTATGTTTCAAAGGATCTCGTGCCGCATCATCAATTTTATTATTTTTGAAAAGTTAATATACCAGATGAGTCTTATGATTCCTCAGAACATATTCTTTTGTTTGCAAAATTCAGATTGGATCTTTAGAGTAAGAAAAATGTGGATCCTGATTTATTCCTTCAGATGTGAAGACATGCATTGGGTATGTCTTGTAATTTCTTACGTATGATACATGGAACCTTTTTTTCACATTATATAGGCTTGGTGACACCACCAAATGAAAATCCACAACACCAAATCTCTCCAAAATTTCAAAATATCCAATGTACCTGGGGCTCAATTTCACTTTATTTCGAAATCTTATAACACCCTTCAATGGTGATAATTTCTAGAAAATGTTATATTCGTACTGAAATTTAAAATCCTTCCTTCTATTATCAACACAGATCTTTTGAATTCTTTGATAGGATTTGATATGGGTTTCAAAAGTCTTTTCCTTGGTTGTTGTTTCCTCCACATGCTCTGGCCTTACCAAATTCCTTCGCCCAATATTATCTCAACATGTTGGATTACAACATCTCATTCTGTACAATTCTTTATATGATTCCATATGAATGGAAAATTTAAACTATTATTATAGGAAAAATATACCAATGGAAAATACTGATTTCACATACCTTAAAAATCCTATGATTGTGATCTCAACATGACTTCTAAAGCTTGGATTGCCCTTTCTTACTACCTGTCTGTGTGGGGGTGATAAGAAGTACTCAAATGAATCAAAATATCCAAATATTTCTAAATAATAATTGTGAATTTGGTTTCAAATCAAGTATTATGGCCTAACACCCATGATATTGTTACTCTGTAATGTCTAAAAACTTAATTAATATGGATTCATGCAAGGCGAACCAGTGGAAAACCATCCCATATAGTGGGGGAATGTAAATATTTGGTATGCCAAAAAAGTCATCTATATGGAATCATTATTTAATGATATTTTTTGTAATCTGGTGAAAAATTCATTGTAATGTGATCCCATTTCTATATAGGAATATGAATAGGTTTCAGGACTCCCCGAGGATTTAGTATTTCATCCATTATCCCAAGTCAAACAAAACATCTTAATATGTAACCAACAGTTTTTGCTTCATATTTACCCAACAAAAATGATCAATCAGATATGTATACATCTATGTTCTTCCAAGGTGTATAAATACATTTTATCAATGAGAATATTCAAATAAATCCCTTTTTAGCTCAAGGATAGAGTGGATGCATTACCTCCTCCCAAATTTAAGAATTCCATCATTATACATGATGTCTTCCAATATTACATCATTAAGAATTTTTTTTAGGATTCCTTTCATCAGGATAATAAATATTAATACCTTATAATATAGATGGGTGGTAAAATAATTGAAAAAGTTTTGATGTTTCACCTTCTTTGATAATTTCATTATCCAACCACTCTAGTTATATATACATGGTATCCTTATCAAATATAATTTTTTAATACACCAGGATCCATCAGGCTCAATGAATCAACTACTTTTATTCCTTCTGTAGATGATAGTGTAATGATACATAATAATCCTTAATCCACTCTATCCATCACCTTTGCCTTGTGTCCATTTAATTATACGAGACGATATTTGTCAAGCTCTAATGATCAAAATATATCTAACTACTTTTAACACATAGATATTGTCTCTATATCTTCATAGAAAAGATTACAACAACTATCTCTTGAAAATTATTTTGATAGTATTGTTCGTGAGTTTTTTAATACCTTTATACATGGTAATAACTCTTTTATTCTAAATAAGGACACATCCATATGCTTTCTTTGATATGTCACTATAAATCACAAAACCACCATTTTCTAATGGTAGTGTTAGGATAAAATATTTCTCCAATATCCATGATAATTTTTCAAAACACTCTTATCATTATATTTTCCAAATCATCTTTATCCCTGTATGAGTAATCATTTTTTACGGGGTAGTTAGTCGGGCGATTTTATGAATCAAACGCGAATAATAGCCTACTAAACCAATAAAACTACATACCTATTATATGTTTGTTGGTGTAGCTAATTAATGAATTTTCATTGTCATCATAGGATCAACTAATATTCCATCCGTTGATAAAATATGGAAAATAAAATAATCTATTTGAATCCATAATTCAAAATTTATAAACATATTATATAACTGGTTTATTCTAAGAGTCATCAGGACACTACTCAAGTGATTCTCTTGATATTAAATACTTTTGGACTATACCAAGATATCAAAAATTAGTACCCTAATAATGTCATCATGATATTACATGAAAAAACACTTCATTAGATCAATGAGAACAAAGGTTTCAATAGTCAGTCAAAATGCATTGCAATAACCTCATAATGCCAAAACATGGTTCAAAATTCCTTCTTTGGAATATCATCCTTCCTAGAATGAAACAAATGATTTCCAGATCGAGGATCAATCATTGAAAAATATTGGGGTTCATGATGTTGATCCAATAAATCATAAATTCAAGGAAGAGGATATTGTTCCTTATCTTAATTACATTAATTTCACTGTAGTCAATACATAGCCTCATAGACCCATCCATCTTCTTGACGGAGAGAATATGTGATCCCTGTAATGAAATACTATGGAATATAAAAAAATTATCACTAAATTCATCTCATTATTTCATAAATTATATTATATCCACTATGATTATTAAATAATTATTATTTGTCACAGGTCTTGAACTAGGAATTAAATCAATAGAGAACTCAACTTCTTGCTTTGGAGTATTTCTAGGTAAATACTCTAAAAATACATCAATGTATTCTTCTATAATAGGTACGTCCTCAATTTGATGATTTATTTACTTATACATAGGTATTTAATTATCTTACCCTCAATAATGGAATTTAACAGAGCTACATGGGGTGGATCTAGATGGGAATCATATGGTGATGTTTTTGTTCTAAATATAAGGGATTCTTCACCATCCTCAAAAATCAAAATTTTCCTTCGTCTTGCAAATCATTGTTTCACGTCATATTATCAAATACAATACATATTTTGGTTTATTTAAATGATGGCCATAGTAATGATGTGAAAAGCAGTTTATAATGCACATTTATATGCCACAATGGGATCTACCTGACATATCTTTTTGAAATGAAACTTCCCTTTGAGGTTCTGACTGAAAACAACCTTGTAAAGGAGAATTGTAAATATCTAATTATTAATGGATACTAGGATGATATAATATAAATTGATGATCTTTAATAAAATAATGATTTATCTAAATTTTTGGAAATTATTAATGTACATGTAACATCATCACTTGGAACTTCAATATCTACTATTGTGACTGCATAATCATGGCCACACACTTGTGTCATTATTTGGGGAATGATTCCATTGTTATAAGAACAATTATTTTAATAAATTCCCATATCATTATAATTATATCACGGAATATTACATTTTATTTTTAAATCACTTGTAATCAAGGGCTCAATAGCCTTTTCCTTTACACTTGTAACGAACACTAATACAATTCAAGAAAGTACTAGGGTGTTTCTTTCCACTATTATCACAAGATAGAAAATAAATTTTTCTATTTTTTCAAATTTTCTTATTTACTATTTTAGAGTGTTCCACAAATATCTTCTTATTTTTCATTTCACTAATTCCATAAGATATAGTTAATTCTATTTTCTATCTCTATAGTATCTGAGGATATTTCCTCATATGATGAGAAATTATGGGATATCAATGCCCTTCAGTCTAATGGTATTAGACCATAAAATATTCAATCTACTTTTCTTCATGGAATAAATATTTAGTCTATAGAATTACTTCCTAATCTTATAATAATTGATTTACACGTGGATATAATTTAATCCTCTTTCTACACTAGATCTAAAAAATGACTTCCCATATCGGCTTGTTGTTCATGCAGAAAATGTTTTTCATGGAAAATTTCCATAAAATCATTAAACTGCATATTTCATATCTCATCATCCAACATTTTGTTTTGAATTATTGACCACCACTAATCATTATCTCCTCATATATTGTAAACTACCATAATAACCATCTCCATCTCATTACTTCCTAAATAGAGAAATAAATTCTCCATGGAACTATCATCATTATCTTGAATAAGATGTAAATCCCTACATGGGATATGTGGTTTGATGTGGTTTCCATTTTCCTCAAAATAATATATTTCTAAATAATAGCATACAATATATTAGGTTTTGAATCATAATGTATAATATCGAACTACAAAAAAACATAACAGAGATTGAAATTGCATGTATGTATAATCTCAAAATCATAAGTATGGTTTATTTGGGAATAAATTTACATTTTAAATCCGTCATAATGATTTTATATGAAAATAAGAATTATTGTCAGCATATAACCCAATAGTGTCATAATAGGTGAATAGTAATACCCATTTTTGTGTACCAAGTTACCCTGAGTCAGGCTCTGAACACAATGCTAGAGTTGATACTCATAGGTAAATCTATGCCAAAACCACATATACATGTAGTATCTAGATAAGTATGTATTTAAATTAATAACCCCATAATATATATATTACGAAAATTCATGAAATTCTCAATGATTATCCTAAAATTCTATCTGATTTTTGTGTTCCCAATACATTTTTATCTAAATATATTTTCCAATATTGGTTGTAAAATTCCATTAATACTAGCTATAAAACCCCAACCCTGGAATCTTGGATCTAGTGAATTATTTTATTTCATATGATTTTAAATAAGTAATATGCATCCTGAAGGACCAAATAGTTTAATAGCTCTGAAAAAACCTGAAACATATATATGTTACGAATTTCAACAATAAATTAAATAAATCTTAGAAACTCCTTTTAATCACTCTAATTAATTTTGATTATCTTTTCATTCCATTCAAAAATTAATCTTGGTATCCTGGGGAAAAGGATTATAATGTGTGGAGTGAAATTTCTTAATAAGGGTAAATAATAGAGTGGAAGCATAAATAATAGGGCATGATGAATAACAAAAGAACAATTTCCTTTAAAACAAAATCATGAGAATAATATATCATGAATAAAAGATGAATAAATAATGAAACAATAAAACATAACCATAGATATTCTAATATTTGAATAATCTCATGGAAAAACAAATAATAGCTTTATAATGATGGAATTAATAATACCAGACATCATAATCATATCATTAATGCCTTCGCCAAGACACCATTCATTTTGTGTAAAATCCAATGCTAGTTTTTCTCATGAGATCAACTGATGCATCGATGGGAAACAAAAAGACCCAAAAATCACATACTAGGTCAAAATAATTCATAAAATTAATATTTAGATACATAATAAACATATATATTCATATTGAATGGAACATATGAAATGTGAATAATGCTCTCCAATCTGTAAATATAAACACTAACCATTATGGGAAATATGGTGAATGGTACAAAGATAGAAAATAAACAATCAAACTAATCCTAAACCATTTTAAAAAATATTTTATATGATATAGTATATGATTAATACCAACTAAACATAAGAATCAACTATAGTGTTGTAATTGATGGAAATACTCTTATAAACTCATCAAGTACTATTTGGGAGAAATACTCTTTTACATTGTAAATGAGATTTGTTTTGGAAAAATATTTGTATAAAATTATAGGCATATATATTATATTTTTTTCATAATAATATGAGTTATTTTATAAAAATTATATTTTATTTAAATTTATTATATATAACACCTGAAAATAGGTATGAATTCCAGAAGTCCACTTGAATTGGGCTTGATTATCGAGAAGAATTTGAGAATGTTATTTTTAAAACACGATACTACCTATAAAATAAAGAAGGATTATGATTGGTATATATATATCTAGATATATAATATTCACACATAATTAATTAGGTTTACCTAATAATAATTTATAATTTCATGAGGGTAAGAAGAAAAAAATAGTGTAACCTAAAAGAATTGGAGGATTATATAGAGAACTTGTATGAAATGTCTAAATGTCTTATGAACATGAAATAAAAATCATATATAATAAAATTAATTTGAGTAATGAATTTATTTTTTAACTTTATATACATTTATTTAACTTATTATAGTTTTACTATGTTTATTTATGTCCATTTTCATGAGTTAAATGATTCAATTTTATCATTTGAGAGCGTTCCGTTCCTTTGTCTTCATGATCAGTATAAATGTATATTATTATGGGAATTTAGGTGAAATGGGTATAACTCTACATAATTTAATTTATATGATATTAATGAACAAACTGATGTTTAATTGGTATTATGTATTTCTTCTAAACATGAAGACAAATCACTAATGATACTCATTTAGATTAATTTTAACGGTTTTTTATCATAATGAAATTATTTTGTTCAATTGTTTAATATCATATATATATATATATAATGGTTATAGAACATGTATAAGATATAATAAAATATTTATAATCCATTTCAACCATAAAAATGGTTTCATGTCTAGCCTTGAAGGAGAAATTAAATAACAAATTTTCATCGTACATGAAAGATGTAAATCAGCACCTCTCATATAAAGATTTCATTTTGAAAAAAAAAGTGAGTGAGTAAGATGACTTATGGTTGATATACAATTAATATCATATCATTAATATACATATATATATATTATAATGTATTTACATGATAATTTAGACTAAGGGGTTGAGGATATTAAAATAATGGGAGAAACATGAAATGAAATTAAAAGTAAAAGGATGAGGATTTTACCTCTTCAAAAAACCTCCCAGAGAACCTTCTTAAAGAAAGTGATATTCATATATCGGTAGGAATAATATCTCTTAGAAATAGATAGAGACTTGGGATAATTATTTGAGAAAAAAAATTTAAATATTAAAGGCTTAGAGGAGTTGGGAGAAGATGGTGTGAGGGGTGGCTTTTTTAGTGTAGGATATTGGTGATTTCTCATTAATCTATCATTGTTTTATTATATTACAAAATTCAGTAAATAGAGTTGAATATTTTAACTTAATACAATAATAACTACATATAAGTCTGATCCAATTGTTCTTATGTCATCCAAGACTCTATGAAGAGTGTATTTAGCCTATAATGTAATTATAAAATAAATTACTGTATTTTAGTATTCACTAAATATTCAATTATTTCATTAAAATATCACAAATTTACTCGAAGAATTTTTCAACTTGTAGAATCTGAAAAATAACACCATTTTAGGAAAATATTTTTATAAATATGAGAAATTATATATTTTGATTAGAATCATTATATAATCAAAAATTACTATTTTTAAAATTATAAATCATTTTATAACACCCTGAAAATTTATCCAGGTCTAATTAAATTATCATCAAATCAAAGGACATAAAAATATTTAATTTAGGAATATATTTTATTTTAATTAGTTTTTAAATAAATTTATTATTTATATAATTTTAATTAAATATATACCAATACTAAATTATTATTTTCTAAAATATTTAATTATATAATAATATCTTACATTAATTTATATCGTGCCAAAATTTTATTTATTCTTCCAAGGGAGAGTTTAATTTTATATTGGTCACATTACAATTCATATGGGTATCATTACTATTCCAAATGGTCATCTTACTATTCACCAAAAAATCAAGTTGATCCTATAAGACTCTAAATATCTTATTGATAACAACTATGTATGTCCCTTTTTAGAAATTTAAGCCATATATGTGGAAAAGTAATGATTAATGTATAGGTTATATAAATATTTTAAAAAATAATTAGAATAAAAATGTGTTGTTTTTCAAATACTCAGGGATTAGTGCATTACATTCTATATTAAATTTATTTATAAATAATTGGGGTGTAACATTCTCCCCTCCATCAAAAATTTCATCCTCAAAATTTTAAAATGTTAACTCATAAAATGTTTTGGGTAGTTATTCATCATATGTTACTGAGGATCCCATGTCCCATAATCAATTTTATGATTTCTGAAAAGTTCCATTGGCAGACAAGTATTCTTATTCCACTACACCTATTATTTAGTGTCTAAAATTCAAATAAGATAATCACAATATGATAAATCTGGTTCTAGATCTATTCCTTTATAGGTGAAAACATGCATTGGTTCTGGAATGTATTTTCATAAGTAAGAGACTTGGAACACATTGCTTCCATTACAAACTCTAGGGGTAATCACACGAAAATAACCCATAGATTCAACTCTCTCTAAAATTTCAATAGGGCAAGTGTACATGGGGCTCGGTTTTACATTCTTACCATATCATATAATACCCTTCTATTAAGATAATATCATGAAAACATTATCTTCCACTTGTAATTACAAATACGTTCATCTAATATCTACATAAATCATTTGTCTTCTTTGAGAAACCTTTATACAGGTTTGAATAGTAATTCTGTTGTTGATTCTTCTTATAAAAGCTATTTCCCTACAAGAATCCTTTCACCAACTTCATCCCAACATATTTTTGTATGAATTATCTTTCATTAAAATGCATCATATGGTTCCAAATGAATATTATAATGGAAAATATTGTTGTCGAAAAACTCTACCGAAGGTAAATACTGAAAAAAAAATATCAAAAATCTTTTGATCATGATGAACACATATTTTTTAATGTTTGGATCGTCCTTTATGACTGCCCATCAGTTTAAGGGTGATATGTAGTACTCAAATGAAGCTCAATTCCAATTTATTTATTAATCAATTTCTAGAATTTCGTTGTAAATCATTGATTAGAATCTAACACAATTGAGTTGGGTTCCCCATTAAGTCTTAAATAAGTCATTAATATATAGTCGTATAAGGAACTCCATGGAAAAACCTTCTTTTATATCTAGGGTATGCGTAGATTTGAAAAATTGATCAACAATGACACATATTACATCATTCATTTTGGGGGTTTTGCTATTCCATTTAAAAAATCCATATTAATATCATAAAATTTCCATGTAACAATAGGAATAGGATTCAAGATTCCCCATGGATATTGTCTTTTATCCTTAACCACTTGAAATACTAAACATCTTAAAATGTAATCCGAAATTTTATGCTTCATATTCACCAACTAGAAATGATTTTTCGATAACTATAAATCGTAGTGTTACTATGTTGTATATAGAAATATTAGAAATGGTAATCATCCAATAAATACATTTTTGGCATGGCGATATAGGGGACACATATCCTCCTCCCAAATTTTAGAATTCCATCTACATACACGAAGTCATGCAAAATCCCATAATTCATACATTAAATATTCTATTGGGGATTCTTGTCACTACGCTGAGAACATTTAATACTTTGGAATAATGATGGTTGGTAAACCAATTGAAAAATAAGTGATGTTTCATGTTCTTTGATAATATCCTAATACATCCTCTCTAGATACATATACTTAATATCCTTATCAATTTTAATTTTTTTTTTCAGAACTCTATGACCCATCTTGATCAATGAATCAGTTAAATTATTTTCTTTCCATGGGTGATAGTGTTTTGAATAATGATATCCTTAAGAAACTCAATCTATCAACTTTTCCACTTTTCATGGCCTTTCTACAAGAAGATATTTTTTTTCATGCTATAATGATCTATATATATCACTAATATTTGATAATAGAGAAAATGCCTTCTAATCATTAGAGAAAACATTACAACAACTAACTTATGATCCTGATTCTGATAGTTTTTTTAGGTGTTTTTAACTACATTGAAGAATAGGAAATAACTCATTCATTACGTATAAGCAGACATCCAATTAATTTCATTGATGAAACACTGTAAATCATAAACCTTCCATTTTTTGATGATAGAGTAAGGATCAGAGAATTCAACAATCTCCACATTTATTGTTAAATACATTATTCACATTATTTTTTCCATATGATCTTAACCCCTTTATCAGTAAGATTGGTTTATGGGTTTTCTAATTTGGTGATATTCTGAAAAAAAACAACAATAATAACCTCTTAAACCAATAATACTATATACCTCATTTATTTTATTTGATGTATCTCATTCTTTAACTGCATTTTTCTTCAATGGATTAACTAAGATTACATCCTTTAAAACTATATGGCCAAAAAAAGAAACTATTTGAATCTATAAATCACACATGCTAAACATCCCATATAACTCATTTATTATATGTTTCTTCATGACAATTTGAAATTTATTCTCCATATCTTCATAGATTTTGGAGTATAATATGGTATCATTAATAAATACCAAAAAATCTCATTAAATATTTACTCAAAAGCTCTATTCAATAAATCCATGAAAATAGATGGTGCATTAGTCATCCCAAAAGGCATTAATATAAACTCACAATGCCAATAACTAGTTTAAAATGTTGTATTGGGAATATATTCATTCCTCACATGAAAAATATGATATTCATATCGAAGGACAATCTTATAAAAATATTGGGCTCCATGAATTTTATCAAATATATCATCAATGTTAGAAGGATTTTTTGGTGTTCATTATAATATCATTGATTTCCCTATAATCAATAAATAACCTCATGGACCAATATTTCTTAATGAATAAGAAAACATGGGATCCCCATAGATAAAAACTAAGGTGTATAAATCCATTATCACTCCATTAACATGATTTTTCTTCAATTCTAATAATTTCACTATGTCATTTTTAAATGGAGTATTGGATATAGGTGTTGAACCAAGAGTTATATCAATAGTGAACTCAACCTCCCACTCTTGTGGCTGTCTTGTTAAATCCTCTACAAATACATCACTTTACTATTGTACAATAGGTTTATCCTCAAATAGATGATTGTTCCATTATCCATAGGTATTGTGATCTCTTCCCCCCCCCCAAGAATTGAATTCAATGGAGATACAATTGGTAGATCAAGATGGGAATCAGATGTTGATGTTGATGTTATAATGATAAGAGATCCTACAACTTCCTCCCAAATCATAATTTACATCTTGTAGTAATAGATTTTCATATCATATTTTCATATCAAATATACATCGATGATTATGTCAAAGTCACCCATAGTTATGATGATAAAATCAACAGTAAAAGCACATTTATAGGCCAAAACCGGAATTTCCCATCACGTCTTTATTGTAATGAGACTTCCCTTTGCAGTTTTGAGAGAAATCTCCCTAGTGAATAATAATTTAAAATGTCTAATTATTAATGAAAATTGTGAAGAAATTAATGAATCTGATGATCCAGAATCAAATATAGATTTATCTTAATTTTAGGGGATGATTAATATACATTCAACAATATCAGTAGAAGCATCAACCTATACTATTGTGACTCTATAATCTTGGCCTAGCTTTGTTTTACTTCATTAGATAATGTTTTTGTAGCAATTATGAATATAATTATCATAATGCCTCATTTTATATAAATTGAATCATTGATATCTTATTTCATTCACTTGGAATCAAGAACATGGTGGCCTTTTCTTCCACACTTGTAACAGACACCTATACCCCCAAGGAATGTATCGGGATGTTTCTTCCAAAATTTATCACAAGATGAAAAATCAATTTTTAGGATTTTTCTTTATTTCCTTATTTCATTTTCCAGAGTATTCACCATCCCTCTTACCATTTGTCTCATTAAAATCCCATTCTAGATAATGGAATACAATTAATTATGTTATGAATCATAATGTATAATATGTAATTAGAAAAACACTTAAAATAGATTGAAATTTTATGTAGGTCTAATATTAAAATTATAAGTATGGTTTCTTGGGGTAAATATTTACATTTAAATCCTTAACAATGTTTTGAAATGAAAATTTTGATTAACCTAAAAATATCTTCCACCAGTGCCAAACCAAGTGCTCATTAAGGCCCATTGTCATGTACCAGGCTACCCTGAGTCAGGCTTGGAACACCATATCTTAGTTGTTACTCCTAGGTACATCAGTGTTAGAACCACATCGACATTTAGTATCAAGAAAATTATGTATTTCTAGTTAAAAACACATAATATCCACTTTACTAAAATTCAAGGATGATCTTATATGGTTATCATGAAATTCAATCATAGGATTATGATCCAAATTCTATGTTTTCTAATTATTCTTTCTAAAGATGCTAGTAAACTTCATATAATACCAACTATATCACCCTACCATTAAATCCTTGTGCCAGGGAATTATTTTATTACATTGGAATTCATATAAGAAAGATGCATCCTTATGGACCAAATTGTTTAGTGCTATAAAAAAACCAAAGACATAAATATTTTCACCATTTCAACTTGAAATTAAATACATAATATACACTGCTATGGATACATTTTAATTCTTCTAGATTATTTTATAATGTCATTCATGTCATTCATATTGTTATCATAGGGGAAATAATTCTAATGTGGTGATCTCATATGCTTAGTAAGGGTATGTAATTCAATGGAATCATAAATAATAATGAATGGTTAATAACTAAATAACACATTCCATTGAAAAAAATATAGAGCATAATATATCATGAATAAAATATAAATAAAAGATGAAATAATAAAACATAACCACTGATATTATTCTAGTCAAATAATCTAATGGAAATTAAATTAAATTCTTCATAATGATGGAATTCAAAATATTTGATATAATTATCATACCATCAAGGCCTTGGCCAAAAAACCATACATAATGGGTAAAATCCTAGGCTAGTCTGTATAAGGAGACCGGGAGATGTATCAAGGTGATATTGAGGGCCCCCTGCATCACCTACTTACTTCAAATCATTCATAATATGAATGGGGATAAAAATAATCGACATATACAATTAATTAATACTAACATGTGAAATTTAAATAAATTTTCCCAATTAATAAGCATAAACACAAACCATTTGAAGTAATTTAGTTAATGCTATTAATATAGAACAACCACAATAAATATAATCATAAACCATTCAATAAAATATGGTTTACGATATTAGAAAATATTAAACCCAATTAAAAATAAGAATCATAAAGAGTGTCAAATATAAGGAAACACTCTTATAAAATCATTGTGTAATAATTGTGAGGAAGAATATATTATTTTGTAAAGTTGAGATCTTTTGGAAAAAAATTTGTATTAAACTAGAATTTGACAAATATATTTTATTCATTACAAAATGGATGATTTTAGAAATGTAATAGTGGAATAAAACAGTTCAAATATTACTCCTGAAAATAGGATTGACTTTGAGAAGACCCATTGATGTGGGCTTGTTTATCTAGAAGAATTTGGTAAAGATCCCTTTTAAACTTGTTACTACCCATAAATGAATGAAAGAGTATAAATGGTACATATATATAAAATATTCTCACATAAATTATGAGGTGTACATTATAATAATTAAAATTTTCATTGGGGTATAGAGAAAAAATAGAGTAACTTAAAGGAATTATAGGTTCAGATATAAAACCCTTAACATACATCTAAATGAGTTTTGCACATAACCATAACATCCTGGATAATCAAAATAAATTAAATAATTATTTAATTTATAAAATAATATAAATGCATTTAATTTATTATAATTTTATTAGGTTAATTAATGACAATTTTCATGAGTCATAATAAAATATTTTATGTATTATTTTGTTTCCATATATGAGGATGAATCATTAATGATAATCAATTTTCTTAATTTTATTAGTTTTTTATCACAATGAAGTAGTTTTGTTCTTTTATAGAATATAATATATATATATATATATAATAGTAAAAGAAATAAATAAGGTTTAATTCATGTTTTATAATCATCTTCAACCATAAAAATAGTTTTATAACCAGCCTTGAAGGGTAAATTAAATAATGGATGTTCTTCGTCCCTAAAGGTTGTAAATTATCACCTCTCGGTTTATGATTTAACTTTTACAACAAAAGATAGAGAGTAAGAATATTGATGATGGATATTACAATAACATGATGCGATAATATTATATAGATAATAATTTATTTATATGATCATTTGGATAGAGGAGGTGAGGATTTTATATTAATTAAATGAACATGAAATAAAAATAAAAGGAAAAGGTAGTGGATTTTACCTCTTAAATACTACTCCTTGGGAAAGCCCTTAGGGAAAGGGTTTTTGGACCACTGGAAATACTACAATCTAACAGACATGGGGAGATACTATGGGAGAGGCTTTTGGAAGATAATTGTCAAGCATTAAGGATTATATGATATAGGAGAAGATGTTGTGAGGGGAATTTTTTATAATGGGGGAAAGGGGTGATTTCTCATTATTCTATTCATTATTTAATTATTTTGTTCTAGACAAGAAATAGTGTTTACTATCGTGACTAAATATATTAGTAACTACAAATATGTTCAAACCATAAGTTCTTAAATCATAAATGACTTATTGAATAATGTATTTAGCTTGTAATGTATTTATACGATAAATAACAATATTTTACTATTCAAAAAAATACATGTATTTCAGAAAAAGCCCAATCAAAACACCCGAATAATTATTCTACATGTAGAATTGAAAAATAAAAACCATTTTATGAAAATAATTTTACCAATATTAGAAATTTTATTTTTCAATGAAATTATTATTTACTCAATAAATATAGTTTTTAAAATTATAACTAATTTTATATCACCATAAAAATTAAATAAGGTCTAATTGAATAATCATAAAATTAGAAGACATAAAAATAGTTAATTTATGAATGGTTTTTATGAAAATTAATTTTTGTAAATCAATTTAAAAATAATAAAATATTAATTAATTTTATACAAACACTTAATTAAGTTGTTCCTGTCAAACTCAAAATATAATACTTATCACAACAGTGTATGTCCATTTTTTGATGTTCAAATCATAGAAGTGGAAAAATTATGATTACTGAATAATTTACAACTGTCTTGTATAAACATTTGTAATAAAAATGTGTTGTTTCATAGAGAATTAATTTTGTGTGCATTACATTCTATATTAAATTTATTTTTAAATCATTGGTGTGTTACATTCTCCCCCCATAAAAAATTTTGTCCTCAAATTTTTAGAATATAAACTCTTAAAAATATTTGGGAAGTTATTCATAATAGGTTCCTCAGGATCCCACGTTGCCTCTTCAATTTAATTATTTTTAAAAAAGTATCATTACCAACTGAGACATCCAATTCCTCAAAACAAATTCTTTAGTTTCTATAATTTTGATAGGATATTCACGGTAATATAAATTAGGTTGCAGATCTATTTCTAATAAAATGATGGCATGAGAATGATCAGGAATGTATTTTATTATGTACTTGACAAGGAACACATTGTTCAATTTATAAAGGATATGAATCATTACCAAATGATAATTCATAGCTCAATATCTCTCCAGAATTTCAAAAGAACCATTGTTCATAGGAATCAGTTTCCCATTATCTCAAAGTCTTATAACACCCATATTTTGAGATAATTTCAAGAAAATGTGTTCTTCGAAATTAAATTCAAAACACTTCATTCTATTATGAAGATAGAACATTTTCCTATGTTTAGATACATTGATATGTGTAAAAAAAACTTTACCTTGGTTTTTGTTTCCTTGGAATCACTACACACAAATATGCTTTCACAAATATCATCTAGACATGTTGGTGTATAACATCTATTTTCCAACAATGTTTTACATGGTTAAAAATAAATTCTTGAATAGTAACTATTGTTGTAGGAAAACTATAAATAAGGTAAATAATTATCCCACATACGTAGAAAATCTTGTGAGCTTGATCATAACATGTATTCCGATGTTTAGATCATCTTTTTTGACTACCTGCCAATTTGAGGGTGATAAGAAGTACTTAAATGAAGATCAATATCCCAATATTTATGAGGAAATTTCCATAATTTCAATGAAAAACATGGATCAAAAACTAAAAAATTGAGAGTTGTGTTCCATGGGGTCTTACAAATTCATTAATATCGAGTTGTACAAGGTGAATCCTTGGAGAACCATCTATTATGACAAGTAAAATCCCAGATTTGGTATGTCGATCAACAATCACCCAAATTGCATCATTATTTCTTGTGGTGTTTGATAATCTTGTGAAAAAATACGGAGTAATGTCATCCCATTTCCATGTAGGAATATAAAGAAGTTTTTGGACTCCTTAATGATTTTGTCTTTCTACCTTCACCTCATAACTGACTAAACAGCTTGATATGTATTCTACAATCGCATGCTTCATATTCTCTCACCTGAATTGTTCCATTGAACATCTATACCTATTTGTTCTACCAGTGCGTGTATATAAAT
This sequence comes from Viscum album, assembly GCA_963277665.1. Taxonomy (NCBI): domain Eukaryota; kingdom Viridiplantae; phylum Streptophyta; class Magnoliopsida; order Santalales; family Viscaceae; genus Viscum; species Viscum album. The sequence goes on along the minus strand of OY728161.1, from coordinate 1,732,118,832 downwards.
TTTCGTAATGCGAATCAACCAATATCTTCATTTTTAGCTTGGGGATAGAGGCGACACAAAGCCTCCTCCCAAAATTGAAGAATTCCATCTTCATAAATAATATCATCCATTGTCCAATTATTCATAGATTTAATATTTTGATGATAATCATCGTATCGATAATGATAAATTTTATTCCCTTAAAATAATGATAGTTGGGAAACCAATTGGAAAAGTATTGATGTTTTACCATATTTGATAATTTTCTTAACTATCCTAACTAGATCTGTATGCATAGTATCATTATCAATTATCATTTTTTTTCTAACTCCACGATCCTTACTACTTAATAAATCATCTACCTTATTTTCCTTTACTGGGTGATAGTGTACTGAACAACCATAATCATTACGAAACTCAATCCATCACATTTTCCTCATGTTGAGTTCTTTTTATGACAATATATTTTTCAAGCTATTCTGAAATGTATATATCTCATATCTTTTTTCCATGGAGATATTTTCAACCTATATTCGTAGAAAATATTAAAATATCTAACTCAATATCATGTTTTGGATTGTTGTCTTCATGAGTTTTTAACTACCATGATGTATCTGAAAATAATCATTCATTATGCATAAGGAATAATTAATGTTGTCTATTTGATGATTTATAGAAATTACAAACCCACCATTTCATGATGATAGAGTCTGGATTAGAGCATTCACCAATCTCCACATGAATTTTTCAAAACATTATTTAAATTATTTTTTTCATATAAACATAATCACATTTAGATTAATCTTGGTTGAAGGGTTAGATAATCAAGAGTAGCTCTAAAAAAATAATGATAATTATATGCTAAACTAATAAAACTACATACCTAGATTATGTTCATTGGTGTAGGTTATTCCTGAACTACCTTTTTATTCATAGGATCAAATAATATGGTATCCTTAGATATAATTCTCCCACGAATAGAAATTATTTGATTCCATAAATCACTCATACTAAAATTCAAAAATAACTCATTTATTGAAAGAGTATTTAGAACAATGAACATCTGAATCTCTGGAATTTAATAGAATTTGGACTATACCAAGATTCATTAATAAATACCACAAAACATTCTTCAGAATATTACTTCAAAACTCTATTAATTAGATCCATGAGAATAGAGGGTGCATTAGTCAGACCAAATGAAATTACTATAAACATGCAATGTTAATACCTGGTTAGAAATGTTTTATTTGGAATATCATCCTCCATCACATGCAACTGATGATATCTAGGCCGAAGTTCAATGTTCAAAAAATATTGGGAACAACGATATTTAACAAAATAAATCATCATCATAAGGAAGATGATTCTGTTCTTTATAATAATGTCATATATTTTCCTATACTTAATACATAGCCCCATAGAACATTCTTTCATCCTGACAAAATGATCTACGGATCCCTATAGATAAACACAATGTCATATAAATATTTTATCCCGCAATTCCTCTAATAGTTTCTTATGTTACACTAACTCCACTATGATTATTATATATTGAGACATTGATATAGGTATTGAACCAAGAATTTAATCAATAAAGAACCCAAAATCCAGATCTAGAGGATGTCTATGTAAATATTCCATAAATAAACCATTGTATTTGGGTATAATATGTATATTCTCAATTAGAAGAGTTATTTCATTATTGATATATATTATATTATCTTCTTCCATAACAATTGAATTCAATATTTCTACTAGGGGTGGATCTATATGGGAATCACATGGTGATGTTTTTGTTCGAAAGATAAGGGATTATACCCCTTCCTCATAGATCATAATTACTTTATTCTTGCAAAATATTTTTATATCATATTTTCATATCGAATCCATATAAAAGATTATGTAAACATTTACAATATGTATGATGATAAAATTATTAGATAATGTTTGTTTATATTCCATAATGGGATCTTCTTGACCCATCATTATTGCAATGAGACTTCCTTTTGGGATTTTGACTAATAAATCTTTTTTGATGGAGAATTTGAAATATCCTTTAACCACATCACTATGAAAATCATCCTCTATTGTTGTGACATTATAAAAATGGCCTTTATCTCTATTCTTTCTTTGGGGAAATATTCATTGGCATTAGGAAAATCATTTTCATAATGCCCCATATCATTTTAATTGTGGCATTGAGCATTGGTAGCTTCTTTCATTCCCTATAAATTATTGTATTAGTGGCCTTTTCCTCCAAACTTGTAATAAACACCCAATCCCTTCAGTAATGCACATGGGTGTTTCTTTACACAATTATCACAGTATGAAAAATCAATTGTTTCTTTATTCACCATTAACTTATTTATTTTTTAGACACATTAACAACCCTCTTATTCTCTAGAATTATATTAAAGTCATAGTTCTTAGAAAATTAATTTTCTATCTTCATATATCATGAGACAATATCCAGACATGCTGGGATATTTTTGGATACACTTTTTCTTGAGGTAATGGTTTTAAACCATAAAATAATATATCATCCTTTTTACATAGATTACATATGTAGTCTGTAACATTATTTTCTAATTTTGTAAGGTTGGATTCATAAATGGAAACATTTTCATCCTATTTCCATACTAGATTCATGAACCACCTTTCCATATCCCCTTTCTATTCATGAGGAAAATATTTTTCAATTAAAATTACCTTAAAATCATTCAACTCCATATTTGAGATTTCATCCTCCTCCTTTGTTTTTTGAAATAATTATCACCACTAATCCAGATGTCGAGGGAGATGATAAACTACCACGATAAATTTCTCCATATAATTACTTCCTAATGTGGGAAATATATTATCTAGGTAACTTACCTACTAATCAAATATAAATGGGTTTGTAGTCCCATTTAATTATGTTGGATGTTGTCATATAATGTGGTAAAAAATTTCTCTTCCATCTGTGTATCAGCATGCTCTATATAGGTAAGGATATTGTTCATAACACAAGTCAGCAGTTCATATATAGTTATAAGATAATCATCACCAGTCACTGATCTGATACCATCTTCATTATCATGAATATGAATGTAATCCCAACTTGGGATATGTGAAATATTGTGGCATCCAGTTGTATCACTATGCGCTGTTTCTAAATAATGGCACATAATAAATTCTATTATGAATAATAATTTGAAAATATTGAAATATAAGAACAGATTACAAAATGGAAAACAATTCTGGTCTAATATCATAATCATAAATATGGTGTTATTGGGGAAATATATACATTTAAAACCTTTATAAGGATTTGTAATGAAAAAATGAACTATTATAAGAATATACACTGAAATTGTCAAACCATGTACATTATAAACACCATTATCATGTACCGTGTTACACTGAGTCAGGCCCAAAACACCATGTTAGTTTTGTTACTCCTAAGTACATATGTTTCATAACCACATTCACTTGAAGTATCTCGAAAAGTATGTATTCCTCGGAAGACCCACATAATATCTAGATTACAAAAATTCTAGGATGTTCTTCAATGATTATACTAAGATTCTATCATAAGGTTATGTTCCCATTCCTATATTTTGGAAATCTAGTTTCCATAGTTTCTGGTAAACTTCCACTAATAAAAACTATAAAACCCAAACCCTAGAAGCCCAAATAGAGTGAATTATATTATTACATTTTAATATAAATAAGGAAGATACATCTTGAAGTCCTGAATTGTTTAGCAGATGTGAAAAAACCAAATTCAAACATAATTTCAACATTACAAGTTGAAATTAAATAGATAAAAGAAACTCTTGTGGGAGCACTCTTATTCATCTAGATTATCTTTTCATGTCATTCATAAAATTCATCTTGTTATCATGGGAAAAAATGTAAAAAATCTGTGATATAAGAATATTTGTAAGGTTAAATAATATAGTGAATGAATAAATAAAATTCCATGATGAATTTCTAAAGAACACGTTCCATTAAAAGAAAATCATGATTATAATATAGAAGGATTAAAAATGAATAAATAAAGGAACAATAAAACATAACCAAAAATAATATACTAGGCAAATAATGACATGGAAAATAAATTACTAGCTTTATAATGAATAATTTAATAATACCAGACATCATATTCATACCATCAATGCCTCAGTTGAGAAACCATACAAAATAGGTAAAAAACCCAGACTAGCATTTATCATAAGACCTAATGATGGAACAAGGGGTTGTACTAGGCCAAAAAAATTATATACAAATTCCAAAAAATCATAATTTGAATGGGGAGGAACATAATCAACATATACATTCATATTGAAACAATCATGTGAAATATAAATAACATTACACAATTTGTAAACAGAAACACTAAACATTCTGAGTCATACAATGAATGTTATCAAGATAGAACATCCACAATAAATGTAATCCTAAACTATTAAATAAAATATGGTATATGATATCATAAAATATTCATTCCAATTAATCATGAGATGCATCAAGTGTATCGAAATAGATGGAAACACTCTTATAAAATCATCGAGTAATACTTCAGTGAAATACACGTTTACATTATAAAGGAGAGTTCTTTGGGAAAAACTGTCTAAAACTATAATTTGAGTAATATATTTTTTTCATAATAAAATTATTGATTTTAGATATATAATTAAATCTTAAAGCAGATTATATATTTCACTTTAATATAGGTAATAATTTGTGAAGTTACATTGAATTAGGTTTGTTTGTTGGGAATAATTTGAGAAAGTACCTTTTAAAACATGTCACTCCCCATTAAATAATGAGAGATTATTATTGGTAAATATATATAGAATATTAAAAAATAATTTATGAAGAGTATATAATAATAATTAAGAATATAATTTTTGTAAGTAGTTAAATAATGAGTAAGATGAATGAAATGGAGTTTCGGGTAGAAAACCCCAACCATATGTCTGAATTTGTTGTGCAATTAACCATAAAATCCATTTTAATCAAATTAAATGAAATAATTTATTAAAAAATATCCTTTTCAAAATTTATTTCATTTTTTATAGTTCTAATGAGATCATTTATGGTCTTTTTGATGAGTTATAATATATAATTTTATCTCTCATGAGGATTCGTTTCCTTGGTATTCATGATCGATATACATGTATATGAGTATGGATTCTCACGTGGAATGGGTATAATTCAACACAATTGAAGTTATATTATATTAACGAACAACCATTATTTTAATTGGAATTATGTATTATTTTTATTCCATATATGAGGATGAACCATTAATGATATTTTTTTAGCATATTTTTAGAAATTTTTCGATCACAATGATATAATTTTGTTCTATTATTTAATATCATATATATATATAATGGGTACACAACATTACTTATGATATAATATATATATTATAATATAGATTAAAAATAAATATTTTTTCATGACTAATCATTAAGGATAAATTAAATAACTAAAGATCACTAGCCATGAGAGTTATAAATCAGCGCCTCCCTAATAATGATTTCATTTTCAAAATTAAAGAGAGTGAATGAATTGATTAATGGTTGATCTTCCATTTAAATTATATCATTCCAGTATATATATGATAATAGATTTATCATGATCATTTGGTCAGAGGAGGTAAGGATATAATCATAAAATAATGAACTAAAAAATAAAATAAATGGAAAAGGAAGATGGTTTTGTTTCTTTAATACTCTTCTTTGAGAACCTCATTAAGGAATGGGTTTTGGTCTATTGTTAAGAATAAGAGTTCCTAGACCTGGGGAGAGACTAGAGAAGTGTATTTGAGAAAAAAAATTGACTATCATCCTTAATTATTGGAGTGAGGAGAAGAGGTAATGAGAGGAGATATTATAGTGGATGTCAGGGGTGATTTCTCATTATTCTATTCATTATATTATTCTTTTTATCAAGAAAAGTAATAGTGTTGAATAATGTGACTAAATAAAATAATAAGTTGATTTTATTTAGAAACAAGGGTTCTTACACCATCCTTAACTCAATGGATATTTCTTTAGATTATAATGTATTTTTACACTAAATTTCCACATTTTACTATTCACTAAAATTTCAATTATTAAGATAAAATCCCAAAACAATTACCTTAACAATTTTTCAAATTTGATAACTAAAAAATAAACTACAATTTAGTAAAATAATTATATATATATATGAGAAATTTAATTATTAATTGAAATCATTATTTACTCAAAAATAATTTATTTAAAAATTAAAAACAATTTTATAACACTATGAAAATTTAACTGAGGTCTAATTAAATTATGATAAAATCATTTGACATTAAATATTTAGTTATGAATATATTTTATGAAAACTAATTTTTTTTAAAATCAATTTATAAGATATGTGATTTTAATTAATTATATACAAATACTTAATTATTATTTTTTAAAATATTCACTTACCTTTAGCATTACATCATACTTTCATTTACATGGGTTTTAAATGTTATTTATAACTTCAATGGGTAGTATAATATTCAATTGGTCATATTATTATTATTATGGGATAACTTTACTATTCATAGGGAAAGGTTACTATTCACCAAAAAAATTAAATTGATCCTATTAGACTCCAAATATCTTATTGATTGTAATGGTGTATGTATATTTTTTTGAAATTAAAATCTAAAAAGTCGATGAAATATAATAAATTAAAAGGATATACATAACATTATTAAATTATTATAATAACAAAGTGTTGTTTCTAAAAGACATAGTGTTGTGTGCATCAAATTATATATTAATTTTTTTGGTAAATATTTGGGGTGTTACACTTCATCAACATATTCCTTAATACCAATTGAAATGAATATGAAAAATGAATAATTTCTTAAGGTTCATCAACTACATTGTATTGAAACTTCTTTTGATCAATGTAAACAATAATATAAGTACATAACATACCTTTCATAGGTCATATGTTGTCTCTTAATCTTTATAAGTATAACCAAAACTCATACCAACATCTTTATTCTCTTTAAGAGATATTCACTTGGGAAATCAATTTTCATTATTCCCATACTTTCCACATCTAATCATTCTATTTGAACTATGTTCCTTAGAGTTATATCAATTGAATCAATATAAAAAGCACACATTGTGAATGTCATATAATATAATAAATCCATGAATTCATAAAAAGTTTCTTATAGCATTTAGAAATCATCAAACCTACATTTTAATCGATGACCCATTAGGTTTATCCAAGGATATTCATAGTCATATTATGTTAAAATATTTATTCATGGATCATGATGAGTGTGTTATGTTCTGAAGCATATCCCCCATGAGTGTCAGACCTGATGTATAGCAAGTTCTGTTGTTGTTTACTGGATTACCTTGAGTCAAGCCTGAGACAACTTGTCGGAGTTGTATCACAAAGGTACATCTATGGTAGATCTACATCCACTTGTAATATCATGACAGTGATTTATTTCCAAGAAACCACTCACTCTATCAATTCCAAAACTCTAGGACATTTTCTTAATTATAAACTCATCCTCATACTTATCCTCAGAGAAATACCTATACATGTTCATAGAAATATACCTAGGGATCCCTCAATATATTTCTCAACCTAGTTTCCAAAGGGTGACTGAATAATTCTTCTGATTCCAACAATAGAAACCTAAGATTATCATATATGTATATTTCATTATTTTAGATGGATATTCTGTACATTGAAAAAATACATTCTTGTGGGATGTACGTGTTTAGTGACTTTGAAATATTTGAAACAAAATCCTCTATCCAAGGGAAAAATCTTTTTAATCTCCCATAAAGATCAAATCATTTTTTAATTCTACTTATGTCCTTTATTCATAACCAGGGGAAAGGAAACATCAGAATGTGGTTATATCATATGCCCATTAATGGGATATAAAGGAAATTTGTAGGTATATCATAAACACAAGGGTATAAAAATGTGACCTAGATCACTACAAGATCATAACATACATATCAAAGATCTTAAAGAAGAGTTGTGAGATCTATCATAGTAGTTCATACGACATGAATCCTAATGAAATAAACATCTTGTTCCATGAAATAAAAAATTTGGAATAAGACAATTGATCTGTGGCGTAAATATAACTATATAATTATTTTTGATACATACCATGTCCTTTATAACATGGTAGGCTGGGTCTAAGATTCTTGTACCATCTCTGGGATTTGAAAACAACCCTTCAACCCACTTACATTTATTATTAGGCTATAAAATATATACCTTCTTATTTTCAATCATTTTATACAACTCATATACCTTCTTATATTTATGATTTGGATACAACCCATCTACCTTATTGTTTTTAGGCTTAGGTTACACCCCATAAACCTTCTAATTTTTAGGCATGGGAGACAACCCATGATCCGTTTTTTTGATAGGCTTAGGATACAACCCATGTAAACATTGATCTCAAATACAAAATATCATTATCCTATACATTTAATGTGGATATATTTTCCACTTATATCATAATAAAATCATTCACACATGTCCCACTATATAATAAAGATTTCATCATATCATGTCCCATAAAAAAATGTGTTTTATAAACAATAAATCATAACTAATGAAGAGAAATGGATATCATTAATAATTTGTCACATAATATCCTATGAAGATATATAGTTATCATAATTACTTCTTGAAAGAATAACATATGAATGGAAACATGTTTCAAATGCATAAAACATGTGATAGTGATACTTTTGTCTTAAGCATCATTCCATAAAAACATAAACCATTCCAAAAATAATATGAATGGATCAATCAAAAAATTTAATATAAGTGAATGATAACATAAATTTTTTATACATAATATAATAAATAACATGGAAAAATATTTAGAAAAAATTTCTTCTGTTCAATATCATTTCTTCTTTGAAAAAGGATTTATAAAACCTAATACCATTTTAATTAAAAATATAAAAATGTATCTTGAAATAATTTAGAAACCATTTGCATGAAAATACATTTTTGAATTTTTTTAAAAAATATCCTTTTAATCACTATAATAATTTTATAATTATTTTTCTGTGGGTAAATCTGTAAAAATCGTATGAGGTATAAATTCCATTCCTTTTTCATAGTATAAATATTAGAAAATGCCTTTTTCAGAAAGGGTCCATAATATTCCATTGAGAAGAATTTGAAAAGGAAAAAAGTGTAACAAATTATTTTAAATATTTTATAATAATAGTATTATATTTTGGGAACCCCTTTTTAGAAAACATGGATTTTATAGATCATAGATTTCTGACCAAGGAGAGGGTAAGGTCATGCTTTATTAAAAACACATATTTAATAATATTATACACCCAAGAGTGTAACAATGCAACCAATAAATTAAAATATCATTAGTAAATATAGGGGAAGAAAAATCATGAGTTTTATTAAGATATGTATCATTTTATATCATCAAATGAATCATAACACCTAAAAATCTCAAAAAGTGATGAGAACGTTTCAATAAACTCTTATCATGTGGTAACTTTGTACCATACTCTATAGTTATGAAAATGAAATTTCAAGAATCATAAAATATCATGAAAATAATTATAGTGATGATATAACATTTCAAATGATTTATATACACCACATGTAAAAATATTATTTAATAACACGGAATGTGACTCAATGAAAGAAAATTGTGACATAACTACTTTACCGATTTGTTATATTTTGAATCATAAACCCCATGAGAGAAATATTTTAATTTATATATATGTAAATACCCATAATTTTATGTATAAGAATCATATAATACAATCATTTTCCGTATATACGCCACACAAAATGATTGGGTGGTGAGTACCCCATGAATCTGATGGAAATAAAAATTGAGATGAAATTCCCCTGTGTATTGACTCTCATCATACACATAAAATATTAATGTATAATAAATTTAATTTAATTATAAAAATTTGAAATAAAAAATTATTATATATATTTCAATTTAGATTTTTATCATGACATTATATTACCTTTTGGTTAGCAATTCTTTTTTATGGTTTCAGATGTAGTAATATCATCTTTTTTAGTATGTGCCTTAAATTTTTATATCATTGATCCTTTTATTTATATCACAAATCACTGAATGTAAAAAATTATTTGGAAATAAATTATATTAATTCAATGTTCATAATAATAATCTATAGAATATTTAATTATGAAGTGGAATACTCTCTTCATGGAGATAGTAATTCTTACGTATGCATGACTATAGTTTCAGTTTTTATTGTCGTACAGAATGAAAGATAGAAAATGTAATATATGTATATAAGTATATATATATATATATATTAAATTATAAATATTAAATATCATATATCATACAATTTCACCAAACTAATCCTTAATACATTCCATGTAGTGTGTGAACGAATCACATCTCTTTGAGTGGGCAGTAGTCCACACATTCTCAAATAAAATTATCATATTTACGTAAAAGGGAATGTAAAAAATATATGTGTTAAAAATAATAAATAATATTGTGTAAGTAATAAATTCCATATATATTCCTTATATAAATAATTTTTACATCCTAATATACACCATGATAGGTGGTGAATGAAAAGCGATTCATTATCGTTTAGTAAGGCAATAGTTCACCAATCACATAAATAGAATATTGGTTACCCATTAGATGGAGATGTCTATAATATTAGGTGAATAAATTATAAAAAAATAATTTTATACTTATGATACTGGTGTTGTTATAAAATCATAGAATAAAGAAATTTTTGGGGGTGGATAAAGAAAATAAAATAAAAGAGTTTAAGAGAAGTCGTTTCCTTTTAATCGGGTAAGTTATTTTGGTTTATACCAAAAGGTTTCCTTATATTGATTAATAACTAAGGGGTGGTTATTGGAATTAATATAGGTATGTTCGGAAGTTTATTGGTTAGATATTGGATGATCCAATGTGGTTTAAGACATGTGAAGAAGAGGGAGAGGGGGTAGCCTTTTACAGGAATGTGAAATCACACGTGACATTTTTGAATTCATGTTTGGTGTACAGAGATTTTAAAATAGAAAAATCACACTAAAAACCTCATTAATATAATGTTCATGGTATTATAATTTCAATCCAATGGGTTTTGGAAAATGTTGTAGGTCTATTTGGGAATTAAATTTACAGTTCTATACTTTATTAACCTAAGTTTCTCTGAACAATTGTAATAAAATTTAATCAAATTCAATAATATTATTTGTCAATTTTTTAAATTATTATAAATAATATATTATGATGATTCCAAATATGGATCACCTTTTTCCAAATTTTATCCACAAAAGAGGAAAAAATTTACTTAAAAAAATCTTGTGGATAGGAAGCTACTGGATGTCTTTAATGTAAAAATGATTAGAGGTTTTCCAGGTTTATATATCCAACATTAATGTGAAATTTGATCTAATGATATAAATTGGATTAATTAATAAAAATATTATATAATTAAACATTTAAACCAATTTAAAATAGAAATTAACCTAATAAATAAATCATTTCAAATGAATTTTGGAATTGAATTCCACTACTTTTAATAGAGTATGTTGTTTTTTTCAAAACTAGTATCAGATGAATTACTAGTTATTAATGTTATTAAATTAATTTAAAAATAAATAAATCATAATGTATTGGGTAGTTACATCACCTTATAATATTAGTGTTTCTTGTCATATATGTTTTGGGAGGTGTTTTTATTTTACTAAAATCTTTGTGTGTTACGACTATAATTTTTCCCCATTGCTTGAATATCTGTACAAAACTATTGGCATAATTTTTTGGCCAAATTCTCTATATATATATCAACTATAGAAGTGACGTTTTAGAGTATTAACATAAGTGGCTTTTTATATTTGTTTCAAAAAATTTACTATAAAATAGCTTAATTGGGATCCTTAGTATTCAAGAGAAATATATCCCACAATGAATTTTATCCAACAAATAAATTTTAGCCCAATTGAATGCATAAATTATTAGTACTGTAAATTTTAGTCCACATTATGCTTGGAATCCTATGAAATTTGAAATATTTTTTTGAATTTTTTTTATTATATCAAAAAATCACATCCACATACAATGTAAACATATTAAAAATTGAAATAAACGTTTTTAATACTATTATACATTAATTAGTTGAACAAAATATGAGTGAAATTTGTTATTATATTTCAAATTTATAATAAAATATCATTCTAACACAGTGTTATAAGGGTGAAAATAAATAATTATTCACATCATTATTATATATATGATAATTCTCAAAAATAAAAAGGAAATCTCATAGAATACTGATATAATACTACTTATAGATATTTTATTTCATCTACATAGAACCCTCAAGTGTTCATCGAACATTCAAGACTATTCAAATATTATTTGAACATATAAAATCATGAATCTAATTATTTGCATATCATAGATTCTTTTAGGACCCTCTTTCAACATCATGTATCCTATGAGGATTTTGGATAATACTTCTTCTTTAGGTGGTTGTTAGTAAAAATATGCTATTTTTTCTGAAAATGAGTGATCTAAAAAAACATTACATAAAAATACCTTTACTTCCATAGTCTCCATTTATTTATATATTTAGAACCGATACATTTCATTCAATTCAACCACTGACTCAAAATAATGATAACAACTAAAATTTAATGTTATATTTAAAATATATCTTGTGTTTTTTAATCATTCAAATGGTGTATTTTAATTTTCTAAAGTATTAATCCACAGCATAACCATATTTTATGATTCCATAAATTTTCTGATCCTTATAATAATCTTGAAAAAAAATTAATTTTGAATACACAAAATCTCTTATATTCATATCATTTGGTTTACATACATGAAAAGTGTGGCTACATGTATGAAAAACGTTTTTTCAAAATTTACCCATCCATTATGGAATCATTATTAGCGGAGCATTTCTCAAACAAATGTGATGGATTGAGAAGTGAGGTTGTGTTCTTGATATTCATAGATTACCCTAAAAATTAACATTTAAATGGGGGATAAAGAAGATGATGGTCAACATTAATTAGAATATGCTGATTAGTTGAATCGGAAAATAGAAATTATTTATGTACGATTATAATATATGCATCATGTAGTGTATTTTGACATCCCAAAATAGTTTTCATCATATTTGAGATCCTCATTATAAGTAAATTCACACAAATATATGGTCAGTTTCATGTATGGGGTTTACTCCAAACCACTATTCCCTACTGCACAATTGGTACTATGGTGAATCCCACTTCTCTTCTTATGCACAATAACATTTATGGACATGAATTCCTCCCCCATTATATGTTTCTTTATTACACTATACTCTTCTACCATCTTGGTTTCAAAACCTACAAGGCTTTAACACAATGTTAAGACTACTCCCACATGAATGGGATTGAGCTGTCCATGCTCGGTTGTCTATGAAAGAATGTTTTTTGGTTGATTCCCATTATACATACATAGTAATTACTAATGATGTTATTTCCTATAAATCAGAAATGTCATGTTTAAAACTACCCATTATTGATTTTATTTTTATTTTTATGGACTTTAGAACAAATTTTAATACTTCCTCTTCTAAAATCCATAATGATTTATTCAAAATAATCATGAAATAATTAAAATATTACATGTACTTCTAGAAAAATCACCCTCATATTCATTAAACATCATGAAATAGATAAAAACAATTTTATTTTTCATGTTTTATTCTCCATTGTAGTATAAAATGTTATTACATAAATATTAATTTGAAAAAATATTTCAAAATAAGAATGGGTTTAAAAATATCATAGTTGTTACACATTATCCATAATATAGCATATTATAGTTGAACATCCCATAGATATAAATTATTAAGAACTTAAAATAAATCCAATATTTTTGAAGAAACATTAATCCTAAAAAACATTCATGATTAAATACACATAATTTCATGAAAACATCAATTATCCCAAATAACCAAGCTAAGGACATCCAAGCTAGTATTATACATAAAAACATTGTTAAATTTCATTATTATTCACTTAATTAATCATGTAAAACTAATAAAAATGTAGAATCATAAAATTTGATATGAAATCCACCGGTTTAGTAATGTGGACCCAAATATTCTCCCAATTATGAACAAGTGTCTTATTCAAGGAGAAATGATATGATATTCTTGCAGTTTTGGAATCCAATCCAAACTAATGGAAAATACAGATACATTTTGAATAATTCCACTACTGTGAGTTCCTTTTACATCTCCAAAACATCTATAGAGGACCTCCTCATTGAATTAGAGTTAGATATTTTATCATCAAGGTATATCGGGTATGCTCAGTTGCATCTAATGGTGGGGGATTCCATCCTTATAAAAATGATATTATTATTCAACTATGAAAAAAGAATAAGGATTATAATATAGCTATTTATATAAAATCAATAATCTTATCATGGATGTGAATGATGGTGCATCCATCATTTGACGTATTTTTTCACCTTTGGGAAAAATTTCCCGAATTTAATACAAGAATATTCTATTTTTTACCTTTTCAAAACTTATTTATTCTCTCAGATTTGAATAATATTTAATTTTATAAATATTGAATAAATTCATAATATTATTAATTAATAAAGAAAAAGGATTTAATTTCACAGAGTTTCATGTTTTTATTATCATTTTTTATATTTGAATGTAATTTCTTATTGCATGACTGATAATTTTTTATCTCATCATTTTAATGTAATGGATAATAGGATTTATGGTGTACATTGATTTGTATCATCATTGAGTTTTGATTCATTCAACTAATAGGTATTCTTGCATCTTTCTTGGGGTGTGGGATCCTAGGTCAGGGAAATTAGTTCATGTTTCTATATATATTAGGTGGCTATAATTTCCATAATCTTTTTCCCCTAGATTAAGTTTTAAATATATCTATCGTTTAACTTAAAGTTGGGGTAGATATGTATCCAAAGGACTTTCTAGATGAATTTTAGGTTCTCTTCCTTAAATTATGAAAGATTTTTATATCGACTTACTTCATGGGAGGATCTTAGTTTTCTTTTTTCCATGATTGATAATCCCTATCAAGATGATTAATTTGAAGGTACTATAAGAGGATCTTGAAGTAAAGGGATTTATTTTACTGAGTGTTCCACCTTATGAATTATAAGCTATCATTTTGAGGAAGATAGGTGATACTGTATATTTTAATCGATTATCCAATGCTATACCTTATGACTATCAAGTATAATTTTTCATCACCCAAAATTTAATATATTTTTAGTCAACTTAGATATTCATAGTGATTTTCTAATATTGATATAAGACATATATTTATACAGTTGAGGGTTTGAGTAGAGGAAATATCTAGGATATCATTCATAAGTAGGTATGGGAATTGTCATTATTTTTTATGCTATTTTGATTTACCAATTCTACAGTGGTTTTTAGGGATTTGATAAATCATATCTTACACAGTTGTTTTGATTATTTTATTTTTTTAGATGATGTAATGATGTTCTCCAATACCATGAAGGTACACGAGGACTATCTAGATATTGTTTTCTAAACCTTGATTGAGAGTTTAGTATTAAAAAAACATCCAAATGTTTGTTCAAAATTTAATAAGTGATATTATAAGGTCATGTTAAAACTAGAAATGTTTTTCAGTGGATCCTAAGAAGATCTAGATTGTGATTCTTTGGGAGTACCTGAAGTATGTGTTTTAGTTCATGATATTAATAGGTTTATCGATATAATAAAAGGGTTTGGTTCTGAACATATCTATGTTTTTATCTCTCTACACATCCTTGTATCAAAATGGGGTCATATGGGTCATAGATATGATATTTCAAACAAATTAATGAATGGAAAGTGTGGTTGAATTTAGCTCCATTTATAATTCTACATGAGATGGAAAAAATACATGTAGTATTCCATGATGATTTGAGTGTAGGATTGATATTTTTGTTAATGAAGAGTAACCATGTACTAATTTATGGATCTCAAAAGTTACACCCTAACGAGACTAATTATCCCACTCAAAACCTCGACATGGGATCTATATCACATTTCTTAATTACAAGGTGCCACTAAAATTTTTGGGAGAAATATAAATTCTATTTTTTCCATAAGGGATGGAATTATATCTTTATTCAAATAGTTATGAATCATTCATATAGGAACTAGTTGGAGTATATGCATAGATATTATTTTGATATTACATAAACCCTTAGAAATGGTAATTTAGTGACTAATTACTTAAGAAAATTACTACTAACCTATACACTGTGAGAATCAAAGGATGATTTGTCATCTATGGGTTTTTCTAATATTTGACTTTATGTGGGAGATGTGGGTGAATAGTTGATTTTGTATTATGTATAAGCCATAAATTCTTCGGATGATTAGATACAACATTATTAGATAGTGAGACCCAATTTCAATCATATTTAAATCATTTTAAATGGAGGGGAGACCTTTATAGATTGGTTTCAATATCCCAATGGTGACATTATATTTTGAATAATGCATATCATTCCATTGTCTACATGGTAAGGTTTTACATAGGGTGGAAAACTGTATATTTAATTCATTCACTTCAATGTTATTAAGCTGTTCTATTAATTGGGATGCTCGTAATGATGTTCCATGGGTAGAGGGTTTATTAAATCTTATTTTATATTTGTGTCTCACTTTTATGTAGATTAATCCTGAGAAAAATCCACCAACATAACTATTATAAAATCTTCCCATAATAGTATATATTCTAGATGATATTTAAATGGATATCATAATTTGATTGGCTCATAATCTATGTGATGTTTATTCTACATGGGTAGTTATGGACTAGTTTAATAAATCATCTTATTTATCACTAATTTTGGAATTTTTTTAAACATGAAAAAATTATAATCTTATTCATTTGAGAGATAATAAATCTCTATTTCATACCTTATCCAATTAATGTAGTCAATAATCTCACTTCACATAACTATTTTAGAGGATTATTATAGAGGAGATGGGTTCTTAGATAAATTTGATCATTGAAATTACCCTAAGATGGATAATCATTTTGAGTGGGATATCCAAATCATAATGGAAATTATTTAGTCCTGAATGATTGATTAAGGTTTTTCTCGAGAGAATGATAGTACATTGGTTGAGTTTTCTTATCATAACAAATTCAATCATTAATCACTATAGTTCTCATTAAGTCATTATATGAACGACTGCATCTTCAATCTATCTACTAAATAGATTTGGGGGAACACACTTTTTTGGGGTCAAGTAACATTCAGTGGATAAAATAATTGGTTTAGTTGATAGATACTATTCTGGATAATGAAAAATGTCACTAAAATCAAATAATTATCCATAGCAATGTTCATTAGATATTGGGTTAGGGATTGGATGTATCTATGTTTTTCTACCTTGTATAGAAATTAGTTTCTTGGGAGAAAGGGTAAACTTACATAGACTAATTTTTTTCCCATTTAAGATCATAGAATGACTCGAGATAGTGGAATAATGGTGAGAGTTGTTACCTCGAAATTAATCATTCCTTTATGTGTTTTATTTCTCATAACTAAATTTATGTAATTCAGACTAGTTCTATGTGATTGTAATGTCGTATCTAGATGTAGACCCTGATACCGTGTTTTGTAGAGAAAATTATTCATATAATTGATTATCATGACATGGTTAAATATATTAAACTGACTACATTGGTCTATGAAAAATGAAAATGTGGCTGAGATATCCAAAATTTAGTGTTGTTTAACGAATTGTTGAGGATGCATTATCCTCACTATATACTAGATTACAAACCATAATGAATTTCTGGAGGTTGAAAGTTTTATGGTAGATAGAATTATGACACCATTCATGTCATAGATATGAATTTATTTTATTAATCATCTTTTTTACTATTTAGTTATTGTGTTTTGGAGAGATGGGGTTCTAAAAAATGGATTTTTGGGAAAACATACCAATGTGAAAATTTAAAGAATGGTTATTATATTCGGTGTTCCTAACCTTATGATAAGGGGCTTGGGGATATTGGTGGAATATTGTGTTGTTACAACAGACTTTTTAAAAAAAGTATGATTATCCAATTAAATTGTGAAACATTTTTGTAAATGGGTTTTGGATTGCATGGTCAGAATAAGTTTCTCGAACCACTGAAGAAAAACAATGAAAGCCAGCAACGCCAATTAAATATTGTATTTTACTATTTTAACCATTATTAATTCAATTCATTTACCTCATATCATCTTCATATTCAAGTTCCATATCTCCACCTTACTATAGATTCACTTATCCCCTTGCATCTATGGTGGAATCCCATGATTCTTAATGGATTTCATCATAGTGAGACTTTATTAATTATAAATTTCTCCTACTGACATTTCATTTTGACTTCTCCATAAATTTTAATTGAGTTTTTAAACCCAAGATTACCAAGGGGGTCAATCCTAGGTCTAGGTGTGTTGATTGAATGAAATTTCATAGTGATTATGGTCATTAGGATCATATTTTTTTCATTTCAAATGGACATAATTTAAGACGATGAGAATCCATTGTTTTTTTGGCTGGTGTCTCGGCCAAATAAGATTTTTTCAAGAAATAAACTTAATTAATGTTTTTTCAATAGTGAAAAGTTAACAATTGTGATTCTTATTTATTATTGAAGGCTGCTATATGGTAATTCATTGAGATTCAATTTGTATATTGGTTTTAAAAAATTCTAAATTATTATCATTGTAAAATAAATTTTCATTCTTTGAATGTGTTTGATGACATTATTTAGTGAAATAAATGGTTTCAAATGATTCCTAAATGGTTAATTTGAAATTAAATTTACCTTATATTTGGTATTATATCAATTATGTGATTAAGGTTTTGTATTATATATACATTTGTTCATTAAAATAATGTGGGATATCTTGGGCAGTTTGGAAAAAAGAAAGATTGAACAATTACTATAAATTTTTATCTATATAGGGTTTTATTCTATGTTGTAATAAGTGTGTGATCAAGATAAATTGGTTCAGGGTATATAAAACTAGTCTCTTGGGGATAGATGAACAATATCCTTTATTCTAACCAATGTTCTTAGGAATTGTCTAAATTTACTTGGATCTATATGTTGGGACCCATGTGTTTTTATTATGTTTCGCATATACTATTGGTTAGATGGGTTTTTGATATATCATATGTTTTGTTTTCCTCAAGTTTATTTATCTTTTCCTTGTTCCCATTTTTTTAACTGGAGTAGTCATATAAAACGAAATGGATTTATGACTCATTTTCCTAATAAAGTGATTTTAAAACATTTTTTTCAAACCAAAAATAATATCCTAAATCAGTAGAGTTTTTATATAGATTCATGGTGGTATCCTACTAGGAATTTCCACAAACTCTGAAAAATATATTAGTAATTTTCTTATATTTTTTAGATCAGGTAATGATAAGGGAATTTTGTAGTTTGGTGGCTCTTCATGATGTTCACCAGCCTTCATGAGTATATTTATGGTAGGGAACATGAATCATGAGTATTTTGGGATCACATAGAGTATTTAAGGATCTGTTATATCATTGGGCTATCTAATATCATACACTATCATTATTCTTATTTTGACTCATGTTTTATTGAAGGATGAGTATAATTTTAATATTCCTATTATGATATTTTTATTAATCATTTATTATTTTATTTCTTACTCTATATTTTCTATACATATATTCATAAAATTTATATTTGTTTTTGTGGACATCTAATTTATTTATGGGCCATCATATTTTAATAGTATGAATCTATGTGTTATTTATTTAGAATCCATTTTTGTAAATTAATCCAAAATGGTTATATTGGATACCATGGCCATTTTTATCATCATATATTGATCAAGAATATTCTACAACCATATGTTTGGCTATATTGGGTACCTAGTTTGGTCGACACAATTTTCCTCCAAAAATGATCTACCTATGGAGTTCCATTTATCCAATTTCCTATCTACTAGGCATCCCAAATAACAATTAGTCTATAATAACACATTTTATGAACTAATATATGACAACTCGGACCTGGGATCCCATATAGGCCCATGGTATGGCATTGAAAATGTTCTAGTCCAGCCGCGATTGATATAAAGTGTCAAAATTTAATTAATCATCAATGGAAATGATTTCATGCACTAAATACAAAACTATGTATGAAAACCCACGTGAAAAATTTAAATTACCATCAAATAAAATGGATTATCAAATAAATAGTATTTTCATATGAAAACAGAAACCAAACTAATAATTGTAATAGAAAAATATCACATTATAAAATGAATAGCCAATGGATTTAACCAATAAATACTAAAAAAATATAAAACAACATATGTTAAAATATTTTCAGACCAACATGTTTAATACATCAAGGATGCCAAGATATACCCAAATATTTAAAAAACCACCTACATATATGACCATGTGTAAGTGATGTTTCCTCATGTTCCACATTTTTCACGTGAATAAAACCCCAAATAGAAAAATCCACATTCATGAGTGAACTATATTTTCTTTTAATATGATATTTTTAAAAATAATTCCTAATTTGTATCCTCATTACACCCCGTGGAATGTAGTTAAAAGTAAAATGTTTTTATGATAGTTTGAAATACATTTTTAAAAAAGCATCCCAAATTCCTTTTTCAAACAAATAAAAAATCAATTTCCTTAGGAAACTGTTTTATTATAACAAAGCTTACTATTTTCAAAAATAGAATAATTTTGTTAAATTATATCAAAAAATGATGAAACATTTTAAAAAACTAAAATTGTTCATATATATGATATTCAAACAGATTCTTTGGTTTGGATGGTTGAAAATAATTTCATACTAAAATTTCATGAGTCCTGTTTTTTGAATTAATTTCATTGAATAATTACACTTTTATATATATATATATATATATCTTGATTTAACCTTGGACTCAACATGGTGTTTAGCATGTTTGGTATCCTACAATTTAATATGTTAAAATAATGAACATATTCTAATTAATGTTCATGAAGCATTTCGATAAAAATGATTTTCCAATTGTTTGGGATCTCAAAATGGAAATCTATGACCATGAAGGATTATAGAAAATGGGGTTTTTCTTAGGAGAGATCTATGATTGGAAATCATCATATATTTCATGGAAGGAAACTATTTGGGGTTGTATTTTATAAAATAAAAAATAATTTAATTTTTTAATAAATGAAATAAACTAATTGTCACATCCCACCTTTACCATGATGAGGGAAGGGAAAAAAGATTTTGAATCCATTCCTTCCCCAAGTTTAAGTAGAGATAATGACCCCCGATACCTACCTTCAATAGGAAATGGAGTGGTGTCTAGCACCAAGGGTATAGAATCACAGGTAAAAAAATAGAAGCCATTACCCATTTTATTTAGTTGGATCGAGAGATCAGATAGTCAATCCAAAAAAACCCAAGTAGATGTAAAATCAAAGAGAAAACAATCCATTCCCATATGCATGTTCAAATAATAATGTTCTACATGTACAAGAAAATTCCACAGGGATGTACCAAAAGAAAAGAAAATCATCAACGTCAACCGTCCTAATGTCCGAGCTAAGAGGGTGTGGAACGATCTTCAAAATCATCTTGGAAACATGAAAGCTGTTTTATATACGTCGGGTGGGCATATAGGTATACTATGTAGTGAAAACAAAAAGCTCTCGTTCATAAGTGGGGAGGAATTCTAGTGCCCCATGAGAAAAGAAGATAACCAAAGCACCTAGGAAGGAACCTATCCACCCAACCTCACCATGGAACACTCACAAAATAACTCAAGTAAGGTAATGTAATAGAAATTAAACATCAATGATTGAGTACCCCGCACCACTTAACCCTTGTTATTGAAGGCATCCAACACTTTAGACCTCCCCCTCCATTCTCACCACATTCGCACACCCATACCTTTCCTGCACACACCTGGGATACCACAAGAACACATCCTACCTACAAAAACTTAGGCCATAATAACCAAAAAAATCCACACTCATAGCTACATGGTCCACAACAACTACCACAATTCCCAAAGACACATAGGCCTCATCCCAAAGACACTTGGGAAACAAGATGCCCACACACACCATGGAAAACTACCACAACTATCCTGCCGGAATAATCATGTGCTATAATGAACCATAGGCCATACTAGCTTTCCTGAAGAGTCTTGGGCTACTTCGGAAAGGGAGAAATAAATGAGTTAATAACCAGCCACTCATTAGAGTGTTGGGAAAAGTCCCTCCCCCATGAAATGGGGGTGTTCTACATGAAGTTCTCAACGTGGGTGGGGCACGAATAAGGAACATAAGAACTAAATTATACATATAGGTAAACAAGAACTCATCACAACCTAGGGGTTCCAAAACCATCCAACACACAAACACCCTCATTACTATTCATTGAAAAGAAGCACAATTGCCACAACCATATCACAATTGTATCCCAGAAAACAATTCCCTATTGAACCCATTATTGTTTTCATTTTCAAGTGATTCCTTTTAAATAATTCTTCACTACTGAGGTACTAATAGGCATAGCCACATGCTATGTAAGGGAAACCAAGCAAGCATCAATTTAAGAATTCACACCTAGTTTTCTTGTAAAGTAAAAATGACAAAATAGATAAGTGATATCCCTTGATGTACTGGAACCAAACCAAGCCCCAACATTCGGCCCCACACGACCTTAGATCCACAATGAAATAACTGCACCACAATAGTAGGGGATCCTATCCCCATCCACATTACCCAAAAATAATCTTGCCGAACCACGCATATTACCTATAGAGATCAAAGAAGTTTCTAGACTCAACACTCCTTTCTTTATGATCCATTATTTAGTTTTGATTAACTGGGGTGATCACACAAGTATTCTTATTCACTGGATATCCATTTAAACAAATGTGGTTACATAATTAACCAGTTTCCATATTACAACCATAAAATCTAAGAATTATCCAGAAAAATAGAGGAGCATTAATGCGTAATAATGGAACACCAAAATACATTATTTCAAGTTGATGTAAGCCCATATAATTTATGACATATAAGAAAAGGTAAATGAGTACAACGACATCACTAAACACACCACTTCATTATTTAAAAGTCTGTTTATTTTCTTCATTTAGGTTTTGTTTTATCCATCACGATCAGAACATTATCATACCCACCCCTACATGATACATAGTAAAGATAGATTATAGAAGAACCCAACTAGGATGATCAGCGATTGTGGTTTTTCCCCTCGCACCAAGAACTTGGGATACCTGACTTGTGGGGGAGTAATTTTTTAGACTCTAAGAGTGAGTAAGAAAGGCTTCAGCATAGGTGCACCACTATCCTCGAGAAGGGGGAATCCAAATGCACCATGGAAAGAAAAAATACTAGCCCAGAAGTATAAATAATTATTGTGTGATAAAAGGCAGGATCCTGGAGTTATGGGATATGAAATCTTTAATGGATTCAAAGGCAGGTCATGGTTTCACAAAATGATTGGATGGTTACACAAAATGAAATTAATTTTTATTTAATAATTGTCATTGGAGAGGTTTCCTCAATGATAGTGAGTTAAAGGGATTCCTTTAAATAGTGGAAAATGAGTAACAGGTGAACTAACTAGAAGTATGGGAAAAGGGTGTGGCACCGATGAAAAAGTCCCACACATTTTGGTAAGTCAAGGGTCACTCGGCTCTTGGGAGATTTTAGATATCATTTATGGGATTTAAATGGATTTGAAAGGGGTATTAAAACACTTCTAAATCAAAAGATACATTGTGGGAGCAGAACTAGATAATAAACCAAGGTGGGTCACTGTTTGGTGAGACACCATCAGCTGGGCCACATTCACGATGCCTCCGTCACGGTTCCACCATCAATGGTGCCACCATTTCGGTGTGTGACAGTGAAATTGCAACTGTTACAGTGCTACTATCACTATGACACCCTCATGGTGCCACCGTCACGGTGCCACCGTCACGGTGCCACCATCAACGTCGCCACCATTAAAGTGTGCGACTGTGAAAGTGAGACCAATATGTTGCTACCATCACGGTGCCACCAATTTGGTAGAACAACATATGTTGTGCCACTGTTTCGGTATACGATCATGACTGGTGCCACCGTTACGGTACCTCCATGACCAGGGCCACCGTGTAGGTGGAACCATTTGATAGAATAAAATTTTTGGGAATGTACTGGACTAGTAGGGTCTGAGCCATTACATCAGAAACCTCTCAAAGTATTATTGTCCTCGTGAATTCAAGGATAAACCCGAAGAAAATAGTAGGGTCTGAAGAACCACGTCAAAGATACCCCTCATGATTAAAACTCATCAACATCTAGGTATACCTCTCCCTCAGGTAACTACACAAACATATATAGGTGTCACTATCTATACATATAGGTTAGGGATCAACTTTACCCCATGTTAATATATTATCCGCTTTAGGGGGAACTGACTTACCCACACAGGTTTAATCACATCCACCTTAATGCATCTTGAATAGGGATCAGTTCCTCCCGACCCCATAGTCAGGACTCTTCACACACATCCAAAGAAAAAAATAGACCATTTCATAATTAACAAGGTTATGTACATCCTCTAATATAATTACAAAATAAAACAGAAAAAAACCCAAAAAAACCCTCGGTACATGGTGCACATCTGTGCTTCCCGTTCCAAGGTACTCGCCTCAAGGCCACAATGCCTCCATAACACAAAACCCAAGGGGATGGTTCATCCATTAAGCATCTTCTTCTCTTGATCCTCGATCCTCATTGGTCCCTCTACAAACGTCACATTTTCTTCAATATCCAGCATCCCCCAATCGAGGACGTGGGGACCATTGTGTAGAAACTAACAGAGCTGAGACGCATGTAAGATGTCATGGAACATCAATAGAGGTGGTGGTAGATACATATTATAAGAAACTTCGATGTCCCACCACAACACCTCGATGGGTCCGACGAACCTGGGAGAAATCTTGCTCCCCATGTCGAACCTCTGTTGCCCACACTGACTGGAGAATCTCAAGAACATCTGGTCCCCGACCTCAAGCTCCAAGGGTCTCCTTCTATGATCACCATATGACCTCATCCAATCCCGAGCCACCTTCATCCACTCCCACATAAAATGAAAATTCTCCATCATGCTCTGTACACCCTCTGGTCCAAGAACACATGCTTCCCTGAAAACTTCCTCGCACATAGGTGAGGGACATGACCTTCCTTAAAAATCATCCAACAAATACATGAAAATGGTAGAGTGATATATTTTGTTTTAGGAAATCTCTACCAGAGGCATGTGGCATACCCAAAATCCCCCAAATTCCAAAACACAGTCCTATAGAATATCCTTTAATGTATGGAAGGTCCCCTCTGTCTTTCTATCTGTCAGGTGGTGAAAATAAGTGTTGAGGGATAACTGGGTTCCAAAATAATGTTACAATCCTTTCCAGACTCATGAGGTAAACTATGTATCCCAATCCAAGACAATGGACCTTAGAACTCCATAAAACCACACAACCTCATCTACTTACCTTTTTCATAAGGCATCCACCATACGTGACTCCTTGAATGACAATAAGTGAGCTGATTTCATCAGCCGGTCCACCACTACATAGATATAATTACAACCCCCTTAAACTATAGGTAGTTGTGTGAGAAAATCCATCGAGATGTAATCCCACTTACACTTAGGGACATCTAATGGATTCAAAAAACCTCTTGGGACATGGTTTCAAACCTTCACCTGCTGATACACCAGGCACCTTTCCACAAACTCCACCACTGCCCGCTTCACCCATGGACACCAAAACTAACCCCTCAAACCCCGGTACAACTTGGAATCTCCTGGGTGAACCACAATGGGTGAGTTGTGGATCCCACAATGAACTCTCTTGTGTATTTCCATAGAGAAGAACAACATTCCATTAAACAACATATGATATTGGTCTTTTTCTAACCATCCCTTTCGTGCATTTCCTTGGCTTACATGATTTCACTTCACTTCAGCCTCTATGTCCCCCACTAAGACTCCACCACCTTATACATTAGAGAGCACCACACTATCATCTAGAATAGACATCCTTTGGCATCATTCACCCTTGAATCTGTGTGTAGGGAAGTCAAATACTCCATCGCTCTCCAAGAATCTGTTGATTCTTGAACTATATCCTTCTATGAATTCTTTCAAGTCTAGGTCCCATTGGTAGAAGACATACCCCAACCACATCTGATCCCTGAAGACCAAAAAGTGCTCCCCGAAGAGGTTGTGCCACCACAACCTTTCTGATAACACAGCTGCTGCAAGCTCTATGTCATGGGTGGGATAATTATGCTCATGGGGATATAACTACATAGACCCATAAGAGATCACCCCGTATTTTTACATCAACACACACCCAAATCCTTGGCCTAATGCATCACAGAACACCTTAATAGTCACCACATCTTCTAGAAGCCTTAGAACCGGTGCATTAAAAAACTTCCCCATCAGATAACTGAAGGCTACATGGCACTTCTCACTCCAAATAATAGACTGGTATTTTCTGGTCAAATTTTTAAAAGAGCTAACACTCCATAGAATTCGGCCATGAACCTTGGATAATAGCCTGCCAGACCCTGGAAACTACAAACCTCCATCACATTATTGGGTGCTTCTCAAGAAGCAACTGCTTCAATATTTGACGGATGAATTGTTATTCCCTACTCTAACACCACGTGTCCAAGGAAGTGCACCTCTCATGTACAGAAAATGTACATAGAAGAATTCCTGTAGAGATGGTGTTGTTAGAGGACCTCTAAATCTGTTCTCAGTTGATCAGAATGATCCTCCTATGACCTTGAGTAGATCAGGATGTCGTCAATAAACAAGACTACGAACCGGTAAATATATTCTTGGAATATGGAGTTCATCAGCCCAATGAACATAGCTTGTACGTTTTTAAGGCCAAACGACATGACCATGAACATAATGTGCCCATAACTACACCTGAAGGAAATATTCTATATTTCACCATCCTTTAACCTCAATTGGTGATACCATGAAAGCATGTCAATCTTGGGGAATCATCCTGACCCCTTCTACTGAATGAAAATGTCGTCTATCCTCGGGAGAGGGTAACGGTTCTTTCAAATAACCTGATTTAGCCTTCGTTAGTCTATATACAGCCTGAGACCCCCATATCCCATCATTGAAAATAGGAATGGAGCACACCATGGTGATTCTCTTGGTCGAAAAAAACTCTTCCTCATCAGATCATCAATCTAAATCCGCAACTCCCATAACTCAGAAGGAGCCATCCGATACCGAGTCATCGAAATTAGACTAGAACCGTGTTGAAAATCTATCCTAAACTCAACATCACGTCGAGGGGGTAGAATCACCACGAAATTAGGGAAGAAATCCATGAAAGGAATCACAATTATAGAATATTCCACCATCTCTATGTCTACTGACTCCACTGATAGATCACCTAATAATTAAATAAGGGGCTCCACTCATCAGTTGACCTCCTAGAAACCCCATTCTCTCACTAAAGCTACAGGTTGTTTGCCCATGTCCCAAAACATGATCCTTATTCAGAAGAAGTCAATAATAGTCCATACAGAGAATATCTAGTCAATTCCTAAAATGATATCATATGGCTGAATTGGTTGCCAAAGTAGGTCCCCACTAAACTGATGTGGTCCCTACATCATTCTACATTCTTGGAAAACATGAGATAAGATGGTCTGAACTCTGACTGGCATACTCAAATACAGGGGTATGGGAATTATATCTGTGTTTAGACCCATAACATGGGATAGACTGGGTGAAACAAAGGAGTGTGAATCTCTTGAATCAAACAAGGAACATGAAAGGGTAATTAACAAGTTGAGTGTTCCTCCAATGAATTTTGGACATGCGGGAATTGCTGCCTATTCGGTGTGCAACTACCCACGCCCAGGTCCTCTACCTCTCAGCTTTCAGTCTCCTCCCTGACCATGAACTGTCCGAGGTCCCAAAGAAGCACCATGAGGTCGACCTACTCCTACAATGTCTACTCCCGGAGGAGTAGGAGCTCACTATCTATACTGCTATTTCTAAAAAGGCAAGGCTGGAAACTGCTACTACTGAGGTGGGCGTTGAACCGAACCACCCCCACCATAATGCGCTCGGTCCAAGCACTGATTCTGAAGATGACCACAACAACCATATATGAACAATCTCGATTTTGGGTCCGCAAAGAAAGGATGGGGACCAAGAGATCGAAATTGAAACTACTGGGGCCTGCTCCCCATTGACTGAAACCTGGAAGTCCATGACGTTGGAGGCCTACGACTGACAACATACCCCTTCGATGATCCAAACCGGATCCCATATCAGGGCACACCTCTCAGCATGTCCATGCTCTCCCACACTTTTTCCTTCTTTTGGACATCCATGTAGGTCATTAGGGTGAAGGGAGTAATAACATACTAAAGAGAAGGCTAGAGTGCATCCTTTAAATGCCTCGCCCAAGACTTCTCATCTGGAAGAAGGTCTGAAGAAATGTTAAGGAGATCATTGAACATGATACCCAACCCCACATTGATATGCTCCTTTTCTTATGGGCGAGTAGCTCCTTCCTCATCACTGCCTTCAATGTGGAGGAGAGTAATTCCACTAGGAACTCCCACCCGAATTCAGTCCAAAAACCTCAACATTCCTCTTCTCCCCAAGGTAGAGCATCCACCCCTGACATGATGATCCCCACATCATTCTTACATCCTGAAGAACCCAGTACTTTTTCGGAGTGAGGATGTAGCTAAATGAAATCACCAGCTCCTTGAGCTCGCTTTTTGTCTCCATGTCTGAGATGGTGCCCACGTACTTCCGAAGTGTCTTCAGCTGAACTGGACGAAGTATCTTTGGCCACTCGTGATCCTCCTCCTCTTGATAAGCCCTCTACTGATCAAACATATCATCTTCCTTGGACTCAATTCCCCTCAATACCCGTGGTCGCTGTCCAGGTGCCATTGTTGCACAGTAATCCAGGAATGCCTAATCCCGAGTAGTGTAGATTATTGTTTTTAATTTTTTTCATAGACTTTTTGTTGATTTTAAATCCCCAAAATACCCAAGACACACATGAACTGAAGTCATTATGATGTATGAACCTCTCTTAGGGTCTCTATTTTGTAATAAGTGTAGCCTCACTTTTTTGTTTGGTAGGTCCATATTCCTTGCATCAGATCATGGGGGGCCCTAAAAAATGTGTCCTAGCTAGTCTTCTCTAGCCTATTTCACGTGCCAACATTTCAAAACATTTTTCCCAACCATCCCATACAATCCTTATTGTGCCTAAATCTTAAATCCATCCTATTTATCAACCTTCCTCTGATACCATTTTGTCATGACCTGCCATCACCGAGATGAGGAAAGGGACAACAGATTTCTAAACCCTTGCTTCCTCATATTGAAGTGGAGATAATGACTCCCCGGGTCATGCCTTAAATAGGACCTATAGTGGAAAATATTACCAAGGGTATAGAATCAGATTTTAAAAAATTGAAGTCATTTCCATTTTTTAGTAGGATCTGTAGATAAGATAGTAAATCCCAACAACACCAAAAGTGGAAGTTAAAGTAAATCCAAAAAAATCAATTCCCATATTCATGTTAAAATAATAAAGTGAATCATGTACAAGAATACTCCAATGGAATGTACCAAATGAAAAGAAAAACAACAATATCAAGCATCTCTGAGTTTGAGCTAACAGGGTCAGGAACGAACCTTGAAATCCTCCAAGAAACCTAAAATTAGTTTTATATTTGTAGTGTGATAATAGAGGTATAATTAGAAAGGAAACCAAAATATCTAGTGCAAAAGTAGAGAGGAATTCTAACCCCCCATTGGAAAATAAGATAACCATAGATCCTAGTATAGAAGCTATTCTCTAAACCTCACCAGAGAAAACTCCTCAAATAACACAAGTTAGGTAAAGTAATAGTAATAAAACATTTATTTTTGGGTACAACACACCACTTACCACTAGTTTTTGAAGGCATCCTATATTTCAGACCTCCCCTACCATTCACACCGCAGTCCCATCGCCATACATCGTGTGCACTCCCATGGGCTAGCACAACCACATATCCTGCTAAAAAGAACCCAGGCTACAACAACCACACATAACCACACCCGCATACACCTGGGCCCAAACAAATACCGCCATGCCCAAAGACACCTCGACCTCATTCAAAAGAAACATGATAAATAACATTCATGTACACACCATGATAAACCACCACAAATAACCTACTTGAAGAATATTGGGCAACAATACACCTCAAACCATCATAGCCTACCTGAAGATTCATGGGATACTCGAGAAATGGATCATAAAAGTAGCTAATAACGAGCAACTCATAATATTATTGTGAAAAAATCCCTCCCCAATGTAATGGGGGATTTCAACATGAATTTTCTACATGGGTGGGGTTCGAATAAGAAACAAAAGAACTAAATTATAGATATATGTAAACTAGAACTCATCCAAACCTAGGGGCTCCAAAACCAGCCCACACACAAACACTCTCCTTAGTATTCATTCATAAGAAGCACAACATCCACAACCAAGACAAAACTCAATCCAAGATAATAATTCCCCATTTAACCCATTATTGTTATCATATTCATGATGTTCCATTTAAATAATTCACCACTACCGGGAAAATAATAGGCATAGCCACATGCCATTATAGGGAAAAAAACAACCACCAATTTAAGAATTCACACCCACTTCTATTATAAAGTCACAAAGACAAAAGGGATTTGTGAGATCCCTCAAAGTACTGGAACCAAACCAAACCTTAACATTCATCCCCACACAGCCTCAGATCCACATCCCGAAAACTACACCATAATAATAGGGGATCCCATCACTAGCAAAATCACCCCTCCAGAATCATGAAAAACCACACAGATTACCATGAAAGAGAAATGATGTTATCATATTCAACGCGCCATTTAATATGTTCCATTATTTCTGTTTGTTTAACAATGGTGACCATACATGTGTTCTTATTCATTGGGAGTCTATTTAAAGAGTCGAGTTTACATGATTTTGGAGTTTCCATGTTACATCCATTCAATTATTGAATTATGCAGAAATGTAGATTTTAATTAATGCACAATAAAGTACCACTAATAGCCATGATTTTCAGTGGGCATAAGCTCATATAATTCCTGAAATATATGAAAAGGTGGAATAGCACAACTGCATCATCGAACACACCACTTTTTTCTTTAAAATTCAGTTTAATATATTTTCTAAAGGTTTTTATTCATCTATTTCTATCATAACATTATCATACCCACCCCAAATGATACACATTAAAGATAGATGAAGGAAAACCCTAACTAGATGACCAATGATCAATGTTTATCTCCATGCGCCATGTACTTGGGATGTGCGACTTGCAGGGGAGGAACTTCGGGGAATCCAAGATTGAGTAGGTAAGGATCTAGCACAGGCTCCCTACTAGCCTCAGGAAGGTAGAATCCAAACGCATGAAGGAAAGGAAAATGGGCCAGCCAAGAAGAAGAAATAATTCTCGTGCAATAAAAGGCATGATCCTGGAGTTAAAGGATTTGATGTCTTGAATGAAATTAAAGGTGGATCATGCTTTTACCACACATTTGGATGGTTACACATGATGGAAATATTTTTTTATTTGATAATTCTCCTCAGATAGGTGGCCTTAAGTACTATGACTCAAATGGGTTACCTATAAATAGTGAAAATCGTGTAATAGGGGCGGAACTGGAGGTAATAGAAAAGGGTGTGGAATTGAGGAAAAAATCCACATATTTTGGTATGTCAAGGGTTTCTTGGCTCTTGGGGGATTTAGATACCATTTATGGGATATAAATTTCATTGAAAGTGTTATTAAAACACTTCTATGTCAAAATATATGTTTTGATAGAAGAAATATAAAAATAAAAAATGTGGGTCACTGTTTGGTGATACACCGTAAGCGGTACCACGATTACGGTGCAACCGTCATAGTTCCACCTTAAGTGGTGCCTCTATTTCAGTGGGAGACCATGATGGTCTTACAATTATGGTGGAACTATCATAGTACCACCCTCGCGGTGGCACTGTTAGTGGTGCCACCGTTTTGAAGTGTGATCATGATGGGGCGACTCTTATGATTCCACCGTTTTGGTGAAACACTGTATGTGGTGCCACCGTTTCATTGTGCGACTATGACTAGTGCCATAGTTAGGGTTCCACCAAGACTGGTACCACTATGTGTATGGAACCATTTGATGGAACTGAATTATTGGAAAATTACTCGACCAGGAGGGTCTGAGACATTACACTAATACTCTAATTATAAATACCATATTATGATAGATCAATGAGGATAACCATATTTATTTGGGATGATTTGATATGATTAATGTTCTTCATTGGCATTGGAAAACATGGGGGAAGAAATTGAAAATAACATAAATGATAATTAAGTGGTAGATAGTGAATGTAGTAGGTCATATTAATCTCTGTTGAACATTCTATTCAACAAATATTGATCCATAATCAATGTAGTTGACATTTCATGGATTTATTTACTTTTTTATATGATCAAATGAAGATTATTTATAAGATTTAATTTTATGGATTTATTATTCTCCCATGATCCATGAAATTTGATAAAACAAACTTGATCTAGTAATTTTTTATTTTTTATCCTAATTCTAGCTCTTGGTACAAAATATTAATGATTTTGGTCATGATATCAATAGAAAATGAAAATTTACTCTTCTTTCATAGGTATTTCTCACAACTGTTCTTTTAGGGCATTGTTGTTTTTTCCTGGGGACATTGTTTGATATTTCCAATGATGGTTCGAGTGTTATAAAACACCCAAATTTATGGATTTTATGAAATAGACTAACATTATTGTGATTTATATATTTACTGGGATACAATTAGGGTAGAAGGTGACATTTCCAGTGATTTTTTTATATATATTGTTGATGGGTGTTGTGGATGTTCATCGTTGAGTGACCTTATTTTATATTTCAAGCCATTGGAGTTCAAGGATTTATGTATTGGGATAACCCCCTTCAATTTCAGGTGGTTGAATGATACATTTTGTTGTAAAATCAGTATATTCAGTAATGCTTTAATATTTCCCAGAGAAAACCTAACTACACAGTCTGTACTGGGATGAATAAAAATTGTGTATTCCCCTTGGTATGGAGACTATAGTTTCAGGAGGAGATAAATATTGTCTGTCGTGTGGACCACATAATATTCCATTTTACATGGTGCTGGATGCTTGATATGTACTCCTAGAGTACATGGGAAAATACACATCCACGAACATGGGAATGACTAGAGTACGATGTCCGAACTACGATACCTTAACATGGCCATGAGTATTTGTAAATGGGCATGGCATCAAAACACATGTATATGGCATCAGTGGCCATGAAATGTCATCTAACTCATGTAAATGTCAGGTTGTCTTGCATTTCATCGCATTCCATATCAAAGGGAAATATTCCCAAGTAAAGAGGTAGGGTCACACATCGTCAGACCCCACTTACATGTCATATTCATCTCTCATAGACTTCTACATTTTGTATCTCCTTCTTCGAGACTCATATTTAACCCATGAGTAGCCTATCCTGATTGGGTTAAAATATTAAATAAAATAGGACCCATCATAGTCTCTTTAAGTTTATGATGAGAGGATATTTTTCCTTGACACATTTTCTAGTGATGCCTTAATGACAGCTGTGATCATGAAGGATCATTAGCGACAATACAAGGGTTTTAACCATTATTACATTAAATAACTGGTCCCATATACTATTTTCAGCATCAAAGTGGAACCACTATTACCCTATGGTGCAGGCCATATATCCATCGAGTGGCACCTTACCTTTACACTAGAACATAGTCTCTCTATCTATTTAGTGGCACACCCTAGTGTAGTAGGGAATGGGTCCTCAATACACTGATTGGTACCCATATCATAATAGGGATCATGTCTTCTATTTGACATTATTCCCCCTCAAATGTGGAATATAATGGAGAGGTGCAAGTCCTCCATATGGTTACTTAGTTAGACACATGATATACTAGGTAGTAGATATGGACTATTGGAACTGAATCCAACAATATCATCCTTGGTTGGGAGATGGATATGGGAATTCCCATTATCACTAATCTCGATTTCATTATGATCATATATCTTAGTTTTATTTCCCATATTTGATGGGTTATGTCTACTAATGTTGTATCTTTCAATTTCTCAATTTGTGGATTTCGAGGAATCCTATTGGGTATGTATAAAATCCCAACTATATGTACTTTCCCCAAATGTGTCATGTATTTTGAAGAAAATATATAGATAATGGGTGAAATTGTTATGGAATATTGATCCTGGGAATCGTTGACCATATTATGTGGTTAAACATAGAGGTATGGTTCCAATATCAATAAAATATTCATTATTTCTAGTTTTTGAAAATTCAGGAATTCATTCTATATTGGTCTTGTTTTTTCCCAATTATTAGTTGGTTTATACTATCATAATCTAATTTATTCACTAGTGGTTATTTCAATCTTGGTTATAGACTAGCTGTGGAATTAAATTATTATTACCCTACACATTTTCATGAATGTGGATGTGTATGTGTGTATTGTAACTCTCAGATAAGGCTTCCAATATTATATTATACCTTCTAAACACTTATATCCACCCCTTAACAAATTATAGTCGAGCTTCGGTTGATACACTCAGCCTTCATCTGAACTAGAAAGTTGCAGTTGGTCTATTAATTATATCATTTTTTCAAAGGAGATCATTTTTGGGTTAGAATTTGAGTGGTACCTTTTGTGGGGATTGAATGGGAACTTAAGGAAATAATTTTATAGATACTCGATTGCAACTTTTAGGGTATGGAATCTAGTGTTCGTGTGGTGGTTAACATATCCATTCTACAATAGTTTGACTAGCTTCTTATCAACTTGGAACATTGAGACATCTATTGCATGGAACCACTAAGACCTACATCATATAATAATGAGTTCATTGTATTTCCTTCTAGTATCAAATACTCATATATATGATCACCTAACCATTGAATTTCATGTTCACTATCACAATGCCACTATGATGACAACGACACATGTTTCTGATATAGGATCATAAAGATGATATATTGAGTGATAAGACCTTGGTTGAAGATAAATATCAGAAGGTGTTTTCATTAAGAGGGTAGAGATTAGATTCACCTCATATCGATTAATATCTAGTAATAGTAGGATATGATGATTATGAGTCATGTCTTAGTACTCGAATAAATATCTAGCATCATAGATTACTATGATTACATGGTGATCCATATCTATATAAAGTTGAGTATTTGAAAAATTTGGGGATTAGAATATTCATGATGTTTTAGAACCCTATCAATCAGATGTTTTAATTCGTATCCAATCTTTTTCCTAGATCCATAAGGATTTGGTAGAGAGTTATGATGTAGAACCATGATGAGATGATTCCCTCATGGTGAACTTTTTATAATTTGTTTCAGGATGATTACTACCATTGACACTTGTCCTCCATTTGGATTTAAGAGTAACTTGATCTATATTAGGGTGATATGATGGTTTATGAGTACACTATGAGGTTCACTAACCACATGAAAGACTCCCTTGACATGGAATGAGAGTGATTATTATGGCCATAGAAGTTCTAAAAGGTCCTCCATAGAGTTGTCAATTCATGTGTTTTATCCTTGTACATACATACTTATGCTATAGATCTAGTTCTATTTATGGGTACAAATAAATTCTTGAAATAGGGAATCCATGAACCTTGAGCTGGTGGTGTTTATCATGCGGATATGTCCATTACAATAGCCAGTAGGAACCATTTGAATGGGTCTCTATGTATGATCCCACTCCATGGAACTAATCAATAATGTGGATCTATGGTGTAGGGTTCGTACAAAGGATTTTATCAAACAAGAGAGGGAGGTGTTATTCTTGTGTTTGGGAATGTCACATGGGGCATGATTACCTAACCTAATTTTCTATGGAGGGAAGAAATGCAGTAGATGGACCAACACTATAGAGGTAGTGTTGTGTTAATGGATATCATAAGAGTGACTAGGGCATCCCACGTGGTGGTGGAAGTGGAATAGGGGAAGGTGGATCATTGGATGGGAATCTCTTTGTGGATAGAGAGACTATGAGATAATTTTCCACCATTAGTTGGTGGTCCATTCTAGGACCAGGTATCTAGAATCCATTTCCACATGAAGCTACATACAATATAGGGCTATGAGAAGGTTGTGCCCAATATAATTTGAGGTATGATCCTTTTATTTGGTACCCATTTCACAGTACTACTAATCATTATCATGAGTCAATAATTAATCTCTTTGTCCCTTATGTGAGAGTTTTATCTTCCTATAGAGTCATTGTTCAATTAGATATGGATAGTGGTTCCTATATGGAGATACTATTCAAATCACATAAACTCTTGGAGTGTAAACGATCTCTTGGGGGGGGGAGTTTTTGTTGTACATCTTGAATATCATAGTGAAAACCATATCCTTTCATATCTGGAACAGATTTTTTCCGAAGTGTTGGGACCAAATTTATTTTCATCACATATAAGTTATATTTTCCTTGATAGATGATGAATTATTTTCCTTTCAAGATATGAGATGCATCCTGTATTAGATATTCAGTTATACATGAAGGGAATTAAAACCACCACCCATCAGTGGGTGAGAATAGAAAATAGTGTAATTGGAAATTCTAACATCTCTATTTCATATGTGGTGTAGGATTATATAGATTTCATGCCTATAGATGTCATAAGACAACCTCTGTGGTAGGATATGGACTTCTGTATTGAATTTGACCCTATAACCAAAATAATAACTTTATATAATATCAGGTATCAATTACTTTGTTTTGGAATATGATAATGAAGTTGGAGGTCCTTTGGGAGAAGTGTTTTGTCAGATCCCATGTCTCCCCCTAGGAAGCTTTTGATTTATACAGGAAAAGGTGCTGATTTGGTTGATATTTATATTGATTATTATTTCCTGAATCATGTATCAATAATGAATATGTTCCATTAAATATATCCTTCATATTTCTAGGATATTTTCATTTACATTAATATAGAATAAATGACCACTATTAATGGTATATGTGATAATACCCTCAATATCATGGAGGACATTTTCATCAAGGTTTTCTTAAAATGTCATTTTTATCTCCTTAAATGATTGACCTATCTTACATGGAGTGTCGAATAACACCTTTTATATTTTGGCATAAAATTCAGTATTATCATATCCAATTTATTTATTAAATAAATATTATATATAGATCATGTATTATTTCCATGAAGTCATGTTCCTATGATATAAATGAAAGATATTATAACTTGTTTGTTAAATCTAGTTATTGTGTCTTGTGAAATGATAGAACAAGAAAAACAATAGCAATAAAAAGAGTTTAAACATTGTGTTGAAGTATAAAAAATGATGTTTATTTTATAATTCTAAGGTGATTATACCAATTATTTGCATTATTTATCTACAAAGCAAGTCATCGTATAGACCGGATACCTAAGAAATTTCTATTTACATTATGGGAAATATCTTCTCACTTCTACTCCTCCACTTGTACCCTTCTATTGATTTTTTGAACAATGTTTAGTTATTTTGGATTGAGGGTTATCTTAAAACTATCATTCCATTTACTATGATCTATGAATAATTGTTCTTGATTTGAACCAAAGTTAAAAACCAAATCTACTTTTATTGATATTCATGTGTCTTTTTTCACTCCCCACCTTATCATCTCTTACTAATCCTTATTTGTATCTCCTAAATATTTATATATCGGAGGATTTCCAACAAACATCATTATTAAAACATATTTCATTATTTTTAATTAAAACTGGTACCTCAATGAAAACCCCACATAATAAAGGTATTCAAGACTCTTTTCATTACAAATATAGATTTCATTGATTCCATTAATCACATTAATCAATTATTTAATAGATTGTTTTAATTTTTACAATCCTCAAGATATTTTAGATCAATTGATTGATCACCAAATCCTTCAATAGTAGGTATATATTTCCCTTACAATGATTCATATTTTTTTATGAATCTTTTAATAATTCATGACTATTTTAATTTCTCATTCAATGATCATCGAGTTGTTCAAAGTTTTTCTTTGGTTCCTCTATGATATCCAACACATCATCATAATGATTGTTATTTTAAAAGTTATTATTATTATTCAATAGTCTACATCGTGGAATCTATTGTATTAGATTTAAATTCAATTACTTATTCCTCCATGTAATATTAATTATCTTATTTTCCTTTCTAAAAGGAATATTCATTGAAACTTACTTGTTAATGAGTTTACATATTTAAAATCCCTTCTATGGAATGGATTCACCAAATAATTGTGTATTGTTTCTAGATCATACTCAACACAATTGAATTTCCATTAACACTACACTAGAATTTTTCAAACATTACCACTTGGGAAATAATCCCTCGGTAGATTAATTTAGAATATATTCTTACCTTGTTTGAACATTCACTCCACCATAGATAAAAAAACATCATCTATGTCATCCTCTTCATATACATATGAAACGATGTTATTAATCTCCATGTATATGAATGTCATTTCTTTATTCATTATATTTCTATCTCACTCTGGTTATACCAAAAGTTCATAACCCACTAATATTTTTTTCAATTCATGAAGTAATAACTAAATTTGTGTTTTTATTCATGAGTAGTCACTTTTGGTTGATAAAGGGGTGGAATCCTCCCCAATATATGTTCCCCAATAATAAAAACAATTATTTCTAGAAAAATCTTCAAATTACTCTAATAAATTCAATAATTTGATTGAAAACCCAGTATTGATTTCATAATCAGGCATCATTAGATTATAAAATTATTATGAAATACATTATAATTTTTTTCTATATCCTGGTTTTCACCATTATAAATATTATCCAACTTATCCCATAAATCCTTTATAGTTCTGCAACTCAATAACTTCTTGTGTGCATTGTTATTCAATATTTCATAATTTCTCCCAAGAAATAAAGGAATGAATTTTTCATTTAATGTATTATTTATATATTCATTCCAACAATGTATGATTTTATATAAAAAATAGTTGATCTAATACCAGTTTTTGAATAAAATCACTAAATACACCCTATAATGAGAGTTAATTATGATATTTATGTTTTCATATTCTTAATATTATCATTTACATGTATTATAACTAAATAGTTTAATATTTGATTTTCTATAGGCACAAACATATATTAAATAAAATTAATTTAAATTCTAGGAATAATAGTTTTACTTAGATCACTAAATTTGGTGAGGCTAAGGAGAATATATCAAGAGTGTGTCAATTATCCAGAAGAATTACTATAATATTTATTTATTACAAATTTTTGGAAAGGACACAATATTGATCCTTATACAAATTCCACTTCTTGAGCTTATATGAACATCTGTGGGTAATCAGTTAAAAAATAAATGATAAAATGCATGTGTTTTTTACAAAAAAAATCATGATTCGAAACACACTCACAAAACTATGGTGGGTGTCATCTCTTACCCATTTATTCTTATTACTACCCTATATATCCTAAATTCTGTTCATTTTTCATTTAACAATATATATTTCTTTTCACCAAACATTGATATTTTTTATAGAAATATAAAATAATCTCTAATAATCTTTAACTCATTTTATCCCCCATAATTCTTATGAAAGAAACCATTAAATATTACAAATATGGAAATTTTCATAATATTTTATATGATAATATACTAATTATTATTATTTATTTTAAAAATTTCAATTTATATATTTTGAACAAGTAAATATCATGAATTAGGGAGAATATAATCATTAAATTTAAAATTTCATTGTATTTATTATATTTAACTTAAATTAACACCTTTTCATCTCAATAAATTGAATTATTTTTCGTTATCTCTGTTAATTAAATTATTAATTGTAATTTATGATTTATAATATTCCCATAAATTTAAAAAAGCAATATGATGATTTCAGCTGTAGATAGTTCTTATTAAAGAAAAAATTGTCACAATCTATTCATTTTAAATCCCTAAAAATAGTGTAACATAATCCTCCATTCATATCAAAAATACTAATTCATTTCGCAATGATGATTGGAATCTGAATCTATAAAAGTATACAATCATAAGGATACACACTTCAACAATTTATTTTAATTGATCCTTCAAAATAAAAATATAAATTATCTTTGATATTTTCAATGACAATATTTACATTTACCCCTTTCATCACAAAAATATAATAACATTAAAAACTATTCCCAAATAATTATAAGTTATCATAAAAATAATTATAAATAATAGAGGCCTTATATAATGAACATATTTTTATTAAATCAAAAAGGTACAATGAAATATTCTAGTGTTTTGGAAAATCCATATTTCTTAAATAATTCATAATATCATATGATTTACATTAAAATCCTTAAATATATCATTAAGAATTCTTAAAAAAAATATAGATTAAATTAATATAATTTTATGGTAATTCAAATAAAATTTAAATTTTAAATAAAAATTCTACAAAAATCCCAGAAAAAATATTGCGAATATAAGGAAATATGGGTACATAGCTGATTCTAATTATTTCATAAATAATGAATGGAATATGTGTAATGGAAAACATCCATAATTTATTAATTCTAAAAATTCTAGAAATAATGAAATTCACATGAAAGTAAGAAAAAATTAGTTTATAGGATATATTTAAAATTTTAATAAATCTTCCATTGAGAATAATCCCAATTTCAAAAAACAATAAATTCCAATAATTTCATATAAATGATATGGTTATATTGTTTGAAATGATCATGATTTTTTCAAATTAGGTATATAATAAAATTTTAAAAAATATGTGAATATTTTTCTTATATTAATATAAGGAATAAAATATCAATAATTGTTTATCATCTAATAGATTATGAATTTTTTTATCATACTCATCCAACTGTATCACTATTGACTAGCAATTCGAAATGGAAAAATATTAAATTTCTAATGTTGGCTTAATCAATTATTAGTAAATCCTATATTCATTTGTCTTGATGGGGGGATATACTGTTGAATTTTTTTTCCAATAGATCCTCAATTAATCTGAACAATTAGTAATGTACCATATGATATATGGGATGTGAAACATAATAAATTGAATTTATTATAAATTTAGAGATATAAATTTATTTAAACCAATAGATTATATATTATCATTTTAATAAATATATTTTGAAGGTAACAATTAAATAACTATAGATGAATTTTGAGGACGATGATATCATGTTTTGTAAGGTATCACTGAATTCAAATCAATTGAGGTAGAATCCTTAAATCACAATATATAAATGACACAATTTTAGCTTGATGAAAACAAATATTTTTAAATATAACATTATTGAATGTTATAATATTCATAACATGATTATTTTATCTATGGTTTTGGGAGAATAAGTATCTAACACAAAGTACTTTGATAAAATCTAGATTTTGTGATTTTTTTGCAAACAAAGTTATCACCACACCATTAGGAACCTAGTTGTTCAATAGTGGAGGAAAAAATAACATGTATAGAATATAAATGGGTGTTTTGGAATCTGTTGAAAATAGGAAAAACATTCAATAGAAATATCCATGATTCTAATTCCAAGGGAGATATAACCAAATTGTTATTTGATTCTATTTGTGATGTGGTAAAATATTTAAATTGATAAGGGTAATGATTCCAATAAAATAATGAATAAATTTATAATTTATATAAAAATTAGAGACTTCATAGATTAAATTACATTTATATGTACATGAAAATATTATAAAAGGCATAGAGTACCCTAAATGATGCTTTTATTTCTTTCAGTACATAATAGTACTTACTTTTGAGAGGAGTTTAATGAGTTATAGAGTATCTACTATGACATGGGAAGTAATATCATAAAATAAAGATAACTCATCTACTAGAACATTATTTATATAATTACCGACGAATTTCATAATTAGCTATCACATCTTAATAGATAAATATTCCCTGAATTTCAAAAATACATTCATAAGGATGGTAAAATTTTAGTTTTTTTTATGTCTAGATAGAAAATATTATTATTTATTGACAAACCATAATCATATCCCACACATATATCTTCACATAGTAAAATTTATATTTATACCCATCTTAAAAAATTTTCATAACAAAGGGAAAAGAGAATATCTAATGTGATGGCTTGAGATGCCCTATAATGGTAAATAAGGAAGATATTAAATTATGATACTATAACTACGTAAAAGAGGAATACGGATAGGATAATATGAATTAAAATTAAAATCTCCATAACCAATATATATTGTTTCATAAACATGATACAAGAATACAACTTCATTATTTTAATGGTCATGGATCATAAAAGTGAGAAATATTTATATATCAAACCTGGACTATAATTTAATTTCATATATATGATGAACAATAATATGTATAGAAACCATTTCATATGACATGGTTAAAAATAGAGACCAAAAAATCACAATAAATCAATAATCATCACATGTTTCTTATTTCATAATGGATGAAACATCATCACATGTTTCCCATTTCATAAAGGACTATAAGTCAGAACTTGTTTCCTTTAGGATCAAGCACATTGACTAATTTCCCATGGTTTATTATGCACATTTATTTTTTTACCATAATTATAAAATGATATTAAAACATTTACCCAATGATTTGGAGAGGGATATATTTTTTAACCATTATAAAATCAATGCATTTTATTCCATAAGATCATTAATGACTCATAATGTTGTAACCCAAGAAAAATTAAACGAGATTCATAAAAATTTTATCATACAATAATGAAATGAAAAGAAACTGGCTTCATAAAAATTTCACCCATTCAAAAACATATACCATATAAAAATAGAATAGGTATATTATATTTGGACCATTTCTCTTACAAACACATGAACAAAATGATATTATCATTGATGGGTAATAATTCCTCAAAACCTCCTCAAAATATACCTGAGGAAAATAATATTTTTTTCATTTTAAATCACTAACATAAAATATATAAATTTCACCAATACTAAGGGGAAAATATTTTTTAATTAAATTTTAAAAATTTTAAATTAAGCTTCAAAAAATCTGTAGTCAGGATGGTGTAATATTATGTTCATGTCGTACATGATAAAACACTGGTTCCTTTAACATTTTTGGTAAAAATTCAAAAATAACTTATTCAAAAAATGAAAATAATATTTCTATTAATTAATTTTCTAAAAAATAATGCAAGTTTTTATATGAATTAAAAAAATACTTAAATAAACTAAACCTATATTTGATGTTTTTAGAAAATAAGGACATTTATGAAAAAAGTTTGGTGACTGAACAGTGAAATTAATTATTTCTTTTAAATTAAAAATATAATTTTAGTATAATCATTAAATAATTAAAAGATTATTTAACTAAAAAAATTAGTTTTCATGAGAAAAATGGTGGAGAAAAAATTATTTTTTTAAATATAGATCATATTATTTAATCATCAGACACATAATTACAAACAATCACGAAAAACAATGATATTTTCTCATAAAACCTATAAACACATTGGCATATTTTGAATAATAAGACTATTTAATAAAAATTAGATGAAAATTAATATAGAAAAATTTCATATGAATTATCATCAATTAAATTTATGGAAAATAATTACAATAAAAAAAATAAGTTTTTAATATTGAATGTGTCCCAAAAAATTAAAAGTAAGATGGAAATTCCTTACATGCTATGGTAACATTTAAATAATAAGACCCATGAAAGAAAAAAATAAACTAAAAAATTAAATACATATAAAATAAATATATTAATTATATAACATGTAAATATGGTAGTATATATACCTCAGAAAAGAAATTATTGATGAATATGTTATATCTCTTGAAAATAAAAGAGAAACTAGAAACTCCTTACCTCAAGTTTCAACTTCCTTCAAACACATTCGAACAATAATAAAAGTAAATAAATATTTATTATAAATTTATGAAATACCCATCACATTTAAAAATATATATAATAAAATATATGATTTAATTATGATCATTTCTAACATTTTTATTAACAATTCCTTTTTGAAATAATGTTTTAGGAAATAACTGCTTTTTTATTCAGTGATGCTTTGATTTTTTAGTCCAATATTTTATCATTGTTAAATTATGTCAATAATGGTTGCATTTTTTATTAAAATAAAATTTATTCCTTACAATTTTATGTTGGGTAATTGATAATGGTTTGAAGTAGAAAATGAATTACAATGTTTTCAGGGACGATAGGTGGTACATATGAAGAAAAGCATTTTCCAGTTTCACTACAGATGGAGTAAAATAAATTTCAATAATAAATCACAGTTTTA
The DNA here is from genome assembly GCA_963277665.1 of Viscum album. Classification (NCBI taxonomy): domain Eukaryota; kingdom Viridiplantae; phylum Streptophyta; class Magnoliopsida; order Santalales; family Viscaceae; genus Viscum; species Viscum album. The sequence goes on along the minus strand of OY728161.1, from coordinate 1,732,074,142 downwards.
TAAATAATTATGACATAATGTAAATCATATATTTTAATTATAATTATCCTCATTACTATCAATGTACATATTTTTTGAAAAAAGGATAACATTATTTCTTGAGGTGATTGTCTCACACACACAAATAAAATGTTCTCGTATTCCTATTTAATGTAAAGTAGTAAGGAATATGATATATATTAATTCCATAAATATATTTATGTCATAAAAATTATATATATACTTTTAATACATCATTATAACCGAATATTAGAGGTAGTGATAGAAAACGAATTTCATCGGTTCGTAGGGTGGTAGTTTGTTGTACACATAATTGACATATTCATTTCCCATTTGATGGATGAAGAGAAGAATATTGGTTATTCATTTAAAATAATAAAATCACAGTATATTAGTTACAATTTTTTTATTTATATAACCATAATTTTAAAATATTTTATATAATTCGAAGGGGAAATAAAAAAACCCGGTTTAAATAATAACAGTTATTTGGATATCCTCCATACGATTAAAACAATACCTGATAAGTTGGAATAATGATAAAACCAAATATTATATGATATTAATTGTGAAGGTATTTAGGGATTTTTGATGTTAATTTTTTATCCATGAGGTTTTAGAAGTGTTAATAAGTTAGAAGAGGGGTGTTATTTTATATGTGGTGGTGAGGACATGCATATAATACATGAGAAAAATAAAGTGTTCCCACTATTTTGACATACCAAAAGGATCCAATATAGACCAATAATAGAAAATATATGAGATAATTTAAAAATATGACCACACAATGGGATTTAGAAAATAATATATGTCATTTACCCCTTATAATTTTAGTTAAAACTCAGTGAGACATGTTTTAAACTTTACAACTATAATTAAATTTTACTATTTATAATATTAATTTAAGAAAAAAAAATATTTAACATATTTAATATTATTAATAATTATTATTTAAAATATTGAATCCATTTATCCACATTTCATTCATTTATGTGAAAAATATTTTTTTAAAATTAATCACTATGTGGAAAAAAAAGGTTTTTAAAATAGAAAATTTATATAATAATAGCACATTTTAGTATCAAAGGTCAATATAAATTTTATTAAAATTATCTAAATGGGATAAAAAAATATATAATTGAACTTATTTATTTTTAAAACGTTTTAAAACAACATGTTACTTTTTAAATACATTAAAATGTATATTTTTATTAAAAACCAATATTTTTACTATTTTTTGAGAAATTAATATTGTTAGAAAATTATAAACAATTTACATTAAGATACATTTGAAATATTTACTTTAGAAATGAATTTAATTTATTGAAATAAATTTTATAAAGGTTTCCAAAATTAGTTTTATTTTTTTTTCACAAAAAATTAATGAAAATAAAATTTGATGAAAAAATATTTTCATTGAATTTAATGACATTACAGAAAATTATGTATGTAGTTTTAAATATATTTTCATTATATAAAACCATTTTCGTTAATTATAAAAAAAATATTCCAATTTATAAGTAAAAAAATTAAATTATCAGTTTTAATACTATTGTTTAAATAATAATAACTATATATTTTCTTGTTTCTTTAAAACTCAGTGTTGTTTGTAGTGAAAGCCATCAATGAAATTAAATATATTTATAAAAACTAAAAAAATCGGTTGTTTCATTCTACCACCCCAATTAAAGTCATTTTTATCAAAATAAATCACTGTGATACAAAATAATAAACATAATTTTTCATCATTATATCCTCTAGTTCTTATATAGATTATTTAAATGGGCGTTCTGCAAAAAAAATGACAGGGATAGTGGTATTGTTTCATAGAACATTCTCTATATGATATAGAATCTCCCCAATTTGTTCCATAGAAGATATATAGATCACTATTATTTGGAACATTGAGTTCAAAATTTTTTAAGGATCAGGTAAGTACTTCCTCAAGAGTGATATATATAACACGTCGTAGAATTGAGAGAGGTTTATAGAAGGATCCATCGATAATTTTTAATCCTAATATGATAATGAATTTCGAAGGAACAAATATACCTAGGTATTATTTTCCATTATTTCTTAGTATCATTATATTCTTCCAAGAATATATTCTTAGAAACACCTTTTCACTAACATGAAAACATTTATCATGATTACAATTAACAGGAAAACATTTCTCTCAACTTTGTGTTTTTATTTATGTGTTGCTGAATAGATCTAACAATCTCTACTATTTCATCAACATGCACAATTACAGATATATTTATTTCCATAAATTCATCAAATAACAGTTTAACAATACACTAAATTCATTATATGTCTCAATAAGGATCCATTTGAATGATGTAGTGAAAGTTATTATAATTTGAAAACTCAATATTAGGAAGGTGTTGATCACAAACTCCTTTGAAATTAATATTAAAAGATCTCAACATACTCTATAGGGTTTTAATTATTATTTTATAATGAAAATATCTAAAAGGATGATACATAGTTTTAAATAATATCTATTTATCTAGGTCCCGCTAAAGACTTTTTAAGAACAATGAGTAAATCTATTGATCTCAAACTATTGTAATAGAATAAGGTACTCCCTAAATCCTTTCCATTTCATCAATGCATATTCTGGAATGTTGATAAGGACAGATGTATTCTCTTATAGATATTAAGATTGAAAAAATCATAATGTGATAAAAATAACCCTTATATAGTTATATCATTGAGATGTTTTGGGGAGTCCTCTGAAAAAATACAAGGTGATGTTTTCCCATTCCCATTTTAGTGTAATAAATGCTTGTTACATTCCATTATAATTTTTTCTCGTAGTCTTAAATTACTGACAAACCGAAAACATAGATTCAAATTCTATAATTTCTCACTTAAATAAATCCCACCATAAAATCTATATCATGTCCATATAAATAATTTTACATTAAGGAATAAGAGGGGATTTTTAACAATATGCTTCCTTTAAATGCCCCTTTTTAATTTTTTAATAGACATAACACATACAATGTTCCTAGCATTTATTATTTAATCACATTCAAGGTTATAGTCATCATCATTTCCCAAAATCTTTTGTATATTTAAACATTCCATATACACATACTTAATCATTACTTGTATGGAAGGTTGAACACTAATTTGATAATGATTATAATTTTAAAATTCATTCATGATTTCTAGGATTATCCTTCTAAAATCCATAAATATTGGATTTTTATCCTATTATGGGATAACATATAATGATTATAATGAATCAAAGAATTATGCCCCATATTCACTATCCATAGGTGGTAATATATTGAACACTCATAATATACAATCATCTCTATTAATATTAAATGGTGTATATAAGAATATTTATGTGTGAATATATACTCGAAGCATTTATGGTTAGTATATGTACCTCATTTTTATCGATAAAGACAATTTGACAATATATTTACAGATTAAATTGTCATAGCTTCCTCTAAATCATGAGTTGGGTACTTTTTCTCATTAACCATCAATTATGGGGAGGCATAGTCTATAGTCACATATATTTTAAATCAAATGGTCACATTTATGATAATAAAACATTCTTGAAATCATTATAGAATTTACATTCCACATCTTTTATAGTAAAAAATACTTCCTGTAGGCAAATAGTAGGCATTTCAACCTCATCGCCTTTCAAGTGTGGGTTCAAACCCCCCCCCCCCACATACATTATTTATGTGCAAGTAATCTTTTTTAGTAAATAATTTGAAGAAAATTATTATAAAATATGAAATGTTCCTAAATATCTGTTTAATGTTTAAAAAAAATTATAGGGTGATATTTCAAGACTCGGTGCTGAGACGACATGCACTCCTGAGGCATTGAGTTCCAGGAATGACCGTTCGAAAAATTATAGGCTCTAAATATCACACATGAGTTGTTTTCATGAAATGGTGGTATAAATATTAAATGGGTGCTCATATCATAAATCCAAGGGAAAAATTACGTTTATAATGGCGTCTTTACCCTAGGCACGATTTAAATTCAGTCAGCCACCCCTCTAGTGAGAAAACCTAAAAATAGAATAAATATAAATAAAATAATTAAATTAAATAACTTTAATTTTCAAATGATTATAAATCATGAATGGTTAATCTGATTAAAAATCCAAAAATACATTGGAGCTCATCAGGGTATTATTTTATTTGGTAGATAATAACATTGATCATTGCGATCCATGGTGGGAAATAGTTTTTGGCCATAAATAAAATAATTAAATAACAATTATTTATTTTTAATTCTTTATAACTCCTAAACGGTGTCTCTGGTTGAAAATCTTAGTGTATCGTTGATCTCATGATGGCATGTTCCCCTTAGTGAGATCCTAACCTCGATATGAGCAGGTCGATAGTGAATGTTAAATTTTTTAACTTTTTTATGGTACGTTTAGTGAACGTGCGAGCGAGGTTTTATTATACTGAACTGTTTCTCAGATTAGAAATCTGAGGGCGCCGTAGAACTCACATTGTTGGGATTCACATAGAAAAAACTTAAATTCGACCTATAAATGTCATACATAAAAGTTAATTTTCCGACTTCTTTATGAAAATAAAAGAATTAATTTTCCAATGTTATTTTATTTTATTTCAAACCGTTGTGTGGTGAATGGTGATGCAGTGGTGCAATGATTAGGGTCATTCATAGGGGTCACTATGGGATCATTCGTCACTGAAACGTTGTTATCTTAGTTATTCTTTAATGGATAATTAAATGTGGGTCATTAATGACCACAACATCGTTACACATGATTCTTTTTATTCAATCGCGTTGGAGTTTGTGGATTAACAAAAGTGGGGAATCTCTTAAAAACTGCAGGTTGACTCACTCTCCAAAGAAGAATGGATAAGTGATCAATGGACGTTAATGGATAAGATCCGGAGGTCGACGAGCGATGATAGACGCCAATGATCACAAATCTAGGAAATCCCAAACTCTTCCTTTGCCCTCAGTGGATCTAGATTTTTGAGGTAGGGGTTTTAATTATTTAATGTTTCCCCATTCACATTCTAAATGATGAACATGGATTAACCCATGAACATGTTAATTTGTGGACCGTGAATTCTTGTAGTAGGTTCAATTATTTTAGGATTTCCATGTCTGAGATTATATTATCACGTGTTATGGTGGAATTAAAATCCTCTAACCTCCCCATGTTTTTATAAACTTCTAACATGGAGGGAACATACTGACACAAACAAGGATCGATCCCCTCCGCATGTGCGTTCTTCGTTGATGATTTCTCGAAATTATGGTACATCAAGTTAGAGGTTGTCATAGTGAAGGTGATAGCCTAATTATTTTGCAGACATAGACAAATCAAGAACATGACCACTAATGTAACTCGGTTGGCCCATAAAATAAACCTCCACCGGCAGCCACAGGCAGAGGGAGGCGGCACAACCATGAATGTGTCGCGATGGCAGAGGGATACGACCAGCCGAAGACGGTGGTATGAAGATGTTTTCTATTGTCCGGTCCACCCCGAAAAATGATGGAGGGTGTAACCACCATGGATGTGTCTCTGATGCCCCACGACTCCATGATGGTTCTATGTTGACTTCGTCAACCTGAGAACAAGGTCCGCTGGTGACGTGGAGTTTGTGGCCAGTGAAATCGGGCATGCGTGTTGAAGATCAGATGAGGCCTTACTGCATCCAGACTGGTTATCTGACCATCTATGATGGATTGGTAAGAACCCTCCCTAGTAGGATAGACCCAAGATATTGTGTTGGACAATCTATATCGGGTTGGGATGCGACAGACAAGACTGGGTCGCCAGGAGACCTGGCAGGCTAGACCCTTAGCCAATTTAGGTCGAGTCCAGCATGGCCCATTGGGCCTAGCCCACTGGCCAGGCTAGACCAGACTGACCTAGACCTAAATCAGGCCATATTGAGTTAGTAGAATTAATCATGGATATGTGGGACCCCAAGACTAGGTTTGTCAGGTAGGTCTGACTGGGTCGGACCGAGCCCCGACGCAACCTACCCTCTTTTTACTATAATGCATATATCTCTCAAAATGGGAATCTGATTGATGCGTCATCAGTTTTGTAAAAACCCTCTTCATGAGGTGGCTATTCTGTGATAATATAATTTATTTTTGGTGGAATATAGAGTATGGTAAGTTTGGATCTGGATCGAATCCAACCATGACATTTTTAATAAGAAGACTATAACTTATATATTGGGTGTCTGATTGGCGCACTGTATATTTCATTGGTACACTTAAGAAGAGACAGTACTTTGTGGTTAATCTATGTGGGACTTTATGGTTGTTGAGAAAAATCCCTTGACTTGAAAGTCAAATCCTCCTAGAATCAAGCATGGTAAGTGTAGGAACCTATTAGTTGGTTGTTACATGATGAATGAATAACAATCTTTTCTTGGTCATCACCTAGAGATCCTATGTGGGTCTACACCAAACGATCCATCATGGGTCATCACCTAGAGATCCTATGTGGGTCAGAACCTATAAACACTATCTGGATCCACAATATAGCGTTTCGATAGAATAAGAAGATCCAAATATACAACTAATCATATTTACTTATGTAATTATGTTATACATGGTTTGAGTGGCGTCTTTTACTTTGTGGTATTTATTAATATCATTGTTGATGGTATTTCCATTATGGCATTTCCTTTTTGGTGTTTTCCTTCATGGATTACTAATAGACCTTAAGAGGTCAGCAGGTCCCGATTTTGTATTGTTGTACTCACCCCTAAATGGGATTCATCAGCATATGTTTTGTATTATGAAGACAAAAAAGATATTTAACAGGGACTATGGGGATCCATGACAAGACAGTTCTTGGAGATGGATCGATAGAAGTGGTAGATGCAGCGACATCTGACAGAGAGTTATACATACCCTTCAGGTAGGGTCCTTGGAAGATGACCTTGGAAGCTTCTACCTCTTTTTCTATATCTTCCTACAAGTTGGGAATATATTTTGGCCCCATTACATTTAGTTTACACACATTACACTCATTGGTGGTGCGTTTCGGTGGTTGTACTATTTTATTACTTTTGTGGTTAGTTTGGTATATTAATTCATATCAGCTTGTGTACATGTTTAATGTTAATGCCTTATGATTTTGGGATATGCATTTATAGATCTTGTCACCAACCCATGGCCAATGGAAGGTGGGCTTGGGTTAGTAACAACATTGGCCCCTAGAGATGTTTCGTGATAATTTTTATAGAAATAAGATAAACATATTTAAATATAGCTTGATCGTTTTGAGGTATTATAATCCTTGAAGTTTATAAATAAATTTAATCATTTTAAGAGATCATTGTTCCTCAATTAATACTTGATGTTTTACCTAAGAGTAATATATAACTTATTCAAAGAAAAATTCTCTCAAAATTAATTTATTCACAGTAAAATCATTTTAAAAAGAACAAAACATAGTTTTTCTGAGAATAAGCATTTAACTCATAGAACCACGATGGTTACCATAAAATTAATGACATTTTAACATCGAGATATAAATTCTACATATATTAAAACAAAATTTAGTTGTTTTATATTTCATATTTCTAATATACCATCGAAAAAAAACATATATGACCAAATTTTAAAAACAAAATACATAGCTACATTAATCACCCCTCATTATTCATAACCATTAAATTGGATTCACCATCATATTCACTATTACCTCCTTAATTTTATATTTCAATTGAATTATCTTCATCAAAAACAAAAAATAATCCTTACTCATGAAACCATGATGACCATCTTCTTGAAATTTCTATATAGGACATCAATTTTCATATTGAACATACTATCATCATTGGAAAAATTCCATCATTGATAAATCCTTAGGGAAACCATTATACTCATCCATTTCATTAATCTTACCTTTCATTTTTCTATGGAAACTACTTTTTTACCTTCACTTATATAGATACAACATCTTCCATTACCACTAATACATTGCTTTGAGTTATTCACTCCACATTCTAAACATAATAGAAATTTAGACATCTTTATTCCATGGTCTCTAAATCCTAGGGTCTCATCCAAATATATCATTATATACTTTGGATAGTCAAATAGTTGTTTAAGTTTTGGGTTATTAATGATATATCCGGATAACTGATTAGCAAATATCACAATATCCAAGACTCTAATAATCATTACATTTTATTTCTCAAAAATACATTTTCTTCATCATTCAATGTCAACATTGTAATTTATCGTCTAATCCACTAACATTAAGAAATCAACATTTGGAATGAAGCAATAATCATAGTAGAAAACCACGTAATCATAAAAAATCCATTATTCGAAGTCTAAATCAAAAGAACTTATTTTAAATCTATGATACCTTACGTTTAACTTATATATTTTCATGGATAACATCTATCCCAATATTTCACGATAGTTCATGAAGAGTTTATGAATTTAAAAAAAACATATCCCTTGGGAGTGTAAAATGAGGTGATGATTGAGATAGATAAATACACCCTTTTAAAAGTTAGTACCCCAAGGTAAAAAATTTTAAAATCCATATCTACTTATAATATCTAATCTAGGATGTAATTTCTCTAAAACCACTCAATTTTTTTCATTATCAAAACTCAATGAATTTTCTTGATAACTCAACTCATCCTTAAACTAATAATTAAGCATTTCCAAAGTCATAACCCAAGGGGTATAACTAAATTTTTAAAACCCGTGTTTCCAAAGGTTATCAAAACCATTCTATTATACGAACTATAATTATCCAATGCTTATTTACTTGGATATTATATGATAGTTGATAATTATTAGACATTTTATAAAAATACATGCATGAGGATTATAATGTTTTAGTTTATTTGGATAGTAGATACAGAATATTCTTATTTCATGAATGATCTTAAACATATACAAAAATATATACTCCCATTTAGTTGTCATTAGAGACATACCCAACATAGACATTTAATAATAACCTTGGGGAAAAGGAGAAAAGAAAAGGTGGGATCAAATACTCAGTAATGGTAAAATTAGAAGATATTAAATGATGATAATATGATAAAATATGATATGTTTAATGGAATGAGATTATGAATACATATTAAAAAGTTTATACCTAATTTATCATGGGCAGAAATCATTATCCCTGGAAGATAATATAATCATTTTCAAATACATGAAACATAGGAGTGATAAATCATCATATAAAAATCATGAACCACACATTCATGTAATATATGATTGGAACTTTAAAAATTATCAAAATCTATTTATATAATATATTTATCATTCAAGATAGTCAAATCACAATATAAGAGGCATCATCACATGTTTCCCATTTCATATTGGATTAAGAATCATAAATTGTTTCCCATTTTTTAAATGATTAAGAAATGTCAACTACATCCAATAGTGTATTAGTTAAATCAACTAGTTTATAGTAGTGGTTCAAGAATAGTATATTCTTTCCCATCATTATCTAATAATATATAAAACTTTTTCTCATTGAAATGGAGGGAGATATATGTCCCACACATCAATATATATATATATATCTGTGTGTGTGTCTGTCAAGGAAGAATATAAAAACATTCCACATTTCATAACCCATCAAAAAATGAATTGTGTTTCAAAAACATTTAATTATATAATTACTTAAGGAAACGAAATGGGATTCATTAACATTTCATAAATTCATTATATCCATACCCTTGGAAAAGTAAATGTTTTTATAAACATATTTTCACAATAATAATAATAATAAACCATCTAATGAAATAATAACAATCACACCAATATAAGATACTACCAATTAAACACATGAAACACAACATTTTGTTCTCATTGATTAATAGAAATTTCATAAATTGTTATTAAAACCTTACAAACGAAAATATAATTTTCATTTGAAACCACCTATTTCAAATATATAATTTTTCAATTTATAAATGAAATAATTGTCATTAAAATTATCCATCATAATCTTTAATGTGTGCTTAACAAAATTTATTGGCCATGATGGTTGAAAATTTTGTTCATTCCACATATGTTAAAAGATTCATTACCTTCACATTTATTGTAAATAATAAAAACATAGTCATTCAAGAAAATAAGATTCATTTGAATATTTTTCTAAGTAGTCTATCATTGTTATTAATTTCATAAATAAATAATATGATAATGGAAATAATTATTGAAAACATTTATATAATATATAAAACTGGAATGAAATTGTTATTATAACAAAGATATAAATAAATTGGGATTTATATTAAAAAATTTATTTTGGACTCATTAGTATATAAAAAGTGGAAAATGAATGTAAAAAATTTATTTTCATGAAATAACCATAGGAGAAGAAATTTAAATTAGTTTCTTCAGGGATATATCATATTTTTTCATTTTCATGAACATAATCATAAACAATCCAGAAAAATTATGAGATAGAAACATAAATGAATTATCAATTTGGAATCATTTAGTCATTATCCCTATCGAAGATGTAAAATTAGATAGATATTTATATCCCATAATTTCTTGAGAAAATTTATAAATCAATTTCCCTGGTAGTATATACACAACACAAAATAAACATTTAGGGAATATGGAATTTCTCCCATAAAAATCAATGTGAGATGATAATACCCTAAATGCTTTAGTAAAATTTCAATCGTAAGACCCATGAAAAAAATGAATCATTAAATATATAAAAAATATTATATTAATTATATAATATATCAAAAGGGATTTAAATATATAAAAAACATGATCGAGTGGTCAATATTTCATATGTCTACCAAAATAAAACAAATACTAGAAATCTCTTACATTATGTCTCACCATCCTTCATACATGTTCAAAACTATATTATAATAAATATAGATTTATTATAAATATATTATATATACATAAATTTATATATAAAATTCATACATTATATGATTTATATATTACATTTTTACCACTTTTTAACAATTCATTATTAAACTCTAGTATCAGGTTATAACTGCTTTGTTTTTATTATATGTTTGGATTTTGTATTTTTGATCCATTTACATTAATAATTAATCCATAATTTCAATAATTTTCACCATGATATAAATAATATATATATATATATATATCCATTACATATTAATTTATATTAATCCATAAAACATTGAGATAGAAAATGAATCTAACTATTCATGGAGACGGTAGATCGTATATATTAATAAATGTTGCTTCCATTTTTACAATGGTTGTAGTGGAGGAATGGTAAATAATAAATAAATTTTCCATAATAATTTTTATTGTATATAAATATATAATGTATATTTATCAAAAGTATCCCTATTACATTCCATGTAAAATATTAGTAAAAATGGATGCACACCACTTTTCGGGTTGGTAGTTCGCCATATAGACGAGTAAAGTTATAATATTATAAAAAAGTGAAGTGTAAGAAGTAATATCAAATAATATAATTCTAAAATTATATATATTTCATAAATAATATATATATATATATATTTATTTAATCCATCATTATCTCCCACCTTAAGAGGTCTTGATAGAAAACTAATTTCATCTGTTCACAAGGTGGTAGTCCACTATTAACACAATCGACGTGTTTTTTTCCCATTTGATGAAGGAGGAGGTTAATATAGGTTATAAAATTTACATAATAATTTATCATTATATGGAAGGTATTTGTGTTATTTTATCATCATAATTTAATTTTATTTTGATGAGGTGGGAGAAGAAATAATATATAAATTCTAGGTTGATAAAGTGAACTCTTCTTCCGATAGCCTCATTAGGTTTACAGCAAAATCATTACTAGTTTGAATTAAAAATAATAAATTCCTCTAGAATGTGAGAGGTTTTTTTGGCGTAGTATTCATGTGGCTATTGGATGAAACAATATTCTTTAGAATTTTGAAGATGATAGGGGAGGGGTTTCACTTTTATAAGTGTTGAAGAGGATACACATAGATTTTTTTAAAAGAAGAAAGTGTAAAAACATTTTTACCATGGAATAGGATATAAAATGAAAAATTATAGAAAAAAAATTAGATAAGGTTTAAACATTTCTAAAAACATAGTTATATATATATTTTTATATCATTTTACCACTTATCATTTATGTTTGATCCCTTAGTAAAACAATTTCAACCTTAACTACAATGTTTAATTTTTATTATTTATACTATTAATTTTGAAAAATAATAAAATTTATAGTAATGTATAATATTAATTTTTATGACCCCGAATTTAGAATAAATGTTTCCACATTTCATTCACAATGTGGAATAATTTAATTTAAAATTAATCATACAAATAGAATGTAAACAACATTTTCTAAAGATATAATTTTCTTAAGTATAGAATATTTTAAAATCAAATGACTACATGAATTTGAATAAAATCATCCAAATCAGAATAATATAAATATAACTGAACTAATTTTACATATAATTTTTTTTAACAATTTAAAAGATTTTATATTCTTTACATTAAATAATATTTTTAAAAACTATATTTTTTAGTATTTTATGAAAATGTAATCTTTGTATAACATTATCAAAAAATAACCCATACAAATTGAAATGTGATGAATTGAAGAATTATTATAAATTATTATAATAAATTATATAAATTTTTCCAAAATTATTTTTATTATTTATTAATAAATTATTATAAAATAAAATTTTTATAAAAAAATATTTTTGATGCAAATAATTGTTTTTCTAATGATTAAGTCCATATTTATGAATGTATTTTTTTAAAACAAAAATTTATAAATAGTTTTACAATTTTGGTTCTTCCTTTTCAAACATCTATATATAATGGTTGTGTAATAACTATTAACATAATATAATAATAATAATAATATAACTTGGTTAGTTAAAAATCGATGTTACATGTAATGAATTATATATAATAAATAAAAATTATTTGAAAATAGTTAATAAAAATGGGGTCTAAAAATAAACATATATATATATCTATTAATTGGTAAAATATTAAGGACATGTTATGGTATAATTCATAGTGAATATTAAGTATTATGATGATTCATAACATAATTTAGAGTATGTTGTTTCTAATTCAAAGAGTCTCTATACAAAATGATTATGTATTCTTTGAGGTTTTTTACAATAAGAAAGGAAATGTTTCCAGTATCATGATTCCAGTTTTTGAGAGTAAAAATTCATAATATCATGAAACAATACATTTCAAAGTGATTTTTTTCTAGAAAATAATTATTCCCTGGAAATTGGTTTAATGATGCTATGAGATGAAGGTACCATTGTGTTAAATGGGATGAAATCATGTTGGTCATGCTATAAAAGTAGAATATAAAAATGAAGTGATTTTCATCACTAAAGTAAATGTTTATAATAGAAAATATTTTATTTATTTTTATGATATATTTAGTGAATTTAGTAGAAAAACATTACTAGATAAAATAGATCTAGAATTTGGGTAATCACTATACAATGAAAGATGATTACACATCATGGTTTAGATGATAGGGGATTATAAAATGTTATGGTGGTGATAGATTAATGAATGTGACCAAAATTTATTTTCTTTTATTTTTTTCCCATTGTAATCCCTCTATTTTAACATTTAATTAGTAATTATCAGATACATTTAATATGGTATTATTTTGTTATTTTGTGGTAAAATACGTTAAATCATGGGTTTTGGTAGATTTAATTGATCTTTTTATTTTCTATTGTAATTATAATGTAAAATATTCTATGTTATGGTGAATATATAATGGTTTTTGTTTCTATTTAGAAAGAATCTAGGAGATTATATGTTTAATGAAGATTATGTAGTTACCCCAAATTATCGACAATGATGGAAAATTTGAAAAAAATCCAAAATAAACCTGACATTGTAATGCATGTGTTAACTTACCTACTATGTAGTTAAGAAATAAACAATAATAAGAGAAAAACCATAATAATAATTTTCCATTAGACCACATATTGATATAATCGACTATTTGATGATTGACCATGTGATGAGTGGTCACAAAAATGACAAAAAAATCCACAAGATGAAATTTGATTGGTCTTACCTAGAAACTATTAAATGTCCCAATAATAAAACACATTTATCCATGTGAAAACATACTGAACCAACCATGTGGTTGATCCATCAATAATTATTATCATGGTGTTTCCATATGTCTTTTAATAATAATAATAATAAGACCAATTGACTGCATGACTAACAATCAACCATATGTAGAATCATTGAAATGGTTTGTTATCTGACATGTGGTCACCCACTCTATAAGGTATATCCACTGAGCATGTACCTCATAGTGCATTCAAGAATCTTCCAAACTAGACTTATGGATTATCATAATCAAACTCTCGGAAACTCACACGAAATTTGAACTAAAATTTTGAGATGTATGTCATCATGTATGTGATCATCAATTGGGTACCATTTTGATATAAACATAATGAGTATCTCGATAATAAAATATATATATTGTCACATATTTCCTACAAACCATATTATGAAAGAGTTATGATACTAGTAAATGAAAAATATAATTATTTTTCATGAAGGGATGATCGAAGAGGTTTGGCTTTGATAATGGAGAAGAAACTGAAAAACATAAAAAAAATAAACGGGAGGTAACTAGAAATGTGATGGGGTCACAATTTGGACTACAAGTTTTTGCGAGATAATTTATTATTGATTCATTCTTATCATATATTTTCGTGTAGTTTTCAAATTCATACTTAGTACCGTTTTTTCTATATACACCTTTTAATAGAGATGAAATTCATGATTGATCATGGAAGGGTAAGTAGTTCATTTTTATACATGAGTCTACAAAATTAAAACTAATACAATTGTTTTGTTAACTATTTTTGTATTCAGTAGTATATTTTTTATTTCAAAAATGATTCTATTTAGTTATTTTCATTTTTGTTGTACTTCTTTGACCTATGACAATCAACTCCTTCCACTATATTTTAGAATATATAAGCTGGAATAGTCTTCGATGAGTGGTTAATTTTCCAGTGAAAGCTATAAATGTGGAACATAATATGTTAATTCATAGATTTATTTAGAATCAACATAATTGGTTGGGAATATATAAATTAATATAGAGGAAATTTGTTGTTTCTGTTTCATTCATGGGAAGGATACTAGACCACATAAAATAAATTTATTAGTTTTTTCTCATCATGGACATTCAAATAATTATAATAAGAGTAGTGGTTATTGAATATATCATCCATAATAAATTAAAAACGAAAAAATTTTATAAACAATGAAGATATTAAAATTTTAATGATAACCATGACCAGATTACCTTATCATCATATAACTCTTAATCATTTTTCATTACTTCTTTGTTCAATTTGTTATAAAAAATTAACTTATCTAATCAATCCATCAATAAATAATTATTGGTGAAAACTGATATTGGTTCACTCAACTCCAAGAGACACTTCTTTACAAATAATACAAAATTTATCATATTTAGAAAAAATATTTTCTAAAACATTTGAACTTTCCATGGGATATAGTTCAGTTCATAATCAATCCATTAATTTCTTTAACTCTATTTAATGATATCCAACTGCACAATTTTTATTTAGTAATTGAAATGAATATTCTAACTATACATAGGTCATTAAATTTAAAAATTGGTTTTTTGGAACATTTCATTGTAGAAACATGTTAAAAAATTAATGTTCAATTTAATACTCAAATTATGGATGATAATACCAACTAAACATTATGATATCTATGTGTTTATTAATTAAAAAAATCAAATATTTATGACCAAACTTAAAAATGAATTAAATTAAAATTTTGTTTAATAAATGTGTTTCTAATGATTCAAGGTCTTGAACATGATGACCCCAACTTATAAATTCAATTACTCACACATTTACTATCTAATATGAAACTGTGAGCAGTTATATAGGAACACATAAAGTGGAATTAAACTTTATTCACTCTTAATAGATATATCTTGGAATGATTATAAAACAGAAATCCAATTAAAGCATATAATAAGGATTAATTTTAGAGATTATTCATTTAAATATTCTTCCCTACATCTAGGAACATAAATATTGGGATGTAGATAATGAAATTAGAAAATGATTTGGATAATTATTTCTTTTGTACTAGAAGATATTGAAAAATATTTGTTCCAACTTCCCATATCATTTTGTAGAAGAGACAATCATAATTGTGTTTATATATCTAATATTGGACTATATGGATGTAAATATTATATAATTATAATCTACAATATATTTTATTGTCAATATATGAGCCAAATTCATGGTCACGATTGAGAAGATTACAAATAAACCAAAATGAATTTTTATAATAAATACTCATACAAGAGGTATTCATGAGGTAGGAACTTTGTATTCATCATAATTTCTCAAACATTACCTTAATAAACTAAAATATTTGATGAAACTGGTAGCTCATAAATATGTTAGTAATAATATAAGAAAACAACTATGTTAGGTTTATTATTCAAATCACAAATCCATTTTACTGAATGTTATGTTAATGTGTTGAGAATACAAATATTTGTAATAGAATTTCTTCTGATGAAATTCCATTAAATACTTGGATTTAGATAACCAATCCAAGTCTAATATCTTTTTGGAAATCAGTAAAAGTAGGATAGACCCCTTACCAAAACAAGTACAGAAACCTCTCCAATTTCAATATAAAAACCAACGATACCAACAACCACCACCATTCCAACAATCATAAAAGTTGATTCAAAAGCATGAAATTTTCTAATAAAAATATACTTTTTTTAATAAACCTAAAATAGAGTAAAAACGCCAATATAGTAAAAAAATAAGGATCTGAGGTAAATGAGCCAATTAATAGAATTGATAAATTGACAATCAAGTCTAAAAATTTTAATGAACTCATTTCTAAAAATTGAGGAAAAATAATATTCAAAATAGGTCCTAACCCATATAGGAATATTAGTATGATTGAAAAAAGTGGGAATGGTCTCTCACTAGCATCAACACATGAACCTAAACTAATTAACCAAGAACTCAAAGAGAATGTAGTTTCGAATTTTGAAAATTCCTAGAATATGGCTTTAATCAATCCCTATGAAGAAGAAACGAAAGTGGAAGAGGATGAGGATAGAGAAATGAAAAAAATATAAAGAACTTCAATACAAATGAAACAAAAGGTGTATAAATATGTCACTCCCATTCACAACAAAAATAATAGACTCAATAAAGTTCAAAGAAATAATACTTCACTCTGAAATTATGGTTAATGTTTTTAAAATTGTACATTAATATATTTCATTTAAATGGACTCAAATAATCTCCTATGTATGAAGCATTTATTATGTAAATTTTAAAAAATATTTTTTTCTTCAATAGGATGATAATAACATTACATAAATAAGTGTATCATCCATGATCACACTATAGTTTTCAAAAAAATGTCTAGGCCTTGAGACATTTTATATTCTCAAAACCATTAGTTATTTAAATTTATGTGATTCATTATGTGATCAATGTGATTATATTAATATATTAACACACTTTGTATTTACTTATATATAATTGGGGTATTTTAATCCCATATGAGTGGTGGTACAACTCAAAAACAGATCCACTATTTTCCCAGAGGGATTTTTAGTAGATGTGTTATTTGGAGTTCAAGGCCTTCTATTTCCAATAAATTTCTATGGTATTATCCTAGGGGGTGATAAATTATGAGGCCATTCATCAATAATCATAGGGATACCATTCCTATATACGGCCATGACCATCATCAATGTGAATTAAGGAATAATTATAATGAATTTTGGTGGTAGCATTATGCATCTTTATATATTTATCTCTATGGGGAAACCTCTTGATGACCATTCAGTTTTTAAACTATGTCAACTTAAAGAGGATAAAAACATTGAATGTTTTGGTATTCTACATGAATTTATAGAAATATTAATTTTTTTGAACATTTAATCAAATATAATGTTTTCTAGAACTCTATAAAATCATATTTTAGATTGGAGGATGTGGTAGAATATAATTTTTCTTTTGAATATGGCGGTGCATTTTTTGACAGAGACAATGTAATATCAACTTATGTTCATGAATATCAATGTTTTGGAGTCGATAACCAAGAGTTAGTTGCATATAATGAATAACCACTACATATACAATTCAAGACACTTTCTTTAATTTAAAATAGGTTACTTCTCGGAATGATTAACATTACAAGGGATAAATAATGAATGTATTTCTAAAATTCAATAGAAAACCAGGAATGGTATTTTTATTGAAAATTATAACGAAATAGGATGGTTCTTAGGTTATATCATTAATATAATTCCAAAAATAGTCTCATATAAAAGACAAATTAAGGGAGATTTAAAACCTTTTTGGCATCTCCACAGGAGGAATAATCCATCATTGATGGCGTTTGTGATGAAATAAATGTAAAAGATATTTGAATTAGGGACAATATATCCCATTTTAGATTCATAATGGGTAAGACCCACCCTTATAGTTAACCAGAATACTTGTTTAACCATTATGAGGGACAAAAAGAATTAATTAATCAACAAACAAATTAAATCAATATGAGAGTTTGTATATATAATAGAAAGATAAATATATTCACTCAAAAAATATCATTTCCTCTATCTATTTATTTATCATATATATAGATTTTGGTAAGAATAACTCATTATTTCTTCTTGTATATGTTTTTTAGGTATTTACAAGTACTAATTGATTTATATGACAAACAAAAAATAAAATTATATATACCTTTAGTAGATTTTATTATAAATGAATACCATTAATATTGATTAATTTATTATGAACGTTTTACAAGTGCATAGTAAGTATATTTTTTGAGGGCGTTGGGGATTTTGTAGAGGTATATTTGGAATCCTTCATAATTTTGGAATTTACTTATGAATATCTAGTAAAAATATGTATTTAAATAGATAAATCAAAATTGAATTTATTAAATTCCATTAGATACACTACATTTGTGAATGTATTAAATCATTTGTTTGAAAAAATGGATTCTATAGGAGGTTTATCATGTACTTATGTAATATTCCTCTGCCACTCTAAATATTATAATTCAAATATGAGAATTTTGATATTGATAGTCACCAAAATGAAAACTTTTATGAGTTTTACTGGAGACTGGAATCCTCACTAGTTATGTAGCCCCAAAATTGGGGAGAATAATTCAAGGTTCACTAAGATGTATCCAACAGTGATGTTGGAGGAATCCATTCTCAAAAAATTGAGCAAATAACACAATTACTTTTCTATGCCATAATAACCTTTGGTGCTACCCATTTCATCTATACAACCACATAAAACTCTTTTATGGAAAACTATATTTTCATTGGGTAGATTTATACCAAATTATCATGGGGTTCAATTTTTTAAACATGATTTCATATTGTATTGGATGATGAAATCACATTTTATAACCAAGATTTTTAAATGGATGTTATCACCAATGGTGTTCAACTTATAATTCAAATATAATAATATATCTGAGATAAAAGTGTAAAACAACATGATTAGACTACCTTATACATCCAAAGAGGAAATTTTGGCCCACAAAAAAGTAATAAACTTCATTATAATGGAGTTGTTATATATTGATAAAGCATTAAGTTTCATGATATATAGAAATGATAGATAAATAGGTACTACATGAATTCCCATATATTTTTAATCCCAAAAAAATCAGTAACTATAATGTAAATCTAGATTCAATATTTGGGATAATTAATTTCATCAAATAATATTTTAGTATTATGCTATTAGAATTTTTTCCCCTAAAAGTGAAATTAAATACGATTTCTAGTTCTGCAACTCCTTAACATGGGGTGTATACTATATAGGTAAATTGAAAATAATAATGGTTTTATTATTAAAATTTTATTTTACTGCCTTATTTTGATAATCACATGATTTTTAAAATTAAAATGCTTTTTGACTGAGAATAATTGAAAAAAAATCAACAAAAACTGATTAACCATTGTGAAATTTATAATGTTTTAGGAATGTATTTTATCTGAAGTTTCACTATGTCATAATTAAATAATTATATATATCATTCAATGAATTGTGTTTTAAAATGGGTGGAATCTTCCCCCAAAACCGATGATTGTCATTTTTTTTCATTTTTTAAAGGATATCATATTTTAAAGGTTTTTAGTGGATATATAAATCATCATTGATCAAGGGACTCACTTTTTATATAAGAAAATATTTTCATCACATAGAATGTATGGAGTGTATAATAAAACATTAACAGTTTATCACCCACATTCCAATAGTCTATCCTATGTTTAAAACAAGGAAATAAAATAAATTTTAGAGAATATTGTAAAAGTATATTTTATGTATTGAAGCCAATGATTGGATGTAAGGTTATGGGTTTATAGAAAATACAATATATCCCACATTAGAATTATCCCATAAAGGCAGATTTTTGGGAAAAACAGGCCCATTCCTATGGAATTATCACAAAGGTAATAAAAGGCCATTAGGTATATCAATATCAATCACAATAGATCCGAGAAAGAGATAATATTCAAACACCAAGAGATTGATGAAATTAAAATAGTGGATTATGAAAATTTTTCAATTTATAAAGAGAGGACAAGAGTGTCTCATGACTAGTTGATCTTACAAAAATACATCCATCATGGGGAGAAAATGTTACATTAAAAATATAAACTATAGATAATTCAATGTGTGATTTATTCTATATTATAAATTTTTTTATTTGGTCATTTAAATAATTTTGGTTCTATAAAAATCAATAAGAAGGAGAATGAAACTGAGTCACAATAAATTTTTGTGGGATGAATAGGTACCCTAGGAAGCTTCTATAAGTACCAATAAAATATCTAAAACTCCTCCAAACTATTTATCCATGAAAATACATCATGTCATACTTATAGATAATTTTTATTTATTTCCTTAATTATATTTAATATATTATTATATTCCTAATCAGTATGATTTATTTTAGGAAATCATATCAATTATGTGTGGGAGGTAATATATTTTATTTTAGGTACTTGTCATAATTATATTTTTTCCTTTTTTATATTTTTTCTATCATGACCACATACGCACAAAATATACACCTACATGGATAGAAATGGGAGAAGAGAGATAGTGACATCAGAGTCCTACATCTCGTAGACCCTAAGATTCCCACTATCAGTAAGGGTAGAATAAACACATGGATGGGAGGTGTTACCATATAAGAGAACACATGTGAAAAATATAGATAAGATATATTAAAAAAACTAGCTCAAACAAAAATATAAAATAAATTATGTAGTTTACATATATAGTGTCCTGAAAAAATTACAACAATTTAATGGAAAACATCATCTATGAAAGGAAAATTAAAGACGAGAGTGACCACGAATCCCAAACAGCTCCTACGAAACCCCGAGCTAGTACTAAACATCCTGATCTATAAATAGCCCCAAATGGCCTTAAAAATTCTTTAAATATACATAGGGTGCATATAATAGCATACATAGTAGGATCCTTCCCTGGGTCACTCATAAAAAATGTATAGAACAAATACTAATTCTCATTGAATAACAAGTGAAAATAACTCATCAACTAAATATGTATACGAAGTTCCCAACCTCAACATCGATACTCTCTAAAATAATAATATACATGATTATATTTTAAATTGAATAATATGATGGTGACCCCATAACAATTTCTTTTATGGTTTTCCACTTTTTCCCAATATTTCACGTCTTGAGCATCTCTCTTCGAAAAAGCCAACCCACAGACACCTAGGTGATGCATGAAAACATGCGCCTCATGCGACACCTAGGTGACGCATGAAAATAACTCATCAACTAAATAGGTATACGAAGTTCCCAACCTCAACATCGATACTCTCTAAAATAATAATATACATGATTATATTTTAAATTGAATAATATAATGGTGACCCCATAACAATTTCTTTTATGGTTTTCCATTTTTTCCCAACATTTCACGTCTTGAGCATCTCTCTTCAAAAAAGCCAACCCACAAACATAGTGCATACCCACATATACAATAACCAATATAAGAGAATAGGTCTATAGGGGTAGCCATCCATCCATCCTCCCAGCAGAATGTTGGGCGAAACACCATCCCCAGGATCATATTCCCCGGGTATCAATTTCCCTAACTGAAAAGGTAGAGTGTTGTATAGATGCACAAAATGTAAATAATATAATTACCATACTATGGTAATAACCTACTCTCAAAATCATATGTAGCTAACATCTCTTAGACTCATAATTACCTCTACTATGATCAGATATCATAGAAGAACACAACCATTTAACCGGATAAATTTATGAAATTTAATCATTTTTATGATTTATAATTTATGGTAATTAATTCATTAACCAATAATTAACCATTATAATTATTCATATTACATGTCAATAATGTTCCATGCCTTCTAGACATAATAAAAAGGAGTTCATCGCTTTTCAGATTTATAACCACACCATTGCAACCCAATATGATTCAAATAAATGGTTTAGAAATTCTTTCTTTTTTTAACATTATTTCATTATATATTACCAGGTACACTATGTAAACATTATAAGCTACCAAAAAATTCATACATCTAAGAAAATCCATCTTCATCATGTCATGGGGAATTAAAATATGACAAACAAGAAACCGGGACATCTAGTAAACAATATATTAAAAAGGTATAAATATTTCATATTAATGTTGAATCCCATGTTCCCGCATTATGTCATCACTTTTACCTCCTAAAACATAAATTCATATATTGATTCATCTCCCCAGTCCATGGGTCGACTTCTACCACATCAACAAGGGCCCCCTTTCCCTCAGGCCACAATAGCCTTACAACCTTATCTGTCCTAGGCTACTAACAAATCTATTCCTCCCCCACCCACATACCACAATAGACATCAATGATTACACAATCCTAGGATTACATCACATCACAATAAGAAGAGGAAAAACATAGTGACCAATATCTTGGTCCTAAACCAAGGCATCCATACATCACACAGAAGGAGCACTCATGTCTCCAAATTACCAGAAATATGGAACTTACTAAAAAATGGAAAACACTAGCTGAATAAGTCATTATCATTTATCTCCCAACTTATTCATATTCCATCATGAATTAACTAATTAATTATCAAATGTTCCAACTATAGTAATCCTATGAAACAAGCTATCATAGAAATCACAGATTAATTTAAAATTATTTTAATTCATTTAGGTATAATCAATAATAAGAATCATGTTCCTGACCAAATTTGATTAAACATGCATACTTGCATAAATTCTATTATCATCCAATAGCAACAACCAAAAACAAGATTCATTAAATATGACTCTTTAATCATTTATACAATAAATTTTCAATTAATTATGGATTTACATTCTTTACCAATTTCACATACAAAACTTATAATATCTAGTACTGCATAGATATCATACAATCTAAAAAATATAGTGGAATATCGTAATAATTTTACAAAAAATGTCCTATCTCATATATCGATACAAATTCGTAAATCCAATTTGAGTAATTATTTGTTTAATTACATTAAAATATAAGAGGTTAAGTAATTATAAATCTACAGTTTCACATTATTTAATAGAGAAGAAATTAATCCCCTCAATCTAAAGGGAATTAATGTTATTTTTCAGAAGAACTGAATAACACTAAAAATCATGATAATCCTTTCATAATAACTACATCCACTTATGTGCTTCCCAGCATAACCACACTAACCAACAACCAAAAAAACTCAATTAGATCAAAGATATCAAGGTCCATCATGTATAAAATAGTAATGAAATGAAATGTATCTATGAAACCAAAATAAGATATGTAGAACATACAATGGAATGAAGATGGATCAAAGGAGAAAAGATAAGGGTTAATCCCTAACAAAGGAATCCCCAAAACATCCTTGAGTTGGACTTTAGGTCGCATAAAATGAGAGGTAACCTGTAAAACCATATAGTTTGAAAAACTTGAGTAGAAAAAAATTATAAAACATATAACATTGGAGATTAACTTGATTTTTATCCCATTTTATGTCATTTAATTATCAGGGTTCAGTTCAATAAAAAATAACCTTCTAATTTATTTTACCCTTTAAACATACATGTCGGGAACCTGTCATAGACTACATGTGACTCTTTTATGAGTTTTAATTATTCCAGTTTCTTGAAAATCATATCCAATATCCTCTAGAATACCATCATGAATCCTTTCAATATATCGGTCCTCAAAAACACAAAACGGGTCGATCCACATAGTTATGGGCCCTTATATTTGATAAATCTCAAAACATTCTCATCCTCGAGAATCCAAAACCTTCCCATAGAAGAAATAGAATGGGGTCATCCAAAAACCCTCCCAATGACATACCTATAAGGATCTCGTCACTTTAAGAGAACAACTACCATAGCTAAGAAAAAGAGGAATCCATCTCACAAACATGAAAATGTATAGAACCATAGAATGAACAATGTTACAAGAGAATAGGTAAACATAAAACATATCAGGGTATTGAGCCAGTATCTCTAGGTTATTTTCCCAGGTACTATCCTTCACTCCACTATGTCACCACAAGAAACAAAAATGGAGATATAATACCCACAAAACACATTTTCTTGGTTGTTTTTGATCCTTACAGGTCACTCCTCTAATGTCACATCTTCATCAATATTGATCTAACCCAAATTAATGATGTGCGAGTCATCGTAAATATAAATATGGAGCTGTAATAAGTAAATTTTGTTTTGTATTTGGATAATTTTATGTGGGAATAATATCAGATACTCCATAGCTACATATTAGTATAACACCCTGTAAGGCCTAAAAAACTAGGGGTAAATCTTACTCCCACAACCAATCCATCATTTCCTATAATGGGGAGTCACCTTTAGGGACATTTGATCCATAACGTCATACTCTAGAGGTCTCCTCCTTTGATTGGTTTATGATTTTTAATTATCCTAAGCAACTTTTATCCTCTCCTAAACCACCTCTATCATATTATTTACCAGTCCCAACCCACAAATTGTTGACTCTTCAGTCCCAGTCCTGCATAACATAGAACGAAAATTCCTTCCATTAAAGGCATCAAATGGAACCATATAGATGTTAAGTTAAAACAAACATTGTAATAAAATTGTTCTAAGGGAAGTTTCCACATCCACGTACCCCCAAAAACTTGGACATGAGAGAAAAATTTGTCTTCAGGAATTCAGATGGTCCACACTACCAAACGATCGATCTATATGTGATAATCAATTTTATGGAATAACTTGGAACTAAACCTAAGTTGGATCCCAATCCACTATATGGAAGTAAAATGATGATTTTGATTAGAAATAACCCTTATCAGGACAAATTGGAGTCTCTCCACCTTCTCTGGATATTCTATCAACCAAATATCTACTATGCTCGACTCCTTGGTCCCCATGAATGAAGAGATTTCATCAATTGATCAAAAATCACACATATATCATCATAACCTCCATTTGATCGAGGTAGAACAATTAATAATTCCTTAGAGATTTCCTACCACTTCCACGAATGAACATTTAAGGACTTGAGTAAACCACTGAGAACACAGTGCTGGGAGAACATATTCTGGAAGATCAATTAGTAAGACACAAACTCTACAACTGCACACTTCAACCCATGCCACCTAAACTGACCTCTTAATGAATGATAATAATTTTTAAATCAAGGATTTACCTATAATGGTGAATAATGGATGTCTTTGAGAAGCATATCATGGATCAAAAAAGGAACAAAACTCCTTCCCTGAAATAAGACTCAGTTATTTTGATCCTAAAAAATGATCAGGGGCCTCCCCACAAACAAAATAGACATTCTAGACCTTCAACATGACTTATGAAAACTAGGACTATCCCATATTTTCACTAGATATGACAACCACATCATCTTAAAAATAAAACCTCTTTACCCCAACATCTCCCATGTTTAGGTGAAATATTTAATGATCTTCCATTACTCTATAAGAATCACCAGATTCACGGACTACAATCACTACACCACTTCATTATTAGCTGATCAACCGTGAAATTATCCTTTCTAGGTGTATATAAAATCTCAATGTTTTAATCCTATATGAACTACTTCCACCGATGTTGGTGTAAGTTCATGTAACGTTTGGAGAGAAAAAACCTTTTTGATATTATGATTAGTGAAGACAAAAAATTTATCGCCTCTGGGGAAATGTATCCAAAGAATTAGGAAAAATATCAATGCCACCAAATCTAGATTATTCATGGAATATTTATTATCTTGGGGATGTAACTATTGGGCCCCATAAGATTCTCCAGATGTTTATTGCATCAGAACACACCTGAACCCAAGAACTAAAGAATCATTGAAAAAAATAAAACTAAACATCTCTTATGAAAAGATAAATAAATGGAGCACTGAACAATGTAAAATTCATATACTTAATTTTTTTTGACACTGATCCAACTAAAATAATGGTTGATCATTTAGGGATAATAATTAGAGGAGTTGAAATGTCATTGAAATCTTCTATGAACCTAATATAATGAACAATAATGAAATGGAAACATCACTCCTCTTCTATTAGCTTGGGTGATTCCTAGGATAGAAATCATTTTATCTGGTATAGATCCACAATTACTCCATACAGCTATTGAACATTCATCAAGAAAAAGACTTCCCGTGCCCTAAATTCACACTTCAGAAACTTCTAAAAAAATGAATCATAGGGAAGAACACCCATACTGGAATGCATATGAAGTGTATTTTCCCCCTAATATATAGAGTACACAAGTATGTCATCAATGAAAACAACCAAAAACATATCATGGATCTTATGAAACACAACATTCATTTACCCCTTGAAGATAGATAGACTATTCATAAAACCATATGACATTACAAAAAAGTCATCAATCAAATGAAGATAATGAAATGTAATTTTCAAGATATCATCATATTTCATGAAAATTAAATGATATACTAACCACAAACCAGTCTTTGAGAACTAAATTTCAGCCTTCATTGGATCAAATAAATCATCCACCTAGGAATAGGGTAGAAATTCATCAATATCACTTAGTTTAGGTGAAGATAATTGATACTCAACTATAAACTTACAT
Organism: Viscum album; assembly: GCA_963277665.1. Taxonomy (NCBI): domain Eukaryota; kingdom Viridiplantae; phylum Streptophyta; class Magnoliopsida; order Santalales; family Viscaceae; genus Viscum; species Viscum album. Next base: position 1,732,046,882 of record OY728161.1, on the reverse strand, counting down.
AACACTTCTTCCTAAAAAAATGTGTGCACCCCATGGTGAAACACAAGGATAAACAAAAACACACAACATTAGACTATTGAGTTGTATATTCAGCTCTTATAACTCATAAGGCTCTATCCTACATAGAGATATCACGATATGAGACACACCTTGTTGTACTTTGGTCCTGGACTTGATCTTTTGTCGATGGGTTAACGCTACGACCTCCTCTAGAAATACATATGTGTACTCTTTTACGACCCTAGAAAAAGACAAATATTAATCATTTCATAAACTCAGCATCATCTCATCCATCATGGATAATAATGATGGAACATGCCTGTTACTCATATGAGGGTCTCTCTTGGTAGAAAACATTGTTTTCTCGCCATCACCATTGAAGAACACAACCTACCTCTTAAAAAATTCATGATATACGACATTGAATAAAACCTATATATTTTGAAGATGATAGAATATTTTAATGTTCATAAATAAAGGAACCCCCCCAAGATAGGTTCTTCCCCAACACTAGTTCACAGTCTCTAAATATATCAAACTAGTCATCTCTATCTCCAACTAGAATAGTCAGTACCAAGGAAACTAGATTTTCCTATAGATGAAGTATCAAACATGGAAAAGGTCAAGAGATATAAAGGATTTTGTCACTCCTAGATTAATAAACTCATGAACACAAGTATAAAACAAGAAAATGGTACCTTGAAAGTCATTTGGCTTTCACAGTGAAGGATATCCTAAAGCATGAAGCTGACCACGACCTACTCCATGGCCTCTCTAACCATTCTGATGACCACCTCCATAGTGTAACTATTATCTATGAGGACTTATAACATCCCATGGTTTCCTATACTAACCCCATCTAATATATACTTATTCTAAATCAGGGAAACCAACTGCTTCTGCATTAGCTGAAACTATAATAATAGAGGAACCTAAATTAAAACAATGAGAACTTGATGAGTACTCATAAAAACTGTTCACTCTCGCCGATAATGATATAGTCAACCATAAGAAGAAAAAATATGTTTTATAGCTTTTAATAGTCCTATGAGATTCCACACATGGATAAATAATATAGTGAGGGCTGGGACCTACCCCTGTTTGATTGGACGATCTTCTATATAATGATTGGTATTCCCGGACAATAACACTTTCCCATAAGGAATAATGATGACTCCCCTATTATGGTGATATTGTTTTAGCTAAGGTAATCATGATGAACTATTATCTTTCCAATAACTTGAGGTGTTTCATCATCATAAACAAGGTCATGTGTCACCAGACCCCAGGATGAATAGAATCCTCAATATGTGTTTCCCACGACTCCCCATCTAGAAACTATTATGAATCATATCAAAAATGGTTCTTGGAACATATCCCTACCTATTTATTATAATATCTCTCCTGAAAAAGGGTAATCAGGTCATAGATATTGGCTGCCTATAAGGTAAAAGAAATATACTCATTAGTAAACTGGTCATGGAAATCCTCCCATGAGACTACCGAATCGTCACGATCCCGGAGGAATAAGAACCACCAATCCCTCGTTACCCCATGCTACATTATAACAAAAAATGATACCTAGTTCTCTTTCTAATAAAGGATTGAACTGAACTGTTTATCAACCTCCTCTTACTCATCTTCTGTGACTGTATATAAATCGGATCCATCATACTTGATTAGACCCAGGCACTGATCCTCTTAGAGTTTCTTCCCGCACATGTAGTCATCGTCAAACTCTACACTATAGTGATCTACTGAAAACACTTCTTAAATATCTTTTGTGAAAACATGACTAGAACATTGAACTATATATTTCACTGCAAAAGATCAAATAGTTAAATCTCCTAAACCAATAATATGGAAGACATTAAATTAATTAATTTTTTATTTATTTTTATAAACATTAGTTTAAACTGTCCCAATGCATACCTATTCAATCACAGGTTCAAGAAATAATGATGAATGATTTTTTATAAGGTCTCTACCCTACAACTCGAAGCACCTCATTTATTATTCAGTGCAAGATTAAAGGTCTGTGTATCCGATAATAGATGGCCCTAAATACCCATGTCTCATTTTGTTTCACTAGTTTTTAGTGCATGTTAATCTTAATTGATATTGATTCCCTACTATCCCTTGAATGCTCACCCATGCATTACTCTAAACTCAATCTTATCACCCATAAAGAGTTCTGATACCACTATGTCGTGACCCCCTCCCCACAATGTGTACCCCTTTTGGGATGACAATCAGGTAAGAGAGATACAAACACCTAAGTCATGCCTATGGTAGTCCATCATTTAGTGGCTAGAACTAAGGTCATAGTAAACACGCAGATGGGTGGAATTTTCCTATAACTGAACACACGAGAAAGATAAATGCATGATATTCACAAACCAAATTCTGTACAGAAACCAATATAAAATTAATACAATGTTCTAATTTGTAATATCTTAAAAAAAATACTACAAATGAATGTGAAATATCATGTGTGAATTGAAATTTAAAGACTACAACGACCATGAACCCAAAATAGCTCCTGTTAAACCCGAAGCCAGTAGTATCCATCATGATCACCAAACTTCCCCAAATAAATTGAAAAATTGTTAATATATAAGTAGGGAGAGTATAATGGTATACTCAATAGGATCATACCTAAATTATCTCAAGGAAAATATAAATAAATCATCCTAACGAAAAGTTAACAATAAGGGAAACTAACTCATCACCTATACAGGTATAATTTGTACAATGTCTCACTATAGATATTATTACAAAGCACCTCATATAATATTATATAATGTAATCTAGAATATATTGTGTACCCCGCTACTACTTCCCTAATAATTGTCCAATGTTCCACTATATCACATGTTATGAGCTTCTCTCTCCCAAAATTCATACCCACATACACCTGGGAGAATCGCCACAACATGAACCTCATGCACCCTGAAGCCATATCCACATGAGAAAATGAATCTATGTAGTTTTCATGAAGCCACCACATCGTGTATAACATGTATAATACCTAATGTATTATAACAAAATAATTTATAGTTTATACACCGAGTAATAATCCTCAACCCATTACATCCAATACACATTATACCTATAGTAGTCCATATAAACTATATCCAGAATACATGTTTATAAAATAACCACAAGCCATTACATCCCTCAACACACTTATTACTTTATAACCGGACATTGTGCATACCATAATATGTAACTACCTAGATATGAGAACATGACCAAAGGGGGGTAGTCAACCATCCATCCAACAACCAAGATGTTTGTGACACCACCCCGAGGGCATAGAATCCATCACGTGCTAGTTTCCCTAACCTACTTGGTTGATTAACTGATAGAGATAAAATATATGAAATAACATAGCCTACAACCACACTATAGGAGTAACCTGGTCTGAGACTCAACTGTAGTTAACCTCTGTCGAACTCCCGGATGCCTCTACTATGACCAAATATCGAATGAGCATACGAAAATTTATGGAGCTATATTAAATTATTTTATTCCATTTCATCAGTTTCAATTTACAATAATAAATTCATTAAACACTAATTAACCATTAAAAATTTCCACATTACATTGATATAATGTTCTATTCCCTCAGGGTAAAAGAAAACTGAGCCCACATCTTCTCAAAATTATAACCTCAATATTGAAACCATGCAAGCTAAAACCCAATGGGTTAAACATTTATTCGTTTCATAACATCATTAATTTACACATTACTAGGTAATATGTAACTTCATAACCCTAGAATACTAGAGCTAGTGTATTATTTTAAAACATTGGCATGATTACAAGGAATAAAATCCCAAAGTACTGATCAATTTATCCGTCTTTCAAGACCAGATTATATTCATGATTTCAATAATATATTGGGAAAGGATAATAAAACATGAAACATGATAAAATATAAAAAAACAATGTCCTTGAAAACTTATTCAGTTTTTTCTTTATCATAACATTTGGAATGGAAAATAAGAGAGGGGTTACCATGAATTATCAATAATGGTATGTAATTTAGTGAAAGATATCATAAACATAAACATTAGGCATGCTGATTAAATGAAAACACATGCTATAAATAAACTAAAAATGAAAAAGCATACATAGATTTGTTCATAGTGGGAAGATCGTGGAATGTATAAATTGGATAACCAATAAAAGGAATGTATATTATTTGGATCTCATTTATCTGTAACGTGAACCATCATACCATGGATACAGTTTATTTATAAAGGTATACACTCGTCTAATTATGTTTTCGAAATAAACTCAAAGGGTTGGTAACAAACTAGTTTGTGTCATGATACTTGTGGATGAATTAATGACATATAGTTGGCCTCACCCATCACTTAATGTCTACAACATTATTTTAAAAATGTTTAATTCTAGATAAAATGCCTTATAATTTTCCTTATTGATTAGAGGTTTAAAATTCATCAATATTTCCACAGTTAAAAAATCACTCAAAATAAATATTATATGTAAAGGGGTACATGAGTAAGAAAATATTTATATCCATTATAAAATAATTTTGATATTTAGTAGGAAGTTAATTTCAAATAGAAAATTATCTAAAGTGGGAAGTAGATTCCCCACATAAAAATGATTAGTTTCACAATAACAAGTTTGTCTCAATTTAATGTAAATTGATATGAAGTCCCTTATGACATTGCTATCAATTAAACCACATGCCCAAAAACTAATAATAGTAAAATGAATCATTTTATACCATGAATATAAAGATAATAATGATATTATATATTAAATGTCATCATATATACACCATATACAAGAAATAAGTTGCGAACCACGGAAATCTCACCAAAATAAAACTGAGATTAGAAACCCCTTACAATGAATTTATCATTAGAGTGAAGAAAAATAAATTAAATAATTATGTGTGACAAATAAAAATCCACACAATGTAATTATGTTTACTATATAACAAAATCAATGGTCATTCACACATATTTTGGGAGAAAACATATCCAATGACTGAGATGTTTAACTCAATGAATAGAAATTGAATAAAGAAATCCCTTAACTCGGGTTCGACATCCATAAAAAAATTTCGAATGATCTATTTAATAGTTTGAAAAGTTGTAATAATTTATTATAGAATAAAAATCATGTTTATAACACAATATATATTATTCTTATAGCATTTGAACACATTTATTAATAATATTTTTGTATTTCCATTGTTTTTGGTGTGTTTCTTTAATGGTTTCCACGTTCGGTTTATTATATAATTCATTCTTAAAAAATAATAATATATAAGTGATAAAATAAATATATTTATATCGTTTTATTCAATTAAATGTGATTGTTTTTTGAGAAATATGAACTCATAGGCTCTAATATTGAGAAATCCAAGAGCAACACAATACATAAAGAGGGTATTTTACATTTATCCCAAATTATAAAATGCATCAAGTAATCAGAAAAAATGCTCAGTCACATGCATCTTTCATCCAAGATACATTTGTTGGAAAGCCCATTTGCAATATAATTTCCTTCCTAAAATGTGTCTGTGACAATGTGATTCATGTTGGGTAGCCTTTGCAGGCAGTTGATCCATTTATCGGACAGTTTGCATGATAGTTGATATTGATTCACCCACACCACCTGCATGAGCACTCTGAATCACACTCGAAATAAATATTATTCCATTTGTTTTGGTAAACTATGTCAAGGACCCTGATAAACACCATCATTTAATCCTCAAAGGCAATATCATTCCCACAAAGGCCATTACAACATTTCGAAAATTCACTTTGGGAGTCCCTGAAGATCACCACAAAACATGATTGTCTAAGAATTCCCTAGGAGGCCCCATCTATGTTATATTTCAACCATCCATTGAAGGGGGGGATACATACATCTCCATTGTTCTCCTTGGCTTCAGAAATGACACTACAACCAGCAACCACCTTAAAATCAGTAGCTCCCTCATTGAGTTGTAGTAGGTTACATTGAGCATTATGCTAGCCACTATAATTTCAGTTGTAATATCTAAAAGAGTTGAGGATTCATGGGAATTTTCATGTCGATGCAAAATAATGTTACATTCCTTCCAAATAGAATGAACGAATTTGGCACAAGGGACCCATAGTAATGTGGTGAGATACTAGGACTATTGTATACAGAACATCGCCTGCAGGAATTCCAGAAATGAAGTAGCGATGGGAAGTGGCAGCTCAAATGCGTGGGGAGACAATTTACATATGGAGGAAGTAGTATTGCATGAAATGAATAAATGATCAACATCCTCATGGTTTTGGTGGAATAATGCACACATCGAGTAGAGACAAATCTGACCCTTCTTGAAAATATCATCCAATAGAATCCTGTTGTGAAAATTCCTCTAGAGTAATGTGAATCCAGATGGGAGAAACAATTTTTTGTTAAAATAACCAATCAAATTTTCATCACCCGACATCAGACTCTTATAGAATGATTTAGAATCCAACACACCACTTGACGACCCTTCCAATGATAGCATGTCAACCTAATTAATAAAATCATAGTCCATAATAATTGATGGAATCTCTTCTGGATGGTCCACAAGATATTCAAGCCAATCATTGATAGAAACAATGTTTTCAATATTTAGTTAATCAGAGTTGATACACTCAATAATAGGGGAACCAGTCCAATTGGAGTTTTAGAAGTAATGTGAGGAAACCCTTTTGACAACCCAACATGATTTTCTCATTGTGAATTAATAATAGAACATAGCCCTTGCCAAATCAATGAACCAAGATAACCCTGTATCCCTGAGATAATTCTTGAAAGGATCTTATTTCTATGAAAATCCAAAGAGGAAAAATTCATATGATTATGGTTATAGAGAAACATTTCCTGCAGTGCCAGATTGAAATAAATAAGGTTCTCGATGTCAAGACATCCTTGCATGATAGGCAGACATCATTTTATACAGTTTGCTGTGATGAGCTTTAGTTCCATCAGAATTCCACTCCCAACAAAGATCCTTATCATTGATTTGAGAGTTATGACAACATATTATGGCAACATGTAAACCATTAAAGGATACATAAGTTCTGAAATAATGACTTGTTTGATAAGGAAAACATGTCCAGACATTGACAAAGACTATAACTACCAATAGGAAAGATTTTTTCAGAAATGGGTTAGGAAATGTGAAAAGTGTGATGCCATTAGTTTTCACCAAAACATTGGAACACCATGATAAGTGAGCAGAAGAGATAACTCTCGAAGACCAAGAATATTGATGAGTTAGTTCTTTCGTGTATCATGAATAATTTTGACAAATTATATGAAAGAATTTCCCCATTTAATTTCTTGTCCTAGGACACTCTCATAATTTTGTAGAGCCAGTTTTATGTCATCTATGTTTTTCCTATCTTTCTAGGTAAAAACCACAATATCGTCAGCAAAAAATAAATGATAAGGGGCAGAGATACCTCAAGCTTTATTTATAGTGGATATCTTCCCCTCGTTCACCATATGATGGGAAGTATGCTCAAATAATATTTGTAAATTGATAAATTAATGGCAGAGAGGAGGTACCCTGCCTTACACCCCTCAAACAAGTGAAATAGCCTTCTAGAGACCCATTTACCAGGATAGAGATACCTGATAACTCAATTAGAATTTCAATCCTTTTAACAAACACCACATTGGAAGTAAATCTATGAAGGAATTGGATAATGGATCCCTCATCCATCATATAAAATAATTTTAGAATTTACATTTTAAGAGACACATTTCCACCCCATGATGCCTTCCTAAGAAGATTAAAACATTCTGAAGTAGTGAGAAGGTATTCTTCTATGATTTTTCCTTTTACAATTCAAAACTGGTTCCATGATATGATTTTCTCAGTGACTTGAGAAATCCTATTTTCTATAATCTTTTTAAAGTCTTTGTAAACATTATTAACCATTGAAAAATAAATGTGAATTCTAACTCTCCATGAGTTTGGTATAAAATGAAACAAAAAATCTTTTTCTTTGAAGGCATTGAATTGACAGACCATTGATGATGATTTTTTTACTTAATAATAAAATGAGAAGATGAATGATTTTGTGTTTCATTTACAATAATCAAAGCAATATTATAGTATTATATATACTAGAGCTGACATGTATCAATACATAAGAGGTATGGATATGGTAGAAATGAAAAATAATTTTAAAGAGGGGAAGAAGGTATCATAACTCATGAAAATTTCGCTTCAAATTCTACCTTAAAGATCATGGATGTGGTCTTTTAGTGATACCAGAAGTACTAGAATGTGGAAATGGATAAGTATGAGGGAATTTGCTAGAGATATTTTTAGGAATAATACTTAGTCAGAAAAAAAATAGGATGGAAGAATCCATCTTTTATAATATAGGTGAGAAGTTAAGTAGATAATGCATAAATTATTAAAATATAAAAACTTTATTATAGGGTTAATGACATTATAATTAAATAAAAAGAATAAGATAATGAATTTTTGACCTAATATTTATATATTTGGTTGTCTTAAATAATTTTTAGATTTTAAAATAATCTAATTAAATATTATATTCATTAAAATAAATATTTCTCTAATTAAACACTATTTGTAACCTTTGACATTGAAAATAAAAAACCGGGTTTCAATTTAGAATAAAACAATTTATTATATCATATAAATATCATATAGCTTATCAAATTCTTGAATTATATTAAATATATGAAATTATATTTTTTTAATTATTTTTAATGTCATTAATATGATTTATTCATTAATTAAATTAATACTCCACCGTCAGTGTGGAAACCATTATGGTATTTATTTGATGTCCAAAATTTAGTAATAGTTTTTTTGAGAAATATAATTTAAATATTTATAGAACTACTATTCTAGTTTTAATGAAACCATAAGAAAAGCTCACATTCAAAATTATATACAAACCAATGATTGTAGTGTGAAAACATAGTCTTACTCGTAAATATAATATTCTAAATGTCTTAAATTTATTCTTGTGGATCCAAAGTATGGAAAAAAAAGAAAAAAAATTAGATAATGGTCAATGAATATTTAAAAAAAATTCTTTAGTGAAAATATGTCTAATGTAATAAATCTAATAATTTTAATTAAAATCATTTTATTTATTTATCGTATTCTGGAACACACTTTACATGAGCATTTAATAATCATTAATGTTAATTATTTCCTATATAAATATTAAAAATAAATTACTATCAAAAAACTAAATTAATTAGGTTCAAAATAAAATTATAAATTCATTCATTATGTATATTCACTCTTATACATAACAAGACATCTTATAAGATTTGGTATATATTATTTTCTTACTTTTAAGAAGCATTACACAGACATTTCAATAAAACTCAAGTAATATAAAACTAAAATTCAATATTAAAAACCAAATAAATCGATAATTAATAAAAATTAATAAATAATTCATGAATAAAATTTATCACCCAATTATTATTTATACGTTACCAATTAAATTTTAGTTATTACATATTTTAAATTCAATTTTATTTCATAAGAATTTCATTGTGATGTGACAAAAAATACTAGATTTTTTAAAAAACTATAATTTTTACTATCAATCAAAAAACAAACTCTTTCATAAAATTCACAAAAATTAAACAGACCCTTTATTTTGTATTTTTCATTCCAAAAATGAACTACATTTCATGGAAATAATTATATTAAAATGATATATTTAAATTAAAAAAAACAGTTTAATTGAAAAATATAGTTTTAAATATTAAAACTAATTTTATAACACACTGAAAAATTAACTTGTGTCTTTTAAAATTTTCCTAAAATTAATGGACAATAAAATATTTTTTTTTGGAATTAATTTTATGAAATTAAGTTTTCTTTTAAAAAGAATAATTAATTATAAAGCTGTAAGTAAATATGTATTACTCATAAAAATATGAATAATTAATTTTTAATTTTTATAATGTTTTATTCCATTTATAAGGATCCAAAATATTATTAATACCTTCATTGGTGATATTACTATTACTAAGGCCATATTACTATTCATAATGTTAATAGTACTATTTATTAGGGTAATTACTATTCATGTGGGTCAAGTGACTATACACCAAAAACGTATGTTGATCTTATGATACTCTATTTATTTTTCTTGAATACTATCGTGTTTATACGTTTTTCAAAAATCAAATCAATGAAGTGGAAAAACATTTTATATTGTCTTGGTTAAAACTTTTTGTTCCATAGAGACTCAATGTTTTAATGCATTCAACATTAAATTGATTTGTAAACCATTGGGGTGTCACATTCTCCCCTACATAAAATAATTTCGTCCCCAAAATTATAGAATGTTACCTCATTAAACAATTTGGGTAGTTCTTCATTATAAATTCTCCAAGATCTAATGTCGCCTCTTAAATTTTATGATTTTTACAAAGTACCTTCCCATATTGAGTCGTCTGATTCCTCAAAACCTATTCTTTAGTGTTTGGAATTTGGACATGCTCTTCAAGGAATCATATGTAATGTTCTAATTCTATTCCTTTATCATTTACTATATGGTTTTTGTTTTTAATGTTCATCCCTAATAATGTTATGTGGAACACATTGTGCACCTTTGAAAATCTATGTGTCATTACCAAATAATAATAAATTTATTAAAATTTGACTAGAATTTTAAAAGGACAAATGTACATGGGGCTCAAATTTCCTTCCTTAACAAATATTATAACACCATTTATTGATAATTCCCATATCCATCATTTATAGATCGCACTAAATTTAGCACTTGGAAATCCAAAATATATTTAGAACTCCGTGATCCAACATCCGTAATGCATCAACTACCTTATTTTTCTTTTAATAAACATTAAGAAGCTCTAAATTTTCACATTCCAAACATTTTAATAACATCATCATGTATCCTCTTGAAATATGGTAATAACTCAAATTACCATATAACCTTATTAGAAACATTTATTCATCCTTACACATGAAATTGGATATATTCCCTATATCAAAAAGTACTATAAACTCCATTAATCATAGTATAAAACACTTGCCCTCAAGACATTAATCAGTTCCAAGGTAGTTAGCATTTATACAAATCAATAATTTCTTCATCATTATCTCAACATCATAAATATATTTAGGCTATTCATTCCATCAATCATGTGTTTCCCAAAATGAATAACTGTTTCTGAATATATTATCTTTGAACCATTCAACTCATGGTCTCAAATACTTAATGAAGACGTAATAAATTAAAATCCTCATATACACCATAAGTATTATAACTAGTACATTTATGATAAAATATTGAAATGACATGATTCTTGAATAATCATATTAGTCATTTCACTTTATCTATAGATGTATCATAACATGATCATTATTTTATAAAATCATTTGGGTTTTAATAAATTGACTCATGGGATAGTCATTCACATAGAGTTTTTTTGCCTTTCCATAAAAGCATTGTACATTTGAAACCATTTTCTTACCATTAAAATCATGAACATGGTGTCCTTTTTCTCCACGCTTATGACAAACTATCTTTTCCATCATGCAATTATAATTGTGCTTCTTTATGTAGTTCTCACATGTGGGAAAGCCTTTATTTTCCTTTTCCTATTTATTTTTCTTTATCTCTTCCATTATATTCTTCTCATGATTACCTTCAAAGATATAGGACACAGATAATTATTTACATATATTTTTAACACATGATATTATTTCCATATATGATGATGATAGATGAGAGACTATCTCCCTTAAAAATATTACCTTAGGACCCTAAGATATATAATCCTTATTACACTTTGCATTAGTTCTATTGATGATGTTATAATTATTTTTTATGGGTGCCATTGCAAGTCAATTCCATACAACTTATTATATAATAAAATTATGATCATTCGGTAACTCAAAACATTGTATAATACATACCATGAATTTTGGCATCATAAATCCTAGAACTATATACACTGGTTACTTTGGAGGGTATAAATCCTTAATAAAGGATGGTAAATTTAACATGAATTTTACTAAGAATATCCACGGGGATTTTCAAACCAAGTGTTTATTATGGCCTATTTTCTTGATCTAGGTTCCCTCGAGTCATGCCCAAAACACCTTGTCAAAGTCATTTCTCCTATGTATATCTATTCCAGAACTACATCAACTTTTAAAATTCAAACAAGGATTTATTTTCTAGGAATATCCACACAAAATATTATTTACAGAAATTATAGGATTTCTTGTCCGTTTATCTTCAATATCTATCTTAGGGCTTTGTCCAGTACTATATGTTATCTGAATCTAGTTTCGATTTTTTCTACTAGAAATCCTCTGACACTAACTATATTTCCCCAACCCTAGATGCCTAGATTTGGTTCATTATATTAATACATTTTCATGACTACAAGGAATCAAATACCTAAGGAAATATCATTTAAGTAATCTTTTAAGGCAATATTACATTCATGATACCCATAATACATTGGGAATGGAAAATGAAACATGACATATAATAAAATTAAATAAAATTAAATAATAGAATTTTTTTCAATGTTTTCTTCTTGAAATCATAGGTAAAGGAAACATATGAATGTTTCGAGAACATATTATAAGTAAGGGTAAGTAATAAAAAATATGTTTTCATAAACATAATCATTATGCATGGTGGATAACTGAAAAACACAATCCTTCAATAAAGTAATAACGAAAAATCATATATAGATTTTATCATAGTGAAAACCACATTGAAATTAATAATTTATTTATAAAAATAAAGAATTATTATTATTTGAATGTCAGTTATCAAGAAAACAAACCATCAAACTGTTGATATTATGTAATTATATGGGTAGAAACCCGTTAGATTATATTTTGGAAACAAACTCGATGGGTTTGTTTCCAAGTAGATTGTCTGATTAGAATTATTGATGTATCATAGGGCTATAGAAGTACCTAAACATCACTAAATGTACCAATATTTTTATACAATTTTTTAATTCCTAAAAAATATTCCTTATAAATTTATTTATTGAGTAGAGGATACAGATTCATCAACATTTCCATAGACGAAAGAACATTTAAAATAAATATCGTAGGTAAAACGGAATACACCTAAGACAATAATCATATACATTATATATTTTTTGATATTTAGTAGGAAAATAGTTTCAAATGAAAAATCACCTCAAATTTGTAGTTGATACAACACATAAAAATTATTAGGTGGAGAATAACATGTAAGTCTCTATGAAATGGAAATTGAGATGATGTCCCTTACCACATTGTGTTTAATCGAATCACGTGACCAAAAATTAATAGTCAAAAAATTAATCATTTATTGTTGTTAATATAAATTTAATCAAGATATTATATATCAAATGATAGAATACATACACTTTATAAAAAAATAATGGCGAATAATGGAAATCTCACTGAAAAAAACGTGAGATGAGAAACCCCTCAAAGATCGTATCAATAGTTGGGGGAAATATCAGTGAAATAATTATTTGTGAAAAATTAAAATCCAAAACAAATTAGTGGGTATACTGTGTAAAAAAATCTTATTTCAATCATAAATATTCTTGGAGAAAACATAACAATTTCCATAGATGTATGACTTAATTAATAGAAATTGTGTTGAGATATCCCTTACCTCGGGTAAGACTTCCATAAAATTTGTTCAAACATATTGTATATTTTATTTAATAGTGTTAATAATATATTATAAAACTAAAATAATGTTTATAATAACTTACATATTTTTTTAATAGCATTTCTACCCACATATTAATAATATTTTTCTATTTCCATTGTCTTGGGTGTGTTCTTTTTGAGGGTTTTCAAGGTCAGTTTATTATCGCCTTCCTTGCCAAAAGAAATAATAATATAGAAGAGTTATAATATATATTTTATCATAAATATAATCCTTTTTCATGTAAATTTAAACATTCCATTATTTGGGTAAAAAATTGTCAATAAGAATCAGTGTCCACGAAGGCGTTGAAATAACACAACACAAATGACGATTTTGTTATTAAAAAATAAAAGGAGTATATGAGAGATTTTATTATTCATTTATCATATAAAAAAATTAACTATAATATATATTTCAGATATAAAGTATTATTTTATAAGAGGTATTTATAAGATATCATTGAGAATGAATTATAAAGTGAAGAAGAATTAATCATACCACATGAAAATTTGTCGTGCAAGAAATTTTTAACGCACTTGGAAGTGGATTTTTTTTGATAATAGAAGCACTAAAAAGTGGTAAGGGATGATTAGTATGAAATTTTTTATAGCTTTAATGAATAATAAGGCTTATTTTAATGAAAAAATTTTATGGGGGAAGACTACATTTATACTTGAGGTGAGTGGTTAAATAGAAATTACATAAATAATTAAAATATAATAAATGTATTAATGGGTTAAAGACATTAAAATGGACTAAAAAGAATGGGATATCACATTTTTGAAGAATTTTTGTTTTTTTCTATTATTTTATTGGTTTTTAAATATTTTAGATAAACATTATGTTCATGAAAAATGATTTTGACAAATTAAACAATATTGATAACTTTTGACACAAAAATAATAGAAATGTTCTCAAATTCAAAATAAATATTTTATTATATTATATAATTATCATATAAATATTAGGAATTATTTAATTATCTTATAAATGTAAAAATATATTTATTTTATTAATTTTAATATCATTAATTTTTTTATTCAGAAGTTATATTAATAACACATCCTCTTTGTAAAATCCATTATGGTATTTATTTATTTTTAAAAAATTAAAAATAAAATTAAATGAGAAATATAATTTTATAATTTTTCCAAATACTTTTACTTTGCAAATAAAAATCTTGGAAAACCTCACATTGAAAATTCTTTATAATGTAATGTTTCTAGTGTGAACACCTTGTCTTATTTTTAATTAAATATTCTAAAGGACTAAAATTGGTTCTGGTGTGTTGAAAGAGCCCCAAAATGAATAAATAATATATAATGGTATATATTTACTTACAGATTGTTTTTAAAAAAATATTTCTCATTTAATAATTCTAATATTTTTAATTAAATGTATTTTATTTATTTTTCTTATTTTTGAAAATTCATAACATAATTCTTTCATAAGATTTAATGATAATTATTCCATATATATAAATTTAAAATAAATTACTATCAAAAAATAAATATATAAGGTTAATAATAAAATTATAAATTCATTAATTATATATATTCACTCTTATACATAACAAGACATCTTCTAAGATTTTTTATTTTGTCTTTTAATTCTTTACAAAATCATTGAATAAACATTTGGATAATACTCATGTAATACAACACTAAAATTAGAAATTAACATCCAATGAAATTAATAATACATAATGTTAATTAAAATGTCATGAAAATATCTTTTAGAACTCAATTATTATATATAAGTTACCAATTATAACATTTTTAGTGTTGTGTTGGGAATACATCATCATTTTCATAATGATTTTTAAAATTATCCGGAAAATAATAAAATTTTCATGTTATAAAATAATTATATAAAACATTTCACTTGTAGTATAATTATTTTGTTATTAAATATTTTAAATAAATATTTATCTCATAACAATTTCATTATGATGTGATAAAAAATATTATATTTTTAAAAATCTGTATTTTTTACTATTCTCCAAAAATTAAACTATTCTATAAAAACAAAAAAAAAATTCACCATGACCATTTCGTGATATATAGAATCCAAAAATGTACTAAAATATATAAAAATAATTATATATATATATATATAATTTACTTTTTTATTTAAATCATCCTTTACATGAAAAATATAGTTTTTAAAATTAAAACTAATTTTATAACACCCTAGAAAATCAAATGAGGAATTATAAAATTATCATAAAATCACAGGAAAAAAATCCTTATTTAGGAATATATTTTATGAAAATCAAATTTATTTTATATAAATTTATTAATCATAATATTTTAATTAATTATTTATTACTCCCAAAAAAACCGACCCTTAATTATTACATTATAAATATTTCTATTTCATTTAGATGGTGCCTAAATTTTATTTATAATTTCATGGGTGAGGTTTATATTCATAATTGTAGAATTACTATTCTTAAGTGTAAAATTACTATTCATATGGGTACATTATTATTCATATGGGTCAGGTTACTATTCAAAAAATGTATGTTGATCATATCAGACTTAGAAAATCTTATTAAACATAATTGTTGATGTTAGATTTTCAAAATTCAAATCATATTAGAAGAAAATATATTTTTATTATCTCGGTTCAAAAAATTATTGGCTATGTTAAAAAAATTCCTAAGATTCATTTTTTATATTTATTAAATATTAATTTTTTTCAAAATATTTAGATTGTAACATAATCTAGGAAAATAAACAAAAGAACCAAAAAAGGCCAAAAACAGATCACATCTATCTACCTCGAGCAGTTGTTAAAATAAAGTAGATAATCAAACCTCATAGCTACTATAATAAAATAGACTCAAACAAGCATAAAACATTCATATCAATGGGTAAGCCCAAATTCCTCCCATTCCATCATCTTTAGTGTACTCCTCGACAATGACATGCATATACCAATGCATCTGGTCCAACCAGGTGTCAAGCACTGCTACAACATCTAGGCCTCCAACCACTCATTCCAAAACATCCATATAGTCTCATCTATCCAAGCCTCAAAATATCACATCCCATGTTTCTAAAAAATGCTTCTTTTTAAAAAAATAAATGTGTTGTGTTATACGCATCCCCTAGTTGAAGCACATCACGATCTATCAAAGAAGCTTTTTAGAAAGAAATTATGAATAGTACCATTTAAAATTTGACATTTTATAAACCATATATTCCAAAATAGACTTCATTTTTGAAATCTTAATATCAAAATTTTCGTAGAGTGAAATTTTGGTAATTTTCTGGAAGGATTCAATTTTCGATGAATAGTGAAAAATACTACATTTTAATTCAAAACTGCCTTTTCCTCTAATTTATTAATATTGTTATATTATAATTTTTAATTGGATTTTTTTTTAATTTCATTATAATTTTATCTTTTAATACAATTATGGTCATTGGATGTAATTTCACACTTAAATTGTACATAAACACCTGTGAATTGGTTTACACATATTTTTTCTTAAAAACCAGTTTCTGGTTTTGACAACAAGAATTGATTTTAAATTAATTACAAAAACATCCATGTTTTAAATTTGTAAAAATGGATTCCATATTTGAAATAATAAGGTCCAAATTGTTTAAATATGTACATTTTTTGGGAGATTATGAATAGTAACTTGAGTAATTGTTTTATTTATCATGTAAAAATAGGTAAATCTGGTAAATAAGGGTAATAAATAATAATATAATACTAATAAACAACCCTAAAACATTTCCTAATCCTTTTGAAAGATATATTTCATACTAAGGAAATCCTTGGGTCAATTTTGTGACCCCATTGTACAACATGGGTGTTATACTGACATGTCGTAAGAATTAACTTAAACTAAGTTAAATATTACATAAACATTCATCTATTAGTAAAAAAAATTTAATTCGAGTTTTATAATTGATATTTTCAACTATAAATATTAATTAGAAATATAAAATGATTGACTACGTAATAGAATTTTATTTCAAATTTTTTGATATTAAGTATAAATATACATTTATGATAAAATGATGTTTTAGTGATTACTTTATTAATGAATGATTCAATTAAATGGTATTATAAATATTAAAATGAATATTATTTGAACATTTTTATGCCATCCAAGTATTTTATGGATGATATTTACATTTCATATTTAAGTTAATTCCTTGGGTTCTATGTAATCGGGTTTTTATGACATTATCAAAAATCAATTCCTAAATATTGTCGAAATTGACATAAATTATTTTTTAAAACAAATAGTATTTATATTAATGATATATAATTACTAAAAATATAATAATAATACAAATTACTTATTTAATGTTACAAATTTCATTAATGATCCACTTATGGTTTCCTTCAAACTTTATATTAAATATAGTTACCATATGTGATGAAAATTCAAGAAGACATGGTTAGAGTTAATGTTGTTAATTAAGGGTTAAAGTTAATAGATAAGGTAAATTTAGGGATATAAAAATGTCTAAAACCTATTAGTTGAGTGGTTTTCAACTTAAAATAATCTTATATTTGAAATAATTTATTTTGGGACCATTTGAAATCAAAAATCAATTTATAATAAAATAATATTTCAATTCCATCGAAAAGTGACCCACCACCCTCTTAAAGAAGGGAACCACCTCTACCCACTTATTCACACCTCCATGAACCTTTAGAATAGAAACACCGTACCCAAATATCCTAAAAACATCCCTTAATTTACCATTTAGGAGACCCTTTAAGTTCAAAACCTACTTATGGAGTCCTTTTGTGCAAGTCAAAAGGGGACCCCTGAAGAAGAGGTAAGCGTTTAATCCCTTTTATTGAAAGTTACTTTCTTCATCTACTTCCTCATAATAATGTGTTACCATACTAAAATAATTACTCTTGATTATACTATATGCTGGTACTTTTTTATGATTATGGTTCAACCATATTCCTCTTATACCCATCCTACGAAAAAATATCACCCTGCATTGGTACGTATGGATTATCGTCTCCACACCATGGTGAAAAATACTTTTCATCTATACGTTATTTCAACGGGTATAATGGTGAATATAAATGATATAAAAATAAATATAACATGACATTAATTTTTTAAAAATTCATATTAAATTCGAATCCATTCCATTAAAAAATTAATGTACTCGTATGTACGTATGACTTAATGTCTACATGACACGATGAGACTCATCTTCCATGTTCACCATACAAGAATTGATAACAAAATATATATTATAAATAATTATGAAATATGTTACATAATAATGCTTCAAGAATAATATATATATAAATAAACATATATACATATATTTCTTTCATATACATCCATTCATATGATAAGAAAACTAAAAAATCATTCATGCGTACAAACGAACTATCGTCTCCATCAAGGGTGAATTACTATCCATTATATATATAATTTTTAAATTTATTTGATATATAAATAATAATATTATAATTTATTGAAGCAATTAAATCATGATCTATGTAATATGATCTACAATAACATGTCAAAACACATTTTATAATTAAAGCGATTATTAACCAAAATGATACATTAACATGAAATTGTTTATAATAGGGTAATATAAATTCATAAATGAATAATTCATGATATCATAAATATTATTATGAATCTAATATAATTTAATAATACAATCATACATGAGTTTCAAACAAATAAAGAGAGTATTACACTTAAGGTAAATTATTTCATCTCATTATTATTTCCTTGAGGCATATTGTGATGTTATGCACCTGGTTCCTTTTATATGGTGTATTTTCTACCTTTTGACTTGTTATATCCTGAATCTCATTAATTTCATTATATTATATTGTTTTCTTCATGATAATTATTGATAGATCCATATTAGTCATTTAATATAGTAATTTGATAAGGAATATTATTTGTTTTGATTATTTAATATGAGAAATACTTTGGACTGGCAATGGCGGGTGGAGCTTGGAATTTATATAGCTCTTAAATGCATTAACATGTTCTAATGGGACAAATAATATGAAAATGGGTTTTTACACTTAATTTTATACCATCTTGTGAATGGTCTTGGAAGTAATAGGTTTTCATGTTCTTAAGACATTAAATCCTTAAATAATGTATTTACCATCATCAATTTCAGTTATTATTTATCCATGAGATTTTTTATCGGCATATCAATTGATGTCATTCATTCATATTTTACTGATTTATGCCATATGTTTCAGTTCATTACTTTCCATATTATTTTTCCTTACTTTGTTTTTTTAATGGAAATTATTCTAATAAATTGACATTTCCATATAGATTTATTTGTGATTCTGTTGTACATTCTCTTAATGAGAATTTGATCTCACCCATATTATGTTTCTCTACCCAGGTAATGAAGAAGATAACTTTGATTATGCTTTCTATTATCCGGTGTATATTTTTTTATTTTGTGGCATTATTTATTTTGTTTTCCAAATTTACTATGGGTATCATGTTTGTAATATGGTTTTCCGTGACTTCTAAACTATACAGTCCTATAGGATTAGTTTCCTCCTAATTATTCTAATGAAATGAAATAATGCACAGGCTTCAAGTTATCTAAGGTCAGGGTGTTAAATTTTGTATCAAAGGTGGTTTAGCAATAACCATGAAAACTAGATTTATAGGAAATAGATTAGGTAACTTACCCTGATTCATAATTTGAGAATAAACATATAATAATTCACTCATTGTAACAAATGTTTATGACTTATAATGCAAAGATCTATAATAAGAAGAAGGAAGTTTCTATTTCTAAAGAAGATGTAGAAACTGATATCTTTAGAGTAGATACATCATCACATGATTCTTATCATAATGCACCACTCAATATCTTTACTGAATGAGATTATTGAGGAGGAAGTGAAGTCGAAATCTAGGGATGAATGAGGTAGTCTTAAAATTTTGGATGTGCCTATTTTAAAGGAATACAATGTTCTTTTTCCTATAGATTTACTAGGACACCCCCAAAGTGAGAAGTTGAGTTTTGTATTGATTTAATCCTTCATGAAAGGGAAATATGAAAAACTAACTATAGAATGAACATTATTGAATAAGTAGACCTAAAAAAACATTAAGAGTTGGGTGACAAGGGATTCATCTTCCCTACTGTTTCTATATGGGGATCTCATGTTCTCTGTATCAAAAAGAAAGATGTATAAATGAGGTTGTGTATTGATTATAGGGAAATCAATGTGATTTCAATAAATTAAAAGCATCATATATCTCGTATGGATGATTTATTCGATCATATTCAAGGATATTAATTCTTTTCGATGATTGATATGCATTCTGGATATCATCAATTATGGTGAAGTATGATTTCATTCAAAAGACATATTTTTCGAATATGGTATGGTCTTTAAAAATTGACAGTAATTCCTTTTGGATTAACTAATGTACCCTTAGATTATATGGATCTAATGAATAGATTATTCAATGAATATCTTGTAGAATTTTTGTTGTATTAATTGACAATAATCTGCTATGTTCTAAAAGATTTTAATACCATGAATATCACTTGACAATCATTCTGAAGTCTCCCATAAAAAAAATATCTATATGGTAAATTTAGAAAGTTTGAATTATGGATTCCTGAAATTTCTTAAATGTTCATATAGTCTCTAAGGATGGAATCTCAATTGATCTTTTAATGACAAATTCAATTCAAGAATTTCCAGCACTATCTAGTATAACTGAGGTAGATAATTTTATTAGTTTGAAAGGTTTCTATCAGCGTTTTTCTAGAATTTTTGCTGACTGGGGAACCCATTAACCATTATCACACTTATAGGGATTAAATTCATTTGGAAAAAATAGCATGATGAATGTTTTTATGAATTGATGGGAAAATTAGTCAATTATACTATTTTTACATTACCATCTAGGAATGATGGTTTTTCTTATTTATAGTGTTACATCAAGGAATGGAATTGGATGTGTCCATATGCATAATTATAGTGTTATTTCATATGCATAAAATAAATTAAAAATTCATGTAAAAAAATTTTCAAATCATGATCTTGAGTTAGCTTTAGTAATCATTGCTATGATGATATGGAGGCACTATATCTATAGTGAAAAATGTGAGATATATATTGATCACAAGAGTTTGAAATATATTCTATCAAAGAAAAATGTCAACATGAGACAAATGAGATGGATTAAGCTACTCCAGGATTCTTATTACAGAATACACTACCACCCATGGAAGTCAAAAACGGTGGACGATTCCTTGAGCAGAATGGACCATGTTGTTATAAACAAGATGGGGTCTTATGTTCATAGATCTAGTAAATATGAGTAAGGGAATTATCAATAATGGTGAAGCATCATTAATTTTTCAAATAGATTCCAAACCATATTTTTAGGAAAGGATGAAATGTTCTCAGACTAATGATGAGGATTTTTAAAAGAAAAGTAAAGCTTTGATTGATGGGATATTGAATGATTTCGTATTTGAAGATGGAAATTTTAAAATTTGGAATAGGCATTGTGTTTATACCATACCTAAGCTAAAAAGGGAATTGTTGGATGATTCCCATATCTCCAATTTCTCAATATATCCCAGTGGTACTATGATTTATAGAGATTTGAAGGAACATTTTTTGTGGGATAACATTAAGAGGGTGATTTTTGATTAAGTATCAAAATGTTTGGTTTTTTAGCAGGAGTAGGCTGGAAGACAACATCCTAGAGGAGTTCTGCAACCTATTCCTATACCTATGTGGAAATGGGATGATATTACAATGGTATTTTTTATGGGGCTTCCAAAGACTCTAAGAATTAATGATTCAATATGGCTTATTGTTGATCAAATCACAATAAAAGAAAATTTTCTTGCTACAAGAGAAGATATACCACTTGAATTTTTATCAAGGCTATATATAAAGATGTTTTAAGACTTCATGGTGTTTGCCAATCATTTTTTTATCATGATCCTTATTTTAAATCATGATTCTGGAAATTAATACAGAGGAACCTAGATACATAACTTCATTTGAGCACTGCAGACCACCCTCAAGCATATGGATAATTAGAACGGATAATTAAAACATTTGAAGAAATATTTAGATCTTTCCGACATGACCTTCATGGTATGTTCGATCAGTATTTACCTCTATTAGAACATTCTTATAACAATTGATTCCATTCAAGTATTTAGATGCCACCATATGAATTGTTATACATAAAGAGATGTTGAGGACTGACTCGTTGAGACGATATTGGTGTAATAAAACTTTTTGGTCCAAAAATTGTTTATGAAATAATCGAGATGTTGAATATTATCAAAACCATTTCAAAACAAATCAATGTAGGGATAAAATATATGCTGACAATTGAATTAATGATTTGGAATTTCAAGTGGGAGGTCATGTTTTCTTAAAGGTATCTCTATGGAAAGGTGTTTTCCATTTCGGGAAAAAGGGTAAATAAACTCTATGGTACATTGAACCCCTTGAAATTTTATAATTAATAAGTGATGCATCCTATCATATTGTAATGTATACTAATATCTAAAAAGATATTATGTGTTCTACATATCACTCTTAATGAAATACAATCCAGTACCAACCAATTTAATCACCTGGGAAGAAATAGAACTAGAACTCAATCTATCTTATTGTGAAGATACTATAAGGATTCTTGATACCAGTGAAAAAGTGTTGAGAAATCGAACAACTTGTATGGTAATATTTCATTGTAGAAATCATAAAATGGAAGAGGTGATGTGGGAAACTAAATAACATATGATGAAGAACAACTCGATTCATTTTATGTTATGATATTCAAGAAAAGTTGAGGATGAAATTATTAGAAACGGTGAATAATGTAACCCCCCAATATTCCGCAATACTTTTCTTTTTAAATAATTCAATGTCCTGTTTTGTATGCAACCTCGAGTTCAAGTACATCACGGCCTATTAATGTAGCCATTTAAAAAGAAGTTATGAAGATTATGAACTGCATTTTAAAATTGTCTATTTTTTTTAAAAAATCTCTTATATTTTGAATGTTTAAAATCACAATATATTTATGGTAAATTTTTTGTAATTTTCTAAAAAGATTCAATTTTTGATGAATAGTGAAAAAGACTACATTTTAATTTAAAACTACATATTTATCTAATTTGTTAATATTGTTATATTGTATTTTTAATTGGTTTTAATGTTTATTTGGATTTATAATTTACCCTTTAATAAAATTATTTTCATTGGAAGTAATTTTACAATTAAATTGAACATAATAACATGTGAATCTTTTGATAGATATTTTTTCTTAAAAACTAGCAATCTGGTTTGGACAACATGAATTAATTTTTAAATAATTAATGAAAATTTTTTGTTTTGAATTTGAAAAATGGATTCCATATTTGGAATCATAATCTACAAAATGTTTTATTAGGTACCTTTTATTTTTTTCCATTTTGAATAGTAATTGATGTAATTATTTTTATTTACCATGTTAAAAAGATAAATTTGGTAAATAAGTTTCAAAAATAATATTATAATAATCATAAACTACCCTAACATATGTATAAATCCTATATGATGAGATATTTCCAACCATGGGAATCTTTGGGTCAATTTTGTGACCTAATGGGACCACATGGGTCTGATAAGGACATGCTATAAAAATTAATTTAAAGTATGATAAATATAACTTAAGCATTTACCTTTTGCAGAAAAAATATTAATTCGAGTCATTTTAGTGATGTTTTTAACTATAAATATTAATTATAAATCTAATATGATTTCCTACATTATATTATATTATTTGATATTTTTAGACATTAAATAAATATATTTATTTATGTCATAATGATGATGCAATGGTTACCATATTGATGAATGATTCAATTAAATGATATTTAAAATATTAAAACAAATTTAATTTTAATATTTTTATGAAATCCACGAATTTTATGGATGATATTGACATTTAATATTTCAGTTAATGCCTTTATTTTGAAGTAATAATGTTTATATTACTTAAAAAATCAATTTTAAATAGAGTCAATATTGACATAAATGAATTTTTAAAACAAATACAATTTAATTAAATGATATAACAGTCCTAAAAGTCTATGATACAACTAAATTACTTATATAATATTAAAAATTGCGTTAATTATACACTTATAGTTCCCATGGAATTTTATTGTTAATATAGTTACCATATATTATGTAAATGCATGAAGACATGGTTTGAGTTAATGTTTTAATCTAAGGGTTAAAGCTACAAGATAATGTTAATTTTGTGACCTAAACTGGTATAAAACCTATTGGTTGAGTTGCTTTCAAACCAGAAACCTTTTATATTTTAAATAATTTAATCAGAATCCATTTTAAACTAAAAATAGGAAAATATTAAAATAATATTTCAATACCTTCCAAAAGGGCCCTCCCCCTCATATGAAAAGACACCAACTATACCAAATTATTCACACCTCTAATTCTATTTGTCTTGGCCAAATCCATCCAAAATCTCTTCAAAACTTCCCTCATAACATCCTAGTGAACACCCATTGGGCTGAAAAACATATTATGGATTCTTTTGGTGCAAATAAAAATGAGACACCAGAAGAAGAGATAATCATTTATCCCTTCTTTGAAAAGTTCATTTCTTCTTCAACTTCCTATTACTATGTTGATACTATAATAAACTAATATCTTATGAATCTACTATATTATGAGACGTTGGTTTGATTATGGTAAAACTATTTTCCCCTTTTACACATCCTATGAAAAACAATATCACCATCTGTTCATACATACGATTTACCATCTTCACACCGTGGTGTAAACTTCTTTTCATCTATACATTATTTCTATGGGTATACCGATGATTAAAAATTACTAAAATAACAATTATGAAAATATATTACTTATTTAAAATTTATATTCAACCAAATCCATAGAATCCAACTATTATGGAAATGATATCGTCGATCAAGCGTACGTATGACTTAACATCTCAACGACCAGATTAGGTTTATCTTCCACATTCATTATCCAATAATGACTATAAAGATATATGTTATGAATAATTATGAAATATGTGACATAAAAAATGATAATACATATATATATATGTATATATACTTTAATAACTTACTTCCATTCATTTGATAAGAAAACGAAAACATCATTCATGCATATGAACGACCTACCGTCTCAATGAACCATGTATTATTATCTATTATATATATTTATATTATGAATATATATGATATATAAATCATATTATACCTTTTTATGTAATTAAATCATTATCTAAGTAATATGATCATGAGTATCAAGTCAAAACATGTATGATAAATAAAGCGATTATTACCCAAAATGTTACATTAACATGGAATTGTTAATAAACAGGTAATATAAAGTCATAAAATAATCATACATGATATAATAAATATTATTATGAACCTAATATAGGATAATAGTACCATTATACAAGTGTTTCAGAAAAATACAGAGTATCAGACATATGGTAATGGATTTTGTCTCACTTTAATTTCATTGAGGCATATTGTAATGTGATTCACCGAATTCCTTTTATACGGTGTATATTCTATCTTTTGATTTTTTATATCATAAATATCATTAATTTAATGATATCATATTATTTCCATCAAGAAAATTATTTATAGATCTACATTAGGAATTCAAATTGGTTATTTTATAAGGCATATTATTGATTTTGATTATTCAATATGAGAAATTATTTGGACTGAAAATGATGGGAGGCGCCAGAAAATTATATAGCTCATTGATGCATCGACTGGTTATCATGGGGAAAATAGGTTTATACCCTTAATTTTAAATAGTCTTATGAAAGTAAATGACGATAATAGGTTTTCATGTGCCTAATACATGACTCCCATAAATAATATATTTACCTCATTTAAATTCAGATATTATTTATCTATGATATTTTATTTCGACATATCAATGAAAG
This sequence comes from Viscum album, assembly GCA_963277665.1. Lineage (NCBI taxonomy): Eukaryota > Viridiplantae > Streptophyta > Magnoliopsida > Santalales > Viscaceae > Viscum > Viscum album. The sequence goes on along the minus strand of OY728161.1, from coordinate 1,732,020,134 downwards.
TAGTTCATCTTCAGTTTATTGATTTATATCATATTTTTTATTTCTTAACCTTCCATACTATTTTTTCATTATATATTTTTGTAAAACAAAATTATTCTAATATATTTTCCTTGCCATATAGATTAATTATTTCATCCATTGTATATACCCTTACTATGTATTTGATCTCACTCTTCTTATGTTTCTCTCCACAAGTTATGAAGAATGTAACTTTGATTAAGAATTCAATTATAAAATATGTTTCATTTATTTTTTTCTATTTTGTTTTCCCAATTTACCATGGGTTTTATGTAAGTAATATGGATTTCCAAGACTTCTATTCTATACAGTCTTTCATGATTTGTTTCCTTGAAAAATAACAATGAACTGTAATAATTCACCGTCTTTAGGTTATCTGAGGTTAGGGTGTTACACATAACACATCGAAACCTCCCCACCCCACATACCACAATACCCCTCCTGTATTACCTATTCCAAGCTCACATTACATCACAACAAGTAGGAATCAAACACTGTAAGCATGCTCTTATCCCTAAGGCATTGAATATAGTCTTCAAAAAAATCGATCAATCATGGATCCAAAGAATAAGTCCCATGGATATAAAAAAATGAAACTCAGGCACTATAAAGAATTATCTTTTATCACAAAAAAAATTCTTATTCCATCTTGAATAATGAAATTCAATATCATAGATTACAACTATTGGATTCCAAAATAACAAGCAATCATAACTATAAAAAATTTAATAAAAAAGTAATATATTAAGCCTTTAATTATTTTATCAACTTGAATCCACATGATTTATGTACATTAAAAAACTTGATTAAGCATGCACACTTGCATCAATTGTATTATCATCAAATTACATTAATAAAAAAGTGAATTTTTAAACATGCCTCTTTAATATTCTATCTAATTAATAATCAATTAATTATTGGATGAAATTCATTACCAATTACACATGATAAACTAATCCCGACATGGACTGCATAGATATCACAATATCAAGAAAATAAATAGGCAACCTGTTGTCATGGTACAAACAACGACATTTCCATGTGATCAATACATATTTATTTTCTAGTTCATGTAATTATTAGGTTAATTCCATTTCAATATAAGGGGATTAATCAGGCCAAATATAATAGTACTGATAATTAAATAGATATGAAATTAATCCCTTACCTCAAAGGGTGTCAATGTTATTGAAATGAGAATGGACCAATAGTGTGGATCTCCATCACTTCATCTGCATGACCAGCATACACTAAAGTAAATCATGGTGTAGCTACTCTAATGAACCCAAAACAAATTCCATTAAAAAATCGAGATCAATATACATCACATAGAAAAGAGGAATAGTAGAAAATCGATCAAATAAACAATATGAAAAGAGGTAGAACATACCTTGGATCAAAGATGTATACAAGGTAGGAGCATGGGATCAATCCTTGACAATGGAATCCCAAAAAAAATTAAGAGGGGTTTTTTGGTGAAATAGAATTAGAGGTAGACCCTTCATCCATAGGTTTTGATAAAAATGTGTGGATAAAAATATTATAAATTGTAAAAGATTAGTAATTTTTTTAATGTTTAATCCTCTTTCATGTTGAATAATTTTATTTGTTTGGATTCATCAATAAATTTGTCACTTATATACGAATTTAAGCTTTAAAGAAAACATGTCTTGAACCTGAATTACACGGCGTGTTATTATTACACGATAGTTAATTCATAATTTTTATAAAAATTCATAGTCAACATTCTCCAAACCTCATCCAAGTCTCCTCTGAGTGCCTCAGTACTCAAAAACATGTAACAGGTCGATTGATGTGCATCAATTCCCAACAATTTTATGGGTTTTGTTATTCATTTTTGACGAGTTATTGTTACAAGTTATTTTAACTAGAATACCCCTATAATCATTTTATCCAAGAATATTTTAAGAAGATAATTTTTAAATTTAAATCGCCATATTATATTGTTGAAATAAATTTATTTTTTAAATTCCATGTGAAGTAATTTCATGTGAATCTCACTAATTTCTAAAAAATATTCTGTGAAATAAAATCCATATTATTTAATAATTTATATATGAGGATTCTAAAACATTTTTAACATTCTATATATAATTAACTATTTCCAAATAGAGCTAAGACCTGTTTTAATAAATAGAACATAACAAGTCATCTAAAAAATAACGTTGATAATTCCATAGAAGTATACTATAATAACTGAGGAAATTTATTGATTTAAATCAACATTTTAAAACGAAATATATTATAGGCATATCCATCCACTAATATATAGAATCCCAAAGAAGCCATCATTAACTTTATTAGGAAGGAAACTTATATGATATATATCCTTATACACTATTATATATATGTTTTTTTATTATCAAAGTTAAATTGATGAGTAGATGTTAAAAGAAAAAAACCAAATGATTTATTTTGATGAATCTTGTTGAATTTGAAGAATATTATTCTTTAACATTTATGATATTATTTTGGGAATAAATTATTTTAAGAAGAATTAAAATATTATTTTGATGTAATTTAAGGATATACATGATATTACACTGCTATTTTGAAGTGAAAAATCTCTAAATTCATAAAATATATGATTATGAATGGATATTTACTATATAAAAAATATGAAAGAGTTATATTGTAAACGAGGGATTAAAAGAATAAAATTATGATGATAATGAAGGGTATATAATTTCCAAAAATCCAAGAAAAATGTTTTGGATAATAATAGAGTTTAAATATACTATATAATATTACCTGGAGAAGTTGAAGGTGATGGATTATTAAAAGGACCAATAGAGAACCTCTAAACACATTTCAAATATTTGAAGATACTTCTTAATAAGGGGATGTAATATTTCGCACCTTCAATATAGAATTCTGAGTCACCCTCTTCAATCAATTGTAGAACCAAAGTGAAAAAATTGAAATATACTAAGAATTAGATGAATATAAAGTTTCTAATAATGATTTCATAACTGTTTTAGGTTTTATAATGAGAAAAATATGAACTTGAGTTATTATAATAGGATTTTGAGGAGTACCCCAATCTAGGAGGAAATTAAAAACACACACACTATGCATAAAATTGATACATTCATCATTATTTACCCTTAATAGTTTAACATTCAATTCCAACCAACTGATAAGACATATTATAACCTTGATTAATCCCTCATGATATAAAATAGTACATGACTCATTAGGTGGAGAGTAATAAATTCAATAATATGATGTTAAATATTTTATAAACATGGCATGAAAAATATTCATTAAAACCATACTTGGGTGATGAGTGAAATATTTCAAGAAATATAGATCTGAGTGTGTATTAGTGCATTAATGATGGTCGAGTTAAATTAATATACCAAATAGAGTAAGTGGAATCTAGTTCATTAAGATATCATGCTAACTTTAAAACATGGTGTTTAAAAATTGACTCACATTGGAAATATATTCGAATTTTTATTTAGTAATATTTTTAAAATTATTATTTCAAGAGTTTAAGGATTAAGTGTGGAAGAATTTAAATATAAAATAATTTCCTATATTCTATTCTATATTTTCACGGTTTTAACCTCAATGTGTTATCATTTATTTTTTAATTATCACTAATTTACCATATAAGAATATATAGCAATTTATTGTGACTATTTCTTAAAAAATTATGTTTTATTAATTTATTTGATATTTAAATATTTTAAAATAATTTATATAATAATTTTAGGTTATTTTGATAAATATTTATGGTTTGTTGAGACTACTCTTATGAAATCATGGAGATTTTTTGTTTTATGAAAATTATGTAGCAATAATAGATGATCAAACATGGTAATAGATTTTTGGAAATCATTAATGGGCATCACATTAAAACACTAATGTGTTCACATGTACATTTTGTGGAATATTAATTAATTTAAAGAAGAGATTAATGAAATGGATATGTTCTCAATGGGAGTCACACGTATTTGACCAACTATGTGAAGATCGGCCATGTAAAGAGTTAATAATTGTTTGATAGAAGAAACAAAAATAAAAAATTTAGGTGGCCATTCCAGAATTTTTTTAATGTATGAATTCTACCACATATCGATCCAAGTTAACATATGGTCAACTGGTATTATTTTGATCATTTTACCAGGACTATCTCGGGTTACCATATATAGACCGATTAAAAAATATGATCGATTTATTACCAAACCCTCCATCAACTACAATCTAAATATTTATCTTTGACACTTTTCTATCATGTGGTTAATCACATATCATAGTCAACCCAAATACCATTTAACTCATGGTCAATCGAATTCTTTTCAAAATTACACTTTTTGATTATCATAGAAAAACATCATGAAAATCGCATGCACTTATATCTGAGCCTTTAGGGTTACATGTCAAAATGCAATAGATCAAAACAGGGGTTCCATCTATATGTAAACATATTGAATATCATGAAAAGAGGAGAAAAGTAAAATCATTCTTTTTCATATAAGACCATACTATAAAAGATGGAAAATATAAGGATGAAGGAATGATAATGGTCTTTTAAAAAATATATGATCATAGTGGTTTGACTAATCTAATGGAGTGGGAAACACAACATAAATGAAAAGATATATTAAAAAAAATATTCTTAGGGGAATACAGTTAAATAATGAGTCCATGTTATAGATTTTACTTTATTTGTATTCTTAATTTCAAATACATTCAATTTCATCTCAGATCGTTCACTACTCTAATGTGTTACCCTTCATTTAGATGGATAATTATTGAATTATATGGAATGTTATGGAAAACCATTGGTAATACATGAGTTCAAAAACATAAAATAAAACATTATACTTTATTAAATGATTTCATAATTTAGGATTATATTTTTATTTCATGTAGAGTTATGTTTTTATGTTTATTTACTATATATTTTATCAGTTCTCGATGATTATCTCCCTCTACTCAAGTTTATAATATATGTGGTAGAAAATTATATACCAGTTGTAAGGTCATCATTGGTAATTAGCATGTGTGGAAATTACATTAGTTATTCATAAAATGAATGTGAATCAAAATACACAGTGGGATATTACATGAGTAAATCATGAGAGATTTTTTATATTACATTAATACAGTGGAATAAGGTTAGACTGATGAAAAGGTATTTATTAGTCTATTATCACCATAATAATTCAATAAATAGTGATAGGTGAAGAATTTATGTAACCTGTCAGTAATATGTAAAGAAGGAGAATTTGAATCATTTGGTGACTTGGATAACATTGAAATTTGAAATCAAACATAGAACTAATACATTGGTAATTATATTTATGAAATCATTGGAACCATACTCCAAGATCATGTGTTGAAATACATAATTTTACATATCCGTTTATGATACCAATACATGTGGAACTATTATTTCCCTTCAAAACCATTATATTTTAAAACAATAACATGGATAACATAAAATATGGAGAAAAATTTAGGTTATGAGTTTCACATAATTGTGAAAAAACATGTATAAACAAATCACATAACATTAGATGATAATTTCTCCCAATTAACCTATATTTTATTACTTTCTATTAGTTCATAAACATAATTCTTTCGAAATCATTTATGAACATCAATCGTGAAACATAGTCCCACAAAAACCGGGGAAAAGGAAACATAATATGGGTAATATTATTTGACCTGTAAGGGTCAAAAGGGATGGGCCCATAAGGGGCACAGTGTCGCTCAGCTAGGGTTCTCACACTGTCTTCCCCTTACCGGATCTGCAATCCCTCACCTTCCTGGTTCGACTGGTCGGGGTGGTGGTTCTCTGTTGCTACAGACTTTTTTGACTCATTTTGCTCGCACTAGTTCCTTTATCTTTGACACAGTGTTGAATATGCACATGAGATCCTAGACCGGTGGTCCGAGACTGTCCCTTCGTCCATATTTGGGTGTTTGAAGGTAGAGCATTGTTTCTGTGGAGTTGTCGGATGGGGGCGTCGAGATCTTGTTTTCTTTGAGAAGATGAGGTGCTTTTTCTTACATTTCTTCTTTTCTTTTTTGTTTGAGTGGTGTTTTTTGAAGCTTGCTGGATGCGGTTTTGAGGATGAGTTGGTTTTGTTGGTTTGGGGATGTCTGTTTCGTGTTTTTTTGTTTCAATCTGGTTGTGGTTTTTTTGCTCAACATTTTTGGCCTGGTTGTTCTTGGACACTGAAGGCTTGGTTCTCGATCTGGAAATTCATTGGTGTTGTCTAAGGATGATGGTAAAGCTCAACAGTTCTCTAGTTGAAGTGGATGAATCATTTTTCTGTAGGATCTGGACAGGTCTTGGATCTTGCATCATGTTTTGATCTCCGTTGGATGTGATGAAGGTGGCGGTCTTACAGTGCTTCAGTGACGTCATCCGTTGATGCTTCCGGCGTCTTCCACTGGTGAACGGTGGCGCGTGGTGATGGATTTCAGATTTCCAGCGATGACTCTTCTGACGATCTTGCCAGCGACCGACAGAGATGATGTGTGTGATACGATGCAGTGTGATGAATCGACCAACGGTGATGGCGATATAGTGAAGGCGACGAGTGATGATGGGTTCAAGTCTCGAGGTGTGGCGTGTGGCTTTTTATGGGTGTGTTTTGGTTTAAATTTGAAATTTGATTTCTGGATTTTAGGGTCTATTTGTACGGGTACCGGGAACCCATAAACATGCTATTGAAAAATGAGAAAAAAATGTTTCGGCTATAAGGGTCAAAATAATCATTAACAATTTAGTTTCCCCAATGAGAATAAGATTACATAAGGGTATCCTGACCTAAGAGAATTCCATAATAGAATCATAAATTAAATCATATCCATAGATATATGGATACTAAAATATGAAAATATGGAAAATGAAAGGGTCATAAAAATAAATAATTTAGAGCCATTTGATATCAATCATTACAATTAGAAATATTATTAACTCATAAAAACCATATAATACTATTTTTGGAAACATGGAGCACCAATTTCATAAAATCCTTTTAATACCTAATCAAAATCCATTCAAACCCCTTTCAATTGGAATAATCATATGGACAACTTCCAAAATATCATTACACATTGCACTGAATATCTATTTGGGAACAACCATCATTAAGATAGTATGGGCTCCTAGAATGCTATCTCGTCCACCCCATCAAATAAACTATCACAGGATCACTCGATGCCATCATGGTCACCCCATTATGTAAGTTGTAATAGGCTCACCTGATGCTTTTCATTCCACCACATTGTAAGATTTCCATGAACCAAAACATGAATAAAACATATAGAAATTATCACTGTTCTTTTTACAAACTGATTAAACCATGGAAAATAAATTGGTGTTATAAAAATATATTTGAAACTTGATAAACCTATTTAAAGTAATTGGGTTCCATAAAAATATAATTGAAACATGATTATCTCATGGAAAAAGATTATGTTCCCAAATAGTCTCTTTTAAATATAGTTATCCAATTGAAAAGAATCAAGTTTCCAAAAATATCTATAAGACATTAATAAACATTGAATATGAAATGGATTCCAGAAAAATATACTTAAAATATAATTAACCCATGTAAAATAAATTGTATCAATAATAATCCCTCTGAAACACGATTAACCCATAGTTAAAAATGGGTTCTAGAAAAATCTCATTGAAACCTAATTAACCCATGGAAAAGAATCAAGTTCTTTAAAAGCATCATTGAATCAATCATAATCCATACAATGAATGAATGAAGATGGTATAAATAGAAATAATCTCCAATTTTTTATAACAAACAATGTGGTTTTTGACATTTATGAATTGAATTTATCTAAAAATAGCAATAAAAACATTCTTGAGGAAAATAATAATTAAACATTCAATGTGTCCAATTCCACCATGCAATATTTGAATGAAAATCACCATGAAAGTAATAAAATAAAATTAAACTTATATTATCACGATATAATGTGAATTCAAGGTATAAAATTTCATATTAGTAGTATATACACATCATATAAGTGTATAGTTATATAAAATAACAAAATTATCAATGAAAACAATAGTGAAAACAATTCATTACCACCATGGTAGCTTTTAAACAATAACCCCATGAGAGAGATACAATAAAATTGATAGGTAGACCCCCATTAATTTAATTATAATAATAATAAAATAAATTTATGCTCAATTTATACTCCACAAAATAAAATTATGTGGTGAATAAAACACGCATCACACAAAAGTAAAAGTGAGATGATAAAAACCCTAACTACTTGAGTAACTATTGAATCGTGAGATTTGTGGAAGAATAAAATCAATTGAAATTTTAATATCATTAAATAAATTAAATTAATTATATTATATATTAGGGGAGCAATATATACACCATATAAATGTAATTATATTCATAATAACAAATAAATCTAATTGGAATGTAAATTGAGATGAAACCCCATAAAACTGTGGTAAACTATGAATTGGGACCAAAAAGGAAATAATAGTTGAATAAATATTATAAATATAATTAATATAGAATAATTAATTATTTAAAATGTAAATAGTTCCATTAGATACACAAAAAATATTGTCGAGTGGTCAGTACACCTTTTATCTCACATATGTAAAAAGTGAGATGAAATTCCATTAGAAAGATTGTATATTTAGGGAAAGAATAAATCAATGAAACAATTATGTGTGAAAAATGTTGATTCACACAATATATGTTTACGTACACAAATAAAATCATATCTAATTTCACACATATTATTGGCATTAAATATTCTGTGAAATAAAAGTTTAACGCAATGAATGGAAATTGGGTTATGAAACCCCTTAACTTGAGTTCTAATTGTAAATATTTTACTGGACATTAATTAATGATAAACTTATGCTAATTATTCAAATTATTCAGAAAAATTTTCATGTCAATAATTAATTTTATTTCACTTATTATAATATTATATACAACTACATAAACTATGATGTTTATGTCCAGTGTTTTGACCACATACGGTTTATGTGTCAAAAATGACATTGGTAGGTCAACGATGAGAAAATGTTTTATTATTTATACATATATATAATAATAATGAAATAATTATAACATTTTTACATCAATTAAACATTTAAAATCTAAAAGGAATGATGTTTATGAAAAATGGTTAAATATTACGATCCTATAGACGATAGGTCGTTGGTATGTATGAGTAAAAATCAAATTATTCAACGGTCATTATGGATATTATGTATGTAATATTTATTTTTTAGAACATAAAAAATATCATAAATACACTATTATAAATTTATATAAAATTATATATATATCATTATTAGGATTTGGTGATGAAAAATAAAGAATCAAATCGCTTCGAGGAGCTAGTAGTCCCCACCCCAATTAAAGTGTGAATGAATAACAATGTTTTGAGGGGGATTTAGTCCACAAGTACACAATAAATATTTTATTATTCCAAAAAAAATTAATGCTTAAAGTTATATCTTATATAATATTTAAATATTAATAATGACATCCTTTATATTATATATATAATAGAAAATAGTATTTCAATTATTATTCCCAACCATAAGAAGTAGTAAAGGAAAAAAAATGACATATTTATATAAGGTGGTTATCCTCAAAACACATCAAATATGATTTTGGAACCCATTTTGTAGAATTTTGTGTCATTTTAGGTAAAAAATTAACATAGAAACATATCTTTATATTAATTATATTGATATTATTATTTTAAAATGAAATAAAAATAATTTAATTGCTGGATAAATAAAATGAATATTATTTGAACATTTTTATTCCATCCAAGTATTTTATGGATTATATTAACATTCTATCTTTATTTTAATGCCTTTGGTTCTATGTAATCAGGTTTTTATGACTTTATCAAAAATCAATTCCTAAATAGTGTCAAAATTGACATAAATGATTTTTTAAAACAAATTGTACTTATATTATTGATATAACAGTCCTAAACATATAAGATTCATCCAAATGAATTATTTAATGTTAAAAATATCATTAATGATCCACTTATGGTTTTATTCAAACTTTATATTAAATATTGTTACCCTATGTTATGAAAATTCAAGAATACGTGGTTAGTGTTAATGTTTTTAATTAAGGGTTTATCTAATAGATATGGTAAATTTAGGGACATAAAAATGTCTAAACCCTATTAGTTGAGTGGTTTTCAACGTAGAATAATCTTATATTTGAAATAAATTATTTTGGGACCATTTGAAATCAAAAATCTATTTATAATAAAATAATATTTTAATACCTTCCAAAAGTGCTCCACCACCCTCTTAAAGATGGGAACCACCTCTACCAACTTATTCACACCTCCATGAACCTTTATCATAGAAACACCCTACCCAAATCTCCTACAAACATCCCATAATTTTACAAGGAGGCCACCCTTTGGTTTGAAAACTAACTTATAGAGTCATTTTGTGCAAGTCAAAAGGAGACCCCTGAAGAAGAGGTAAGCGTTTAATCCCTTTTTTTGAAAGTTAATTTCTTTATCTACTTCCTCATACTAATGTGTTACCATAATAAAATAATTACTCAATATTATACTATATTATGGTACTTTTTTATGATTATGGTTTAACCATATTCCACTTATACCCATCCTACGACAAAATATTACCCTACATTGGTATGTATGGTTTATTGTCTCCACGCCATGGTGTAAACTGCTTTTCATCTATACTTTATTTCAAAGGGTATAATGGTGAATAAAAATGGCATAAAAATAAATATAACATGACATTAAATTTTTTAAAATTCATATTAAATTATAATCTGTTCCATTAAACAATTAATGTACTCGTGTGTACGTATGACTTACTGTCTACCCGACACGATGAAAATCATCTTCCATGTTCACCATCCAAGAATTGATAAAAAAAATATATTCTATGAATAATTATGAAATATTTGACATAATAATGCTTCTATAATATATATATATATATATATATATTTCTTTCACATACATCCAATAATATGTTAAGAAAACTGAAAAAGCATTCATGCGTACAAATGAACTACCGTCTCCATCAAGGGTGAATTACTATCCATTATATATATAATTTATGAATTTACATGATATATAAATAATAATATTATAATTTATTGAAGAAATTAAATAATGATATAGGTAATATGATCCACAATAACATGTCAAAACACATTTTATAATTAAATCAATTATTACCGAAAATGATACATTAACATGAAATTGTTTATAATAGGGTAATATTAATTTATAAATGAATAATACATGATATCATAAATTTTATTATGAATCTAATATAAGTTATTAATACAATGATACATGAGTTTCAAAAAAATACAATGAGTATCACACTTAAGGTAAAATATTTCATCTCATTTTTATTTCCTTGAGGCATATTGTGATGTTATGTACATGGTTCCTTTTATATGGTGTATATTCTACCTTTTGACTTGTTATATCCTGAATCTCATTAATTTTATTTTATTATATAATTTTCATCATGAAAATTATTGATAGATCCATATTACTCATTCAATATATTAATTTGATAAGGAATATTGTTTATTTTGATTATTCAATATGAGAAATACTTTGGACTAGCAATGACGGGTGGAGCCTGTAATTTATATAGCTCCTAAATGCAATTACATGTTCTATTGGGACAAATAAGATGAAAAAATGGGTTTTTAGCCTTAATTTTATAACATCTTGTGAATGGTCTTGGCAGTAATAGGTTTTCATCTTCCTAAGACATGAAATCCTTAAATAATGTATTTACCATCATCAATTTCAGTTATTATTTATCCACGAGATTGTGTATCGGCGTATCAATTGATGTCTTTCATTCATATTTTACTGATTTATGGCATATGTTTCAGTTCATTACTTTCCATATTATTTTTCCTTATCTTGTATTGTAAATGTAATCTATTCAATGAAATTTATATTTCCATGTAGATTGATCATTGATTCTCTTGTACATTCCCTTACAGATAATTTGATCTCACCCATATTAGGTTTCTCTGACCAGGTAATGAAGAAGAGAACATTGATTACACTTTCTAGGATCTATAATATTATTTTTAATTTTTTGGCATTATTTATTTTGTTTTCCAAATGTACTAAGGGTATCATGTTTGTAATATGGTTTTCCATGACTTTTATACTATACAGTCCTATAGGATTAGTTTCCTTCTAATTATTCAATGAAATTAAATAATGCACTGGCTTCAAGTAATCTGAGGTTGGGGTGTTAATTTTTGTATCAAAGGTAGTTTAGCAAAAACCATGGAAACTAGATTTAGAGAAAATAAATTAGGTAACTTACCCTAATTAATTATTTGAGAATAAACATATAATAATTAACCCATTGTAACAAATGTTTATGACTTATGATGCAAAGATCTATAACAAGAAGAAAGAAGTTTCTATTTCTAAAGAAGATGTAGAAAATGTTATCATTAGAGTAGAAACTTCATCACCCGATTCTTATCATAATTCGCCCCTCAATATCTTTATTGAATGAGATTATTGAGGAGGAAGTGAAGTCAAAATCTAGGGATGAATGAGGTAGTCTTAAAATTTTGGATGGGCATATTTTAAAGGAATACAATGATCTTTTTCCTAATAATTTTCTAGGACACCCCCAAAGTAATAAGTTGAGTTTTGTATTGATTTAATCCTTCATGAAAGGCCAATATGAAAAACTAACTATACAATGAACATTAATGAATTAGTATATCTAAAAAAACGTTAAGATTTGGTTGATAATGGATTTATCCTCCCTACTGTTTCTATATGGGGAGCTCATGTTCCCTTTATCAACAAGAATGATGGATAAATGAGGTTGTGTATTGATTTTAGGGAAATAAATGTGATTTCAATAAATTAAAAGCAACATATATCCCGTATGGATGATTTATTTGATAAAATTCAAGTATATGAATTCTTTTGGAAGATTGATATTTATTCTTGATATCATCAATTATGATTGAAGTATGATGTCATTTAAAAGATAGCTTTTTTGAATATAGTATGTCATTAAAAATTGACAGTAATTCCTTTTGGATTGACTAATGTACCCTTAGATTATATGGATCTAATGAATAAAATATTCAATGAATATCTTGTAGAATTTTTGTTGTATTCATTTACAATACTCTGATATATTCTAAAAGATCTTAATACCATGAATACAACTTGAGAATCATTCTGAAGACTCCCATAAGAGAATAACTATATGACAAATTTAGAAATTATGAATTATGGATTTCTAAAATTTCTTAAATGTTCATATAGTCTATAATTATGGAATCTCAGTTGATCATTCAAAGACAAATTCAATTGAATAATTTCCAGCACTGATAATTATAAATGAGGTAGATAATTTTATTAGTTTAAAAGGTTTCTGTCAGCATTTTTTCTATAATTTTTTCTGATTGGAGAACCCATTAACCATGCTCACACTCATAGGGGTTAAATTCATTTAAAAAAAATAGTGTGATGAGTGTTTTTATGAATTGATGTGAAAATTAGTCAATTATACTATTTTTACATTACCATCTAGGAATGATGGTTTTTTTATATACAGTGTTTCATCAAGGAAAGGAATTGGATGTGTCCTTATGCATAATGATAGTGTTATTTCATATGAATAAAATAATTTTAAAATTCATGTACAATACTTTTCAAATCAAGATCTTGAGTTAGCTGCAGTAATCATTACTATGAAAATATGGAGGCACTATATCTATGGTGAAAAATGTGAGATATATATTGATCGTAAGAGTTTGAAATATATTCTATCAAAGAAAAAACTCAACATGAGACATAAGAGATGGATTAATATACTCAAGGATTCTTATTACAGAATACACTACCACTCATGGAAGTCAATTACAGTGGACGATTCCTTGAGCAGAATGGACCATGTTGTTATAAACAAGATGGGATCCTATGTTCATGGATCTAGTAAATATGGATATGGGAATTATCATTAAGGGTGAAGCATCATTAATTTTTCAAATATATTCCAAACCAAATTTTTAGGAAAGGATAAAATGTTCTCAGACTAATGATGAGGATTTTTAAATGAAAATTAAAGCAGTGAATGAGGGGATATTGAAGGATTTCGTATTTTAAGATGAAAATTTGAAATTTGGGAAGAGGCTTTGTGTTTATACTATACCTAAGCTAAAAAGGGAATTATTTAATGATTCTCACATCTCCAATTTCTCAATACACCCCAGTTGTACTATGATGTATAGATATTTGAAGGAACATTTTTTGTGGGATAACATTAAGAGGGTGATTTATGATTAAGTATCAAAATTTTTGGTTTTTTAGCAGGAGTAGGCTGGAAGACAACATCCTAGAAGAGTCCTGCAACCTCTTCCTATACCTATGTGGAAATGCGATGATATTACGATGGGATTTCTTATGGGGCTACCAAAGACTATAAGAATTAATGATTCGATATGGCTTATTGTTGATCAAATTTCAATAAAAGAAAATTTTCTTGCTACAAGAGAAGATTTACAACTTGATGTTTTAGCAAGGCTATATATAAATGATGTTTTAAGACTTCATAGTGTACCCCAATCATTTGTTTTTTTATCATGATCCATATTTTAAATCATGATTCTGAAAATTTCTACAGAAGCACCTGGATACTTAACTTCATTTGAGCACAACAGACCACCCTCATGTAGATGGATAATTAGTACATACAATTAAAACATTAGAGGAAATGTTTAGATCCTTCTGACATGACCATCATGGTATGTGCGATCATTATTTACATCTATTAGAACATTATTATAACAATATCATCCATTCATGTATTTAGATGCCACCATATGAAGTGTTGTACATAAAGTGATGTTGAGCACTAACTTGTTGAGATGATATAGGTGTAATTAAACTGTTTGGTCCAAAAATTGACGAATAAATAATGGAGATTGTGAATATTATCAAACCCATTTCAAAACAACTCAATGTAAGGATAAAATCTATGCTGACAACTGATTTAATGATTTGTAATTTCAAGTGGGAGATCATGTTTTCTTAAAGGTATCTCTATGGAAAGGTGTTATATGTTTCGGTAAGAAGGGTAAATAAACTCTAAGGTACATTGAACCCTTTGAAATTTTAGAATTAATAAGAGATGTATCCTATCATATTGTAATGTATCCTAGTCTCTCAAATGATCATGATGTTTTCCACATATCACTCATAATGAAATACAAGCCAGTACCAACCTATTTAATCACCTTGGAAGAAATAGAACTAGAACTCAATCAATCTTATTGTGAAGATACTATAACGATTCTTGATACCAGTGAAAAAGTGTTAAGAAATCGAACAACTTGTATGGTAAAAGTTCATTGGAGAAATCATAAAATGGAAGCGGCGATGTGGGAAACTGAAGAACATATGATGAATAACCACCCAATTCATTTTATGTTATGATATTCTATAAATTTGGGGATGAAATTTTTAGAAGGGGTGAATAATGTAACCCCCCAAGATTCCACAATATTTTTCTTTTTAAATAATCCAATGTCTTGTTTTGTATGCAACCCCGAGTTCAAGCACATCACGACCTATCAATGTATCCATTTAAAAAGAAGTTATGAACAATACAAACCACAATTTAAAATTTTCTATTTTTTTAAGTAGTCTTAAATTTTGAATTTTTAAAATAAAATTTTATTACGGTAATTTTTTTGTACTTTTCTAAAAAGATTCATTTTTTGATGAATAGTGAAAAATAATGCATTTTAATTTAAAACTGCATTTTTATATAATTTATTAATATTTTTATATTGTATTTATAATTGGTTTTAAAGTTTAATTGGATTAATAATTTATCCTTTAATCAAATTATTTTCATTGGATGTAATTTCACTATTAAATTGAACATAATCACATGTGAATCATTTGATATATATTTTTTCTTTAAAACCAGCAATCTAGTTTTGACCATATGAATTAATTTTAAAATAATTAATGAAAATTTTGTGTTTTGAATTTGAAAAATGGATTCCATATTTGGAATCATAATGCACAAATTGAATTAATAGGTTCCTTATATTTTTGGCCATTTTGAATAATAACTGTTGTAATTTTTTTTATTTACCATGGTAAAAGGATAAATCTGGTAAATAAGTTTCAAAAATAATATTATAAAAATCATACACTACCCTAACACATGTTAGAATACTATTGGATGATATATTTCTAACCATGTAAATCTATGGGTCGATTTTGTGACCTAATGGGACCACATTGGTGTGATAAGGACATGATATAAAAATTAATTTATATATGATAAATATAAGATAAACATTTACCTTTTAAAAAAACAATTGTAATTCGAGTCATTTTAGTGATGTTTTTAACTATAAATATTCTTTAGAAATACAAAACGACTTCCTAAATTATATTATGTTAGTTGATATTTTTGGAAATTAAATAAATATATTTATTATGTCATAATAATGATGAAATGATTACCATATTAATGAATGATTCAATTAAATGATATTTTAAATATTAAAAAAAATTATTTTAAAATTTTTATGAAATCCACAAATTTTATGGATGATATTGACATTTAATATTTTAGTTAATGCCTTTATTTTTAAGTAATCATGTTTATATGACTTAAAAAAATCAATTCCTAAATAGATTCAATATTGACATAAATGCGTTTCTAAAACAAATACAATTTAATTAAATGATATAATAGTCCTGAAAATATATGATACAACTAAATGACTAATATAATATTAAAAATGATGTTAATTATCCACTTATTGTTCCCATGGAATTTTATTGTTAATATTGTTACCATATAGTGTGTAAATACAATAAGACATGGTTTGAGTTAATGTTTTAAACTAAGGGATAAAGCTACATGATAATGTTTATTTTTTGAGCTAATCTAGAATAAAACCTATTGGTTGAGTTGTTTTCAAAAAAAAATATTATATTTTAAATAAATTAATCAGGGACCATTTTAAATTGAAAATAGGTAAATATTAAAATAATATTTCAATACCTTCCAGAAGGGCCCTCCCCATCTTATAAGAATACTCCAACAATACCAAATTATTCACACCTCTAATGCCATTTTTCTTGGACTTAACTATCCAAAATCTCTTCAAAACTTCCCTCAAAACATCCAAGTGAACTCCCATTAGGTTGAAAACCATGTTATGGATTCCTTTAGAGAAAATAAAAATGAGACACCGGAAGAAGAGATAATCATTTATCCCTTCATTCAAAAGTTCATTTCTTCTTCAACTTCCTCTTACTATATTGATACCATACTAAACTAATAACTGTAGAATATACTATATTCTGAGACATAGGTTTGATTATGGTAAAAATATATTCCCCTTTTACCCATCCTATGAAAAACAATATCACTATCTGTTCATACATACGAGTTACCATCTTCACACTGTGTTGTAATCTTCTTTTCTTCTATACATTATTTATATGGGTATACTTATGAATAAAAATTACTGAAATAATAAATATGAAAATATATTACTTATTTAAAATTTATATTCAACCAAATCCATATCATCCTATTATTAAAGTAATGATATCGTCGATCATGCGTACGTACGACTTAACATCTCAACGACCCGATGAGGCTTATCTTCCACATTCACTATCCAATAATGACTATAAAGATATATTTTATGAATAATTATAAAATATGTGACATAAAAAATGATACTATAATATATATATATATATATGTATATATAGTTCAATAACTTACTTCCAATCATATGATAAGAAAATTGAAACATCATTCATGCATATGAAGGACCTACCATCTTAATGAACCGTGTATTCTTATCTATTATATATATATATATTATGAATATATATGATATATAAATCATATTATACCTTTTATACATAATTAAATCATTATATAAGTAATATGATCATGAGTATCAAGTTAAAACATGTTTGATAAATAAAGCGATTATTGCCCAAAATTTTATATTAACATGGAATTGTTAATTAAAACGTAATATAATGTCATAAAAGAATCATACATGATATCATAAATATTATTATGAACCCAATATTGGATAATAATACCATCATACAAGAGTTTCAGAAATATACAGATTATCAGACATATGGTAATGGATTTTGTCTCAGTTTGATTTCATTGAGGCATATTGTAATGTTACGCACTGAGTTCCTTTTATATGGTGTATATTACATATTTTGACTTTTTATATCATAAATATCATTAATTTAATGATATCATATTATTTCCTTCATGTAAATTATTGATAGATCTACATTAGGAATTCAAATTGGTTATTTTATAAGGCATTTTATTTATTTTGATTATTCAATATGAGAAATAATTTGGTCTGAAAATGATGGGAGGGACCTGAAAATTATATAGCACATTAATGCATCGACTGGTTATCATGAGAAAAATGTTTTTTACAAATTGTTTTATACCCTTAATTTTAAACAGTCTTATGAAAGGACATGACGATAATAGGTTTTCATGTGCCTAAGACATTACGCCCTTAAATAATTTATTTACCTTATTTAAATTTAGTTATTATTTATCCATGTGATTTTGTGTCGACATATGAATGAAAGTAGTTCATTCACAGTTTATTGATTTATATCATATTTATTAGTTCATAACATGCCATAATATTTCTTCATTATATAGTTTTGTAAATCTAAAGTGTTCGAATATATTTTCCTTTCCATATAGACTGATTATTGCGTCCATTTTACATACCCATAATATGCATATGATCACACCCTTATTATGTTTCTCTCCACAAGTTATGAAGAAGGGAACTTTGATTAAGCATTCAATTATTAAATATATTTCATTTATTTTTTTCCATTCCTTATTTATTTTTCCCAATGTACCATGGGTTTTATGTAAGTAATATGGATTTCCAAGACTTCTATTCTATACAGTCTTTCATGATTTGTTTCCTTGAAAAACAACAATGAAATGTAATAAGGCACAGGGTTTAGGTTTTCTGATGTTAGGGTGTTACACATAACACATATGAGCCTCCCCACCCCACATACCACAACACCCCTCCTGTATTACCCATTCAAGCTCACACCACATCACAACAAGTAGGAAACAAACACTCTAAGCAGGCTCTTATCCCTAAGGCATTGAATCTAGCCTACAAAAAAATCGATCAATCATGGATCCAAAGAATAAGTCACATGGAAATCAGAAAAAAAAATTGAAACTGAGGCACTACAAAGAATTATATTTTATCACACCTACAATTCTTATTCCATCTTGAATTATGAAATTAAATATCATAGGTTTCAACGTTGGGAATCCATAATAACAAGCTATCATAACTATAAAAATTAAATAAAAAAGTAATATATGAAGACTTTAATTATTTTATCAACTTGAATCAACATGATTTATGTACATTAAAAAATTCTATTAAGCATGCACAGTTGCATCAATTTTATTATCATCAAATTACAATAATAAAAAAGATATTTTTTAAACATAACTCTTTAATATTCTCTACAATTAATCATCGAATAATTATTGGTTGACATTCATTAACAATTTTACATGATAAAATAATCCCAACATGGACTACATAGATATCAGAGTATCTAGAAATTAAATAGGCAACCTATTTTCATGGTACAAACAACAACATTTCCAAGTGATCGATACAAATTTATTTTCTAGTTCGTGTAATTATTAGGTTAATTCCGTTCCAATACAAGGGGAACTATTAGGAAAAATATAATAGTACTAATAATTAAATAGATATTAAATGAATCCCTTACCTCAAAGGGTGTTAATGTTCTTTAAATGAGAATGGACCAATAGTGTGGATCTCTATCACTTCATCTGCATGACCAACATAAACTAAATGAAATAATGGTGTAACTACTCCAATGAACCCAAAACAAATTCCATTAGAACATCGAGATCAATATGATTCACATGGAAAAGAGGAATAGAAGAAAATAGATTGAATAAACAACACTAAAAGAGGTAGAACATACCTTGGATCAAAGATGTATAGATGGTGGGAAGCTTGGGATCAATCCTTGACAATGGAATCCCAAAAAAATTTAAGAGGTGTTTTTGGTCACATAAAATTAGAGGTAGACCCTTCAGCCATAGGTTTTATAAGGACCCAACCTTAAACATTACTTAATCTTGAGTTATTACAAGAATACACATTGAGGATCTTTTCTGGTTTAGAGTTTTATAGAAATAGATCATAAATCATGCATTACATTCCACATTTAAACAAGGTGGTTACATTATAGAAAATATTCACTTTTCTCATCAAAGGAATCTTATTAAAAACAAAACATGTATTCTTTCATGACACTTCCTTCACACTATCATCACATCATTTACCTTTCCCTTGACCTATTTAAAACATTTCAAAAACATGGGATGAGTATAAGAAGCTCAGTAAGGGATATGAAAATACGAAATGAAAACATTAGTCCATGTATACATAAGAATTAATGATATAATACTTTACTCATAAAAAATAAGCACTTTAACATGAATCATTAAATCATGAATAAATCATAGAAATAATAAGACATAAAGGTAACTTGAAGCATTCATAACATTCTTACATTGGGCGTAACCATCATGGTTATATTTGGAATACCCATTACAGTATATTCCCAAAATCTCTACGGAGAAACCTTAACGTTTAACCCCTTCACATTACCCAATGAATTGGAGAGCTATATCAGGCTCATCCGCCCTTAGTTTATCATAGAACCACCCATCTACATAAATAGTTCCCACGAACCATAACATAATCGTATCACATAAAACATGCATAAAGGAATCATAACATTTCAACATTTCAAACACAAGATATCAACACAACACATTGATATAATAAAAACATTATGAAGATCATTTTAACTACCAAAATAAATTAAAAGTAAAACATGGTATTTATTTTTTCATTGTTAAATAAATGTTATGGCTTGTAGAGGAAGCCGAAACTCAAATAATGGTCAAGGCAGTGGAGAAGTCGTTGTCGCCGCATACGTACGACAAAAAAACATTCCTTTTTTCGATTAGTTAAATGATTCGTATAAAAAAGAATCCTTTTGAATAGAAATAAAAATCAAATGGGTTTATACACTGTATAAAAGAAAGTTGTGTATAAAACAAAATATGCCTCAATGAAAGGAGATGGAGACGAAGTCCCATACCTCGGGTCCGACGTGACATGATCATTCTTTAACCTCCTGAATAATAAACTTGGGTTAATTTATAATTTATTTGGAACCTTTTTCAAGTTAATTATTCGTTTTATATCACTTATTACCATGTTATGAACACTATGTAATTATTTAAGTTAATAATGGTCGGTTTGTCTATCATTGGTACTTGAGTAAAAATAAACTCTATATAATTACAAGTTGTTCATGTGGTAAAATATACATTATATCCAAAATTATATTCATGATTTAGATATCATATATATAATATATATCCAGTATATACATTTATTTATAATATTACATAATATTTAGATGTAAGAAATGAAATTCACTGTTCATGGAGATGGTAAGTCGTATGTACGCATTAACGCTACTTTCATTTCTATTTTGTATTTTATGGAATGGAATCATAATTATATAAAGTTATATTATAATTGAAGTATAATATCATATATAATATCATTAACTACATCCTTTATATGTCCCACATATGGCATTAACAAATCAAATCACCTTGAGGGGGCGATAGTCGGCACTTCCTAAAATGAAGATATCACGTTAACCAATAATGGAAACCATAAAGGTATTCCATAATTGTAAAAATACAGAAGCTTAAGGAAAAAATAAACATATTATATATCATATATAAATATATTGACATCTTAATGGCCACCTTTGAAGGTGTTATATGAATATTGAACAATAATCGTTTCGTGAGGCATAAATTTACCATCCACGGAAACAGTATGCTTTTTAACCATTAGATGTAGTTATGTTTATGTGTAGCTTGAATAATACTTATAAAAACATCCTATCATATTGAATATATATGTTTTTTTTACAAAAGAAATGAATAAATAGTGTATAGGTGGTTGGAGAAGAAAAATAAAACAAAAGAACATTAGCGAAGTCTTTTCCTTTAAATCGGGTAACTCCTCTTGGTTTGTACAAAAAGGGTTTCTTGAAGAGCATTCTACCTACGGTAAGGCTTCTAGGATGAAGAGAGGGATGTGGAGAGAAAAAATTGTTAGATATTGGCCCATCCAATGGCTTGAGAGATGCGTGTAAAGAGGTAGAATTGGGGGCCTTTTATAAGAGGAGTGACACTCTTGGAAAGTCAAGACATGTTACTTTATTTTAAAATGAATTTCGGATTTTAAAGAACCCAAATTGATATATTTAGAGGATAAAATCATAATGTTTAGAAATATACTCATACAATAGGTCTTTTACCTGTGTATGTCTTAGATTTTACATTATATTTTCATTTTATTTAAATCCTTCATTAATGAGATAATCGTTGAATCATCATGATGTCATAAATAATTTATTTTATATAATTTCTAATAATTATAATAAAACTACTATGATGTTGGAAATATTTTTAGATTTATAATGAATATTTATAGTCCAAGAGATAATTTATATATACAAAAGTAAAAATGTTTTACTCGGGTGATACATTCTTTAGTGATATTCTCCTTTCCTTAAAAATAAAATGATAATGTGTCACTTTCACCCAAATGTGATTCCATGGGGTCCCTAAGTTTGGCACAAGGAATCCCATGGTCGGCCATGAAACAACTAGCTGCATTAAGACACATTTTGGGGTCATTTTGTATTATTATAATATTATTTTATTATCCTTAACTACCTGATTACTAATTAATCAAGATAATTAAAGATAATTACCGTCGTTACTATTCATAATGTCCAAAAACAAAATATTCTTAAGTACATAATTTGGACCTCCTGATTCCAAATATGGAATCAATTTTACCAAATTCCAAACATAGATATTGCAATAATGAATTTAAAAATAATTCCCGTTGTCAAAACAAATAGCGGGTTTTTTTAAACAATATCTATGAAAAGTTTTTCACTTGTTTATGCCCAGTTACAAAGTGAAATTAATTCTAATGAACACAATTAGATTAAATGGTAAAAATATATTCTAATTACACTTTAAAACCAATTTAAAAAATAATCTAACCATATAATTAAATTAGATGAAAAAGCAGTTTTGATGTAAAATGCAGTATTTTTCACTATTCATTAAAATATGAACATTGTCAGAAAAATACCAAAAAATTATCCAATGTAAATTTCAATGTCCCAATAATAAAGAATAAGATTTTTTTTGACAAATAGTGCTTATAAAATTTTCAAATGATTTATTTAAAAATGTTTTTCCATCAAAAGCCAGTAAAACAATATTTTAAAAATATTAGTGTATTCCATGCTTAAGATTGGATTTATTCTCATTTTATGCCTCTAAAACGCTATCTAATTCATAAATAGTCATAGTTAAGAATATATATTATTCATTACTTACTTGGTATGTTACAGGTTTTGACAAAAATGAGTGGATAAAAACATTCTAAATTGTAAAAGATTAGTAATTTATGTAATGTTTAATCCCCTTTCATGTTGAATAATAATATATGTTTGGTTTCTCCAATAAATGTGTCACTTATATAATAATTTAACCATTAATGAAAACATTTCTTGAACATAAATTACATGATGTGTAATTATTACATGACAGTTAATTCATAATTTTTATATAAATTGATAGTCAATCTTCTCCAAACCTAATCCAAGCCTCCTCTGACTGGCTCAGTATTCAGAACCATGTAACATGTCGATAGATGTGAATCCAAGCCAAACCATTTTATGGGTTTTTTATTCATTTTTGATGAGTTATTGTAACAATTTCTCTTAACTATAATACCCCTATAGTCATTGTATCCAATAATATTTTAAGTAGATAATTTTTAAATTTAAATCACCATATTATATTGTTGAAATAAATTTATTTTTTAAATTACATGTGAAATAATTTCATGTGAATATCACTGATTTATAAAAAATATTCCATGAAATACTATCCATATTTTTTTAATAATTTATATATGAGGATTCTAAAACATTTTTAACATTCTATATATATTTCCCCATTTCCAAATGGAGTGAAGACATGTTTTAATAAATAGAACATAATGAGTCATCTAATAAATAACATTGATTATTCCATAGACATGTGCTATAATAATTGAGGAAATTTAATGATTTAAATAAACACTTTGAAATGAAATATATTATAGGCCTATCACTCCACTAATCTATAGTATTCTATATAATCCAACTTTATCTTTATTAGGAAGGAAAATTATATGATATATATCCTTATACACCATTATATATATGTTTTTTTATTATAAAAGTTGAATTGATGAGTAGATGTTAAAAGAAGAAAACCAAATGATTTATTTTGATGAATCGTGTTGAATTTAAAGAATAATACTTTTTATAATTTATGATATTACTTTGGGAAAAAATCATTTTAAGAAGAATTAAAATATTATTTTGATGTTATCTAAGGCAATACATGATATTACACCGCTATTTTGAAGTGAAAAATCAAAAAATTCATAAAATATATGATTATGAAGGGATATTTACAATATAAAAAATATAAAAGTGTTCTATTGTAAAAGAGGGATTAAATGAAGAAAATGATGAAGATAATGAAGGGTATGCAATTTCCAAAAATCCATGAAAAATGTGTGGGAGAATAATAGAGTTTAAATATACTATATAAAATAACTTGGAGAAGTTGAAGGTGATGGATTATTAAAAGATACAATGGAGAACCTCTGAACACATTTCAAATATTTGAAGATACTTCTTAATATGGGGATGTAATATTTAGCACCTTCAAGATAGAATTTCGAGTCACCCTCTTTAATCAATAGTAGAAAAAAAGTTAAAAAATTGAAATATAATAAGAACTACATGAATGAAATGTTTTTAATTCTGAATTGATAACTATTTTAGGATATATAATGAAAAATATATGAAATTCAGTTGTTATAGTAGGATTTTGAGGAGTACCCCAATCAAGGATGAAATTAAAAAACACACACTATGCATAAAATTGATATGTTCATCATTATTTACCCTTAATTGTTTAACATTCAATTACAACCATCTTATAAGACATAATATAACCTTGATTAATACCTCATGATATAAAATAGTACATGGCTCATTAGGTGGAGAGTAATAAATTCAATTATATGGTGTTAAATATTTTATGAACATGGTATGAAAAATATTCATTAAAACCATACTTGGGTGATGTGTGAAATATTTCAAGAAATATAGATATGAGTGTGTATTTGTGCATGAATGAAGTTGGAGTTAAATTAATATACCATATTGAGTAAGTGTAATCTAGTTCATTGAGATATCATGCAAACATTAAAACATGGTGTTTAAGAACTGACTCACATTGGAAATATATTCGAATTTTTATTTGGTAATATTTTTAAAATTATTATTTCAACAGTTTAAGGATTGAGTGTGGGAGAATTTAAATATACAATAATTTCCTATATTCTATTCTGCATTTTAACGGTTTTAACCTCAAACTGTTATCATTTATTTTTTATTTATCACTAATTTACCATATAAGAATATATAGCGACTTATTTTAATGATTTCTTGAAAAAATATTTTTGATTGTTTTATTTTATATTTAAATATTTTATAATAATTTATATAATAATTATATGTTATTTTGATAAATATTTATAGTTTCTTGAGACCTCTCTTATGAAATCATAGAGATTTTCAGTTTTATAAAATTTATGTTGCAATAATAGATGATCAACCATGGTAATAGATTTTTAGAAATCCTTAATGCAAATCACATTGAAACACTAATGTGTTCACATGTCCATTTTGTGGTAGATTAATTAAAATAAAGAAGAGATCAACCAAATGGATATGCTCTCAATGGGAGTCACACGTATTTGACCGACTGTGTGAAGATCAGCCATGTAAAGAGTTAATAATTGTTCGATATAAGAAACCGAAATAAAAAATATAAGTGGAAATTCCAGAAATTTTTTTAATGTATGACTTCTACCACATATTGATCCAAGTTAACATATGGTCAACTGGTCTTATTTTTATATTTTTACCCGTACTATCTAGGGTTACCATATATAGAACGATTAAAAAAATATGATCGATTTATTACCAAACCTTCCATCGACTACAATATAAATATTTATCTTGGAAACTTTCCTATCATGTGTTTAATCACATATCATAGTCCATCCATCTACCATTAAACTCATGGTCAATTTAATTCTTTTAAAAATTACACTTGTTGATTATCATAAAAAAACATCATGAAAATCACATGCACTTATATATGAGCCTTTATGAATACATGTCATAATGAAATAGATCAAAAAAGGGTTCCATCTATATGTAAACATATTGAATATCTTGATAATAGGAGATAAGTAAAGTCATACTTTGTCATATAAGACCATACTATAAATGATGGAAAATATAAGGATGAAGGAATGATAATGATCTTTTAAAAAATATATGATCATAGTGGTTTGACAAATCTAATGGAGTGGGAAACACCACATACAGGAAAAGATATATTCAGAAAATATATTTTTGGGGGAAGATACTTAAATTATGAGTCCAAGTTATAGAATTTACTTCATTTTTATTTTTATTTATCAAATACATTCAATTTTATCTCAGAACGTTCACCACTCTTATGTGTTACCCTTCATTTAGATTGATAATTATTTAATGATATGGGATGTTATGGAAGACCATTTGTAATACATGAGATAAAAAACATAAAATAAAATATTATACTTAATTAAATGATTTCAGAATTTAGGAGTATATTTTTATATCATGTAGAGTTATGTTTTTTATTTTTATTTACAATATATTTACTCAGTTATTGATGATTATCTCCCTCTACTCATGTCTAGACTATATTTAGTAGAAAATTATATATCGAGTTTTAAGGTCATCATTTCTTATTATCATGTGTGGAAATTACATTAGTTATTCATAGAATGAATGTGAATCAAAAGACCCAGTGGGATATTACATTAGTAAAGCATTAGAAATTTTTTATATTACATTAATATAGGGGAATGAGGATATACTGATGAAAAGGTATTTATTAGTCTGTTATCACCATAAGATTTCTATAAATAGTGATAGGTGAAAAATTTATAAAAAATGTCAATAATATGTAAATAAGTAGAATACGAATCATTTGGTGACTCAGATAACATTGAAATTTGAAATCAACCCCAGAACTAATACTTTGGTAATTATATTTATGAAATCATTGGAACCATACTCCAAGATCATATGTTGAAATACATAATTTTACATATCCGTTTATGATACCAATACATGTGCAAATATTATTTCCCTTCAAAACCACTAAATTTTAAAACAATAACATGGATAACATAAAATATGGAGAAAAATTAAGGTTATGAGTTTTACATAATTATGAAAAAAACATGTTTAAATAAATCACCTAACATTAGATGATAATTTCTCTCATTTAACCTATATTATATTACTTTCTATTAGTTCATGAACATAATTATTGTGAAATCATTTATGAACATCAATTGTGAAACATAGTTCCAAAAAAACTGGGGAAAAGGAAACATAATATAGGTAATCATATCTGACCTGGAAGGGTCAAAAGGGATGGGCCCGTAAGGGGCACAGTGTCGCTCCGCTAGGGTTCTCACACCGCTTTCCCCTTCCCTGATCTGCACTCCCTCACCTTCCTGGTTCGACTGGTCGGGGTGGTGGTTATCTGTTGCTACAGACATTTTTGACTCCTTATGCGCGTACTGGTGTCTTTCACTTTGACACGGTGTTGAATCTGTGCCTGAGTTCCTAGCCCAGTGGTCGAGACAGTCCCTTCATCCATATTAGGGCGTTTGAAGGTAGAGCGTTGTTTCTGTGGAGTTGTCAGATGGCGGCGTTAGGATCTGGTTTTCTTTGAGCGGATGAGGTTCATTTTATTTTATTTCTTCTTTGAATTTTTGTTTGAGTAGGGTTGTTTTAAGCTTGCTGGGATGTATTTTTGAGGATGAGTTGGTTTTTTGGTTTGGGGAAGTCTGTTTCATGTTGTTTTGTATCAATCTGGTGGTGGTTTTTTTCTCAATGTTTTCGGCCTAGTTTTTCATGGACACTGACGGCTTGGTTATTGATCTGGAAATTCATCAGTGTTGTCTAAGGATGAAGGTGAAGCTCAATAGTTCTCCGGTTGAAGCGGATGAATCGTTTTGTTGTTCATTTAATACAGGTCATGGATCGTGTATCAAGGTTTGTTCTCTGTCGGATGGGATGAAGGTGGTGGTCTGACAATGCTTCGGTGACATCATCTGCTGATGGTTATGGCATCTTCTTGTGGTCAATGGTGGCGCGTGGTGATGGATTTTGGATTTTTGGGGACGACACTTCGAACGGTCTTGTTGGTGACCAGAAGAGATGATGTGCGTGATATGATGCAGTGTGATGGTTCGATCTGCGGTGATGGCGTTACAATAAAGGCGATGAATGATGATGGGTTCAAGTCTCGAGGTGTGGAGTGTGGCTTTTGATGTGTGTGTTTTGTTTTGAATTTGAAATTTTAATTCTAGAATTTGGGGACTCTTTGTATGGGTATCGGGAACCCATAAACAGGCTATTGAAAAACGAGAAAAAAATTGTTTCGGCTGTAAGGGTCAAAATACTCATTAACAATTTAGTTTCCCAAATGAGAATAAGATTACATAAGGGTATCTTGACCTAATAAAATTCCATAATTTAATCGTAAAATACATCATATCCATAGATACATGGATACTAAAATATGAAAATGTGTAAAATGAAAGATTCATAAAAATAAATAATGTAGAGCCATTTGATATCAATATTTACGATAAGAAATATTATTAACTCATAAAAACCAGTTAAAACTATTTTTGGAAACATGGAGCACCAATTTCATATAATCCATTTAAAATATAATAAAAATCCATTCAAAACCCTTTCAATTGGAATAATCATATGACCAACTTCCAAAATATCATTACACATTTCACTGAATATCAATTTAGGAACAACCATCATTAAGATAGTATGGGCTCCTATAATGCTCTCTCATCCACCCCATCATAAAAACTATAACAGGATCACTCGATGCCATCATTTTCACCCCATTATTTAATTTGTAATAGGCTCACATGACACTTTTCATTCCACAACCTTGTAAGATGTCGAAGAACCAAAACACGAATAAAACCTATAGAAATCGTCATTCTTCCTTTTACAAACTGATTAAACCATAGAACTGAAATGGGTGTTATAAAAATATCTATGATACTTGATAAACCTATGGAAAATAAATGGGTTCCATAAAAATATAATTGAATCATTTTTATCTTAGGGAAAAGTAATATGTTCCCAAACAGTCTCTTTTAAATATAGTTATCCTATTGAAAACAATAAAGTTCCCAAAAATATCTATAAGACATTAATAAACCTTGAAAATGAAATGGGTTCCAGAAAAATATATTTAAAATATAATTAACCCATGTAAAATAAATGGTATCCAAAATAATCCCTCTGAAACACGATTACCCCATAGATAAAAAATGGGTTCTAGAAAAATCTCATTGAAACCTAATTAACCCATGGAAAATAATCAAGTTCCTTAAAAGCATCATTGAAGCAATAATAATCCATAAAATGAATGAATGAAGATGTTATAAATAGAAATAATCCCCAATTTTGGATAACGAACTATGTGGTTTTTGACATTTATGATTGAGTATATCTAAAAATATCAATAAAAACATTCTTGAGGAAAATAATCATTAAACATTCAATGTGTCTGATTCCACCATGAAACAAATGAATGAAAATCACCATGAATGTAATAAAATAAAATTAAACTTATGTTATCATGATATTATGTGAATTCAAGGTATAAAATGTCATATAAGTAGTATATACACATCATATAAGTGTATAGTTATATAGAATAACAAAATTATCATTATAAAAACATTGAAAAAAATTCATTACCACCTTGGTAGATTTTAAACATTACCCCCATGAGAGATATATAATACAATTGATAGGTAAACCCCCATTAATTTAATTATAATAATACTAAAATAAATTAATCCTCAATTTATACTCCACAAAATAAAATTATGTGGTGAATAAAACATGCATCTCACAAAAGTAAATGTGAGATGATAAAAACCCTAAATAGTTGATTAACTATTGAATCGTGAGACTTGTGAAAGAATAAAATCGATTTATATTTCAATATCATTAAATAAATTATATTAATTATATTAAATATTAAGGGAGTAATATATACACCATATAAATGTAATTATGTTCATAATAACAAATAAATCTCATTGGAATGTAAATTGAGATGAAACCCCATAAAACTGTGTTAAACAATGAATTGAGACCAAAAAGGAAATAATTTTTGAATAAATAATTTAAATATAATTAATATAGAATAATTAATTATTTAATATTAAAATAGTTCCATTATATACACCAAAAATATTATCTAGTAGTGAGTACGCCTTTTATCTCACATATGTAAAAAGTGAGATGAAATTCCATTAGAAATATTATATATTTACAGAAAGAATAAATCAATGAAACAATTATGTGTGAAAAATATTGATTCACACAATATATTTTTATGTAATGAAATAAAATCATATCTAATTTCACACATATTGATGGCATTAAATATTCAGTGAAGTAAAAGTAAACCCAATGAATGGAAATTGAGTTAGGAAACCCCTTACATTGAGTTCGAATTATAAAAATTTTACTCAACATAAATGAATGATAAACTTATGCTAATTATTCAAATTATTCAGAAAAATTTTCATGTTAATAGTTACTTTTATTTCACTTATTATAATATTATATACAACTACATAAACTATGATGTTTATGTCCCTTGTTTAGACCACATATGGTTTATGTGTCAAAAATGACATTGGTAGGTCAACAATGAGAAAAGGTTTTATTATTTATAGATATATATAATAATAATGAAATAATTATCACATTTTTACGTCAATTAAACATTTAAAATTGAAAAGGAAGGATGTTTATGAAAAATTGTTAAATATTACGATCCTAGAGACGATAGGTCGTTGGTATGTATGAGTAAAGTTCACATTATTCAATTGTCATTATCGATATATCGTATGTAGAATTTATTTGCTGAGAATGGAAAAAATATCATAAATACAATATTATAAAATTATATAAAATTATATATATATTTCATTATTAGGATTTGGTGATGAAAAATGAAGAATCAAGTCACTTCTAGGAGGTGGTAGTCCCCACACCCATTAATGTGTGAATGAATAACATTGCCTTGAGGGGGATTTAGTCCACAAGTACACAATAAATATTTTCGTATTCCAAAAAAAATTAAAGCTTAAAGTAATATCTTATATAATATTTACATATTAATAATGACATCCTTTATATCATATATATAATAAAAATAGTATTTCAATTATTATTCCCAACCATAAGAGGTTGTAAAGTAAAACAAACAACATTGTTCTATAAGGTGGTTGTCCGCTATACACGTCGAAGAAGATTTTGGAACCCATTTGATATAATTGTGTGTAATTTTAGGTAAAAAATTATCATAGAAACATATCTTTATATTAATTATATTTATTTTATTATTTTAAAATGAAATAAATATAATTTAATGGTTGGATAAAGAAAAAATGAAAAGGTTCTTATTGAAGTATATTACCTCTTCTTCATTAAATCCTTTTTGTTTTCCTCAATGTAATTTCTAGGATTGATTTCATCCCAAATAGAGTACTATATAATGATATGGGGGATTTTTAGAGAAAATTTTGGAAGGTTTTGTATAATGAATATGGCTACATTGGTGTGAATAAATGATGGCGGAGATTTCCTTTTTATATTGAAGGTTGAGTGAGATTCTGGTAAATACAAAAAGGTAAACACTCTTAGGAGGTATCACTTACATGTTGTTCCTAATATCATGGAATCTAGTATATTTTAGGAAAATTATGGTGGATATAAACATAAATAAAAAAATAGTTTTTATCATATGGTTTTATTTTTTATTGTTTACTCAATTTTATCTTTATAGTTTTTTCTAAGGTAACTTGTATAATTTAATTTAACTTGGTAATTTATCCATTATAACTATAACTAAAAATTTATTTATTATATAATTTTAACTTAATTATTTTCAATTTTATGTTCAAACACTTAGATTAAAATCATCTGTGTGTGTCAAAACTATTTTAATTCAAACACATCCCATGCACAAAACATCCTTTTACCTTAACTGGATTAATTAATTTGAAATATTTTTTATAATTATTACATTAAAAAATAATGATGAACATATTAGAATATAAATTTCTTTCTAATACCAAATAAATATACTAATTTTTAATAATTCAAGTCATAGAAGTGGAAAAGATAAATTTAAAGACAACCCTATGATATGGTGAGAAGGAACGCTTTTAAAATAAAAATATCTTAAATTTTAATTAATTTTTATGTCCAAATTCAATATAAAATTATAATAATGACCTATATTGGACTGAAATTTTTACAATTTAAATATATATTTTTTAAAATCAATTAAAAAAATAAAAATTTAAAATAAAAATTATTTATACAAAAAAGTCAGTTTTCAATTATTATTTTGAATTTTTTAGAATTCATTAAATATTTAATTTCATCTCAAAAATACAAAAAATTTATATAAATATAATTTTCATAGTTATATTTATATAAAAACATTTAGTTTTTTATATAATATTTATAAAAATATTAAATTTCAGTTTTTAAACAACATTTCAATTAAAAAGAATGAAAAAATGGTTTTTCGAAGAATGCTATTTTGAATCATAAAACATGTTTTTTTATTATCTTAACACTATCAAATCTATTTCATTAATGTAAAAAAATATAAATACATGTAAAATTAATTTTGTAATTCTGATTCCTACAAACCAACATAATGAAATGATGATAATATCTATATTAAATAATAATTATTATAATAATAATATATTATTGTTCGTTTAAAATATTTTTTTGTATAACTCCTGTAATCAAACAATTTAAATTAAGTCAATGAAAACATTTCAAAATATACCGGGAAGATATATTCTACCCCCTTAATATGAATTTCTATCCTTAATTTCTTATTGATTATCAATGGTAATCGTTTCTACAATTCCTTTATTGAAAACTACATTATACAAATGAAATAATGAAAATCACCTAAAAAGTGTAAGTGAAGAAAAGAAGGGTCACATGAAGATACCCATACCATGTATTCAAAATTAGTAGAATATATTTGGAAAATTAAATATGGATATAGATGTTTATACTAAATCAGATTGACTAATAGAGAGAGATAAATAATTTGGACATGATAATGTAAAAAATAACAGAACCACATGACAAATAGGTGTGGAAAATATCATTTATATCATATGAGAATATGATAATAATAAAATTTTATGAAGATATATTTTAAAAATTTTAAGGATTTATTTCACCATCTATACTAAAAAGGTAACAGATTGTAATAATTTTACCTGTAAATTTTATTCTTTACTACAATCCAGACCTTTTATACAAACAATGAGTAATAAAGATAATATTATTTACACCTAAAGCCCAAAAAATAATATTTTAATGAACTAATAACCATTAAATGGATAACAATATTTTCCACCTATATTTATATAGTATACAATGCCAAAATGGTTGGCACATGGTCAGATTATTCCCCAAATGAATAAACATTCATATGGTAAAATAATATTAAAAATTCAATAGAAATACCATAAGGTGAAACTAAATCATTCCATATACCTATATCCAAAATAACCTAAAGTAAATCAAAATAAATGAATGGTGTATCCAATAGGATTAGACCATTCCTTCTTGATTTCAACCCCAAGGTATAATCATCTTTTTTTAAAGTCACATTAGGCACTTAATCATCAAATGAATTTTCAATCCCATGGGTATAAATATAATAACACTTGGTTACACATAATTATCTCAATATCCAACACCATATGAACCAAAAAAATACCAATACATTAAAATTTATTTCAATAAAATGTGATGGAATACTTCATATAGGACCAATGTTTTCTAATTAGTTAAACATAACAAAATGTCTCCTGAAATGTCATTTATATTCTCAAAATATTTACTACAAAAATAATTGGGGTTTCTAATAAATTAAAATTATTATCAATCATAATCTTATATACCTATGATGTTATATATTACTCTTACGATAACCTCATTTCTAAACACTATAATTTCCAAAATTATCAAAATTGATTGTTGATACAACCAAAAAGAGTCGAGGACATTAACTCCCTAATCCCATGTTGAAATTTTTATCTTTACATTTCTTTTAATGATTACAATAATTGTGGCCCCATTTTTTCCTGAAAACCATACAAAATAATTATGAAACTAGGATAAATTACATTATGGATGACCTTTTTGGTTTACCATTTTTGAGAATTCGGAAAAACTATTTCATAAAAAATCAATTGAATTTAGATTATAATTTATCACACATACTTCATCTTTTATTATTGAAATTATGACATAAATATTATCGTTTAGAAATGATTTATAGACATAAATCATTCAATGTAATTATTTATACCATGGGGGAAAGGAAACATAAAAAGGGAGACCTCAGAAACTTAGTAAGGGTAAACATAAGACTTAGTTATTGAGTGTCCAAAATTATAATAAGAGTGCCTAATTTTTTGATGACATAATAAATTATCATGAGATAATGATAACCTAAATAATACTCATCAACACCTGGAACATCAAATATAAAAAAATATAAATTTAAAGATTCATTAGAATCAATAATCAAGAGCTGTGAGATATCAATATAGATCATTAGAAACATTATAAACTCATAACATGTAATTAACACTATTTTTGGAATCATGGAGTATTAATTTCGTAAAACCCTTTCATAACCCTTTTACACTCATCTCATATCACATTATATTTTTATAACCATATGGATTATTTAAAATATATCCTTACTTGATCCATTAGATCACTATATGGGTGGACCCATCATTAAGCTAGTAAAGTATCACTTAGTGCTATTTGAGTTTCCCCATCATGTATGATATAATGGGATAAACTGATGATATCATGGATTCCCCATCAGATAAGATGTAATGGGTTATCCCAGTAGTACCTTGGCCTCCATATCGTGTACAATGTCTAAGAACTGCAATATGAATAAGACTCATAGAAATAATCAGTATTTATTTTATAAATTGATTAAAACATGGAAAATAAATGGTTATCATACAAATATCTTTGAAACATGATGAAATAATATAATATAATTGGGTTATATATCAATATCATTAAAATATTGTTATCTTGTGGATATGTAGTGGGTTATCAATAATATCTTTGAACTATGATTTATCAATAGGAAAGAAATGGGTTCCAAAAAAATATCATTGAAAAAAGAGTACCCCATGGAAAATAAATAGTTTCCAAAATAATATCATTGAATAATGAATAACCTATGGAAAATAAATGTGTTTTGTAAAAATATCATCAATAGAAGATTAACATATGGAAAAGAAATATGTTCCCTTACAATATCTCTAAAAAATAATGATCCATAAAATGAAATAATGAGAATGGTATAAATAAAAATTATCCTCTATAAATTATATGTAATAAATATGGTTGTTGACATTGATTATTATAAATTCACTAAAAAGTTCATCAAAATCATTCTTAAAGAAAATAGCCTTTAAACATTCACTATGTCCTATACCACCTTTAAACATATGAATAACTATCCCTATGAATGGAAAGAAATTGAATTACACACATATTTTTATTATAATAATTATATTCTTGATATGGAATAGGAAATAATTACTTTATTAACATCATAAAATGAGAATGTAGTATAACATAACAAACATCACAATGAAGGAAAACAGTGAGCAAAATCTATTACCTCATTTTAATTTTGAAACCGTAAACCCAATGAAAGAAATATCATCAAATAGATATTTACATTGTGATAAATTTATGTATAATAACAATATAAAATTTTAATGTTCAGTATATACACCTCAAAATAAATTTTGAATACAACATTTATCACATGGAAATTAAAGTTAAAAGAGAACACACCGTACCATATGAGTAATTTTGGAATCACGATATCCATTAAAAAAGA
Organism: Viscum album; assembly: GCA_963277665.1. Classification (NCBI taxonomy): domain Eukaryota; kingdom Viridiplantae; phylum Streptophyta; class Magnoliopsida; order Santalales; family Viscaceae; genus Viscum; species Viscum album. The sequence continues at coordinate 1,731,983,593 of OY728161.1, read as the reverse complement.
ATCAATTGAAAATGTTAACAATATGAAATTAATTATATTGAATTTATAATTGTCAAGGGATTATTACAAAAACCAAAAAAAAAGTTTATTAGGTTTATAATAACAAATATTTCTTAATGAAATGTAAATTGACGTGAAACTCATTACAACAATGGTAATATCTAAATCAAAATCCACAACTGTAATAAACATAAAATTGTATAACTATAAAAAATGATCATAAATGTTTTGATATAATATACCAAATATTTATGTAGATAATCCCCCAATAATATGTTAGTTTATAGTGATACATTTATCTCACAGTTGTGAAAATGTTAGATGAATTTACCTTACAAAGATCACATCATTGGGGTGAGAATAAATCAATGTATTAATTATGTATCAAAATGTAAATACACAAAATAATGGTTCAAATACATCATAATACAATAATTTCTCATTTCACACATACTCATGACGTATCATAATCGATGAAATAAATTTTTAACCAAATGAAATGAATGGGTGTTAATAGACCCCCATTTTTTGGTTCTGATACAACTTGCTTGACCTATATATTCCTAAAAAAAAATTGAATGATAATTATTTAATTTATTCATATCAATTTTCATGTTTATCATGAATTTTATTTCACATAATATAATGAATTATACATCTACTTAAAAATTCATTTTACATATGATTTTTTGACAATATTGGATTTTTGTATCAAAAATGATTCTGGTAGGTCCACTACGGTGAAAGGGTATATTATTTAATCATTTCATTAATAATAACAATAAAAATATTATTAAATATTCACATCAATGGAGATTTTCAATTCAAATCAGATATATGGTTATGAAAAATCAACCAATATTACCATCATTGATATGGTAGGCCGTTTGTACACATGAGTAACATTACCATTTTTCATTTATCATTATGGAAAGAAGGACTGTATCATTTATCTATAAATATTGACCATTATATAAAAAATAATATAATATTTAATTAAATATAAGTATATATATAATTAATTATGTTAGGAGATTTAAAAGGATGAATGATATCTCTTTAAGGAGGTGGTAGTCCACACATCCCTGAATGATATAATAACTTTTTCAGTGTGAGAATGGGAATGAAAAAATGATATGTTATATATAAAAATAAAATTTAATTTCATGAATATTATAATTATTTCATTTAAATGGGATATTTTAATTAAAAATTTCTTTAAAACATTCCATGTATAGTGTGATTGAATCAAATTGCTTGAAGGATGTCGTAGTCCACACGTCCACAAACTACGTTATCGTATTCGAATTGAAATGAAATTTTGATGGTATGTGTTTTATAATAATTCATTAAGACTATATAAATCATTAATTTGATTTATATATTGTATAAACATTATCTCCATCCAAATTCCAAAAAATAAGAGACTATAAAAGAAAAACGAACGACATGATTTCGTGAGTTTTTGTCCACCGTACACACAAATGTTGATTTCATTACCATTTGATGGAAGTGTGTATTAGTATAAAACATTAATTAAAAAAATATGTATATTTTTTATGTCAATGTTAATATAAAATAATTTAATAAGATTCTTTTTAGTGGCAGGGAAAAAAATAAAACAAAAGTTTATGTTCATATATGTTATATCTTCTTCGAAAAGTCCTTTTGGTTTTAACTAGAACTTTTTCGTGGATATTTTCTAAAAAAATTGAGTGTTATATGAGGATAAGAAGTATGTTAGGGGATTATTTTGTAATGTTTTGGATGATATAAATGGATTTGGATGTGTGAATAAGTGATGTTTGTGAGTGACCTTATATAGTGGAGGAGGAGCGATGTTCTTATAAATATAAAAATGAAAATAACATTGGAGACTATCCCATAAATAATTTTCCACGAAAATTTAAAGATAATGTATTGTAGAAAAATAATGTCTGAGAAAAACATTCAAAAGATATGAAAATCATTTTAATCATTTGGTTCCTAAGTCATTAAGTTTACACAATATAATATTTATATTTTTTATGAAGCTTACATGTGTCCATTAATTTACCATGTTATTTTATCCATTAAAGATAAAATTTAAAATATATTTATAGTTAATTTACACCAAATGATTATAAAAATTGTGTCCAATTCATTAAATACACATCATATTTGTGTGTAAAATTAATTTTAACATAGACTTCAATCTTTTGCAAAAAAAGATCCTTTAAACATACTCGAGGTAATTAATTCTTCATTTTTTAGTAATTATTACAAATAAAATTAAGATGAACATATTATAATATAAATATTATTCTGATTCACAATATTTATACCCATTGTTTCTAATTCAATTCAATGAAGTGATAAAAATAAAATTTAATGCAAAACCTGTATACGTGGTATGAAAGTTGGTATTTAAAGTGAAAATATCCAAAACATTAATACATCTTTATTTATGAAACAAATATAAAAATGACTCCAAAGAAATTAATTACATTTATATATTTATATTTTATGAATTTTTATTTTCAAACAAATTAAATATATAATTTAATAATTCAAATCATTTAAATGAAAAATCTGTTTTCAATAAAAAAATCAGTAATTTTCCGCATTCATGAAAAAATGATCCTACAAAAAAGAACATAATTTATAAGGAAAATAAAAAAACATACTTTTTTCTTAACTGCCAATATATATTCTAAATGAAATTGTCTATATTAAACAATATTATTAATACTATATTATTAATTTTCAAAATATTTCATTTCTTGTAACACATGTTATCAATGAATTTCACTTAATTGGATGGAAAATATAGCATAAAATATTGAGATGAGACAATATGATTCTAAAATTATTCCCATTGACTTATTATTCCTTAAGTTTAACAAATAACCAAATCAAAAAAAAACTTCATTTCTTTAATTAAGAGATACACATTTTTTTCAGTATACAATTGGAGACAACCCTATAGAACCAGTAGAACTATATATAGTATACAAAATAAAAATATTTTTTCCACACCCCATGTTAGGTATGTTTAAATGGATATAGAAATTATTTTAAATATTTGTCTTTCAGTTTTGAATATTTTTAAAAGGAGTGTTTTTCAACTTGATATTTTAGTCTGCTAATTTTCATTTGAATATATATTTATAATCAAATTAATTTTTTTAAAATATTATTGTCTACGAGGATGAGAATATTATTAATAATACCATCACATATACTAATGGGTATTTTTCTGGAAAGGGTTATAATAAAATCCTATTGTATTTTTAGAAGAACACGGAAATAATGAATGATGAGATGTTTGATATTATAATGATTGAGAGTGTCTAATAAATATCGAAGATATTTTTTTATAAGAAGGTGACAGTGTGACATAGGGGATTCCACTAATATCAGTGGTCCATTTAGAGAGAATACATTAGAGAAAATGAATCAGGATTATCACTATATTCTATGGCCCATGAAGGTGTTGACTTGAAAATGATAATTATAATTTTAATGTTTTTTTACCGATATAAGAAGTGTTGTGGATATGTGTTTTCAATAAAAATAATAAATAAGGATATAAATAAGTTACTCATAACAATATTTTAACAAATAAGACACAATAATAACCATCCATCACATATTTGATCATATACTTATTAAAGAATATGAGTGTACTAAATAAGGAATGTATCAGTGCATCTATATGAAGATAAATATGAACAGTGTCTTAGAAACCTAATTTTTTCATGAACATAGCCTTAATTATATAAACTATTGAATTTAAATTACGCTTTATAAACTAAAAAATACTTATCCAAAGGAGTTCAGGAAGGGGAATAAGTTGGAGTATCCTTAAAATTAATAGTCTTTATTTTTCGAACATTTGATTACACATGCTATGTATATTTATAATATATCAATGTATACTCCCATGATTATCCCATTGGGTTGAACCCAGTAAAATCCTTATGTATTTTTATTAGTTATATTTACTTATTCATATTTATTCATTTATATCCAATAAGTTATGAAAAGTAATATAAAATAAGTTCCCATGAACATTGGAATGATTTCATAACTTCATTGTCCAATAAAATAAAATAAAAAGGTTTCAATTAGTGGGAACCCGATTATCCTTCTTATTGTGGTGATTTTGGCCATCCCAACCCCAAAACATAGTTTTAGTGAGAATATTCTATAACATAAAGTTCAATATAAACATTTATTTCCGATTTCTCTCACATATAATGTCCATGATGAATTCCTTAATTTATTGTGGATGTAACTATGGTGGTTGGAAAAATTATAATATGCGTATAGTTTTGTGGTATGTAAATCTTGGAGTGTATTCTATGAGATATTGATATTTATAAACATTTTAACTATCATGTTGTACACATACATAGAATATATTTACAAGATCAAAATCATTATGTAAATATGAAAACATCTCGGTGTTACTACCATTGAGATGTGGATGGACCTTTAGGGGATATATGATAAAATGGAGTAATTGAAGAGCATAGAGATATCATACACAAAATAAATGATGATGTATTATTCATTAAATAAATATAAATAATATAAAATTGAAGAATAATTATTAGAATATGGAATCCCAAAACTAAGTGACCAATTCATAACTTATTGATAAATATGTTTCTAACAACTTGGTTGAATATGAATATGGATGAAAAGTTGAGGGCTTAATGATACTTACATGATAAGATTTCAGAATAGATTGGAAAAAAATGGCCATTGATATAGATATGAAAAATAGATTTATATTTCTGAAAGCATCACAAGAAGAGATGATGCAATATAGATTTTAATGTTTCATGAGGATGATGTTTTTTGTTTCTATATTGAAGGATAAAGATTATATGACCAATGATCTTGATTAGATGTTGAAAACATTAATAAAAATGTGTATATTAATCACATGCTACCATCAATTTTTGGATCATGCATTGTTTCAAATCTATAATGAGTTGATAAAAGGTATTTTCATTTGAATTATAAAATATAAGGCTCTAAATGTATTAAATCTACATGGAACTATAAATATTGGTAACTTAGGTTAAACTATTAGTATGTGTCTTGAATCCCAAGGGATTAAAAGGGGATGAATTAACACCTCGTTATCTTTTTAATTGGTAAATGACAATATGAGGTTTATTTTTTATAAAATAAGTTTCAAACGTGATAATAATGGACACATGAAAGAATATATTATAGAAAATGGGATAAAATATTTATAATGGTTTTATACATTCATATAATAAAATAAGTGAATTTACACTGAGATAAGATCAATTGAGATGTAATTTTTTTATTTCACGGGAATATAATGTATTTAAATGAAGGTTACACCAAGAACCAACTATGATACAATCATAGAATCGAAAATAGAGATCAATAATATTGATTTGTAAGATAAAAAGGGTATTTCTCTAGTTGTGAGATAAAATATAATTCACTTGTGGAATGAAACACAATGGATCAAAAATTATGATGTGGATTTAATGGTTATTTAAAATAACAAACAAAAACTATTACTCAATAGTTTTATAAATCATTCCTATTGTAATGACGTTAAGAAAAGTCAAATACCTATGAAATAGTGAATTATTGATAAATAATGATGTGTTGGTCCTATATCAAAAGAATACGCATACAAGTGTTATATTAGTATCACATTGCAGGTGAAGAATAATCAAAATAATATGGTGGGTTCTAAATAAAACATTTGAAATTAACTTTTTTAAAGTGGTTTCATACAAATAGGCACCACTAAAAAATTATTTTATTGGTTTTTGGATCAATGGGTTGGTTTATAAAGTCTAAACATAACCCCCAGCATAATAATACTAAGTATTTATCCTCCCTCATAAGTTTAATTTTTTTTACTTATTTAAGATATGGAGTAGGATTATGGGGGATATATGATCAACATGGTGTGTGAGCTAGTAAAAGGAATAAAAAATAAAAATAGTGTCAAGGCACTGATATAACTCAATATGTGAATTATAAACCCTCATTTAATTTTAAAGGATGAATATAAATTCTAATGATATAACAATGATAAGAAAATAATGAAGATCCCAATATGAAGTTAAATTGTTTTGAAACCCTAAGATAAGGATTTCTAGTGGATTTAATCCATCTATTGTGATAAATAATTTAAATCATTCCATTTATTATGTAACAAATGATCATTAAGAATTTTATGTAAAAATAATAGATAAAGATAGAATGTTCATTGATTTACAATTTATTTTATTATGTTCTAAAAAAGGAGGTGTGAGTTGAATAAATGTTTTTTATACCAAAAGGATGTAGAATGGAAATGATTTATTGAAAACCATATAAATCCATATAATACTACCCCAATACCAGTCATCATGATCTAATGGAATTTAGGTCAATTGGTGATGATAACTCAAATTTTGTTTACCCTTTTTTAAAAAATAAGAAATATTTCAAATAAATTAAATTAAATGGATATCATGTTTTATCATAAGAATATCAAAAACAAGTTGATGTAATTGGCTTGATATGTTGTTTGTATTACAATGATGCAAATTTATTTTAATTCAATAATAGTTTTTTATATATTGGATTGATTTTACTAGAAAATATTTTACGAAATGTAAAATATTAGGATATATTTCTTTTTTCTATGTAAGGTTGTTACTTGGATTTAATTTTCATTATTAACATAAAATAATTTTTCATATACCATCCATTGAATTAATTTCCTTACAACATTTTTTGATGATATAATGAACATTTTCTAATCAGGATAATTAAAATTATAATTTCAAATATTTATGGTAAGAGATAATGTTTTGGACCGTGAATAATGATATAACCGAATTAATTCTTTTCTAATCAATGTCAATTGAAAATACAGAAGTCCCTCTTCTTTGAAAATGTTAATAGTGTAATCAATAAGATATTAAGAGAAAATAATATTTTATAGATGGTTAATGAATCCAAAATGATTAAGAAACAAATAATTTTTTGGTAGTGTTAAACAAAACACAATGGTTTTGAAAATAATTATCAAGTAGTTAATAGAGCCAAAACTTTCTTGGATGTCAAATAGTTGTACAAAATGGTATATTAAAGGATTGCATAAATACCATGGAGCTAAATTTCTCTTAATTAAATTTAAATGGTCAAATATCTTAATCATTTTCTAATATGATATTGTTAGAGAATATTAATCATATATTGTGTCATATTTCTTCATAAAAGTAGAATTAGTTTCATAAAACCTCATTTAGTGACTCATATTAGTCCTATAAAGATAGAGAGGGTGATCTAAAAGGTCTGCCAATAATATTCCATCTGTTGTTGACTATAACCAAGGTTAAGAAATTATAATATGGGATTCAATAACCGTATAAATTACTTTAATAATAATTTAAACAATAATAAAAACAAATTAGTTTTTATTCTGAAACAATGTCCCACTACCTTGTTGTTATTTATATATAAAATACATTAATTTAAGTAAAATAAATTCAACATGGGATCCAATATTGGAAATACCTAATAAATCCCTAATGTATTCCTAAAATATTTCTGCATCTTCCATTAGTCTTTCCCACAATCACATGAAAATCATTGGTGGGAGTATGCACTTAAGATTACCTAGTAAGAACATACTTTCAAAAAAATTGAAAATCATGTGTAATAAATAATAATGAATATTATAGAGACATTTCATCCAAATAAAAAATTACATATATGGGTAAATTCATAAAAATTTAAATCACTTGAATTTACATCTTTTTCCAATTAAAATAATAACCTCTAGTTCATGTTTCATCCTCATCCACATTCTTATATATTCACTAAATAAATAAAATCATTAAAAATTGATAATTATTATCAATTGTAGAATAATCATTAATAAAAACAAATCTAGGGCCCTAAAATTACAACTACCCTAACCCATAAGTTATTGTGTTATTCCAAGTAAATATAAAAATGATCTATTAGGATAACCCATCACTAACTAGATATGGATAAGATAATTGAAATGACACAAATAAAATATTATAGACCACCAGTACATTAAAAACAAAAAAAAATTCAAATATCCACATAACAAATATTCTTATCCATACCCATCATTCAATACCAAAATATTGTATCATCACATATCACCAACTATATCCCTAGAGAACAAAAAACACATCACCCTATATTTATAAACACATCAACAAATACCTTTACAACCACACCTCATATGGGTAAAATAATCATGAGGTGAAACAACCTCCTGACCCCCCTTTCAAAAAAATTAAGAATACACAAAATACATATCCACAACATCCTCATTATTATGGGGTATAATGAACATGTAGTACATAAAACTCATTTCATACTCATTCTATGCATGTCCCCAATCATGATTCATAATTCACTACCACTTAACTACATAATCATTAATTTCTAATAAATATAACGTCAATATATTAGGAAATGTATGGTTATAACTACATAAACATGTCAAAAACAATAAATGTAAACCTACTGAGTTCTAAAATAGCCTATAATGTTCCAACCCATCATCCACCATTTTCATAAAATGTTTTCCAATAACCACATTAGAAACATAATCAAAAAAATATTAATGAAATAGATTAAAGATATAATTTTCAATAAAATTCATGATCATCAATATCAAAATTAAACCCTTTGAAAATAAACCACAAAATATTAGACTTCTCATTTTAAAATAATTTGCATTACCCAAAATTAATTTTTACTCCCCTCATTAAATTTCATATTCAATGTATTCACATATTCCAAGACATTCATCAATACACACTCGATTTCTAATAATTCATCCACATTTTATTATCCTTATTCCGTCTATGGATTCATTATCTTATTAAACACATTAATTATTTTATCAAAATTTAATAGAACACACACAAAATAAAAAATAATAAACACTACCCTTTTCTATTATATCATGATGCATTTAATTTATAATTTTATCATAATTCAATATAGATTTCCACATCACAATTCCACTGTCCATTAAAATACTTATTTTATAAACCATTTTATCTATATTAAAGCCAATAACATGAAATATATCAGAACACTATCATCCATGATAATGAGAATAAGAAACAATTACAACATTGAAAATCAATAATGAAAATAAATATTTATATCATATTCTATTTTCATGAATTTTTAAATCTGTTATTAGCATAAAAGTTTTATCCATTTATTGAGACGACATGGTTCTCCAATTTTTTCGACAACTATAATTCCACAATAACAATAATCAATCAATAAGAATCAATAAATAGTAAATACTATGGAGACTATGAATCACATGAAACTCAATTTATCATTCAATTTTATCTAATATCATTTATGGAACCATTTAATTAATTTCATTCATCCATAAAGAGCATTTCTTATATGTTATAATATCTCTCCATAAAATAAGATAACCCAATTGGCCGCAAAAAATAATAAATAAGAGAGAAAATAAAACGTCATTAGAAGGGATCACATCTTGCTAAATATAAATCTTATTCTAAAAGATTGAAGTTGAGTCTATAAATCCCTTACCTCAATGAATGATTCTCTAATTTTTCACAAAAATGGAGATAAGGATAATACATCCAAAAGAATTGAAAATTATGATAATAATATCAATAAAACCGAACGATAATGATCCCCCATCAAATCCAAACCCAAATCACATCCCATGCCCTCTACACTCTAGTGACCTGAAGGCCTTAAAATTTTTATTTGTAAAATGATAGACCCCTTTTAAGGGTTTAGGGAGGAAACCCAAATAGAAATCAAGACATAAAGACATAAAACAACCCAAATGTCAAGAGAGAAAATAGAAACTGACTACATAAAGCTATCCCTCCCCAGCATAAAATCATGAAAAAGTTTTCCGGCCAAGAAGGATGGAATGGCAAGAAAGTGTCCTATGTCAAAGCACAGGCCCGATCCAATTGCGGATGACATACCCTCTCAAAAATCTAAATCCATAAAGTCTTTAAAGAAGGACGGATAGCTCAGAAACCTCATTTTGAGCCTATTCCTTGTGGTCATGTCTGATGCACCTCCATTCTAAAAGGCCACATATCACCAATTCAATGAAACCATCTCAAACCATGGGAAAAAAACACTGCCAAACATTCAAGCAATCAACACTGCCAAAACATCCATCAATCAACACGGTCCTACATTATCTCCACCAAAACAGTTGTCTCCTACCACAACTTGCAAGAAATGACCACAAAAAACCAACCAGTAACCATTTCCATAGCACGATGAATCCCCCAGAACACCTTCGCCACAGAATGGGAACACGACCTCAGATCCTAGAACATGACTCCACACAGCGGAAGAACCGGAACCCCCAAAGCTGTAGAAGAAGAATCCATGGCCTCGGCCCTAACACCCCCTTTTCTGTGGAACTAAAACATGACCCTGGTGCCAGGAGCGAAAATCCACGCAGCAGAAGAAACCCCCAAAGTTGTGGAAGAAGAGTCACAACCCAAAAAGAAGCAATAGGTCAAAGAGGCACCAGATCGACCCCACACTAAACTGGATCAAAACCTTGAAGTATCTACAAAGCATTCCCCCACAAAAAAACATGTCTCTACCCCTGTGCACATGAGCGAAATCCCTCTACTGTAGAGGCACAAAATCAGATCTTGGACCCGACACCTCGGATCGACACTCCAACACCACAGAGAAGGAATGAGACATCGACGCCGCCTGCATCTTGATCATACACCACAGAGGATCAGGAAAACACCCCAATATCGCTACATAAACATGTAAAAACCTAAAAATCCATTAAATAAATAATTAAAATGGGGAAAACCTCCAACCACACCATATAATCCAAATACTAAAATTTTGTCATGGTGAAACCGAGAAACCATGGAGAATCGTTCATTATAATATAATTTAACTGGAAAAAACATTGAGGGACCACAAAACAACTCATATCTATATAACAGAAACCCTAGTAATGAAAATTTTAAAAATATTACAAATCTTGTATATACATTTCTGTGTCGTCCCAAGAGGATACCACATTAACGGTTCCCTTGTCTAGTGGAAAAAATGGCCTTAAGATATCCTTCCCATACACCAGAGGAAACTTAAAAATAGTGGGGGTCTAAAGATGTATAGTGAGATGAATATACCTTTAGTATTGTAGTACCAAAATGGTGCTATAGATATTTAAATAAATTAATAAATATAAATAAATGATTATGGATGTCAAATAACACAATAATAATAAATAACTAACATCTACTATCAAATACAAAAAGATGATATGTCATATTAATGAAAAAAAGTAATATGAAATCATGATATAAAATAAATGTATCAATGATAGAAAAAAGTTCAAATGACTATCTCCAACATGAGTAATATCTCAGTTTTATGATTCCCCACCCCCATGCTATAACAAAATAGTGTATCAAATACTGGTCAACTATAACTAACCCTTTTGGCATCAACATAATCATATTTTTTCCCATTGGAAACCCATATAGTGAGTTAGATAAAATCAATAGGCCACCACAAAATGTTAATATAAATTTATAGTTCAAAAAAATAATATAAAAGTGTGCAGATAGTAATGGAATGTGGTATTGGAAATTATAATGGGGTCTACTCTGCTTCCCGAATGTAACTAGGATGATGCTACCAACATTAGACCATGATAGATAATTTCTAAGAGTATAAATATATATACACATATATTTACTACATATGTAGTGACATCTACAACCATATATATAGCTATTACTATTATCATTGAATAGATGCATAGATCATGAATCCATAATCTATAAAATGATTATCATGAGTAACATGGGAGGTAATACCCAATATTATAAGAGTTGGGGATTCCTTGTTTGGTATCAAAGTATTAGGTTCTTTATGACAACATATAATAGTAAGGTTCTTTATTCTTATAGGAAATAATATGTGTCTCTATTCTATTATGTGTTAGTCTGTCCCCCATTCTCCAATCGTATTTGTAAGGGTCTCTATAACCATAACATAATTATCAGGTATCAATTCCAATGAATCATCATTTAAAAGGGAAACTATGCCAATATAATATAATTTCGTATGCATTATTACATAAAAACATATGGTTGTTATTCACTCATGTCATTTTATATAGGGTCTTTATGTGTGTATCACCGTATATGGATTACATTCTTGTATAAAAATTGATGAAAAAGGGATAACATGATATGAACATAATACATGACGGTCTCCATGCCCAAATAATACCAGAAGGGACTCAATTCCCAACTATTTCAAATACAAATAGTCAATGTATTTAATCATATCCAATAAGTAATTTTTTAAAAATAATATTTATTAATAACATGGTCGTAACCATTGTTTAGTTTTACCATGTGACGTGGGGGAACCACTCACTTCCATTCAATTAATTATAATTTGAATAGTGTTGTGGCCAAGATTCTCCATTACAATTAACTATTATCAATTACAATATCATTATTTTATGTATCTCAAAAAACATATTAACAATGGACTGAACATTTAGACATCAATAAAATAAATTAAAAATTTATCAACACACAAGAAGGGGTGAAAATAATTAATTGTGATCCAATAAGGTCTTATGGTTCATAATTAAGGAAATAATTTAAAGGTTGATAAATTTTAGGGGTAAACAAATGTGAATCCTTCATGTAGAACAATAAAACGTATTATAAAGTAACTCATCATTGAGGTATTATTACTCTACCTCATTCCTTATGCCTAAATAGGTGCACTCATGTGCTATAGTTCATTGACTTGGTGCAGATCTGAAGAAATTTTCAAAATAGAAGAATCTATGAGAATTAGGGTATATGATTCTACGCCTAAATGAAACCATTGAGAGGAATAAAAATGATAAATGTTTCAATTTGAATAATGTAATTATGGGTGTTCTTCGAATGAGATGGTCAGTAGATGAATAAAAGGTCGAACAATGAATTTATCATCAATACCATCATCGAGGTCTTCAGGAGATCAAATATGAAGAAAACAGATCTCTTGTATATTAAAAATAGAATTATGAAGTTGTTTACAATTATTATACTATAAGGTAAAAAAGGTAATTTTTCTAAACATAATTTTTTCATACAATTTTGTACCATAGTTTCACAAACTATGTGTAAATCATTCCAACCCCACTTCCTTAATAACTCCCTTGCATAGTCGTGGAGCATGGCTAGAAAAACACTAAAACAACCATGTGATTATCCTCTTCTAAAAAATATATAAATTTAAAATTATCATTTATACATAGTACACAACTAGAGAAAACCATGCACTATAATTTACCTTGAAAACCCGTTGCACATTTTATAGAAAGCATGTGGGATTGGCTTTAGAGTTTCTACAAACCGTGGGAACTAGTGTTTCCCACCCTAGTTAGCGTTTAGGGCTCTAAAAATCCTTTTAAACATAGTTTTCTTCCACATCCTTTGTAGGAATCCATATTAGTCTAAAAAATATTTAAACCGGAAACTAATGGATCCATATGTCCTAGAAAAACACGGTTCTTATAGTATTCTCCTTTTAAGGAAAAGTTTCCACAAATTTCACTCTAAATGGGGGTTAAATAGTATATAAGAAATAATTTAGCCACAAAGCACGTACATCGACCTCCTAATTACAATGATCATTCAATATGAAGTTGCTATTCCATTGCATCCATATTATAGGGACCAAATAGCCTTAGAGTGACTTTTCACTATAGTCAACGACGCATGGTGGATTCCCCACAATAAAATTATCTTCATCTTACTTGAAATATTCAAGATCAGATGTGTGATATAGGTACGTATGATAATAGTGATGATGAGAAATGTGGGTTATTTCATTAATGTAATGGTACCTATAAGGTAATAGAAATTGAAATGCAACTGGTCCGACTCTATCCAAGATCTCAAAAGGCATGTAAATGTGAGGTGATAACTTCACTAACTTGCCTATCAATCTATTCTCAAATATAAAAGATTTACATAAGATAAAATGACCCCGAACAAAAATTATATAGGTTGTTGTTGATGGAAATCATAATATTTCTACCTATAATATGTTGAATACCTCCACTTCCTAAAAAGTTGATCCTACTCTGAATTCACATAAACACGATAAGAACCTAGTAGTGAATTGTCTTATACCTCTAACAAGAACAAGGGTGAATGAAATATTCAACAATATAGGGCCGCATAGGGATCTATATGAATCATTTTATGATAGATATTAATGTATGATTTCTCAATGATATGTATATTCTTATTTAAAGAACTACTTAAATCAAAGGTGCATGCTCTATGCATGTCCACCAGTAGAAGTATGATCCTTTCTATATGGAAAAGGATCTTGGAGTGAATGTATGTGCTTAGAGGTGTATATGTACCATATCTCTCTCTAATCCCTGATATAACCATGATGTGAAAAGATAACCCCAATAAGAAACGATATTATGAAGGGACCCGTTTAACCACATATTCTCAGGGGCATACAATCTTTCCAGGCCACCAACTGGGATTGTATTCAAGATATGAATAAATTGATATACATTAACCAATCAATAAATGACTACTAAACTTCCTTGGTACCTCAATGAAACCACAATAATACGTTGAAAAAATTAATCACAACATCCTCCCATTTCCATTCCAAAACTTGTAACGAAAGTAACAAGATGGGAGGCCACAAGTACCCTACCTTCACTAGATAATAGGCTGAACACCTATTGATAAAGCCCTACATCTGATGCTTCATCTGTGGCCACCAATAGGGTTGTTACATATCACAACACATCATAGAGATACCTTGGTTAACTTCATATTAATAAAAATGAGACTCTTACATTATATCTTATCTCAAGTATTTAGAGACCAAGATATACCAACATATAAATAGGATTTCTTCAACATCAATCGACCAATCCATAGGTTGGTCATCACAAAAAATACCCTCTAATATGATCAATCATTTAGAATATGGAAAATTACTCATATATAATCTCTCCATAGGTGAATAGTTCTCTAATAGAGATGAAAATACATATTTTCCATCGAGGACTTTTACCTCTTCATACATATCAATAAATAGGACTATATGATTTCGGCTCGCTATTTTCCTCATGAATTACATACACCTGAGTCCTTCTATTTAGTGAATTGAAAACAACATTTCCCATTTTTGATCAAATAATAATGATATATGTTTAGTAAGAATAGTTATTAATACCATATTCTCTTCCATGGATTCAATTCACAATATGTTAAAATATAATTGAGGCTTTATTTTTCCGTAAAACCAAAAAACTGTTCTCATAGAAGGTAATTCCACAAACAATGAAAGGACTAAACAATTACTTCTAACTAGAGAGAATGCATCATGTAATTTATCTCATCAGGCCTTACTTACCTTTCCCATATACAACACCTTGATCATCCAAAATTAAAAATGATGTATTCCAAATACCTGATGCATCCAAATACAATGTATAGATTCTACCCATCAATGGAAGAATCAGGATTAGAACCAAACACAATATCTCATTCATCTCCAAAATAGTTGTCTCATCAGATTATGAATATATAAACATCACACCCTTTATATTCAAGCCTATAAGAAGGGATTCTAAGCATGATATGTCTTTTATTAAATTCATGTAGTAACAAGATGGCTCCAAGATAAACCATATGCCAATAATGTTATTGGGATGGTCTTAGGTAACTATAACTCTCACCATATCTACCTCAACTAATTCTCCTACATCTAAGATGGCATGACATAAGATGTTAACCATATTGTCCATTAGTGATAATTAATGAGCAAAGAAGATAGATTTTTATTTCTTATTTTATTCAAAACAATCTGTAGATGAGTTGCATATCCCATTTTAGTATAATAATACAACAATATTTCATATATGAATTAAATCACAATGGAATCCAAATAGGGATAGAAACCATGATCATAAAATCATTAATGAATTCTTTTACATTCATCAGACTGAATGACATAACTAGGTACTCATATAAACTATACCAACTATGGAGATGTAAAAGTCATATATCTGATGGTATAATAGTCAACTTGTCATATCTTGGCCTCAAATCAATCATTGAGAATAAATAATTATTCTTGGAGATTGTCCAAGAGATTATCCATATGAGGTAAGGGATACCAGTTCTTCATATAATCTAATTCAACTTCAATCAATCCACAAAACGCTAAGGTTACTTAATCCTTCAAAGAATAAATCACTAGTGAACTCTAGGGAGAAGTAATGGATTGGGTTAAATCAATTGCTTAAAAATACTGAAGTTTCTTATTGATCTCCCAAAACTTTGTAGTATCCATATTTTATGTAGAAATGGATATCAGAGTATCTCTGGGAACTATATCGATAACATATTAAACATCTCCCTCGGGAGGTGGTTCAGAAAAGTCATCAATGTAAAATAACTAAAAGCTCAACATCAAGAGGAAATTTAGTTTGATTAAATACGTTATACTTCTTGTAAAGGGTAATAATAGGGTTTGTCGTGTCACATAAACCAATATTATCATGTTTAGATCTATATTCAGGGATATAACACTCACCATTGTGAATATAATTTCCTCCCTATGGTGATGTGAAAAAACACCCTTTGGTAATAATAATGGATATAGGTTTGATAGGATCTCAATAGTCCATCCTGAGATTGACATAAAATCTATATATCTTAAGGATGGATAGGTACCGCAAGAAAATATGGATTCCTACCTCATGGTGAAATCATTTCCATGAAATACATTGTTTGAACATAATCCCAATGCATTCACATGTATTGTATTCAACATGAGTACTCAATTTCAAGGCCATGTATTTCCATAACCCCCACAAATATAAATTAGTATAATGAAACTATATCGAATAAGGCAATCAATATTGTATGGGAAATGAGAATAGTATATTGAAAAATAGATAAAGAGACACCCTACTCCTATGGTATCAGCTACACTGAATAAATATTTCATGATCCATAGCTTCGGGTTTCACCCGAAATACCCAGAGTAGGTTTTTCATTCTGGTTTTGTATACCTGAATCCGAGTTACCTCTTCCCTGACCCCCTCCCTTTTCCATTATTTCCAGTAGTTACCCAGCTACCTACCTTGTAATGTTCTACATATCCTTCTCATATATTCTGAGCTGATATGGATCGTCCCCAACTCGGATTATATAGCAAGGTCCTAAATAACATAGAATAATACCCAATATCACACAACCTCAACACTCAATTGTGTCTCTAGGATGATAATGATTATTATGCCATGTCTACCCACACTGGTGACATACCCCACAACTATCAGTATATGTTACTTGGGTACTTCTTTTCATGCATGTTGTCTCAATGAATAACTTATAATCTCTTATCGTACCACTATATCCCTATCTGTTAGCCTCCCTTAGGGGTCGCTCAATGATAAGCACCAGGTTCACTATATCATACATGTTGTTCAACTATAAAAAATGTACTTAAGAAAAAATTGGATCCCTAATCCCATATGAAAATCATCTATAATTGCAATGTCACTATCATTATAGATCTATGTAATGTAATTGAGCTCATCAAAATTAGAATATTTGTCCATGACTATCATAGACCACTACAACATATTCCTGAAAAATGTTTCTTGATCACCCATCAATGTTTTTGAGAAAAAATAATCATAGAATATTTATTATAAATCATTCTAAATCCCTTAATGACGTTGTCCTACCATGTTCAAAATATTCCACCATTGTTGGAAATATACTTTAAACATATAATTTTTTATCTTTACTCACTTTGTAGGAGGTCTCTCAAGATGCTCGAATATTTTCATGATGATCTCCATCAATAAATCTACATATCATTGTCGACCATACAAAGAAAAATTATGAGGATACTACTGCTGGAACTCCTACGTATGATTTCCCATACTAGGGGAAGTATTAGGAGCACCCTATATGGTTTTCATAAGCTGTTGAAACTATAACAACATGGTCCCATTGACAGCACAAACACCCCTCCTTTAACGTTGTTGTTAGTTCCTGGCCCACTAGGTACCACAAGTTGCCCCGAAGACACATGGTCCTCACCCTGGGGCCCACCCACATTCCCGCACAGGACATATGACTAATGAATATACTCATACAACAACAAATTTCCCTTATAGTGTGCTTCGTCCTCACTCTCACACACCCTAGGAAATATCCCAAAAGGACAACCATTGTGATCACTAATCCAAGACATGCACACATAATTTTGGAGTTCTAATCAGCCCGGTTTCCAAAATGAAAGGTTAACCTTGTTGACATGAGTGATATCATTTAGTCATTTTACCGTTTGTCATTATTGGGTGTTACAATAATCCTACCCCCCTTAGAGAATAGAGTGCCCATTAGGGGACCTACCTCCCACCCCAGGTTGTGCACCACACTAACTATTGGGTACCACCTATGATACCAAATGTAACAACTCGGTCCTAGTGATAGCACAGACACCCCGCCTTTAACACGGCTGTCAGGTCCTGGCCTGCCAGGTACCTCCAGGTACCCTACAGAGATGTAGTCCCCACCCTAGGGCCCACCCACATGCCCACACAGGTCATCTGACTAATCACTATCACAATAGGCCAACACATGTGATTTCTAGTGTGCTTTGTCCTCACTCGCACAAACCCTAGGAAACATCCAATAAGGTCACCAATCATGATCACTAGTCTATGACAGGCACACGTAATAGTGGAGTTCTAATAATCTAGGCTCCCAAAAAAGAAGGTTCCCCTTGTTGACATGAGTCATATAATTTTTTCATTTAACTCTATTTCATTCTGGGGTGTTACAGAAACCCCCAAGAAATGTTGAAGTCATCACATATTGCTTGGATAATAAGATATTCCATATATTCAAATACTAGATGTATCACTGTTGGAATAGGGCCCACCACCTATAGAGCATGGTCATCACCACCTTTATATATAAGTTCTTGAGGAAGTCATGGTGAAATAGATCTAAAAATGAAAAAATATTTCTTTAGATAGGATATATGATTCTAAATATAATTGATACTCAAATAGGATTAGTAGAATCCTCCATATGTAATAGCCAACCACCTACATCATCAAAAATCGAGGTCATAGTGACATGATCAATTATATAGAACACATGAGAGGATAACTACTCCCCACTACCATGTTTGGTCTTGGTCATGCTCTGTGTTTTTAGTCCATGGTCTCCAAATATAAAGTGTTAATGTAGCACCCCTCATTTTTTCTGAGAAATATATATATATATATATTTAATTTATTTGATGTATTTTGTTATAAATTCCTTCTATACAGAACATCAACTTAGCTTGCGGTATATGAAACACCGACTTAGATTGAGATTGATTTTTTAAATATCTATGACTTTCATAGAAATGAGCCTTGGATAATATGGAAAAGATTTTCTAGGATTGTGTTTCTATCAAAATTCTTTGTTTTATGCCAATTCTATTTTTTCATGGCTCTTATTCATATATGATTTATGCCTTATGAATTACCAATATGTATTTCATGACATGTAATTTTGATTTATGTTATACATGGTATGATTTTCAAGAATTTTGTTCATGTTTTAACATTATTATGTTCATGTTTTATTTGTTTACCAATTTTCAGTATCATAAATCACCCTTACGTTTCCATTCCATAGGTTATAATGAACGCCTTTAATTAAGAGCACATAAGTTGATTATCTTTATGAGAGATGTTAAATATCTTTTTACAAGTTAAATGAATGAATTACATGTTTCCACCGACACAAAAAAAATATTGTCCAATAGCATGTGTTGGAAACATTTAATTATTATTCATGTAATAAATATATTATGTCATTATACGCCAATAATGGGTCATTATTGTTGGTATCATAAGAAAGGTATATTTAACATTTTGATACTAATATGATAAAACAATATTGATATCCCTAGAGATATTTCTAATGATATGTCTTGGGATGTCATAAGGATAAGTCTATGTATATGATACAATCCCAGAGTTTTTGTGATAATCAAGAGTAACCAGGTAATAAATTTAACATATCATTTATTGAAATATTATAAGTAATTTACCTCACTTATGTTTTTTATCTAGGATATATATTTCTTACAATACTCATTCTGGTTTTAACAAAATGAAATAACTAGATAGAACATAGTTATCCATGAATGCTTGAGATGTGGAATGTATGGTAATTTGGAAAACCGATTTCTTAAGTCGAAATCACATAAAGAGATTCATGAATGTTGTATGAGTATTGGTTATACTACTGAGGATAAAGAGAATATAAAAAATATGTGAAAGGTATGATATGTTCTATCATTTATTAACACAAAACTAATAAGCTATGATAGATTAAGTTCTAGGAACCATAATACATTATTCATATTTTTTGAACGGCTAATATGATGGATCCTGAGTAATAGTTTATGAATAATGAAAGATAAGTGAGGTGATTATCTTTATAAATTCATTTATTGTATTATATTTATAATTAAATATAAGTCTTTTAGAATAAGTTGTTTTATTTTGGATTGGAAAGGATATGTTTAATAGTTCTAAGCACCTTGAAATGTGATTTATGGGTATGGTGATAAACTTGTAGAACACATGAATAAAGGAAAGTTAACACTTAATTTTTCCCTTATGTTAATAATATAGAGTTTGGATAAAGATATGTTCTATTTCAAAAATAAAATTGGATGATACTAGATTTTTTGGAACTAATTTTGGATTTTCTTCATGAGTGTTATTATATCACTATTTATGTATTAAACATTGTGGGACTTAATTAATATATCCAATTAGATTTGGTATAAGGAAACATGCATGATTTCATTTAGGATATATGCTAATTAATATTATTATTAGGATTATAGAGAATATATGATGAAGGTTGTCAGATGTTTGTAATGTTACAAATAAGATATACCTTAGGATATATTGTAGATAAATGTTAAGACATGTTAGTTTACCTATTTATAATGTTAAAAAAATTAGATTTCAAAAAGATTATACGTTTATCAGTTTATATAATGCTTATGTTAAACCTATGATGATTAATGTTATAATAATGACATATCTCCCCATAGGTGGACTTATTTATTTTTGATAACATGTGATAAATGTTTTTCATGTGTATTGACCAATCATCCTTTTTTTGGATCACAAGATTTGAAAATGCTTCTCGAATGAAAAATTCAACATCATTTAATTGAATAATAGATACTGTGGAAATTGATTATGGAATAAGAAAACAATAAGATTATAAATAATCATGTAATTATTTATTCTCATAATTCAACTCTCTGAAAAGTATCATAAAACCAATAATTTTACACTAGTTCCTTATTTTCCAATGAATCGATTGAATCATTAAATCATATCAGATTTATATATTTTTTATTGATAATTTTCTATTATCCATTTTCACAAGTTAAATTCTAGAGGTGTTGGTATTTTCAAAATACTGAACTTATTACCCTTAAGAGGATGTCTAGAGGGATCATGTCAAAGAAGAGGGAGTTTAGATATGTGCAAAGGATTTCAGACCTCTGGTAAGGGATTAGATTATCTCCCTTTTATTTCTGTGGGACATTTTCATTATACACCACTTATTTATTTTTTGTGGTATTTATGTTTCCCATAAATAGTTATATAAAACATATTATTATGTTTATGATATTTATATATTCAGAAAAGTTTCATTATTTTACGATACATATGAATCGAATGATTATAAATTTTAAAGGGGTAATTTCTCAATCTCATTATTCTCCGAGATTTGTTATACATAATTATTTACTAGGCTATATTTATTATATACATCTAGGTTTGGAAGATATTTAATGTTATTTCTGTTATTCATTATGTTTCTTATGTAAATTTTACCCATTAGTGGTTTTTTTAATGGTATGAAATTATTCATTTATACATTTTTTATAGAAGGTACTTTTGAATTATCTGACAATATATGAGGAGAATTTTTTATTTTATCTTATATGGAATGACTGGTTTTTAAATTTTTATAACACAATATTTTCATGAAATATCCTTTAGATGTTTTCAATGTTATCTTCAACGAAATTATTTTGTCTTAAAATTGTGTCAGTTTTTTTGATAAAAGAAATCATTTTAAAGATGAAAAGATATTTTCCTTAATAATTATTTTCATATGTTCAATAGAAATTATTTTGAATCTCTATTTTCAATATTAAATAGGGTTATACTTCATAAATACTATCCCTATTATACCTATGATTTAATTTTTATGGAATTAAATTTATGTAATCAAATTTTTTTACGTGGAATATGTTATGATAGATTGATGTTGATGAATCCTCTTTTATTCCTTGGGTTATGTTACGATTAATAATTTATGTTTTTGTGGAACACATATGTAATGTTTAAAATATGTGGTAGGTGGGACCAATATCTCTCTCCAATTAATTGGGTATATATTTTTATCTCATGATATATAAATTACTAGAATGAAATGTAAATCTGGTTTAGTAATACATGGTTAGGGATGCAAGTAAATATAGTTCAGTAATACGATTCGAAGTTGACATGTAAACCTGGTTCAGTAATAGACTTCTTCCTGTATAATGGTTTTGGAAATGATCCATATCCAAAATGGAAATTATTTTATATTCTTATGTATCTACTATAAATCTATGTTTTATACAAATTTTATTTTTTCATTGATCTTTTTACTTTATGATTTTTACCTTATGCATTACCAAGATTTATTCCATGAATCATAATTTTGAGATATGTTATACAAGGAATGATTTTCAAAAGATTTTTTAAAGTTGTTAAAATCATATGTTAATGATTTTTTTACCCTTTCTTAGAATATGATCTCACGATTTCTTATGTTTCTATTCCTCAGGATATAAATAATGCTTTTAAGTAGGAGTACTGAAAGGGAAGATCATTATTTTTGATGTTGATGATCCTTCAAAATTTAAAAAAATGTATTCCATGTTCCAAAAAGAAAAAATATATTATAGTCCTCATGTTTGTTTATGTAAAATGTATTATATATATATAATATTATATAATATTCTTTACATCATGCTTAGGTATTTATAGACAATTATAGTTTATACATAAGACATGGTGTAATGAATGACATATAAATCCTATAAGGTGACTATGATGATGGAAAATCAATTCATATTTTTTATATAATTCCATGGATATCTCATATTCCCCAATAATAATTTCAAACATCACACACCATGTCAATCACCCATTGTTGGAATCAAATCTTCTCTAATAACAAAAATATAGAACAACATTTCCCATCCTAGGTAATTTTTACTTTCCTAGTGTGTCGGTTACATATTTCTAAGAATTGTTCTCTACTAGTTTCTAATATATTCCTAATATATTCTCTAATATATTGAAACAATAATATAAAATGAAATAAATATGATTTTCTACCATGTTTTGACTTGATGAACTGGATTCCACAAGAACGAAGTCTCAGGCCAGCGGGACACATTGCCTCAAGTGCACATCCTCGTGCACTATAGGCTGCTGACTAGTAGTGAGTGTCTAAGGTGGTATAGTTAGAAGACAATACCCTTGTTATCAGAGAATCATAGAAACAAAATAGATAGAAAAATAGTTGAAAAATATTAATGAATGATTGCATAAGGTAAATAATACAGTAATAATAAATAACTAAATTCCACTATTATGTATAATATAATTATATGTCATATGTCTAAAAAATGAATAGAAAACCATGCTATACAATACATGTATCCAACAGAGGAAAAATAGAAAAGAGAATGTCCAATAATATCATGAGACAAATCTTTGTCCGATAATTCGCATCTCCCATGACAAAACCAAATAAAGTATCAACTATTATGCACTTTACCAAGTCCCAAACTACGTGAACATAATCTTCACGTGTACCGTTAGGTTCCTGAATAGTGTGTGAGATAAAATAAGTATTAAAACACCATCAATGTATATATATATATTCAGTGCATATAATATGTAAGTGTATAGATAATATTTGAAATAATTAATGGAAACTATGAAGGGCTCGACTCTGGTTCTTGAAAGATACCATGTTGAATCAACCTTATTTGGCTCGTTCCAGATAATATCTAAGAGTAAAAAATTATATAAATATATAATTATTGTATTTGTTTCGAATTATACAACCATTTATATCGATATTTATACTATAAAGGACTCTAGGAGTAAGTTGTGTATCTATTTGTTGTAACATGAGTATCAAGAGTATCAAGGTATGAAATGACTTGTATCACAAGAATAGTATATACCATTCCATGTATCAGAGTAGTATGGTCATCATTCCTATATATAAATGTATGAGAAATAATTCCCATTTGTAATAATGATGGTCTCTATGTCCAAATGTGGTATTAGTCTCATCATGCATGAATCATATTATTATGGGTCTTCATCACCATCTCATAACTATATAGTACCATGCCCATTTTTCATCAACCATAAGGGTCTCCATGCCTGTATCATTGTATAGAGTCACCACTCACTTATCACCACATAGGATTTCGCTGCACATATTTCATTTTATATTGTGGGTCCATGCTCAAATCCTAGCATAGAGACACCATGCCCGCATAACAATTTTAGAAAATTAGACTACACTCGTGTAACTTCATATACATATTTTTCCAGACACAAATTATATCAGATGGGTGTCCCTGATTTATTATATAAATTATAATTATTAATGGGATATAATCAATTCCAACAGGTAATAAAATTCTAATTAATTTCTATTCATAATAATGGCGTAACCATTTTTCAGTTTAATAAAACATCATTATCCTACCACTCACAACCATTCAATTAATCATGGTTTGATAATTTATTTAACTATGAAACACCAAAAAAATAATATATTATTATTTACTGTAGTACACATTTATGTCATGCAAAAACCATAGTGGGGCTGGATTGTTCGTTAATACATTTATAAAATTAAAGGAAATTTGAACCGTACACATCCTCGGTTCGTGACAATTAAAGGGGACATAAGATGGTCATATGGGTCACAATTAAGAAAATCATTTATTACTAGATTAAATTTAGGGGAAATAAATAGTAAAAAAAGTAAGTGGGACAATGGACCATATTATAAAAGACCAAAGCACTAAGAGATATATGATAGACCGACTACCTAATTCATTTAGATGATCACTAATCATATAACAACCATCAGTTAATTTTTGATGGAAAGAAATCAGAAATGTTGAGTAATTCCCTAGAAATAGATAATATGAGCCATTTAATAAATAACTCCAAGAGAGGAAGAAAAATGATGAAATTAAGAAAGATGAAATGAGTTCTTTCCATTATGAATCCAATGAGAAGTTTTATAATTGAATCAGTGATTTTAATAAGAAGTTATCATCGATCCCAGATTAGAGGGAAAGTAAATCTCAAATTGGATGAAAATGACTCTGTTATCCACTATAAAATGGGAATGAAATAAGGATTTAGAAATTATATTACATAAGGGAACATATGTTAATTTTTACCAAAATTACTATGTTAAATGGTTTGAGGGAATGGTGGGGAAAACCATGAACCAATAATACACAAATCGCTGCCTCAATACCTATCTCTCATAGTCATGGTTCATGGTTGGAGAAATTGTGTGGGAACCATATGTTTAGACTCTACTAAAAAGATCAGAACATTCATATGACCGTGATGACCTTTGCCCATGGTTTAGGAAAACAATGCCCTTTTTTTCTATCTCAAAGCCCATCATAGTATAAAGAAATATTTTTAGCTGGGTTGGATTGTTTCTTCTAACCTTATGGTCCTGTGTTTTCTCACATAGACCAGGGTTTCAGACTCAATAAAATCCTCAGACCCTACCGTTACATCCATTACCACTCTAGGTATCAATTTTGGTTCAAAATAAAAAAAATAAACTAGGGATTATTGGATCCATATATAATAGAAAAAACAATTTCATACAAATACAATACTGGGAACCAATACTTGCACACCATTTATGGAGAAATCTATAACTCCCAGAATCAATTCCATGTTGTAACTGAAGGACTCCAGATATAGATTCATAGACCCTAAACAATCCATTTACATTAATGTTGTCCCTTTAATGTTCAATTCCAATGGAAACATGAAGACCACATATATACAACCAAAATCATAGTTATAAATCTACATTTTACAAACTAAATACTCCTCTCAACCACTCCAATATATAAAATAATAAAATTAATAGGCCTGGATCGTCTGAACCTGTAAATTTGAAATATCTCAGATGATTCCATTCCCTGAAAATCAAAACAAAACATATAATTAAAAACCACAAAAAATTACCAAAACAATCCACCAATTGATACATTTTAAATAGAAAAATCACATAAAGGACACTAATAATGAATGAGAAGAACCATAAGATAGACTCTCCCCTAATAACTGTTTTATAGAAGAAATTTCAAAACCATTTGTGATACCACTAAAATGAGAACCTTAAATTTATTAAAATACAATAATATAATTTTCCAAACCAAATCATAGTTTATTCCCCATTAGCCATGACTTTCACTTAAACCACATTACAAAAAAAATTATTTTTAAAACAACCCACTTTCCATGTAAAAAATTATAATAAATATGATTAATTTATTTCGCAAAATTTAATATATACTAATATTTATAAATCTATAAAAACCACATGTAATGGAGATCCAAATCCATTATTGGGGTTTTAGTGAAAGGTGATGTTCTACTTAAAGACACTAGTATAACATATTATCCACCAATGATTGTGAATAATGATTAGTATTATGGAAGACATGCTGAATATTCCCTATAAAATTAATTAAGAAAAATATCATCAGTAATGTTAAAATGCACCTCTTAATACTAAATCCAATGGAATTTGACCAAGATCTGGCCTAATATATTCAACCCAATATCCATGAACTCTAAGTCTCACAACATATAAAAGTCATCACATCCTTCCCTAACTCTTGGGAGGGGACATCATAAGAACCCTCTATCAAAGATAAACTTCTTTCCTAGATATTTTCTTAATCTCTCACCCAATCACAAAATATCAATAAATCATTCGAGAAAAAATATTGAATCTATGGTCTAATGGAAAACTCAAAATGATGAACCTGTTGTCTCTCATAAACAAGAAAAAAATTGAATAATCATATCCATAAAAAATTTCACAATATTTCATATACTCGCACCAATACATAATATCATGAATCGATTTCATATGATCATGAATGTATTCCTGGGAAATGTATTAATTTTTGGAAAAATTAATTAAACTTCCAAATTTTATATATTCTGGGTTGTTATACCTCATAATATACAATCATAAAGCTACCTTTGGAAACCATCCCTCCACCAACGCAATATGGAATCATTATACTATGTTTGACAACCTAAGGGAAACCTCAAATTCATCAAACAAATACAAAAAATCATTTCTAGGGGATTAATCATAAAACATTTGTACATTATAAACAACATATTTCAGTAATAATATATCCCAAAATTCTTCTTATCCCATTCTCATCACCTACATCACCTCCTGATAACCAAGGGAAAATTCCATAATGGCCAACACACATCACCACTCAATACATCCCATAATATCCTCAAAATTTTCTCCCTTCCACATAACCAACCAATCCACTATTTCCAAACCGTATCATATCCCATATAACACTGCCACAATAACAACAACTATAAATTCTACAGACTTTCTCATCCCCCATACCTAACTATACATTCATAGAAATGTCAAAATTCACA
The DNA here is from genome assembly GCA_963277665.1 of Viscum album. NCBI lineage: Eukaryota > Viridiplantae > Streptophyta > Magnoliopsida > Santalales > Viscaceae > Viscum > Viscum album. The sequence continues at coordinate 1,731,955,614 of OY728161.1, read as the reverse complement.
ACATTTCATTCCCACAATGGAAACCAGCTACAACCCACAATACCCAATTCTTACCAAAACCTAAAGGATCCATAAAAAATATCAACCACTAAAATATAGATCACAACAATAGAAATATATCCAATCATTGAGAAAATAGTTACAAAATATAATATTCAATCACATTTATAATAATTCATTCATAATAATTATGTGTGGCATGAAATTATATCCTTAAAAAATTTGAGATTTCCAAACATCCATTACATTATAAAGGTTAAATAAATAACCATTTATGAATGGATATTTGATCAAATCTATTATAATAAATATAGAAAATTCTATTTTTAGGAAACATCATATAAGGAAATCATTTTACACTTATTTCAACAAATGTCCTAAAATACCACACCATAATTTTTTATTGAAAAACACCATATTATAGATCCTTATGAATGTAAATTTATGGTTTATAATATTGAATTTTATAAAATATTATCAATGATTCTAGGAAATCAGTTAACAAATATATTATCATATCCCACTATATATTTCATTAAATTATTTTTTTTAAAACGTTATGAATTTGGTTTTAAAAAAATTACATAGAAATGGTCTGAAATTTAAATTAAAAATTGTTACATGATTTACACATATTAATCATGTTGAATACCATTAATATAAACATTCATTAAACATTTCACGATTATAGAAATTTTATATCATATTTTATATTTGTTAAAACGATTTTATATCATTATTTAGGTGGAACATTTTAAATAAATACCCTTTATAATAAAACATTCAAGATTGTCTCTATAAAAAGTCATATAAACCTCATTCAACATTAGAACTGAATCCAACCAGATTCAATCCTTATATTATACCTACATAACATTATAAATTTTTCAACAACTACACGTGATCTGAAAATCATGTTTGGAGGTGAAACAAAAATATAATATAGTATATTAAATGTTATCCATTATTTAAAATGTTGAAATAGTTTTATTAATGTTAATGTTTTCAAATAAATAATAGGTTATCAAAAACTATCCTATTGTAATTAAAATTATTTAATAATGAGTTACCATATTGATTCCTTCAAATAAACCCACAACACATGTGTATAATATATCCAATGCAGATCATAACACATGAAAAATAACATTGCTTATAATTAAAATAATCTAAATTATGGCTCCAATACATCATTTCAACCAATAAAAATGAAATTTACTTCTATTAACGTTCTAAATAAAGGATAAAAAATAATATAAATTATATACAATAATAACACTCAAATAAAGCATTACTAAATTTTTTTGACATCATTGGACCATGTAAATAGAATACTAGATTCAAATTTTATGTGCTAAACAAATTTAGATTAGTCCTATGATAACTTTTATGTGGATAACATATCTTTGTTCTAATACTATTTTAGTAAAAGATAATCATTTTTTTAACCCTTTTACTATTTCCTTTAATGTTTTATTAAACACTAAAAAGTGAATGAAAAATCATCAATAACTATATTCTAGTAGATTGATCAAAAATAATATTATGATAAAAAAGGATATGAATCTAATGATAATGATGCATGTACTAACCTACGATTTCTACATTGAATCATTTACCCTCCAACAAAAACATTTAAATCCATTTTAATGTAATTTATGTCATATCACAAGGGTCTATATATGTATATGTTTAAGCTTGTATTCTTAGTATACCAACCTTTTTAGCATTCGTATTACCCTTTCCTCAAAATAATATAGAATCCTCAATTGTTACTAACTCTAAACTTTACCATAACACACTACAAATATATTTGATATTAGGTTTTCATGAGCCTCCCCTATTGTAACACTTCTTGGGCCTATATTAAAGGTAATAGTGACCCATAAGGACCACCATCAATATGAATGTAGTTGATGACACACACAAATGATATGAAATATGAATATAATAGACATTACATTCATAATGTCAACTGAATATAAAAATGACAGAAATCATTATCATCAATTATTTATTCTAAAAAATAAATTACTACAACTCAAATTCTAGTTATATGAAAAATTCACAACATCAAAAAAATAAAATAATAGAGGGACCTAAAACTCTATATCATTTACTAACTCTATCCAAACTACATTTAATCATTCTCCAATATATATTGATTTTTCATCAACAATTTTATTAATGTTCTTTTTTATAGGGAATACGGTGTATATAAAAGGATCACCCATCTAAAATAATTAAAGATTCACGTGAAATAAATATACTAGAGTAATATGGAGTGATATCAACCAAACCAATAATAATAACATATGTGGGAAGAATTGATAATAATTATAATCATTTCAGTTCACATCCCACACCATTTACCATAATTTTCTTCATTTACTACATAATCATTATCCACATTCCTATATATGCCCCAAAATAATTCCATTATATTAGAACTGAGAAAGATCATGAATCCCACAATCATTATAAATCACCATATATCTATGGAATTGAAATTCTCACTATTCTATCCTCCCATATAATAGGTAACTCCAACTTAATAATCTTTTGATCCATTAGAATAACCCATAACTAACTGATCAAGGATTCTATAATTAAAACTACATCAATAACAAATCATTATACATCACAACATTTCTCAACTAAACACCATATAACTTATTCCAAAACCATAATATACTACCCATAAGAATTATTAAACATCCGCATACCTCATGATCACTTATACGTAATTACATCATCACATTTCCACAATCACATAACCACGTATTCATCACCACATAACCATATATTCACCTTCACAAACAGACCATGATTCGGTAACAAAAACTTGATCAGATTCAATCTCTTGCCTTCAACCCTCCTCATTCACCCCAAGCATAACTCTATATAAAAAATAACATCTTCACAGTATTGTGTCATGATATTGTAGGAAATCAACCTCATACTATATTTTTACCATTAATAACAAGGACTACATTCAATATTCATGAATACATCATTTTGTTAGAGACTATTTTGCATATATATATATCTTAAATCTATTACAGCATATATGAAAATGATTTACATGATCCCTCAAAGACCATAAATGTAATCAAACTGAGATCCAAAAAATCCAATATTGTTCCATAACATCATCCTCACTTTTTCCACATTGTTTTTAAAATATTAATCCATTTTTATTCTATATTTGTTTGAAAACCACAAATTAAAGAACAAATTTTCAAAATAAAAACAACATGATACATTCCCAAAAAAATAATACCAATGTAAAAGAAATAAGGAATTTATTCCAATTTATATACCTATCATATTCCCTATAATTACTATTTTCCTGCCTTAGTATAATTATTATACCATACATTCACCCATGTAAATCCATTCATCAATTCACATTCCATTTTAGAAATTTTTTTCATATTTCTTCATATTTATTTAATTAATGTTATGGTTACCTTATTAAACCAATGAAATATTATATCTATATTCAATATAAGACACCAAAAAATAGAATAATCAACATGTACTTCCCCATCGAAATTTAATTAAAAAAATAATTTAATTAATCATATTCCAATAATTGAAAATATATTTCCACCACTCTATTAATTTACCATTACCTTGACTATTTTATAGAATAGATGAGAGATATGAAAATATATCTAATAAAAAAATATCAAAAACTACATTCATTTGAAATGTAATATTTTATGTAACTGGAAAATTTGAATCAAAAGTTAATTTAATACACCTCCAATATCCATAATTTTCGACCATCTATTCATTACCATAACTAAATAATTATCCAATATTAAAAATAAAATGATTTTCTAATGTTTTCAATTAGATTTTATGCATACTAGAAAGAATCAATAAATAATAACTAACTCATAGAAAATAGAATGTGAATAATAAAGATCATGAAACTCATGTTCCCTTATAATTTCAACTTTTCCATTTTATATCATTTATTTAATTTAATTCTTCCTTCAGTATTTTTTCCCATTGGTTATTTTTTATCCCCATTAAACATTGGTCACCTTATAATCTACATCAAAATATATAAAACATTAACCATATAATGGTTTTGGAATATTTCATTAGAAGATAAAAAAGCTTATCATTTCAAAAGATTATTGATGAGTCGAGGAAACCCCTACCCAAATAGAATAATCTAAACTAATGTGAAATAATAAATATATGGAGAATATGACCAAAAGATCTGACCCATGATGGAAGAAAATCAATTGACAAAAGTCATAATGATTCACCATTAAAACCAAATAAAAACTACTAAAAACAATACTAGATGATTTTATGGGGATAATATTATCAAATAGGAAAAAAACCCTCACACATCAAGAAATCAATATCTTGAAGTTAGGAACCAGTGATAATTTAAAATTCCCTAAAGGATCTCTCAAAATATTCCATGAGGTTACCAAATGTTTGATGAATAAAATGTAATATTATAATGGTTAGAGGGGTATTTAAATTAACATCCATACTAAGAAAACAATTAGTCAGAGTTTAATGGATAATAGACATGCCACAACAGGTTCATGTCAAGTGAATCTAGGAAATTAGACAAACAATCTACCCCCTTAAACCAAATGAAAGTTTTTGATGTAATTAAAATGAAAAATAACTATCATACCAATACCATCTCTATGTTAGGATATATAGATACTAAAAATTATCCCTGATGTAACAAAGCCACTATAACACAAAATCACTTATATCTATAAAGCCCTAGAACACATCCCCAATTGGATCCATGACATAACACATCTCCAAGGTCGAGTGACACATATTATGAAAGAACTTAAAAATAAATTAGTCCAGGAATAGTGCCATAATAATGAAAAACATTTTATAAAGACCATCCAAGAATAAATCAGAAACTACCATAATCAGATAAATTTTTTATTTAATGGAAACTTTATCACAACACCCAAAACTATAGAACTCTATTTCTTCTTATCAACCATTCATATTTAAAATCCAATTACATCCTAGTAAACTCAACTCTCTAGTAAAAATATCATCACTCCCTCCTCCTTTCACTCTTTAATACTCTTTTATATGAATTCAACACCTAAGACACATACATTTACTTATAAGAATGGACTGAGCCATAAAAAAAGGCACAAGTATTGACTCATTGAAAATTATTAGTGGAAAAGGGAGAGAATTTAGTATTTAAATATGGATAAAATTACAATGAAATTTTATTATGAAAGGGGGTGTGATAAAAGTGAAACATTAATCCATATAATGATTTTGACTCTTTACGAGTCAAATGGTATACTGATATTAAAGGTATTATTGTTAAACAAATATAAATGAAAAGTATAATACGAAAAAGAGGTTGTATATTAGATTTTTTTAGAAATATGAGTTTAAATTAGATAATGAAACAAATAAAAATAGAGTGTGATAATGATTATGTTATTAAATTAAGGTATCATGGAATTAAAAGTATTATAATGATGAAAATTGATAGAATTAATCATTAATTGTATAATTTTATTTTGATAAGCATATAAATTTCTAAATATGACATTAGTGGAAGTAATAATGTGCACAATAATATTATTGTGTTTTCATATGGTTAGGGAAGAAATATTGACTAACATTATGTATTTTGTAAGACATTTGAGTTTTCTAGTAAAAAAACAGTAACCACACCATTGTAATCTGGGAAAAGAAATGGCTGAGGAGAAGATTTCTTGTATATTTATGAAATGATTTTTTGGATGTTCTTGAATCTTAGAAGTAACACAGTTTGAAATTGATAGTATTTCCACATAAGAGGGGGTGAAATCATTGAATTATTTCAGTCTAATATATAAATGGGAAAATTTTATTATATAAAATGGTAGTTGTTCCCATCTATAATGGAAAAAATTTGTAACTCCTAAAAATTAAAGATTTCCTGGTCAATTTTTCTACTGTATGTGACTGTAAATATTGATACGGCCTAGAGATACCAAAAGGGAAAAATTAAAAATGATGTATAATATTTTTCTCAATTAATATTATTAATAGAACACGTGTTGAATATTTTGATCCCCAATATAGATAGGAAACCTACAAGTGGGAGTAAATTCTACTGTTTTAATGAGAATTTTCTCTAGATAATTGATATGTGATAAAAATTATTTCCACTATTCCATAGGAAAAAGATGAAAATATATATTAAAATAACAATTCCAATGTTTTAAAATATTTGGAATTAGAATATCAAACCATAAAGATTTCCATCACATTGATATCAGTTTAGGGATTGAAATGGATTAGAAGCATCATAAAATGTCATTTAGTTAATTAAATACACTATTTTTAAAGGATTGTGTGGATATAACATGTTTTTATTCACAATTCCATTATTATTGATTACATAACATGGATAAGAAGATACTATAGTATAGATTTTTTGATGAAGGTTAAATATAAATAGGGAAGAAAATACAAGTTATCTAGAAGTTTTGGTTAAGTTTACATGAAGTTGTTTTTGCTTACGATTTCATGAAGTAGACTTTTATTTGGATTTATATATATAAAAAAATTAAAATGGGTGTAAAATGTGTTGTAATATATATTGATAGAAGGATGAAAATTTTCCCCATCCATTCGATTAATGGTTTTATTGAATGGAAATTCTATATGAATTATTTATAATTGTTCTTAAGTAACATGAATATATTGCATATTCATATAATTTTTTATATAAAAAAGAAGAACATTATAGCATTTAAACAGATAGGTTATTGAAAAAAGAAGAAGTAGGGACATTGTTGGATGAGTTTATAATAATCAGTCGATCTAATTATAAATCTAAATATAATATTATAAAAGTGTAGAATTTTTATCTAGGGTTTTTTAAGAAGTATAATATAAGAATAAAAATTATAGTTTTGGAGGTGTCATTATTTGAAGAACATGGAATATTTTTGTGGCATAAGAACTCAAGAATTTAATCCTCGTATAAATATGTTACTCTTAACCTACTTTGAAAAAATACACAATAATCATTTCACTACTGGGCCTTAATGATTTATTGTTTAAGAAGTGTATTAGAGAGAATTGGAAGGTTATAAATGTATTTACAAGGATATAAGGATTAAAATTGTCTCGAAAACCAATATTTATTTTAAAGAGACTCTATTGAATATAAACAATTGAATATATTATTACATTTACCAACTGAAGAGGGATTTACTTAATTAGTGCATGAATGGGAGGAAGAGGGAGGGACCCTAAGATTGATAGTGTATCTTTCTTAAACTTTTTGCAGCAAAAACAAATTATCATTTAAAATTATATTATGTTGATGCACTATTGGTATATAATTCTTGAATTATCCATTTTCTATAAACCTAGTAATGTACCAATGTACTAATCATGAATAATATGTCTACAATCATATTTATGTTGTTATATAGGTTATGTGAGAGAATAATATATTGAATGTATTATTAATAATATGGAATAATATATTTATGTTTTAAAGGATTAAAAGAAAATGATATAGTGTTACTCATTGTTCACCCTAATCCATAACACCTCTCATATTGTGCTTCCGGTCAACTAAGCCCCAAACTAAGGTTATATTTTGGTTAATGTTTTTGATAAACATGGATGTGATTTTATTATATTCACATATTTGGATATACTTTAGAAATTATGGACTATTAATTTTATAATATACCGAATATTAAAAATTGTATGGATTGATTTTTTATTTTCCATATGGAGGAGTATATAAAACAAGGAATTAATGGAAGGAAATTATAAATTATTAATGTTCGTGGATGAAAACATGAATCATTCTCGATATTGAAACTGAGATGATTATATAAAGAGTTATAGAAATTAAATCACATGAGATATCAAAAGAAAATCATAAGAAATGTAATATTCACCAATATAATGATATAATTGGATTTGGTATAGAAAATCATGATGTGGATGAATGTATATAGGACCCGATACTACTTATAAAAAAACTATTGAGAGTTATTATAAAACCTCATATTTTTAGTGTGACATTCCCTTTATAAATTCCCATGTTGATGATGAGAATCCCTCCATAAAATCCAAGAATTAATAATTACATATCTCATTAGGGTTAAATATTAAAATAAAAAATGAAATAAATAATTTCAAAATAAAATAATTCTATATGAATGATAAATATGAAAATTTTAAATGGAATAAATCTATATGTAAATATAATTATTGATATATTGAAGTGTTCATTTTCATGGATTCTCCTGAATATCATATTTCAATTTATGAAAATAGAAATAATTATAAATATTATAAATATTGTTCAAATTCCTTAGAATGAAATTGGACAAATGATTTTACAAAAATATGTAAAGTTTTACATATGAATTTATGTTGTAATATGATCAATATATGTTCATTGGATATATTCCACCGAAGTTTACATGATTCTAATATTTTCGTGGTATGAAAAATTAAGATATATGATCTTAATATGTTAAAAACAATATAATTTGAAATATATTTTGATATGATAAATAGTTATTTAAAAAAATTAGAATATAAAACATTATTGGTAAACATATCATATCTTCTTAAAAAGTGCCTTTCTATATTAGAAAATTAAATTTATTATTTAAAAAGAATGAATTTAGTGAACTAATATATATATATATATATGAATTATTTAAATTTAATACAAATATCTATAGTGTATATTAATTATGAATTATTTTGTTTAATTTATTAAAAAATATTTTTAAAATATTATTTATGTGTATACAGTTTTAAATCTACCAGTAATTTTTTATTTTACTTCCATAAAACATTTTTTAAATGGGATAAAAAAACCCTTACATTACCTGAATTTCCAAAAGGAAAAATTCCATAGAAATAAATTCCCCCAAGGCCTAATGGCATAAGACCAAAAAATCTTTAACTCCACATATAATCTAGTCATCCATCACTATGAGTTGTCTATGTCTGTAGCCCTGTTATTGCTTACATTGACCTTTTTGATTTTCTTTGTGGTTGTCTATTGTTTCCATATATTTTTTTCAGTACTAATTCTTTATTAATTTTATACATGGGTTTTAAATCTCCTTAGTTTACATACACTCACTCTAACTGAGTTTCCCCATGGATCTAAATCCTTATTGTCCAACATCCTTCAGTGGATCGAAGACCCTATGAACCAAATGTCAATTTAATTTGGCATGACATTCCATTTGAGATTAATAATTCCACTACTAATTTAACCCAATATATTAATTACAATATCACACATAATGTTACCATTCTAATTCAATAGCTATGGAAATTCTCCCCCATTGAGTATTGGACTCGGTTTTTGTATAGTATTGTGAGGTGACATTAACAATCTAGTAATCCCATGAATTATTATATGTTTTTACATTTAAATTAATTTTTTATAAATTCTAATAATTTAATTTATTATAATGAATGTTATATTTTGAATCATCATTGGGAAATTTTTAAATATGTTCAACTTAAGGTTTTTGAAAAATATTATCATAATGAAAAAAGTGAGGTATTATAGTAATGGTTATAATGAGATTTATAATTAAAATAATGATTAATTAGAAAAAATATCTACCAAATATTTAAAAAAATGTCATTGTGGTAATTTATAACCCATGTACATTAATTTACTACATTCAAGTCAATTAACTTGAATAATTTCATGATTATATGATAATGAATGTATATTAAAAAACATGAAACACAAAAGCCACATGTAGTTTTGAAATCCCATCATCTCAAGATGGATATGTGAATCTTTTAAAACCACATAAAGCTTCCAATAGAGTTCCAGTTTCTATATAGTACGTTTTAAAAAAATATATTTATTTTTTTCATTAAATATTCACATTTATTAATTATTATTTAAATATAATATATCATACGAATAATATCATTATCATTCCATTAAAATAATATCATAATAAAATAACATCTTATTATTCCATTAAATTATTTTTCAATATTTTTTGGGTCATTTTAATCACCAAAAAAATGTTTCTATAATATTTCTATTATGGAAGATTATGAAAAAATAAATACTGAAAAAATCTGTAAACAATGATGAATTTTTTAGTTTTTTAATCCAGATGTATATAATTATAATTATTAAAAGACAAATTATTTTAACTATTTGAATAATCACAAAAATGAAAAAATAACATTTAATTATAAACCATCACTATAACTCCAGTGAAATAATTATGGGAATCAAAAAATCTATCTAATATATCTATATCATTTCGATTAATATTTTTAATGTCACAAACACATGATAAATGAGTAACAATTGAGATTTATATACCAAAACAAGCATAGAACAAGTAGAAATATCTGAACCCCAAATCTCCTATTTACTATGAATGATTATTAGATAGGTAATTGAAAAATATAAATGAAATAGAATGATAGAAAAATATATAAATAAAATTAAAATATTCATAAGTAATTAAAATGACATGACTATATAGTAGTTAGATCGTGTCCAAGATATCTTAAATTGTAACAAAGAAATATTATAGTAAGTAACCACTCATGTTTGATAGCATACAAGATACACAATATCACAATTAAACAAACAATTAAATATTATTATTTAAATGATATCATCATAAACTATCCATTATATTATAGGTATGAATATGATTAAATAAATTATGAATATTTGGTCCACAAATTTATATATAACAAATTATTTGTCAAATAATTAATTATTAATTATAATAATACACTAATGAAAATAAAATGACAAATTTTTATGAAAATTTTATTAATTCTGCAGAAGGTGGGTTTTATACCAATAAAATAATAAAATTGCACTTATTTTATTACATTAAATATATATATATATAATTCATTATAATTTTTGGTATTCATCTAATGAGATTTAAAAACATGATTGAAAAATAAATCCAATTATATATATAAAAATATTTTTTTCTAAAAGGATGTTTTGACGCATTTTAATGGATGAATTGTTTTTAGACTATCAATTTACTCATTAGTAAATTTTATTTCACAAAATACGATTCATTTTTACAATCTTAATATAAAAATTTAATTTTGTCAATTTTTTCATTCTTTTTTGATTAGTTATATTTTTAAATGAATAGTGAAAATTACGACATTTTAAATGAAAACAGAATTTTCACCAAAATGAGTAATATAATAAAATGATATTATAAATTGGGTTTAAAGAAACATTAGATAAATTATATATATATATATTAATTTAATGTAGGTCAATATAATGTGTTTTATTTTAAATTTGGATATAAAAACATTTCAAACTTACAAATGATTTCAATTTAAAAATATTTTCTCGCATCATCTATGAAATTAGTTTAAAATAAATTTTTCCCATTTTTGTTTTTTGAAAAATTATTCCATTATTTTTATCTTATAGTCCAAATTTAGTGAATTTGTTCATTTTATTTTTTGAACTATGCGACTAATTATTTGGGATATTAATATTAAAAAATAATAAAATGAAAATATATATTTTCAAAATATCATTAGATTATTATGTTTCGATGGAAGTCAACCATGGAAAAATTTTATGGCATCTTCGTGCCACTTCGACAACTTTATGGCCCAATTTTTCTAATTTTAAAGAAAATTCCAAAACCTCGAACTAATGTTTTTAATAATTGTAATTTTTTTTATATAGGGTTATTTAATAGATATACTTGACCATAAATATATTTGAATATATATAATTTTTATCTTCATCATGGTTATTTATTTTAAATTTTTTGGGAAGAAAAATTTACATTGAAGACTTACACAATAATGATATATTAATTTAATAATTAATAAAAATATAAAAAATGATATAAATAAAAATTAAAAAATATATATTTTCAGACAATTAAGTCCATAAACATTTCCTATAGTGATATTTTACATGTTATTTATTTTTGATACGTTTTGTTTTGAATTTATCTTTGTTTAGATTATTTAAATATTGAATAATGTCAAAATTTATATTAAATATATTTTAATGTAAATAATAATGATCTCAAAGTCATAAAATTTATAAAAATATAAATTGATGATAAATTATTGGGATATAGATTAATATTTCATCCATGATTTGATTATGGGTTTTATTAATTTAATAGTAACTATATGAACGCCCAAAATATCAAAAAACATGTTCTCGTAGTAAGAATTAATGTTGTTAAATAGGGGTTATAACTAAAATCTAAGTACTAATAAATACTCAAAATATATATAATTTTAATTTTAAGAATATATTTCAACCCATAAATATCTTATATTATAAATAAATCATTAGGGTGGATTTTGGATCATAAAATTAATTTATATAAATTCAATTCTTTGAGAAATTCAAAGAGAGCCCCTCCCCTCATATAAAACGACATTCATTATTCTCATTTTAATACACAAGAAAAAATATCATCCATTATATACCTAAATACCATCCTATAAAAACACCCCACATTTTAGAGCACTTATTTTTTACAGAACACCATCCTTAGTGGTCATAAGGTGTTAAGCAACGAAATTTTAATAAAGAAGTGGTATCACATTTAACTAACTGTTTCTATTGTATTTCTTCTTATTAACCCATTATGAAATAAAAACTCATGTATAATACATATATTGATAGGTTATTATTTTAATATTACCTCTTAAATTGATATCCAATTCCATTAAATGGGAAAATAATTAATCATTCGTACGTACAGAGAAGTAGAACCTCGAGAACCGATAAAATTTGTATTCCATTACTGTATCCCAAGATTAGTTATAATTATGGAATTAATGATTATATATTTTATTAATAACATAATTAAATTTTTTGAAATAATATATATCATTTAATTTAAAAATTAGTATAACATCATTTGTACGTACATGTGAATTATCACTCCACTATGTGATGTGATACGTCTTTCATCAAAAAATTAACTAAATGATATATATAAATATATTTAAATGATTAAAATGATATTTATTATATTATTATTAATATGTAAAGATAAAATAATATTTACATTCCTTCCATAATGATCTTTGAATAATAACAACGTTACTCATGCATAAGTACAACCTACCATATCAATGAGTATAATGTAGTTCATTTTTAATATTCATAATTAATTATATTAATTTAATGAATAATTGAAGGAAAAATAAGATTCATTTTTGTGAATATTATTTTTGATATTATGGACTGACTACCACTTTTACTAAGACACCATACCAAATTAATTTTGGATTCATGTACTGCATATCATAAAAACACTAGATGCAAATATAGATAATTAAGTTATTGTTATAAAACAACAATGATTCGTATAAATGGAATAAAAACATGAAAATGGTTCTTATTAATTGAAATAATTAACCTATATTTATTATTTTGGAATATAAATATTGTACATGACAAGTAAGACTTATGTTGTGGGACTTTTGAACTGATACATTGTTTTAAATGTTTTGAATATTTTTTCATATAAAACATTCTTTTTAATTTCAACAATTTAAAAATTGTATTTTGATTCTATTTATATATAATTGATTATTTTAAATGGTAATTCCAAATTTATATCAATTTTATAAAAGTGTAACATTTCCATGTTTTTAATGGAATCTTTTTAATAACACTATTTTAAAGATTCACAATAAACCTTTCTAAAAAAGTCAAAAACATTATTTTTTATCATATATGAAGTGAATGAATTTTCATGAATTCATGAATCTATAATTTTTTTAATATTAATTAACATTTGTAAATTTTTATTTTAAAATAAATTATTGTGATTTATTAGTGTGTGTCTTTTTAAGAATGATATGTGATTTCAAAATAGAAAATATATTTCCTCCAAGAAGTTTTCTTTCTTTCATGATTCTTGTTTTATGGATTTATTATTTTTTGGTAAAAATTTATGAGTATTTGGTGTTTTTGTAGACCTCCATATCATTGGTTAATGGGATGGAGATAACCAATTATGGTTGTCCTAAGAGATTATAGGAATAATACTTCAATGATGATTCAAAATGTAATTATAATGGTTACCCCCCATGTATCCAAGTGATTTACTTTATATTTATGAGATATATTGAAAATGATGTACCAATATAACTATTTGTATTTTATATTCATGATTATGGGATTTGAGGAAAATAATTTCATTTTTAAAAGGTTAAAAATTATTCTATACAAAGATGATTATTTTTTTTGTGAAAAAATATATGTTTTTCTGGAAATATTATATAGGTTTTAACTAGCTTAATGGTTTCCATTATTTTATGACCCTTACTGAGAATTTTGTTCTCATATCATGTTATAAATTTTATTTACTGGGTATATGTATGAGTAAGATAAATGATAAATTCATGTTGAAAGTTTTAATGATTTTCTTGAAATAATGTTTTTTTGATTTTCAATATTTTTGAAAATAATGATACTATTTTAATAGTATAGAATTGGTAGAAATTTGGGTTGTTATGTATGAATTATGACATAATTCTATAAAATTATTAATATAAAATATAATTTAAATTTTTATAATGTGAATTATATTTTATAGACAATATAGTAGGATATATTTATGGATGGGTCCTTAAATTTTTTTATAGAGGATAGTTTAGACAACATTAGGGATAAGAAAATTCGGTTAAACATAGTTTATGTTTCTATGTATATTATTTTATAAAAATAATTGTTCTGTAAGTTTTTTAGATTGATGAATGTCAGTTTAAAATGGCAATAGGTGGATCTCAAACATTATTTATATCCTACCTTATGACTTTATTGCAATACTTATTTCAAGGCCTTGTCATCTTAATTTTAATTTTTTTATAAAATATAACTCTACTAAAAATAGTTTGATGAAATATAAAACAACTCCTTTATAACTCAATACCACCACAATTCATGGATTGTTTTTAATGAAATCCTAATATCCAAATAACATCATTTAAAAAAAGTTATATATCATCAAGGTATTTCTAAAATATTTTACCTTATCATAATATTTTGAGGAATATTATGTCTTTTTTACAGCTTCAAATGAATTAGACCCCAATGTAGCTTATTTTCATTTGGTTTTTTACTTATACTCTTTTTGGACAAACTTTTTCTATTTTAAAGGGACCATTGATTTGATATTTCAAAAATATATTGATATAATTGTTTTATAAAAATCATAACATTTCTTATGTTTTAAAATAATATGTCATAAAATGATTTTCTAAAACCATTTCTCCTCCAGAATCTATACAACTTTATTTTTACAGGTTGAATTTGGAAAATGGAAGCAATGGACATTGAAAAATCTCAAGAGCATTATTTTAGTTTTTTTCATTATATCTATTTGAACAAAATTAATATAAAATAATTTGGGAATCATGATCAATGTATGATTTTATTTCTTTATGAATTAGTTTAATTTTAATCATATAGGAATTAAATTTTAAATTTTGAGATATAAAAGATATAGTGAAAAATGATTTTTTGTAATTATGTATAGGGATTGTAAATGAAATTTATCAAATATACTTTGAGGTTAAAAAATATTGTTAAAGTATGATACTATAAAAATTACGTAAGTGTCTTTCCTTCTGTTATTAGTTTATGAATTAAATGAATTCCTCAACTCTATGAAAAGTATCTTGAAGTAAAAAATATATCTTTTTTGTTTTTTTTTCAATAAATTAATTCACTTTTAATTAATCATAGAATTATGGTTATGTAGTTTTTAATTTTATAATGACCATGTTATCTATCACTCTCTATCGGAATATGACTGCCAGTTTTCTCTTACATGTTGTTGTTTTCTTAAATGGATCCCCTATATGTGTTATCTCAGCTGACCATCGTACTTTTATTTAACTCTATTAAAATGAAACTTTTATTGACCCATGTTTGGAAGTAAGATTTTAGAAACGATATATTGAATATTCAAATCATCATTAACAATCCTGAGTTGAAATTGCAGGGAAAAATTTTTTAGTTGGGAGAGAGATTGAAACATCATAATATTTTAATAAGGATCCATTTTGTTTGATATCATACATGATTCGCCTCATCGATCACAAATAAGAAACTTAATTTTATTATTGAAATGTGAAAATATTATAAATTAGTTGTTAAAATGATGGGTATGAACATTTTTAAACCAATGATGAAAATATTCTGTACACATTTTTATATAATAAATAATTTAATGAAAAATTATTTACAAATGACTTGAAAACCCTTTTTGAAATAAAAGGAAATCATTTTCTTAAAAAAATATTTAAATTAACACAAGTGTGTTTTATAAAAATAAAATAGAGCAATTAATGTTATTTTATTATATAAAATATATATATATATAAATATATTCATTAAAATGTTTAACATTTATCATATTAGTTTTCTTTACATGAATGAAAAATAAATCCAATTTTACGCATAAAATAGATATATATATATTTTTAAATGAGGTTTTTATTCTTTTTAATTGGAACCCTTTTATAAAACAAAATTATACCTATATAATACATTTTACTAGAAAAAAATAAACACCATTTTTGAATGTTTAATATTAATATTTAATTTGGTTTCATTTATAGTATTTTTCGGATAAGTTTCATTTATAGGAATTGTGATAATAACACATTTTTTTTTGAAATTGAATTTTTAAATAAATAATTTATATTAATAAATTATATATTAAATTTGTTTTCATGTATAAGTATATCCACTTTACATCCATTAAACCAATTTGTGTCATTGGAGTCATATTCCTATTAAATATGGATATAAAACATTTCTAATATTTTAATGTTCTTTCATTAAATATTGGTTTCTTACATCATCCATACGAATAATTTTCAATTAATTTTATCCATTTATATTTTT
This sequence comes from Viscum album, assembly GCA_963277665.1. Taxonomy (NCBI): domain Eukaryota; kingdom Viridiplantae; phylum Streptophyta; class Magnoliopsida; order Santalales; family Viscaceae; genus Viscum; species Viscum album. The sequence continues at coordinate 1,731,938,660 of OY728161.1, read as the reverse complement.
TGAATTTTTAAAAATGTATCTAATATTTTAAATTATATGTTTAAATTTAAGTAAATATATTCCATTTATTTTTTTGCAAAATACGAATAGTGAGCTTAGTATATTTTAATAACATTATTATGTGTTAATAGTCTAATTAAGGGTAAAAATAATTTCTAAAATAAACTCAAATTATGTAAAAAATTGTCTCATTTTTATTTTAGTAGTGATTTTTCTCCAAAAAATCATCAGTTGGTAAAATTTAATTTTTCTTAGAGTGAATTTGAGGACTTCATTCCCGTTATTATTTTTTATTTTAATGAAAATACGATGATCTCATACTAAAGTTTATAATATGTTGAAAATTGTTTTTATAGGGTTATTAGAAATATATATTTCTCAATAAATAATATATTTACATTTATAATATTTATTTTTGTTCTGGTAATCTATTTTTTATTTTTATAGAATAAATATTTACATTAAAGACTTGCACAATTATGATTCAGTAATTGTTCAATTAATGAAAATATCAAAAATTGATATTTAAAATTATTAAACAAAATATAATCTGAGATAATCAATTTAATCCATGAATTTAATAGATTAAATTGACATGATAATCTTGTGTTATAATCTTTGGATACAATTTATCATTTTGTATTGTTTTTTAATATACTAAATTGTGTCAAAGTAGACGTTAATTATATTTTAAAATAAATAATATTTTAATAAATGATAGAAATTTCTGAAAATGATATATTCTACAAAACGAGGGTATGTTTTATTAAATTTAATACATTATTAATTTATGGGCCATTTAGAATTTTTAGTAATAATATTAACCCTCAGTGACTAAAAATTTATGATGTTATGGTAATATTTATGTTGTTTCGATAATGATTACAACAAAAACATAAGGATAAAAAATAGTGGAAATATTTCTAATTTCAATTGGATGAATATAAATATACCCATAATAAATATAGTTTATAAATAAATTATTTTTATTCCACTTGGATTATAAAATTATGTACTAATAATTTTATATTTTTTGAAATTCTAAGAGTGCCACTCCCATTTCCTAGAAAACAGTAACAAATTAATCACTTTAAATTCACATAAAAATAATTTTGGATTATAAAATATCATTTTAAATAACTTCCTATAATAACTACCCACATTAAAGAGCTATTCCTTTTTTAGGAGCATCATTTTTATTTTCCATAATGTGTTAAGAAATGAATTATTTCTAAATGAAGAGTAATTATTTCTAGTAAACTGTATTTTTTGTTAATTCGTCAAAATCCATAAAACCTTCTAAAAAATTTAGTATATAAATTTTACATTATCATATATATATTTAGATTTTTTTATGTCAATGTCTTCAAATAAATCCATCTCGAATTTCATCAAAGGGGAAAAGGATTAGTAATTAATGTATAAGGTGCACTACTACCTTGTGAACCGATGAAATTTGATTTCTAAGAACATCTCTAAATATATGTTATAATGAATGAATTATTTTTTATATATGATATTAATTATAATATTATCATTATTGAAATAAAATATATCATTTATGTTCTTATCATTTATTTCATAAAAAAATGATAACATTGTTCATGTTTACATGTAAATTATCACATCCATGAAGTAATATGATTCATTTTTCATCACAAAATAACATTAATGATATATATAAGAATAATTAAGTGATAGATATTACATTATTGATATTATTATTGTTATTTAATTATGGAATAATACTTATCTTTTTTCCAAAATGATCATCGAAAACTGAAAATGTTTCTCATGTGTACATTTGACCTTGTATCTACATGATTATAACATATTTCATTTTTCATAATCATACATAATGGTTTTATTTATGTGATAAATAGAAATATAAATATGATAATAATTTTATAAATATAATTCTGTATAATATATACTACTGACCACATTGACTATTGATATAACACCTAATTCATTTTGGACTCATTTACTAAATAACATTAAAATTTTCCAACAGAAACATAAATAAATAACTTTTATAACATGATAATATGTAACATAATAGGAAAATTAAAGTTTAAATATTTTACAAACAAATTAAATAATTAAAAATCATTTCATACATAGTAATATAAAAGCTATATGTGAGGACTCAAAATCATCATAAATGACTATTTAACAAAAATACCATTTTAAAATTTTCAACAATTTATTCTTCTAAATCATTATCAATCATGTCCATGTTATTAAAGTGTAAATTATGAATTTATTATTAGGGAAATAATAATTTTTAATTTTTTTTATAAATATCTCTAATTTTATTTTTAAAATGTATCATTTATAGTTTTTATGTAAGGGGAATTATTTTAAAACACATATTTTAATGTATCTCTTTCAACACTTTTTCAAAACTCAAACCAATTTTCTTAATCATTCATCACATGAAAAAAATTCACGATTTCATTAAACCATAATGATTTTATTATTCCATTAAAATTTTAAAATATTACATAGAAATAATATGTTTTAAATTAATAGTGCATGACTATTTAAAAATAGAAAGGTACATTAATTAGAACTTTTTTTCTTCATGAATGATTATTTTATGAAAAATTTATGTGTTGTGATTATGTTATTATTATCAAGAACATTTTAAGAGGATTTATAGTTCCATTATTACCCAATGGTGGGTGATACCCTCAACTATCTTCAAATAATATTGTAATGAGATAGAGTTATCTGATTAGGTTTCTCCGAAGAGATTATAGTAATAACTCAATATAGATTACTCTAAATGTTACTATGTGAGTTACTCCTTATGTAGTCAATAGTAAAAAATTAGTATTAATAGTTATATAAATTATGATATCAACTATTAACTACTTGTATTTTTAATTCATTCTTATTATTTTACCTGATATTGTTTTATTTTCAAATTATATGATAATGATAATTTAGATTTAACGATTCCCTTTGAGGGTGAAAATACATATTTTCTGAAAATTTTTTAAGGGGTTTCAATTGTCTAATGGTTTCTTTTATTTGGTGCCCCTTACTCATATTTTGGGGCACATACCATGTTTTAAATTTATTTTATTTTTTATAAGTATGTGTCAGATAATGGATTAATTTAATTTGATGGTTATGATTATTTTTCTTGAAAAAGAAATCATGTTTTATTTTAAATGATCTATATTATGAAAAAATGGATATTGTATTAATAATATACAATTATTATTTATTTGGGTTTTATGTATGAAAAATTATTTAATAATATAAAACAAAAAACAAAATATATTATATTAAATTTAAGAAGGTGAATTATAATTTAAAAAATAGTAGATTATGTAATGTATAAGGTTGAGTCCCTATAAAGATACTTTTCAAGGTGATTATTAACACAATATTCTAAAATTTATTTGTACCCTTTATTCATTACCCTAAATCAAGAATATTAGACATATTTTACTATTTTATTTTATTATATATAGTTTACTCTTATTTTTTAAGGTTATTTTGTTTCCTTCTTACAATAACCATTCTAATTGATGAATATATTCTAAAAATACGAAATTGTAAAGGGTGGTTTTCCAAACCATATTTATATATTACTCATCATTAATAAGAAAAATATTTTTTGATTATTTTTATAAAGTAATTATGATTTTTTATATTATTTCTATATATGACTTATAATGTATAAAAATATAATTTTATATCCCTATAATCAATGTGGGTTAATTCCTATAATTATTAAAATATTGAAAAATATTTATTTCAAATTTTATATCACATCATTCCAATATCTCCATATCTTTTAAAATTTATATTAATTTTTTTTTGAAATATCAATTTTCATAATTTTTAATTCTATAATAAATGTGTAAATTTTATTTACTATACATTATTTTTTGAATGTGACATATAATATTATTTTCTATGTTAATGATAATAGAATTATTAAATTTGATTTCCTAATTTCTCATCCCCTTTACATTATTTCCATTGATGATCTATTTTCTATTACTACTTTGTATGAATCATGAAAATAATTTGAAATAATTGAAAATATATTTTTTATGTTTTAAAGAATGTTTATTTATTTTTATAAAATTTATGTTTAAATGTTATATAATTATATATATATAAATTATGTAACACATTATTCCTTATTTTACTAAATTTATAACTCTAATATATGTTGTTTATCATTATATGGAAAATATATGTATGATTTGTCATTATTATATGGATTTTCTTATAAATATATATCCCACTAAAGCCTAGGGTAAACATTAAATATCAAGTGATAGCATGTGTTAGACATGTGAGGTTATCGAAATATATTATTTTATACATAGACCAGATGTGGTTATATATTAATATTATTTTATAATTTTCATTTAAGTGATCCCTGACATATATGTTAATTTTTAATCATATACATCTTTATTATTGTTAAATCATCTCACCATCATTCATGAATATTTAATTCTCATTATTATTATGTAGTATATATAATTTTTTCATGATGATCCATTTATAGTTTTCTATTTCAATGGCTTGATATGTAATCATGATATAGACCTTTATATTGTATTCTATTATTTCCAGTATCATACACAATTATTTATGAAATTTTGGATATTTTTATGTTCCACTCATTATTATGATATATTGATAAATCCTTCATGGATAATTTATATTTATTCCACACAAGCAGAATTTTAGCTCAATATTTTTAGATGTTTCCACATTTCCCTGTCTAAAAAATAAGGTTATAATGTATGACAAGAAAATAAGGGTATCCTATAATGGAAATTTTATAGAAAAATTGAATGTTTTACTATAATATATTATTATTATGTAGATAATATCAAAAGAGACTATAAATTTATGTGTTATGTTGTAAATTTATTATTGAGTTATAATTTTTAATCATATAAATTAGTGAAAAATAAAGAATGTTACATTTGGTTCATCTCAATTCAAAATAGATAGGGTTTTGTTAATATTGAGGATTTTTCTAAAATTTATAATAGAATATATCTTAATTGAACCAAGGTTGGACTAAATGTATTATATATTGAAATGATGGTCACATGATAAGTAATATTAGAAATACTTTTTCATATTCATATTATTTATTTTCCTTTATTATATGATGGTGTTATGATTTATTAATGACATTAGAAATTTTGGTATCAGTAAATTTATGTAATAAATAGGAATATAGTAAATAATTAATCAGATAGAAAATGTGATGATTATACAATAAATCACTAAATGTGATGTGAAATTTTAAATAAAATTTCATGGATATGTTTAGAAAACTATATTGTGATATGAATAAAAATATAAAGCATTTCAAGCTCATAAATTTACCAAATAGTAATAAAATTGCAATTAATCCCTCCTTGGGAAAACAACTTATATCTATTATTGAATATTATAATCCACTATTTTAATGAATTGATGAATAATTATATATATATATATATACATATATATTTTAAGATGCATAGATTGTGACTATTTTGATTAGGTTGAAATTCACATGACTTTTTAAGAAGAAATATTATATAGTTTTATGTTTAATATGAGTAAAAAATAATAAATTGGTTTGTTTTAGTGTTAGGAGTTTCAGAAACGTTAATCTAGTAGTTATTTTTTCTGAACTATTCAAAAAAATTACAGTCGGAATTACTTATTGTTATGTAAAAAAATGATGAATCTATTTATCCCAATAAAGATAAATTAAAGGTACTTGTAATATATTACATGGTTTTATTACTTGTCCCAAAAGTAAAATCAATAAACTCTCTTATACTGTAAATTATTGTCATTAAATATAACTACTAAAAAAATATAATAGTTGTAAAATAATTATTTAATTTGATATTATGGTTGAAATATAAATTTACGACTCCATTTATACCCTTGTATATGGCGAGAAGAAAATAAAAACTGATTTTTATGAAATTTAATGTCAAAAGTATCATGGTGGATGTTGAATTAATTATCTACATGTGTAAAAAACCATAATAAATTAACTCAATGGAATGTTAAAATGTTTCATGTGTGGAATGTAGTAACTTATGTAGATAAATATAACTGTGATATGTGGTAGCTTATTAAGATTATAGTGGAAAATACGGTTTCACCTAATGCATCACCCACATGTCCATGGTTTAATTAAATGGAGTTTAGATAATATGAAAATAACTACACCAAAAAGGATTAAGAATTAAAATTTATTTCAAACACCACAATCACTAAGGAATTAAAGATGATGGTACAAAATCATGACCAATGAATTGAATTAATAAAACAAGGTGGTAAAAGGTAAAATTATTATAGACTAAAAATCTGTAAAAATATTATTATATTCTAGTTATATTCATTCCATCATATCTTCTATGTTTTATACGATTATTATTTTAACACATCCAATATTAGATATTGAGTTATGTGTGAAAACACTTGGATGTGTGATGATTTCATCCCATGTACATAACTGTAGTCTAATGGAAGTTTGTGTTATTATATTTCATGAAAATATCACTATTTTTCTCCTGATAAAATTTTATATGATATGAGACATTGATTTTTTTTCTCTATGTAAAGATCATGTTGATTATTAGGATAGGTAAATATAATTTCTTATCCCAAATCATTCCATGTTAATATTTTGATTCATGTGAGATTATAAACATCCGATAGGGAAAAATTCCAAAATATGGTTATTAATACCCAATAATGAGAGATATTTGCTTATAATGAATGGGTATAAAATCTTGATTTATGATGTAGAAGTCTAATGTTAATATATTGATTTATTTCGCAATGTGTTTCATAGTGTTATTAAATAATATGTGGTTATGTTTTTAATTAAACTCATATTATCTACCATGCTTATATCAATGTGTATTTATAGAATATATCATATAAAATTATTGAAATAATGGATGTAACTATATAATATGTTATAAAATGGTGGTATATCCATTAACATTTCAACATAGGGTGAAAAATAATCTTTTTTAATTAAATGTATGGGGAAATGGTATTTACATTGATTAAGAGGATCATAAAAGGACATGATCAGTAACAACTATCCTTAACTTTTAATAATGTTTTTTATCAACATAGAGGGGTAATAATGCTTCTTAATAACGCATCATTGACCATGATATCATTATATATGAGTTAAATGTGACTAAACACCAATGATAACATTAAATATTGGATACGATCATCTGGAATTCATAGTAATGCCCCAAAGTGATATAAATACCTCATCTATATTCATGGATTTTGTAAATAGAGTACTTAAAGTCGACAATGATAAATTTATTATCACAATTAATAATGATATTTTTATATAGTATAATTTTATGGAGGAAAATTAAGATAAATATTGGGTAATTCTAATGATATTAATAAATATTATATTGAATTCTAAATTTATAAAATAAGAGTTTTTAAAATAAAATGTATCATATTCTCTCAGATACTCACAACTTAGGGAATATCTACGGATCATTAAATTAAAAATTTTATTTAATAATGGTATAGAAAAATATCTATTATAGATATCGATATATTTATTATAATTATTGTAAATTATACATTATTTGGGTGAAATTTCTGATGATATTTGAATCCGAAAACTAAGTTTAATTATAAGACTGTAATTTTTTTCTGGTGAAGAAAAATATTATGATGAAAATGTGATATATATCCAAAGATCGTAGATATATTTTTACATGGATGGATCAGAACAAGCTCTAATGAAGATGTTTGGAGTTTGTCTAGGATTATGACAACTAAAAAAAATTACCATATTGGGGAGGTATACAAGGTGGGTGATCCTATAAGAACTAAGTATCATGATAACTTATATATGATGATAAGTGAAAGAGATCCAATAATCATATATATGCAATGTTTGGAAATAGTAATTATTATAGTGGGATAAAATCATATTTATCAAAATTTGTTATAATAATTATATCCAATTTAAGATCAACGAGGTATAGAAGTATGATATGAAGCTTTATAAGAATATGGGAATTTTTTATAAGTTTATCAATGAAAAATATGGCTCTAAAAATTTTGGAACCTTAATATGTGTCCCATCCATGATAAAACAAATTTGAATGAAATATATATCTCATCATTATCTACTAAAATAGGATGAATGGATATGTTAAGATATATAAAGAATGAATTATAGTGGGATATCGTTATGTGGGAGATTGCAGACAATACCTCTAAGGGGGTATTATATATGACATGTCTAGAAACAAATCAATTCTGAGAAAATTGTCACAATTAATTGATATTATTTTCTAAAATAAGATAATTATATAGAAAATCTATGACTATATAAAATTTTGGGGTTATAAGAGTTTGATTTTATCCTAATTTATTTTGTATAAACTTGTAAAATGGTGAAAAATAATGATTTTTATATTTATTCGAGTTATGATTAATAGAAATGGTTAGAGACTATGAAATCTGAAGTGTACATCATGTTGATGAATTAATTTTGGAACCTTGTTAAACCACATAATGGGGTAAGACACATACATATTGAAAGGTTTATCTAATAGAAAACCAATATGAATAGTATATTTTCTTCTTGGAATGATAAATTAGGTACAAATTGATATAATACTAAAGTCGTTTACTATGAATGATACAACAGAATTTTTTCTATGCAATTTTTTTTTTTGTTTTTTCATACCCTAGATTAATACTATGTTTATGAGATCTTATAAAAATATTTTAAAAAACATTCATTAAGAGAAATACATTTGAATGAGTGTATGTAATAAAATCTGATTAGTTTGTTATTATAACATGTGTTGTTATTGTATAAAAACATGAACTGTATATTTATGGTATGGAGTAATAATCATAGTATTAGAATATCAATTTTTATGAAACTATGGATGAATTTTCCACTATAAAAACTGATATTGAACATGGGAATTCAATATATATAGGGGGAGAATTTTAACCACTTATTTTTTATGTGGATGAAATATATTCATAAATAATGATATCATTTCATTAAATTTTTAATGTTTTGTAGGGGAAATGTGTCTCATGGTATGAAATCGATGAATTAAGAAATTTATAAGGGGTAAATATCTAAATATAGATATCTAAAAGGATTCATTGTTATGAAAAAACAAGGGGAAAATAGAAAAGGCTCCAATTATTTTCATCCACATGGTAATTTAAAACATATAGAATGAAATTTGTTTTATAATATACCTGAATAAAGAAAACCACTATGGTTAAACAAAGAAGCAAGAAAACATATCTAGTAGACATACATTGTCAATAAAAATTGTAATTCCCAAAATAACAATCCATGAATTTTTAAAAAAAGTTTCTTCGCCACCATCAATCTCTACCAAAATATCCTTTTATGAATATGATTATAAAATGTCATTTCATTATGCTATATAATTACATTCCCCATTCCTAAGTCATATAAATAATTCTTCAACCACCCAAATACTAAAGTATAGTGGAAGCATAAATCTCATTATGATACCACTAAAGAACCTATATATATTATAATATCAAGAAATAATCATCCGTAGATTTAAAAAAATATTATTTATAAATAATTTTCATATGGTGGATCAATTTTTTGAGTACCATTATGTAGGATTTCATAAAATTATAACATACTCACAAAACCCAGTAATATGTAAAGTGGTTAATTAAATAATTATGAAACTATAGAAACACACTAAGAGAATAATGTTAGAAAATAACCATGACATATACCAACACGACATAAACAATCCATAAATGCAAAAAGCAGCCATTTTGGGATCTAACCAGTGTGTATAAAATCTAGAAATTAATTAAAATCCTTAATCAAGGTTTATGGTTGATCCAAAAAATATAACATACAATGACAATAAACCTAATAATTTGAAATTTGATAGTTTGAAATAATTGGTGCTCAATGGGCAGTGAGGCAACATGGATGTGACGATATTTTGAGTGGAGGACTGGGATGTGGCGTTGACCACGATTGCAGTCTCTGGCTTTAGTGATTTACAGATCTTCCTTGCACCCTTTTCTGGTTTTACGTATGAGTTTGTCACTATGTATGTTTTGAATTTGGAAATATCTGGTCATTTGTGAGGTTACCAGTAACCTAAAATTGGATTTTAAAAATACAAAAAATGGGTTTGGAGGACATTAAACATAGTAAAGTGACATAAAACATCTTACAAAATTACATAAAAAAGTGTAAAATTTTTATTCCTAACTCACTCATAGTTACCAAGGGTTATATGATTCTTTATGACTATTTAAAAATTTCTCAAATTTAATTAAAATATTCACATTTATGATTTTCCACTTCCATTCTTGAAGTTATGTTTCAAAACAAAACCCATCATTTAAAGAATTTAATATAACACTTGGTGTGAAAAATATCAATTTAATGAAAACCCTATTAAATATATGAGTTCTTTATAAAAATTCCAATGTAATATCATGGCAATAAATTTAATTAAATAATATAATAAACAATAACATATAAAAAAATTAGAATTAACCCCTTTTATAGAGACATCTACACCAAGAATGGTGTAAACCTAATCACCATCTAAAATGGAGTGTTAACATAAGAAGATCAACCTACCCAAGAATTGGCTTAACAAAATACTAGAAAACATTAATAAAAACCCTATAATGATCCCAAACTAACACATAAATACAACCAATGGAATTAATTCAACAAATGTAAATGAAGAATTTGAAATAGCACTTACCTAGGGGAAGTGAATAAATCACCATGGGGATCGAACACCCAATGGAGAGATGCAAATGGGTTGTGATAACAAAAACTCAACAAAAAATATCCATAGGGTTTAAGGGAAGACTTATAGTTATAATAAAAAAAGATCTATGTGTATAGTGTAATAAAAAAATTTCCAAATGAATTATTTACATCATTAACCCCTTTCACAGTGTGATTTCTAAATTTTTTCACATATGCCAAAAAAATAACAACCTCAGGGTAAAAATACCATTCATGAAAATATCATTTCATGGTAATGTTTCAAATATTTTTAATTTTACATTAACCAAACATGACCCACGGTATGTTTTCTACAATGAATTCACATCAAGAAACTAGTTTATGACATGAATGTGTCCAGCAGACAGTATAATTCCTAGAACCTATAAAAAACCCACAAACCAACTCTAAATGTGTCTAATAACTATGAAACATTTATAACTATAATCTTTTATTTTGAAAATACATGCATCCCCAAACATAGGTCATCCAATGGTTAATAAATACCTATATTAATAGGTTGTCTCAATTATCTCCATCATACAAGAATTATATTCCAAGAAACTACTTATGATCATTAATTCATATAATGTAAAGGAAAATTATTATTAATAATAAAATTCTACTCCAATCTCCCATAGCTACCCCATCTGCATTTCCTTAGTACATAGACCAATGGAATTATGTGAACAAAATGTATAATTTATTGGAGTTCCGGAATCAAATCTTGTTTCTCAATAATTGTGGTGTTAGTTTAATGATAAAAATACTCACACTCTTGGAAACATGAAACACGCAATGGATTGAAGTTAAATGATATGGTATTTCCAACTGACACACCACTATTCCTCGACAGTCCACAATATTAAATGGGACAAAAATAAATTGTTCCAAATTACACTGTCTATCCAATGGAAAATGTACCAAGCGAGGTGAAACATTGATAGAAACCTAATCAAAAACATCAAACTCTAGAACCTGATGACAATTTTAAACCTGGGATTTATAATGAATTTATTAAAAGATAAATATGCATCAGATCAACTATTAAATTTCCATCATTTCAAAATCAAGAAATGGCCTAAAAAGGGACTGATCTCCCAACACATTGCAGCATAAGTTAGATCCACATGGTTTCCCATAAAAATTTTCCATGGGAGAAATAATAAGGGAATATTGATAGCTGTTGATATAGTAAAACTTAACCCAAAAAAATTATTTTCCCAAGAACCATAATAAATAATCCCACCTACATGGAGTATATCCTAAAAACCAGGACAACCCTCTCAATCAATCCATCCATTTATGGATGATATGTCATGGTAACATTCAAATGGGAACCAATCACCTCTTTCAAACATTTCCTAAAGCCTAGATGTGAACCCAAGGTCCTTTTACAATCCAAATAATATTTGGAACCCCATGAACCCTCAATCCTTATAGATATTGATGTCCTCAATCTATTCCCCCTTTATTATCACCATGAAAAGTTGGAAATGCACTTATATATTAAGTGTATCAATGATCTATGAAATCATATCATTCTCACTAGGAGTACTTAATAAAAAAATTTATAAAGACCATTTGAATCACTCCCCCTTCCATACCAGAATGGGTATGGTCTATGAAAATCCAACTGTTCTCTAGTTTTATACATTTAATCTATGTCCCATATGACATTGTGATATAAAATATTCATTCAATTGAGTCATATTTATTCACCAATATATATTTCTCATGTCATTATACATATTGATAGTCTCATGTTCTTATTACAAACATGAAAGGTGTATTACTTCATACAACTCCTATTTCATAGATTATGTAATAACTGACCTTATTTGGAAACAAAATTAACTTTTGGGTGAGCATGACAACTCACCTGAGTTGTAACATCCTGTTTCCAAACAGAAAGGTAAATATTTTACCACATCACGTGTTTTCCAATTCATTAACGTAGAAATGTAGAGTTTTAGTTGAGAGGATTATATAAATGTGGATTTCAACGGGTGGTAAGTCACTCACATTCTTTTGGGTTTAAAATCTATTATTCTAGGAAATTAAATGTCATGGACCATGGTTACACGATGTGTATGTTGTTTTATTGTATAGGTCGTGATAGATTAATTCACATTTTAAAGAATTTCACATTTTGAAAAAGTGACATAGCACTGTATAGACTCATGTTTCATCTATTAATGAATGGGGACATGTTTTATTCCCACGACTATGTTACATAGGTATTTTTTGATGTATAATTGATTACACATCTGGTAATACACCAATTATCTCCTATAAAGGTTGTAGTGCGCTAGGAATTTCTCTCATCCTCTTCAATGGTTCCTCTCCCTTCACCCAAATCATTCCCCAATTGTTCTTGGATCCTTACAACTCTTCTGAATCCATTCATTTTATGATCGATCACTATTACATTAGTGGGTGATATTGTAGTAACAATTATTCATTATTCATAATATATCTCTATTTATATTCTATTTGGATTCAATATATTATCATGGAATTGACGTATATATGACCTCTTGTGTTGGATCTTGCTCATATGTTGGGTTCTGAGGACTTCTACACTATTGTTATCATTGAAGGGTGTTGTTGTGAGTTTTGAGTTTCAAGAATAGGTAGGAAGATCTATCACAAATTTATAAATTTATTATTCCTAAATTACATGATTTATTTCATTTGTTGATTTAATTTAAATTTCAAAAAGTTTATTTCAATTAAACAAAAAAATCACAATTCCAGATAATTTGGAGATTTTAAATGGTTTTGGAACAGAAATATGGAAAACCACTAATTCCATTGAATTGGAGAATGTTTTTTTGAAATTTGATTATTTAAATTGTGGATTTGATGTAAATTTTTTCAATTAATTATTTGAATTTAATTATTGAAATTATTTTTGAAAATGATGTAATAACATTTGAATGGATTTCAATCTTTTGAAATTGGATTAAAATGATATGTTAATAAACTATAGGTTTTATCATTTGAAAATTGAATTCTTTTCATAAAACTTTTTTTTTGTTTTAAATTGGAAAAAGTAAATTTTGAATTGGAAGGTGTGTAATTTTATAGTATTTTATGCAGTCTTAATATAAATTTCCCATCATTTAAGAGCGCATGCAATCCCTAGGTAATTTTCAAGTTATTTGGACTCACTCTATGCAATTAAAAATTTCTAAAAACATATCTATTGAGGGTTACATTCCCAATGTTATAGTGATGAGTCACTTTTGGCTAGTGACAGGGGTATGTGAGTCTACTCAATATGTTATGATCACATAGTGTTTATAGAGTCCTATATATATAAATAATTACATACATTTTGGATGATTTCCATGTTTTTTGATTATTTAATTATATATGAGATATAAATGTATTCTAATTTTATATAACTTTTTTAGATTTGTTTCCTATATTTACATAAACTATTTTATGTAACTATTTTATTTAATCAATTGTTTTAAATATACGATATCTTTTGACGTAAAATCTTATATATTTAAACTATTTTCCATCCTTTTGAAAATGTATATCAGGTTCTATTTAAATATTCTTTCGAATTTACAATGATGTTTATTTATAAAATTGAATTATTTTACTTGGAAAATCTATATTTGGAAACGGTTATGGAATCATTGGTGGTATATTATGCGTCACAGGCTGACACCGTACTTTTTCCGTCAGGTTTCTGTAGAATTTCTCCATCAAAGATCAAGAAAAGGGAAAGAACACTTGGAGGTGGATCTAGATATTTTACATTGTACTAGGTGAGATGTTTCCATAGGGGCCTTGAATATTTTTTCCATATTTTTTGTACTTGGGTTCTAGTATATTAAGATTTTTTTCCTTATTGTACTCTGGTATATTACTCATAGGGGAGTTTCATTTATATGAATACGGATATACTTATCTTACTTCTACATTGTGTTGTGGGAAAATCATTCTTACTATCAAGTTTTTTGATGCAAGGTTATTGTTTCCAAACCATGGGTATTGGGAATGCCCTTCGGGCTATGTTAGGGTCAGCTCTGTTATCAGAATACTAGGGTACCTAGGAAAGTTTTTGACAACCTTGTATAAAAGGTTGGTTATTGAGATTTTATCGTGACGTAATTATGAATTTTTGAAATCACGTATGGACTTATGAGGTAGATTCGATTGAGTTATTGGACAACTCTCACTTATGAGAACTGTAATTCACCAGGGTTGGTTAGGTAAGGATATCTTATAGATTAGTGTTGGTCCATTCCCAAATCTTATTTGTATGGAGTGGAATAAAAATCTAATTGTTCCATTTTTTTGAAATAAATTCTTTTTATGCTGAGTTTGAGTGTGAATCTAATGTATTCAACATGTTTTACTAATGTTCTCTATTATCATTCCTCTAGGAATATTCATAAATCGGATCCTGGAGGAAGCTACTATTGAACAACAATTATTGTTGAACCACAACGAGAAAATCCTCTAGTAGACCCCAATATATTTGAGGTGATTGTGGGAACTGTCCAAGATCTAAGATATTCATGACTTCTGGTCCCCATTTAGGATCCATGTGTGGATCCTTATGGTGATGTTCTTTGAAATAATTCTTAGGAGTTCCTTCACCTGAAGACACCAATTTTCGAAGGCCCCACTGATCGTTTACAAGTTGAGTAATCGTTGTAAAATATATAACATCTTATTGAGTTCATAGAGACACCAAACGTAATAATGGTGATTTGTGTCACCATCATGAAAGAGGGACCAAGCAGGAGACCTGGGAATCAATGGTGACAATAATGAAACATGTCATCTTAGAGTGTAAACACTACACATTTCTTTTCACTAACATGTTATATCTAGTTTTAAGGGTGCTGTCTAATGCAATGGGGTTTTTGAATAATGAGCATGTTGACATAATCATGTCATAAGATTCAAATCAATTTGCTGAGATTGTGCAGTTTTCTCTATAGATTAATTCTAATGAGAGAATAAATGTTTCATGAATCAAGTTTAGACTTCGATAATATATCTATTGTTTTCTTTTCATGCTGAATAATACCACTTATGATATTATGATGAATATGGTGATGATGGTTGAGATGGACATGGATGGAAAATCAGTTTTATCCATAGATTTTTTTCTTCTCAATGGAATTATTGGTTTCATTCATAGAAAAAATAATCTTGATAATTCTCATGATAGTTTCTGATGGCATCGTCAGACTAGACCTCATATAGCTCTAAGAATAAGTCTATTGATTGGCTACTAGTGTGGAATGATAGGACATTATAAGAGGATTTACATTAAGGATCCCAACAATAGTTTCTCTTATGGACATTTAGATAATTTTCATATATTATTCCTCTATATATATTCACCGAATAGTGGAATATGATCATCATATCCTCTTAAAACTATAGGGAAATTAGATGCTTCACATATAAAATGATTCTAGCCATAGTCAACTGGGGTAAAGCTTCATCATTTCTTGGAAGAGTCTTTCGTGGAAGCAGAACTGATTCCAATGGCCTTGAGAGGTACCATTGCTATAGAATTGTCATAAAAAATATATACATTTGATACCGGTTCCTCTCACTCATTTATTTCAACCCATTTCGTTAATATTCGTAATCATCTTATGTAGATTTTTGTTGTGAAATGTATATTACTACACCCCCTGGTACATAGAGATAGAAGTGTCTCTAGGTTCCGTCTTTTGTCTTATAATTATAAGACCTCGAGATTTCATGGAGTTTTCTTGTTCATGACAAGAAATATCTTAAAGTTATATTTAGTATGGATTGTTCATTTCCTATAATGATCAAATTGGTATTTATGTTTGATGGGTATAATTTAAGGAACACAGTGGTGTGCCTCTTGTCTTTTAGGAAGAATGGGACCCATGGTCAAATAGAGTTGAACCCCATTATAAAGTGTTTGGGAAATGGATATGAGTGTTTAATTCTGATCTTGAGAAAAATTTATTGAATTTTTATCTTTCTCCAATAATATTCTAGTTTCCATATTTGTTTACATCTGATTTATGCAGACTTCCACCGGTGAGAGTGGATGTGTTTTATATAGACTTAATGGATGGTACTCAACCAGTATATATTCCCTCTTTACTAATGGATACTTCTGTACATAAAGATCTGGAGTCCCAGTTTGATGATCTCTTGGGAAATAATTTATATGACCAAGTGTGTCACCATAGGAGGATTCAGTTGTATTCAGTAAGAAGGATGTTGGTTCCCTTCGATGATGAGTTGATTATCGAAAGATCAATCGAATTACAATAACGGAAAATTATATATTTCCATAGACTAGTGATCAGTTTGATTAGTATAAAGGGGTTATGTGGTTTTCAAATATAAAATTTTGATATGGTCATCATTAGTTGTGGTTAAAGCAATCTCACATTCTGAAAAGTTTCATTCAGAGCATATATGAACATTATGATTACCACGTTATGCCATTTTGTCGTAAAAATGCTTTTAAAATTTCCTTATATTCAATTAACAATATTTTCAATGAATATCTAGATTACATTGTAGTAGTCATTGTGTATGTAATTCTTTTCTACTCCAAATCTGATAAGGATCATCTGAAAAATCTGAGAATTGTTCGTTGTGTGCTGATAAGTCACAAACATTATACAAAGCATTGGATGTGGGATTTCTAGATTGAAGATGTGAAATTCATGGGACATGAGATGTCTAAACATGCTGTATCAGTTTGTATTTATATGGTAATGGGTTTATGACTTGGGAGAATCCATGAAATTTCATTAAAATTTATAGAGTCTTGGGATTAGTCGAATACTAACATAGGGTCATGATGGACTTCTAAAATTTTATTTCTAAAATGACTTATCTAACTCGGATGGGGGTTATGTTCTCTTGGGATGATAATTTTCAGAATTATTTTGTGGAGATGAATAATCTTTTAACTACTATTACAGTGCTCACTCGTCTAGAGGTCACTCAGGGTAATGATAATTGTCTATTATGATGCATCAGGTTATGGCATAGTTTTCATTCTCATGGAAGGTGAACATGTTGTTTATTATGGATATCATCATCTTATGCAATATGAGACGAATTATCCTTCCCATTATCATCAACTAGTAGTTGTGATTCAAGTGGTTACAAGCTGGTGGCATAACCTTTATAATGGATGGTTAAAAAATTCAGACACGAAATATTGAGAGACATCTTCAATTAAAAATATTTTATCCTTTATCAAATGTGTTGGAAGGAGTACCTACAATATTTTGAGATTGGAATCTCTTATACCCTAGGGAAATGGAATGCCATTGTAGATGCATTGAGTTGGAAAATATTAACTTGTGATGTAAATTAATTTTTAGAGGAGTGTAGTTTAATGGATCTCTTTCCATCGTTTCAAATTGCAGTTCATGAGAAAAGGGCAGACGATTCTTTTACTATCATCATTTTGATATGTGATCTTCTCAATATGATTCTTCAAGAATAATATCTTGATGAAAAATTCCGTAATAACATAGACTCTCTTTATGGTGGGGAGACAATGGTCAAGTGTTCATTCTCTATGGAGGGTGTTCTATGTTATTCAAAACATTACATTGAATCATTATTGGAAAGAAAGGTTATAATGGGAGATTTCCATATTTTCCAGTGGGATGTACACCCCAGAAATGCTATGATGTTCTAAAACATTAGGAGGTAGTTCTTATGGACATGTATGAAATGTGGAATTACTATGTTTTTTTTCATTATTATATGTCCCAACATGGGAAACATGAGCACCAAAAACCTTCATGTTTTCTTCAACCACTTCTAATCGCTACATAAAAGTGGGATAGAATATCTATGAACATTATTTGTCAGTTTCCTAATACATAGAGGAAGATTAATGTGGCATGGGTTTTTATTGATAGATTTACTATGTCGGCTCTCTTTATACCCATTTGTGAAACAACAAATGTTGAGGAGTTGAGAAATAGTAATATGAAAGAGATTTTTATTTTGAACATTGATCCATCTAATATAGTCTCTTATAGGGATCCTCAGTTTACTTCTCACTTTTAGAAAGGCCTTCAAGAGGCAATGAGATCTCAATTCTATTTGGGAACGTCCTACTATCCATAGTCGGATTGAATGAAAAAGAGATATATATAGGTTCATAAGGATATGTTTTGCGCTTGTGTTCTCACATTTAGTGGGGCATGGAATTTTTCCTTGGGATTGTTTGAGTTCTCTTATAACAATATTTACTATTACTCAATCAAAATAGAACCATTTGAGGCCATGTATGTAAAACATTGTAAATTACCATTGTGATGGTGACAGATTACTGAATGTCCATTGGTCGGACCTTGTTTTGTGCAAGAGAAGACATCATTGATTCAACATAGAATGTTGACTACATATAGAATTTATATATTTTATGATGATTCTCAACGTAGAAATTTTTAATTTTTAGTTGGTGAACATATATTCTTATAGGATTCACCTTAGTTGGGTCATCAATAGCTTGGGAGGAAAGGGAATATTGTTTTTCATTTAGTGGTTCCATTTGTGGTTTTTGATAATGTTGGGAATTTTTTTTATCATTTAGGACTTACACCACAGCTAACATCTACACATAACGTTATATATATATCATAATCGATAAAGTTTCTATCAAATCCATTTCACGTTTGAGCTTGAGTTATATTGATATTGAACATCAATTATCTTTGACTGAATGAACAATCAGTATAGTTAATTTTGAGACCTAGGTACTTCATGGGAAGATCATTTATCTGTTTTGTGTGCAATGAAAGAATTGTTTTGAATGTCAAAAGAGGTGGGAACACACAGAACTAATGATAGTGGAGTGACCTCATCTCTTTCGCATTGGAATTTCTTCATAGTCTTTCATTGGATATAATGTTTTTATGGTGCAGATGTTGTAAATCATGTTACTGAATTTATATGTAGATCATTAAAAGTGTCATGAAATTATTTATTCAATATAGTTGGTTTGAGTTTTAGTTGAGAGGATTATTTAAATGGTGAAGTCATATTTTGGTTGTAAACTCACGTTCTATAGGGATTTAACTGTAGGCTTCCATTGAATTACATGTTGTGAACCAGGGTTACATGACATGTAATATTTCACATAGTACAATTCATGAAATCAGAATACATGATGTGAAGGGTTTCACAACGTGAACCACATTTACAAATCATAAAAAATGTGAAAGATCACTCCTTTGAATCATGTGTCGGCATTTACTTCATTGTGACTTTTTTTCATCCCGCATGTGTGTTACTTAGGGTTTTCATGTTTTTTAATGGATGACAGGATGTGTAATACACAGATATCTACCTAAAAAATTAGATGTGCACTTAGTATTTCCCTCATCCTCTTCTCTGTTTTCCCCTCCATTGACCCAAATCCTACCCCAGTTATTCTTGGAACCTTCCAACTCTTCCAGATCCTTTATTTTGGGGATCAATCATCATTTCATTGGTGGGTGATATACGGGTGATCATTATTCACCATTCTTAATCTATCACTCTTTATCTTATACTGGTTATTCAATAGATTTTCTTATAATTGAGGATTTATTTCCTGTGGTGTAGGATATTGCTTTTAGGTTGGGTTTCTAGGGCATTTCTATCTTCCTTCTCATTGATGGGTGTTATTGCATGTGTTGAGTTTCAAGAATTTGTAGGTTGTTCCATCCCAAATTTACAAATTGATAATTCTTATATTGAGTTATTTATTTCAATAGATGATTTATATTCATATTTTATCACATTAATTCAATTATAATGATAAAAACCTCATTCTAGTGAATATGGATATTTAAAATTGTTTTGGCGTAGAAATTTAGAAAACCCCAAATTCCCATAAATTGTGGTGTGTATATAAAAATTGGTCCATTTAAATTTTTTAATTTAAATTGAGGATTTTATGGATATATTTTCAATTAAATTTATGAATTTAGTTGTGGAAATTAATTATGAAACGGATGGAATTTATTTTTATTGAATTTCAAACTAGTTAAAATTGATTAAAATAATTTCATAGAAATGAAGTGGTTTTGTGTTATGAAAAGTGCATTCCTTTTTATTGAAACCCATATTTTTTAATGTAATAAATGTTATTTTGAAATGGAAGAATGGGATTTTACTGTATTTTATGAAGTCATAATATTAATGGCTAATAATTTAATATAACATTCAGCATTAGGAAGTTGTTGTGTTATTTGGACACACTCTATTCTATTAAAATTTTAAAAAATAGAACTCTTTTGGGTCATATTTTTAATGTCATGGTTGACATAATCATCCATAATGTGTCAGTGGATGTTAGTATACTAATTTTTCTAAGATGACATTGATTGTGCGGGTTACAATAGCTATAAATACTATCATATCTTTTTGAATATGAACTTGTTTGTCTATTTTTTATTTATATATGAGATATAAATTTATTCCAACGATATAAAACTAATTATCTTACATTTTAAAAACATACATAATCCATTTAATGTTTACTATTTTATTTATTACATTTTTTAAAATACCCCATCTGTTATAAATTTAATTATTTTTCTTCAAAAGTATTTTCCATGATTTTGAGAATGTATTTAATTATTTGATTAAATATTACTTTGAATGTTCCAACCTGTTTATTTAGAAAATTGAATTCATTTATTTGGATAATCCATATTTGGAATCTGTTATGAATTTTTTTGTGGTATCCTATTATGATTAATCACAAAAACTACCTTGTTTCTTTTGAGTGTTTGAAGACATTTCCAATTAGTATTCCGAGAAATGTGATTTGATCTCTTTGAGGTGGATCCAAATATTGATAATTTGACATGGTGAGTTGCGTCCATAGGTACATGGAGATTAGTTTCCCGGTTCTTGGTACCCGGGTGATAGTACATTGTGATTTTCATGCCCTGGTGTGTTCTGATACTTTACTCCTAGTGGAGTTTCTTTTATATGCATATTGACTTTGTTTTCTTACTTCTTGATATTTCTTGTGTACAGATCATTCCAACTTTCACATTGGTTGATGCCAGGTGATAGTTGCAGACCCCTGGTGATCGTGAATTTCCTTCGGGCTATGTTAGGTCGAGCTCAAATATTAGGTCACCAGGGTACTTGGTCTAGTTCATGACATGTGTTTATACCACCATTTTTGATTTTACTAAATCTCTCTCACTTAGTTATATATACATTCTTGAGATTTACACTCACCTAAAACAGTGATTATGTGTAGAGACCCAAAATTTTATCCAAGGAATCTACATTCTTATAATTATGATTTATAGTATAAATAACATAAAATCACACATATAGCACTGTAAAAACATTATAAATGACAAATGATTGAATGAAAAGTTATTATTGAATTTAAAGAACCTATACTGAGAGAATAATGACCTAAACATTGGAATAAAAATATGACCATTATGAATAGTAATCTAACCTAAAGAATCATATCCACACCTACGAGAGTGTAAATAACATCTTGGAATCTTATAAATGAAAATATAATATATTTATATTTTGGATATGTATATAAGTAATTTAAAAATGAAAATTTATGTGTTCATATTTTTGTAAGGTGTAAATGTTTTTCTAAAATTTTATAATTAATATAATCCCAGTAATTGAAATTTATTATATAAAAATAAATTCAAAATTTTATATATAAATTTATTTTTATTATGAGATAATTTTAGGGTACCTTAATTAATTTACCAGAGTGTCATTAAATAATTTTTAATTTTAAAATCACTATTTTTCAAAAAAAATGATGAATTTAAATGAAAATTCTTTATATCAAATTTAAAAAATCATTTTCATAAAATGGAGACAATAATTTCATTATAAATGTCAAAAAATGGTTTGTGTGAATATTTGGGATTTATATAATATAGTTGAATTTTCAGTGGATGGGGAAATACGATAATTTATGTTATTTAACATTACAAGTAAATAAATTAGTTTTTTAGTCATCATTGATTGATTGATGATATAAGCACCATTATATATAAATCCCCTTAAATTTTTTTTATGCATGGTAATCAGGACTATTTATATTTTTGATCCAAAATAATAAACAAATTAATTAAATAATAAAAAAACCCTCTCCTTCAACTATAACTATCGACACTCACCACCTCTAATATTCAAACCATTGGAGGCTTGATTAATGTCCAATTTATACCCAATACACTTACCAAGTCTGTCCTACATGTCTATGAGCCTTTTAAATCAACAAAATCCCAATCCCAATTTTACAAAAGAGGTTATCAATTAGAAGAAGTTCAACACGTAAAATACGGATTAATTTTCTTTTAATTTATTTTTACATCCTTCTTTAATAGTCCTATAATCACCTCACATTATCAAAGTGACATTATATCACCAATATCTTATATATTTTATAAATGGATTATGTAAATATATTATCATTCTTCAAAGTATAATCTTTTCTCCCTCTTGTTCAAAAAACTAAAACATCATCTATGATGTGTCGTTTCACCACATTCACGAATGATGACTCCTATTCTTCTAATACCACCATAAAGGATGATAAAAATAATTTTAATGTATAAAAAATGTTTCAAAATGTATATTTAATCTTATTTAGTATCATGGAACAAATATAAATATATAATATCAATAATAATAAAAATATTGTGTGATGATTGAAAAAACACCGAAAATAATCCAAATAGTTTTCATTGATGTTTTATCTATTAAATAATACTAATATATAGAAAAATAATATACAACACCATTTAAAATTCAATAATATTATTAAAAAAATATAATTTCAATTCAATAGAACTATTTCTGTTTTACTTGAAATGCAAAAATTGCATACAACTAAACCAATCATGAAAATGAAAGTAAACGAAGACTCTAAAATGGTGACTTTGAATCTTATAATTTTTAAAAATTTCAATTAATTAACTTAATGAAATTAAAATAATCCAAATAAATTTTGAATAAGTTCTTGATTAAATTATTAATGAATCTAATTTCATTTTCCAAGAAATTCAGAACAAGTGACTAGGACATTCAGACATAAGTTAATGGAATTCTCAACCACCTTTATTTCAATGAGATATTAATTATTCACAATTACATCATATTTTGTGGAGTATTTTAACACCCCATGTTTTCTGATTTTTTAAAATTTATTTAACCTTTTTGGTATTTCTCATTTCATGAAAAAATGTAGATAGTTCAATTTATATTAAAGCATTAAGTTTGTAATGCCTTATACGTAACACCAAGTTCATAATGAACTACATAAATGAAGTGTATTGTGTACACCTAACGTATTTCCTATAATTCCATGTGAGTGCTTTTCCTTCCATATAAAAGGATACCACCCCTCCCTCTACTTAAATAATATAAAAATTCTTATTTTCAGCCACTAAATACCCAATAAAGTTCCAATAAATCCTCCCTTACTTATATAATCCTACACTTAGGCTAATGGAAATCCAAGGAATCCTTTTGGAACAAACCAAAAGGAGTCAACTGATTAAGAGGTAACCTCTCCTCTAAAGTCCTTTATTTTATTTTCCTTGTCCACCCATCTAAATAACATTATTATATTCTTATATAATAACAACATTATAACCAATATAGTATGATTTTTACGTAAATTATTCTACCAACACATACACACACCTCCATTTTAATGGTAACAAACTGATTGTTTCTTTGCACGACGAACTGCTACCTCAAGGAACGATGATTGTTTATTTTATCATTACCACCTACCATGGAGAACATTATGATGTAAAATCTATTTATATACATCATATATATAATATATTATGTATTTTGTATTTTTTAATCCTTTTAAACCCAATATATATTTTACTCTTCATTTAGAGTTAATATAATATTTTCGTTTGAGGATGTCTGGACTATTGCCCCCTCAAAGAGATTTAATAGATCCATAGTATTAAGGATGGTTTGAGTGAATATAATATATATATATAAATATATTATATAATTAATATAAATTTTTAGTAATATATATATATATATACATATATGTCTTTTGTGTTAAATCAATCAACACAACAACTAAACAGAAATAGTGTTAATGGGTATGTACAACCAACTGTCTCCATGAACAATGTATTGTGTTTCATAATAATATATTTATTTTATTATTATAAAATATTAAACTATATATATTATATTTATATCATGGTTTTAATTTTTTAGATCATGATATAATGTTGAAATACAAATGATATAGAAAATTATGACACATGTGAATAATAAAGAGAATATTACCTAAAGGGAAACAATAATATAAGATTTTAAACTGTTGAAAAATATAAGGTCTCAATAAAACAATATATTTTATTATATATACTAATTTTTTTTAAAAATGTATAATAAGATTCTATTTATTTTACTATTTGTTTTAGCACATATGACGAGATTCAACGCACAATGTAAGGGGATTGCGTCTCACTTTTCATTCCCATGTGATTCAACCATTGTTCCCCACTCATTCTGTTTGTGTCATGTAATTAATTCTGTTGAATATATTATACTTATCATATAACTATATTTATGGTTATTAAAATATTTTTTTAATAAGATTCATTCCTATGGATTATTTTTCAAAATATACCAAATCGTGAAAATAGTTATGCCTCAATTTTCCTTCATTGAGACTCATGTTTTTTTTGCACCTAAAATATTTTTAAAGGTATATATAGTTCCCTTTTATTTGTCATATCAGGAATATCATTATTCTCATCATATTTTATGATTTATGTAATTTAATTTTCTTATATGGAGTGTATGATAGCATGTTCCCATGTTATAAGACTTTATTGTGACAATCTCATCGCTTTTCGAGATTGTTCACATTTCGGCTTACATTGATGAATTATTATGTTCAATATCACAAGAAATAAAATAATTTTATTAAAATAAGTTTATTCATTCTATATTATGGTTTTGGTAACATTTTTTATTCTTTGTAACTTAAGATATTATACAATGATTTTTATTAAATCCCTATATTACCCTCTCTATTATTGGAAATATACATTACTTACAAACTGTATTATCAAAAATGATTTCCCAGAATATTCTATTACATTTTTTGGTCATTAAAATGATATTTTCCCTTTTCATATAATGTTTTCAAAGGAATATTTTTGTCTTTATCTGAATGTGTCAATTTTTTATCCTTTTTACCATTCGAAATGAATGTTCTTTTTTCCTCATAGGACTTTTACGATTTTATTCACTGTCAATCCGTTGAAGAATTCATTTCATGTTTCCATGTTATTTTTTAAGAATTTTTATCCAAAATATATTTTCATGGAAAATGGTTTTCAAAACGTTCTCAGACAACTTTCTATGTTTCAAGGAATATGGATTTCAAAACAAATTTACAATTTTTATATAAATTTTTATATTTATTTGATGAAAATTGGTTCACATAGAATTCTCATGATTTATTTATATGTTATCAATTTATGTTCATGGAAAATAGGTTTTAAAAATTTTTCAATCATTATTCATATGTTTTAAAAAAATATTTAAAATAATTTAATTTCAAAAAAATTTCAATAAATCGTTATAAGTATTAATGTTTTGTCTGATGAAAATGATTTTTAAAATGTTTAGATCTTAATTTATACATTTTCAAGGAAAATATTTTTAAAATTAATTCAAATATACTATATATGTTTTAATGTTATTTTCTTGGTAAATTATTATCAATTTTTTTTATATATTATGAATCCCTTGTTATTGATGAATGTATTTGTTTATCAAGAAATGTTTTTGAAAGTTACTTTAAAATTATTTTCCCTCTATTTCAACATTCTTTGGTGTTAATCATTCCCTTCTTGGAATTGATCTAAAGGATCGATTAATATCCTTTCTATGAATGGGTTACACTTAATGTCATAGAAATTATGAAACTAGTTTCTCTTTCATTAGGTTTCTCTGTGTGCAATATATTTCACTTTCATGGATTATATTTTTTGGAAATCCATTTATCATTCACATGTTATTCATTTTAGGGAAGGATTATGAAACATACATCCTTTCCATAGGTTATGATATGTCTACTTGATTATGTACCAATTCAAATTTAATTTGTGAAGATATGATTGATTGTGATCTTGTGGAACATATATGTATGATTTCACTATAAGATGGGTGGGACCAATATCTCCCTCCGAATTATTGGGTATTGATTTATATATCATGAGATAGAATAAGATGGAATAGGGAGTAATCTGAGACTGAATATTTGTCCATGGGAGTGAACCATGACTATGATTATAGTATGAGGAGTGAACTCAGGCTACTAATATGGCCATGGGAGTTAACCATGACTACTATGGTAGATTGGAGATTGACCACATACTACGAATATGGTATTGGAAGTAGTTCCTTGCCTACTATAGAAATAATATTTATTATTACGTGTTCACCACAATCCCATGTTTTATTAATATGTTATTCTTTCATGGAATATGTTCTTTATTTTATATATGATTCATGTCATATGAACTTCCATGTATTATTCTATGATTCATGTATATGATCTTTGATATGAAGGGTCTGATCTTTTATTTTCACAATCATGTTCTCATACTGTTATGATAATTATTATGCTTCCATATCTACCTTATTTACCATTACTATGCATTGGAGATAACCGCTTTCTTATGTTTCCTTTCACCAAGTTATGAAAAAGGTATAATATAAGAGTAGTAACTCTGTATATCTTAATGTGAGATTTTGAAGATATTTTACCAGGAAAAAATATTTTGTTTAAATGTTTTCATTGACACTAAAAAATTATGTTCCTAGGGAATGTATGTTTGTAATGTATAAAATATTCATCTAAAATGATTTAATATCCATTTTTGTTAATCCAAGTTTTCTATAGTGGGTATCAAAGGAAATGATTATTCAACATTTGGAAAATAGTATGAGAACCATTTATTGATATCCTTAGATATTTCAAATGATATTTCATGGAATGTATATGATGATAAGTACACAGATGAATCATTGTTTATGAAAATGACTAGGAACCATGATGAAGGGTAGACAGAGTGGTTTCTAAGAAGTACGTACTTTTATGGATTCTACAAGTTGGTGTGTCTCTATAATTGATCCACCTATGGTTAAACCA
The DNA here is from genome assembly GCA_963277665.1 of Viscum album. Classification (NCBI taxonomy): domain Eukaryota; kingdom Viridiplantae; phylum Streptophyta; class Magnoliopsida; order Santalales; family Viscaceae; genus Viscum; species Viscum album. The sequence continues at coordinate 1,731,910,608 of OY728161.1, read as the reverse complement.
TGGACAAGATATTCCGTTCATGAATTGGGGTTATATGCAACATGACAATAGGCCTTGCTGCACACCTAGTTTGACACTCCCAGTATAGATGCTATGGAAATTCACAAACTCCTCATTAATCATCATGTTGGATATAGATATAATATGGATATGAATAACCAAGGTTGAACCTCTCATTTCATATATTCATAATGATGTTATAATTTAGAAACCACAAAATTAAATCTTTCCATGACTCATGGTTTTCTTCTATGTTAATTAATTCTCAAAAAATGCTTCTGGTTATAGTGAATGGTAGGAACTGGAAAGAATTAGATTAAAGATGAATGTGATGGATATTTTTTATGAGGAGAATTAAAGTGGGATGATCACTAGAGTTAAATATGTTGTGATCTTTCCTTATTAGTTTTCAAGGAACATTATTAATAACCTACACCTTAACAAACTCTCAAACTCACAAAGGAAGATAAATAATGAGTTCTCTGAGAGTTCTGATAATGGGGACCATGCAGGAACAAGATTCAGTTTCCTTTTTTTTAATAATGTGGAAAGAATCACCTAAGTGGACGACTTAGAGGAATAAGAAGATGTTTTTATTATGGAAAATATGGACACAAAGAAAGTGGTTCCATGGAAAAAATTATGAATTTGGTTAATGGAATGGATGTGGATATTGGCCGCCCTAAGACAATATTTATGTTTAAGTGTTTTAAATGTTGAATAAATGGTCATTATGCAATTGAATATCACAAAAGGAACACTCAGGAAGTTGATCTGAGAGGTGGGGTGAGCAATGGGTACATTATTGATAATGATGATACTTGAAATGAATTTTAAAAGAAAATTGGTATTATGTAATAGGATGAGGTATCCTTGTTAATGTAATAGGTATAATGTGGAATAATCAAAGTTAATAATTATTTCAATTTAAAAAATAATTTATTTGAATACCAAAATATACACGGGTTGTTCTACTTATGATTTCTGCTCAGTATTTACAAGTATTAATGAATGTTTCTAATTATCTTTTGGTGTGATTTAATAATAATGTGATATTTTAACTAAGGGATGGTAACCCTTAATATGTTCATTATGTTAATCTAATTACATTATGAATATGTAAATTAGATGGTAATTTCTAACGCGGAACTAAATAAGGACTTGTTAATTAGGGGTTTATGTTGTCATTGATAATGTTTACATGATTTTTGGATTTATGAAATATATCTAGTATACTTTGGAATAAGGAAGAATGCATGTTTTCCTAAAGGATTTATCGTAATTAAGGTTATTACCAGGTCTCAAGGGAATATAAATAAGGGTATTCACTTGTTCGGATTGTGACAAACATGTGTTACATAAAGATATATGTGGGATCAATGTTAAATAGATTTCCTGACTTCCTTTGTAAATATTTGGATTACCACATTTTGGATGGGTTATAAGGTTAACCATTCATGAATAATTTAAGTAAAACATTGGATGGTGTATTTATGCATTGATTATATATATAAAAACTTGTATAATAGGTTACTCAGTGATTATCCTTATTTTAATGATGTCTATGATATTTATTTTTTAAATTATGTTAGTATTGTTTTAGAAAAGGACATCATGTATGTCAGCTGACAACCAATCATGTTTAGTAAGGTCATCGGTCTTGAACCCATGACTGAAGGATGATGAGGGTTTCATACATACCATTGGAATCTATAATGTCTTAGTTAATGTAAATTTAATTTTTATGAATTATTATTTATTATTCTACAATACTGTTACTTTTTATGTTTATTTATTTATGTATTAACCATATATATTTTAAAGAGTTGTTATAAAAATGGTAACACTTTTCAAAATTTTATGGAACTTAAGATCTGGTAGAAGTGTAATTTTTCACTTTAGTCGTCAATGTTAATTTTTGTAAATCCATTTCTTAATGTAATGGATGAAATAGAAATTGATAAAAGTAGAGCTGAAAACTTAAATTTTTGATATTGAAATATGTCATGTAATTATATTTCATTATTTTTTTGGGAAATAAAATATTTACTCAACATTATCATAATGATAAAAAAATATTTTTTATCACAATACCTTTATTTTTCTTAAATGAATAGCATTATAAATCATCCTAAATTATGAAATTTGAGGCCCTAAATGTTTCTTTGATCATTCACTTGTCTGTAATTGATGACCTCAATCACTCGTTGTAAATATTTATGTCACAACCCATCCTCGGGGCCCGTGCCGTGACTACCCCTAGCCTACCTTCCAAAAGCCAGGGGCTAGAGACTAGCACCAAAGGCGTAAATCCCAATAACTAGGACGGAATTTCCTTTATAGAACATAAACACATCCTACCAGAGTACAAGCGGAATCTACCACTAAGTACAAAAGAAAGTGCTGAAAAGTAAATGGTCCAGAATACAAACCCAACTGAAATGTATAGCTACAACTGAACGAAAGTACAAAAGAATAGATAAGCAGATGGATGAATATAAGTATCTTCTAGGTCGTCTACCTTGAATCCTACCTGAAGGGTAGGTACAGATAGCGAAACTCCTGGATCATCAACCACGGATCCTATATGAAGAGTAGGTACAGATGGCCTCCTCAACGCTCTCACCCGTCAACCTCCTCTGAGTACCATCTCATTGATAAGTCCACCTCTGGATACTGAATCTTCATGAGGTCCATCTCTGGATACTGACTCGTCATGAGGTCCACCTCTGGGTACCATCCAGTCCTCGAACACTCGGCCTCCGTCTACGCTGTCCATCGTCTACATCCAACACAACGAGGTGCCGGCATATCCCATGCCGGGGTGAGTATAACCATACTCATTAGGGATCCCAAGACCCTTAATGGCACACTAAATCCAACAAGGATAACCAAAAAGCAGGATCTAAATAGACAACCCTTACTTAGGTATAAGCCCATACTTATGCCTAAGTTATCAAGTAGCATATCTCAATCAACAAGAATCACAGAGATATGAAATCAATGGATAACCACTACTTAGGTATATGCCCATACATATACCTAAGTTATCAAGTAACCCATCTCAATCATGAGGAAAGCACAAAGGTTATTGACTCAGCTAAAACTAGGATTTTCATTATCAAAACTGCAACTACTGAAGAGCTCCTCCTCTGTCGAGTACACAGATTCTTTCACGACTCTAAGGCGCTGCTCACTAACCTTATACTGCAGAGGTACTCCTCCTGTTGAGTACCGCGAGTCCGCCACCCAAACACAGTAGTGATCCACGCCGGGGGCTGCCACACAAACATAGTATTGCACCCCCCTAATAGCCTTCAGAGGTACTCCTTCTGTCGAGTACCGCGGGTCTGTCACCCAAACACAGCAGTGATCCACATCATGGGTCTACCACCCAAACACAGTAGTGCTCCCCACTGGACATTATAAGTCACTCTGACTCGAATCGGACAAGCATTCATCAGGTCTCAGCAAACTACACGGTCTATGTACTATGTACGCTCATCTCTGGGAGGGTTCGCTCCACGAGCCACTGTTCTATACTCCAAGTATCTCAAAATCCCATGAAGATGTATCTCTATGGTCTGCCTCGTCAAAGGGGTCTCAACGCAATAGACGATGCGTCAATCGGACGCCCGGTCTGTGAGTTATAATCATTTTCATTTGAGGTGCTCGGTTGGATTTCAGCTACAATCCAACCCGGCCATACTCCAACAGTGTCCAAACCTCAGGTGAAGTATGTCAAATGAACAATCTCATCAAGAGGAATCCAACATATTTGACGACACGTCAATCAGATGTTCGTTCCTTAAGTTATGTGTGTTTCTGCCCCGAGGGCCCGGTTGGATTCATGTTCGATCCAACCTGGTCATACTTCAAATTACACTGGTTAACCAAACCGGTCAAACTATTGTGATCCATACCGAAAAACACATGAGATGGACCACCCATTGGTCCAAAACGGATAGCCGGTGAAAAAGTTGCATTTCACCGCAACATGCTTGAACTGAGCCTCGTGGGGCCCATTCCTCAACCTTGACTTAAATATCCAAAATTGGTTTTGAAAAATCCATATTAATTATAGGGTTGCAACGTTGCAGACGGTTCATCATTCCGACACCGTATGTGAGAGATATGTCAGATACAAGATTCCGTAATAATAATATTATTATTATCATTGGGTGTTTAGTGTACCCAAGCCACGAACCAGAATTTAGTATCGAACATTAGACTTGAATCGGCCGTCTTAATGAAAGGGTCACGTCGCCGCTGAGGTCCAGTTAATCGGACGTCGCATGTAGGAGTTATAGTAGGTCGAATATTTAATAATAATATTAAATCTATTATTTTCCGAGCACTTCGGGTACCCAATCCAAAAACCCAGAAAAGATATCCAATATTGGGCTCGAAATGTCCATCTTGGAATCTGGGTTACACTACCACAGACTGTTCATGAAACCAAGGTGACATGAATACGTTACGATCGAAAAAGTGTTTTATCATCAAAATAAATAATAATAATATTTTATTATTATTATTATTTAATTATTTAATTTAAATGTTTCATAACACCAATCTCATTCCACGCATGAACATTGATTCACAACCCACATCTCACTCCTCCTTTGATATTTATTTATTTATTTTAATTTTTATTTCCCAAATCTTGTTCTCTCCCCAATCATCATTCACCTTCCCCAAACTCTCACGCTCTACCCAGAAGTAGGGCCTCCCTTGCCTTACTCCATGTCTTCATGTCCCATCCTTGATTGGTTTATTTTTTATTCCTTTAAATTTCAATCCCTTTCAAATTTATTCTCTCTCTAGTCTACCAGACTATTTCATGTTCTCTTCTCCTCCAAAAAAAAATTCAACCGGCCCTCATGAATCGGAAACTCTTCACCCCCACCTTACACACGACCTGCTTCCGGCCTACCGCACTGCTACGCCTCCTGTCCGCTACACCTTCGTTCTAACCCCAAAAATTATGACGATCATAGATTCTTTATCCTTGGATCGAGATATCCACGTCTGTATGTTGCGCACAACGAAACATCGAGTTTCTAGTGCACTTAATTATTTGACGATGAAGAACACGCAAAGAATGTGCAGACCATGAATAAGAAATGATCTTGGTTTAAGTGCTGATTGATAGCCGTGTTAGTTTGGCCATTGTTTTTGAGAACCAAGAACATGGGGGATTGAAAATTAAATATTTATCCTACTTCAAGAATCTCAAATTTAGGATAAATAAGAAGAAAATTAATTCAATCTATTGTTTATCGATCCGAAAATTAATATATTTAATCTGCGTTCATCATGAGGAATTAAACCGGGGTAAGGAATCGACAAAGATAAATCCTACAAATAAATGCTAAAGCGTGAGGGTATAAGCCACATAAATGAGAAATATAAAATATTCCCCTACCTTGAAAGGACGTCGCACGTCATCAATTCGCGGAATGTGGCATCACAGAAGATGGACGTCTATTCCATTGACATCAAGGTGTGTACGATGTAGAATCACCGTAATAGAAATCCCTTGTGTTCTTCGTGGTAGAGTCGTTCTTCATTGAAGGTTGGTATTCATCGTCAAAGACGAAAACATCCTTCTAAGTCTTCTAAAGAGTTCCTCCACCAATATTGCCAACCCCAAAAATAATAAAAAAATCTCTTCATAATATAACATGCCATGTAATTCAAACCTTTGATGGAATATTAATTAGGGAGGTGATGAGTTTCCATAATAAGGGATGTTGTCACATTAAATTAGAGAGGTGTTAATGTGGGGTTAGATAGAGTAATGGAAGTTGAGAGGTTGGGGATAGTGTCGCCCCACCTCTCATTTATCCACAATTTAACGAGTTTAACTTCCAAGATATAAAATTAAAATTGTTTAACAATTTTATTTATTTTAAACTAAATCCCCAAATAATAAAATTCAATCCGCTTAAAACGCAACTAGGGTAAAGGTCCCCATAAGCAATTACTAGAGCTGTGAGTTCATCGGTGCCCTAAGATTTCAATTCCGACCACTGGTTCAAAAGATAGAAAAACCCACTCGTTCGTTCACTGAACGTACCCGAGCTAAACTTCAGAAAATGATTTCGGGCACACTGGGCCTCGGATTTAGGTGCCACCAGAAACTGCGTACTCGTAAAATTCCAAATAAATTATGAAAAAATTTCCCTTGAAATTTCCAAGACCTTAAATTACTCCCACCTCAGAGCTTTACATCCCCGTAAAGCTATAACACAAACTAGGGAAACTAATGGAGGTACCGAGCACACAATTGATCCTCCTACTCCCATGTGCTTTCCTTCAGGTTCCCGGGCTGCCAGTAAAAATGCACATGAGTAATCAACCATCCCCATAGGACTCTATCTTGTCGATCCTCAACCTCTACTGAACCTTGAGAATGTCACCCAGTCATCGATGTCCAGCTCTCTGTGGTCGATGATGACGGTTAGGTCGTGTGTACATCTCTTCAGCTTATATAAGTGGAAGATGTTGTGCAACCGGTGCAACTGTGGTAGAAAGGTCATGTGGTAAACCACCTCTCCAACCCTATTGAGGACCTAGAAGGGTCTTATGAACCTCATATGTAACTTCTCGCCTCAGCCAAATCTTCGTAGACCTCATCGAGGTGAGACCCGTAAGAAGACGTGGTCTTCATTCTCAAACTCTAGTTGTCTCCTATCACCTCTGTGCAGTCTCATCTGTCGTGATTCATAGGCAATCACTGCCCACTCCTACATCAAGACACACCCGAGTCCGGTCCCTGATGCATCACAATGAACTATGTAACCAACTCCCTCAGGTAGGGAGCATTGGTCAACCTCTACCCCAGCTCCTGAAAGCTCTGCTGGAAGTGGTGCCGCCACTATGGAAAAGTCTGGAACAAAGGTATTTTTTTCCATCTCCTAAGTGATCGAATGTACCCACATATACATGATTTGGTCATGTGCATCCTGGGTTTTCCTTTTCACCGACCAAGGAAAACCACATCCCAACGTTGTATATAAACCACAAACTTTTCGCTTAATACCGTAAATCCGTGTATCACTACTGGAAAATGGACCTATCCCCACGGTTTTCCTCAAAACCGTAGGGATATGTACCCCCTATACCCACAGTTTTGGAAAACCGTGGGTATAGGTCAATTTTCAAGACCTGTACCCACGGTTTTCAAAAACCGTGGGCGTAGGGGGGTCTTTCTCCACGGTTTTCCAAAACCGTGGGGATAGGTCTTGAAAATTGACCTATACCCACGGTTTTCAAGAACCGTGGTTATAGGGGTACCTATCCCCACGGTTTTGAGGAGAACCATGGGGATAGGTATTGGATACAAAACCTATACCCACGGTTTTGAAAAACCGTGGGTATAGGTTTCCCATGTGTGCGCAGGAATTTTTTTTTTCCGCAGGAAAGATTTTTTTTTTTGGCCGGAGTCCTATACCTACGGTTCTTCCCTCTATACCCACGGTTTATATAACTATATTTAACTATATATATATATATATATACACATAACTGATTGTATGGTAGTGGTAGATGCGGTAATTTGCAGCGAGGAGGTCGTGGGATCGAAACCCTCCTGCGGCTTTATTTTAGGATCTATACCCACGGTTTTGAAACCGTGGGTAAAAGCCATTGACACCGTGGCAATTGGGAATGTTTTGTTGACACGGTGGCAGACCACCTATACCCACGGTTTTCCAAAACCGTGGGTATAGGCTGGGGACATATACCGACGGCGTTCCAGCCCACGGTTCCCAAAACCGTGGGTATAGCCTATACCCACGGTTTTGGGGACTATACCCACGGTTTTGAACCGTGGGTATAGGCCTTTTTTTCCAGTAGTGTATGAACTGTGGTTTCCCAGTCTATACCCAAACTAATGTCGTAAGTCCTCGAAGCTGCCCCCAAGAGGTTCCAACCGAAACTCTCACCTCAAGGGTCATATCACACCATCAGCGTAAGTGTGATTATCTAGTCTCCACCCAACGGTATCTCCAGATATGAGGGTCAATTCAACAGCTTAACCGGAAACTGCAGGTCTGGGACAAGATTCATGGAAGGTAGGAATGAATGATACCTATGTCTATTGATATGGAAGGTAGTAGTAGACATAGACCATACCGTAAATCATTCATAGAGCCCATGGGTCACACTCCTTGACCACATACATTTATTCTCTTCCCCTGCCCGCCAGCTCCCTGAGCCTGGAGGGGACTACAAAAGCGGGTGGTTGTAACATGTCGAAATGTACACCACCACATGCTGCTCTCCGAGATCTACTTACACATCTGCTGCTCTGCAGATTCATTTTTCCTTAACACTTCATCTTCTTAAAACATTTTACACTCCCAATCCTCTAACAATAGCACTCATTCTCTATGTTCCAACTTCGAACATTCTATAGCTATACTCGTTCAGCCAAAGAACATTCAACCACAAAGGTTATCTCTAGCACCCTAACGTGAGTAGGAATGCATAGAGGGAAAAGTTATGGCTCAGATATCCTTAAACACACCATGCTCAAAGGTCTAATCTCTATATCATTAATTGAATCGTATTCATCGAGTACCCAGAATGATCGGTATGCCTTGATGAATACTCAGCTACCGACACGTCGTCCTGCCAAAGGTGTATAAGCTCAAGAAAACTGTCAGCCAGCTCTTCAAGTCAGTCCTCAGCCGCCTGATAGTCGGGCTCCCCTCGGAACCTGAGGGTATCTGATGTTGGAACATGTGTAAGGTAGTAATCCAACATTTTTCACCTACCGGTACCACTAGTTGTAGTTGCTGGCCAATAGGTAGTGATATATGCTGACACACTACCAGAAGGTACTTTCTCAGAAATCGGTCCACGTACCGAAGCCTCATCATTATTCGGATCATCCTCATGGTCACTCACTAGAAAACACTAGTATCCAAGTCCACCATCCACTATAATGGTGTCTCACCTAGGTGGAAAACTCTAGAAATCGCCTCCAGCCAGTCCTCTACTATCGGGGAATCTGCGTCGCCTCGTAACCTCGAAGGCCTATACTGCTGGAACTCATGCAACGCATTCTTTCGGCGTGCACTGTCTGCTAGTATGGCTAGTGGAATATACTACCCAACAGGTTTTGGTGATGCTAGTACAGCACCCATGGGTTCCATTATAGTAAAAAGGGCCATGCACCGGATCCTCGCCGCTCGGTGGGCCGTCATCGTGTACTATCTCAGAACTACAACTGACTGTCTTCGTGGAGATATCATGAAAAGATGTGACACGGTCAACGATTTATACCTGGTGTCCTAGCCTAGATTGAGCTGACTTTAAAAATTTTGGAAACACACACGCAATCAGTGTTTTCGTGCACAAAGTCGGAAATCAGTAATCATGGTCCTGGTGTATGGATACGTCGGTTGCGGCACCAACACTGGGCTCCCTGGACTGAATAACACACTCGGTACCCTTAACACTATTGCTTCATAGAATGGAATGATCAGGGTCATAAGTTTTGCGGTAGAACCAACTCCTCTGATAACAATTTTTCACGACCCGTACACCTCAGGGCCCGTGGCGTGACTACCCCACGCCCGCCTTCCAAAGGCCATGGGCTAGAGACTAGCACCAAAGGTGTAAATCTTGAAAACTGGGAAGGAATTTCCTTTATAGAACATAAACACATCCAACCAGAGTACAAGTGGAAGCGAACACTAAGTACAAAAGAACCTGCTGAAAATTAAATGGGCCAAGATACAAACCCAACTGAACAGTACAACTACAACTGAATGAAAGTACAATAGAAAAGACAAGTAGTTGGAAGAATAGAAGCAGCTCATGGGTTCTCCACCTCGAATCCTACCTGAAAGGTAGGTACAGATAGCGCAACTCCTGGATCGTCCACCATGGATCCTACCTGAGGGATAGGTAGAGATGGCCTCATCAATGCTATCACCCGTCAACCTCCTTCGAGTACCCTCTTGTCGTGATGTCCACCTCCGGATACTGACTCATCATGAGGTCCATCTCCGGATACTGACTCGTCCTGAGGTCTAACTCCGGGTACCATCCAGTCCTCGAACACTCGGCCTCCGTCTGTGTTGTCTGTCATCTGTATCCAACACAACGTGGTGTAGGCATAGCCCGTGTAGGGGTGAGTATAACGATACCCAGTAGGGACCCTGAGACCCTCAAGGTCTCACTAAATCCAACAAGGATAACCAAAAAGCATGATCTAAACCGATAACCCTTTCATAGTTATAATCCCATACTTATACCTAAGTTATCAAGTAACCTGTCTCAATCAAGAGGTATCACACAGATGTGAAATCAACAGATAACCACTACTTAGGTAGTTTCCCATACATATACCTAAGTTATCAAGTAACTCATCTCAATCATGAGGAATACACAAAGTTCATTAACTCAGTTCAAACTTGGATTTTCATTATCGAAACCGCAACTTTTGAAGAGCTCATTCTCTGTCGAGTACATTGATCCTGTCACGACTCCGAGGCGCTGCTCACTAACCTTAGACTGTGAAGGTACTCCTCCTGTCGAGTACCACAGGTCTGCCACCCAAACAAAGTAGTGCTCCCCACCGGGGTCTGCCACCCAAACACAGTAGTGCACCCCCCCTAATAGCCTACAGAGGTACTCCTTCTATTGAGTACAGCGGGTCTGCCACCCAAACACAGTAGTATAAGGCCACAACCTTAAACCTTACTAAATATTGAATTAAATGAATAATTAACATGGAGGATCCTTTCATGTTTAGAGTTTAAGATAATTAGGACATAACTATTACATCTCAAAAGATTACAAAGTAGATACTTCTACTAAGTTCCCATAAAATAAAAACTCTTAAAAAGAAACATGTCTAGTTCCTTGTTCTAGATAGCATGACTTTTCCATGATCCCATCATTGAACCTATTCCACATTTTTCCCTATGAAAAACATTTCAAAAACATGGGATGAGCATAAAAAGCTCAGTAAAGGATATAAAAGTACAAAAGGAAAACAATAGTCCGTGTATGAAATCATAAATTACTCATAAAACACAACAATTTTAACATACCTCATCAAATCATGAATAAATCATAGAAATCACAATACATAAAGGTAACTTGAGGTATTCATAACATTCTTACATAGGGAGTAACCCTCATGGTTACGTTTGGAATACCCATCATAGTATATTCCCTAAATCTCTTCAAAGAAACCATAAAGTTTAACTCCTTCACGTTACCCAATGCATTGGGGAGCTATATCGGGCTCACACTCCATTAGTTTATCATGGAACCACCCATCTTCATTACAATGCCCAATAACCATAACATAATCATATCACGTAAAACATGCATAAAGGAAACATAACATTTACTCATTTCAATCACAAGATATCAATACAACACATTGATATAATAAAAAACTAATGAATACCATTTTCAATACCAAAATAAAATAAAATTAGTACATGGTATTTATTTCTCATTTAAAAAAAAGATAGGTTATGGCTTGTAGAGAATGTCGAAACTCAAATAATGGTCACGGCCGCAGAGAAGTCGTTATCGCCGCATACGTACAATAAAAAAACATTCCTTTTGTCGTTTAGTAAAATGATTCGTATAAAAAAAGATTCCTTTTGAATAAGCGTAAAAGTAAAAGGGGTTTATACACTTATAAAAGAATGTTTTGTATAAAACAAAATATGCCTCAATGAATGGAGATTGAGACGAAGTCCCTTACCTCGTGTCCGACGTGACTCGATTTCTCCTTAATCTCCTGAATAATAAACATGAGTTAATTTATACATTCTTAAGAACCTTTTTCATGTTCATTATTCCTTTTATATCACTTATTACCATGTCATGAACACTATGTAATTATTTAATTAATAATGGTCGTTTTAACGATCATTGGTACTTGAGTCAAAAATAAACTCTTTATAATTACAAGTTGTTCATGTATCCATTATATCCAGAGTTATATTAATTATGTAGATATCATATATATCATATATATTCAGAATATACATGCATTTATAATATTACATAACATTTATAGGTACGAAATAAAATGCACCGTTCATGGAGACGATAAGTTGTACGTACGCATAAATGATACTTTCATTTCTATTTCATATTTTATGGAATGGAATAATAATGACATAAAGGTATATTTTAATTCTAGTATTATTTCGTATATAATATCATTAACTCCACCCTTTATACGTCCCATATATGTCATTAATGAATCAATTCACTTTGAGGGGGGGGGGTAGTCTGCACTTTCTAAAATGAAGATATCGCGTATACCCATAATGGAAGCCATAAAGGTATGACATAAATTAAATATACAGAAGCTTAAGGAAAACATAAACATATTAAATATCATATATAAATATAGGGTCATCTTAATGGCCACCTTTGAAGGTGTTAGAAGAATATTGAACAATCATCATTTCGTGAGGCAGAAATTCGCCATCCACAGAAACAGTATGCTATTTAACCATTACATGAAGGAGTGTGTAAGTGTAGCTATAATACGTCTCATAAAGACATCCTAGTGTATTGAATATTCTATTGACGTTACAAAAGATAGGAATAAAAATATTTTAGGGGGTAGGAGAAGCAAAATAAAACATAAGAACACAAGAGAAGAAACTACCTTTAAAACGGGTAACCCTTTTTGATTTGAGCTCAAAGGAAACCATGGAAAGACTAAGGCCCAAAGTGAGTCTTCTAGGAGTAATATAGGGATGTGGAGAGACAAAATGTGAAGGGTTTAGCCGAGCCAATGGCTTGAGAGGTGTGGGTAAGGTGGTAGAGGTGGGGGACTTTTATAAGAGGAGAAGAGGGGCACTCTTGAATGTTATAAAAGGTTACATTATTATAAAATGATTTTCGGATTTTAAAGGTCCCAAAATTATATATATCGAGGATAAGGAGATATGAGTTCGAAATCCACACATACAATAGGTTTTTGAAAACTGTAGGTCATAGATTTTAAATTATCTTTTCATTTTATTTAAATCTTTAAATATTGAGGTAATCGATGCATCATCATGGTGTCATAAATAATTTAATTTATATAATGTATAAAAATTATAAAAAAATATCATGATGTAGGAGATCATTTTGTCCTTTTATGTAATATTTATAGTCAAAATTATGAGTTTTATAACCCCATTTGAAAATTTTTGTAGTAAAACAACACATGTTTGTGACATTTTTATTTTAACATTAAATAAAAATTTATTAATGTAATTTTCCTACCACAGTGGCTCCATGGGGTCCCCAAGTTGATCCATGGATTTTATTGGTCGGCCATGACACATCCAATAAGGGTAGGACAAGTTTCAAGTTCATTAAAAATTATTTTTACATTAAATTACACAAATTACCTCTAATCGCGATTAAAAACATAAAAGCTACTATTCAACAAAATATTATTTTAATCCCATTGAACCACATTTAACTTCCTAATGATAACCATGAATGTCGGATTTTTGAAATTCAAAATAGAATTGTGGTAAAATTTCATTTAAACGAAAATTCAGTTTTTTTAAGTACCACTTAGTGGTTTCACTATTCATCAAAAATTGATATTTTTCAGAAAAATATCAAAACATCACCCTAAGCTATATTTGATATTATGAATTCAAAAATGATTCCTATTTTACAAAATTCAAAACAGCTAAGTTACATTAATTAATTTAATAATTAATTCCCGTTGTCAAAACAAATAGCATGTTTTTATGAAATAATATACTATAAAAATATTGACACTACTTTATGTCCAATTTCGAGGTGAAATTAATTCCAATGACCACAATTGGATTAAATGGTAAAAATATATTCTAATTTCACTTTAAAACCAATTAAAAATATAATCTAATCATATAAAAAAATTCTATTAAAAAGTGGTTTTGAATTAAAATACAAATTTTTTCACTGTTCATTAAAAAATATTTATAGGAAAAATACCAAAAATTTACACAAAGTAAATTTTGATGTCCCGATTCTAAAGAAGAATTTTATTTAGTCCAAAATAATGTATAAGTTTGACCAAAACTATATTTAAATAGGGTTCTCCATCAAAAGGCGATAAGTGGACCTTTAGTGAAAATTAGAGTATATATGCCTAGAATTGAATTATTTTCATATTTTAAGCCTTTATTCTTTATTGGATAAATGTAAAAACATTTAAAAACATATATAATCATATTTTAGTTATTTATATTCATTCCCACCAATATAAAGGCTACGTGTTAACCACCATTTAAAATAATATTATTTTATTACTAGTGTGCAACGTAAGATTTCAAAGAAACTCTTTGTTGTGTATCGGGTATGCTATCGAACATAGCAACCACTTTAAAGCAAAATTAATACTTAATTTGTAAATATTAATAAATATGAAAATGTTTTATTCTTTATTTACCTAGGATTTTACATCCTTCCCCCCTTATGGGAATTTTTCCCTCGTAATTTTATTCACTTATCAATATAAGTGGGGGTATTTATCTCTCATAGAATTTTTATATTCCCACGTTGCCTCTTCAACAATATGGGTTTTCAACAAAACCATTTCCTGATTAATTACCTTATTCCGCAACACTTGCTCTCTATGGTCATGAATCTGGACAGGTTGTTCTTCATAAGAGAGATTCTCTTCCAACTGAACTACCTCTGGGCTCAAAACGTGAGATGGATCTGGCATATAATTTCTAAAAATCGAAACATGAAAAACATTGTGTACCTGAGATAAACACGGAGGTAAAGCCATTCAGTAAGAAACTGATCCAACTTTTTCCAAAATTTCATATGGTCCAATAAAACTTGGACTCAACTTTCCTTTCTTACCAAATCGCATCACACTTTTCAATGGTGAAACTTTGAGAAAAACATGATCACCTACCTCGAAAGATAGATCCTTCCTCCGGTTATCCGCATAACTCTTCTGCCTGCTCTGAGTTGTTCTCATGTGTTTCTGGATCAACTGAACTTTTTCTTCCATATCTTCTACCAATTCTGGTCCCATCAGCATCCTTTCACCCACTTCATCCCAAAAAGCTGGAGTTCGACACCTGTTCTCATATAATGCCTCAAACGTGCCATCTGTATACTTGAATGAAAAATGGTATTATATTAAAATTAAACCAAAGAAAGAATGTGGTCCCAAGTTCCCTGATAATCCATATAACAAGCACGTAGCATATCCTCCAATGTCTGAATTGTTTGTTCTTACTACACATCTGATTGAGGATGAAAAGCTGTACAAAAATTTAATCCAGTACCCAATGACTTCTGAAGGCCTTTCCAAAAGATAGAAGTATACCAGGGATCACGATCAGATACAATGGATAGGGGAACTCCATGCAACCAAACTATCTCTTTAAGATACAATATATAAAGTGGATCTAGATAGAAAGTATCTCAAATAGGATTGATATGAGCAGATTTAGTCAAGTGATCAACGATAACCCAGATTCCACTATTACATCGAGATGTCTCCAGTAATCCCACAACAAAGACCATGGATATATTTTCCCATTTCCACTATGGCATTAGTAAAGGCTGAAGCATCCCTTTTGGTAACTTCCACTCTACTTTAACCTACTGAAAAGTCAAACACTTCACAGAAAAATCAGCAATATCTCTTTTCATTCCATCCCACCAGAAATACTTTCGAAGATCTCTGTACATCTTAGTACTGCCAGGATGAACTGAAAATGGAGAACTATGAGCTTCACATAACTACTCTCTAATCAACATTTAATCACAAGGCACAAAAAACCTCTTCCCAAATCTCAAAAAACAATCATTATCAATGTTGAATTCAGGAAACATACCCTTCTGAACTAGCTCTACCTTTTTCTGCAACTCAATGTCTTGCTTTTGTGCTTGCTTGATTCTGTCTGATAGAGAAGATGTCACTGATACTTGAATCAAAACAGAAGGACATCCTGTACCAACAAATTTTATTCCAAAGTTCATCAAATCCTTAACCAAAGTATCACGTTCCAAACGCAACATTGTTAATGAAGCATTACTTTTTTGACTCAAAGCATCAGCCACTTTATTTGGTTTTCCCGGATAGTAATGAATTGTACAATCA
The DNA here is from genome assembly GCA_963277665.1 of Viscum album. Lineage (NCBI taxonomy): Eukaryota > Viridiplantae > Streptophyta > Magnoliopsida > Santalales > Viscaceae > Viscum > Viscum album. The sequence goes on along the minus strand of OY728161.1, from coordinate 1,731,894,488 downwards.
TAATACTTGTTTAACTATAGCCATCTCCTCTATCTCATGTTCAAATATTTCTGAGTGAATATATACTTTACGCATTTATGATCGAAATATATTTCATCCTTAACTCCATACAAATGATGCCTCCAAATTTTTAAAGTGAAAACAACATGAAAAAATTCCAAATCATGTGTAGGGTAGTATACCTCATGAGTTTTCAACTGACGTGAAGCATATGAAATTACCTGATCATTCTGCACAAGGACACAACCAAGTCCCTTCAACGAAGCATCACTGTATATAATAAACTCACCATTCCTCGAAGGAAGTGCCAAAACTGGAGCATTCACCAATCTTCTATTCATCTCTTGAAAACAATCATCACATTCTATTGTCCAGATAAACTTAACACCCTTCCGAGTTAGCTTAGTCATTTGACTAGATAACCATGAAAAGTTTTCAACAAACCTTCAGTAGTAACCTGCCAAACCATGAAAACTACGGATCTCAGATACATTTGTGGGCCTTGTATATTCTTTAACAACTTTTGTTTTTACAGGATCCATAATTATTCCATCTTTAGAACCAATATGACAAAGGAAAGAAATTTGTTGCAACCAAAACTCACACTTTTTGAATTTCCCATACAATTTATTTTCTTTTAAGGTATGAAAAATTACCCTTAAATGTTTCTAATTATCCTCTTTACTTTTAGAAAACACCAAGATATCATTAATGCAAACAACCACAAACTTATTCAAGAACACATGGAAAATTCTATTCATATGTCCATGAATACAATATGTGCATTGGTTAGCACAAAAGGCCTTACTACAAATTTATAATGGCCATATCTTGTACGAAACACGGTCTTCGGAATATCTTCTTCTTTTACCTTCAACTGATGGTACCCCAATATCAGCTCAATCTTTAAAAAAAATTTGAGCTCCCTGGAGCTGATCAAACAAATCATCGATATGAGGCAAAGGATATTTGTTCATAACAGTGATGTTATTCAAGGCTCTATAATCAATGAAAAGTCGCATTGAACCATATTTCTTTTTAAAAAATAAAATAGGACCACCCAATGGTGATGTGCTTGGTCGAATGAAACCATTCTCTAATAAATCTTTCAATTGATCCTTCAACTCTAAAAGATCAGTTAGAGCCATTCGATAAGGGGGTTTTGAAATTGGATTAGCATAAAGAACTAAGTCAATACTAAATTCAACTTCCCTATATAGTATTATTCTTGGCAACTCATTAAGAAAAACATTAGGATACTCATTTACCACTAGCACATCAATAATCTGAACAGTTCCCTTGTTTTCAAAGATATGTGCAAGGTAACATTCAGTTCCATCTTTTAAAAGTTTCTCGGCCTCTTGATATGTTATCAACTGTAAGGGTTCATTATTGTACACAAACTAGATGTATTTTTGAAAAGAAACTTCTTTATCTCTACATTCAATTTTATCATGGAAAATAGAGATCCAATCCATAACCAGGATAACATCAAACTCTACTAGAGGTAAAACAATAATGTTTTCAAGTATGTTCTTTCCACGGATAAGGATAAGAAGATTATTTTAAATTATTTTTGCCTCAAATTTCCCCCAGGTGTTTTTAGCACATGTTCAGGAGTCATTTCTTGAGATGGTATTCCCATTTTACAAGAAAATTTTTCAGAGATGAGAGAATGTGTAGACCCCGAATCAAACAACAGAGTGGAATAATCTGAAAAAACAAACAATGTACCTAATACAACTTCATTTTATGGCCCAACATCTGCTGAAGTAGTTGCAAAGGATTTTACCACCCCTTTCTACTTGTAGTCTAACTACTTCCCATCACTAAAGCTCTTGGTCGGACACTCGTTTGCATAGTGACCCATCTCATTGCACTTAAATCATTTCACTAATTGTAAATCAAATTTGGACTTACCATCACCTTGATCTTTTTCAGTGCAATCACGAGCCTTATGTCCCATCTTAATGCATCAGTAGCACATTACAGAATTCAGAAGACATCCCCAGCATGCCTTTTACCACATTTATCACAAACTGGAAACTTAGTTTTCTTACTGTCAGGCCTTTTTGAAGAATTCTTTCCTTTCTCATGCCACTTCGGTCTCTTCTTCTGCTGGTTGTTATAGAACACTTGATCATCGGAAAACATCATTTCCACCTTCTCAGCACATCTAAAAAGCTTTTGATAACTTTTGAACTCATGAGAAACTAAATCCCTTCAATATTTTGGCTTTAATCTTGAGTAAAACGATTCATTTTACTATCAAGGTCTCAGATAAAATTTGGAGCATACCTTTCTAATCGAGTGAACCTTTCTTCATAGGCATCCACTGTGTATTCATCTTGCCCCAATTCCAGGAATTGTTTTTCCATCCTATGTCGAACAGCCTTAGGAAAATACTTCTCAAGAAACATACCTTTGAATTCATCCCAGTCGAGAGCATCAATCTCATCAGCATCCCTGATATTTTTATCCATCGACCACCACTGATCTGCTTCACCCTCCAAACAGTAAACAGCAAGACTAAACTTTTGATTGTCGGAACACCCCATGACATCAAAAATATTCTCTAGTGATTTAATCCACCCTTCAGCTAGCACAGGTTCAGATGATCCTCTGAATGATGGGGGATGTTGCCTCATGAAATATTCCACCACTAACATGTTCCTATGTGGTTGATCTGGCTGATCTCGTGCATGGATACCGCCCCCATTTATCGCTTGAGTCAACTGAACCATTACTGCAACAACTGTTCAGTTCCAATTCTGACCATCTCAGGATGATGATTGGGAAGGTTATTTCCTTCTGTATTCATCCTAGCACTACTTCCCTGTTTTATCTATGGAAAACCATTCTAAACAAACATGTCTTAGATGAAGCAACATGGTAATATTCAAATGCTATATCATTCCAATTTGACCATAATTAAAATTTTGGATATTCATTTAATATAATTATAACTCCTAAGTTTATCTAAACTAACCACTTATACCAACCATAAGGCCCCATCCTTAAACCTTACTTAATATTGAATTAAATGAATAATTCACATTAAAGATCTTTTCAGGTTTAGAGTTTTAGAGAATTAGGACATAACTATTACATCTCGAAAGATTACAAAATAGAAACTTCTACTAAGTTTCCATAAAATAAAAACTCTTAGAAACAAACAAGTCTACTTCCATGTTCCAGATAGCAAGACGATTCCTTGATCCCATCCTTGTCCCTATTCCACATTAATTCCTGTGAAAAACATTTCAAAAACTTGGGATGAGCATAAAAAGCTCAGTAAGGGATATAAAAGAACGAAATTAAAACATTAGTCCATGTATGAAATCATACTTTACTCATAAATCATATGCATTTTAACATACCTCATCAAATCATGAATAAATCAAAGATATCATAAGACATAAAGGTAACTTGAGGCATTCATAACATTCTTACGTAGTGAGTAACCCTCATGGTCACCTTTGGGTTACCTATCACAGTATATTCCCTTAATATCTATGGAGAAAACATAACGTTTAACTCCTTTGCGTTACCCAATGCATTAGAGAGCTATATCAGGTTCACCCACCCTTAGTTTATCACGGAACCACTCATCTTCATAACAATCCCCAAGAACCATAACATAATCGTATCACATAAAAAATACATAAAGGAAATATAAAATTTCCACATTTCAATCACAAGATATCAATACAACACATTGATATAATAAAAACATTATGAAAACCATTTTCAATACCATAATAAAAAAAATTAATACATGGTATTTTTTTCCTTTTAAAAAAAAGTTAGGTTATGGCTTGTAGAGGAAGCCGAAACTCAAATAATGGTCACGGTAGTAGATAAGTCATTATCGCTGCATATGTACGACAAAAAAACCATCCTTTTGTCATTTAGTAAAATGCATCGTATAAAAAAATATTCCTTTTCAATAAGCATAAAATTCAAATGGGTTTATACACCATATAAAAGAACGTTGTGTATAAAACAAAATATGCCTCAATGAATGGAGATTGAGACAAAGTCCCTTACCTCATGTCTGACGTGACTCGATTGATCTTTAATCTCCCGAATAATAAACTTGAGTTAATTTATACTTGCTTAAGATCCCTTTTCAAATTCATTATTCCATTTATATTATTTATTACCATGTCATGAACACTATGTAATTATTTAAGTTAATAATGGTCGTTTTAACGATCATTAGTACTTTAGCAAAAAATTAACTCTTTATAATTACAATTTGTTCACGTATCCATTATATCCAGAGTAATATTCATTATTTAGATATCAAATATATCATATATATCCAGTGTATACATGAATTTATAATATTACATTACATTTAGAGGTAAGAGATGAAATGCACCATTCATGGAGACAGTAAGCCGTACGTACGCATAAACGCTACTTTCAATTGTATTTTATATTTAATGGAATTGAATCATAATGAAATAAAGTTATATTATAATTCCAGTATAATTTCATATATAATATCATTAACTCCATCCTTTATACGTCCCACGCATGGCATTAACAAATCAAATCACTTTGATGGGGCGGTAGTCCGCACTTCCTAAAATGAAGATATCGCATATACCCATACTGGAAGCCATAAAGGTATGCCATAAATGAAAAATATAGAAGATTAAGGAAAACATTAACACTTGATATATCATATATAAATATAGTGTCATCTTAATGGACACATTTGAGGTGTTAGAAGAATATTTAACAATCATCATTTCGTGAGGTAGAAATTTTCCATCCACGGAAAAAGTATGCGCTTTAACCATTAGATTAAGGTGTGTGTAAGTGTAGCTATAATCCTTATCATAAAAACATCATAGTAAATTTAAGATACTGGTGTTTTTACAAAATAATGGAATAAAAAGAGTTTAGGGGGTTGGAGAAGCAAAATAAATCATAAGAACACAAGAGAAGACACTACCTTTAAAATGGGTAACTCTTTTGGATTTGAGCTCAAAGGAATCCTTGGAAAGACTTCTGCCCAAAGTGAGGCTCCTAGGAGTAGGAGAGTGATGTGGAGAGACATAATGGGCTGGGTTTGGCCGATCCAAAGGCTTGAGAGGTGTGGGTATGGTGGTAGAGGTGGGGGCCTTTTATAAGAGGAGAGGAGCAGCACTCTTGGAATGTTATAAAAGGTTACTTTATTATAAATTGATATTCGAATTTTAAAGGAACTAAAATTATATATTTCATGTATAAGGTTATAAGAGTTCAATATCCACCCATCCAATAGGTTTTTGAAAAATGTAGGTGTTAGATTTTACATTATCTTATCATTTTATTTAAATCGTTAAATAATGAGGTAATCGCTACATCATCATGGTGTCATAAATAATTTGATTTATTTAATGTCTAAAAAAATCACGATGTAGGAAATACTTTTATATTTATAATGAATATTTATAGTCAAAATTATGACTTGTATAATCCCATTTAAAAATTGTTTTAGTAAAACAACACATGTTTATGACATTTTTATTTTAACATTAAATAAAAAGTTATTAATGTCATTTTCCTACCTAAGTGGATCCATGGGGTCCCCAAGTTGACCCATGGATTTCTTTGGTCGGCCATGACACATCCAATAAGGTTAGGACATGTTTCAAGGTCATTAAATCATAATTTTTACCTTAAATTACAATAATTAGCTCTAATCGCGCTTAAAAACATAAAAGTTACTATTCACCAAAAAATTATTTTAATCCCATTGAATAACATTTTACTTCCTAATGAAAACCATGAATGTCAGATTTTCGAAATTCGAAACACAGAGGTGGTTAAATTTCATTTAAACAAAAAAATCATTTTTTAAGTACCATTTAGTGGTTTCACTATTCATCCAAAATTGTAGTTTTTCAGAAAAATACCAAAACGTCGCCCTAAGCTATATTTGATATTCCAAATTCACAATTGATGTCTATTTTACAAAATTCATAACATATAAGATACATTAACTGATTTAATAATTAATTCCTGCTATCAAAACAAATAGTGTGTTTTTATGAAACAATGTACAATAAAAATATTGACACTAGTTTAAGTCCAATTTCAAAGTGAAATTAATTCCAATGACCACTATTGGATTAAATGGTAAAAATATATTCTAATTTAACTTTAAAACCAATTGAAAATATAATCTAATCCTATAAATAAATTATATTAAAAAGTGGTTTTGAATTAAAATACAACATTTTTCACTAATCATTTTAAAAAATAAATTTTCTCAGAAAAATACCAAAAATTTACCCAAAGTAAATTTTGATGTCCTGATTCTAAAGAAGAATTTTATTTAGTCCAAAAGAAAGTATAAGTGTGACCAAAACTATATTTAAAGAGGGTTCGCCATAAAAAGGCAATAAGTGGACCTTTAGTGAAAATTAGAGTATATATGCCTTGAATTGAATTATTTTCATATTTTAAGCCTTTATCCTTTATTGGATAAATGTAAAAACATTTAACAAACATATATAATCATATTTTAGTTATTTCTATTCATTCCCTCCAATACAATGGCTATGTGTTAACTTCCGTTTAGAATAATATTATTTTATTACTAGTGTGCAACGTAAGATTTCAAAGAAACTCTTTGTTGCGTATCAGGTATGCTATCGAACATAGGAACCACTTTAATATAAAATTAATATTTAATTCGTAAATATTAATAAATATGAAAACATTTTATTCTTTATTTACCTAGGATGTTACATCCTTCCCCCCTTTTGGGAATTGCGTCCTTGTAATTTTATTCAATTATCAAAATAAGTAGGGGTATTTATCCCTCATAGTATTTTTAGATTCCCACATTGCCTCTTCAACCATATGGTCTTTCCATAAAACCTTTACCTGATGAATTACCTTATTCGTCAACACTTGCTCTCTATGGTCAAGAATCTGGACTGGTTGTTCTTCATAAGAGATATTCTCTTCCAACTGAACTACCTCTGGGATCAAAACATGAGATGGATCTGGCATATACTTTCTCAACATCGAAACATGAAAAACATTGTGTACCTGAGATAAACTCGGAGGTAAAGACACTCGATAATCAACTGATACAACTTTTTCCATAATTTCATATGGTCCAATAAACAATGGACTCAACATTCCTTTCTTACCAAATCGCATCACACTTTTCCACGATGAATCTTTGAGAAAAACATGATCACCTACCTCAAAAGATAGATCCTTCCTCCGGTTATCCACATAACTCTTCTTCCAACTCTGAGTTGTTCTGATGTGTTTCTGAATCAACTGAACTTTTTCTGCCATATCTTCTACCAATTCTGGTCCCATCGGCTTCCTTTCACCCACTGCATCCCAAAAAGCTGATGTTCGACACCGGTTCCCATATAATGCCTCAAACGGTGCCATCTATATACTAGAATGAAAACTGTTATTATATGAAAATTCAACCAAAGAAATATGTTGGTACCAACTTCCCTGATAATCCATCGAAAAATCACGTAGCATGTCCTCTAATGTCTGAATTTTTCGTTCTTACTGCCCATATGATTGAGGATGAAAAGCTGTACTAAAATTTAATCCATTACCCAACGACTTCTGAAGGCCTTTCCAAAAGATAGATGTAAACCTGGGATCACGATCACATACAATGGATAGGGGAACTCCATGCAACCTGAATATCTCTTTAAGATACAATCGAGAATGTTAATCTAGAGATAAATTATCTCGAATAGGAAGTAAATGATAAGATTTTGTCAAGCGATGAACAATAACCCAGATTGCATTATTACCTCGAGATGTCTTTAGTAATCCCACTACAATGTCCATTGATATATTTTCCCATTTCCACTATAGCACTAGTAAAGGCTGAAGCATCCCTTTTGGTAACTGCCACTCTGATTGAACCTGCTGACAAGTCAAACACCTTATAGTAAAATTAACAATATCTCCTTCCATTCCATCCCACCAGTAATACTTTCGCAGATCTCTGTACATCATAGTACTTCCAGGATGAACTGAAAACGGAGAACTATGAGCTTCCCAAAACTACTATCTCTTCAACTTTGAATCACAAGGCACACACAATCTCTTCCCAAATCTCAAAACACAATCATTATCAATGTTGAATTCAGGAAACTTACCCTTCTGAACCCACTATACCTTTTTTTGCAACTCACTGTCTTGTTTCTGTGCTTGCTTGATTCTGTCTGATATAGAATATATCACTAATACCTAAAACAAAATAGAAGTACATCTTATACCAACAAATTTTATTCCAAAGTACATCAAATCCTTAACCAAAGTATCACGTTCCAAACACAACATTGTTAATGAACCATTACTTTTTCGACTGGAAGCATCAACCACCTTATTTGCATTTCCTGGATGGTAATGAATTGTACAATCAAAATCCTTGACTAATTCTAGCCATATCATCTATCTCATGTTTAAATTTTTCTGAGTGAATATATACTTTAAAATTTTGTGATCGGAATATATTTCACACTTTACTCCATACAAATGATGCCCCTAAATTTTTAAAGTGAAAACAACATCAGCTAATTCCAAATCATTTGTTGGGTAATTTACCTCATGAGTTTTCAACTGACATGAAGCATATGCAATTAACTGATAATTCTACATAAGGACACAACCAATTCCCTTCAATGAAGCGTCACTGTATATAACAAATTCACCATTCCTGGAAGGATGTTCCAAAACTGGAGCATTCACCATTCTTCTTTTCAACTACTGAAAACATTCATCACATTCTATTGTCCAAATAATCTTGACACCCTTCCGAGTTATCATAGTCATTGGACTAGATAACCATGAAATTTTTTCAACAAACCTTCGGTAGTAACCTGACAAACAATGAAAACTATGGATCTCGGTTATATTTGTAGGTCTTTTCCATTCTTCAACAAATTTTGTTTTTTTAGGATCCATAGTTATTCCATCTTTAGAAGCAATATGACCAACGAAAGAAATTTGTTGCAACCAAAACTCACACGTGATGAATTTCCGATACAATTTCTTTTCTTTTATGGTTTGAAAAATTACCCTTAAATGTCTATAATGCTCCTCTTTACTTTTAGAAAACACCAAAATGTCATCAATTAAAACAACCAAAAACATATTCAAGAACTCATGGAAAATTCGATTCATAAGGTCCATGAATACAATAGGTTCATTGGTTAGCGCAAAAAACATTACTACAAATTAATAATGGCCATATCTTGTATGAAACACAGTCTTTAGAATATCTGCTTCCTTTACCTTCAACTGGTGGTACCCCAATCTCTGGTCAATCATTAAAAAAACTGAGCTCACTGGAGCTGATCAAACAAATCATCGATATGAGGCAAATGATATTTGTTCTTAATAGTGATGTTATTCAAGGCTCTATAATCAATGAAAAGTCTCATTGAACCATCATTATTTTTAACAAATAAAATAAGAGAACCCCATGGTGATGTGCTTGGTCAAATTAAACCATTCTCTAATAAACCGTTCAATTGATCCTTCCACTCTAAAAGTTCAGTTTGAGCCATTCGATAAGGGGGTTTTGAAATTGGATTAGCATCAAGAACTAAGTCAACAGTAAAGTCAAGTTCTCTATCTATTATTATTCCAGGAAACTCATCAGGAAAAACATCAGGATACTCAGTTGCCGCTGGCACATCATTAATTTGAAAAGTTCCCTTGTTTTCAACGATATGTGTAAGGTAACATTCATTTCCATCTTTTACAAGTTTCTCGGCCTCTGGATATGTTATCAACAGTAAGGGTTCATTCATGTACAGAAACTGAAAGTATTTCTGAAAAGAAACTTCTTTATCTCTACAGTCAATCATATCATGGTTAATTGAGAGCCAATCCATACCCAGGATAACATCAAACTCTACAAGAGGTAAAACAATAAGGTTTTCAAGTAGGTTTTTTCGACGGATAAGGATAAGAAGATTCATATAAATTATTTTTGCCTCAATATTTCCCATGGTGTTTTTACCACATGTTCAAGAATAATTTCTTGAGATGGTATTACCATTTTACTAGAAAAGTCTTCAGAGATGAAACAATGTGTAGTCCCCGAATCAAAAAACACACAGGAATAATCTGAAAAAACAAACAATGTACCTGATACAACTTCATTTGATGGCCCATCATCTACTGAAGTAGTTGCAAAGGATTTCACCACCCCTTTCTTCTCGTAGTATAACTTCTTCCCATCACTCAACCTCTTGTTCAGACACTCGTTTGCATAGTGACCCATCTCATTGCACTTAAAACATTTCAATAACTATAAATCAAATTTGGACTTACCATCACCATGATCTTTTTCAGTGCAATCACGAGCCTTATGTCCCATCTTACTACATCGGTAGCACATTCCAAAATTTAGAAGACATTCCCTAGCATGATTTTTACCACATTTATCACAAACTGGAAACTTAGTTTTCTTACCATCAGACCTTTTTGAAGAATTATTTCCTTCCTCCTGCCACCACGGTCTCTTCTTCTGCTGGTTGTTATAGAACACTTGATCATCGAAAAACACCATTTCCACCTTCTCAGCACATCGAACAAGATTTTCATAACTTTTTAACACATGAGAAGCTAAATCCCTTAGATATTTTGGTTTTAATCCTGAGTAAAAATGATTGATTTTACTATCAAGGTCTCAGATAAAATTTAGAGCATACCTTTCTAATCGAGTGAACCTTTCTTCATAGGCAGCCACTGAGTCTTCCTCTTGCCTCAATTCCAATAATTGTTTTTCCATCCTAAGTAAAACATCCTTAGGAAAATACTTCTCAAGAAACATACCTTTGAATTCATCCTTGTCGAGAGCATCAATCACATCAGCGTCCCTGATATTTTTAACCATCGACCACCACTGATCTGTTTCACCCTCCAAACGGTAAATAACAAGACTAACCTTTTGATTGTCTGAACACCCCATTACATAGAAAATCTTTTCAAGTGCTTTAATCCACCCTACAGCTAGGATAGGGTCAGATGGTCCTCTGAATGATGGGGGATGTTGCCCCATGAAATGTTCCACCACTAACATGTTCCTTTGCGGTTGATCTGGCTGATCTCGTGTATGGATACTGCCACCATTTATTGCTTGAGTCAAATATTCCATTACTGCAAAAAACTGTTCAGTTCCAATTCTTACCATCTGAGGAATCTGATTCGGAAGGTTATTTCTTTCTGTATTCCTTCCTAGCACTGCTACCCTGTTTCCTCTGCAGAAAACCATTTTGAACAAACATTTCTTAGATGAAGCAACATGGTAATATTCAAATTCTATATCATTTCAATTTGACCATAAAAAAATATTTTTGGATAATTATTTAATAGAATTATAACTCCTAAATTTATCTAAATCAACCTCTAATACCAAGTATAAGGCCCCGGCCTTAAACCATACTTAATATTGAATTAAATGAATAATTTACATTGAGGATCTTTTCAGGTTTAGAGTTTTAGAGAATTAGAACATAACAATTACATCCCGAAAGATTACAAAGTAGACACTTCTACTAAGATTCCAGAAAATAATCACTCTTAAAAATAAACATTGTTATTTCGATGTTCTAGATAGCAAGACTTTTCCTTGATCCCATCCTTGACCCTATTCCACATTATGTCATGTGAAAAACATTTCAAAAACATGGGATGAGCATATAAAGCTCAGTAAGGGATATAAAAGTAGTAAATGAAAACACTAGTCCATGTATGAAATCACACTTTACTCATAAAACATAAGCATTTTAACATACCTCATAAAATCATGAATAAATCATAGAAATAATAAGGCATAAAGGTAACTTGAGGCATTCATAACATTCTTACATAGGGAGTAACCCTCATGGTTACGTTTGGAATACTCATCACAGTATATTCCCTAAATCTCTTCAGAGAAACCTTAACGTTTAACTCCTTCATGTTATCCAATGAATTGGAGAGCTATATCAGGCCCATCCACCCTCAGTTTATCATGGAACCACCCGTCTTCATAAAAATTCCCACAAACCATAACATAATCGTATCACGTAAAACATGCATAAAGGAAACATAACATTTCCACATTTCAATAAAAAGATATCAATACAACACATTGATATAATAAAAACATTATAAAAACCATTTTCAATAAAAAAATAAAAGAAAATTAATACATGGTATTTATTTTTCAATTTAAAAAAATGTTAGGTTATGGATTGTAGAGGAAGCCGAAACTCAAATAATGGTCAAGGCGGCAGATAAGTCGTTATCGCCGCATACGTAGGACAGAAAGACATTCCTTTTGTCATTTAGTAAAACGTTTCATATAAAAAAAGATTCCTTTTGAATAATAAGAAAAGTAAAAGGGGTTTATACACTGTATAAAAGAAAGTTGTGTATAAAACAACATATTCCTCAATGAATGGAGATTGAGACGAAGTCCCTTACCTCATGTCTGACGTGACTTGATTGCTCTTTAATCTCCTGAATAATAAACTTGAGTTAATTTCTAATTCCTTAAGATCCTTTTTAAATTTCATTATTCCTTTTACATCACTTATTACCTTGTCATTAACACTATGTAATTATTTAAGTTAATAACGGCCGTTTTAACGATCATTGGTACTTGAGTCAAAAATAAACTCATTATAATTACAATTTGTTCATGTATAAATTATATCAAGAGTTATATTCATTATTTAGATATCATATATATCATATATATCAAGTATATACGTGAATTTATAATATTACATTACATTTAGAGGTAAGATATGAAATGCACTGTTCATGGAGACAGAAAGTCGTACGTACGCATGAATGCTACTTTCATTTCTATTTTGTATTTTATGGTATGGAATCATAATGAAATAAAGGTATATTATAATTCCAATATAATTTCATATATAATATCATTAACTCCAACCTTTATATGTCCCACATATGGCATTAACGAATCAAATCACTTTGAGGGGGCACTAGTCCGCAATTCTTAAAATGAAGATATCGCGTATACACATAATGGAAGCCATAAAGGTAAGCCATAAATAAAAAATAAAGAAGATTAAGGAAAACATGAACATTTTATATATCGTATATAAATATATTTTCATATTAATGGCCACATTTGAAGGTGTTATAAGAATATTGAACAATCATCGTTTCGTGAGACAGAAATTCGGCATCCACAGAAACAGTATGATATTTAACCATTAGATGAAGGTGTGTGTAAGTGTAGCTCTAATCCTTATCATAAAAACATCATAGTATAATAAATATACTGGTTTTTTCACAAAATAATGGAATAAAAAGTGTTTAGGGGGTTGGAGAAGAAAAATAAAACATAAGAACACAAGAGAAGACACTACCTTTAAAATGGGTACCTTTTTTTGATTTGAGATCAAAGGCTTCCTTGGAAAGACTTCTGCCCAAAGTGAGGCTTTTAATAGTAATATAGGGATGTGGAGAGACAAAATGGGCCGGGTTGGGCCAAGCCAAAGGCTTGAGAGGTGTGGGTATAGTGGTAGAGGTGGGGGCCTTTTATAAGAGGAGAGGAGGATCACTCTTGGAAAGTTATAAAAGGTTACTTTATTATAAATTGATTTTCGGATTTTAAAGGTCCCATAATTATATATTTCTAGTATAAGGTGATAATAGTTCAAAATACACCCATACAATAGGTTTTTGACAAGTGTAGGTCTTATATTTTACATTATCTTTTCATTTTATTTAAATAGTTAAATAATGAGATAATCGCTGCATCATCATGGTGTCATAAATCATTTAATTTATTTAATGTCTAAAAATTATAAAAAAATATCATGATGTAGGAAATATTTTTATAATTCTAATGAATATATATAGTCAAAATTATGACTTGTATAATCACATTTAAAATTTGTTTTAGTAAAACAACACATGTTTGTGACATTTTTATTTTAACATTAAATAAAAAGTTATTAATGTCATTTTCCTACAAAAGTGGCTCCATGGGGTCCACAAGTTGACCCATGGATTTTATTTGTTATTTTTACCTTAAATTACACTAATTACCTCTAATCACAATTAAAAACTTAAAAGATACTGTTCACCAAAAAATTATTTTAATCCCATTGAACCACATTTTACTTCTTAATGACAACCCTAAATGTTGGATTTTTGAAATTCAAAACCCAGAGGTGGTAAAATTTCATTTAAACGAAAAATCAGTTTTTTTAAGTACCATTTAGTGGTTTCACTATTCATAAAAAATTGACGTTTTCAGAAAAATACCAAAACAACACCCTAAGCTATATTTGATATTACAAATTCAAAAATGATGTCTATTTTACAAAATTAAAAACATATAGGTTACATTAATTAATTTAATAATTAATTCCAGCTATCAAAACAAATAGCGTGTTTTTATGAAACAATGTACTATAAAAAGATTGACACTAGTTTAAGTCCAATTTCAAAGTGAAATTAATTCCAATGACCACTATTGGATTTAATGGTACAAATATATTCTAATTTAACCTTAAAACCAAATAAAATATAATCTAATAATATAAATAAATTAGATTAAAAAGAGTGTTTGAAATAAAATACAACATTTTTCACTATTCATTTAAAAAAATAAAATTTATCGGAAAAATACCAAAAAATTACACAAATTAAAATTTGATGACCCGATTCCAAAGAAGAATTTTATTTTGTCCAAAATATTGTATAAGAGTGACCAAAACTATATTTAAATAGTTTTCTCCATCAAAAGGCTATTAGTGGACCTTTAGTGAAAATTATAGTATATATGCCTTGAATTAAATTATTTTTGTATTTTAAGCCTTTATCCATTATTGGATAATTGTAAAAACATTTAACAAATATATATAATCATATTTTAGTTATTTATATTCATTCCCGCCAATACAACATCGAAGTGTTAACTTCCATTTAAAATAATATTATTTTATTACTAGTGTGCAACGTAAGATTTCAAAGAAACTCTTTGTTGCATATCGGGTACGTTATCGATCATAGAAACCACATTAAAGTAAAATTAATATTTAATTCGTAAATATTAATAAATATGAAAATGTTTTATTCTTTATTTACCTAGGATGTTACATCCTTCCTCCTTTTTCGGAATTGTCTCCTCGTAATTTTATTCACTTATCAAAATAAGGGGGGGTATTTACCCCTTATAAAAGTTTCAGATTCCCATGTTGCCTCTTCAACCATATGGTTTTTTCTGAAAACCTTTACCTGATGAATTACCTTATTCCGCAACACTTTCTCTCTATGGTCAAGAATCTAGACTGGTTGTTCTTCATATAAGAGATTATCTCCCAACTGAACTACCTCTGGGCTCAAAACATGAGATGGATCTGGAATATATTTTCTTAACATCGAAACATGAAAAACATTGTGTACTAGAGTTAAACTCGGAGGTAAAGCCACTTGGTAAGCAACTGATCAAAATTCTTCCAGAATTTCATATGGTCTAATAATCCATGGACTCACATGTCCTTTCTTACCAAATCGCATCACACTATTCCATAGTGAAACTTTGATAAAAACATGATCAATTACCTCGAAAGATAGATCCTTCCTCCAGTTATCTACATAACTCTTCTGCTGGATCTGAGTTGTTCTCATGTGTTTCAGAATCATCTGAACTTTTTCTGCCATATCTTCTACCAATTCTAGTCCCATCAGCTTCCATTCACCCACTTCATCCCAAAAAGCTGGAGTTCGACACTGATTCCCATATAATGCCTCAAACAGTTCCATCTGTATACTAGAATGAAAACTGTTATTATATAAAAATTCAAACAAACAAAGATGTTCATCCCAACTTCCCAGAAAATCCATTGAAGAAGCACGTAGAATATCCTCCAATGTCTGAATTGTTCATTCTTACTACCCATCTGATTGAGGATGAAGAGCTGTACTAAAATTTATTCCAGTACCCAATGACTTCTGAAGGCCTTTCAAAACGTTAGAAGTAAACCTGGGATCACGATCAGATACAATGGATAGGGGGACTCCATGCAACCAGATTATCTCTTTAAGATACAATCGAGAATGTTGATCTAGAGAGAAAGTATCTCGAACAGGAAGGAAATGAGCACATTTAGTCAAGCGATAAACAATAACCCAGATTGCATTATTACCTCGACATGTCTTCGGTAATCCCACAACAATGTCCATGGATATATTTTTTTATTTCCACTCTGGCACTAGTAAAGGCTGAATCATCCCTTTCAGTAACTACCACTCTTCTTTAACCTGCTGACAAGTCAAACGCTTCATAGTAAAATCAACAATATCTCTTTTCATTCCATCCCACCAGTAATACTTTCGCAGATCTCTGTACATCTTAGTACTACCTGGATGAACTGAAAATGGAGAACTATAAGCTTCACATTACTACTCTCTCTTCAATAGTGAATCACAAGGCACACACAATCTCTTCCCAATTCTCAAAACACAATAATTATCAATGTTGAATTCAGGCAACTTACCCTTCTAAACCAGATCTACCTTTTTCTGCAACTCACTATCTTGCTTCTGTGCTTGCTTGATTATATCTGATAGAAAAGATTTCACTAATACCTAAAACAAAACAGAAGGACATCCTGTACCAACAACTTTTATGCCAAAGTTCATCAAATCCTTAACCAATGGATCCCGTTCGAAACGCAACATTTTTAATGAAGCATTACTTTTTCGACTCGAAGCATCAGCCACTTTATTTTTTTTTCCCGTATGGTAATGAATTGTGAAATCATAATCCGTGATTAATTCTATCCATCTCCTCTATCTCATGTTAAATTCTTTCTGAGTGAATATATACTTTAATCTTTTTTGATCGGAATATATTTCACACTTTACTCCATACAAATGATGCCTCCAAATTTTTAAAGAGAAAACATCAGCAACTAATTCCATATCATGTGTAGGGTAATTTACCTCATGAGTTTTCAACTGACATGAAGCATATGAAATTACCTGATCATTATACATAAGGACACAGCCATGTCCCTTCAACGAAGAATCAATGTATATAACAAACTCACCATTCCTGGAAGGATGTGCCAAAACTGGAGCATTCACCAATCTTCTTTTCAACTCCTGAAAACAATCATCACATTATATTGTACATATAAACATAACACCCTTTAGAGTTATCTTAGTCATTGGACTAGATAACCATGAAAAAGATTCAACAAACCATCGGTAGTAACTTTCCAAACCATGAAAATTACGAATCTCGGTTACATTTGAGGTCTTTTCCATTTTTCAACAACATTTGTTTTTGCAGGATCCACAGTTATTCCATCTTTAGAAGCAATATGACCAAGGAAAGAAATTTGTTGCAACCAAAACACACACTTGCTGAATTTCCCATACAATTTCTTTTCTCTTAAGGTTTGCAAAATTACCCTTAAATGTCTGTAATTCTCCTCTTTACATTTAGAAAACACCAAAATATCATCAATGAAAACAACCACAAACTTATTCAAGAACTCATGGAAAATTCTATTCATAAGGTCCATGAATAAAACAGGTGAATTGGATATCCCAAAAGGCATTACTACAAATTCATAATGGCCATATCTTGTATGAAACGCGGTCTTTTTAATATCTGCTTCCTTTACTTTCAACTGATGGTACCACAATCTCAGGTCAATATTTAAAAAAAAACTGAGCTCCCTAAAGCTGATCAAACAAATCGTCGATATGAGCCAAAGGATATTTGTTCTTATCAGTGATGTTAATCAAGGCTCTATAATCCATGAAAAGTATCATTGAACCATCATTCTTTTTAACAAATAAAACAGGAGCACCCTATGGTGATGTGCTTGGTCGAATGAAACCATTATCTAATACATCTTTCAATTGCTCCTTCAACTCTAAAAGTTCAGTTTGAGCCATTTGATAAGGGGGTTTTGAAATTGTCTTAGCATCAGGAACTATGTCAACAGTAAAGTCAAATTCCCTATCTAGTATTATTCCAGGAAACTCATCAGGAAAAACATCAGGATACTCATTTACCACTGCCACATCATTAATCTGAACAGTTCCCATGTTTTCAACGATATGTGCAAGGTGACATTCATTTCCATCTTTTAAAAGTTTCTCGGCCTCTTGATATGTTATCAACAGTAAGTGTTCATTCTTGTACACAAACTAAAAGTCTTTCTGAAAAGAAACTTCTTTAGCTCTACAGTAAATATTAGCATGGTAAATAGAGAGCCAATCCATACCCAGGATAACATGAAACTCTACTAGAGGTAAAACAATAAGGTTTTGAAGTAGGTTCTTTCAGGGATATGGATAAGAAGATTCATATAAATTATTTTTGCATCAACATTTCCCTCAGGTGTTTTTACCACATGTTCATGAGTCATTTCTTGAGATGGTATTCCCATTTTACTAGAAAAGTTTTCAGAGATGAATGAATGTGTAGACCCCGAATCAAACAACACACTGGAATAATCTGAAAAAACAAATAATGTACCTGATACACCTTCATATGATGGCCCGACATCTGCTGAAGTAGTTGCAAAGGATTTCACCACCCCTTTCTACTTGTAGTCTAGCTGCTTCCCATCACTCAAGCTCTTGGTCGGACACTCGTTTGCATAGTGACCCATCTCATTTCACTTAAAACATTTCACTAACTGTAAATCAAATTTGGAATTACCATCACCTTGATCTTTTTCAGTGAAATCAAGAGCCTTATGTCCCATCTTACTACATCGGTAGCACTTTCCAGAATTCAAAATACATTCCCCAACATGCCTTTTACCACATTTATCACAAACTGGAAACTTATTTTTCTTACCATCATACCTTTTTGAAGAATTCATTCCTTTCTCCTGCCACCTCGGTCTCTTCTTCTACTGGTTGTTATAGAACACTTGATCATCAGAAAATTCCATTTCCATCTTCTCAGCACACTGAACAATCTTTTCATAACTTTTTAACTCACAAGAAGCTAAAGCCCTTCGATATTTTGGCTTTAATCCTGAGTAAAAATGATTGATTTTACTATAATGGTCTCAGATAAAATTTGGAACAAACATTTCTAAAAGAGTGAACCTTTCTTCATGGGTAGCCACTGATTCTTCCTCTTGCCTCAATTCCAGGAATTGTTTTTCCATCCTAAGTCGAACAACCTTAGGAAAATTATTCTCAAGAAACATACCTTTGAATTTATTCCAGTCGAAAGCATCAATCTCATCAGCGTCCTTGATATTTTTAACCATCGACCACCACTGATCTGCTTCACCCTCCAAACGGTAAATATCAAGACTAACATTTTGATTGTCTGAACACGCCATGGCATCAAAAATCTTATCTAGAGCTTTAATCCACCCTTTATGTAGAACATGGTCAGATGATCCTCTGAATGATGGGGTATTTTTCCTCATGAAATGTCCCACCACTAACATGCTTCTCTGCGGTTGATCTGTCTGATCTCGTGCATGGATACCACCACTATTTATCGCTTGAGTCAACTGATCTATTACTGCAACAAACTATTCAGTTACAATTCCGACCATCTTAGGATGCTGATTCGGAAGGTTATTTCCTTCTGTATTCCTTCCTAGCAATGCTTCCCTATTTCCTCTACGGAAAACCATTCTGATCAAACATATCTTAGATGAAGCAACATGGTATTATTCAAATGCTATACAATTTCAATTTCACCATAAAAAATATTTTTGGATAATTATTTAATAGAATTATAACTCCTAAATTTATCTAAACCGACCTCTGATACCAACTATAAGGCCCCGGCCTTATACCTTACTTAATATTGAATTAAATGAATAATTCAAATTGAGGATCATTTCAGGTTTAGAGTTTTAGAGAATTATGACATAACTATTACATCTCGAAAGATTACAAAGTAGACACTTATACTATGTTTCCATAAAATAATAACTCTTAAAAACAAACATGTCTAGTTCAATTTTCTCGATAGCCTGACTTTTCCATGATCCCATCCTTGACCCTATTCCACATTAAGTCCTGTGAAAAACATTTCAAAAACATGGGATGAGCATAAAAATCCCATTAAGGGATATAAAAGTACGAAATGAAAACATTAGTCCATGTATGAAATAATACTTTACTCATAAAACATAATCATTTTAACATACCTCATGAAGTCATGAATAAATCATAGAAATCATAAGACATAAAGGTAACTTGAGGCATTCATAACATTCTTATGTAGGGTGTAACCCTCATGGTTACGTTTGGAATACCCATCACAGTATATTCCCTAAATATCTTCGGAGAAACCTTAACATTTAACTACTTCACATTACCCAATGCATTGGAGAGCTATATTGGGCTCACCTTCCCTTAGTTTATCACAGAACCACCCATCTTCTTAACAATGCCCAAGAACCATAACATAATCGTATCACGTAAAACATGCATAAAGGAAACATAACATTTCCACATTTCAATCACAAGATATTAATACAACACATTGATATAATAAAAACATTGTGAACACTATTGTCAATACCAATAGAAAAGAAAAGTTATACATGGTATGTATTTTTCATTTAAAAAAAATTTAGGTTATGGCTTGTAGAGAAAGCCGAAACTCAAATAATGGTCATGGCAGCAGATAAGTCATTGTCGCCGCATACCTACACCAAAAAACAGTCCTTTTGTCATTTAGTGAAACTCTTCGTAAAAAAAGATTACTTTTGAATAAGTGTAAAATTAAAAGGGGTTTATACACCCTATAAAAGAAAGTTGTGTATAAAACAAAATATGCCTCAATGAATGGAGATTGAGACGAAGTCCCTTACCTCATGTCCGACGTGACTCAATTTCTATTTAATCTCCTGAATAATAAACTTTAGTTAATTTCTACTTTCTTAAGATCCTTTGAAAAGTTCATTATTCTTTTTATATCACTTATTATCATGTCATGAACACTATATATTTATTTAAGTTAATAACAATTGTTTTAACGATCATCGGTACTTGAGTCAAAAATAAACTCTTTTTAATTACAAGTTGTTCATGTATCCATTATATCCAGAGTTATATTCTTTATGTAGAAATCATATATATCATATATATCAAGTATATATGTGAATTTATAATATTACATTACAATTAGAGGTAAGATATGAAATGCACCGTTCATGGAGACGGTAAGTCGTACGTATAGATGAACGCTACTTTCATTTCTATTTCGTATTTTATGGAATGGAATCATAATGAAATAAAGGTATATTATAATTCCAGTATAATTTCATATATAATATCATTAACTCCATCCTTTATATGTCCCACATATGGCATTAATGAATCAAATCACTTTGAGGGGGCGGTAGTCCGCACTTCCTAAAATGAAGATATCGCGTATACCCATAATGGAAGCCATAAAGGTATGCCATAAATGATAAATACAGAAGATTAAGGAAAAACTGAACATTTTATATATCATATATAAATATAGTGTCTTATTAATGGCCACATTTGAAGGTGTTAGAATAATATTGAGCAATCATCGTTTCGTGAGACAGAAATTCGCCATCCACAGAAACAGTATTCTCTTTAACCATTAGATGAAGGTGTTTGTAAGTGTAGCTCTAATACATATCATAACAACATCATAGTATATTTAAGATAATGGTGTTTTTAAAAAATAAATGAATAAAAAGAGTTTAGGGGGTTGGAGAAGAAAAATAAAACATAAGAACACAAGAGAAGACACTACCTTTAAAATGGGTAACGTTGTTTGATTTGAGCTCAAAGGCTTCCTTGGAAAGACTTCTTCCCAAAGTGGGGCTTCTAGGAGTAATATAGGGATGTGAGAGACAAAATGGGTAGAGGTTGGTTGAGATAAATGCTGGAAAGGTGTGGGTATAGTGGTAGCGGTGGGGACCTTTTATAAGAGAGAGGAGGGTCACTCTTGGAATGTTATAAAAGGTTACTTTATTATAGATTACTTTTCGGAATTTAAATGTCCCAAAATTATATATTTCGGGGATAAGGTGATAAGAGTTCTAAGTCCACCCATCCAATAGGTTTTTGACAAGTGTAGGTCTTAGATTTTACATTATCTTTTCATTTTATTTAAATCGTTAAATGATGAGGTAATCGCTGCATCATCATAGTGTCATAAATAATTTAATTTATTTAATGTCTAAACATTAAAAAAAATATCATGATGTAGGAAATATTTTTATCTTTATAATGAATATTTATAGTAAATATTATGTCCTGTATAATATCATTTAAATTTTTTTTAGTAAAACAACACATGTTTGTGACATTTTTATTTTAACATTAAATAAACAGTTATTAATGTCATTTTCCTACCAAAGTGGCTCCATGGGGTCCCCAAGTTGACCCATGTATTTTCTTGGTCAGTAATGACACATCCAATAAAGGTATGACATGTGTCAAGGTCATTAAATCATTATTTTTACCTTTAATTACACTAATTACCTCTAATCTCGATTAAAAACATAAAAATTACTATTCACGAAAAAAAACATTTTTATCCCATTGAATAACATTTTACTTCCTAACGGCAACCAAGAATGTCAGATTTTTGAAAGTCAAAACACAGAGGCGGTAAAATTTAATTTAAATTAAATATTAGTTTATTTACGTACCACTTAGTGGTTTCACTATTCATCAATAACTGATGTTTTTCAGAAAAATACCAAAACATCACCATAAGATATAATCGATATTCCAAATTCAAAAATGATGTCTATTTTAAAAAATTAAAAACATTTAAGTTACATTAATTAATTTAATAATTAATTCCCATTGTCAGAACAAATAGCGTGTTTTTATGAAACAATATACTATAAAAAGATTGACACTATTATAAGTCCAATTTCAAAGTGAAATTAATTCCAATGACCACTATTGGATTAAATGGTAAAAATATATTCTAATTTAACATTAAAACCAATTCAAAATATAATCTAATAATATAAATAAATTAGATTAAAAATAGGTTTTGAATTAAAATACAACATTTTTCACTATTCATTTTAAAAAATAAACTTTATCCGAAAAACAACAAAAATTTACACAAAGTAAATTTTGATGTCCCGATTCTAAAGAAGAATTTAATTTGGTCCAAAAGAATGTATAAGAGTGACCAAAACTATATTTAAAGAGGGTTCTCCATCAAAAGGCGATAAGAGGACCTTTAGTGAAAATTAGTGTATATATTCCTAGAATTGAATTATTTTCGTATATTAAGCTTTTATCCTTTATTGGATAAATGTAAAAACATTTAAAAACATATATAATCATATTTTAGTTATTTCTATTCATTCCCGCCAATACAACGACAACGTGTTAACTACCATTTAATATAATATTATTTTATAACTAGTGTGCAACGTAAGATTTCAAAGAAACTCCTTGTCGGGTATCGGGTACGCTATCGAACATAGTAAACCTTTTAAAGTAAAATTAATATATAATTCGTAAATATTAATAAATATGAAAATGTTTTATTCTTTATTTACCTGGGATGTTACATGTAGTGCTCCCCACCGTGGGTTTTCCACCCAAACACAATAGTGCTCCCCACTAGACTATACAAGTCACTCCGACTCGAATCAGACAAGCAGTCATCTGGTCTCAGCCATCTACATGGTCTCTGTACTCTGTACGCTCGTCTCCGGGAGGGACCTCTACATTATCCACTGGTCGATACAACAAGTATCACAATGTATCATGAATTTGTATCTCTATGGTTCGCCTCGTCAAAGGGGTCTCAACGCAACAACGGTGCGTCAATCAGACGCTCGGTCTGTGAGTTATATGCATTTTCGTTCCAGGGGCCCGATTAGATTTTGGGTACAATTCAACCCGGCCATACTCTAACTACGTCCCAACCTCAGGTGAAGTATGTCAAATCAACTGCCTCATCAAGAGGAATCCAACAGAGTCGACGACACATCAATTAGACATATGATCCTTAAGTTATGAGTGTTTTCACTCCGAGGGCCCCATTGGATTCATGATTGATCCAACCTGGTCATACCACAAATGAAACCGTTTAACCAAACCGGTCACACCATTTCGATCCATACCGAAAAACACACGAGATAGACTACCCATTGGTCAAAAACGGATAGTCGGTGAAAAATTTTCATTTCACCGCAACACGCACGAACCATGCCTCATGGGGTTCGTGCCTCAACCTTGATTTAAATATCCAGAATTGGTTTTGAAACATCCTTCTTAATTCTAGGGTCGCAATGTCATAGACGGTTCGTCATTCCGACACTGTATGTGAGAGATATGTCAGATACAAGATTCAGTAATAATAATATTATTATTATCATTGGGTGTTTTGTGGACCCGAGCCACAAACCATAATTTAGTATCAAACATTAGACTTAAATCGAATTTCTGAATGACAGGGGAATGCTGCCGCTGATGGGCATTTAATCAGACGTCGCATGTAAGAGTAATAGCAGGTCAGATATTTAAAAATAATATTAAATCTACTATTTTCCGAGCGCTTCGGGTACCCGATCCAAAAACCGGAAAAAGATATCCAATATTGGACTCAGAATGCCCGTCTCGGAATCTGTGTCACACTACCGTAGACGGTTCATGAAACCGAGGTCACATGAATAATTTATGGTCGAAAAGTGTTTTATCAACCAAATTAATAATAACAATATATTATTATTATTATTATTAATTTTTTATTTAATTTAAATGTTTCATAACTCCAATCTCATTACACGCATGAACATTGATGC
This sequence comes from Viscum album, assembly GCA_963277665.1. Classification (NCBI taxonomy): domain Eukaryota; kingdom Viridiplantae; phylum Streptophyta; class Magnoliopsida; order Santalales; family Viscaceae; genus Viscum; species Viscum album. Next base: position 1,731,869,679 of record OY728161.1, on the reverse strand, counting down.
GCAACCAACATCTCACTCATACTTTGATATTTATTTATTTTATTTAATTTTTATTTCCCAAATCTCCTTCTCTCTCCAATCTTCATTCTCCTTCCCCAAACTCTCACGTTCCACTCAAAAGTAGCGCCTCCCTTGCCTTACTGTGTGTCTTCACGCCCCATCCTTGATTGGTTTCTTTGTTATTCCATTAAATTTCAATCCCTTTCAAATTTATTCTGTCTCCAATCTACCACACTATTTCCCATTCTCTTCTCCTCCAAAAAAAATCATGTGGCCCTCATTAACCAAAAACGATGCACCTCCACCTTGCACACGGCCTACTTCTAGCCTGTCGCGTTGCTACGCCTCTGGTCCACTCCACCTTCATTCTAATGCCAACAATTATAACGATCGCAGATTCTTGCTCCTCGAGTCGAGATATCCACATCTGTATGTTGTTCTCAATGAAACATCGAGTTTCCATAGCGCATAATTATTTGATGATGAATAACACGCAAAGAATGCGCGAACCATGGATAAGAAAGGATCTCAGTTTAAGTGCATATCGATAGTCGTGTTAGTTTGGCCATTGTTTTTGAGAATCAAAAACATGGGGGATTGACAATTAAATATTTATCATGCTTCAAAAATCTTGTATTCAGGATAAACAAGAAGAAAATTAATTCAATCTATTATTTATCGATCCGCGAATTAATTTATTTAATTCGCGTTCATCATGATGAATTAAACCGGGGTATGGAATCCACAAAGATAAATCCTATAAATAAACGCTAAATATCTAGGGTATAAACCACATAAATGAGAAATATAAAATATTCCCCTACCTTGGAAAGATGTCTCACGTCGTTGATTCGCGGAATGCGGCCTCACAGAAGATGGACGTCTATTCTATTGATGTTGGGGTGTGTCCGAAGTAGAAACAATGTTGGAGAAATCCCCCACATTCTTCACGGCGGAGTCGTTCTTCATTGAAGGATGGTTTTCTTCATCAAATAAGAACACTTCCTTCTAAGAATTCTCAAGAGTTTCTCTAGCAATATTTCCAACCCCCAAAATAATAAAAAAAATCTCTCCATAATATAACATGCCATGTAATTCAAACCATTGGGGGAATATTAATTAGGGAGGTGATGAGTTTCCATAATATGGGAAGTTGTCACATTAAATTAGAGTGGTGTTAATAGAGGGTTAGAGAGAGTTAAGTATGTTGAGAGGTTGGGGCTAGTGTGGTCCCCACCTCTCATTTATCCACATTTTTAAGAGTTTAACATCCAAGATATAAAAATAAAATTGTTCAACAATTTTATTTATTTTAAACTAAATCCCCAAATAATAAAATTCTACCTGCTTAAAACACAACTACGGTAAAGGTCCCCATAAGCAATTACCGGCGCTGCGAGTTCATCGATGCCCTCAGATTTCAATTCTGAGCACCAGTTCAAAAGATAGAAAAACCCACTTGTTCGTTCACGGAACGTACCTGAGCTAAACTTCGGAAATTGATTCTGGGCACACCCGACCTCAGATTCAGGTTCCATCAGAAACTGCGTACTCATAAAATTCCAAAGAAATTAAGAGAAAATTTCACTTGAAATTTCCAGGACTTTACAATTTATGATTTTCATCCATGTCCAATCATCACTCACAACCTATGTTCTTTTATGTGTAAGCCAATATATATATATGTTACTTTGGGTAACTTTTATGCTTCCAAAATTCATTGATTAATGGAAGTATTAATATTGATTTTTATAATGTGGGTTTCAATGTATAAAACATTGAATTTTTAAACCATTGAAATCCTTGCTAAATTTTCATGGGGAAATTGATTTTATGGGGGTTAGAATGTTACAACATGATATTTTGAGAATTTTTTTCTGAATGAATTTATCCTTTTTGATATTTTTCATTTAATGCAAAATTTAATACAGTATATTTTATATTAAATAACTATGTTTGTCTGGCTTTATATGAAAAACCAAGTTAACCATACACTACATGATACAATAAATAAAAAATTTTCTACACTAATCATCGATGATTGGTTTCATTATACACAATAATTACATTCCTTTATGAATTTCATAACATGATAGAGCAAGGTTTATGAAATATTAATATATTTTTAAATTAAGAGTATTTAATATAATAAGATAAAACCTTAACCATAAATTAGAAGATTTTAATATTTTAATCTAATTTATGTAAATATATGGTTTATATAATGTAATACAAATTCAAATGATCCCAATTTATTATAAATAAATACGAAGACCAATTGAATAAAAAATAATCTATTATTATGGTAATAAAACAATTTTACACTAATAAATAAAATATTAAATTATGACATGCAATTCACTAAATTAAACAACACATTCACATGGAACTAACTTAGAATATTTTACCAATAACACCGACTTGGTATACATTACGTAAAAAATCCATCTTGTCATATGATACACATAACACTGGGTTTCTATAAAATATCATTATATATATATAATTATTAAAATGAGATAATTATAACATATATGTTAAAAATAGTTATAGTAATATTAATAACAACCCTTCAAATATTTTTTTTAATTCTTTTATATAAATTAAAAATATTTACAATGAAGGATATGAATTTGGGATAAATCTTTTATTGTCTAAATATATGTTTTTCTAGAATAAAAAAGTTTTAATAATAAAATAAATTTTAGATAAATTTAGAAATGTAATTAGATAAAATAAAATTATTTTTATAATTTCTAATTTCATAATTATCCGATGGTGAATTTTTGTGTTTTTTCTAAGTAACATTATTTTTTATTAATATTGAAAAATACAGCTTTTTTGTTAAAAAGTGTATTTTATTTTATTTTATTTTTAATGTTAAATTATATTAGAATTCTATTTAGGGTATATTTATAAAAATATTATATTTATTAATACAATTTAATTCATTAGAATCAATTTAACTATGTAATTGAATATTAATAATTAACAAACTTTTGAATATTAGTCTATATTTAAAACCCGTAATTTCGTCTTGTATGCATGATTAACAATAATCATAATTTTTACAATTATGTGATTTTAATTTCTAAAAATCAAACATACAACATTTTATTCAGTATAGTATTTATATTCTAACAAGACCAAGATAATATTTGACCAAAATTATTAGTAAAAGTGGAGGAAATTAATCACAATGATTAAATCCAAATTAAGATTAATTAGGGACTAATACTTAAAATTAAAGGCCCAATTGAACTGTTTACATTTACAAAACCAATTTTCAATCCATCTTTCAGAAATAAAATCTTTGAATTAGTTATTTAAGATGGATTTTTATGAATTTTTTTAGTTAAGGACATGGGTACCAATAACCTGTTTCAAAAATTCTAAGCGAGTCCTTTTCCATGCCTCTAAAAGGCCACCACCTCTAACAATTCATAATACATTTAAAACATATTAATTTAGAAAAATATCTGAAAAATATGTTTCTTAGAAATTATTAATTTCTATTAGAATAAATAACTTTGGCATAATACAATCAAAGGATTCCTTTTTGCACAAACCAAAAAGAGTAATACGATTAAGATGTAAGATCTTCTCTATAGTTGTTTCAATTATTTTCTTTCTCAAACAACTCAAAATTCCATTAATCATTGGTTATATTATAAAAAATTATCCTCAATATAAATTGGATTTTTATTTAAATGTATCTACCTAATCTTAGATAAACCTCTATATAATGGGTATGATTATTATATTTCACTGTATGGTGAACTACTGCCTCATAAAATGCTGAATGCTCATTTTTTATTACCACTTAACATGGGGTAAAATATGATGAAAAATATATTTATATATTTAATATAATAAATTTATTATGACATTAATCTTATGTATTCCTTTTTACAACACATTTTTCTTTTTATTTCCATTTCGTGTTAATACAATAAGTTCGGTTGAAGAATTTTGGACTACGGTCCCCTCAAAGTGATATGATTTGTTAAAACACCACATGGTTTGTATTAAGGATAGTTTTAGTGAATATATATTATATAAATGATATAATAAATCATTTTTAATATTAACAATATATATAATTATATAAAAATATGTCATTTACTTTCATTCCATCAACACTACAATTAAACAAAAACAACCATCTTGTGTGTGTATAACCAAACGTCTCCAAGAATGGTGTACTCATTTTAATAATTATATATTCTATGGATTAATATAATACCAATTTAATGTATATTAAGGATATTTATTTCTTTTTTTACATTCCATAAATCCTTATATTAACAATAAATACCAATGATTTAAAAAATTAGAACACATGGAAATAATAAATAGAATATTACCCAAGTGAGACCATAACATAGGATTGTTAAAAACACGTTAATTTAAAAATTATATAAAACATATATGGTATTATATATAATAATATGGTATTATAAAAGATGTTATCAAAATATATATTTATTTTACATGTGGTTTGAACGTGTACGACATGAGTTAAGATAAAAAGTTAAGAGGATTTCACATATTATTATATTCCTTTGATATACAAGATTTGTTTTTCTATATTTTCTTTTATATGGTGTAATTGTTGAAAATGAATGTATAATACACATAATATATTTAAATCTGTGGGTATTAAAATATCGTTTTTATTAACATTCACTCATGGGGAATATGTTTCAAAAGTTACCAAATCGGTTAAAATGTTTTTCTCAATTTTCATTCTTTAGAACTCATGTTTCATTAAACACTGATACTCTATTTTGAGTTGTATATACATATATATTACATGTTATACCATGTATATATATCATTTAATGATATTTTTTAATTAAATTAATTTTACTTCATTATATGGAGACTATGTTAATAGGTTCTTATGTTATAAGATATTATTCACACAATGACATCAACATTTGATATTGTTTATTCTTAAGCTTCGTATAATGAATTATTATGTTCCATATCTCAAGATATTAATATATTTTCTTATAATCTGGGTATTAATTCTATATTCATGAATTGGTATCATTTTATTAATCATTTTAAAATAATATAGTTATGAAATAGTATTTATGAATGCCCGAATTTATGCTCTCCTCAGTCAGAAATATATGTTCCTTTGAAAACATATTTTCTAAAAATAGTTTCCAAGAATATTATACTCATGTTTCTAATGGAATGTTATTTTTTCATCGTATGACAGGTGAATAATTATCCACTATCAATCGTTTACAGAAATGTTTTCACAGATAATGTTTATTTATAAATATAATGATTTAAAATATATATTAATCTAAAATTTTCTTCAATTTTTTTAACTTTATTTGTTATTTTTCATGGAAATTGTTTTTTCAAACATTTTGAAACTTCTTTTATATGTTACTAATGAAAAATAGATTTGAAAATGTTTTCAAGAATTATTTATATGTTTTAAAATTATTTTCAAGGAAATGGGTTTAAAAATGTGTTTATATTTTACTTATATTTTTTGAAAGTATTACTAATCAAAATATTTTTCAATATTTATTACGACAATATTTATATGTTTTAAATGTATTTTCAAAAAAAATTATTTTCCACCCATTTTCAATCATTATTTATATGATTTATATTTGTTTCCAATGAAAATGTTTTTATATTTGGTTGGATATTAGTTGATATGTTTTTAAGGAGATTGTTTTTGAAATAATTTTGTGTCATATTTATATGTTTTAAAGGTATTTTCTATGAAAATGATTATCTAACAGTTTGATGTGTAATTTTTGTAGAATAATAATTGATATTTTTATCATGACAAGTTTTTCAATGATATTTGAAAATTATTGTCTATATAAGATGAAATCCATTGATGTTACTCATTCCCTTCAATGAAATAATCTTTATTTTTTATTCACATTATTTATATGAATGAGTTATACTTCCTGTCAATGTCTTAATGTAAACTATTTGTCCTTCCTTGGTTTTATGTTTATGAAATTTAGTTCCCTTTCAAAACATATATGTTTATTAAATCCATTTCTCATTCACTAGTTATTATATTGACAATAGTTTTATGTATCATATATAATTTCTATTTTTTATGATATATTTTAATCTTTATGATACATGTTTAACAACATGGGTTATGATATGATAGAAAATGATTTTTTGGAACATGTATGTATGATTTCACTAAGATATGGTTGAGACCTATATCTCCAATCCATTCATTTGGTAATAATTTATATTTCATGATATAGACAAAGATGGTCTTGAGAGTAATCATGGACTAATTTGATGGCCATGGGAGTAAACTTTGACTAACAAGATGTCATGATGAATAAACTCATGATACTAAGATGGTCTTGGGAGTTATCCATGACTATCAATATGTTAAGGGGCATGAACCCATTATACCAAGATGGTATTGGTTTCAATTACTTGGATAATATTGAAATCATATTATATGTTTATGTGTCTACAATAATCCCATGGTTTATTCCTATGTTATGCTTTCAAGGATTATATTATTTATTTCCTTAGGATTCATGTATTATGAAATTCAATGCTTTATTCCATGATTAATGTATATATTCATTGATATGCAGGGTATGATCATCTATTTTCCTGACCAGGTTATCCCACTGGTACATTCGAATATATACTTTCATATCTCCCATTTTTACCATTACTGAGCATTTTAGCTCACCACTTTTTTATGTTTCCTTTACCCATGTTTTTAAGAAATGATTTATGTATGACTAATAAAGGTTTATATCTCTATGTGAGATGATAATTAACTATGACTAGTACAAAATAATTTGTTTCTATTTTTTATATACAATTAACTGTTATGATCCTCAGGCATGTTTTTTTGTGATGTATAAAATATTCATCTAAAATGATGTAATATCCATGTTTGTTAAGAAAGGGATTCTATAAGTATTTATATTACAAATTGAGGAAAATATAATGAATATATTTATATTAATGGAAATAAATGTCTCATTTTAGGGCCATTAATTTTATGGGGCATATGGTTGGACTTTTTTCAAAGTGGTAAGTGATTATTCGAGAACCTCCATTTTTATTTCAGGTTACGTTATCTCCATATTTACCCCATTTTAAATATTAATTCATCTAATGTAATCCTCCTAATTTAAATTTATAGGTCATAAATACATTTATCAATCCTATTTATTTATTCATTGATGGGGAAATCTTGGTTTCATAAGGTTCTTTTTTTACTTCATACTAATATGCTCGCCCAATTAATGGGAACATTCTTATTCCATACACATTTTCAGGTACATTAAATAATACATTTTAAGCCACCAATATTTTTCTAATATAATTTAATTATCATTAATACTATAATATTTCATTTCATTTTTATGAAAAAAATTAATAATTTTTTCATGTTTACGAATCCTTTATATATTCACTTAAACCACACTAAAGTGGCTCATTTATAGTGTTTCTTAAACACTATTTTGTCATTTTATCACCCTAGTTGAAAACATTTAGTTTTAATAATATTTTTTTATTCATAAAATATAATTTTCCCATCCTTTTCTTTATTGGGATATATATTTATAATATGATATTATGAAAAATATAAAGTATTTTTCAAATGATTTTTTCAATATAATGCAAAAAGGGTATTTCTCTCAATAATTTATCAATGATTTTATTAGAGTGTTTTCATATATTTCATAAAATTCCATATAATCAAAAAATTAATTGATATTGATCCCTTATTATATAATTTACCAAATTTTATTAAATGGTTTATGATTATTTTTACTGGGGAAGTAATATCTGGTTTTCATTCTCTATACTATTTTGAGTAGTTTGTGACTGGATTTATTGATTGAGGTAATTATTTGAAAATAATATTCTAGTATAAATGTGACGGTATAGGTATATTATGTTCTACCATTATCATATGTCTAATTACATGGATAAAGTATGTGTCATGTGGGTTCGCTATAGACCCTTGATGCATCAACAAGTCTCAAGAGATAAACTAGACTAGGTTTTGGGTGAGGACATACCCATTTATATTGAATTCAAGGGCATGGGATAGATTGTATTTATGAGGTCTCACATTATCTATCTCCCTCATTATTATAATATTTATTGACAATTATTATGATTTAATTACTAGTAGAATATATATGGTTAAGTATAATTCTTATGTGTTTATTTATATGGAAATTTTTGGATCATCTTTCTTTCCTACCATATTATGTTCATGGTTAGGTTTTAATAGAAATTATTTTTATCTTTTAAAATGTCGATATACATTATTCTTATTAATGATATATTTTTATTTATTTATTAACTTTATTGGGCATATGATATCATAGATTCCTTATGTTTTATTTTCCCATAGATTCCATGATGATTAATATGATTAATATGGAGGGATAATCTTGGAGATTACGGATATTTAAAAAGTATTTACTTTGTTTTGTTTCCTTTAATATTTTAATTTAAAATTATATTTTTATCAATTTTTAAAATGAAACAAAACAATTCAGTCAATTGGGATGTGATCACTTGTTCATGGCACAAATTAAATAAAGTAGGGCACTAGTTTTAAGCTATGAGGGCCAGAGTCTTTACAGTTTGTATCTAAGAAATCATAATAGAACATTAAAATATATATTTAAAAAAAACATATAGATCATAACCGTAAGATAATTTTTTTGTATAACTATATAAGTATATCACAACCAAATAATATTTATTTGATGATCCATATATAAATGAATCTGATTATGTGATGTTTTTTAATTGTTTTGGGATATTACATCTTGTTTAATAATTTAATAATCTAATCTAGTATATGTCATAATTTATAAATGATACCTGACATTAGTAATGGGAACCTCACCAACTAACATAATCCAAAGCATAAGAGGGATCAAATAATTTATGGTTTTATGCCAATATTTTGAAGTTATCTTACCCAAAAATGTTCTCATCATATGAGGATATAATATCATGTGATAAAAATGAAAAGAAGAATTATATAATTGTTATGGATCCAGAGGGATGTATGATATTAATAGTAGATCTATGAAAAATATAAAATATTTAATGATAAAAAATAGGTATTTTCCAACATGTGATAATTTTGGAAGATAAAAATTGGTAATTGAATAAAAAGAATGATAATTTTCTACAAATGTTGACAGAATGATTACACATATTGTGATATCAAGGGTAAGGAAAAGATTTCAATATATAATTCTAAAAATATATGTTGATGGGACACTATGAAAATAAATTTCTCAAGATTATAAGAAATATAACAAAAAAGAAGATAATAGATCTTGTTCATGCTTATAATAATGGCATGGATAAAGTAGATTGATTTATATGAATGTGTTTGGATTAGAAAATTATGTTAGTTTATTATTATATAAATAATTAAATTGTTAGAATACTAATGAAATATGTACGGATTTTACTACAATACTTCTTCTTTAAGGAATTCAAGACATGTTATGAATAACACTACTAATCAAGAGAATTGACTTTTTGTTAGTTAGTATTCTTGAAAACACAAGTCTTGGGAATGATAACCTTAACTATTTTCTTAATACTGAGATACTAATAAAGATATATTTATGGGATATTATTGGTGACAATGAAGGTGGTTAGGTAGTTTGAGGATTATGTTTCAATATAATTATTAGATATTTGGATTTAATGAATATATTCAACAACATTATATTTTATTCTTGGAAGAATTAATATTTCATAGAGAATTAGAGGAGATTAAGGTATTGATATATATGGTATGTGATAAAATGATCCAAATTGTTAGAGAAAAACTTATTTTATTTTTTTTAGGAAATAAAGTGACCTTAATTTTAAATGTGTAGACATTGAATTTGGATGAATTTATTTTGAATTTGTATTAAAGTGACTACTTATGGAATGTTTTACATTTAACTTTGAGTAATGTTTGATTTATCCTATTGTATAACCTATTATATCCATTTTTGTTTTATAAAACATTTAAATGATGATGGAACAACTTGTGGATAGTATTATTCATAAAAGTGAATTAGTAATACATATTTTTCTTGACTATCCATCTCTATTTTTATAAAATTAAGTGTAGATAGATTGAATCACAAACATTTTATGAGATCATACTTATGATATTTAAATAAATTATGTATTATTTTTTTCTCAACTACTAATATATTTATATTAAAAGATTCCATCAACACAATGAAAAGTAATTTTTCATTAATGAACCTTTATATTGAAGGTAAAATTTCATATTGGCAGGATAAAATTTATTGAAGTAGTGGAGAATTTAAGGACCAAAACTATATTCAATGAAATTTCACTTCTTATAATTATATTTTATATAATTAATCACATTAAATCACATATATAAAAAAGAAAATAAAATGTTATTAATTGTGAATGGATGAAATAGTAGGTTTTTATAGAAATTAAAGAACCTATAACGATGGAATATTAACATGACAATTTGAATAAAAACACAACCATTAGGAGTAGAAATCAAGAAAATAGAATAGTATAATCTCATATGAATGTGTAAATTAATTTTTTTGTATCTTCTGAATGAAAATATGATATATTTATATCATGGAATAAGTTAATATATATTTTATAAATGATAAATTTTGAATTACTATTTTTAAAAAGAATAAATATTTATTTAAATTTCAATAAATAATATAAGGTTTTAAATAAATTATTTTCACAATGGAGGTTTGTGAATTAATATTTCTTTCTTATGATTATATGATAATTTTATGATACATTAATTACTTTTCTTAAGGATTCATAAAGGCATTGAAATTTTTAAAATTGGTATTTTTTAGTAGATGATGGTATTAATTAACATCAAAATTTATCATATTTATAAAATTATGTTATCAAAATGTATTAAATTCTACATTTCAAAATGTTTAAATTTTGTTAGGGATAATTGTTTGAAATTTTTGTAAAATATTGGAATTTTTGGGGAATAGTAAAAAAAATCTATAATATTACAAATTATAAGAAATAAATTATTTTTGAGTTATTATAGATATATAGGTGATGCAAGAAGCATTATAATGAACTGTAATTATTTCGTTATTGTAATATGTAATAGGAATCACCAATAATAATATTCTGGAACTGAAATAAAAACAACTGAATAAAATAATAAAATACGCCCCTTTCCCCCCACAAAAAATATCCCCATTCACCACCTCTTCTCCTCACATAACCAAATAATGAATCATGACTAATTATCTCCCAATCCAATTCCAATGTCTCTACCCTACTTCTAATTTAAATTGCCATAAATAAAAGAACGAGTACTATTTCACTATGAATGTTCTCTTGAAAAAGATGTTCAAGAGGTAAATTCCACTTTAGTTTTACTATAATTTCATTTCATTTCTTTTATATTGTTATCATCTAATAGTATCACCTTATCCAAGTTAAAATAAAAATATATTATATTATATATAATGTAATTTTATATCAGTAATCGATGTTCTATCATGAATCCTCTTCTTCTATCCCTTTTGTTCTAAAAATGAAAACATCGTCTGTGAGGTATCGATTGAGCATCACTATGGGTAATTATTGATAATTTTCTAATACCACCATCATGTCTTATTATAAAACCATTATAATAGTAAAATAATATTTTAAAATTATTATTAAAACATACTTACAATTCCATCCTAGTATATATACATATTATTAATTAATAAAACAAAACTAGTGCATGAAGATTGAAAACACACTAAAAATAATCGAAACGATTATCATTAATATAGTATCCAATGAATCAACCAAATAATTGTATAAATATTATATATAAAGCCATAGAAACTTCTATATATTATTTAGTAATATATTATTTTAATTATATAGTGATATTTTATTTTTACATGTTCGTAAATACTTTTATACAAGCGAACTGATTTTGAAAAAGCAAGGAAACACACACTCTAGAATATTGAAACTGAATATTATAAAATTTTAAAAATGACATAAACGAATATAATAGAAGTATAATAAATAAATTACATGTTAAATAAGTTAATAATTAAATTATTGATTAATCTAATTTAATTATCCCAAACATTATGCACAAGTGCATGATGCTTTCATATAAAAGTTATGGGTTTTCTCATATCACCATTATTTCTATGATATTTTTCATTATTCACCACTATACTATGTCTGGAATATATTTATATTAAAATATTATTTTTAATATCTTTATTATATTTATTTTCATGATAATAAATGTATAATTTTATTATCATTAATTTTAATGGGGAATACTGCTTGACTATTTACAAAGTAGTTAGAGAATATCCGTGAACCCTAAATTTTTTCCTAGTTTATGCTTTCACTCTTTTTACCCCAATGTAAATCGTAATTAATCATATTTATTACCCATATATTCAATTACTATATTCCAAAATTATATACATATCTAAAATTTTCATTCTTTGACAAGTAAATACATGTTTTTAAGGTTTTTTTCAATTACACTAGATAAAAAAACACATATTCAAGGGAACTTCTCAATTTACGACTTATTTTCAATACCACTAAATAATATGTTCTAATACACCAATATATTTATAAATTCACCATTTAAAATTAAATACTATCTAATTTCATTTATGTTTTTATTCAAATAATTATTCATTGGTCTTCGTTAAATGCTCAATTATATTTTCCTATAAAAAACACTAAAATGGATCATTTCAAAAAAATCATAAAGACTCTTCTTATATGTTTTTATATTTTTTAAAAAAATTAAAAATGAAAATTTTATTAATATTCATCAAATAAAATTTTCCTTTAGATTTTCTATTTTAGTGTTTATATTTTTACAATATGATTGTATTACAAATACAAATGATATTCTTAAAGAACCCCTCATTCCAAAGTAAAAAAATGATTTTTATCAAGAATTTTTCAATGATTTCATTTGATTATTATCATATATTTGAGAAATTTCTTATTAATATTATTATTAATTGAGATTGATCTCTTAAGATACCATTATCCATATTTTGTTCAATTTATTATTATTATTTTGATGGGGGATGTAATATCATGATCTCTTTCTCCATATTACTCTGAGTAGTTTATGGTAATGTTTATGGATTGGGGAAATTATTTTCACTTGATATTGTAGATTTAATAATAATTTATATGTTTATTATTCTTTATTTTTATCATATTATAAAATTAGTAAATTTAGGAAGTGGTAGGTTAGGCCTGCTATAGCCAATTGATTCATCAGTAGGTCTCATGATAGAAACTATAATTTGATTTTAATGAGGCTATAACCATTTATATAGAATTATTTGATGTGTCCTTGATGTTATTTTTATAATGACCAATATTTTTGATTCCCTCATTTTTGATAATATTTATTAATAATCGATTTGATTGTTTAACAAGTAGAATATCAATTGTTAAGAATGATTCTTATGCGTTTTTTATGGAGTTAGTAGGATAAGGTTTTATTGTAAACATAATATACTCAAATTTTTTTTGATTGAATGATTCTTGAATTATTCACCTAAAATTATTATTTATATTTATTTTTTATAGCTTTTTATTTATTTATTAACCTATGTAATCATCTATGATCACTTGTTGCTAATATTTTATTTCCCACATGATGCCATTGTGTATATTATGAATAACATGTCAAGAAAAACTAAGAGAATCAGGATGTTTCTAAAGGGTTTACTATTTTCAATTAAATTTCATGTTGAAATGTAATACATATAGTAGCATCTAGATTTCCAATGCTACTAAACTATTCATTCCATTGGGTTGTGATCACTTGTCCATAATACCAATGTAATAATGTAAGGCATTGCCACTTGGCAACATGGAATGGAGTCTTTATAGTTTGTATCAAAAAAGTGTAGTAGGAACATATGATAATAAATTTAGGAAATCATAGAGAACATAACCCAAAGATAGAAATTGAGGATTACTACAGAAGAACATCTCAACCAAACCACGTTTAAGATATAATTTATGCACAAATGTCTCAATTTATGTTATGTATTTCACTAGATTTGTGATGATACGTTATGTTTCATAATGATATGATCTAATATATTATATTTCATCATTTATTATTGGATTATCATAGAATGAATTAGAACCTTACCAATGAACATGGTGTAATGAGTAAGAAGGATAAAATATTATATTGTCTTATTACGATTTTTTATAGGGAATAAGTCTTCCAAAAAATCTAATGATATAAGGACATAGTATCATATTGTAATGATAACATGATATAATTCTCAATGTATTATAGATTCCGAGGTAAGAAAAATAAAATAATTATAACATGAAAAATATTAGTTAATGGAATGTATAAGAAGAAGTTTTTGCCTACATCTGATAATTTTTATAAGAAACACCCCAGTTCATTATTAAATTTAAGGGGAATTTACTATAGTTGTGAAGTGAAAGGCCAAAATTATTATTATTTCAAGGGTATCGAAATAATTTTAAATTTATAATCCTTCATCTATAAAGTGTTAAGACAATAAAAACTTCCATTACTCATGCATCAATGGAATTTAACCAAAAATAGATAATGGATTGTGGTAAACCTTCTCCTACAACCATGAATGAAGATGAACGATTATTATGGATGTGTTTGGATTCATGAATTATGTTACTTGATTGTTTTATCAATAACTCCATGGTTGATGGAATAACTAAATATATATGTATTGTACTTCAATAATTTTTCAATGAATTGTATGCATGTGATGAATAACACTAGAAATAAAGAGAAGTGATTAGGTTGTACATAGATATTATAGAAAACACATGACATGGGAATGATACCCCTAAATATATTTTTCATGTTGAGAAAATGAAAAATATATATTTATGGCATAATAGTGATTTCAATGAATGTGGTTAGTGATCTGGTAGTTTATGATATTCATGAATTATTATATATTTTATTTTAAGGAATATCTTCACAAAATATAGTTTTTACTCATTGAATAAATCATGTTTAATAATGGTTTATAGATGATTAATGTATTCATATATTTTGTATTTGAATATAAGAGCTACATAATTTGTCGAAATCTAATGTTATCTTGTTTTTCACAATATAGTGACATTCCTTCTAAATTTTTTGACTTTCAATTTCAAAAAATGTATTTTGAATTATTTAAAAGGTTACTACATATTGAATAGAATAATTTTAATATTGATTAATGTTTTATTTATCAAATCAGATAATTGTTGATAATTATTTTTCTATCATTAATTATTTAAATGGTGAATGAATGACTTTTGGATCTTATTATTAAATAAAATTCATGAGAATAATAATTTCTCTTGAATATCCATCTCCAAACATAAGAAATGAAGTGAAGATAGATCGACGAACAACAAAATAATTAAATTATTCTTTCAAAATTGAGCAAAATCGCGTATATTTATTCTCTCAATTGCATATTTATATATTAATAAAATTCATCTACTCTAGAAAAATGAATTTTCATGTATCGAACTTGGATTTTAAATGTATAATTTTAACATCCAAGGATGAAATGTATTGAATGAGGGGAGAATTTAAGGTTTCTAAAAATTTTCATCGAAATTTACCTTCTTATAATTATATTATACAATATATATCACATAAAATCACATTGACAACAAAAAAACATTATAAATAATGACTAAATTAAATAAGATGACTTTATATAAATTTAGTAAACTATACTGATATAATTCTAACCTAACCATCATAATACATATACAACCATTAAGAATAGTATTCATGCCACCATAATAGTAAAATAACTTAGGAATGTTTAAATAATATTTTGGGTTCTTCTAAAGGAAAATATTGTGTAATTATATATATGTATAAGTAAATGAATATTATAAAAATGATTAACTAATTATTGGTATTTTTGTAAAGCAGAAATATTTATTTAAAATTGTACAAATCATATTATTTTTTTAAAGAACAATTATATTCAAAAGATAAATTCATAAGTTAATATTTTTTTCTTCTGTGAGTAAGATAATTTTACATGACCTTAATTAATATTTAAAATCTTATTAAAATTATTAATAATTCTAAAATTGTTATTTCTTAAATAAATGAAGATTTTAAGTAAAAATGAAATTTCCCATATTTACAAAATTATTTTAATAAAATTGTGTAATTTTTTATAATCTATATTTCAAAATATGATTTGAGTTAACTTTTGATATTTTTCTAAAAGACTCATATTTGTTGTGAATAGTTAAATATGGATATTTACAGTAATTAACATTATAAGTAAATTAATGAATTTATGAGTCATTATTTATGTATGGATTATGTAAGAAACATTAGTTATAAATATGTAGATCTATTTACTTTATTAATTGATGGTAATTATCACTATTTTTAGTACTGAGCCAAATTAATAAACAAATGAATAAAATAATCAAAACACCCCACTCCTCATAATATAAATACCACCAATCACAGCCTATTATCCGTACACCATCAATGCCTTGAAACTTGTAAAACTTCATCAAAATACTAATTCCACATCTCTCCCCAATTTCTAGGATAGTTTTTCCCCAACATTAGAGTAACCCCATTTGTATAATGAGGTTCCCTAGGAGAATAAGTCCAGAGTTAAACTTCTCTTTCATTATCTTTAGTGTAATTTTCTTTTCTATCATTTTATTGTCTATACTCACCTCCAATTATCCATGTGACATGAAAAATACGGTATCATATGTATATTATACGTTTATTATATTAATGAATGATCCTTAATCAAAACACATCTCATGTCCCATTTTTTCTAAAAATAAACACCCTTGATGAGGTGCTAATTTATCACCTCCATCGATGATGGTAGTTCATTTTATAATTCCAACTTCATTTTTTGTCATAATAATATTATAATGGTTAAATAATAGTGTAAAATTTATATTAAAACTTATTTCATATACTTTAAATATTATATATTCACAATATTAATTAATAAAGCTAAACTACTGTGTATGTTGATAAAAAAAGCAAAATAATCCAGACAGTTATCAGAACTCTTTTACATAAAGAATCATCCACGTATCTAAAAATAGATTGATATATAAGACCATTTAAAATTAGATAACTAAATTATTAAAAACTAATTAAAAATTTAGGGATATATTCCCATTTTATGTAAACATTCATACTTGTATAATAGTGAACTGATCAATAAAAAAACATAGAAATGAACATTATTGAATGAAAAAATAAAAACATATAGCTTTTAAAAAGGAAAGAATTAACCTTATAAAATTATAATAAATAAAATTAATGTTTTATAAGTTATTAATTAAATTATTAATGAATCAAATTTCGTCATCGAGGACATTAATCAAAAATGAATAATACTTTCAAATGTAAGGTTGGGGTTTTCTCATCTGACATTTATTTTTGTAAGATATGAAATATTAAAAATTTATATTATGTGTGGTATATGTATAGTGATATTTGATTTAAAATATCATTAATACATTTATCTTCATTATAATCACATTCATATTGTATGATCATTAATTTTATGAGGCACAAATTTTTTCTATTAGCAATGGGGTAAGGGATTCTCTCCAAATATCATTTTCCCCCAGGCTACACATTCTTTGACATTACCCTAATTTAATTATTAACTTTAAATGTATAATCCACATAAATTATATTTTTAGGTTACTAATTTGGAGTATATATTAATTATTCTATCCTATATGAGTAAATACAAGGTTGATAGGGTTTTTTCAATTCATCCTGATATTAAAGCCCAATTAAAGGGAACATCCTAATTTCTTACACATTTTCATATACACATAATAATCTATTTACGAAAAAATAAATTAGTAAAATTATTCATTTTATAAAGAAAAATATCTAAGATGATTTATGGTTGTATGAAAAAAAATATTCATTTTCCTTCAATAAATACTCTTATATATTTTCTTTTAAACCACCCAGATGTTCCTCATTTCTAAAGATTTTTAAACTATTTTTTACTTGTTTTGACATTAGATAAATATATTAAGTATAAATATACATTTAATATTCCTAAAATATAACTAACCATCCCATTTATTTTCTAGGATATACATGTTTATTGTAATATTTTATGAAAAATTCAATTAATTTTCCAAATAAGGCTTCATTCAATAGTGAAATAGTATTTTTTTAAAGCATTTCTCAATGATTTTGATAGAGTTTCGTTATATACAACAATGAACTCTATTTAATAGTATTATTAATTGATATTAACATATTATTATACAATTGACCACATTTTATTCAATTTTTTGGATTATTTTGTCTATGGATCTACAATACTGATACAATTCACCATTTCACTATGAGTAGTTCATTGTTTTGTTTACTAATTTAGGAAATTGTTTTCAATTCGTACATTAGTTTCAATATGAATGTATATATTTATTATTCATCACCCCAATCATAGGAAGAATGCATTGGACATAATATAGGTCTGGTGTGTCCCTTTATATCCCCTCGATGCATCGGTTGGTCTCATGAGACAAAATAGACCGTCTGTTTGTTAAGGCCTTATAATAAACTTAATGTTTTAATGGAACTTTATTTAGTTATCTAACATTACATATTCCTTATAATTTTTTATGATGGCTAATTCTTTGTTTCATACCCTTATTATTCATCTAAATTTACACATTTTTGACTATTTTATTTTTTCCTATTACTCAAAGTTGAATATTATTGTTGACATACATAGATAATATAAAAGAATATGGATTTTTACAATGAAGTTACTAGGTTTTCTAACATTTCTCAGTTTAATGTAAAATTTATATATATATTTTTTTGTTTTCAAAAGCTACAAAACTATTTAGTCCTTTAGGATGTGATTTCTTGTAATTGTAACATTTTAATAATGTAACAGAAATGCTATAGGATACTGGGGTTATGGCCTATAAAATTTGTTTTAAAACAGGATTAGTAGGAACGTAGGAAAATATATTTAAAAGCAATTGTGGAACCTAACCATAAGATTAAATTTGATGATTTATATATAATAACATCCCAACCAAACATGTTTCTGAGACTTGATAAAGATAAGTGTTTCAATTTATTATAAATATGCTTTGGTATGATACATTACTTTTCCAATTGATATGATAAAATCTAGTATGTATCATCACATAAAAATGGAACCTCGTATAAGTAATGGGATCCTAGCTAATTAAAATGAACAAATGATTAATAAGATTCAAATATTCTATAACCTTATGAAAATATTTTGAAGGGAAAAAGTCTTCCTAACGTTCTCATAATTGGAGGGTAATGTAACATTTGCTAAAAAAGAAAAATATATATAATTATTTTGGATTTGGAGAGATGTATGAGAATAAAATTATAATTAGGATGAGGTTGGATACATTAATGAAGAGAACGGATCATTTGTGGACAAGTGATAATTTTGGATAGAAACAACTAGGTACATGCTTAAAAGAAATGTGAGTGGTCTAAAAATTGGGAGATAAAGGAGACAACGATTGTGATTTCAAGTGTAGGAAAATAGAGTATAATGTATAATTATATGACTTTAAGGTGATGAGACACTACAAAAATCAATGTATTCAGAATCAAAAATATTATACCCAAAAGAAGATAATGGATCATGATGATGCATATGTTACAACCACAGATGTTGTGGTGTGATTAATATAGTTTTTTGGATTCCATTATTATGTTATTGGATTCTTAAATCAATAATTAACTAGTTAAAAGAATAATGAAATATTTATATATTGTACATAAATAATTCTTCTTTAAGTAATTGGATGTATGTGATCAATTACATCTGTAATTAAGAGAAGTGATAATATTGTATGTTGGAATTCTTGAAAATAGATAACTTGGGAAAGATAACCATAAATATGTGATTAATATTTAAATAATAATAAATAGATGATTATTGGATAATATATGTGGCCAAGAAGATGGTTAGTGATCTTATGGTTTTTATTTTGATATAATTATTAGATATTTAGATTTCATGATTATATTCAACAAAATGACAGTTTACATTAGGAATAATGCGTGTTTCATAAAGGATTATTTGATATTAAAACATTAATATATTTTGTATCAGCCAATAATAACAGGATTATTTGGGGAAATTTTAAATTTTGTTTAATTTGGAAATATGATTAAATTCCTTCTAAATTTTTGGACATTAAATTTGAAAAAAATTAGTTTCAATTAGTCTTAATGTTATTACTTACAGAATGATTTATGTTTAACAGTTTTTTATATAGAATTTATAATATTGTAAAAATAGTAATAACTATTATGTATTTTGAAAACATTTGAAGGCTAATGTAATGACTAGTAGATATTATGATCTATAAAAGTGCTTCAAACATACAAATTTTTGTTGAATATCATGAAATACATTTATGAAATTATATGGAGATAGATCAAAGAAAAACAAAATAATGAGATTGTGCTTAATATATGGGAAAAATAAAGTGAGTTATTTCTCAAGTTCCTATATTTTTATTGAAATAATCACTGAACTCTTGGAAAATGGATTTTCATGTACCAAATTTTTATTTTCAATTTAAAATTTGATATTTTGAATCCTAAATTTAATAAAGCAGGGGATAATTTAATTCTGAATATCTTAGTGGTGTAACATCCCTTATTATAATTAATTTATATAGTATAAATATAATTAAATCACACAGAGAACATAATAAAAAATATACAAGTGAAGAATTAATGAATTTAAAGGTATTTATTCAAATTAATGAACCTATACCGATGGAATAGTAAGTTTTCCATCAGAATATTAATATGACCATTAGGAATACTAATATGGATAATAAAATATTAACCCCACATATTTCACTACAAATAAAATTTTGATATCTTATATATGAAAATTTATATATTTATATCTTGGTATAAGTAAATGAATATTTTTCAAAAAGGTAAATTAATTGTCATTATTTTGGTAAGGCATAAATGTTTATTAAAACATTAAATGTAATAAAAAAATTTAAAAGAGAATTTATTTTAAAAATTAAAATCATAAATTAATTATTTATTTTTTTATGATTATATAACAATTTAATGACACCTTGGTTAATTTTTATTTTTTATATAAAAATAGTTACAAATTTTAAATTTATAATTTTTTTGAACAAATGATGAGTTTAATTAGAAATGAAATATATAATATTTTGAAATTATATTCAAGACAGGAAGCCAATTTCATAACTCAACACATCAATAAATGGTTAGGGTTAATTTTTGGGAAATTTCTAAAATAGTTGAATTTTTTAAATAGTATAATATGATTATTTATCATTTTAAAAATTATAAATATATAGATGAATTTTTGAGTCATTATTTATGTATATATGATGTGAGAATTATTATATAAAAATATGCTTTTATATTTTCTATATTTAGACATGGGAATCATCACAACCGATATTCTATATCTAGAATAGTAAACAAATGAATAAAATAATAAAAAACATCTATCTCCTCCAAATATAAATACCACCCCTTACAAGATCTTCCCTTTAAACTATAAAATCATTGTGGATTTTACGCTTTATTCCCAATACTCTTATAATTATTCATTCTCATTTCCATGAGCCTTCGGTCTCAATAAAATATGAAACCAAATTTCCTTTAGGAGGTTCTAAGGATGATGATGTTTAGGGGAAAATCCTATTTTATTTTCATTTTATATAACTTAATTAAATTTTTATTTATCTAAAACATATCGAACCTTAAGCATGTTACTTTTTAATTATATATTATTATATACATTATAGTGTTATCTTGTTAATCTAATATCCATCATCAATCCTCTTATCACCTATATTTTGTTTTGTAAAATTAAACATCTATCGTGATGTGCTGATTCAAAACCATCATGATGATCCAATTCCTCCTTCAAGAATAAACATAAAACCACTATAATGGTTAGAAATATTGTAAAATTAATATTACATGTCTAGTAGAATACTAGAACCAATACTTATAATATTAATACATAAAAAACTAGTGCATGATTATAAAAAAACAAAAATAATGCAAACGATTATCATCTACATTTTATTTAATGAATCATCCACATATCTAGAAACAATTATTATATAAGTCCTTTTAAACATCAATAATATCATTAATATAAATAAAATTTTAATTTTGTGGAGTTAATCCATGTTTAACTGATCTTCCATAAATATATAAAGGCGAACTGAAAGATAAGAACCAAAGAAATGAACACTCTTGAATGAAGAAATTGAAACATACAACTCATCATGAAATCCAGAAAGAAAAATAAAAAATTTAAAGTAAAGAAAAATATATTTTTAATAAGTAATGAATTAAATTATTAATTAATATAATTTCAGTATCCTTATCATTATGCACAAGTGGGGAATTATTTCCCACATAAGGTATGGCATTTATGATCTAAACATTATTTCACTGATATATTCCTTCGTCACCATTATTTCATGTTTTTGCGGTATGTATACTACCCTTTGATTTATGATATAATGAATCTATTTATCTTCATATTGAAAAATTTATTATTTTATGATCATTAATTTTATTGGACATATATTTTTACTATTTGTAGAGTAGTAATATATTCCCCCCAAACCTCAATTTTTTCTTTCAGGGAAGGCTTTCTTTCTCTCTTTCCCAATGTAATTCGTAATTATTCATATTTACCTACAATAAATTTTTTGTACGCATTAATAAAATATTCAACTAGATCAATCCTTCGTTATTTTATGTGGATATAAATGAATTATAAGGTTCCTTTCTCTATTCATACATATAAGAAATTGTTATTAAATTGAAATTATAATATTTTTACTAGTATTCATGGTCACTCAATAATTTATTTTAATCCTATAATATTTATATAAAATAACTATTCTTATCAAGAAATAAAATTTTAGTTAATTTTTGTTTTTGTGAAATCAATTATTCTATTTCCGTCTTTAATGTCTCTTTTATATTTTCCCTTAAATAGCTCTTATGTGGTTCATTTCTAATGTTTCTTAAAAACTCTTTTAGCATTTTTTCACTTCAGTTTAAAATAATCAATATAAATATTTGTTTGATATTAATAAAAAAAAATTTTAATTAAATTTTATTTTCTAGGATATATATTTTTAAAATATTATTTTATGACAAATATAAATATTTTTCATAAAATTACTCTACTTTCTAATGTTAAAAATGTTATTTTTCACCATAATATCTCAATTATTTTAATTGATTTTTTCAACTATTTCAAAAAAAAAATCTATTGAATCTAATAATTAAATGATATTGATCACTTATGATACCATTTATCATATTTTATGGAATGGTTTATGATTATTTAGTCAGGGGGTGTACTATATTGATACCAATCACCATATTACTCCAAGTAGTTTGAGATTAAATCTAATTATTTAGGAAATTAGTTAAAATTCATATGATAGATTCAATATGAACGTATGTGTTGATATTTTATCACCTATATCATATAACGAATTCATTAGACTTAATAAGATTCTATTGTAACACCCCAAGCTTCCACGGTACGCTTCTTTTGGAATAATAATACTATAGCGTGTGTTGTATGCAACTTCGTGTTCTAACACACACCACAAATAATCAAACTAGCCATTATGAATAGTAATAACCACTTTTTGAAAATTTATAAATTTTATCTTTCAAAATGGACTATATTTTTGGATTTGGAATATCGAAATTAGATTTGGGTGAATTTTCAGTATTTTTCTGAAAACATTCATTTTTTAATGAAAAATGGAAATTACTATTTTTAATTAAAAACAACATTATTAATAAAAATAATTAATAGTAATAAATTATGCATTTGAGAGGTTTTAAAGTATATTTAGAATATATTTTTACCATTTAAAATAATTTTGGTCATTGGACATAATTTCCCATTTAAACCGGACAAAAACAAGTGTCAATCTTTTGATAGTTATTATTTCTTAAAAACACGCTTTTTGTTTTGATAATGGGAATTAATTTTAAATTAATTTCTTCCACTTCTGTGTTTTGAATTTAGAAATATGGATTAAATATTTGGAATCAGGATGTCCAAATCATGTAAATAGATAACTTTTATTTTTAGACATTTTGAATAATTAATTCGTTTAATAATTTATTTACCATGGTTAAAGGGTAAATCCGGTAGATAAGGGTAACAAAATAATATTATAATAATAATAGATATCCTTAAAATGTTTCCTAAACCTATTGGTTAATACATGTCCAACCATGGGCATCATTGGGTCGATTTTGGGACCCCATGGATCCACTTGAAAGTGATAATGACACTATATATTAATCAAGTTAAAGTAAATACAAAAATGACATAAGCATATATCTTTCAGAAAAACAATTTTCACATAGGGTTATATATGTTTTATTTTATACTTTAAATTTTCTTTAGAGAGATAAAAATATTTACTACATAATGGTATTTTATTTAAAATTTTTAGACATTGAATAATTAAATTTATTTATGAAACAATAATGATGCAGTATTTTCTTTATTAATGAAAGAATCAAATAATTAGTAATATAAAAGTTAAAATAAATATAATTTTAATGTTTTGATGCCATCCACGAATATTATTGGTTAATATTACGTTTTAGGATTTCTTAAAAGAATTTTATTCGAATCAATAAAGTTGTTATGACTTTAACAAAAATTAATTATTGAATAGTGTCAAAATTGACATAAATGAGTTTTTAAAACAAATATTATATTATTAATTGATATTATATTCATTAAAATCTATTATTCATAAAAGGGACTTATATACTGATATTTTTATCATTAATTGAACACTTGGGGGTATCCTGTATGTATATAGTATTCATATTAACTATATAATATAAAAATACAAAGTGACATGGTAAATGTCAAACTAATTAACTAAGAGCTAAAACTAAAATATAAGGTTAATATAATGACCCAAACCTATCTAAAATCTACTAGATGAAAGGATTTAGACCCATCCCCGCCTTATACTTTGAATAATTCACTTTAGAGACATTAGAAACCGAATATGAATTTATTATTAAATAGTAATTTATGTTTTTCCTAAAGAGCCCCTCCTCCCCCTTATAAAAGGACACCACTTCTATCCAATTATTCACACCTTCAAAGCCTATTGGATCAGCCAAGCCTGCCCAATTATTCTCTAAACTTCCCTCACTTCAATCTAGAGGTTTTATTTTGATCATAAAGCCAACCCAAGAAGCCCTTTTGATCAAATCAAATGGAAGAACCCGAAGAAGAGGTAATGTTTTCACCACTCTCTTTCATGTTCCTTTATTATTCAACATATTCTTTATTTGTTATTTCCATTATAAAAAATAACTCCAGAATATTATATATACGTTTATGTTATTATAAATATGGTACAACCATATTCATTATTTTATCCATCCTTTGAATGACGTGTCACCATACGTGTGTACGTACGACCTACCGTCTCCACATCGTGTTTTAATTGTTATTCAATACATTATTATTTAGATGGGTATAATAATTATGTGTAATTTAATTAAATAATTAATATAAAATTATAAGGACTATGTATATATGATTTACCATCTAATTACAGATTATTTTAATATCAAAATAATGATATTATCACTCGTGCGTACGTACGGACTACCGTCACCACGAAGGCGATGAGATTCATTCCCCATCATATCCATTCAAGTATAATTCCCATTTGATGATTAAAAATAATTTTTAAGGACTTTATATCATTCTGTATATTAATAAGATACAAACTACCCATGACAAACATTACTCATGTAACAAAACATATAAAAGAAAATGAGTAAGTTAAACGCCGAAACGAGGATAATACTAAGATATTATTAACAAAGAAATGTTAAAAGAAAATATATGATATTAATGTATATGATCATTTTATAATAAAAAAATTTATTTCACCATTATACTAGAGTCTAACCTACCCTCGTCCAAGGAAAAAGTACAAAGTAAGGGGTTTCTTATCTCACTTTTAATTCTATGAGATTTCCATTATTCACCACTTATTTATTCCATTTGGTGTGTGTACTGCCCATGATTGTATTCATTGTGTAATATACCTTAATTTTTGGATATTAACATCATCATTGTCTGATCCTTCTTTAATGGGTGTATGTTTTGTAAGTTAGCAAATTGATAAGGGAATTTGAAATTTCAATTTCCACTCATTCAGCTTTACGCGTAATTCATTGATTATTTTACTCCAAGATTAGGTGTGGAATCACTATTAATTTGTTTATGTATTAATTTACACTCCCCTTTCTATGGATATAATTTTTATACACATAATCACTCCATTGATAAACTCCCAAGTCATCGATATGAACATGATAAGTGTAATTTTAACTCATGGTCCATTTGTTGAGTTAAATATCCAATTCATTGGTGTTGTTTTCAAAAGAATATGTGTAAACGTACTCTGATTGATTTACACATAATATCAAATCATATTGAGTGTATTTATATTTTTCACACATAATTATGTCATTGATTTATCCTTAACATAAGGATACGGTCTTTATAAGAGATTTCATCTCAATTTAGATTCCATTGAGACTTCTTTGTTGTTAAACACCAATTCACTTTTATATGGTGTATATAATGTACTTTGACATAGAATATCATGAATCCATATATTCTCATGATATTACAATGTTTTGATTACCTCAATTATTTTTATTCATGTGTCTTTCTTTTGGTTAAAAACACTAACTAAAATATCATTTTAAAATGTTTTAATGATTTATTATTCTAAATCATTCTCATTAATGTCCATGTTTTAAAAATGATTTCAGGGATTTATTTATATGGACATTAAAGTTTTCAAATAAATGTTCCTTTTATAGTATCAATGAGGTATGGGAAACTTTAATTCAAAAATCTATTTTAAATGGTTTCTTGACAAATAGTGTGACTTTTTGATGTTTTCAAGAAAATGGGGGATATTTTTCTCAATAGTTTGATGATTATTTTAATCTATGTCGATATCCTTCATTATTCTCGATTGAGGTTAATCTATTACTATAAAACCTTCCATATTGTATTGAATGTGTTTTGTTTGATTTTGGATATGATATTTTTATACCATTCAAGTTTTATGGAGAAAGTATTTACATTTCGTATGATACTTTTAATATGAATGTTTATGTTATGTTTAAACCTATTCATATGAGAAATGAATTGGACTTTATAAGTGACGGGTGGAGCCCTCTATATCTATTCGATGCATCGTTTGGTCTCATGAGACAAATTAGGGTCTTGGCCTGAGGCCTTGATAAAATCTTATTTCTAGTCCGGGCATGAGGCCTTGGATATGTGGTTATGATAGTCTAGCATTATGCATTCCATCATTATGAAAGTGGTTATTGATATTTCATGTGATTATTATACTAGTAGAATATCCATGTGAATAAGTAAATGGAATTATATCATTTTTTTTTCATTATTATGCTGAAGTTCATGTTTAAAAGGCTTTTTTTTAGTTATAATTTTCCTTAAATGCTTATACATATTTATGAAAGTTTCTGCTATATTGTTATCTTTATTGGGAAATTGATCTCACCTTTTTCTATGTTTTTTTTCCTAGGATGTGAAGATGAATTTTATGAATGACCTATAGGGATAATATAATTGGATATGTGTGTAGAGACAAGATGTCGTTGTAGTTTTCAATTTATGATGTAATTTAAACTTTACGAATGTATCTAGTTTTTCAAAGGTTACTAAAATAATTGGTCTTTCGATACATGATACTTTGTGATCACGCCAATGTTATGTAATAATGCACTGACTCTAGGTAACTGGGGTCAGGGCGTTAACGTTGGTATCAGAGTAAGTTTAGTACAAACCTTGGAAACTAGATTTAGATAAACTCTGATTAGAGAACATAGCTCTCAGATAGAATTTGAGGATTAGTACAGAAGAACATCATAGAATATTGGTATTTTATAGACTTTGTGAGTTTTCCATGAAATACATCCCTGACTGGATATGGTCTGGTAGAGGTGGCTCTGGCACAGATGTACCAAGGGGTAAAACCCAAAAACACCAATTTGAGCTACACTCGAACGGGAACTAGTGAACGACAATGGGCCTTGGTTAATCCTGTGGTGTTTCAAATTGATAATATGGTCTCATGATATGCTCTAAATGATTTTATGACTACTATTAATCACAGAATGCTTTCTGGTTTGAGTCAATGGCTGGAGTCCAAGGAAGTCATAATAACTTTGAGAATGATGTACCAGGTGGGAACGATGGTGGAAATGAGAAACAAAATGGGATGTTAATAGGCATAAAATATATCATGGTCATGCCAAATCAATTTTCGAAAAATATGATCAATATCATATATATTATCCAACTCTCGGACTCAACAAAGAATAGAAATGTGATAAATGATAAGAGCTCCCGCAGTGGAGAATGTAGAGAAAAGAATCCTAAATTTCCATCATGCAGGAAATGTGGAAGGAGACACCCAGGAAAGTGTCTCAAAGGAACAAGGAAATTCTTTACTTGTGGGAAAGAAGGACATAAACTGAAGAATTGCCGAGGAAAATGTAATTTAATATGGATTAAGATAAAAATGGTCCCAAGAATCCATTTACAGTAATTTGTCGTAAATTTAGGGGACCTGGCAATTACCTAAGTGAATTACCTATTTTTTAGGATATTTTCTTGGTCAAATAAGAAACTATGTGGAAATAAATGGTTCATGAAATGTTTAAAAGTATTAGTGCTCCTTATTCATGGGATTACATGGGAATAATTTTCTCTTGTATTTCTAACCACATAGTTTTCTATGTGAGAATGACATTTGAGGAAGTCATATCATTTCCTTTGTGGATATAGTTATAAATAACCATTTGGTTTTATATGATCATTAGGTTTGAGGAAATTACAAGTTATTATATTTTGGTATGAAAATGAAAGGTATGAGAAAATATTTCTGGTTAAAATTATGTTATGGTTATTTTGAGGAATTTATCTCATTTTGGAAATGTTATAAAATAAATTTTTTGAAAATGGACAACACGTAGACCGTGCGACAACCTGTCATGTCAGACAAAGCGGTGGGAATCGAATGTACAACCAATGTGTGATTGGGATTTATTTCCTACCACTGGACTATGTGAATTCCCTGGTTAGTGTGACTAATTATTTTTAGTTAAATGATTTTATTGATCAATAATTAGTTGATTTGGGTTATTAATTTATTATCAAATGAATACCCTTAGTATAGGAAAATGACTTGGTGATTAAGTGATAAATGTTTTTTTGGAATATGTTCGCTTTGTTGGGAACACTATATTCCCAAGGAAAATAGAATACTATGGGGTTTTATTTTAGTATTAATGGTGTATTTTTATCTATGTTTTTATTGTGGATTTATAGTGATTTGGGTTATTTATGGAAATGATTAACCTATAATAGAGAATACGTGATTAGGTTAATTACTTTTATGTATTTTACTTTAAGAGTAATTGATGTCATTGGGAGATACAATTTAACATGGAAGACTAAATAACCAAATTCTTCTTTGTTTTTGGTTTCACTATTAGTTTGTATTATGTTGAAGGATTTTAAGGACAATTTTTTATTGAATGTTGTATATTTAACTTTGGTATATTTATTATAGAAATTAAGATTAGAGTTTCTTTCTCTAAATGAATATCCTGTTGGGGGATCATAAGATCTTGTTCTAACCATTTTGGTTTTGGTTAATCTCTAAAGATAAGGTAAATATATAGTTTATTCTTCGTGGGTCATGTGATTCTATTGAATTTTATTATAGCTCTTCTAGTGTTACCAAGTCTTCTTGAATACTCAACATTTTAAAAAAATGTTTTAGGGGTGGAAATTTATAAAAGAATAAAACTATACTTGAAAAGTCAGTATATCTCTTTTTTTTCATATTCAATATCAAGAATGAATTCCCCATCATTATGTAATGTAACTTAAAACAAAAAAAAATGTAGCCCGATTACTTTTTCTACTGGGAAACTAATGATCGTTTGTCCCATCACATGTTTGTGGTTTTCTTGTTGTTAACTTTCTCTTGATCATGTTTTCTACCCCCTCCATCAGAACTTTACACTTAGTTTATCATCCATATCCTTGTTTTTCTACGTAGACTCCTAGTATAGGTTATCATGGGAGACCTTTTTACTTCTCCTTCTATCTTTAAAAGTGATGGTTTTATCTGCAGTTTTCCCATGTGGGAAATGACATTATATTCCAAAGAAAAATTTTAAAAATTGATAGGATGAAATTTATTGATGGAGGGGATAAGGTACCACCCCATGCTTCTACGGTACCCTTCTCTTTGAATAATATAGTAGCGTGTGTTGTATGCGTATTCTAGTTCTAACATACACTACAACTAATCAAACTAGCCATTATGATTTGTAATACCCACTTTTTGAAGTTTTTATACATTTTATCATTCAAAATGGACATCATTTTTGGATTTTTAATATTTAAATTAGCTTAAGAATAATGTTTGGTATTTTTCTGAAAACATACAATTTTTTATAAATAGTTAAAATCACTATATTTTAATTAAAAACAACTCGATTGATCGAAATAATTAAAAGTGATAAATTATGATTTTGAGTGGTTTTAAAGTATATTTATAAAATATTTTTACCATTTAATACAATTTTGGTAATTGGAAGTAATTTCACATTTAAACCGGACATAAACAAGTGTCAATCTTTTTATAGTTATTATTTTATAAAAACACGCTTTTTGTTTTTACAGCAGGAATTCATTTTAAATTTATTTCTGCCACTTCTGTATTTTGAATTTAGAAAAATGGATTCCATATTTGAAATCATGATGTCTAAATTGTGTAAATAGGTAACTTTTATTTTTATACATTTTGAATAATTACTTCGATAAATAATTTATTTACCATGGTTAAAGGGTAAATCCGGTAAATAAGGGTAACCAAATTATATTATTATTATAATAAATTACCCTAAAATGTGTCCTAAACTTATTGGTTGATACATGTTCGATAATGGCCATCTTTGGGTCGATTTTGGGACCCCATGGATCCATTAGTAAGTGATAGTGACACTTTATATTAATTAAGATAATGTAAATACAAAAATGACATAAGCATATATCTTTTACAAAATCAATTTTTACATAGGGTTGTGTATGTTTTCATTTCATCTATAAATATTAATTATAAATATAAAACTATTTCCTAAATAATGGTATTTTATTTATATTTTTTAGATATTGAATAATTAAATTTATTTAGGACACAATAATGATGCAGTATTTTTCTTATTAATGAAAGAATCAAATAATTAGTATTATAAAAGTTAAAATAAATATACTTTGAATGTTTTGATGCCATCCACGAATTTTATTTTTTAATATTACATGTTAGGATTGATTAAAGTAATTTTATTCGAATTAATAAAGTTTATATGAAATTAAAGAAAATCAATTATTATATAGTGTCAAAATTGAAATAAATGAGTTTTTTTAAAAAAAATATTATATTATTAAATGATATTCTATTCCTAAAAATATATGGTTTACAAAAAGAATTATATCATGATAGATGTATCATTAATGGACCACTTGGGAGTCTCTTGGATGTATATAGTATGTTTATTAGCTATATTATATAAAAATACAAATTGACATTGTAAATGTCAAGCTAATTAACTAAGAGTTAAAACGAAAGGATAAGGTTAATATGATGACACAAACCTATCTAAAATCTATTTATTGAAAGGATTTAGACCCATCCCCACCATATAATTTGAATAATCCACTTATCAGCCATTAAAAACTAAATATGAATTTATTATAAAATAATACTTTATGTTTTTTCTAAAGAGCCCCTCTTACCCCTTATAAAAGGACACCAATTCTAACCAATTCTTCACACCTTCAAAGCCTTTTGATTCGGCCAACCCCTACCCAATTATTCTCTCATATTCCCTCACTTCAAACTAGAGGCCTTATTTTGATCAGAAAGCCAACCTAATGACCCCTTTTGATCAAATAAAAAGGAATAACCTGAAGAAGAGGTAATGTTTTCACCACCCCCTTTCAGGTTCCTTTCATCTTCAACTTCTTCTTTCATGGTTATTTACATTCTAAAATAATAACTACATTATCTTCTATATACTATGATGTTATTATAAATATGGTATATTCTATATACTAGATGATAAAATATCATATATTATATTAATGTATATGATCATTGTATAATTAAATAAAAATTATTTCACCATTATACAAGAGTCTAACATACCCTCGACCAAGGAAAAAGTACAAAGTAAGGGGTTTCTTATCTCACTATTAATTCCGTTAGATTTCCATTTTCACCACATATTTATTGCATGTGGTGTGTGTAATGCCCATGATTGTATTCATTGTGTAATATACTTTAATTTATGTATATTTACATCATCATTGTATGATCCTTCTTTCATGGGTGTATGTTTCTTAAGTTACCAAATCGATAAGGGGATTTAAAATGTCAATTTCCACTCATTCTTCTTTACGCATACATCATTGATTATTTTACTCCAAGATTATGTGTGGAGTCACAATTAATTTTCTTATGTCATAATTTCTCCTCCACATTCTATGGATTTACTTTTTATACACATAATCACTCCATTGATAAACTCTTAAGTCATCGATATGAACTTGATAAGAGTAATTTTAACTCAATCTCCATTCGTTGAGTTAAATATCCATTTCATTGGGGGTTGTTTTTACAAGAATACCTGTTAATGCCCTCTTATTGATTTACACCGAATATCCAATCATATTGAGTGTATTTATATTTGTCACACATAATTATGTCACTGATTTATCTTTAACCTAAAGATACAGTCTTGATAAGAGATTTCATCTCAATTTAAATTCC
Source organism: Viscum album (assembly GCA_963277665.1). Taxonomy (NCBI): domain Eukaryota; kingdom Viridiplantae; phylum Streptophyta; class Magnoliopsida; order Santalales; family Viscaceae; genus Viscum; species Viscum album. Next base: position 1,731,836,553 of record OY728161.1, on the reverse strand, counting down.
ATTTAGACTTCTTTGTTCTTATACACCAATTCACTTTTTTATGGTGTATATAATGTACTTTGACATAGTATATCATGAATACCTATATTATCATGATATTAAAATGTTTTTATTACCTCAATTATTTGTATTCATGTGTCCCTCTTTTGGTTAGGAACTCTAACTAAAATATCAATTTAAAATGATTTAAAGATTTATTATTCTAAATTATTCTCATTAATGTCTATGTTTTGAAAATTATTTCAGGGATTTATTTATATGGCAATTATATTTTTCAAATAAAAATTTCTTTTAAAAGTTTCAATGTGGTATGGGAAACTTTGATTCAAAAATCTATTTTAAAAGGCTTCTAAAAAATTAATGTTCCTTTTAAATGTTTTCAAGAAAAGGGGGGATATTTCTCTCAATAGTTTGATGATTATTTTAATCTATGTCGATATCCTTAATTATTCTCGATTGAGGTTAATCTGTTACAATAAAACCTTCCATATTGTATTGAATGATTTATGTTTGACTGTGGATGTGCTATTTTTATACCAGTCATGGTTTATTGAAAATGTATTTACATTTCGTATGATAGTTTTAATACGAATGTGTATGTGATGTTTAAACTTGTTCATATGAGGAATGCATTGGAATTACTAAGTGATGAGTGGATCCCTATATAGCTCCTCGATGCATCGTTAGGTCTCATGAGATAAACTAGTGTCTTGTCATGAGGCCTTGACAAAATCTAATTTATAGTCCTCGCATGAGGCCTTGGCTACATGGTTATAATAGTCTAGCATTATGCATTCTATCATTATGAAAGTGGTTATTGATATTTCATGTTATTATTTGACTAATAGAATATCAATGTAAATAAGTAAATTGAATTATTTCATTTTTTTCATATTATGCTGAAGTTCAAGCTTAAAAGGATTTTGTTTTAGTTATACATTGCCTTAAATGTTTATACTTATTTATGAAAGATTCCACTATATTTCTACACTTACTGGGAATTTGAGATCACAAATTTCTATGTTTTATTTTTCCCAGGATGTGAAGAAGTATTTTATGAATGACCTACAGGGATAGTATAAGGGGATATGAGTGTGGAGACAAGATGTTGTTGTAGTTTTCACTTTATGATGTAATGTAAACAATACAAATATTTCTAGTTATTCCATGGCTACTAAAATAATCAGTATTTTGAGACTTGATAATTTGTGATCATCCAAATGTTATGTAATAATGCACCGACTCTGGGTAAATGGGTTCAGTGGGTTACATCGGTAGGGAATGACTATAGCCCCTCAATACAACGATATCTCCCATGAGACCAAATAAACTATGTTTGGTCTATGGCCTTACCCATTTATTTAAGATTTTTTACTGAGGCCTTGATTGTATATTTATGATATCAAACATTATTCATTACCACATTATGATATTATTTATTAATAATCCATGTCACAGTTTGTGTAGAATAATATTAACGTTTAAGTATCATTCTTATGAATTTACTTTTATGACATTATTTGGAAGAGATTTTATTATTTCAATATTATGCTTGTGACAATGTTTTAATGGAATTTTTTTAAGTTAATAATCATTCATTCTTGTTTATGATTATTTGGGAAGTATTCTAATGTATTTCTTACCATTACATTGCATCTAAGCTCACCACTTTCAATTGATTTATTTTTTCCTAGGATTACAATATGTATATTATGATTTACATGTAAGGATAATATAAATGAATTGACATGCTTGTAAAAAATTTATTATGTTATATTAAATTTTAATTATTAAAATAATATATATGTTTGTATATGGGATTATAATACTATGAAACAATTATGTCCTTTAGGATGTGATAGTTGTTCATAGTATCAGTGTTATAAAGTTTGGCAGCAACTATGGGCTACTAGGGTCAGGGTATTTACATTAATCATTTTTCTAAAACAATAACACATAATAAACATAGTTTTTTACTCCCATGATCATCTTGGAAAATATTCTCACAATACACCACTCTTCAATAGATTCGTTCATGTCTTAAAAAAGTAATTTAATGCTCATTGCATTAGAAACCACATTATCATTCACATGATTATTAGACAGATTAAAATTGTATGTATTAAGATACTCAACCAAACATATCTATTGAATTTTCATATCCCTCTGATTAAAAATATATATCATTAAATTTTTGTGTCAATATACATTAAACCACTCCCCATGTAAGTAGTGATGAGTTCTTTTGAGTTGATCAACTACCATGACCTACATAAGATCATTGGTAAGGTTTTTATTTTCAAATGGTAATTGGTTGAAAGATCCGTAAGACTCCAAATGTTTCCTATACATCACAAAACTCATCTCTGTAATGATGAATCATATAAAACACCATTACCCAGACAAATATTTGTAAGATTCAACCCATGATTTAGAATTCAAATGCACCATAAATTCCTAAAAATATATATGAAGGTTGTCAATCTACTAAACAATTACACCATTATGGGTTAAATATATCATAATTGAATTAATCATTGAAAAAACCCTAATGAATAACATTTATTTTCCATCCATCCCAATAAGATTTAAGATCGCAAAGTTATTTCTGGGATGATGTTTAGATATAAATGACTGTAACATTTTTTTATTTACTAAGATGCCCCTATCAGATATAAAATTTTATTCAAAAAACCATAAGATACATTTTTTAATCTTACCACTCAAGATATGTTCCCTTATGGTTCTAAGAATGAAATCAAAATTGTCCATGTTATCCATGTAATATATGGTTGGAACCAGAATTTCATCCACAAACATTACAACTAAAGATTATAAGAACTGATTAATGATATAGTTTATAAACCCCTAAACACCAAAAGAGTATTACTGAGAAACAATTTCATAACCAGATACATGAAATTACCTTAACAGCTTCATAACATTACTTTATGTAAATCCTATTCTCAAACTCTCCACCAGTGGTACCTTGTAAAAAGATCAATCATATGAAACAAATTATCTGCTAAATAATGATCAAACTAATAATCAATCCTCGAAATGAGAAATTTATGGTTGACATTAATTTAATTTATCTTTCGACATTCAATGATAATTTTGAGGCTCTTATCAGACTTCATAAAAAATTGGGCATGTTTTGGCGATGGTAACATTCTTGTTTAATTAAAGCCCTTATCCATAAGGTCCTAAATTTCAACCCTATTCTTTACTAACTTATAAGTCTCCATTGGTTTGGATGAAATATAAATGCGCATCATATTTGGTAGAAGATTTATTGTAAAATCATCTTATCGTTGAATTGGTAAACCATAAAAATGCATATAAAGACCTCATGGTATGAACAGACCACTATCTGAGGTTTACATCCCAAAATTGGGTTAATTACTTATAGGAACATTTCCAATAACTGACATGAGATCACCCTAGAATAAGAAAATTGAGTCCCCACTCTGACAGACAATGAATTCCACTCTGTTTAAAAGACTTGTATAATTTCATCAAAAGTAAAAAAACTAAACATGATTAAGATTATAGTTATATTTGGAAATTCAAACATATCATCCAATATATGAAAAAAAACCATGTTTATGAAGTCTTGTTTAAGATTTATGAATCCTCACTCCACCTCATGTTCAACTATTGTCACACTACAAGTGGAATATTTGAAACCTTTTATAGACTTATTTTATTATATAACAAAATGTTCCAAAAAGAAACAAATTATATATGAATTTATTTCCACCACTTCATGTACATTTGATGATAAAAATGACTAGTTATGTCCGATATCAAATAAATCTAGCACCATAGAAGTTGGAATAAAAACCAGACCTTTAATAGTAACTGGACCTGATTTATATTCCTATTGTATATACTACACCATATAAATATGTTTAATCTCTACTATTATATATATTTATAATATTCACTAACAATCCCTTGAGGTGGGTAAAATCACCACAACCTTTGGGAGAAACAATACATACATACTACCATTTTATGAGAGTGGATCCAATATTACTACCTTGGGATATCCATTCACAAAAAAACCATAGAATGATATAATTTTTTATAATTATAAAAATTGATGGGAGTTTCTATAAAATTTTTATTCGTATGACTAGTCTATATACACTAATAAAAAACATCCTACTACTATCCTGATAATTCAAACAAAATTATTCTTGAAGAACTATGATTACCTTGAAACTTCTTTGTCTGGATAGATGTTACACCTGGGATAACAATAGTACCAAATGAATCACCATCAAAAACTATTTCACTTTTTTTTCTGACCTCTCCAAATATTCCTTATCGAATACCTAGATATAGTTTTAGGGAACATGATAATTAGTATTTAATGAATATTAAACCTCAATACCAACTCAATCCTCCAATCCTTTCAATAATAAATGGTGAATATATCTAGTTCCAAATAAACTAACTAATAAAATGGGTGGAATAATATTAATGTATATGATCCCCTTACTCCATGGTTAGAAACATATTTGATTTATCACCATAGAATGGATTATGATAAAAATAGAGGTTGAATATATTCATTATCAAAGTCTAGGTTTTACCCCCATTTATCTATGATTATAAAAAATATCCCCATCAACTTCTCTCGATTCCTTTAATCACATAGATTGAAAAATACCAAATAATTTCGTTTAGATTTCCTAGGAATTTTAGGATCATGTCTATCTTATCAATTAATTATTCAAATTCATGGGGTCTTTATCACCATAAATCCAATGTTATTTATGTATAGTAAATACTTATACATGACCTACTTATCATCATAGGATCTGAACAATTACTTGACCCAATGTCTAAATAGTGTGGATTACAACATCAAAAAATATGTTTTCGCAAGTGGATTTTTTTTGGGAATCTATCTCCAAGATTCCACTTTCAGATTTATAAGATATCTTTCATAATTAATTTAATACAAACCATATGAAAAATACCCCAATGTCAGGAGAATACTCATAAATAATTGGAATAAATTTTGTTAACGATATGATTGTCTTTAAATGTTATCAATTTAAAGAAATTATATTTTTTGTGAATAAAAAACAGAAAAAAGATGAAACTGTTGAATTTAAATATAAACCCCATAACTAGTTTACCCAAATAATCTTAATCAGTATGTATCAAGAAAGGAAAAAAATCCATAGCCACCCATGATAACTTGGTTTTAGTCATGAATGTGAGATACCATGCCCCTTTTTTACTTACAACTCATGTTTTGATGGTTATAACTCTAGTATATCAATACCATAAAACAATACAAAGTTTGTTTCAAAAAACATTAGGCTGGATAATGTATCTGATACTAATTTGTAATGATCCAACAATGGGAATCTAGAAATGCTGAAAACAGTGATCTAGCATATTGTAATGGAAAAATAAGTAGAAGAAACATGCCTCATAATAAACTTGAATAAGGAAAACCAACAAGGTATAACCGAAATGAAATAGAACCTATTAAATATAACTGAAAAATCAATCCAAACATGATAGACAATAAATAAAAAAACACAAGGAGTCTATAAAATTAATAGTGTAACCATACATCACCAAAAAACCATCCTTTTGTGAATATAAGAACAACAAGAGAAAATAACATGAAAAATAATGAATTTTCTTTTACTTGAGTCCTATTAAACAACATCTAATACTTTATAATGGATAATCTAGGGTTTGAGAAGAAATCCTAGAAGGATAATACTAAATAATAATTAAAATTTCTAATATATTGAAATCATTAGTTCTATATTTTAAAAAATAAAATTTAAAAAGAATATTAATTCGGTGAATCTATTTTATAAATAACATAATAAGGGTTTTCATTAAATTATACCATATTTACCATATATAAGAATATGTCATGTAAGAGAGGAAAGGGTAAGAAACTATCCTACACCATAAGATAATCACGTGAGAAAATAACCATGAAATAGTCCACCATGTGACAATTTATCCATCAATGAAAAATCACACCATTTGGAAACTATATGATGTGTATACATGCTGGACATATAATAAATTCAAAAATAAAAGCCTAATGTATATCCAACTATTGTATATTCTAATGGAATTACACACACTATGGTGACATAAAACCCATTTTTTAAATACAGACAAAACGAGTGAAATGTCTGTTACCAATGAACCCAATGTTACCAAATATTCTCAGATATGAAATACTAATATAAAAAATTATCACATTTAGTAAAACATTTTCACAGTAATGGATTTATGCTTTATGGATGTAAACGTATTTTAAAACCAAAAACATAATGTAAAGAGTTAATTCCAACACGTGGGGTCCATAAATACCTTTTTTAAGATAACACCATTATAAACATGATAGTTATACAAAAAAACCCTATCAATGTCAAGTCATGCATTTCCATTGAATAAATGATTAAAAGTGTCAACAACACATAGAAATTAAATAATTAACCTTGTATATATAGAAACATACCTCACAAATTGATAAAACACAACCTCCCTTGAAAATAGATATTGGAAATAAGTATATTGACCACTAAAACTATTGTAATGAGACAAACTGCAAAGGATCGATAGAAAAACCAAACTAATCAAAACCTTGTCCATAAACGTTGCCTACACGTATGTATTAATCTATAGAAAGAAATAAGTGTGAATACCACTTACTAAGGATAGTTGACACAACCACCACATGGATCAAATTCCAAATGGATTGTTCTTAAAGGAGAAGAATCAACTATAAATTACAAAAATCAACATCATGTTTTAGAGGAAGTCTTTCTCATTAAATAAAAAAGAGTCAGTCATAAATGGTGAAAACAACTTCAAGACTCAAAAAATTTAGGTTGTGTCCTTTTTCGTGATATGACTTCCACCATATTTCAAATATAATGAATATGGTTGCTCTATAGTTAAAAAATCATGATCCCCAAAAATTAACATCGTTAAAATGTTTCACGATTTTTAATATTTCACATTCTAAAACACACTCCTCATATTTTTGCAACAAATTATTTCCATCTTGCAACTATTTCATTAAAATAATGTCTCTCTCACACATTCGGTGTATAAGATCTTATAGAAAAACCTAAAACATACTCTAAATATATCCAAACTCTATAACACACATAAACCCAGACCGTATTATTTCAAAAGAATCATCTCATGTCTATTGATCAAAAAAGGGTTCATGAATATTGGAATGCACATGATGTTCGATTCATGGTCTAAATCAAAAATTTTTTTACAAATTTATGAATAAGTTAAGAATGAAAAACATCACTATTCAGTTTTTAGTATTATTATATGGTATCAGTATTATTATTATTTTAATGTAATTATATTGACTTAGAAATTTAATTCATGAATGTGATTACAAATTCATTAATGATATTTATAATCATATATGTCACGTTATGTTAAAAACCTGACATTACTTATGCTTTGGGGATAAAATAAGAATACCAATCAATTCCTCATAAAAGTAACTCATATATAGAAAATATCTAGTTAATTTATTTAAATGAAAAATGAGTGTATTCATGAATTTTTTTACAGTAGATTAACCCATTATATATGTTTATACAAAAACTAGATACCAAATAATAAGTTTTATTCATGATCCAAATACATATTTTTTCACACATTATATATTGTTTCAATTAGTGGGAAGAGTTTAAAGCAACAAATGTAGATTGAAAATATACAATAGTCTTCATATATATATAGTAGCATTGGAATAATTTATAGACATAAATTGTTCACCAGAATTCATTAAAACCTATGGAAAAAGAAAAATATAAAGTGGGATATGAGACAATCATTATGTATAGACCTTAGAATTAAAAATTGATGGTCAGAAATGCTCATGAGATTGAGTAAGGGTGCGTTGAAATAATCAATGTGCATGAGATAATCAATAAATACATCATACCCCTCAATACAAGGATCATCACATCTGAAAACATGGAAAATAAAAGATTCATTAGAGTCAATAATCTTAATCCATGTGATATCAATCTAGATCATCATAAAATATATAAACAGGTAACAAAAAATTAAATCCTTTCTTGGTAAAACAGTTCATCACATTCATAACACCCTTTTAAACCCCTTTTAAATTGAATAATCATATGGAAAAGTTCCAAATGTATCATAACACTAAGAATTTGATACATTTAATATGATTAGCCATTGCTATAGGGACTCCCAACTATATAAGGTGTAATAGTCTCACCTGGTCCTATCTGGACCATCCTATCTTGTATTCTATAATGAGCTCACCCGAAACTATATAAGTGACCGCATCATGTGTGATATAAGGGGAAAATCGGGTCCTACATGGGCTACCCCATTATCTAAGATTTCCAAGAACAAAAACATGAATTAAACTCATAGAAAAAATCATCATTTTATTTAAAACATGATTATCCCATGGAATATAAATGTATATAATTCTGATATCATTGATACATGATTAAAACATGGAAAAGAAAAGGGTTCATAACAATCTCTTTCAATCATGGTTACTATAAAGAAAAGAAATGGGATCCATAACAATAACTTTGAAACATTGGTATCCTATGTAAAATAAATGGTTTAGAAAAAATAAATTTGAATCATTTTTAATCCCTTTAAAGGATATGTAATCTATATCAATCTCTTTGAAACATGTTAAACTACAGAAAAATTACTAGGTTCCAAAAAAATACCATTATAAATGTTTGAAAAATAGAATTTAAATAGGATTCGTAAAAATTTCATTCAAATATGTATAAATACTGGAAAATAAATCAGACCCCAAAAAATATCTTTGAATCATGATTGTCCCATGGAAACTAAATGGGTTTCTTAATGATCTCTTTGAAACATGATTATCTAATGGAAAAGAAATGGGTTCCTTAACAATCTCTTTGAAACATGGATAAGTCCTAGAAAAATGGCTTATATAAAAATCACATTGAAAAATAAATAAATAAGTAAAAATAATTGTGTTCCATAATAATCTCTTCAACACATGATTATATGATAGAATATAGTTGAATTATTTTACCATCTCTTTGAAACATGTCAACCTCCAAAAAGCAAAATGGTGTTCCATGAAAATATCCGTTAAAATTTGATAATACAAACAAAAAAGAATGAGGATGGTATCATTATAAAATACACCCGATGAAGGATAAATAAAAATAAAAGATTTCTATTTTTATAAAAAGAGATACCCTTAAAATAATTAAAAACATTCTTGAAAAAAATAATCCGTATACATTCAAAGATTCCCATATCACTTTGAAACAATTCAGTAAAAATTCCCATTAATAGACTAAAAATAAATGAAACATAAAATATTATGAGAGTAAGTATATTCATGTTATGTCATCTCTATGGATAAATATATACAAATCATAAAATATAATATATGAATAACATAATAAACATTTCAAAGGAATAAAATTATGAAAAAAACCATTTCTTCTTTGGGAACAATGAAACCATAAATTCCATGGAAGATATATAAAAAATAGATATTTATATCCCCATAAATTTATGTATAAAAATAATATAATACATTCATTATAATTTTTTACCACAAAACGAAAAATATGTGATGAATATTCCATATGTACCATATAAATGAAATTAAGATGAGAAAAACTATTACTATAAGGGTACATTTTGAATCATGATATCCATGAAAGAATGACAGCAAATAAAAAAATTTATATCATGAAATTAAATAAATTAATAATATAACATGTCAATTGAGTATTATATTAATCATATAAACATATTTAGGTTCATAATAAAAAATAAGTCTCAGTGGAATGTTATTTCATATGAAACCCCCTATCATGAGTCGGATTCAACTTTCTTGTCCCATATCATAATGAGTAATAAACATCAGTTGGTTATAATGTTACCTAAAATATTTTTTCAAGTTTATAATAAAATTTATTTCTCTTATATAAATATTTTATAAAATTAAAAAAACAATTAATTTTATGTCGGTTGTTTTGACCATATTCGGTTAATGCATCAAAAATAAAATTGGTAGGTTGAGTATTGTCAATTGGTTCTATATTTAATCAACTAAAATACAATAATCAGGAAATATTATCATATTTAAACATCAATGATACTTTTAAAACAATATATGTAACATGGTTTTCAAAAATGAACTACCATTATAATCATGAAGATGGTAAGACATATGTATGCATATGTAACGTTCCCCATATTCAATGATTATTATGGAAATAAGGTTAATAAAATTTATATTTATATAATGAAAATAATATTAAAAATAACATAATATTTAATTTTATATAATTATTTACTTATCAATCTTTTTTGTGGTGATGAGAAAAGTATAATCACATCACTTGAAGGAGATATTAGTCTATATCTCTATGAACGATGTTATCGGTTTTTTATTTTTTGAAATTAAATGAATAAAATGATATATTATATATCAAGATTTATAATAATGTTATAAATATCATCAATATATCATTTATATAATATGTTTTTATTAAAAAAATCTTTAATATATTCAATGTAATATGTGAATGAGTAACATTTCTTTGAAGAATTGGTAGTCCACACATCCACAGACGATGTTATCATATTGAAACAAAATGAAAAGCATAATGGTATGAGTCATATAATAATTAAAAATCCATAAATGAATCATAATTATCATATATATCATGTATAAATTTAAATTCCAACATGACTCCCTACTATGAGAGGTTTTATAGGAAACAATAATGACATCATTTGGTGAGGCGGAAGTCTGCAGTACAGAAAAATGTTCATTTAAATACCAATTTGATGAAATTGTCTGTAATAGTAGGTAAAATCCTTAACATAAAAATATATTATAATTTTTTGGGGAATTATTTTTTATAATACCATTTAATAATAATAATTTAATAGATTTAGAATGAAATAAAACAAATGTTTTCGTTGAAGAAGGTTACATCTTATTCAAGTAAACCCTTTTTCCTTGCACCCACATCATTAGAATGATATATTCATTAACATAGGATTTTGGGATGTGAGTATGGATGTAGGGATTTTATTTTTTAAGGTATGGATTATCTAAAAGGATTTATATGTGTGAAGATAGGGATAGGCTTTGTGGACTTTCATATGGGAGGGGAGGATATACTTGGTATTTTTTAAAAGATTTGAGTGTTCCCTCAAATTGTACTTCTCTCCGAGGGTCCAAAGTTGATTATTGATGAAAATTATTGGTTTAATGGTCTAAATATTTCCTGAAAATAGTTTTTATTCATTTTTAGTGTCATATTCACCCCTGATATTCTAATTTTAATTTTTTAGTATAATTGTTTTATCATTAATCACTATAATAAATTTTAATTACATTCTGAAAATATTTTGGTCAAAAATTAATATTAAAATTACATAAATTATATACTATTATTATTCAGAATATTGAATCCATTTTTATATATTTTAATAGTATATGTGGAAGAATATAATTTAGAATAAGTCATACAAACAGGGAAAAACAATGCGTTTTAAAGTAAAAGTCTCCAAGGAATGAAATTATTTTATATACAATTTCATTGTGAAATTAAATCCAATAATAGAAATTATATTAATTAATTAATAATTTTACTAATTATAATTTAAACCTAATCAATAATATAATTTACCAACATAAATAAAATATTTTAAAAAACACATTTCATTAAAAATTCAATGTTTTTATCTAATCATTAAAAAATGAATCTTCTCTGAGAAATTAATTTTTCATCTAATGTATTTTGTGATATCACTCTTTAAAAAATTAATATATTTTTAAACAAATTATATAAATATATAATCTTTTAGTTTTAAATTAAGTCTTATATTAAAATGTTTCAAGAAATTCTTTTTAAAAAATACACCATTTTAATGCTTCAAATAGGATTTGTACATATTTTATGTATATAAACCATATAAAATGAATTTAATGAATTATTGACTATAAATATATATATTAAATTATTATTATTCACCAAAAGTTATTATTTTATTTCAATTTTTTAAATGAATTTATGGACATGAATGAAAATTATCATAAAATCAATATTATTCCTTCAATTGTTTATTGTTTTCATTATTAATTAATTGGATGCCAATGAATTAATTATTTAAATATGTGTAAAAAATTATTCATTTTTTAGTTATTCATTTTCATTACCTCCAATCCAATGGAATGGATATAAATATAATTTTAAATAAATATATTAATATTATAATTTTTTCTAGATTGACTCGGCCTTGTGTTTAACAAAATTTAATGAAAAAACTCTATGTTATATCAAACACGTGATAAAAATGTTGTTTCATGTAATAAAATGTATTTTTATGTGTAATCCAATATATAAATGAATATAAATAAATTTAAAAAAAAATATTTATGAAATATCTTGATGTTACATTCTACCCACTTAAAAAAATTTATTCCTTGAAATTTTTCCTGCTTATCTAATGACCTATAGAATTCAATTACTAAAACCATCATCGTTCAGAGGGTTAAGAAAAAATAATCTTAAAAGGGAAAACTGATAAAGATAAATGATTTAAAAAAGTTTTGAAAAACAATGGATTATATATAGGGAGAATATATATTGGTGTGGGGGAAATTGTAAATAATTTTAGAGAGTGTTTAAGGTCACTGATTATGAACAACTGAATGATCAATGGAATATTATAGAACATAAAAAATAATTTTTTTAGGATAAAAATCAAAAAATTTCATCAAAATTTAAGCTATGTGGATAATAAATTTGTTTTATAGTAATTTTCGGAGTTAAATAATTGCTTAACCATTTGGACCAGGAGAAAAAAATAAATAGACATAGATATTGAGTTGAATTAAATACAATAATCAATTTCGACCAAAATATCATATTTACCCCTAAAATATGAGTATTTAATAACAATATTTATTTCTATAAGAACTACAATAATCTTCTTATAGATCAAATAATCATACAACCGATATTCAATCTATTATACAAGTCATTAGACATGAACCAAAATAAAAGGTTAGAACATGGTATGATAAATCCCAAAATTAATAAAAATTCATAGGATATATTATTCTTTAAATGTAATACCCAAATTCCAAATAAAATAATTATATAAATAAATATCCTAAAAATTCATCAAACATTTCATGTCTATGTTTGAAACCCAAATATTCGAAGGATTTGATCATATATTCTTCGAAGATAAATCAGACATTATTACTCAAAATAATACCTTATGATTCGTTAATAAACATAATTTTTATTAGTAAAATTATTCAAAGAAACCAAGACATCATGTTGTCTATCATTAGTGTGTGAAACACTTTTTATCCACCATTCATAGTTTCAACCCCCACCACCTCACCAGATATCATGTGTTATGACATAAAGTATGGGTTCTTCCCCTTTCAAGTTAATTCTTAAAAATAAATCCTCCATAAAAAATAGGTCATGTTGATTTTATTGATTAAAAATACCTATACTCAAAGTGAAATTTCTCAAAAAATATCTTTGATGACCTCAAAAATTTTACTACTTAAAACCCACATGTTGGGTGCTTTAGACTTTGAACTTCTGATCAATATTATCTTTATATTATAATGATGGTTTTCAAAAATCTTAATATAACCACTAATGAAAAAATCTTAATCTCTACTATTTTCCATACCAAATGTTGATACCCACAATAACTGCCTAGAAACCTCACTACCGTATCCATTTTTGAAATCCATAACATTACATTTCCAACTAGGATGCCAAAAATTACGACACATTGTTTTCAATAAAATAATCTCAACATAAAAACGAAAATAAAGACCACCTTCATTATAGAGAAATATTATGGATTAGTTTTATAAAATTTTAAATAAATCATATATAAATAAATCACATGAAATTATATGATCATTTTCTCTCACATAACTATTCTTTTTTTATTTCACCTTTGGTCACCAACATAATCTTTCTAAAATAATTTTTATCTCTAAATCATTCAACATCATTGCTAAAAATACATGGGAAGGAAAAAATAATATGGGTGATCTCATATTCTCAGTTATGGAAAAAATAATAATTAAAAATTGAGTGTCATAAATGAGAATACGTCTACATGTGGGTATGATGACATAATTAATGAGAAATATAAAATCATAAAAAGAACTAATACCCATGAATATTTAGATCATAAAATATGAAAACATAAAAAATTAAATAGTCATCAGAATCCATAATAAAGATAGATGTGTTTTTTAATCTCCAATATTAGAAACACTATAAACTCATAGCATTCATTTAAATCCCTTTTTTGGTACCATGGATAATCTCTTTCATTAAAACTATTTCAAAAAACCATTTTAATTAAAATATTCTTTCAGATATACACCAAAATTATAATATCCCAACATATTGGAGCTTTATAATAGGATAAACTAATGCTATTTGGTCACCCCCATCACATAATATTTAATGGGCTTAACAAATACTATAATGACCACCCCATAATGTAAGTTGTAATGGGATCCCCCAATACTATCACGTATTCCCCATTGTGTATTATATATAGTGATCAGTCAATGAAATATAGGACACCACATAATGACTATGCCAAAAGAACTACAAATATAACAAACATAAGAGAAAAAATAATAATATATTTTACAACCTGGTTTCCCCACTGAAAAGAAATTAGTGTCATGTTAATATCATTGATAAATGATTAACCTATGGAAGTGAAATAGAATCTATAAAAATATGATTAAAAAATGGATATCCCATTTAATATAAATTTTTTCTATGCTATTACATATGAATCATGGTAAAAAAACGGAATATAAATGGGTTAACAAAAAAATATTTTTGAAACATTATCATCCCATGGAATTTAATGGGTTTCATAACAATATATTTGAATATTCGTTTACCCATGAAAAATAAATAGGTTCTCAAATATTATAATTAAAAAATGATATAACAATGAAATTAAAAAAGTAATCAGCAAAAAAAAATTAGAACATGGTTAAACTATAGAAAAAAAGTATTCTTAAGAAATATCATTAAAATATTACTAACCCATGGAAAATAAATGGGTTCCCAATACATTTAGTGGAAACAATGTTAGCACAGGAAAAAGATACAAGTTCCCTATCAATATAATTGAAATAATATTAACCAATAACCAAAAAAATGTTCACGGTATAAATGAAAAATATATATATTATATAATAAGTTATAATAAGTGTTCATTATGTTGAGGAGTGAAAATACCCTTATAAATCCTTAAAATCATTTTTGGGGAAAATTATATGTAATCATTCGAAATATCCCATATCACATTGAAATTTTAAAAAACAAACAATATTAATATAATAACGGTAATTTTAACTTATAATATACTTATAATAAGGAGATTCATTATATAAAATTTCAATGGATCAATATATATAACTCATAAAAGAAGATAGGTTTATAACATTACAAAACTCTCAAAGAATGAAAATCATGAAAAATATTAATTACCACATTGGTAACATTGAAACATTAAAACCCATTATAGGGAGAAACTATACTGAATATTGGAATCCATATATTTAAATTATTTGAATCATAAAATCACAATCATGGGGTTTATATATGACACAGTATAAATTTTTTTGGTGAATGTGAAATAAGTTTCAGGAAAATAAAATTGATAATTGAAATTATCTTACAAATTATAATGATTTTGAATCATGATATCTGTGCTGAAACAATCAATTAAAAAATTTAATATCATGATATAAATGAAAATAATTATATAAAAATTCATCAGGAAGTAGATACACCATATTAAAAAAATAGGTGTGTAATAACAAAATTATTAATGGAATACAAATTGAATCTAAACCCATTACCTTGAGTCTAATTCATCCATCTTGCTATCCAACTTTGTGAATAATAAAATTATGTAAAATTTTATGTGATTAAATAAATTTTTCATGTTTATAATAAAAATTATTTTACTTATTATAATTTGGTATTCAACTACTTAAACAATTATATTTATGTAATGTGGCTTGAAAATATTTTGATTATTTGTCAAAATCGATGTTGTTGGATCAAATATTATCAAAGTCTTCATTATTTAAAAATATATATATTAATAATTATGAAAAAATTATCATATTTAGACATCAATTATACTTTTAAAATAAATAATTAAAAATTTCTAGGAAAAATTGTCCAACGTTACAGTCATGGAGGTGGTAGGTCATATGTATACTTGAGAAACGTTTTCCATTTTTAATGTTCATTTTGGAAAGAATATACGTAATTTTTATCTTTGTAGAATAAAATATATTTCATAATACACTATTCCTTAATTATATATATGTTTGTATATCAAATTATTTTTGTGGTGATGAAAAATGAAGAATCACATCACTTAAAGGAAGTGGGGGTCCACACATATGGGAACGATATTATAACTTTTTCAGTGTGTGAAATAGAATGAAGTAGTGGATATGTGATATATAAAGATAGATAATAATATATTTAATATCATAAATTTTCATTTAAATGATAGATAATTGTTAAACCCTCCCTTAATACATTCCATGTGAAGCATTAATCAATCACATAACATGGAAGAAGTGGTAGTCCACACAACCACAAATGATGTTATTGTATTCCCATAAAATGGAAATCATGTAGTTATGAGTTTAATAATATTTAAAAAACAAAAATTCATCATAAATATCAATAATATAATAAGAAAAAAATATTTATATAATAATTCGAAACCACGATAGATGGTAATGGAAAAATGGATAACATCATTTAGCAGGGGTTCATTCTATCATACAAATGAATGCTGAATTTGATACCCATTTTATGGAAGTTTGTGTTTGTATATGCTAAATACTCAACATTAAATCAACTATATATGATCACATACATTTAATGGGAATATATAATATGGAATTATGTCATGAAATTATCTTCCTTAAGAATCTTAATTTGGGGATATCCTAAATGAAAGTTAATTTTAGAGAATCATTCGACACCCATCAGTTGATCAAAAAAATCATAAATTCATAAAACTATTTATTAATTAATTATCATAATCTAGTTAAAGATACTATAATCTAAATGAATCTGAATATTACCTTATACCTTTTTCATAAACAAGAGTAGTGTTTCCCATAAATATGCACAGAGTGAAATGAATGATTTTCTTCCAAAAATTACAATTAGACTTCAATTAAATTTATTCTGTTGGTACCATTAAAAAATACATGAGAGAAATACGAATAGTCCCTAGTAAAAAATAAAGCATAAACTCTACTTATATTGTGTGTGAAAGACATATAAATTATCAATATAAATTGATATAAACTGATCATTCTTGTAAAATCACAATCTCTGAACTCGTCCTTCGATGTCAATGCAAATGCTTCCTATTTGTAAGAGATAGTTAATATTTATAGAGAAAAAATATCTTATTGTGCATTCATTGACAATTAAATCTCCTATAATGAGATGATTATCACCATCATCAGTTGTAAAACTAACCCTTAAAATATAACTGCCAATGTGAACATTGAACATAATCATCCAATAAATTATCAAGATTATTTCATATACATACATATCAGGAAATGAGAAATACAATATCAAATTATTCCCATCAATAGTTATTAAAAATTATTTTCATAGAAAGGAATGACATTTAGTTTTACCAATTGGTGTTTTATGTTTCAAATAGATGACATCATCACATCTTGATAAAATAAGAGATCGCCAATAAGAGGAGAAATAAATGATTAGGATTAACCCATATCAAAGAAATTATTCAGAAGGATAAAATAAAAAATAATTGTACCAATCACCATTGAAGTTAATAATTGGACATCAAAAAGTACTTTATCTTCTCCATAAAATTTATTACACTGAACAATTTATCCATTGTTACCCTATTGAGAGTTAAATGATTAATGGGTCATCATATTCCTAGAATCACTATGGCTTCCATTGGTCATTTGAAGAGAAACATTCTACTATTACTATTCATTCAAAAAATACAACTACATTGAAGCATGATATGTGTCTTGATCACCCATCGATGTAGGAAGGTGACAATAGTATTTGAGATATACCAAATGGTTCTAATTTCTTAATTTCTTTAGGTGTTTTGGCATAATCATGAATCATGTCCTCGAAATATGCTCACCAAAAGAAACCATGAATAATCTTTTCCTTTGGAGAAATATTCACTGATCCTAGTGTCTGATTAAGATATATAAAACTACATTGGAAATCACTATCCATCTTCCTCTTATTACCAATAATAGTGTTCCCGCCATTTCCCATAGGCATCATCATGCTTTCTCTACCTGTAGGGCCAAAATTGTTTCATTCATCCACCATAATTCTATTGACCATTACTGTATAATCTTATATAAAAATCATGGTAATAGTTGAGAAATTTTTTGACCCCATCTCTATTAAATTTTTTTATCTTCAAGAATAAACTTGTAACAATTTTGTTTAAATTGCAGACTAAATTTTTAATTTTATCCAAATGCTCTATAAATGATTTAACTGAATGATTCATTGTAAAAAATTAGGATATTCTAGAAAATATAAACCTCTCGGTATTTAATTTATTATATAACAATTATTAATAGTCCGCCATGAAATTACTTTGTAAAGATTATCCTAAAATACTAAATCCCATAGTCAGTATGATAGATCCTATATAATGTAAAAATCCATCATTAAATTTATCTCCACTAGTGTTGTATGGAAATTAGAAGATTTGATTCATTATATTCTTACCCAATTAATATTTTTATGATTCTGAATTTCCATGTAAGATGGGTGGATTTTACTTTTTTAACTAAATAAAATGATCCACTTGAATTGTTTCGTCCCATTTTTGGCCTTTATGTACAACTTTATGATACTAGAAAATACATTGCACCAAATTTTGGAAAACCTATGGATCAACTACAACCACATTTTCAGCAGCCGCTTCTGATTGGTATATACATAGATAATCATGTTCCATTTTTTATAATGAAAATAATACTTAATTAAGTTTCAATCTCATTGAACTGAAGGATCATAAATTTTCAATTTATCACTTAACCCATATCGAACTATGGCTCTCCAAAATTAAGAATTTTCCATATTCAAAATGTTTTTTGAAAATTTAACCATCATCATTGAAAATTAATCCATTTCCTATATTTAAAATAATATTCACTTCTCACCAAATCATAAATCATTATTGAAATTAAATATTATGTACTATTTGAAAGACATTCATGATTAATCATGCCATGCACATGTCATCGCCTAAACCCATGACAGTGAGGTTAAAATCATAAGAGTGTCTTAAAATAACCATTTACTAAATATCCATGCTATATTGAAGTTTTACATAAATTGGTTAAATACCCATATTCATTCTCTATATTTTAGGTAATAAGGATCATAATACTAGTTTAAAATATGACTCATAAACTGAAGCAGATTGATTTTCATCTCCTGCAGAGAAAAAACTGACCCATTTATACCAAAATTAATGATGGACAATATAAGATTGATATAATGTATAATATTCTTCTCCTCAACAATTGTTCTGAGAATGTGGTCATGTTTTACTAGGACATATGTGAGATCACCGGTACACAATGGTCAGGAAATTAATTAAAAGGTATTAATAACAATTTTTTTATTATTTTCCACTTTAAAAATAAGACTACAATACCAAGATAACGAAAACAATAATATTTCTATATAAATGATATGAAAATTTTAATAAAATTAAATCAGAAAAAACAAAAAACTATATTAGATTACAATGAGGATACAAAGATTATCAACCTCTAATTCATGGAAGACGCAATCATAGAAACTCCCAAACTACTCCAAGATCCAACTCTACAATATGAGCTAATGGTATCATGGTGAATCACTAATGAAATGTGATATCATTCCGTTAACTATGTATTAATATATGATATCTTCAAACAAACTAATGTTCCTTAGAAACAGGTGAGTATAAAACAAAGTAGTATTCCCACAATAATTCCCTATTCATAACACAAGGATAGAATATGTTAGAACATTTATAGAAAATTGGTTAAATAATTTAATTTATTTTATATCTACGAAAACTCATATTATAAATGAGTCAGTTTTTCTAATGAATGAATGAAAACAATTATTAAAACCTATTTCTAAATTATCATTTTCTCAAAACCATTCCACTTAGAAAAATATAGACATCCAAACATGATTGAAACCATGGACATCCATATAAATGTGATGCGGGAGTCATCCTCCCCCAAGCTAACCACCGAAAGGGAATTTTGGGTTTTTAAACCTTCACATCATTGTTTATCCTATTATTTTCACAGGGTAATCATCACGCCCTTATCCACCACAAATTCACTAAAGACACGCCAACCATATATGCCAAATCCCATCGAAATCCATTTCAAATTTTTTTCAAAACATTTCCTTAAACCATTTTCTATGGATAAAAACATAACCACTTTCAAATTTGTAATGTTAAAATATTGAATGATATAAAATTCTTCAAAACCAACAATTTTAATCCATTTCACAAAACCTTCTTGATGTGGTTTTCCATCAATCTTAACACTTTAATTTCACAATATATTAAAATAAATTAAAATAGTTTGAATCCAAAAAATCATGTTCAAATTATGAGGTGTTGAGATTGAATCCACATACCTCCGAAACATTTTTAGATCTGAAGCACAACACAAAACTACTAAAACCCAACATGTAACTCCCAAACCAACCATATATCTTGTTTACTATGATAAAAAAACAACCATATATCATCATGATAGTAATCACACAACATTATGTTAATGTTTATTAATGAAATAAATGATTTCAAGAGAGGGAATATTAATAAATCTTTGAGAAATAATAAATTATAGGAACTTACAAATGAATTTGAACCTCTGACACACATAGATTCACTTAAGAATTACTCTCAGATAGAAGGGAAGTGTATATACATTATTTGGAAGGAGTATAATTCATGTTTGGGTTGTATTACTATAAAAAATATTTAATAATGGTTTAAATAGAGTGTTCTCCACAATTTTAAATTTTTGTTTTTAATAACGCACTATATTAGAGCATGATTTGGTAAACTGAGATTTAATTATGCACTACATAATGCCTCTAAACACTCCACATATTGTTGGATCTCATGTTTTGGAAAACCAAGAACCAGTCATGCTAAATCCATATATCCAACTTCAAATAGGTTCTCTTGGTTCGCCACATCTTTTGACCAAACCATCGTCCTAACTATGAGCCTACCCAGTACCCATTATTTTTGTGTGAATTTTTTTAGGGAGGTGTTTCATGGTTTATAATAACTATTATTATACCAATAATCAATAGAAATTTACATAAAACATTATAAAACTCTTCCAAATGTTCCCATACATATCCCAAATAAATTATATATAGAAAATACATAAATGAAGGGCTCATTACATGAAACTGGGAGCGATATATAGATTCTCACAATGTAGTGGTTATGTGAGCACTTTTTCACAACTAATTATTATTATGATAGAGTATTTGTATATTTACTAATGGTTTGAGTATAAAACCTAATGTTATCTATTTTATTTTATTTTATTGAACTTTTTTTCATTTATATGATTAATATATTTTTATGAAATTTTTATTCATTCAGGAACTACAGAAATGTCACATGTATCATTCAAATGTTATAAAAAAATTGTTAGAACCACTATAGAGGTGGAATTTAGGGATTTATCTCTCACCCCTATATTTGAATGTCTTTTTTATTTAAGAAATATACCTACATTATTTTTTAGAACAAGACACTATGGATCAATCTAATTCTCATTATTTAATAAAAGAGTATAATTTTATCATTTTGTGTATATAGTATATGCGGGAGCAGTTCAGTAGTCATTAAGACAAGGTATGAGTTTTGTCCTAGAGTAGTAACACATGTTTGTTTATTTATTTCAGTTTTATTTATATATTTTCTATAATTGGAATTGTGGGTGATCTCTTGTTGAATTTTTTTTTCATGAGTTTGTATGTTGTATTTCATTTATTATAACATGATTTATTTGCGTTATTTATATATGTGTACTCATTTGTTAATTTATGATTATTTTTTTAGATAATTTTTGATGTTATATAATTTTGTTATGAGGTCATAGTATCCAAAATATATCATTGTGGGTCCTCGTAACTAGTTGTAAACCACTTTTTAGGAGGAGGTGATCATGAGGATATTATCCAAGCTAGACTGGGAGACGATCCATGTTAAATGATGTCTATTTGGAATAAATACCATCCAAATACATTCATTGAATGGATTATAAAGACACTCGTTGTAGTATGATTTCATGATACCCATTTCATTCCCATGGGTTAATCTACTTATGATGTAACACCCTAATATTTTAAAATATAATTATAATGTAAAAAATATTAATTTCATTGATATCTTGTGTTACACACATCAATATGTTTTAGTGAGTCAAATTATACTACTAATTTTAATATATAAACCAGATCATGATAACCCAAATATGAAAATACAAGGTGTGACTAGTAGAAACTAAATTATCATAATTATATTTATTATACCGGAAAAAAATCATTTTTTATCAATTTATTGTAAATGAAATTAAAAATAATTTGAAAGTAAAAGAAATGATTTTCTGAATGACTTTTTTAATTAAATTATGTTTTACTATCGAAAGAACATAAATTTAAATCTATTTTTGAATGCT
The DNA here is from genome assembly GCA_963277665.1 of Viscum album. Lineage (NCBI taxonomy): Eukaryota > Viridiplantae > Streptophyta > Magnoliopsida > Santalales > Viscaceae > Viscum > Viscum album. The sequence goes on along the minus strand of OY728161.1, from coordinate 1,731,813,644 downwards.
TTTAATGAAATTTATATAATTTATATTTATTAATTTATTATCACTCATATAATATTTGTTTCAAGTCATAAGAAACAAATAAATATTGTTTTATATTTATTGAATGTATTTATATAATAATTTAGTTTGTTATGTTCTGTAGACTAATTTTAAAAAGTAGTATTTCAATGGTTTTTTACAAAATTAATTTCATTTTTAAATTTAACATGTAAAAAAACATTGAGTGATATTTTCATAATTATTTACAATGATTAATTTTCAAATGAATATTTAATAGAATACTAATTTTTATTAAAAATTAATTTTTATATAAATAATTAAAAACAAAATTTAATATCAATATGTTTTAAAAGTAAAATTAGTGAAATTATTAATTTATTAACACATTTATTTCATTAGAATCAATTTTATATTTTTTTTATATTTATACTTTTATATTCATGGAAATTTACTACTGGGGAAAACTATGTTTTAATCATGTCTATAGGTCATATTTTAAATGAAATTGTGCAACATATTTTCATCTAATTTGGATAATAGAGATTATAAATTTTGAATCAGACAAATGTATATTATATCATAATTTAAATTTACTTATTTTACATTAATATTTGTAACAAAATCAATTAATACTATTAAGGATAAAATGGGATATTCTATATTACATATAAATACGTTAAAATTAATTTATAAACCACCTAGGAACATTAATTATCTAACTATATTAATTTTTTAGAATCAGAATGCCCAAATAATTAGATAATAGTCATTTTATTTATATTCTTAATGGTTAAATTATTTATGTAAATAAAAATATACTAGTTAGCATGGTAAAACCTTAAATAGAAAAAGTGAGTGAATTGAAATTAGAATGAATAAAATATAAAAAAATTAGTTTATTAGATTTTTGGATTGAACATTTCATGAATCCACTCCTATTTTTTATAATATGGAGTCACATGTCAAGGGAGCGACTACCCATTATTAAATAATTTAGTGTGTTTACAAGAATTTCACTCTTATTTAATTATAAAATGGGACATCCTCCCCTCTATTATGCACATTTCATTAGCCATTTGGATTAACAAATTCATGCCAAAAAATACATATCCATGTTCTATTTATCATAGTAATCCAAAAATAAGAACCTTAGGGTCCTTAATACGATATCCAAATGAGGTCTCTCTAAGAGAAGATAATTTTCATCACTACACAATTTCTTTTAACTTATTTTATTACGACATTAAATAATTATTTAATAATAAAAATTTAATAAATAAAATTTATACCGTATAATGAGATGTTATTATAGTTATTTATAAAATATATATCCATTTATTCATCCAAAAAATTAGATATTAAATAATCGATCGTGTGTACAACAGACTACCACCTCCAAAACCAATGTAAATTATTTTCCATCAACGCATCTCATGAAAGTATAAAACGAAGGGTTTAATATATATATATATATATGATACTAATAAAATAATTATACATATGGAATTATAATATCATAAATACCTTTTTACATTCATTTATTTGAGAATATGATAACGTCGCTCATGTTTATAGTGTACTACTAGCTCATGAGGCGATGTGGTTCATTTTTTAATATGACATACCTGGAAGGTAATAAAGATAAATTTTATAAATATATGTGATATATGTCAAATCATAATGACTATGTAATGTGTTAACATCAATTTTATTTTTATTATTCTATTTTTTCCCAAAAATTAAATCATTGTTCATGCGTATGAAAGACCAATCATTTCCAACAATAGTATAATTCATTTTATATGTAAATATTTAATGTATTTAGACAAATATTAATTCAATGAATATATATCATATTAATATAATGGATAAAGTTATGGATATTTTTTTACAATGATCAAATAAAAAAGTTCAAAATTCCAAATCAAAACATTTATGAAAAACAAAGCAGTAGTACCCCAATATCTGATATTAATAAGTAATTTTAATAAATGGATTATAAAAGGTCATAATAAAATAATATATGGTTATATATATATGATTATGTTTCTTAATATATTTATAATAAAACTATATTTTTTATATTTGTGGTCTGAGTATGTATAATGAAATTCAAGTTATGTGGTAAGGGTTTTCTGTCTCATATCATCTTTATTGGGACATATGTTATATTATAAAACTATTTTCATTCATGAGTTTTATATAAAGAAAATTTTACATGTGATATATTTAATTAATTATTTATCATGATATTAATATATTCATTTATTTTTACTCTTTATTGAAACTTTTGATTAAAAAGAAATCAATGTTTTAATGGTTTTATCTTACCATCACAACATTTATCAAGATTGTTTTATATTTTTATTCCAATGATAAAATAATATGATTTGAATCTCAATAGAAATAATAATTTTATTCTATTATAGTTATTAAATAAAAATAAAGGGGTTCCTTTCATTTTACTCTCTATAGGTACTCTCTAATCTAAAATAATGATTTTATGAAAAAACATGAATTTATTTTCTTGTTTGGCAAAAAACCATTTTTCATCCATGTCGATGTTTTCAGGAAAAGTATTAAAAAATGTTTTACCTTTTGAAAATTATTTCATGAAAACATTTCTACACATGTTTTACTTCTTACAAATTTTTTGAAATTTAATCAGCGTGCCATTTTCCAAAAAAGGTAGTATAGACCTTTTATAAAAAATATAAAAGGAATCACTGGTTTAACATGTATTACATGGACATAATTTTATGCCATAATGACCATGAAATTATTTTTATATTCCATTAATATTTTTTATAATTTTTTTGCAAGAAGATATTTTACAACATATTTTTGAAATTTTATTATCATAAAAAAGTGGTTTATATAGAAGCTGAAATTTTCCTTAATAATTTGTAATGATCAATTTTGTATTTTATATTTACAATGGAAAGAAAAAATTGTTATTTATTTTGTTATAATGGGGTTATGATGCAATGGTACCATTATTTTCATTATTTGGATGGTTTATGTTCATTAATGTGATAAAAATATTTTGATAAAATGAAATCCATTTCAATTTGTTCTGATTTGATGAATTGAAGAAATGTTTATGAGAATATTTGTTTTCTTATAGTAATAAAATTATGGGTTTTATATGAAAAACATTCCACCTATATGGTATAGTATATGTTTAACAAAATAAATATTTATGAAACTCATTTTTGTTCCTCTCGTAAGGCTCTAATGAAATGTGTATTAAAACAATTTCCCATTCCATAGGTTATGACATGAAAAATGTTTTATGATATTATGGAATAGAATTGCATAGATTATATGTTGTTTCAGACTTATATATTTCCATAATTATGTAGTTAATATCTTAAATGTAATGATATAATTTTTATAGATATGATGATTATTTTATCCTATATAATAAACATTCTGATGTGGTTGATCAACTATAGGAAGAAGTTCATGATTCTAGAACTGTAATGCAATGAGAAACTAGTGATGATTTGTTATCCATTATAAAATAAGAAAAAAGTGATGATGTATGATCCATTATGATTTCAATATCATATATTTTAAAATTCACATATTAAATGGACCCTATTCTATGGGTATCGACACAGATATATGATATGAACATGTGGTTCATAACATATTTATTATGATTTCTCACTCTTATGGTTCATGTATTTTGTAATGATAATATTCTGTTGCATTTCTCATGTTTTCAATCCATTTATGTCTGAGTATGATCTTTTTAATTCATATTCATAATATCATTCCCTTGTCCCATTCTTATTCTTTGATATGATAGTCGATAGATATCTCTAATGTTTACCGTTAATGAGAATCTCAAATCAATCAATCTTACGTTTCTGTTCCTACATTAATAATGAATACATTTTGTTTTCAATGTTAATAATGTTTATTAAATTGGAATATCTAAATGGAAAATATATAATAATGTCCATTAAATACAATGATTTAGTGAGTAGTTTCCAATGAAAATAAACCATCATGATCCTCAAATGATTATTTGTGAAATCTATTGAATATTCATCTAAATATATGTAATATATATGTATCATAATTATAGATCACTATATTTTTTATTATAAAAAATAATTAGTTATGATTTAAAAAATTATATGTGAAAAAATTAGTGAGTTTTATAGGGACATGTCAATGGTTATATGTACTGATACGTCTAAGGTTAAGGCTGTTGATATGGTTGTGTATGTGAATATCTCAAGGAAATTTGGTGAAGGATTAAGAGAGTAGTTTTGATGAAATTACAAATCTTTATAGATTCTAAAAATGTATTTGGATATGAAATAGATGTACCATGGGGGAATTACATTGAAAATAGTGAACTGAATTAGACTTGATAGTCACATAGTGCAAGAAAATAGACATTACTACACAATTTTGCTTACACTCCCGTTATATAGGATTTGGAAATTCACAAACTCATTACAGTCCTTCCGAAACTATTTATATCGATTGTGATTATTAATGGTTGAGTTTAATCATAATTTTTCATAAAAATATAAAAATGTGTCAATATTTATAAATAATAAAATTATTTTTAATGATTATGTATTTTCCCGCTATTAATCCTACTTATCACAAGATGATTTTGTATTTTAGTCAGTGGAAGTGTCACGAGCCGTCCCAGTGGGGCCATAGCCTCAACTCCCCAAGCCCACCTCCAATAGGCCAGGGGTTAGTGACTAGCACCAAGTAGGCATGCTACTAACATGGGAGGCATTGCCTATAAACCTGTTCACACACACACATCTCCAAGCCCACAAAGCTGACAATTAAAAACTACTAAGAGAAAAAGATGCATGCATACACTAAAACCCAACCACAAAGTACGACAGGAATGTAAAGTGCAAAAATGTAAATCCCTGGGCCAATAGTACAATCCCACCAAAAAGAGAGTCCATAAAAAAGTCCCACCTATAAAGAAAGGTGTCGGGACTATAGTCTGTAGCCGTAGGAACACACATCAGCCTGTCTGATCTCACTGAGTACCTTCCAGTCCTGGTCCGCCTAGAATCATGTCAAAGGCTCACTCATCTTCACAAGACACGACACGTACGGGCAAAGCCCGTGCAGGTGTGAGTATAACAATACCCAGAAGGACACCCCGAAACCACAAAGGAAATAAAACAATGTAAAATACCACAAAGTAAAGAAACATTCAGCTCTACATAGTATATGTCTACCGAACAGGTAAGAAGAATATCCAGATACACTCATGCACGATCGACTATCGTGAATACCACCACTAGGGTCCAGCTCGAAGATTCCACCAAGCATGAAACCTGGAGAACACACACATAGGTCTTAAGAGAGTGATACAAACTACTTGTTCTGGGAGGACACATACCACACGTACCTTGTGAACATGATTCTCATATGAGGATCACAACCAAGTCATGGGGTGATTCTGACAACTCAGTCTGAGCTAATTCGCTAAGAAGAGGATCATCTCCCAGGTAAATTTGGTCACGTCGATATCAATAACTCTACCTAGGGTTCTAGGAATTAATAGAGGATCTGACTCCAAGTCTCACATAGTGGATTCCAACAACTCTATTCAAGAAGTTCTGTTGAAGGGATCATAATCCTGTGTATAGGAAATGATACCGGAACCTTCAGGGAAATGACCAAGGGTACGAACCCTATGGAAACTAGTCCAATTCACAGAATAAACGTTTATCAAGTCATTTAATATAGATCACATGGCGTGTAGTATGGTTACATGTCGTGTTCCTTGACCCCAGGTACTGCCCATGTAAACGGCATGTGTCATTCATTCAAGCCGAGTAAAACCAAACTACACGGCGTGTAGAAAAAGTATACGTCGTGTTTCTTGACCCTAGGTACTACCCGTGTAACCGGCCCATGTCTTTTGGATTTTTAGATAGAAATCAACTACACGGTGTGTAGAAGAATCACACACTGTGTCTAAGCATCTGGGGCCCACTCCGTGTACGTTGTCCATGTGCTCGTACACGGTCTCTTCCCTTGTACGTGTCACCTTCCCTTGTACTAGTACATGGGGTATCCCGTGTATCTGGTCGGGTCTGGACGAGGAGGGGTATACATGGTGTGTCCTTGTCTGTGTACCCTGCCCGTGTCCTTGTACTCCTAAAGTACATGCCATGTAAATCCACCGATGAACACACGCAGTGTAGCACATACTACACGACGTGTAGTCGGGAAATTTCCAGAAGCGTCGTCTTCCACCACGCACTTGTGATGATCCTCCCGATCTTGATCCAACCGTCCGATTATCACAAAACTCCAGATTTGGGGTCATCCCAACCCTATGAAACCAATTTTGTCGGTTTCGGGCTTCCGATCGGCCTAGATCGCGCGTCCTGATCTGCCTACACAAAAACACTTGAAGAAAGGATGTTTTCGAACTACACTGATTTTACCACCACCATCACCGCTGCACCACCATTAGGTCATCTCGGTGTTGGTTCTTTGATATCATATCGTTGTGCCAACAAACGAATGTGCAACAATCGATTTCCCCCAAGACCTCTTAGAACTCACATGAAGAACACATATGAATTTGGAGTGAAAAACATAACAATCGAGAGGGAAGAACCTCAATCTATGTTCATGTCGATCTTGGTTTGTCATCGATAGAAGGATGAATGAAAACCAAAATTTATTTCCAGAATCAATTTCCCACAATTCCCGTAAAAGACTATCCTGAATGAACGATCGATCCATGGGCTAATATATTCGTGGATTGGTACATGTTCATTGTGGAAATCAAAAACGGGGAAGAAATCGAAATTTAAACATCCTACCTGGATCCGCGGCATTCGTTGGCGATGATCCAGTTGTCGCGTCGTCGTCGCCTGCGAAAATCCTCAAGAACGTCGTCGCCGTGTCGAGAGGCCCTCTCTAGTACTATCTAGTGGAAATCAGAGTTAGAGGGATTGTAACCCTGACACTCCCTGTGAAATCTCTATTTAATAGAATAAATGATTTTTTTCAACAAGTATTTAAATAAAATATTTTATTAAGGTTACATCCAAAAAACCAGATTTCACTACCGACCAACGCCGGCCGGAGTTCGGACTCACCTAAGGTAAAAACGATGTTTCGAACACAACGGTGCCCTCAGATTTCTGATCTGAGCACCTGTTAAGGAGTTATTCCACTTTTTCATGAAAACTGCATGCACGTGTAATTTAATTATTAAATTAAATTCAAACATTTTATCCAGGCTCATCGGGCCTCAGAACTGCATGTTGTCTCAAAGAATGGTCTTTAAATAATTCCCATATAATATTAATATAATACATAAAAAAATTCCGGGACATTACATTACACCCACCTTAGGGCTTTTACATCCCCGAAAATCAAAATGAAGGGATACTGAAAAAGATGTGGGTACTGTATGCGAATCTGAGCCTCTGGCCCCCACGTGCTCTCCTGGAGATTCTCGTCCTGCCACCGAACACGCACCAAGGGAATAGCTTGTCCACGAAGGATCTTCTCCTGTCGATCCTCGATCTCTACTGGGTACTTAGCAAAGGTCGCTCCATCATTGATGTCCAGCTCGCCCCAGTCGATGACGTGCGATGGATCATACACGTACCTCCATATCTACAAAACATGGAATACATTGTGTACCCGGTCCATCTGAGGAGGTTGAGCCAAGATATATGCCACTGTGCCAACTCTACTCAGAATCTAAAAAGGGCCAACGATCCTCAGATATATCTTTCCACCTCGGCCAAATCTCCACAATCCATGCCAAGGTGTGACCCGACGGAACACCTTGTCTCCCTCCTCGAACACCAAGGGCCTCTGCCTCTTATTGGCATAAGACTTTTTCCCACCCTGCACAGTCATCCTATGCTCCTGGATGACCTGAACCTTCTCTGTAGTAGCTCTCACCATCTATGGGCCCATGAGTGCTGACTCTCCCGGGTCAGTCCAGCAAAGTGGTGAACTGCAAGGTTGTCTGTAAAGAGCCTCGAATGGTGCCATACCAATAGTATAATGATAACTGTTGTTATAAGAAAATTACACCAGCGGTATTTGATCCTCTGATCAATGACCGAAGTCAAGAATGAAAGCTCGTAGCATATCCTCCAGGACCTTGATGGTCCGCTCTTTCTGACCATCAGTTTGGGGATGAAACTCTTGGCTCAAGCGTAACTGAGTCCAAAAATCTTCCTGCAATCCCTTCCATAACCGGAATTTGAAACGAGCATTATAATCTGAAACGATCATGGATGTAACTCCATGAAGTCGAACTATCTCCTGCACGTAGAGGCGTCCTGAACTCTCTACTGAACTCTGCTCCCATATGGATATGAAGTGGGCTGACATGGTGAGTCGATCAACGATCACCCAGATGGCATCATGTCCCCTAGACATACGTGGTAAACCCATCATGAAGTCCATGTATATCCCATCCCACTTCCACTCTGGCACCTCAAGGGGATGAGTCAAACCTTCTGGCACCTGGAGCTCATCCTTTACTTGCTGAAAAGTGAGGCACTGAGAGACAAACTCTGCCACACCCATCATCATTCCTGGCGACCAGAACTAACGTCGGAGGTCCTGATACATATTTTCTATGCATGGATACACCACAAAAGTGGATTTATGGAACTCCCTCAGAACCTCCCCCCGCAACGTCGTTGGTATTACTGTCCACCCTCGGAAAATAACAATGTGCTCCCCACCACCTGAATATCCATCAGCAGCAACGCTTGTAGATACATTGGCACGTAGAGTCTAACAGCTAGCATCCTCGAGCTGTGCTTCCATGACAATCTATAAGAGTGGAGGTGTAACAAACATCGACTGAAGTTAATCTCCCTCATATCCATCCATAAAGGATAACTATAAGGAGGCCAACTACCTCGTCACCTCATCCAGCAATTGTGAACTTGATTTCCTACTGAGAGCATCTGCCACAATGTTCCCCTTCACAGGTGTGTAAACGATCTCAAAGTCTTAATCCTGGATGAAATCAATCCATCATCTTTGTCTCAAATTCTGATCTTTCTTGGAAAATAAATATTTGAGAGTCTTTTGATCATAGTAGATGGTAAACAGCTCACCCATCAGGTAGTGTCGCCACATCTTCAACACGAAGACTACCACTGCCAAATCAAGATCATGGGTCACGTAGTTCTGCTTGTGTGGCCTCATTTTACATGTACCATAGGCAATCACTGCATGCCTCTTTATCAGGACACAACCAAGCCCAGTTCCTATACCATCGCAAAACACTAGATACTCGATACCCTCCTCCAGTAGTCTCATGATCGGGGCTCTCGTCAAACTCTTTCTCAACTGCTGGAAAGCCTGCTGGAATCTCTCGGTCCACACAAAAGGATTCCCCTTTCAGGTCAAAGCATTCATGGGTGATGCAATCTTGGAGAAATCATGGATGAATCTCCGATAGTATCCAGACAACCCAAGGTAACTCCGCACCTATGTCACGCTCTAGGGTGGCTCCCATGCTAGCATTGCCTCCACCTTGGCTGGGTCCATTGCTTCCCCATCTGCCGAGATAACGTGTCCCAGAAAGTGGAACTCCTGTAACCAGAACTGACACTTCGAGAGATTCCTATACAACTGGTGCTCTGGAGTGTGTCTAGAACCATACTTATGTGTCTCGCGTGCTCCTCCTCGGATGCAGAGTACACAAGTATATTGTTGATGAAGACCACTACAAACCGGTCTAGATAGGGCTGAAAGATCCAGTTCATGAGTCCCATGAACACTTCCTGGGTTTTCGTCATGCCGAAGGGTATCACCAAGTACTCATAGAGACCGTGAAGAACGGGTATCCACTACCGAGGATCGATGACTTCTTAGACCAGTTTATAGGGGCATGATGGTTCTCGATGGTTGATCTACGATCAGGCTATCACCAGTTGCTAGTACAGGATGAGGATATACCGAAGATGGATTTCCACCACATAGCCTCAAAATCCCATCTGCCTTCTTGGAAAAAAGCACTGGGGCCTCCCAGGGTGAAACGCTGGGTCTCATAAAGCCCTTCTTCTGGATGTTTTCCAGCTGCACCCTTACCTCATGAAGCTCTGCAGGAGCCATCCGATATGCTAATGCTGATATCAATGTCACCCCGGGTTGCAACTCAATGCAGAAATATATCTCCCGAGGGTGGGGGGGTAGCCCGGGGACATCCTACGGAAATATTTCCTCGTACTCAGCCACTTCTTCTAGAAATTAGAAACTCATAACATCTTATATGCCAAGGGAAAGGCTAGCCAACTGATGGGAAATTAGTTGTGCCCTCCTATGCACGATTCCATCCTGTGCTGCCTGGGTCTCCCTTTTAAGGAAAAAGAGAACCTCTTTCCATCACTGCGTACACACAGCACCCTTCTCCTAAAACAGTCGATCTTGGCATGAACTGAGGATAGCCAATCCATATGAAGTATGACATCGTAAGGCCTCGACGCTACCACCCAGAGGTTACAACCAAAACTCTCACCTCCAAGGGTCATGTCACACTGTCTATAGAGGTGGGTGATCTCTGAACCTTCTCCAGTCAGTGTTTCTAAGTGTAAGGGTCAAGTAAACGACTCAACTAGAATCTCAAGGTCTCTAAAAACATAAGCATCCAGAAAGGAATGACTAGCACCTGTGTCTATAAATATGGAAACAAAGTAGAAAAGACATAGATAGTAACTCTAATCATTCTGGGAGTACGTGGGTCATAATCCTCCGCCACATGCAGTTGTCCCTGCCTTTGTCCACCTGCTCCCTGAGCCTGGGATGGACCTCCTGGGGGTGGTGGTGGTAAATGGTCAAAATACCGACCACCTCCAGCAGCTCTCCCAGCTCCCCTACCACATCCGCCGCCCCATGGGTCTGTCTGATCCACACATTGCCTCTACCTTAGTGGTCCATCCAATGCTCCCATGTAAGTAGTATGGAGGGTGAGAAAATATCGAGTGAGATGTCCCCTTCCATCACATGAGTAGCATCGCCTATCTTGAGGCTGGCTGAACATGCCATGCGAACCCTGTACGGTAGATCCCTTGTCCTAGGATCTCCTCTAAAAATGTCCCCCACGCCTGGTTCCCTAACGTCGCTCCCTGCTGCCGAGGTCTCTGCTCTAGCTCTCCCACTACTGACATCTGACGGCTGTCTCTGCTCCGACAAGAATCTCTCGACCACTAGAGCCCGCTCGAGAACCCCTGAATAAGAAAGAATTCTCATAAAAATGATGGTATCTTGGATATCTCTGCTCAATCCCTGATCAATAGTCTGAGCTCTGAAGTACTGATCTCTGGCCATGTCCATCGAGTACCAAGAGAGGTTGGTAAACCTCGACGAATAGTCAGCCACTGTCATGGTTCCCTGCTGGAGCTAAAGAAACTTTTGTATGCGTACTGCTCTTAGGGTAACCGGTTATAACTCCTCCCTGAAGAGATGCTCAAACTCTGACCATGATAGTGTCACCTCGTCGTGAGTCTTGATAACCAAACTCCACCATCGTCCTGTCGAGCCCTTCAGAAGGCCCACTACAATGATCACATTCTGGTCTGCTGGTGTCCTGACCAAATGGAAAACTCTGGCCACTGCCTCAAGACAGTCCTCTGCTGCCTGAGGGTCAGGCTCGCCTCGAAACCTGAGGGGTCTGTGTCTTTGAAACTCGTGGAGTGCGCTCAGCCTGCGCTCCTCCACCATCGGTACAGGAGCCACTAAACATTGCTCCACAGGTCGCGGGATAACTGGAACACCACCTGATGGTAAAACTGGGGATCTGGTCCCTATATCGAGGCTTCATCACTAATGGGATCGTCCTCATGATCAAGCTGTTGGATTATAGAGAGTGCGCATCGCGGAGGAATCCTCTTAAAGAAACAAGATGCATCTCAGTCAGTGAGTATATCTGGAGAGCTGACTCAAAAGGACATGGAAACCACAACCCATTCTTATTTGATGAATGTACCATTATTTTTTACCTGAAACAAGTTTTCTCATGTTCTGAGTCGAAAAGAAAGTTATGAGAGTCCTGGTGTATGGATACATCAGCCGCCCGCACCATCACTGGGGTCCTTGGCCTGAAGGCTGAACTCAAAACAATCAACACCGTGGCCCCAAACCAACTCAAAGACTCTCGGTCCTAAGGTAGAACAAACCACCTCTGATACCACTCTATCACGACCCATCCTAGTGGGGCCTGAGCCATAACTCACCATGCCCGCCTCCAATAGGCTAGAGGCTGGTGACTTGCACCGAGTAGGCATGCTACTAACACGGGAGGCATTGCCTATAAACCTGTACACACACACGCACACACACATCTCCAAGCCCACAAATCTGAAATGTAAAAACTACTAAAATGAAATGATGCATGCATACACTAAAACCAAACCACAGAGTACGACAGGAAGGTAAAGTACAAGAAATTAAAACCCTGGGCCAAAAGTACAAGACCACCAAAAAGAGAGTCTGTAACAAAGTCCAACCTATAATGAAAGGTGTTGGGACCCTACTCTATAGCCGTAGGAACACACCTCGTCTTGTCTGATCTCACTTAGTACCGTCCGGTCCTGGTCTACCTAGAATCATGTCAATGGCTCGCTCGTCTGCAGAAGACACGACATGTGTGGGAAAAGCACATGCATGGGTGAGTATAAAAATACCTAGTAGGACACCCCAAAACCACAAAGGAAATAAAATAAGGGAAAATAACACAAAGGAAAAATATTGTCATCTATACACAGTATATTTCTACCGAGCATATAACAAGAATATCCATATATACTCATGCATGATCTTCTATCGCCAATACCACCACTAGGGTCCAGCTTGAATATTCCACTAAGAATGCAACTGGAAGAACACACTCCTAGGTATGAAGAGAGAGATACGAAGTACTCGTTCCGGGAGGACACACTTCACATATACCTTGAGAACATGATTCCCAGATGAGGATCACAACCAAGTCATGCAGTGATTCCAACAACTCAGTCTGAGCTAATCCGCTAAGCAGAGGATCAGCGCCCGGGTAAAGTTGGTCACGTCGATTCCAAGAACTCTACCTAGGGTTCCAGGAATGAATAGAGGATCCAGATCTATGTCTCATAGAAGGGATTCCAACAACTCTATTTAGTAAGTTCAGATGAAGGGATCATACTATTGTGTAAAGGAAATGTTACTAGAACCTTCAGGGAAAGGACCAAGGGTACAAACCCTAAGAAACTAGTCCAAGTCACAGAAGAAAAGTAGCTCAAGTCATTTAATACAGGTTACAAGGACTGTAGTATGATTACACACCGTGTTCTTTGACCCCGGTTACTACCCATGTAAACGGCCTGTGTCATTCATTCAAGCCGAGTAAAACCAAACTACATTGTGTGTACAAAAAGTACACACTCTGTTCCTTGACCCCGGGTACTTCCCATGCAACTGTCCCATGTCATTCGGATTTTCAGATAGAAATCTACTACACGGCATGTAGAAAAATCACACGCCATGTCCAAGCATTTGATACTCGCTCCGTGTACGTTGGCCATGTGCCCTTACACGATCTCTGCCCGTGTCCATGTCGCCTGCCCGTGTACCAGTACACAGGGTATCCCGTGTATCTGGCTGGGTCTGGCTGGGAAGGGCTATACACGGCGTGTCCTTGTCAGTGTACCCTGCCCGTGTTCGTGTACTCCCTAAGTACACACTAGTTAAATCCGTCAATTAACACATGTTGTGTAGCCCATACTACACAACGTGTCATCGGGAAATTTCCAGAAGCGTCGTCTTCCTCCGCGCGCCTCGGATGATCCTTCGGATGTTGATCCAACCGTCTGATCATCACGAATCTCCGGATTTTGGGTCATACCACCCCTAAGAAACTGATTCTGTTGGTTTCAGGCTTTTGATCGGCCTTGATAGCGCGTCCCGATCCGCCCACACAAAAATGCTCGAATAACGTAAGTTTTCGAACTAAACCAATTTTTCTGCCGCCGTCGTCGTCGCACCTCCGGTAAGTTGTCTCCGTGTTTTATAATTGATTTCAGATCATTTCACCAACAAACAAATGTGCAGTGATCGATTTCCCCCAAGAAAGCGTAGAACACACACGATGAATGCATAGGAATCGGGAGGGAAAACAAAACAATAGAGAGGGACGAACCTCGATCGATGTTCATGTTGATCTTGGTTCGTCACCATTAGAAGGATGAATGAAAACCAAAATATATTTCAGGAATAAAATCCCCACGATTCTCGCAAAAGACCATCCCAAAAGAACGATCCATCCGTGGGGTAATATTTTTTTGGATTACTCCGCTTTCATCGTGGAAATTAAAACAGGGGACAAAATCACAATTTAAAAATCCTACCTGGATCTGTGGCATTTTTGGCGATTATCCAGTTGCCGCGTCGTCGTCGCCGGCGAAAATCGTCAAGAATGTTGTCTCCATGTCGGGAGGCCTTCTCCAGAGCTCACTAGAGGAAATCAGAGTTAGGAGGATTGTAACCCTGACCCTCCCAGTGAAATATCTATTTAATATAATAAAATATTTCGTTTCAACAAGGATTTAAATATAATATTTTAATAAAATATTTTATTACGGTTACGTCCAAAAAACCATATTTCACTACCGACCTACGCAGGCCAAAGTTAGGCCTCGCCTAAGGTAAAAACGTTGTTCCAGACACTATGTTGCCCTCATATTTCTAATCCGAGAACCTATTTGGGAGTTATTCCACTTATTCAGGAAAACAACATGTGCACATAATTAAATTATTTAATTAAATTTAAACATTCGATCCGGGCTCACCGGGCATCGGAAATGTACACCCTCTCAGAGCATAGTCTCGAAATAATTCCCATATAATATTAAAATAATACATGGAAAAATACGAGACCTTACAGGTAGGAACCACATGGAATTTCGTTAACATTTAATATGATTTGATACATGTAAATGAAAACCCAAATGGGATGATGAATATAGTGATCTATATTTTTATTAAACCTAACTATATATCATGATATATTATAAAAAATGTGAACATTAACTGACTCTCAGACTCACCAAATTATAATAGGAATGAGTTTTTAGAGAACACAAGTGGTAGAGACCATGTTGTAAATAAGATTTATCTTCCTACATGTTAGGAATGTGGAATAATCACTCAACTAAATTTCATAAAGGAATGTGAATTTGTTTTATTTTTTAAGATGAATTGAATAGAGTTGTTAATTGTTCAAAAAATTAAAGGTTTATTTAACGAAATGGATGAGAATAATGGTTTCCATATTGCATTATAAATGGTTTAATTTTATAAATCTTTAATGTATAAAAATTATATAATTATTTCATCTGGGTAATGTTCAAGAATATGATTGATATGATAGTACTAGAAATTTTTTATTAATGATGATGAAGATTCATCAACTGAAATATTAATGGAATAACATATTATTGAATATCATTATGAAACCTATTTGTTGGATTAAAAATGAAGTGGGATTACTTATGTGTTCATGTATTGAAAATAAATAATTATATAATATGAATCATAAAATATATAATGTTTTCTCTATTAAATTTTTTCATTTATGATTTAAATGAAAATGTTCAATGGTGCGAATGACCTGGAATGGGACATAATAGAAAAGTAATATTTTATGCAAAAACAAATGATTAAGAGAAATTTAACCCTTAATATGTTCCTCATATGGAGATAAAGGTGTTTAGTTAGGATAATGAGATTATTGATATGGATAATGTAAATTGGATAGTATTTATGTCCTCGGAAGTAATTCATGATTTGACGAAAAGGATGTTTATGTTATCATTGATGGATTTTACAACATTTTTTGATTTATCTAATATATTCAATAATTTGAAGTTATATTTAAATAATTCATAAGAATGTATGTTTTATGTGAGTTTTTATGGTAAATCATGTTATTTCCATTTTTCATGACAATATATGAGCATGGTATTCACATATTTTTATATGAAAAATATGTGATATTTTATGATATTTTTTCGATAAATTTTATGTTGATTTTATAAATTTAAACAACTTCTTTATAATTTTTGTATTTTTGTAAGGGTATTATGTAAAATAAATTAAATATTTTTTTATGGACATTGGATGAGGTTATAGTTATTAATGTGTTATTTTATCATATAACGTTTTTCTATATTGAAAATCTTATGATATCCATTTTTTATTTGATGATAAATAACGATAAAAGGAATGAATTATCATTTTTTATTGATCTTGTGATCCGTTAAAGATTCATGCATGGGGAAATGATATTGAAAAATCACAATTAGGAGGAATGATTTTAATTGTGGTGGAAAATGAATAATGTATGAAATTATAATTATAATGTATATTTCCCTATATTCTTCTAATAGATGGAAAAATAATCCATCAATGTTTGAAAATAGTTCATGATGGGAAATGTAATAAATTTTCAATAAATTGATGGTTGATCCACTCTTACAAAAAGGGAAGAACATTATTTACTAAATATATCTTCTTTCTAAATCTATGTTTACATGTCCCACTACTACATTGATATTTGGATACATAATTTTGTGTTATTTCAAGATATCCATTTTTTGGTTTCATTATTTTTAGGAGGAATTGTTATCATCCATTTTATGATATGTATTTTCCCATATGGAATCTCAAATTTTAAACCCATTATTACCAATATCGTGTTCCAATTATGATGATTTTTGAAAGGGAAGTGGAATGTAACACCTTTATTTTTTAATGAAATAACATTTTTCTTTTAAAATAAATTTAAAATTTTCAATACTGTACATTATACATAATATCATGTTTTAATGATCCATAATAGACTGCTAATATTTTAATATAAACACAAATATTATAAAACAATATTTAAATTGAATTGTATGATTTTGAAAAAAAATTACGAAATTTATATGGTTTACTGATGAATAAAATAAATCCTTTTTTATCAATTGATTGTAAATAGAAAATAAATTCATTTAATAGTATATGTTTTTTTTGAAAAGAAGGTTTTATGAATACAAAATCTTTTTATCTAAATAAAATAAAATAATATCAACTGGTGAATTATTTTTATGAAATTTATATCTATTATATATTTGTGAAAAAAAAATTATTATTCATATAATATTATTTCTACGAATGATATATGACTAAATTTATGTTTAGGTATATAAATTATACTTTTCTCTAAAAAGGTGTTTCATCGTGTTCGATATTGTAATTTTAGCACTATTATTTTCACTTTTCTGAAACATTATTTCTTAAAATTATTTTTTTACTTATTAAATCAAAATGTAAAAATAATATTTTAGTGTTATTTAGATAATTTTCGTCACAGATAAATTTATTGATGTATAGAATATATTATTTATTTTTATTAAAAAATGTGTTATTGTTTAAATAATTTAAAAAGATATATTTTTTTATATTATTTTAAATGATAAATTATTCTAATTATATATTTATTCATCTAATTTAGGTCATTAAAATAAATTTCATATTAAATTTTGATATTAAATATTTGTGTACTTATGAAATTATTCTCATTGAAAAATCACTTTTATCGTCACATCTATGAGACTTTTAAAATAAATTTTTTTTCCATCTATGAATTAAATATGTTAAAATAGAATTAAAATACTTAATTAAAAATATTTATCTTATATAATGTGGTCTAATTAGTTTTTTTTACAAATTTGCAAACATTACTAATTAATTACTACTGTTAAGGATTAAATGTTGTTTAGTTAATTTCATATGTTTGTGATAAAATTAAATTTAAACATATAATAAATAATTATTTTCAAAACATAATTTAATATTTAGAATTAGTGTTTTAACATTTTCAAATAAGACACTTTTTGATTTCAGTATTTAAGAATAAGTTACCTATGAAAGAAACTAGTTATTATGGTGATGTCTAAAATAGTAAAAGTGAGTATACTTAGTGTATAAGTAATAACATGGGTAAAAATTGTTTTTTTAGGGTCTTAAATAATGAATCAAAACAATATTTCTCTATGAGATGATAATTGTCTTCACAAAGGCCTTTTTTCCATTCATCTGTTACCACATTCTATTATGTTGTAACAATTAATATATAATAACACCAGTATCAATGATATACTGATATTTTATTTGGTATATTTAATAACATATATCAATCATCTCTTACGTAAAATTTGGAAAAACCCATTGATCGTGTGTATATTGGGCAACAATGTCCCGAACTGATGTAATTAATTTTTCATCACTAATGTATACAGAAAACAACCTCTTTGTAATGAAATTTGATTCATTTATAACATATTATTTACATGGATGATAATAAAAATGAATTTAATGAATATATGTTTTATATATAAGAAATTAAAATGACTCAGTATATTTGAAATTTTATTTACATTCCTTTCATTCCATCCACTAAAAAATGAAAACATCATTTACATGTACGTACGAGCTTCTGACTCTATAAACAATGTAATTTATTTTATATCTCAGACATTTAAAGACTACTTTATATGACCTTCCATCCACTAATATCGTTGTTAGAATTTTGAATATTTTTTAAGAACTGTCATTATAAAAATGACCTGAAATACATAACAAAAACATATATAAAAAACAATTAAGATATTTCTAGAAATGTGTTGTTAATAAGTAATTTTTTAATAAAAGGGAAATAAAAGAACATAAATAAACTATATATCTTATGATATATTTGATTATGGTTCTATAATATATGATTAATAGGCCAATATTTATTTTATAAGAGTTTTAAATTGGTAGATAAATTTTCAAGACTTAAGGTAATAGATATCTCTCTGAAATCATCTTCTTTGGGACTTAGGTAATATTATGAACATATTTTATATTATGTGATGTATATAAATATCATTAGAAGTTTCATATGAAAAATTTATTAATTCTATTATTTTCTAGTAATACATTTAATGTTATTATTTATGGGGTTTTATGATTCCTAGGACACCAACGTGGTTAATGATTTATGTTACAATCTCATTGTTTATTAGGATGGTTTATAATTATGATTCCAATGATGAAATCTGATAATAATTTTTTCAGGAAATAAATCATATTACTTATAATATATTTATTTTAATAACATACATGTTTTTATTCCATTTTACTCACTTTATATACTAAATATTTAAACAAAATTTGTTTATTGAAAACTGAATTTATTTTTCCACCAGTTAATATCCATTTTCATCAAAGTCCATGTTTTACAATTTGTATAATCAATGTTTAAAAATTATCAAATTATTTTTTAATTTAATTTCTTCATAGTTTCTAATTTATTAAAATATTTTAAATGGAATATTCTTCTATTTTTTCCAATAAGGAAAACCATTTTTTCCCATTTTCAAATAGCCAGTTTGTGGGTAACCAGTTCCCATTTTCAAACACATCCAAATTGCAAATTGAAAATTCAAATCCAAGCATAATAATACCAAATCTCCAACATAATATATACAGAACATGCCTCATGACGCACCACCACCTCGAACCTTGTAACCATCCTACAAACTTCCTACCGGAGCAGAGAGTCGGTGAAACCTACCATCGGGGAACCCTGCCCACACATCATGCACCTGCCATCAAATCATTAATATTCACCATCAAGACTTCATAGATCTTCACCGGAGAGAACCCCCCCCCCCCCCCCCCCCCCCCCCGTCGTCACCACTTTAGAACAAATACCCATCCCCAAAAATCATCACCCGCTCCACAAGAAAAATAAACAACATCACGGTATTCAATCAAGACCAAACAGACCGCTAGATGAAACCATCACAAAATCTATCTATAACGGAAAAGAAAAAATAAAACCTTCATCCTTGCCAAAATAACTAAGAAAGCATCCCATCATAACCAAAAATCCAAAAATCATCACCTTCGTCACCGCACACCAAATTATTATAAACGCTTATCATAGGAAACAATGATATCACCAGAAGAAGGACCCAGTCCATCACCAAAACACCAAATTAGAACAACTAGCCTGAGAGAATTATTCACCTAAATGATAAAAAAACATCCATGAGTTATGAAATAGGCCCCGCTGCCGCCTTTAGAACCACACCCGAATACCAGATCTATCAAAAGAACTATTAGACATCATGAAAAGCAACCACACCCCCAAATCTCTGCATCTGAAATCCGCACCCTAGTCTGCATCATGCCGCCTTGAGAAACCCTAGCTGAATGCTTATGCTATAGTGGGATTAATTCAAAGCAACGATGTTGTACACCGAGGATGAAAACGAGTCTTTGCGACACCGCCACTTGGAGAAACCGCATTGAAAGCGCGCTGAGAGGATTGCCAATGGGAAGATAGGTTTACCGTGGATCTGGGAGAGGAAGGCGGTGACAAGGGGAAACCTAGCACCATAGAGCCCATTACCACCAGAAAGGTAGTTTTTACTTTTTAACAAAATATCCAAGTAATATGTTTTCAACGTAGATGAAAGGAACTAAAATTACTTCCGTCATAAAAAATAAAATATTTAAATATTTCATTAAATTTTTTTAAATGAAATTTAAAATAATATTTTTCCTTAATAATGGCGAAATATTTATATTTTAAATATGTTATTTCAATTTAAAAGTATATTTTCCTCAAGAATGTTTTAGTGATATTTTAATGATTCTCTATTCATCAATATCCATATCAATTGGTGTATATTATTTTTTACTTAGAACATGATCCAATGGTATAATAATTTTATTTATTTGGTTTGTTTATGTTTGTGATTAGGAAGAATATATTTTTATAAAAACCTTATGATTTCCATATATTATGATAATATGAATTGATGAAATGTATATAAAACACATTTAATGTCCTTTTTTTATATTATAATTATATATCAATGAAACAAATTCCTATTCTATAGGATGTTATATTATGAATTAGTGAACTGATTATCAAATTAATTTTTTCCTTGGGATATGTAATGATGAAATGTGTATGAAACATGTTTCCATTTTCATGGGTTATGACATGATGAATGTTTTTTGATCCTTAGGCACAAAAATTTATATATTATGTAATGTGTGGGACATATGTCCCTATATAATTAATTATGTAAATATATATATCCCATGATAAAATAAATAGGAATAATCTAATTCACTTGATACACTATGGGTTTCATGCTGATGAGTTTGATCCATTAAGGGAAAAAGGTGTTGATTCATGATCTATTATGAAATATGAAAGAGGTATTAATTCCTGATCCATTGTCAAAGGGGAAACATGGGATGTTGTGTAAACCATTTTTATTTGATGGTAAATGTTGTTAACATTGATATAGAAAATTCATTCAATACTTATGATGGTATCACAGTTTTATTGTAAGAATTTATGGTTCGTGAATTATTTATGATGATATCTCATTATTATAATTCATGTATTTGTAATTAATAATGGTTTATTTTATGTCTCATATTTATGATCCAGGATTGATTTGGTATAAAATTTGTTACCCATATTCATGATCTCTTACCCTTATACTTATATAATTATTTCAGGTGACCATATCTTGATATCTCCCATGTTTACCTTTACATATAATATAAGCTCAATGTTTTTTTATTTCCGCCAATGTTATAAAGAATGTTTTATATACATTATTTTTATTATGAGTACTAAATAGGAAGACTGTCAAGTGATATGTTAATGATCCTTAGTGAAATTTTAATATTATATATATATTCTCAAAATACAACAAAAATTTATAATCATAGGGAATGTATTAGATAAATGTAATGAAGATTAATTTAAAATGTGTAATATTTATTAATTAAAAACATTTGAAACTATATACGATGCGATAATGTATATTTGTAAGCTCTAGTGGTATAAATATGAATGGTTTTTTTATACAATGAATATCTTTTGTAAGTAAACTTCATTGAATTTGTAATGTTTTTATATCATGATATACATTGGGTATATTCGTGGTTATCCCAAGACCAAGGTTATAGGTGAGGTTATCCCAGACTAATGAAACAAGGGTGGTTATCCTAGTCACATGGAAACAATGGTGGTATGCCCCTTCCCATGGGTACATAGGTGGTACCTCCAATCAAAATAAGGTACATGGGTGGATAACCCAATAATATTTTGTGAAAAATTACTTTGTTTTTAGCCTTAAAATATGATTTCGTTTCTTATATTTGTTTTACACCAGAATCAATTGTTTGAAAATGTAGAATACATGTTTTTTTGTTTTAAACATTCATTAATAAGAGAATTTATTGTAATAAATTTCATTAATAGGTTACTCAATTTGAACATTAGTAAATTATGTGAAAAAATTTATTTCTCATATTGTATATAATAATCCACCTTATAATTAATTAAAAAAAAATCCCAAAATGGAAGGGGTTTTTACATCAGTTATAGTATAAAATATGTCAGAATCACTTTATAACATCAGTTATTAACAACAATAATGTTGAAAATTATATTTTACATATTTCAAAAAATTATATATTTTAAAAACAAATGATATCCATTAAATAATGTTGGTTATAAAATAAAATATGTGAAAAATTAAATTCTCAACAAAAATTAAATTCAAATACAATAAACCAACAATAAGTATTAGAAAAAATTATAAACAAATAAAAAAATAGAACCAAATAAAAAAATATCAAATAATTTAAATATTTTAATTTAAAATTTAATATATATATTTTTCAAATAATAAAAACCCAATAAAACCTGTGAAATTATCTACCCATTCGTTATATATGTGATTTGACTCTTTTTTTTAAAAATGGTCTTCTATTATCAAATAGATAAACAGTACAAAAAAATTCATTTATAATGTAATATCTATATGTTCACAGTGAACTATTGTAGTCATGAATTTATTTTATAAAATTTCCATATGGTAAACATTATAAATCTATAATATTATAATAATCCCAACAATTAATGATCTCATCTCTCCAAGGACTAAATAGACAATGAACTTATTTTATAAACGATGAGATAATTTAATAATAATAGAGAAACAAAATAATATCTTGAACACTACTTATAAATTATTAACATGTTATCTACCTAGTAAAATTGAAACATAAAAAAGGGGTGGGTGGATATGTCGTTACTACTCTATATCTCCCCATTTAAAAGTAGGGAGGCATCTAACACCATTATTGTTAATTATGCATCCTTGATCATTCTATGAAACTAGGATATTAGTTCTTTATTCAATGGATTCATCATTACAGATCATATACTATAACATGTCTCCCTAGATGATTTAATTCATGTCTATGAATTTAATTCATTGATGAATCCTGAGGTGGACATTGATGGATATTTCTCCATCTGTCGTGCCATTGTTGAATCCTTTGGTTTGAGTATATGTTAACATTGGTAATATATGGGTATTTCTGTATGTTTTGTTTGTTATGTTCATATTCCCTTCTAGTATAGTTATATCACTAATAGGGGGAGGGGTTAATATGTGAAATCATTTCTTTTATGATTTATTGAAAAATGAAAAAACATAGCATCAATTTTAACATTACTTTACCTGCTGAAAAAAAATTCATACATTCATACATAAGAACTCCAAAATACAAATGGTTCACTATTCAATAATAATATAGTGGTATTTGGCATCGTTTGTAAATGATTTGATACCAATAAAACAAACTATCAAAAAATCATTTTGTGTGGAAAATAAAAAGTAGGATATTCCCTTTCAATCATGTATAACTATGTAAACAATCCAATAGAGTGTGTTCTTATTCTAGAATAAATGATGTAATACAAGGATTTTTTGCAACAAAAATTGTTATGATAAATCTTCAGTAGCATTCAATAATATTATTTTAAAAAAATGTTCTCTACTTTCTTACCCATTAGCTGGTTTGAAAATATTGTATATTTTAATAAAACACAGTTTGATTTCCCTATAGTATTTTTTACAGCCAACTTTCTCAATATGATAATATATATTTACAGAATAAAATATAGATAATTATTAACACTTTATAATATAGTATGAATACACCTAATTGAAAATTTTTTTCTAATACAATAACAAGATGAATTGATAATTATTCAAATCATGATTACCAAATGAATACGATATTCATCTGAATATGGTGATCAGCTGAATATAATGATTTGACTAATTTATTTAAATGTTTTATCTTGTATTATAACGTATGTATAACATGAATTCTTCATGAAAAAAAATTCTGGAAAACCTTATTCTCTCTACAACTCCTCATTCTCTCAATTTCTCAGGATCAGTACTTCATTTCGAAAAGTACAACATACTTTTATATTATTATACTCTACACAAAAATGGTTTGAATGGGATTTTAAATTATTTCGCAATAAAAAATTACCTAAATTTTCATGTTTATTTTCATTCCATGTGGATCTAGACTTCATCAAAATTTCTCAACTCTTCTTAGATATTCTCAAAATTTCTTGAGTCTTATAAACACATCATATATATTATTAAATTGTTATCAAACACAAATATGAATCTAATTATCCATTTAGATTCACCTAATATTATTCTCTCATTATGATGTTCTGTATCAACTACATGTATGATGAAATAGTCACTATTCTGATTTATTGATATGATTTCTTCATTAATATGGTCTATACAATAAAATGAAAACAGAAATCTTGTTTAAACATCAAGTTCCACATTTCCATCATTTTATATCTCCTTCAACACTCATGTTTGATTCCAATTATGATTGTGTGAATCGGTATAATATTTGATGCGATGTCTATTGACTGAAATAATGAAAGAACATAACAAAAAATCAGAGATCTTCATTCTCCTACAAAAACAATACAAATAGTCTTTTCCTTCAAAAAAATTATTTCTCTTATAAATACACTGGTATAGTGAATCTGATGAATCTCTCTCACCGTCATCAACATCAAATACATCATTTATTCAAAAAAATCCTTCTTCTATAATGACTTCCATCACGACTTTGATTAAATTTATGATCAGCTTCAGGAACATCTAATATACCATGGAAGGTATTGTAACTTCCATTTCTTTTATCAATGACTTTATTTTTAATCATCCTGGTTATGGTTAACATGATTATGATTCGACTCGATTTGAATTATAGAATCTATTTCACTCTATATTTCATTCCTCAATAATTCAAAACATGTTTAATAGAAAAATTATGATTTATGAGAACTATAAGAATTGAAAAATATCATCACATTTAAGTCAAATCCATGTATACTATGATTTCCCTCATAAAACTCTCTTCTACTCATACACACCTAAGATTACGCTGATGGTCCATTTCATCCAGAAAAAACATTCCAATATGAGTTACTTTCTCAACCTTTTTATTACAATTTCTATGAATATTGTGATCAGTCAAATTTTCACAGAAAATAAAGTGAGGTGATTGATTTTCTTCTAAAACATTACTGACTAAAAAATACAACACCTAAATACAATCATCCTTATTAGATTGGTCCTAACAATCTCCCATTTATATTTTTATATAATATTCATAAATAACCAATATAAATTTCCCCAATCTATGGATTACATATCAACCATTATATGCCTATGTGAGATAACTCATTCTATGAAAGTAGACATATTGATAGTAAAGCCCTATTGTCCAAAATTAGTGACTATGAAAACTATTAAAAATTTCATCATAACATTCTTCCTCAATATTCTCCACTTCATCAACATCATACGAATAAAAAAAATTATTTCTTATAACCACAACAACAAAGAGTTGTAGTATTTTTCATATTTACATTTTACCCATAACTCCCCCTATTTACACAATTCTATAATGATATATTTAGTATCATATTCTCCCCCATTTAAAACACTTTTGAAAGGTAAGACAATATATGGGATAAAAACGAATACATCAAACATGATGAGAATGAGGTTGTCCACCAATATTTAACCTCAGTTAAGATAAAGGATCCTTTGGTAATGTTTTTTGTGAAAATGATTTAAAATAGTTCTAATGTTGGCATATATTCTCGCATCAATTAATTGTTCTCCACATGATCTTTGATAAAATTAATTTTTATATCAATATGTTTTTAATGAAATAATTGTACTATATTCCTAATGATATTGATATCATATTTATTATCACACCTCAAGAGAAATTTTATATTTAATTCATCAGATAATCTTCAAACTGAGTCTTTATCCAACATATGTTGGGAAAAAACTAGAGTAACAGAAATATACCTTGCTTTTCACATAATAGGAGTAAATGAATTCTAAATCAATGTATTCCAAATAAAAAAAATTGTCCCCAAAACGAAAACTCCACCATATGTGTATCCTATGTCATAAATTTTTCATTCCCAGCTAGCATTTGAATACTCAATAAAATAAAAATTATTTGAGATATCATACATGAATCTGAAACATTTTTCCATTTATATATTTGATATTTCATTCCATTAATATGAATGTGATTCTTTAGGATCACATAGAATTATTTCACATAAGGTAACACAAAAATCAATGTTTGGACTTGAGGTACTTAGATATAAAAAAATTCAGTCAGCTTCCAAAATTCCTTCAGATCAACTTTCATGAATTCTCAATCATTACATTACATTAGATCCAAAAAAATTAGTGTGGAAAAAGGTTTTGAGATATCCATGAAGAATATCTTGATATGTACCTTGACATACATTTCATGAGAGAAAAACTTTTGTTTCTTCTTTTCTAAAATTTGTGTCCTAATAATGTATTTAATTATTTCCATCACAGAAATCCCAAAAAAATCATTTATTTAGAAAATAATTATCATGATATTTCATCATTCCCATCAAATATAATTTCATCAACATAAACAATTATGATGAGGGAAAACAGTTAATTTTGTTGATGTAAATATTATGAAAAACTCTTCCTTTCTTAAACTTATATTCCGTATGAAAGTATAAAAATTAGAATAAAATTTTATCAATGATTGTTTCATCTCATTCAATGAAATATTATATATTGAAACACAATCTTTATCATTCTTGACAATAATTCCAGATAGTTGTTTGATGAAAAATTGCTTATAAAGACCCCAATTCACAAATAGATACATTACATTCATTGGAAATTTTTTTGTAAATTTATTGTGTTGAAATATAATGAAATTCTTTTATTGTTCCTATCATTTTAATTGAAGAAAAAAAGTAATAAAAATAAACACCATCAAATTTTGAGTAAAGCTTTCACACTAATCATTCTTTGTTTTAGTTCACTTCACTTTATGAATTCACCTTATACCAAAAAACACACATTGTACTAATAATTTTTTTATTCTTTATGAAAAAGTTCTCATATATCATTCCTTTCATTCCAATCTATCCTTTCACTCATTGACTCAACCTATTCTAGAAACACAAAAGCATCATTCACATAATGCATCTCTACTATTGAATATATTTAAGCATATTCAAGGAAATTTATTTTTCTTCTAGTTTGATCTTATTGATTTAAATAACTAATAATATTTTGAGGATCTACTTGATTCCATATCGAAGGATGAGATATTTGAGTATCATCCTCATTACTAGAAATAGATGAGTCCAATTCTTCTGATGTTGAATTACAATTGTTTTTATCTTTCTTGTAATTGTTATCAAAAATTTCTGTATCCTCCTCAACGCCCTTATTTTTATGAGTACAATTATCATCACATTAAATTTCAATAACTTTTACATCAATAAAATAAAAAATAATTCCTATTTATGTTTTTAATCTTCTGTATCATCTTTTTTTGAGAGCAGATCTATGGAAGATTCCATCTTCACCTTTGTGCTCAAACATTCCAATGTTTTTTTATTTATTATTTAAAATGCATGTATAAAAAAATAATCTTATGGGCATCAAGAAAGTCGTTTTATCATAAAACATTTCATATGGAGTCATATGATAATTTTTTAAATAGAAACATTAGTTTTGAATATAGACAATATTATACATGGTTTCTTCCAATAGTAACGAGAAAGTCCATGTTCAAGATTCATACTTCTCCCCATTTCCACCAAACAAATATTCTTTATTTCATCGACCCAATTAAGTTTTGAGTTTATGGGGAACTATACTCATTCTAAAGCCTTTGACTATCATGATAAATTTTGAATTCTTCGTTCTTATACTTTGAACCATTTTCAATTCTCAAATTCTTCACTGATACTCAAATTTATTCTCATCTTTCAACCTAAAATGTTGAAAAAAAATTAAATTATCTAATATATGTTCATAAAAATAATATAAGTAATGGTAGTTATGTAATTAATGTATGTGATGAAGTATTTATCCAAATTTATTTATTGTTTTCTCAGTGGCCCAAAAAATATCCAAATGAATATGTTCTTGTAGGTGATTTGAAAAATTTTCCACATTGTTATGTAGGGAATTTTTTATATTTTATTACCAAAAAATAAAACAAATACAATATATTATTCTTGTAAAATCATCATTATCATCGAAATTATCTCTATTATTTATCATCCTCGTGTTTCTCTAACACATATATCCAGTAATTTTTTGCCAAGATATGTTTTCTTCCACCATGCTCAAGTAATAAACGTTTTGTGCCTCACCAACATGAAATATGTTTCCCTTGATATGTCACCCACTTATAACTATCTTTACATCATTCTCAATTTTTTAAAAAATCCATCATTCATGAATGTGACTTTGTATCCATGATCACACAATTTTAAAACGATAAGTGGGTAATGTTTCATCCCCGTAAAATATAATGCTTTCTTGGATTGCATCTTTTCACTCTCAATAATGTTTGAAGAAATATATTTTATTCTTAGTGGTTCACCATTGAAAAGTGTCATCGTTCCATCTTTGATTCCTTTAACATTTTTCAGAAACCCTAATTCCCCTATAATATGATAATAACACCCGCAATAAATAATCTGTGGTGATTATCCTCATATAAGTTTCATAGCAGTTTCAACAATAATAGAATTTCATTCTTTCTTATATTTCATCATTTCATGATTTTTAGAATCTTTATGTGACATTTGTTATGATGGTAATAAATAAAGATATAATTTTTACGGTGTCTATGTTTTCCACACCTTACAAAAATAGTTTCCTTTGGTTGAAATCTATTTTCAACATTCAGACTAACCTTCTCGTGTTTCTTTCAAAAATTATTTTTAGATATCTTATTTTGAGAGGTTCAAATCCACATCAAAATATTCATTCAATATAATATGGAATAATAGTAATGTTATAGATTAAAATAACACATATTTTATGTATGTAAAAATTCCCCACAATACCATCAATATCTATATATAGATTATTTCTATCTGAATCTTCTATACTTATTGGAGTTGTGAACATGCTTCGCCTTCTTAACATTCTCATCTGAACCACAAATCGTTCCACTATCAAACAAAAACCGCATTTTAATTTCATCTATATAAAAATATGATTTAATAGAAACATTTTTGTTTCTATTAGGTTTAGAAACATTTTTGGACTCATGATTTATATAAACATATAAATTCTTATCTTTTTTTGTCGCTTTAACTTAAAAAAATTTCCCCCTTTCTTATTTTAAAAAACAATTCCATATTTATTCACATATTTCAAAGGTCAATATTTTTGAAACATTATAGGTAACTCATTAAATGTACATTAACCAACTTCAATGGTATTTCTTTTTTTAAAAAAATCTTTCTATTCATCTTTATATTATTTTCTATGACTAGTTCAAAATATTTTTCATTTTTTCTTCATATTCAATTCCAATTGCTCTATATGATTCGTTTAATATTAAATAAATTTCTTTAAATTCTTAATTTCATTCACAAGATTTACCTTCACATCAAGAATAAATTATTTATTTTTTTATGTAACATTCATTTATCAACATATTCATTTTTCCTCTTTCCATCAAATATTTTACCAGAATTTTTTCTTATGATAATCTTATCGAGGTTATCCTTCTACATTTCTATAACATCCAAATTAATCATCATTAAATTTTATAGTAAATTTATTCTTACAAATATACTCAACATATATTTTAGATTCACCATCAATGTACTCTTCTACTTCATATTTAGATAACAAACATGTTATTTGGGATTTAATTAATCATTTAACCTTCTATTTGGGAAAAGATTTATCCTTATCACAATATTTAGTCAATGCCTTTCTTATCCTACTTCATTCTTCATCACTATCCCCTTCATTATTTTATTGAGGAAAATTAGCCACTATGTTCCCAACAACTCCACATTAAAATAATTTCAAGGTATGTTTCCATTTTTATATACCCATACCTCTTCTCCCATTTGTGGAAAGAAATGATATAATATCAGCATAATTTTTACACAAATAATTTCTAAAATTGGATTCAGAAACATCTTCAATATGAATCATCTTTGAAATTTTTATCATTTCATCCTCCAATGATATTTTTCTATTAACTTCTGTATTATTTTTCATTGCATTTTCCCTTATCATTTTATTACTAATAAGAGAACATTGAAAGTCATGCAGAGAGAGTGCAATAGTATATGTATCTTCTAAAGAAGAATCATTAGTATAAAACTTATCAGGATAGATTCTTAATGTATTTTCAACAACTGTAGAATCTTCTATCTTTTCACCAGTACATATGATAGTCCTGATAATGTTATTTTCCCTAGGAAAAAAGTCCCCAACAGATTCATACTCACCCATATTCAAATAATCATACTTCATCCTCTAGATATGTAATTTTCCCTTATTCACAATTTTATTACCTTCGTATATGTTTTTTATCATATCCCATATACCTTAATCTATTGAAACACATTTCACCCTACTAAATTCACATTTGTAATGTGCTATTTCTAATTCATTCTTTGACCTTCCTTTATTCAAATGATTCTTCTCTCAAAATATGTAAGAATAAATTTGTCATCAATAGGATTAATTCAATATTTTTTTATTCAAGAACAGTTATAAAATAAACATAAGATATAGTAACATTATGTCTTTCTAGATATGGTACATCATTCAATACTAAACCTTTAAACATTTACTATTCACACATTTCTGATTCTCCATCATCTTATTTTCAAATCATCTTAAAATAAAAATTGCTTGAACCATTTCTATAATACTAATTGTATATTCCTATTCAGGATAATTGTATTATTGAGAGTGAAAAGGGTTAAATCAGTTATATCATTTATTTTATTCTTTCCCAAAATATGATATAACCATATCCTCCTATTAATGATTAATTTACCTACTGAAAACAAATCCAACTCAAATCCAGATGAAAAAAATAATTTATAAAGTTAATTATTCAATAAATATGTTTATATCCTTGTTATTGTCTGGAAATTAACAAATACTACAAAATACAATAGTTTAAAATCAATTTGTGTGGATTTCAATGAATAGGATATGCATGTTCACTCATATACCACTATGTAAAAAATATAATAGTGCAAGAGCTCCTTCTATCATAAAGGATATAATAAAATTTATTTCTAACAAAACATGTTGTAATAGTTATTAACCAACATTTACATATATTATCTTTTAAAAACAATAAATCACTTTATTACACAGATACTAGTAAAAACATTCTAGATTTTATAATAAAACTCATTCGGATTTCCCTGTCCATTTTTTCCCAATCTGTTTGCTTTTTATGATAATATATCTATGCATAATACAATTGAAAAAAATATAATCACTTTAAGCTTTATTTTGAAAATCCAAAAATGAAAATCCTTAACAATATGATAACTAACTGAATATAATAATTTTACCCTATATTATAACTAGATCAATAAGATAATCAATGTTATAAAATGATTACCTGAATATGATGACCATATGGATAAAATTAAATAAAAAATATTCTCCATTCACTTCTATATTGTATAACATATTCATGAAAATAAATTTGGACACCCTTATTCTCTATAGAGCTCTACCTTGTCTTTACTTCCCCTAAATAGTAATTTAGGCAGAAATGTGAAACATACTTTTTTTATTTTATAATCTCCATAGAAATGGTTTGGGTGGGATTATTGATAGTTTAAATACATAATAAAATCACCCAAAATTTCATGTTCTTTGAATTTTGGGTGAAAAATGATTTTTTTAACATTTCTCAACTCTTTGTATTTCTTCTCGAACATTTTTGAATCTTCTAAACATTTTGTCTCTCTTCTAACAGTATGCACAAATAGAAATTGAATTATGATTATCCATTTTGATTCACCCATTATTATTTCTTCATTAACATGCACTGCAGCAACTACATGTATAAATAAATAGACACAATATTGATTTCATGATGATATTTATTCATTACTATGCTCTGTACCATATGATGAAAATAAAAATCATTTTCAAACTTCATGGTCCCACATTCCATCACGTTTGTACCTCCATCAAAACTTATTTATGATTATAATTATATCTATGGGAGTTAGTATCAACTAAAAAATTGTGGCTCTTTTCCCAAATGATTAATAA
This sequence comes from Viscum album, assembly GCA_963277665.1. Taxonomy (NCBI): domain Eukaryota; kingdom Viridiplantae; phylum Streptophyta; class Magnoliopsida; order Santalales; family Viscaceae; genus Viscum; species Viscum album. The sequence goes on along the minus strand of OY728161.1, from coordinate 1,731,781,029 downwards.
ACTTCACAAAAAAGTAGTGATTATATTTTTTTCGGAGTAGGATATCAGTGTTATTTTAATTCACTATCAATTTTGTCTCTGATAAATATGATCGATTACTTAATCTGATAAATCTTCATTATCATCTTTGATATTACAAAATTCATTCACTAAAATACATATTCTTATGTCATGAAAATCCTCATGACTCTGATTACATTGTGGATCAGCTTCAACATCATCTAACATACCATGGAATCTATAGTAACTTCCCTACATTTCATTAATAACTGTCATTCTATCCCATTATGAATACGATTAACATAATTAAAATTAGAACAGATATTATTGGAAGCATCTCTTTCACTCCCCATTTCCGTCATCCACCATTCATAACATATTTCATAAAATAATTATGATTTTTAAGAACTCTAAGATTAAGAAATCATCATTGCATTTAAATTGTAGGCATGCTGACTATAAGTTACCACATTACAATAACATATTGTAGTCCAATACTATGATTATTTTGATGATGATTTTGACACAGAAAACAAATTTTTTATAGGATGGAATTTCTCATCCATTGTGGGTATAATTTTCAATGAATACGAGGGTCATTCCGATTTTCACCCAAAACAGTGTGAGTTGATTTTTATTCTTCTTAAATGCTAAATACCAATGAATGAATCGTCTGAAAAATAACCTTCTGATCATGTTCCTAATACTAATAAACTATAATATTTCCCCTTTATGAGGATAGAGGTATTCCATGTGTGAGTAATATTAGGTGTGAATCCCATAGAGCCACATGTCGTCCCCAAGATTGTTTATTCTTAGGTGAGTAAGACCTCAAAAATTTTGTTACATAGGGATCCCATTTTTATTATATGTCATAAATTTTATGGATTTTATCACTTGTTTTTAATATTTTTGGGATAATTAGTTCGTAGTTTTAACATCATATAGGATAGGTTGGTCATGAGTTTATTTTATTATATGGGTAGGTTGGTTACATGTTTAATGTCATTTGCGGATAGGTAGGTCAGAATTTTAATGTATATGGACAATATTTGGGAAACATGTTTAATTACAATTGGGGAATGATATGTGTATTTAATTATTTTCTTTTGGGTAAAATTATCACACATTGGACGTCTCATATTCAATAGAGGATACAGGAATAATTGAAGGGAATGTTGGGTTTTGGTCAAGGACACAGTTAGGTACCATAGATTGTTTAGAATGTAAATATTAAACATCATGGAGGAGTCTTAAAAACCATGATATAAGATAGGGATTCAAAACCCATGTAGTTTAATTCCTTAGAGTAAGGTACTATGACATGATTAGTCCATGTAATTTAATGTCACGTAAAACTAGTGGTCACATCATGAAAGGAGTGACCACAAGTGATATTGGGGGCCTTACACATGTATGATGGCCTATTTATTTAGAGACTCAACCATGGGGTGGAGTTTCATCCCATTATTTTTTTGGTCTTATAGATAGAGGATTCCATAGTGTTGGGGACTCATCTATAGTATTGGGGATTCCTCCAGTTATGATGTTGGATTGTGTGGGTCTTACTATTGTTGGCATCCCATTGAATTTGTATCATCCCATGGTGAGAAATTTTGTGTGATCCAATGATGATTGTACATGGGGTATCATGTGTGCAGTTATTAGGGTAGGAGGTGAGTGTTCATCCCATGACAGTTATACACCATGCATCCCAAGTTCACCACATTTGTTTTGGATATAGTTTTATATCATGTGATGATGATTTTGTTGTATAGTTTAATTCTGTAAGTCTTGTATGTTGAGATATTAAATTTTATGTCATAGTTCTCAAATTTTTTTGGGAGTGACACAATGGGATTTCTTTCCATAAAATATAGGGAGATATCCATCATAATATATCTAGTCCATGAGTTTTGTGATATATCCCTTGATGACTCCATATTTAGGGATTACATGATTGGTGTATAGATTCCTTTTGTGTGTGGGTGTTTTAGACAATATCCTAGTGAAGTGGATGATGTGAATGCTAATGTTCGAGTGATAATTCAAAGGATCATGAGATTATAGTGTTCCTATTGTAAGGATAAAAAGGAGATACAATGGTCCATGAAATGCTTGATGTGGGGAATCAAGAAATGCTTGTGATGATTTCTACTGTAAAAAAATTCTGTGTGAGTAAACCTGGTTATAATGGGATAGGGTACATTATCACTTATATTTAATTTAGTCATGCTTATCAGACAGAGGGATCGTGTCATGGACACCAAGGTTATATCATGAAACGCAATAGTTAAATAAAAAAATGGGGTAACCTGAAATATGGTCTATATAATAAGGAAACTACCTAAACCATGGTGGCATTAATTCTCACACTTTTTGGATTCATCATAAAAATGGGGTTATCCATCGATATATTACTTTACACACCAACACTAATTATTAATGGTATGTTTATTGAGGAAATATACAAAAAATGTCAAGACATGTTGTGCCCCATTAGTGTTCATTAACAAATTTTCTCAACCGTTGAGAATCCATGAAGGATTATAGTTTCATGATTCCATAGATGTGGGACTTATGTGAGATAGTTGATTCTTAGACAATTGAATATCATCGCCATAATTAGGGGGGTTGTGTTTTTTTATAGAAATAATGGAAAAATTCAAGTGTATATATCTTATTTTTATTGTGAAAAGTTGTTTATCACTTTCCAAGCCTTTTCCTATGGTATATTTTCATATAATATAGTAGTTTATATAATCCTTTCTCATGAAAATACTTATCAAACATGTGATTATGGTTGCACACATGGTTAAAAATATGTCATCCTTTTTTTAAAGCATGAGAACATCTATGGCTCCCTTGATGGTTAGCCTCTTCTACACCATCTTTCATGAACATGTCACATATACATCAGAACATAGAACTACAACAAATACCAATAAGCTCCACTCCATTACTTCATTGGATCTAAAATTATTCATTGGTATATGTGAGTTGTTATTTCAGATAAAACTCTCAATCTAAGGATGCTACATATTATTTATCAAATAAATTTCAATTCTTGGAATTTGTGTTGATGGGGGACCCGATGGTCATGGTTTTGGGAAAATACAGAAGGTCAGGGAAAATTTATATCATCTCTTTTAACATTTATATATTGTATGACAACATGGGTTCATTAATTTTAAAATAGGACGTCTGATTCCTATATATATGTGTGAGGGAACTTCTATGGTCACATAAATTTACTTTAAAATAATCTATTAATCATTCACATAAAATAGAAAAATTTCGTGATCTCTTGATATTTTCTATGACATTCATGAAACTCCAATTTAGCGTTGAGCTTTTCATGAATAAGGAATACTTTATATAAATATTCCCTGAGTTATTAAATGATGGTTAACATTCAGGAAACAAAATATAGTTCCACAACTCACCCATTGTGATTCCTTAGAACCTTTAAATCGTTAGTCAACTATTTTAGTTTATAAGGATGCTATTGTAACTATATGTAGGAAGAAATCTCCATAAATCAGGAAATACAATAGGGAAAGATAATTTCATTTACAGAACACATAGCTCATGTGTCTTTTAATATAGGCTCGTATAGGGTATTTTATGATTAACCACATGTTTTGTATAAATTTAGGTTTATGGATGACATGCCCATCGTAACCTTGGAATTAAAGATTCCATGGTTACTTTTCTCAACATGTCGTTCTAGACCAATGTAATATTACCATTGCTAGAAATACAATTAGTGAGCATGAAGAAACTATTATTTACACCATGAGAGGAAGGGAAATGATAGTGATGTGTAATAAATAGTCGGTCAAGTGTTTCACATCCATCATATGATAATTATCTAAGCCAACATTAAAAAATAATGCAAAGGATGTTATAAAGACTGGGAACACTAAGCTGGGTGAAGTTCCTTTGATGAATGGGAATGGGAATAATAGGTACACATCACATATATAATGTATGGGATAGAAATATAAAATATTGATTTATATAAAGTATTGTGTACATCTCATTTCCACATGTACAATAATTATGTTACATTTCTAGGGCTTCCCAATTGGTTTTCCCCAGATACAAATACATTCCACCTTCATCATAGGGGGTGGATATTAGCCTTTGGGACATCCATCGTATATACATGATCCTCTAAATGCAGTTTCAGTATGATGAGTACCTCCCATCACCCAATTCTTGGGGGGATATATAGAAAACACCAATTTTTATAGTTTCTTTCATATATTGAGTTTCCCAAGTGTTGAAGCATCATCCTATCATTAATAAGGATATTTAATTCAGGATGTGGTTAGTAAATTTCCTAAATCTAACGAATATGGAAATTATACGTAAGTGAATGCATAGGTTAGCATTATGAAATGGAATAATAATGTGGTTGTATATGATTATTTTGGGTGAGGGAATATTCATTGAATGGGGGTATAGTTTCAAGGATATGAAACATGGTGTCATTTATAGGGAATTCGTTGACACCTTATTAAATTTTTAATTAATAATAGACTGGGATGACCACATGGGACTGCGACCTGGGAAATTTGTGATTGTGTATGTACAAGAGTATCTAAACCAGGTGTATTTTTGGGTGTTAGTATGATTTGGAATCTACAAATTGTTGAGTCATGTTGCAAGGGGCACATGACAATGAATATATGCAACCCATTACACATTATAAATTGGTGGATCAGGGTTCACTTCAAGGCATATGAGTTTACAAATCCCATTTGGGATCTAAATGTCAACATATATACTTCTATATTTATCCTTGATGGTGTTAGACTAGTGAATCTCACTGAGGATAAAGTGATGGAAATAATTGGAAGCCATATGGGTTTCAAAATTATTCCATCATTGACCCATTGTGGAGATATAGTGGATAATTTATGCGGGTCACTAGGGAAGTGGGAATATTTGTAGGGTTTTTGAAATCTAGTGATGGTTTCAAGGATATATGGAAAAAAAATTTGGGATCTATACACTCTATCGAAATTTTTCCATCAAATCAAAAGAATCCAGTTGAGATCTATGTAATTGTATATTGGGTTTCCTCAAAAGTGGCATCCCTATATCCTTTGTCATCCGTATTTGGGGCTTAATACTAATTAAAATTTGGAAGACATAAACTTATACTATCCAATATTTATTGAAGAGTATCTTAGACCTATTACCAAAATTATATTTCATCATTCCTATGGGAGGTCCCATTAATTTATCTAAGTGTTCATTGTCAGATGATCCACATGTGCAACAAGGGAAGGCGGGAAACACTTTAATGTGTACATTGGGCATTAAGGGCATACTATAGAGATATAATTTGTGATTTGGGGTCATCTACACATCAAACTCTTAAATGAGATGGATTCCCTCAATTGAGGCCACTGGGGAAAAAAGATAACCTTTGTGTGTGGGTGATCTAGTCCTTGGATGCAATGGATAATATGGTATCCTACATAGTACATCCTCATGATGACACCAAATTCACGAAACATTACATGAATTGGGGTATGTCATGGGTATCTTATTTAATGGGGAATGTATATAAGATTATTACAAGGGTGTAGATAATGATTAGGAGGTTGGAATTGTGAGGGTCACAACCCAAGTGAGATTCTAGAAGTAGTTTCAGTACCTGGAAGACATAGACACCATTTTAGATTACGGTAGGGATGATGAACCCAACACTCCTCTGGTGAACTTGATGTTCAACACGGATCCTGATGGGATAAACTCTTCCATTTCATCAAATCAACATATTCCATCTCCCAATGATGATGCTCAGGGCTCCAACAATGACACATGGGGATTAGAAGGTTACCAAGTTTGTTCTTAGGAGAGTGGAGAGATCACTCTTGTTGAAGATGAATATATTGATCCCAAATTTGGTGATGTTATTTTCTTCAACATTGATGTTAATATTTTATTTTTTATAGAATAAAAGACCAATAATAATTAATCATGCTTTAACCATATGAAGAGAGTTAGGGACTCTTTGACAAGGATGAAGCGATTGTCTCCACAGACATAAAAAATTCATGCATACGGTCTAATCTAATAACCACAATGGAAAATTCAGATATGAAAAAAATTTGGAGTTATTGGTCCAAAAAATATATCCCTCATATTCATATAATGGGTCCCTAACCCTAAAATCCCCACAGCATATCCCCATTTCATTAGGGGTTTCATTCATGTAAGAGAAATCATTAACATCCATGGGACTCTTGAGGGTTATGACTTGAGTCCTATCGACACTGGTCCCCTATGAGAAAAAATATGTTAAAATATTTTTATACTAAAGCATAATTTACATAATATATCTTTTAGACACACAATTATAATGGATGCAATGATGGTCATCATGGTTCTATTCAACATCGAGGTGTCTGTTGTAGGGAAATTCCCATTCAAGGCTCCAAACAAGGGTATATATTAAACCCTTTCCCCTTTAAGTCATGTTTTTTGTATAGTATTTTATTCATATTTTTATTAATAAAATATCAAACAATTGTGTTGTTTTTTTCTAAAACATTGCTTCTGTTTATGTATCCTCATCAATTCGGAATGGACGGGGGGAGATAAAAAACTTGTTACAACTGTGGATGAAACTCTCTCGGAGCTATCTATTCAGTGTGATCCATCATAATCCTGGGATTTAATCCCACTGTAAACATGGATATATTAATATAGGAGGATGATCATGATGGTAGATAATTTTTTAAAATTTATGAATAGTAGGATTCATACAACATCCCATCGAAGTGGCTCCTAGACAATCTAAGGGGCTATTTGAGGAGGACCATGAAATTTCAATCCTCATAGTTTTTAGTACGTAAGAGACTCTATACCCAAGGATCTATATTATTTTGAGTTCAATATCTCCACATAGAAATGATAAGTCGTGAATATATAATATAGAATAATGAAATCTTTCATCATCAACATGAAAGAGGCAGTTCTAGTGAGCGTAATTTGGTAACTCCACCACTGGTAGATGAACTTGGGAACCATAGGTGTGGTTTCCCATAGTCTTCATACACAATCCCAAGACATTCTATCTATGTTGGTGCTTAATGAGAATAAAGGATTCAATGATTATCAGAAAAAAAAAGAATTATGGGACCCATGTGCTTTAGGTAGATAAACATGATCTTTTATAAATGTGGGAACAAATGAAATACAATGAAGACATTGTAAATAAAAAATTGGAAACCATCTATCAGAAATGTCAACACTTGGTAGTGGAAGATTCTAGGTAGTATGGGATAAAATCTATATTATCTAGATGATAGACTTAGTGGGGTTTAGGGATGATTATTTCTAAATAATCCATTTTATGGTGATAGAGAATATTTGAGAGACTTTGAGGAGACATCGGGAACTATATGATTTTCAAAAAAAACATTGGCTGAGTAAGATGGATCAATCTCTATGGCCCATCCTTAGGATGTACATAATTTTTTATAATAGTATAAATATTAACCCACATATATATAGACCATCATAATAATGAATAAATAGTTATTTTATTAATTTTCATGAATTCTTATGTATCTTCTTATTGAGTATCAATTATACATAGTATGTCAATTGAAAATAAATATATAAGGCCAAATAATTCATGATCAGTCTGGGAATTAAGAGATAAATAAATGAAATCTTAATTATATTATAGTGCCTTGTATGGTGGGTCCATAGCGATCAATTATAATCTAGGGATTTTAAATTTAGAATACTTAGTCGAATAGTGCAACTCAACATAGTTGACATTCATTCCCAATGCACATAGGTAGATGGGTCGAGATATTCTCAAGGCCATGGATTCTAATAGAAAAAGTGGATAGATGAGGGGTGTAAATCAAGACACCTAGTATTTGGAACACAGAATTTAGGATAGTGTGATAGAGGACGACTATTGACCAAATTAATTGTAGATATTCAGTCATATTACCCATGTGGGGGACAAATAGGCAAGGTTCAATCATTAACCATGTTTGAAATAATGGACATCTAAAATAAAATTAGAAGTCCTCCACAACATATGCCATGGATGGTATGTGAGACGGTAAGTCCAAATGCAGTTGATGTTAAGGAGGTCCATTTATATGTGGAAGGTTGTAGCTTTCCAAATTTAGTTAGATGTACAGAATGTGGTGAATATGAGTAGTTTTCAAATGGAGTTGAATAATAATATGGCCACACAACTATGTTTTAATGAAAATTTAATGGGAATGTCAACCTAGATGAGGACTAGACTCATCTTATGGGGGGATTTTCAACCTGTATTACAAGATATGGTCAAGGAACTGAAATGGTGTGGAATGTAAAAAACACCTAAGGGTGAATATGATTCTGAGCCATGATCCGAATATGACTTTCAATTTTACATCATCCAATGGGGATAGATGCATGTGTTTTAATATCTTTCTAAAGGGATATTGAATACATAGGTTATTATCTTATGGAGAGGGTGATTTATGAAATAGTATGACATCGTGAAATTAATATTTTCATTAAATCATTTATTATCTTATGACCTAGAAAAGTGATACAGATTGAATAATATCCACCATATTAGGTTAGTGGGATTATTGAAAAGGAAGCATAATGGGTGGTATCTCATAAATGACCTTTTAAAGAAAAGGGAGTTATTATTTTTCTTTACCCATTTCTAAAAAATGGGGTCCAGTGTGAATAACTTGATTGTTTTAGGGGATCATCAAAGTGACTCTTTGTATTTTCACCTATTGATAAACGTAATCATTTTTTCGAAAATCAAAAGGTTGAAATGGATGTTGAATGTAAAAACTATAAATAGATTACACCTATAGGAATTCAATATGATATAATTAGGTGACTATTTCTTTGGGTAGTTGATGGTCATACCATTATGACCAAGAAGTGTAGAATATCTAAAGGTCATAATGGTTAGACTATGCAGGATACTCTATATCAGTTTTTATGTAATTACGGGGTTTGAAACCGCTCATAAGAAGAAATATTGAGGCCAACTAGATTAATCAGATTAAGGACGCATATATTTTATATAGATGACATCAAGTAATGGGGAATCTATGAAGATGGAAAGAAATGTATTGGCATCACTACATATACATCCATGTAAGAAATCATGAAAAAAATAGTTCTGTAACATGATGTGGTGGGAGACATATGATTTAAATATAAAATCAGTTTGAGTGTCTATTATATGAGAGGATCTGAATTTATTTTTCCAAGGAACTAGAGGTGAGAAACATGAACTGCGAATTTATGGCAGTAGGTGGCCAGTTTCATAAAGTATTTGGTCCTAATTATTAAACTAATTATTGTTATATCTTAAATGTACATTTCCCCAACTAGGTGGAAGTTATTTCCTTGGTCTGTTTATGGAATTGAAAAGGAAATGAATCATGGTGTTAAGATATATCTAAATTTGATCTCATGTAATATTAAATGCCTCTAAGACAAATTACACATAGTTTTTGTTCATGATTCTTAGACCAAGAAGGATTACATTCAGAGAGTTTATTTTTAGGATTCTAAAAATAGTCTATAAATATATGGTCATAGAGTATAGAAACAAATTATAAAATTATGAAATGTTTACGGTTGGGATTCATGGACTTGGGAACATAGTTTAAGGTATTAGTGTTCAAACCATGTGACGTGTAACTTTATTTATGGGACACCCGAGCATCTCAACATCACAAAGTGAAATGTCTCTCCCACTCCTATGATCACATATCCCATGATCAATGAGAAAAATAATCATTATCCTGATGTTATCATTATCACAAGGGATATCCCAATGTGGTTATAAATAAGATAACATGGGAAAGTCCTAATGATTCTGAATTACATAGTCATCATACATGCATGTATGTGAGAATGAAACATAAGGTGATGAATTTTCCATTAGAAATAATGGAGGTGTATAGAAAGGAAATTCGAGAGTTCCATGATATGAATAAAAAATGGGGAAAATAATGGGAATGGACCCCTATGGATCAGGTTTTACACAGAGGTCCCACAACCATTCTGACCATGGATGGGATGTACCAATGGGGGTTGTCCATTGGCATTGTTCAAAAACCAAGAGCCTCCATATGTCTTTATATATTCTGTAGTGTGTGTTACATGGATTATTTGCGAGACTTTGTATCCATAAACCATTATTGTTGGTCAAAAATCCCTCGAGGTATCATTGAAGCATTTTTGAGGTGATTGGGTTTGTTAACAAAGTGGACATCTGTATTGTGATTTTTGAGAAAGAAAACCATGACATAAATTTTTTTTGAAAAAGAAGATTTCATGGGGGCATGTAGAGTTCAAGGGATGTTTTTAATGATTCTTGTTTGATTCAATAATGTCGACAAAGGAATGGATGATCTGGAGGTGGTACAAAAATAGCAGATACAAGGTGGCACCATTTTCCAGGGTTTTCCATATTTTTGGGCTTGAAAATCATCAAATGAAAAAAGTGATTTTTGGAAAAGGGAATTGTGCACCGTGTACTTGAAGGAGAGGAAACATGGGCACCAAATGTTTTTCAAGATTAGTACATCAAAATATGTCAAGGGTATAAGTGGTGCCCAAGTTTTAGAGTTGGTCGCACAATTGAGTTGCGGGGCAGAGACTTGTGTGCCGAAACATGTGTGTCGAGGGGAGACTTTCATGATATCAAGTAGGGTGTCCAAATGCCTATAAATATAGGTCAACCCCTCCTCATTCGGCTTATATTTCTATACATAGAAAAATCAGTGCTCCCATCACGCAGGTGTGGTGGTCATGCAAGTTGAAGTTGCACGCTAGGTGATAGTTGCACGCCCAAGGTGGTTTGGGAGAAGAAGGAAGGTTGTCACCCAAGTTTCTAGTTGAAGAAGGAGGTGTCACGCTATTGGTTGAGGTGGAATTGCGTGCTAGATTCGAATAAGCACTAAATTTGTTGGTTGCACGCCAATATGGGTTTGAGCGTAAAAGGGTGTGCGTCGCGTAAGTTTGGAGTTATAGAAGCATGAGTCTCACAAGTGGTTGAGGTGGAATTGCGCTCCAGTTTTGAGTTGTGCGCTGACATAGAGAAGGGTGTCAGGTAAGGTTGATTCATGGAAGAGATTCAGGGCTCCCTAAAATCTGGAAGATTTTTCGATACCTTCGTTGCAAAGTGAGATTCATCTACGGGTGAAAGGTGGACTTCAACAGAGCATCAAAATAAAATAGAGGATGTATTAATTAGTGATAATGAAGAGACCTACATGTTTATAAACTGTGAGTGGATCCTTTCCAAAGCAGTGAGCAAAGGAAGAAGAAGAAGGTGATCCTCTCCACCGATAGTGAGCCAGAGAGAGATAAATAGGGAGTGACCCTAGGGAAAGCAGTGAGCTGACCCTAAACTTTGTAACGGTAGTGAGGCTATGAATAGAAGTTATCTATCCCAAACCTTGTCAACAACAGTGTGCTTATAGTGGATTTGGTACATCGACACATTTTTGGTGTATTCTCCTTGGACGTATCCTAGTGAGGGTGAACCAAGTAAAAATTGATGTGTCATGTGAATTCATTTCATTTTTGATTAATATTGTGAAACGGGAAAGAGATAGAAGATTGGTTTTCTTAACAATGAAACAAGATCAGAACAAGCTTTAATTTTAAATTAGTCATACCCTGATTCACCCCTCCTCAAGGTATTCAGCCTTTTGGGCCAAACAATTGGTATCAGAGGGAAAGGTTGATATAGTTCTTCTTTAAATGGAGGTCACCAATAATAAAGTTATTCTGATCTTCGAAGAGAACAATTTTCAGCTATGGATGAATCAGATGAAACACTACTTTTGATCTTTGGGAATGTATGTATTCACAGTACCAATGCCTGGAATAACAGTTGATATTAATAGTGGTTCATTATCAGAAGCTAAGCATAGTGAGTTGGATACTGATGCCAAAGCTATCAATGCCTTAGGGGGATCCCTATCCAATCCTATATATACAAAGGTGATGTCTTGAAAAATGTCACATGCCATGTGGGAAAAGTTATTGAATATATATGAATGGGATACAAAGGTCATATAATAAAAGCTGCAAGTGTTGTGGAATAAGTATGAAGATCTGATAATGAACCCGAATGAATCTGTTGATGCATTCTGTGACAGGGTAAATGTTGTAGTGGAGGACATGAGAGGTCTTATAGAAGTTATTTAAGATATAAAAATTGTGAAGCGCATCCTGAGAAAACTTCCTCCTTGGTTAAATCCGAAAGTTTCTATTATGGAAGATAAAGAATTGAAAGAGATGACATTGGATAACCTGCAATGTACCCTTATTGCATATGAAATGAGGAATGATTATAATGACGTTGTGGAAAAGGGGAAATCCTAATAGGCGGAATTTAAGGCCATAAAAAAGCTGACCATTGATGATTCTCAGGATGATGAAGAAACAGATGAGGTAATGACATTCCTATCCTCAAATCATTAAATATGAAATTGAAATTTCAAAGGGAAACATTCACTTTCTTTCTTTAGATGTGGAAAATATGGTCATCTTGACGCAAGGTGCCCCAAAATGTTTCAAGAATAAAAAGATGAAGATGAAGTTGAAATTCCCAAGAAGAGATCTTTAGCCTATGCGAAAGGGATGATGCAACACACAAGAAATTTCATCAATAAAAAGAATCATATATCACAAGAAATAGACAGTTCAGATGAGTCTACGGTTTAGGTGGTGGAGGAGATTGAAAATTTCAATGATCGTGGAGAAAATGCTATGGTGGAAATCGTCGGTAGTTCTCAAGAGAAGAACGAAACTGAAGGTGATGATGAAGAAGAAGAAGTTGAATTAATAATAGATATGAAAGCTGAGTTAGAGGCTGCTCTTGAGGAGATAGATGTTTGGAGATCCAAAATTATGAAAGCTAACAAAGCTGTTTGTGATGCCAAACTCTATATGCAGAAATAGGAAGAAGAGAATTCTGAGATGATGGATGAAGTTGAGAAACTAAAGTTATCAACACCAGAGAACTCAGAATCAGTTAGTTAGTATAAGTTCATGATTAATGAATAGAAATGAGAGATCAATGACATGAATAGAAAAGTGAAATATCAAGTCAAGTGTATAAAAGAGCATGAAGAAGAATTGGTCAGTCTGTAACGAAAAATGAAGGATCAAGAAAAACTCTTGACCTCCATTGTGATATTAGAAAAGAAGGTCATTTAGAAGACAGAAAAGATGAAAGAGGAGGCTAGTAGTTCAGTAGAAAAGAAGAAGAAATTGAGCTCAGATGCTAAGGCTAATTCAGGGATTAATCAGAAACAGAAATTTGTGAAAATTGAAGTCAGGCCACAAGCACACATCCTGATATTGATTGATGATTTGGGCACCAAGAAAAATCAGAATATTCTGAGATCTCAAGAGGAAACTCGTAGTGAAGGGACACATAGTAATGCTCCGTACATTAGGTGCTATTGCTGTGGAAATATGTGACACTCACAAAATGCGTGTTCTATATCCAAGAGATACCAAAGGTCATAGAATAACAGTGGAATCCAAACTGAGAACTATAATATAGAACATCCTTTGAAGTTCATTTTTTTGGTGTGGATGATTTGGGCACATGGATAGATATTGCAAATAAATCATAACAAAGGAATGTGCTAAAGAAAAGCTCGATCAGTTGTAAGCAGCACGTTATGGAATTGTCATGTGAGCTGAAAACACAAAATCAATTTGCAGCTCTACAAGATGAATCTAGTCTATCACACTCTAAGGAAGATCAAATTACACAACCCACACCAAATGTGAAGCTGAAGATATATATTCAAAAAAAGGATGAGAAGGCAGTAGTTATAGAAATTTCCCTTAAAGCTTCAGATCGTTCAGGAGCATAGATCCTTGATAGTGGTTTCACATACCATATGATAGGAAACAAGGATCTCATTACAGGCATAAAATATGACAAAAAAAGAGTTTTCAAGTTTGGTAACGATGATGGGTTGAAGATTCTTGGTTTTGGAAAGGCTAAATTTGGGGAAAAATAAATGATATATGTTGATTTCATGGTGGTAGAGTGTCTTAGTCATAACTTTCTCAGTGTCAATCAACTATGTGACTCTGGGTACTCTATCCGATTTCCCAAGAAGATGTGTGTTGTGAAAGGAAAAGATGGAGCAGTTGTTCTATAGGGAAAAAGTACAAAGGTAAATATTTACCTTTTAAGTGGGGAAGAAGATACATGCCTTTTATCCAAAGACGAAGAAAAGTAGTTGTGGCATAAGCAACTTGGTCATATATACCACCCATCCATGGAAGATGTGATAAATTTTGATGCTGTTATAGACCTTCCCAAACCAGCATTAGATCATACTCATACATGCGATGCTGGCCAACAAGGGAAGATCATCAGAAAGACATACAAGCCAACAAAACAGAAATTAACCAGAGTGCTGGAATTGGGGCATGCTGATGTATGCGGACCTATCTCAACACATGCTATAAATGCGAAATGGTACTATGTCTTTTTCATTGATGATTATAGCAGAATGGCCTGTGTATTTTTCTTTACCCATAAGATAGAGGTGTTCAGTTGCATAAATCAGTATAGGAGAGAATCAGAAAGGATGCTAGGGTTGAAAATTTTGATGTTTCATACTGATAACGGAACAGAATTCAAAAACTATCAAGTTGATAACTATCTTGAGAAACATGGGATAAGGCATCAAGATTCATCAGTGAGAACTCCCCAACAGAATGGATGGGTTGAAATGAGAAATTGGATCATCATCAACATGGACAGGATGATGGTTATTGAAAAGGTCCTACCATATAAATTTTGGAAGGAAGTAGTTTTGACATCGTTCTGTATTTAGAACAGGTCTCTATTGTGTCTGAAGGAATAGAAAATTCCATATGAAATGTGGTATGGAAAGAAGCCAACGTTGAAATACTTTCAAATCATTGGAAGTAAGTGCTTCATTCTCAACAAATAAAATCACAGGAAGTTTGAGTCATGAAGAGATGAGGGGATATTCTTTGGCTATTCAGGGAAAATCAATTCATATAAATGCTTCAACAAAAGGATGGGAAAAATTGTAGAGAGAAATTATGTCACTATAGTCGAAATTGAATTGAATATTAAATGACTCAATGAACAATTTCTAGATGAAAGTGATGAAGTGGTAAGAAACAAAATGGGAGTAGAAGTGGCAGAGGCTGACTCAGAAGAAGATACTGATGATGAACAAGAAGAAACAAAATCCGAATCTTCTAAGAATCCCAAGAGTCGAGGTGAAATTTATTGGAAAAATATTATTGGTGATAAGATAACTCCAGTTCAGAATCAAAGAATGAAATCATCATAGCAAACATCATTTTTATCCTAGGTGGAGCCGAAAGGATTTTACGATGCAACTGAAGATGTGTATTGGGTTCAGGATATGAATGAAGAATTAGACCGGATTGAGAAGAATCATTTGTGGGAGATTGTTTTGAGGTCATCAGATAAGAACATCCTCGGGACTAAATGGGTCATTCGAAAAGATATGAACGATGATGGAATAGTGACTTGAAACAAAGAATGACTAGTGTGAAAATGATACTCCCAAAGAGAGGGTATTGATGTTGATGAGACATTTTCAGAAGTTGCAAGGATGGACACAATCAAATTATTTTTACCCATAGCAGTGGAAAGAAATTTCAAAGTGTTCCTGATGGATGTCAAATCCACATTTCTAAATGGGGTTCTAGAAGAATAGGTGTACATTGAGCAGCCAGGTGGTTTTATCATTCATGAGGATTAGAACAATGTTTGTAGGCTGAAGAATGTGTTGTATGGGCTGAAACAAGCACCAAGAGCATGGTACTCATGGATTGATCAGTACTTCATGAATATTGGTTTCTAGTGTGGGGAAGTTGATTACAATAACTATATCAGTGACGATAATAATCAAAGGATGATTGTGTTGTTTTATATCTTTGACATAATTTTTGGCAGATCAGATGAAGCTCAGTGCAGATAGTTTTCTAAATTCAGGAAAAATGAGTTTGAAATATCAATGACTGGAGAGCTAATATCTTTCCTTAGCCTACAGGTGACAGAAGGAATGAATTGGACTTTAATTTCTCAATCCATATATTCCAAGGAGGTTATGAGAAGGTGTGTAAAGGAGAATTCCTTGGAAATGAAGACTCATGTTGCTACCTAGATAAAATTATCAAAAGATGATAGTGGCAGGGTAGTTAATATCACTGAATACAGGAAGATTATCGACAGTTTACTATACCAAATAGCAACAAGACCTGGTCTTGTTTTCTCCACATGCCAAGCATCACGTTGCCAAAGCAATCCCAAAGAAAGACACATGCTCGCAGTGAAAAGAATACTTTGATATATCAATGGCACCATGGATTTCAGTCTGATGTATAATGAAAAATCTCAATCAGTGTTATCGGGTTACACAGATGTAGATTGGGCTAGATCAGAAGATGACAGAAAATCAATGTCAGGAGGTGCATTCTATCTCAGTGGATTGTGTATTTCTTGGATAAGTAAGAATCATGATTTAATTTCATTGAGCACTGCGGATGTTGAGTATATTGCACCCATTCAAGCATGCACACAGTTATTGTGGATGAAGAAGAATGTTGAAGATATGGGATCTGATGTGAAGTCTCTGATCTGAATCTAGTGTGATAACTCAAGTTCTATAAATCTCAGTAAAAATCTTGTCCATCACTCTGGGAAAATGTACATTGAGATAAAGTATCATTTTATTAAGGAAAACGTTTCACTGGGAATTGTGAAGTTTGATTATGTCTCTATAGATCTACAGGTTGCAAACATTATGGTACAAGAATATTTTGTGTTGTAGATTTAATTTGCTGGTTGGTGCACAAAACTAGAATAGCTTTTTCCTGAATGAATCTTCATGGTGAACTCAATGTAGTAATAATCCAAAATGGGACAATAGTACCCCAACATATAAATTTTGTAGGTGTGCATAAATCCTGGTAGATGGGATCCATAGGATCTAATGTAGAATACATTTATGATATAATGTTTAACAACCCATTAGATGTAATAGAATAGAGTTATGTCTTACCGATTCATATAGAGAGTCTTCTCATGGTTAGGGCCACTATAGAGGGTGCAATAGACCAAAAACTGATGATTAACTCACTTTTTTCCTGTCCTAGTTGATGTATTACATGATGGAGAAACTCAAATAAGTAGTAAATCCATTATTTAGTTTCTTTGGGAACTGTTTGATATTAGGAACCGGGTGTAGAAGTACTTGTAGTCACATTATATACTCAATGGTTTCTTTCATTTGATGTGGTGAGGGAGATTAACCACTAATGACCCACATGGATTACCAAATAATATTTATAATTCATATCTAGGGGTGTAATATAGTAATAAAAATAATTTTTTGTCTATTATTTGGTTGAGGAACATTAGTCAACATCATATGGGAAGGGAACTAGGCCTTTAGCTAGAGAGTAAATTTTACTAAGAAAAAAATATTTCTTTCTAATGATATAGTGAATTTTGTTACATTTAAGGACACAATAAAAGTATAACTTCATGTGAAATCATTGAAAATCAATATCTATGGCCAACTCAAGGCTACTGATAAGGGTTTTGTAGTTTTCATCATTGAAGGTATAATCTAATAATGTCACAAATGAGTATAGAAAAAATGAATGCATAAGAGTGATGATGAAAAACCCTAATCATACTCTAGTGAGTTTGGTTTTGTAGATCCTAATACCTTTTGGACACCTATAATAATCATAATAAATATTCTTTTGGCATGGTATACCATGATTCACTAAGATTATGGTTCATCTGGGAAATAAACATCTTGGAAAAATTATCATGAGATGGGTGTGCAGTATGCAATTTTGCACAGTGTTTTCCTTTTAATAAATTTTTTGTGAACGAACCTAATGTCAAACTAGTTCAACAATGAACAACAAAACACTAGTAACCAATTAATCAAGTATAAGATGAGGATATACTTTAGGATATCAAAATAGGACACCATATTTTTTTTATAAATTTGTTAACATGTGCTTGTTGTCTTGAAGGCCTCAAAACTCATTATGGTTTCATTTAAGAGTTATTTGGTTCCTATTATTCATTTTATCATAATACATCTCAATGTATATACATATATTGATGATTCCAAGAATCATTCTAGATGTAACCATGTACACTCTCTTAAAATGGTTTATCTTCATGTGACAGTAATAAAGGATGTTGAACTCTTTATCACGGTATCAGAGATGGTACTACTATTGGTGGGGGTTTACCACCAAATAATCCACATAAAATTCAAATTCTTTCCAATTTCATGTCTTGTAGATATGGTTTATTTTCCCCTTTTTAGTGGATGCATCATTTTTCTAACCAAAATCCATCACCAAATAGAAAATTGTCCATAGGAGATCCCTAATGGTAGTGGCCTCTTCAACATTTTGGGCTATCCAGATCTGAATATATCCGGAATATCCATCAATGCATTATAGGTCCTGAAACCCATACATAAAATCGATGAGTTTCATTCATCTCTATAAAGTGAGAATAATTCTTTATGTAATGAAAACCAAAATAACTGATGTTAATGCATACACTGATATACATATTCTTCTTATTGTTAGGTATAGAATTAGATATTCATCGGGGGTACTGAACCTATTTGATGAAGATGGCCTTAATATTATTCCTAATATTATACATCATCCAGATTTTGTTTGAGGTGCTCATACTTATTGTAGGATGTTTGATCCCATGATGGTATATTGTGATGACAAGTCTATAACACCCCATGATTTTAAAATATGAACCTCTTATTCAATAACATGTATGACATGAATCACTATGAATAGAATGGAATATAACCTCTCAATAATTTATGATATATTTATTTTCTAAAAAAAATTAATATTGTCAGTAGATTGAATTACATGAAATAGTATGTTTATCATATGTGACACAGAACACTTTGTTTAGAATGCATTACCTGAAAGACCAAGTTCAAAGGAAATGTGAAATATTATTATTATATAATTATTTTTTAAAATAATTATTTCCTAGAATTGAAATCGGAGGTTATTAATATTAATATATAATGTATGGGAATATTGATTATCTATTGATTATGAATAAAATAATAACCAATTAAAGGAAAAAATAAAATATTTTTGAAAAATATATTTTCTTAAAACATGGATGAGTCCCACATCGCACACATATCTAAAATTATCATTAACAGATTTTGGAATATTTTTTTTAATAAAAATATATTAATTTTTTAAATAATAATTTCTAAATTATCATTAGTTTAATAACATGGATTTCTTTAAAAAGTTTCATATTTTGATGAATTGTGAAAAATACTGAATTATAACTAAAAAAATCATTTATCATTTAAATAATATATATATGATATGATATTGATTTTTTAAATTTATTATATCACCCACTACCTTTCCCTTTCACTCTTAGAAGTAATGTTATCATTACTCGGGTATATGTATGACATACAATATCAATGAAGAGATGTGATAAACATTACACATTAAACATTATGATATAATTAAAAAAATTAATAAATAAATATGATATCTATAACTTTATTAAAATTCTTGATATTATCTTTATATATTATACTAAAATCTACATTAACATTCATGAAAAAGACGAATTACAGAATAGAAAAAGTAACACCATTAATAATTTCAATAAAAATATATTAATAAAATAGATGGTAAGATGTAGTAAAAGAATTAGGTATGATATTATACATATGAATATAGTTCATTTTTAAAATTACAAAATTTTTATAGAAATTATAAAACATATTAAATTACAAAAAAATAAATGAATGTACGAGGTATGGGACTTCATCCCCATTTTATTCATTGAGGCATATTGTAATGTTATGCACCTCGTTTCTTTTATTTGATGTATATAATACCATTTTTTTCACGTAATATCTTGAATAATTCATCATTCAAGGTAAGTGTAGTTTCAATTTTAATTATTTAATCTATGGGTATTTTAATTAAATGTTATCAATTTGTAAAAAAAAATTATTTTCATTGGGTTATATATCTCCATAAATTTAAATAATATTAGAAGTATATGATTAAAATTAATTTTGATTATATATTTTTTTCTTTAAACATATTTATATGTATTTAAATTTTATAAAATAAACAATTGGTTGATTAATTATCACTTTAATACAATAAAAATTCAAATGATTTTATTTTAAAATATCATTCTAACCATGATTTTTTATTCTGGAATTTTAGATGATGGAAATTATATGTAAAATTTCAAAATAATACAATTTTTTTTTCTTATCACCATGATATTAATTAAATTTTCAATTAATATTATTATTTTCATACTCATTGATATTGTAAATGTTTCATAAAATAATTTTAATAAAATTAGACTTCATTTTTTTCATTCACCCAGAAAACTGTTATATTCAAAAACTCTGTTTTCTAAAAATATATTGAGATATATTTTTAAAACATTCAAATACTTTTATTGAATTTATTTTTACCAATTTTTATTCATTAAAAATTGTTTTAAACGTATGATTTTCTTCCAAAATAATGCATGTTTAGATTTTCTCAAAAAAAGTGAAAGGAATATTGGTTTTAAATTTTAAATAATGAACATAATTTCCAACCATAATGAAAGCTAAAATTTTTCAATTAATCATTTATATGTAGAAATAGTTATTTTAAAATAAAATAATTTTCACGATTATTTATATTTTAAAATTTTTATTTCAAAATTAAAATTAAAATTTCCTCAAGAATGTTTTTGAAAATCATTCATGTTATTTCTATTAATCATTAAAAATAACACATTATTCTTGTATTAATTGGAATATTATATTTTGATATCATCTTTATTATTCATATGGACGATTCATGATCATTTCACCAAGGGAAGTATTTAAATTCACTTTCTTGATTCATTTTTAGACATTTATATTCCTTTGAAATATTGAATTTCATTATATTATTGAATATTTAATTCCCCCTAATTATCCACATCATTTATCATGGATAACATATTTCTAATACTATATATAATTTATACATATGGATTTTTACATTGAATGTTATTTGATTAATTTGGGAACCATTGAAAAATTTTAATCATTTACGTAACATAGATAATTAATGTTAATGTACATTTGACTATAATTAAGTTGAAAAATTTCATTATAAATAATGATTTGGACATATGACACTCATGTTGGGGACCATTTATTATGATATCTATTATGCATCTATTGGTATCACGAGGAAAATTAGTAACATAAGAATAAATGGATTTTTACCTCTTGTTTAATTCATCTTATAAAAGGTCTTTACAGTACAAGTAACATTTTATTGATACATGTCGTTCAATAACTGTGATTTTCATTCAATTATATCTAGTTATTATTATCCATTAAATTGTATCAATGAGGTTATCACTAAACATCTTTTATTTTCAGTTATTTATTTAATGGAATGCATATTCAGTAATTTAACTTATAGTGATAGTTATTCCATATCCACCTATGATAGTTATGTTATTGACTAAATGGAATGTGTTTTCAATTATATACCAATATATATTTATTTTTATCCATGATACATTCATATAGAGAGTAACTCTGCATTGATTTAATTTTGAGTTTATTGTTTAAATGTAATATATGTTAAATTATTTACTTTTCCATATTAATTATTCTTATTAATTAATGATGTCTTCTTTTGTAAAAATATGATACTAATAATTTTATCCCACAATTAATTTTGTTTTTTTCCCATGAATCCATATGGGGTACGTTGATTGATATAAAAGGTTATTGTATATTGAATAATTTTTTTCAAAAATAAATTTGTTTTTTATTCAGATGTAATGATTTTCTAATGTATATATATATATATATATTTATCCAATAATTATAAACAATTCCGTATTTTGAGAATCCATACCAAATTTCATGATTTAATATAATAAATCAAAAACTGACTTGGATATTTAAGGGTTGGGGTGGATAAAAAGGAAATGAACAGAAAACTAAGGATCAAGGCATGGAATCTTATCATATCCATGAGCGATCATGTCACAATGTGGCTTCCCTAATTTCACATATTTTTTTTGTTCCTCTAGATATGGAGTTTTTCTAATTCATTTCATCTTTAGAGTATCCATAGTATTGAGGTTTACCATTGTTAACTCATCTATAGTGGTGGATTCACCCTCTGAAAATGGATGATGTGCATCATAAAAATCATTTATATTATCTAATATAGGGGGATCAAAGTGTGGATGCGACTCTTTTGGAACGGTATACCCTGGGGAAATACTAGTGTCTACCCTGATAGATATATGATCCTTTGTGTGGGGAAATTCTTCCATAGAAATACACATCTTTATTGAAAACTTATTTTACATGAGCACACAAAAACGTTCTAACATAGCATTTTATGGGACAACCTTAGGACATGCATATGAAAACAGTGAGCTATAAAGCCTAGTAAGGGAGTTAGATATTCATTATATGATGAATATAGTACATTTTAGGCAATATACATATCAATGGAGCATAAGAGAAACATGAACATAAAGGCATGATATAACATGATAATCATAACATTGATGTGTGGAAACAAGATTTGACATGATATTTTAAAGATCTAAGGATATGTTGCCATGAATCATGAGTATACCCCCATTGAAAGTTAATTATACTGAGTAAAGCATCATTTCACTTGACATATCATGATACTAATCTTTACCTAATTCATTAGAGCGTTATCAAGGTGCATCATTCTTAATCATTTCATTTTATGAATAAATCTGCCACATAGATCAAACAAAATGGATTCATTAAACATTATCATTTATTTCAAAATAAAGGAATGTGGAATTATTACAATAAACTCTATAATAATGAAGTAAATGTGAATAAATACTAATAACCTTGATATAGATATGCAATGGTATTCAATATATAATGAATTTTTCCTTGAAAATCGTGATAAAATTTCGGCAGCATAACGACGAGGCATAAGAATTAATAAAAATGGTTGTTGATGGATAAAGTGTTATCACATCTTATTTACATGAAATTTATAGTAATGGCGTCATATATATACATTTTCCAACATATGTAATGGAATTTAGATGCATAATTTGAACGAATTACTTGAATATAAATGAGGAGAGAAAAATCCCTTATGTAATTTCAGCATGGTAAATGGATTTAATAGGAGGCATTGATGAGCGATAAATGGGTATCTCATCATTCAACAATAATTATAACTATGTGGGTGCGAAATAATATACCGACAATTTTAATTGAAAAGAAAATGTCATAGAAACTTAAAGAATCTTGGAAACAATTTAGCAAGGAAGAAATCTCTTACTTGGAAGTGTGATTTCAAATGCTTGGGAGGGGCTTTATAGAGGCTTATTGGGAACTTCGAGCGCCTTGGGATGTTTCTAGAGAGATTATGGAAGAGTTTGGTTGAGACCCAAAGGATTTGAGTGAATGGAAGTGGGAGCTTGGTGGGATTATATAGGAAGATGGAGGGAATTCATCATTACTTTGGTTTGGGATACGACACTTTAATCTCATACAAAACACAAACCATCCAATTGATTTTTCTAATGTATTTTACAAAATGGGAGAGGAAAAAATTATTGTATATGGGCCTAAATTTTTAAAATATTATGATTGATCATGTAGAGGTGAGTCACACGATCATGGAAAACATTTTTTAAAGAATAAAATTTTTATAAGCCTTGGAGGGTCCACTAATGATTTGTAAACTGAATAAAAAAACCTAAAATCACATTATTTTGAATTTAAAACATATATTCTCTGAAAAATCTATCAGTTGTATTTTTTAAAATCACCATTTATTCATTATGATGTCATAAAAGACATTATATAATTAATCATTATTTATGTTTTTGCACAAAATTCGACTGTCTTGGAAAATTATGAAAACTTCACCATTGAATAATTGTGAAATCATTGTTACAAAAATAATATTCATTTTATCTACATAATTTCTGAAATAATTTATTTTTTACTTTTAAAATAAAAATGAACATTTATCGAAAATTCAATGGGTTTTGAAAAAAAAAATATTTCAAACCTTAAAAAATCACAATTTTATTCATAAAAAGTGTAGAAAATATTATATTTAATAAAAATTAATTCTCTAAAAACAATATAATAAAATATTATTTAATTATAAAATCCATTAATTCATCAAAATTTATTTCGTAATTGAATACTAACTAAAATTACTATTAGGTATTTAAAAACTATTTACAATGTAATAATAATAAAATTAATATATATTATTGATTCAATACACAAATAATAGACATAATTATTGTGCTAGGGTATGGTTATATATACCCTTATAACACCTATATAAGACCAAAGATTAAGGTGTGTGATGGTGTCAAACTCATGGGGTGGCTCAAATAACATCTCTTCGGTGGTAATCTATATTAACTTCTACTTCACCCGTCGGTGGTTCCATTCAAGATTAACATGTTGAAGTTAGGCTTGGGAACATCCAAGAGGGATACCCAATGAAGCCACATCTTTTATGATGTCGGACAAATGGGATTACTATAGAGAAATTCTAATGGATGATGCCATCACTTCCTTTGTCTATATAAATTGGATTTGTTAATACCCTATATTTATACTAATCAATCGATCATTATTAAACGACTACATTAGAAATGATAAAAATTCATAATGGTATGTTGAAATCAAAAATCATAAAACAAAAAATATGTACTTTGTTTATATAACCATTTTACAATACGACATTGAAATAGATCAAGAGAATCTTTCAATAATAAAATATTGGGTCATTACAATCTTATCCCCTAAAAAAAATTTACTCTTGAAATTTTCTTTTCCCATACTAAAATAGATGAGGGTAACTCTACTTCATCACTTCCTCCAATTCCCACATTGCCTCTTCATACATTTGGTTTCTCCACAAAACAAGGATGAGGAGAATTGTCTTAATTCGTAGAACTTTTTTCCTACGATCTAAGATCTTCACTGACTTCTATTCATATGAAAGGTCATTATCCTATGGTACCACATATGGATTGAGTACATTCAATTGGTTAGGTATGTAATTTTTCAGGAGAGATACATGGAATAAATAATGTACTTTATATGGGTTCAGTGGGTGTTCTAGTCGATAGGCCACTGCTCCAATGCGACCAAATATCTCGAAAGGTCCAATGTATCTTGGACCAAGATTTACCTTCTTCCCAAATCTCATTACTCCTTTCCATAGTGATATATGGAGGAATACCTTGTCTCTGACATCAAACACTGGATCACATCAACGATTATCACCATAGCTCTTTTTTCCACATTAATCAGCATTAATGTGTTGATGGATGGTATTGACATTATCCTTAATTTCATCGACCATTTCTGGACCAAGGAGTTTCTGTTCCACAACTTTATCCTAACATGATGGTGTTCTTCACCCATTCCCATATATGGATTCCTAAAGATCCATTTTTATGATTGATTTAGAAACTTTTATTGTACGAGAACTCAACCAGAAGAAGATGTTGATCTCATACAACTTTCATGTCCATTGAGCATGCTCTCAACATTTACTCAAGTGTTTGGATATTCTTCCTAGATTGGACATTAGTTTGAGGATAATAAGCCGTACTGGAGTTCATCTCAGTATTTAGAGCATGTTGATGACTCTTCCAAAACATAGAGGTCAATCATGTATCTCGATTAGATACAATTTATAGTGGTACTCCATGCATCATTACCACTTCACTGATATATATATAATCCAGTTGATCCAATGAGAAATCTTACTGAATTTCAATGAAGTGTTCAGTATTTGTATGATGATCCAAAACAACCCAAATAGAATTATTTCCTTTTGATGTCTACATAAGTCCAATGATAGTGTTTATAGCGATGTTATTTCATTTCCATTCTAGTATGGGTAACAGTTTTATCATCCCCTTTTATTTCTTCCTCTCAGTTCTCACTTGCTGACATACCAGGCACTTTGATATATAATCAGTGATCTTCTTCATCACATTATTCCACCAATAATGATCTCGATGGTCTCGATAGATCTTTGTGTTTCCTAGGTGAATGTAGAAATTTGAACTACTTGAATAATCCAAATGATCTTTTTATAACTCTAGATTTGATTAAATACATAGTTTTCTCCCAAATCTCAAAATTCCATCTTCATTAATGTTGAACTCTGAGGATTTACCTTTTATGAAAATTTCCACTTTCTTCTGAATTCCTACATCATCCTTTTGAGCATCATTTATCCATTACAAAATAGTTGGCTGAGTAATAATTTGTGAATGGATTGATGATGTTCCCTTCTTTATGATTCCCATGTCAATCTTCATCAAATATATGATGATTGGATCCTTTGAAAATATCATCTACGGTAGAATTGCTGGGTACTTCCTACATAGAGCATATTCCACCTTCTTCACATTCCCATGGTGGTAATGGATTGAACATTAATAGCCTTTGATCATCTCTTACTGTATTTGTTGGCGCATGTTAAACACTTTCTATGAATATATATACTTCTGGATTTTGTAGTCTGTATCTATTTCACACTTCTCCACAATGTGGTAATGCCACCATATTTTTAAAACAAAGATTACTACAGCCTACTCCAAATCATGTGTTTAATACTTTTTCTCATGAACATTCAATTTACAAAAATAAAATGCAATTAATTTTTCATTTTTCATCAACACACAACCCATTTCTTTCATTTAAGTGTCACAAAATACAAAAAAATCACCAGATTTGGGCAGTGTGAGCATGGGCGCAGTGATAAGCCTCATTTCCATTCCTTGATGCTCTCTTTGCATTCATCACTCCAAGAAAACCTGACTCCATTTAGAGTTAGCTGGGTAAGAGGGTTTACAATCAAGAGAAATTCCTCACTAATCTATGATAATATCAGGCTAACCCCAGGAGGCTATGGGCATCTGTTACTGATGATGGCCTCAACCATCCCTCAATTGCAGAATTGTGGGAGGGATCCAAAAACAGCTATTTTAATGTGATGATATTACATATTAATGATACTTCCTTCAACCACAACTCAAAGTCATTGTAATTTACACATTGATTATCTTTTCCAAAGGACTCCAGTACAGTTCTTAGATGCTCTTCACTCTCCACCTTGGTTTGGAATTATATTACAATATCTTCTATAAAGACTACCTCAAAATTTTTGAGGAAATATCTATAGACTATATTCATCATGTGCTTAAATATTGAGGGAGAATTAGTGAGTCTGAAAGGTATTACTATGAATTTATAGTGCTCGTATATTATTTGAAAAGATGTGTTGGGGATAACATCTTTCTTCACCTCTACTTGGTAATATCTTGACTGATAATCAACCATGGAGAATTATTTTTTTTCCACATAGATGATTGAAAATGTCATCAATTAATGTTCAAGGATACTTGTTATTTTTCTTGGTTTTTTTAGCTCACGATAATCAATGCCAAGCAGTATTGACCCATCCTTCTTCTTGACTAGGAGAACTAGTTCCCCCCATGGTGAATCATCGGAGCATATAAACCCTTTATCAATATTCTCCTGTAGTGGTTTCTCAAGATTATAAATCTCCGCTATATCTAATATATACTGATTCTTGGATATTGGCAATGCCCCAGATTTACGATCAATTGAGAATTCAGCATCTCTTCTAAGAGAAAGACAATGAAATTATTCGAGAAACACTTCCGCAAATTCCCTCACAATAGGAATGTCTTAAAAAAATGGTTTCTTCCATAGACTCAATCTTCTAAACCAAATATGTTTCCTCATATAAAAGTAACATACACGATTGAGATGATGGTCCGAGAAAATAATCCTCCTCCTACTTGAACATGTATATAATCGGGGGTTGATTCACCAAATGGAGAGTGATTTCTCTCTCATGGAAATTAATGTTGGCTCTATATAATGAAATCCAATCCATGCCATGAATTTCATCAACATACAGCAGAGTAAGTATTATGATGTTCTAAATGATGTTAAATAAACAAATTATGACAGGGGAGGCGTTATATTCAGTGGATGGAATGATTTACCCATTTGACTTAATTAACAAAATCATTAATTCCATGATTTATGGGGGTGTTTTGGTGTTTAAACTAAACATTTAGGATATAAAAGACTACATAAAACCATAATCAAAAAATTAAATTCTCTATTATTTAATGAATAACTAGCATACATGTCACCACTTCATTGTTGGGGTTCACTTTAGCGGTAGTGAAAGAAAAACCTCCCCCTTGCTTCCTTGGAGGTTTTTGGTAGCCTCTAAAAACCCTTTTCTTAGGGAACATCTTTGAAAAGTACATGGATTTTTTTTTGCAGTTGATGCAATGAACAATGCGTTGTGAGTCAAATAATGACTTGTTGTCCTCTGTTCCATCCATGGGTTTTTCTTATCGGTAGTTAATGGCCAGGTTCCCTTTCATCCGCAACAAAAGCATTTCCTCATCCCCTTCATGCAATTTTTGGGGTGCTTCTTTATGTACCATTGGAAAGTAGAGTGATAGATTTTTTTAACACCATTTGATTTATAAATTGGACCACTAGAATTAATGTCCACATTCTACTTCATATCACCATGATACCCTTAAGATTCGCTGATCTCCATTTCGACTTTTAGGGAAATGCAGATAATTTTACATAGCTCTCAAAGTCACAGATCACTCTGAATTTTGAAAGGGTTTGGTTTAATCCGACCAAAGAAGCACTCAACCTTGAATTTGGGGGTAACAAAAAAGTATGAGGTGTAACAAGTATGCCTTCTGATGTTTCCCTAAAATGCTCTGATGGATTCTTTATCTTTCTTCTTGATGGTAAGGAAATCCCTTTCCATCTTAAGATGTAGAGTACGATGAAAATATTTGTCAAAAAACATATTCCAGAAACCCTTCCATTGCAAAGACTTGATCTCCTATTCAAGATTCAAATTTGTTATCAATATCTACCATTCATTAGCATCACCCTCCATAAAATAAGCATGTAGAAGTACCTTCTCATGTTCAGAACAATGATGTATGGACAAGAACTTTTCAATGGATTTGATCCATTTCTTGGTGATTGATGAATCAAATGATCCATTAAAAACAGGTGGTCTTTTTTTCATGAATCTATCTATTGCTACCAGTTATTTCATTGGGGGGGGGGGGGTTGAATGTTCATCTAGTCCCATGTTTCTATTCTAATTTTGAGTTAACTAAAAGAATATCATGACAAAATTCATGATTCCTCCTCCAATCTGATTGGGTATCACATTAGAACAGTATTAACATTGATCTACACATCGGTTGTCAGTTAGATTCCTTTTATTATAGGAAATTGGCTAGAATAAATAGAATGTTAGGTGTAAAAAATAAATAATGAGCAAAATACAGAAGAAAATGACTTATAAATTACTCTTCATTCCATAACTTATGAACTTTTAGGATTCAATCTATGTTATCCATGATCTACATTCCAACATATATTATTATGTGATTTTTTTATTCCTTTAATAATGGTTCTTATAATGCTTATGAATTTACCAAATAATATCCCTTTGGATTTTCGTAACCAATACTGCAGCATGGTTAGTTGTCTTGCACCATTTCCTATTCGAGTCTAGCTCAAAAAGGTGTTTTTGGGTTTTGCCCCAAGATACATCTATTTTAGAGATGCCTCTACCTACTCGTATCCATATAGGGATTTATTTTTTGATAAACTACTTAATAAATACTCACAAAAATTTAGGGATGTTTTTATTATACTTAGTTGTATCCCTATGGAATTTACATGGAATTTCTAATCCTAATCCCAAAAATAACTAAACATATCATTTAATGCGAACTATAAAAAGCCTACACTTTATTTCACACATAAATTTTTTTTATTAGTTAAAAAATTCACTTTAATAAATATTTAAGATCGATAGGTCTAGTGTCTTTGTGTCTTAAGAACATTATATAACAACTTAAAACAGGAAATATACATCTTTATTGAAAAATTCTTTTCCATGACCACACAGATTCCTTCATACATAACATTGCATGGGATAACCTGGGGACATACATAAAAAAAGTGTGAGCTACAAAGATTAGGATAGATTATAAAATAAATAACATGAATAATACTGTACATGTTGGTTAATAGGATTATGAATGGAGTATAAGAGAAACATGAACATAGAGGCATGATAAAGCATGATTATCATAACATGTAAACGTAGAAACGATATTTAACATGATATTTTCATGATCCAAGGATAATTTCACATGGAGAAAGAGTAAACCTTCATTGAACGTGAATTATAATCAGTAAACCCTCATTGAACTTGATGTATCATGATAATAATCATTACCCAATGCATTGGAAAGCTATCAGGGCGGACCATTCTTAATCATATTATTTCATGAATAATGGTGCCACACAAATCATAAAACATGGATTCATTAATCATCATAAATTCTTCCATGATATAGAAATGTTTATTTCATACATGTGACTATATAATCAATAGGTAAATGTTCATAATGTTGAATACCCTTGGTAAAGAATTGGGAATTGTATTCACTACACAATGACTTTGGCTTGAAAAATCACTGTTCAATTTCGGCAGCACAATGTCGTGACATATGAATTCATAAATACAATTGATTATAAATAAATGTGTATCTCGTACTATGTACATGAAAATTACAGTACATGGGTCATATATATACATGTCCCAAAAATTTTAATGGAATTTAGATGCATAATATTAAAGTATTGCTTGAATGTACATGAGGAGAGAGAAATCCCTTATAGAATTTCGACATGGTAATGAGTGTACATGGGGGGAATTAATGAGATTGAAAGGGGAATATAATAATTAATAAATAAGGAGGGAATTATGGTTGAGGTGTGAAATCATGCCCTTGAATTTTTAATTGAAAATTAAAATGCATAACAATATAAAGAATCATGGAAAAATGAGAAAGGAAAAATCCCATACTTGGAAGTGTGGTCCCAAAGGCTTCTAAGGGGCTTGAGAGAGGCTTTGTGGGTGCTTGGTGAACCTTGGTAGGATTATATAGTGAGGAGGGAAGATTTTTCTTAGAAAACATGTCATTTAGGGAAGAGACTTAGGAGCTTGCGTGGGTTTTTATAGGAAAAGGGAGGGAATGCATTATTGTTTAGGTTTTGGACATCACACATTTAACTAACCATAATGAAAAACCAACAAATGTTTTTTCCCGTGGTTGATTCCAAAGGGGAGTGGAAAAAATATTTAATAAGTCCAATTTCTGAATTTCTTTAAATATTATTATTTCTTATGTGGGGGCTAGTCACACTTTCATGGAAAACCTGTTTAAATGATAAAATCTCTTATAAAACTTGGAGGGTCCACAAAGCTTTGTAAAATAAATAAAAAAACAAAAGTCACATTATTTTAATGGCAAAAATATATTGGCCAAAAAACCATTTATTTTATTTTATTACATCACTATTGGGACATTATGATGTCATAAAAACACATTATGTTGATAAACAGTATTTAATTTTTACTCAAAACGATTACTATCTTAGAAACATATGAAAAATTCACCGTTGGATAATTTCAATGTCATAATTCCAAAAATAATATTAATTTTATCTAAATAATTTTTTAAACATGTAAATTTTTTCTTTTAAAATAAAAACTAACATCTATCAAAAATTCATGGTTTTTGACAAAGAAAACCTTCTAACCATAATAAAAATCACAATTGTATTCATAAAAATTATAAGATCATTAATATTTAATAAAAATTATTTTATTAATAACATTTTATTAAAATATTATTTAATTAAAAAATCCATTATTTTATCAAAATATATTTCTAAATTAAATATTTACTAAAAATATTATATTTTCAATAAAAATTATTTAAAAGTAACAATAATAAAATGATTGTATATTATTTAGTCTATATACGAATAATACACATAATAATCGTATTGGGGTATTGTTACAAATCCCCTTATAACAACCTCATAATTACGAAGGGTAATGTGTGTGATGGTGTTAGACCTTTTGGATTAATTAGATAACATCTCTCTGTTGGTAACTCTAAAAACTTTCACTTTTCACATTAGTGGCTTCGTTCAAGCTTAACATTTTGAAGATTGGCATGGGATTTTTCAAAAGTGAAGCCCATTGCTTCCACCTCATTTACATGCTCCTAAAAATGGTTTTCATATGGAGTAATTCAATGGGATGAGGCCATCACTTCCTTTGTATGACTAAATTGGATTTGTTAAAGTCGTTTATTTATACAAATCAATTGATCATTGTTCAATGGCTATATTATCAATGTTATCAATTGATTATTGTATTTTAAAATCCAAAATCATGAAACAAAATAATTGTATATATTTTATATAAACATTTTACAATAATACATTTAAAAATATTAAGAACAATTTTCATTAATAAATTTTTTGGTAATTAGAGGTTTAGAAACCATGGAGAAGATCCCTTAGTACTCCACAAGAGTATGGTTCACTAGCATTGTATATGGCACTCTAATGTTGGAGTATGAAACAATATGTGAGAAATATTTATTCAGGTATATAATAAAATATCTCCACACATCCCAGGTTATGGGACACTACTAGTGTATTGGGAGGATGAAGATGTATTTCATGACTATCCAAGGGTTTCTGGAAGAATTTTTTTTATCTTTGGTGGTGTGAAAACACTAAATTCAATAAGTTTGGATTTTTCCCCAACCTTTTATAGTATCCAAAATGAATATAGTAGTATTAAATAGTTTTTATTGGAGAAAATACCTTTTAATTTACACTACACATATATGAAAAGAATATTTGAGGCAATTGTGTTGTGAGGAAGAAAACACTCTATAAATATGATGTCAGGGCTTTCCATATAGGTTGTAATAGGTGGTATCATGTGAGACTACCATAGTTTTATTACATTAATATAGGTGAAAAATTATGTTTCCATCAAAATCCTGATATGGGAATTATAATATATCTTATAATAATCATAAATTTTGATGTTGGAGTGAGTAAACTCTACTTTTGTAGGGGCCAATTTGTAGAGCATTATGGACGAAATGAGATTGGTCCCAATTCTAGTATCTACTATGTAGTGGTCAATATGGATTTCACATAGAATGAATTGACAGTTTAAAATTTTTCCTACTGAGTTAACTCTATATGATTATCCTTAGAAATAACTACCATAGATTCAAACTGAAGGGGGATTCTTAGGGAATCGATTATTTTCTCAAGTATATCATGTGATAGGCAGAGAACCTCTAGTATTTATATCCTCATTTTTAGGATAGAATGGTTCTTTTCACAAAATATTTCCATGTAAGGGGTATATTTTTTATTATAAAGTTAATTTATTTGTTGATGGTGTATAGGAACAATTGGATGAGGTTCTAGTGATTGACTATTACTATATTTTCTCAATTATTGGATAGATACATTTCTCAAAATTTATAAATTATAGGAACTAGATGGATGAGTTTTGGAAATTTCATGGAACAACTAATCAAAATTTTTTCACGTATGAGTTGTGTGGTAAATTAATATAGTCTTCTATGATGGTGATCCTAATATAGCAGCTTGGTGGAGATAGGATTTAAGATTGATACATGATTCCTACTACCTAGTCTCAATATCATGAATATCCTGGTCTAAAACATTGTCTTGGAATTTTTGTGTACTAACATGTCCAGTTCCTCCCCATTGATGGAATCATCTAGAGGTACCTTAGGGGGTATCATGGTATTCATCACAGTTCATAATCATTTAGTGATCCATAATATTGATATAATTCACAGAGGTACACTCTTGTTCAAATTTAGAGGAATATTCCATGATTAAACAAACACTTGATGTATCTCCAAAAGTGAGAGGCATGATGTCACTATGGGTGAAAAGTGGATATAGTACCAACGAGAGACTCTAATTCCCCTTAATATATTCATGCATGTTCCTCTAAGTGTTGGAATATTGTCACACAGATGTAAAGATGGTGGTTGGAGGATCATGATAACCACATGAAGTTATGGTTTATCTATGTAGGTATAGAATATATCAGCATTGTGAGTGACTATGTTTCAAGATGACCATTCATTTTACATATTCATTACATTCCCTATGGCATGCTTCTACTCACTGGAGTCTTTTCTGTCGCCATCAAGGTTAGAAGAGATAGGATCTACCAATACTGAAATGCTTCCCAATTTGAGTGATCTTTACATAGTCTCAAATACTACATTTAAAGTCATAAAATTAATCTATTGTATATCTGAGGATCCTATAGTAAGTAAATTTACTATCATGATAAGTTGGTTCAGCTTCCATGGGTCTCCATGATTCTTTAAATTTCATGACTCCCCTTTCCAGGTCAAAAATTAAACAACCAAGGTCTTTTGCACCCAATAATAAATATAACTTGTAATTATTTATTTTAATTGAGACACTAGGTTTCTCGATCTCATACGGGGATGGGGAAACGTTCTTACGATAATTATATTCCTGAAAAATAAGTGATTGGTGAGGACAAACTTGGAGAGGTTCGCTAGTAATTTTTATTTTAGTTAAACAAATAAAGGTACCATTTATTGCATGGAATAGATCATTTCTACATTCGCAGGCAATCACATGGGACCTAGAATTGGTAACAATCTTTACCACTTCTTGGTACAGTAAAATGTTCATTCCCGATGCTGAGCTCCTTCATTAAACTATCAAAATATGACTCGATAATCTATGGAAAATAAAGTTGGGACCAAATTTTTATTTCACAATATCCAAACCCATCCTTAAACACTTATCTTTGGAATTATGTATATAAAGAGTGCATGTGAGCCCCTTACATAGGGTGATTAATTTATAAAAATATTCATCATCCATCTATATTTACATATAGTGATCAATGATACTAGTCATGGAAACTGTGGAGATAGAACGTTAGAGGAACTACCTATAGAGTTCTTCCCGTATGTTAAAATATTCTAGGGGAAGCTTTCTATTTACAATTAATTCGGGTCCTTCCCATGTCTTCAAAAACATCATAGCATGGTGGATTTTTACTATATTAGAGTCTCAATCATTAGGAAATACCCTACGGGAAATTTTCTTATATTTTCAAACTGATATCACATTCTTTTGAATGAGGAGACACTCATATTTTATTATTCTAGTGTTATCCCTTCTGATCAACACACATTCAATATGGACTTTTTTCATCAAGAATAAAAACATTATACATTTCATAAAATATTATATTAGGGAGACAATAGTATCTATCAATACATATTGCTGAGGGTTTGTGGTAAAAAAATGTTTCATCATACCATAATCTCGGGAGGGAGAGAGTCATTATTATCTCAATGTATATGAATGATATTAAAATAGAGTAGGGGATTCATATCTTAGTCATTTATTATAGACATTGTATTCTTCTCAAATCGAATGAAAATGGCCTTTTGGATCACACATCGATGCTCAACTAATACTGAGAAGTTTCCAAACTAGAGTAGAGATGAGATACATTTTGATATTATCATAAATCATGTACTGAAAAGAGGAGAGAGAATTTCAATGTAAAACTTAATATTAAATAACATTGATAATCGTTAACAAAATTTAGTTTTTCTCCATTTTTCAGTGAAATCTCACATGGAATAAAAGGCTCAGTAAGTCCCTTTACCATTTTTTGATGTAGATGGGTAGGTAGAAATATCTCAATGAGGGGACTCTTATGTCAATGTTTCATCCAATGTTGATGACTGTGAGTGAATTTCGGGTGATTCACCTAGTGCTATTCCACTCAAATGTAAAAATTCCCATACTATTCTCTTTGTGGGTGGTCATGTTTATTAGATAATATAGTGGGTTTATAGGGACTACATTTTGGATAGATGTGACCGGAGATTAATTCCCACAATCGACTGGTGGGGTGGGTTGATATTACCATTGTTGATGTGCGGTATATCGAACATAGAAGGTAACTTACATCACAAATTCTCTAATATTTCAACGCTAGGATGCCTCTCACATAATTAATCGATGAACATTGAGGCTCCTAACATAGTAAAATTGAAATGTATAGTGGTATTTGTATGTGTTAGGAAATTATGATAATAGAAACACTTTGATGTCAAAACTCATTCACTATTGGTCGATGAAATGGAAATGTTCATGGAATCCAATGTACATCAACTAATGATATATAAGTAATTTTATCATCACCCAAATATTTTTTCAATATCATGTCTCTTGGTCAACAGTTAGATACTCTGGGATGAAAAAATTTATTGTTGTTAGAGGCTATATCCTAATATAATGAATTTTTCCTTCTATGATCAACAAAATTTTCCCTTTTTTATTACCAAAAGGACAACCATGTCATTAGCTGGATCAAATCCTACCTAGAACTAGTTATGAAGAAATTGATAGAACTAGAGATATCATATATGATTGGTGAGTTTCTAGAATGTTGGGTGTCATACAGACCAATAGTCCACTAAGTATTTGCATGTATTTCTGAAGTAATTACAACTTCATGAACATTTTAATATAGTATTGGGAGTTCAATACCACCTCTTGATCATTCGTGTAAATAACCTTATGAGGCTGAGTAGAGTGTTCACCATCATCCAATGATGTCAATCAGGACCCCAAAATATCTTCCAAATCGATTATAAAGGATGGGAGGAGGGAAGATGATGGGAGAAAATATGGTTTTAGTATGAATAAATGTAAATAAAAAAATTTATCATCCTCATATAGGTTTCTATAGATGGAATTTTATATTTTTACCACGTTTTAAGGGTGAATTACCAGCAGTTGATGGGTTTATTACCCTCTCTATGGCAATGGAGGTGAAGGATCTTACATATAGTTTTATTTCAACATGGAGTATCAATTATCAATGCTGGATCAAAAATTTATTGGGGTCATATATCTCATGTAGATGAAGATCAAAGATTGTGAGAAGACAGGAATTTATCATATTCCTCCCACATGTGTCATGACCAGATCCATGAGTATGGACTCTATAGAGGTTGATTGACCTCCTACCCTAGGATGAGTCATCAAAGATGTGTATTTCATTTAGGTAAGGAGGAAAATTGCATTGAATATCTTCATTATAGTAAGGCATATGGTGGCCTTTGGTAGTTCGGATGAAAGTTAGTGTCAACCCACCTTTACATGGGGATTTTGTGTTGTCAATCCATATTGGGAAAAGGGATGGCCCTGCATGGTGGTTTTGAGGAATTAAAAAAATGAGATGTCTTTTTATGAGGCCTCTGATTCTGGGGAAGAGGTCCACTATTGTGCATGATTCATGGCATTCCCATATATTAGGTGTAGGATATTCTATAAATGTGTTCATAGAGGAGGGGTGGGATATGATTGTGGATCTAGTTGGCATAGTTTTTGTGGTTAGGTGAGATCCCCCTAGGTTGATCCAAATTGGATATAATTGTGGGTGTGACTATAACATCCTCAAATTCTTCAGTGTATGCGCAAATATTGTTGGATTTCATTAGAGAGAGAATCAACAAATAGTTCATCATCGTGATTTGGGTGTGTGGGATTTCCCCCAATGTGTCCCACATGTGTGGTAGTAATGAATTTTTTCCATGGCCTCCATATTGTTCCGCCCTATATCAGTAGTTGGGATAACCCCTCCATGATCATATTAAAGAACACGAGTATTGATGACCCCACATTGGATAATATTTTAATTGGAGCTAAGATGACAATACCCAATAGTCAGGGGATAGGTGG
This sequence comes from Viscum album, assembly GCA_963277665.1. Classification (NCBI taxonomy): domain Eukaryota; kingdom Viridiplantae; phylum Streptophyta; class Magnoliopsida; order Santalales; family Viscaceae; genus Viscum; species Viscum album. Next base: position 1,731,743,050 of record OY728161.1, on the reverse strand, counting down.
TTATAATTGGGAGAACTATTATGGGATGTAAACAATATTATTTACCTTTCCCCACTCATGTAATTAGTGGTTCATTATTAGTTTACGGTGTATTTTATACTATTTAAATATATGTAGACACTCATTCATAAATGCACCATGAATGTGATTCCCAATGCTATCAATATTATTTTTCTAAACCCTCGACATGAACTTGGTAATATTATCCATGCCCATGAAATGTGTATCCTAAAGATTCCAAATTTTTGGGGACCCAAATAGGATGAAATTTTCAATCTCTAAAATGACTACCCATTCCATAATATACTTAGATGTATCATTATTCAATGCCTCTTATTTAAATATTGGCTCTATGTCTATGTTGATTGTGTCTTAGTTAAACTGGGTGATGCCCCAACATTGGTACTAGATGTCTCCACTGACCATAACCATATCCCAAGCTCTAATGACCCCTTCCCACACAAATTTATGAAAAATGGAATAAGTGAACATAATTTAAAAAAAATTAATTAGGAATGGGGTGCGGTAACTTAGTCAAGGGTGAGAGGATTAATAGGGAGAGAACATAGAAATGTGGTACAGATGCATTGTTATTCCACTACCCCCACACTTTCCTGAGTTATGTGACATAAATCTATAATGGATTATATCATATGGAAATATATGGATCTAGTTCATAGTAAATGAACCATGAAATAAAACCATAACTCAATCATTGTTATTCTTACTTCTCTATGTGTATCGACTGTCCATGGTAATGATTCAATGACTGGGGTTGTACAATATCACTCAATTTCCCCCCATTTTAGGATAATTATTCCCCACTAAAACCAAATCATTTTTAGTATGGATTTGGTGTTGGATAACTAGATATAATCAAGATAAAATATGATGGTATCCATCATTATTGTTTTACTAATTGTTGAATTAGAATAATTTTACAACAGTTTTACCTGTTTATTTTTAAAACAATCCTCCATGATTATATGGATTCATTACTCTTATGTATCATTCAATAATTACAAAGGTTGAAAATATCTACAATTACGGATGGTGATGTTTCTAAATTATTGAAATGTTATATGGGATATTAGTTTCACCTTCATGGTATTAATCCTTGGACTGCATTTCACATTTATGGTCTCACTTATAGATTTGAGTCCTTTTTTTTAACTCTTTCTGGATTCCATATCAAGGTGGACACTATGTAATTAATATTCCTATGTGTTGACAGAAAAAAACCTATAGATGAATTATATGGTAATGTTTGGAGTGTCTCAGAATTTATATATATGTTATTTTTTAGAGACTATGTGTGAGGAATATTTGTTGTGGAATACAAAGAATATTGTTTTGTCTATGGGGTAGTTTATGGAAAAGGATAATAAAAAAATATGAGGATATCTACCCAAGGAATATCAGCTTTATTTTAAGGGAAAATGTATAAGGCCCCGACCTTAAACCTTACTTAATATTGAATTAAATGAATAATTCACATTAAGGATCTTTTCAGGTTTAGAGTTTTAGAGAATTAGATCATGAAACATGCATTACATTCCACATTTAAACAAAGTGGTTACATAAAATAATGTATTCATTTTCCCCATCAACGGTAACATATTTAAAATAAGACATTGATTCTTCCTTGACACAATCATCACATCATGTACCTTTCCCTTGACCTGTGAAAAACATTTCAAAAACATTGGATGAGCATAAAAAGCACAGTAAGGGTAATAAAAAGTACGGAAAGGAAACATGAGCACATATATACATAAGAATGAAATCATACTTTACCCGTAAAGCATAAGCACATTAACATACCTCATTAAATCATGAATAAATCATAGAAATCATAAGACATAAAGGTAACTTGAGTCATTCATAACATTATTACATAGGGATTATCCCTCTTGGTTACTTTTGGAATACCCATCACAGTATATTCCCTAAATCTCTTCAGAGAAACCTTAACGTTTAACCCATTTGCTTTACCCAATGCATTGGAGAGCTATATCGAGCTCACCCGCCCTTAGTTTATCTTGGAACCACCCGTCTTCATAAAAAATCCACAAGAACCATAACATAATCATAGAACATAACATAAGCATAAAGGGAAGATAACTTTCCCACATTACAATAACAATATAACATTTTAAGATATTGAATCCATTCTAAAAAAACATTTTCAAAACCATTTAAAACATTTAATAAAGAGATTTTTTAATCAAAGTGTCCCATACCACTTTGAAGCTGTTAACATTTTACACTATTAATATCCACATAAATAAATCCTTGAAACAATTTTGAAAACATGGATATTAATTATAAATATTTATAAGAATAAATCATTAAAATATTTAAAACGATATTTTAGTTAAAGGGTTTTTATCAAAATGAGAGACACTTGAATACAATAATTGAGGAATAAAATTTAATCAGAACTTTATAATATTATGAGAATAAAGGGATTCATGATATAATATACCAAAGGACAGTATATACATCATATAAGAGTGAATTGGTTCATAACAACAATGAAGTCTCAATAGAAATGTAAAATGAGATAAAATCCCTTATAAGGAAGGTATCATTAAATTAAGGATGAATCAATCTCATAATTATGTGTGAAAAACATAAATACACCCAATATAAGTGGATATTAAGTGTAAAACAATCAAAGTTTATTCATAGATATTCAAAGGATAACATATTCAATAACTACATGTTGAACCCAAGGAAATCGAAATTGGGTTAAGAAGTTCCCTTGGTAAAATTCGACAGCCTAACGGCGTCACGTTAAAATTCATAAAATTAGTTAATTAGAGATAAAATAGTATCTCATAACATGGACCTACAATTTACATCAATAAGGATATAGAAGAACATATCCCAACATAAAAATATGTAAATTAAAAGACATAACAAAATAAGTCTTTTTAAAAGAGGAGTGTGAAAGGTTCCCTTACCGATTTGGGAAACTTTCAAAAGGTACACCCAATGAAAGAAGGGTCATTCAATAAAGAAGTAACTACCCATAAAAGAGAGTATATTATAATAATAGTAAAATAATGGTCAGTACATACACCACACAAAAAGGAAAAAGTGGCCAATGTAGCATGGATTTCACGGGAACAAAAAGTGAGATGAAATTCCCCTTATGAAAATTTGGCAGCCTAACGACGCCACATAAAACTTCCAAAAATGGATTGATGAGATCAAATAGGGTGTCTCATCACATGAACATAAAAAGTACCGAAATATGAATATAAAATAACATCCTCAAACATAAGAACATGGAGCATAAAAGAATTGACATAAAAGAGAGTACTTGCAAAGAAAGAGAGAGGTAGGATTCCCTTACCTCGTGTCTGACATGACTCGATCGTTCTTTAATCTCATGAATAATAAAATTTGTTAAATTTATAATTTATTAAGGACCTCCTTTAAATATTATTATTCAGTTCATATCACATATTATAATGTTATAATAATTGTTTAATAATGTGAGTTCATATTAGACGTTTTTGTCGATGTTCAGTACATGAGTAAAAATTGAACTTGTTGGAAAAGAATTTTCCATGTAGTTATAGGTACATAATCCCCAGAATAGTATTGATGTTTTAAATATAATATATATCCATTATATATTCATTTTATACTATTCCATAGCATTTGGAGATAAAAATTTAAAAGCACCGCTCATGGATTCGGTAGGTCGTACGTACGCATGAACGCTACTTTCATTTTTTGTTATATTAATGGAATTAAAAAGAAATAAGAGATATATATATTATAATTACAGAATGATATCCATAATTTAGATTTAATATATTACATATATGTCCATTATATATTTCTACTTATAACAGTACATAACAATTGGAGATAAGAAATGAAATGTACCATTCATGGAGACGGTAAGTCGTACGTACGCATGAACGCTACTTTCATTTCATTATTTTTTGTATTAAATGGAATTAAATAATAATGATATAAAGTTATATTATAATTACAGTATGATAACATATTTAATACCATTAATTACATACTTTATACGTCCCACATATGGCATTAATGAATTAAATCACTTTGAGGGGGCGGTAGTCCGCACTTCCTAAAATAATGATATCGCGTTTACCCATAATGGAAACCATAAAGGTATGCCATAAATGAAAAATACATAATCTTAAGGAAAAAAACATATTATATATCATATATAAATATAGTGACATCTTAATGGCCACCTTTGAAGGTGTTAAAAGAATATTGAACAATCATCGTTTCGTGAGGTAGTAATTCACCATCCACAGAAACAGTATGTTCATTAACAATTAGATGAAGGTGTGTGTAAGGGTAGATCTAATAAATCTTATAACAAAATACTAGTATATTTAAGATAATGTTTTTGTTACAAAAAAAGTAATAAAAAGAGTTTAGGGGTTTGGAGAAGAAATATAAAACAAAAGAACACAAGGGAAGGCATTACATTTAAATCAGGTAACTCTCCTTGATTTGAGCTCAAAGGCTTCGTTGGAAAATATTCTTCTCAAAGTGAGGCTTCAATGATGAAGATAGGGATGTGGAGATATGAAATGGGCAGGGTTTGGCCGAGCCAAAGGCCTGAGAGGTCTGTGTAAGGTGGTAGAGGTGGGGGCCTTTTATAAGAGGAGAGGAGGGCACTCTTGGAAAGTTATAAAATATTACTTTATTATAAAATGATTTTTGGATTTAAAAGGTCCTAAAATGATATATTTCTAGGATAAGGTGATAAGGATTCGAAATCCACCCATGCAATACGTTTGTGAAAATTGTAAGTTATAGTTTTAACATTGTCTTTTTATTTTATTTAAATCCCTTATTAATGAGGTAATTGCTGCATCATCATGATGTCATAAATAACTTAATTTATTTAATGTATAAATATTATAAAAAAATATCATGCTGTATTAAATCTTTTTATCTTTCTAATTCATATTTATAGTAAAAAATATTACTTTTATATCCCCATTAAAAATTGTTTTAGTAAAACAACTCATGTTTGTGACATTTTAATTTTATCTTTAAATAAAAAGGTATTTACGTCATTTTCCATCCAAATGGATCCATGGGGTCCCAAAGTTGACCCATGGATTGTCTTGGTCTGCCATGACACATCCAATGAGGGTAGGACATGTGTCAAGTTCATTTAATATTATTAAAACATTATTTTTACCTTAAATTACACTAAATACCTCTAATCGCGATTAAAAACATAAAAGTTAGTATTTACCAAAAAATTATTTTAATCCCATTGAACCGAATTTTACTTCTTAATGAAAACCATGTATGTCGGATTTTTGAAATTCAAAACACAGAGGTGGTAAAATTTCATTTAAACGAAAAATCAGTTTTTAAGTACCACTTAGTGCTTTCACTATTCATCAAAAATTGATGTTTTCCAGAAAAATACCAAAAAATCACCCTAAGCTATATTTGATATTCTGAATTCTAAAATGATGTCTATTTTACAAAATTCAAAGCATATTAGTTACATTAATTAATTTAATAATTAATTCCCACTGTCAGAGCAAATAGCGTGTTTTTATGAAACAATGTATATCAAAAGATTGCCACTAGTTTAAGTCCAATTTCATAGTGAAATTAATTCCAATGACCACTATTGTATTAAATGGTAAAAATATATTCTAATTTAACTTTAAAACCAATTCAAAATATAATCTAATAATATAAATAAATTATATTAAAAAGAGGTTTTGAATTAAAATACAAAATTTCTCAATATTCATTAAAAAAATGATCTTTATCGGAAAAATACCAAAATTTCCACAAAGAAAATTTTAATGTCCCGATTCTAAATAAGATTTTTATTTTGTCAAATACAACACATAAAATCGTCAAGAAGTGGATTTAAAAGTGGTTCGCTATCAAAAGGCGTTTAATCAACCTTTTAAAGAATATTAGAATGTTTACGCTTAAAATTGGATTCATTCGCATTTTTAATCCTCTAACATTTATTGTAAAGAGTAAAAATATTTTACAAACATATATAATCATTTTGTAGTTTGTTCTGTTAATTCCCACCATTACAACGGCTAGGCGTTAAATAATATTATTTTATTATTAGAGTGCAACGTATGATTCCCAATAAACTCATTGTATCGTATTGGGTACGCCATCGACCATAGCGTCCCATTTAAAGTAATATTAATATTTTATTCACAAATATGGATAAATGTGAAAATTTAATATTCTTTATTTACCTGGGGTGTTACATCCTCCCCCCCTTTTGGGAATTGCGTCCTCGCAATTTTAAAATTGGACTTGGAAACTTCATCGAAAATCCCACATCGGAACAAGAGTCACTAAAAAATCACTTTAAAATAAAGAAAGAGAAGTACAAAGGTCACCCGAGTTAACCAATACTAGGATTCCAAGTATGAAATTATGGACATTGAGGAAAAAACAAAGGGTCATGTTCTGATGGAGATTGATAGTAAACATGTCTAGGAGAAAGTTAACTGTAAGAAAATCACAAACTTGTGATGGGTTAAACGGTATTCGATTCCCCAGTAGGAAAAGATAACAAACAACATTTTTGTCTTAAGTTACTCTTCATTGAGGAATTTATTTTTGACCTTAACTAAGTCATAATGAAACATACTTACTTGTCACGTAGACTTTCAACTTTTACTAGATTCCTTAATCAAACTCATATTTTCTCCAAAAGACGAGTATTTAGGAAGACTTGTTCACATTAAGAGTACTATAAACAACTTCTTGAGAATCATCTAATCCACAAAAGAGAACTATATATTTCCCACGTCTTTATACAAAATCCAAAACCAAAATTGTTTGTATGAGATCAGATAATCCACAAAAGTATAATCCTTTATAAAAAGAAAATCCATTCTTAATCTCCAAAATTTGTCCAAAAAAAACCCAATGTTCAACGATGACCATTCAATAAACAATTGTCCATAAAATTATTCAATGTAAACCAAACTAAGATTGAAACCCAAATATTTGAAGGATTTAATCACATAGTCTTCCGAGGTACAAATTAACTTTTATCTCCAAATAACATCAGTTGCTCTTAAATTCTCATATTGAAAAGTAATTAACCTAATCACATATCCTCTATGATAGGTTAATCATTTCCATAGATAACCCAAAATAATCTTACTCTTGATTTCTAAAATCATCTAACAAAAAATAATTAGTCAAACTAACCAGGGACTTCAAGTAGTCTAGTGGTAGGCGATAAATACCAATCACACTTTGGTTGTGGGTTCGATTTCTGCAGCTTTGTCCGATGCGACAGGTTGTCACACGGTCTGTGTGTTGTCCTTTTTCCAAAACTATATAATTCTTAAAACAATCCCCAAAATGAGATAAAGTCTTCAAAAATAATCATAAAATATTTAACCTCAATTTTAACTCATGCCTTACATTTTCCATCATAATATATAATAACCCATAATTACCTCAAAAGTAAGGATCATATAAACCCTAATGGTTACATTTATAATTATTACCTGAACTTCCACATCGATTTTTCATCTCGTACATGATGCATTACAGAACATACCAAGGTACAAGTGGTTGATCATGAATCCTTGATAGTTGGTTTAGAACAACCATGAGTTTCCTCATTGAATCCCCCATTTCATCCAGTCTCTTAATCATAGAACCACCACATTTTCCTTCAAACATATTGTCACTTTGGTGCCTGCTAGATCCATCCATTCACTAAAAACAGAAAAGTCAGTGTGAGTATATCAACAAAACCATCATGTACTAATGAGTAAGATAAACACTAAGATATAAATACTCATTCACTTTATCTAAAACTTGGACTCTTTCTGAAATCCTAACCATTATGGTAATGTCACTTATCCTTAGAGAATACCCTAACCACTAATGTTATCTAAACCGACCTCTAATTGAAACTATAAGGCCCCGACCATAAACCTTACTTAATATTGAATTAAATGAATAATTCACATAGAGGATCTTTTCAGGTTTAGAGTTTTAGAGAATTAGATCCTAAAACATTCATTACATTCCACATTTAATCAAAGTGGTTACATAAAAGACAGTATTCATTTTTCCCATCAATGGTTACATATTTAAAATAAAACATGGATTCTTCCCTGACACTATCATCACATCATGTACCTTTCACTTGACCTGTGAAAAAATTTCAAAAACTTTGGATGAGCATAAAAAGCTCAGTATGGGTTATAAAAATTATGGAAAAGAAACATTAGTACATATATACATAAGAATGAAATCATACATTACCCATAAAGCATAAGCACTTTAACAGACCGCATAAAATCATGAATAAATCATAGAAATCATACGACATAAAGGTAAATGATGCATTCATAACATTCTTACGTAGGTAGTAACCCTCTTGGTTACATTTGGAATACCCATCATAGTATATTCCCTAAATCTCTTTGGAGAAACCATAACGTTTAACCCCTTCGCGTTACCCAATGCATTGGAGAGCTATATCGGGCTCACCTGCCCTTAGTTTATCACGGAACCACCCGTCTTCATAAACAATACCCAAGAACCATAACATAATCATAGCACATAACTTAAGCATAAAGGAAATATAATGTTCCCACATTGCAATAACAATATAACATTTTAAGATATTGAATCCATTCTAAAAAAACATTTTCAAAACCACTTAAAACATTTAATAAAGAGATTTTTTAATCAAAGTCTCCCATACCACTTTCAAGATTTTGAACTTTTACACCATTAATATCCACATAAGTAAATCCTTGAAACCATTTTGAAAACATGGATATTAATGAGAAATATTTATAAGAATAAATCATTAAAACATTTAAAACGATATTTTAGTTAAAGGGTTTTTATCAAAATGAGAGACACTTCAATACAACAATTGAGGAATAACATTTAATCAGAACTTTATAATATCATGATAATAAAGGGATTCATGATATAATATTCCAAAGGACATTAAATACACCCTATAAGAGTGAATTGGTGCATAACAACAATGAAGTCTCAATAGAAATGTAAAATGAGATAAAATCCCTTATAAAGAAGGTATCATTAAATTAAGGATGAATCAATCTCATAATTATGTTTGACAAACATAAATACACCCAATATAAGTGGATATTAAGTGTAAAATAATCAATGGTCACTCACAGATATTCAATGTATAACATATTGAATAACTACATGTTGAACCCAAGGAAATCGAAATTGGGTTAAGAAGTTCCCTTGGTAAAATTCGACAGCCTAACGGCGTCACTTTAAAATTCGTAAAATTAGTTGATGAGAGAGAAAATGGTATCTCAACACTTGGACATAGAATTTAAATCAATTAGTATATTGAAGAACATATCCCAACATTAAAAGATGTAAATTAAAAGACATAACAAAATAAGTCTTTTTAAAAGAGGAGTGTGAAAGGTTCCCTTAACGATTTGGGCAACTTTCAAAAGGTACACCCAAGGAAAGAAGGGTCATACAATGAAGATTTAACTAACCATAAATGAGAGTATATTATACTAATAGTAAAATAATTTTCAGTACATACACCACACAAAAAGGAAAAAGTGGCCAATGTAGCATGGATCTCACGGGAACAAAAAGTGAGATGAAAATCCCCTTAGGAAAATTCGGCAGCCTAACGGCGCCACATAAAACTTCCAAAAATGGATTGATGAGATCAAATAGGGTATCTCATCACATGAACATAAAAATACCAAAATAGGAATATAAAATAACATCTTCTAACATAATAACATGGAGCATAAAAGAAATGACATAAAAGAGAGTACTTGCAAACAAAGAGAGAGGTAGGATTCCCTTACCTCGTGTCTAACATGACTCGATCGTTCTTTAATCTCCTGAATAATAAAATTTGGCAAATTTATAATTACTTAAGGACCTACTTTAAATATTATTATTCAGTTCATATCACATATTATAATGTTATAATATTTGGTTAATGAAGTGATTTTATATCAGAGGTTTTTTTCGATGTTCAGTACATGAGTAAAAATTGAACTTGTTGGAAAAGAATTTTCCATGTAGTTATAGGTACATCACATACAGAATAGTATTTATGTTTTAAATATCATATATATCCAGTATATATTCATTTTATACTATTCAATAGCATTTGGAGATAAAAAATTAAATGCACCGCTCATGGAGACTTTTGGCCGTACGTACGCATGAACGCTACTTTCATTTTTTGTCATATTAATAGAATTAAAACAAAATGAGGGATATATATATTATAATTCCAGAATGATATCCATAATTTAGATTTAATATATTACATATATATCAATTATATATTTGTACTCATAATAGTACATAACAATTGGAGATAAGAAATGAAATGTACCGTTCATGGAGACGGTAAGCCGTACGCACGCATGAACGCTACTTTCATTTCATTATTTTTTGTATTAAATGGAATGAAATAATTAATATATAAAGGTATATTATAGTTACAGTAGGATAACATATGTAATACCATTAATTCCATGCTTTATACGTCCCATATATGGCAATAACGAATCAAATCAGTTTGAGGGGGCGGTAGTCCGCACTTCCTAAAATAAAGATATCACGTTTACCCATAATGGAAACAATAAACATATGTCATAAATAAAAAATACCGAATCTTAAGGAAAAAATAAACATATTATATATCATATATAAATATAGTGACATCCTAATGTCCACCTTTGAAGGTGTTAAAAGAATATTGAACAATCATCATTTCGTGAGGCAGTAATTCGTCATCCACAGAAATAATATGTTCTTTAACCATTAGACGAAGGTGTGTGTAAGTGTAGCTTGAATCCTTATTATAACAACATCATAGAATATTTAAGATACTTTTTTTGTTATAAAATAAAAGTAATAAAAAGATTTTAGGGGTTTGTAGAAGAAAAATAAAACAAAAAACACAAGGGAAGACATTACCTTTAAATCAGGTAACTCTCTTTGATTTGAGCTCAAAGGCTTCCTTAGAAAAGATTATGCCCAAAGTGAGGCTTCAATGATGAATATAGTGATGTTTAGAGGTGAAATGGGCAGTTTTTGGCCGAGACAAAGGCTTGAGAGGTGTGTTTATGGTGGTAGAGGTGGGGGCCTTTTATAAGAGAAGAGGAGGGCACTCTTGGAAAGTTATAAAATATTAATTTATTATAAAATGATTTTCAGATTTAAAAGGTCCCAAAAGGATAAATTTCAAGTATATGGTGATAAGGTTTCGAAATCAACACATAAAATAGGTTTGTGACAAGTGTAAGTTATAGTTTTAACATTATCTTTTCATTTTATTTAAATCGCTTATTAATGAGGTAATTGCCGCATCATCATGATGTCATAAATAATTTAATTTATTTAATGTCTAAAAATTATAAAAAAAACTATAATGATGTAGGAAATATTTTTATCTTTCTAATGAATATTTATAGTCAAAAAAATGACTTGTACATCCCCATTTAAAAATTATTTTAGTAAAACAACTCATGTCTGTGACATTTTTATTTTATCTTTAAATAAAAACGTATTTATGTCATTTTCCAACCAAATGGCTCCATGGGGTCCCCAAGTTGACCCATGGATTGTATAGTCTTCCATGGCACATCCAATGAGGGTAGGAAATGTGTCATGTTCATTTAATATTATTAAAACATTATTTTAACCTTAAATTACACTAATTACCTCTAATCGTGATTAAAAACATAAAACTTACTATTCACCAAAAATATTATTTTAATCCCATTGAACCACATTTTACATAATAATGACAACCATGTATTTCAGATTTTTGAAATTCAAAACACAGAGGTGGTAAATTTTCATTTAAACGAAAAATCATTTTTTAAGTACCACTTAGTGTTTTCAATATTCATCAAAAATTGAAGTTTTCCAGAAAAATACCAAAAACTCACCCTAAGCTAAATTTGATATTACAAATTCAAAAATTATGTCTATTTTCCAAAATTCAAAACATATAAGTTACATTAATTAATTTTGTAACGCCCCGACCCCAGTTACCCAGAGTCGGTGCATTATTACATAACATTGGCATGATCACAAGAAAGATCAAATCTCGAAAGACCGATTGGTTTAGTAGCCTTGGAAACACTATATATATATTCATAAGTTTTACATTACATCATAAAATGAAAAACTACTACAACAACATAATGTTTCCACAATCCACACTATTAACCCCTCATAAAATCCATGCAGGTCATTCATAACTTACTTCTTCACATCCTGGGAAAAATAAAACATAGAAAAGGGGTGAGCTCAAATGCCCAGTAAGGATAACAATATAGCGGAAACTTTCATAAATAAGAATAAACATTTAAGGCAATGTATAACTAAAACAAAAGCCTTTTAAATATGAACTTTCAACATGGTATGGCATAAATAAAATGAAGTAATGCCATTTACTTATTCACATGGATATTCTACTAATCGAATAATCACATGCAAAAATCAATAACCACTTTCATAATGTTGGAATGCATAATGTCAGACTATCATAACCACATAGCCAAGGCCTCGTGCCAAGACTACAAATAATATTTTGTCAAGGCCTTGTGCCAAGACACTAGTTTGTCTCATGAGACCTACCGATGCATCGAGGAGCTATAGCGGGCTCCACCCGTCACATATTAAGTCCAATGCATTCCCATAGGAAAAGGTTTAAACATTACATAAACATTCGTTTTAAAACTAGCATACGAAATGTCAATACTTTCACCATAAACTATGAATGGTATAAAAATAGCACATCCACAGTCAAACATATCAAAAAACCTTCAATACAATATAGAAGATTTGTATCATAATAAATCAACTTCAAATAATCTTAAAAATCCATCAAAGGATGTTGACATAGATGAAATCAAAATTCTTTTTAAAGAAATATCTCCTTTTATTTTGAAATAATTTAAGATCCATATAAAATAAAACATTTTCTTTGAAAATATTCTTATAAGCTTGTAAGGGAAGCTTTGAAGATTTTATAACGGCAGAAAATAGCTGCACTCGCCGTATAAGTAAAAAAACATTCTTACCTTAATTCTGTCGAAAAGGTTAAAAAGGACCTTGTTTTGAAAATGACCGAAAGATTCGTTTATAAACCACTTATAAAAGTCAAAAAGGGTATAAATGACTTTAACTCATATTCTAGTAAATAGTAAAAATGTTTTGAAATACATTTTAAGAAACATGGATGTGGATGATAAAGAGATCCCAGTATATTATTACATATAAACAACCTCGGATAATGAAGAGATTGTGAAATAACCCTTACCTTGTACTTTTCCTTGGTTGGGGTAGGTTAACCTCCTGTATAATGGTGAAATAGTTGTTATTAAATTATACAAAAATCATATATAATAATATGATATCATATATGATCTTTTAACATTGATTTGTTAATAATATCATAGAATTATCGTCGTTTCAGGAGTTAACTTACTCATTTTCTTTTATATGTTTTGTTACATAAGCCATGGTGGTTGTATCTTATTCATATCCAGAATGATATCTAGTCCTTAAACATCATTTTTAAATCATCAAATGATAATTATACTTGAATGGATACGATGGAGAATGAATCTCATCGCGTTCATGGAGACGGTAGTTCGTACGTACGCACGAGCGACGATATCATTCTTTTGATATTAAAATAATATATAAATGGATGGTATATCATATATAAAGAATAATTAACATGTTATATTTATTATTTACATGAGTTACACATCATTATTATACCCATCCACATAATAATATATTGAATAACAATTACACCACGACGTGGAGACGGTAAGTCGTACGTACGCACGTATGGTGACATGTTATTCAAAGGGTAGATAGAATACTGAATATGGTTGTACCATATTTATAATAAATCACAGTATATGTGAGATACTGGAGTTATTATTTTAGAATGGTAAGAACAAAGGAAGAAGAAGTGGAAGAAGAAATGAACTTTGAAAAGGGTGGTGAAATCATTACCTCTTCTTCGGGTTCTTCCTTTTGATTTGATCAAAAGGGCTCCTTAGGTTGGATTTCTGATCAAACTAAGGCCTCTAGGTTGTAGTGAGGGATTTTGGGAGAGTATTGGGTCAGAGTTTGGCCGAACCAAAAGGCTTTGATGGTGTGAAGAAATGAGAAGGAGGAGTGCCCTTTTATAAGAGGGGTGAGGGGCACCTTTGGAAAAGCTAGAAATATTAATTTATAATAAATTCATATTCGGTTTCTAATGGCTCCAAAGCTTATTATTCAAAGGTTAAGGTGGGGATAGGTCTAAAACCACTCAACCAATAGAATTTAGAAAGGTTTGGGAACTTATATTAACCTTATCTTTAAGTATTAACTCTAAGTTAATTAGTTTCACTTTTACAATGTCTCTTTGTATTTTTATATAATATGGTTAATAAACTTACTATATACATACAAGAGACCCCCAAGTGGTCCATTAATGATTAACCTATCATGATATAAGTCTCTTGGCCGAACCTTAGATTTTTAGGAATTTAATATCAATTAATAATATAATATTTGTTTTAAGAACTCTTTTATGTCAATTTTGACACTATTCAATAGTTGATTTTTGTGAAACTCATAACAGATTGATTACTTCGAACAAAGTCAATTAAATCAATCCTAATATATCATATTATCCTAAAAAATTAGTTTAATTCATTAAAAGTTTCATATTATATTTATTTGGGTATTTATAATATCAATTATTTTAATTTTTCACTATTATAGTAATTACTGCATCATCGTTGTGTCATAACTAAAATACATTATTTAATGTCTAAAAATTATAAATAAAATATCATTATGTAGGAAATCTTTTTAGATTTCTAATTAATATTTATAATCTAAAATCCAACATATATAACATTATGTAACAATTTTCTTTCTAAAAAATATCTGTTTGTGTCATTTTTGTATTCATTTTAACTTAATTAAAATAAAGTGTCATTATCACTTACAAGTGGATCCATGGGGTCCCAAAATAGACCCAAAGATTCCCATGGTCGACCCTGTATCAACCAATAGGGTTAAGACACGTTTTAGGGTAATTTAGTATTATTATAATATTATTTTTTAACCCTTATTTACCGGATTTACCCTTAACCATGGTAAATAAAATATTTACCGCAGTAATTATTCAAAATGTCTAAAAATAAAAGTTACCTATTTACACAATTTGAACATCCTGATTCCAAATATGGAATCCATTTTCTTAAATTCTAAACACAGAAGTGGAAGAAATTAATTTAAAATTAATTCCCGCTGTCAAAACAAAAAGCTTGTTTTTAAGAGATAATAACTATCAAAAGATTGACACTCGTTTATGTTCGGTTTAATTGTAAAATTATGTCCAATGACCAACATTATATTAAATGGTAAAAATATATTCTTAATATACTTTAAAACCAATCAAATTCATAATTTATCACTATTAATTATTTTGATTAAAAAAGTTTTTTCTAATTAAAACTTAGTAATTTTCACTATTCATCAAAATATGAAAGTTATCTGAAATGTACCAAAATTTCACCTTAGGCTAAATTCGATATTCCGAATCCAAAAATGAAGTCCATTTTCAAATATAAAATATATATAATTTCAAAAAGTAGGTATTACTATTCATAACGGCTAGTTTGATTAGTTATGGTGTGTTAGAACTTGGTGTTGCATACAACACACGCTATCACCTTATTCAAAGAGAAGCGTACCGTAGAAGCTTGAGGTGTTACATTCTCCCCTCCTTCAAATAATTGCGTGCTCGCAATTTCTAGGGTATTACTGCATAAAAAGACTCGAGTGGTTCTTCATCATAAGTTCCTCGGGTTCCCACGTTGCCTCTTCCATCTTATGGTTTCTCCACAAAACTTTTACCAGACGTGTCGTCCGGTTTCTCAGCACTTGTTCTCTCGTATCAAGAATCTTGACGGGCTCTTCGCAATAAGACAGATCGGGTTCCAGTTATAATTCCTCATAGGTGAGTACATGCGTCGGATCAGGCATGTATTTCCTCAATAGAGATACGTGGAACACATCGTGAACTTTGGAGAGACTTGGCGGCATTTCCAATCGGTAAGCTACAGCCCTAATTCGTTCTAGAATTTCGAAAGGTCCGATGTACCTGGGACTCAATTTACCTTTCTTACCAAAACGTATGACTCCCTTCCACGGAGATACCTTCAAAAAAACATGATCACCAACTTGAAATTCCAAATCCTTCCTTCGATTATCGGCATAGCTCTTCTGCTTACTTTGAGCTGCTTTGATGTGATTTTGGATTACTTTCACCTTTTCCACCATTTCCTCCACCAGTTCTGGGCCTACAAATTTTCTTTCACCAACGTCATCCCAACAGGTTGGTGTACGACATCTCTTTCCGTATAACGCTTCATATGGTGCCATCTAAATACTCGAATGGAAGCTATTGTTATAGGAAAATTCTACCAAAGGTAAATATTGATCCCACATACCTTGAAAGTCAAGTGAGAAAGATCTCAACATGTCTTCTAAGGTTTGAATAGTCCGTTCTGATTGTCCGTCTGTCTGAGGGTGGTAAGCAGTGCTCAAATGAAGTTCAGTATCCATGGATTTCTGAAGACTTTACCAGAATCTTGAAGTAAAACGGGGATCACGATTAGAAACAATCAATAGGGGTACTCCATGAAGTCTCACAACTTCATTAATATATAGTCTTGCTAGATGTTCCAGGGGTAGATCTTCTCTTATAGCAAGAAAATGTGCTGTCTTGGTAAGACGATCAACAATAACCCATATTGCATCGTTCCTTCATGTTTTGAATCAATGACCACCATTGATCAGCATCTCCAGTGAGGCGGTAAACTGCCATGATAACTTTTTCCATTTCACTGCTCCCCAAAGCCTGAAATATTTTCTCTAGGGAATTTATCCACTGCTCGGCTACTAAGGGATTTGTACTCCCATTGAACGTTGGTGGTTGTTGCCTCATGAATCGATCTAACATTGATCCTCCACGCTGCGGATCAGGGTGCTCCATACGGGTAAGGTTATTATTCATAACCTGAGTAAGTTGTCCCAGTATGGTGATTAGCTGATCGACACCAGTTGCATCACCAGCCCCACTATAATTATCTTGAGCAGGAGGGAAATCCCTACATGGAGTACGTGTATTGATACAGTTTCCATTTCTTCCACTAGGCGCCCTTTCTAAACAATGGCATAAACTAGATCAGTTTATGAATCAAAATACATAATCCCATACTTATAAAGCACTTAACATAAATTGAACTATTTATAGATATAATCCATAATCATAAAAATGTTTTCTTTGAGGAATTATATACTCATAAACCCTTCATAATGATTTGTAAAGAAAATGAGAGTTATCCTAAGCATATCCCCCGGGAGTGTCGTAACCAAGAGTGCAGCAAGGCCCGTTGTCGTGCACCAGTTCCCGTTCGAGTCTAGCTCAAAGCGGTGTTTTCGGGTTTTACCCCTAGGTACATCTGTGCCAGAGCCGCCTCTACCTGCTCGTATCCAGACAGGGATGTATTGCTCGGAAAACTCACAAAATCTATACAATACCAAAATTATTGGATTTTCTTCTATACTAATCCTCAAAGTTCATCTTAGGTCTACGTGCTCTAATCAGAGTTTATCTAAATCTAGCTTCCAAGGTTTGTACTAAACTTCCTCTGATACCAACTGTAACGCCCTGACCCTAGTTACCCAGAGTCGGTGCATTATTACATAACATTGGCATGATCACAAGAAAGATCAAATCTCGAAAGACCGATTGGTTTAGTAGCCTTGGAAACACTAGATATATATTCATAAGTTTTACATTACATCATAAAATGAAAAACTACTACAACAACATAATGTTTCCACAATCCACACTATTAACCCCTCATAAAATCCCTGCAGGTCATTCATAAATTACTTCTTCACATCCTGGGAAAAATAAAACATAGAAAAGGGGTGAGCTCAAATGCCCAGTAAGGATAACAATATAGCGGAAACTTTCATAAATAAGAATAAACATTTAAGGCAATGTATAACTAAAACAAAAGCCTTTTAAATATGAACTTTCAACATGGTATGGCATAAATAAAATGAAATAATTCCATTTACTTATTCACATGGATATTCTACTAATCGAATAATCACATGCAAAAATCAATAACCACTTTCATAATGTTGGAATGCATAATGCCAGACTATCATAACCACATAGCCAAGGCCTCGTGCCAAGACTACAAATAAGATTTTGTCAAGGCCTTGTTCCAAGACACTAGTTTGTCTCATGAGACCTACCGATGCATCGAGGAGCTATAGCGGGCTCCACCCGTCACATGTTAAGTCCAATGCATTCCCATATGAAAAGGTTTAAACATAACATAAACATTCGTATTAAAACTAGCATACGAAATGTCAATACTTTCACCATAAACTATGAATGGTATAAAAATAGGACATCCACAGTCAAACATATCAAAAAACCTTCAATACAATATAGAAGTTTTGTATCATAATAAATCAACTTCAAATAATCTTAAAAATCCATCAAAGTATGTTGACATAGATGAAATCAAAATTCATTTTAAAGAAATATCTCCTTTTATTTTGAAATAATTTAAGATCCATATAAAATAAAACATTTTCTTTGAAAATATTTTTATAAGCTTGTAAGGGAAGCTTTGAAGATTTTATAACGGCGGAAAATAGCCGCACTCGCCGTATAAGTAAAAAAACATTCTTACCTTAATTTTGTCGAAAAGGTTAAAAAGGACCTTGTTTTGAAAATGACCGAAAGATTCCTTTATAAACCACTTATAAAAGTCAAAAAGGGTATAAATGACTTTAACTCATATTCTAGTAAATAGTAAAAATGTTTTGAAATACATTTTTAAGAAACATGGATGTGGATGATAAAGAGATCCGAGTATATTATTACATATAAACAACCTCGGATAATGAAGAGATTGTGAAATAACCCTTACCTTGTACTTTTCCTTGGTTGGGGAAGGTTAACCTCCTGTATAATGGTGAAATATTTGTTATTAAATTATACAAGAATCATATATAATAATATTATATCATATATGATCTTTTAACATTGATTTGTTAATAATATCTTAGAATTATCGTCGTTTCGGGAGTTAACCTACTCATTTTCTTTTATATGTTTTGTTACATAAGACATGGTTGTTGTATCTTATTCATATCCAGAATTATATCTAGTCCTTAAACGTCATTTTTAAATCATCAAATGATAATTATACTTGAATGGATACGATGGAGAATGAATCTCATCGCGTTCGTGGAGACGGTAGTTCGTACATACGCACGAGCGACGATATCATTCTATTGATATTAAAATAATATATAAATGGATGGTATATCATATATACAGAATCATTAACATGTTATATTTATTATTTACATGAGTTACACATCATTATTATACTGATCCACATAATAATATATTGAATAACAATTACACCACGACGTGGAGACGGTAAGCCGTACGTACGCACGTATGGTGACATGTTATTCAAAGTGTGGATAGAATAATGAATATGGTTGTACCATATTTATAATAATATCACAGTATATGTGAGATACTGGAGTTATTATTTTAGAATGGTAAGAACAAAGGAAGAAGAAGTGGAAGAAGAAATGAACTTAGAAAAGGGTGGGGAAATCATTACCTCTTCTTCGGGTTCTTCCTTTTGATTTGATCAAAAGGGCTCCTTAGGTTGGCTTTCTTATCAAACTAAGGCCTCTAGGTTGTAGTGAGGTATGTTTGGAGAGTATTTGGGCAGAGTTTGGCCGAACCAAAAGGCTTTAAAGGTGTGAATAAATGAGAAGGAGGAGTGCCCTTTTATAAGAGGGGTGAGGGGCACCTTTGGAAAAGCTAGAAATATTAATTTATAATAAATTCATATTCGGTTTCTAATGGCTCCAAAGCTTATTATTCAAAGGTTAAGGTGGGGATAGGTCGAAAACCACTCAACCAATATAATTTAGACAGGTTTGGGTACTTATATTAACCGTATCTTTAAGTATTAACTCTAAGTTAATTAGTTTCACTTTTACAATGTCTCTTTGTAATTTTATATAATATGGTTAATAAACATACTATATACATCCAAGCGACCCCCAAGTGGTCCATTAATGATTAACCTATCATGATATAAGTCTCTTGGCCGAACCTTAGATTTTTAGGAATTTAATATCAATTAATAATATAATATTTGTTTTAAGAACTCTTTTATGTCAATTTTGACACTATTCAATAGTTGATTTTTGTGAAACTCATAACAGATTGATTACTTAGAACAAAGTCAATTAAATCAATCCTAATATATCATATTATCCTAGAAAATTAGTTTAATTCATTAAAAGTTTCATATTATATTTATTTGGGTATTTATAATATCAATTATTTTAATTTTTCACTATTATAGTAATTACTTCATCATCATTGTGTCATAAATAAAATACATTATTTAATGTCTAAAAATTATAAATAAAATATCATTATGTAGGAAATCTTTTTAAATTTGTAATGAATATTTATAATCTAAAATCCAACATATATAACCCTATGTAACAATTTTTGTTCTAAAAGATATATGCTTGTGTCATTTTTGTATTCATTTTAACTTAATTAAAATAAAGTGTCATTATCACTTACAAGTGGATCCATGGGGTCCCAAAATAGACCCAAAGATTCCCATGGTCGACCATGTATCAACCAATAGGGTTAAGACACGTTTTAGGGTAATTTAGTATTATTATAATATTATTGTTTAACCCTTATTTACCGGATTTACCCTTAACCATGGTAAATAAAATATTTTCCGCAGTAATTATTCAAAATGTCTAAAAATAAAAGTTACCTATTTACACAATTTGAACATCCTGATTCCAAATATGGAATCCATTTTCCTAAATTCTAAACACAGAAGTGGCAGAAATTAATTTAAAATTAATTCCCGCTGTCAAAACAAAAAGCGTGTTTTTAAGAGATAATAACTATCAAAAGATTGACACTCGTTTATGTTCGGTTTAATTGTAAAATTATGTCCAATGACCAACATTATATTAAATGGTAAAAATATTTTCTATATATACTTTAAAACCACTCAAATTCATAATTTATCACTATTAATTATTTTGATTAAAAAAGTTGTTTTTAATTAAAACTTAGTAATTTTCACTATTCATCAAAATATGAAAGTTCTCCGAAATGTACCAAAATTTCACCTTAGGCTAAATTCGATATTCCAAATCCAAAAATGAAGTCCATTTTCAAATATAAAATATATAAAATTTCAAAAAGTAGGTATTATTATTCATAACGGCTAGTTTGATTAGTTATGGTGTGTTAGAACTTGGTGTTGCGTACAACACACGCTATCACATTATTCAAAGAGAAGCGTACCGTAGAAGCGTGGGGTGTTACAAATTTAATAATTAATTCCCGTTGTCAGAGCAAATAGCGTGTTTTTATGAAACAATGTATATCAAAAGATTGACACTAGTTTAAGTCCAATTTCAAAGTGAAATTAATTCAACCACCACTATTGTATTAAATGGTAAAAATATATTATAATTTTACTTTAAAACCAATTAAAAATATAATCTAATCATATAAATAAATTAGATTAAAAATAAGTTTTTAATTAAAATACAACATTTTTCAAGACTCATAAAAAAATGAACTTTATCGGAAAAATACCAAAAATTTACACAAAGTAAATTTTGATGTCCCGATTCTAAAGAAGAATTTTATTTTGTCAAATAAAACACATAAAATTTTCAAAAAGTTGATTTGAAAGATGTTCGCTATCAAAAGGCGTTTAATCGACCATTTAAAGAATATTAGAATGTTTACACATAAAATTGGATTCATTCGCATTTTTAATCCTCTAATATTTATTGTAAAGAGTAAAAATATTTGACAAACATATATAATCATTTTTTAGTTAGTTATATTCATTCCCTCCATTTCAACGGCTAGGCGTTAAATAATATTATTTTATTATTAGAGTGCAACGTATGATTCCAAGAAACTCGTTGTTGCGTATTGGGTACGCCATCGAGCATAGCGTCCCCTTTAAAGTAATACTAATATTTTATTCAAAAATATGGATAAATGTGAAAATGTAATATTCTTTATTTACCTGGGGTGTTACAAAATGATTCTGAATCAGGGTGCATTTTTTACATCTTGGTGTACAAGTAGGTCATAGGTTTGATGTATTCTGTATAGATATAAGAGAAATGGTTATTTTGTTGTATGGATAGGCGCGTCAAAGGTTAAATGTCTTGTAGATATATATAGGTAATAGGTTTAACATCTTCGAGGGATAGATGGGTCACAAGTTTAACATATTATGGGGACAGGTATGTAGATTTTCATTTGTTCCCATGGGGTAGATGTCCAAACTTTAGATTACGCATATTTTATGGATGAGACATGCACACATAATATGAATGTTTTGGAGGATTTATTTTAATGCTCAAGGTGGTTCACCAGATGTGTTAGGATATTGGGAATGAACCACGTTGATGTTTATTTTGAACCATGTTAGGGGACATGGATCAAAAACCATGTAGATTTGTTTTATAGTTTGAGGTATTTCTTTTATGAAAAGTCCTTGTATATTAATATCATGTAGAATGGATACTCATATCATCTATGCATATACCCTAAGAGATTGTTTTGGACTTACGCATGGAGGAGAACCATGTGTTTTATGGTTTCATATCAGGTTCAGAGTTTCCTAACATGATGGTGTGGGACATTAACATGGTTGTAGACCTCATAATTAGATTTTTCCAAGATTGTGTATGTATTTTGCATCTGGGTTACACATTATAAGTTTCTCATCCCATGATGATCATACATACGAAAATCTGTGTTAATCATAAAGGGTTTTAGGTGATGGATTATCCTATTTATATAATACATGGGGCATCCACTATTTATAGCATAGGGTAATTCTACAGTTTTATGTCGTTTGTAGAGGATGTTGTTGTGAAATGAAAAATTGAATGAATATGAAATAGGGCAGTGTAGTTTTACATCATGCATCTTGGAAATTATTGGGATCTATACCATGGGAGACCATTTTTAATTATGTGATAATGATCTAGATTAAATCCTGTCTACCAGGAAATGTGGGTAGTTTTCTTTTACGATTCCATCATTTATTATTATGTGTCTACTACATAGATTCCTCTGCATGGATTGTAGAATTATTACTACCACTATGATGTTGAAGACAGTGGTCCCAATGTTATGTTTCTAATGATTAGGACAAATAGGGATTAGGGTTTAAATAATAATGACAAAAATAAAATACAAATGTCTAGTTTGTGATTTATGTGGATAATCTAGACATTAATTTTGATTACACCGATTTCGTAAACAAATCAGTATTTGTGAAACAAAGTATAATTTTGGAAAGACACATAAGTACCAGATATATACGCATTTGTGTTTAGTTATGGGGGGAATTTGGTAAAGACCATAGAGGTTAATGCATACAACAATATAGTATCTAATGAAAATGGGTAACATTTATCCCATTCTCAATGACATGGAAAATTTATGAACCTTTATGGAATACTGTCATGAAACATTTAGAGGCATACAAACCCTCGGGTTATGGTATTAAATATTCACTTTCAAAAAACCATAGATACATAAAGGGATGTTACACTAAGACATCAAAAAATCAATCCATGCCTTGTGGGGGACAATGTGAGGCCAGACATATATGTTCTATACCATTGGTAATTCATGGAGGATTAGTGTTGTGTGATATCATGGAATTTGTTTTTTAATGAGTGAGAGATAATTATTTAACCTCTGAAGATACTTTCCAAAATTAGGGGGGTGGGGTGGAATTTTCTATTTATAGCTATAATGGGGGATATTTGGTGTGAAACACTCACTAAGGAACACACATTTATTGTGTTATATCCATGAAACTGTTATAATGATTGTATTGTGTAAGGTAGTGGTTCTGAAGTGAATTTCTCACCTAACTACTTTTTCGGTATGTGTTTTTGGATTCGTTAATGGTTCAAAATTTTGAGAATTCACCTTTTCAAAACCTATTACCTCATGTTATCCCATAAAACATGGTCTCTAAATTTCACATTTCATGTGTGTTTTGGATTCAAATCATATCATTGAACTATATGAAACACTAAGAAGTTGTTCCCATTAACCCCTTGTCATAGAAACAAACTATTGGCTATGTGGGTGTCAATGATTTTGTATAAAAACCTCTTATATTGGGTGAGGTGTATTTATGACAATAGAAATACCCCAATAATAGGAGTATTAAATATATAGAAAGGTTGAGACATAAGTAAAATACCAATGTTCTAGGAAATGTTCCTCTATGTCACACAAATTTCACAGTAGGCCACACAACATAGATGCTTATGTTTGAAACCTTAGGGTCTCATGCTGAAAAATATGGTTTTGCGGGGTGGGGGACCTTTTATGGTGACGTGTACAAGTTTAATGATAATTCAACTCATATCCATGGAAGTTGTATATATTACACAAATTCACTTGTTTTTCAATGATTTAACCGGAACCCCATATTGACAAATAGTTTTCACTCTTAAAGAATTCTTTTCGTGAGATGTCCCCAAGTCATGTTATATTATTCCACTATAGAAAACAAAATAATATTTCTTAACACACACATTTTGAATCTTTATAACCCATAAATGGTTGTTTGAGCTAACCAACCTGGGGTCTTCACAGTCACTATTTCCATGAAGATGGAAATGGTGGTAAATAAAAAAATACAAAGGCCTAGACAATTTTTAATAGAAAAGACGATATCAATTCTTTTAATGGAGTCTTAGAGATGGAATTTTATTATTACTATGCTACCATTGTATTTTTTCATACTTTTTGATAATTTGGTCATCTCAAGAATAGAGATTTACACAACACTGTTAAGGTTTTCAATCCCTAATGAACTGATCCATTGAAATGTTTTTGTCCAAAAAACTTGTATCAACCCGGGAAGTTTGGTTTTCATCAAAACATTGATGAACCTAGAACCATGAATAATTTTTTTCAAGGTATAAAAGGGAAAAAACTTCTTATCATTTTTCACAACTCTATGATTGGGAACACGACAAACATGAGTGTGAATAGTGATTTCAAAAAAATATTCCTTGGATACCATGAAGGGAAACCATTCGAAATATGTAAACTATTCCTAAATTTAGCCATCCATGAAAACCTAAACATATACATGTTGAATAGTTATGCAAAAAATTTGATTTGTATCACTTCTTTATGTGACCCCATTCCAAAGACAAAGGCATGTATAACACAAAAAATTATCATGTGTCACATGAATAGTTTTGTTCTAGAGGTTTTCCATTTTCCCTAAAAGTAGAACTTCACCCCCATTGAGAGAGTAATCATTGGAAGTTGAATTTTCAGCTATTACTCACATTAATCACTCTTACAATACATCATGAAACATTGATTCTCTATGGATTTCTAAAAGTAATAAATTGTGTGACTATCCTTGCAGGTGATTACATAATATCATACCTTTTGTTAGAGATTCCCTAGTGAAATATCCATCAAAGGATAACTCGTTTCACACAAGATATGTTGGATTTGATTAACCCCCCGGTTTATCACAAGTCCAAAACTTTCATTAATGTATGCCTACATGGTTTATGTAATATCCTCAATCCAAAGATTATGTTTTATGAAACCCCACCTTTTGCAAATCTAAATATTTGTGAAAAATATACATTGGGTCCATAAACTAATGCCTCCCTTCACTGAGCACAAGTGTGCACAAGTCATGTTATCATGTTACAGTCCCCATTGTAGCTGGGTTTACCCCTATCTAAATTGTTCATGTGACTGGTTTCATTGACAATAATTTGTTGCATCTTCTCTCTAAGAACTACCTTGAATGGTATATCCCCCTTTTCCCCAGTGAAATAAATTTAATTCCAAATTCAATTAAGTACATGAACTCTATCATTGAGATCCCCATATTCCACTTCACCATGGGAGTTCATACAACACATTCCACCCATGTGTGTCAATGTAGTAGACTTGTAATCTTTGGATTTGTCATAACAATTGGAAACATATCACCTTTACTAGAAAGTATGTATAATACAAGATCATTATCTCTTATATGTAAAGGGTATCTCTAGATATCGGTCTAGATAAGGTTCAAGTCACATGATGTAAAACTACATATCCAAACATCATGGTCATAAGATGTTATACTGAATTAAAATTTACTTACAAGTATACAAATATTATTGTGTTACCCAATCTGGTGAACACAAGATGCCATTTTTGTGACTAGTATGGGATGAACCCTCACCTCCTACCCTATGAGATGAACACATGATTCCCCTTATTCAATAATCATTTCATGAATCCTCTTTCCCCACTATTGGATGAGACACAAAAAATTGGAATCACACATGTGTAGTCCCTACACCATCATAAAACATCATGTGATAGAACCCCAACTTTGATTGAGGAGCCCTATCATTAGATAATAAAGCTTGCATAATCCACACACCACCATGGTATCGAACTCTACACCTACGACGAATCCATAAAACACAATGGTAGAATCAATGTGTAAAACCCACACTATCCCTTGAAGATGAACATTCCAAAATTCGTGATTCCTGACCACACAATGTTAATATTCATGGACTACTCCTATTTCATGAACTTGATCTATGGTATCAAACTTTTTATATTTTGATCCATGTCTACTAACATGATATCTATGAAACCTACATGAGGTAATATCCCTAAAACCTATGACATATGGGCTACCTATCTAATGTTTAAACCAAATCCCCCGAAATTCTTATTAAATATTCATATCTCAACAATAGATGATGGTGAAAAAAAATGTTCAATAAACTTCTACACATGAATAAATGCGAATACAATGACCTTACAACATTAGATGTTAAAAATATAACCCACTTATTCCAACTATATTAAAAACCTATGAATGACCATTCCTCACAAGATAATACCCCTATGACCCACCTTCCCTCATTGGACATTGAAATAGGGACATAAATATCCCCAAAATATGATAAAGTTATGACCCACCTATCCCTAAAAGACATTAAAATTGTGACAAAAATTTCCCAAAAGATGTTAAAAATATCACATAACTATCCCGACATGTTCATAAATCATGGAATTAATCCAGAATCATTAAACTATATAATAAACAATGGAATTTTAGGTTACAAAAAAAGGGAATTTGTATGCTCATCTGGCATCAACTACATGGTGGGTAACATGTGATGCCTTGGGTTTGGCACTTATGAATCAATGAACTTGGCACACCTCCAAACTTAAAAGGGGAAATATTTAATGGTTAATAATAGGCCCAACATCCCAAATTCAAAAAAAACATAGCATTAGCATCTACTCCAATCGTAGGTTTCGTCATTATCATGAATGATGTAGAATAATTAACCAGTGACCACCAAAATATGGAATTGGTAATGCCATTCAATGACATGTTTAAAATATTTTAGGTGGCTAGAAATATGTGACAAGCTCCAAAGATGAATCCATAGAAGGAAAAAATATCACATCAACACATTTTGATCAAGGATCCAATATCACTAACTATAGTAGTAGAGGATTCCCAGCATTGGAATATAGGAATGAGGGGAATGCACATCATGTTTGAACAACTGATATGAACATTGTAAATACATATTGAACTCAATTTAAAAATTTTATCACTTAATAATGAGGTGAAAAATAATTATGGACACCATCATTTTTTATCATGACCATATTAAAATATGAATCACTAGGACCCTACTGAATAGGTCATGGTTCCTATGTGAAGCTCTTCACCAACAACATTAGTATGTCTGGGATGTTGGAAATACTATGTCTAACAAATCATCAACATGGATCCTCCCTCTAAATTAGAAATGTATTAATAATGTTTATAACATTGGGATTCTTTTTCTGGGTAAATTCAGTTGTGGATGGATCCATATATTTTTATAGGAAATAGGCCATCAAAAATATACAATTAACCCCTAAAAATAGGTAGGTTGTGGGGGAACTAACATGGTAGAATTCCTACAAAACTATGTTCTCTTCATAAAAAACACATCTCCCAATACAATCATGAACCATCTCCCCATCACCCCTTATGACTATATCCATATGAGGATCATCAACACATTATTCATCAATATGTGAAGGAAGGGGACATCCAAACTAGGGATATGGGCCAAAAGCATTGAGAGGCCTTGTAAACATGCATGAACCACCACCCTTAGGGGATTCTCTAAGGTAAATCCCCCAGTAATGATGAAAAATCAATTTGGGAGCCTCTTTTTGGATCACTCTAATAACATCCTTACATATCCCAATGATTTAGGTGGAATATTGGTCAGGCCCAATATGGCCATTACTCAAGAGATTCAACGAAGGGATTCCACCCAACCACACCAATGATGAAATAATACTTTTTTGATAGAAGTTTGCAGATATATTACCCAAGATATTATTGAAAAAATAAACATTACTCAACACTTATGCTTGAGGTATGACATGAACCCTACTCATCATAAGGTCCCCTCCGAAGCAAGAGTGGACCCATCCACCACTAGATCATCTTATTCATCCTATGCTTCAATAACCAATGCTGATATTCCGCCCCCCCCCCCCCCCCCCCGATAATGATCAAGACCTGAGTTAACCCATATAAAGCTTGGATTAATTTTCATTTTCATTATAAATAACATCATCCTCCATGATCCATTTCATTAAGAAGAGATTCACTACAGAGTTCCTCCTTACACCACAGACATTCCACGCTCTATAGACCCATCCTAAGGTAGAAAATCAAATAACTACAACATAGGACATTCTTTGAATTTTATACGCAATACAAGAGGGAGTTATTCGAGTGATTCCAATCCACTAAAACTCAGTGATATCCATTTACATTAAGGATAGGACATCGAGAATCATCATCTCACCATTGAAATTTCTTAATCCTTGGTGGAATATGTCTCTAAAAATAAACTCTCACCTCTACTATAATAGATGGGGGTATAATCCTTCAAAATTGGGTTAATGATCCCTAATTCTATGGTATATAAAATTCTCAAATCTATCCAAACATACATAAAAGTGGGAGGACTTATTGTTATCCTTTTATGGATTCACAGGGAAACCATATCATCCACCATATTCTTCCTTCATGTAAACTTCTATTCTTAATGTGCATGTGAAATTGTGATTTTTTTAACACCCTATGATGGTGATGAATGATAAACAGATCCTTATATGGATGTTTCTAATCTTCTCATTAGAAGGTTGTGAACACCCCATCATACATAGACATGGTCTTGATATTAGAACCGCCTTTGAAATTTATTCCAATATTTAGTTGATGATTGGATCTTGTGACACCAACCAATGAAATTTTTAGAAGCAGAGAAGGTATAAATATGTTAAAACACTTGTATACTAACCGTCAATATATGGGGTTAAGGTTGACTAGGAATAAGATCATCCTGCTCATATTAAATAAGAGAACTTGTGGGGGATCCAAGCCATAAAACTGTTTTCATTAATTATTTTGGCCACCAATATCATTGAATTTTTTTATTCCAAAGTTCTTCAATGATATCAATATGGAATTATTAAGCCAAAATTTTTGGATGATGATAAAAAACAATTAGAATAATTCACTTACCTATAATGTAATCAATGAAAATTTCATTTCCATACACCAATAGTGTATGAGGATTGACATTGTAGTGAAATCAATTTATATTTACAATAACATTTACAAATATCTATATAATTTCCAATAGAACTATTTCAAGAGTCTCGCTATGCTTTAATGGGTAATGGGACTAGAATTTGAACATTTATATATTAGGGGATGAGTTAGTATACTTCTTTATATTTTAGCTTTATCTCAGGGTAATAATAATATTATCACTATGGAAAACTCACTAATTTGTAAAATCATCTTCTAACCTTTTACAACATAATTTTCATCACAATAGGCCTTCCTGATGATTATAGAAACTAGATATCCTACATAGAGAACAATATAATGAAATCACCACATGGAAGAGCACCATTCTAGGAAGATCCCTAGTGGGAACTCTCACTCATCAATAGTGACATGATCTACGACATTAGAGTCCTCCCTATGATATATTTTCCCCGTTCACATTGATATTGGAAAAAAAGAAAGTGACCCATTGATCTCATAACTCTATCTTATATCATGCCCAAAATTTATCCAAATGCTTGAATGAGTGGTTTTCTTCAATTTATTTGATGATGTATGCAGATTATTTTTGATATTATCAATGATTACTGCCCTAGTCATGATAATATCAAAAATATCCCAATCTAGCATCTACCTAGGGAACTAGAATTCTTTGAATATGTGCAACATTTTTATCCACGAGTACCTACACATAAAATCATCGAATAAAACTGTGCCTACAATAAATGTCTAAAATATGAGAATCCCAATTCTAATGAATGATTCTTATAAACACCTAGATATCAATACTACTCTGCTATCCAAATTGATGACTCAATAAAAGAATTGGGGAAGACATACCCTCACCAATATGACAAGATAACGTCTCTAATCACCAACATAGTGGTTTTCGAAGTTGGACTATTGTAATTTATGCTTAAATGAAATATGTATCCAACATGGGATGACTATATATATCCACAAAATATTTTGAAAATCCATTCTTCTCCCAATTCAAGGATATTTTTTCATTTGATAAAACATTTGTCCCATTTCACTTCATGGTGTGTCCAGTTTTTTAAAACATCAAAACAAAATGATGAAACCATAGTCTCATATTTCATCCAAACCATGGAAGGACCTACATTTGTATGGAAAAAATAGATTCTACCATGTATTTTAACCATTTTATAGGAACTTTGTAGTCATTTACTCCATTAATTCAACTCCACTAGCCAAAAGGCAATTATCGTAGAACTCTATATGTTCAAATATTGTATCGGCATCAGAGTTTTTACCTTCATAGCATGATTTATGGTCTTCACATATGCTCTTGATAGGTATATTTATAAGGATATTATATTAATGATGTCAGGGGAGAATGTCATTGATGAGTAGGTCCCTACCCTCATACTCTATTAATTAAATGAGTGTATTTCCATAGTTGGTTGAAAATGAGAAGAATAAATAAGATTCCTCTTTGGAGAAAATCAATAATCCTTCTCATTATAATTGATTCTCCCATTTTAAGGCCGATGAAAAAATTTAATGGCCATTTTTTTGCACGTAGATGATCTGAAGCTAGTTCACCTAAATGCCCCATTACTAGAAGATCCTCACCATGTGTATACTTTCCCTAAATATCAGCATTAGGAAAAAACATGTTCGGAGAATGTTTACCATTCAAAAATATATTCCAGGTAACTAGGGTACCCTACTTGGAAACAATAAATTATCATTACACCTTCAAGTATGTATAGGTTCCGAGCTATTTAATCTATTAATAGAAAATGAGTATTATAAAATATCTCAAATTAATGACATGAAAATAGGTAGCACATTTTTTATTATTCCAATCAATAACTATATCACTGGATCAAAAAATACCGGATAAGAAATAAATATATTATAAATATAGGCTCTAGAACCTTCGAGATCATGGATTAGTTAAATTGTGATATGACCATGTAGAATTATCATATGCCTTCATTAACCCTAATTATGATAGATATGACTCTCCTAAGTGGTAGTAGGACCTTGTCCCTGGAACACAACATTATAATGAATGGTTAAATCAAATGAAAGATTCTCACACCCCTGAAATATTCTCTTTCTTCATTATAAATCATGAATATCTTGTCGTTATTATGACTCCTCTATCCACCCTCTCCGCATCTATGGCACAGTCTTCTAAAACACGGAGAAATATGAGCCAAAAACATAAAGTGAATCAACACCCCCAGCAGTTAATAAATCACTCCACACCCATGATGAATTTATCCATATAGAACCTGGAGATGTTTTTTCAATTTTTCTAATAATGGAATATTCCACTGATGAGTAACAAGAATATACCAATTTGAATAATGTAAAATTAGTGGATTAATATACAATGAACTATGCTCAAGGGTGGTATGTGATCCCACTAATGAGACACTATTTGACTTCACTAATGGATAGGTAGGGGTCAAACTAGAGGATATAATTTTAGGCCATTATTTTATAAAAGCCTAACCATTATACCGATACTATGAAGAAATAATTTCAGAGATATCTATAAGAACTACCATCCAATTTAACTATGTTGGGTGTTCTTCAATATAGTAATGTATTAGTTGACCATGTGATTAATTATGAATGTAATGTGATTTTATGAACCAAATTTGGACATGATCTAATACATATGGTTCCCAACCATTAGTTATTCATAAAAAACCATCAAACCAACAATTGAGTACAACCATCATTAGGTGGGGCCCTATATCCTGAACCAACATTGCATGTTATGCTCAATTCTAAAGAAAACCCCATTGTTAGAAAATATATTCCCCAAACATGAAAATATAACATTGTAAAACATGTTTTTGGTATACTAGTGAGGCTATTAATCCTGGATGTTCTCCACATTTCAATGGCGATGCTTGATGACCCTATCAAATCCTTCGAAATGCCACTTCAGTTTGATATTAATTTTTTTATTCCATTGATGAATATGATGAAATGGAATTTGAGAAGGAATAATTTAATAATATCATTTGTTTCCAGAGGAAATACAATTGTGATAACATCTAGTGGATTATATGCCTATTTTATATCACAAGACAGTTCAGTCAAATAGAGTTCTACCAATTCATAGTAGATAAAAATTCTAAGATCAATCACATCCTAACACATATCCTCCATAAAACAAGGCTAGAATATGTTAAGATGAATCTTTCCAACATGAAAAATAAAAGGTAAGATAAGACCGAGTATAATCCCCATGGAATGATTCAGAGAAAGACTCAATTTGTTGTCATGGTTGAATGAACTTTATTTTTCGTAGTCTCATTGGAGGCCTTTTATAACACCATGTTTAGAAGGCTATTTGTTTATATGAATGAATTTTTCCTAAAAATTTCACCACTGCCTAAAATACCCCCTTTATGGTTGAGTATCGGTACTTATGGAACATGTGTAACCCTTGATCAAATGTTAAGCTTCCTCTCTAGATGTTGGTAACTATAAATGGGTGGGAAAATGATCCCAAAAATGGGGTCAGGATTATCAATGCCCACACCGATTTGATAAATAATTCCATTAATCATTGGATCTATTTTTAATGTATAATTTTTACTCCAAATCCACTTTCTTGAAACCACAATAATAAAAATCAATATCTATTTCACAATCTATGAGATGGATGAGTTCTCGTAGATTTCATCAAACTGTTAAATGTGATAGGTTTAGAAAAAACCAAATAACCTTAGTACTATGAAGTATATAAGGAGTAATCCCATGACCAAAATCACTTGAAACCACCCCATGATTCATAATTTTTTGGATTACATATTATATTTTGACTAGATATTTGTGATTTGATAGAAAAATTGGGTCCCAAAACAAGAATCCATGTGGAATATGATCAATTGAAATTGTTACCACAATATCTATAATACATGAACCCCTCACCATGTATCCTATATAATAAATGGTATATTATATTTAAACTATCAGGGATGCAACTAAATAAGAGATTACTCTTCCAGTCAACCCCCACACCCCACATCATATAATTAAGGGGATCTAAAGGGATACCCTCTGGTATTTGTAGGGGTGTTTCCACCCCTGTCAGTGAGTTTCCATAGTCAAACCTCAACACTAGGGAACAAAAATACATGACACTAGTCAGTGATGATATGTCACAAGAGGGACCACATTAATATGTGGAATACCTATTACTACCTAATGACGCATTTTACTGGAATCTGTAGTGATATTCTTGGCCTCAATCCACAGAGTCTTGATCATCACCATTCCCTCATAGTGGCTCACTATGGGTCTGAAATTACTATAAATAGATTATCCCCTGGCATGGTTCCATAGTTAAGGATTGTGTTGATAGGTATTATAAGGCAAAATTCATTAATTAGTGTATGTTCCCTATGTGGATGGACAAAATTTTCCACTTAAGAAGAATAATTAGAATATCAGAGTTTGTATCAACTTCGGAGACCACAAAATCAATTTCCCAAAGGATTATTTTTCCTTTCATTTGACACATCATCTCAATGATTCTAATATCGGGATCCATTTCTTCTATTTCATAGAAATATATTTCAGGTACAATCATTTCTAGATGGACCTTGAGGATGAGGAGGAAAATTCCTTTAGTTAATTCAGGGGGAACATCTAATGATTGGTGATTTCATTTGGATTGAAGAATGAACGATCTACCTACTAGTGGGATATTTATCATATCTTTAAAACAATATTCGGAATTGTGGTGGAATGTTACATAGATTATTTTGTGATAAAGTCCCACCAATTTCATAACCATCTCAAAGACATTAAAAAAGTGTTCCACTTCCACTATTGTCATCACATAAAGATGAATCCATTGGAAAACTTATCAACATCATTATTATATATAAAGGAATCAAGATGTATTCTGAGAAAATCAAGGATACTAAACAAATTCCTCAACTACAACCCATTGGTTGATTTCATGCCTCCATGACCTCTTAACATATATTTGTTGATTTACCATATATATTTCCAGCTGTTTCAAACCGTATTTAGGCTCATGAATAATGATTTAATTTAAAAATGAGAAGGAGACATAGATATTTATTTTGAGGTCTTGAAGAAGTTTATTCTTTATACTTTGGTAATGAGGAAATGCATATTAGGAAAGCATCTACTCTTTTATGCAACTCACTAAGAATGATATTTTGGTGCAAGTTTAACCATGAATAAAATTGTGAATGGGTTAATATCCCATACTACCAAAACTACATTCTCTTTGACATAGAAACCATATCATCTAATATGGATAAGATTATCATTTTTATAGTAATTTCAATGATGTTGTTTCATCATTACCTGAATTACCTGGAGATACATATGGTGTATTATACTAACCAACTGAAGTACACCCTAAAATGACATATTCAGATAGGGTAACTACTGCCCTGGGAAGTAATCTTTTAGGATTTTGATAACATCTTTCTTCCCCAAAAAACTATTAAGGTCCAACAACTAAATTATTTCCTAAATTCACACCTAACCCTCACGAGTATCTCCTATATGTTGATTTTTTAAATGAATCCATTCTCTTAGTATATTTGGTTTTACAATGTTTGTAGTTTAATTTCTATGGTGCCTCAATATTTTTGACTATTAAAAGGTTTAGCAAATCAAAAATAAATTGTGTAAGCTTATGGATTGTCTTCATCATTCCCACATAGTTTATATTTTCATGTTTAATCTTGTTTTTCGATGACTGTAGCAACATTGAGGTATAGAATAAATACCTTATCCCTTGTTTTGTGTTATACCTCTATATTTATGATCCTTGAATACATGTGAGGGTAGACTCTGAGCTAGCCATTAGACAAATAAATAGTCACTATATCATCAAAATCATGATCTCGTTTCCCGGAAAAAATTTACCTCCCCTTGGAAAAGTAACACATGTTCCTCTGTTGAAAAATAAATTATATAATGATATGTATAGCATGACCGCATCCCCAACTGATCTTAATAATATTATTTGATCATTAATGTGGAACATAATATTTTTATCTCCACCACCAATTCATATAAAAACAACCAATAGGTATTAATATTGATAATCAGTACATCTATGTCAATACCATCAAATTCACCGATGGTTGAAGATAATAAATATTGGAAGGATATTTTAATTGGTAATCTCCATCGTGAAATTATCCTTCTTCATTAGGATAAGGATGAGAATATTTTTTGATGTGATGATTAAGTGACCATCCTAAGTGTCCATAACCATGATAAGACTCTCTACATGATTGTTTTTATGGAATTATTCTCATTTTCATCGATGTATATGAGATACATTAGGTAATGATAGTTGTATATTCCAAATATCATGTATCCAATAAAGAAATAATAATGCTCTATTATTAAATTTGGATGTTGGGATAATTTTTACTCTTCATGGTTCATAAAATCATTATGTTTACCAAGAGGTTTAAATCCTTCCAAATCAATGACAAATTTCTACAATAACCACCAATATTTTTCTATACCACTTAATAATAATTACTATTTATAGATTGAAAATCCAACGTGTTGGGTCGATACCCTATATGGATGACTTTATAGTGAGTGTTCATTATTACTACAATATATTTATTCTCATGTTAAGAAGAACATTTACATTCAAATATGGTAGTACACAATCATTGATTGAGATTTTGAAGACCCAAATAATTCATTAGTTATATATTTCACCACACTATTCTACCAGAAAATATCACTGCCTTAATTTATAATCAGTTGAATATGATTCACACCAAATAAAATATACAATCTAATATGTCTTGTTATTAACAGACACTGCTGAATGGGAATATTGACACATTCCAAAAAACCAATCTAAACCCCTCTATATGTTGTTTGGAAATAATAATAAAATTTTAATAAATAAACACTATAATTCACTCTAGGCCTATCAAAAAAATGATTCCAAACTCCATCATGGCTCACCCATACTAACTAGATTACAGGATAGAGTTTTTTATCTATTGATATTTATTTTTGATCAATATGAATCACCATTTTTTACTAGAAGGCCCCATATAGAAGGGAAAATTCATTTTATATAATTTTATGTCTTCATGGAAAATTGGTTATAGGGGAAGCCTATCATATACTGGAACCAAAACTGGGTTGACAATGTATTAAACTAGAAATATCACCAAATCACATTATTTATAGGTGATGTGGTACTGGCTCTCATTATGTTGCTTATACCTTGAAAAAGATGATGAATTTTGGAACCTAAGTGGGAAATAAATTATGTTATTCAAAATGTCTATTCCAATAGTTCATAATGACACAAGAACAATCATAGGGTGTTGTAAAAAACAATTAATTCCTCTGTAAAAAATTGTTATAGTGGTCATCCATTATTTTCTCAATAGAGGAGTTCAGAACAATCACTTTAGTCAATTAAAATTAAAGAAATATGTGCATATTTTTTTAAATATATTGATTTTAGAAGGAAATAAGGCTATAAAAAATAAGTTTTTGACACACGTTGATGAATAGAGTGATGGGTTCAGGGAAGGTTATCCTTTTTAGATTTCTTCATGTTCTTATTAACTATTCCCTATATATTCTTATTTAATGATGAATGAAGGACTTGTGGATTGAGTTGTCAATCACCCTTGGTTGATGATGGAAATCAAAACCACTTTTGTGGGTATGAAAATTCAAAAATAATTCCAAAACAAATAATTAATTTATTTATCATTAAATTTTTATTTATATAAATCTATTAATAGTTCTCTTATTCCACACACATGATAAAAATATCAAGACACTCACTACCTAATACAATCAAATTGATCGAGGATAACTACCACTAGATGAGAAAGGTAAAATATCATAAATAAATGATATAAAAATGAAGGAAACAAAAACAAAAATACTATCAAATTATGATAACTAGGAAAAAATGAAAATATAAATAATTCAATAGAAAAATAGGGTTTTAAATTAAGTAAAAATACTCTGAAATTATGCATGGAAAACTCCCCCTTACCAAGTCACACAAAATCATTACCCATCCATATTAAGGGTAATATATTTCAATGGGGAAGAATATAGAATTAAAAAACTAGGAAATATCAAAAGGAAGATCAAATCAATTAATGGTTCCAATCCTCTAGTATATCCCCTTTTTCTCCTTCTTCAACACCACTTAATGGAAGGACACACATATCATAATAGGGTTGATGGGTGGGGAATCATTCCTCCATATTCATTATTCTAAAATATTGAGTTAATTTTACATTTTAAATGGACAATTATATTAATATTTTCTTCATAAATATTATATATATATATATATCATTATATTTACAAATATTATCATATTCTGACAACATTCTACAGTGTTATGCCACAATTACTTAATAAGGGTTT
Organism: Viscum album; assembly: GCA_963277665.1. NCBI lineage: Eukaryota > Viridiplantae > Streptophyta > Magnoliopsida > Santalales > Viscaceae > Viscum > Viscum album. The sequence continues at coordinate 1,731,704,690 of OY728161.1, read as the reverse complement.
TTTCTTCAGGAGACTCTTCAATACCTTCCTCTTTGGCATACTCTATAGACACCATAATAATGAAAATTGTTCATGAAATTTAACATGTAAATTAATCTAGGAGTATTATTTCAAATAATTATTTAATCCCTTCTTTAGGTTATATCAAGACAACGAACTTCCGCCAATACTAAGGTGGTGCCCATTCAGTCTGTAAAAAAATTTATCCAATTGATTGATTTCATTTGGCTAGATTGATTATAATTGGTTCTTAGTCTAGAATAAAATGTTGAATACAACAAAAAAATTATTTAAATGAAAATGAAGTACATAAATTGGATCAAAATTGTAAAACTTATTCCAAAAAAACAAATTCTCTAGAAAACAACACATTTTTCAAAATAATTAAAATTTAATAATTAATAAAAAAATTCAACAAAACAACTTATGTAATGAAAATATATTCAAGTTATTTAATTTTATGTGAATAATTAATTGAAACATCCAAAATAAATAATTGATATAGTAACTCTACTAATTCACCCACATTGAGAACATTGACTACAAAACAAGTCAACATCAAAATCAAATCAATGAAAATTAAAAACACAATCCCATGAGATCCACCAATTCCACACCATGAAAAATGGATGTCATGCCTCATTAAAAAAATTAATTTTAGTGCTATTTTTAGATAATTAAATATATTTTAAATTATTATCACCTACTAAGAAAAAAACCTCACATGAATTTTCTGTCAACCCACAAATGTCAATATTCACCAACACTTTTTCTCATCAAAACTGATGAAAGATTTGAAATAGGATCAATAAATTTCCATTTATAAAAATTATATGAGTCATTAAAATGTTATTATATTGAGAAGTTTATAGGTCTACTACGTGGATTTTGGTTTCTAGGGATTATATGTGAATGATTCTAAGTATGAATGATGTGTGTTTTTCACTTTTTTATGAAAAATTGTGTGATTAAAATTTTCACCAATTTTTGGTCTCATACTCACTCCCATTAGTAGAAAATCATAAGCATAATTATAAAAATAAATTGAATATAAAATCCATTCATCACTTCAGAAACCAAAATTTTCATTCTTCTCAATCATAATTTTTTTAGAATTTGCTAAATAAGCACAACATTCTTTCCCCATTGGAATCTCTGGAGAGGCACATCTTCTCCATTCATGAAAGATCTAGAAAGGAACATCATTCAATAGAATGAATTTTATTCCACAAGAAAAGAAAAATATTAAAAAAATTTATTTCCCAACTAATGTATCACTATATGAGTTTTCATAATGCAAGACAACTCCCCCCCACTCTTCATTTCAACTAGATCATGGAATTTCACTTCTAAAGCATGTTAGATATGGAAAATTAGCTTCATATGTGTCTAAAAAAATATGATGTTCATGTATTTTAAGGATTATAAGGTAAAAATGTACAAAAAATGTTATAATAAAAAAAATGAAACTCTAGAGAATGGGATTTTAAATGAAATAAATTTTTTAATCGTTTAAAAAACAAGTACATAAATCGTTCATGTTTTCGCAAGAGTGCATCTTATTCTGGTTAAAGAAATCATGGTTTGGTTCTATCAAGAAGTTATGAGAATGAAAATAATATGATAAAAATTGTTCAAAAGGCTTACAGAAAAGTTATTTCAAAGACATGTTTAGTTATATGTGGTATAATATAAAAAAATATCACTTTTAATGAAATTCATATAGATTTTAACTTGAAGCAAAGTCATTCTCAACGTCAATGTTTTCTCATATTAAAGTAAAAATTCAGTAAACTAATTGAAATGTGTCTCAAAAAATGGAATTGATAACTATTTCTGATCAAGGTTTTAAAAAACACACAAGAATTAAAAAAATAAAAACACTAAAATTTTAAAATGAAACATATTTTTTGAAAATATAGAAAAACTAAAAAATTTATATTCTTAAAATCCAATATCTTCGCCGTTGAATAATATAGTGTCAAAAAATCAATTAAATGGATTTAACATTTAATTATATTTGAAAATAAATCATATAAGTATATAATGAGTTATAGATATGTATAACCTCACTTCTTGGTTGTGAAACATTGATTTAATATCATAATAGTTACCCACAGAAAACCTACAAGAAAATTTTGAGAAGTAAAAATAATAAATTTATTTAATGAAAACAATGTAAATATATTTATTTTTAACGAATATGTATTAGTTTAACTCCCTAATATTACAAATTGTTTTGACTACACTCAGATGGTAAGTACATGTTGGTTATCGCCAATATGATTGTGGGAGGACTTTATCTAATATGATACACCTACACTTATTCTTTATAGCTTTCACATTTTTTGTTCTGTGGTGGAATCCATTTATATAATATTCCAAATGAATCTATATAGGAAAGATAAAAATCTTTCAAAATCAGGGTAGGACAATTAATGAGTCCCCCTCTTTCATGGTTAGAACAAGAAAAACTTTATCTTCATTCTACTATGATTTCACATGGAATGAAACTTTAAAGGAATAGTAAAATGCAATATCAATGGTTAATTTATTAGAAAAAAAATGAATCATGAAGAAAATATATAAAATCATTCCATTTCAAAATAATCATCTTATTTCTCAGCTTCTTCAGGAAAATCCACTTTGGTGTCCTCTTGAAATCCCTCCAATACTTTTTTAAAATATTCACAGAGCATCATTTGTTTCTCATCAGGTGAATATTATTTTTCATCCTCATTTTCCAGAGAAATACAAGGGATAAACGAATCTAAAAATTTGAAGAATTAAAGATAATACTCATTTTAGATTCAATAACATAAGAAGATAATGTACTCAAGAAAGACCATCTCTTGGAGATTGGGCAGCTTCAATATCTTTTTCAGGGGAAAGTGCCTCATTTATTTTAATTTCAGAAGATATAGGTTGTTATCTAGGCTCCTATATTTGAAATATTAGTTATTAACTCTCCTTAAGAACATTTTTTGATTCTGGTTCAATTTCAGGACATGGATTCTCTATGTTGAGGGATGGGACAACAAACTATCAGACCCTTACTCAATTTGAAGGAATGATAATGTCCCCTTAGAGTCCAAGCATCAAAAGTCCTCAAAGTGTTGACTAGAACCAAGAGTAAAGAATCTAATGTTATATGGAATGTGTCACCCTTTTTATAATATAATATTGGGATATAATATTATAACCCCCCAAAAAATACCACAGACTTAAATAAATGTAAATCCCTAAATCCATTCCCATATGTACCTCCAAAATAAACTGATATAAGTAAAAGAAAAACCTTGAAGGAATGTACCAAAAGAAAGAAATGAAACAACAAAAACTCCAAATACACGATCCAGTAAGGTATGGAATGATCTCAATGTTCTCCTGGAAACCTGAAAGAAGTTTTATATTTTTAGGTTGAGTTTACAGGTATAATCTGTAGGGAAACAAAAATCTTACATGCATAAGTGGGGGACATTCTAATTCTTCTTTAGAAAATAGAAGTAACCAAAACACCTAAAAATGAAAACAATCCACCAACCTCACAAATTCATGCTCCCTAAATGAAAAATGTTATGTAAAATAATGAAAAACAATATCACATTTAAATTTTTGTACCCTTCACCACTTTCCCACCAGTTATTTATAACATTCTATGCATGAGAAAAACCCCCCAAAAATCCCAATGCAGTCCAACTATAGCCCCCAAAACAACCTCATGGGACATCCCAACTGCACAGTTATCCTTCCCACCGACTCCTGGGCCAACACAACCACATACAACCACGCTCGTAGAACCCTGGTCTATAACAACCACCACCACACCCACAAAAACATGGGCTAGAACAGCTACTAACATGGCCGAAGACACATGGGCCTCATCTTAAAGATACGTCGGAATCAAACTTTCTAGCACACACTTCAGCCAACTCACCAAAAAACAACCTTCATGATGAGTCTTTGTATATAATAAACCTCAGGCCATCAGAGAATACCTGAGGAATCATTATCTACCTAAGGGAGGGATCATAAATTAACTAATAACCATCCACTAATAATAATTTTGAGAAAACACCCACCACAAAATGGGGTTGTTCATCACGATGTACTCAACATGGATGGGGTTCTTATAAGGACACAAGAACTTGATTTTATACATATAGGTAAACAAGCACTCATCCCAAAACTAGGGGTCCCAAAACCAATGACAAGCCCATACACAACAATTCTCGTTTCCTCCCAACATGCACAAGTATACAACAACCACAAAAGAGTACATCCCACTACTGGAACACATTTCCTCATTGTACCCAATCTCATTATCAAGTTCACGTGATTCCATTTAAAAATTCCTCAATAATAGGAAAGCAATATGCATAACTAGAAATCAAAATAACAACTGAAAGAAAAAATCCAAGAAGAAGTTTAAGCATTCACTATGGTTCTCTTGTAAGTAACAACATCAAATGGGATCTCATCAGATCTTTCGAAGTACTAGAACCATACCAAGCCCCAAAATACCCGCTCCAGAAGAAATTATATTTAAAAATAAACAATCCCTAAACCAGATATTCCATTCCCCACAATGCCACTCTATAATCATTTAAAAGTTCAACCATGAATATAACCAGAATAATAAAAGGGAGTTTCCAGATTAATCTAACACCATTCACAATGTTCCTTTTTGCATTTGGTTAACTGGGGTGATCTTTATAGGGTAACTATCCACCATGCATCCATTTAATCAACAAATAATACATGAATATTCAGTTTCCATAATAGTGTCATTCAAATGCCAGATTATCTAGAAAAATAGAGCTTTATTAGTGTGAATTAAAGGACCACCAACAACAATTATTTTTTGTGGACATAATCCCATACAATTCACAACATAAAAATGATGTTAAAAATGATACTACATCATTATCTTTTCCACCCCTTCATTATTTAAAATCTGGTTAAATATATTTATTAAAGATGTTTCCATCTATATCCCAATGGAATGTCATCATACCCACCTCGCATCATGCATAGCAAGGAGAGTGGAATGAAGAAACACTACTTGGATGATCAAGAATCTATGTTTTATCATTGCTCTAAGAATTAGGGATGGCATGACATGTAGTAAAAGAAAACATCATGGTTGAGCGGGAAGGGTACTAGCACAAGCGCACGATTATTCTTGAAAGTAAGTCTTGAGTATCACTTAGAGAAATGGAAAGGATGAAAGAAAAAAGGATCTTAGCTTAAGAAGAGTCATGATCCTAAAATCCGAGAGACCATATCGATGTATTAGTAATTCAGATCGTGGTATAACCATGTTACATGGTTGTTTCACATATTGAGATTAATGGATATTTTAAAATTCCCCACATAAACTATGGAGATAGACTAGTAAACAGTTGTGAGTTGATATATTTCCTTCAAACGAAGAAAAAAACACATAACATGGGTGAAACTGGAAGACACGAGTGGCTCGAAAAAGTGGAAAAGGGTTTCAAACCAATGAAAAGGCCACCTTTTTTGTAATTCAAGGGTAACCTGACTCTTGTAGGACATAAAACATATTTTACGAGACTTAAATCACTTTCAATGGGATATTAATACAGTTTAATATCTAGAGAGTTGTTATTGAAGCAAAGGAGAAAATTACAAGATTAGCTAGAAATGACTCATGGATGGGTGAGTCTCTAACAACATGGAACCATTTCCCGGGCACCGATGCCAATCAGTTCCACCTAAGGCCGATCATTTCCACTAATTACCAATGGTGGCACCGATGCTAATTGGTGACATTGTTCCTTCAATCATGAAATTTGGAAAACTCCTCAAAGAGTCCAAAATGGTCCCCATGTTACATCAAACATCAATATTTGGAAATTTAATTTACCAAGAGGTAAATACCTTTACATCAGATACCTCTCAAATGATTCTTCCCCTCTATAATTTTAGAGTAAACCTAACAAAAAGAGAGGGTTCCAAACAACCACCTCATAAGATACCTCTGAGGAAAAACTACCATAGAGTTGTTCAAAAGCTCGAATGAAAACATGACATCCCTGAAAATAATTATCACATCTATCTCATGATAAACTATTGAATCACTAAGCAACCACATAAACAAAAGAAGTCAGACTATCCATATATATGGATTAGGGAGTTCTTTCTTCTGTGACAAGGTACTATCCACTTTGGGCAGCACTAACTCACCAGCACCTGTTTAATCACATCCACATTAATGTGTCTTGTTTGGGAAACAAGACCCCTATCCACAGTCTATAATTTTCACACACATTCAAAGAATTGGGAACAAAAATTATCATAAAATATATGTTCAAACATTACATCATAACCAAGGCATAAAGAAATAACAAGATCAAAACTCAAAACGCCTCTAAGTTGTAGGAATGCATATGTTCCTCCCATTCTCAAGTAATATCCTCTATTCCACCATTCCGCCACAAAATAGGAACATAGGAAATGGTCCATCCACAAAGCACCTTTTCTATATGATACTCTATTCATACTATTCACTCAACAAACATCGCATCATCCTCGATATCCTACTCTACCCATTCGAGGATGTGTGAGTCATAATGTAGATACCAACGGATCTGAGATACATGTAAGACACTGTGGATCATCTCCAATGGCGGTGTTAACACCAGCTAATATGCCACCTCATTGACTTGCTCCAACACCTCGATGGGTCTGATGAACTTGGGAGAAAACTTACTCTCCCAACCAAACCTCAACTATCCATGCCGAGTGGAGACATTTAGGAACATGTGGTCCCAAACCTTGAACTCCATGGGTCTCCTCACATGATCGACATATGTCTTATGTCAGTCCTGATATTCCTTCACCCTTTCACGCATAAGCTGATGCTCCATCGTCATTCTCTGCACTCCCTCTAGGAAAAAAACCTGCTTCCCCAACCATCCTCCAACACACTAGATAATGACACGGTCTTCCATACAAGGATTCTAATGGTGCCATTCCAATGGTGGAGTGATATAAATTTTTGTAGGAAAAAACTACCAGAGGCATGTGTCATACCCATGATCCAATGAAGACCTAGAAAGATGCTCCCAACATATCCTTTAACATCTGAATGGTTATCTTTGGCTTCCCATCCATATGAGGGTGGAATGATGTGATAAGGCATAGCAGGGTGCCAAAAAACATTGTAATCCCTTAAGGAATCATGAAGTAAAGAATGTATCCTAATATGAATCAATGGTTCTAGGAACTCCATGCAGCTATAGAAGATCAACCAACGTACTTTTGTGCTATGTCATCCACTACACTCGATTTCGTAACCACTAAGAATTAAGCTGATTTTGATAATAATTCCACCACAATCCATATGGGAACACAAACTCCCTCAGAAATGGGCATTCATGTAACAAAATTCATCAATACTCATACCAATTCCTCTTGATAACATCTATGGGATCCATGAAACCTCCAGGAAGACAGTGTTCTTCCTTCACATGCTGACACACGAGGTACTTTTCCACAGACTCTACCACTGCTCGATTCACTCCAGGACACCAAAACTAATCTCTCATGCCCCAATACATCTCACAGACTCTTGGATGTACCTCCTAGGGTGAGTTATAGAATTCAATGAGATATCCCTCATAAATCCTATTTGGGACAAACAACATCCTTTGAAAAATAATTAGATTTTGACTATCCTCCAACCATTCCTCTAGTGTATCACTATGGAAAACGCGATCACTCGTCACATCATACTATGAGTCTCCCCACTATGAATCATCCACCTATAGCACCAGGAATGATTTCAATATCATCGAAAATTTACAACGTCCATGGTCCTCCACTCTCATGCCTCGATGTAAAGAATCCTACTGCACCATCTTTATACAAGAATATATTGACTCCCAAACCACATATTTTTGTGACTTCCTAATAAAGGAATCAGACACTATGTTTTCCTTTCCTATGGTGAAGGAGATCTCAAAGACGTAACCCTATAGAAAATTCATCCACCTCCACTACCACCCATTCAAGTATCACTGAGAGAAGACACACCTCTGGCTCTTGTGATTTGTAATGACCACGAAGAGTCCCCAATAAAATAATGCCATCACATCTTCAGCATCAACATAACCACTGAATGATCTAGAAAATTGGTGGAATTTATACATTCATGATGGAACAACATTATAGACACATATGAGATCACTCCCCACATCAGGATCAACACACTCCACAATCCTGGACCAGAAGCATCACATGACACTTCAAATATTAACCCGACCTCATGAAACCTCACCACTAGATTACTGTCCAGATTCCCATTCAGATAACTAAATACATCCTAGCAGAACAGACTCTATACGAAAGTATGAAATTTCATTGTCAATGTTTTTAATGGTGCGTTAAGTTGATATAAGTTGTTCACTAACCTTCATTAGTAACATACCATTCATAAGAATCTATGAACCTCAGCCACACTCTTGGGTGATTCCCAAAAAACGACCACCATGAAATTTGGAGGGTCCACTAATATTCCCCATAGGGACACCACATGTACTATTAATTGTAACTCTATTTTCTAAAAAAATAACTTGGACAATGTCCTATAGAGATGGTGGTGTTTAAGAATATCTAAAACAGTCCTGAGATGCTCGACATGATCCTAATCTGTACTTTAGTAGATATGGATGTCATCGATGAACATTACAATGATCTAGTCTTGATACTCTCAGAAAATAGAGTTCAAGATCTCCGTGAATAGATATGGTGCATTCATAATGCTGAATGAATTGACTAGAACTCAATGTGCCCATATGTGCACCTGAAAAAAGTCTCTAGGATGTCACAGTCCTTCAACATCAGCTGGTGATATCTAGACCGTAGATTGATCTTAAAGAAACATCCTTCCCCTTCAACAGGTTAAAAATTGTTTTCAATCCTTGTGATAAGGTAACAGTTCTTCACTATTACCAGATTTAGTCTTCAGTAGTCTATGCACATCCTTAGACTACCATCTTCCTCTTTTGTGAATAAGACTGGAAAACCCCATGGAGACGCACTTGGTGAGATAAAATATTTCATCATCAGGCCGTTGACCAGAATCCGCAACTCCCACAATTTAGAATGATCCCAATGATAGGGAGACATGAAAATTAGATGGGCACTAGGTTGTCTATCTATCACAAAGTCAACATCACCTCAATGGGGTAGATTCATGACCTCTTTTGGGAAAACATAAAAAAACTCATGGAAAATCCCCAAAGCTTCCACCATCCATGAGTCTACTGATTCCACTAACAGCCTGACTAATAGGAAAAATATTTACTGTACACAGTATCTCCTCTACTAAAAATCCCCCGCGACAATGAAAATTAAATTATGGCCTCCCACATTTGATGTGGAACCATCATTTGTCTGCATCGTTGAAAAACATCAAGGAGGATGTTTGACCTTCAACTGTAATTTTTAATAATGGGGGCATGGAATGTATATCTACGTCTACTACCATGGCATGGTCAAGACTAGGTGAAAAAGTGGAGTGTGAAGATTTTGAATCAATCATGGAACAATAAAGGGTACTAAATAAACTAATATTACCTCGAACCACCGATGGACCTTCTAGAACTACTACATCTACAGCGTGCAACACCCCATGCCCAGATCATAAGTACCTCGATTGTCGGCCACCTTGCTGACCATAACATGGACCAGGTCCCTGAAGTTCACCCTGAGGATGTTCTCCTCCTCCAATTTCTTCTCTTAGAGAGACATGGGTGTTCAACTTCTGCTGAAAAGGTCTTGCCGAAAACTAGTGCTATTGAGTTGGGTGCAGAACCTCCCCACCCATGTTGTACTCTGCTCAGTAATGGCACTGTTTCCGAAGATACACATGGATTCTATTGGAAAATAATAGCATTCCAAGCCCTGTATATAACAGGAAAGGATCTGGAGATTGAATGTTGAACTACTGAGGCCTCCTCCCCGCCGGCTCAAACCTGGAAGGACATGAAGCTAGAGGCCTGGTGCTGACGTCCTTCCCCTTTGACAAACTCAAATAGATCCCATATTGTGTCACACTTCCTAGTGTGTGAATCCTCTCCACCACTTCAACCTTCTTATGAACCACCAAGTATGTCGGTATAGTTATGGGAGTAACAAAATACTGATGGGAAGGTCATAGTGCCTCCTCTACGTGTGTTGCGCAAGTCTCCTCATCTGGGAAGAGTTCTGGAGAGAAATGATGGATTTCATTTAACATGATCCCAAAAAACCTTACTGAAATACTCCCTTTATAAGGTAGATATGCTCCTATATCTACTCAGCCATCATCGTGGGAGAAACAAATTATTCCATGAAATCCTTCTCAAAAATCAATCCATGAAACCATAGTTTCGTCCTTCTCCTCGAGTTAAGCATTCACCACTAATGCTACACTCCTCGCATCTGGATCATGGCCAGAGGAACCCAGTAATCCCTTAGAGCACCTATCAAGGTATAGTTTATCACAATATCATCAAGAAATACCTCTATCTCCATGTTGGAAACACAGACCTCCTACTTCTTGAGAGACTACCACCGGAAAGAACATGGAGTCTTCGGACACATTTCATCCTCTATCATTCGTTCAATCCTTCATGGATTTACTAGAAAAACCAATGGGACTTCAACTGCCTATACTACTTTTGGAATATGTTTTGACACCCTATATTCAAGGTAAGAATGGAATTCATAATCCTAAGTAGTAAGTAATTTACATAGGGGATTCTTTATTATTTATTTTGATTTTTTCAAGAAATCCCTCTTTCAAAAGGAATACAGGTCATTGTGATTCATATACATTTTCTTAGGTTATCTAACCTACAAAAAATGTTGCCACACATGGCCATTTAGTTGGCTCATAGTACTTGCATCAGATCATGGGGGTCCTTAAAATCATTTGTCATATCCTGTCTTCCCTAGCTTATATCATGTACCATGATCGCCTTACACTATTTATATACCATCCAATGAAATCCTCTATTTGGATAACCAAATACTCTATAATATCTCTCAAACATCATATATGATAAAATTATATCATAACCCTTCATCTCCATGTAGAGGGAAGGGAAAACAAACTGCTTGACCTATCCTTCCTCAAGGTGAAAAAGAGATAATGAACCCAGAGTCTTACCTTCAATAATCCCAGACTGGTGAATATAACCAAGGGTATAGAATCTCAAGTAATATTGAAGGCATTACCCATTTTATAAAATATGATCAGGAAATAAGATGGTAAACCCCAAACAACTCCAAACACTAAAATAATAGTAAATCCCAAAATCCATTCCCATATGCAGGTCCAAAATAAACTAATAAAAGTACAAGCAAATCACTAATGGAATGTACCAAATGAATGAAAAGAAGAAATGAAAACTCTCGATGCTCGAGCTAGTAAGGTATACCATGATCCTCAATGACTTCTTAGAAAACTGGAATAATTTTTCTATATAAAAGTGGGGTATATAGATACTCTCAATTAGGAAACTGAAATATCTCATGAAAATGTGAGGAGACATTCTAATGCCTCATGAGAAAGTATAAGTAACCAAACCCTATAACAAAGAAAACAACCCTCCTATCCATACCAATGAACACTCCCCAAATAATGAATTTCAGGTAAAATAATAATTTTACCATCACATCAATATTAGGGTACACCACACCACTTTCCCACTGTTTATTTAGAACATCCTATGCATCGAACGTCCACCCAAAAATAGCACTTCAGTCCCACTAATTCGCCAACAACAATCCCATGGACCATCCCAACAACATGTTTATCCAACTCGTAGACACATAGGTAACCAAAACCACAGATAACCATGCCCACAGACACAAGGGCCACAACAACAACTGCCACACCCACATGCACCTAATCTAGAACAACCTATGCCACTCCCTATGACACATGGGAAGAATATATAAGATACTTTGGAAGCAAACCTTCCTGCACACGGCTGAAAAAACTCACCACAACACACCCTCCCCGGAGTTTATTGGGCCATAATGTACCTCATGAAATCATAGAATGATCAAATAATATTTGGCTCCCTAGGAGAGGGAGAAGAAATGATCTAATAACCAACCACTCATAGGAATGTTGGGAAAAAATCCTCCCCCATGAAATGGGGGTGTTCGGTATAAAGAGCTCAACATGGGTGGGGTGCGTATCAGAACACAGGAACTAAATTTTACACATATAGGTAAACAAGAAATCTTCCATGTAATTCCCCGACCCAAGAAGCACATAATTGGTCCATTATTATGTATCATTGGATTGATCACAAAAGATCATGTCTCGAAATACATAATATATTGGTAGCCTTTGAAGTACTAGATACATTAATAAGGTGTACATTAAATCATAAAGTAGAAAACTACAACAACATTGTTTCTATATAGAAAACTGAGATCCAATAGACTATCCCTGTAGGTCATTCATAATATACTTCTTCACATCCTGGGATAAATAAAACATAGAAAGTGGTGAGCTCAGATGCTTAGTAAGGATAACAATGTAGCATAAACTTTCATAAATAAGCATAGACATTTATGGAAATGTATAAGAATAAAATAAAATCCTTTTAAACTTGAACATCATCATAATATGGAAATGATAAATATCATGTAATGCCATTTACTAATTCACATGGATAATATACTAGTTGAATAATCACATGAAATATCAATAGCCACTTTCATAATGATGGAATGCATAATGCCAGACTATCATAACCACATAGTCAAGGTCTTATACCAAGACTAAAAATAATAATTTTTCAAGGACTTGTTCAAGACACTAGTGTGTCTCATGTTACCTATAGATTCATCATGGAGTTATATTTGGCTCCACCCATCACATACTAAGTTGAATGTATTTCTCATATGAAAAGTTTTAAACATAACATAAAAATTCGTATTAAAAATGTCATATGAAATTTCATTACATTATCCATAAAACATGAATGGTGTGAAATAACACATCCACATTCAAACATATGAAAATAATTCAATACAGTATGGTTGTTTTGTATCATAATAAATCAGCTTCAAATATAATTAAAATCTATCAAAGGATGTTGACATAGATGAAATCAAAAATCTTTTTAAAATAATATCTCTTTCTATTTCGAAATCATTTAAAATTAATATAATTATAAAAGAAAACATTTATTTTGGAAATATTCTTATAAAATTGTAATGGAAGATTCGATGTTGTTATAACTGTGGAATATAGCCGCATCCGCCATATAAGTTAAAAACAAAATTCTTACCTTAAATTTTTCGAAAAGGTCAAAAAGTACCTTGTTTGGAAATTGATGGAAAGATTCCTTTATAAAAATATTATAAAATTAAAAAAATGGTATAATTGAATTTAACCTATAGTATATAAAATATTAGGAATGTTTTGAAATTCATTTTTATGAATCATGGATGTGGATGATAAAGATGTCCCATTAGATAATTATGTATAAACATCCTCGGATAATGAAGAGATTGTAGAATTAACCCTTACCTTGTACTTTTCCTTGGTTGAGGGTAGGTTAACCTCTTGTATAATGGTGAAATAATAATTATTAAATTATACATGAATCATATATATTAATATTATATCATATATGATCTTTTAACATTACTTGGTTAATAATATCTTAGTGTTATCGTTGTTTAGGGTGTTAACATATTCGTTTTCTTTTCTATTCATTGTCATGGGAGTCATATTTTTTATGTATGGGATGTATCTTATTCATATCCACAATTACATAAAGTCTTTAAACATTAATTTTAATCATATAATGAAAACATGTCTTGACTGGATAAGATGGGGAATAAATCTCATCGCGTTCGTGGAGACGGTAATCTGTACGTACGCACGAGCGACACTATCATTGTTTTGATATTAAAATAATATATAATTGGATGTTAAATCATATATATAGAATCATTATCATGTTATAATTATTATTTACATCTATTACACATCATTATTAAGCCCATACAAAAAATAATGTATTGAATAACAATTACACAATGACGTGGAGATGGTAAGCCGTACGTGCGCACGTATGGTGACATGTTAGTCAATGGATGGATTGAATAATGAATTCAGTTGTACCATATTTATAATAAAATCACATTATATATAATATACTTGATTTATTATTTTAGAATAAAAACAACAAAGAAAAAAGAAGTGGAAGAAGAAAGGAACTTGAAAGAGGTGATGAAATATTTACCACTTTTTTGGGTTATTCCTTTTGATTAGATCAAAATGGCTCCATAGGTTACCATTATGAATAAATTAAGGCCTCTAAGATGAAGGTACAATAGTTGAAAGGGTATTTTGGCAGAATTTGGCCGAGCCAAATGGATTTGAATTTGTGAATTAGGGAGAAGGGGGAGTGCCTTTTTATAAGAGGGGTGATGGGAACCTTAAGAAAAGATATAAAAAAATTTTTATAATAAAATTATAATCATTTTTTAATTGCTCCAAAATGAATTAATTAAAGGATATGGTGGTTATGGGTCTAAAACCAATCAAACAATAGGTTTTAGACATGTTTGGGTCACTATATTAACCGTATCTTTTAGATTTAACTCTTAGTTAAATAGGTTGACATTTACCACGTCTCTTTGTGTTTTTATATTATATGGTTAATAATATTACTATATACATTCAAGATAACACCAAGTGGTTCATAAATGATACAACTATCATTATATAATACTTTTTTATGAACCTTATATTTTTAGGAATTGAATATCAATTAATAATATAATATTTGTTTTAAAAACTCTTTTATGTCAATTTTGAGACTATTTGGTATTTTGTTTTTTAGAAATTCATAATAGAATTATTACATAAAAAAAATATTTTATCCAACCCTAATATGTCATATTAACCTTTAAAATGATTTTAATTCATAAAAAGTCTAAAATGGCATATATTTGCAAATTTATAATATCAATTATTTTAATATTTCATTAATTAGGTAATTAATGCATCATCAATGTGTCATAAATAAATTAAATTAATTAATATCTAAAAAATATAAATAAATAAAATTATGTAGGAAATTTATTTAGATTTCTAACAAATATTTATAGTCGAATTTATCTTATTTATAACCCTATATTAAAATTTTTTAGTTATTAAACATTGTTTTTAACTCTTTTAACTCTTGTCTAAATACAATAATAATAACTGTCCTAATCTAATCCAAGTGGGCCAATGAGGATCATATTTTAATCCTATGTTTGTTTATGGTTGAATTATACTTATCCAATATAATTAATACATGTGTTAGGATAATAATAATAACATTTTACCTATAAATACACTATTTACTTTTAACAATGGTAAATAAAATCAAAAGTTACTATTCGCCAAAAATTATTTTCATCGTATTGAAACACGTTTTTATTTCTGATATCAACCATGTCTCTTGGATTTTTTAAATTTCATTCACAGAAACAGTAAATTTATGTTTTATGTGAATTTTCAAATTTTCCTAGGAGGTGGTTAAAAGACGATGAAAAGTTCAATAAAATTTTTATATATCTAAAATTATTATAAAATGACTCCAATAAATTACATTTAACACACATATATATATATATTATGTATCTATTTTGACCTAAAATAAATTTAAATAAAATAAATAATTATTTAAAAAAAATTGGTTTTAAACTATAACTTAGTGGTTTCACTATTCATTAAAAATAGAGAGTTTTCAGAAAAACCCCAAAAACAAGCCTAAGATAATTTAAATATTCCGAAATAATAATGAAGCCCATTTTAAAATAAAATTTTATTACATTTTAAAAAGTGGGTATTACTATTCATAATGGCTAGTTTGATTGGTTTTGGTGTGTTAGAAATCGAAGTTGCATATAACACATGCTACTGTATTATTAAAAGAGAAGTGTACCATGGAAGCAAGGGGTGTTACATTCTCCCCTCCTTAAAATAATTTTGTACTTCATGTATCTAAAATATTAATTCATAAAAATAATCTGGGGGTTCGAAACCATAAGTTCCTCGGGATCCCACATTTCCTCTTCCATATTATGGTTTCTCCATATAACTTTTACTAGACGAGTTGTCCGGTTTCTCACCATGTGTTCTCTTGTTTCCAGATCCTTGGAATGCTCTTCGCAATAAGACAGATCATGTTCTAGCTCTAATTCCTCATAGGTGAGTACAAGCATTGGGAATGTCTTATATTTTCTCAATAGTGATATGTGGAACACATTGGCGACTTTGGAGAGACATGGCGGCATTGCCAAACTGTAAGCTAAAACCCCAATTCGATCTAGATATTCGAAAGGTTCGATGTATCTGGGACTCAATTTTCCCTTCTTAACGAAACTTATATCACCCTTCCATGGAGATACCTTCAAGAAAACGTAATCTCCTATATGAAATTCGAAATCCTTCCTTCAGTTATTGGCATAGTTATTCTACCTACTTTGAGTTTCTTTGATGTGGGTTTGGATTACCTTCACCTTTTCCATCGTTTCCTCCACATGTTTTGGGATTACAAGTTTTCATTCACCAACATCATCCCAAAAAATTAGTGTGCGACATATCCTTCCATATAACGCTTAATATGATGCAATATGAATACTTGAATGGAATATATTTTTATAGGAAAATTCTACCAGAGGTAAATATTGATCCCACATACCTTGAATGTCATGTGAGAATGATCTCAACATGTCTTCTAATGTTTGAGTAGTTTGTTCTGATTGTTCATCAGTTTGATGGTGGTAGGCAGTGCTCAAACTAAGATCAGTATCCGGGTATTTTTTATGACTATTCTAAAATCTTGATGTAAAATGTGGATCACAATCATAAAAAATCTATAGTGGTACTCCATGAAGTCTCACAACTTCATTAATATATAGCCTTGCTAGAGGTTCAAGGGGTAAATCATCTCTTATAGTAATAAAATGTGTTGTCTTGGTAAGAAGATCAATAATGACCCATATTGCATGGTTCATTCAAGGAGTCTTTGGTACTCTATGATGTCTCACAACTCTAGGATTTTGCCTTCCATCTTTCACTTGTTGAAAAACCATACATCTTGACACAAAATCAGCAATATCCATCTTCATGTTGTCCCCCCAAAAATGATCCCTCAAATATCTATACATTTTGGTTCTCCTCTGGTGTATAGAGAAATTGGAGCTATGTGCTTCATCCAACAATTCGATTTTTATATATGTTAAATTTGGAACACAAAGTCACTTCCCAAAATTCAAAATTCCATCTTCAGAGAAAACGTCACTCAATCTGCCATCCTTCACAGCTTTAATCTTATTTTGAAACTCTTTTTCACCAGTTTGATAACACATTATCCTTTATAGTAAAGATGTTTTGGTATCCATTTGAAAAAGTATTGATGTTTCACCTTCCATGGTGATTCCCATATCCATATTTACTATATCAATGTATGTAGGATCATTTTAAACTCTCATCTTGTTCAAAACTTCATGATCCTTTATACTCAATTCATTTGCCACCTTATTTTCCTTCCCCGAGTGGTAGTTTATAGTGCAATCATAATCCTTGAGTAGTTCAAGATATCACATATTCCTCATGTTGAGTTCTTTTTGTGAGAAAATATACTTCGAATCTTTTGATCGATATATATCTCACATTTTTCACCATGTAGATAATTTATCTATATCATCAATCCAATGATTATAGCTACTAACTCAAGAACATTATTAGTATAGTTTTATAATGAATTTTTAGTTGTCTTAATGCATAGGGAATAACCATGTCATTCTTTATAGGGACACAACCAAGTCCTTTCTTTGAAGCATCATTATAAATAACAAACCCATAATTCCATGATGGTAGACTCGATAAAATAGCATTGACTAATCTTCTATTAAATTCTTCAAAAAATTTATCATGTTCTTTTGTCCAAACAAATTTCACCGATTTATGTGTGAGCTTGGTTAATGGGTTAGCCAATTGGTCAAATTTCTGGATGAAACACTGATAATAACCTAAAAACAAATAAAACTGCGTACCTCATGAGTACTCGTTGTTGCTGGCCATTCTTGGATTTCCTTGGTCGTAGATGGATCAAAAACGATTCCGTCCTTAGAGACAATATGGCCATGAAAAGAAATATCTTGAATCCAAAATTCACATTTTCTAAACATCTCATATAATTCCTGTCTTCTAAGAGTCTTGAGAATAATGCGCAAGTCATTTTCATGATCTTTGTATCTTTTGGAATATACCAAGATATCATCAATAAATACCACTATAAGGTCATCAAGATATTCCTTCAAAACTCAATTCATTAGATCCATGAAAATAGAGGGATCATTAGTCAACCCAAAATGCATTAATTTAAACTCGTAATGCCCGTACCTGGTTAAAAATGTGTCTTCAGAATGTCTTTCTTCTTCCTGCACAACTGATATCTTGACCCGACCCAACGGGGCTTGAGCCATGACTCCTAAGGCCCACCTCCAATAGTCCAGGGGGTGGCGTCTGGCGCCAAGAAGTATATAACACACATGGGATGCATTAACCTAAGGTACCTGTATACACGGACCCACATACACCTCCATGAAATAGTTCAGAGATATATAAAACTGAAAGAAAATGCATGCATACACTATCCCACAACCAGAGTACATCTGAAGTACAAAGGAAAAAATAGGGACCACCAAAATTAAACTACAAAAGCACATCCAACTTTCCTTGAATAAGGGGAACGCTGCCATAACCACTCGCTGGAAGGCTCCCTCAGCACCGCACCACTAAACACCATGGTCAGTCTCTCCCAACCAGCTCCTCCTACTCCGGGTCCACCTAGGACTCCGTCAAAAGGCATGTGGTCTGCACAAGACACAAACATGTGCGGGCAAAGCCCGTGCAGGGGTGAGTATAAAGATACTCAGTAGGCACCCCAAAAACCCAAAACAAAAGAGAGCAACTGGAAGGTAAAATTCAACTCATCCCAGCCAGAGCGAACCTAGAAGAGGTAGATACTCCATCTCATAACCATTTTCATCTAAACACAACTAGTAATATCAGATAAGGTGTATGACCATACATACACCTTGAACAATCTAGATATAATCATCTCATGCAACAAGCAACATGAGGTACCTACCTCAACACCAGAAACTTTCCACACACAGAAGAGTACACCACACGATCACTGTCATCCTAGATGACAATAATATGAGATATACACTCCATTGGGTTTCTCTCAATCCTCTCAGACACTCACCCGAGTGATCACGCTCGTCGGTTAGCATCATTGAAGAAACCTCACTAAAATAACATAACCCCCAAACTCCTCGAATAGGGGATCACTCCTAGGTTCCGCTTGGGGATACCAGAACCCACTCTGGTAGGCAAAGATCTCACAGATAGGGGATCACTCACAGGGTCCGTTGGGGGATACCACAACCCGATCAGGCATTCATAGATCTCACAGATATGGGATCACTCCCAGGATCCGCTGGGGGATACCACAACCCGATCTGGCACTCGATAGAAGCACGTCACTCAGATACAGGATCATCGCCCATATAAAGGTGGACACAACGACACCAAAACCCTATTTAGTATAAATCAGGATGTAGGGGATCGAACTGACGATGCCGCAAACCTAAAGAAACCACACGCTGAGTACGGTATCGCATAACCAACGATGCCGCAACCCTACTATACACCTCATGTTGAGTAGGGGATCGTATACCCGATGATGCCATAACGTTACTGAGTACGGCCCACCATGTAGGGGTTCATAATCCCGATGATGCCACAACCCTATGGGGTTAACCAACTAGATAGGGGATCGCCGCCCATGAATAAGCGGTCACAGCGATACCAAGAACCCGATCTAAGGAAAAGATGTTAGAAGATCCCGCTTCGGGCCCACCGGAGGGATGCCACAATTCTAACACTTAACATCCCATCGAGAGGATCACAAACCTATATGAATTTTGTGATGCCACACGAACCCTCTTGGGAACGAACCAAGGGAGTACCCTCAACCACTACTGGTCCAAAATGTCGCCAACCCGAGCAACCCGAGGAACCCGCAACAATGCCACACTTCACACCTCCAAGGCCAATACCGAGGCCACCATCATGTTCCATGCAGAAAAAACACACATGATAGGCTGTTTACTCGCCCGAAATGGAGCACCAGTGAAAAATGCACTATTCTCCATAGCTAGCCTGTGCGGGGCCCACACAACGATCCTAAAACCCATCGAGCAGACCGTACCATGACAATCCCATCGGAAAAACAAGCAGAATCGACTACTCGCTCATCCGAAATGGACACCCGGTGAAAATGGTACTATTCAGCGAAGCCAGCTCGGGTGGGGCCCACACCTCGATTCCGAGAATCATCGAATGGATCACACCATTGCAATCCTCTCGGAAAAACACACTGGATCGACTATTCATCTGCCAAAACCGGACTCCTGGTGCGAAAGCTGTGTTTCTCCACAAATGCCAAAACACGGCCTCATGGGGCCCCCACCCCGTTCTCAGTCCCAACAAACACAAAGCATCTCAATAAGTCTGACGTATCACCAGGGTCTCAACTCCACTGACATCACGTCATTCAGACGCTCTAGGTAGATTTTACAACGGCCCGAAGTCATAAAATATTAAAATAATATTATTTTATACGACGTTTCTAACTCCTGGGCCACAATCCTGAAACCATAAACCCCCGAACACATACCGGTGGGTCCGCCTCGTCGTCAGGGTCGCATCGCCGCAAACGGTACACAAATCAAACTCCTGGATTGCATGATACGGTGGTTTAAAGACCCTCGTATGACAAAAGTGGTCGGATCGGCCTCGAACGGCTGCCGCCGCCGGCCCGCCCTGGCCGGCGGCCCTCCGCCTCGCAGAGCACAGCCCTGCCGCACTCCTTGGCGTGCCTCCGCGGGCCGCCGCGTCCCGCCGGCGGATCTTTCGCAGACCGCCGGGGGCACCCCGGTGGTCCGTTTTGCGATCTGGAGGCATCTACACGACCATCGGGACCCGATCTACACTACCATGACTACAATTTGTAGGAAAACACAAAATAATTAGAATAGGGGTTAAAAGTCATATCTTCCAACCTCACGGGTGAAACACCGATGTTATGCCTTAGATCCGCGCTCCAGAGCTTCCGTTGCACGCTCCTGGAACGTCCGCCGTCGAAATCCGAGCTCGTGGGCGATTCGTTTTCTCGATTCGGCGGATCGGTGGCGAAGAATGTCAGGAGTTATGAAGGGGGGGGGTGCTGATATTTATATCAGCTGCCCGCCGGCGCCAAACCCACCTCGGACCAGAATCCCGATGCGAACAAAGGTAAGGTCACCCCTAGGGTTAACGCGCCATTCTGAACGCAACGGCAGACTCATATTTTCAATCCGAGACTCCATTTAGAAGTTATTCGAGCCGACTCTTGCACACTAACTTCTCCATTTAATTACGAAAACTCCCCTGGTGGCGTTTCTCACCGCAGGCTTGTGCTTTCACGAACTGTACTCGGTGCCCATTCCGTGACTACCCCAAGCCCACCTTCCATAGGCTAGGGGCTGGCGACTAGCACCAAAGGCGTAAATCCCGATAACTAGGAAGGCATTGCCTATATAAAAGTAAACAAAACACCACAGAGTACAAGCGGAAGTAAAACACTAAGTACAAAAGAATGTGATGAAAAGTAAACGGGCCAGAATACAAACCCAACTGAATATACAGCTACTACTGAATGAATGTACAACAGGAAAAGACAAACAGCTAAATGAATGGAAGCGACTCCTGGGACGTCCTCCTCGGATCCTACCTGAAGGGTAAGGTACAGATGGCGTAGCTCCTGGATCGTCCACCACGGATCCTACCTGAATGGTAGGTACAGATAGCCTCCACAACGCTCTCACCCATCAACCTCCTCCAAAAGTCATCTCGACGTGATGTCCACCTCAAGATACTGACTCGTCGTGTAGTCCACCTCTAGGTACCGTCCAGTCCTTGAACACTCGGCCTCCATCAGCACTGCCCGTCGTCTGCAACCAACACAACGAGGTGCAGGCATAGCCCGTGCAGGGGTGAGTATAACGATACTCAGTAGGGACCCCAAGACCCTCATGGTCTCACTAAAACCAACAAGGATATCCAAAATTAATATCTCAACAGATATCCTCTATTTAGGTATATGCTAATGCATATACCTAAGTTATCAAGTAACCCATCTCAATCATGAGGAAAACAAAAAGATCATGAAATCAATGGATAAACACTACCCATTTTTATGCCCATACATATACCTAAGTTATCAAGTGACCCATCTCAATCATGAGGTAAACGAAAAGGTCATAGACCCAGCTCAAACCAGGATTTTCATTATCGAAACCGTAACTGCTGTAGAGCTCTGTCTCTGAAGTGTACAGTGGTCCTGTCATGACTCCGAGGTACTGCTCACTAACCTAAGACTGCTGAGGTAATCCTCCTGTCGAGTACCGTGGGTCTGCGGCCAACTACCGGGTGCTCCGTCCGCTGAGGGTCTGTCGCCAAATATCAGGCGATCCCCCTAATAGCCTATGGAAGTACTCTTCCTATCGAGTACCGCGGGTCTGCGGCCAACTACCAGGCGCTCCGTCCGTCGTGGGTCTGTCGCCAAATACCGGGCGCTCCGTCCACTAGGCTAGTCGACTCACTCCAAGTCGAGTCGGTCAAGAAGTCATCAGGTCTCAGCCGGCTACACGGTCTCCATACTCCGTACGCTCGTCTCCGGGAGGGTCCTCTCCACGAGCTACAGGTCGATACTCCAAAAATCACAAAGTCTCACGAAGAAATATATCAACAGACCGCCTCGTCATAGGGGTCTCAACGCATCAGTCGGTGCGTCGATCGGACGCCCCTTCTGTGAGTTATTAGCTTTTTCGTCCCAGGGGCCCAGTTGGTTTCGTGAACGAACCAAACCAGCTGTAACTCAACTGTACCCCGAACTCTCATAGGGTATACACATAGGGACCGTTTCTCAACGTGATCACCAACGCCGCTGACGGTTCGTCAAACGGACGTCCAGTCTGAAAGATAACAGCTTTTCCGTTCCAAGGGCCCGGTTCGATTTCAGGTACAAACCAACCCGGCCACTATCCAACAACAACCAAAACACATGCGAAGTATTCCAAAAGTTCTATCTCATTAAGATGAAAACAATGAGACAGACGGCGCATCAATCGGACGCCCGGTCTGCGAGTTATTGTTTTTTTGTTCCAGGGGCCCGGTTGGTTTCGTGAGCGAACCAACCCAACCGCACTCTGACAGCATCCAAACCTGGAGCGGAGTAATCCAAATGATCCGTCTCACTTAGAGAAATCCAACAAAGTTGACGGCACGTCATTCGGACATCCGGAACTCAATATATAAGCGTTTCCGCTCCGAGGGCCCGATGGGATTCGTATCCGAACCAACCTGGCCGAACCCAAAGTATTCTGAAACCTTGATTGTGATATACCAAAACGCCCATGTCATTCAAAGGATCTCTACGCAACAAACGGTTCGTCGATCGAAGGTCTGTAGCCAAAGATATGGGCAAAAGAGCAAAAAGGGTCCGAAAAACGGGGGGTCTGGGCCCGGACCGACCCTGCCCGACCCCCCCCCCCCGGGTCGGCCCGAACCGGGTCGACCAATCCCGGACCGGGTCCGACCCGGCCGGCGCGGTGCGGCCTGGCCCGCTCAGTCTGGCTTGACCGGCCAGCCGCGGCTCGGCCAGCGTGGCCGAGCGGAAGCCGCGGGCGGGGGGTGTGCGCGGCCCGCCCTCACCGCTAATGGAGGCCGGCGGCGCACCGCCGCCGCCGACCTTCCGGCGGCGTGCCGCCACCACCTTCCGCGGACCACCGGACGTGCTCCGGTGGCCCGTTTCTCCTTCCGTCTTCACCAATGGTCCTCCCGAGACCCGACCTTCACTGCGAAGGGATTCAAACGCCGTAGCGGCCTGCTTTGTCTTTGTCCGTCGATCCGCACACTGATAAACAAGCTGCGGAGGGTTGTCGGGCCGTGTTTGTTCGGCCCGCGCCCTCCGCGTTAGGTGTTAACAATTGGAAAACAATAACACATGAATTTAATCATTTATGAGGGTATAATTTATCCAAAATAAATTATATGAACACCTTGCAATCAAAATAGCCACGCACGAGGGTTTAAAATTTTGAATTCGCGGCGTGACGACGTCACGCATTCTTGCCGCTCGGTCCCGCGCGGCGTGACGATGTCACACATCCTTGTTGTTCTTTCCCACACGGTGCGACGGCACCACGTCACTTTCTTTCGAACAGCAATGACAAGAAAGAATAAAAAGGGTGGAGGATCTTCCGTGTTCGTGCGGTCCGGCGTCCTCCCGTTAAACGATAACAAGGGGTTCTCATTACTCATAGAACGTCAAAGATAGAATCAAGAACAAAATGAAACGAACCCCTACATTTGATTTGTCGATTGACGTTTATCATTCGTTGACGGTTTTGTATAAAGAAGATGATGAGGTTCGTCTTTGTCCGTGTCCGTCACACACTCCCAATCCCGAGCTACGTCAGCTGTGGAAGACACTACAGGTCGGTAGGATCTGAGGGAGGAAGTCGAAGAAGGTTGTTGACGTTCCTCGCTTCTGTCATTGTAGAAGTGCACCCAAAGAAGAATCGGCGTCTCCTCTCTTGTCGCATGAAGAAAAGGATAATGGGTGCGTTGTCGTCCTTCATTGAAGAGGCGTCGTTCTTCTTTGAAGATGAAGTTCTTCAAAAGAGAAAAGAGCTCTCTTCCAAACTCTCTCACACAACCAAACTCCCAAAATAAAATAAGGCCTCTCCTTATTTTATTATTTTTCCATGCATTCAATCTTACAAAAATTCAAAACCTAATTCACTTAATCAATTAAACAATGAGTTATCTAATTAATTAAGTGATAGGTTGGCAAGACTTTAAGAGGGAGAGAGGGGAGAGGAAGTGTTACACAACTTAAGTGGGGGGTTTAGAGGAGTTAGGTAGTTATGGGGAATTTGAAAAGGTGGGGGATAATGTGGGCCCCACCACACATTATCCTATCATTTATCCTCACATGGGTAGTTAGGTGCCACCCCAACTTCCCCATGTAGGATAAAACTACCTTAGACTTAAGAAATAAAATTGTATCACAATTTTATTAATTCCTCAATTAAGCCAAAAATTTTAACAACTCCTCCCGTGAAAACACAACTCTAGAATATGCATTCCTAAGCAAATACCGGTGCTGCAGTTCCATCGGTGCCCTCAGAATTTGATTCCGAACACTGGTTTCAATGTTAGAAATTCCCGCTCATTCGTTCACTGAACGTACCCGAGCTAAACTTCGGAAATTGATTCCGGAAAAAACGGGCCTCGGAATCAGGTGCTGTCAGGAACTGCGTTCTTGTAAAATCCCAAATAAAATTAAGAAAAAATTTCCTTGAATTTTACAGGTCTTTACATTACTCCCACCTCAGGGCTTTACGTCCCCGTAAAGCTATAACACAAACTAGGGGAACAAAATTGGTACTGAGCACGCATCTGAGCCTTCCGCTCTCATGTGCTTAGCAGGAGGTTTTCGTGCTGCCTACGAAAGCGCACAAGAGGAATTGACTGTCCTCGTAGAACCCGCTCCCGTCGATCCTCAACCTTACTGGAACTCTGCAAAAGTCACCTCATCGCCAAAATCCAGTTCATCATGGTCGATGATATGCAAAGGCTCGAACACGTATCTCCTCAGTTGAGATACATGGAAGTCATCGTGCACCTGGTGCAACTGAGGTGGATGCGTCAAGAGGTAAACCACTTCACCTACCCAGCTGAGGACCTAAGAAGTTCCACTGAACCTCCGGGATAATTTTCCACCTTGGCCACATCTCTATAAACCTCGTCGATGTGAAACCCGTATAAGGACATGATCGTCATCCTCGAACTCTAGAGGCCTCCAAGTCCTGTCAGCATAAGGCTTCTTTCAGCTCTGTGCTGTCCTCATCCGCTCTTGGATGACCTGGACCTTCTCTAGTCTCACAAGAGCTGCTATGATTTCTTCTTTGCCAATAAGAGAAATCTGGTCTCATCCCCTGGATGAACCACATTCATTGCCTAATATAGTCTATCCTGACAGGAATGATGCATTCATGCCATGGATGACGTCGTAAGGCCTCGACATAACTACCAAGAGATCCAACTGTCACTCTCGCCTCCAAGGGTCGAGTCACACTGTCGGCATCAAGGTGAGGTCACTAGGTCTCCTCCAGTAGAAATCTCTAAAGTGAGGGTCAAGTCAATAGTTTTAACCAGGACCACTCAGTATCAACCCAACAAAAATACAGGAAAGAAAACATCACAAAGATAAGTTTCTTTTTTATTATTGCAGCTCATAGTACAAAGACACGAAGCAAATACAAACAAACATCAACAAAACTAGAAGCATCAGGATCAATAGCCTCCAGGTCTGGAGCTAGTCCCACTTCTGTCCATCTGCTTCCGGAGCTCCATGACCATAGGCCTCAACTAAATGAAACTGTGATCTCCCATGTCCTCCTGTCCCCTTCCGTTTTCCCTAATCGAACCTCTTCCTCTGGCTGGAAGGTTCTTCATTTAGCTGCTGGTCATCAGCATGGCGGGTCGGACAGTCACATGCCATGTGACCAACTCCACCGCAGGAGTAACACTGTCCACTCTCGGCACGTCTGGCTCTGACTCCACCCCGGTTTCCCCGCACAACTGAACCTGAGTCGTGCAGTCGGCCACCGGTAGGTCTGGTCCTCTTGGACCTCTGCGTCATCTCTCTACTGCCTGCTGTAGAAGACTCTGTCGCAAGCCGGCTATTGGTGGGTCTTGCTGCTGGAGACTGCTCAGCAAGGAAACTCTCCACTAAGAGGGCTCTCTCCAACACCCCTGTCTGCGTCGGAAAGCTATGAGAAATAACAGAGTCTCTAATCTCTCGCATGAGCCCCTGCTCGAAGGTTCGGGCCCTGAAGAACGGGTCTCGTAACATATCTGTGGAGTAGTGCGAGAGGTTTGTGAACCTCGCTTAATACTGTGCCACTGTCATGCTGCCCTGCCGCAGCTGAAGTAGCTCTTGTATATGCACCGCTCGAAAGGAGGCTGGTACAAACTCTGCCTGGAACAGGCTCTCGAAGTCTGCCCAAAGAAGTGGCGCCTCTCCAGGCATTTGGAGCATCAGGCTCCACCATCTGCCTGCTGCTTCCTGAAGAAGGCTGGCAGCAAGGATCACCATGAAGTCTGCCGGTTTCCCCACTAGCCTGAAGACTCTCACCATAGCCTCCATCCAATCCTTAGCCGCTTGTAGGTCCGTCCCTCCCAGGAACCTGGGTGGCCTCTGCCACTAGAACTCGTGCAGTGTGTTCAAGCGACGTGCACCCTCTACTGCTGGGGCTGGCGGCATCGGTGGCCCAACGGGTAGTAGTACCGCTGGTGCCTCATTTGGTGCCTTAATTGAGATAGGGCCCTGTACTGAGGCCTCGTCGCTCGGCGGGCTATCAGTACGGAAAACTCTCGTGGCTCTAGCTGGTCGTCCGCGAGGAGGCATCCTGAAAGAAACAAACATTACACGGTCAAAAGACTTATACCCGGTGAGCTGACCTAGTTTGAGCTGATATTTAAATAAAACTTTTGGAAACACACATTATATCAGTGTTTTCGTGCACAAAGTCGGAATTCAGTTGTCAGGGTCCTGGTGGTTGGATATGTCGGCCGCCCGCACCAACACTGGACTCCCTAAAAAGAAGACCACACTCAGTACCCTTAACAATATTGATTCACAGAAAGAAAATATCAGAGTTATAGGATCTGCGGTAGACCCGACTCCTCTGATACCAATTTGTCGCGACTTATCCTCGGGGCCCGTGCCGTGACTACCCCAAGCCCGCATTCCATAGGCCAGGGGCTGGCAACTAGCACCAAAGGCGTAAATCCCGATAACTAGGAAGGAATTTCCTTTATAAAAGTAAACAAAACACCACAGAGTACAAGCGAAAGTAAAACTCTAACTACAAAAGAAAGTGCTGAAAAGTAAATGGGCCAAAATACAAACCCAACTGAATATACAGCTACTACTGAAAGAAAGTACAATAGGAAAGACAAACAGCTGAAAGAATGGAAGCGGCTCCTGGGACGTCCTCCTCGGATCCTACCTGAAGGGTAGGTACAGATGGCGTAGCTCCTGGATCGTCCACCATGGATCCTACATGAAGGGTAGGTACAGATAGCCTCCACAACTCTCTCCCATAAAATCCTCCTCCAAAAGACATCTCGTCGTGAAGTCCACCTCCAGATACTAACTCGTTATGTAGTCCACCTACAGGTACCGTCCAGTCCTTGAACACTCGGCCTCCATCAGCACTGTCTGTCGTCTGCAACCAATAGAACGAGGTGTGGGCATAGCCTGTGCAGGGGTGAGTATAACGATACCAAGTAGGGTACCCAAGACCCTCAAGTTCTCATTAAAACCAACAAGGATGTCCACAAAGAAGATCTCAACAGATAACATCTATTTAGGTATATGCTACTGCATATACCTAAGTTATCAAGTAACCCATCTCAATCATGAGGAAAACACCAAGATCATGAAATCAACGGATAACCACTACCCAGTTATATGCCCATACATATACCTAAGTTATCAAGTGATCCATCTCAATCATGAGGTAAATGAAAAGGTCATAGACTCAGCTCAAACCATGATTTTCATTATCAAAACCGTAACTGCTGTAGAGCTCCGTCTTTGAAGTTTAAAGTGATCCTGTCACGACTCCGAGGTACTGATCACTAACCTAAGACTGTCGAGGTACTCCTCCTTTTGAGTACCGCGGGTCTGCGGCCTACTACCAGGCGCTCCGTCCGCTGAGGGTCTGTCGCCAAATACTGGGCGCTCCCCCTAATAGCCTACAGAGGTGCTCCTCCTGTCGAGTATCGCGGGTCTGTGGCCAACTACTGGGCGCTCCGTCCGCCGTGGGTCTGTCGCTAAATACCGGGCGCTCCGTCCACTGGGCTAGTCGACTCACTCCAAGTCGAGTCGGTCAAGCAGTCGTCAGGTCTCAGCCGGCTACATGGTCTCCATACTCCGTACGATCGTCTTCGGGAGGGTCCGCTCCACGAGCTACAGGTCGATACTCCAATTATCACAAAGTCTCACGAAGATATATTTCAATGGAATGCCTCGTCCTAGGGGTCTCAACGCATCAGTCAGCGCGTCAATCGGATGCCCAGTCTGTGAGTTATTATCTTTTTCGTCCTAGGGGCCCTGTTGGTTTCGTGAACGAACCAACCCGGTCGTAACTCAACTGTACCCCAAACTCTCATAGGATATACACATAGGGACTGTTTCTCAATGTGATCACCAACTCCACTGACGGTTCGTCAAACGGACGTCCAGTCTGAAAGATAACATCTTTTCCGTTCCAATGGCCCGGTTGGATTTCGGGTACAAACCAACCCGGCCACTATCAAACAGAAACCAAAACTCGGGCGAAGTATGCCAAATGTTCCGTCTCATCAAGAATAAAACAACGAGATAGACGGCGTGTCAATCGGACGCCCGGTCTGTGAGTTATTGGCTTTTTCCTTCCAGGGGCCTTGTTGGTTTCGTGAGCAAACCAACCCGACCGCACTCCGACGACATCCAAACCTTGAGAGGAGTAAGCCAAATGATCCGTCTCACTTTGAGAAATCCAACAAAGTCGACGACACGTCATTCGGACGTCCAGAGCTCAAGATATAAGCGTTTCTGCTCCGAAGGCCCGGTTGGTTTCGTATCCGAACCAACCTCGCCGAACCCAAAATATTCTAAAACCTTGAGTGAAATATACCAAAACGACTGTCTCGTTCCAAGGATCGTTACGCAACTGACGGTGCATCGATCGGAGCTCCGTATCCCATGATATGGGCAAAAGACCAAAGAGGGTCCGAAAAACAGGGGGTTTGGGCCCAGACCGACCCAGCACGACCCCCCCTTGGGTCAGCCCGAACCGGGTCAACCCGGAGCGGCCTAGACCGTACGGCTCAGTCCGGCTTGACCGGAAAGCCACGGCTCGGCCAGCATGGCCGCGTGGAAGCCGTGGGAGGTGGTGTGCACGGCCCACCCTCGCCGCTAATTGAGGTCGGTGGTGCGCCGCCCCCGCCTTCTGCGGACCACCGGACGCGCTCCGGTGGTCCGTTTCTACTGCTGTCTTCACCAATGGTCCTCCCGAGACCCGAAATTCACTGCGAAGGGATTCAAACGCCATAGCAGCCTGCTTTGTCGTCATCTGTCGATCCACACATTGATAAACAAGCTGCGGAGGGTTGTCGGGCCGTGTTTGTTCGGCCTGCGCCCTCCGCGTTAGGTGTTAACAATTGGAAAACAATAACACATGATTTTAATCATTGACGAGGGTATAATTTATCCAAAATAAATTATACGAACACCTTGCAATCAAAATACCCACGAACGAGGGTTTAAAATTTTGAATGTGTGGCGTGACGACGTCGCACATTCTTGCCGCTCGATCCGCGCGGCGTGACGATGTCGCACATCCTTGTCGTTCTTTCCCAGGCGGTGCGACGGCACCGCGTCACTTTCATTCGAACCTCAATTACATGAAAGAATAAAAAGGGGGGAGGATCATCCGTGTTCGTGCGGTCCGGCCTCCTCCCGTTAAATGATAACAAGGGGTTCTCATTACTCGTAGAACGTCAAAGATAGAATCAAGAACAAAATGAAACAAACCCCTACATTTGATTTGTCAATTGACGTTCGTCGTTCGTTGATGGTGTTGCGGAAAGAAGACGATGAAGTTCGTCTTTCTCCGCGTCCATCACACACTCCCAATCCCGAGCTACGTCGGCTGTGGAAGACACTACACGTCGGTAGGATCTGAGGGAGGAAGTCGAAGAAGGTTGTTGACGTTCGTCGCTTCCGTCGTTGTAAAAGTGCACCCAAAGAAGAATCAGCGTCTCCTATCTTGTTGGATGAAGAAAAGGATAATGGGTGCGTCGTCATCCTTCATTGAAGAGGCATCGTTCATCATTGAAGATGAAGTTCTTCAAAAGAGGGAAGAGTTCTCTTCCAAAATATCTCACACAACCAAACTCCCAAAATAAAATAAGGCCTCTCGTTATTTTATTATTTTTCCATGCATTCAAACTTACAAAAATTCAAAACCTAATTCACTTAATCAATTAAACAATGAGTTGTCTAATTAATTAAGTGATAGGTTGGCAAGAATTTAAGACGGAGAGAGGGGAGAGGAAGAGTTACACAACTTAAGTGGGGGGTTTAGAGGAGTTAGGGAGTTATGGGGAATTTGAAATGTGGGGGCTCATGTGGACCCCACCACACATTATCCTATCATTTATCCTCACATGGGTAGTTAGGTGCCACCCCAACTTCCCCATGTAGGATAAAACTACCTTATACTTATGAAATAAAATTTTCTCACAATTTTATTCATTCCTCAATTAAGCCACAAATTTTAATAACTCCTCCCGTGAAAACGCAACTCCGGAATAGGCATTCCTGAGAAAATACCGGCGCTGCGGTTCCATCAGTGCCCTCATAATTTGATTCTGAGAAATGGTTTCAATGTTAGAAATTCCCGCTTATTCGTTCACTGAACGTACCCGAGCTAAACTTCGGAAATTGATTTCGGTCACACCGAGCCTCAGAATCAGGTGCCGTCAGAAACTGTGTTCTTGTAAAATCCCAAAGAAAATTAAGAAAAACATTTCCTTGAATTTTATTGGTATTTACATGTGCCCACAAAGTTTACACCTCGAATAGGGTAAACGGTACGTTCTGAATGCAACCGTGCCCTCAGATTCCCGCTCTGAGCTACCATTTAGGAGATATCACACCCCCGCCATGTGTATAGTATAAAAATACATAATATTATTATAAAATTAATTCTGGGCACACCGGGCCTCAGAATCTCTTGCCATCTTCTCTCCTAGATATGGAATTATTCATAGAAATATTCCAAAGTCTGATAGGGACAAAAACCCGAGTCTCTACATCCTCCCCCCTTAGAACTTTTTGTCCCTGAAAAACCCTAAGCACAAGGAAAGCGACTGGACTCTCTACTAGTTCTTGCACACCAGCGAGTTCAACCACAAAGGCCCATGCCTGAACACATAAGTCAGAGGGACTCATCCACCAAACCTCGATACTGTCTGATTTGGGCGGCACTGACTCCCCCGCACAGTTTTAATCGTATCACAAAAACGAGTCTCGGTGGGGGAAGGATCCCTCTTCCTCACGCATTCAAAGCATGCCGAACAACACCCACATAGGGTCTTACCAACGCCCTGAACAAAAATCAAGAAAGAAACAAAAAGGAAAGGTACCACTAAACAGTGTCTATCAAACAACAATAGAATGTAGAAAAGACACAAGGCGTACCTCTATCCATCCGCAGAGCCTCTGGGTCAATAGCCTCTAGGGCATGCAGCTGGCCTCACCCTCGTCCCCCAGCTCCCTATGCTTGGCATGGACCACCTAGTGGTGGTGGTGGTGGAATCTTCTACCGCCTGCCACCTCCACCTACTAACCCTCTCTGCCGCCACATTCACCGCCCTGTGGACCTCCTTGATCGATATGTTTCATCTTCCAATGCGGTCCATCGACTGTCTCCCTCTTAGAAACACGTCGGGTCAGACAATTCCTAGCAAGATGTCCCCGACCGTCGCAAGCATAACACCGCCTCTCCTATGGCTGACCAAAACTAGCCTGCGAGCCCTATGAGCACTGAGCCTCAAATCCTCCATCCTGGGGTTGCCTCCTGAAACGTCAGCCATGACCAGACCCCTGAGTCTGTCGTCGGCTACTAGATGCCAATGTCTCCGCTCTCACATGCCCAACACTAATATGGGGATCTACTCAGCCAGAAAACTCTCCATAACCAATGCTCGCTCTAGCACTACAGCATAGGTGGGTAGGCACAAGAAAACCAAACCTTCTCAGATGTCCCTGCGTAATCCCTACTCGAAGGTCCAAGCCCTAAATAATGGATCTCTATCCATATTAAGGGAGTAGTGCGACAGGTCTGTAACACTCGCTGAGTACTCCGACACAGTCAGGCCCTCCTGTCGAAGCTGCAGAAGCTCCTAAATCAGCACTGACCTCAGCGTCACGGGATAGAACTCTTCCTTGAAGAGCCACTCAAACTCTTCCCACATGAGCATCCCCTCATCATGGGACTGCGTCACAAAAATCCACCATCACCCTGCCGGACCATGCCGAAGGCTCACCGCTAGGGCCACCATCTCATCAGGAGGTGTCCTCGCTAGGCAGAAAACTTGGGTGACTGCCTCAAACCAGTCATCAACAGCCTGGGGGTCGGGATCACCTCGAAACCTTAGAGGTAGCTGCCTCTGGAACTCCTGAAGTGCACTCAGCCTGCATGCAACCTCATCCTGCACTGCCGGCACAACCAGCTGCTCGACAGGTGGTGGCTCAACTGGAAGACCACCTGGAGGTGCAACCTCAGAACCTGCGCCCTGGTCCACAGCCTCGGCACGGGGCGGATCGTCACCACAATCCTATTGTGGAACCCTCGCTGGCTGTCGTCATGAAGGAATCTTGAAATACATTCAAGATGCACCACAGTCAAAGATTATATCTGGAGAGCTGACTCGAGAATGACAAGGAAAAATCCAAAAACCCAGTCTTATATGATGCATGTACCATTATGTACCTGCGACTAGTGTACGAATGTCCCAAGTCGAACGTCAGGTTATCAGAGTCCTAGTGTATGGATATGTTGTCCGCCGCACCAACACTAGAGTCCCTGGCCTAAAAGCCAAACTCGAAACATCCTAACACTGCCGCTATGCAACCCAAACCATAATCATAGCTAGACCAGCTACACTCTGAGTTCCCAAAGGTGTAACCTCCTTTGATACCACTCTGTCACGACCCGACCCAACGGGGCTCGAGCCATGACTCCCTAAGCCCGCTTCCAACAGGTCAAGTGATGGCATCTAGCACCGAGTAGGCTATCACACACATGGGAGACATTAACCTAAGGTACCTATACAAAAGAACCCACATACACCTCCATGAAACAGTGCAGAGATATATAAAACTGGAAGAAAATGTATGCATACACTATCCCACAACCAGAGTACAACAGATGTACAAAGGGAAAAATAGGGCCCACCAAAAGTAAACTAAAAAATCACGTCCAACCTGCTCTGAAGAAGTGAACGCTTCCACAAACACCCACCATAAGGCTCCCTCGGTACCACACCGACAAACACCCCCATCAGTCCCGCTCACTCAGCTCCGCCTGCTCCAGGTCCTCCTGGGACTTCGTCGAAAGGCCTGTGGTCTGTACAAGGTACAAACATGTGCGGGAAAATCCCGTGCAGGGGTGACTATAAAGATACTCAGTAGGCACCCAAAAAACCCAAAACAAAAGAGAGAAACTAGCAGGAAATTGTCTGCTCATCCCAGCCATAGGGTACCCAGAAGAGAGAGAAACTCCATCTTGTGACCATCCTCAGCTAAACAGAACTAGTTAGCTCAGCTCAGGTGTATGCCCAAACATACACCTTGAACAATCCAGATATAATCAACTCACGCAACAAGCCACATGAGGTACCAAACTCAACACCAGAAACTGTCCACAACCAGAAGAGTACACCACATGATCACTTTCATCCCAGATGACACTCATTCGAGAGATACACTCCATCAGGTTTCTCTCAAACCTCTCAGACGCTCACCCGAGAGATCATGCTCTTCAGTTAGCATCACTGACGAAACCTCACTGAAACAACATAACCGCCAAACTCCTCGGATAGGGGATCGCTCATAGGGTCCACTAGGGGAAACCAGAACCCACTCCGATAGATGAATATCTCACATATAGGGGATCACTTCAAGGGTCCGCTGGGGGATAACACAACCCGATCTGGAATTCATAGATCTCACAGATAGGGGATCACTCCCAGAATCCGCTCGGGGATATCACAACCCGATCTGGCACTTGATAGAAGCACTTCACTCAGATAGAGGATCATCGCCTATATAAATGTGGACACGACGATACCGGAACCCTATCTGGTATAACTCGCGATGTAGGGGATCGAACTGATGATGCTGCAAACCTACAGAAACCACGCGCTGAGTAGGGGATCGCATAACCAACGATACCACATCCCTACTATACACCTCATGTTGAGTATGGGATCGTATGACCGATGATGCCACAACCCTACGGAGTACTGCCAACTACGTAGGGGATCATAATCCCGATGATGCCATAACCCTACGAGGTTAACCAGCTAGATAGGGGATCACCGCCCGTGAATAAGCGGTCACAGCGATACCAAGAACCCGATCTAGGGAAAAGTTGCTAGAGGATCCCTCTCTGGGCCCACCGGAGGGATGCCACAACTCTAACAGTTAACATCCCATCGAGAGGATCACAAAACTATACGAAGGTTGTCATGCCACACGAATCCTCATGGGAACGAACCAAGGGAGTACCGTCAACCACTACTGGTCCAAAATGTCGCAAACCCGAGCAACCCGCAACAACGCCACACTGCGCACCTCCAAGGCCAATACAGAGGCCACCATCGTGTTCCACGCAGAAAAAACAATCAGGATAGGCTGTTTACTTGCCCGAAATGGAGCACCGGTGAAAAAGGAACTATTCAATCTAGGTAGCCTGGGCGGGGCCCATACAGCGATCTTGAAACCCATCGAGCAGACTATACCACAATGATCCCATCGGAAAAACAAGTTGAATCGACTACTCACTCTTCCGAAACGGACACCCGGTGAAAATAGTACTATTCACTGAAGCCAGCTCATGTGGGGCCCACGAATCGATTCTGAGACTCATCGAACGAATCACACCATTGCGATCCTCTCAGAAAAACACATAACATCGACTATTCATCTGCCAAAATCGGACTGCTGGTGCGAAAGCTATGTTTCTCCACAAACGCCAAAACCCGGCCTCATGGGGCCTGCACCTCGTTCTCAGTCCCAACACTCGGAAACCATCTCAAAAATTCCTCCGTACCACCACGGTCTCAAAGCCATGGATGGCACGCCATTCTGACGCTCCGAGTGGATGTTACAATGGCCTGAAGTCGTAAAATAATAAAATAATATTATTTTATACGACGTTTCTCACTATTGGGCCACAATCCCGAACCCATAAACCCTCGAACCCATACCGGTGGGTCCGCCTCGTCGTCAGGGTGACATCGTCACAAACGGAATGCGAATCTGACTCCCGGATTGCAAGATACGGGGGTTTAAAACCCTCGTATGACAAAAGTGGTCGGACCGGCCTCGACCGGCCGCCGCCGCCAGCCCGCCCTGGCCGGAGGCCCTCCACCTCACGGCGCATAGCCCCACCGAGCACCTCAGCGTGCCACCGCGGGCCACCGCGCTCTGCCGGCGGATCTTCTGCAGAACACTGGGGGCACCCCGGGGGTCCGTTTTGCGATCTAGAGGCGTCTACACGACCCTCGAGACCCGATCTACACTACTATGGCTTCAATATGTAGGAAAACACAGCAAAAACGAGTTCGGGGGTTAAAACTCAAATATTCCTACCTCGCGGGTGAAACGCCAACATTCTGCCTTAGATCCGCGCTCTAGAGATTCCGTTGAACTCTCCTGGAACGTCCTCCGTCGAAATCCGAGCTCGTGGGTGCTTCGTTTGCTCGATTTGACGGATCAGCGGCGAAGAAAGACAAAGATTGCTTAAAGGAACGATAAGGGGGGGGGGGTGCTGATATTTATATCAGCCGCCCACTAGCACCAAACCCGCCTTAGACCCAACGACTGATGCGAACAATTGTAAGGTCACCCTAGGGTAAACGTGCCATTCCAAATGCAACAAAAAACTCATATTTTCAATCCGAGACTCCATTTAGAAGTTATCCGAGCCGACGCTCGAACACTAACTTCTCCATTTAATTACAAAAATGCCCTTGGTGGTGTTTCTCACAGCAGACCTGCGCCCGAAAAATTTACTCCTCATCTAGGGTAAACAGCATGTTCTAGACGCAACCGTTCCTTCAGATTCCTGCTCTGAGCGACCTTTTAGGAGACATCACACCCCCACCACGTTCATAGTATAAAAATAAATAATATTTTTATAAAATTAATTTCGTGCACACCGGGCCTCGGAATCACATGTCGTCTTCACGCCTAGCTCTGAATTATTCATATAAATATTCCAATGACTGACAGGGCCAAAAACTCGAGTCGCTACAGCTGATGATATCAAGATCAAATGTCAATCATTGAAAATTATTGAGCTCCATGAAGTTGGTCGAATAAATCATCAAGGTGTGGTAGGGGATACATGTTCTTTATTATTATAACATTGATCTCCCTGTAGCCAATGCACAAACTCATAGATCCATCTTTCTTATTAAAAAAATATGAAAGGGGCTCTCCATGGTGAAACACTAGGGAGAATAAATCCATTATTACTCAATTCATCTAGTGGTTTCTTAAGTTCCACTAATTCCATAGTGGTCATTCTAAAGGGGTCTTCGATATGGGCCTTGATCAGGGATTTTAATTAATGGAAAACTCAATTTCGCATTCTAGAGCATGTCCAGGTAAATATTCTAGAAACACATAAATATATTCTTTCACAATAGGATGATCCTCTATTTGAATATTTCGTTCCTTATCCACAGTTATTTCATTCTCTTTCTCTCTAGTAATTGAATTTTGTTGAGCTACTTGGGCTAGATCTAGATAAGAATCATGTGGTGACATTTATGCTCTAATGATAAGGTGTTCTTTATCATCATCATCAAAAATTGTATCCTCCTTCTTACAATAATTTTTTGCATCATGGTCAGAAATCTAATCCATAGTAAGAATTATATCAAATTAAATCATGGGTATGACAATGAGATCTGTAGATAAAGAACATTTATATGATCTAATGGGGACTGATTCCCAAATCATTATTGCAATGATACTTCCCTTAATAGTTATGATTGAAAACTCTCCGATTAAATAAAAGTGAAAATATATAATTTTCTTAGAAAATTGGGAAAATATGAAACAATTCAACAATCTCTAATCAAATAATGTATTGGCTAAACTTGAGGAAACCATTAAATTACATGCCACCACTTCTTTCGGAGCTTCAACCTCAGTAGTAGTGATGAAATAACCTTGGCATTTATCCCTTGGACTTTTCTGAGGTAAGTTCCCCTGACGCTTAGGTCATTCATTTGCATAATGCCCCCTTTCTATACAATTGTAGCATTCAACATTGATATCCCCTTTCTTCCCCTTGAAATCACAAGCTTGGTTGTTTTATCACTACACTTGTAACAGACTCACATTCCCTTCATGGAAGTACCAGGGTGTTTCTACAAAAATTTACTAAAGCATGGATATTCATATTTTCCCTTCTTCCCGTCATTTCCATTTACACAGTGTTCAGAAGATCTCTTCTTCTCTTTCTTTTTATTAATGTTGTAAGACATAGATAATTATTTTTCTGTACTGATAGCACAAGAGACAATATCTTTATACGATAAGAAGGATTGTGATACTAATGCTTGATGGGGAAATGGTTTTAACCCATAAATGAAATGATCAATCATACTTCTTGGGTTACATATATAATCTACGACATTCCTCTCTAACCATGTAATATTAACCTCATACTTTTATACATTCTCATCATCCATTTGCCTTAGGCATAGAAATTGCCTTTCCATATCTGCTCGATGGTTAGAAGGAATGTATTTTTCTAATAAAATCTATTTAAACTACCTCCATTCCATATTTTATACTTCATCATCTTCCTTTTTGTTTTGAATCAATGACCACAATTGATCGAAATCTCCAGTGAGGCAGTAAACTGCCATTACACCATTTTCCCTTTAGCTACACCCGACGGTGTGTATTATTTTCTCTAAGAAATTTATCCATTGCCCATCTACTAATGGATTTTTACTCCCATTAAATGTTGGTGTTTGATTCCTCATTGAAGAGATCTAACATTTATCCTCTATGATATGGATCATGGTGATCTATACAGGTGATGTTATTATTCATAACCAAAGTGAATTTTCCCAGTATGGTGATAAGCTGATCAGTACTAGTTGTATCACCAGCTCTATTATAATTATTTTGAAAAGGTGGGAATTCCTTACCTGGAGTGTTTGTATTGATACAGTTTTTATTCCTTCCACTAGGTGCCATTTCTAAACATTGTCATAAACTAGGCCAGTTTTTCAATCACAATTCATAATTCCAAACATGTAAAATACCTAATGTAAATTTAATAGTTTATAGATATAATCCATAATCACAAAAATATTCTTTTAGGAGGAATATATTCATAAAACATTCATAGTGTTTTGTCAATAAAAAAAGAATAATCCTATGACTATCATTCGGGAGTGTCATAACCAATAGTGCAGTAGGGCCCGTTGTCATGCACCAGTTCCTATTCGAGTCTAGCTCAAAGTGGTGTTTTCCAGTTTTTACCCTAGGTACATCTATAGCAGAGCCGCCTCTACATGCTCGTATCTAGACAGATATGTATTTCTTGTAAAAATCAAAAATCTATACATTAACAAAATTCAAGGAATTTCTTCTATAATAATCTTCAAATCCTATATTAGGGTAATGTGCTCTAATTAGAGTTTATCTAAATCTATATTCCCAGGTTTATACTAAAATTTCTTTGATAACATCTATAATGCCCCGACCCTAGAAGCACAAATTCGGTGCATTGTTACGTATCATTGGCATGATCACAAAAGATCAAGTCTCGAAATACCGATTCGTTTAGTAGTCTTAGAAGTACTAGATACATTCCTAAGGTTTACATTACATCATAAAATGGAAAACTACAACTACATTTTTTCCATAGACAACACTAGTATCCCATAGACTATCCCTGAAGGTAATTCATAATATACTTATTCACATCCTAGGAAAAATAAAACATAAAAAGGGGTGAGCTAAGATGTTCAGTAATGATGACAATATAGAAGAAATATTCATAAATAAGAATAAACATTTATGGAAATGTATACTGCTAAAAAAATCTTTTTAAACATGAACTTTAGCATAACTTCGAAAATATAAAAATCAAATAATTCCATTTACTTATTTATGTGGATATTCTACTAGTCGAACAATCAAATGAATTATCAACATCCACTTTCATAATGATGTAATCCATAATGCCAGACTTTCATAACCCCATAGTCAAGGCCTTGGGATAGAAATAAAAAATAGATTTTGTCAAGGCCTTTTCCCAAGACACTAGTTTGTCCCATGAGACGTATCGATGCATTGAGGAGCTATATTAGGCTCCACCTGCCACTTACTAAGTTCAATGCATTCTCATATGAAAAGGATTAAACATAACATAAACATTCCTATTAAAACCGACATATGAAATGTCACTAATTTATTCATAAACCATGAATGGTATGAAATAACACATCCACATTCAAACATATCACAAAAACCCCAATACAATAAGAATGGTTTGTATCAAAATAAATAATCTTATAATAAGCTTAAAATCCATTAATGGATGTTGACATAGATGATATCAATACGCTTTTTAGAAAAATATAACTTTCTATTTTGAAATAATTTAAAATTAATATAATTATAAACTAAAATATTTATTTTGGAAATATACTTATAATCTTGTAAGTGATGCTTTGACGATGTTAAAATGGCGGAAAATAGTTGCACCCATCGTATAAGTTAAAAAACATTCTTACTTTAAATTTGTCGAAATATTCAATAGTACCTTTTTTAGAAAATGATGGAAATATTCCTTTATAAACAACTTATAAAAGTCAAACAAGTGTATAAGTGACATTAACCCATTGTATATAAAATATAAATAATTTTTTGAAATACATTTTTCAGAAAAACTTATGTTAATGATAAAGAGGTCACAATAGATAATTACGTATAAATAACCTCGGATAATGAAGAGATTGTAGAATTAACCCTTACCTTGTACATTTCCTTTGTTGAGGGTAGGTTAACCTCCTAAATAATGGTGATTAATTTGTTATTAAATTATACATGAATCATATACAATAATATAATATCATATATGATCTTTTAACATTGCTTGGTTACAAATATCTCAGTATTATCGTTGTTTAGGGTGTTAATAGATTCGTTTTCCATTAAATTATTTTTATATGATTCAGATTTTTTTTGGATGGAATGTATTTTATTCATATCCAGAATGATATAAATTCATTAAAAATAATTTTTAATCATCTAATGAAAATTATTCTTGAATGGATAGGATGGGGAATTAATCTCATCACATTCGTGGAGATGGTAATCTTTACGTACATACGAGCGATAATATCATTCGATTGATATTAAAGTAATATATAATTGGATGGTATATCATATATACAAAATAATTATCATGATATAATTTTTATTTACATCAATTAATCATCATTATTATACCCAACCAAATAATAATGTGTGGAATAACAATTACACCACGACGTGGAGACTGTAAATTGTACATACGCACGTATGGTGACATGTCATTCAATGGATGGATAGAATAATTAATATGGTAGTACCATATTTATAAATACATCATAGTATATATCAAATAATGGTGTTATTATTTTATAATGGAAACAAAAAATAAAAAGTTAGTGGAAGAAGAAAGTAACTTGAAAGAGGTGAGGAAATATTTCCCTCTTCTTCGGGTTATTCCTTCTAATTTGATCAAAAGGGCTACATAGGTTTGCTTTATGACTAAAAGAAATCCTCTAGGATAAAGTTAGGATAATTGATAGGGTATTTGGGAAGAGGATGTCCGATCCAAATGGCTTTAATGGTTTGATTTAGAGAGAAGGGGGAGTTCCCTTTTATAAGAGGGGTGAGGGGCACCTTAAGAAAAGCTATATATTATTCTATAATAAATTAATTTTCGTTTTATAATGGCTCCAAAATGAATTAATTAAAGTCTAATTTGGGGATGGGTCGATACCACTCATCCAATTTGTTTCATACTGGTTTGGGTCACTATATTCACCTTTTCTTTTAGATTTAACTCTTAGTTAAATAGTTGGACATTTACCTTATCTCTTTGTATTTTTATATTATATGGTTAATAAACTTACTATATACTTCCAAGAGAACCCCAATTGGTTCATTAATGATACAACTATCATTATAAAAGACTTTGGTTCAATCCTTATATTTTTATTAATATAATATCAATTAATAATATAATATGTTTTTAAAAACACTTTTATTTCAATTTTGACACTATTTGGTAGTCTGTTTTTTCTAAATTCATAACAGCATTATTACTTCAAAAACAATTCATCTAACAAACCCTAATATGTCATATTAACTTATAAAATTATTTTGATTCCTTAAAATTCTCATATTACATTTATTTATATATTTATAATATCAATTAGTTTAATATTTCATTAATTAGGTAATTACTACATCATCATTTTGTCATAAATAATTAAATTTTTTAATGTTTAAAAAATATAAATAAAATACCATTATGTAGGAAATATTTTTATCTTTCTAATTAATATTTATAGTCGAATTTATCTTATGTATAACCCTATATTAAAAATGTATTATTAATTAAAATTTTATTTTAACTCTTTTAACACTTCTTTAAATAAAATAATAACAAGTGTCCTAATCTAATCCATGTGGTCCAAATAGGTTCATATATTTTTCCTAAGGTTGTTTTTTGTCGAATTATACTTATTTAATATAATTAGGACATGTGTTAGGGTAATAATAATATCATTTTTACCATTAAATACCCTATTTACTTTTAACCGTGGTAAATAAAAGTAAAAAGTTAATAATCACCAAAAATTATTTACATCTAATTGAACCACATTTTTCATACTCACAAGAGCGTTAAAATTAAGTTTTATATGAATTTGAAATTTTGTCCTAGGAGGTGGACAAAAGATGGTGAAAAGTTCAATAAAATTTTTATATTTCTAAAATTATAATAAACTAACTCCAATGAATTTTATTGAAATTATATAAGTATTATGTATCTATATTGACCTAAAATAAATTTAAATAAAATCAAAAATAATTTAAAAAACAATTCAGTTTTAAACTATAAGTCAGTGGTTTTCACAATTCATAAAAAACTGAATGTTTTCAGAAAAATAAAAAATATTTACCCGAAGGTAATTTCGATATTATGAATCCAAAAATGAAGTCCATTTTGAATGATAAAATTAATAAAACTTCAAAATGTGGGTATTACTATTCATAATAGATAATTTGACTGGATGTGGTGTGTTAGAACTCGAAGATGCATACAACACACAATTTTTTATTATTCAAATAGAAGCGTATTGTGGAAGCTTGGGGTGATACATTCCCAACCTAAGGGTCCCAAAACCAACAATAATCTTGTACACAACCAATCTCATTGTTATCCTTACATGAAATAGTATACAACTACCACAACCAGAGTATAACCCACCCCTAGAAAACATTTTACATTGTATATTTTCTCGTTTACATCCATTTCAATATTCTTAAGTACTAAGAAACTATCAGG
This sequence comes from Viscum album, assembly GCA_963277665.1. NCBI lineage: Eukaryota > Viridiplantae > Streptophyta > Magnoliopsida > Santalales > Viscaceae > Viscum > Viscum album. Next base: position 1,731,661,016 of record OY728161.1, on the reverse strand, counting down.
AAAAACCAAAACTCAAAAAAATAACTGATAGAAAACCACCAAGTTGGAATTTAAGAATTCTCTCTAGTATATGTGTAAGTAAAAGAATAAAATGGGATCATGTCAGATACCTTAATGTAATGGATCCAAACCAAGCCCAAAATTACCAGCTCCACATGGCCTTAGATTCAGAAACCATCATCCTCCCAAATAGATATTCCATTTCCTTATATGTCACCACGTAATCATTTATTAGAACAAACATTCACATTAATAGAACAAATCAAGGGAGTTTTTAGATTTAGTCCACACCATTTATTAAGTCCTTTATTTCTTGTTTGGTTATCTAGGGTGATCACACAAGTGTTCATATCCCCAATGTATCCATTTAATCAACTAGGTTTACATTATTATTCTGTTTCAATGTTGTTGTCATTAAACTACTAGATTATCCATAAAACCAGTGCTTAATTATTCCATAAGAAAGGTCCACCCACACCGATTATTTATAGTTGTCAAATGCCCATACAATTTATATCATAAAATGAATATATGAAAATGCAACCATATCATCATCTTCATCACCCCTACATTATTTAAAATTATATTTATTAGATTCATTATTGTTGGTTTCATCTTTATCCTGATGGAACATCATCATACCCACCCCACATGATGCAAAAAAAGGATAGAGGATGGAAGAACCCCTAATTAGATGATTAGGGATAGATGTTTTCTCATTGTTCCAAGAACTGGGGATGGCATGACTTGTAGGAAAAGAAAACTCTAAGGATGAGTAGGAAGGTCTCCAGCATGGGTGTTCGATTTGTCTCAAGAGTATGTATTGAGGTTCACTTAGAGAAACAAAAAGGAAGAAGGAAGAGAGGATCTCAACTTAATAAGAGACTAGATCCTATAATCCAGGAGACCATTTTAAAGTACGTAAAAGTAGAATTGTGTCTTGACTATGCGTCATGGTAGATTAACATGTTTTGAATAATTATTATTTAATAAATACCCTTCTTAAAATAGTTGATATAGACAAGAGGATGGCTGTGAGTTGATATATTTCTTTTAAACGGAGAAAAAAACATGTAACATGGGAATAATTGGAAGACACTGGTGGCTAGAAAATGAGGTAAAGGGTGTAAAACTGATGAACATTCCACACATATTTGTAAGTAAAAGGTCACCAAAATCATGGGGGATTTAAAATATATTTGAAGGTCCCTAGATCACATTGAAAGGATGTAACGCCCCGACCCCAGCTACCCGGAGTCGGTGCATTACTTCGTAACATTGGCATGATCACAAAAGATCAAGTCTCGAAAGACCGATTAGTTTAGTAGCCTTGGAAACACTAGATACATTCATAAAATGTTACATTACATCACAAAGTGAAAAACTATAATAACGTAGTCTCCATAGTCCACACTTCTATCCTCTTCAGACTATCCCTGCAGGTCATTCATAAAATACTTCTTCACATCCTGGAAAACATTAAAACATTGAAAGGGGTGAGCTCATATGCTCAGTAAGGATAACGATATTGCGGAAGCTTTCATAAAAAAAATTAACAATTAAGGCAATGTATAACTAAAAAAATCCTTATTAAACTTGAACTTCAGCATAATATGGAAAAAGTAAAATCAAATAATCCCACTTACTTACTCACATGGATATTCTACTAGATTAATAATCAAATGAAAGATCAATAACCACTTTCATAATGAGGGAATGTATAATGCCGGACATTCTGAAACATTTTGTCAAGGCCTCGGCCAAGACGTCTAAAATGATTAAGGCCTCGGCCAAAACCATAAATAAAATTGGGAAAGGGCCTCGGCCAATTCCACGTTTAGTTGTCTCATGAGACCTACCGATGCTTCGAGGAGCTATAGCGGGCTCCACCCGTCACTTATTAAGTCCAATACATTCCTCATATGAACAAGTTTAAACATCTCATAAACCATAACATAATCGTATCACATAAAACATGCATAAAGGAAACATAAAATTTCCACATTTCAATCACAAGATATCAATACAACACATTGATATAATAAAAACGCTTTCAAAACCATTTTCAATACCAAAATAAAAGAAAAGTAAAACATGGTATTTATTTTTCTTTTAAAAAGAAGGTATGGCTTGTAGAGGAAGCCGAAACTCAAATAACGGTCACGACGGCGGAGAAGTCGTTGTCGCCGCATACGTACGACAAAAACATTCCCTTTTGTCGTTTAGTAAACGCTTCGTATAAAAAATATTCCTTTTGAATATACGTAAAAGTCAAAGGGTTTTATACATCGTATAAAAGAAAGTTGTGTATAAAATAAAATATGCCTCAATGAAAGGAGATTGAGACGAAGTCCCTTGCAAAGATAATTTTTAAAATAAAATAGATATATTATGTGTATTCACTATAGGTACATATAAATAATGTAAAAATAAAAAATAAGACATAATAATATCATGACATAATTTGAAAGTAGGAGATTAACCCAAAGAATGGAAGTTGGGTTAAGAAGTTCCCTTACCTCGTGTCTGACATGACTCAACCGTTCTTTAACCTCCTGAATAATAAACTAGAGTTAATATATACCTTATTAAGAACCATTTTCAATTTCATTATCCTTATTATATCACTTATTACAATGATATGAACATTATGTAATTATTTAAGTTAATAACGGTCGTTTTGTCGATCTTTGGTACTTGAGTCAACAATAAACTTCTTATAATTACAAGTTGTTTATGTGGTAGAATATACATTTTCTCTAGAATTATATTCATGATTTAGATGTCATATATATCTTATATATCCAGTATATACATTCATTTATAATATTACGTAACTTTTAGAGGTAAGAAATGAAATGCACCGTTCATGGAGACGGTAAGCCGTACGTACGCATGAACACTACTTTCATTTCAATTTCATATTTAATGGAACAAAATCATAATGATATAAATGTATAATATAATTCCAATATAATATAGTGTATAATACCATTTACTCCATCCTTTATACATCCCACATATGGCATTAACGATTCAAATCACTTTGAGGGGGCGGTAGTCCGCATTTCCTAAAATGAAATTATCGCGTTTTACCCATAATGTAAATCATAAAGTATGCCATAAATGAGAAATACAGAAGCATAAGTAAAACATAAACATATTATATATCATATATAAAAATAGTGACATCTTAATGTCCACCTTTGAAGGTGTTATATGAGTGTTGAACAATCATCGTTTCGTGAGGCAGAAATTGGCCATCCACAGAAACCGTATGTTCTTTAACCATTAGATGTAAGTGTGTGTAAGTGTAGCTCGAATCCTTATTATAACAACATCCTAGTTAATTCAGGATACTGGTGTTGTTACAAAAGAAATGAATAAAAAGAGTTTAGGGGGTTGGATAAGAAAAATAAAACAAAACAACATTAGAGAAGACATTACCTCAAAATCGGGTAACTCTTTTTGATTTGAGCCAATGGCTTCCTTGGGAAGAGTTCTGCCCAACGTTAGGCTTCTAGGAGTAATATGGGGAAGTTGGGAGAGTATTTGGGCAGAGTTTGGCCGTGCCAAATGTCTTGAAAGTGTGAATGAGGTGGGAGAGGTGGGGGCCTTTTATAAGTGGAGAGGAGGGTCTCTTTTGGAAAGATTGAAATGTTACATTATTATACAATGATTTTCTGATTATAAAGGTCCCACACAAATATAATTCGTGGATAAAGTGATAAGGGTTCGAAATCTCCTCATCCAATAGGCTTTGGACAAGTGTAAGCCTTGGATTTTTCATTATCTTCTCATTTTATTTAAATCGTTAAATAATGAGGTCATCGCTGCATCATAATGATGTCATAAATAATTTAATTTATTTAATGTATAAAAATTATAAAAAAAATACTATGATGTAGGAAATCATTTTAGCTTTCTAATGAATATTTATAGTCAAAATTTGGACTTGTGTAACCCCACATAAAAACTATTGTAGTAAAACAACTCATGTTTGTGTCAATTTAATTTTAACATTAAATAAATATATATTAATGTCATTTTCCAACTAAAGTGGATCCATGGGGTCCCCAAGTTGACCCATGGGTTTTCTTGGTCGGCCATGACTCATCCAATAGGAGTAGGACAAGTTTCATGCTCATCTCATATTATTAAAACATTATTTTTACCCTAAACTACACTAATTACCTCTAATCGCGATTAAGAACTTAAAAGTTACTATTCACCAAAAAATTATTTTTATCCCATTGAACCACATTTTACTTCTTAATGACAAACATGTATGTCGGATTTTTGAAAATAAAAACCCATAAGTGGTAGTATTTCATTTAAACGAAAAATCAGTTATTTAACTACCACTTAGTGGTTTCACTATTCATCAAAAATTGAAGTTTTTCAGAACAATGCCAAAATTTCACCCTAAGCTATAATTGATATTCCGAATTCAAAAATGATGTCTATTTTACAAAATTCAAAACATATAAGTTGAATTAATTAATTTTATAATTAATTCCCGCTGTCACAACAAATAGCGTGTTTTAAGAAACAATTTATATCAAAATATTGGCAATTGTTTATGTCCAATTTCAAAGTGAAATTAATTCTAATGAACACCATTGGATAAAATGGTAAAAATATATTCTAATTATACTTTAAAACCACTCAATAATATAACTTATCACTATAAATTATTTTGATTAAAAAAGTTGTTTCAATTATTTTTCACTATTCATAAAAATTTAGAAGTTCTCCGAAAATTACAAAAAATTCAACATAGGCTAATTTCAATATTAGGAATACAAAAATGAAGTCCATTTTGAAATATAAAATTTCTATAATTTTAAAAAGTCGTTATTACTATTCATAACGGCTACTATGATTAGTCGCGGTGTTTTAGAACTCGAAGTTGCGTACAATGCAAGCTATTGCATTATTGAATGAGAAGCGTATTGTGGAAGCTCGGGGTGTTGCATTCTCCCCTCCTTCAATAAATTGCGTCCTCGCAATTTGAAATTTTTCTTGGAAAATAAAAGGTTGAAAATAGAAAATACCTTTGTGGAAAACCCACATCGGAAATAAGGTTAATAAAATTTAGACTTAATAAGAGGGAAATGGAAATAAGAAAGTCACCACCAAATTATGATCTCGATAAGGAGAACATTGGTGGAAATTAGAGACATATAATTGGAGGAAAAACGTAAATATTTGTAGGGAGTGATTGAGGTCATCAATCACAATCAACTGTCAAATTGAGGGCCTCAATGCCTTCAATCTATGTTGATTTAAAATATCATCAGTTAAAAAAGACATAAGGTATTAGGGTAACACATTTTTTTGTTTTAATATCCCTTTACTAAAGTTTAAGAATTAATTTATTCATTGAATAACAGATAGGTATATATATATTTATGCTTGACAATTAGAGTTTCAACCTTCAACTCACCTTTCACTCAAAAAGATAATAGAACCCAAAAATATTATACTTATCCTAACTGTATAAGGTTCCAAATGTTAACACATACCATTTAGATTAGTAAAATTATTTTGTAATAACCAGGGACTTCCTGTAGGCTAGTGGTAGGAAATAAAGGCCTGTCGCACTATGATTGTGGGTTCGATTCCTACAGCTTTGTCCGACGCGACAGGTTATGCCCCACCCTGCAGGTTGTCCTTTTTCTAAAAATATAGTATTATAGTATTCTAAAAATAATCTTCAGAAATGTTTTAACCTTAAACAATACTATCCAAAGATCAACTTAATCCACTCCAACCTTTATAGTTATCCAAAATACCTCTGTCCAGACTTTCTCTAAAAGGTCTCTTAATTCCAAAATCAATTTATCAGATTCCCCAAACAAAGTAAAGTTTCTCTTTTTGTCACATACTAAAAATATAATTACCTTCATCATATTAAAACCTTACTGAAATCAACAAGTACTGCAGTACAATCCATATATATATATATATCACATTATTCTAACAACCAGAATATAATCCATTAGTCCAAAAGCACCAATACATTAATTATTCTACTTCAACTGTAGTAACAGCATAAGATTGTCCTTGATCCCTTGGCATTTTATGAGGTAAGTTTCCCTGACGCTTAGGACATTCATTTTCATAATGCCCCATTTCTCTACAATTGTAGCATTCAACATTGATAGCCTCTTTCTTTCACTTGTAATCACGCGCCTGGTGACCTTTTTCTCCACATTTATAACAAACTCCCATTCCTTTTAGGCAAGTAACAGGGTGATTCTTCCCACAATTATCACATAATGGAAAATCCTTCTTTCCCCTTTTCCCTTTATCTGTATCTTGTTCCACCGTTCTCTTCTTCTCTTGCTTTACTTTGTTGTCATAAGACTTAGAGAATTCTTTTTCTGTCTTGATAGCACACGAGACAATATCTTCGTATGATGAGAAGGTTTGTGATACTAAAGATCGACGAAGAAATGGTTTTAACCCATCAAAGAAACGATCAATCTTACTTCTTGGGTTACGTATATAATCGGCAACATAACTCGCTAACCTTGTAAAGTTGGCCTCATACTTTGCGACATTCTCATCCTACTTTTGTCTCAGACTCAAAAATTGCCTTTCCATATCTGCTCTATGGTCATGAGGAAAGCATTTTTCTAAGAAAAGATCTTTGAACTCCCTCCATTCCATATTCGATATGTCATCATCATCCTTTGTTTTTTGAATCAATGACCACCATTGATCAGCATCTCCAGTTAGGCGGTAAACTACCATGATAACCTTTTCCCTTTCACTACTCCCCAAGGCGTGGAATATTTTCTCTAAGGAGTTTATCCATTGCTCAGATACTAATGGATTTGTACCCCCATTAAATGTTGGTGGTTGTTGTCTCATGAAGCGGTCTAACATTGATCCTCCACGTTGCGGATCAGGGTGCTCCATATGAGTAAGGTTATTATCCATAACCTGAGTGAATTGTCCCAGTATGGTAATAAGTTGATCAGCACCAGTTGTATCTCCAGCTCCACAATAATTATCTTGAGCAGGAGGGAAATCCCTACACGGAGTGCGTTCATTGATACGGTTTCCATTCCTTCCACTAGGCGCCATTTCTAAACAATGGCATAAACTATATTAGTTTATAAATCAAAATACATAATTCCATACTTGTAAGATACTTAACATAAATTGAAATATTTATGGATATAATCCATAATCATTAAAATGTTTTCTTTGAGGAAGTAGGTACTCATAACCCTTCATAGTGGTTTGTAAAGAAAACGAGAATTATCCTAAGCATATCCCACAAGAGTGTCGTAACCAAGAGTGCAGCAAGGCCCGTTGTCGTGCACTAGTTCCCGTTCGAGTCTAGCTCAAAGCGGTGTTTTCGGGTTTTACCCCTAGGTACATTTGTGCCAGAGCCACCTCTACTTGCTCGTATCCAGACAGGGACGTATTTCTCGGAAAACTCACAAAATCTCTATAATACCAAAATTATAGGAAGTTCTTCTACACTAATCCTTAAATTCTATCTTCGGGCTATGTGCTCTAATCAGAGTTTATCTAAATCTAGCTTCCAAGGTTAGTACTAAACTGCCTCTGATACCAACTGTAACGCCCCGACCCCAGCTACCCGGAGTCGGTGCATTACTTCGTAACATTGGCATGATCACAAAAGATCAAGTCTCCAAAGACCGATTAGTTTAGAAGCCTTGGAAACACTAGATACATTCATAAAATGTTACATTACATCACAAAATGAAAAACTATAATAACATAGTCTCCATAGTCCACACTTCTATCCTCTTCGGACTATCCCTGCAGGTCATTCATAAAATACTTCTTCACATCTTGGAAAACATTAAAACATTGAAAGGGGTGAGCTCAGATGCTCAGAAAGGATAACGATATTGCGGAAGCTTTCATAAATAAAAATTAACAATTAACGCAATGTATGACTAAAAAAGTCTTATTAAACTTGAACTTCATCATAATATGGAAACCGTAAATCAAATAATTCCACTTACTTACTCTCATGGATATTCTACTAGATGAATAATCACATGAAAGATCAATAACCACTTTCATAATGAGGGAATGTATAATGCCGGACATTCTGAAACATTTTATCAAGGCCTCGGCCAAGACGTCTAAAATGATTAAGGCCTCGGCCAAAACCATAAATCAAATTGGGAAAGGGCCTCGGCCAATTCCACGTCTAGTTGTCTCATGAGACCTACCGATGCATCGAGGAGCTATAGCGGGCTCCACCCGTCACTTATTAAGTCCAATACATTCCTCATATGAACAAGTTTAAACATCTCATAAACCATAACATAATCGTATCATATAAAACATGCATAAAGGAAACATAAAATTTCCACATTTAAATCACAAGATATCAATAAAACACATTAATATAATAAAAACGCTTTCAAAACCGTTTTCAATACCAAAATAAAAGAAAAGTAAAACATGGTATTTATTTTTCTTTTAAAAAGAAGGTATGGCTTGTAGAGGAAGCCAAAACTCAAATAACGGTCACGACGGCGGAGAAGTCGTTGTTGCCGCATACGTACGACAAAAACATTCCCTTTTGTCATTTAGTAAACGCTTCGTATAAAAAATATTCTTTTTGAATAAACGTAAAAGTCAAAGGGTTTTATACATCGTATAAAAGAAAGTTGTGTATAAAATAAAATATGCCTCAATGAAAGGAGATTGAGACGAAGTCCCTTACAAAGATCATTTTTAAAATAAAATAGATATATTATGTGTATTCACTATAGGTACACATAATGAAAGTAAAAATACAAAATAAGACATAATAATATCATGACATAATTTGAAAGTAGGAGATTAACCCAAAGAATGGATGTTGGGTTAAGAAGTTCCATTTCCTCATGTCTGACTTGACTCAACCGTTCTTTAACCTCCTGAATAATAAACTAGAGTTAATATATACCTTATTAATAACCATTTTAAATTTCATTATCCTTATTATATCACTTATTACAATGATATGAACATTATGTAATTATTTAAGTTAATAACGGTCGTTTTGTCGATCTTTGGTACTTGAGTCAACAATAAACTTCTTATAATTACAAGTTGTTTATGTGGTAGAATATCCATTGTCTCTAGAATTATATTCATGATTTAGATGTCATATATATCTTATATATCCAGTATATACATTCATTTATAATATTACGTAACATTTAGAGGTAAGAAATGAAATGCAACGTTCATGGAGACGGTAAGCCGTACGTACGCATGAACGCTACTTTCATTTAAATTTCATATTTAATGGAACAAAATTATAATGATATAAATGTATAATATAATTCCAGTATAATATAGTTTATAATACCATTTACTCCATCTTTTATTCATCCCACATATGGCATTAACGATTCAAATCACTTTGAGGGGGCGGTAGTCCGCACTTCCTAAAATGAAATTATCGCGTTTTACCCATAATGGAAATCATAAAGTATGCCATAAATGAGAAATAAAGAAGCATAAGTAAAAAATAAACATATTATATATCATATATAAAATAGTTACATCTTAATGGCCACCTTTGAAGGTGTTATATGTGTGTTGAACAATCATCGTTTCGTGAGGCAGAAATTCTCCATCCACAGAAACCGTATGTTCTTTAATCATTAGATGTAGGTGTGTGTAAGTGTAGCTAGAATCCGTCTTATAACAACATCCTAGTATATTGAGGATACTGGTGTTGTTACAAAAGAAATTAATAAAAAGAGTTTATGGGATTGGAGAAGAAAAATAAAACAAAACAACATTAGAGAAGACATTACCTCAAAATCGGGTAACTCTTTTTGATTTGAGCCAAATACTTCCTTGGGAAGAGTTCTGCCCAAATTTAGGCTTCTAGGCGTAACAGGGGGAAGTTGGGAGAGTATTTGGGAAGAGGTTGGCCGATCCAAATGTCTTGAAAGTGTGAATGAGGTGGGAGAGGTGGGGGCCTTTTTTAAGTGGAGAGGAGGGGCTCTTTTGGAAAGATTGAAATGTTACATTATTATACAATGCTTTTCAGATTATAAAGGTCCCAAACTTATATAATTCGTGGCTAAGGTGATAAGGGTTTTAAATCTCCTCATCCAATAGGCATTGGACAAGTTTATGACTTGGATTTTTCATTATCTTCTCATTTTATTTAAATCGTTAAATAATGAGGTCATCGCTGCATCATAATGATGTCATAAATAATTTAATTTATTTAATGTCTAAAAATTATAAAAAAAATACTATGATGTAGGAAATATTTTTATCTTTCTAATGAATATTTATAGTCAAAATTTGGACTTGTGTAACACCACTTAAAAACTGTTGTAGTAAAACAACTCATGATTGTGTCAATTTAATTTTAACATTAAATAAATATATATTAATGTCATTTTCCAACTAAAGTGGCTCCATGGGGTCCCCAAGTTGACCCATGGGTTGTCTTGGTCGTCCATGACTCATCCAATAGGAGTAGGACAAGTTTCATTCTCATCTCATATTATTAAAACATTATTTTTACCTTAAACTACACTAATTACCTCTAATCGCGATTAAGAACTTAAAAGTTACTATTCACCAAAAAACTATTTTGATCACATTGAACCACATTTTACTTCTTAATGAAAACCATGTATGTCGGATTTTTGAAAATCAAAACACAGAAGTGGTAGTATTTTATTTAAACGAAAAATCAGTTATTTAACTACCACTTAGTGGTTTCACTATTCATCAAAATTGGAGTTTTTCAGAACAATGCCAAAATTTCACCCTAAGCTATATTTGATATTCCGAATTCAAAAATGATATCTATTTTACAAAATTACAAACATATAAGTTGCATTAATTAATTTTATAATTAATTCCTGCTGTCACAACAAATAGCTTGTTTTAAGAAACAATTTATATCAAAAGATTGGCAATTGTTTATGTCCAATTTCAAAGTGAAATTAATTCTAATAAACACCATTGGATAAAATGGTAAAAATATATTCTAATTATACTTTAAAACCACTCAATAATATAACTTATCACTATTTATTATTTTTATTAAAAAAGTTGTTTTAATTATTTTTCACTATTCATAAAAATTTAGAAGTTCTCAGAAAATTACAAAAAATTCAACATAGGATAATTTCAATATTAGGAATACAAAAATGAAGTCCATTTTGAAATATAAAATTTCTATAATTTTAAAAAGTTGTTATTACTATTCATAACGGCTACTATGATTAGTCGCGGTGTTTTAGAACTCCAAGTTGCGTACAATGCAAGCTATTGCATTATTGAATGAGAAGCATATTGTGGAATCTCGGGTTGTTACAAAGGGGAATTAATTTAATTTTACACAAATAGAGGTGTTAATGGAGAAATAAATTAATGTGTGAGAGAAGTTAGAAATGACACACTGATGGGTGGGGAACCGACACCCTCACACTATTGCCATGAAATTGATACCGATTGGTGCCACTGATTTCTATTAGTTCCACAGATTCCTGATCAGTGCCACTTATGCCCATCAGTTCCACTGTTCTTTCGATCCTTAAATTTGTAAATCTCTCTAGTGAGTCACCGATGGTCCCTAGGTTACATAAAACGTCATCATTTTGCAATGCAATGGAATAGGAGTGTCTGGGCCATTACATTTGAGTTTTAACTACAACTATTTCTCCAGGGATTCATATACATATTAGTCTATCTACTATATTTGGCTGCCAGGTTTGTCATTTTTTGAATAAATCCACCAAAATTTGGATTTAATATCCCAATGAAGTTTTTATTCATGGGGTTTCAACTATGAATAACACATTCATGCATAATAATCACAATTTTAATTCATCATTGATAATTTTTTCTGATTAATTTAATGAAATAAAATAATATATTTACAAAATTTCATGGTATGATATTTGGAATGGCTTCCCAGAAACGGTGATAATTTTATTCAAATGCTTTTCCTACGGTGTGATAAAAAAATTTAAGTTAAAATTTATTATAGTTGTCATACTAGGTTTTATCTATGTAAGATATGATAATAATCCCATTTGTCAATAAAAATTAAGGAAATAAGTATATGGTGTTTTTGAAATTGTTTGATTTTTAAAAAAAATAAGGAAATTAAAATGATGTTCAGACAAAAGATTACGAATATGTTATATTATCCCTAGACTTTTACACATTTAATTAATTGATTTTATCCGTAGTAAATAATCACATTAAAAGCCAATGATCTTAATGTCTAGTATCGTGGAAGACTAGGTACATAGAACTGATAACATGATACAAAATATAACATTTATTTATTTAGTCTTCACAAAGATCCCTTAAGATCCATTTCTCTCTGACATTTTTATTGCATAACGTTGGGATAACATGAAAAAAGGGATGAGCTAAAAAGATGAGAAAATGAACTAACATTATAATATAGCTTTAGTACATGGGTCAGTAAGCCTACCATACTGATTTAAAAAGTCATGTAACATTTGAAATCATAATTTATAAAAATGGGATCATTGAAAAGGGCTTTTCTAAAAAAGAGAAAAAAATGAAACATAAATTTCCAAGATATAATCCTCCAGTCACATAGATAAGCACAATTCCTGGTTAACCACCATGATCGTTTATCATTGTACCACAAGTTAAGGCTAATAGTCAAGAATTTTTCACATAGTATCACAAGTCAGGGCATACCGCCATGACAGTTGTAGATAATATATCATGAGACTCAACATTTCCCATGGAATTGAATTTCTATGTTGGTGCACACAAATTATCATTTTCATGAATATGATTTCCATATAATGAATCATTCAAAATGCATTATAAATAAACATAAGGGTACCCATGGAATGAAATGGGTATCATAATCTTGTCACAGTGCATAATGAAATGCCGTATCATTAAAGTATATTTAAAGGAATGTAATTAAAAAATAAATTGACATTCAGAAGAGAAAATAATCACATATCATGGTATGTGATTTCAAATAAATGTCACAACATGTAAAAAGATAATTTTAAGAAATTGTAGCATTGAAACATTTTACTGTTAATTTAAGGAAAATTCTAATGAGTATGTTAAATAGAAAAGGGAAAAATTTATTATACGAAACCATAAGTGAAACAATAATGTAATGATAATAAAAATATTGGTTTTATAAATATTATGGGGGTTTAAAATTGATTATAGAGTGTTCTTGAATTTGAGTAATATTTCTAGAAGTTCCCATAAAATAGTGTTTCTTATCAATATATATTTAGGAGCGAATCACATAAAAGCATGTATATACCCCAAAAGGGAATTATTAGGTGTCTTGATTCATGATTATTTACATATAATCTGAAATTAGAATATGTACATAAATAGAATATAGGATTTCATATTAGTAACAAGAGAGTATAAATAACACGAAGGAATAATGTAGGTTCGGGTAGAATCCCATGTCTTATATAATATGGTGTTCTCCATAGGATATTAATTTCCATAATAATACATTTATGTTAATTAATTAATTTTTACTGATCCTATATTACATTTAATTGATTTAGTGTAACCTTTTTGAGTTCATTAATAACATTTTCGATTGTTTATGAGGTTCAATTTCACTGTTTGGGCTAATTTTTTTCATGATCAATTTACTTATAACTACAAACAGATAATAATAAAAAATGAGTATGGTTGTCTAGAATAAGATAAAATTTTATTTTTGAACATCTATTACATTACATGTTTTTAAATTTCATTTGGTTACTCGTAGTGAAGATGAATCATTACATAAAACCATTTTCATAACCTTTTGGGTTAATCGGTGGGTTTTCACCGCAATAGTCACATTTTGTATTATAGATAAAAAAATTTGTTAATAACGATTCTAGAACCATAGATTAGAAATAATAAATATATTAATGTCCGGTTCAACCATAATAATGGTTTTATGACCATAATTGAAGTGAGTAATGGAAATTGAAAACCAATCGTCCTTGAATATGGTAAATTGACAAATCTCGGATAGTGTTTTTACTACTAGAATAAAATAAGGGAAAAGGACTGCTGAATTTAACTTATTGAATTATCATAACCAAAATACAGTACATATAAGGTTGTAAAGTTTTCATAACACATGAATTTGTTGAGGTAATAATTGAGAAGAAAAAAAATTAACTATAAAAGAAAGTAAAATAATTTAAAAGATGAATTTAGCTCTTAAATTAATCATACTTGAGAGCCTCTTAAGTTTATATGATTTGGTATTTTGAAGAGACAAAGTTATTTTTGACATGGGGAAGCAGGTAGTAGCATAAGCTCACTAACTTCATCCCAACATGCTAGTGTTCAGCACCTTTTCCCATAATGGTCATTAAATGGTTCCATTAAGTTATAGGAGTGGAAACTATAATTTTAAGAGAATTAGTCCAGTGGAAGATGTTGGTAACACCATTATTTTATGTTTATAAAACACACTCTCATAATTTCTACTAGTGTATGAATAGTTTACATAGATTTTCCATCAGTTTGAAGATGATAGGCCATACTGATGATCAATTTGGTGTTTAGAGAATGTTTGAGATTTTATATAACTCTAGTGAGAATATCAGATCTCTATCAGATACAATAGATAGTGGTACTCCATAAATTTTTACCACACATTTTTTACATATCCGTGAATGTTGATCCATTGTAAAGTCCACTAAAATTGAGATAAAGTGAACAATCTTTGTACGATGATCCATAATGTCCAATATAAAATTATTTCTTCTATATGTCCTTAGTGTAACAGCCCAAAATGATAAAGGGTTAAATGACTAAATGATATGACTCATGTCAACAAGGTGCACCTTCATTTTCAGGAGCCTGCCTGATTAGAACTCCACATTTAAGCGTGCTTGGCCTGGAGTAGTGATCAGGATGGGTGACCGTCTGGGAAGTTTTCCAGGGTGTGTGTCAGTGAGGACCAAGCACACTGGAAATGACATGTGTTGGCCTGTGGGGACTGTCATTAGTCATATGACCTGTTCAGGCATGTGGGTGGACCCTGGGGTGGGCCCCACGTGTCTCTGGGGCAACTGGTGGTACCTCGTGGGTCAGGACCCGACGACCATGTTAAGGCGGGGTGGCTGTGATGTCACTGGGGCCCGGTTGTCACATTTGGTATCAGAGGTGGTACCCACCCTTAAGTGTAGCGCACTGCCTGGGATGAGATGTAGGGCCCACAATTAGGGTTTTGTGCCCTAAAGGGGGCGTGATTGTAACATCCACAAATGATAAAGGGTTAAATGATTAAATGATATGACTTATGTCAACAAGGTGTACCTTCCTTTTAAGGAGCCTGCCTGATTAGAACTCCACATTTAAGTGTGCTTAGCCTGGAGTAGTGATCAGGATGGGTGACCTTCTGGGAAGTTTTCCAGGGTGTGTGAGAGTGAGGACAAAGCACACTAGAAAGGACATGTGTTGGCCTGTGGGGACTGTCATTAGTCAGATGACCCGTTCGGGCATGTGGGTGGACCCTGGGATGGGCCCCACATGTCTGCGGGGCAACTGGGGGTATCGGGTAGGTCAGGACCCGACGACCATGTTAAGGCAGGGTGTCTATGCTATCACCGGGACCCCGTTGTCACACATAGATATTCAGTGACAAATACCATGGTGATGTTCTCCAATATATATGTAGGTATGGGTAGTGTTTGCATCATCCCCTTAGTCTTTTTCCATTCAACCATCAATTTCTATCTTTCTAGGAACTTTGATGTATACACAGCAAATCTCTTTCTTCATATTGTCCCACAAAAAGTTCCCTTGGAGATCTCGATAAATCGTTCTGCTCCCTTGGTGAATAGAGATGTTTGAGCGGTGTCCATTAAAAAAATCTACTTTTTTTCTCTGGATTAAACTTTACACATAATCATGACCCAAATCATAAAACTCATTCCTGATCAATCTTGAACTCAAAATATTTCCCATTTGGAATGAATTCCACTCTTTTAAGAATTTCCACATCTTTTATTTGATTATCCTTTATTTTCTCAGTGTGGGATGGTTGGGAAATAATTTGTTAAAGGATTGATGATTTTTATTCTTTAATTATTCCCATTTTCATCCTAAAAAAATTGATGATGGTTGAATACTTTTCAATTATAATCAGTGATAAGGATATAGGATCCTTTCTACTTAGAGCATCTCCCACTATTTTTCCTTACTGGGATATTAGGGGATTGATTAGTCACAATACCTGATAATCGTAAACAATATTCAATGGAACATATTAATTTATTTTTGTGTAAATATAAATTTTAGACTCTAGTGATCAATATATATATCACACTTCTTCCCATATAGATAATGCTGAAAAATTTTCAACACTAAGATAACAAATTTGTACTCCAAATCATGCATAGAATAGTTTTGCTCATGGATTTACGAATACAATGAGGTTTAGGATATAATATTATAATTTTTCATCATGACCCAACCATGTAACTTCATTTAAGCCTTGCTATATACCATATATAATTATATATCTTTTGGGAGTGCGATTATTGGTACAGTGATTAGTATTTTTCCAACACCTTTAAGTAGACTTTTTATTGTTGCGTCCAAACAAACTTCACACCCTGATGTGTTATCATGGTTCATTGGTTAGTATATCATGATATGTTCTTCAAAAACCATCGATAATACCCTTCTAGTACAAAAAATTTGCGGATCTCTGTTATATATGTTGGGAGGGGGAAAACATCAATTTCTTATTTTTTGGAAGGGTACATAGATATCCCTTTTTTAGTGATAAAACACCGTACTAAAACCCATACATGATAAAATGATTCTAAAAGAGATTCCTCTTCTTCATTATATTGGTAAATAATTAGAGGATGCTTTAGGATGTAATGATTCAGTTATATTTCTCGATAGTTGATGTTATCATTGTATAATGATATCTGATCCCTGATGAAGATAACCTCAAACCTTTTAAATTAAGTGTGATGATATTTTCTAGAAGGTTCAATACAAAATCATTTACCCAAAAGAGTTATAATCCATGAATTCAAAAACTTCCCCATTCACTGTTCTCACAGATAACATAACCAATAAATTTCGAGGAGGGTTTTGAATAGATATACCAAACCTAAATGATATAAAAGAATTAATATAACCAGAATCAGATAATATGTTATCTATTATTGATGTAATAAATAGAAACCCTATCACCGACTAATTTTATAACACCACCTCAATAGTATAGTATTCATAATCAGTTCCTTGATTCCTTGGAGGATTTTGTTGATTTCCTTTGATAACCCTTGGCTTGGGGTAATTGTTCACATAATGCCCATGATCATTGATGTTGTAACACTACAATGCTATATGATTGTTTATATGATCCTTTATTTCTTCTTCAATATTATCAGGATTCATCATATCCCATCAGCAGTTTTTAGCTAGATGACCCATTCTTCCGCATTTGAAGAAATTCTGGGTTCCTTTTATATAGTTCCAAGGCAGATTTTTCCAACATTTTTGACATGTGTGATGTAAAAAATCATTTCCATCATGGGATTTATTTTCTAAAACAACCATATTAAACTCCATATTACACTCTTTTCACTAGGTCCACGAGTTCACTAGGAGTCCCCGATATCCATTTCAACCATAAGGGAGCAACAAACAATATCCTCATAACATTCAAAGGCATGAATCACCAAGGATTATTATATACACAACATTATTGTTCTAAAGAAGAAATGCACCTTGATTACATTATACATGACTAATCCAAAGGTTTATCTCGAATTCCTTGTGATGTTTGTCACATACACCCTAATGAAATCATCTTCATTCTTCTTCCATTCAAGGAACTCTCTTTTTATCTTGAGGTAGATGGATCATGGAAATTATTTATTGAAATAAATTTCCTTGAATTCCTCCTAATTCATGGAATAAATTTTATCATAAGACATCATATTCTTTATCAGTTCCCACCACTGATCCTCTTCCCCATTAAAACGATATAATACCAGTATGACTAGTTATTATTTTGGGCACTAAATGAAAGAGATTATATTTTCAATGGATTTATTCCAGTGTTCTTCTAAGTGGGGATAAGAAAATATACTAAACATCAGTTTCCCATTCTGGATGATGGATTAAATGGAAACATGATCATTCATTGTGGGAGGGGGTTATTCCACATTATTAATGTATTTATTCATAACATGATATAGCTGAGAAAGTACTATCACGATGTTCTGAGAACCCATTCCGATCATATTTTCAAAATCAGTGACGAAATATTCCCATTACATATCACATTGATTGTTGTAAAAAGTTCTTATATTTCCATCTATTAACAATGAAAGAAAAAGTAAAATTTTGGGGCATGAATATTTTTCTAATATTCATTAAAACAAAACCATTAACATAAAAGGATATACTTGTAATGAGTATGTATATCCTAACATTGGATTAAATAGGTTTAAATATAGGTTATCCATGATATATTTCTCTTATTATATTATGATGGGATTTTCTTCTTATTCAATTAATAATGGTTTTCATCATGCTCATTAATTTAACAAAGCATATCCCTCGAGAGTTTCAAACCAAGAGGGAAGAATGGACCATTTTTATGCTCTAGTTACCGTTCGAGTCTTGCTCAAAGCACTACATTGAGGTTTTACCCTTAGATACATTTATTTCTGAGCCACCTCTACCTATTTTTATTCGGAATGGAATGTATTTTTGTGACAAAAAACTCACTCTATACTTACCAAAATTTAGGGTTGTTTTATAATACATAGTATCATCTTTAAGGTTCTTACAAAAGTGCATTGTTCCTATTCTCAAAAAACAACGTGATTATCCTCTAATAACAACTATAGTGACGCTAATCTTTTAAACATTTCATTACATGGTTTTATTCATATTGAAGCATCATATTACCAGAAAAGGATAATAATGTCTAGTGTCTTGGAGGACAAGGTACATAAAACTAAAAACATGGGACTAAATATATCACTTCTTTATTTAGTATTCATAATGATCCCTTAACTTCTATTGTTATCTTTCATCATCATAAGATAACCTAGGGATAACATGAACAATTGGATGCTATAAAAAGAACAGTAATTGAATAAAAATAATAATAAATCTTTAAAAGATGTGAAAATAGGCATAACATTATGGCATAAATCTAATGGAGCATATGGTGTCATTACATATAATAATGGGATCATATAAGCATGAATTCATTGAATTTTGGATGAATCATAAATAATGAATTTAGAACGAGTCAAGGATCATTGCACATAGAGGATCACAAGTCATGGTTAACCCCCTAGACTATTGCACATGGTAGCACAAATTATTGACAACTTCTATGAACATTGTACAATGTATCACAAGTCAAGGAAAACTCCCAAGAACATTACACATAATGTATCATGAGACTCAACGTTAACCAATTCATTACAATGCTATCTTGGCGCACCAATCATAACACATTCATAAATATTCCTTCCACATAAATAATAATACATAAGCAATCAAACATAAACATAAGGGTACCCATGGAAAGAATTGGGTATCATAATCATGTCATAATGCAAAATGGATGTGCATATCATGAAAGTTTCAATGAAAAAAAGAATTAAAACATAATTTGATATTAATTTGGTAAAATATTAATATATTAAGGTATGTGATGTCAAACATATGGGACCACTTTTATGAAGGGTATTTTAAGTATTTTTAACATTAAAATATTTTAGTATGGTTTGATGGATAATACTAAAGAGAATTTTAAATAAAAATGGGATAATCATTTATATAAAACAATAAGTGAAAGGTAACAGTTTTAATACTATGAAGCATGGTTTTATAAAATTAATGGTGTCTTAAAATATATTATTGAGTGCTCCTGAAATTGAGTAAGAATTTGGGATGTTCCCTTAAAACTGATTTTCTTATCAGGAAGTATTGAGGATGGAATAACATAAAGGCTTGTATATCTTTAAAATGGAATGATTAATGTATATTTATTAATGAGTTTTATGATATAATTTTTTTTGAATTTGTACACAAACAGAATATATGATATCATATTAGTAAAAAGAGTGTAAGAATAATGATAATCAATAATTGAGGTTTGGGTATAATCACACACCTTAACACTGATGAAGTTATCCACTTGATATTAATGAAATGAATAATCAAATTATGTTAATTAATAAATAAATAAATGAATTATTTTATATTTAATGGATTCGTTATATTTATTTGGTGTTTATTTATATCATTTTTTATTGGTAATGAGGTTCTATTAATTTTTCCAGGTTATTTTGTTTCATCATCAGTTTATATTTTTACGTGAACACATAATCATGTAAAATGAGGATGGTTGTCTAAAATTAAAATTATATATTATTATTTAAAATCCAGAAGGTTACATGGTTATAAATTTAAATTTTTTTACTTGGATTTAAGATGAATAATTAAGTAAAACATTAGTGATATGCTTTTCGGTAAATTGATGATTCTTGACCAAAATGAACACATTTTGTTTTAAAAATCAAAACCATCTGTACGAAAGATTCCTAATTCATAGATTATATATAATACATATATTTATAGTTTATTTCAACCATTTTAATGGTTTCATGAAAATAATTGAAGACTATAATAGAAATTTAAAACCCATCGTCCTTCAGCGTGGAAAATTAACAAATCTTTGTTTTTTTTACTACTAGTATAAACAAAGGGTAATGGAGAAATGATAATAAATTAATAAAATGACATTAAAAATAAATAAATAAAAGATATTTTAGGTTTTATAACACTTTATAGAGGAGAGTTATGGATATAAAATAAAACAACAGAACTTGAAATCAAAATAAAGGAATTGAAAATAATAATTTACCTTTTAAATTAATCATTTTTGAGAACATGTTAAGGGGAGAGGATTTGGACTTTTCAAGACATCAAAGGCATCTGGATGTGGGTTAGTATATTAGGGAGAGTGTTTAGTTAATTTAATCAAGGATCATGTCTTTATTGGACTGATGATAGAAGGGAGTGTCGTTGGGTTTTATATTAGAGGGGAGGGTGGTTTCCTTAATATTTTAATCATCAGTTTGTTATTTCCCCATTACACAAACAATAGTGATGATTCAATGACAAAAAATAGTAATATGTTCATTTTATTTTTAACACATGGCCATTTACATAATCCATGACTCAAGAATGATGCAAAAAAGTAGGTTTTAGCTCTTATAACCATTGTCATATTTTACTATTCAAAAAATTCAAGTATTTCTGAATAATGAAAAAACATCCCCCAATCCATTTTTTTAGGTATAGAATCCAAAAAATAAATATACTTATTTTAAAATAATTTTAAATATATAGGAAATCAAATTTGTAAATGAAATCATCTTTTACTTGAAAAACTAGATATTTTAAAATTATAAACTGTTTTATAATACATTGAAAATTTATCTAATGTTAAATAAAATTATCCTCTAAAAATTAGGCATTTAACCAATAATTTTTTAAACCATTTAATGAAAATAAATTTTATTTTTTAAAATTATTAAATTATATGTAAATTTTTTATTAAATATTGATGACTTATAAAAATAAAAACACCATCATTGTGTCAATTATGGATAAATTATATTTATACTTCTATTTATAACGTTACAATTTACATGTCAAATTTACTATTAATAAATGTCATATTACTATTAATATGGGTCCCATTAATATTCATACGGGTTGGTTACTATTCACTCAAATTAATTTAGTGTTCTCAGACTCTAAACATCTTATTGATCACAACTTTTTATGTTAGATTTTTGAAATTCAAATCACAGAATTGAAATATAATATTTTAAAATTTCACATAAAACATTTTAGTTCATTGTGTTGTGATTTTATGGGATTATATGAATTAATTATAAGAATGGAATTTTCATATTTTAAACATTGGGTCAGTAAATAGAGTGATGGAAATAGGGTAGGATGACCCGTATCAATGTCATTGTGGTCATAAAAATCATTCCCCCTATATTCTTATTGAAATATTAATGAATGAATCCAAGATAATGTTTTCAATCACCCATTGTTGAATGAAGTGATTCAAACCCCTTATCAATCAATATAAATTCAGAAACTATTACAAAATAATTAAGGAAATTGAAGATCTAAATTTTTTTCTAATTTCAAATCTAGGAACAATTCACTTATTCCTCACACTTGTGAATGATCTCAAGACTTTGGCCACTTAAAACAATCTTCTTGATCCAGACAAACATGTGTGGATTGAGCAAGTTCAACGATATTCAACCAAAGATATAAAAAATTAATATCACCAAATCACAAAATACAATTTCCTTATATGAATTGGGTTCCACTGATAAAATACATCATTCAAATTAAAAATATAGTTTTATATGGAAGCATAAGACTTTGACATTTTAAATGGAAAACCCCCCTTCCCCGACCACTCAAACTATTTATTCCTCCAGGTTGAGGCTAATATTGTTGAGTTGGGAAGAGGAGATAATTGTGATATCAAGAAAAGTGAATAGAAAATTAAAAGAACTTAATGGTTCCAATCCTCCAAAACATCCCCTCTTCATCCAAGATTAACACATTTGAATGGTTGTGGGAAAACATATTTATAAGGTTGAGGAGTGTAAAATATTCCAACCATATTAATTCCTAAGAATATATAAAATGATTTGTAAAAGTAAATAGCGTAATATTGGGACATTATCTTACTAAATGTTTATTATTTATCTTTATACATTCTACATCCAAATCAATGACATTAAGGACATGATTATAAAAAGGTATGAAAGAATTAATTAGAATATAATTTATACCTAAGGATACGACTCAACTCCCTCTAATTTAGTGCACATAATTGGTATATCAATGAAAACATTTATTCATGAAATTTAAGGTGTATATGACTTTCATGATCCTTTTTCTAATAACTATATAAAAACTTCCATATGATCTTTATAGACTGAGATATTTATCTATTACTGAGGTGGTTTCCATTCAATCAGCCGGAAATATTTATCCACGTGATTGTTTTTTCTTGGATGGTGTGTTGAAAATTGTATATTGGTGTTGAATATAATATGGAATCCCCTGAAAAAAATTATGACAAAAAAATGAATTACCTAAAATAAATCAAAATTGTAAATGTTATTTCCCAAAAATAGAAGCTCCAGAAAACATCCAATTTTCCTAAATTAAGGATTTTTTAAAATGAAGCCAAATATTCATAAAAATACATAATTAATAAAAAATAAAGACATATAGATTAATTATAAAGGATTAAATAATTAAAAAAATATGAAAACCAATGAAAAAATTAAAAATATCAAACACTCATTGATCACTGTGTGTGGAAAAAACATTACACAACCCACTTATTCTCATTCCAAAATATGTAAAATACATGAACTATTATTCCATGTTTTACAAATTTAAACTTGTAAAAATCCATAAAGTCTACGATATATGAATATTAACATCATAGCCTAAGATCCTCAACACATGAAATAAAATTGAATTCATTCCCAATTTGGTGAACATAAGACACCTAATATAATAATGGTGAGATGACCAAAACCAACTTTCCCACCACACAAAATTAAACTATTTCATTACCCAAATTGTTGAACATAATATTCCTCGGGTGATTTATTTAAAATATTTTCAACTAATTGTAGTATGATACAGAACATTATGGTACAATTATATCTCACCAGATAATATGTTGTTCTATATCCCTCTCCAATGGACTCCTAATGTGCCACACTACATAACTATTTATCGGATGATTCCCAACATGGATGGATATATAGTGAACTGAAGATATTTTCTCTTTAGGCCAATCTGCATGTTTTATTTTTCCTAGAATATTTCTTATAACTAAAATTGAACTCATAATGGTATCATTAAATGCGATAGAAAAGATACCATTGATATTTTCTGTCACGACCCGTCCTCGGGGCCCGTGCCGTGACTACCCCATGCCCGCCTTCCATAGGCCAGGGGCTGGCGACTAGCACCAAGGCGTAAATATCGATAAATAGGGAAGGCATTGCCTTTGTAAAGTAAAAAACCACCACATAGTAAGCAAGAGGAAAGAGTAAACACTAAATAAAACTGAAATAAACTGTGATGAAAGTAAAAAGGGTCCAGAAATACAAGCCCAACTGTAAAGTACAACTAAAATGGGAAAATAGCAACTAAAAAGAAAAGCCACAGCATCGAGCCGTCCTCTGGCAGTCCCACCTGAAGGGTGAGAACAGATAGCCTCCACAGCTCCTCGGTCCAGCCATCTGCTCCGAGTACACCCCGCCCAGTGGTCCACCTCCACGTACCATCCTGCTCCGCCAACCTCAACCACGATCAGCGTTGTCCGTCATCTGCAACCAACACAACGAAGTGCGGGCATAGCCCGTGCAGGGTTGAGTATAAGCTACTTAGTAGGGACCCTGAGACCCCCGAATGTCTCCCGAAATCTACAATGGATAAACCACGAAGTAAAGATAACAATCACGAAGTAACAACCGACACTTCTTAGGTATATGCCCATACATATACCTAAGTCATCAATTCTCGTTCGGCTCCAACACCCGAGCCCAAGCACAACCCAGTCCACACAGGAGAGAAAAACGTAAACCCACACAGGATAGCACAACAAAATCCACGAAGGAGAGAAAAAGTAATCCACATTGGATAGCTCAACACAATCCACAAAGGATAGTAAACAGTAAATCCACACAGGATAGCTCAACACAATACACAAAGGAGAGTAACACATGAATCAGCTCACACAGGTATACTTCTTCGTATGACGATAAAGATGATCGTTGATCCATCTATGTCGTCGAACCCACAAAGGATCGATAGGTACTAACCCCCACAATGACCCACACAGGATCGGGCCCACACAGGTCCTGTAGGTAACTAACACCCGCAAAGACCCACACATGATCGGGCCCACACTGGACCTATAGGCACTGGCTCACATAGAATCGTTGAGCGCTGACCCACACATGATCAGATCCACACAGTATCTGTAGCATTGATCCACGTAAGATCGCTGAGTGCAGTAGTCCTCACAGTCCACTGAGGATCTTTGCACAGTCGTCATCGCAGTCCACTGAGGATCTCTGCACAATCGTCCTTGCAGTCCACTGAGGATCTCTGCACAGTCGTCGTTGTCGATGTCGCAGCTAGCACTAGGGTTTCCGCACACAGCAAGCTCGTTCGAGAGGGTCCGCTCCACGAGCCGCGAGGTTGATACATCATCTATCACATAGTCCGAAGTTGATGTATCCAAAAGTTTTGTATCGTCGATAGGAACTCAACGTAATAGACGACGCGTCAATCGGATGCCCGGTCTGAGAGTTATTGGCTTTTTCGTCCCAGGGGCCCGGTTGGTTTTTATGGGAAAACCAACCCGACCGTACTCCACCTGCGTCCAAACCTCAGGCGGAGTGAGCCAATAGATCCTTCTCACCTAGTGGATTCCATCAAAGTCGATGGGACGTCGATCAGACATCCGGAGCTCAAGATATGAGCATTTTCGCTCCAAGGGCCCGGTTGGTTTCGTGGACGAACCAACCTGGCCGAACAAAAAGTATTCCAAAAAAGCCAATAACTCTCAGACCGGAAAATGTCCGGAAACTGGGGGGGTCTGGGCCCGGACCGACCCGGCCCGACCCCCCCCCCCCCCCCCCCCCCGGGTCCGCCCGAACCGGGTCCGACCTGGCTGGACCCGGTCCGGCCCGGCCCGGCTCAGCTCTACCGAGCGGTCGCGCAACGCGGGGGGCGCAGTGCCCCCGCGTGACAACACCACAGGGGGCCGCCCTAGGCAACAGACGTGGAGAAGCCGTGTCCTGAGTGCGCCGGACCCGCGCGGCCGCGGGTCCGCTGGTGCCGCTCCCACCGCCACGGCTCCTTCCGGCGGCGCGCCGGGGCGCCGCCGGTGGCTTCTGCGGGCCACCAGAGTCGCTCTGGTGGTCCGATTCCATTCCCATCTGCGCCGCTGTTCCTCCCGGGATCCGTTCCTCACTGTGGAATCATCAAATTGCCTATGCGGCATGTTCTTTTGTCACCCACAAAATCCACAAATCAACAAAGAACTGCAGAGGGTTATCGGGCCGTGTTTGTTTGGCCCGCACCCTCCACGTTAGATGATACAAACGGGAAGATAATTAAGACATGATAAACGTATCAAATGTTTTTTTAATAATTTAAAATTGCACTTCATCCAGGTTATTTTGTTTTAGAATAAAACAACTACGTGAAAATAAAAGTTATTTCCAAATAAAATCCCTACCTCGTCGTACGTGAGTTCTTCGCGGAATTGACCGTCGCGGAACAAGTGGAGTGTCGCGTCGCGGAAGGGCGTCGCGTCATCGCAGAAGGGAATCGCGTCGACGATCTCCATGGAACAAGAACGTATAGAATAAATTTTTAATAATTAAATCCATATTGAGTTATAATCCATAAAGTAAAATTAAAGGACCACAATCCCTTACCTTGTCGTCGTCGATCGAAGGTTGTCGCGTGGTTGGATCGTCGCAGAAGAAGCGTCGCGGAGGGAGAATCGTCGGCGTCGCGGTACACGGCATCGCGTCTCTGATCTCCATGGGTTCGGCGTTCTTCGTCGGAGGCAGGCGTTCTTCGCGTTCTTCGTGGTCTTCGCGTTCTTCGCATTCTTCGCGTTCTTTGCGAAGAAGGAGGAAGATCCTTTGAGATTCTTCAAAGGTTTAACACAACATTTCAAAAGGAAGGTTTTTTGGCCTTATTTTATTAACATGACAACAAAACGAAAACATGTTATGAAATGAACGAAATTAATTCATAGAATTAATTTCAACGAATATACCGCCCATTTAATAGCAGCGTTTAATTGTTTAAGAAAACGCCCCAGTTGACTTTTACTTAATAGGGGTTTTCGCGGGTGCCTTACTTAGCGGAACGAAACGGTGGGGCTCATGTGGCCCCCACCCCACAAATATCCTATCAAGTGGATAGGATATTTTGGATTCCACCCTAACCGTTTCAACTGAGCTTAAGCAGCATAATGTGGCCTTCAAGCGACTTTAAGAGAAATAAAAATAAAATTGTCACACAACTTTATTTTATTTCAAAACTTAAAACACAAAAATTAAAAACCAAAAATGAGCAAACGCAACTCCAGAAGAGGCGTTTCTAAGAAAGTACCGGTGCTGCGATTCCATCGGTGCCCTAGGAATTCGATTCCGAGCACCGGTTCAAAAGTTAGAAAAACCCGCTCGCCCGTTCACTGAACGTACCCGAGTCAAACTTCGGAAAATGATTCTGGGCACACCGGGCCACGGAATAAGGTGCCGTCAGAAACAGTGTTCTTGTAAAAATCCAAAGAAAATTAAGAAAAAAATTTCATTGAATTTTTCAGGTCTTTACATCACTCCCACCTCAGGTATTTACGTCCCCGTAAAGATACATCATAAACTAGGGAAACAAATGTGGGTACTGACCACGCATCTGAGCCTCCCACTCCCAAGTGCTCTCCTGGAGGTTCCTGTGATGCCATCTGATGCGCACAAGAGGAATCTATCGTCCACGTAGGACCCGCTCCTGTCGATCCTCGATCTCCACCAGGACCTCCACAAAATTCTCCCCATCATCCACGTCTAGCTCCCCATAGTCAATGATGTGTGTCGGGTCGTGCACGTATCTCCTCAGCTGAGATATGTTGAAGACGTCGTGCACCCGGTGCAACTGAGGTGGTAGAGCCAGGCGATAAGCCACCTTTCCAATCCTGTTGAGGACCTGGAATGGTCTAATGAAGCGTGGAGACAACTTTCCTCCTCACCCAAATCTCTGTAATCCACGTCGAGGTGAGACACGCAGGAAGACGTGGTCGCCATCCTCGAACTCTAGTGGCCTCCACCTCCTGTCAGCATAAGACTTCTACCGGCTCTGAGATGTCCTCATCTACTCCTGGATGACTTGGACCTTCTCTATCGTGGCCCGGACCATCTCTGGTCCCACGAGTGCTGACTCCCCAGGGTATGTCTAGCACAAAGGAGATCTGCAAGGTCTGTCATACAATGCCTCGTATGGTTCCATCCCGATGGTGGAGTGGTAGTTTTTGTTTTACGCAAACTCCACCAAGGGTAGGTGGTCCTCCCAGCTGCGACCAAAGCTGAGGACACATGCGCGAATCATGTCCTCGAGAGTCTGAATTGTCCTCTCCGTCTGACCATCCATCTGAGGGTGAAAGGCAGTGCTCAGACGTAGCTGTGTTCCGAATTCTCCTGCAACCCCCTCCAAAGCCGGGAAGTAAAGTGAGCATCTCGATCGGAGATGATAGACGATGGCACACCGTGAAGCCGTACAGTCTTTTGAATGTAGAGACGCCCCAAGCTCTCCACTGAGCCCTGTTCTCAGATGGGTAAGAAGTGTGCCGACTTGGTGAGTCGGTCAACAATCACCCAAATGGAGTCATGACCTCTGGAAGTGCGTGGAAGTCCAGTCACGAAGTCCATAGATATCCCATCACACTTCCACTTCGGGACCTCCAAGGGTTGTACCAAGCCTGCTGGTACCTGATGATCTGCCTTCACCTGCTGGCAGGTGAGGCATCGTGAAATGTACTCTGCCACAGCCTTCTTCATGCCCAGCCACTAGTGCTGTCGTCTGAGGTCCTGGGACATCTTTGCCACTCCAGGATGTACCTCCAAAGGAGAAGTGTGAAACTCTCTCAGCACCTCCTACCGTAAAGAAACCGGTACCATGGTACATCCTCTAAAAAGGATGTCGTGCTCTACTCCAAGGGAAAAACCATCAGGTGTCTGTCCCGAGGATATCGGTGCACGCCGCTTCTCAAATTCAGCGTCCCCGCGCTGTGCCTCTCTGACCCGCTGTAGTAGTGGAGGAGAGACTATGAGAGACTGAAGGAAGGCTGCTCCGTCCCTATCCACGAAGGATATCTGCAAGGTGGCTAGCTTCTTTGTCACCTCCTCAAGTAGCTGAATGCCCGTCCTCTTGCTGAGATCATCGGCTACTATGTTCCCCTTCCCAGGAGTATAGACTATCTCAGAGTCATAGTCCTGGAGGAACTCAAGCCATCGCCGCTGTATCAGGTTCAGATCCTTCTACGAGAAGATGTACCTAAGACTCTAGTGGTTAGAAAATACTGTAAAGCACTCGCCTATCAGATAGTGTCGCCATGTCTTCAGAGCGAAGACCACTACTGCTAACTCCAGGTCATGGGTAGAGTAGTTCTTCTCATGCGGCATCAACTGACGTGATCCATAGGTGATCACCGCCCGCTCCTACATCAGGACACATCTGATTCTGGTCCCTGATGCATCGCAGTAGACTACATATCCTACTCCCTCCTCAGGCAACCTCAAGATAGGTGCGCTGGTCAATCTCTGTCTCAGCTCTTGGAAAGCTCTGCTGACATATTTCTGTCCACACAATGGGTTTCCCCTTCTTCATCAAATCTGAGAGTGGCGCTGCAACTCTGGAGAAGTTCGGCACAAATCTTCGATAGTATCCAGCTAGTCCCAATAAACTCCGCACATCTGTCACGCTCCTGGGTGGCTCCCAAGCATGCACTGCCTCGATCATCGCAAGATCCACCGCAACTCCCGCCTCAGAAATGACGTGCCCCAAGAAGTGGACCTCACGTAACCAGAACTTGAACTTCAAGATCTTTCCATAAAGTTGGTTCTCTCAGAGTGTGTCTAGTTCAACCCGCAAGTGATAGGCGTGCTCCTCCTCAGTCTTCGAGTTTATCAAAATGTCGTCGATGAAGACTACGAAAAATCGATCGAGGTATGGCTGGAAGATCCTGTTCATGAGGCCCATGAACACTGGTGGGGCATTCGTTACGCCGAATGGCATAACCAAGAACTTATAGTGGCCATACCGACATCTGAAGGTCGTCTTCTTCACGTCCTCGTCTCGAACTCTGAGATGATGATAGCCTGACCTGAGGTCTATCTTCGAGAACCACCGTGCTCCCTTGAGCTGATCGATGTGGTCATCAATCCTCGGTAGCATATAATTGTTCCTCACTGTCACCTGGTTCAGGTGACGATAGTTGACACACAGTCCCAAGCTCCCATCCGCCTTCTTGGTGAAAAAAATCGGGGAAGCCCAGGGTGAAACACTGGGTCGGATGAACCCCTTTCCCTACAAGTCCTCTAACTGTACCCGTAGCTCTCGAAGCTCAGCGGGGGCGATCCGATACACTGGAGTGGATAGCGGGGTTGTCCCGGGGTATAGATCAATATAAAAGTATACCTCTTTGCGAGGAGGTAGTCCTGAAACGTCGTCGGGAAAGACGTCCACATACTGATCCACCACTACAGGAAAACTAGGACTTTTCACGTCCACTGCTCCTAGGATGAGACTAGACAACTGATGAGTGATAGGTTGTCCCCTCCTCTGCGAGAGTCCCTCCTATGCTGCATAGGATCCTTTATCGCCGGTGAAGGTGAACCTGCTCCCGTCGGTGCGCACACATCGCACCTTGCGCCTAATACAGTCAATATGTTCATGGACTCTAGATAACCAATCCATTCCCAAGATGACGTCGTAAGGCCTCGACGCCGCTACCAAAAGATCCCAGCCAAAGCTCTCGCCTCCTAGAGTAAGCTCACACTATTGGCACCCGTGCGTAATCGTCGAGTCTACTTCCGTAGGGGTCTCTATCCATAAGGATCGAGCCGACGACTCTGTTAGAATCTCCGAGCTCCGAACAAGGGCAGTGGCTATGAAAGAGAGACTCGATCATGTGTCTATAAGAACTATAGAAAGGGTGGAATAAACACAGATAGTACCTCGAATCATCTCAGAAGCGCCATGGTCATAGGCCTACGCTGCCTGGAGATGTGCCTGTCTCTGCCCGCCAGCTCCCGGTGGTCGGGGTGGCCCTCCTGGTGGTGGTGGGGGTAGAGCCTCAAGGCGTCGCCCACCACCTGCTGCTCGGCCACCTCCTCTACCTCATCTGCCTCCTCCCTGCGGACCACCACGGTCGACCCTCTGCCTCTTCCTGGGTGGCCCCTCCACTGTCTACTGCTCCTCGGCATGGAGGGTCAGGTAGTCACGAGCCATGTGGCCCTACCCGCCGCATGCGTAGGACTGCCTGCCTCTCGAAAGACTGGCTCCGTTCTGTGTGCCCCACACTGCTGAGCCAGTGTCCTGAGGTCGTCTGCCGGAAGGTATGGTCTTCCTGGACCCATGAGTCATCCGTCGGCTACCTGCTGCAGAAGTCTCTGCTATGTGCCGCCCCACAGTAGGTCTCGCTGCTGAAGTAGACTCAGCAAGAAAGCTCTCACTCAGAAGGGCTCCCTCCAACACACCTGCCTGAGTCGGAATGCTGAGGGAGATCAGTGATGCCCTGATCTCGTGTCTCAAACCCTGATCAAAGGTTCAGGCCCAGAATAAGGGACCCCGTACCATTTCTGTCGAGTAGAGAGAAAGATCGGTAAACCTCGCCGCGTACTGGGCGACCGTCAAGCTGCTCTGCCATAGCTGAAGAAGCTCCTGGATGCGCACCGCACGGAGGGTGTCCGTGAAGAACTCTAAGCCGAAGAGGCTCTCGAAGTTCGTCCAGAGAAGAGATGCCTCGTCGTGCACCTGGAGCATCCAACTCCACCATCGGCACACTGCTGCGTGCAGTAGGCTCGCCGCGAGGATCACCATGAGGTCTTCTGGTGTCCTCACTAGCCTAAAAACTCTTACGACCGCCTCCAGCCAGTCCTCGGCTGCCTGGGGGTCCGTCTCCCCACGAAACCTGGGTGGTCGCTGGTGCTAGACCTCGTGCAGAGCTCCAAGGCGATGTGCATCGTCAGCAGTCATGGAGGGAAGCATCGGTGGCTCAGGGGGTAGAGGTACCGCCGGTGCCCCAACTGTCAAGGGGCGCTACACCGAGGCCTCATCACTCAGCGGGCTTTCGTCACGCTCTACTCTCGGAACCCTAGCTGGTTGCCATCATGGGGTCATCCTGAAAAGGAAACAAGTGCGCCACGGTCAGAGCAGTATACCAGGTGAGCTGACACAAGTAATCAAAAAGAAAACATGAAACACACATGAAATCAATGTTTTCGTGCATTAAGTCGGAAATCAGAAGTCAGGGTCCTGGTGTACGGATACGTCGGCCATGGAACCAACACTAGGCTCCCTGGACTGATAACCACACTTAATATGCTTAACACTATTGCTTCACATAGAAGAAAGATCAGAGTCTGCGGTAGAACCAAACTCCTCTGATACCAATTTGTCACGACCCGTCCTCGGGGCCCGTGTCGTGACTACCCCAAGCCCGCCTTCCACAGGCCAGGGGCTGGCGACTAGCACAAAGGCATAAATCTCGATAAATAGAGAAGGCATAGACTTTTTAAAGTAAACAACCACCACAGAGTAAGAAAGCGGAAAGAGTAAACACTAAGTAAAACTGAAATAAACTATGCTGAAAGTAAAATGGGGCCGGAAATACAAGCCCAACTGTAAAGTACAACTGAAAGGGGAAAACAGCAACTGAAAAGAAAAGTCACAACGTCGAGCCGTCCTCTAGAAGTCCCACCTGAAGGGTGAGTACAGATAGCCTCCACAGCTCCTCGGTCCAGCCGTCCGCTCCGAGTACACCCCTCCCCGTGGTCCACCTCCAGGTACCATCCTGCTCCGCCAACTTCGACCACGATTAGCGTTATCCGTCGTCTGCAACCACCACAATGATGTGCGGGCATAGCCCGTGCAGGGGTGAGTATAAGCTACTCAGTAGGGACCCCGAGACCCCCGATGGTCTCCCGAAATCCACAAAGGATAAACCACAAAGTAAAGATAACAATCACGAAGTAACAACCGACATTGCTTAGGTATATGCCCATACATATACCTAAGTCATCAATTCTCGTTTGGCTCCAACACCCGAGCCCAAGCACAACCTAGTCCACACAGGAGAGCAAAACGTAAACCCACACAGGATAGCACAACACAATCCATGAAGGCGAGCAAAAGTAATCCACATAGGATAGCTCAACACAATCCACAAAGGAGAGTAAACAGTAAATCCACACAGGATAGGTCAACACAATCCACAAAGGAGAGTAAGACATGATTCAGCTCACACAGGTATACTTCTTCGTAAGACGATAAAATGATCAATGATCCATATAAGTCGTCGGACCCACAAAGGATCGATAGGTACTAACCACCGCAATGACCCAAATAAAATCGGGCCCACACATGACCTGTAGGTAACTAACCCCCGCAAAGACCCACAAAGTATCGGGCCCACACAGGACCTATAGGCGCTGGCTAACACAGAACCGCTGAGCGCTGACCCACACAAGATCAGATCCACACAGGATCTGTAGCATTGATCCATGTAGGATCGCTGAGTGCAGTAGTCATCGCAGTCCACTGAGGATCTCTGCACAGTCATCGTCGCAGTCCACTAAGGATCTCTGCACAGTCGTCTTCACAGTCCACTGGGGATCTCTGCACAATTGTCGTCGTCGAAGTCGCAGCCATCACTAGGGTTTCCGCACACAGCAAGCTCGTTCGGGAGGGTCCGCTCCACGAGCTGAGAGTCTGATACATCAACTATCACATAGTCCGAAGTTGATGTATCCAAAAGTTCCGTATCGTCCACAGGAACTCAACGCAACAGACAGCGCGTCAACCGGATGCCCGGTCTGAGAGTTATTGGCCTTTTCGTCCCAGGGGCCCAGTTGGATTTTAAGGCAAAACGAACCCGACCGTACTCCACCTACGTCCAAACCTCGGGCAGAGTGAGCCAAATGATCTGTCTCACATAGAGGATTCCATCAAAGTCGACGACATGTCAATCGGACGTCCAGAGCTCAAGATATGAGTGTTTCTGCTCCGAGGGCCCGGTTGGTTTTGTGGACGAACCAACCCGGCCGGACCCAAAGTATTTTGAAACCTTGAGTGTAATATACTGAAACGACCTTCTCGATCCAAGGATCGCGTCGCCGCTAACGGCGCGTCGATCGGAGTCTCGTAGCTCAATTTACGGGAAAAATACCGAAAAGGACTGGAAAGGGGGGGGGGTCTGGGCCTGGACCGACCCGGCCTGACCCCCCCCCCCCCCCCCCGGGTCGGCCAGAACCGGGTCCGACTAGGCTGGACCCAGTCCGGCTCGGCCAGGGTGCGGCCCGACCTGGACGAGCAATGAGGGGGGTGCGCTGCCCCCGCGTGACAACACCGCGGCCCCCGCGGGGGGCCGCCCTGGTCAACGGACATGGAAAAGCCGCATCCCGAGTGCGCCAGACCCGCACGGCCGCGGGTCCGCTGGCACTGCCGCGGAGGCTCCTTCCGGCGGCGCGCTGGGGCGCTGCCGCCTCTGGCCACCAGAGTCGCTCCGGTGGTCCGATTCCGTTCCCGTCTGCGCCGCTGTTCCTCTTGGGTTCCGTTCTTCACTGCGGAATCATCAAATCGCCTCTATGGCACGTTCCGTTGTCGCCCGCCAAATCCGCACATCAACGAAGAACTGCGGAGGGTTGTCGAGCTGTGTTTTTTTGGCCCACACCGTCCGCGTTAGATAATACAAACGGGAAGAAAATTAACGCATGATATACGTATCAAAATCAATTTTAATAATTTAAAATTTCACTTGATCCAGGTTCATTTGTTTTTGAAGAAAACAACTACGGGAAAATCAAACTTATTTCCAAATAAAATCCATACCTCGTCATACATGCGTTCTTCGCGGAATTGACCGTTGCGGAACAAGTGTAGCGTCGCGTCGCGGAAGGAAGTCGCGTTGACGATCTACGAGGATCAAGAACATACCGATTTAGTTTTTAATAATTAAATCCATATTGAGTTATAATCCACAAAGGAAAATTAAAGGACCGCAATCTCATACCTTGTCGTTGTCAATCGAAGGTTGTCGCGGGGTTGGATCGTCGCAGAAGAAGCTTCGTGGAGGGAGAATCGTCGGCGTCGTGATATATGGAGTCGCGTCGTTGATCTCCCCAGGTTCGGCGTTCTTCGTCGGAGGCCGGTGTTCTTTGCGTTCTTCGCGTTCTTCGCGAAGAAGGAAGAAGATCCTTAGAGATTCATCAAAGGTTTAAGACAACATTTCAAAAGGAAGGTGTGTTGGCCTTATTTTATTAACATTCCAACAAAACAAAAACGTGTTAAGAAATGAACGAAATTAATTCATAGAATTAATTTCAATGAATAAACCGCCCATTTAATAGGAGCATTTAATTTTTTCAGAAAACGCCCCAGTTGACTTTTATTTAATAGGGGTTTTCGCGGGTGCATTACATAGCGGAATGAAACCTTGGGGCTCGTGTGGGACCCACCCCACAAATATCCTATCAAGTGGATATGATATTTTGGATTGCACCCTAACCGTTTCAACTAAGATTAAGCAGCTTATTGTGGTCTTCAAGCGGATTTAAGTGAAATAAAAATAAAATTGTCGCACAAATTTATTTTATTTCATAACTTAAAACCCAAAAATTAAAAACCACAACCAGCAAACACAACTCCGGAAGAGGCGTTTCTAAGCAAGTAGCAGTGCTGCGATTCCATCGGTGCCCTCAAAATTTGATTCCGAGCACCAGTTCAAAAGTTAGAAAAACATGCTCGCCCGTTCACTGAACGTACCCGAGTCAAACTTCAGAAAATTATTCCAGGCACACCGAGTCGTGGAATCATGTGCCGTCAGAAACCGCGTTCTTGTAAAAATCCAAGGAAAATTAAGGAAAAAAATTTCTTGTATATTTCGGGTCTTTACATCACTCCCACCTCAGGGATTTATGTCCCCGTAAAGATACATCATAAACTAGAGAAACAAATGTGGGTACTGAGCGTGCATCTGAGCCTCCCACTCCCAAGTTCTCTCCTAGAGGTTCCCGTGCTGCCATCTGATGTGCACAAGAGGAATCAATCGTCCACATAGGACCCGCTCCTGTCGATCCTCGATCTCCACCGGGACCTCCACAAGAGTCACCTCATCATACACGTCTAGCTCCCCATGGTCAATGATGTGCGTCGGGTTGTGCATGTATCTCCTCAGCTGAGATACGTGGAAGACGTCGTGCACTCGGTGCAACTGAGGTGGTAGAGCCAGGCGATAAGCCACCTCGCCAATCCTGCTGAGGACCTGGAATGGTCCAATGAAGCGTGGAGACAACTTGCCTCCTCGACCAAATCTCCGTAATCCACGTCGAGGTGAGACACGCAAGAAGACATGGTTGCCATCCTCGAACTCTAGTGGCCTCCACCTCCTGTCAGCATAAGACTTCTGTCGGCTCTGAGATGTCCTCATCCTCTCCTGGATGACCTGGACCCTCTCTGTCGTGGCCCGGACCATCTCTAGTCCCATGAGTGCTGACTCCCCAGGGTCTATCCAGCACAAAGGAGATCTGCAAGGTCTGTCGTACAACGCCTCGTATGGTACCATCCCGATGGTGGAGTGGTTTCTGTTGTTGTACGCAATCTCCACCAAGGGTAGGTGGTCCTCCCACCTGCGACCAAATTCGAGGACACATGTGCGAAGCGTGTCCTCGAGAGTCTGAATGGTCCTATCCGTCTGACCATCCATTTGAGGGTGAATAGCGGTGCTCAGACGTAGCTGCGTTCCGAACGCCTCCTGTAACTGCTTCCAAAGCCGGGAAGTAAAGTGAGCATCTCGATCGGAGATGATAGATGATGGCACACCGTGAAGCCGTACAATCTCCTAAACATAGAGACTCCCCACGCTCTCCACTGAGCCCTGCTCTCAGATGGGTAAGAAGTGTGCCGACTTGGTGAGTTAGTCAACAATCACCCAAATGGAGTCGTGACCTCTGGAAGTGCGTGGAAGTCCAGTCACGAAGTCCATAGATATCTCGTCCCACTTCCACTCCGGGACCTCCAAGGGCGGTACCAATCTTGCTGGTACCTGACGCTCTGCCTTCGACTGCTGGTAGGTGAGGCATCGTGAAACGTACTCTGCCACAGACTTCTTCATCCCCGACCACTAGTGTTGTTGTCTGAGGTCCCGGTACATCTTCGCCACTCCAGGATGTACCGCCAAAGGAGAAGTGTGAAACTCTCTCAGCACCTCCTCCCATAAAGCAACTGGTACCAAGGTACATCCTCTGAAAATGACGTCGTGCTCTGCTCCAAGGGAGAAACCATCAGGTGCTTGTCCCGAGGATATCTGTGCACGCTGCATCTCACAGTCAGCATCCCCGCGCTGTGCCTCTCTAACCCACAGTATTAGTGGAGGAGAGACTATGAGAGACTGAAGTAAGGCTGCTCCATCCCTATCCACGAAGGATATCTGCAGGGAGGCTAGCTGCTCTGTCGCCTCCTCAAGTATCTGAATGCCCATCCTCCTGCTGAGAGCATCAGCTTCTACATTCCTCTTCCCAGGAGTATAGACTATCTCAAAGTCATAGTCCTGAAGGAACTCGAGCCATCGCCACTGTCTTAGGTTCAGATCCTTCTGCGAGAAGATGCACATGAGACTCTGGTGGTCAGAAAAGACTGTAAAGCACTCGCCAATCAGATAGTGTCGCCATGTCTTCAGAGCGAAGACCACTGCTGCTAACTCCAGGTCATGGGTAGTGTAGTTCTGTTCGTGCGGCCTCAACTGACATGATTCATTGGAGATCACCACCCGCTCCTGCATCAGGACACATCAGAGTCCGGTCCCTGATGCATCAAAGTAGACTATGTATCCTACTCCCTCCTCAGGCAACCTCAAGATAGGTGCGCTGGTCAATCTCTGTCTCAGATCCTGGAAGCTCTGTTGACATCTGTCTATCCACACAAAGGGTTTCCCCTTCTTCATCAAAGCTGAGAGTGGTGGTGTAACTCTGGAGAAGTCTGACACAAATCTCCGATAGTATCCAGCTAGTCCCAAGAAACTCTGCACCTCTGTCACGCTCATGGGTGGCTCCCAAGCTAGCACTGCCTCGATCATCGCAGGATCCACCGCAACTCCCACCTTAGAAATGACGTGCCCCATGATGTGGATTTCAAATAACCAAAACTCGCACTTCGAGAGCTTTCCATAAAGCTGGTGCTCTCGGAGTGTGTCTAGTACAACCCGCAAGTGATAGGCCTGCTCCTCCTCAGTTGTCGAGTATATCAAAATGACGTCGATGAAGACTACGACAAATTGATCGAGGTATGGCTAGAATATCTTGTTCATGAGGCCCATGAACACTGCTGGAGCATTGGTTATGCCAAATGGCATAACAAAGAACTCATAGTGGCCATACCGACATCTGAAGGTCGTCTTCTACACGTCCTCGTCTTGAACTCTGAGCTGATGATAGCCTGACCTGAGGTCTATCTTCGAGAACCACCGTTCTCCCATGAGCTGATCGAAGAGGTCATCAATCCTCGGTAGCGGATAATTTTTCCTCACTGTCACCTAGTTCAGGCGATGATAGTCGACACATAGTCGCAAACTCTCGTTTGACTTCTTGGAGAAAAAAATCGGGGAAGCCCAGGGAGAAACACTGGGTCGGATGAACCCCTTGCCCTGCAAGTCCTCCAACTATACCCGTAGCTCTTAAAGCTCAGCCGGGGCCATCCGATACGCTGGAGTGGATATCGGGGCTGTCCTGGGGTACAGATCAATATAAAAGTCTACCTCTCTGCGAGGAGGTAGTCCTGGAACATCGTCAGGAAAGAGGTCCGCATACTGATCCACCACTGCAGGAAAACTAGGACTCTGCATGTCCACTGCTCCTAGGATGAGACTACCCAACTGATGAGTGATGGGATGTCCCCTCCTCTGCGGGAGTCCCTCCTGTGCTGCAAAGGCTCCATTCTCGCCGGTGAAGGTGAACCTTCTCCCGTCAGTGCGCACACATCACACCTTGCGCCTAATACAGTCAATCTGTGCATGGATTGTAGATAACCAATCCATGCCCATGATGACGTCATAAGCCCTCGACACTGCTACCAGAAGATCCTTGTCGAAGCTCTCGCCTCCTAGAGTAAGCTCACACTGTCGGCACCAGTGCGTAATCGTCGAGTCTTCTCCCGTAAGGGTCTCTAGCCGTAAGGATCAAGCCAATGGCTCTGTCGGAATCTCCGAGCTCCGAACAAAGGCAGTGGCTATGAAAGAGTGACTCACTCCTGTGTCTATAAGAACTTCAGCAAGGGTGGAATAGACACAGATAGTACCTCGAATCATCTCAGGCGCACCGTGGTCATAGGCCTCCACTGCATGGAGCTATACCTATCTCTGCCCGCCAGCTCCCGGTGGTCGAGGTGGCCCTCCTGGTGGTGGTGGGGGTAGAGCCTCAAGGCGTCGCCCACCACCTGCTGCTCGGCCAGCTCCTCTGCCTTGTCCGCCTCCTCCCTACGGACCACCATGGTCAACCCTCTGCCTCTTCCTGGGTGGCCCTTCCACTGTCTACTGCTCCTCAGCACGATGGGTCGGGAAGTCACGAGCCATGTGGCCCTGCCCGCCGCATGCGTAGCACTACCTGCCTCTCGAAAGACTGGCTCCACCTTGTGTGCACCGCACTGCTAAACCAATGTCCCGAGGTCGTCGGCCGGAAGGTCTGGTCTGCCTGAACCGATGAGTCATCTGTCGGCTGCCTGCTGCAGAATTCTCTGCTACGTGCCGCCCCACGGTACGTCTCGCTACTGAAGTAGACTCAGCAAGAAAGCTCTCGATCAGAAGGGCTCGCGCCAGCACTCCTTCCTGGGTCGGAATGCTGAGGGAGATCAGCGATACCCTGATCTCATGTCTCAAACCCTGCTCAAAGGTCCGGGCCCAGAAGAAGAGGTCTCGTACCATATCTATCGAGTAGCGATAAAGATCGGTAAAACTCACCGCGTACTGGGCGACCATCAAGCTGCCATGCCGCAGCTGAAGACGCTCCTGGATGCACACCGCACGGAGGGTGTCCGGGACGAATTCTAAGCGGAAGAGGCTCTCGATGTCCGTCCAGAGAATAGATGCCTCGACATGCACCTGGAGCATCAAGCTCCACCATCAACCCGCTGCTGCATGCAGTAGGCTCGCCCCGAGGATCACCATGAGGTCTACTGGTGTCCTCATTAGCCTGAAAACTCGTATGACTGCCTCCAGCCAGTCCTTGGATGCCTGGGGGTCCGTCTCCCCACGAAACTGGGGTGGTCGCTGGCGCTGGAACTCGTGCAGATCTCCAAGGTGACGTGCATCGTCAGCGGTCATGGCGGGAAGCATCGGTGGCTCAGTGGGTAGAGGTACCGCCGGTGCCTCAGCTGTCAAGGGGCCCTGCACCGAGGCCTCGTCACTCAGTGGGCTGTCGTCACGCTCTACTCTCAGAACCCTAGCTGGCTGCTGTTGTGGGGCCATCCTGAAAAGGAAACATGTGCGCCATGGTCAGAACAGTATACCAGGTGAGCTGACACAAGTAATCACAATGAAAACATGAAACACACATTCAATCAATGTTATCGTGCATTAAGTCGGAAATCAGAAGTCAGGGTCCTGGTGTATGGATACGTCGGCCGCCGCACCAACACTGGGCTCCCTGGACTGATAACCACACATAATACACTTACCATATTGCTTCACATAGAAGAAAGATCAGAGACTGCGGTAGAACCGAACTCCTCTAATACCAATTTGTCACGACCCGTCCTTGGGGCCCGTGCCGTGACTACCCTAAGCCCGCCTTCCAAAGGCCAGGGACTGGCGACTAGCACCAAGGCGTAAATCTCGATAAACAGGGAAGGCACTGGCTTTGTAAATTAAACAACCACCATAGAGTAAGCAATCAGAATGAGTAAAAACTAAGTAAAACTTAAATAAACTGTGATGAAAGTAAAAAAGGGGCCAGAAATACAAGACCAACTGTAAAGTACAACTAAAAGGGGAAAACAGCAACTGAAAAGAGAAGCCGCAGCGTCGAGCCGTCCTCTGCAAGTCCCACCTGAAGGGTGAGTACAGATAGCCTCCACAGCTCCTCGGTCCATCCATCTGCTCCGAGTACACCCCGCCCAGTGGTCCACCTCCAGGTACCGTCCTGCTCCGCCAACCTCGACCACGATCAGTGATGTCCGTCGTCTGCAACCAACACAACGATGTGCGGGCATAGCCCGTGCAGGGGTGAGTATAAGCTACTTAGTAGGGACCCCGAGACCCCCGAAGGTCTCTCGAAATCCACAAAGGATAAACCACAAAGTAAAGATAACAATCACGAAGTAACAACCGACACTGCTTAGGTATATGCCCATACATATACCTAAGTCATCAATTCCCGTTTGGCTCCAACACCCGAGCCCAAGCACAACCCAATCCACACAGGAGAGGAAAACGTAAAACCACACAGGATAGCACAACACAATCCACGAAGGAGGCAAAAGTAATCCACATAGGATAGATCAACACAATCCACAGAGGAGAGTAAACAGTAAATCCACACAGGATAGCTCAACACAATCCACAAAGGAGAGTAACACATGATTCAGCTCACACAGGTATACTTCTTCGTATGACGATAAAGATGATCACTTATCCATCTAAGTCATCAGACCCACAAAGGATCGATAGGTACTAACCCCCGCAATGACCCACACAGGATCAGGCCCACACAGGACCTTTCGGTAATTGACCCCCGCACAGACCCACATAGGATCGGGCCCACACAGGACCTGTAGGTGCTGGATCACACAGAACCGCTGAGCGCTGACCCACACAGGATCGGATCCACACTGGATCTGTAGCACTGATCCACGTATAATCATTGAGTGTAGTAGTCTTCACATTCCACTGAGGATCTCTGCACAGTCGTCGTCGCAGTCCACTGAGGAACTCTGCATAGTCGTCTTCGCAGTCCACTGAGGATCTCTGCACAGTCGTCGTTGTCAAAGTCACAGCCATCACTAGGGTTTCCACACACGGAAAGCTCGTTCGGGAGGGTCCGCTCCACGAGCCGAGAGGCTGATACATCAACTGTCACATATTCCGAAGTTGATGTATCAAAAAGTTCCGTATCGTCCACAGGAACTCAACGCAACAGACGACGCGTCAATCGAACGCCCGGTCCGAGAGTTATTGGCTTTTTCGTCCCAGGGGCCCGGT
Source organism: Viscum album (assembly GCA_963277665.1). Taxonomy (NCBI): domain Eukaryota; kingdom Viridiplantae; phylum Streptophyta; class Magnoliopsida; order Santalales; family Viscaceae; genus Viscum; species Viscum album. The sequence continues at coordinate 1,731,618,895 of OY728161.1, read as the reverse complement.
TGGTTTTTAAGGCAAAACCAACTCGCCCATACTCCGCCTGCATCCAAACCTCAGGCGGAGTGAGCCAAAAGATCCGTCTCACCTAGAGTATTCCATCAAAGTCGACGGCACGTCAATCGGACGTCCGGAGTTCAAGATATGAGTGTTTCCGCTCTGAGGGCCTGGTTGGTTTCATGGACGAACCAACCCAGCCGATCCTAAAGTATTCCAAAACCTTGAGTGTAATATACCGAAACGACCGTCTCGATCCAAGGTTCGCGTCGCCGCATACGGCGCGTCGATCGGAGTCTTGTAGCTCATGTTACGGGCAAAAGACCTAAAAGGTTCAGAAACGGGGGGGGGGGGTCTGGGCCCAGACCGACCCGGCCCGACCCCCCCCCCCCCCCCCGGGTCGGCTAGAACTGGGTCCGACCCGGCTGGACCCGGTCCGGCTCGGCTCAGCCGAGCGGCCGAGCAACGCGGGGGGCGCGCTGCCCCCGCGACCCCCCGTGGGGGGCCGCCCTAGTGAACGGACGCGGCAAAGCCGCGTCCCGAGTGCTGCGGACCCGAGTGGCCGCAGGTCTGCTGGCGCCGCCGCCTCCGGCCGCCAGCGTTGCCGGTGGCTTCCACGGGCCACCAGAGTCGCTCCGGAGGTCCGATTCCGTTCCCTTCTGCACCGCTGTTCCTCCCGGGTTCCGTTCTTCACTGCAGAATCATAAAATCGACTCTGCGGCACGTTCCGCTTTCGCCCGCCAGATCCACACATCAACGAAGAACTGCAGAGGGTTGTCGGGCCGTGTTTATTTGGCCTGCACCCTCCACGTTACATGATAAAAACGGGAAGATAATTAACACATGATAAACGTATCAAAAACAATTTTAATAATTTAAAATTATACTGGAACCAGGTTCTTTTGTTTTAGAAGAAAACAAATACGGGAAAATAAAAGTTATTTCCAAATAAAATCCCTACCTCGTCATACGTGTGTTCATCGTGGAATTGACCGTCGCGGAACAAGTGGAGCGTCGCGTCGCGGAAGGGAATCGCGTTGTCACGGAAGGGCGTCGCGTCGACGATCTCCGAGGATCAAGAACATACAAATTTAATTTTTAATAATTACATCCATATTGAGTTATAATCCACAACGAAAAATTAAAGGACCGCAATCCCTTACCTTGTCATTGTCGATCGAAGGTTGTCACAGGGTTGGATCATCGTGGAAGAAGCTTCGCGGAGGGAGAATCGTTGGCGTCACGGCACACAGCGTTGCATCGCTGATCTCCGCGGGTTCGGCGTTCTTCATCGGAGGCCGGCGTTCTTCGCGTTCTTCGCGCTCTTCATGAATAAGGAGGAATATCCTTAGAGATTCTTCAAAGGATTAACACAACATATCAAAAGGAAGGTGTGTTGAACTTATTTTATTTACATGCCAACAAAATGAAAACGTGTTAAGAAACGAACGAAATTAATTCATAGAATTAATTTCAACGAATAAACCACCCATTTAATAGGAGCATTTAATTGTTTAAGAAAACACCCCAGTTGACTTTTATTTAATAGGGATTTTCGCGGGTGTGTTACATAGTGGAAAGAAATGGTGGGGCTCGTGTGGGCCCCACCCCACAAATATCCTATCAAGTGGGTAGGATATTTTGGATTGCACCCTAACCGTTTCAACTAAGCTTAAGCAGCTTAAAGTGGTCTCCAAGCGGCTTTAAGTGAAATAAAAATAAAATTTTCGCACAACTTTATTTAATTTCATAACATAAAACCCAAAAATTAAAAACCATAACCCAGCAAACGCAACTCTTGAAGAGGCGTTTCTATGCAAGTACCAGTGCTGCGATTCCATTGGTGCCCTCAGAATTCGATTCTGAGCACCAGTTCAAAAGTTAGAAAAAACCTGCCCGCCCGTTCACTGAATGTAACCGAGTCCAACTTCGGAAAAATGATTCCAGGCACACCGGGCCTCAGAATCAGGTGCCTTCATAAACTGCATTCATGTAAAAATCCAAAGAAAATTAAGAAAAAAATTTCCTTGAATTTTTCGGGTCTTTACATTTTCATCAGGTGTAAGACACAATCATATCCCTTAACCCATCAGTAAATCGAGAATCACTCTTAACCCATCATGAGGAAAAATGAAATGGAAATATATGTTTGTAAAATCCGCACAATTCCTTATCAAATGACATTAATATATAACCTTACCTAGTAAAACCATCACACGATTCCCCACATGAAATATATTATATGACCAATACTAGAATCCTCATCACATTATATTAAATTGTAGCCTTACCCTGTGAAAATAGAATAGGAAATCACACATGAGAAATGTGGGAAAACAAAAAAAATTTCCTCAACACATTTTTGTAAATTGTAGTATTACCCTTGGAAATAAACAAATGATTCCTGACATGAAAAATATAAGATGGAAAATACCAATGTCCTCTTCACATGATGTCGAACTGTATCCATAACCCATGCCATAAACTTCTAATGTAAAACATGTAAAATGTGGGATTATAAAAACCATCCAACACCACACATGTTGTTAAACTATATCCTTACCCTATTGGTGAACATATGATGTACCATGTGTAAAATATTTTATTTATTCACCATCTTCTCTAGATATGAGAATAACCTTCTGACATTGGACAACTACCATGGAGAATCACAGAACTATATGTTGTTTTTTTTCAATTCAAATGGGATATTTAGTGATTCTAAAAAATCATATCATGGGTCCATATAAACAAAAAAATCTATTTCTAGGTTGAACTCATATTTTAATGATTGATATTTTTCATCAAATTAGTCTATCAACCATGTTTGAGCATGGGGTGGATTTTTTTTCATTGAGAAATCATCACTGGAACATCCTCTACATCCACACTTTTTCCACTCATCAATTTGGATCTTTATCATCCCCTATATTAGAATAGACACCGTAAATTAAATGGTTCTTATCCATACTAGATCACATACTATCTATTATAATCAAATCAAATAATATTTGGGAAAATATTGTGGTCCTCCTATTTTAAACATGGGAAATGAATGACCACCATTTTTACATCCCATCCACAATCGTTGTGCCTATGGAACATGTGTTTAAAACATTATCAACAGTGGTACCTGCCCCTTGGATACCCCTTTCTTTGGTCCATTTCATGTAATTCAGAATATTCCATTATATACACCATTCCCCCCTTGATCATTAATTCAGCACAACATGTGTGTTCTCACCTATTCTCCCATATGATGACTGTGTATGTTGACAACATTATGAAATCCCAATCCAATCATACTTTTCCCTTTGTTGTGCCCTGCTTTGTGAAAATGAGAACTTAATGCATATCATCATTTCTCCCACAGAGCGTACCTCAATTGGATTAGGAGATAGGATTTAATCTCCCTAAATGAGATTGATATTCATGAGCATCCCTTATAATTGGTTCCAAATAAAATTTCTGAACTATGTGTCCTTAATCTAAAAGCGCACATAAAATTCTCATGAAAATGAACTATGTGATAATTTATTATTTTATTTTTAGCTCAATGATCTTAAAATAATATCATTATACACATTTCACGACTTTATATTATGTGATATTTTTCATATTTTGGTCCTTATATAAAGAACTCAAATTATGTGTATTTTGTTTTGGGGATTTTTTGACAGACACATGGCCACCATTATCTCTCTCTCTCTCTACAGATTGAATTTTATTTCCTATACTATTCCATAAACATCCCCAGAGAACTCAACCATCCCCCACCTTTGTAAAATGTCTGTGATCATAAGCAATTGTAACTCTTGGTCGAAACATTATGACTTTAAACTATGTGTGACTGGATCCATGTGGCCAACAATTTAACTTTGATTTTCAACACCACAATTTCTTAAGAAAAATAATCCATATATTCTCATACCACCCAATTTCACAAGAAGATTTTTGTAGACATTTTTCTCTCACCACTTCTCTTTCTACAACTATGTGTGGCTAGATTCCCATAACCGATTGATATCTAGTGACACCGGTACTATTTTTCTTTGGTCCCAACCATATATTCCCCATCATATGGGGTCGTTTTTATTAGAAATAAAACTCTCGTGTGTAATGACATTAACTCACCTATGGATTTCATGGAATAAATTATTTCAATTCCATCATAACATCGAAAAATTGATGTTTTATCCCAACCTAGTCAATGATTTAAGACCCTACTATATTCACAGCTTCCTCATCTTAATGGTATGACCTTAAACTGAAAAAGGAATATTATGAAGACATCTATTAGATTTAAACCCATAGGGAAATTCAATGTATGTGTATAAAATAAACTCTCACGATATCTCTTGATTTTTTTAAATTATATTTGTTAAAATAAAGATGTATAAATCCCATGGTACTAATTGCTAGGCCCCGATGAAAACCATGCTATGCTCACTGGACCCCATCAGTTCTGTGAAATGTTATAGAAAAATAATCTATCTATTTTCATCCCAATATCCTATATGAGGTTCTTTAAACAATATTTTCCTTTCAATAATCCCACTACCTTGATCAGGTAGGATTTATACATATCAGTTCAAATTTCCTTGACACGAGATGCTAAACCGTGTTAGGAACATCATAATCAGTTGAAATTAAACTATTTAATAAATTACACTCACAAAAAGTTGATAAATTATACATTCAAAATCCTTTCATCATGATTTTTAATAATACAACCACCATTACCATGTAATGATTGAAAACTAAAAATCATATTAGACTCTTTTCGTGAATCCCTTTTTTACATTCAGTGTCAGACATCTAATAGAACATTCAATTTACTTGACGAAAGCATGGAATGAACTTTTTAATTCCCCTAAGATGATATTTTTAAACCATTTCAAACCAATTCAGCCAACAAATGAATTTAGATAAATTATTGTGTGACCCTAATAGTGTTGAAATCTATCTTAAAATTCTATACCGTCACCACATGATTCAAGTCTTCTTGATTAATACATCTACCATCATCCACGAATGAACTACCCCCAATGAAAATGGATCTGTTCCACACTTGTTTATATACCATTCTAGGAACCCACTAAAAATAGATTCAAAACACATATGATAAGACTGATTTTATGAATATGGTCAATGGATATACCTCATTTTATCCCACCCAAGGTGATATGATAGAGTATGTATTGCGAATTTGTTCAACAATCATCCTATATTGTCCTATTTCCCACTTTTGGTTCAAAATTATTTATTTCTAAATTTAAACCTCTTATACATCCCCTACAATTTAGATGAATCTAACTCACATGAATTATCCCATTTGTGTGTCTATGCACTTTGGTAAAGAAAATCAGATGTGAAAATTCCCACACTCTGACTAATGATTTCTTGTAAAGGACCCCTTTAGTGATTGAGGGATAATTCTAAATCCCACCCTACCAGGCACTATAATATAGGTAAGAGGACCTATTTTTTTATTTATTTCTCACAATGATCATGAATAATGTTTCCATTGAGTTATATAGTATATTATCATAATTAGTGTAATTGAGATGAATAAAAATAAGATATTAACTTGTATAAAACTAAAGAAGAATAATTATTTTATCATTATTTAATAGGTTCATCCATATGTTAGAGCCTATTATTTATTTGAAAAATTTTAATACTCTATATGGCTCATATGTAGAGATTGAGTGATCTAACTCTGATAGCCTTTAATAATTATCCTTCAGTGCATTTTGTCACCTAGTAGGATCTGACACATCCTTTTCGACAAAAATATGAAACTCATCTACATGAATTTTCACATGACCCTACTCAACCAGGTATTTAGATTCCAAAGAATCTTTCCACATTACCCTAGCCTCAACATTTTCAAACTATAAACATAGTACATTGATGGTCCCCACATTAGTACTAAATACATCCACATTGTTTTGTTCTTGTTCTAAGTGTTGTGAAAGCTCCAATTAATATATTTAGACCTCCTTAGTCTAATAATATTTATTATTATGATGTAAAATAATGAACACTTAATGCTATATTTTCATGAACTCAACATGAATTTTTTGGTCTAGTGCACGAAAAACAGTAAAATCCACCCCCATGGTTTCTAGGATTAAAAACCAGTGGCATAGGGAACACATCTAACTCAGTCGATCCACCTCACTACTGTAGGTTATTAATTTTTTCTTACATATAAATGCCAAGTAATGCTAGAAAATGGTATCATCAGTGATATCTAAACCAAAACTATCCATATCACTGGGTTGAACTAAATAATACTAGGTACAATCTAAAAGGATAGTATAAATTGGGTTCCCCTCTAGAATCCTCTCGGATGGGATATAATTGATGTAATGGGGTGGAAAATATTAGTATGTTTCTTCAGCAATGACATAAAATTATTGATATTTGAGCTCGAACACTAAGATATTTGTATCCACATCTATAACAGGGATACCACCTAGGATTAAGGAAAAAACCTTAGAGTTGGCTTGATTTTTAGTGTCGTTCCCCTAATACATCAACTTCTTATGATTCCTGAGGATGATTTACACGTATCCCTCTTATAAAAAATTCTTTTATAGTTTGGTAATCCTATAAGAGAAAAAAGGGTTTTTATAAATTTTTCTAAAAAATGGATTACATGAATAAATAAATAAATATATATATATACATATATATGGCCTTAGATGAGAAATACAATATCAGAGAAATTTATTGTCATTTAACACCTCGATAGCTTCCCTATGGTCAATCAGTGCCGCATGTATGATGGATATATGGGGATAATAATGTGGATAATATGATAGATTTGAGAATTTATAAATTTTTTCAAATGATCAATTTTTATCATATTTGGAACCTCCCTAGGGAAGTCCCACGGATCTTAGTGATCATCCATCCTAAGATTCCCCTAACATTGCTGTAGGGAGATATTGTTTGGATTCCAGGAAATAACCCCCACCCCTATAAGTGATTGGTAGATAAACATCATTATGAACATCCCCTATATATTTCTCCTTATATTCTTGTTCAATTTAGTTCTCGAGAGAAGTCTCCAAGATACAAACATTGATTCTATTAGAGGTAGTCTCTTCATATTAATTTTTGATCCCCTGACTATCCTCATCTTGTTCTTATGTGAGTCAATATTATGTGGTAGAAATATTGACAAAAATTAATGGTAAAATAAGATGTTATAGGATGTTACCCCACAAAAAAGGGATTTTTCATATCATCATTCTTAGTAATGTCCTCCCCACTCTCCGTGGAACATTCATGGTTATCTTTTGATCCCATGGACTCCTCATCACTAGAGACCTCTGTGTTAGCACCAGGAGATGAAATATGTTGAGATAGAGACTTGGTAGAGATATTCTCTAATGGACCCATTCCAAACGTCATTTTCAAACATGGAGTAGTGGGTTCACCATCCTCATTCCAATGTGAAAAGACATCCATATCATATTGGTATGAAAAACACTATTGGATTCTCAATTGAGATATGATTTTCACCCCCATATTTTATCAAAAATCTATGAAGAAATTTTTTTAACCATTTAATTCAATGTTTGGGGATGTATGACGGTCATTTACCCACACCAAGATGTGATTATTCTTCTCTCAGGCCTACCCAGACCAGCTCCCCCACACATGGGAGTTCTCTTCTTTCTCTGATCGATTTCATTAAGGGAGGCCATCACTTTTAAGAATATATGGTTTAGTTGACCTCTAAGACCCTATTATCACATTAAATTATGTTTTTGTTGTATATTGAAAACAAGAAAGTGTGGATAACTTACCACCTTGTCCCAACTATGGTTGATATGACTATGAAAACATTCATGCTTTCATGTGCATGATATCTCTTTGGTATGTAATAGAAAAATTTCTAGAATACATCTTTGAGTGTCTAACATAAACATTGGATGGTTGTAGAATGATTATTTCAATATTTCCATCAGTTGTAAACATCCATTATAGTTGACAAAAGATACAAGGCTGCCTCTCTTCCTGAACCCCTATATACACTCACTCTAAAGATTAATAAATGTATTTTAATTATCAGGAAATCCAAGATGTAATGTAAAAATCATAGTATGTGTTTCTATAAATCATCGATTTTATAAATACACAACAAAAATACTGAAATTATCACATATTCTATATTATCTACTACAAATTATCTATAATCTCTCCAAAAGAGACTAAACAATGTTCAATATTGATACCCAAAGAGATAATAAATTTTAAATAATTCCATAATTTTTTATTATCTTATATAAAACTATGTAGACATTATAGATAGATGGTCCTGAAAAAAAATTCAAAGGGTTAATGGGAATTGAGAACATGTAACCATTAATGTGTTTCATGATCCAACCATATATAAACTTTACTGGACTACCGATATACCTAGAGTGGTCCCACCTCAAACAATTCCACAATTGATCGTAGGGACTTGACAATATAATCACCCCTAAATACCTATGGATTATAGAATCCATGATCACTTCTATCACAAGTTTCCAGAATAACAGGTCCATGTGGGAATCCTTGATTAATAGTAACCAAAAACATTGGAAGGTTGATAGGAATGCCATATATTTTACAACATGATGAATTTATTTCATAATGAAACACCATTCATGGTTTCTTCATTCATATAATTTCATCAAGCAGAACCTTGAACAACACTTTTAATATGATTTTGTACATGGATTAACCACCCTATTAATTTCACTGCCATTGAATTTCTTAACAAACACAAACAGTACTTGAATGCAATATGATTGTGGAATAATTGATGCTAATTTATCATTAGGTTCAACCATTCAAGGAGGGTTTCATCCACATATAGGGCTTACTCTCTATCCATATAATCATTGGGAATTGGGAGGAACTCATCATAATAAATTCTTATTAGGGGATACCACTGATAAGATGGATGTCCCACAGGTTTATTCCAAACTCCCTACGATGAATGTAGCTGATCGTTTTCCCTAGAGACAACCTACTAAGATGATCTGGCAGTTTATCTTGCTATCAGGTGATATGAGATTGGTAAACACACACTAATTCAAATGAACTGATTTATCATATCTCAACCCTATACTCTTCTCATGAGATGTGCACCCCATACACTCATGCATACACATTAGTGATATTTCTTACTAACAAGAAGGCCCATTTCATAATTCTTTCCCATGTGGTAGTTCTATATATGATGTTTGGTAATTCTTGTATAATATATGGGTTATATTTTTCTATATTTCCCCCCATCATCATCCTTTTAATTCCACTCATGGGGAAAATAAAATCATCTTTACTCTCCCAGTTTGGATGACTATTTGTTGTAATATTTCTATGTTTCACTATTCCATGAATAGAATACTAAAAAAATCGTGGGTTCATTTCCACAGTTGGTATGGAAACTACATACAATAGCTTAATGTTTTTCCATTATAGCATGCTACTCATTAAATTCCCTCTTCGGGCCTCAGTTAGAAGGCTTCTTAGCTTTGTTTTCTAAAAAACCATTTTCCCAGACCATGGAATTTCTAAAGTTTTGGCCATTACATCTTGAATGATAAAGACAACATCAATGTGAAAAACATGGTTAGCACGAACATCAAATTCTAGGTAATGGAAATTAAAAATTTGTGATTCATGTAACATACCGATGACTTACACAAATAGACTAGAATCACATTAATCGGCGCAAATCCAGATAAATGAATCATTAAAAATTCATTAATAGTTTCTAAAATGGAGTTGTGTGAACATCGTAGAAAAGATATTATATTTAGAAAAAGTGGTTTTAATCCATGGAAGAGTGAAAAATGGTGATGAATAAATTTGAGGTAACATTTCATGGCCCCATCTCCATATTTATAATCATGGGCCACATGGGTTGTTTCAGCCGATATGAATTTCATGCGATATGTAGAAAAAAATCCAAAAAATGATATTTTTCTCGGAACTAGATCTTCAAGTCCCTCATAAACAATAATATAAGGAAATAATTTTGTGGATCCACAAAAACCTATCAAACCTATAAGGTGTTTTTTCATTAAAATAACTATTCAACTTATCCGAATGAATAATTTCTGATCCAATGGAGTTAAGGCACACAACATTTTAATATTATACATGACTTATGTTGTAGTTCAAAAATAAACTAAAATCAATAGAATTAATAGAAAATAGATTGATGTTATAGATCAATATAATGGTATTGTTTCTAAAAAGGTTCATTAATGAATAATTTAAAACATTTTCACAATATACTAAATAGGAATGAAAAATAGTTCTTTTTGGGAATGATTATATTGAACCACTTCCTTATGTGACCACATCCAAATAGTAATGGAATGGATAAAATGTAATAAAATTGATGGAAATTAAGATATATGTATTCTGAATGTAACAAATTTCATCTATAATTATAAGACCACCCCCCATTTTAAATTAAATATTCATAAATCAGAGCATTAAATAAGTTCTGTTAAAATTACTCTTCTACAACATCGTGAAACATTGAACATTCATGGATTACTAAAGGTGTATAAATTTTGATAAAACACATTTAGGTCCCCCCAAATGGCTTAACATGTTTTCATAAGTCTTTTTGAAACATCCAAATAAGCTCGGGTTTCTCTTAAGAAAATTATCCATCGTATTTCTCCATATTTCACATGACTCCAATGGTAGCATGAATGTATGACTAAATTGATCATGCAGTGTCCTAGTGTAGGATCCTGTGGTTATCAGGAAATTTATTTTTCTTCTAAATTATATTTATTAACGCAATATCCTTTATGAAACTAAATTGATGGCTCCCTATACTTAGCATAGTTGTGCACATATCAAAGTTTTATACTACCCTACCAAACTCCAGCTGATTTTTCCTATGTCTCAATTGATTGTGGGATCAGTGTTATCAACCCTCAATTTTGGATTCTCTAATTAAATCCTAGTTTGGAAATTTATATCAACTTTTTTTTTAATCATAGGAACCCTAATACATCTTTCTCTAAAGTATAAGCAACCTAACATTGGGATCGCCATCGTCTTTTTCCCAATGGTAGTATTTGTATAACACACAAATAATATATATTTTGTAGTACAAACTCACACCTTAAATGCAGAACATTCAACATAAATAACCATCCATTACTATTAGTTTGGTTTTATGTTGGATTATTCCATAGTAACTAAAATTGGTCTCTCAGGGTGTTGGTCCAGACAACATCTGTGTTGCATGTTGTAAAACTTCTTAGCCCAACATACTAGTCCAATGATGATTAACATCATTATAAAATTCAATAACATGACATAAAAATTTAACCTTACCCTATTGGGTGATCATATGATGATCCTTATATGAGTGGAATGATATGAACCCTCACCTCTTTCCAAGTTTGAAGAATATTGTATTTCCCAATTATGATCAGCGTGATATGGAACCTACACCCCCCCCCAATATGATGAGACCCTTAAAATGGAAACCCCACAAGAATAAGTCCCACACTGTCCTACATCAAATGGGATAAATCCCCAGTAATAGGGATGAATCCATAACACCATGATAGCCTCAATGCGTAATCTCCACACTATCACGGGATGAAACTCCCCACATGAGATGTTGCACCCTAAAATTTTCTGAAATATATTTTTTGAAATAGAATTTATCGTTTTGATACTTTGAATAACACATAATATTTTTTTTATATTGGGTTACTAGAAAAACTGATTTTGTCTTCTGTTTCATACAAAACCATTTTTATAAAAAATGTGACATAGTTTTCCAATATTATTATTTAATACGATACTTATAACATATCCAATAGAATGATGCGTATGAATTATATTTTATAAATTATGTAAATATATTATATTCCAATTTATATAACATTAATAATTCTGTTAATAATTCATTATCAATTAAAATTAGTTTATTTTAAATAAAAGGAATTAATTTTCTAAAAAATATATTGTAATGCACACAAACTCATTTTATATCAATAAAAAAATTACATTGGGTGTATTATTTAAATGAAATTTTGTTAATATATAATGAATAAAATAATTATCAATCATACCATATATTTTCTATGAATAATATAATATGAAAAAAAATTATTTTAAAAAATTATATTTTTCAATAATGGCACTTTTATCGAATTTCTGGAACTTATTTATGAAATTAATTTTTAACCCATCAATATCATTATTTGAAAAATAAAATTTATTTTTGATATATATATTTAATAATTATTATTGGTTGAGTATATTTGAATTTTGTGAGAATAATTGTTTTCTAATGATTAGTGAAAAATATTGGTTTTTATTAAAAAAAATTCATTTAAATGAAATATTTTAACACCAAAAAAAAATTTAATATTGAATTAAATGTAAAAATAATAAAGTTATATATAACTAATAAAAAAATTTATTTTATTTTAATTAATTTTTTATTGAATATTTATAGGAAAATATTTTATATTGTCGAATATATTTTTTGGAAGAGTGCATTTATATCGCATTCGCTGGACTAATTTTGAATTTAAATTTTCCCCTTATGTGAATTAAATTTTGAAGAAGGGAATTTATATTTAGAATCATCATTATATATATTTTATAATAAGTTAAAATTAATTTTTGACCATTATGAATAGTAAAATCATTATAAAAAATAACGTGGTTGAGGTTAAAATGTGTTTACAGGGTTAAACTAAAATAATAATAGGTGAAATAACCTAAACACAAGTCCGAAACATGTTTTATGTAAATATTAAGATATTATAACCACTAAGGTTCTATAATGAACAATTTAAAATCATTTTCAGCAAATAAATATCTTAGGTCCACCTTTTTCATTCCAAAAATTACAGGTCATCTAGTCACCTTACTTATATAAAGCCACACCTTTCCTCTCAGTATGTAATTTCCAAAACTCATTGGTTTGGAAAATACCTTATAAATTACTTCATAACAACCCTAATATCATCATATAATCCTTTAGTTGAGAAAAGGGATTATATAAGATGGTTTTTTCTATAAACCAAAAGTTGTACAATGAAGATGTAATGTCCATAATCGACCATTTAATTTTATTTCTTCATAGAACTCCATTATTTATTATTAAACCATGATGATATAGTATATTAATTATCTAAAATATAAATATTAATTTTTAATGTTATTTTCATATTTACAAATATATCTTCCACCATAAAATGAGAAACAAAACCATTGATAATGTATATGATATACAACATCTCATCAACCTTTATATTTCATTTTCCATCAGCACTTCACAAGGACAGATATAATGAAGTATATAATATTTAAAAATGATTTTAAATATATTAATATTAATAATTATAAAATATATCTCATATAAGTTCTTTGTTTTCCATCTATGGGAATATGATAACGTCGCTCGTGTGTACAGCTGACTACCGCATTGCTAAGAGACGTGATTCATTCATGAATTACATAGAAGTTAATAAGTTTTATTTTAATGTAAATATGTGATATATATGAAATTGAAATTATTATTCAATGGTAATATATAGTTTTTAAAATTATTCATTTTAATCCATCATGAAAATGACAAAAACAATCATGTTTATGTTTTGCAGACCATCTCCATGAACGATGTATTTACTTTTCAATATATTAATGTTAATTATTCATAAAAATACCTTTGGTATTTAAATAATGGTTAAAAGTATTTATATTATGTATCGATTATAATATGAATAAGCTAAAAAATAAACCATCAGGACATACCAAAAAATGAAGCCCTTATTTCTTAAAACATGACATTAACATGGAGTTGTTAATAAATCGGTAATAAAAGGCCACACGTAAGATAAATATTAAATGATATATATAATTATTCTTGTATATTAAATATATAATATAAATATATTTATTATGAATGTTTTTAATGTTTACTACTGATGTCAGTACAAATAGACTGCAATTTATAGTCTGTCTTTTATTACTGGGCGATATATGCCAATTCACCGCTCATTTCTATTTTTTGATTTTTATACTGAAACATTTGAATTTTACATAATGAATATAAATGTTTTATATTTTTTTAATGTTTCATTTCATTTCATTATTTATTTAATATTATCATTCAAAACAATACTAAAGTGATATGGTGGTTTTGCCTCAAATTACCTCATATGAGAAAGATGTCATGTTTTGCACCTAACTTATTTTATGAGGGGTATATACATCCCCATTGGATTGTAATATATTGAATTATTTTATTATAATGATATTTTATGTTTCATTTAATGTAATTCATTAATTGTTCATGCAGTCCAATGTTGCCAATATGGGAATGGTTATATAGTAAAACATTATTATTTATAGGGATATTTAATGTTTATACATATGATGCTGAAATCTTATGATCAATATATTGATGAAACCCATAAATTTTTATGTAATGTATTTATATAATTACAATACATGTTTTACATAATTTCCCTCTCTTTATGCTATCATGTGTTCAAATTAATGATTTTAATGACAATAGTGCATTATTTATCTCTTTAGTTAAAACCAATTTTTTTCCAAAAGGATTTTAAAATAAATTTATTAAAAAATGTTTTTAAATCTCACTCATTACTTTATAAAGATCTTTATCCCGTGATATAATTTTTTAAAAATCAACAGAAATTAATAGTATGTTTTATTTAAAAAATCGTCTTTCAGAATTTACTGAAAACCTCAGAGGAATGTATTTTTAACATGTACATCATGAAATATATTTTACACTTTCATGAATAAGTCATTGTTTTTTATGATTTCCTTTTATTATTTAAATTATATTTTAATAATGTTGGGTTTACCATTGTTTTTTCAAATTTTAGTTTTAAAAAGTGATTTCCAATGAAAATATTATTTTTCAAAAGAAATGATTCAAATGTTCTTCAATGGTAACATCTTATGTTTAATGGTTACTTTAAAAGAAAATCATTTTTTAATCAATTTGTATATTATAAATTGATTTACAAATTTTAATGGATAATTTCATCATGAAATTGTACATTGGATTTTCCATAATCATTTACCTTCTATGATTGAATTCATTCCTCTTACAAATCCAATACAATGGATATGATCTAAGGATTCCATTATTAATAATTCTTATAATGGGTGTTGTTAATGATGATTTTCATATAAATCACATTTAAATCCCACATTTTATTCCATGATAAAAAAATTATGAAATCCAAGTCTTTTCCCCATTAGTCAAACCATTATAAAATTATTACGAATCATCATTCCTTTTCCATGGGACATTCTTTGATGAATTTATGAAATTATTATAAAACAAGATTCAATTACATTGGTTACATTATGATGGAATATTAATGAAATCTGCTTAACTTTATTTGTTCTTATATGAAGGATGTTTTATGAAAACATTTTACACCAATATATAATTTTCTTTATGGGAATGGTGGGACATACATCTCCATCTAATTCATTGGATTATGAGTGATATTCCATGGGAAATACTGGAATACATTGGAAGGTTAACATAGTTAATCAAGGGATTTATTCCACTATAATATATATGGTGGTGATTATTGACTGCTACCATAATTTGTGGAGAGAACCCATTTAATAGTGAATTCCTTGGAAAAAAATCCTTGACTATAGTGGAAATGTATTTGTATGATTACATATATGCAACAAAATAATCTATTCTTCCAATTTCATGATGTAATTTCTCATTTTCTTCATCCCAATTATGATTAATGTGTATAAACTACAATTATTTATTCAATAAATATTTCTTATGTTTTTTGATATTCACTGAATTGTTTTAAAATATATTTATCATGTTTTGAAACCCATATTATTAGGTTATATTGTTATCCATATTTCTTAACCTTAATGAGAATATAAGTTAACTTTTCCTTATTTTTATATTCCATATGTTATGAATACATGTATTTAGAAGTGTATGTTTAGTAGAGTAATAAGTCAGAAGATATTTTTTGGAGACATTGAAATCCATTCACAATGTAAAATGATAATTAATTAAGTCTCTAATGAAAGAAAACCTACATAGTCCATGATAATGGAATTTAAAAAAAGGTTTCATTATTCTTCATGAAACATGATGAGGATATATATGAGGCAGTTGGGTCATTATAGTTATCAATACAGAAAGGTTCAGTTACCATTTGGAAATGTGAATGAGAAATGTTTGGGAATATTATTAGGAATAATTATAGGTATATGTATATGGATATGCATATTAATATTACTATGAATGAATAAAATTATTAGAAAAAGTAGAAAAAAATTATAAACGATATACCAAATGGATTACATGAAATTAAATCATGTTCAAGACACTAAAACTATACATGGATTTGGAACCAAGGAATTTGATGGTAAAAACAACGATAAGGGCACATTGAGCTGGATTCAATCGTCACATTGTGGATGAAAATGGTCATTCCTGCACAACATGTTCAACACTCATAGAATATATTATTTGGAAGATAAAAATAACTTTACAAACAATTATATTGGATTTTAATAATTTTTAAGAATGAACTAGGTTGAACATAGGGAATCATTGATAATAATGAAGGTGTGATCATTGAGAAATAGTATAATATCTTTTTCATGATTAGGATCTATTAAAAACAGATTAATGTTTCTCAGAATATTTTTTTTTTCATAACTGAATTGAACCATATGGAATCATATCATCACATCATCTGAATGAAAATTAAGTGACTATGAAAAACCCAAATGGATTATGGAAAGAGATAATGATATTTTAATTGTGAAGAATAACATACTATGATATATTATTTATAGTGTACAATTTTTTTAAATTATAATGGAGTAAGTTAAGTGGAATATAAACTTTAATGAATTCTTCATGAGTTAATGAATAGAGAGGAATCAAAAATCCTCTTCTTATATATCAAGATGCTAAGAAAAATCACCTTGAATTATATCTCAAATATAAGGGTTGTTGTTTTCTATATGAAAAATAAGGTCCTATAGTGATAAATTTTCAAGGAGATCAATAACATTTGTGTAGGATACTTTGGAATTATCCATGTTAATGCACCAACATAAGAATTTACTTCTCATCTAAATATAGACTTATTTTAACTCACTTATTGAACTGTATAGATTGAAATATTTTAATATTAGGATTCAAGGATTAATTGTCGGATTATTTCATTATAATTATAATTTGGTTCTAATAATCATGACAAATCAATCAATTGTATTCATTTTGGAAGAAGATATATATCAATGTTGAATTAACATAAAAATTCTTTTTACCATCATGTGTATATTACATTATGGTATATCAAATGTTCAATGTATTAATTACATATCAGGATGTATTATGTGATTGGATTTTATTTGGATTCATGATATGTTGGGATATAGGTATAGAGAAAACACATATGCCTTGCATATGGTTTAGTGGAAAAAAATGAAGTGGATTTACATTGTAGTTTCGGTAAATATTAAGAATGGTATTGGTAACATTTAGGGTTTATATTATGTTTAATTTTAAATAAATTATGAAAAACTAATATTTCATAATGTTTTATGAACTATGTTAATATTTTTTAGAAAAATGATAACCAACAAGATAGGAGACAACATGTTTCATCAAGAAATGCCTAGGGGTAGAACCCACTAATAAATGAAAATAATGGTTTAACACCAACCACTGACCTATATAAAATAAAATTTCTTGTATGAAAACAATAATAAATATATTTATTGGGATATATCTTGATACACATAATGAAATAAATTTAATCATGAGAGTAATTATTCGAAAGGGATATTAAAACCATTATCAATAAATTAAGATAAATAAGAAAACATTACAATATATATTTTTGTTGGTTTCCAAATAATATATAAATGGAATAATAGAAAACAATTAATAGTCAACTACCTAAAAAATCTATCATAGTACATCGATGTAAGTGAATATTTTTCAATCGATCATATTACAAGTATATAAATTTAGTAAGTGTTAATATTTCATGGATTACCACATTCATTTGATCTTATTGGGATCCAATGCTTACCTCAACATTTTTGTGAATTAGTATTAATTATCTTTATATACATTAGTGTCTCAACACTACATCTAATCCGTAGATATATGGTTAGTCTGATAGAAAAATTAAATCCATAGAGGATTTGATAACTTCATGTTGAATGAATTTAAATAGAAAATCGGATCAACACCTTCCTATAGTTGAGTTTTATTTAAAAAATATTTTTTAATCGAGGATTAATATGGATACGTATTAATCCCATTATTGAATGAATCAAAGATATCCAATGTAATGGAAGAAATTTGTAGAAGAAAACCTACTCGGACCTTAGATAACAGATGAAATTGTGGATAAGTTTACATCCATTCAACAACACAAAAATGAAACATAGATTGGACCTAAATGATATTCTAAAATCCACTTTGTGATCTATAATATGATGTTAGGGATATGTTTTTCTATGAATATTTCAATGGATGATAGAAGAGAAAACTAATCTTTATTTATATTGGTCCCCTTATAACTAATGATAATTTCATGACCCTAACATACTGATTAGAGCTTCTGCCGAACCCCCATCATGTTAATGGTATGTTCCTTGTATCTATCATGAGTAGGTACATTCATATCCATTACATGTACTGAATGGAATTATGGTACCGCAAGCGAATGATCTTTCGTACAAGGAACATCCAGTGGATATTTTAGAGCATACACAAAGTATTTTATAAAAAATACCAATATCCTTATAAATTTTTCGTGTAATAGAACCAAATTGAGAAATATATGTGGAAACATTATTATGTAATGGGGAAATTATTTCTTCATTAGTAGGTACCAAAGTGATGAATTTTGAGGTAAAAACTCATTTTAAAGGGATATATCAACTTGGGATTTTATGAAAAATATATTTTCAAAATATATTTAATATTATTGATATTTTGTATTACATTAAACACCAATTTTAGTATTTGTAACATGAATCACTGAGATTATCTTATATTATACCCAACAGCGAGTTAATAAAACAAGACTTATTATTAAAATATTAATTTTTAATATGATAGAAATCATGTAGATATTGGAATGGAGGGCATGAATAATATTATCTAGATTGTTGAAATATATGGTCAAAACATGAATAGAATATGAATTATCCATTAAAAAATTAATTATAATTGTAAATAAAAAACTATTTGAAAATAAAGGAAATCTTTTTCATAAATTTTTTATGTGCAATAATTCATTGCATTTCAATAAATATAAAAAAATATATTTTAAATTATTTTAAATAAATTTAAATATTATATTTTCAATAAATTTTTTAATAATCGTAGCATATGTTTTATAAGTATTAGATATGAGTTAATTAATTGTTACGCTAAAAACATATTTTCATAATGAAATTTTTTTATCGCATTTTGAGAAATTATTATAAATATTACATTCACCATTATTTGAATTTTTTTTGTAAAAATACCCTTTTGTATGGAAATATAGATTTCTAATTTATCCTTTATTATGTTTTTATAATTTCTTGAGAAGGTATTTTTTTGTATTGATGGTAAAAATATTGGGTTTTTAATGAATTATTTTTTTAAATATTTGGAAAAAATATCATTTTTAGGAGAAAAAAGTAATATTATTTCAGTTATATATATATATATATCAAAACAATAAAGTTCATTCAAATAAATTTAATATTGAATTTTTATATTAATTTTTTTATATGGATTTTCACTTTGGACAACCACTTTTTTTCTTGTTTAAAAGATTAAATTTTTATTATAAAATTAAAATTATTTAAATGGAATATATAAAAAAGGATTATATATATTTAAAAATAATAATATAAATTTTATAACTTGTTCGACCTAATTTTATACCATTTTGAATAATAAAATCTGTATAAATTAATCACCACACTTATGGATAAAATGGATTTTGTATTGGTAAATTGAAAAACATAATGGCTGAAATTATCTATAATCATGTAAAACAACCATTTTATAACCAAATTTAGAACTTATAAACTCTATAGTTTACTAATGTCCCTTTTTGGTGCTATTTGGAAATTGGAAATCATGGGTACACCATTTTAAATCCAAATATTATATGTGTTCCACTCACCTCACTTATAAAAGGATACCCTCTATCCTATTATATTCACACATAATATTCCCCATTCATTATCCAATTCATAACAATTATACTTCCTTATTTCCCTATTATAATTATATAAGCATTATTTAGTTAAAAAAATATATAGGAAGGCATTTGGTTAAACTAAGATATGTTGTCTGCATATTAGTAAAAGTCTATAATTGAGTTTTTTATTTTATTTCTTACATCACCAACTTAAATTATTATTTACACATGATGATATAATATCCTCAGAATATTAAATATAAATGTTTTTTTATGTTATGGAAACTTCATAAAAATGGTTCATCCTCCCTCAAATGGGAAACAAAACCATTGATCTTGTGTACTTTATACTACCACCCTACGAACCGACATAGTGTTTTCCATTCAATAATTCTCAAAACTGGATATAATAATGTTTTAAATGAATATATATAATATTTATAATATTACTAAACTTTTTTGACTATAATATTTCATATAACTTCTTACATTACATTATGTTGGAATATGATAATGTTACTCGTGTGTATGGTACAGTACCACCTCATGAATCAAAGTGATTAAATCCCCCTTTTCAAAGAAGGTAATAAAGAAATATTTAATAAAAACATGTGAAATATATTACATAATTTCTATTTCATTCTAATAATATATTATTTTCCTTTATGTCATTCAATCTTTTGAGAAAATGGAAATAGTGTTTATTCGTACGTACACCTACCATATCCAAGAAAAGTTGATTTAATTATCTATATCTAAATAGAATGGATATATATATATATTATTTATATAATTGTTTAAATTATGGAAATTATTTAACTCTTTTTTATGTAATAAGATTGAAATAATAAATCATTTTTTGCGCAAAATAATTCAAGTTGTTATAGCACAAAATGTGACTTTAAAAAGAAATTTATAATATAAGGGTAATAAGATGTAATTAGTAAATGATATATGGTATCATATATATAATTATGTTATATAAATAAATTTATAATACAGTAATTATTATTATAAATGTGTTTTTAATGTATTTAATGGTTTCATGAGACTTATTTTACGATATTTATAGTATCTCCTTAACTTTTGTAAACATATGAAAATTCACCACTCTTTTCATTTTTGTGGTATATATACTCCCCCTTTAACATATAATATCATCAATCTCATTTTAGATTGACATATAATCTATGATTTCATGTTATTATTTATTGGGACTTTAAATTCAAAAAATTATTAAAGTGGTATGACTTTTTTTCTTAAATCAATTTCTCTAAGAACTATTCCATGTTAGGGACCTTTAAAATTTAATGATGTTTATATACATACAATTTCACATTTAATATTATTAATTTAATTATTATAATGAAATATAATGTTTTATTTAATTTTATTATTTCATGTGGCCCGTGATTCGATGTTAATAATGTGATAATGGTTATACAGTTTAATCTTATTTTTATAGAGAATGTTTATGTTTTTTATTATGAATTAGAAATAATATGATACATATCTAATGATACTCATTAATATTATTCTCATATTGTTAATTCATTAAATATACTTTCCCACAATTTTTATTTATTAATGTAATTAATAATTCAATTGAATTTTATAAAGAAAATTATCTTTTTGTCACTCTTTGGTCGAAAACTAATTTTATTTTAAAAGAAATGATTTTAAAAAGATTGAAACAAATTTTGAATGATATAAAAATTATTTATTATAGATTTTTACACATTTTTTAATTTATATAATATTTTTTAATGCAATATTCATATTTTTTATTAATGAATTTTGTTTTCAATTTAACCAATAATGTGAAAGTAATATTTGTTTGATATTATTTTGAATAAATGATATTTTATGGAATCATGACCCTCTCAATTTTTTAATGCTTATATTATTATAATCAAATTTTATTGAACAAAAAATTTCATAATTTTTAAGGAACTATTTTATTTTAATTTTTTTTATTAGAGTGGTTATTATTTCCATGAAATATTTAAAATGGTCATTATATTTTCTATTATAAACATCCATTGTTATTTTAAAATAAAATGATTTAAAAAATGTTTTATGTCTTTTAAAGTGGGTTTCAAAGAGGGGTGACTATTTTACTCATGAAATGTTCCTTTTGATCATTCAAAATAATTTTACTTCTAATATGAATTGCTTTGATGCTACTTATTAATTACTAGGGATATCATCCAAGGATACCATTGTTATTATTGATTTTAATGGTTTATTAATATGATAAAATCCAATATATGAAACCCATTTCTATTTAACAGGATATACCATAATAAAATGATAATGAAAAACACTTATTGTTCCATAGTTCATACCGAGATAAATTTTTTATGAAACTCATATTCTTTTCATGGGGGTAGGCTATGAAGAACTTATTATGAAAACTCTTTATTTTTCATATGTTATGTTATGATGGAATGTTTATAAAAGATTATTATTTTGATGGGTTTTTAAATGATTAATTTTTTTGATCTTTTGCAACACATTTTTATGAATTTTATTTGGTGATGGGTGGGACATTTATTGAACATAAATTCATTGGGTGATTATTAATATCTCAACAGATAAATAGGAAAAAAACTTGGAATATAACTAACTAAAGAAATATTTCAATTATGATGGTCTACAGAGTGATCATAGACTACTCTGATGGTTTTGGGAGTGCAAAAAACTATAATTATAGCTTTAGTAACTGTCCTCGATTAATTGGTATATTATTTATCATTTTTAAGTGTATTCTAAAAATTTATGTCTTATGCCAATGTTATACTACCATTTCTCATTATTTTTGATCACAATATGATTAATTAATTAAGAACTACTCTTATTTATTCCATGACACAATTTTATATTCTATGATATGCCGGATTTGGTTTTTAAATTTTATTATCTTATTATAATACATATATCACCATGTTATATTGATATATCCCTTGATTAACCTTACTAAACATTTGAGATCATCCATTCTTATGATTCATTCCACATTTTCATGAATCAAATTTTTACATAGGTTAAATTTATGAACAATACTAATTGGGAAGATATTTTTCAAGGATGATGAAGATATTTCACGAAATCAAAAGATAGTTAATATCGTATCTAAAGAAACTAATTCTATACATTCAACGGGTGTGTATTTTTAAAATTTCTCAGATATAGATCTAAAAAATGCAGTATGTATGTATGAAAGGATTGAGTCATTACATTGGATGAAAAACTAAAACCATATGGTAGACTCTATCTATATTCCCCACAATATTCATTTAGTTTTTCCATTATTTTAAATGTTTTTCCACAATTCCAAATGTTATACTACATTGAATGTTCCTGTCACACAACCTTAAACTGAGAGATCAAACAAAACGTTTTTGATCTCTATATCCTAACAAGATTAATACAAAACATCTATGAGGTTCAATCCCAACATCCTAGAATATATGGTTGACCTCCCTAAAATTCAATCATAATCAACCTAACATTCCAATTTATTTTACATGTATCATATATTGAATATGAAAATTAAAAATATGATCATATTTACCAATGGATAAAAATTAAATTCCATACCTGTACCCAAAACAGGTTAAACATGTGACACACCTATCCCTAGATGAAATTAAAGCTATGACTTACCAGTCCCCAGAAGACATTAAACATATTACCCACATTTTCCATCAAGTCGCTAATCCTACGACCTAACCATATAATTCCTCTTTGGAAATAACATTATTATAGGACATAATAATTTCATGAGCTACACAATTTATTCCCACTCATATGACAAACTAAAATGTACTAATGAATACATTATCTCAGGATATATAAATTTTTATATAATGAATTGGATTGAAATATAAGACCAAAACCATCATCTCAAATAAAATTAAGTTCCAATTTAAATATATTTCATTCTACATCTTAAAAAATACATTTAAATTAATTGGGCTTCATAAAATTTTCAAAATGATGATCATTATTTTTTATAGCATAAAAAACACATGAAACAAAAATGTGTCACATTTATTTAATTATGTAAAATCCTTGAAAAGAAAAAACTATTCATATGTATTACCATTAAGAGATAATTAATATTTCTATAAACACTCACAACATGATAATCCCATAGAAAATAAATGGGCATCCAAGGAAATCATGTAACATTTAATAAAAATATTTTTCAATCTAGATTATAAATCATTTGGTGTTTAGAATATTGCGATAAATTTTATATGTATATGCCAATAATTTCTCCAAATAAATGTATGTATGAAATCTAGGTCAATTAATTTAAACTCAATTAATAAAAAATAGGTTATTTTACCTAGTAAATGAATTCAGTTAAATTTTAGGCTTATACCTAGTGGATGATTAGGAATTGAAAATGCATTGATAGTTCAATCCTTTCAAAGATAAGGGAATTTTATAGAAAATATAGATAATAATTATGGATGGTAATTATTTATTAATATCCTTTATAGAGTATAATTTATGTCAAAGGATGTGGATTTACATAAA
The DNA here is from genome assembly GCA_963277665.1 of Viscum album. Classification (NCBI taxonomy): domain Eukaryota; kingdom Viridiplantae; phylum Streptophyta; class Magnoliopsida; order Santalales; family Viscaceae; genus Viscum; species Viscum album. The sequence goes on along the minus strand of OY728161.1, from coordinate 1,731,594,080 downwards.
ACATATTCTTACAAAAATTATAACAAATCAATTTGTAAATACGAAAAATCCATTTTACTTTTTAAAACATTTTCAACAAAAATATTTTATAAATAATGTGGAATATTATTTCATATTAGATAATCATTAAATAATAAAATGTATTTATCATTTTTATTGAAAAATATGGTGTAAAATAGTGTTTTCCTAGAAATAATTAAAAATATTTTCCTTTACACCATGTTGAAAATAAACTTTAGATAAAACATAAAAATTAACAAAAACATTTTTGAACATATAAACAAGTTGAAAATGAACTTAAAAAATTATTTAGGTAATTATAAATATATTTTATAAAAAATTAAATGATTGTGTACATGAAAATATAGGGGTTTCAATGTGAAAATAAGAGATGAGTTCAGATTCAAATATATGATAAACTTTGGGTAAAATTTGATTCAAGGTGAAATAAAATATCAATGGGAAATATTAAAACATGTGAATATAAAATGGAAATTATGATCATATTTATAAAAAATTAAATTTACTATATTTCTTATATTTTAATCAGAAATCCTGATTTGAATTTAATATTTGAAATGATACCCTAATATTATGAAATTTATTTTGATCAAAACTACATTCTAGTTGTATATCTTTTTAATAGATCCACTTTAAAAAATAAATAATACAGCTCTTATAGACCCATTATTATTATTAAAAACCATAATTATGTAGAAATCACACCACACAAAATGTATTATGATTCATATTATGAAAAAAACTATAAAACAATTTAATATGGGACAAAAAACTCTTTTGCTTTTTTACATGCTTAGCCGAATGCTCTTTAAGTTCATGTATAATAAACATAAATATCAAAATCACATATCTCATAACATTTTTAATACACTTCAATAATTTGAAAAATAATTTACCATCATTATATTTATTTATATTTGTTATTTATTACATATTTTCAATGATGGGTGTGGGTAATCTTGACCTTTTTGAACAAGATATGTAATTGTCGTGCTGTTTAGAAAATATTATCCCATTGATCATCAATAAAAGTACATTAGTGTTATTATAATTGATTAAATATAAAAATTTATAATTATTAAATTTCATTTTATTAGTTCTTTAGACTTTATTTTTGATGATAAAATAAAAAAAGATCATTTTCTAAATTTTTACAAACCATGTTTGTTTTCCATAATTAATTAGTTTCATATTGATGTATTTATTACATAATAAAAAGTTAATCATTAATATATTTCTATAATTTAGTATATTTATATATTTTTTCATGATCAAAAATGATATAATTTATTAGGAATGCTCAATTAGGTGGTGAAACTTACACAAACATTAACATACAATGCCTAATGGATTATTATTAGGTGAATTTTTTCAAAATCACTGCATAAGTAGAATAACTATATAACTAATTTTTTATTACTGTGATAAATAATAATTATAAATTAATTATAATGATATGATCTATATATGAAAATTATACATTATTTTAATTAAATAGTTTTTTCTTAATATTCTTATTTTTAGTAAGCGAAAAAATGATAATCATTTATTGTTCATATCTTAAATTGGTTTTCCAAATATTCATAATGAATCATTTAAGATTTAATAAAACTTATATTGATCCATAAGAATCATTATCATTACCATCCCTATCACATCCACGTCCTTCTATTAAGGTACTTTTATCCTATTCAATTATTGACCAAGATTTCCCTATGTTTCCCACTGACCCCCATGAAATTGGGAAAAATGGACATGTTTTGATTGGAAATAGCTGGGTGCAAGATTTGTGTGAAAAATTTACTAAATTGTGTGAGAAAACTATGAAGGCATATCCATCTGATTAATTTTTTTTCAATTACCATTTTCACTTATGGAATAAACTCTATTTCACCCATTTATTCATAATTTTTTTGTCTAGAATCAATGTAAATACTCCAAGCTCACTAAACCTCCTCGGGTACTCAATTTTGGAGGGGGTTTTGATGGATTAACTTGATGATCTCGCATGTATGTGAGTTTAATTCATTTACCCTTCAATTTATATAGTTTTCCCCCACTTTTAATGAAACTCTAAATGTACAAGAATCTGAGGATTCATACCAAGGTTTGTTTTTAGTTTCTTGGTTCAATTATGTGGTTTTATGTTCATTTTCAGTCCATTATGGTGTAATAGTGGTGCGGTTGAAGTATCAAATAATGGATTAGGTTTTTTGATCCATTTGGTAGGTGTTTCATGTGTATGCCTTATTGGATGAGTTAGATTTTATGTGTTTATATTTTTATTATGTTACTATTTCATAATTTTTGTTTAGAATACTATTTCTAGAGAATTTTCCATGTGATTTCATTTTTTTCTTCAATTTTTGTATGAAAATATTGTTTCTAATGTTTAATCCATATTGTACCAATTGGAGTTGTTTTATAATTAATTGAATGGTTTAAAAAAAATACTTCTTCCAATTCTCATTTGGTGTATTATTGGTATGATTTTGGTATTGAAAGAGGAGTTTTAAATGGATTTTATGTGTAATGTTTTTTATGCTTAGTGAAATTGGATTAGGGAAATTTGATGTGAATTATTGATTTATACTAATGGGGAAAATAATGTTTAGAAATTTTTGGAGTGTGTATGATTAATACTAGTCTTTTTATGTGTAAATGTCATATGATAGCATGTGGAAGTTGATTGAGTAGAAAGGGGGAATTCCAGGTATCTATGTCGGAAAACGTGTACTAGTATGGTAGTTATCTGGAGTTGTTTTGTCCCTATTACACTTTAGATGTTTAATGTTGAAAAAACAAAAAAAAATAATGAAGATTTTTAACTACATGGTTTTTTTTATATTCCCTACAAGTTGATCATGCATGGGAATAGATTTTTTTGGTTAATTTTGCATTGAGATATGAGGTACCAGGGGCCCCTATCTGGATAGTGCTTGAGGGTGTTCCCATGACTAGTTCTCATTTGACTATATGGTATACACCCTTAGATTATGGTGTCTTTAGATGGAAAATTAGGTATTTTAAATGTTATATTTAACTGTATTTATTCTTTTATGTTACCCCTTTTAAAATTGTTTTCCATTAATAGTTGCACCTTTAAAACTGGTGTAACCATTTCATGTTTACAAAAAATTTCAGGCATTTTATCTTCTAATGATTATCAATTTGAATATTTTGGCTGTATAATATTGGTCTTAGGATCACACCCTAAATACTTATTTTGGATTATTTAGACAGGATTATGTGTGACACTGGTAAGGTCTAAGCCTTTGGAGACGGCGATTAGGGTTTTTAGATTCCATCCATGGGCCAATATAGTGTAGATGGCTCGTGGGGGATGAACCCTTGTCAAGTGGTGGTCTTTTGGGATTTTTATTCTAATTTTGTAGAAATGGACATCTTGACACATGTCTAAAACCTTTTATTAAGTTAAGAATTTTATTTAAGTCTTGTTTGGAATGAATTTTTCAGATTTCTATTTTTCATTACTATTAGTTATATTATGCATCCTAACTTAGGTAAATCAATCAAGACCCATTTTTTATGATACCCGAGCACTTGTTCTAGCCTTTGGTGAGAGGGAATCCTCATCTAGCTTTTCTATAGGTCAGGCATGATGCCAGTTTTGATGGAATCTAGATTTGGTATGTGATAAAATGGTATCATAGGAGGCCAATACTTTTGGGTCATCTCATTATTTGTGAATGAGTCTGGTTTCAAAGGATTTAGGATTTCTTGGGATAAGATTATTTTTTAAATTTAGGATATTTGGATAGTACCTCTCATGAGAAACCACCAGTCTACCAGAGATATTGGTATTGTGTGTTTTATATTTCTTCCAGGAAGGACATGCTGACTAAAAACCTCACATAGATATCTGGTGGGAGTGAATTGGTCATTTAATTTATTGTTGTGTTGTGTTTTACTTATTTTTATTTTATTTAATAGTGGAAAATTTTCTGAATTATTTTAATTTGGATTCATTTGTTCTTTTTTCCAATTATTGAAACATTCCTCCCAAGAAATATCGTATGCACCCATAGATGGATGCTAGAGAGAGTTCTCCCTCACTGATTGATCAATGGATGGTAGAAGATATGGTCAGGGCTATCCAATCCCATGGATGTGGGGTTTCTCTTACACCTTATCCAGATAAATAAGAGGAGTATTTTCCCTGGAAGGAAAATGACCAGTTGTTGTTAATGAACAAGCCTCATACTTTTGATGTAGTACATAACCCCTTGATGTAGAGGAGTGGATGAAGAATATTGAGCAATAGTTTGAGATTCATGACACACCTGAGAATGTTAGGGTGAAGTTTGGATCTTTTATATTAGAGAGTCGCATACATAGGTAGTGGGAATTAGTGATTCAAGCTAGGAAGCATGTATAGATTAATTGGAAGGACTGAAAGGATACCGTAAATGGTCAGCATTGCCCTAAATTCTTGGAATATGCTAGAACCTGAGAGTTTATAGAGATGGTTTAGGGGGATCTTTTAGTGATGAAGTATGACAACTGTTTTGCTAAGATTGTCTTGTACGCTCCCAAAATGGTCTCCAATGAGCAGATGAATTCCTTAAAGTTCTAGAGGGGTTTGCATCCAGAGATATATTCCATCATATTATTGCAATATCTAAAGACTTATTATTAGGTGGTTGACTAAGATGTTATGTTACAAATTGACTGAAAGGGGATATCTAGTTAATATGGGAAAATATCTATGATGGGTAGTAGTACATCATCTGATTTGAGGAGGATGTGGAAGGAGTAGGGTTAGAAAGGAGGTGGTCATTCAGGCTGCTCTTCCAGGAAGCTTTCATTTGTGGATTCTGATGCTAGGTTCATTATGTGCCACAAGTGTTAGTGGCTAGGTCACATCTGACCAGTATTCACATTTCCTATCAAGATCTGTTATCATTGTAGTGTTATGGGAAACTTGCATCATTTTTGAAGGATGGAACATCCACTCCAGAGTTGGGATGAATTGGTGGCCTCATTGGGGATTCCGATTTCATTCAGAGCCATTCATGATTGTGGGATCTCGGTTTGGCAGCTATAGTGGTAAGTATAGTTTATATTATATGAATATCTAGTTTAGGTCTATCCACATTTGAGTGACCATTATGAAACATAGATTAGGAATCTTCATACTATGGAGCAGGTTCCAGCATGATCAGTTTCATGATCATCGGTTGTACGAGGTACCGTTTTGATGTAATATTCTACAACTACTTAAATTTTTGATATTGGTGCATCTATTTATTTTATATTTTCCTATATTGTTACCATGATTAATTTTTCAATTGAGTTGTTATCTATTTTTATGGATTTGATGACCACATTGTGTAAAAATATGGTGTATGTTCTTGGGTTCCCATCATGTTAACTTATTGAATCTTGGTTTGAGATGGAGTGGGACCTCCTGGTTCAAATTATGGACCTTTTTGTAATAATCCATAGCATTCAATTTCTTGTTCAATTTCTAAAACACAACAATGTTTATAGGTGATGAGTAGTTTTCAGGGAATATGATGGCATCCCTCTAGGATTTCATGGGGAACGGGATAATTGATCGGGTCTTCTGTAACCTCCACTCACAGAGATGTGAAATCATATAATCTAGTTATTTTTTCTTGTTCTAGTGTATGAGGATCATGATCCTGGGGGTTTATTACTTAACATGATGGATGAGTTGTTTTAGTTATTTCCAGATGATTTTTAGGCATTCCCTATAGTAGGAAGGGGAGTTGTCAATTTATTTGGCACCGAGAAAATAACTGATAACTCATCCGTTATATCATTTTGCCCCCATTGAGATGAGGGAATTAATGATACAATTATACTATTTTAAATCCAATGATTCATTCTCCCACGTATCTCTCCTTGGGCAGCTACATTCATTTTTATGATGAAGGATGATAGATCCATCAAGATGTGTATTGACTACTGGAAGATGAACACAAACCCCATCAAGAAAAAATATCCTTTTCCCTGAATAGATTACTTGTTTTATTAGTTAAAGGTTGTTAATTGGTTTCTTAAGATATAATTTCATTCTTTTCACCACAATCCTAGGGTGAAAAAGGAAAAAAACCGAAAGGCAACTTTCTAATGTAGGAACAACCTGTTCGGTTACTTGGTCAAATCGTTCAAATTTTTAAATTACCCTGATGTTTTTATAGAAATCATGAATAGTTTTTTTCACAAGTATCTACAATACTTTGTCTTGGTATCCATTGAAGATATCATGATTTACTCTATATATGTGAAGGGTCATGAGATTCTCTTGAATATTGGGTTGGGATCCTTTTGGGACCATCATCTTTATGAAATGTTGTCCAAGTGAATTTTCTAGTTCATTGAAGCATTGTTTCTAAGTCATGTGATCCTTGAGTATGGGGTTTTGGTGGATCTTGAGAAGATCATTGTAGTGATTTCATGGGAGTAGATAAATAATTTGTTTGAGATTGGGAGTTTCCTCAGCTTTATAGGTTAGTACAAGCAGTTTGTTCCTAATTTCTCAAGGGTTTCCTTGTCCATTACCATGCTCACTCAAAATGAAATGAATATTATATGGGGCCAAAAATTATAGGATTCCTTTGATGTTATGAATTGGTGGTTGACTACCAAACCCATGTTGATCTTTCCAGAATATAGAAAGTGAAATTTTGTGTATTTTGAAAAATTAGGTATGGGTCTTGGGTATGTGCTCATACAAGATGACCAAGTGGTGGAATTTGGAAATCACAAAATCTGACCACATGAATAGAATTATCCAAATCACGACATGGAGTTGGTAGAGGTGATTCAAGACTTGAAGACTTGGCGAAACTATTTGTTTTGGGAGAATTTTTTGGTCTACTCTGATCACGTGAGCCTATCCAGTATCATCTCATAGATGGATCATAATATAAGGCCGCACTGTGTGATCGAGTACCTACAGTGGTTAGACTTAAATTTGGTCTAAAACCCATTAATGTGTAAGGTGGTGGTTGATTATTTGAGTAGAAGTGTACCCATGAAATAATGTAAGAAGTCCAGTGATGAGTGGACTTTGATAGGTCAATTCTATCAGATTCACGTGGTTTCCATGGGGAACATTAGAGGTGCATTCTTGGTGATGGTTTAGTGTAATCCTGGTGATGAGTTATATTAGTAGTTGATGAAGTCTCTTACTAGTGAGGATACATTTCTTGATTGGTCCTTGTATCCTGAGGGAATATTGTGCTTTAATGGTCTTTTAGTTCTGCCGCTATCATAGAGGAATGTGGTGATGTAGTATAGCCACCAATCTCAATGGTCATTTCATCACTGGGAAACCAAAATGTATTATTTTGTTTTTCGGTAGTTATGGTGTCTAGGTATGAGATGATACATTGTTGTTATCATATTGAGATGCTATAGATTTTAATAGGTAAAATTAGATCATCAAATACACTCTGGTCTCCTCCAGCCATGACCAATTCTTACCCGGATGTGAGATGAGGAAACCATGCTTATCATTGTTGGCATACCTCATACACCTCGAGGTAATAATTCCACATGCGTATTGATTGATCGTGTGTCCAAATGTGCAACATTCATTCTCATTAGAGAAACAACTAGAGTGCATGAGTTGTGCCAATTGTATCATCAAGAGGTGGTAAGGTTTCATAGTGTTCCATGAGTAGTGGTCTCAGATAGAGACCCATGTTTTTTTATCGTTATTAGGAAGGCCATAAAAAGCATTGGGGTCTCAAATTAAAATGAGCACAACATACCATCATCAAACAGAAGGTCAGAAAGAATGATAAAATCTTATTTTGGAGGATACACTCCAATAATGTGTGTTTTGACTTTAGAGGTTCCTCTGATTGTCATTTAAGATTAGTTTAGTTTGATTAAAATAATAATTAACAATCATTTATTTGAATGGATAATTTTTAGGAGATCTATAGTTGGCCTTGTCACTCTCCACTGTGTTGGGATGAGGTGGATGAGACCTCACTGATGGGGACGAGCCTTTTGAAAGAAACTTTTGAGAAGGTCATGATGACCACATATTAGTAATTGATATATCAGAGTCTCTACAAATCCAATTCTTATCCAAGGGTTCAATATCTAGAGTTTTTTTTGTGGGAGATCAGGTATTCTTGATGGTGGACCATCGTCTGGTTCATCATCTTTTGGGAAATCATGGAAACCTAATGTTGAGATTTATCAAACCTTTTGATACTACTACATGGATTAGAAGGGTGGAATACATGTTATACATTTCTTAGATAAAATCTATCCCTGATAGTTTTCAAGTCCCTCTTCTAAATTAGAACAACCCGGGTCATTCCATTGTGTTTAACTGAGAGGATATGAAAATAGATCTAGACGTGTCTATTTTTGGTGTTGCATGTGTGAATAGTTGATACCAAAGAGATTGTGTTTCAGAGAAATTCCATTCCACTGGTCCGAGTCCTCTGGAAACACGGGAATATTTTCCTAGAAACGTGATAGTAGAGGACGTGGTTTGAACATGATTTTAAATTATTATTTTCCAAACAACCATCAGGTTATATTTCCAAGGTGCAATGTTTTCAATTTAGGGAGAATTGTCACAACCATGTCCGTATTTTAAGGTAACATTTTCTTTTCAATTCGTGGCCTATATTTCCCCTAGGATTTCCCAAGCCCCCATTTAATTTTGATGAAATTGGATATGTAGTGAGTTGATATGAATTGTGTATAAGGTTTCCATTCATGGTTTACTAAACCGAGAAAGAAAACTATGTAGCCCTATCAAAGTCATTAAAAATTATTTTTAATTCCCATTGTCCCTTCCAAAATAACCATAATGTTGTCCATTTCATCCCCATTTCGTGGATAGAATCCATGGATAGCCTCCATTCTCTCTCAACCTCCATTGGAACCTAATTTTGAAGGGGGATATGGTGGAAGAACATCAATATCTATAAAATAATTGAGTTTTCTTACTTTTTATATCCATTTACTAAGGATTTATCCCAATTTTTTTGGATTCTCAAAATTTCCATAATCTACGTATTCAAACCTAGGGTTTGTTTTTTAGTTTCTTTGTCCAATATTGTGCTTTTATGTTCATCTTCACTCCCTTGTGGTGAAGCGGTTGTGCAGTTGAGGTATCATACAAATATTGGAGGTTTCTGACACATTTATTAGGTTATTACATGTGTAAGCATTACTAGATGAGTTATATATGCTGGATTTATATATCTATTATGGATCTCTTTCATTTTTTTGTGTGAATACTGTTTTTCTTAGAATTTGTGATGATATTGATTTTTAGTGCCATTTTTGTGTGAAAATTGGCGCATTCATGTTCATTACAAGTTTTACCAATTGGAGTTGTTTTATAATTCATGGAATAGTTTTATTAAAATGTTTTATTGCGGAAAATTATGGTTTTATGTAATATTGGTATCCGTTTGGTTTTAAAAGAGGTGTTTTAAATGAATTTTATGTGCAATGTTTTGTTATTCTTTGGAAAATAATTTTATGGAAATTTTAAGGGCATCAATTGAGTTATACTAATGGTGAATAGAATGTTTAGCTATTTTTTGTGTATGTATTTCCAGTACTTATGTTTTTATTTGTAAATGGGATTTTATAGAATATGGAACTTGTTTGACCACAAATATGTAAACCTGGGTATCTAGGTGGGTAGATTTTTACTAGTATGCTGGTGATCAAGAGTGGGTTTTTACATGTTTCACATGTCATTTTTGACATTGAAATAACTAAAAAAACTATAATGTTGATGATTTTGGACCACTAGGTTTTATATACTTTTTATACTAGTGGATCATGTATGAGAACAAATATTTGATATAGTTACTTTTACACTGAGATATAAGGTACCTAGTGCCCACGACATACTTGTTTCTATGGGTGTTCCCATTGCTAGTTCTTGTCGATTGTCAGGTATTTATCATTGTATTATGGTGTGTTTGGATGGAATCATTAGTATCATAAATGATCTATTTAAATTTAATCTTTATTTATTATAAACCCTTTGAAAACTATTTTCATATAAAAGTATCACATTAGAAATGGTTACTACCATTTCTTGTTTATAAAAACATTCAATAATTTTAACTCTTAATGATTATCACATGGAATATATGGGTGGTATTATATTAGTCATAGTCTCACACCCAACATACACATTTAGGTGTATGTATAATTGATTACATTTGATATTAAGAGTTTCCTTTGCCTGGTAGGTTAGTACAAGTGGTTTGTTCCGGATTTCTCAAGGCTTTACTCGTCCATGACAATGCTCACCCAAAAAGCATAGAATATTATATGGGGCCCAAAATTATAGGAATCCTTTGAAGAGATGAATTGGTGGCTAACTACCAAACCCCAATTGATATTTCTAAAATATAGAAAGGGAAATATTGTGTATTGTGACACTTCAGGTATGGGTCTTGGGTATGAGCTCATGCAAGATGATCACGGGGTGGCATGTAGATATCACCAACTCCGACCACACAAAAATAATTAATCAAATAACGACAAGGAGATGTCGACTGTGATGTATGACATGAAGACATAGATACATAACCTATTTGGGGAGAAGTTTGTGTTCTACTCTGATCACGTGAGCCTATCCAGTATCATCTCACAGATGGATCATAAGATAAGGAAACACTGTGGGATCAAGTACCTACAGTGGTTAGACTTTGATATGGTCTAAAACTCATGAAAGGGCTATGTGGTGGATGATTCCTTGAGTAGAAGTGTACCAGTGAAAGCATTGAATAAGCCTAGTGATGAGTGAACTATGATAGGGAAATTCTATTAGATACACGTGGAGACCAAGGGTCACGATGGAGGTGCACTCTTTGTGATAATTTAGTGGAATCATGGTGATGAGTTATGCTAGTGGTCGATGAAGTCTCTTCTTGGTGGGGAGACATTTCATGATTGGTCCTTGTCTCCTGAGGGAATCATGTGCTTTAATGACCGTTTAGTTCTGCCACTATCATAGAGAAATGTGGTGATGTAGTATATCCACCAATCTCATTGGTCAGTTCATCCCAGGGAAACAGAAATGTACTATGTTGTTATTTAATAGTTTTGGGGGCCAGGTATGTGATGATACATAGTTGACATCATGTTGAGATGCCATGGATTTCAATAGGTAAAATAGATCATCAAATACAATCTGGTTTCCTCCATCCATTACTAATTCTTACCTAGATGTTAGATGAGGAATCCATGGTTAATATTGTTGGCTTACCTCGTACAACATGAGGTAATAATTCCATATGGGTATTCATTGATCAAGTTTCCAAATCTGCCACATTAATTCTCTTTATAGATACAACTAGAGTGGATGAGTTGTGTCGATTGTATCTTCAAGAGGTGGTAAGGTTTCATGGTGTTCCATGAGTAGTTGTCTCAGATTTAGACTGTTATTTTGTTAAAGGTATTGGGAAGGCCTTAAAAATACATTAGGGCCTCAAATTTATATGAGCACAATATAACATCACCAAACATAAGGTCAAACATAGTTAGAAAATCGAATTTTGGAGGATACGCTCCAAGAATGTGTGTTTTGACTTTAGAGGTTCCTCTGATTGTCATTTGAGATTAGTTAAGTTTGATTACGATAATAGTTACCAATCCTTTATTTTAATGGCTCATTTTTAGGTGCTCTATGGTTGGCCTTTTCGGTCTCCATTATGTTGGTCTGAGGTGGGTGAGACATCACTAATGGGGCTGAGCCTTGTGAAAGAGACTTTTGAGAAGGTCATGGTGATAACGTATTAGTTATTGATAGCTCAGAGTCTCCAAAAATCCAATGCTAATCAATGTGGTCAAGACCTATAGTATTTTTGTGGGAGATCAGGTATTCTTGATGGTGGACCCTTGTCTGGTTCATCATCATTTGGGAAATCATGGCAACCTTATGTTGAGATATATCAAACCTTTTGAGACTATTACGTGGATTGAAGGGTGGAATACATGTTATCCTTTATCTTATCAGTTAAAATCTATCCATGATATTTTTCATGTCCCTTTTCTAAATAAGAACAACCCGGGTCTGTCCCTTGTGCTGAATTTAAAGAATATGTAAATAGAGCCATAAATGTCTACTTTTGGTGTGGCATGTGCGAATAGTTGATTCCAAAGAGATTGTGCTAAAGAGAAATTACATTCCACTGGTCCGAGTCCTCTGGAAACATGGGAATATTATCAATGAAACATGGAAGTAGAGGACGTGTTCTGAACATGACTTTAAATTATTATTTTCCAAATAAGAATCAGGGTGTTTTTTCAGTGTGTAATGTTTTCATTTTAGATAGAATTGTCACACCCATGTCCCTCTTTTAATGTAACGTTTACTCTTCAATTCATGGACAATATTGACCCTATGTTTTACCCAATCCCCCATTTAATTTTGATGAAATTGGAAATGTAGTGAGTGGATAGAATTTTTGAAAGGGTTGCTTTCATGCTTTACAAAACCATTCAAGAAAACCAAGCAGCCCATTCAATATCATTAAAAATGATTTGTAATTCCCATTATCCCTTCTGGAATAACCCCAATGGTTCCAATTTCATCCCCATTTCGTGGTAGCATCAATGGATAGCCTCTATGCTCTCTCAACCTCCATAGGCACCTAATTATGAAGGGGGATATGGTGGAAGAACATCAATATCTATGAAATAAGTGAGTTTTATTCCTTTCTATATCCATTTACTACGGGTTTCTCCTAATTTATTGGATTATCAAAATTTACATAAGCTACGGATTCATACGTAGGGTTTTTTTTCAGTTTCTTGGTCCAATCATGGGCTTTTATGTTCGTTTTTACTCCATTGTGGTGAAGCAGTTGGGGAGTTGTGGTTTCATGCAAAGATTAGAGATTTTTGACACATTTGATTGGTTATTAAATGTGTAAGCATTACTAGATGAGTTATGTATTCTGGATTTATATTTCTATTATGGTTCTCTGTCATTTTTTTGTGTGTATACTGTTTTTGGTAGCATTTGGGAAGATATTGTTTTTTAAGTGCCATTTTTGTGTGAAAATGGGTGTTTTCATGTGCATTAAATTTTTTACCAATTTGATATTTTTTATAATTCACTGAATAGTTTTATTAAAATGTTTAGTGTGGAAAGTTACGGTTTTATGTAATTTTGGTATTCTTTTGGTTATAAAAGAGGAGTTTAAAATGGATTTTATGTGCAATGTTTTGTTATACTTTGCAAAAATAATTTTATAGAAATTCTAAGTGCTTTATTGAGTTATAGTAATGGTGAATAGATTTTTTAGCTATTGTTTTGTGTGTGTATTGCCATTAATGGTGTTTCTATTTGTAAATGGAATTTTATAGCATGCAGATGTAGTTTGAGCATAAATAGGTAAACATGGGTATCTAGATGGGAAGACGTTTACAAGTATGCTAGTGATCAAGAGTTTGTTTTTACATGTTTCACATATCATTTTTGAAATTGAAAAAATAAAAAAACTACAATGTTTATGATTTGGTACCACTTTGTTTTGTGTAGTTTTAATACTTGTGGCTCAAGCACGAGAAAAAATATTTGTTATGGTTACATTTACAAAGGGATATTAGGTACCTAGGGCCCATGACTTACTAGTTCCTAAGGGTGTTCCAATTACTTGTTCTATTCGATTATTTGGTATTTACCATTGTATTATGGTGTATTTGGATGGAAAATTTAGTAGCATAAATGATCTATATAAATTTAATCTTTTTTTATTTTAACCAATTTGAAAACTATTTTCTTATAAAATTTTCACTTTAGAAATGGTGGCTACCATTTATTGTTTATAAAAACTTTCGATAATTTTAACTCTTAATGATTATCACCTGAATATATGGGTGGCATCCTATTTGTCTTTGTCTCACACCCAACATACACATTTAGGTCTATTTATAATTGATTATGTTTGACACAGGTAAGGGAAAGGATTTTGGATATGGCAGTCTGGGTTGTTAGTTTCCTTCCGTGGGATGGTGTTGTGGAGACGGCTCATGGGTGATAACCCCTTGTCACATGGTGGTCCATGTGATTTTTTCTTAAAATTTTAAACTTTTGGCCATCTTGTGACATGTTTTTAACCATGTATCAGTTATGAATTTTATTTAATTGTTATTTGGCTTTATTTTTTTTAGATTTGGATTATTCATTGTTATTTGTTCTTTTATGAATCCAAAATGGGATAAATCGTTCCCATCCAATTTCTTATGATACGAGGCACTTGTGCTTATCGATGGGGGTAGGGAACACCCTTAATCCATTACCACAGTCTAGAGAAGTTTATTGTCTTTATAGATACTATATTTCATTCACGAAAATCCATTTATGGAGGTGATGAAATGAAAAATGGGAATTAATTATTACATGGTTGTTATAGTCCACATGTATTCATGGATAAAGATTTTGTTTTTCATTGAGTAGAAGAAAATAATAATATGTATTATAAATTAATGACCAATAATATTTCCAAAATATCAAAAATATTTATTAAACTCATCATTAATGCGATTCATTTATTGTGGATTAGAAAAAATCAATATGTTTTTTGGTGGGTGTTGTCCAAAAACACACAAATAGATTTATCTCTTTTCTAATGGAAGATGGAAGGTGTTATTAAAGCTTGTACGATAACCGTAAGAACATAATATTATAATGTTGAAACTAATTTTACAATTTTTATTGTAAAATTAAATATTAATATTAAGAAATTAAAAATGTAAAAAGAAAAGAGGAATAATCGATCAAAAATATATCCATCATATCATTGTTTATCTCTTTTTGAAGGGATTTGATCCTTCTAATAATGGAATTATAGGAAAAATAATGCATCATAAAGTTATATATGTGTTCATTTTAATGTATTGGGATGAATTTTGGAATCATATGGGGGGGGGGGGGGGGGTTGAGGGAAGAGATGTAATGAAAGAAGAGCCCATTTTATGAGTGAATTATGTATATTTTTGTAAATACCAAATAATATATAATAATAGAATTTCACCCCCAATTAAAATGAATATTAATTGTTGAAATAATATATATAATAATATATATGTTCTATAAACATCTAAAATACCAAATTTATTTTTTTCCTTATTTGTCCATTATCCTCTTAGGTTACTCATTTCACTCATTTTGGATTTCACAATAGAAACAATTTAATAACATTGAAATTTATCATTTATGCATAAAAATCAAATTAATATACATATATAAATATATTTCTTATGATCAAAATATTGAAATCCATTTTTTCAATTTTAGAAAGGTTTTGAAACTATTTTTGTAATAATGAAAATGCAATTTACCATCTTTTTATTTGGAAAATATAAAATAAATTCAAAAATGTACAATATGTTTCATAATTAAAATATTTATTACTTGAAAAATGGGTCTTTAAAAAAATAAGTACCACTTTTATACTTAATATTAAAAAAATTTAATTATTTGTTTTCAGAATAATAATTTTACTAAACCATTGATATTAAAACCAATATTTTAATTTTATATATACAACATGTCATACAATAATAATTATAATCAAAATAATATTTATATGTAATCCATAAATATAAAATATTTTTATATTATATATTTATTTCTTTAAGAGGTATACTATCTTAAATTAACTACTTAATAATATAAGACATCAACATATGTACAGGATAACTGACCAATAACAACATTTTCAATGATCATATATGAAGTGAGCATATTTGAAATCACAATAATGTTAATGACTATATTTCGTCCTTATATATTATTTTTCTAAATCATTAATTCATTCTACTCTCACATCACAAGGCACATTTATTAATTCATGTTATTGATTTTTCATAGAACATTTTCCATTAATAGTTCACTATATAATTATAGATTCTGTTTGGCTATTAATGATCATAATGGTTGAAGACAGCCCTGATGATTTCGTATTCGAGAAGATTTTATTATTTTATACCCTTTTTCCCATAATGATTTATTAACTTTTATTGTATGTAATTTATCAATGTGGATAAATAATTCTCTCTCTATAATTCTAGGATTTATGTGCATTGTTGAAATTTCCCACTATTTAATGAAAAAGTATCTTCATTTTGGGTTCAATCTTACGAGGCACATGTTATAGTCATGTGCCAATCACTTTGAATCAATATAGAAGCGTTATTTAAAATTAAAGACAATAATAATAATAATAATAATAATAAATATGACGACAATAAAATGAATATTTTAATGGAACATAAACCATGATGTTTTACATTCTCCCCTACATAAATAATTTGTGTCTTTAAACTTTTAAATGTCATATACTATCTAAAAATGATATGGGAATATAAATTATAGAGATGATATAAAAAGTAATTTCCAGAGAAATTTATACCCTAATAATAGGGAAAACAAATATCATTCCACTAAATTGTGTTATCCACTATATTCAGTTCTTCTATAGACATTTGGTCTAAGTGACAACTCATTTTTATTTCCAAGACCAAAATTGTATAAATTTTCTCTAAATTGATTTAATTATTATCATTTAACCGGTATAATTACATAGGTTAATACTAATTTTTTTCATTACTCCAAATAATTTTTCCTATATGTTGATGGAACTAATCGATCATAGAAAAACACGTTACATTTATCATATAGAAGGATAATAACATTTCTCCACGAAAAATCTTATAAGAACCTAATTATAATACAATAATTATACATCAAGAATATTTTTATTAAACTAATTATACCGGGTTTTAATTTAATGATCATATAAAAAATATTAGATATTCTTCTATTTCTGGAATCACATTTTAAGATCACATATACAGAATTGATGTAGAAGGTATTTGTACCATAAATATTTGGATCCAGATTATAATTAATAATGTTATTGGAATTCTATTTTCATATTGGTTCAGTAGTCCAGTGATCTTATTCATCATGGTTATTCATTTGATGATAGAATTATCAACTATAGTGGAAGTTATCTATACGCATAGGACATTGAATTATTAATTCTATCATAGGATGTAATATATTTCACTAATTTTTTTAATCAAAATCTTCATTTTCTAATGGTATTTGTATGCTTAATGAACCCTAATTCTACAAGTTTGTAATATTTTAGTCCACTATAGGCAATAATCCTGGGTATTCAATCCACATTTTGGACATATATTAAATTCAACAATATTTCCATAGTCATATTTTTCAGATAATATTTCGTGGGACTCCATCATTCTCTTAATTGGGTTTTTGGGAGTTCAAAAATGTTCAAATGGATAATCATATTTCATGATTGATTGTTTGGAATAATTATAGTGTTTCTCACTCCCTAGAACATTCTAATGGGTTGTTCAATGAGGTGACCCTGAAATTTTTAAGACACCAATGGTTTCTTCTAGTTCCAAAAATTACTAAAACCACATGGGTAGACATGAGTTACACAAAATTGACAATATCGGGAAATTTTTATAATATAAAAATGAATTTCTACATTAAAAAACATGTTCCTTTATATTAAAATGTTTTAATATATTTTCATTAATTATCATATAACATTGTTTTTCAAACACAGGATACATCACGTTTTTATTTCTTATTCTTCATAACACAATACCTCATATTAAATATGTAATAAATCTATCAAAGTTTTTCATAAAGGGCATGTCATCATCTAGTTCATATACCACATGAGTGTCTTTCTAGGTGTGCACTCTTAGGCCCACTCATTATGAAACAAGGTGATGATTATGTAAATGATCAATAACCAATTTTTTAGGTACTTAAACCTAGCAGTATCTATGAAACAAACACCTCCACATTATCGATTCTAGAAATAGATCTTTTATAGAGAATCAACCTACTAAATCCATTGCCAATATTTCAATCTATCCTAATATACTTAGTCTCATATATAGGTTTCTTTACTATGGATCACTCATTCAAATATCAATAACAACTAAACTAATCATACAAAATAACTATGAATTAACATGATAATAATTATTGAAACATAGGGTATAAATCACCTTGTTTCAATATTTAAATATGATTTTTTAGAAAAAATCATAAATTTATTTCAGTATTATCAGGATACAGAAAAAAAATATGTTTTACAACCCATTTGAAAGATTCTCTATAAAAGAGCTATACCATACTCTTTAATATACTTAATATATATTATACTCATCTACATAACCCAGGGAAATGGAAATATATGAAATAGTTGAGATTAGATGATTAATAAAGGGAAATAAAATTCATAACAATTGATTAGCATAAGAGAATGTAAGATGATAATTTGGGTACAATAAGGCTACATAATAAAATGAATACCCTAAAATAAATATATTAGAAATAATGTACTATAACATAGATATAAATAATATATGAATAAAACGAGTGTAGAAACATGAGTAAATTAATATGATCCCTAAAACTTTATCATAGTCAAAAAAATATTAATAAAACTGTTAAAAATATTTCATCAATGGAACAAACATTAATGTAGGGAACAATACTTTCATGATCCATGAAATTAGTACCCGAAATTACAAGAAACTAAAATTTATTAATGAGTTCAATATCTCATAAGATATAAACATTAAACTAACACATTGAAGGGTGAGTTATGACCCTACCTATCATCATATATACTTTTTAGTAACAGATTAAATAAATCACATATTAATGTGATAGGTACCCATGTAAATAAAATTTGATTCATATAAATTTCCAAGTAAATATTATTATATTTTATAAAATAAATAACCCATGGAGTCAAAATGTTTTTCCTATGGATTTAGGTAAATATATCATTAATAATTACAATAATTCTTATAACATTATAAACCCATGGAATATAAATACGTATTAATTGATCATCATGTCAAATTCTATGTAAATACAATTCAATGATGATAATAATGAATTTTGAGTTTACTACATATAAATACAGTTCATATGATTATATCAACGATTTAAC
The DNA here is from genome assembly GCA_963277665.1 of Viscum album. Taxonomy (NCBI): domain Eukaryota; kingdom Viridiplantae; phylum Streptophyta; class Magnoliopsida; order Santalales; family Viscaceae; genus Viscum; species Viscum album. The sequence goes on along the minus strand of OY728161.1, from coordinate 1,731,575,037 downwards.
CAAAATAAATTTATGAAATAAATCTACATGAACACCATTTAATGAAATGAATAAAAAATAGGAATTAAAAATATAAATTCATTGTGTAAAAAGATATAATCATATATAGATGATTATTGGGATGGAAAATGAAGAGATAGAACATGACTCCTAAAGACTAGGATAATACAAGGACATATATATAAAAAATTTATGGTTAAATTGTAATAATATCCTTGATCCAATATAAAGCATTTCAATGGATTTGGATTTTAATACAAACAATTTTTCACTTCATTATGAAGATATTATTTATAAATAAGAAGAGTATATGTATATTTTCAAAACATGGTAGATAAAATGTTTTTATAAATAAACAAGAATAATATTGTCTTATAAAAATAAATGATATAATATAATTTAATTAGGATATATAATTAAAATGTCAGTGTAATATTTTGTTCACCTAGGAAATGTTAAATAAAGATTATTTTACACATTAATGAAAATTAAAAATATTTAAATTGTTATAAAATTTCATGATTTAATTTTTTGAAGGATGTAAATTAGTGAAAAATGAATCCAATAAACATAATAAATATTAACAAAAAAATTTCAGAATCATATAATTATTTTGGACTAGGAAATTTAATTTTTTACAACTAAAAAGAACATATGAGCTTTGTTTCACTTATAACAAACATTTAGTGTAAAATATCAATCAAGGGGAAATGAAATGTAACGGGTAAATATAAAACCCTAAGAATAAAAAATCAAAAAATATGTGAGTTTTTTTAATTATTATAAATTTCTATGATGTATTATATTTTAAAAACAATCATATTTTAATATTAATATTTAAAGTGAAATCCTTATAGAATAATTATTATTTTCATATAAACCACTTTAATTAGTTGTATATTTTGAATCAGTGGCCATTTAAAGAAAAAAAATTATATGGATCTTATAAACCCATAAATATGGAAAAATACATTCATTATGAAGTAATTAAACCATATTAAATGTGACATGGTTCACATAATGAAATAAATCTTACAAAATAAACTACAACATGAAAATACACTGATATTGTTACCCTGACTAGTCAAATACATTTTAAGTACTTCATAAAAACTTCAATTTGAGAATTACCTCTTTACAAAAAATTCATCGGTAAACTCTTTTATAAAATTCATTTTTAATTATTCTTTAAAATAATTTTTCTCCAATGAAGGTATTTTTCTTAATCAATTAGTGTAATATAGATATATACATTATATAAAAAATACTTGAGATTAATTTAAACATTTAATTATTATATTTCCATTAATTATGTTTTCATAAACATCCATGATAATGTTGCAAAAAAACCCACCCAAACATTATCATACCATTCATAATGGATTAATATGAGGAGAGTTAGAGGATATATCATTACACCCAAATAATAAATATATCATGTACTTGTTCATAGTGAAATATATCTTAATTATAATGGTGGTGGATGATTATGTAATAGATATTATAATATTATATAATTTGAAATAATGATATTCTTCTTATTATGTTTTTCAAATGATGCAATTAATTATAATATTTTATAGATCATATCAATAATAGTTTCTCCAATTTGTGATACCAAAACCTTAATTAAATCTTAAACGTCATATTTATAGATTAAACCCCCTAACATGACCATACATATAATATGTCGATGAAAATATTAATAGAACCAAATCGTCCCATGGTAGTGGTAGTCTATATACACTCATGGACGAAGATTTAATTTTCTATAAACCATGAAATGTGAGTAATATGTATTATCATTTTAAAAAAATATATATTATAAATATGTTACTTATTAATAAAAGTAAATACAATTACCATATGTGTATGGATATTAAGTAAAATGAAAGTTGATATTTTGTGAATTCAGTAGTCCTCATACACACAAATGATGTTTTTTATTTTCTTAGGGAAATGGGAGGTGTGGTTAAATATTATACCATTAGAGTCGTAATAATAATTTATGATAAGAATAATATTTGAATCATTATTTTATGGTTAAAATAAATTCTAGAAATAATTTATTAATATAAGGACATAGAATAATAGAAGAACCAGTTTGAAATTTATACCTCACAAAAAGGATTTTCACGTTTGTGGAGGGCGTAAAACCTTTAAAGGACTATATTTTTATAATCTCATATACCCTTTATGGGGTTAAAAGTGTTTAGAAAAATTTATGTATGATTTTGGGATGATACAATGTGGATTTTATATAATCATAAGTGAAGAGAAGAGAGGCCCTTTTATAATTGTAAAGGAGTTAGATTTTTTTAGACACCCAAAAAATTTCAATAAAATAAAGTTACTCTAAAATAAATATGTTCCAAAATTTAGAAACAATAGTATTGAGAATATTTATGTTATACCAACACCTAAATAACACAATTAAGGAATGTTTGTAATATGTTTTCTCCTAACACTTTTGGTTACTCATTTTCACCAATTTGGTTTTAACTAGGGTAAATATTTTTTTACCAAGATAATTTATCATTTATAAACCAACATAAATATTAAATTTTAGGTAAATTTTCATCTAATTATTCAAACGTTGAAAGGAATTTTTCTTGATTATTTTTTTAAAAGTGATAAAATTTTACTTTAAACACTAAAATTATAAATATTAAGAACATTTTTTGAAAAATAACATTTACATTATCACATGTCAATTAATGATTATAAATAAAAATCTTTATTTTAAATTTGAAATAAAAAATATAAAATAATTTTTTATTCATAGAAAATTGTTTCATAAATACATAATTTTTTTGTAATATACTAATAATTTCCTAAATAATGAAATATCAATATATTGAACGATTCACTTAATATTTTTATTATAATATCAAAAATTAATCCTAGGATAATATTGAAATTTTAAATATATAATTTATCTTATATTTATCTACTTTATATTATAAAAATATAATTTTTTATTTTCAATGAATGTACAAAATATTTGTAACAAATGATATCATTGAAAAATAAAATTTCTGAATATTAAGTGTTTTTATTATTACTATAAATAAATATATATTTTATAATATATTATAATATTTTAATATGCTCAATTTATACTATTAGGATAACATTTAAAAAAATGGTTCTTTAAAAATGAATGATTCGTTCATAGTAAAACAACTTAAACTAATTAATTTTTTATGTATATTGTAAACTACAATTTAAATACTCCATTTATATTAAAATATAGATTTGAATTTTATATGTACATCATAACATAACTAAATAATAATAACAATAATATTTATATTTGACCAATAAATATATTTTTTAATAGTAAATTTCATATTTGTATTTAATTATGAGTAACATAATTTAAAATTTACTATTTAACAATACCTGACATCAGTATTCCCATTCAATATATGACCAATAATAATATTTTCCATGTAAATATTGTTAATGAACAAGATTAATGTGACCATATTTTATTTATTTTTATATACTTATTAATATTTTTGTTTATTTAATAATCAAATTGCAAGACACAATTCAAGTTTTATGTTACAGGTTTTCCAAAAAAATTATTCATTAATAAAGATCTTCCTCATTATAGGTTTTTTATATCATTGATCTTGGAGGATGAATAAAATTCCTAATATTTCATCGTAATATTTATTTTACTTTCTTCTATAGATTATTCCCAATATATTTATTCACTTTTAATGGATTCACCTTTATTATGGTGAGAAATATTCCATGATGTGTAATACATAGTTTTATTTTATTTTGTTATAATTTAATTATTATGATTGACTAATGTGCCATTAGTTTGATTATTATCTAGAAGAGAACATTTTAAAATCATTTTTAAAGAGTATAGAAATTTTCATTAAAATTATTTAAAAAAATAACGGAACTCCATGAATGGGGAATTTCACCCCATGCCCATAAATAAGTAATTTCCATACTATAATAATTATCACATATCAATGGAAACAGCTGAGGTAATATTAATTATAAATAAAATTTTTATATAATTATTAATGAGATATCATCAATACATACTTTAGAAAAATATCCCTTTCCAACAATTTTTCTTATCAAAAATTTTGATTTTTTATATAACCATTAGGGTCAAGAGTTTACAATTGTTTTAATGTGTTCCATAATTTTATAAAAAATAATACATATTTATCTATTAGTATATACCTCATATCATTTCAATCAACAACATAACTCTAAATGTTTATTGTCTTTAGAGAATTGAAAGAAAATATTCTTAAATAATGAATGATATTAAATAACCCCCATTATTATTATCCAATAGAATATTATTCATATTAATACCATAAATAATGATTTCTTTCTTACATAGAGAAGTGAAACGTAAAAAATGGTGAGATAAAATGCTCAGTAAGGGTACGAATGAGAGATATCAGTTTATGATCATATGAAATATTATGGTATTCATAGCTGTATAAGATCGTAACTATAACATAAAATTTATCTTCCCAATTTTAAGAATATCATAAACATGACACATGACATAAGTTTTTATCATTTCAAAAGACATGAAACCTTATAATTTAAAATCATCATAACTCAATAATGAACTATATGGTCATATCATAAATGTGTGTGGAACCATCCTTTGTATTGAATCCATTTCATACTTAACAGTTAACTTATAGGACTTTATGATATAGTTTCAACACCTTTTAGCCACAATATCATTCACATTGACTTTTATTACAGAATAATTTATGCACTTCGACTTGTTTCTCCTAACGAATCAATAGATTTTACATTTTTTCAACTGTATATCATGAGATATAATAAATTAAAAAATTATTTAATGTGATATATATTTCCCTCTCATCACATAAAAAACCATACATATTTGAACCAAAATATCATAAAACATCCATCATATCATCATATCATAATTCGTGACAACAAAATGTGTTTTATTTTTCATTAAATCACTTCATAACTCATAAAAATGATTTGAAGTACTTTAGATATTATGAAATGATTTAGTGGGACCATTTAATGAAATGAATAAAAGATATAATCATATATAGATGATTTAGTTTAATAGTTATGAAATGATACCGGGCTTAAATGAATTATCTTTATAGATAATGATTTGAAGTACATTAGATATTATAAAATGATTTAGTGGGACCATTTAATTAAATAAATAAAAGATATAATCATATATAGATGATTTAGTTTAATAGTTATGAAATGATACTGGGTTTAAATTAATAAAAGATATAATCATATATAGATGATTTAGTTTAATAGTTATGAAATGATACCGGGTTTAAATGATTTAGTGGGACCATTTAATGAAATGAATAAAATATATAATCATAAAAATGATTTGAAGTACTTTAGACATTATAATATGATTTAGTGGGACCATTTAATGAAATTAATAAAATATATAATCACATATATATGATTTAGTTTAATAGAAATGAAATGATACCGGGTTTAAATGAATTATCATCATTTATAATCATATATAGATGATTTAGTTTAATAGTTATGAAATGATTTAGTGGGACCATATATGAAATGATTTAGTTTAATAGTTATAAAATGGTATTTTTCTTAATCAATTTGTGTAATATAGATATATACATTATATAAAAAAAATACTTGAGATTCATTTAAACATTTAATTAATATATTTCCATTAATTATGTATTCATAAACATCCATGATAATGTTTCAAATAAAACCCACCCAAACATTAACATACCATTCATAATGGATAGATATGAGGTGAGTTAGAGGATATATCATTACACCCAAATCATAAATATATCATGTACTTGTTCATAGTGAATTATATCTTAATTATAATGGTGGTGGATGATTATGTAATAGGTATTATAATATTATATAATTTTAAATAATGATGTTCTTCTTAGTATGTTTTTCAAATGATGCAATTAATTATAATATTTTATAGATCATATCAATAATAGTTTCTCCAATTTGTGATACCAAAACCATAATGAAATCTTAAAGGTCATATTTATAGATTAAACCCACTAACATGACCATACATATAATATGTCGATGAAAATATTAATAGAACTGAATCGTCCCATGGTAGTGGTAGTCTATATACACTCATGGACGAAGATTTAATTTTCAATAAACCATGAAATGTGAGTAATATGTATTATCATTTAAAAATAAAAAATATATTATAAATATGTTACTTATTAATAAAAGTAAATACTATTACCATATGTGTATGGATATTAAGTAAAATGAAACTTGATATTTTGTGAATTCAGTAGTCCCCATACACACAAATGATGTTTTTTATTTTCTTGGGGAAATGGGAGGTGTGGTTAAATGTTATACCATTAGAGTCATAATAATAATTTATGATAAGATTAATATTTTAATCATTATTATATGGTTAAAATAAATTCTAGAAATAATTTATGAATATAAGGACATAGAATATTAGAAGAACCAGTTTGAAATTTATACCTCACAAAAATGATTTTCACGTTTGTGGAGGGCGTAAAACCTTTAAAGGACTATATTTTGAGAATCTCATATACCCTTTATGGGGTTAGAAGTGTTTAGAAAAATTTATGTATGATTTTGGATGATACAATGTGGTTTTTATATTACCATAAGTTAAGAGAAGAAAGGCCCTTCTATAAATGTAAAGGACCTATATTTTCATAGACACCCAAAAAATTTCAATAAAAGAAAGTTACTCTAAAATAAATATGTTCCAAAATTTAGAAACAATAGTATTGAGAATATATCTGTTATACCAACACCTAAATAACACAATTATGGAATGTTAGTAATATGTTTTCTCCTAACACTTTTGGTTACTCATTTTCACCAATTTGGTTTTAACTAGGGTAAATATTTTTTACCAAGGTAATTTATCATTTATAAACCAACATAAATTTTAAATTTTAGGTAAAATTTCATCTAATTATTCAAACGCTGAAAGGAATTTTTCTTGATTCTTTTTTTAAAAGTGATAAAATTTAACTTCAAAATACTAAAATTATAAATATTAAGAACAGTTTTTGAAAAATAACATTTACATTATCACATGTCAATTAATGATTATAAATAAAAATCTTTATTTTAAATTTCAAATTAAACATATAAAATAAATTTTTATTCATAGAAAATTGTTTCATAAATACATATTTTTTTTAATATAATAATAATTTCCTAAATAATGAAATATCAATATATTGAACGATTCGCCTAATATTTTTATTATAATATCAAAAATTACTCCTAGGATAATATTGAAATTTTAAATATATAATTTATCTTATATTTATCTACTTTATATTATAAAAATATAATTTTTTAATTTCAATGAATGTACAAAATATTTGTAACAAATGATTTCATTGAAAAATAAAATTTATGAATATTATGTGTTTTTAATATTACTATATATAAATTTACATTTTATAATATATTAAAATATTTTAATATGCTCAATTTATACTATTAGGATTACATTTAAAAAAATGGTTCTTTAAAAATTAATGATTCGTTCATAGTAAAACAACCTAAACTAATTAATTTTTTATGTATATTCTAAACTATAATTTAAATACTCCATTTATATTAAAATATTCATTTGAACATTATATGTACATCATAACTTAACTCAATAATAATAACAATAATATTTATATTTGACCTATAAATATATTTTTTTAATAGTAAATTTCATATTTTTATTTAATTATGAGTAACATAATTTAAAATTTACTATTTAACAATACCTAACATCAGTATTCCCATTAAATAAATGACCAATAATAATATTTTCCATGAAAATATTTTTAATGAACAAGATTAATGTGACCATATTTTATTTATATGTATACTTATTAGTATTTTTGTTTATTTAATAATCAAATTGCAGGACACAATTCTAGTTTTATGTTACAGGTTTTCCAAAAAAATTATTCATTAATAAAGATCTTCCTCATTATAGGTTTTTTATATCATTGAACTTGGAGGATGAATAAAATTCCGAATATTTCATCGTAATATTTATTTTAATTTCTTCTATAGATTATTCCCAATATATTTATTCACTTTTAATGGATTCACCTTTATCATCATGAGAAATATTCCATGATGTGTAATACATAGTTTTATTTTATTTTGTTATAATTTAATTATTATGAATGCTTAATGATCCATTAGTTTGATTATTATCTAGAAGAGAACATTTTTAAATCATTTTTAAAGAGTATAGAAATTTTAATTAAAATTATTTTAAAAAAACTAACGGAACTTCATGAATGGGGAATTTCAGCCCATGCCCATAAATAAGTGATTTCCATACTATAATAATTATCACATATCAATAAAAATAGCGGAGGGAATATTAATTATAAATAAAAATTTTATATAATTATTAGAGAGATATCATCAATACATACATTAGAAAAATATACCTTTCCAACAATTTTTCTTATCAAAAATTTTGATTTTTTATATAACCATTAGGGCCAAGAGTTTACCATTGTTTTAATGTGTTCCATACTTTTATAAAAAATATTACCTATTTATCTATTAATATCTACCTAATATCATTTCAATCAACAACATAACTGTAAATGTTTATAGTCTTTGGAGAATTGATATAAAATATTCTTAAATAATGAATGATATTAAACAACTCCGATAATTTTTATCCAATAGAATATTATTCATATTAATACCATAAATAATGAGTTCATTCTTACATAGATAAGTGAAACATAAAGAATGGTGAGACTAAATGCTCAGTAAGAGTACGAATGAGAGATATCAGTTGATGATCATATGAAATATTTTGGTATTCATAGCTGTATAAGATCGTAACTATAACATAAAATTTTTCTGCCCACTTTTAAGAATATCATAAACATGACACATGACATAAGGTATTATCATTTCAAAATACATGAAACATTATAATTTAAAATCATCATAACTCAATAATGAACTATATGGTCATATCATAAATGTGTGTGGAACCATCATTTGTGTTGAATCCATTTCATACTTAATAGTCAACTTATAGGACTTTATGATACAGTTTAAACACCTTTTAACCACAATATCATTCACATTGACTTTTATTACAAAATAAGTTATGCACTTCGATTTGTTTCTCCTAACGATTCAATAGATTTTACATTTTTTCAACTGTATATCATGAGATATAACAAATTAAAAAATTATTTAATGTGATATATATTTCCCTTTCATCACATAAAAAACCATACATATTTGAACCAAAATATCATAAAACATCCATCATATCATCATATCATAATTCGTGACAAGAAAATGGGTTTTATTTTTCATTAAATCATTTCATAACTCATAAAAATGATTTGAAGTCCATATCTAAGGTACATCAAATAATTTTATAATATTCTATAAAATTATAAAGTTGAATCGAAGCTAAATTATAAATGTGAACCTCCTCACTCAATTATTTAAACTAAATTGAGGCTAATATATCATCAATACCCAAAAACAATTCTATTAAAATATACTATCCTCATTCTAAATTTTATGGTCTTCCAAAAATTCTAACCTAAGGATGTTTAAGTCCATATCTAATGTACTTCAAATAATTTTTGGAAGACCATAAAATTTAGAATAAGGATACTATATTTTAATAATTTTTTTGGGTATTGATGATATATTAGCTTCAATTTAGTTTAAATAAGTGAGTGAGGAGGTTCACTTTTATAATTTAGCTTCGATTCCAGTTTATAATTTTATAAAATATTAAATGATAGTGAATTAATTATCATGTAAAAATTCTATAAAAATGATATATATATAAATAATAGATATCATAGGGTTTTAATAAAATCATAAAATGAAATTTTGATATGTTTTTATTCCATTTTAACCCTTATCTTTTCTATTAACATAGTTATTAAACAATTTTACCCATAACCATGACTATGTATTTTTTACACATAATGTTTTCTAGTTTTTTTTTATAAGGAGAAAATTGGAATGTGAAATATACTGTAATGAAATTTCATACCATATATTATTCTCCTTGTACATTTTCAATGTTTTTATTATTTTTATATAAGTTAATAGAATATTAATTTGATAAGAAAATTAATATCTATTTTATAAATATTACTTTTATTTGACTTAAAAGACATAAATAATTTACATCAACAATGGTTTGATATTTGAGTTCATAAACTATAAAGGATCAAGTATATAATTCTTCTAGTGAGATATATGGAACACATCATTTACATGAGAGAGGTTTAAGGGACTTTTTATGCGATAACATTCCATCCCCACTCGATCAAGAATATTAAAGAACCAAATATACCTACAAATCATATTTAACTTCTTCTTAAATATCAATACATTATTCAAAATAGAAATTTACAAATAATCTATCTCATAAACATTAAATTATATATCATATTGTAGATTGTCAACATTACGCTTATGTTGTCTCTGAGCTTCCCTGATGTGATGCAGAATAGTTTTAACATTCACTATCATTTACACTACTAGAATAGGTTCCAGTATCAATATTTCTAAAAATTCATCACAACATATTGGATTTATTCACTTATTTCCATAAAGTACTTCATAAGATTGAATCTGAATGCTTTGGTGATATATAATATTGTAAAACAATTTCCTAGAGGATGGTGTTGATCCAAACCAGCATTCAAGTCCATAGAAATATATCTCAATATATTCATTAGGGTTGGAATGGGTCTCATAGACATTCCATATGTAAATTGATGATACATCCTACTAAAACATAACTTTTTATCCAGATCCTTCTAAAAACATCACCAAATCATAAAGGAAAATATTGATTCATGATCTGATAAAATCAAACATGGAATTATATACAATATTATCAATTTATTACTATATATTAAATAAATATGATCAAGAAGAAAATGTTAATGAATTGAAATGAATTATTCTAATAATTCTAGGTTAACAATAAGAATCCCTATAGTATTAGGGATTTTAGATGTTTTGGGGAGTCTGATAACAAAATTCATGTTTATATTTTACCATTACCAAGCTAGTATGTGTAAGTGGTGTAACATCCCCTATGAATTTAATCTCTCATAATTACTATACTAATATAAAAACCCCAAGATACATATTCTAAAATATATCTCTTTATGTTTTCCCAATAAGAGAACAGTTTCAGGTATGTATACATTATTTTACTTCAAGGATGAATTGATGATGATGAACTATGAGCCTCATCAAGGGGATCCGCTTTCAAATCTGGTATTTATGGCCCTATACCTTATCTTTCCTTTAGAATAATGTATTAATATAGGAATATTTATATTCATTTATGATAGCTCACATATTATTTTATCACCATCTTAATCCTTATATGGTTATATGACTAAAAATTTATTATTTAAAGATAAAATTTCCCCCCTTACATCCATATTTATATATACAAGCATTGGAAATATAGAAATATAGTATATTTTCTGATCCTAATCAAAGATAGGATATATTGGTCCCTTTTTCATAAATAATTTTCAACCTTGTTTAGCTCATTTGGGTAATAATGTGTTTAGAAGTTATAATGTTTAATCATTTCCAAACATATTATCTAAGACATATTCAGCTATTTTTGAGTGAAAATGTTCATTAAACTATGATGATCAGTACACACACAAACACACATATATATATATATATAAACATTATATATAAAGATAATTCATTTATATAACTAATGAAATATCTTCCAAAGTTATATAAAAGTCATGAGATGGGTAATTTTTTCCATTAACATTCAATTAGAATGAGGCATACAATATCACTATATTATTTTACAAGAAAATGCATCTGACCCCCTTCTCCATTGAATCACTATCGATCAGATACCTTTCACCACTATAGTGTAGTGTATGTAGATTTTCTATAGATAACCTTATTTATAGCCCATTTATATTCTTCTAACATTCTTGCATTCACATGAAATTAAGCTATATCCATGTAAACGAGGAAAGTGGACCTGATAATTATGATAAATATCTCATAATTTGTTGATAATATCTAGGAAATATGAGTCAACTATGGATTTAGGTTATGAAGGTGAGTCACATCAATTTATTAATAACTTCAATCCTTGAAGTATCTTCTGATATACCCTTAATTAAAATTAATTGACCCACTAATGAATCATTTGGAATCCATAATTCACATATTGTATATTTTGTATTAATCATATCTTTACTCACTGTCTCAATATAAACTGGAAGTGATATTCATGATATAACGTTCTATATGAATATATAACAATATCATTTATAAATAATACCAGAATTTGATTAATGTATTATATAATGAATCTATTTATTAAATATATAATTATAGTGGGGGGGTTGGTGGGAACAAATAGAATCACTATATACTCATAGTGCCCATAGATTTTATGAATGACCATTTTATTAATATTTTCATTTTTAACCCTCACTATATGATTTATGAAATAAAGGTCAATCATGGAAAACTTCATGGACCCATCATTCTTCTTTATAACAGAACATGTAAACCCCATGGTGATGCACTAGTGTATATGAATCCATTATCAAGATTCACATGAGGTTTTTTCTTTAATTACCCTAAATCAATTTGGTTAATTATATATAGATTATTTGAAATTTTCCTAGAACATCGTATTGGTTCTATTGAAATTTCAACAACACAATACATAGATAGACAAAATAATGCTTCAGGAATGAAAAAAAACCCAAAAATATATTTGTATCATAAATCATTATTTTATCTGTAATGATTTGAGATAAATAAACTTTATTGAAATGAATTAGGATTTTTAAGATTGAGATAATTTCCATTAGAATCCCATATGCATCCTTAAATAGATAAATGACTATACATATATTTTTTATATGAATAGTGACATACCATTCTCAAAAATTGACATGTGATCCCTATAAAGAAATCTACTCCACGTTAATAACCAATTAAAATTAAACCATAGATAGAATCAAACTGCTTTTAGTAAGGAATTTTAAAAAAACATTAATTAGAACAGAAGTAATGACTTGAGATATGGCCATCGTTGCATTAGAATTTTTCAATTACTTTCTCTACAAGTGATTAGTGTGGTAATATTATGACACCATTAAAAAATCTCATAGCTATAAATGTGTTGTTATATTCAGAATAAAATAAGACATTAGCTATTTTAAAGTTGATTATTAGAGCATATTTCACCATATCATTCTTGTAACCCACATCGACAATCGTGATGGCATGAGAGTTTTCCCTTTAATTTGAAATTGGATGTTTTTAAAACAGATCATAATAATCCGTTACATTAATAAAGTAGTTGGCATAATTCATGTATTTGTTTCATTTGATGAATTAGTGCATGGTTGGTGAATTATTTTTAATTTTATTTTCTTCCATTTCATTAACAAACAAATTCATCCATTTTTTACGGTCACTAATAGTATGAACCACTATTACATATTTAAGGAACCCTGAGTTCCATTAAAGAACATATTTTAATGTTTCTTTACACATTTATAGCATGTTGATTCATGTAATTTCATTCTACAATGTGATTTAATCATGTTTTCCTTGAAATTGATCATTATTTACATATCAGAAGCATGGGAATGTGGTGAATATTCAATTTTTATTTCTAAAATGAGTTAACATCAAAAAATTTATTCATAGATAGAAAATTATCTTACAGATAATTCCTCTATATACTTGTTTTTAAGACACCAATTAATCTTTCGATTTTAATTTTAGGCATATTAATTAAACAAATGGTATTACATTCATGTATCATAAAAATTTACTCATAGGTACCAATGGATTAATTATCGTTGTTCATCAGCACTAGGAATTTATTCTCTACCATTGTTTGTGGAATATAAAGAAACTACATACTCAACAATATTCCCTTATACTCATCTCATTCTATAGATTTAATTTCACCTATATTCACTGTATTTTTAATAAGACTATAATAATAATTTTCTTTTTATTACCAACCTTAAATATCTAGGTTAAAATTTTAATTCCTTAATATTTGATGAGTATAAAGTATTTAACAATGGTGTGGTTCCATAACTCACCCACTAGTGGATTGGATGATTCACTAAAATAAGTTGGATGTTTCCTCCGGAATGAATCAACAATACATTGATTCCCCCTTGATAATTTGGACACTAGGTATGGATTAGAGTGTGATGATGTATCATAATCCTAGAATCAAGATTCTATATTCCATTACATATAAAATTTATTTTATTTGGGGGGAAATCATTTCATTTTATGAACATACAATCACTTCATGATCTCATTGCATTCCAACCATTGAATAAAAAAAGAACTACTAGTTGGATGAATAATAATTTTTGCAAAACACATAATCCTGAATATTTATTTGTTTAATTTTTAAATTGTGACACACTATACCATGACACCCTTGGTTTCACCTTGGTCATTCATGATCATTTATTAACATTATGATTTTATAGTATAATAATACCTATCCAAAGGGTTATAATAAATTATTTGTCAGCACAACCTCTAAATTATTACTAATCATTAATCTAATACGAACTACAGAACCAATGTTTTCAGAAATAAATATTAAAAAAAATTGGTTGAATATTTCATTCATAACATTTGGATCCATGACATAACTATACATGCATATAGTATTTGATGAATAGTTATAATATAGTTCTAGATTATTTAATGATCTCCAAACATCATTCTACTGAGCCTTGTAGAAGGCTCGCTGCCAAGATCACATTATATTCAGGTGGTCTCCTCACAATATGGAACACCTGCATCACAGCCTCTAGACATTCCTTAACGACCTGAGGATTTGTCTCTCCCCTAAACAAGGATGGTCTCTATCTCCAAAATACGGGCAAGGAACTCAGTCTATGGACATCCTCTTTTGAAACCACCAGTAGAAGACGAATCCCCAAGGGTGGTGGTAGCACTTATGCACAACCCGGTAGGGCCATCTTAAGCACTTTTCCCAGAACGGATTCCTTGTCACTATGCGGGCTAACCTGACATATCGAGATCTTGGTTGGCCATCCTCGTAGATGCATACAGAGATAGATCACGATGTACCACAGTCTAGAATGTTATAATTTGTGGTCTGAATTGTATTTAAAATAAAGAGAAACTTATACAAACATAGATATAATGTATTGAGCCGGAATAAATAATTCAAGGTCCTAGTTTATGGATACGTCAGACGCTACACTAAAAATGGACTCCCCATATAGAAAATATGGACTCAAAAAACCTAATATTGTTCCCCTAAAACAAAACATAGACTCCTGGAATTTTTGGTAGGACCAACCACCCTATGAAATTACTTTTTCACGACTCAAAAACCAGGGCCCATGTAATGACTACCCCATGCCCGCCTCCCGATGGCCAAGGGATGGAGACTAGCGGAGAAGGCATCAACCTATAAGGGGAGGCATTTTCATGAGTACATGTATGCAGAAACATTCCCAACCATGTCCCAACAAACTAAAAGAGAGAAAAATGTATACTAAAAAAAGACAGAGAACAAAGTACACCTAAAAAAAGTGTTCCGGAATAGAAACCCAACAAAAAGAACTCAAAGAACAATGTACAAAAAAGAGATATGATGGCCATATGTGGAAAAAAACTCATCCTGGTCGTAATAGTAGTTACGGTACTTGAAGATAAATTAGTATCTGATGTTCACCTAGTCCTACCAGTCCTCACATGGTCCTATGCCACTAGGCCCATCATTGAACCATCGATCAGTCATGTCACACTAGGATCCACTGGGTGTTGGTCCACCAATGTCTCTATTGAAGCATCAATCATCTTCATGGGATACCCATGCATGGGAAGGTCCCTTGTAGGGTACTGTAACATGAAACATATTAGGGACCTCCCAAAAATGAAAGACCACACATCAATTCTTTATGTAAAACACAATGCAAAAGACAAATCATACTAGGTATGAACTTGGGTGGGGATAGTAGCTTCATCAATCATATCATCAAACTCCTCAGCTACTGGAGAAATCCTCCTCTAACAAGTACATTGGGAATGTCGGGTCACATATCTCTACATAACCCTACCTTTGTATTTCTATTGTACACATCCCTGATTAATATCGTGTGTATGATGGGTCACACTGCGCCACTTCCCACCATGGGCATGTCGGGTCACACAAACCCACATCCCTCATTGGTCAAACAATGGTACACCTCATTTTGAGTATGGTGGTTAAGTAGGGTCATACATAGCCACTCCCCACCATGGGCATGCCTAGTCACAACAAGCTGCTTCCTAGTGGGCCGTCGTCAAGCATTATTTTAGTCTTAGCGAACCGTAGAGTTCCGTACATAGTGTTCTTGGGAGAACCAATTGTCAATCCATTCATTACCTCTCGACATCCATGAAAATCACCAAAAGGAACTAAATAATATCTGCCTCATCAATTGGGTCCCAACAATTTGGATAGTTAATCAATTAGATGAGCGGTTTTTAAGATACTTGTATTATAGTAACAACAATCCCGGTTGCGAAGGGGCATAGCCCGTCCCACCCAACCTAGCCTGGGGGTCCCACATACCATTTTTTTATTAGACTAACTCAATTAGACTTGTTTTGGGTCGTGTAATTCTGGTTCTATATGTCCAGTGGGCCAGCCCTAATAGGCCTCGCTGGACCTGGCCCGGTTTGGCCAAGGGTCTAGCCCACCAGGTCGCCCGGCAACCCTTTCAACTTCGACTCAGCCCGAATGATGTGGGTCTAGTCTATTAGAATAAGACCAGCCTAATACACTATGGGTCCGGCCCACTGGGCATGGGACATGCCAGATATTCTATGGGTGTGGATTGATGGGTTGGGGTGAGGATCTCCAGGCTATTCCTATTCCACCGGTGGGGCACACCAGTGGCGTGACGCCCAACCGTGACACTACAGTAGAGCTGTGTCCTGATCCATTTGGACACATTGACATGGTTCCCCTCCAACTACGGTCAATGGATAGTGAGACGTCGCCCCATGTGTGGATTAAATGCAGGGTTCAACCTCTACGCGGCGCCTGATGCCGTGTCACCCAACCGTTGTGGTGCACCACCTAAACCGCCTATAATCGCCTCCATGAGATTCCACTGCTTCATTCACTAGCACACTGACAGGATGTTTGACGAACCATCAGATGCACTATAGTGGTCTGTTCCTTGCGTCGACTTCCCATATGGACCCAATAGATCAATCTCTTTACCACGAAGGAACCAAATTTGGCATTCCATAACTTCAAGGATATGGCCACCAAGAATGCACGAGTGGAGGTGCTAGAACCATGTTTCGGCTAGCCCGAGCCCTCCACATTAGAGATTTTAATCAAGGGGGAGGTTTGGGGATTTGAGTTCAATCACTCCATGAATTTTTAGAATCTTAGACAAAAAAATTCCCTAAATAAAGTTCCAATGGTGTTCAACAGTATTCGATGCAGAGGAGATTTGTCAAAGTTTCATCATAGAATCCTCTATGATTCATTGTGTGCCCCCCAATGCATTAAACATTAAAAAGGAAATCACATCACTACATTTTTGATATATTGTGACATAGCGTCGTTACCCTATTTCATTTATGAAACAATGTAACTATTACTCTTCCATTATTTCATCATTAAACTACTTGATATGAGCCATTAATGAGCCTCATTATTGTGCCCCATTGCTGCCTCATCACTACACTGAAACATTAATGTGTCCCCGCTCATCTGATGAAAAATGAAAATAAAATAACTTTATTATGTTATTTTATTATTTTCTGAAAAGACTGAAAGTAAAATTTTCCAACCAACCCTTTTTGGCTGAAGTTTAGTCCATTCTAGGTGAATCCCAGAGTTCTGAGTTCAATTGTGTGAATGAATTTTTGATCCGTGGCCGAGTTAAAAAGTTAGAAAAACCCACATCTGCCTTTACTAAAAATACCTTAAAAAAATTTCAATGTTCTTCTTTGGGCTCTCTAGGCCACACAATAACGTGTTTTCAGAGCTCGTGGCCTCAGAACAATTCGATATAAAAAAATAAACAGAATTTCCTAGACATTACAGTGCACATCAACACTATAGCTTTTGTTTGGATTTTTATTTTTCTTATGGTTGAGGATGATCTAAAATAACTACTAATCATGAAGATTTCATTATTTTATGTGAAGTATCCCCCATTATGTTATGAAAATTTAATGGATTTAGTTCATTGATGGTCATTAATTATTCATTGTATGAGGAACATTGTTTGATGTGTTTTTTTAATTTTACACCTATAAATGAATAAAGTGTCTTTAGGTTGGTTAACATCTTATTGGGTACATTCCTTAATAGTTTTTGAATATTGTTGAATGAATATCAAAAAATCATTAAAACTGTATAAATAAATTATAAATAGGATAATATAAACAATAATGTCACCCAAAACCTTGGGGTTTTCCAGAATTACATGTAAAAGTACAAATCAATATATGATAAAATTTAACCTTGTGGGATTATATAACTATCCTAGTCTTAGCTATTTTAAACATAAATCTATGAAGAAAATATCACATTTCATTTTTTTATTGATGATGATGGTTATGTTTCGAAAAAAATTTCAATTCAAAATTACATTTTACTTTTAGAAAAAAATTATTATAAATGGGAATTCTACATTGTGAATACATTTTTGAACTATTATTCCTATTTCTGATGGTATCACTAATGGAATCACATTCCCTTTTTGTAATTGATATGTATAAAATAAAATTAAAAGACTTTATAATGTAAAATTAATCAAATAAAATACATATATGTCTAATATGATGTGAAAATTTTACCAGACATCACTGTAAATATAGGAGAACTAGTATTTTTCATTCTCATTTAAAAAATATCCAACGAAAACTAATATGTAAAAAAATATAATTTGAGTCGTTATTTAGATAAAAGACAAATAATTTCATGAAATAAATCATTCAAACCTTTCATGACATGGAAAAATACATAATTAAATTTCCTTATTTTTAAATATTTTATAAATATAAAAAATTCTTTAAATATTATTCATTAAAATTATTATTTGTGAAATAAATTATAGATGAAAAGTCCATATATTGAAAATATATCATATTCACTAAATTGTCTATAATGATAAAAAATGAATGAAAACATTTGTAATTTAACATTTTATGATTTTAAATTAACATTTTTTTAAATAAATTTAATCTAATTTATTGATTGAGGTATATGAAACCCCAATTCATTAAATGAATAAGTATATGTCTTATTTCATATATGACATGATACATGGACTCATAATGAATTGTGAAATAATATTTAAAGATTATGATTATAAAATAGATTTTGTATTGATTGGTATGGATAATATTGAATAAATCAATATATAAAAAATATATATATGACATAATAAATATAAATTTATTGATAAATTTTTATAAAAAAATCACTCATATTTGTAATGACCCAAAATTTTTATTAATATTTGTTTCCTAAATTTTTGGTGTAATTTTTTTATACTCAAAAAAACTATATTCTTTAATTAATGAACTGAGTATATTTAAATGAGATAGTTGTGTTTCGAAAGTTATATGATTATTGGTCAATATGACCGTTTGAATCTAAACTCTTAATGTTAAATGTTTTTGGTTTATAAATACATGTGATCCTGGTTAATTAATACAGAAATAATATTTTATGGCCTTATCTAGTAGACTCGGGTCGTTCAAAGCACATATGAAGGAACATGGGAAGGGGGTATCACCACTATGCTTTCCTCTGGACAAAGCCCAAACCAAACTTCATCATGTAAAGTATGAATGGAATCACCTACTGGAGAAGTCCAATCTGATAAAGGTCACCACTCGGGCAATGCTGGACGAGCCGCCCCAATATTCTATCATCATAGAACACCAAACAATTAGGACATATGATGGTGTTATAAGGGGCTATATAATGAGACCATAACTTCTTTGTGTAATCCATTGATATAAATAAAATTGTTTTTTAATATTTTGGTAATGTTTGTGAATTTCAAATGTCTAGATAAATGTAGTATGTATATTATTGATGAATTTTGGCAAAAAGGGGTACTTTAAAATAGTAGTTAAACCATAAATAATTAATAATGTGTAATAATTTTCAAAAAATGGTCTTCCACGGTTGTGTTCCGTAAGAAATTTATGTCTAACAAGATCAATATAATTTATTGTGAATAGTAAATTTTGAATAGTAATTTTATGCTTATGATTAGTAATGTGACCAAATGGATTAGTAAAATCACATAAAAAAGTATTATTATAATTTAGGAAAATTGATTCGGTAATTTGATTCAATAAAATAAGTAAATAACTGTTTTAGAAATTATTAGTTATGTATTAGTTTTCTATTGCATGAATAGTGTTTTTATGAAAAAATTAAATTAAAAATAATTACAAAATTATTTTTATAAAATGGGGTTCATTTTTTAATTTAGATCATCGATATTAGATTAAGGTGAATTTTGGGTATTTTTATTAAACAATTGAATTTTCACTGAATAGTGTTTATACAGAAAAATTAAATATATCGTAATTAGATTATTATTTTCATAAATTTGTGTTCAATTTTGAATTCAAAGAATTGATATTAAGTTAGAGTGAATTTTTCAGATTTTTCTGAAACAGTTGAATTTTCAATGAATAGTGAAATTACAGTTTTGAGTATCGGGTGAGTAATGATATCATTAACGATGTAATAATTAGGTAATCCTTCTGGTCGACTTATGAATAGTAAGTTATGATTTTAGGGGTCCCATGTGGCCCATACTAGGGGAAAATACCATGGGGAAGCCCATGGTTTTTCAAATACCACCGATGAGGTGTCCCTTGGAAATTAATAATTTGTTCCCTCACTTCTCCTATAAATACCAAGCCATTCTATCAAAAAATTAATTCTAAAATCTTCCTCAACAAAGAAATGTTCTTCTTACCTCCAAAGGAGTCCTATCAAGGTTCCCTCAAGCTTCCCATTGTCCTAACATTAAATCTTTTGAAGTTACTTTTCATGGTACGGAAATCATTCACCCTCCTCTTTTAAGCCCTGACTTCCTTTATGTTGTGTCTTCTATTTTCCATATCTTTATATTGAGGGTATGTTATTATATGTTCTCATAAAATTTCCATTTAATGCCTAATTTTTGAAAATCCCTTTCCTCTTTAATCAATTTGTTTTCAGGATATTTAAGTGACACCGTTAGGCTGCCAAATTTCTCGTAAAAGAAATCGCTTACTCTTTCTTTTCAAGTTTCCTTTTCATGTGGTGTGTAATTAAAATATAAAAATCATGATATTATTTCGTTTTATTATGTCACTATATGGAAAAATTATCCATTTATGTATGTGATTACATTTCCCTCACTATTGTTTTATTTTCTAAAACCAAGTTATATAGCCGTTATGGTGCAAACTTTTCATCTCAAAATTTCTGTCTCTTTCTTTCAAGAAATTATCTTATATTATATAAGTGAATACCCATACCTATTTAGTTTCTATGGGTGTTAATGGTTATAAAAAATTGATATATTTGATTTTGGAATTGACATACATATAACCCTCACTCCCTTTCCATGGGTTACAAATGACATAACGATATTATTTTTATGAACTTTTAAAACGCCACGATTTGGAAATGAACCCATTTCTTTTATTATCTATGGGTTATTTATGAAATGTTTGATTAAGATCAATGTTGATCACATTAAATAAGGACATATTAATGGTGTTCCATGATAGTTATCTAATTTATTGTATAATGAATTAATCTATAGAGATGACTAGTTTCACGATACCTTGGTGAATAACCTTGGTAATTTTTATGACACCTTGGGGATGGACCTTGGTGATATGTTCATGAATGTCTAAATGAAATGTTATAGCCACATATTCATGTTATTTTCCTAGTAATTTCATTATGATATTCATATTCATTCATTTCTATTGTCTTTATGATTTTATGAAGTTCGTATTGATATAACAAGTATACTTATTTCATTGTTTACCCTTACTAGGGCTTCTGCTCACCCTTTCTTTTGAATGTATGTCTCCAGTTTATGAGATGAAATAATTGCACATAGGATGAACTTTTGATGAATCCTTACAAGTGGATTACCATTTTTTTTTGTTTTCAGGAGTTTTTGTTCGTGATATCTATGACACTAGACTTTAAAAATCCTCTGTTTGAAAAATGTAATGAAAATTTATGTATTAAAAATGAGGGATTCCATAGTTGGTATCAAAGTATAGTTTAGTTATTTATTGAAATTAGGATATGAAAAATTTAAGAAGAACCCTATAGAATGGTCTTAATATTGGAATTCATCCCGGTATTTTGTTGAGTATTGAGTAAGTGGTTTTTCGATCAAATACATCAATGTCTCGATACGAGCAGGTAGATGGATCTCTAGTAATGATTTACATATGGGTAAAACCAGAAAACACCGCTTTGAGCTAGGTTCAAACGAGAACTGGTGAAAAACAATGGTCCATGCTTCACTCTTGGTTACGAAACTATGAGGGGATATGTTTAGTTATTCCTAAGATTATTATGAATCATTATGAAGGGATTATAGTGAAATGCAATTGTTTAATCTTGATGGTTTAAGACATAAAATCCTTTAATGTTAAAAGATTCATGAATGAAAAAATATTCTCACTAAGGTTTTGTTCTTTTAGAAAATAGCGTACAATAAGAGGAATATTTCAAATGGTGACTGCAATGGACCATGCACTGACGACAGTCCGATGGAATCTAGAATGGAAACATTCATGCGAAAGATGATACAATTGACTCCAGTTATAATAAATAACATTAATCAAGCTAAAAGACCGATCTCATTATGAAGGTAAAACCATTCAGTTGAATACTTTATGGGTAAATGACCACCAAAAATAAGTGGATCGACTGACCCATTGATTGTTTAGCAGTGGATCACCTCCCTCGAGAAGATCTTTTTTGTGCTCTACTCTTGAGAGCAAGATAAGGTCGCCTTGGATATCTATTGCTTATAAGGAGAAGCTGATCAGATGTGGGAACTAATTAAAAAAACAAGGCAATGAGTTGATGTTGATCTTATTTAGTGGGAAGAGTTCAGAGGTATCTTTTTTAGTAAGTATTTACGTCGTTCGATGAGAACTAGAATAGAGAAGGAGTTTCTTGAGCTGAAGTATAAGGAGAATGAATCTCTGGGAAGCTACGAGTGGACCAACAAAAGGCCTTCACGTTACACATCAAGCGTTGTCATGGATCTTAGTGGTAAGGATGATAGATTCATTGGTGGAAGAAGACCTCATCTGCGGGAGAATCTAGCCAATTGAGACTATGATAGAGATGAGAAGATCATGCAGAATGAGATGAATGTCTAGCTAGAGTTTGGTGAGACGCAGTGGCCTCATAAATAATACGACAAGAAGAGATCGATGGATCCCAGCATAGGGATGACCTTTGATCAAGGAAGAGGAGGAAAACAAGCGAAACATCCCCCATGTAATAAATGTGGGATGAAAAATTCAGGTAACTCCCTGATCGGGAGAAGGAAATGATACAGGTGTGGAAGAGATGACCATTTTGTGAGGAATTGTCATAATGCTGTAAAACCATAACTTCTTAACAAAAATTACAAGGTGAATGTGGTGTGGGCCCTACTCGATGTCCAGTGCTTTATGTGTGGACAATATGGGCACTTTTCCAATCACTTTCCAGATATGAGGTTAGTGGAGTAGAACCACCATCAACCTCAACAAAGGCTAAGGGAGAAAGGACATGATTTTGCAATCAGGACTACTGAAGTTGATGCTCCGAATGATGTAGTAGCAGGTACCCTTTTTGTTCTCTTAAATCTAGCAAATACATTGTTTGATTCTATTTCTACGCATTTATTTATTTCCAAAATGTTTTCAATGTATTTTGTACCGACCCCCGATTTTATAAATGTAGAGTTATCAGTCCAGACTCCTGGTGGGATTATCCAAGCAACATCAGTGTTCAGAAACGCTAATATTTTAATTAATGAGCACAATCTTATCACAAATATTGTAGTCATCCGCATGCTAGAATTTGACATTATACTTGGGATGGACTGTCTCTCAAAGTATAATGCTAAGATCAAATGTAGAATCAAGGAAATATTAGTATTCATGAATGAAAAACCTACAATTATCTTGTAACGACCCAATGTTTTTCAATGGAAAATTAACTTCATATATTTATGTCATAAAACACAAAATAATGAACTACTAATTGATAAGTGAACTTTAAACATATTTTTTTCACTACTATGTATGGAATTTTAAAAAGCCGACATAAATGGTTGTGTTCAAGATGATTTTTGGAGTCTAATGAACCAAAAATAATTTTTGGTGAAAAGTAAAATATCCTTATGAATAGTAACATACCCTTATGAATAGTAATATGTCACTTATGAATAGTAAATCTTCCAACATAAGAGTAACATTACCTATGAATAATAAAATAAAATTTAGATATCTTATAAAGTGACAATTTCACCTTAGTAAACGTTTTGGTATATTGTAAGTCATAAATATATAATTATAATTAATTAATTAATTTAAAAGAATATTTATTTCCCTTAAATGTATTCATAAATTATTGAATCAATTTATTATAGTTTTTAGATAATTTTATAAGACCCTACGAAATTTTTGAATGCACTGTGAAATCAGTTTTAATCTTAAAAACTATTTGTTTAAGTAAATTATGATTTTAATTAAATATTAAATTAATAATATTTAGAAAATTATTTTTGAAAAACGGAATTCCTTTTTTTTGATTCTACACATCAAAAAATGGTTGGGGTAAATTTTTGGGATTTTTTTGACATACATGAATTTTTGAGGAATAGTGAAATACCGAAATTTACAAAATAAGCTAAATAAGCTAATTATAGGGTCATGTGTGATGTTCTACTAATGTAATCCCACTTGGTTTGGGATTACATTATAAAATTACTATTATTTGTCATCAAAGACTCACTATTCTTTCTCTTATGGGGAAATAATAATCTAATGAATTTTATATTAAGTAAACCCCTCTCCCCTCTACTATAAAACTCACCCTTCACACCCTCATTTCCACACACCTCTCAAGCTCCAAGACATCACTAAACTATCCCCAAACACCTTCTCATTCCCCTAATTGACTTCCAATAGCTTCAGGTCTCATCAAAAGTCCATGCTTAGGCCCTTAAGGAGGTTCTCAAGAGAAGGATTCAAGAGGTAATTTCCCTCACTCTTCTCCTTTAATTTCCTTTCAAGTTCAAGTTCATTTCTTGTTCTCTCCCCACCTATATTCATAAAAATTGTATTTTAACTCTATTATTATAAATATACAGTAATTTTATGATTCTAATGGGATATTATATCATCCAAACCCCTTTCCCTCTTCCTTTTATTTTATTAAAGAGGACATTGTTCGTGAGGTGTTAATTTATCACCTTCAAGAACAACATACTTTCATCTTCCATTTCTACCTTCATATCTGGTAATGAAACCATTATTATGGCTGAAAAAAATATTTTATATGTGTTATTTACAATTTAATGTTCTGTAAATAACATATTTCCATATTACTAAGTGATAAGTTAAAACAAGTTCGTTGTGATCCAAAAACCACCCAAATTTACCCAAATAATCATCATTTAATTCTTATGTAATGATCCATCCTCATGTATCTAATATAATTCATTATAAGATCATTAAAAATAATTTAATATCATTAATGACAAGTAATATCATTTCAGGATGTTTACTCATGTTCTACCCAAACATCAATTTAAAAATACAAGTGAACCACCAAAGAAAAAACATAAAAACAAACAACCCCGAACAATGTTTTTAAAATATATAAGACATAAAAAGGAACTTAATATGACATAATGAAACCAAAATTAACCCTATTAATGTAAACATGGTTCTGTATTTCTAATTAATTAATATAATGTCATTATAAAGTACATTAAAGAGAAGGACGCGTTCGGGAACAAGGTAAGGGGAAATTCTCGAACCTAACTTCCATCCTTCGGGTTCTACCTCTTTCACTCCATTTTTGATATGGTCACTCCTTAAAGATCAGTTTTTCGTCAATTTATTTTCTTTTATGGGATATACATGTTTTTATTGATGTTTGTGTCAATAAAAATGTTTTCTGAAAGAACTCTTCTCTTAAGAACTCAATTTTTACATCTTATTCATGGTTGATGGTTCTTGTATCAAGTATGTTTTTCCCTCTTTCTTTTGGGAACCCAATCCTTATGAATGTATTCTTATGAGATGAAACCCATTCATTACCATGGTTTAGTTATGTTTAATTTTGATGTATGTTACATGTGTCAAGCATGATAATGATAATGTTATGATGTGATGGGTGCGCCCGGAATTATATAGCGCAATTATGAATGTTTCAAAGTGACGGCTGAGCCTGGAATTATACAGCACTCCAATGCATTGGGTAAAGTGATGAATATCATTAATAAATGTGAAATGATTTTTGAAAAAGATTATATCTTGGTTCACAAGTATGTGTGGATGTTAACAACTATGACATGATGTTACATTTTTATGAATTGCGACATTTCAATTATTTTATTTATACTCCTCTCATTTCATGATCTTTTGCCTATGATATTATTATGCTAACCCCATGATACATTGTTACTATCTATCCTCTTACTGGGATTATAGATCACCTATTTTCATGTATATCCTCCTGTGGATACATGTACTAAGGAGAGGAAGTGCCAATAGGAATCTAGAGAAGAAGAAATTAAATAAATGTTTTTGATAGATGTTGTATTTTTTATGTGTGGTTCTAGATTGCCCAAGACACTAAGCCTTTGGATCCTCTTTGTGTAATACTATTATGTTGTTTATCATTGAAATGATGTAATAGTAATGTAATAAAAGGTCAGGTCTCTATAGTTGGTATCAGAGGCATGGTTTTGTTAATTTGAGAATTAGGATTAGTGAACCCCTGAGAAAACCTCTAGTATGAGAATGAGTAAAAATATGCACAAAAGAATATTTACCTAGGGATCCCATATGTTATGTTTTTGGTATAATTGTTTAAATGAATAATTTATTCATGACTTGTTTTGTTATATTTTGTTCTATCCTTTTCTTTTTTTGAAAATGGTGGGAACCAGGAGAAATCAGGCCAACAACACAAGCGAGGGCCAATGCAACGATTGCCCGAATGACATCCCTAATGATTTGGGAGGTGGAGTTCAAAAATTCATGGAAATACTTACCCAATTATCTCAGGTAATGAATAATAAATATAATAATGGGGAACGTCCTCCTTCACCAAATAGGTAGCAACTGGCTATTGAATGTTTTTTCTGGCAACGATCACCGACGTTTTGTGGATCTTCCGATCCACTAGTTGCAGAACAGTGGGTAAACTCCATGGAGAAGATATTTTATGTGCTTCACTATTATGAGATGAAGAAGGTGACTCTAGACGTTTATCATCTAGATGGAGAAGCCGATCAATGGTGGGATTTAATTAATAACACCATGCCAAGGGAGGAAATTTAAGAGATGGAATGGGAATACATTAAGATAATGTTTCATAACAAGTATTTCCCATGAACACTTTGCACGAATATGGAGAGATAATTTATAGAGCTCAAGAAAAAAGAAGGATAATCTGCCACAACATATTAGTTGAGTTTCAAAAGGCTCTCAAGGTGTGCTTTGGTTTTTGTTATCAATAATGACAGAATTATTGATAGATTCAATAGTGGATTAAAACCACACCATAGAAAGGATCTTGAAATTCTAGACTTTTGGAGTTATGAAGAAGTTGTTCACTATGCACTCAAAGTGGAGATGGAGTTTGGAGAATAGTCCCATGGCTATGGGAATAAGAAAAGAAATATGGAGTTTCAAGCAGGTAGATCTAGTGAAAATGGTGGGAAGAAAAATCAACGACCCACATGCCAAAAATGTGGGAAGTCACACCATGGGAACTACCTCAAATGTATGGGGAAATTCCTCATGTGTGGGAATGAAGGACACCATGCTCATGAGTGTTGAAAATACATGAAAAGAAAGGAGAATGTAGCCGATGAAATGGGAGAACCACTCATGGTTCAATGCTACAACTGTAAGGAGCTTGGGCACTATGCAAACCAGTGCACTAAACCTCGAGTTCTCAAGGGAAATCTGTGTTAGCAGCCACCAAATACAAATGAACAAGGGAAGGCTTACGCAATCACTACTGCAGAGATGGAACATGATAATGAAGTCATACAAGGTACACATCCTATTCACTCAAGAATGGAAAAAGTCTTATTTTATTCTGGTTCTACGCATTCCATTATATATTAAAAGATTGCTGGAACTATTGAATAGAATCCCCGAAACCATGAAATTAAGATATCTGTAAAAACACCTAGTGGTGCAATCATTGCAACCCAACTGTTTGAATCTTCTCTTATTGGCGTATGTGGGATGATTCTTCCAAAAAATCTCGTAATACTTCCCTTGGTGTAATTCGACGCTATAATGGGAATGGACTGGCTCTTGTTATATAGAGCACATATCAACTGCTAGGAAAAGAAAATATCTTTTCATATTCTGAACCATCCCATGATCTTCTACAAATGAAATGAAGATCAGGAATCTCCTTTGAAAAATCCTTCAATGGTGTGGGTGTTGATTCCCTATGAAGAAGCATACCTCTCCCAAATGGTTGAGTCAAAGGAAAGTTCCAACCTTGATGAAATTCCCATCGTGAGGGAATATGGTGATATATTTCCCAAAGAGTTACCCCGAATTCCCCCGGATCGTGAGGTAGAGTTCTCAATTGAACTCATACCCGGATCTACTCTAACCTTGAAGTGCCCATATAGGATGGATCCTATCAAACTGGATGATTTAAAGAAGCAGCTGTAATAGTATCTTGACAAATGTTTCATATGCCCTAGTGCATCACCTTGGGGTGCGCTAGAGCTCTTTGTGAAGAAGAAGGATGGAACCATGTGGTTGTGTATCGATTATCAGGAACTCAACAAGATCACCATAAAGAACAAGTATCCTCTCCCAATGATTGATGACTAGTTCAACCATTTAAGAAGAGATCGAAACTCCTCAAATGTGGATATTCGTTCTGGATATCATCAGGTAAAGGTGAATAAGGATGATTTTCAGAAGACTTCCTTTCGTACAAGGTATGGGCACTATGAGTTTTTTGTGATTCCCTTTGGACTTACTAATGCCCCTAAAATCTTTATGGACATGATGAATATAGTCTTTAGACAATACTATGAAAAATTTGTGGTAGTGTTTATCGATGATATTATCATCTACTCCAAGAGAAAGGAGGAGCATGAAGAACATCTAAGAAATGTTTTGGCGACATTAAGAATGGAGAAGTTGTATGCAAAGTTCAGAAACTATGACTTTTGTATGAAACAAGTCACATTATTGGGACATGTGATCACAAGTGATGGAATTTATGTGGATCTTTCAAAGTCAAAGGCAATTGAGGACTGGCCTAGGCCCTCTAGTGTCATAGAAATCCGTAGTTTTCTTGGATTATCTTAGTACTACCGACGTTTTGTGAGAAAATTCTCAAGATTGTCAAGCCCGCTAACTAAGTTAACAAGTAAAGGGGTAAAGTATGTCTGGAAAGAAGAATGCGAGGGAAGCTTTAAGGAGATAAAACGAAGGCTGATCACTGCACCTGTACTCACACTACCAAAAAGTGGAGAATGATTTGTGATATACAGTGATTCTTCAAAGAAAGGCTTGGGTTGTGTACTCATTCAAAATGATAATGTGATAACCTACGCCTCACGATAGTTGATGATCCATGAGCAGAACTACCCGACGCATGATCTAGAGCTGGAAGCCATGATTTTTGCCTTGAAAATATGGCAGAACTGCCTTTATGGAGAGAAGTGTGACATATACATCAACCACAAGAGCATAAAGTATATATTCACACAAAATGAGTGCAAAATGTGTCAAAGGAGATGGTTAGAGCTAATCAAGGATTACGATTTCTCTATTCACTGTCATCTTGGGAAGGCGAAAAAGGTAGCTGATGCTCTATGTAGAAAAGAACCTACTACTCTATCAATGTTGCAGATTGAGAAAGACCCTATCTTCATGGATGTGCAAAGAATGGATTTGGAAATCATAAGGGTAGGGGATACATCTTGCCTTGACCAAATGATTGTGCAACCATCCATCCAAGAGACGATTAAGGAAGCACAAAGGGATGATGTTGAGATACAAAAGACGGTGAATGCTGTAAAGGAAGGGAAGCTACAAGAGTTCCATATCGATGATGATGGTGTGATTCGGTTTGTAACACAGATTTTTGTTCCTTCATCAGTCGGGATAAAAAAAGAGCTATTGGATAATCCACATAGCTCAAATTTATTTATCCATCCTGGGAGTACCAAGATGTATCGTAATCTCCGATAACACTTCTGGTGAGATAACATGAAGAAGGAGATTGTGGAATATATATCAAGGTGTTTGGTATGTCAACAAGTTAAATCTGAGCGACAAAATTCCAAAATTATGATGCAGCCATTGCCTATACCCATATTGAAATGGTAAAATGTTACTATGGACTTTGTCACAGGTCTCCTAAAGACGTCAAAAGGAAATAATGTGATGTGTGTTTTGGTTGACCGAATCACCAATACTGCCCATTTTATCACTATTCGGGTAGAACTATCGCTTGAACAACATAAAACGATATATGTGAAGGAAGTGGTGAGACTTCATAGTGTTCCACTTTCAATTGTCTTTGACCCTGATCCATGGATCACATCTAAATTCTGGAGAAGCCTTCAACATGCTTTGAGTGATGAATTAAATTTCAGCATGGCCTATCACCCAAAACCGATGGCCAGTCTGAAAAGATTATTCAGAAGCTTGAAGATATGTTAAGATCCTACTCTCTTGAATTCAAAGGTGGTTAGGATCATCATCTCCTAGAGGTTGAGTTCTCATACAACAATAGCTTCCACTCGAGTATTCAGACGGCTCCATATGAATATATGTATGGAAAGCGAAGTAGAACTCCAACCTGTTGGGATGAATTTGAAGAATTAAAGTTTCTTGGAACCAATCTTGTTCAAGAGATGACAGAGAATTTTCAATCCATCCAAAAACACATCAAATCTACTCAAAGTTGGAGAATGTTCTACGCTGACAAATGTTTAAGGGACTTGGAGTTTGACATTAGAGATAAAGTCTTCCTTCGAATATCTCCAGGGAAGAGAGTCATCTGATTCATGAAGAATGGGAAGATAAGCCCAAGGTATGTTGGCCCCTTTGAGATCCTTGAACACATAGGATATGTGGCCTATCATCATGCACTTCCACTGAATATGGCTCAAGGTCATGATGTGTTTCATGTATCACTACTGAGGAAGTACACACCAGACCCATCACATGTACTAAACTCAGAGGTGGTGTAGCTGGAAAATGATCTCTTCTATGAGGAGCAGCCAGTAAAGATTCTGGATTGGAGAGATAAGGTTCTATGCAACCAGACAACCCATCTTGTCAATGTGTTATAGATAAACCATATGTTTGAAGAAGGAAATTGGGAACCAGAAGAGACAATGACAGAGAAACACCCTCACCTGTTTGTGTAATGTGAAATTTCAGGGGCGAAATTCCATAAGGGGGAAGAATGTAACGACCCAATGTTTTTCAATAGAATATTACCTTCTTATATTTATGTCATAAAAACACAAAATAATGAGCTACTATGTGATAAGTTACCTTTAAACATAAGTTTGTCACTCATATGTTTGGAATTTAAAAATCCTGACATACATGGTTGTGTTCAAGATGGTTTTTGGAGTATAATGAAACAAAAAATAATTTTTTGTAAATAGTAATGTACCCTTAGGAATAGTAACATACCATTATGAATAGAAATATAAACCTCATGAATAGTAAATCATCAACCATAAGAGTAACATTACCTGTGAATAATAAAATAAAATTGAGACATCTTAGAAAATGACAATTTGACCTTAGTAAACATTTTGGTATTTTGTAAGTCACAAATAATTAATTATAATTAATTAATTAATTTAAAAGAATATTTATTTCCATTTAATGTATTCATCAATTATTTAATCAATGTATTATAGTATTAGATAATTTTATAAGACCCTATGTAATTTTTAAAAGCACTATGAAATCAATTTTACTCATAAAAACTGTTTTTTGAGTAAATTATGATTTTAATTAAATATTAAATTAAAAATATTTAGAAGATTATTTATGAAAAATGGAATTCATTTTTGGATTCTACACATTTAAAAATGGTTTCGGTAAATTTTTGGTATTTTTCTGAGATACATGGATTTTTATGAATAGTGAAATACCGTAATTTACAAAATAAGCAAAATAAGCTAATTATAGGGTCGTGTGTGATGTTTTTCTGATGTAAGCCCACTTGGTTTGGGATTAAATTATAAAATTACTATTCTTTGTCAACCAAGACTCACTATTCCTTGTCTTGTGTGGAAATAATAAACTAATTAATTTTACATTAAGGAAACCCCTCTCCCCTCAACTATAAAAGCCACCCTTCACACCCTCATTTCCACACACATCTCAAGCTCCATGCCTTCTCTATACTCTTCCCAAATACATTCCATATCCCATCCCCCACGTCCAAGAGCTGCTTGTCTCATCAAAAGACCACACATAGGCCCTTAAGGAGGTTCTCAAGAGAAGGATTCAAGAGATAATTTCTCCCCTCTTCTCCTTTAATTTCCTTTCAAGTTCAAGTTCATTTTTGGATCTCTCCCCACATATCTTCATCAAAATTGTATTTTAACTCCAATATTATCCATATAATGTAATTGTATTATTCTAATGTGATATTATATCATCCAACCCCCTTTCCTTCTTCCTTTTATTTTGTTAAAGAGAACGTTTTTCGTGAGGGGTTATTTTATCACCATCAAGAACGACATGCTTTTTTCTTCCAATTCTACCTTTAGATATGGCAATGAAACCATTTTTATGGTTGAACCAGAATATGTTATATGTGTTATTTCCTTTTTAATATTCTGGAAATAACCTATGTCTATATTAATAAGTGATAAGTTAAAACAAGTTCGTCATGATCCAAAAGCCGCCCAAATTTACCCAAATAACCATAATTTAATTATTATATAATTATTCATCCACATGGATCTAATATAATTCATTTTAAGATCATTATAAATACTATAATATCATTAATGACATTTCATATCATTTCTGGATGTTTACTCATGTTCTACCCAAACTTCAATTTAAGAATACCAGTGAACCACACAAGAAAAACCATAAAAAAGAACATCCCCGAACAATGTTTTTAAAATATATAAGTCATACAAAGGAACATAATATGTAATATGAAACAAGAAAAAACCATATTAATGTAAACATGTTTCTGTATTTCTAATTAATGAATATAATTTCATTATAAAATACATTAATGAGAAGGAAGCATTCGGGTACAAGGTGAGGGGAAATTCTTGAACCCAAATTTCATCCTTCGGGTTCTACCTCTTTCACTACAATTTTGATATGGTCCCTCCTTAAAGATAATTTTTTCATCATTTTCTTTCCTTTTCTGGGATATAAATTATTTCTAATGAAGTATATGGCAATCCAAATGTTTTCTGAAATAAATCTTCTCTTAAGAACTCAACTTTTACCTCTTATTCATGGTTGATGGTTCATGTATCAGGTATGTTGTTACCTATTTATTTTGGGAACCCACAGATTATGAATTTATTATTAATAGATGAAACCCATACCTTACCATGGTTTAGTTATTTTCACTTTTTATGTATTTTCCATGTGTCAAGCATGATAATGATAATGTTATGATGTGACCAGTGTACCCGGAATTATATAGTGCTCTTATGAATGTTTCAAAGTGACGGGTGTGCCCGGAATTATACATTTCTCCAATGCATTGGTTAAAGTGATGAATCTCATGAGTAAATGTGAAACTATGTGTAAACAAGATGCTAGCTTGGTTCACAAGTATGTGTGGTAGTTAACCACTAATTCATGATGTTCTATTTTTATGCATTGCCACATTTCAAGTATTTTATTTAGGCTCCTCTCATGTTCATGATCTTTTGCCTATGTTATTATTATGCTCACCCCATGATATATTGTTCCTATATATCCTCTTAATGGGCTTCTAGATAACATTTTTTGATTTTTATCCTCAGGTGGCTACATGTACTATGGAGAGTAAATGCCAATAAGTAGCTAGAGAAGAAGAAATTTAAAAAATGTTTATGCTGGATGTTGTATTTGTTATGTGTGGTCCTACATTGCCCAAGATACTAAGCCTTTGGATCCTCTTTGTGTAATACTATTATGTTTTTTATATTTGAAATGATGTAATAGTAATGTAAGAAAATTCCAGGTCATTATATATATTCCTTGGAGAGATATCCCAAACTGATCTTTGTCTAGATGAACCCTCTATATCCTTTTTTATTGAGTTTATCGGTGAAGAAGAAGAATGAGATGAGAGTTTGAGGATATAAACTATCCCCATCGTCCACGAATATGATGACGTATTTCTTGAGGAGTTTCCAGGTCCTCCCACAAAAATATAGGTAGAGTTCTCCATTGAACACATACATTGGTCTCATCCGATATGAGAGAACCCCTACCGACTGGAAAATGTGGAGATTAGGGAATTAAAGAAACAACTCCATGATCTTTTGGAGAAGGAGTGTATCTGACCGAGTGTGTCTCCTTGGAGAGCACCAGTTCACTTTGAGAAGAGGAAGGATGGATCAATGTGGCTACGTATTGATTATAGATAACTTAATGGGATCACAGTGAAGAATAAATACCCTCTTCCAAGAATTAATGAATTATTTGACCAACTTTGTGGGGATCAAATCTTCTCTAAGATTGATCTTCGATCATTTTATCATCAATTGAGGGTAAAGGAAGATGATATTCCAAAAACTTCCGTCTGATCAAGATATGGTCATTATGATCTTGTTGTTATTCTCTTCAGAATGACTAATAAACCTGTGATTTTTATGGATTTAATGAATAGAGTCTATAAGGACTACCCTGATAACATTGTGGTAGTTTTTATTGATAAAATTTTGATATATTCCAAAAGTCACAAGGAGCATAAGGATCATATAATGGGAATTTTTCAATCTTTTCAGATGGAGATGCTATTTGGAATGTTCAGTAAATGTGAATTCTGGTTAAAACATGTTGCTTTCATGGGTCATATTGTTACAAATGGAGGAATCACAGTTGACCCTTCAAAGAAAAAAGTTACAGGGGAGTGGCCTCAGCCTATAAATATAATTAAGGATTGAAGTTTCCGTGTATTATCAGGATAATATAAGAGGTTTCTAAAAAACATATCATGACATTCTAATCAATTAACTAAGTTATCATAAAGAGGGATCATGTTCATATAGACAAATGAGTGTGAGAAAAGTTTCCAAGAGCTGAAGAAGAGATTGGTTTCTGCACCTGTGTTAACTCTGAACTCAAGTGGAGTAGGATTCATTATATTTAGCGATGCATCTTTGAATGGGACTGGGTGAATTCTCATGCTAAATTATACGGTCATTTCTTTTGAATCTCAACAGTTGATGACTCATGACAAGAATTATCCTACGCATGATCTAGAGCAGGCATCGATCATTTTTACTCTGAAGATATGGAGGCACTATCTTTATTGGGGGGAATGTGATATATACAGGGACCATCAATGTTTGAAGGATATTTTTACACAAAAATAATTTAACTAGAGACAAAGGAGATAGCTGGAACATCATAAATACAATGATTGTTTAATTTATTATTATCCTCTAAGAGAAAACAAAGTCATTGATGCATTAAGCAGGAATGACCCAATTTTTCATTCCATGATACTAATTCAAAGAGATCTATTGATCAATGACATAGTAAAGATGGAAATGGTAATTATAATGGAAGGGACATCATCAACCCTAACCCAAATGATTTCTCAACCATTATTACTAGAGAAGATCAACAAAGCTCAGAAATAAGATCCTTTGTTATAGAAGATGTTTGAGGCTTTGAAGGATGTGATGTTTCCTGAGATCCATATTGATCAAGAAGGTGTAATAAAATTTCATACAAAGCTATGTGTTCATTAGATTATGGGAATAAATAAGGAGCTGATGGATGAGTCTCATATATCTAGTTTCTCTATACATCCTAAAAGAAAAAAATTATACAGGGACTTTCATGTTCATTTTTGGTCAGATAATATAAAAAGGGAGATTGCTGAATACACTTCAAGGTGCCTAGTATGTTAGAAAGTGATGGTAGAGTGAAATCATCTTAAATGGTTATTACAACCACTACCCATACCAGCAAGGATGTGGGACAATATCACTATGGGATTCATCACATGTCTTCTGAGAACTTCTAAAGGAAACAATGACATATGGGTTATTGTGGACGGTCTCACCAAGACTTTCCAATTTATCATCATTCTAAAAGATTTAACTGTTGATCAACAAGCTAGGGTTTATGTGAAGGATGTGTTAAGGCTACATGGAGTTCCACTATCTATTGTATCTTATCATAGTTTAAGGTTTGCATCAAAATTCATGAGAAGTATTCAATATTTTCTAAGCACTGAATTGAATTTCAGTATGGCCTATCACCCCCAAAATGATGGCCAATCTGAAAGAACTATTCAAATCCTCGAGGAAGTGTTGAGAACTTTCTCATTGGGATTTAAGGGAGAATGGGATCAACATCTCCCTTTATTTGAGTTCTCTTACAAATTATAGCTTCAACTTGAGCATTCAAATGGCAACCTATGAAGATCAATATGGGAAGTGATGTAGAACTACTACATGTTGGGATTATGTTGGTGAGAGATATCTTCTTAGGATTGATCATGTGCACGAGATGATAGAAAAAGTCCATGCCATCTAACAACACATTAAGGCAGCTCAGAGTCAGAAAAAGAGGTATGCTGAAAACTGTCAAAGGGACATGGAGTTTGATGTTGGTGACAAGGTATTTCTTTAAATTTCACCATGGAAGAGAGTCATGAGGATTGGGATGAATGGGAAGCTCAACCCTTTGTATATTTTCCCCTATGAAATCCTTGATCATGTAGTAGAAGTGGCCTATCGACTTTCACTTCTTCCAATTCTATCACAAGTTCATTATGTCTTACATGTATCTCTCTTGACGAAGTACATACCTAACCCTTCACATGTACTAAACCCTGAGGTGGTACAACTAGAACGTGACATCTTTTGAGAGGACCAACCTCGGGAGATCTTGGATCGTAGAGGCAAGGTTCTATAAAACATGACTTCCCACCTTGTTAAGGTGTTTTGGAGGAACCACAAATCCGAATAAGCCACGTGGGAACTAGAGAAGTCTATTAGGTAGAAGTATCCACACCGTTTCTCCTTAGAGGGTACATGTTAAAATTTCAAGGACAAAATTTCAAAAGGGGGAAAGAATGTAACAACCTGATATTTTTATTAATATTTGTTTCATAAATTTTGTGTGTTATTTTATTTTATACTCAAAAAAACTATATTCTTTAATTAATGAAGTTAGTATAATTAAATGAGACAATTGTGTTTCAACAGTTATATGACCGCGTTTTAATATGACCATTGTAAGCTAAACTCTTAAAAATAAAATTTATTTTTGTTTATAAATACTATGGATCATGGTTAATTAATATAGAAAGAAGATTTGATGGTCTCATCTAGTAGACTCAGGCCCTTCGTATCCCATCTAACAAAACATGGGAAGGAGGTTAAACCACTGGGCTTTTCTATGGACCAAGCCCATTCCAAACATCATAATGTTAATCTTGAACCAAATCACAAATGAGAGAAGTTCAAGATGATAGAAGTATCCACTTAGGAAATGTTGGTTGAGCCGCCCAAATATTCTATCACCTTAGTACAAGTTACACTTAGGTCTTATGCTGGTGTTATAAGGGGATATGTAATTTGACCTTAGGTACTTTGTGTAATACATTAATATAAAATAATTTTTTTTTCATATTATGGTGTTGTTTTCAAATTTTAAATGTCCGAGTAAATATAGGATGTATATTATTGATGAATTTATGGAAAAGGGATATTTTTAAATATTTATGTTTACCATAAATAATTAATAATGTGTAATAATTTACAAAAAATAGACTTCAATAGTTGTGTTCTGTATGAAATTTAGAGTCTAATAAAATCTACATAATTTTTGTTGAATAGTTAATTATGAATAGTAATTTTATTCTTATGACTAGTAATATGCCCAAATGTATTAGTAACCTCTCTTATGAAAGTATTGTTATAATTAAGTCACCTTGATTAGGTTATTTGATTGAATAAAAAATGTATATAATTATTTCAGAAATTATTAGTTATGTATTAGTTTTCTTTTCGGTTAATAGTGTTTTTTTTAAATTAAATTAAAAAAATTTATAAAATTATTTTCATAAAATTGAGGTCATTTTTTAATTCAGAACATCGATATTAGGATAAGGTGAATTTTAGGGATTTTTTTGAAACAGTTGAATTTTCAGTGAATACTGTTTTTACCTAAAAATTAAATATCTCATAATTAGAGAATTATATTCATAAAATGAAGTTCATTTTTGAATTCAAAGAATTGATATTAGGTTAAGGAGACTTTTGGGATTTTTCTGAAAAAATTGAATTTTTGTTGAATAGTGAAATTACAGTTTTGAGTTTCAGGATTTTAAAGACATCATTAAGGATGTAATAATTATGTAATCATTATAGTCAACTTATGAATATTAGTTTTGGCTATGACATGTCCCATGTGACCAATACCATGGGAAAATACCATGGGAAAGCCCATGGTTTTCTAATACCACCGATGAGGTGTCCCATGGAAATTAATGAACTGTTCCCTCACTTCACCAATAAATACCAAGTCATTCCCTCATCCATTTCATTCCAAAATCATCCTCAACGAAGCTACGATTTCTTTTCATCCCAATAAGTCCTCCCAAGGTTCTATCAAGCCTCCCAAAGTCCCAACCATCATGGTTTTGAAGTTACTTTTCAAGGTAATGGAATCTTTCACCCTCCTCTTTTAAGCCATGACATTATTTATGTTGTGTCTTCTAGTTTCGATCTCTTTATGCGGAGGGTATGTCCTTATAAGTTATCATTATAGTCCATTTCATGTCTAATTGTCGAGATACCAATTCCTCTATCATTATTTTTTTTAATTTTTAAGTGACGTCGTTTGGATGCCGAATTTCTCATAAAAGAAATCGATTTCTCTTTCTTTTCAAATTTCCTTTTCTTGTGGTATGTCATTAAAATATCCAAACCATTACCTTATATCTTTTTATTATATCCCTTTACTGAAAAATAATCCATTTATGGATGGGTGATACTTTCCCCCACACTTTTATTATTTTCTAAAACCATGTTATATAGTCGTTATGCTACAGAATTTTCATCTCAAAATTTCTCTCTCTTTCTGTCATGAAATTATGTTATTTTATATATGTGAATACCCATACCTATTGCGTTTCTATGGATGTTCATAGTTATTAAAAATCATATATTTAATTCTGGAATTGACATACATATAACCCTCACTCCTTTTCCATGGATTATAAATGACATAATGATCTTATTTTTTAGAACTTTCAAAACAGCACGATTTTTAAATGGACACATTTACTTTATTATCTATGTGTTATTTAAGAAATGTTTTATTATGATCTATGTGGATCAAATTAAAGTTAATACATATTAATGGTGTATTCTAATAACACTCCAATTCATTGGGTAATGAATTAATCTCAGGAGATGACAAGTTTCACGATACCTTGCTGAATAACCTTGTTAACTTTTATGACACCTTCAAGATGGACCTTGGTGATATGTTCACGAATGTCTAAATGAAATTTCCTTGATGAATAATTATGTTATGTTTCATTTACTTTTCGTTATGATATTCCAATTCTTTTATTGCTCTTGTATTTATTTTTTTATGACATTTATCCATTCCATTCCCCATTATAATGGAAAATAATGCCATATTGTTACATTTTCAGTATTAGTGATGCTTATATTATCTTGATAATTGTGATATTTATTAAATTGAATGTGTTTTCAGATATTTAAATTTATATATTAATTATCTTTTATTGATTAATATTTATTTACTCATGATGTCCTTCTCTTTACAAAACTCATAATTTGTATCTCAGTACACTTTTATATGTTTCATTTTCCCAGGATATAAAGATTAAATATTTGAATGAATTCAAGGAGACATAATTTTATTAAATTCATTGTATAGTATATCATGTTTTCAAATGCATTAAAAACAAGTATTCTTCATAATTACCAAAAGTACAAAAAAATTTGTTCCTTTTGGATGTGATCGATTATATCTTATGCCAATGTAATAAATAAACCACATACACTTGGAAACATGGGTTAATGTGTCTACAATTGGAATCAAAGAATGTCTATTAGAATAATTGTAAAATATAATTATGAAATTAAATATTATGGAGTATAAAACATTGATAGAATGTGAGGATATGTATTGATGAATATCATATTGTTTTTGTGTGAAATAGATCATGTGGTATGTTTTAGAAATTCATTTGAATCTAGATTCTAAAAGTGAAAGTTGTTCTGCAATATTTTTTACTTTCTTTTAATAAATTTTATAACGGTACAACATGAACATCACTTGGTTCCCGATAACAGACCTTACAACACATCTAGTTTGAAACCTCCAATATATATACATTTTATAATTCTAATTTTATTTACAAACCATTATAATGTATTTTATATGTTACTAAGAATGATTTTCCTTTCATAGAACTAGGGTTTTTGGTATTAACAATATGGTTTCATTAATTAAACATCCTATAAATGATTATATATTTTTCATATTAGGATTATTATTTTTCACCCTATGGTTTTTGGTTTAAGTAAATAGATACGACCAAATGGAATAATGTTAACATTATATCTAATGAAAAACATCGGTATAATGAGAATAGAATTTTAGGATTAATGGAGTTAAAGATATAATCATTATACCTAGTAATATATCAAAATTTATAATAAAAAATATATACCTTAAATAACACTCACACTCACCAAACAAGATAAAGATTAAATCTATTTAGATCTCGAGTGGTGGAGACCATATAGGAGAAATTGATCGATTTTATTTTTTTAAAAAATGTATAACGATACACCTAGGAGAATGTAACATTGGAATAATACAATATTTTATATGGGGGAAAACAATTGAATAGAATGAATTATTTTCAAATAAGACTGATGATTTCAATTGTTTTAAAAATATTCACAATATGAAACCAATTAAAGCTTGTTTTCATGAATGTGAGGAACCTGACCATTATCTGAGTTACTGCTTTATTTTAATGGTCAACATACAAAAATAATAATTACCTATGATTAAGTAAAAATTATGACATATTAATATATTTTTATTCATGGATTTAATTATATAATTATTTT
This sequence comes from Viscum album, assembly GCA_963277665.1. NCBI lineage: Eukaryota > Viridiplantae > Streptophyta > Magnoliopsida > Santalales > Viscaceae > Viscum > Viscum album. The sequence goes on along the minus strand of OY728161.1, from coordinate 1,731,533,296 downwards.
TATCAAAGGTATTCTGGTTATAAGAATAATAAATCCTATAAGGATTGTTGTATTTTTTGGAATAATATTTCTATTCTTATAATATTAACACTAAAATTATGGATAACATAGTATGTTTATTTATTTATGGTTGGTCATATGATAAGTATTTAAATAACACTTTTTTAACGATTTATGTGATGTAAATTTATTACATTTGGGGTTATTTTTGAATATATTTATATAAATAAAACCACTAAACTTGTATATGAAACATTTATTTATAAATGAATGCCCTGAAATATTTTTACTAAAATTTCAAATTCATTGTAAAAAATTATGGATTAAAATATCATTGTTATTGTGGTAGTTATTTTTCATATTTGTTTAGGAATATTTTAGGAATTTTATTAAAAATATTTCAAAATTAGGAAAACCATCATGATATGTGACCAAATGAGGCTTCATGGCTTGAATGCATAACATGTCATGACCTGACTAATCAAGGTCTGAGTCACAACTACCCTAATCTGATCACATATTGCTCAATGGCTAGAGAAAAACACAGTGTAGTAATATTCCATACATGAGAGGCATTATCCTTATATACATGTTCTCAAAAACACATATCCAAGTCCATTCGATGATTTAAAATAAAAAATTGAAACATATGAATTAATACTTATCTAATAGCATGATCATTGTATTCTTATAATGTACTGAAATTGAAAAAGGAGAAAAATAAAATCCAACCCAAACTATTGAAATAATTCCAACCTTCTTAGATGGATGAAACCGCTAATAAATGAAACCAATGAAAATAAACATTAGTATTTCCCACCCAAATGACACTCTTCTATCTGCATCACTTCATTGGATAACATTAAATGTTCATTATTTTGATAATATAAAAAATGTATGGGGAGAGACCATGTAGGGGTGAGTATAAAAATACTTATTATGACTCCCTAGAAACAATAAATATAAATCAAAAATATTATTCAACTCATAAAAAGAATATCTGAATCAAGGAAAAAACAATATATACTGATGAAGGACACCGCACACCCTAGAGGTATAAACAAGACATGTATATATATAAGTATAATCAAATATTTTAGGAAATTATAATTCTAGGAGGTCCAACTCCAGAAGCTATGCAATTAGCATTGATACTCAATCAAGTGGTTATAACTTTTGGGCCCCACTAAAGAAAAATCAATTATCTTAGATGATCTTGATATACTGATAAGGGTAAAACATATTACTATTGGGTGACACCACAAAGCCAATATATATTAACCTTATATGATAGTAATCTTATGAAAACATAAAAAAAGGACACTAAATGGCCTATAGTTGGGGGATCAATACACACTATAAAGAGTTCATTCCAATTCAATAAACGTAGCTAAGATATAAAAATAATTCATACATGTTCCGACTTTGGTCCCACAAAGAGGCTACAAAATTTTGATCTGAGAGGTATCATATAAAAGGGATAAAATTTTGATATTTGGACTAATTGAGGCATTATACCAATGATGGGATGGAATAATGTAACACCGTCAATTGATACCAGTCCAAACAGAAGAAAAAATTGGCTCCAAAAACTTTCATAGGTGGTATATAGAATTTACTAGGGGTATAAAGTGTTTCCATTAATCCATTGGTCTTCTCCTATGATTCAATATCACATGTCATGTGGATCTCTATATATATGGTTTTTAGAGGTATTAAGAAATAGTAATTATTTCATCTTTCTATTCCCATAAACGTTTTTCCAACCCTGATTGGTCGGGTCATGCTATGTTATGCTTTCAAGCCATGCTACCTCTTTCCCAAGTTTTGTTAGATGGGCTACGATGGGCCTGATTCTACTAGATGAGACCATCAAATATTCTTTTAATATTAATTAACCATGATCAATTGTATTTATAAACAACAATAAATTTTATTGTTAAGATTTTAGCTTCTAAAGGTCATATTAAAAAACGATCATATAACTGTCGAAACACAACTGTCTCATTTAATTATACTAACTTCAATAATTAAGGAATATAGTTTTGTTGAGTATAAATTAAAATAACACAAAAAATTTAAGAAAAAAATAGTAATAAAAATATCAGGTCGTTACATTCTTTCCCCCTTTTGAAATTTTGTCCTCAAAATTTTAACTTTTACCCTCTAAGGAGAAACGATGTGGGTACTTCTGCCTCATAGACTTATCTAGTTCCCACGTGGCTTATTTAGATTTGCGGTTCCTCCACAACACCTTAACAAGGTGGGTAGTCATGTTTTATAGACCTTTGTCTCTACGATCCATGATCTCCCGAGGCTGGTCCTCTTAAAAGAAGTCATGTTCTAGTTGTACCACCTCAGGGTTTAGTACATGTGAAGGGTTAGGTCTGTACTTCGTCAAGAGGGATACATGGAAGACATCGTGAAATTGTGATAGATTTGTTTGATGTGAAAGTCGATGGGCCACTTATTCTACGCGATCATGGATTTCATAGGGGCCAATATACCAAGGGTTGAGCTTCCCATTCTTCCCAAACCTCATGATCTCTATATATATGGCTTGAAAGCATAACATGCCATTCCCTTGTATACCTAGTTTTGTCTGAGTACACATATTTTCCCTTTTATCTAATGATGTATATATGGCACATATTTACTATTATAATTTTTCATTTGAGATATATGGTATGCTTTTAACATGGGTCACACGTCCTGTGATTGGTGTAACACATAGTGTGATATTTTTTCTTCAGGTGAAACCTAGCACCATATCCAGGGTCTGACATGGAATGTGTTTCTATATGACACACCATATAATGAGAAAATTTTCAGAACCCATATGTTCTCCCCCACAACATCCTTATATATTACCAATACCATGACTCTAGCTACATAAATTATATCTAAAGACATTAAACACCCCTGTCAATGGATATATGAACTAGTTATTTGAATCCTCATAGGAAACACCATATTAGATCCCCAGTGTCACTTCCATGTTTCAAACATGGAAGAATATGAACTATCAATCTACATTGATTTAGAACAGATTTCCCTCAATCATTATCTCACCTTGATCCCACTCATGATATGGTACCACACTTACAGTAGTTATTTGTTGCACCGAATAATTGTTTCATAATGATCATATACTATTTTTCATCAAACCTATTGGTAAATAAATTTCCTTTGATAAATGTTTAATAAAATTATGGATAAGTCTATAAAACAAAAATAAATGGAAAAAACCGCATAATTTGTTCATTTAAGACACAATCCATTGATAAATATTTATATTAACCAAGAAGGATTAATAAACAAACATATAAATCTATTGTAAATAAATAAAAAATAGATTTATGAATCATATATTGATCATTGAACTGTTATACATTTGATAGGGATAAAATTATATTTTACAATCACATAAATCAAGCATTAGACAATGATTCTTGATTGATTTCTATTGAAGAATAGTCATTTGTCGTCATCGTTGGTGAGGTCTACGACCACTAATATCATAATGAAACTCGATCTATATCTGATCTGATATCATTTTTCAATAATCCACTAAAGGGTCTTCACAAATAGATAATATCAATCCATATTTTATGTGACTAACCCAATAATTTTAGTCATAACCATTTTATCATATATGATTCTATGTCACTACAAGGATATTAATTAATAAATAAATTTATTATATTATATTTTCTTATTTTTACTTTTTATAAAACTTAAATAAAATTCTAAACACATAAAAGGATTATGTTGCACATAGGGTAAACCCCATTCTATGAACTCAAAAATAAACTTATATATCTAATTGGAGCATTGGTTTGAGATTAATTTCACATTTACTAGAAAACCACATTTTTGTAATATTAATGTTTTTTATAATCATTTAAATATCAATAATTAATTCATCTAACCTTGAAATATTAGTATGTCTTAGTACAAAGATACAATAATATTCTATATAATATAATGAAGCAATACATTGAAAAATCATTGTTTTTATATTTTTCCATCCACATGATCTTTTGTCTATATAACCAAAAACTTTCTCAAAGAGATTAGGTTATTGAGATCATATCTAGGTATATAACTCACAAATTCACTTTTTAAGATTCTAATAATTCTATTGGATATGAAATAGGGAAATCAATATTTCATAAGGGCTCCTCTATTATATATCCTCGATATCTAGTGGGTACTAAGTTAATATTTCACCATCCTCAATGTTAATCAAACCCTAATTGATAATATGTTAAGGGTCCAGTGTATTCCTCCTAGGCTACAACACATAGGTGACATCATTTACTGGTTATAATTATGATATTAGAGTTAATATTGATGCCACCTATCAATCACTACAATTTATCGAGGTATGGTCAATGAATTACCGAGATATCGTGTCACCTTGAAAAAATAATTAATCTAAATTGCTGATAAACCCAAATAAAAACATTGTCTCCCCCATTGAACACCTAAGGCCTCCTTAGTAAGTCTATATATGAATTATGATGGATCTATTCAGTACTCATTTATTCCATGATGATATAAAACTTATTTATAATTAATAGCACCATCTCTGTGCCCATGAGTGATGACTGAATTATATTAGTCCAACAATTGGTGACTTATAGGGTCACACATATAAGGAATTTAGTAGTGTCATTCCAATGGTGGAATGGTAAAATTTTACATACACAAAATAGACCAAGGTTATGTAGTTCTCTAATCTATATCTAGTCTCTGGCATGAAATCCTGAATTATTTACTCCAACACTTAAACGGTTTGATCAATTCATTTATCAGTTTGGTGGTGAAACAATACGCTCAAGTGAAACTGAGTCCTAATAGACCCCTATAATCCTCTATATAATCATTATTTGAATAAATCATTATATAATGAAAAAAATTTCGAGGGTACTCCATAGAGACGAACTATATCATTCATGTATAATCACCCAATGTTATGTACTGAACTATGCTCTCAAATGGATAGAAAGTGTGCTGACATGGTTAATAAGTCCATGATCACCTAGATTGAAAAATGTTCTCTAGAAATAAATGTTAACCTCTTCCTGAAGTCCATGGATATCAGAGAGAACATATAACTTTTAACATTAAGGGGTTGAGATAAAACTGTATCAACTAGGTTCCCAACCATCTCCTTCTTAAAGGTTTTGCATAGAGTGATAAATACTAAAACACATCTCTTCAGGCCTGGCCATCAAATATGACATCAGAAATCCTGATACAAATTTTCACTCATAGATCTACTAACAAGGGTAAGTATGAAAATATCTCATTATTTATTTATCAATCATCATTTTTACAGTCAAACATAATCTAAAAGGAATAACATGCTTCCCTCATTCAAAAAATTAATCAAGTTCATATCTTTGGGATATCATAGTATGTAAGCTATCACATTCTGGATCTCCATAATGAGATTCTCTAACACAATGTGAATGATATGTGGAAGCAAACATTGACTAATGAAACAGTTATCCATCCTTGTAAACTATGTAAAGAAATAATGTGGCTGACCACATTTATTCTATGGCTAACAATTGTGAATAACATCTATGACAGGGATAATCTTCTACATCATTTCCCTTACAATGATTATATATCTTGTCAAGGTCATAATCATAGAGAAACTCTATCCATTACCTTAAACTAATGTTACTTTCTGCCATGGAGAATATATAATTGTTACTCTTTTGGTTAGAGTTAAAAATAAAAAACCCTCCTATAAGGTAGATTCCCCATTTCATCAGGGAGAAGACTACTACTGATATCTGGGGATAAGGGTTCATTTCATCATTCTCAGGTGGTCTCAACTTCATTGTCCCATAGGATATCAATTCCTACCTCTGTAACTAACTAATACCTTTCTCGATCCATGAGTAGTAATAGTATACTATGTACTCGCCACTTTCCTTTGGAAATCTGTATATGTTGTTGATTATAAACCTATGCCTCAACACCAATGATTATTTATGGTACATTTCCATCAACATGAATAGATGCCCCTTTAGGTAAAATCTTTAAAAGGTGCTCTAACTATATAAAAATTCTATTTAAACAATTGATAGTACCATTCCATCACAAGGATATTCCATACCTCATTAAGACTCTTATGTGGATCCATGGCTAGCACTACCTCATAATTTTCTAGATCAACATCCACTCCATCATCTAAGATGATGTGAATATGAAAGTGGACCTATTCAATCCAAAAATTAAATTTTTCAAGATTCAATTAAATCCCATTCTCATAGACTGTGTCGAGGGCCATCCTCAATTGTATTGGTTTTTTCTCTAGGCCATCCATCTTTGTTACTACTGAAATGATTCAGGATGGGAACAATAGAGTTAAGGTTGTATAAATCACCCATAATTATAAATCTAAATCTAGAATCAAATCCACTTGGAAAACACCACTTTTTAGCTACGTATTCACCAAGTCATGTCAAATTAGGATGAAATGGAGTCTTATTCAATTATAATCTATATGTAATTATCCTATATTACCTTCAATTCTCAATTTCCCACTTGATCATGAACTAGACTCTGAGTATTAATGTATTTCTTTGATGAACTATTGGGCTATGACCGTATACTCAGTATTAATTGAACCATATGTCAAAAATATTTCCAACATGGAATGTCTAAATAAAAAAAGTGGAAATTTTTTAACCTGAAACATTAAGAACAATCCTCAACCATTTTTTTGAATAAATTCACTATTGTAAAATTATAAAATCAAATAGGTATGAATCATAAAAAAAATAAATCTAATATAATTAAATAATTTATAGATGAAAAAATCAATTCCCGTTAGTTAAATTAATTAGTGTTTAACCATGATTAATGAATCCGATGGAATCACAAAAATCAAACATCCTAGATTTAGTAAAGATTGATCAATGATGAAAAAATGTCTTGTATTTTTATCCTTTGTGAGATGGATGATCTCTAAGGGTTCAATGATCCTCTATCTTGATCCAATCCAATTTTGTTTTCAAACGACCCTCTTATGAATCCTCATTAAAAGCACTTCAAATGCCCTGGTTATGGGATTAACCCTATGGAATTAATAATAACTTTGTTTAAGTAGAGTGTTTTTTCTCACTACATCATATAAAGAAATATATAAATTATATAAATTAATTTTATTATTTTCCTTGTTCATAGAACATTACAAAAACCCCAAAAACTATTTAATATTATTTCATTCATTGTGTAATAATCATTCTTAGCACACAATGACGACATTCAATTTTTTATTTGTGAAACTATTCATCTGTTATTCACATTTTTTAAGAATGCCACACTCTCATGATATTATTATTTTTTATATTGTTCATTAATCTATAATGGATTCATTTAGCCTCAGTATATATATTTTTCTCATTCACTTCCTTTAAAATTATATAGTATAATATTCGAATGTAAAAAATTTATTATATACGATTAGTTAGAAAATAATGTGTGATAAAGCTGCATACCCTACCGCTAGCCATCGTAATGAATTGCATAAGAACACATTGTTATTACTTACAATATATAGATAAATAAATATGATGATGAACAATCAGTGTTATTATTAGTGTTTTGATATTAATGTATTACATTTACTTATTCTTTCTATTTTGGGTTTCTAAATATTAACAAATAGGTGGAACGTTATGTAAGTTTTTAATGAATCATTTGATCTGTTAAAAATAAATTTTGGTGACTAATTTATAAAATTATTTTTTGGTTATTCATTTTATAGAGTTGGAGATGATGTAGAAATTTATTAAAGAAAATCCAAAGGTTGAAATTTAGATTTTGATATAGAAAGATATTATGTAACTATATTTCATTATAAATAATTGATTGGAATATAATTACTTATATTAAAAAAAAGTTCTTAAAAACATATATTATGAAAAAAAAATTATATCCGATGAATAAAATGGTCTTCTAACTCATCATAAATATATGAATTTTTATCAATAAATTTATCTTGATCATTCACAATCTTATGTTCAATAATTTCAACTAAATTTGAAAATTATTTACACTTTTCTTCCATGTACATAATGTCAAATACAACTAATGTTATCCTACTTAGAAGCCTTGTTTTGTTTTATTACTTTTGATCATAACACTTCCATTTATTTTTATTCAAGATAATGTTTTTAGGAGAATATATTATGTGGGTTTCCAATATAGTAATTAAAAAATCGAAAATACTTTGATTCTAAGTGAACGTTTATAATGTTGGGAAAAATTTTGTTGAAGGTGGGGGTAATGTAAAACCATGATATTTTAATGTATAAGTATTTTTATTAAATTTACTCTCTTTAAGAGAATTAATTTTACTAGAACCCAAGATTTTAAAATAATGAAAATATGTCTGATAACATATATGACACGTAAAAATGAGCATGAACCAATCGTGAGATACTCCTTAAATATGACTGTTAGAACCTATATATTGAACTCGACGGTAGGAATAAGATTTCAAAAGGTATGAAATATATATAGAGAGGTCAAAATAAAGAATAAGTATTCATGGTCTCTTTCTAAATAATCAATCAAATTTTATAAAATGCCAATTTTTTCTTCAAATACTTATTATTTAAAAGATGAGTTTTTTATTTTATGTTTTAAATTATAATAAATTGATAATAATTTCTATTTTTTTATATTTTAAAATTAATATTAATCGTTTAAATATGTTTAATAAATATATAAGATGAGTTTATTTTTATTATTTGTATTAAATGGTGGATTTTTGGGAATAGTGAAATTTTTTAATTTTTCAAATACTATTATTTCATTAAATTACATATCTTTAAAGTCCCATTATCGATTAAATTTTTATTTTAATAACATAATTTTAATTAATTATATATAAAACAGTTAATAACATTTTAATCATCCATATACCAATTTTTTATATATAATTATTTTTATGTTTAAAATAAAAAAAATGAAAATTATTTTTAAAGGCATAATATTTTTCCATATTAATTAGTTAAAATAATATTTAATGATGAATGATATAAATGGAATTTAAAGATTATATATCTAAATATATGAACTAATATCCATATAATCATGACCACTAGTAATATTTTTAATTTTATATTATATTATGCCAGAAAAATGAATTTTTTGAAAGAAAAGATGAATTTATTTGAGGCACTATTTTAATTAAAAATAACCCACCTAGGACTACTGAAATTAATATAATGGATTCAAAATTTTTAATCATATTTATCAAAATTATATAATACGGTCAAATTTATTTTCATTCATAATGATTAGTAAATGCGGAAAAACCGTTAATCGTGGTTGAGTTTAAAATGATGTTTTGAGTTTTTTAAACAGATATGTTAAAATTAATTATCCACAAAAAATTGAATTTTTGATTGATGAATTAAGATTGAAATATAAGATAAGGGGTTACAAATTATATATTAACATTCAAATAATTTTACACTTAATTTATAAATTAATATGTTAGAAAAAATTAAGCACTGTGGTGAAAAATAAAAATTTTAATGTAAAAAAACATAGATGATAAAGAAGAAGGTGATTAAAAAAACAAATTTAATATAGTGAAGATGTGAATTTAAATTATCCACCATTTTGTTAATTATTTGACATATTTCTTATCATACGGTCTATGTGTGACTTCCAATTATCGAATAGTTCTGGAAATTTAAAAAAATATAATTCCTCCTCAATTATAGAAGTTCACTATCTATGATCAATTTTTTGAACCTCTAAATCCATTGGGATCAACCCAAAACACAAAAAAAATAATCCCAAAAATCATTAAAAACATTCTAGTGGTTCTATTCACCATCAAATACCAACATTATTATATATTAGATGGTATATAAAGGATGTTTATATGTTAGAAGTTAGTCTTATGATCATTGTTTTTTATTTCATCCTTAAAAAATTAATTTATTTGATAAAAATTCTATTATAATAAATAAAATATCTCTAATATACATAGATTATATTATTTTTATGGAATAATATTTATCCATATCTTTCCTCCTCAAATAAGAATCCATATCGGCACTTGTGTGTACATTTGGATATGTCCACGCAAACCAATAAAATTTTATTGATATCACCATCCTGCATAGATTATTGTAATTGTATAAATATTAAATAAATATGAGAATTATTATATTATATTTAATATATAAAAGTAATAAATCATCCACTTCTATAACCTTTAACCCATTAAAGTAGTGATATAGTTGTTTTTATGTGATTATGACCTATTGTCTTAACAATGAAATGTCAGTCATTTCAATTTAAACATTAAATAATGATTTAAAAAATTCACAACCTAAGTAAATATTAAATATAAAACAGAAATATAATCCTTTATATGATCGAAATACATACTATTAAAAATAACGAGAAATATTAGGACAAAAAACATATGAGAAAAAAGGAATTCAGCAACCAAAATGATTTTAAAAATAAAATATTATTAATGAACGGTTGGTAATATTTTATAATAGGATTCTATATGAAATTATCAACATAATTTTTTTAGTTTATAAATTAAAACCATTAATATAAAATTTATATAATAGGTTAAAGAAGTTAATCTAAAATGATGCGTAAGGTAAGGGATTTTCCTTTAGTTTCATTTCATTGAGGCTTCTGTATTGTTATGAATCTAATTTCATTATAAAGTGTATATATTATCAATTATTTATGTAATGTAGTGGAATCACAATAAATTATGGTATTTTATATTTTAATTTGACTTATCCCACTCATGGGTATTTGAATATAAAATTATTTAATCTTAATGAAATTTATAACTCAATATAATTTCACTAGGCTATAATAGTTCATCATTATCTTTAATATTACATGATTAAGTGGGTAATAAATTTTAATTATATAATAAGTTATTTCATGTTTTTTCATATGGATTTAAACTTGATATACATAAAAGAATATTTTCTAATTCTCAAATTAATATTATGATCACTATAAGGGTTTCTCATCATAAAGTGTCTTCTTTAGGACATATGTCCTGTTATAGCCCTATCAAAATTTATGAGGTTTATTTACTACCCCTTTGATGTGTTATGTCCTAAATATCATTATATACAATGAATTTAATAATTCATTTTATGTTATTCTTTTTACTAGGATTTTGATTCAAATATTACTACATTTTTAAGAAATTTATGTTTAAAAATAATTTTTATCAATATTGTCTATACATGAATTTTTATTAAATTATTTTATTTTATAATTATCTAATTAATCCATTTTATTTTAAAAAAATCAGGTAATTAATGAATTTTTTACCTAGAGTATTGTTTTACTCTATTTCATATAACACATGATTGAGAAATTATTATTTATAAAACTCAACATCATTTATCTATTTAGTTGAAATTAAAATTTTTTCCAAATCCATGTTTTTTGGAAACAAATTTCCAAACAAAATTGTGTTACATTGATTGATTAAATTATTTTTTCAGAATAATATTTTTTTAACAAAAATTTAGAAATTTATCTACAAATAATTTATAAAAATTAATTCTTTACTTTTCATACAAATCCTTGAAATAAATCATTATTTTTATCATTCTTGACATGAAAAGATAATTTCTGACGCCATGAACACACATCTACTTGAATAATACCTAACAAGTTTAGAGGGTTATTTTTAATGAAATGTTATTCCTAATATTATATAAATTTATAATTTCTTACGTTAAATTAAAAATGAAACGGTTTTTCTATTTAATTTTTTTTTAATGATTGTTAATGTTATTTTTATAAAAACAACAACATTACTTAATTAAATATATAGTTTAATAAGAATATATTGTAATAAAATCACCATTAATTTCTCAGTAGATTATTTATGATCATAATAACAATGTAATGTATTGAAATTATCATTCCTGATAAATTATTTTAAGCATTAAATTTTCCATGAAATATTCACATTCTTATGATCATCAGAAATTAAACAACCCCAAAATATCCATATTATTTATCATCAATATAATTATTACTAAAACCAAAAAACATTTCTATATAAGAAAATTACATTTGAAAGTAATTTGATTTAATAGGGATATATTGATATGTTATATTAATTTTTCAATAAAATAATATATTGAAAAGGAGAATTTTTCTGGATTGAAATTAATCATTTATTGTTTGAGGAATGTGATGGAAATGTAGTGAAATATGAGTCTCAAAATTATGTAACACCCTAATTCATAGATTATGTCTTGGGGAAAATTATTATACATTAAATAACTCTTACTGACCACCAAGGATTACAATTTTTCTATTTTCTTTCTCTATGATACGAATAAGGATTCATTGAATGAGTTCATTGGTATGATATTTTTTTAACTTTACAATTAATTATTTTAGGATGTGAAATGTAATTTAAAACACATATATTTATCCAGTTAACCAAGGCTTTTAATCTATATCATTATTTGTGGTTCAATAACATGTATCTTATTCTACTACAATAAAGTTTCCACCATTTCCACTCTAATAGTGTCAAGGCCGTTAAAATTATGATGTTTAAATAAATTTTAATGATTTAAATATATATGATAATTAAAATAAAGGAATATTATTACATTACATTGATTGCCAATAAAAATCCAGTTATTCGATCATTGTTATTTATCATTAAAATCATAATTTTAATTTCAAACCCAAAAATGTTTGCATCAACTGGAATCTCCTAGACTACTAAAAAATGTTAAAGATTTTGATAATTTATAAACTAGAAGATATAATTTTTGAAACAATGAATTCCTAAAAATTTATTTATCTAACTATGATTTACTTACATTTAAAATATTTATAATAATAATAATATATATTAATATTTAAAAAAAATCAACTCTAATACAAAGAAAAATATATAATCAACAAATTTATATATGGAAATTACCCATCCATTTCTTCTTGGTAGAAATAAAAAAAGGTTGATTTATTTTCCATTTCTAATGACATAATCTACAGGAAATTGTATAATTGATGATGTATTTATATTATCCCTCACATTGAAAATAATATAATTAATATATATCTATTTATGATAACAAATATCCCAAATATAATAAATAATCTCATATAAATATATTTTAAATTTGGGACCCTTGACATATAGATCACAACATATGGGATGAAGTGGAGGAGTAGGTGTAGTAGTTTGATTTATAATCGGTGTTGTAGGAGTGGTAATTGTTGATGAATCTAGATAAGTGAGATATAAATCACGAAATGATATTTTCATGTCTATAATGATCTATAATACCAAATATCTAATCCTATACTATATAATCTTACACATATCCTAAATATTACATATTAATTATTTTTTCAATTATATGAATACTATTGTGATGAGTATCTGAAATAAAAAAATATGTTTCCTAATAAGCATGTATTGTACCCACATACATGACCCAGGTGTCTTTGTTTCCCTAATACAGTAAATGAAATATTCCTATATGACTCATGTATAAAGGTATAATATTACATCTTCTCCTCTAGGTATTCATTTATAGAATATTTTAAAAATTCATTACCAAATCACAATTTGTAGAGGTGGAATGACTAAATAAATTAATGAAGTTAAATAAATATTTACAATCCTCTTAGATAACCCCAAAAACATTCTATAAGAAATATTCTATTTTTTCTCTAACTTAAGACCTATTTAATTTTCATGTCTCTTTGGGGGGTAGGGTTATCCTTTACCAAGCCTAGAGACTCAACCCTCGCATTTATATGTTTTTTCCATCATTTTTATTCCAATAAAATATACATTATATGAGATAATATAAGAGGTTGTGCAATTTTCTATTGTATCTATAGATGACATCTTCTTAGTCAAAGTGAAATAAGGATAAAAAAATAATTAATATTCCCTTTATTATAAATATATATATATCTAAAACCACTTATTTCACTTACTAAAAATTAGTACTGTTTTCTACTTTCAAAAAACATTCTTCCATGACTCATCTTCTATAAAAGGATTTGTATCCCATGGATGTTCATTTTATCTTTCCAAAAAAATTAAATTGATTTTAGTAATGATTTAAAACCCCTCAACCAACTATAATCCAGTGTTAATAATTTAGTAATAACTTCTATACATCTAAGGTTATAAATATTCTTATGAGAAGAAGCGAAAATAATCTTATTGGTAAAAAATTATTGGTAAGTAAAAAAATAATTAATGAGATTACCAAAATTGACTCTCATAATTTAAACATTACAAATTTTCGACACCTTTGAAATCCTATATCAAAATGATAACATTAATCCATTATTAAATTTATAAAATAGTTTTACTTCTCATCGAATATTGACAACTGATGTTATACTTATTATCAAACACAACATATATACTCAATTCCAAGCATTATGAAACTGTTTATTTTGGTAAATGTGTGGTACCACATATACCAATCCTAAAATCCATATCCTTCCTTGTTCATGTAAAATAGTTATATTAAAAATGATAAAGAGACTCCTCACCTAATGTATTTTATTGGTCCTCATGACTAAAGTAGTTGATTTGACATTATCTAACAAATAAAATTTACTAAATTTTTGTATGAAAGTGTATCAATGAAACTATTAAAATAAAATTTTATAAAAAATGAAAAATCGTCTAACGAAAAATAAATTAATATAAACCCATTTTAAATAATGTTTGATAATATAGTTAACTAAAATGGTTGAAACCATAATTATAGATGAAATGAATGAAGAAAAAGAAAAATTAATTTAATGATTATAAATATCCAACTATTACATAAAAATTTGAATAAATATTTTAAAATTATATGAACTAATCATTAAAAAAAGAACTCCACTTTAAATATTATTAGAGAAATAAAAAATAATGGTTAAATTAATACTAAAAATATACATTTTATAATGATACAAAAATTAATAAAGTCAACTAAATAATAAAAATATTTTAAAAAAATAAAATTTTTTATGATAATTAAAAAATAATTATTTAAAATTTTATAAAAATCAAGAATGTAAATATAAAAAAGAATAGTTTAATATATATATATAACTAAACAAATATAAACAACCAAATTAATTTTAGTTAATATATATATTTTCTGTAAAAAAAATAAAAATAATTTATGTATCAATTTAGGAAATTGTAATACGTAAACAATATATTACACATAATATGAAGAAATTTCTAATTTATATTTTTAATATTTTTATTCTTCCGAATAATTCCATATTGAAAAAAACATATCAATAATGTGTTCATCAATATTCTATTATAATTAATCTGTATATGCCTGGATATCACATAATCTAGTATCTTGGCCATGGTTTTTATCACCAAAAACTATTTTTTATTCGTAAAATGTTGAAAATATCAATTAGATGGATCCATTTTTCTTTAAAATCCATATGTTTACAAGATAAAATTTTCATATATATATATATATTATAGTTACATACAATTAACTAATTTCATATTATGTTCAACATGTGTGATATTTCTTTTAAAGATTACTCATTTGTAGCTAGATAATGGAACTTGATAATTGATGTAATAAATCCCCCATATTTCGTTAATAAATCTATCATATGAATTTTTTTGAAATATTGGGTTGTCTGATTTATCTATAAAAACATAATTATTTTAAGAACACCAATACACTATTATTATAAATTTAAATTCTAATATACAAATATTTAGTATAAATTTTTTTTATTAATTTCATACCCCGAACATGTTATAAAATTTAAACATTGGATATTTATTAACAATATCCATCTTTCTAATGGAGATTATATACTATTCATGGTCTCTTTAGACCATGTTTTTTTTAAATTCTTACTAAATATCGATATAATATTATTCTTTGGATAAGAATATATTAATACATTAATATAAAATGTTATATTGACTCAACTCTATATATGTTATTCATGATGTTTAAATCTAACTTATTTATCTATTGACCTATTAATTATATTTATTTACGTCTATATCTCCACAATATCCATAAAATTACTCATATTTGGTGAGATAAAGGAAAACTAATATACTCCACTATAGAAAATTAGTTTTTACATCTCTAAAACCACCTCAAAAATAAAATTTGGAATACTAGAGGATTATCATCAATATAGATTCATGACATGTCCCTTAAATATAATCATATTATTTTTAAAATTACACATTCAATAAAGAAACATGGGTTTGAAAATATTTATTTCTCACAAAAAATGAAACAGAAAATTTAACAAGAAATCAATGAAAGATATATTAATGTAGATTTCTTGTAAAAAATATAGAAATTTAATCAGTCAATAAATTTTTTGATGAATTAAAATAAATCACATTGTTAAAAATAAAATGGAAATAATAACACAACTTCATCATTGCCTTTCTAACATAGATGTGAAATATTCCATGGAATTCATCTTTTTGGAGTAGTTTCGTCATGAACAGAAAATCATGAGATTTCTTATATATTAACTTCAATTCATTTATTTACCCATTTTTATATTGGAATAACATCCTTTTGGAACTATGATATAACGTAAGAAATAGACAAAAATAATTTTCTCACACATTAATAATGTATAAAAATACATATGGAGACATGATAATCATTCATTAAGAGTGGTTGGTTACATCAAATTTATTCCCAATGAAATTAAATTCAATATTCCATGACACATATCTTTATTCCCTATTTAATATATAATAATTTTCTAATAAAACAATCATAATTATTCTTCTATACAGACATGAAATGAATTTTATGTGTGACCCCATGATATATGTTGAACATGGAAGATCTAAATGTTTTTATTATTTCCTAAAAATATTCCAATCATCACATTATTTTTATCTTGAATTAGAATTTAATATTTTTACCCGTTCCAAATACCAATCGGTTAACAATGTTTTCGAAACAATCAAAAATTTCAATTACTCTTTAAAGGCCTATTATAATCATCTCTATGAGTGATATATAGATATAATAATTCAATAAAACAAGTATTTTATTGTTTTCCCATATTATAGTTGATAATATGAAGTATGTTCTTCAGAAATTACATAATATTTATTCACCTTAACACTATATCAAGATATATATCCAAAGTCCTTGAAGTCATTTATACTAGAAATAATAATCATATGAAGCTGAAAAAGGGACATTTGATAGGTATCTTAAAGTGTAAAACATTTTACCCCATATTATTTAGAATCATCAATTAATTTTGAAAATAAATTATGATTATAATTCCATTGATGATATGTACATTATTTATACAAATTTTTTGATATAAGTTATAAATTACCAAAAAATCTTATTATAACCTATATTTTCTAATAATTATTATCTATATATTCATTTTATTTATGAACATCAATGTATTGTATTTTACCAACATTTTATAATGAATTATTTACTGAACAATTTTCTTCGATTCTGCCCATTATTATAATAATTTAATTTTCCATCTCCGATTTTGTCGTCGATATGTAATATTAAACCTTTTTTCATCACTAACATATGTAAAAAAATTAGAAAACAGACTATATGGTGGAACCAAATTTAGTTTTAATAAGTCATTGTTATTCCTAAATCAACATATAAATATTATTTAAAATGATAGCATGATGTCCCACATTTTCTAAATTCTAACATACTATTATTATTTTTCCTAAATGATACTCTATCATATGGCTTGATATGTATTTTTTCCCAAAACCCATTAGTAATTACATTTTATTCAAATTATAATTAATATTTTTATGTAAGATTCCATTAGAAAGTATTTCATTTATAATCAATAGAAAACATCTAATATTTTTATCATAAAATACATTTCTAGTCTTTTTATTAATATATATTAACACTATAGATAAATAAATAAATTTCATGAAATATTCATACATTAGTTTCTTAGAATATTCATATTGGTGGTTAATATTTGACACTTTACAATTTAATCTTCTAAAATATCATGAATCATTTATTTAATTGAATAGACTTATCATCATGAAAATCATCATAATAAAAAGATTTTGTAATATGATCAAATTTTTTATACTAAATCCTAGGATTGAAAATCGGATTAAAACCAAGAAAACTAGAAGGTATTTTATTTCATCACTTTTAATTTTTTTTTCAATTTTAAAATTTCAACCATTATTTTTTATATAGGTCATTTTATGGAGTTTTTGTATTGAAAATTCCAAAAAAGTGTCAAATCCATCTTTATATTCATTAATATGTGATATTTTATTAGCCCGACTATTAATTATTATGTCTCATTAAAAATTTAATGTATATAATATAAGTTACTATCATTTAAAATTTAATTTCCAATTTACTTTTATAAATAATTATAGAAAAAAAATAATATAAAATCATAAGTAATTTTTGAGTGTCAATAATTAATTTACAATTTAAAATATACAATTTCACAGAATATAAATTATAAAAATATCACTATTTTCTATAAATCCATATAATTTTATTATTTTAAATGATGAAGTGCTCAATATATTAAACATGATTATTATCATTAAAAAATTACTAAATATTCATTGTGATAAGATCCACCCACATAATCATATATAATTATGACATTAAAAATTTCATGCTGCTAAAAATCACATAAGTTATAATGAATAACTTAATTCCAAATCTTGTTAAACTAAATACTATTATCTATATAATTGAATTTCCAAATCCTATATTTTAACTCAAAATTAATTTATAATTGATTAAATGAAGAGATATATTAAACAACCAAATGAACTCTCAAACCCTAACATTTATTTACACACCCAAGAAATCAATCATCCTTAGAACTATATTTTTTTTATTTTTGAATCTCTAAAAAATAACATGAATGATAATTAAACATAACATAAACACCCATTGATTAGTAAATTAACATGATTTATAATTAAAATATATAATAATAATAACCATTCAATAAAACAAAATTTCCTTAAAATAGATTCATAATATGAATAAAAACATTAACTCATAAAAGATCTGAAATGTGAAAATAAATGACAAATAAATATTGGAGAGATTCACTATAATTGGATTGCGAATGATGATAATGTGGGAGTTTTTTTGGAGAATTTTTACTTGAGTAAAGTATAGAACGGTGAAAAATAGTGTTTATGATATGAAATAAGAGTGATAGATCCTTGAGGGAGATTTATGTATAAATTTACCGCCTTTCATGGGTGAAATAGAACACCATACTCTAGTTATAAAATTGGATCAACCATTATCATTTTTCAAAAAGAGAGCCTACATTGATTTTTGTATTAATAGATATAGAAAATATGTTGTCGGGATCAGTTATTTAATCATTTATATCTATAATATTAATTTCTATATCAGTTATACCATTAAATATGTATATAATCCCAAGAAAAAAAATTATGTTCAGTATAAAATTTGATGATGTGAAGAATATTTTATCCCGTTAATTTTTAAAATCCGAAATAAACAATAGAATATAAAAACTCCCATTTCACTATTGTATATCATATTATTATTCACATGTTATGCTCTTATGGATTAATATTGATTAATTTTCAACACTCTTATGGAATATATCATATGTTATGCCATTTTATTACTCCATAGCTCATTATATAATATTCATATGACTGAATATGAGTGTATAGGTAGTGTGATTTATAAAAGAGATGATTTTTTATGCTTTTAATTTTGGAAGAGTATTATGTTTTTATGTATGTTTCTTTTATGTGAACTATTGTTTTATTTTATTAATATATCATTATTCATTATTCAATAAAAAATTTCACATCTTTATTTATTTATGATTTTATATTTTTATGATCATAGACTATCATTATGATATAATATCCTATTTCTTTATCTATTTATCACTTATGATAATCTATTATTATGTTGCATGTTTAAAATTTATAAGAAGTTTTTTAGAGCCCTTTATTATGATATAATTCATAATTTAATGGTAATGATCATAACTAGTTTATTTCTACATGGTGATCAATAATTTTTAATTTTGGTAGAAATATTTTGAGAAACATTTTATGTTGGTATTCTCCAATGTCACTAAACTATTCATCTTTTGTGATTATAATATCATCACGAGATCTAAAGATTAATTAATGAAATATATGTAAGTTTTTTTATTCAAATCTCATGGAATTTGATCTAAATGTAATATTTGTATTTTTTCCACAATACTAGGAGTGTAAGTGGAGACATTCTGAAATGGTATTGATATATTTTTAATTTATTTTTAGATATTATGAATAAATAACATTATTGAAAATTATAAGCATAAATATAAGTATAAGATTACATAAAAGAGTTTTCAAAATGTTGATATTGATTATTTAATTACATAAAAAATAAGTATCTAGATAAAAATTACATGATGTATTATCTAGAAGAGATAAACTACAGGGTAATATGGTTGAAAAAATATCGTTGGGTTCACTCACTCTTTACTTAGTGCATGCTATGTGAACCTAACTTCATAACTCGTTCACCACTCACGTGTTATATTATTGTCATTGTTCACATTCTATTTATAAACTATTATAGGGGATTTAAATATATTTATGTTATAAGACCCAATATTAAATGGTAATGGATAACCTCTATTAAATCATATAGATTTATATGAATTTTTATATACATTATTTATGATTTCGTTATTCTACGTTTATAGTTTAAAATTAATAAATTTACTAATTAATGCATTATAATACCTTCATAATCATTTATTTATGTAATTTTTGGGGCATGTAGTAACAGTGATTATAAGTGATGTGATGGAAAATAAAGATATTTTTTTAGAAGAGAAACAAAATTGGATTGTATCTAGAGTGAATCATATTTCGGGTATTCCTAATCATGTATATAGAAATATGATTATCAAGATGAACATATTATATTTTCTTACGAAATAAATACATGGGTACATTTTCATAGAGTTTATTAGGATGTAGACCATCGATTAATGAGGATAAAATTAATTATCTATAATGAATATTATAGAAAAAACCTTGGGAAATAGGTTAAAAAATAGAATATTTTTTTTATGGTAATTCAGTTATTAGAGAAACTATTTTTTTGAAAATAAATTATTATATCTATGAAAGAAAATACAATGAATCTAAATGTACAATTAATAGTTAAATTTCCTTAATGTTTTAGAACTCATTCATTAACCATGTCAATTCTCAAATAAAAGGGTTTAAATAGTTTATTTTCATTAAAAATCATTATGAACATTGAAATAAGGAAGGTCTATCTTTTTCATCATTTTTAGGTGGATCTAGATATTTAATGAATACTTATCTTTCAAACTAATGTTGTGGTTTTCACATATGATTTTGATTCTAGGCCCCCAAATGACTATAGTATGTAATTAAACTTCAATGAGTATTGTTAATGTAACCCAATTTTATGTTTGGGGGAATAAAAAATGTAATGGTATTATTTAGATGAATTATATGGGATTTTGGAGACATATGGGCTTCCTATATATTCCCAATATTGGTAGAAATAATAATAAATCATATTCAATATTTTAAACCATCCTATGATCATTTTAAAGTCATGTTTGACTATGAAATCTATAAGAAAACTAATTATATAATACGTTAAATTATACCAAATAATAAGGTATGATTATCTCATAATATTAATGAACAATTAAATATATGATGCAAAAATATTTTTAGGAAAATTCAATGATTCAAATGTTCTTATGGTAGATATCTATCTTGAAATTATATTTGTCATCATTTATATCTTTTAGATATCCATAACAATTATCATTATTTAATAATAACTAAAATTAAAAATTGATAATTCATTTAAGTCGGTATAATATATGAACTAGATGATTTAGTATAAATTTGATGAAATTATTTATTCAATATGGTTTTCCATAGAAAATAAAAAACAGCAAAAATTAGAATACATTTTTTTAGCTGAAAATTTACTTTGAAAGTACATAAAACAATATGTTACGTATAATGGTTTGTTACATCTATTAAAATATTACAAATTAAAAGGCCAAAAAATGATTAATATCATCAATACTATGAGATATCCTAGAAGAACATCACCCATGAGAATAAAAATGAAGATTAAAGAATGAATTATCCTAAATGTTGAATGAGAAGTCTCAAATTAGAATTAATTATTAAATAAATGATATATAGAACTCTCCAGAGTAGAAAGAAATATTTACATTATGAATATATTTATTATATGAATGATAATAAGATATAAATATTTATCCAATAATAATACCAAATTTAGTATTTCTTAATAAGTAATTTAGATGAAATAATTAAAATATACAAAATAACGATGAAAATAAATCACTTAATTAAAATATTTCACTATAAAATTATTAATTTGCATTAAATGTTTATTATTAAATACAAATATGACAATATTAAATGAAATATTATAAAAAATTGATTTATATAGTTAAATAATAATAATATAAATAGTTAATTTTAATTATATTTGGGTTTAGATCATTTAATTTAAATCATATTTTAAAAAAAATCTTCATTATAAAAATATTTAGTTTTTTCATGTGAATGAAACTACTCGTTATTAAGTATTGAGTTTTTATAGTTAGTATACTAAATGAAATATGTTAGTAATGATCTTATTGTTATTACCAGCAAAGAAATATGAATGAATTCATTTTTTGCCTTAAATATATTTTACAAACAGATGAATTAATTTTTTTAAAATTTATATTTCCAAAAAATGTGTATATTATAGATAATTAATTATAAAATATAAATTTTTTATTTTTGAAAAATTAAGTGTAATTTAATTCGATATTTTTATCCAATATGATTAATAAAATTACATATTTGAAAAAGTTATCTTCCAATAATAATATATTTCACTATTTTATTTGTTTCAGTTTAAAAAATAAATTCCAAAATATAATAATTTAAATTTGAAAATATTAGAATTATTTTTAGAATTATATTAATAGATATATATTATATAAAATATATATTTTTTTGAAAATATTTATTTCTAGGTGAATAGGAAATATTTTAATTTTCACACATATCATGTATTTTATTAGGTGTAACCATGACATGAATTTTTTTAAAAGAATTTTACTAATGGAATATATTGTTAATAATTTTAATTATACATTTGAAAATATTATGTTTAATTTAAAATAATATATTTTATATTTTAGAATAAATGTTACAATTTTTAATATAATAAATTTTATGTAATTTTTGAATAAATATTTTTGAATTAATTTTTAATAATTTTATAAAATACATCTTATACAATGGATTTCATATTTGGGATCACAATTTCAAAATCATGTAATAATGACCACGTTTTTGGGATAAAATGAACTACTTTGGTTTTAATTTGTTTTTAATAGAAATTCAAAATTGTAAAAGGTTAAACTAAGGGGTAAATTATTTATTAAATTCAATGAAATGCATGAAAATGAGTAGATGATGGATTTATTGACTAATACTCATCCTTTAATGATTTTTTTCAATTTTTGATCCACATTCCCATAAAAGTTACATAAAAATATTTAAATTTTATGGGTATTTATAAAAGTTACACTATTTTGAAATAAAATGAAAAATATAAAGTTCAATTTGAATATAGTTAAAAAAATTATTTAGAAACAAAAAAATACCTCTATATATTAATTGAGAAATCATATAGTTTCATGTATCCTAAAAAGTATCCCCTTGAAGGCTTAATGAAAATTTCAATGATTTTATTCCTAGTAGTAAGGTAATATAACCGAATATGTCAAATTAATGTTTAGGTTTCAATGTATTATTCAAGTTCCTCATTGTGTACTAGACCTATAAAATTTAATAAAATAAATAATATTCATATAAAAACTTATTCTATTTATGCAATATATATTATCAACTCTTCTTTGAAACCATTGAGAAATTAGAATGACCTTTATGTTACATGCAGACTACCACCTCGAAGTGTCACATGTACGTTTTTTAAAATATCTATATTTAATGTTAAAAGGGAGAAGTTAATGATTAAATATGATATTTATAACAATAATAAATTTTTCTAAAGGAAACTAAATTTCAACATTCATTCAGTTTATGTAAAATAAAGTTATTCTAACTGTGTATGTGCACACTACCATGTCTAAAGTGTGAAGCATTTTATTTTACATCACTAGACTACGTATATAGTTCTAAAATATATTTAATAATTATATGTGACATTAATAATTAAAAAATTTCATTAATTTTTTTATTAAATAGTAACTCAAAATGTAAATATAAATATAATATAATCTGTTAATATTATAAATTTACATGGAATTTGTTCACTATGATTCATATTTTCATGAACTGTGTCCATAGTTTCATTCATGTGTATATGAATATGATTAAATAATTAAAGAAAAATTATTTAAATATAATTTATAATTAAATAACAATGAACATGGTATAAAATAACGGGTTTCCTTATCATTATTTCATCTCTTGTGTGAAACAATCAGTATTTTTATCATCGAATGATTAATACAATCAATATCTTACAAATGTATCTATAGTGTATGATTATTTTTAATGAATATAAATTAGATTATACATCTAATGAGTTTTATACATGTTTTTTTATATAGAAGGATAATCACAATTAATTAATGTTGAGGAAAAAATTTATGATTTTCTCATATCAATTTTTTTCATTGAGACTTATGAAATATCTTATACATATTTTTTTTGTTTATATACATCCCATGTGTATTTTTTTAAAATAATTATAATTAAACTAAATTAATTAATAAAATTTATATTATTTTTAACATTTAATTTTTATTTAAATTGAATTTTATTATTATTGTAGGGCTTTGTATCGAATATCATTTTCAAATTGAGATTTTTATAAATCAATTTCCATTTAGGGAAATTTTTTGTAAATTTTATCTCTAAAACCACAACCAATTTTTAATACTTTTTTTAGTATTAGGGTAACATTATATCCTCTAAAAAATTAATTTCCCATGAATAATACATTTCATTAGATTTTTATTATGAATAAATTATACCCCACAATATCTTTTCAAAAAAACATTAACCCAATAAATTGACTTTAATTAGCTAAATTTATAGTTTACTTATCTATTATTATATATTTTATTAATATATTATTATACCAATTTTAATTTCATAATAAAAATGTGTTTATATTAATTCTTTTAACCTATTCTAATTGGTTTAGTTTTTATGAATTTTTCCAATGAACCCCTTTTTAACATTTCCCATATTAAAACATTGCTTACAAAAAAATTGTATACAAACATAATTTGAAATAAATAATGTAATTTTTACAATGATTTCTAATTAATATTTTTTTAAAATTTATTTAATTTATTATTATATATATTTATCAATTATAAATTTTTATTTTAGAGAACAATTTGAGATTTTAAAATGGTTTTTAAAATCATGTCATTTTTAGAAAGAAGTATTTAGTGTTTTTATGTCATATGAATCAATATTTTGGAAACAATATTTCTTTTATATATTTCTTATAATAAAATGAATTTTATAAATTTATGGAGTAATTCATGAAATTATCTCTCACACTCAATTTATTTTTTAAATAAATCACTTTTATGGGTATTAATGTATTTAAAATTAGATATTTATAATTATTACTGAATATTATATATCCAATGATATTAAAAGTGTGTTTTTAATTTATCTGTAAATAATTTGATATTATTTTATATTACACATTGGATATGAAAATATGATTCTATACACCATATCATTCTAGATTTATTATGAAATATTTAATGAATGTTTCTCATCTTTGTCAATATACATTGGTGACATTTTTGTTACACTTAGGATTTGATCATATGATACCATCCACTTACAATATATGGATACATTATGAAATATTTTATTAATGTATTCCATTTATGTCAACAACCTTTTTTTTATATTTCACTTGGGAATTGTTATGATAATTCCATACACATCGTTTATCTGAATAGATTATAATGATATGCTTTATTTATTTTTCCATGAAACCCATTTATATCATTGTTTTTATTAATACATAATAAATTGATGAATATTTAATGTTTCTTTGTAGTACATATAAATGTTTTATTACATATTGATGGGTTGGTTCCATAAACATAGTCCAATTATTCAGTAAATTTTATGTCTAATAAGCACATAAGGGTATATAATTGTTTATTCTAATACTAAAGGTTATTATGAGGTTAACACATTTCTGATGGTGAATAGAAGGTTATCCCATATCAGTGTGTGCATGGGTAGAAAACCCAAATCCAGAGATACAAGAATGGTAATACCTAGCACCATAAGGATCATGGGTTGTTAAAATAATCCTACAATATAATAAATTCATCATTGGGGAGAGTAGATATATGATTTCTATTATTATTTTTATGCCACAATATTTTGTCATCTAATAAACCATTGTTATGATATCATTGAACAATTGTTTTATGTTCCATAATCATATAACTCATATAATATGTTACTATGATTATTGATTCCATGAAATATTATTTGAAATTTATAACATTTGTTATGACTATCTTGGTGATGATCCTTTGAAAAAGTAGTTATTTTATATACAGAATTTGTTGAAAAATCTTATGTTTTCTAATAATCTCATTTAATGACGACTCATGTATTATGATATTCTCACACCCTTATACCTGGTTTTATAATTGATTTTCCTTGTTTGTTATTGTATAATTTTTTCGATGTTATGTTCATAGACCATTATTATGTCCTAATATAAACATGTTGATCTTATTCTCAATTATGACCACAAATAGTTATATTGTGTTTTTACACGTATTAAACATATATAGTCACCTATTTCTTATATATTAAATATTTAAGTAATTTTGATATGTATATCATATGATATATCAGGAAATAGATTTTGTATGGTGTGATTATAGATAAATTTTCATAATACTATTTTTAGGTAGATAATCTCCAATGAAAATAAAACATTCAGTTTATGGTAATTTATGATTATTATGAGATGAAATGTGTAATTAATGTGGATTATATGCATGTTTTTATTTAGTCTCATCACCTAGACTCATTGATTCTGTTAAAAATATTTTTTAGCACTAGAATAGGGAGTGTGGGTCTAGGGTACATTATTAAATGTCTATTCACTGAATTTTTGATCCCCATTTTGTGGATAAGTTAATATAGTGTTTTTTTGGGAATTTTGGATGAATAAATGGGAATAATTATTATTATATGGTTATACCAGTTTATATATCCATATATAGGGATATTATTCATATGTTTATATTAAATTCTTATAGGTTTTAACATATTTGTCTCAAAACATGAAAAAATGTGTGGGAAAACCATGTATCACTCATCACTTCTTTATAATCTACTAAATTACAAAATTTTGATTTATAATTTCTCATAGATTTTTTACACTTATTATAGATTATTTAATGAATAATATCTAATATCACATTAATGATTATAATGGATTTGGTTTTTTGTTTTTTTATGAATTTTTTTTATCTTTTTTAATGTTTTTTTGGAATGATGATTTTATATAATTTTTTTTTTCTAAAATGGTTCTATGACTATTTTATTGATATAAAATTAAATTTTATAAGACTTTTTTTATAATCAGAAATTATTTTTTGTATTTTTTAAAAAACATTCAATGTTTTGTCATTTCAGATAATATTTTATTATCTTCCCAATGAATAGAAATTCACACACATTAAGTGTTTTTAAAAATATGAATTAAGAATTAAACATGCGGTGAATTTTGGAAATATAGTGAATAATTTATTTTAAAAGTGTTTTATTTTTTCAATTATTCATGGATGTATTTTCTTCCCCTTGTAGGTGTTTAAGATTTTAGATTTGGGCTAAATATGAAATGTTAATTTTCTTTAGATTCTTAAAGAATGGTTGAATTATTTAAAAATAAAATATATTTTCTTAAGTCTATATGATTTTGATATATTGTGTTTTAAAATATGACATGAATTTAATTTTTTTTTAAAATAAGTGATTTAAAACAATGTTTCATCTTGGGGAGTTTTATATGGGGTTTTTTCTTGATTAATTTATAATATATTTGATATGTTTTTGGAGAAATGTATTTACATCGCTCATTTATAAGACTATTTAGTATATAACTCAAAAAATCATCTCTATGGAATGTGGAAATTTTATATTTAATGTGATTACTAATATTGATAGGATATGTTCTTCTATTTTTCACCCAACCCATACTATGAATAAATTTGTGATGCTATAAACTTATCTGATCTTGATTCTCATAGGGACATCTTGAATTATCACTAATTTTTTAGATAAAATACATGATTTGTTGAAGAAATAAAGAAGTTAGGGTTGAGAGGAGGAAATATTTTTGTCATAAAAAAATAAAAAAATAATTGAAATATAATGTTGGATGGTTTCTTAGTAGTTATGTAACTATTTTTTATAGTTGGTCATTTTTTGAATATTTTAAAATATTTCCATGAAAATGATATTTTGGTTATTTAATGCTTTTAAAATTATCATAGCTTACATGACTATGTAATGGAATTCTATGAGTTTTGATATTAAATTTAGTCTTGGCTGCGATCTGGATTTGAATAAAGATGAAAAAGATTATTTTGGGATTTCATTTTGTGGAATTGAGGGAAGACTTGGGATTTCAGGTAAATATTGATTGTTGTTATCTTTGATTATATAATTATTCAATCCATATGAGATGTTTTATGGATTTTAGTTATCATGAAATTTCAATATAATTTATTTTCTTGCTATTCATGTGATTGATTTTGGCTTTAAAGAGGAATAATTATTGATTTATATTCAAAGGGAAATCTTTGGGTGTATAATCCAGATAAAAATAACAAGATTTACTATATTTTATGTTATTCACTAGATATTTTTGGTTTTATTTTTATGGTATCACTATTAGTTTATGTTATAATTATTGATTCATTTTTAACCTTCTATTGTTAAATTAAATTGTTTAGATCCCATTATATGTTTTTACCATTAAATATTTTTGGATTTCTTTTTTCACCTTAAGGATGATTGGAATGTTTGGAAATTTTTTTTAATTTTTCAATCTAAATTATATTATATAATTATTATGGTTGTGGATTTCCCTTATATTTTAAATCACTATTGGTTAATTATTAATGATTTATTTAGATTTTATTTATCATTTGTTTTAGATTTTAGAAAATTTCAAAATAATGGGGAGACCTATGTTATGCCATTATCATTATATTTTTTTTTAAAAAATTTATTATGAAGGATTTGTGCTCAGAGGCATCATGATATGTTTTTGGATCTATCCCATTTACATTGAAATTTTGTTTTATGTATGATAATTCCATTTTTATATAATTTTTATATAATCCATTTTCCACCCACATATTATCATTTGTTGTCATTATGATTTCATCTATATTTCCTTATAATTTTTGCAATTACCTTATAGGGAATACATTTGAATGGTTGGATGAATTATGAGACCCCTATATTATTTTGTGTTATTTTAGGTTTTCAGAACATTTTAGACATTATGTTTTTTTAATAGGATCTCTAAAAAGCTACTTTACTCTATTTCAATTGGTCATTCCATAGTGGTGTTCAGGAATCTATCACAATAGTTGGATGATGATTTTCTAATCTATGATGAATGTGTTATAGTCTTGACATATCAAGTGTAAAAGTTATATTTTGTATGTTTTTTTAATTCTTATGTTTATTTGGTTTTTCAAACATATCCCTTATCATTCATTCATCAAAATAATGTGTCTCTTAGAGAGTTCCCCCTAACTTATTCATTTATATTTAAAAAACATCAATTTATTTCAAGTGGATTTATAAGTTAATATCTATCTTTTATCTGGTTCATATGATTTTATCTATAACAATTTTCATTTAGGGGTTTCCTCTCCCATAAATGATAGTTTATTTTATGGTTGATATTGTGGTATTAGGTGTTTCTAATTTTATATTTTAGTTTTTTCGTATTTTATTGGATTTTTCTTTTTTAGTTGGGCCTTTTCCATCAAGGGGTACTCTTTCATACTCATTTATCCTTGATTGATGAAGTTTTTTTTAAATTTAATTATTAGGAATCTAATTAGAAGCATGGATATTTCATAACAATTTTTATTAAAAATTTATTTTATATATGAGGCACACTAGATTTTATAAATTTTCAAAAAAATATTTTAGAATAATAATGATTGTCGGTTTTATATGTTCTGTATAAATAATTTTTTTCCTATCTATTAGTGAAAATTATTCAATGGATTAATTGAATAAAAATTACCATTGATATAAAAATTAATAACATTTTGGCCTTAAAATAGATAAATTATGTCCATTTAAATAGTTCAGTGTGAGTGAATTATTGTATTTCTTTTTCAAACCATTTGAATTAAAATGGGAACTAGTTATTCAAATAAATTTTAAAACTTATTGTACAAATATAGATTTAATTAGAATAAAAAAATGTTGATTGAAAATGGAAGGAAATGTGTTTGTATTATTATTTTGCTTTTGGGAGTCTTTTTTAGCACAATATATAAATTCACTTTCAAAAAATATGAAACTCTTAGATATGTCATGTGTTTGTAATGCTAGTTATGAATTGTAGACCCATAGGGAATATCACATTATTTTTGATATGAATGGTTTTATGGGGGATATTAATTTCAAGTGAAATAGTGGTGTGGTGTGATTTATGTTTCTTTAATTACTAATAACAAGAACATATATTGTTTTTTCACCCATATTTGTTTTCTTTCATGGGAACCATATGTACTAGATGATAGGTCCATATTTCTACTACACATGTTTAATTCCCTTATTGACCATTTTATAATAGTGCTTTATTATCAAGTGATAAGATAGTTACACTAAGATTGATTTTGTATTAAAATAACAGGGATTATTATTTCATTTTGAAGCAATATAGGCTGCTAGTTGGTCTTTTTCAATAATAGTATTGTTTATAATCAACGCGGCTTATGACCTACTATTCATCCCATGACAACTAATGATTTATAATATATTATAGGGGGACCTCCCTTATCTTATTTCATTTTCTCAATTTTTCAATTGGATTATATTAAACTATTTTGTGTGATTATAAATGTATTTTTCTTTTATTTCATTGATTATATAGTTCCCACTTCATTGATGTTTTTATTCTTTGGATGAACTTTGTATCTATAATGTGATTTTCTGTATCAGTTAATATATGTTGTTTCAATGGGAAGAAATATTTTTAATTGATATATTTCATGTTTGGAGAATTATTTTACAAGAATTGATTATTTGGGTTTCCCATGAAAGCCTAAAATTATATTTCAATAAAGTTATAAAGTGCTTATATTTAATAGGATTATTTAACCATAATTTTTGAAATATGGTTTGATGTATTATTCAATGAAACATTTCATGCTAATTTTTTTATATTGGTATACTAGAAACCTATTTTCTAATTATAGTAAAAACTATATTAATTAATATTTATTTGAAAGTAATTTCACAAAATATTTGGTGGAATAATCCATGAAATTCTTCACTAATACCATAAATATGAACAATAATCCATATATACTGTTCCTATGATTCATTTTAGGTATAAATGAATATAATATCAGGTTAATGCATGATTTTTTGTCTAATAATGGTGGATATGTGATTTAGTAACTCAATTTTAGTTAGGGTGATTTGGTTTGTTTTGTTCTAGTTTATTTATAATCATTATATTTTAATGTCTAAAATAATTATCAACCATTTTATTTTATTCATAATTTTAAAGAGTAGGATTATTCCATTATTTATTAAATTGTTCACCTTTATTTTTTCATAATTTTCTATTTTATTATGTGTAGAACGTTAGAGTATGTACATACTATGATGGATATTAAATAACTTTCTAATATATTATAACAATTTTTCGTGTGAGAAATAATTCAAACATATTTATATATTGATATACTAGTGATTTTCAAGGGGGGTTTGAAATCAGGAATATGCTTCGGGCCTTCTAGGGAGTTGGTCCAGGTGACGTGTCATGCCAACCCAACCCGTTTAATTATTTCACTTGTTGTCACTATAATTAAAACCTATAAAAACTAAAAAAGAAACTCCTTTTTCAAAAAATGAGGGTCATAAGGGAGACATATTATTGTTTCACTACACCTTGTACAACTATTTATTCTATGAAAACCCTTTAAAAACCTCACTCTTGGAAACTCATATAGAATAACTAACTATAGTGGTAGAATTTCACCTCACAGGAATCATTGCCTAATATTTAGGACCTATTTCCTAATCATGGGGGGTTGGGGGGTTAGGACCATGTTAAAAAGGTGAACTACACTTAATTAATTATAAAATGACATAATTATTATTTAATACTGAGATCAAACATTCTTTTCCACCCCACTTCTAAAATATAATACTAAGTGAATGAATAATGATGAGGGTACACCATGGAAGAGACACCCAATCAGTCACATTTATATTATTCCCATATGTTTGGAAGTAATTGGTAACTTCTTGTCATTGTGTATTAATTAAAACATTTTCATTATGGAATATGAGAAACCAATAGATACAATCTTCCTCCTCAATGCTATGTGCATGAATCCCAACCATGGGATATGTGGGCGGGGGAGTATAATCTAACAAAATTACTATACGTCTATGTGTTACTTGAGATTATAATATATAATATTATTATGAAAACTCCCACAATACATATTAGGTGACCCACACCTTTTTCTATTTGAAAAATAAATTATGGGAGTACTCGAACCCATACATTAAATATGGATAACAATAATTTGGTCCTAAAGAGATTAGAAAAATATTCCTGGTGCTTTAGATGAAAAATATTTGATATGGGATTTTGAGAAGAATCTACAATTGAACAAAGAAGAATTTGTTAACTATTTTAATTTATTATTAATCATTAATCACATGGAAAGGATAATACATTATAAAGATAACGGTGGATTGATATATTAAACCTAATCGAGTTGACTTGATTTTGAAATATATATGTAATTAAATGATAAAATAACATTGACGTCATGTTAATGGTTTGTTTAAATATTTTAAATGAATATTAGACTATGATTTTTGGAAAACCCAATGTAGTTGATGCTTTTCTAATTTTAAATGCTCTAAAAATCAGGTTTATATTAATATATTTTTGAATCGAGTTAATTATTTTCTATGGAAGAGGATGGAAAATCTCATTGAAATTATGATTCCTAAACAGGGGTTGTATTTTTGATTTTTGGTTTAATGTTGTATTAGAAAAATTATTGTTTGTTTCTCTATTGGATATATATTTTCACATAGAAATCAATGGATGAATAATGTTTCTGGATCCCTTTGTTGAAGTATTGTTATAATATCTTTCGAATAAAAATTTTCATAGAATTTTAATAAATAATAAGTTTTAATGTGAATGAAATGGTCAAGGATATTATAAGGAGGTCTACATTTTTAATGAGTAAGTTCATCTGAAAATGGTCTCTATATGAAGTCATCAAATAGATCCATCCAATGTAGTAACTAAAAAAATATTATATAGAGTATAATAATATGTTAAAGAGTTTCATCCAAAATATTCCATTAGAAAATGTGTCCTAGATAGAGGGTAACTGAAGGAGAAATATACTATAATGTTTTAATGAATTGATTATAGTGTATAGAAAATTAAAAATGAATATTTTTCTTAAATGAAATCAAATTTGATGATATCTTGATGGAAATTAATCATTTTAAATCCAAGATGATAAGTTGGGATTTCAGTCGGAAATTTAGGATGGGTTATAGAATATTGATTCCATATTTTTAGGAAAGTATTTATAAAAAATACTGAAACCTAGTTACTCATAATTTTAACAGTTGTCATGATATTAATGATTTAACTAGAATAATAAATTTTTAAATGGGTATTTGAATTTTATGTTTGTACTAATCCATTAACTTTCAATTATGTAATGACTATATAAATAGAGAGCATGTTCATTGAGAGGGATATTGATGATGGATGAATTTTAGAAGAACTGATGTTCCATAATCAAATATTGAGAGTGATTTTTGTTATTTATTTTATTGGTTGGAGTAGTATAAAATGGAGGATAGGTGATAAATGGTATAATATGGACATGGTATCTAATGAAGTAATACTAGAATAAGGGTAAAAAAATAGTCAGTACTAGATGAATAGGGAAAATAAGCAATTATAAGAACTAGGTATCATACTAGGGATATCAAACTGAGTTTACAATATAGATTGGTTTAGGAAAAAAATTTGATCTAATATTTTCTATTAATTTATGTAGAATAATATAAGGATAAAAAATAATAACCTAATGGAACTAATGATTGAATAAAGTTCAATATTTAATGTGAAAACATATTTAATCCAATTACTAAAGGGTCATTTTGTTGTTGTAAAACATTATCATATCATATTATATGTGTGAGTATAACATTCACTTTCAATGATTTATAGTGTAGTGATATTTTTAGATATTCCATGATTGAGGTAAACCAATAAATTTATTTTTCTAGTTTTTGGGTAGTCATAGATTATTTCAGAAACATTCCATGTGTCTTCCACTATTATTTAGTTATGGACATTGTAAATACTTTTTTATTATGTGTGTACTTTGTTTTAGGTTAATAGGGTAGACAATTATTATTTACTAAAGGTGAAGGTTATTTCTAAATTTAGGAAAATAATAATAAAATCAATTTGGTTCACCCCATATCCATCTCATTTACCATGTAATTCCTAATAGGTCCATAAAATGTCTTCAAAGAATGTTATTTTATTTGATCATTATTCAGTTTTAAAATAAGAAAGGTGGCTTCCATAAATGATTAAAAATCAGTTAATATTAATGACAATATAGTATTTTATAAAAATAAAAATCAAATTTGGAATTATTGATTTATACCATATATATTACAAACAGACTGTGGGGTTCTTGGAGCTGCTATAGATTATTTCCCTCCTCTTCTAGAAGGTCACCTCTTAAAACCTATAGATTAAAAACTATTTACTGATGTTCAATACATTAACTCAATAATTTACTCACTGTATAAATGAAAATATTTTGTTTAAGGTAATTTAAAACATCTATTGAAATATATGAAAATTTGATTAATAATTATGAATAAAATATGAAAGTAAAAAATTAGTGAAATAAAAATTTAGAGATTGATACATGATTATATTAACATGAAATATTGTGATTATAATGAGACTACTGGAAAAAGTTGAATGAAATTATAATCACAATAAGATTTATTTTTGACAAGTTGTATGATTTTAATTTTTATTATGTTATCTTATGAATTATTAAATATATATTTCATTCCACGGTATCATCTAGAGAGGATAATGTTCAAAAATCACACACTCTAGATCATTTATTGAGTATTCTCATATTATATGAAATGGTAAGAGAAATTTATATTTAGAATGAAAAAATTTCATTGTTAAATATCTTTAAAAAATGTTACAATTGTAAAATATAAAACAATATTACCGAAGATGTTAGTGACCTAAAACTTTTGGATTAATGAAGAAATTTTATGATGAATTCATTCCATTATTTTGTAGAAAGGATAAAAGTGGAAGATGTATTTATAAAAAGAAGTTATTTTTTATGTGCATAAGTTGTAGAGAAAATGGAAAACTTATGAAAAAATATCAATTATTGGTGAAATATGAATATAATGATGATTATGATATAAATTCAAGAAGATATCTGAAAAAATTGATAGAACCATAAAAGTAATATTTATAAGGAATAGATAAAAATATCATTAAATATAATTTGATAAATATTTTTTCCAAATATTATGAAGTTGATGATAGTGATGTGAAAGATGAAAATTCTTGTGACGATATAAATACATGTATCCTGTTGGAAGAGATAATAGTTTGAATGGATGAAATGACCAAATCTGACGAAGAAAAATAGAAACACCTACTGAATTAAATTATTAAAATATAATTGTGAAAACTTCTTTCAATGTCATGAAATAATGATAGTGAGTATGATGGTAAAAGAAATATTCTACCTGGAAATAATATGTAATCATATTTTGAATAAAAATATAATCTTATAAAAGAGATTGACGATTTAATATAGTTATATGATGAAGAGGAAAACCATACCATTAAAAATTGAGAAATTACAATATAAATGTATAAAAAATTTGATCTTGTTTATTAGAATCCTGTTGAAGATGGCCAAGGAATAAAAAACATATAAATCTCAATTTGTGCAATTCCTGAAAATCCAAAAATATAAACCGTAGAAATAACAATAAAGAGAAATCAAATATGATAGAAACACTCTTTAAAATATCTATAAAAAGTTTAATGTTATGAAGAATATGTGTGTATCCAAAACACCTGGAATCAAATATTCTATAATTTAGGAGGAATCAAAATCTAAAGAAAAAATTATATAACTGGAAAATTGTTTTTGATGAAGAGAAGTATAATTTGAATATGAAGGTAAATAGATTCCATCGACAATTTTATTTACAATATATATCAATGTTTGGTTGTAGGGAAGTTAATGAAAAACTAGTATATTGTTTTAGTAAGCATGTGGTTTGTAGAGGAATATAGGATTAATATGTAAATTTCCATCACTGTGAAGGATTTTGGGAAATGGAATTTTTTTCAATCAATAATACTTCATTAAATTCCGAATGAATTTGAGGTCGTTTTTAGGGGGATTTAATTGATTCAATGAAAAATAAAAAAAACAATTTATTAAAATAAAAAATAGAAATGAACTTATAGAAAATAGTAGTAAATGATATTATCGCACTGTATATAAAATTTAAGGGCCAATTTAAATTATTCTAGATAATATATGTATATAAAAAGTCTTACATTTCTTATTTATTTGATGAAATTCGTAAATATAAGGCATTATTTGTAAAAATTAATCTCAAATTTACAAAATGAGAATGACCCTGGTTATTTAAGATTGATTCATTATCAAATATTACTATATATTTTTTATTATTAGATGAATTGAAAGAATAAAAATAAAAGACAATCACATTTAGAAATAGTTAGTCACATATAACCAAATGGATTAGATCTTCTATCATTTGAAATTAAAAGACAAAATCATAATGTGTCATATTTATTATCATGTTGAAGCACATTTTTTATGTGATTCATGGATCATTGATTTTGGATAAATGTTTTTTATAAGAAATGTTTATTAAAATTTCCTGAAAATGGGACTTTTTTAATAATGGGATAATTTCCTAAATTGTTTTATTAAATATATAGCTTCCTAGGAATCCTGTTATATAATAATGATTTTATAAAATACATTTTGGATTAAGAGTATAATAAATATGATCAAGTGGACTTTTAGTTATATAAATATGTGATGGGGTGTTATTAATATTCTTAACATGAAAAGAACAAAATATTGATATCATTCAATACGAATGAAAGTTAATATCTCAAAATATTCATACAAGAGGATTGAAATATAATAAACTTTTATCTAAGGATTTTTATTTTAATGATTTTATGGTACATGAGAAATAAATAATAAAATAGATATATGTTATTTATTGTGTTTATT
The DNA here is from genome assembly GCA_963277665.1 of Viscum album. Lineage (NCBI taxonomy): Eukaryota > Viridiplantae > Streptophyta > Magnoliopsida > Santalales > Viscaceae > Viscum > Viscum album. The sequence goes on along the minus strand of OY728161.1, from coordinate 1,731,495,442 downwards.
GATTTTTTTATCTTATTACATGTATTACATTTTTGAAACAGAAATTATACACTCTCAAAATATTTGAGAGTTTCATGAAAAGTACTGAAAAGGAAGGTGGACATTCTATATTGAATTTTTAAAATTATAATAATTTTTAGTCATAATGTATTATTTAATATTATATTTAGTATCTTGAAATTAATCATAATCTTAGTTAACCATACATACCATAAAAATTTAAGTATAAAAAAGAAATAAATATGATTATTTGAAATGGATAAATGAATTTGGATTATACATGATACAACTCATTTAGTTTGGAGATAAGCTATTATTTATATAGTTCAGATTCATAATTATTATTTTTATCTTGAAACCATTGATATGAATTATTGGGTGATATAATAAAATAAACCCAATGTTTGAAATAACATCGGGTGTTTGGAAGTTTGTATATTATCAATTTCCATGGTAAGAATATTAGTATGTTAGATAAAATAGTTTTGGAAATATTATCAATGTATACACTCAATGTGTTAGAGATTACGTGGGTCATAATAATGAAACTTGAAATATTGTTTACTCTATATATATAGAAGTTCTATAACCTTTGGATATATTTTATTCCAAATAATTATTAGATATAATCAAAATTGAAGATGACATTACACATTAATTAATGATTACATGGTTTTGAAAAAAATTAATGACATGTATGTCATACATGATAAAGATTTTAATTTATTATATTTGAAGTGGTAAGGATCAATTTTTAACTCATTCATGGTTGAGGAAGCAAGTAAAGGTATTAAATATCATTTTTATTAAGGAAACTTGTTTCATTGAAGAAAAATATACATTATAGTATCACATACCACAATGTATTCAAAAGTTGATTGAAGTCATACTGAATAAAATATAGTGAATAATGTGTGGATTGATATAATGAAATAATATTTAAATATTATTATGTATAATGAGACATGGAAGAAAATTCCCAATATGAAAGATATTAATGTTTTTACAAAAAATGTGTTTTTTTGAAATATTTTACAAAAATGTTATTAAGTTATAATAAACCCAAAAGGAAATCATTGTAAAAAATACTCACATGTTGAATGCATTCATTCAGATTAAATTTCTGAAATTTTTTTAAGACATAAAACCATTAGAATCATTCTTTATATTACAAAAAAATAATGATGTATGATATTTATAATTCATGTGATGTTTTATATTAACAATTTATAATGGGACATAGATATTTATGTTGAAGAAAAATGATCCTTCTATATTATTTTTGATCAAATCTATATTTTAAAGACGAATATATATATTGTTTCAATTATGAAGAGTAAAATATTATAAAATTAATTCTTTCATAAAGAATACTTATTTTACAAATGGAAGAGTTGATAGAAATATTTACATAACCAAAAAAGTAGAGTGTTCACTCATTCTGAATGTTGATATTAATTAAATCATATTTATAGGAAATGATTAATAAATGTGTGAATCACATTCGAAAGATAATAATAAGTTAGTTTTTTTATGAAATAATATAAATATAATATATTATTTAGTTACAAATGACTCTAAATTAATATTAAATTTTCCATTCACAATATATTTACTCTTAAGAACTCTTAATGTATATTAGAATTTAAGAATAAAATCTGATTTATAAAAAAAAATTATTGGAAAAAAATATTAAAAATGTGAATGGAAATTTTGTTGACCCTAAAGAGTTTAGAATTTCTCTTTGATATTATTGTACAACAAAAACATAAGTCCTGATATATGTAATTATATTTCAAATACTTAATGATATCATAGGGTACCTAAATAATATCATATTTTGGTTAAAAAAATTCCTTGATATATCAATGGATTAATCATTTTTTGGTTAAAATATGAGATTACAAGGATGACGGATTTGTCTGTATATATAGACGTATTTTGGGTATGTTGTTTAGATGATATCAGATCCATGTGTAGTGAAGTTTTCTATTTAGGGGAAATACGTGTTTTTTGTTATATAAATAAAAAAAATTAGTAACTCTCAAAACTATGGAAGATGAGTATAATACTGCAACCCAATCTGTTGTATACTTAATATAGATGAAGATATATATGTGCATCTGTTTTGATGTGAATATTCTTATTTTAATGGGATATGATAATAAATATACTATTAATATCACTAAGAATAAATTGCAACATTCATGGTCTAATAAAATCATTAATAAATATGAATTAATGATATAATGTGTGAAAAAATTACAAAATGATGGAGTTTTTATTAAAAAAAATTAATAATGAACCTATTACACAACTAAACAATTTTAATATAAATTACATTATTATATGACGTTGAAAATATATAGAAAACCTCAATCTCTTCATGTAAAAAGAAGGTGATGATTTTTCTACTCTCTTGCCCATTCATTGTATAGTTTGGAAATAGTGGGACAAAATATGTAACATAAATCAATCCCTTGATATGTGCATTACTATTGAAAAAAGATCATCTATTTTTGGGTTGCTTTAAAAAATGTTAGGTTGTGATTTTAGTTTATGTATACTATTTTAAATGTTTTTTGATTTAGATATGGAAACTATTTCATATATGTTGGATTATATATGGTATAAATATAATGAAATAAATGATGTATTATATTTTATTAAATGACTAATTATTGTAAAACATATTATTTACTACAATGATTTCTCTTAAATAGTATTATATTTTTTCGAATTGTAATTTATTACATTAGATAAATTATTTTACTGATTTATGTTCCTTGGATTCCATCAAAATAAAATGGTGTTAATATTTGTTACCAATAATCATTGAGGGGTTGTTTTAAAAAAATTTAAAATATAACGGAAAATGATAAAATTAGTGTTTTTTAAGAAAAAATTAAATGACTTGACAATAAAAATCATTCTAATGGATTAAGGGAACTGAATGTTATCTGACGGACCATGTTAATGAGAGAGAAAATGATGGGTCTAACAGACATATGTGATCAATTGAAATATGATAATATATGATATACCTTACACTTATAGAACTGTATTTCATTATTTATTGAAATATCTCACATATAATAAATCCTAAATGATCAATAACTACTATTTATTTGGAAAATGTGTACATATAATATAATATTGAACATGGGATACAACAATATTATTGAAAAATAACTTGACGTGATAATAAGATTCCATAGATTTTAAAACAGAAAAGGATAACCTAAGAATTAGTATAAGAATGTAGTGACAAATAAATACAATTTGGGGAAAATTTAATAAATTCCGGGAACAATAAAATGTTTCAAAATATGAATTTCAATGGGGAATAAATAGGTTATAATACTAAACAAAAACAATAACCCTTGATATATAATGGTAACAAAAAAAGTTAAAAATATAAATGTGGTAACAACATTAAAAATGGGTTCATAATAATATGTCATGGTTAACCACTAAGACGTAATAATGGAAAAAATTCATATGATTTATTATTTTCACTTCATAATACATTTATTACATCTCATGAGACTAAAATATTATGAAATTTGTTAAATAACTATAAAATTATAGGTAACCCATCACATTAATTTCATTCTCTTAAATAAATGTTTCACATAGATCATACAACATGGACTAATTTATCATCAAATTTCAATCCATGATATATGTGTCTAAAAATATATTAATTTAATTCGCCCTTAAAATAATTTTAATTGAATAAATTTTAAAACCCATTATAGGAAATGGCAATGAGTATTCAATTCACAATTGTTTGACATTAAAAATCAATATGAATGTTCTGCAGCATAATGGTAGAAGATAAATGATCATGGGAGATATTAATGAAAGAGATTGTGTCTCTCAATTTTTTAAAATAATTAGTTTAGAAAGGGATATAATGATCAATATATTGGAACTTTAGTAATTTGAGATAAATAAATCGAGATAATAAATATACATGATTAATGAGGGGAAAAAGAGGGTCCCTCATAAAATTTACCAATTGTAACAGGTGGACATAATAATCATGGGATAGATTAATTGGAGGTAAAGGATTATATAATAACATGGAAATAAGATTATTTGTCATTTGGATGAATATTAACATACCCAAAAAAGATAGAATGGTTCTTAATATGCACAATATAAAAGAGGTGATTGAAAAAAATAATAGTGGGATATCTATTACTAAATTTTATAAAGGTATGGGCTTGGGTAAATTTTATAATGATAGGGGATTAATAGAATATCATTATAATATAATCAAATTTATAGTATATGTATCATTATAAAGACATTACAATATAAATAATGTAGATTAAAAAGTGAAATTAAAAAGAAGGTGCTCGAATGGAATGAGAAGAGATATGTCCATTACGTTGAGAGGGTGTTTTCAGAACATTGGGAGGATATTCTAGAGAGCATGGAGGAGACATAATGGTTTTAAGAGATAGGGTATAGAAATTACATGATTCATGGTTTTTTAGTGAAGGGGAATTTGATCATGGGAAGGGTTATATATTAAAATATATGGGTGTTGTTTATTATTTCCGAAAAATATTTTTTTTCTATAAAAATAATAATAATAAAAATTTCCTTGGTTTTTTATTATATTTTATTATCTAGATATTTTGTATTAATTATTTATTAATTCCACGGGATGACCAAATTATAATATTACCCATGATGATGTGGATGTGATTAAGCATTCTAACGAAATAATTTTAAAACTGGAAAATATAATATAGGTTCATGAGGATTCATAACAGATTTATTAAATTAGTCAAATAAACATAAAATCAATTTTTTAGAAATTTAAAACATTTATTTTTTCATGTTTAATTTTTTTATCTTATATTACCTGACATTTGTGTCATTATGATATGATAATACACACCACATATTTATATCGTATTTAATTTTCACCAGACAAATTGACTATGTTATAAAATTTCGAAATTTTACATATTTTATAATTTCAATATAATAATTCAAAACATAATATTCATTTTACCAATATATATATATATAATAATTTACAATTTTGAAATAAAATTTACATTTATTGGAAAATTTATGTTTTTGATAAAAACGGTTTTTAAAACATTACAAAAAATATATTTTACACCATAAAAATTATATTATCAATTAAATTTATCAATAATAATTTAGTGAAAATATTTTATTACAATAGAATTTTTTTCAGAAAAAAATAATTTATCGAAAGTAAAGTATTATTTGAAATAGAGTATTACTCAAAAATAAAATATTGTTTTCATCATATCAAAACATAATTTATATCAATCTGATTAATTAATCATTTATAAATTTAAAAATAATGGAAAAACATAATAATCATTAAAATTAAATAAATAAATATATATATATATATATTAAAATTCATACTATCATGGTTACTTTATTTTAAGACAATCTACTATTTATTTTACCTTTAATTAAAAAACATTCTTTTACTATGGTAACAAATATTTACTTTATTTAATATTCATATTGTTCAAAAATAAAATTTAATTTGGGAAATAATATTAGTTTTTATGATTAATAATAATTAATCAAATTTATCAACAACAATTTATAATTTTTTATTAATTTAATTTAATTTAAAACCTACAAACTTGATGGAATGATGTATTTTCAAACATAGATTATTTTAAAGATTAAATGAATTTATTTTAAATATATAAGTACTAACATAACTTATATTATTTGAAATTAATAAAAATAAATATAAAATATATACATTTCATTAAGATCATATCCCATTTGATATAATTATAATTATCTATAATTGAGAAACATTGCAGATTTCATACAAATGTGTTTATATCCTAAGACTAAACTTATACAAAAATAAAATATAAATTTGATTTATATGTACTGAGTTAGATTAAATATAAAAAAAATCATATATTACATTTAAATCATTTAAATGTTTTTATTTTTATATTAATTAATTTATCAAAATAATTTCAAATTTTACTCAAAATGAAATTTTCACTATTCAGTAAAAAATCTTTATTTTAAAAAAAACCTACATTTCACCAAATATTATTATGTAAATTCTGATATAAAAAGTGGGGATCATTTATTCAAATACATTTTCTAAATTTTATCATAAAATATTTATTGTATCATTTTTTATTAATGGAAATAAATAATATTTTTAATAGAAACAGATTTTGAAGAACAAAATGTCTTTACCAAATATTGATTGATTATTAAATAAGAATATATCAATATATTTGGGATTAATATATGTATTTAATAAAAAATATAATCATAAGAATATCCAAAAATATAATGGTACGGATAAAATTGAAAATTTTAATTAATTATTTGTTTCGGTTCAGTGTTTCATATTTCATTTGATATACAACGTAATTCTCTCATCTAAAAACATAAGGAATTACATTCATCCCCCATAAATAAATTTCATCCTTAAAAGTTTCAATTCATTATTATAAGAAATTTTCTAACAATTGACTATATTTTTACTGAATTTACACATCATAAAGACAGTTAACAAAACATCATATTGAGAAGACAGAAGGGGAAGCATGAAGCTCTTCTCAAAACAAGGATTCCAAGTAAGATAAATTAGTGGGATATAAAATGATATATATTAAAGATAAAAATAAAACCAAATAAATAAATAATTGTGACAGTTGACATGGTAAAGGTAGTGTTAATGACAAAAAAACAATAAATCTAGTTTGGGTAAAAAGAACATAAATTTATCGAAAATGATCATAAAATGACGAAAAATATATTCAAGAATATTTTCATATTGATGAGTATTTCTGTATCATCATGACTATGAACATATAGAAAAATATTTATTGACAATTTTAATTTCATTATTTAATTAATTTTCACTACAATATCATCTTTTTCTAAAAATAATAAGAACAGAAGATGGATTTTTTTTCCTAAAGGCCTAGAATCAAATTCATTCAGATCATATAATCCACCAAAGAATAAAAAGGTAATACATAAAATGAATAATACTTAAAACATAAGACTAAAAAATTCTATAAAAAATACCAAATAATTCAAAAATATTCTTCCTTATATAGATACCCATATATCAGAGTAATTCCATCAAAATTAATGATTGTTTGAACCTCAAATGTTGTCTCACACACATCTTCTTACACCTCTAAAAATAGTACAACATTCTTCTTAAAAAACACAAATGTGTATATATCCCTCAAATCAAATAAAAAACCTTCCAAAATAGTACTAATAACCTTTAAATAAACATTATTTAACCCTATTATTGGAGTTTCAAAGTAGCATACTAAACATCAAACACATAAAACATCAAAATATGTATCACTGAATCTTAAATTTAGACATAGAAATATAATTCCTTAAATCTTTAGATTTATCCATAAATTAAACAAATGCTAATGGTTATCAAGTCCATAATCATGTGTATAGGATCTCACATTAATAGTAAAAAAATTTATATATTATCGGTAAAATTCATAATATGATTCAACTCTTCAAATAAGAATTATTTAGGTATAATCATCAGATGTTTTGGGATTTTTATATATGGAATATCAATGATATAGAACATCTTAAACATAACTATCAAAGAATAACACATGAACCTATCAATAATTTCATTTCAACAATTTCTATAGGATACGTCCTTCCTTAGTATATGATTTAACCTTTTTATTATGTCATTGACCCGGATAAATACCATATTCTCCAAACATAGGACATTGAACAAAAATGAGTTTTAAAAAAATTTGTCAATCACCTTCTAAATTGCACATAAGATTCTCATGTAATCTATATACTTTATGACCGATTTGTTCTGATCTTAAATAACCATCGAATTCCGCTATGTCATTTTCCTTGGTTCCTATTTACACATTTTCAACACATGAGAAAATGAATATTATTTCCATTATAACAATTATAGGAGGAACATTCATGAGATTTCATCCACAAATTCAATTTTATTTTTATACATTAATCTATGTTCCATTAATTAATTCATATTTTTAATAGTTGGTTTGGAAACATCAGAATATGTCTTAATCATGCTACCATCTTGTTAAGAATCTCATTTGGGTAGTCCTCACATTTTCCAAAACATTGGTTGTTGACTTGTTTCATCTTATATATATCCAATGACTTGAATAAAGATAAATTAGGCATTATTAATTCTATACTATTAAAAACCCACATGATATTCGAATAACACTACGGAGATAACTTATAAATGATATTAATTTACATATCATATGAGTATCTGTGATTTAATCTGTATAATACATTATTTAATTTGGACATATAATATTTTGGAAATTAGTATTCTATCAAAAATGGTTCATATTGATCTTGTAAATTACTAAATTCCATCTCTCATGATTGTCAAACCTGGGGTGCATCATGGGTCATTATCAGGCACCAGTTCCAGATTAATTCTATATCAAAGTTGTGTTTTTTTGGTTTTACCACTAAGTAAATCACTTCTAAATACAAATAACTTATATTATCCAAATGGGAAATATTTTCTTGGATACCACTTAATTTATACATTATGAAGATTTATGGTTTTATTTTTATGTTTGGCCTTTTCTACAAGGTTTTCAATAATGTTTTCTAATCCTAATTTAAAAACTGAGTAATCATTCCAATGACAACAACTATGAAAACCCTAATCTTCATTAAACATTATATAATAGTTTATTAATTAAATATTCCGTATATAATAACCTCAAAGAATTTCAAGTCTAGAGTCTTGGAAAATTTGGTACGTAAAATATCATATTGAGCATGGGACACACCATCATTATTGAAAAATTTCATAATATGCTTTTAAAATTCCATATCATTTAAAACCATAAGGTCTATCCTAGGGACATTCATTTAAAATAGATGACCTATAAATCACATTAAGGGAATAAGAGAAATAAATGAGGTAGAAATTAAATGTTATAAAATAGTAATTTCAATTTGAGATAAAATATGAGAGAATCATCTACCAGAATAATAAGGATATAACATTGTAGCATAAAGTAAAAACATGAAATGTAGAAACAACATTAAACATGGAACAATAAATAAATGTTAAAGGAAAACTGATAAGTAATCATAATGGAAAAGTCACATTATTTATTAGGATAACTCTCTAATCCCAAGAATAATTATTCATTGGACTAAACCATTACCAAATGCATTGGTGAGAAATATAATTCTGGGTGTATACATCACTTTCATTTCATTCACATGCATATGTGTGCCACATATATCATCAAACATTGAATAATTTATCAATAAAATGTGTTTTTTTATTATTTTATGGGGAATAAATACATTTATTACTTCAAATTGAAACATTATAATTGTATAACTTTTATTACCCATGATACGAAGTGGTTATGAGTACTCACTTCACAAATGTTTGTCAGGGAAAAGTGTGGTGAAATTTTGATTACATAACGGTCAAACATAAATGTCCATGGGTTAGGATAATGAGAGTGAATGTGGTCTATCATAATATGTACATTGAAAGAGATGGGTAATACGGATTTACATATCCCAAAATTTTGAATTTGTGATCAATATCATAAGATAATGTAGAAAATGAATAATTAAAGGAATGAGAGGAAACCATATAAAATTTCAGCATGGTAAAACTATACCTAAAGTGTAAAATGAGAGATTAATGGGACTCAAGAGATAATATAATAAATGGAAAAAAATGATAAGAAATTGGGATGCATAAAAAAATAATCAAAAAAGAAAAAATGGAAATGAATAGGCACATCATAAAATAGGTGCATAAATAAAAAGAAGAGAGGAAGATCCCTTAATAAATTTTTGAATGGAAAGAAATTAAATAAATTCTGTAACAAGAGGGAAAATGGTATCTATTTAATCTAGAATAAATTTTTATGTATAAGTGTTATTATAAAGACATGAAAATATAGAAAATTGAGATTAAAAAGGTTGGTTATAAAGAATATGATTGAATGAAAACGAGAAGAGATAAATCCCTTACCTTAAGAGGGAGATTTCAAAAGAATGGGAGGATATTATTGATAGATTTAGGGAACCGTAAGAGGGTTATAGATAGGGGAGAAATGATTAAAGACTTCCTCCAAAGATTATTAGTTAACAGAAATCAGGGCATTGGTGGGTATAAAAAAGAAAAGGGAGGGGAGTTCTTTACTATTTCCAAAACATAGGATACTGACTCTAAACAACAAAATAACTAAAAAATGATTCTAGTGATTTTTACCATAATTTCTTTAAAAGAGATGTGGTTTTAATATTTTTAATGGAAAAGGGATGGATGTGTTAAAATATTAAATTTTCCATTGTGGACGTGAGTTATGTTTTTTATGAAATGATATTAAAAAAAAATCTAATATAGGTTTTGGGGGATTCATAAGGTCTTTTAATAATTAAAAAAATAATCATAAAATAACATTGTTTCGATTAATAAGCAGTTACTTTCTATTGGATCTATTTTATTTAATTTATTAAAACACTTATGGGTTTTTATGATGTCATAATATGCATTGTATATTTATATCATATTTATTCATTTTGTCAAAAATTCAACTGTCTTGGAAAATTATTAAAAATTAACCATTTGATTATTTTAATATTCAAATTCCAGAAATAATTTTTTTTATACAAATAATTTTCTTATTATATATATTTATTCTTTTATAATAGAATTAATATTTATTGAAAAATCCTGGGTTTTTGACAATAACTGTTTTCAAATAATTATAGAAATTACATTCGATATCATAAAAATTTTATTTCAAATTATATTTATCAAATATAATTTTACAAAAATATTTTACCCAAAAAAAATTATTTCAAATATCCATTAATTCAGGAAAAGAATTATTTTTATTGAAATTGTGTAGTACTCGAAAATAAAATAACGATTTTGTCGTATCAAAATAATTTTTTTATTAAATAGATCAGTTAATCATTTAAAAATTAAAAATAATGTAAATATAATATTCATATCAATTAAAATGATATATAAATATTCATAATATAAGGTTTAATTTGTTTTTAGTGTTTTAAAATTATTTGTACCGTTAATTAACCTATTTTCCTTTTATTATAATAATACATATTTAATAAAGTGATTATTCATATTTTTCAAAACATATGTGCACCATAGTACGAAATATTAATTTTTATAATTCATACAAATGAATCCATTTTTTCAAAATAAATTCATAGTGTTTTTTAGTTTAATTTAATGTAAAACATGCTTGCAAAATGGACATCAGTTTTCCAAAAAATACATTTTTATGGAAAATATTATATTAAATTAAATTTATAACATTTAATACTCATTTAGTTAATTTATATTCGCAATAATTGATATGTATTCCAAACATATAATTTTATCATTTATCATTATAGGTTATTTTAATTAATTATATTGGAGATGCAATGCATTTTTAAGAGTACCAAAAAATTAATCCTAAAAATCTATTATAATATATTTTGGTATAATGATGATTTAAATGTAATAAATAGAATCTAATATTACTGATGAAAACCTATGTTTACATGAAATTAAATAAAATTAATATTTTTAATTTTTTATTACATAATTTCTTAAAACAATTGAAAATTTTACTCAAAAACGGTTTTTTTCACTATTCACTAAAAAATCTATAATTATTAAAAATCATAAAAATTCACTATATATTAATATTCATATTACGATATAAAAAGTGGAGTTCATTGGTTCAAATAAATTTTATAAATGTTCTATAAAATAATCATAATAATATTTTTTCATAGAAGGGAAAAACATTTATGAATAGAACACATTTGGATGAAAAAAAAGACTTTTCCATAGTTGATTAATTATTCACTAATATTTTTATCAATATATTTTGGATATATATATATCATAATATAGTTAATAAGACTTATTTAAAAACTTTTAATAGTACGTTCAAAGTGGACATATTTATATAATCATTATTTTTTTGGTATAATATTTGTGTATCACATTTGATATTGAACATAAATTTCTCTTTTTAGATCTCTGGGTGTTAAAAAATGTCTATTTAAAATATTCATAATTTTATCGAGATATGTTTATAAAAACTAACCAAAACTGGATATTCCTTTCTAATCTTCAATGTAATTAAACAAGTTTCAATTCAATGTTATTAATCATTTTATCTGAGGTTGGAAAAAGGATGAAGATTATAAATTATTGAAGAATAATAGATCCAAGATAAAGAGAAGTTTTGTGGATTAATTTATGAAGTTGTATGAGTTAGAATATTATTTTATTTCTATTGGATAGATAATTCAATATTTATATATTTGGAAAATTATAATATGTGGATCTACTAGATATATGTCATCAATTGGATCTATCCCATAAATGATTTCGTATCATGTTCATTAGTCAAAGAATGAAAAATTAAGGAAATCAACATAGGTCTTAGAATTAAATCATCAGATAGAGACATTAGGGAAATGGAATCAAAGATTGGTTCCTGTGGAAACTGACTAGACATAAACCCAATAAAGAGTAACTAAAATATATTTAGACAAGGGAAGCTATGTTAATAGATTCATGATTCGTAATTAATCCATTAGACAATGTTTTCATGATATAGTCTTAAAGACATAAAAATATCATTTAATGTAACAAATAATTGAGGCCAATGAATAGAAAAAATTACATTAATAGTTTCTAAAATGTAATTAAAATGGGAGACATTGAGCTAGATATTCAAATCAAAAAAATAATTAAGGAATAATTTTTATTCTAGGAATTGTTTTCAGAAGGATCGATGAAAAATGAAAATATTTTTTTTCGGAAAATACTAAAAAATATTATTTAATAATGGTTATATATATGTTTTATGGTGAAAAATTGGAGACTTATTGAGTTTGAGTGTATAAGATAGAGATATAACATTGGAATTTATTTTTAAACTCCTAACTTGATTTTTGTCAAAGTGAATCCGATATAAAGGGGGAGTAGGTATACAGCAATTGTCTTTGCTACATGGGAAATTAATGAAGAATTATTGTCTCGACCATGTTGATTGAGATTGATTTCTATTGATCAATGTACTGGAAAGGGAATAATCAAATGGTGGGTTTATTATATTGGGTTTCTAATTTATATGGTACTGATTGGAGTTGTATTTGAAAAAAGACACTAAGAAGATATTATCAAATGAATAGTGTGATGATGAATTTCGATGAACTGGGTATATGATAGAGGATAGAAAATTGAAGATACCAGATTGAAAGGATCAAAAAAATAATTTTATATAGAATTTCTTTATCCCATATATAAATGAATATAAATCAGATAATGAATAACATGACTGAATTAATATGTGAATAATGTTCATTCATAATAGCTAAATCATAATAAGTTATATTAGTTATTGTTTTTTTATTTACAAAAATATTAAATTCATATTTTCTATTAGAGGTAGAATTAATTCTAGAAGGACAATATTTATATTCTAGGGATAGATATTCTCCAAATTTTTTAAATAAACAAAAACTGATTTCTTTTTTTGTGTTGACTTATATTATTTCTAAACCATTCGGAACACTATATAAACGTATTTAGTAGTGATCCTTGAAATTATATGAATTCCATTGGGTTTATTATTATTTATTTTCAATAATTTTAAATTATCGCAATTCATAGGTGAGAGGATTTTTTAAATCAAAAGTATAAAAATATAAGATCATTTATTTACCACTTCCACTATCAATGATCAAATAGATCATGCCCAGTCCATTAAGTTTTCCCATGTGATATATACCTTGTTCTCAAAACAACACTAGTGGAGTTCCAATCCCCATTAATTCATATTTCATCTCTCCCAAACTATATCATAAACCTAATAGTTACAAATGACTCAATATACCACATTCTTCATAAACAATCCTTTAATGGTTAGGGAAACTGTTTTATCAGGATTTACATTGAACAATACATAGAATAAACTATTCTTGATATTTTTTTACACCTATGTTTGAGGAAGAAAAAAACACAGGGGTAAACATGACATTTACATTGACTGAAATGGAATGTACATCATGAATTTTAATTAAGAGCATCATAACTTCACAATTAAAATCATTTCAACAAACATTTCATTTCTTTCAGATTAAATGGTTTATGGATCCCAAGGTTTCAGAATGTTTATTCCACCAATGGTATAGTCTTGTATCTAAATTGAAATGGAATTTTCAATTAGAAAAAATCATATATTTTCGACATATATAGCCATTTGGCATGATTTTTTTTGCAGAGGCATTCTTATGAGTTATGGCAAGGTTGCTGATTTGGAATGTATCATATTCCTCTATAAACATCTTACGTCAAAATATTTTTGGGGATGATGGAATGTTATTATATCACTATGGTATGGACTTATATATTTAGAGTTATTCTAATAGATAATGTAATAGGTTTGGAGCCGTAATGTTCTGTTTTTTACTTTAATGTGTAAAACCAGGCATGATGGTTCACATTTCCCCATGTAGGTCACAATGGAATAATTATAGCTATGGTATATTAGTCATTTGGATGGGTCTACAGTGGTAAGGTAAAAACCATTTTCAAATTGTTATGAAAACATCAGTCATTTAAGGATTGGAGATCACTTTTTTAAGGTCATGGCCTATTATTTGAATCTTGGTAAGTCATAAGAAGGTTAAAAATAGTTTTGGGAAATCTATGTTCTCATAATAATGTTTATGGAAATTTAATTCCATATTTGATTCATGTAAATAAGATGTAACTAATTTAATTATAACGGTCTATACCATGGCTGTTTCAGGATCATTTCATGGGAAGAAGGGATAATGGTATGTTGGGTTCCCACACTACATCATGATGGTAAAATCCATGTCATATAGAGTAATCTAATGTTACATATTAGTGGTTATATTAGTATTTTTGGGTTTGAACCATTCAAAATGTTTTCATCAAACACACTATTCCAAATGATTCACTTTATGGTGGTGAGGTTACCTTATTATTTTTGACCCTATATGCCCCTCAATATTGTGGTTTTGGGGTGTTAATGGTTTTGGGGTTGGGCAGGGAAGAGGTTTAGTGATGTAATTATGATTGTTTTCATCATAAAATCCAAAATAGGTATAGTGGACATCCCCTTTAAATCAGTGATATTTTTTTCTCAATTATCTTTTTTATGTTTTTGTGTTTTACATGGGTGGGAGAGGATTTCGAGTCTATTAAAACATTGTGGTGGTTTACTCTATTATAGTTGTAATGAATATGGTCTTCCAGAATTTATTTTTATTAATTATTTTGAAACATTATTAGACTAGTTACTAAGACAGTTTGTGATTCTGAGGCCCGGTGTGCCTGAAACAATTCACCGATAAATGCTAAATTTTTAATAGCACACCCTCAAATATTTTATCATAAAGTAAAATATAATTTTAGCAGTTTCCCAGATCTTAAATATAAGGGCACTGTTGAACATAGAATATAGGATTTACCATTGGCTTGACCTATCCCTGGTCATCACTGGTCATCTTTAGAAAAATCTAATAGCGAATTAACCATAAATAAAATAATTAAATTAAAATATTGTATTATAAAATCATATTAAACATAATAGGTTAGTTTTATTGGAAATCCAATACCAACCAAGAGTTTGTAATTGGGTGGTTTCTGTAGTCGAGGCATAACATCGACCGACACGGGCCGACTGGGAATGAATGTTTTTGGACATTAGCATCCTTAGAATATTTTTTAAAAACATTTTATTCTTGACATAGAGATGCATTTTATTTTAATACACATTTTCAAAGAATTTTGGGTTCTAGTCATAACCAAGAAATTATTCTAAGGAAACAATACTATTCTCTCTCAACAAATGGAAGTAGGCCATGAATCAATGATCAATGATGAACCTTAGATTTAAACGATCTTTTCCCATGGAAATAATTTGATGGGTTTTTTACATTAGTGATCAAACTGAATCGAGGTAGAGATTTTATATTATGATTTTATTCACGTTATATGTTTCAAAAATGAACATGAACAAACCAACGAATGGGTTGTTCCATGGATCATTAATTCTTCCAAGATGGGCTAGGATTTAGGGTTTTTATTAGGGATTTTGATTACATATGCTTTCATGATCATTCATATAAAATAGACCATGTCATGAACAAACAATGGACAAGGTTCTATCCATTGGTTCTTACATGTGCATTTTCTTCTTTGATGTTATTCACATTCTTCACATTCTTAACATTCTTCATGGATTATAAATAGATGGTCGTTTTACCTCTACTTCTTCACGCAATGATCTGAAATCAAATATACAATAAAACGATGACATACTGAAGGTGTAGTGATGAGAGAAACTAACGGATCGAAGTGTGTCGAGAGATATATCCATTTGGGTGGTTTTTTGATGGGATGAGTCATGAAGTTGATCCAGTACTGGGGTGATGAAGAACACCATTTGAGGGTCATAGACATTCAACTTTATAAAAAAAGAATCTTAATAAGGGAATCAGAATCTTGCTGAAGGGTCCATCTGGGATTCGATGACCGATGTCTGTTGACAGTAATGACATGCAGAGATGAACACATATAGGATGTGGCATGTACTAACGGTGTTCTATAGAGGAAACAACCATGTGAACCACAACTCAACTGCTTTTGGTAGAGCCTGACTGTAGGGAAAACAGAAGTGGTAGTCATACACGTTTAACACGAAAGCACCACAATGACTAGTAGAGGCAGGCAGTTCATCCATCCACATATTGTGTGAAGGCAGAACTAAGAATTTGGCCTTGATCAGTGGTGTTAGTAAACTCCAGCGGCCCCGTGGGATGGCTCCAGCAGACTGATCCCAACAAGATGGGCTGGACCAGGTCCATCTGATCAGCTTCTGTCGGCTAGTGGGCGGGACTAAGTCTGGAGGGCCGGGTGAGACCCAAGACAAACCAGAGACTGACCCTCTTTAGTAAAAAAACCATAAAATTGAAATCGATCATCTGTTTTAGGATCTGTCTACGATGTTTGATCAATTTAGATGGTTCAGTCATTTAGAGATGGATTAGTGGGTATTTAGTTTCACCAAAAGTGTTTTAGAGATTTGTAATTATCTTTAACTATGAGGTTTTGATATATGATCATGTTCTCATTATAGAGGCTGATAGAAATAGTTAATATCATACCATTGGTCCTTTACTATCATGGTTCAATTAAGGATCCAATTATAGTCAAATAGGAAGAACAATTTTCTAATGCGAGATTTCATATCACGTCTTTGATTATTGACACAACAGGTTAGGGCATGTATCATAACAAGAGGCCCAGTAAATCCTCACATCTCTTCATGTTACCTTATAATTGTGTTGTGGAGCTATTGTAACAAATATATATGTAGGAACTTCTCCTATATATTGGATGATGTTTCAAGTAGGACTAAGAGTCCACCCAATAGACCATGTGTGTGATGGACACCTATTTTTTTATCATGACAACATTATTTCTTTTTTTATGTTACTAGACCTTATGATCATGCTTTAGAAAGTTTTCTATTGTTGATGTTTGGATGGGATGTATAAAGACTATGAGGCATAGTGAGATTGGATTTCTCATGGTAACTACAGGACAAATCGACACCATTATCCAACTCAAATATATTTGGTAGGAAGGTTCTACATGATTCCATCTGATAGCTCGAGGAGTGAGATCTCTTGGGTTGAGCATGCTTAAAGATGAACAATGTAGCGGTCATAAGCTTTTTTATATGGATATGTTTCAAGAATTTTTGCATTCAATTTTTCATACTGATTCTTTTTGTTGGATTTTATTCCAGCCAAGTTGTACTTTAATACACATTATATTCCAATCATACTTTGTGGTTGTTATCATAGTGTATGCATGCATTGTTTACATAATTTTAATACATTTTAGTATTTTGGTCTTGGAGATGTGTGAGTTTTTACAATTATATAGGAAAATTACTCCTATTTGGTTGATATTTCTACTTAGTTCTAGCGAAAAGCCCATAGAATACTGTATGTAGGATTGGGGTAGTCACGACATGGTTCCCTCATAGATGGGTCATCAGAGAATGGTATTAAAGGGGTTAGATACATCATTAGTAATGGGAGTCCATGAGACTCTATTAGGGAAACAATATTAAGTGTTTCATGTTCTTCCATTTGGCCTAGAAAAAAAGTATTGGTGTGGATCCCAACATATCCATACACATGAATAGTAGACTCCTGCTTTTCGAAATTTCATATTAAACACAATTTGTTGTCAAAAATAAATTTTCATGCATTAAATATTCATGGGTTTTGTTTTCCATGTCATTCTAGAGTCATCGATCTATGTATAATCTTTTGACCGTGATACATCATGTTTTCTTAGAGGATGAATTAATGATTCTAGCAAGCAAGGTTTCGACAATAGGATCAGGAGTTAGACATGATATTTAATGAGTCCTCCCTGAGGGGACCCAACTACATATTAGTTTTTTTCTTGATGATCAGTAGGTGTAAATTTTCTCTATTTATCAGTTTATAGACCCACCTATAGTGGCTTGGGTGGATTTATATTTCAAGGATTAGTTTCTCATGGCACTATTTGCACAAGATGATGATATGCATGGATAGAACATGTTACATAGGATTCTGAGGTAGCTATCTCCAAGGATGTAGGTTCAGAATGACCTACCAATAATAGGTGAGAAATGTATGATGTGTAACATGAAGTTTTTTCAGAGTTCCCAAGGGAATATATGATAACCAAAAGGGGTAATTTGTTATGCTTTTTAGTGGAGGGGACAGATCACAAGAGAATTTCCACTAAATCATGATGTATTCCAAGAGTTGGTTGATGAAACATCAAGGAACATGAATTGGAAGTATCACATATATCTATTAGGTAGTGGATGTGTTAGAGTAGTTGTAGGACAAGGTAGGAGACACATGGAGGCTATCGAGACGTATGACACCTCGACTCTAGGAATAGTTCAAGGAACAATTTGTGTGTTTCTACAATAGCTATAGTAGATACACATGTGTTCAAGTGAATTCCTTTACAGTCACTTATCTTTGATGATAGTTATAGATTCTAATTAAACCATAGATCTAACCCTTAGACTTAGAGATACTTTTAAGAATAGATTTGGTGATATCATACCAGTGCCAACAATATGACATAATGCTCAAAGGTAAGAGTTTTGGTTGGATTCTATTGGTTGTAACATCAATGCCTTAAAATTTCATTCTCAATATGGAATTGTATGTATAGTTCATGATCTGGTTGATTTTTTTTAAAAAATATTGTTGGTTCTTCTGAGATAATAGAACCAGATTACTCTTTCTATCTAGTAATGGTAAATCCATGTAGTTGAGGATGGACTAACGCATAAGAGGGTGCATCCAATTACTCTTCAGTTGGATATCCTAACCAATGGTGTATTTTATACTTTTATTCCTTACTTTCTTGTAAAATTGGTGGAGTATGCGGATGTCTTCTCTAATGATGTTCCTATTTTAACTCCCCATTGAGAGATAGACTTATGAATGGATCTACGACATAGTAAAAAATAATATTTACACCATCATATAGGATTATACTTGTAGAACATCATGAGTTGAGGTTGTTGAAAGAGGACTTGTAAAGGAAGGGCATAGTGAGACTCATTGTTTCATCATGTGAATCCCCATGTGGACTTCGTTGATAACACCCAAGTGTACTAGGAATTCTATAAAGATAATGTGGGACACTTGAGGATGGTCCAAGACAGACATTGAGGGCACCATCTATATATGAATATCTTTATGTTCCATTCATGGATTCGAGATGTCTTTTCATATGTATATGAAACATGTAATCTCATTGAATAGAGTTACAATGGATTCAGAAATGGTTGAGGAGGTGTTTTCTATGTGATCCCATCATGATGTTTCCATAAGAGTGTGTCAAGTTCTTGGTGTTCTATGATGCTTTAGGAACCAGGATTTCATGGGTCCTGATGCAGAGTCAAGTAGTAATTTTTTATAGTTCACTATAGTGGAGAACATAGTAGTAGAATAACTTGAACCATGACCTTGAGCTAGCAGTGATAGTATTATAAATAAATATGTGGTTACACTACATGATGGGAGAGTGGATTATTGTATACTTACACTATAATAGTCTCGTGTATAAATTTTCCCAAAAGTATTTGAACATGTGAAATATATTATGGATTTATTTCCTCTAATTCAATGCCTTGGATAATGCTTATACTTTGGGGAATGAAAATGTGGTGGAAGATGCTCTCAGGGGTTGACCTAGTATATAGTTGACGAACAATGCAGTAGAGATGTTATCCTCATTGTAGGAATACTATGTAGATGGAATTAGATGATCATATATCCTGTTTATGGTTGTCACCCCACAAAATAAATGGTGAGTCAGGGAGGCACAACATAGGGATACTGGCTATGGGGATAACCGTGCTCAAAGATGCATAGGGCATGTAACTTATGGATATTCAAAAGCTGGGGATAAAATATTACATTTTTGAGGGAGCCCAATGATACCAGTGGTTTTTAAGATATTTTTATGAGGTAGTTTCATGAAACCCCCTTTGGTGGTACATCTAGTTATGTAAATGATCTACCAGGACCTCTGATGTCAGTTTTGGTAGCCAAGGAGAATGATGGAAGTTGAAGAGTTTGTGTATTGACGCCTTACATGTTGACAAGTGAAATATGGTCATCAGGTTCTAATGGGTTTACCTCAACCCCTTTAGGTTCCATAATAGAAGTGGAGTTGTATAACAGTGGACATCATAACCTGTTCACCACATACATCCAGGGTACATGATGCCATCTAGTTGATTGTTTACTGAATCAACATGTCGGCCCACATTATAAAAATCAAAGATTTGTGTTATGTAGAGAGCATGGACAACCTCAATGTGAAAGAGATATTTCAACTCAATGGATTTATATCAGTGACTTAATATGTTTGTGATGTATTCTTTACATCCTTGTTGTGGAAGTAATTTTAGAAGGCCTTTGGGACATATTTATTATTGAGCCCATGTTTTTAACCCTCATGGATAACTCTAGAATGAGTAGACCAATAAGACTCTAGATAACATTCTATGGGATGACTTTTTTTTTCCACATTTGGGAAGATTTTATACTTCTGGTGGAGTTTGCGTATAATAGGAGCTACCCCTCCATTATCAACATGGAACCATCCAATTTTTGGTAAGTGAGGCCCTACATGTCACCACATTGATGGACTTACCTAGGAGAGTTGATACTCATGGGAACATTGTTAGTTTAGTTGAAAAATGAGAAGTTAAAGATCATATTGAAGCGGATGAAGAGTACACAAATCCAGTAGATGTTTTATTATGATAGGAGATGGATGCCTTTGGGTTTTGTGGAGTGAGACCATGTCTTCCATTGTGTATCACTTCGACATGGGTTGCAGTAAATTTTCCATGGAGGAAAGTTATATATAAAGCTCATCGTAACGTTATAGAAACTAGGAATTCTTGGTGAGGTGGTATACCACCTAGATCTACCACCATAGTTTCATCAGGTACAATACATCTTCCACGTGTTGAAAGTGAGGAGGTGAAGCAGTGACACATCACATGTAATCAACTAGAGTGAGGTGGAAACTGAAAGTGGACCATTTTTTGTGTCTAACATGTGAATATAAATGATATACAAGAGGTGATCCTTCAAGTGTAGTTGATTTATCATGTGGGCATTCAGAGTCTATAAGTGAATCTCTATGAGAGCACCTGGAAGCAGGAGGCTCTAATTCGTGCTCTGTACCCTCAATTATACAAGTAGCCCTCTGTTTAGGATTTCAAAGACATTATTCCCTATGGTGGGGAGAATGAAATGGATTTTATTTTCCCAAATATCTTTTTATAAATTATTATTTAAAATTATAAGGCCACGAATTGAGATAGTGTGTGATTCTAAGGCATGGTGTCCCTGAAACAATTTGTTTAAAAATGTTAGGATTTTAATAGCATGCATACTTGAATTTTCCAAAAAAGTGATATAACATTTATGTGGTTTCCAACATTATAAATATAAAGTAATGGTTGAACATATAACATTGGATTTATACAAAGAATTACCAAACCTTATTGGTCTTGGGTCATCTTTAGAGAAACCCATCAGGGACATAACAATAAATAAAATAAATAATTTATTTATTTTTTAAATCCTATGAACTCATAAACTATAATTCAGATTAGAAATCATAGATCCCCATTGAGTTCATAAGTGGGTAGTACTCATTAGGTGATATCTAACATCGGTGGGCATGGTCTAGTTGTGAAATATTGTTTTTGATCATAAATTTCATTAAAATATTTTAATAAAAATATTTTATCCTTGTCGCATCAACACATTTTCTTTTAATAAATTTTTTTATAAAAAACAGGTTTATCACAATTACCTTGAAATTAATCTGAGGCAATTAGATGAAGCTATATTTATGAATGGTGGTGCAGCGTGGATCAAAAATAAAAAAAAACCTTTGATTCGATGGGCCATTTCCCAGGGAACTGAAAAAACGATTGTTACTCCATAGCAATTTAACTGAATTGATGTAGGGTGTTTTTTTATTATCCATTTATTGTTCATTGATTCAATGACAGAGACAGACCAACCAAAGAATGGTTCAATCCACAGACCATTCATTATTATCTGATGGGATATGATTTTAGGTTTTTATTGAGGATTTTGATTTCATATTCTTTTTTGACCATTCATATGGAATGGACCAATGTCGGAAGGGACAATGGTAAAGGTTCAATCAATGTGTTGTTCCATGTGAATTTTTTCCATGATTATCTTTGTGTTATTTGGGTTCTTTGTGTTCTTCTTGTTCTTCATGGTTTTTGAATAGATGATCATTGCACCTCTACTTTATATCAGAATGATATGAAATTGAAAATACAATGTTAGGATGTCCTACCGAAGCTACAACAATGATGTCCACATATGTAACAAAGTGAGTCAGGATATATCATCATTCGAGATAATATCATCAAGATGATTATTGACGTTGATCCAATCCTAGTGAGATAAAGAATGTTACCCAAGTATCACAGATGTGCCTCCGCTTTGAAAAATAGAGAACTAGAGGAGACCCAAAAGCCTGTTGAAGGGGGTACTAGTGCCGACAACCAATGAAAGAAGTGGAACGTAGTGGTGGATGCGTCCATGAGGTTCCATGTAGTTTAATAATCCATATGAAATGGTCTTGTCCATGTTTTTTGGATCCTACAATGGAATAGGCCATAGAGAACATAGACACAATAGTGTTCCATGTTGAACGCAGAGGCTCTTTGTTATCCAGAGGACGCACGCGGTCAACGTGGCCACATACTACATGAAGTCTGAGCAATTTGTAGGGGTCGAATCATTAGGTCTATGAAACTCTAGTAGTCATGTGGTATGGGTACATCAACCCATAAATATACGACCCATCAGACCAGTCACATTGGGTCAGACAAGCTCTGGTTGGCCTGGTTTGGCCCTGACCAGATAATAGAAAGACCCTTTTTAAGTAAGACTGCCATAATATTAAAACAGAGTGTCAATTAGATGAACCGTATATGGTGTTGGCTCCCTTACAATGGGTATGTCCTTTTGAGATGTCTTAGTGATATTTTAGTTGGACCAAAAGAGATTGGGAGTGTTATAATTGTATTTTACTATGATGCTTTGATGTGTCTTCCAGTTACCATATGAGAGGAAGATAGAAGAGGTTGATAAATTATCATTGGTATTTTACAATAGGGGGTAGATGCATAATCCCATTCCCATCATAGAGTATTCCATTTGTGCTAATGTGAGTTTTCTCAGACAGACTTTGACTTGACTCAACAGGTTAGAGCATGTATCGTATAGAGAGTACTGGTTGATCATCACTTCTCTTTGTGTTACTGTAGATAGGTTTTGTAGAGCTAGTGTAACCAATATTTAGGTAGGAAATATTCCCCTATATAGGATGATGAATATAGTAGGACCAGGAGTCCCCTAAATTATCCATGGGAATGGTGGACCCTATATCTATGTATCGAGATCAGATTCATTTTGTTCTATGTGTCTAGACCTTATGAGTATACCTTTGGCCTTTTCCAGTTGGTGATTTTTGGCTGTGATGTATCATGAATATGTGACTTAGGGAGACTATATGACTCGTGGAAACTATGTGACTTATCGAGACCATGTGTCTCTATAGATAATTTTTGTAGAACTGTTCTATGTTCTTCTATCATATTTCTCAAGGAGAGAGATATCTTTGGAGAAGTGTGATACAAGCGGAACCATGTTTCTAGAAGTGGATGATACTTCTAGGATTGTAATACATAATGAGTATTCATAAATTTGATTAATATACATTTTTAGAGACATACCTATGTTTAGATGACTATATCATAATAGTTTTGTTTCCTTAGTTGTATTTACCTTCTATTTCACGGTGTCCTATTTAGTATAGTTATACTAAACACATCACATTCTTTTCCCACTAGTGTCATGTCTTCTACAGAAAATAAAAACTTCATAGAGTTATATGTGGTCCAGGACTAGGTGGTCCATGGAGAGACCATATAGTCGACGTAGGCCCTTTTGGATTCAGATTTCTTACTAGTACATTTCCCTTCATGTAGGATTTTATATGGATGAGTTTTGGGATCTAGTATATTCATAATTTCTGACTCTCTGTTTTGGTGGGCTTGTATTTCATCCCATTTATACATTACTAAACATTAAATTCTAATCATATAATATGGTTCTTAGCTTATTTTATAAATGAATTTTTTACTGAATTTTGTTTACACTTCATCATTTTGGATATGGAGATGTGTTCATGTGTGTATGCACTTAATAAAGTGCCTCCAATTTATCGGATATACCTATTCGGTGCTAGTCACCATCCATTGTCCTATTAGAGGTGAGTATGGTGTATTCATGGAACCATCCCATCCAAAATGTGTCATTACATTGGTAACCATTGATGGTGAAATTTTTTAGGGAATCATAATAAGCAACATGAAATGTTAAAATGAATTGTTTATATGTTTTAGTTTTATAAATCATTTTTATAGATGATATATACCCAAGTCGGGTCATTGATTTGAGATAGAAAATTCTTCTCTCTTAAGGGATATACATTTGTGTATTACATAATCAAACATGTGGATAAAGGCCCCATGCTGTGATGGTTTCCCTATTTTCATTGTAATGGTAAATACAACATCATGTTTAATAAATATCGATAATTTTATTGAATGATTTTTTTAATTATGTGAAACTTATATCATCATTTTATAATACATTTTACACTGTAGTGAATCATTCACTATGATGTGGTGAGGTCACCCATTTTTTTATTATAACATTATCCATTCTATTTGTTTGATCTATTATCCTAAGTCTTCATTATATAGTTAATATCCTCATGTATTAGAATTGATACTTATTCTTTCTACATGTTGATCTAAAACCATTTATCATCCTCTTTCTTATAAGATTATGGCGGGGGATATAAAATTGGTTTTATTTTGATTCAGGGTATAGGTATATATCGATATTCATCTATTAATGATTTTGATGGGCTACATATGGATGAAATATATGATTTATATTAATTCTCCTCATATCCTTATGGGGTGATTGTTGAATCATAGTTTAAGGTAGGAGATAAAAAAACATTCTTTTCTTATTTTGGTTTTAAATATATAATTATCATCCATTAGTTATCAATGGTTAATTAGTTAGAATTATAATAATAAATATAATTAAATATATTAAGGAATTTAAAATGGGAAAGATATTTTATTGTGTTTTGTATGTTTTTTTTGTTTTTCTTGTATTGTTTCCTATATTGATTATCATGTTATTGTGATACCTCGATATTGTTGTTGTTGATGTGTTTTTAATATACAGAATTGCTTATATCTATATGATGTAAATGAATGTGTTGGTGGGAATATAAAATAATTTTTTGATATTTATTGTTTATGAATGGATCATTAATGTTTTTGATAATGTATAATTGATTTTTTTCATTTTAATTATTTCATATTTATTATTATTATTATGGTTATAGTTGTATTAGTAAATTTTATATGTTGTTTTATAAAATGGGGGGATGATAAATGTTCATTATGGTAGTTTCATGATGTTTTGAATGTGGAATAAAGTGGATGATTAAGTAGAATTATGGATCCTATAATAGGATTCTATGGCTACTAATACATGTATGTGATGTGGTTGAAGTGTGGTTTAGTCATATTTTTCAAGGAGAATGGATTTATGTTGAAATCCAGGAAATTGATAATGGGTATGGGTTTTTGTAATATTGATATTCATAAAACATTGTATAAGTAAATGAATTAATGATTATTTTATATAGTAATTAGTTTTTATTTTATAATAATGTGATGGAATTAATAATTAATCTTGTAATTGAATTTTTTTTATTGAAATATTTGTCCATATGAATAGTTTTATTGGAATATAATAGATGTAGATTTTTTATTAATTTTAATTATGAATAATATAGATCTAATTAATATGATATTAATTATTATAATGTGTTTTTTAAATGAATAATATAGTACTGTTTATGACTTATAAATTTGTATTTATGTTTTCCTGTGAAATGTTATGGATAGAGGTTATATATATATATACATGGCTATAAAATCCCACTAGCAAACTCTCTCTTACATAGATTGCATGTGATATGATGTATTGAGGTTATAGTATTAGGTGATGTGGTTATGATCTATGTTAATCGGGGAGTTTTATATGGGAGGATAATTTGATGATGGTGTTGTACATAACATTTAAATTTTTCATTATGTAATTGTATAATGATATGTGTTCTGATATTACTTATGGTTTTGAATTTATAGGTATGATATGTGGTTATATGTATGTGGATGGGATGGGGGAACCATGATATATGTTATCTAAATGTGATGATGACTAGTTATGTGTAGGTGTCAATAAAAATTACCATATTGGGTGTGTATATATATTGATATTATCTTATTAAATTTGGATATATTTTTTATTGTGAATATAATAGAGATAATGGGGAATTAGTTGACATAATCAAGAAACAATTTAATTCTATTATTTATTATTTAAGGCATTCATATGAATCATGTACATTTTCATAATAGGTTCTATGGAGGATTATACAAGCTTTACCTGTATACACACTCATATATATTATATTAATTTTTTTTAGATTTATAGGTAGGTATTTGTGATTAGGTTGCACATTGGTATATTGTGATGTTTTGTTCACCCGTGTTCATGTAGTTTATTCCAAAAGTTTTTCTTATTTTTTAAATTTATGTGGAGACTCCATTTTATAAATGTATTACATGAATTTTGGGATTGATTTTATTTTATAGTATATATATTTTTTTTGTGGATTCTATATTATTTTTATATGAATGCATAAGGTAAATGACTCCAATATCTGTATTTCATTACTAAGTTTGAAGTCTCAAGCACATGAATATTATAGGTGAGCTAGATTGGCCAAATTTCTAACATATATGACTAGGTTTCATTTTAGTAGGAACAAGTCTTGAAAGACTGGTATCGGTTAGATGATTAAGAATTGGGATGAATATTATGGATAATCTCTTTTGGGGCCTAGATTGGGTTGTTAGGTAAATAGTATTAATAAAAATAAACATGTGACGTATATAAGGGAGACCGGCTATGAAATTGGTGATTATATAACCTCTGTGATCTAGTGCAGGGATAATATTCTTACTGAGCATACTGAGTAATATAATATATAATGCATGAGATGCATAAAGTTGGAGTACATAAAATATGAAGTCAATAACTTGGTTTTATTTGGGGAAATATGATAACAAAAAAATTATTTTAATTTAAATATTGAAAGGGAATTTAAAATTATAATTCAGAGGAGTTTTGTTTTTTATTGAGATAGATGATAAAAGTTATTTGTATATTGATTAGGTGGGGGAGGTATAATAGTATTCTTGGATCGACTATATGTGGCATAACATAAAAATGATTATTTATTGAGAAATATTTTGTATGATTTTTTGTGTCAGACTATGGTGAGGTGTGTGGGTTCAATATCTGATTACAGGAGAAGTAGATTGAAATGGTAGTCGAGTTTCACAATTAATATGAATAATGAATATTAATTGTATTAAAGTACATTCGATGTTGTCTTATTATGAGAAGACATTATTTAGAGGTGGATCTTGTTTCATAATGGCCATGATGTATTTATGTTATCATAAGAGATGTTTTGTAGTTACTTTCAAGATGATTTTCTTTTAATATAATGTATATGAGATAGAAGTAGAATAATATTTTCTTAAATATATGTATTTAATTGTGTAATTATTTTATAATCTGGAATAAGGATCTTGTACATTTTAAATCTTACATTCTTCTTTATGATGGGGTAGAATATGTGGTTACACAAAGGTGTTTCATCTTGAGATTGAGATACAGTTTACTCCAGAAACATTATCAATTGAATATGATCTTCTAGTAAATTACATAGTAATAATGATGATTTTAATGTGCACCCAATCATCATGATATGGAGGTTATTAAGGTTTTCAAAAGAGTAAAAATGTGGAATACAATAAGGTTCTGATTTTATAAGAGTATCTCTCATCTCAATTCCATTTTCTCGAGAGAAGGTAATTCTCAAACATATACTAGTAGTTCTAGCATACATTATTTTAATAAAGGGATATATGAAATAAAAAAATTATTTATATCGTCTAATTGAAATCAATATTGAGGTGGTTTTATGATTCAAATTATTCCTATATTTCCAAACCCTCAAAGGTCTTATCATTAGCTATTACAAAGAAATATGAGTATTTTTTTGCTA
Source organism: Viscum album (assembly GCA_963277665.1). Classification (NCBI taxonomy): domain Eukaryota; kingdom Viridiplantae; phylum Streptophyta; class Magnoliopsida; order Santalales; family Viscaceae; genus Viscum; species Viscum album. The sequence goes on along the minus strand of OY728161.1, from coordinate 1,731,466,428 downwards.
ATAAGAGGTAATGAAATGATTGGGAATCCCTATATATTTCCCAATTAAATGTAAAAATGGTCCGAGTGAGGTCATATTTATAGCCTCTATTGAGGTATTTTATGTCACTGAGTGGGTTGTGGACAGATGCATGCAATGGAGTTTCCAGTATTGGGTGTAGCAATAATAAATTGTGGTATCTTCTACCAAGTTATATGACTTATTTGATTCATGGTCATTTTTACCCATTGTAGTAACATCATTTTTTATAGTTTTTTACTCAATTTGAATAAACTTTTTGTTTATTTATTATTAACTTCAAAATTTATTGGTCAGACTAATTGTACTGAGGTGTACTAGGAAAGGAAAATGATGAAAATTTATCATCAATTGTGTGCATGTATCGACTATCATCTCCACGAAGATGGTTAATTCGTTTTGTATCACATAGTAACTTGGATAGTCATAAAGATGTAAAAAATTTGTTTATATTACATGTACGTAGTAATTAAGATTATATAAATGTAATATTTAAACTAACTTCTTACCCTTCCATTGATTAGAAACTGATAACATCAGTTGTGCATACATGTAGACTAACACCTCCATGAAGCGATGCGATTCATTTTTCTATTACTAACAATGATATATAATTATTAAATTTTATATAATGAATAAAAATTAAATGCATGGATATATTAAAAAAATATTGTAAACCCTATTCCATAACACCGTCTACCATATTCAATATACAAAAGTAAATTTAGTGAATTTTGTTGAACAAACCAAAGTGGTCGATGTAAGTATGATATTTTCAATGAATGAATGTAAAATGATTATAAAATGATATTAAAAATGGATCATAGAGGAAAATTCTGATTAAAAAATTATTTGAAAATTTTAAATTGATTATCCATGATGATATAATGCATCCATCAAAATAGTAATCCGAGGTAGTGTTTTTTATCTAAAGTCCACTCTAATGAAGAAAATTTTATATTATAAATCTAATTTATTTTATATAAATATGAACTACCCCATTTACTTATTATATAATTAATTAAACATTATACATGGTATTTATAGTTTTAATTTAGTAATTATTTCTCTTTTAAGGGGTTTGGATTCATAATTTATTAATTTAATAAAGGATTATTTTTTAATATCACTATTATTCAAGATTATTCATATGTAAATATAAATTAGATGAATTATATTATCACTAAAGAATTAAACCCCATATATTTTAACCTTATATAGTAATTTTTTCTGTTTTCATATATTTTCATCTCTTCCCACCCTTTTGTATTAAAATAATTTATGGATATTTTTACATATAAACAAACATTATTTCCTTTTTTATATCTTTAATATTTAGATTCAAAATAAATAGACTAAAAAAATTTCATATATGTTTTTATAAACATTTAAATGATTTAAAAAAGAAATTTTCTACTATATTTATCTATCTTTATAATGGATTAATGTAAATATTTTTAATGTTTTCTTAACATGGTTTATTTTAAATTATTCTCTAAATGTGTCGAAGTAATATTATTTTTAATGTATATTGAATTAAGTTATTTTAAAACTACCATGAATAATATTTTTTTACATTTCCTAAAAATGTCAAGGGATTTTAAAACAAAATCATTTTTCCATTATTGTTTGAATTTTTATTTTTTAGTTTTATAAATGAGTTCTTTCGTTAAATGAGGAAAATAAATTTTTAAATCATTTAAAAATTAATTTTTATAAACATGTAAATAATCATTAATTATATTTATTTTTAATGTTTCATGTCAATGTTCATCAAAAATTTAAAAAAGATGTTTCCATTATTTCAAAATGTTATTTATAATGAATTAACTATATTCAATCATTGTTTACTAATTAATATATTATACCTTATGTTATGATCATTCACATTCTTGTGGTCATATTATCTGTCAATATCCATTAAAAATGTTATATTATTATTGTTCGTGTCTATATATTCAGTACCATCGATGTATTCCATATTTTGTATACTATATTGACATTTTCATAAACCTATACTATTTAAATATATAGTTTAAATTGAAATAATCTTGTTATGAAATCTATTTCATTTACATGGAATTGTTTTATCTTCCATAATCATCATTTAATAGAAAACGTCATTCACTGATATGGTATATTTATTATTTATGTTATTTTTGACTCTATATATGTCGAATTACTTAGAAAAATAAAATTAACAAGTGGGTCCGGGTTATAGATATCCCCTTAAAATACCATCAGCTCTAATAAAAGAATTAGTTAGCCAAATTTGTTTTCAATTTTTTGTATACCCACCAATTCTAGGATTTTTTTTTCAAAAATTCACTAATAGTAAGGTTCAATACATCCTAGAATTATTCCTTGATGTAATGCTCATGGAATCAAATAACTTTCATTTACATTATTAAGATCTATTTTATTACTATCTATGTGATTTTAATATAGATATTTAATAAGGATACATTTTGAATATCATGTTATTTATTAAATGGAATAGGTATTGTTTATCAAATATATTATTTTATTAATTTTGTATATACTCATGATAAATTTTAATATTTAAATTCTTATACTTTTCATCTAATATTGCCCTTAAGTATGTTTTCCTTTCCTCGATATATGAATCTGGGATATTTGAATGATGTTCAAGGATGCAAGAATTTATTATTCTATTACTTATATTCTATCATAATTGAGAAATCAATCATATATCTATTCTCCCATGAAATAAAAACAGATCGTTCCTTTTTTTTGTTATCCATTGTATCTTATTTCATTGACTCTATGTGATTGGATTCATACGAAAAATAGTAGGTCAAAATGAATGATTATTAATACCATTTGGAACTAGATATCCGAAAAAATATATAGCATGAAAATTAATATAAAATCTTACAGTGTTTTGAAACATGTTATCGAATTTTATGTTATAGATCAAAAATTTGGATTTCATGAGAAAATTATGTTTTTTAATTATTTTGAAACGGTTCTTAGAGGAATAAAGGGAAATAATATGAACACTCTTAATAAATATATGTATTTTCTTTATGATAATGTCAATACAACATATGTCCGAGATTAAAAGATCATTTCCATAGTAGATCAACAGAAATTGGTTTTGACAAATTAAATTACCTATAATTGGAAACAAATTTATACACATCATGATGCAACAATATTGGATTTATTTATGAGACCTATGCCTCCATCATGTAATATTACTATTAATCTATTATTAGTTAATATATGGGCAATGTTCTTTGAAATTTTATTTTTATAATTGGGATGTAATGAATTGGAAAATGTTATACAAAAATTATTTTATTTAGAGGAAGATTAAAATGAAATTTTGTAATTTGTAACAGAATAAAAATGAATATATTAAATTATATTGTATGGAATGTGAAACATTTAACATGATATTGTCTAAGATATATTCTCCAAGACTGTAATATGATAATAATAGAGAGAATGTTTCTACATCGTAACGATAAAGGTAGATGAATGTGATTATGAATATTAATATAGTTTCAAAGGATTAATTAACAATGTTACAAACAACATATGAAATATAGAAACAAATACTAACCATTATAATTATATTCATATTTTGAAATTTTTAAAGAAAATAGTCTCCCAAACATTTTCGTCATGTCATGTTACAATATAATTTTCTACAAAGGAAAATATTTAATTTTATAGGTCTAATATAGTAAAGGTAAATCATGAAAATAATATATACGTTGATAACCAAGGAAAAATAAATGTTTCAATTAATTATAAATAAAAAATTGGATTTAATTTTTTTTATAATTTTGTATGAAAAATCTAGGTAAATTCTAAATGTTAATTGGGTATTCTTATATGTTTGTAGTTAATGTCAATATAGATCATTAAATAAAGATAAATTGAAAAAACATACCTATATAGTGAATCAACATCAAAAAGATTTTTCATTAATTAAAACAATTGCTTATGTGTTATGTAAACATACCACAAAAGAGATGATGGTGGAGGTGAAGCATACAAAATTACTATAGCTAAATTTGAATTTCTTAAATATTAGTTGGTAGGTACACTAACTAAATACTAAATGTTATGAAATGATTTATTTTATTCAAGATCATCCCAAAATTTTATAAATTTTATGATTTTTAAGAACAATAAATCTATCCCTATAAACAAAATAATGCATTTTAAAAGCATGGCTCATTGTTGAAATCTTATTAGAATAAGGATGCATTAATTTGTATCCATTTTGATGCATGAACATACCCTATTATAAAACAATTATATTAATCAAATGGTTGAATTTTATATAATCTTCATATGGATTTAATTAAGAATTATAATGTGATAATTTATTTTTTAGAGAATGTAATAATGATTTATGAGGGAGAAATGGACACCATTTTCATCATTGGGGAGACTACATAATCTAAATAATTCCATGTTTCACATCTAGTTGTTCACTATAACGAAATTTTATGAGAATAATTAAAAATTCAACATTTGGATAGGAAATATATTAATATAATAGATCATATACCTATTATACATGAAGATAATGATGTTATTTCTAAAGGGATGTGAGGAAATCCACATCATCATGAAGTACATTTATTAATTGATCTAACAACAGGAAAAAACTAATATATAAGAATCCCGATAAAATGGAAAAAATAGAATTAATGGAACTAAATAAAATAATAATAATTTTCCAATAATGGAATCATTAACCCTTTTGTTTCACCATTGGGATATACTAATCTATGTTAATGTATACAGAAGAATCTATGAGATTTTGAATTTATTACATATAAATAAATTAAATTACTATAAATAAAAATTATCATATACCTCACATTGATGAAATTTTTGATGAAATTATAGTATCTCAATAATTTTTAATGGTTGATCATAATTTATGGTAACATAAATTGCATTTTAGATATGATGATTATATTAATATGAAATTTCACACAATGAATGATCATTTTTAGGTTATAATTGGATAATTGGATTGACTAATGAACTCATTGTTTCTCTATATCCAATGAATATACTATTCAAATGATTAAACAAATAATTTCATTATAGTATTTGTATATTATATATTTATATAATAAAAAATATATGAAGAGTGTATAATCGCATTTATAATCATTCTAGATAATCTTTGATGGATGGAATTTTTCTGGGAAATTTAGAATATATGAACTCATGATTTAAGCTGTTTCCTAACATGGAAATATTGTCTCTTAATGTGGAATATAAGTTAATAATTTATGGAAAAAAGAAGATAAATGATGGCCTCTAATAGAGAACATTCCTTAGATACATAGATTCTTAAGATTAAAAGGTTATTAATGGTTTTTTTTTCAAAAACATAATCAATAAGATTAAAAATTAACTAATGTTTCACATATAGTGGGTAGTTTCATTTAGCTAGAAGAATTTAATTATTGTTTTAAAGGATTAAATAGGATATGTATCAAAGAAATGATATTGAAATTTCCCTTAAGAATGTATTTTTTATATATAGTGATGAGTCAATGAAAAGACCAAGATTCATCTAGATATAGAATGATAGTGTTATTTCTTATGCATAAATATAGATAAAGATTCATGTAAAAAATTATTTATCCCATTATCTCTTGTGAAATTAGTAAATATTTTTCTGGAAGATATCCAGTAATTATCTATATGGTGAATTATGTGAAATATATAATTATAGAAATGGTAAAAATAAATTTTTTTCACAAAATCAGCTCAATATGTGGCATTGGAGAGGGCTCAAGCTACCTGAAATTTTGATTTATCAATACAGTACCAAGAAGAGAGGCTAAATAAGGATGATGATGCATTGAGTGAGAAATATTATTATGTTCCTAATAAAATAATGACAAACAAATACCTTATATTAATTTATTTAGTATATTTGTATATGGGAATCACTAGATATGGGTATGAATCACTCTATTCACTAAGGAAAAATCACGATTTAGCAGAGGTTTTTTTGGTTTCGCAGCGGTTTAAACCGCCGCTAAATAGATTGGCAGCAGTTTTGAAAAACTGCCATGAAATCATGCGTCGGGAAACTATTCACGGTGGTTTTTAAAACCTTCAATGAACGTTCCGCGTTGGTTTTTTTTTGCGGCGGTTTAAACTGCATCTAAATGATTTAGTGGCGGTTTTTTAATTTTTTTAATTTATTTTTTGATTTTTTTTAAATATTTTTTCTAATTTTTAATATTTTTTAATATTTTTTATTTGTTTTTATTTTTTTATTTGTATTTATTTTATTTGTTTCGTATTACTTTATTTACTTTATTTATCCATGCATGCTCATCCCATGCCCATGCCCATGCCCATGCCCATGCCCATGCACATGCCCATGCAATATAAAGAAATACTGTGTTTGGTGAGATTTTAACACCAAACCTCTTGCATATTTTCCAAAGATTTTACCACTCCAGCAAGCTCGTCATGTGGTTAATAAATAGAATTTAATATACTTATATATATTAATTGAAAAAACAAATACTACATAAATAATAGATATAAACTCAATAATAATAAATAAATAATAATAAATAATAAATAATAAATAAATATAAATAATAAATAAATATAAATAATAAATAATAAATAAAAAATAAAAAATAAAAAATAAATATAAATAATAAATAATAAATAAATTTAAATAATAAGTAAATATAAATAATTAATAAATATAAATAATAAATAATAAATAATAAATAATAAATAATAAATAATAAATAATAAATAATAGATAATAAATAATAAATAATAAATAATAAATAAATAAATAATAAATAAATATAAATAATAAATAATAAATAATAAATAATAAATAAATATAAATAATAAATAATAAATAATAGATAATAGATAATAAATAATAAATATATAAATAATAAATAATAAATAACAAATAATAACTAATAAATAAATATAAATAATAACTAATAAATAAATATAAATAATAAATAATAAGTAAATATAAATAATAAAAAATAAATAAACATAAATAATAAATAAATATAAATAATATATAATATATAACATATAAATATAAATAATAAATACTAAATAATAAATAAATATAAATAATAAATAATAAATAAATATAAATAATAAATATTAAGTAAATATAAATAATAAAAAATAAAAAATAAAAAATAAATAAATTTAAATAATAAATAGTAAATAATAAACAATAAATAATAAATAATAAATAATAAATAAATAAATATAATAAATAAATATAATAAATAAATATAAATAATAAATATAAATAATAAATAATAAATAATAAATACATATAAAAAATAAATATTTAATAAATATAAATAATTAACAAATATAAATAATTAATAAATATAAATAATAATTAATAAATATAAATAATAAATAATAAATATAATAATAAATATAAATAATAAATAATAAATAATAAATATATATATATAATAAATAATAAATAATAAATAAATATAAATTATAAATAAATATAAATAATAAATAAATAATAAATAATAAATAATAAAGGTAACACATGAAAAAGTATGAAAAAACGTGGTACAGGATGAAAAATCCTGAAAACGCATGAAAACGTATGGAGAAGCATATGAAAAATGAGGCATTCGAAAGACTAAGAACGCATGAAAACTAATGACACCTCTGGAAATCCCCTTAATAATTCAATATAATAATCATAATAACCCACAAAAAAACTATTGATAAAGATAACAAGTCATGGAAACCCAAATAAACAGCAATAAATGGAGCAACTGTTAAAACCCGTCAAAACGGTCATATAGAGACAAAAAAAATTGGACTCACATTAACAGAGATAACTTATGATACGAGAGTCCATTTTAGATCCACGACCTGTCAAATCAAAGATCCTGAAATGATCTTCGACCGGATAGGTGAAAGAGTCCGAATGGACAAGCGGATCAGAAGTTAGGACCATTTAAAAAAAAGATGACAGGGAACGGGTGCTAGAAACGAGGCATCGAAAAACATAACAAACCCGATACCCACTAAAAAGGACATAACATATGATCTATGAGTGTATGTGGGTGTCGCTACTAGTCAAACTGAAGCTCATGGAATAAGCTGTGATCTAGCAGGTGGAGGTGTCCGAACTCACACATGGATCGAAAGTTAGATCCGTTTGAAGACAAGTTTGATGGGACACCGGTGAAAAAAACGGTGTTTCTAAGGCCTTCATATGGGTTTTTAGGCTCAAAAAACACAACTAAAGCTTGATTGTGTCAATTCGGTGTGTAGCTCTCTTCGCTGGCTTCGATTTGATATGTGGTAGAGCCCAAACGGACCCCCGGACCGAAAGTTATGGCCGTTTAAAGTTGGAATTTTTTTTAAACATTCTTATAACTATAATATCTTCTACACCTTCGACCATATCATGGTTTTGATTATATGTGCCTCTAGATCTCTTCATGTGCTTCGATTTGACTGGTCGTGGCGCTCCATCGGACGCCCGAATCAAAAGTTAGGGTCGTTTTAGTGATTTCGGGGTTTCTCGTGTTTTTTTATTTTTTCCTTTCATTTTGTGGCGGTTTTACCGAAACCACCGCTATTTCGCGGAAACTTTTTAAAAAACGACCGCTAATCCTCGAAAAAAATTTAAAAAAATTAAAAAATAAAAAAATTTATGGCATTTAGCAGCAGATTTTTCACGGCCGTTTAAAAACTGCCGCGAAACGGTGGCTCGAAACGCGTTTAGCGGCGATTTTTCAAACCTCCGTGATAAAGCCACTTCTAAAGGGCCGTTTTCTTGTATTGATTACAAATTAATGGAAATATATCATTAATATATTATAATAAAATGTCATAAATTAATTAAAAGGGGTTACAATAAAATAAAAATTTATAGAATGAAGGTAATAAATGAGATAATGCATATGATGATGGTGCAATGAAATTTAGAATGATTGTATATGTTAAATCAATACCTATGCTGAATATGGAATTACATAATAATGTAAGTATCTTGAAGATCCCTAGAAGTACTAAAATTTATGAGGTTTAGGTGGTCATTTTTTGTGGGATAATATAAAATAGAACTTTTTTACTACATATCAAGAGTTATTTTTTTCCTCAATTAATGTTCGAGGGATAGACTCTTATATTATTCATATATCCTCTAACTATTCCTATATGAAAATGAGAAGATAATAATTTAGGAATTTTAATGAGATTTCAATGTTTTCCCAAATGAAATGGCATGATATGGAATATTATTGACCACCATACAATGTTTTCACTTTTCCATTCTATAATGGATTATTCATCACATAAAATCCAAAAAAATATATATCAATGAGGTTATGATTTTTTATGGATAACCTTTGTGTGTTGTATCAGATCATAACCCAAAATTCAGATCAAAATTTTGAAAAATTCTTCAAAATGCTCTTATGATCAAGATAGACTTTGGATGTCATTATCATCCTTATATATAAGGATATATCTAAAGTATTATTCAAAAATTAAAATACAATCTAATTTAATTCTCACCTGACTTTATTTGAATGTTGGATCAATATTTACTGTTTTAGTATTTTTTTATAATAATAGAGTCCATTATGGTTTTTTAATGTCACTATTTGTAGTTATTAATGTCATAATATTTAATGCATGAATTTTTTTTGGATGTTTTTTCTAAAAATATGACATAATTCGTAGAATTTTTTGAGGATGGATTGATAACTTTTAGATCTATTTATAATAATATCATGTAATATCATTACAGAAAAATGTTTTATTACAATAATCAATGGAAGAATTGTTATTCCAATTTTTGAATCATGATCTCATGAGAGTATCTCCTTGGAATGGAATAATATGTCTTTTAATTAATGTGAAATCATTTTCTAATTACGTCTGGCCATTTGTGATTTTGGTAATAATTGAAGATATGACTTTCTGTTTTGAAATACCAGCAAGTCCCTGTAATTTACATGATGTGTTTCATATATCATTATGGATAAAGTATATTCCAAAATGAATTAATTAAATATCTTTTGAGGAAATTTAATTTGAGACAAATTTTTATTATTTTGGATAAGAAACCAATATTCATGACAAAAAGTCCATGCATTTTTGAATCAATTGACTTAGGTGGTAAAAGTACTTTTTTGAAATTATAAGATATAAGTGGTAATGTCGGAACATAAATAAAATATTATAAATAACAACCCACATTTGTTTATATAATGATAATGTAAAAAATTCAGTGTTAAAAATTTTAAGGGTACAACTTCATAACATTGCAGAATCAATTATATTATGTAAACATTTTATTATAAATAAATTCTATAATAATTCCATTACATGAATCAATAATCTGATTAAAACCTAATTATTGATACATTAAAATATTAATTAGTCTATATTACATACATTTTTTAATTTAAAATTACAAAAATATCATATCATTAATTATTCCCATTTTTTGAATGTAGTATATTTTTTTGTGATTATAGAAAAATACCAATATTCCAAATATTTTATCATTAATGAAATTATGTGTTTTTAAGAATGATTTGAATTTTTATTCAATTATTACTCTGGTAAATTTTTTAAATAAAAAACATTATTAAATTAAAACTATAATTATGATCTTATAAATCTATGTTTGACAATTTATAAATATTATTAATATCTTTATTCAAACATATACAATTATTTCTACTTATCTTTTAATCATGTATTAAAATGGTTCTATTCGGTTTTATAAATTATAAAAAATTAAAATAATTCTCTTTTTATTCAATATAATCCAATTAATTCCATATTAATTAATCTTATGCATCCAATATCAATAAAATAATTTTATGCTTTATACATACATTTTCTGAAAAACAATATTCAATTCAATTGATGATCATGTATTAGAAATAATTTTCTCCCAATAAAAGGAATTTAATATTGGAAACTGGGTTCAATATTTGTAACTCTAATAATTAATTTAACAAAATAACTGAAACTTAATTTTTTCATAATGAATAGTAAATAGGTTATAAATTTATCTACATAGTTAATGTAAAACTGAGATAAAATAGTTATAATAAATGGATAAGGGTTCAAGATAACAGAAAAATCATAAAAAAATATTATTGGTAGGTCCAAATTTAAACATGACATTTTGTTATTTAAATACATGGAAATTTCGAGCCACAATACTTGATTATAACAAATATTATACTATAATGTATCATGTATTTTCAATTTATCAATCCAACTCACTTATAAAAGAGATAATGGTCCCAACCCATATCCACACCTCTTATGAAACATTAAATTACACATACCTACCACAATTTCTTAATTAAATACTTATCAAAATATTAAATGATTATTTCTTTCCAAAATTCAAATTCAATAATTATTAAGGTGTTAAAAAATGGATATTATAAAAAGAAGACATATTTATTTTTACCATTCATTTTAATGTTACATTCTTCTTAAATATTATCAAAATATTCAATAACCATCTTAAAATAATTAAATTAGTATTTTTAACTAAACTATATGTTTTTATATATTGGTATATAAATTTTATTTATATTTTTATTCATACGGAAAATGTATACATAGATTTGGTGTATGTATGGACTACTATTATCACATAGGAGTGTAATTTTTTTCATTACACCACATTTTGGGGGTTATAAATATGTAATTAATTAATAGATATCATAAAAATTAAGTAATTAATATTTTTTAAATAAAATATATCTTATAATTTCTCATCATTATATTTATTGAATAATGATATCATCATTCTTGCATACATGCGGACTACACCTAAATGAAGTGATGTGATTAATTTTTTTATTACTATATTTGGTGGTTGATTATAAAATTGAATGGAGTGCATATAAATTATCTTCATGAAATTATTAAAATTATACAGATGATAAACCATTTCATAACTCTAATAAAGCATGTAAATATACAAAACAATTTTTTTTACAAATTTACCAATCAACCATAAGGTGTCAACATCAGAAAGAAATATTCAATGAATATATGGCCAATGGTTATTAAAAGACTATAAAATGGAATATATATGGAAAATGTTTTTAATAATGTATATAATAAAAGAATATTTATTATTGAATTGGATAAAATGAGTTCAATATTTAAATAATCCATGGTAATAGTTTTTTTATCTTAATTACATGTCAATGAGTCATATTTTATATTATTAACCTATTTTATCATATATGGTCTATAAAATTACCCAATTAAAATTTAATAGCATGTGTGACTCATAATATATTTTATTTAATTAATTAAATTTTTTTATTTTTAGAGGAATTTCATTTAAAATATTTTAAATATGAAAATGTTTATTTTTATCATCTCACTCTTATTCTAGATTGTTAATTTTTACATTTGTTACAAGAAATACAAAATCATTATATTCTAACACCCCCATATATTTTCCCCTCTTTTGGTTATTTCTGGGTATTTCATGTTTGTATTATAGTTTTTTCTAATCTTTACTACTCATAGAATGAATAAATGTCTTCATTAAAAACTGTCCCTATTCATTATTCTAGGAGTCAATTTTTTTCCATATCCAAAATATTGAAATTGGTTTTTAGAAGCTATAATATACATATAATTGTTTTTAAATTTATTTTCTTACTACATTTGAAAATATTTATAATTATTTAAAATAAATAGATGAAATTGGGTTTAAACAAGTCATTTTTATATTTTTTTCACAAAAGTGTTAAAGCAATGATCTTATAATAATATACAGTTTGAACACATTTTCCCACCTCCATGAATTTTATTCATTATTTAGCTTCACATACATGTTTCTATGGGTTTCAAATAAAATATTTTCTGGGTTATTATATGATATTTTTTTCATGTTAATGTAAAATGGATGTATATTCTAAAAGGTATAAATGAATTTTCAAAATGACTTAATACTTTTTTACAACAATTATACAGAATAATTTATGAAATAAGTATTCTAAATATATCATTGTATTTACATTTATTTGAAAAAATATATCCACATATATTTAAGATTAATTTAAATTAAATTAATGGTCTTATATCTTTATATACGGATTTATGAATTATAATTTATTAAGAGATCATTCACATTCTTTTGATCATGTTATCTGTCAAAATCCATTATACATTATAAATTAATTTTCATCAACATGTCTATATTATGATATCATTGATGATATCATTGTCAATATTAATAATTTGATATTGTATTAATCATATACCATTCCAATATACAGTGTCCATTGAAGGAATATTGTTGAGAAAGTATTCATATTTTCCAGGAAAATATTGTTAGTTTGTATTCTTGAATTAATAATATTATTTATTCATTTATGAGGAAAATTGAATATTTTTTTTAATTATTGATTCAATATATGTATAATTTGATTTACAAAATTTAATATATGGTTCATGATCGATTATACATAAAAACATGATATATTTACTGGTCTCCTGAGACTATCGACTATCTAATTTAGTTGGGAATTTGTTGTATACCAACCCATTCAATATTTTTTTTGGAATACTATGAAAGGAATTTTTATTATGATTTCATGGAATAATGATTTTATGGAATATTCCACACATCTTAAAATTTTAATTTCCTTCAATAATATTTTTTTAATATAAATTCTATGATGGTGGTGTTTTTATTTCCCATAGATATATTTTACATATAATGTTATTGATTATATGGGATATGTAATGATTATAATATTTTCCATATGTTTATTTTCGTATATAATCATGATATATATCATTTATGGTTTCCTATATTTTTGATTTTTTCCCTGCATTTATTCATTTTTAATTCCCGAATTTTATGAATAAGGGATCATTAAATGATAATCAAGAATGAAATACATTTTTATTATGTGTTTGGTATTTCAAATATAATATTGAAATCATGTCTATATCTAGTTTCTCAAGACTTCAAAACTAATTTATAATATGTTTATGTTTCCTTAAATATTTTACCATTATAATAACATAAATATTGTCTCGAGGCTACTATATTCATTGGAATTAAAACGATGATGAAACCATTATCCAGTCCCGGGGGTAAATATTTCGATAAATTTTTTATAAATTTTAACAGGAATTTGAAGATCAATGTATGGTCATGTAATCATTAAATGTGTTTTAACGAGTAATATATCCCAAGGAATATTTTTACATTAAGATTCAGAAACATTTTCTTTTTGATAATTCCATTTTTTATGATAAATGACCAATTTATTTTCATATAACTGGTGAGATTAGTGTTTCATGAGATTCAGGTTTAGATTGTGATAATCTTCAGGGAATAAATTATCTTTTATATGATTTAATAACATAGTCATTTGTGGGAAAATGAGCGATATTCAATAATTATATTAAAAACACAATTTGCAAAGGATGATATCTTTGTAAATGATATTGTCCCACTAAGTATATTTACATATGCATGAGATATCTCATAATGGTATGTCGATGGTCCTTTTGAAGATTAAAACAATTTTTTCTTGCTGGGATTCAAATAATTCATAATTTTTTATAGATTACTATTTACTTTAACCTATAACATTCACAAATTTAATTTCTTAAATTATGTCCCCTTATATTGATTCAAATAGAATGACCTTTTCTATTAAATAGGAATTTAGGGGTATGTTAGAATATAATTTCCTTAAGAAGATAGTGATCTATGTACCTGTTAATTGATTTTAGTTGAAAGTGTTCATTTTCAAGTTATTCAATGATGTTTCTCATCTTATTCTATGTTCTATTCTAATTAAATAGTGAGTTTGAACAAAAATTGGTTGTGGCAGTTTCATACACATGTGGTTAACTATTTTATTCATGATCTTGAGTTAGTGGTAGCCGTTTTTTCTTTAAATTTTAATTAAAATACCTAATTAATGATAACATTAATGCTATCACAGATCAAAATTGTTTGAGGTATATATGATCTTAATTACATTTTAATATAGGTAAATTTTTATGCATGTAATTTATATATATTTATGATTTTGAAATATTATCTACTATATGCTAATAAAAATATAATAGTTGACTCAAAATGAAACATGTCATAAAGAGATATTTAATAATAATATAGACATATTTGAAAGATGAGAGACAATATTGCAACCATTAATCATTATATAGAGTAATTTGGTGATAACGGTTTATTATATTAAGAAATATTATATTCATCCCTTATGAAGATGATAAAGGATAATCGATTGGGTGGTCAAGAGGTGAATGATTAGATATATCTTGTTATCTATAGATATTCTCCTATGTGATGGTTGTGGTATGATCATATTTGGTTATATATTTAAGGAATTATCATTTTTTTTCAGTAGTGCACATTGTGGTTACTTATGAATTTAATTTCTCTCAAATATATGTGAATGAATGGTATATAAAATATGAACTATGCCTTGAGGAGTTAGTTTTTGTTATCAAGGAAAATTAGATTAATGGTAGATTCCATGTGTTAGCTTTATAGTTGATATGTGGTTAATGTTATGAAATAAGATTTAACTATTATATTTTGTCCATTAACAATTTCACAATGTATAGGAGGACATGTATATAGATTATATTACTAGTTTACCTTGATATATATTAGGTTTTTACTTGAACTAGTATATTTTGTAATGATTAATGAATGTTTGTCATTTTATTGATATGAATGAGCCTAGAATAATATATTTTTTATGAGGAAATATATTAATTAGGTGGAGAATCATTACAAGGAGTTGATTATGATCTCTTCTAAAAATAATTCTCATTCAACCTCTAGGGCTGGAAGATTATGAATCACTTTTTAGTTCATAGTTCTTCTTTAACACTATGTTCGATAAAAATATGGATGATTATGAATAATATGTCATCAATATTTTATCTTACTTATAGCACTAGTGTGATATCAACATTTTATGGTTGTGGGTTAATCACAAACCCTTTGTGATGTTTTTTAATAATAATATATATCATTAATCCATAAGTTTGGATCCATTCTCTATGTGTTATCAATAGCCATGGAGTTCCCTATTGTATTCGATCAAGGTTGGAGAGGCAGTGATTATTGAACCAGATTAATGATGATTTATGATATAAAAGGTGAAAATGATTTTTTAGTCGATGATATTTGATCCAAATTATGAAAATTCTATGAATGTTAAACAATAAGGGATCATGCATTTTTGAATGTTTCTACACATTATTAGTGATATATGTTCATTCATGTCAATGATATTTCTTTATTATTTAATGGAATATTCATGGTAAGGACCATTTTGAAAAGGTTTTATATTATTTGGTGGTTTCACCATTGATTGATTGCATCCATGTGTCGTGATTCATTACTGTATTCATAAGGATTCTTATGTCATATATTATTTAAACATGGATGTTATAGATGATGTTATATTTTTATAGTGGATTATTGATATTCAATATATTTATTATAATGTTTTTTATGGTAAATAATCATTTTGTTCGGTTATTATATAGTGATCGTATCTTAGAAGAGTTGATGATAGAAAATGATTCATATATTCATGTTTAGTATCTTCTACATTTTTATTTGAATTATGTTGAGCTGATTTGTTTGATCATAGGAAGATATGTTTTTTTTCAATTATTAAATATGATTTTTGAGACTTTATTGGTGGATATATCCTTATTAATAGGAATCTTAATGGATTTATGTATCCTCATTTGATGGTTAGCAGTTGTATTAATTACCTTTGGTAATTTTATCCTATAATAATTGTTATCAATCTTCCATTTTCTTGGAACCATTAATGTTATTGTATATACATCCATGTAAATATTTTTTTTACTATAATGGGGTTATTTGGAGGAATTATTAGGACTGATTTGGTTTAAATATTGAAAGAGAATGTATAAGAGATCTATGAGTGGATAAGTCAAACTCATGACTATAAATATTATTATACTAATATGTATATCAGTTATGTTTTGTTTTGTGTTAGATATAACATGTTCATAAGGGTTTATCTTTAATGTGGTCTATGATGGATCTATTTAGGAATTGATATTTCTCGTTAATTATTTAAATCATTCATGATATTAAGGAATGTCGATGTGTTTTCATATCAGTTTTTTTATTTTGTAGAAAAATAAAGGGATCAATAATGTTTAAAAAATTTATAGATTCACTAGTGCATTAAAAATTAATTTTATTTATTTATTTTGGAATGATATATATTAAGGATTATGTGATAGTTAACAAGTTTCCTATTGATATTCTTGTTCATCATGGAATCTGTATTTTTCTACTCATTTGTATTAGATTGTGTCTTATAGAGGAATAATTTCTTAGAGGGGTATAACTTGGAATGTCACATAAAAATGAATTCTCAGTGTCTTATTATGTTTTTATACATTTATTGATGTTATTAAATTTATGTTTCCTATATATCGATGTATTTGATGTTGATTTAACTTTTTTATACTAATTCCATGGGTTTTGTGATTGAGAGATCCCTCTTTACAGAGTATCTCACAATGATTTCACTTTGATGGTTGTTATTTCTATTTTAGTGTTTTTGTTTTATTCTTTAAGATGATAATCATTTTATAGGTCTCTAATATATATGATTATAGTTTCTTAGATATAAGCATATTTGTTTTAGAGAGTTCAAAGTGTTATAGTGGATTCTGAAAGAGGATCAAGTTTTAATAAATCAGTTTAGATTCATCATGGTCATAATGGGCATTGTATTTCTCTATTTCATTGATTTCTCTATAGTCCAGTTTTGGTTGTCATAGTTTAGTGATTTTTTGGGGTTCATAATGATGAGGTGTGAAATTTATTATTTGATTATTTCTATTTCATAGTGGTCATATACTATTATAATAACCATTTCAGTGGTCATAGTCTACTAGTGGAATATATATAATCAATGATGATGCTCAATATGGGTTTTTTTAAATCACGGTGGTCAATAAAATTTTTATGAATTTGTATTTGATGGTGGAGTTATGATGATAGGATATAAAAGGCTTTAATACCATTAGATATGTGTTTGTGGTTTAAGGATCGAGTCAGATTATTGAGGTATTTTGTAATAGAGAGTTCCACTGCACAATGGTTGCGGTCAAATTAATGTAATTTTTTGAAAAACCCAATTATTTTTAATCCCTTGTGTTTGTTATCATTTTCATGGTTCATATTTTATCATCATAGTTAGATAAAAAATTTATGGTGAATATTTACAAATAATTAGAGAGGTAACCTGAATAACTATTATATATTATTCCATTCATATAAATTATTTATTTATTTTTAGTCTTTATCAAACCCATTAGATCTTTAACTCTTAATTCAAAAATTCATTTATTCATGAGGTGGATCGTATGCTTCATTTATCTATTTAACAATAATTTCATGTTCAATGGCATCATTTTCATTCATCAGTTATATTCCTTATTCTATTTTTACCACTTATAACACTTCATTTTTTCTCCTATGGTTATGTCTAAGGATGTTCATATAGTTTTATTGTTCCATGACCATATAATTAATGTATTTTAAGTTTTCAAACAATTTTTATGGATATCATTGAATAATAGCTTTTTATGTTAATTGTTTTATTTTCATCTTCATACAGTTATTGTTGAATCTCCATGTGAGTTATGTGATTCAAAATATCTCATTATATTTTTGTGTTAAATGTTGAAATATTAATATTATTTTTTAATGTGTAATAATATTGTGTTAAACTAATTATTTTATATAATGAAAACTTTTAAGTAAAATGTATATAAAAAATTATTATATTATTATATATGTGTTTTTCATGTCATTACTCATTTATTATTTTCCATTCTATAACAATTTTTGATTTCATAATATATTTTTATGGAATAAATTAATGTGTTTAATAGCATCTAATGTAATCGACCATGAACTCATGTGAATAAATATTATACATCCAATATTGAATGAAATTTTATGTTCTATATTTTTGACAATATTTAATAATTCATTTATGATGTATTTTTAAGCTGAAATATTTTTTTTGAAATAAGTTTTAATATTAATAATTATTATCATATATATTTAATAAAAGTACATATATAATGAAAAATTATTCTTTATCCCTGAATAAAATTAATAACATTATTATGAAATGTATATAAATGAAATTAAAATCATCTAAAACAAAAAAGGTATTTTCCTTGAAAAACAAATTTTTATGCTTGAAATGTGTTTATTTATAATATAATATATTAATAACTATTTATAAATTATTTTAATGAAAATTTAATAGAGCATATAAAATAAAATAATTAATAATTCATATGCTAGTTATTACTGGGAAATTTATGAGAAAATTATTTGTTTTAATATTAAACATATATTTTTTAAAAAATGCTTCGAATTGTATTTTACATGTTAATTTAAAAATAATTATCAAACACTTTTAAGAATTTAGTATCATAAAAAAATTATTTATTTTGAATAAGAATTTATTTATTTGATAAATAATTTGATTTTATGGTTGTCTATAATGAATTGTGAATGAGGTAAATATCATTTCTAGGATAAATTTTAGAAAAGGTTGATGCTGTTTTATTCTAAAACAATACAGTGAAAATAAAATATAAAGTAGTATAAATTTAATATTATGATGATATAACATATAATAAATGTTTTTAACTGAAAATGTTGTTTTCTTTTTGCTTATATTTCTTGGGTATGAATTTATTATATTTTATTGTAATATTTATTTATAATATTTCCACTCCATTAACCTTTAATGGAGACAATTTCTCTTTCACTAATTGAAAAACAATGAGACCAATAGTTTTTAAAATACCATACCTAATTATCTTTTTAACTTCCTTACCAATAACATTTAGATTCTGATATTCCCAAAATACCATCCTTTGATGGTTTTAAGAGTAAGAAAAAAAGAAGTATCTCAAAGAAGAGGCAATTTTTATTATCAATATATATTGAGTTTATTTCTTCTTTAAACCATGAAAAATAATCAATTACCATGTAAAAAAAATTAGATATCTGTAATTAATATCTAAAATGGTTCTATGTTAATGTTATATTATTTTTTTTTCCTTCCCTCCATCCTAAAAAAATGATAACATCAATCATGCCTATATAGGGACTATAACACCACAATGAGTTGTGGTTCATTTCTCATATATGATATAAATTAATGGTAAAATGAATGGGTATAATTAACATTTATTGATATTTTATGATTCTCAAAAGATATATTATTATTTATGTTTCTATTTTCATTTAGTTAGAAAATAAAATCAATTATCTTGTGTATGTAGAGACTCTCATCTATATAAATTTTTGTAATTAATTTTTAATCAACATAAAATATATTTTATATTGATTTTTTTTATTAAAACTCAAGACTACACTAATGTCATTATTATTATTTCTAATATGAAGCCAAAATGACCAATGTGTAAGGATTTCAAATGTCCAACCAAAAAATTAGTCAGGAGCAGATTTGTTTTGGCCTAAATGAATATATGAATAATGGATTACTAATAAATAGTTAATTATAAACTATAAGGGAATTGTATAATTTATGATAGATGTGAATATTTTTATAATATATATCTATTAAAAATATAATTTTTCTATAAATTAGATAAATAATGTGAACATATAATTTCAAGAAATGATGTAAAGGTTTATATTAAAATATCATTTATTTTTGGGATTTCATATATTAAATTTACATTATGGGATATTTTATGATCTTAATCTTTTCAAAAAAATATTTTATTCATATCTAGTAATTTTGTTGAAAATTTAATTAATTTCATTTATTCTCCTCCCTTTGTATCATTAAATGATTGACAGAATATCATTAATAAATGATGATAATATTTTCTCATTATCAACGAATTGTTGTCCCACCTCTATGTTTATTATAATTTTTACAAGAATATTACATTGTAATAACTAATAATTATTAAATGTCATTTTCAACCTTACATATAATTCTTTTAATAATATTAAAAACGATTTTTAAAACCATTTCTATATATGATATGTGTAATTTTTTACATAAAATGTAAAAAAAATATTTTCTAAAACATTATTACACATATGAATTTTTCAAACAACACGACAACTGATTTATTTTAATATTATATTAAATGTTTTCAGTTTTTCAATGAAATGTTTTTCTTTATATTTTGGGAATTTTTATTTTAAATGTTATCCAACAGAAATGATATTTCTCTCATGATTCACAAAAAATGATTAGAATGTTATTTTAAACATTCTTTTATTTAGAGTAAAATCCAAAGATATATGTCCTGATTCAATGGGGGATATTATTTAATTCCTCAATCCAATTTTTTATATATGTATTGCATTACTGTGATGATGTAATATTTATGAAACATTCTTTTTTTTTTCTTTTAGTATGCTATTATATAATTTTTACTGTTTCTCTGTTCATGTGGACAAAATATACATGGTTTTTATTATGTGATGAGTAGGAATGGAATATTATATAAATATAATGAATTGGGAAATCACTAATATAATATGAGATAATATAAAATCAGATAGGGATTGAACCCATTATATATATGAAAAGTGGTTCCAGGGTGAACCAAATCAATTATGGGACATTATATACTATGTGACGTTAATATTTGAATTGATTCATGAATAGTGGATTGATTTTATATGATGTTTATTGTGGAAGAATTATTATAAAATGTTTTGATTCTTCTAATATTATCTAATGGTTGGTGATTGATTAATTTTGATTCCTTAAAATTATGATATAATTATTTTGAAATAATGAAGCTTTATATAATGAATCATGATATATGATCTATGAATCAATAAATATGAACATTATAAGTTATATTAATTATTTCTTAATCATTTTAATATTTTACCCTTCCATATTATCATTGATTTATGTCCAATAAATTTACTCATTCTTGGCTTCCATGGTCACCCTTTTTTATTTTAACATTTTCTATGGGTTATAAAAAAATGTTCTTCTTAAGATATGTTTATAAAGTGTAATATGAGATAATAACATTTTGAAAGATGATGGAAATAATAAATCAAATATGATGAATACATATCATGTATCCAAATACACTAATATATTATAGTTCTGAATCATGTAATTTTGTGAAATAAACTAAATATTCATCTAAAATGATGTAATAATTATGTATATTCTGCTCGTATCAAATAAATTGTTAATAAAAAATGGTTTTAGATAAATTTAAATATTATGATGTTATTTGATATGGATACATTAGTAATTTTTAAAATTATCACTATTTAATGATTCTAATCATTATTATAATCATTAGTGCATACATACAATTTTAAATTTTAGGTGATATAATTTTTTGGTGATAAATATTTTTTTGGGAATGTTTTTTTCTGGTTATATAAATTACTAAACTAAAAGTAACCCTTAGTTTTAACAAGGTATTTTATCATTATGGTTTTTTTAGAAATGAAATTTATTTTTTTATGCAATATAGAATATATCGAATAAATTTTGTGGTATATATTATCTTCGATGTTTTGATAACTATTTCTCATTCATTTTTAATATTAGTAATTTGTGGAATGATTTAAGATGAACTTTGCATATTATTATATAAATTTAAAAAAAATTATTATATCTATATCTAATGGATTATTTATTTTTGATATTATATTACATTGTGCTAGAAATTTTTTTAGTAAGGGTTGAAGATAGAATGATGTAGGTGAGGAGGTGATATGTATGATAAAATATTAATGTATACAATTTTATCATACACATTTGAAATAACTTATATAATGAAAGGTCACTAGAAATTTAAATTCTAATAATTAATGATTAAATGCCAATTTATTGAAGAAAAATATTAATTGTATGATTATAAAAAAATAATGTCTACAGTTTCACATAGATTGATGTTTGTGGGAATATTCTTCACAAAATACTTTTGATTCTATGACCAATTATGTTTTAAGTAATTTTGGGAAAAAAATTTCTCTTTGTATCGTTTCTATATCAAATTGATAAGAAGGAAATTACATTTTATATTCCAAATCAACTAATGATTTTCTGTTAATGAGACGAAGAAAATGAACATCTATATGAATCAACTATTAATTCATGTATAATATTACTTATTCTTGATGGTAACCTATCATAAATGGGTAGGCAGAAAATCAATATTCACTATATTCCTATTTTGTAAAAATATGCCAACGTTTTTCATAATTACTTTCTCAGTCATCCTATTGAATCATGAAGATGATTTTTCAATAGAACACATACCTATTGATACACCGATTTTAGAGACATAATATAGAATGACCTCAAAAGAGTTTCATGAATTTAATAGGTAACTCTATGTGAATTTGGATGATGGATTCGTTTATCTAGTTTTCTCCCCATGGTGAAAACATTTTGTTTCTATATGAATACATATTGTTCAATATATACATTCAGTTATTGTAATAAATATGATATGAAATTATTAAGAACAAGTATCCCCTACCACATATTATTGATTTATTTGATCAAAAGTGCAGAGGTAATTTATTTTCAAGGACTGATCTCTAATTTGGATATCCATAATTTATTGTTTTAAAGGGAGAGTTATCTACGATATCATTCCATATAAGGTATGAATACTATGAATTCATAACTATGACTTTTGGATATACCAATGCCCCACCTATCATCATGTATCTAATGAATTGATTATTTATATATTACATCGATCAATTTATAGTCATTTATATATTATATATTATTATATATCAAATGAGAAAGGGTGAGTATGATTGAAATTTGAGTATTGTGTTGAATACCTTTATGAAAGATAGTTTGTGTTACCAAATTTGTAATAATCAATTCAGTGTACACAAATTATCAATCTTGGGTTACATAAATTTCAAGTGGGGTTATATCTTCGGATCCCTCACAGATTAATGATTCTATACATTGGATGAGACCAACTATGGTGATCAAAATCTATATTTTTCGATGGATATATATACAATCAATTATTTTTTGGTAATTTTACATTGCTATAAAATCTAGTATTAACATTGATGTAGAAGGTAGGCTTGTTACATTGAATAGATTAATGTGAATATGTTATCAATGAACTAAATTGATTATTGGTCACTATAAATATGTACATACTACCATATATTATAGAATGGATTTTTGACTAAAGTGACACATCAATGAAGTAGATGTGATCTGTTCTCATACTATATGACATAGTGGTAGCTTATTCCACTCCATAATTGATATTTCATAAGAAAAATAACCACAATCCTAATTTAGAATTTTCAAAATAGATTTTTTATTCTATAATACTGAGGAATTTTAATTAGATTGAAATTTGTGAAATATAATTGATCATACACTACTGATGTATTTATTCATGTAGAAAGAAATGACTCTGAACTAAAAAATGTGGTTAGAATGTTTTGATGATTACAAATACTGAATACATTTCCACCAATGGTTGAAGAACTAGGTGGTTATAAGAACCATATATGTTTTTCCATGAGGTGGATGAAGAGTGATCTAATACATATGGATTTATAGAACATGTAATTTGAAATCCTGATTAATGTGGATTGATAATATACTTATAAAATTAATTTTCAAACCTAAATCCATTTTATAATCTACTGAGAACAAAAGGAAGATGTGAATCAACAAAATAATGTGACTAATGTTCCCAAGATCATCGTTGATAGTGATAGGGATACAAGGCTTAGTAACCGAGTATGTGTCCCATCAATGCTAGATATGAAGTAGCTATTAGATAAACCACAACTTTTATCCTTACTTTTAAATATTAGAAGCACGAATATGTAAGGATTACTATAATATAATTTATGGAAGTATATTATAAAAAATGTATATTGTGGTATATGTAACCTATTATATGTTACTAAATAATCCATCTCTAATAAAAATAAGACTAAAGGTATGATAAAACAAATACATATACCAAAATATAAAGGAAATGAATACATACCTAATTTAGCCATGGGACTCCACAATATTTATAAATGGAACAATTCTATTTGGACTGTTTCTGATCACATTTATTTATTTAGTGAATTTAATTATAATAAAAAATATTTATATCTTAACCATATCACCGTGTATTATATTATGGAAGTGGTAAGGTATCATAATGTACCACTATCAATTATTTGTGATAGAGATCTAATGTACACCTCAATGTT
Source organism: Viscum album (assembly GCA_963277665.1). NCBI lineage: Eukaryota > Viridiplantae > Streptophyta > Magnoliopsida > Santalales > Viscaceae > Viscum > Viscum album. The sequence continues at coordinate 1,731,441,038 of OY728161.1, read as the reverse complement.
CTACAAAATTATATAACAATATTTGAATATGGACTAACAAATTTGACATTATATATCATCCTCATTCAAATGTTTAATCATAGAGGACCATTCACACCATTGGAGACCTGATAATTTAATTCCTTATAGATTTCATTTGTGGGTCAAATAAATATCTACCACTAATATGATTACCTCACAATAGTTTATTTAAATTTAGAACTAACAAGGATACTTAAGAATCCATCTACATAATAAAGGGAATGAATCCCACACAATAGGGTTAAATTAGTAAAAGGAATCTATTAGGACATGAGATATGTTAGGAAATGGATGATATGATTAGAGATATTTAAAAACACAATAATAAATCTAAATGTTTTTTTTAAATTTCAGATAATTATATTCTATGTGATCGAGAAAGAAAATTTCGAGATAACATATTCTTATAAATGTATCATTGGTATAACATAATGATTTTTAGAAATAAAGAATATTCAATCGATCAGTATTTGTATCCCAATGAATGTTTGGGTCTGAGAGGGATTATATCTTATCAATTGGATATTCCCACAAACCTCACCCATTTCCAGGATTTGTTCTATGTATTCTATTTAGAATGTAAATAACTAATCATTTACATGTATGAAACATAGACATTGTAAAAATGGAGTATAACCTTTATTATAAAGAACAACCAACAAAAATATTACATTAGTGATAAAAAGTGATATGGAGTAAAAAAATACAAGGTTATTATATCGTTAATAATAAATAAATTAGAAATATATTTTGGGAAAACATAATGTAATGAGTTATATGTATCTTTATTTTTTATTAATTAGAGAGAAAAAATTTAAAAATACCAATTATTATAGGGGTAGAATTGAATATTTTGAGCTTTCAAAAAGAAATTATCTTCAATACAAAAAATTTCATGACTAATTTTGAATCACACAACAAATAACATGTGTTAATAATTTAAATAAATTTTAAAAATAACCACATTATATGGTTTTAATTGAGGAATAAAATTTCAAGTTCAATTATAAAATAAAATCAATCATAATGAAGCATATTGAATGATGTTATTTTTGGATATTTTTTTAAATAAATACCAATAAAAATTATTAAACATACTAAAAATTATCTTATGAATTTAAATAAAATTAATTCATTGGTTATAAATTGGTTACGGATGAATTTAATAATATTTAAATGTAAAAAGAGGGGTCTTTCTGTGAAATTTATTTTATTCTTGTAATTTATTTGTATCTTAATAAATTATGTTATTTGTTATTTATAAATTATTATAATGAAATATGGGGATAATATATTAAATTATCCACATTGAAATTTATTTATGTTTTTAAAAGGAAAGGGATGTGACGAAATTCATTATTATTCTAAAAAATGTATTTACCTAAAACAGTGTTCATTGTATTTTCCATGATTATTTTCTAACTATGTTCTTACACATGTTATTATGTAATTTAATGAAATGGATTTCATATTTTGAAACATAATTTTTTAATTTATAAAAAAATTTATTTTAATTATAGACCTCCATAAATTTTAAAATAGAGGAAACATTAATTTATATGGTAACGGTAAATATGGGATAATTATGGATTAAACTAAAGAGATAATTTTTAAAATAACCTATTAAGTTCTATTAAATTTTTCATAATTTATTTTTCAAATTTATTATATTTAATTTGAATTTTGTTTTCATTGGTTTAACAAGAGGTTGAATATGAATTTATTATATTATAATAATTTTAATATTTACATGAGTCCCCCTCCTCACACTTATAAAAGGATAGCCTATCCCACACACATTTTCAGAAATAATGAAAAATGTATTTTTGTAAGCACATAAATTAATATCATACAACCTCACTCCTTGTATCATAGAGATTATTTTCATCCTAACTGGCCAAAATTAGATGGGTTAATGTGTAAACTAAATGTGGTTTCCCATATAAGTGCTAACTGAATTTACTGATACATTTTGAGTTTTATTCAACATTAACCACATAATAATAATATGTAACAATTTAAAAATAAATATATCACTATAATTTCTATAAAAAACATTTTATGTTAATGTTATATCCATTTTTAACATCCTTTTCATTATATTAGAAATGATAATGTCGATGATGCGTAGGTGTGGACTACCATCTTTGTGAATAGATCTGATTCGATTTTCATGGCTTATATACATGGATGATCGTATGGAAGGGTTTATAGAAAATATATATAAATATATAATATTTAAGGAATTTTATTAATTCTTAATATATATTATTATTTGTCATTTATTCTTTATATTAGTAGGATAATGGAATCATTTCTCTTGTGTACGTTTGACTACCATTGCCATGATGTGAGGTAATTCATATTTTTATCAAATACATATATGAATGGTTATAAAAGTGTATAAAATAATTGAATGTGATAATTATTCCCTGATTATGGTTTTACTTAGTGGAATATATGACCAAAGAGAATGTACTAAAATCATTAGATAAAAACAAGTATGGAATAAGGCATGTTTTCACACGGATATTTATTTTGATAAATATTTTATAATAAATGGGAAAGTCAAAATTATAATGGAATGTTATATTTAAATATAATTATAGTTATTTTTCTCAAATATAGTTATAATAAATCCAAATTTATTATACAAGTTCTTATGAACAAGTATTAATAATCATAGGGCCCGAGGTAAGTCTTCACATTACAATATCATTTCATTATAGAGTATTATATAGTAAATTTAAAATTAAAGAATATATATTACATTTACCATTAAAACACCATATATTTAATCCCCCTATGATATTTTTTCATGTTTTACTTCTATTCCAATATCTTTTTTAATTAAAATGACCGAGAAACTGTTTTTAGGAAAGTTATTTTTAATTTCATTTTTGGATAAAAAACAATTTCTTCTATTTCCATGTTTATTAAAAGGGGTTAAAGTATATTATTTTATATATTCTAGTTATTTTCTAATGTAATTTTGAACCAAAATATAATTTTTGGTAGGGTTTTAATTTGAATTTTTAATTTTTTTTGAACCCATTACAAATGACTTTTTATAAGAATCGTGAATGGAATACATATTATAACATCTTACAAAAAAATGTATTTACCCAATATCCGTAACATAAATACATTTAAATCATATCATCATTGATTAATGTTTTTTTAATGAATTGTATCAAATAATCATTCTAGGATTTGATTTATAAAAAATGATACCAAAATAAATTTATATTTTTATACATTTTCAAAGATTAGTTTTAATGTAGTTTTAAATGTAATTTTCCCCATGTTAAAAAATTTCCTTCTTATTCTTAATCTTCACTAATATGATATAATGATATTATCCATTTTTTCACAATAGGGACCATGATTATGTGATATTTCAATGTTTATTAAACACATTTATTTTACAATGTTATTGATATAAAGAGAAACTGAATGTTTCCATATTTTAGTTGATGTGACAAAAATATTATATACATAAAATTATATTATTAGTATAAATATAAAAAAAATTATGCATTTATAAAATTACAATAATTATAAAGGAGTAATTTATTTGGATAATAAATAAATAAAAAATTCATTTCACAAATGTATTACAAATCACCCAAAAATGTCATCATATTTATTCACTTCAAGAAATATCATAAATATAAATTTAAATCAATACTTGGTGGAGGAAATCATAAGAAGTGGGGATCCCATAGAATATGTAGGGGTAAATTTTTTTGAAATTAATAAATGATCATAAATGAGAAAAATGGTTTGGAAACATAATCTTAATATATGTATGTCAAACCCAATAATTTTAATATCTTTAATAACGAATCATGAAATAAATATTTTGAAAAAAAATAAATAATCACATGTGGGTCGAATAAAACATAATTCATCAGGAACCCTAAAATCAAAGCATAAACATCAGATTTTATATGGAATGTATTCATAAACGATTCTGAAAATGAATGAATAGTATAGAGTTCACTAAATTAGTTAAGGACATAAAATCAAGTACCTGTATAAACCTATGGACATAAAAATATGTCTATGAAGGAATATACATATAAGAAACCATGTCTACACATCATCTTATAAATATGAAATTAGGTCCACACATATTATTATTAACATGAAATTATTTTCACTAATTACATTGTAATCTGGTGATTTATTCACCACTAACCAATTATTTTTTGGGATAAAATGAATCTTCTTATCAAAAAATTATGAACAATAAACAAAACAATATGTCTTAAAATTAATTTTTCATCATATCATAACTTATTTAAATGAAATAGTTTTCATTTTATTATATCATCATAGCATATCAAATATAAAATAAGTAGGGTTCATAATGACTAAATCCAAACAGAAATAATTCTTAGAAAATAAATGTGTTTTACAAATTCATCCTCAAATCAGCATCATCATAATCCATCCATTGAAGTAAATATATGAAATCATAAGATCATATTTTAAGATAAGAAAGAAAATTAATTATGTATACAGACACTGTTTAAAATTAAATTGAAATAATCATTACAAGCATTCAGTAAAAAAATTAATATCCTTTTATTTTTATAAAAGTTTATCATAAAATTCATAGAATATTGATAATTATTTTTATTGATTATGAAAAATATAAATGGAAGCAAAAAATGTAAGAATGGTCATAGTTGTGGGAAAATTCAATCCTGATGAAAATGTTAAAGAAAATTATATTGACATCTTTGATAATAATTTAATGTGATCTGAAAATTAAAATAATATAAAAATACATTCTTTGAGACAATTAAGAAAAATGGGTATTGGAGAAAATTTATTTTCATACATGTGTGGAGAAATAAGGTTGGATTTTCATATAAACTTTTTATGAACCAATTTTAATATCTTGTTGAAGAAAATTATAATAAAAAATGAAAACTCCATTAAAAAATGTGGATAAGAAAATTAAACGTGTATTATAAGAGAAGTATCATATAATTTCTATCAATGTAAATTAAAACATAATCATTTGATATTAAAAGTAGATTGAAACACGAATCCCATACCTCATGTATTTTACTTCTTTTTAAGATTTAGAATACCATGTGAAATAAATATATATTAATTATAAATATATTAGATAACCATATTCATACATAAATAGCGTATATAATTTACTCATTACATATTATCACCCATTTATTAATGTGCATTTATTAAAATCATGGTTCTAGCTAGTAAATATTTATAAATTTCATGTATGTTTCAAATTTGAAGTTCTCAAACTTATGCATGGATCATCTTTCCATAATTTCTAAAATGTTAATAATTTGATAATTATAATATATATTAATTATTTAAACATATTAAGAATTCATTTAATGTGGTGATGATTATTAATCACATCACCTAATGCAGATGATAATACATTTGTACTCATGAGTGATGTTTCTATTTCTGATAGATGGAACAAAAGAAACATAAAAAATAATAAATCATTAATGAATAAAAATTATATCGTTACATAATAATTTTAATTAAATATATCAATGTTTCTGTAAAAAATGAACCACATCACTTCATAGAGGGGGTGGTCTAAAAGTATGCACAATCAATGATATCATCATCCAATATAAGGGAGGGTAAGAATGTATATAATAAAATTAAATTAAATAATAATAATTAATTTAAAAATAAAAAATATAAATATTCAATCCATCATAACAATTTAATAGTAATTATGTTGATGAACAAGGAGTCATATTACCATATGGCAGTAGTAGTCCACATATTCCTATGAGAAAAACTTTTATATCCATTTTTTCAAACGATGGTGGATCATAATTGTTACATAATCATATTAATAACTATTTTTATTTATGATAATTAATTTATTCACTCATTATGAATGACATATAATTAAATATGATAAAATAAGAAATAAATTGAAAGAGTTTTGGTAAGATAATTACAAACTTTTATGTAGAACTATTTTGGATATCTTCGTAAGGAAAGTTGTAGTGGACTATTATGAATAAAAAAGTAATTCACGTATATTGAATTTCATAAATCAATCAGGTTATGTTTTTTTGATAGGTGAGTCAATATGGTCTTATGAAAAATGAGTAGTATTGTTCTTTTATATGTGACGACGGGGATTGACCTTAAATGTTTAAAAGTGTTAAAATATTATTATGTTGTATTCAAGGATGGTTGTCTCAAAAAATTTAAATTTATATAATTATGTGATATGGTTATATAAACATTCATATAACAATAATTAATGTGAAAAAAACTGGTTTTATCACATTTTTAATGTTTGGTTAACTCAATTTAATTTTTTATGATGGAGAAAAATGTTTTTTGAATTTATAATTAAATTTTGTCCAATAATTAATCCTATCTTATTAAAAGATACTAATAATTCTGATAAAAAATATGGTATATAGTTTAAAAGATTCAATTTAATTATGTGGAATAAATTTATTTTTAAATAAACCCAAAATATATGATGAAAAATAATTCTCCAAAAAAATTAATTTTAAATATATAAATATGTTTATATAAAAATTAATCATAATGTAGAACAGAATAAAATAAATAATATTATTTTAAAAAATATATGAACTAATGAAATATTAAATCATTTAAATAAAAAATATAGATTTGTAAATTCTTGAATAGAAAAGAAATTTTTCTATAAAATTTATTTTTTCACTATTCATGAAAAATGTATTATTTTCAGAAATTTTTTGACAAGATACCTTAAAATAATTTCGATATAATGTTTTCAAAATTAATATCCTTTAAAAAATTAATATATAAAAATGAATAAAAAAATTACAATAATATCATTTCATAAAACGTAATAAAACACCCATTTTAACATAAATAAATTTTTGAAACCAAAAATGTCTTTATTTAAAAATGATAAATAAGTTATTATAAATTAATCAATATATTTTCATTATAGAAAACCTTTAAACATATTTCTCATAATTTAGTTATTATAATTTATACCACCAAACAAACTACAATTTTACAAAGATCATAATTACAATATCATTATTCAATAATATATGAGGGTTTTTTAACTAGGTGTTGCATATAATCAATGAAATAAAATAAATTATGTTTATTTAAATATATATATCTACAAAATCTATAGGTGTTACACTATACCCACCATAAAATTAATTTATTAATTCAAATTTATTTTCTAGAATATAATAAAAAATGAATAACATTGTTAACCATATCATTGGGATCCCATATTGCTTCTTCAGATTTTTAAATCATATGATAACATTACCAAGGGGAGTAATATTGTTCCATAAAACTAAATATCCATGATATAATATTTATACAGATCATACATCATAGGAAATAAAATTTTCTATAATTAAAACATATATATGTAGTAAATGTGAATGATTAGATGTGAACATCTTCAAGGTTGATATATAGAATACATCATAATCTTTGGAGAAGATAAATGGATTTAAAAACAGATAAAATACCATCCATCCTTTATTTTGAATTTTTAAATGACCAATATACTTGGGAAAATATTTTTCATTATTTCTTATTATCATAAATTTCAACAAAAGAAATTTAAATAGGAATACGTTAAAACAAACATCAAATTAACCATTTTTCTAATGATGGTCAGTATAGATTTTCAATTAAATATGTGATGCCTTAATAGTATGCTAAATAAAACTGAATAAATCTAATAATTATTTTTTTATATCGGGTACCAGTAGCTTTTTTCACTATAGTCAACCCATCATATTTTAGTTTTCCACATCCTTCCCTAAATGGATTTATAAGTATCTTTCTGAATGGTTGCGTGAATGTTTTTAATATAAGATAATTCATTAAGATGGAGTTATTGATCCCAACAACCAGTGATATATAATGAACATGATATCAAAATATACTCTATTGTATGAATGGTCTACATCATTCTAGGGAAGATATTTAGTAGTAAAAGATAATTCTGTATATAGAGATTCTTGATGACATCAAGACAATTTTGAGACGAACCTAAAATCCTGAACAGATACAGGAGAATGTGGAACTCCATTCAACCATAACTAATCATTAATATATATAGTAGAATATTTACCATGATATAAATATTCTATAATTAATATAAATTGTGATAACATCTCCTAGTTATCGAGTACAACTAAAATAGAATTTTATCCTTTAGATGTTTTAGGGAGTTCGAGGACAAATCTATGGTGATATTTTTCTATTTACATTCTTGATTATTTAATGGTTATAACTCTCACATAATATTTTACCATAGTGCCTTATCTTGGTAATATATCAAGAAAAAATATATGTTCTCTATAATATATATTATCATGTTATCCGAACATAGATACACTTTTAAATCTCTATCTATGTTTGTAATTCCTAGAAAAATAGAGAATGATGAGTTATGATCTTTTTATAATAGATCATTCTTTGTGTTTGGAATTAATTTGAGAAAAAATTGTTTTTAAAACCTTATCATTCCATCATAATCATGACTAACCTCTAAGACATTTCTTATCCTCTTATCTTGTGTCACATCCACCTTTTGTGCCTCTTTAATAATCTTATAGTGGATATTTAAACATTAACATAGTAAAGACATGGTATATCACCATTTTATGTTATTTAAATACCCATATTCAGAAAATCTATAGATATTTGATCACTTTTAACCCTCATAATGTAAAAACATGCATAATATGTTTGACATAGTGCATCATATCTGTTTTTTTCTTCTCACGGTAGAATATTATTGAGTATTAAAAATATAAAACCAACTCCAACCATCTATTTTAGATCATATTCAACAATTTTTATGAGAATAATGACGTGAATATTTTATGATAAATATATATAATAACATTCCCAATTATGAACATTCCTTTATATTTTCAATGAATAAAATATTACTTCAGGAAACATATCATGGTATTGAAAAATATATCATGATTATTCAATTAATAAGAAGAATAACATATTAGCATATCATTATACTTGTGGATTTGTCATATAACTTTCTTCGAAGCGTCAGTAAATATCATAAACCCCTCTGTTTTTCATTGTAGTTTAATTATAGGTTGATTGGCCGCTCTAGTTTTATACTCCATGAAAGATTCCACATATTCACCTATCTAGAGGACCATTGAGCCATTTTGATTCAGCACGGGTATTTTATTAGATAATGATGAGATATCTATCAAAAAGAATTCGTAGTATATTACCAAACTGAAAAAATAGCATTCTCAATTATCATGGGTAGTCTAAACCTTTGTCAAATTATTCTATTTTAAAAGGAACCACGAATATAAACACACATGACATTATACAACACCAAAATGAAAATTTATAAACCCATAATTCAAAATTATAAAATTTATCATATGTTATGTCATTCCTTAAATAATTTAAAAAAATCCAAAAATTTCATCCATTATATTCACTTATTTTTGAATAAAAATAATATGATCTATAACGTGACACTTGAAAATGAGAAACAATGTATGGGTCCCCTAATGTTTTTCATGTTTTATAGACAATCACATGTCATGAGAGTGAATGGTGAAATTTTTCTGGCTAGTGGAGGCCATCAACTAGACATTGAAGGGAATCATCTTGTTAACACTAGTAATATAAAATATGAAATGTCTACTGGTTCCACCAACTATCTAGTTGAGTCTTGTATCCATAGGTTTCATTATTATATCCACCAACATGTTTCTGGATGCCATCAACAAGCTAGTGGTGTAGATGGGGGTGTAGATTTGTAGGGGACTAAAATTTATTTTGGACTAAAATTCTTTCTTAATCAACCTTACTCTATCCATTCACCATAATTTTATTTATATCAATTTTCTAGGCTCCAAAATGATGTTTTGGCTCACTTCCCTCTCTTTTTGTGACTCTTTTTACAGATTAATGTTTTTTCTCTGTTTCCATTATAATCTATTAAGATTAATCCTTCTAATAATATTTATACTCTATTTTTAAATAATTTCATTATCTAATGTTACTAGATCATTATATCATATATATACATGGGGAACTGATATTTATTTCTTTAAAACATAGTTTTGAATGATATATTTTTCTTTCTTACCCATCACCATTCTTAGAGAAGAAACATTGTTCCATCATTATCATGATAGTTTAATCTATTCAATTTTTATCCCTTGGAATGAAATACATTAATTTATGATTCCTATTAGGCTTTCTTTAAAATATGATTTATAATGATTATTCATTGAGGAGTACGTAATGTTGTTAAAATTTGGGTTCTAATGGTACCCATTCATGAGATGTGAAGTGTTTGATAAATTTTATCAATGATATTGAAAATGGGAAATGCGTTTCCAAACACTAAATGCATTGTGGATCATTATAAAATTGGATTTTTTTTTAAAATGTGATCTTGTATTTTACATGGGTTATTCCTAGAAAAATATTTATGAAATTTGGTTTTGGATTTTCTATAGACAATGTTCATGGATCAATTTTTTGGTTTCATTAAAGGTAATGATGATGTAATAACAGACTGAGGAGACCATAAGGGTATAATGAAGATCTTAATAAATACTGATCCTAGAATAGTTATCTATTAATTGATAACTATCCAATGATATCATCAATACTAGTGGGTATCTTTTATGGGGGACCCTGAATTCTAGACTATAGGAGCCATGTATGATGGCTAGAGTTTATTTTTACTTAGTAGTTGATTCATTCTGAAAAACATCATGCCATGTATAAACGTCTTGGTATCGTTGAATTAATATTATTTTAATGATGTTTTTGTATGATTACATTCCCACTAATTCATTTTATAATATGTTATTTGTGGAATATATTTATTTATATGTTTTATCCATTAATAATGTCGTATATCATATTTCTCAGTATTATTTAACATTTCATGATTAAGAAAATAAAACTGAGTGATGATTTATAAATATTAAATTATTTCCCTCGATTTTTGTTCAAAAAAAATATTTTTAATATGAATTAATGTATGTACATGGTTATAAATTGTATATATTCTATGGTGGAAACCTACACATATTTAGTGCCCAGAACATATTTTTTTAATTTGGTGCTTGTATTCTTTTTTTAAGGATAACATGATAGGGAATTTAGTTATGTGATGAATGTATACCATTTCTTGTGTTTACTTTATGATAGTTTGGGATTATGGTTAGGTTTTTTCGTATGGATATTTACTCAAATTATATTTTAGGATCCATGTGTTGATGGTATTTCAGTTGATTAATGAGACATCGCCATCCTGATACTGGATATGACATTATGGGTTGTTGTTATGATATAATATATACTATAAATATCCAATTAATAGCCTATTTTTTTCTATTTTATATTGTTTTTGAAAAAGGTAAAATCATTCCAAAAGTCACTAGGATGACATAGATTTTCTTTTTTCCTACCCATGGAAATCGGTATAATGAATTAGGCATTAAGATGGCTTAATTTAAGGTATGTTATTAGTTTACATGAGTTAGTCTATAAAAATTTGTATCTGAGATTGAAGGACATTTAAATATCATTACCAATCTTATATTCCACCCTCTGTTTTGGGGTTTGTTGATTTAATGGAGATATGAGAATCAAAACCTGAGTCATAGTGTGTGGTGTTACTTGAAATCTCAAATTATTTATAGTAATTGAGTTACCTAGGGGAGTTTGTGGATGTCCAATGTTCATATTTAATGCGTTATCCTGTTTCATTCGTTATTTTAATAGTATATATCGTAATGTAATAAAATGATATTTTATGTGGAATTGATTCTCATGATATTAGATTAAGTCTCCTCAATGAAGAATACTTATGATTTTTTATGAAGATTCCATTGATAATTAATTCATAGTAAAGTATATCACATGAAACAAATATGAAGAAAATATAATTTTTATTATCAAATATATTGGCTAGGTCTCCAATTTGAACTAAAAAATGGGGCAACATGCTTCAGGACATAGTAAGAATCATCCATTGACCATTAATTATGAATAGTGTCCAGAAGATACTGAATAATGGATAGTTGGATTAAGGCTATTTTACACTTTCTGATTCATCCAGAGGTATCCAATAATTTCTTCTCTATATATATCCATAAATTTATGATGATGTAGTTTTTGGAATATTTTAGGCGTGATAAGTTCCTTAAGGATCTAACTAGGAATGACCTCATAAACAACTTGAACCAACAATTCAATCCCATGATATTGAGTGTGGATAACATGTAATAGTATGTCATATATGACCATAGAGAACATGATAAAATTTAGTACACTGCTCGTTTTTCTCAATTGGTGAATATATATCGAGACACTTTATCTATAGATTTTCTCAATGTGATGATGTTTCAAATGTGGTTACTTTTAGATATAAGATATTTATTAATTATTATGTGCCTTCCCACATAAAAATAAATAGTGGATATGGATTTTATCATATATCCATACGTATAGTGGTAAATCGTTTCATTAAAGAATAATTTACACTCAGAGGTATCCATAGTTTTCATTCTATTATGACAAGAAAGCATGATGGCCGATGTGGTGGAGGAAATAATAATATGAAAAAGAAATAATAATGTGGTTAGGTGTTTTGATACTATTTTAGAAAATAAGGACACATAAAACATGATTTTTTGTCTATAACCATGGATTTTTCACTGGTTGGAAATATGGTCATATTCATCATTTTCGGAAGACCAGTAATCTAGGTAGAAAGGATTGATCAACCTTCACCTCAAGCTATTATTTTAATCATAGAGAAGGAAAATTTGCATGATATCAACACCATGAAAAGGGTGGATCTTAGATGGAGATAATGCGTTATACTGGGGTTAAAATGTTTATGTAGTGGACTGTACACCATAAGATATAGTGATAGGACAATCTATTGTTAGAGTATTAGTAATCATAACATCTTATATTGTTATGTATTGGTTTTAGTAATTCTGAATTTATTATTTAATATCCAACAATAATATTGAAATATTTGGATTTTTATTAAATAACATAACATTATTAATGACTCTTTCCACTCCAATAATATTGATTTTGGAGTAGGTATTTAAATATACTGAGTATTGGGTGTTTGTTTATAACTAAAAATGAGGGTAACATTTCATTTCTATTGTAATTTATATCTTTATCCATATCATTTACATGGAAGATATGATTAGTTATAAATATCATATTTATTTTTATCATTATCATTTATTATTTCTATTTCATGATACAGTTAATCATGTATTCTAGGGATAGTGGTATCCATGATCAAGAGGTGTATTCCCCATTATTCCTAGTGTTTAGTGGATCTCATTAATGTTTTTAGAGTTCTTTCTTCTTTACATGATCCATAGTTTATTTCTCCTCTCTCCATAGTGGTATATTACTATACAAATGTTTTCCGGTACGATTTATCTATGTTAACACCCCATATGTAATATGATTTCTCTTTGACTTTTTTTAGTTATGATACCCATTTCTAACTTTGATACATATGTGACCCATTGAATTTAATTAAATGAAGTTCCAACATGAGGATCGTAAAAATATGGGATTTATTTATCATAGTGTTTCATCATTGGAAATTCTCAGTGTCTATATAATGAATCCATATATGATTCTCTATCAATACATTGACTACTAGAAAACCAACGGTGTGATATTAAATAATATATATCGCTTAAAAATAATTTATTTCCATTTTCATCAACTTAAGGGAGTTTATCATATACAATGTTTGATCTGATATTGGGGTACCATAAGCAGAGGGCATGAGGGAATGATATTAATAATAATGTATTTAGGGGACGGTATGTAAATTATAGGTATTTTTAACAGAATTTTTCATTATTATCTCTCATAAAATATCAATGAAAATGATGAATCAAATAATTCATAAGTTTTTTTATTCATTTGTGGGTGTATTAAAAGAGGATGTTTTTATCTAATCCAAATTAGCGAGGGATCAAATTGATCACATGAATAACTTCCATGGAATCCTTAGAGAACATCACTTTCATGGAAAGTAATACAAATTTAATTTTTTTATTGTTAATGTGAAATTTTTTCCCATGTAATTTATGAAAATGGAATAATATTGGATCTGGAAAATATTTAGGAAGTTATTTCTTATGAGAATGATAGGAATGTAGTTGAGTGCTATATATTCTTAGGATATGATAGTGTTTTTATGAGAATATTTCAGAACAAGTCCATGATAATATCATCAATGAAGGATTTAACCGACATGTATTTAATTATTTTTAGGGAATTTGAGTGAAAGAGGTATTTATTGGTGTTGAAAGTCATATAAAATTCATTCCTAGTCATGAATCTTCTGGATTCAGATCTTGGTAAAATTTACTTTGGTGATGACGCATGGATAGGTCTGGGTTGTGTTCTAATGCATGGAGGTTCAGTATTTTATTATTTCTCATGGTAGATATACCATTATGATATAATTATCAAACACATAATATTGAGTTGTAGGCAGTTATGAATTCAAAAAATATATGGCACCACTACCTGTTTGGGGAATATATTATAGTGTATTAATACAGTAAGAGTCTGATGATTATTTTCACACTATGGGATCTCAACCTTAAATTGAAACTTTGGTAGGAGTTCATTAAACATTTATTTTGATATTAATTTTATAATTGATAAATTTACTATGGTCATTGTCACGAACCAACCCGGGTCGACCCTGAACCGGTCACTCGAGCCGGCTCGTGACATGGCCCGAAGGGCGTTCCCGATCCCCACGGGTTGGCAACTAGTGCCGGGCATCAAATGTAAAGAGGTGGGAACGATTTGGCCCAATAGAAAAATAAAATAAGAAGCAGAAATTAATGGAAAAAATGCAAATAAAGAAAGAAAAACCAGCAACACTACTAACCTGACCACGACCCAAAACTCCATGTGACCCAATGGGTCACTCTCCAATACCACAACCAACGTTTCTCAAGGCGGACAACTGAAGCTGAAACCTGCAATAGAACTAAAAAAAAGAAAACACTATAGGCGTGAGTATTAAAACTCAGTAGGTAGGCCCAACTAATTCTATTCCCAATTCACATACCAATAAATAAAGAATTTATCAATTCCAGGTTTGAACTAAATTATATAAAATATTGTTTCTACACACACACTTTCATTTTCCTCAAACAAGTAACAGTCCATTGCCCTTTTATGTTAGAATAAGTTTAATGGTGAAAGAAACAGGTGCATTTCATTTTAAATCCTTTTGCGAACAATTTAGAAATCCAAACATTAGTTGTTAGTCAAAAGTAAAATCACACACAACACATAACACACACTAAGGGAAATGTAAAAAGTGGAAAACAGGGGTCAGCAACTGAACTCGAGCTCTCAATCATCCTCCACATACCAATAAACACTAAAAGAGACATGGGTCGAACCTTGGAGATCGTGAACAAACCAGAACGTACTATACATGTGACTCATCCTGAAGGCATGCCATAACTCGATGATGTCATAACGCCCATAATACTACCCGGCATAGCCCTGCATGGCCTATCTAAGGGGCCCAATCCACATTGCAGCAATAACTCAGTATTCCCCTACTATGGGGCCACTAGCTAGTGCATGGTCTAAACTAGTGCAGCAATCGTTCTCAGAAAATTCACTCAATATTCCAGGTTCCCATGTCAACATAAGCAACAAAAAGGCGGTGCGTCTATAATGTAAATAAATTAGTCACGATGCACAAACATAACATACAACTCACGCAAACAATTCACACCAAAGATCACCCCCGAGTGGGATTTCCAAGATAATCCATTTCATTAAAGTGCCAAACGGGCCTTCACCAATTTTAAAGTAAAACCTCATTTCTCAAAAAGCTCAAAACACTTGTTCAGAAGAAATTATTTATCATTAAAACTAGAAGCACATTTGAAGTTCCGTGAATTATGGTTAAAGGCCAAATGGGTATTCTTTCAATACTGGGTGTTTGCTCGTCAAGAAAATGTCCCAAGTGTTCGGTATAAAATAAACAGCTCTTTTCACCCTAAATGATCATTTAAATTTTTATTATCTAATATTATTTATAATTCATTAAAAATTAATAAAACAACAAGCAATTAATAAATTCTAAATCTAAATGTAAGTGCAGTGGGGGACCTACCTCGGCTCGTTGTCTAAGCACAAGGGCGGAATATGCATCGCACAGGCGTACAAGCAAGCGCAAGCTGATGACAGGAATATCGCGGGGCTACACTGCGAACGCACTGCAAGAAATGCATAAAACCAAAATCACACAAAGACAGACTTAAAACAAACCAAACAAACAAACAACGTGAAAGAACCACCTCGACACGATTTTGAAACACCACTCACAGCATCAACAATATTTATTAGGTCACTTTAAACATCCGCAAAGTGTCAACAAAAGCACACGACGCCAAGCCAACGACCCATTTCAAGAAAAACCAAAAAGATTTCACACCAAAATACACATAAATTCCCCCTTTTGAAACCAAATGTACACCAAGAACCATTTCACAGAACCATAATTGAGATACAGATTAACATAATAAATAAATTAACCAAAAGATGCACAATAATAATTAGCACATAGATAGGTCGCAAACAATATGAAAAAGATGAAACTTAAATTCAAAAAGTGCAAAGGGAACCTACTTGGAAGTCATAGCGCAAGGATGGCGCACACCCGAAAACATGAAGCAACGCTCAACACACTACAATTAATATAATAAGAACCTTAAAACACCCAATTTACGAAATATAAACTGAGTGGAAACATGCGGCAGATTCAAACCCTTACCTTAGAACCTAGGCGGAAAGGTGACGCCAACCCAGAACCGATGCGAATCTTTTTTTGCACCTCAACCGCACCTTTGCGGGTAAAGAACAAACTATAACCGTGGAAAGAAGAATGCAAAGGCTCAAAACCAACTCCAAATCATGAACCTTAACCACTAGAAATCTAGAAAAAAGGGAGAAATAATTATTTAGAGTAGAACGCACATACGACGACCGTGATGGAGGTTGGAAGAGTGAGAAAAGATGGAACGGGAGTCAACGTGGCTGGTCATTCTGCCTCGAAAGGATGAAGAGGAGCTGCGGGGAGGCAGAACAGAGCGAGGGCAATCCAGAATGAGATCGCGGTGGTAGGTGAGGGGTGAAATTTGGCTAGATGGGTCGGCTGGGCACCAGATCACAGCCAGTGGAGTTCGAGGTCCTAGGCGAGTGCAAAAGGGCGAGTAGGGAGGCGAGAGGCAGGCTAGTCGAGGCCGGAGGTGACCTAAAGGCGGGATCCTTAGGGAGGGGCACACAACACGAATAATGAATGGGGAGGGCAGCAGTGGAAAGGGGGGTGCAGGTTTGTTAGGGCCGACATAGCCAGCTTGGGATGGCTGTAGCACTGCAGGTCGGGGCGACTGGCGCTGGCAAGGGGTAAGGTAGAGGGATGAAGGTGAGGTCGGCACAAAAGGGTGCTGGAAGAAGTGGCTGGATGGGCTGCAGCAGGAAGGAGGAGGTGTCGGATGGGGTAGGAGGTGCAGACAAGGGAGCGGATCGAAGGGAGGGGCGGCTTACGCTAGGAGGCGCCGCTGCGCAGGGGGTAAACAGGGGGCGAGTGCGGAGGTTGTGTGAACGGGAGTCGGCAGCGGAGGGCCGAAGAACTGATCGGCCAGTTCCTGCGCAAGGGACCGGGGGGCTGGGTTGCGAGAGTGCAGGGAGGAGAGAGCCTTGGTAGGAGGGGGCATGCGGCGGGCTGGAGGGGAGCGCGCAGGAGGGGCCGGGTGCGGGGAGCATGCCGGAGGGCAGCCGTGCGGCCGGCCAGGGAGGTGTTGCGTGAGGGGACGACGCCAGAGAGAGGGGAGGCTGACGGTCATGCTAGCGAAGGAGGTAGGGGCAAGGCGGGCCAGCGGCAAGGACGATGGTAGGGCGCGACGACGGGAGGCCGGGACGGAGGCCAGTGCGGGGATGAGGAAGGAGATGCGGGAAGAGAGGAGAGAAGGGAGCGGCAGCTGGGTAAGGGGTAGACTAGGGTTAGAAAGAAAATGTATATATATATCTAAACAAATAATAATAATAATAATAATAATAATATAATGATAGTAAAATAAAAATTAGTTAATTATAATAATAATTATTATGATCAAATATTTAAAATAATAAAATCATTTAAAAATAACCCACATATATATATTTATTAATATATAGATATATATATATACCTATAAACATATAAACGCAAATACAATAAACATATATATATATAAACATATATAGACATAATCATATATAAGCATATATATATACATATATAGACATATATATATATACATTAATATACATGTTTATAAACATATATAAAAATACTACAATAATGATAACACAATTTAAATGGTAATAATAATAAAATGTTGACATAAAACTTTTAATATTTAAAACGCCGGGTGAACACATAGTCACCCGGGCCGAACGCACGGTCACCGCTAGCGATGCAATGACCGCGCACCGGCGCGAAACCACCAACACAATCAAACCACAGAAATTTTAAATCGAAACCAAGAAAGAAGTAAAATAATGACATCTACAGTCGGGGTGTGACAGTCATAGTCACTTTGAGGATTAAATAACTAAATTAGATTAAAATAAACAAATAATTTAATTACACGAATTTAACATAAGATTACATAAATCAATCATATTAAGTAAAGTGAATTGATCTCATATTAAACCAAAAAATATATTATAATATTAATTTATTAACTAAATTTACAGAATAAAAATGTTCAAAATAAATTAAATCACTAAATTTGGAAAATATATATAAGTACATAAATATTTGAAAATTTGGATATCCTCGTTCCACTCGAATTTCTGTACACAAAAACAAAATTGTTGAAATGAAGTAAAATTATAGAAATATAATATGAATATTTAAAATAAAAATATAAAACCAAAAGATAATTAAAGGTTAATATTGAATGAATCAAATATGATTCCTTTATTTAATGTAGGAAACCCATATGTTTATTTCAAGTCAACATTTTTAACATTATTCTGACCAGTAAAATAATAAATAGATCATTGAAATATTTATATGAATATTTATAATAATATCCTAATAATTATATTTGTATCATCATATATAGAAATTCAAAATAATTTTTATGTATCATATCAAATTAAAATTTAATATCTTTATATAATGTTAAATTTAAATTAATATTTTCAATATTTAAAAAAATATTATTATTATTGTGCAATATGTTTGTTTTATTATTATTATGATCATAAATAATTTTTTTAAAATGTTTTTATTATATTAATTATTTTGTAACTTATTACTAACTTATATTGGAATGGTAAAGTAATTTTGTGGTTCTTCATTTGATTTTCCACTTTCTTATAGAAATGATCTTAAAAATATATTTTTTAAATAAATTTGGGATTTAATTAAAAATTATTTATCTCATATTTAAAAACATATTCACATAAACATGATTTTAGTTTTGGAATTTACATGTTATAAAAAATTTAGAGTGATGTTTTTTTATAATTAAATGAATTTAATGTGAATATCGAAACACTGTAATATATGGTATTTATAATTATAGGATTATAAAATAATTTTTGATCCTTGTATGTTGTAAACAACAATTAGTTCCATCTAATACAAATTATTTACTATATATAGTCAATACAGTCATTACTATTTATAGATTATGTTTATAATAATGAACTAATGAATGCAATAATCAAAAACATCCTTCTCCCTCCCTTATAAACACCTCCCCTCTCTATCTAATTTCAAATAACATTATAATCCACATATTGTTGAAAATTTATTTCCATTTCCTTTTTCAATCCTACTCAACATGTCCAAGTTATCCTAGTACCACCAAATGTCTAATAACTAGTACCGTAAAGAGTATTCCCCTGAGGAAACATTATTGAGTCACAATTGTCAAAATACCTTTTCTAAATTCATTTCATCTTATCCCATATTCTGAAGTACATTATATATCATGGAATAAAAACAATTATATTATTCATATAATAGTAATTTATATGTAAAATTAAATTATACCATCTACCACTTTTCCATATCCTCTAATTAAATGAGAAATTAAATTTTTTCAAATGTTATGTCGGTTTACTACCTTCATAGGAGATGTCTTTTTTTAAAAAACGAACATTCATGGAGGTATTAAATTAACATATAATTGTTTAACATAAACCAATAATACATATTTGTTTTTATCATTTTCTAATTATTATATTCATAAAATATTATATTAAATGACTCTAGTTTGTGATGGTTAAAAAATAACCTAATTGAACTAGATTTGTAATAATAAAACTTTTATTAATATAATCATCCTTATATTAGAAAACGTGAGTGTATAATGAATCATTTCAATTTATATAAGCTTACTAATACCATTTCATCACACTTTTTCATTTTTATTCCTATATGGGAAGAACAAAAAAAATCATCTGTAAGATATCCCACCCTTGGAATGATGAAATGACTACTCCTGGGAATAAAAATATTCATTATTTCACATTGAAAGGATTATAAATAAGTATAAATAAATATTAACATGTAAAATATAAATTTATATGGTTATTAATTAATTATTTATTGATTATAATTTCTTTTCCCTGGATTATCTGTGAATGTGTAGAAAAAATCAAAAAGAAATTTTAATTGATCCTTCAAAACCACTATTTTTTATTGTTATGATCATTCTCTATATAACTCAATTTCTCCCTATCATTGACGTTATGCATTAATAATATATTCATTGTATTTTTCAATTACCTATAAAATTATCATAATCTATTTTTATTTGATTTTTTAATAAGTTTTATAATTTATTTTCTAAAATAAAACCCATTTTATCTTATATGTAATTTTTATGACTATGGATTATTGTTTATTTCCCTATGTAGAATAAATATGAATGTACATGTTTATGATGGGTATGAATGGATATAACTCCAATTCATTAGGTATTTTATTTTCCTCGTTATATTTTTTCTATGGGATTAGGGAGTAATCCAAATCAATTATGGGACTCATTCCACTATGTGTTATTGTTTTTGAAGTTAAACATTACTCTTGTTAATATGATGTTTTTAATTGATGACACATTGATGTGTTTCCATCATATTATGATACAATGTTTTTTATATTATTCTCAGATATTATTATTTATAAATTTTCAAATTTGTGATATCATATTAGTCAATTCACTAACAGGTTATGTCAAATTAAAATGTTTACTCCCTTATTAGGCTTCATAGTTCACCCTGTTTGTAATTTCCTCGTTCTAGGTGCCACCCAAAGGTGCCCCGTACTCAGTTTTTCATATGGCCTCAAGCTCATTTCCCTAAATTCCAGAGGCTTCCATCTAGTAGTGAGGGCCTTAGGTGTTATAGTGGGGACATTATGCTCTCATTTTTAAAGTGAAGTAGTGGAATGAAATAGATTATAGAAACAGAATCAATAATAATACAATAAAACAGAAAAAAACAGAAGAATGAATGTAAATAAACCATTGTAGAACATATATAAATGATTCATGTTACATATTTCTAGGAAAGAAACCAATCAAGTCACAATTCTTAAATATAATACTAAAATAAAGTACAAGGGAAAACGGAAAAACAAATAAAACAGCATCACAAGACTTCTCTTTTTCTCATACTCCCCACCAACACAGTAGTCGAGTACATGAAGTAAAACGTCTCTTACCCATATCTATACCTACAACAATATAATCTGTTTGGGCCCAAAATAATGACCCAAAAATGTTGTGAGAAGAATCCTAGTTGGAAACCACCTAAAGATATCTGCCAAACATTCCCTGAAAATATATGGCAAGAAATAAGAATATTGACGTAATAAACAAGGAAGTACTCAAAACTAAACAGTACTACTACTTGAAATACAATCATTTGAATTTCTCAATTAATCAACCAAATGGCAACAAGACACCATCTAAGATGTTCTCAAAGCTTATCCCCTATGGTTCAACCAATCAATCTCAAGTAACCCTCTACGTAATTTATCACTACCTAACCCATATGGTTCAACTTATACATGGATATAACGACCTCCTGGGTAGCTCACATGGTTAAACCCCTTTGTTCTCATTCATATAATGACATTGTAAGGAAGAACTCATCGTCAATTCCCCATATAAACTTTTAACAGTATACTAGAGATAATTTGAGAAATCATTCAACGTCAATTCCCAATGTGGTCCCATAACGGTAACTATAAAATCTCTGAGGGAGCAGTCAACATAAATAACCTCTATGGTATTGCAGCCGGAAACAAATAATAGAAACTCTGGGAAAACACTCAATATAAATTCCCCATATGGTATCACTACCCTAGGTTCCCACAACACTGTGTAATGAAATCATGCACAAATGATATTCAGCAGCAAAAGTAAATCACAAATACTAATTTGATAAGAAACAACAAATCAAATCACATCATTAGATAAAACACTCCATCTTAAAAACACTAGGAGTAGAAAGCAAGCATCCTAACATGAAAAACCATACCAAATGGTCAATACCAAAATCAAACATGGTAAACCACCCCAATAGCTTGGAAAAAATAATCCTATTCACTAAAAAGATCCCAAACCAAGAAAACAAGAATAATAGGAATCTATAGGGTTAAAATTCATAAACACACAATACCATAATTCTGGGTTTTGGGCACTTTTCCACATAAAATTTAAAATCTAATAATGTAAAGCCACAAGACCACCGAAACCATCATTATAATATCGAGATTCTCCTGCAACGACACATTAATTGGCCTAAAATGGAGTATAACTACAAATACGTATAAAAAATTCATCCAATCATATCTCACGAAAGAGGAGAAATCAAGGAACAAGGCACTATAAGAATGAAGAACACAACTTGTTGATTCCAATGCAATTGATGACATTTGATTCGAAGAACGGACTGTCGATCATGGGATTGGAGAAGAATCGCACACTAAAATCATTTATGGACAAGAGGAGTCGAGAATTAGGGTGTTCTATAAATGATATGTGACCTCGGTACTAAATATGAAATAAAAAAGAAATGTACAAGGAATGTTCATTTAAGGTACACGTCATGTACATGCCTTAACCATCCTCCACTTTAGGCGGTCACCAGGTCACCGCAGACGACCATGTACTCCGCCTTTACACCGCCATTACACAGCATGTACTCTTAAATACATAGCCTATACCCCTTAAATTTTCATATTCTACACTTTTTTTAAATCATTATAAAATAAACACACATACATAAAAAGAAGGTCTGAGTTCTTACAACTTTCCCCCCATAAAAATCATTGTCCCTGAATTTACCGGGCAAGGGGGCATAAAAGATGAATCTTCCAACACCTTTGGCCCATATGATCATATATCATCCTCCCTCTCCCATGTCTGGTCTTATACTCTCCCATAAATCCATAGAACTGGTACCAGAGGAACATACTATCCAAAAAGATCCATTGTGCTTCAATCAACAATCCAGATAGGTTGATCCTCGATTGATGCATCCACCTGCAACTCAACCTCCTCAGGTTGAAAAATAGGAGATGTGATTGAGATGTTACGTCATAGATGGGGAACATGGAATACATTGTTCATATCCCAGTACCTTTGAGGAAACTGCAACTAATAGGAAACCAGTCTGACACTCTCTAAAAGCTCAAATGGTCTAACATATCTCAAAAAAGTTTTGGTTTTTTTGTAATATTCATGTGTCCGAACCACGGTGTGACACGTAGAAAAATATGATCTGTGACCTCAAACTCCAGAGTTCATATTCGTCGATCACCATAAGACTTCTATCGTTATTGTGAAATATCCATTATCTTCTGAAACAACGACTCTAGCTTTGTGATATCCTAGACAAGACAAAGACCCAACTTAGCTCTCCCTCATACATCAGGCCAATATAAGGGTGATTGAAACAGTCTACCATACAAGGCCTCATAAGGTTCCATATGAATAGATGATTGAAAAAAATTATTGTAGAAAATATCTATAAGGGTTATGTGTTTATTCCAAGAACCTCTAATATCTCGGATGCATACTCGATGCATGTCCCCTAGAACCTGAATAGTACACTCGGACTGACCATTTTTCTGTGGGTAGTAAGCTATACTCAAAAGTACATATGTACCCAAATCCCTCTATAGTTTCTGATAGACCTACGAAGTAAAAGATGCTTCTCTATCTGTAACAATGGAAAGTGAAACTCCATGTAATCATAAAATCTACCAGATGTACAACCTTTAAAGATCATATACACTTGAGGTCTACTTAATCGGTAAGAAGTGAGAAACATTCATTAGTCTTTCATTGATAACACAAAGTGCATCATTTCCTCAAGGATATCTTGGAAAATCCTTCATGAAGTCTATCGTGACATCATTCGAAATCCACTCAGGTATGGGTAACTACTAGACAAGACGTGTTGATCACTGCAGCTCTTCCTTCACCTGTTGACAGGTGGAACACCTCCTGAATAACCCATCAACCTCTATCCTCATACCTAGACACCCGTACAAATGGTATGGATCTCGATACATCTAGGTAAGACCAGGATGAACAGCCCAAGCTGAGGAATGAAAGTCCCCCATCATCACCTCATGTATGTATGCTGTCACACATATGTGCCCATGAAAACACAGCATGCCATCATCACCTAGTTCCAATCAAAGAATAGGGTCCTCTCGTAACACACTCTATCATAGGATTAGGACTTCACAATATAATAAATGCATCATTCACACTCAATCAAGTAAAATTGATATAACAAATATAAAAGAAAAAAAATCTCTTCCCCTCTCTCTTGTGAGCCTCCATATGAATCTAAGAGAACAAGGCCATAAGATTCAACTCACTACTGGCCTATGGAACTGCCTATACTTGAGACCTTTTGCTCAACTCATCATCTACTGTGTTGACTTTTCCCAGACATAAATGAAAGATCAAAGTAAAAAGACTATAGGTACTTAACCCACCTTCGCTGTCTCAAATTCAGATCGTGCTGAGGGAAAATACATTTGTGACTTTTGTGGCAGTTTAAAAAAATAAAATTTTTCTCCCAAAAGATAATTTCTCCAATAACATAAATCATGATAAACTACATCCAACTGAAGGTCATGTGTTGGGTAATTCCTCTCATGTGTCCTAAAATACCGAGACCCATACACAATAACTCTTTCTTGCTACATAACCACTGCTCCCAGACTGATACCTAATGAATCAAAGTAAACTATATATCTCTTGCATAGCTTTCAAAAAACTAGCATCGGTGCAGAAGTCATCCTCCATTTCAGATCATGAAAAGGTGACTCACAATAATTTTTCCACAAGTAGTACACACCCTTCTTAGCTAGGCCTGTCAGTGGCGCTGCTATGCATGAAATGTTTTGTATAAAATGCCTATAGTAACTAGCCATCCTTATAAAACTTTTTACCACAATTAAATTCTCCGGATACTCCAAAGCAACTATTGCTCTCACATTCTCTATGTCTAATCATACTCTTGACTTTGAGATAACATGACCCATTAATTGAATCTGGTCCATCCAAAAGTGTAATTTTGAGAACATAAAATATATTAATCCTCTCTCAGTGTACTCAAAACTATCTCAATATGGGTTTCACGGTCATTTCAAGTGTGGTTGTACATCAAGATATCATCTAAAAAACCACCATTAAGGAATCCCTAAATATATGGAACACCCATTTCATTAGTTCCAAAAAACTGCAGGCGCGTTCATGAGACCGAAAGACATAACCACATACTCGAATAGACAATACCTACTCTAAAAGGTTTTAAGCACTATATCAAATTGTCATACATGTAATTGATGATAACATGATCAAAAATCAATCTTCGAGGACACCCGATATCCTCATTGATGACCCAAGAGGTCATCCATCCCGGGAATGTGATATTGGTTTAGGATTGCCACTAGTTCAGCTAACAATAATCCACACATTATATGAGGTTGTTGTCCACATTCTTCAAAAATAGGGCATGATAACACTAAGGAGATGTAATTTGTCAGATGAAACCCTTCACATGTAACTCCTCTAAAAACTTCTTTAGATCATGTAACACTATTGTAGTCAACCTATATGGAGGAATTGACACAGGTGCCATTCCCAGCACATGACCTATAAAAAATCCACCTATCTCTTCAACGGATAACCTGGAAAGTCCTTTGGAAATACATCCATAAAAAATTACACCACCAAAGGAAACTCCATCAGTGAAGTTCTGTGGTAATCAAGATACAGACTAGAATTATAAGTTATAACTCTTCCTAAAGAATGAGGGTTGGGTCTCAGTCTACTCTCATATACATCCCATTCACCATTTTATAGAAACAAACCACTTTTGGGTGATGTGATACTCACCCTACGATTATAGAAGTGAACAACATCCTGGTAGGGAACCAACTAGTCAATTCTAAAAATGATATCATATCTTGTCATGTCTATGAAACAGAGGTCTCAAAAAAGGTTTCCCCCACCAACCTTAACGGGGAACTCCTTGCACTGACGTACCCTGGCGGTTTTAGTTCCCAATTGTGTTTCTAGAGTCAAGACATCAATAGATGTAATGATAAAGATCCCATGTCTCTCTACTACAACAACAAATATGAAAATTTGGGAAGACCATGTATAAAAAAGTGCATATGCTAATAATGAGGCAACTATAATCATACCTTGAACTGTAGAGTGTTCCGGATCCTTCTCATGCCGGTTCTTCTCCACTGAAAAAGTATGGCATACACCATGTCCATCTGACCCTACCTATCCACCTTGAGCTATTCTACCAAGATGCTGCTAAAATGATTAATGATTGGATACCACAGCTGTGGCCTCCACCTATGCCTAGATAGAATTAATGAACTCCAGTTACAAGACTATTGAGAAACTAGTGTTGCTGCTCCTAAATGGGGAGTCATAGAGCTACCTATGTCACCTGTTGCTGGTGAGAAATACTGATAGAACCACTGAAGATGACCCATCTTCCTGCAAGATCGGCACTCTGCTGGGTCTCACGAGAATTGTGTCATTGTATTCCCATCCTTTACATGCTATATTTGTACCACCTGGCTACCTGAAGGTGTATCCCACCAACTCGGATCTCTACATGTGGACTCCCTGTGGTGCATCCTACTATCATCTAGAGAAGAACAATCTCTGGATGCTAAACCACCTTGTCCCACTACTCCAAAATCCCTTAAGTTTCACTCTTTTATCAGTTCCTGGTTGAATATGGATGATATGTTCATCAACCATAAGATGTTTACCTGATATCAGATGTCATTCTTGACACCATCCGCAAACTTGCTAGAAAAATATCATCACCCTTTTGAATGGCTCTAAAGCGATGCAGATTTGTGAAGCAAGAAGAACACTAAATGCCTGATAGAGTACCCTTCTCCAAACTCTAAAACTCATGGGCTCAGTCAAACCTCAATGCCTCTTTGAAGAAGTAATCATAGAAAATATGTTGTAACTCATCACACTCAATAACCAACTGGAGCCCTTCCTGTGAGATCACATCCCACCATCTCTTGGTGGAATCCAGAAGCATATAAGTAAAAATATTCACCATCCTCTATAGAGACATCTCAAAATGTTCAAGGATAGATAACATGGATTCTTACCATTACTCAGTAACATCATTTCCACTATTCTTGGAGAAAGAGGGAGGATGATACTACCGAAAGACCCATGTCAACTATGCCATAGACATGGATGGATGTGGTGCTCCATGGATGTCCTGAATAACCCTCATGAAGCCTTCTTATAACTGTGCATCGACACCTATATCTAGAAGAATGGCGGGTTCCAAGACTGGAATGTCCTGAGATTCTTCTAGTAGTCCCTAGACATCCATATCCAGTATCTGATCACATCCCAGAATCTAGCATACAACTGGAGGACATCATGGTTTCATGACTCTACTTGGTCAAGTTCACAACTTACTTCAATATTATAAGGAACTAAAACATATAAGTTCAATAAATGAACATGTGAAGAATAATTTCATGTTTCATAAACTAGGGATACATAACTTGTATAGACCCCACAAATTGTGTAACCTTATGTGTTTACATGGGAGTGTACTTAAACCAATACTTGTTGTGTAAAACCCTAACACATAGCGTATTCCTTCAATGGAGATGGAGTGTACATGAATTTATCCCACCTACCCAAGTTACTCTACACATATAAGGAACATGAATCTATTAAAACGAGACTAAAAGACCTGTTTGTGCTAGACATGATGTGTACTAGATGGATTTCAACGACTCATGTTGTTAGTAACATGGTCAGTTATATAGGTTACACTACACAGTGTGATCAATCTCTAAAAGGAATGTATAACCTATGTTTTATCCATCCACATATTTAGTCACATGTGTAGACTCACGGACCCTACAACATGATGTTTACATCATATAAAAGTTGTGTTCCTATGGGGATTTCCCAACCTCATTTCGTTACACACGTAGCTAGTGACACATTTAGAGAATACACAATGTGTACATACAGTACACATAATGTACTAATGAAAAATTGTTCCTTCCCAAAAATAAGGATACATGGAGTGTATTTTTCAACACACACCTTGTATTCTGGTTTTTTCGATAGTAAACCTCCAAAAGTACTATAGATACAAGGAAAATACTGAAATGAACATTAAAGAGAGAAATTTTGATCTTTGGGGGCCCATACACATCATGAATAAAATATTGGCATCATATTCATATATTTTGCAATGTATAACAGTGAAATCAATCAAATAATCCACCAAATTATGATCCATGAGGTCACATAACACCACAATGACGAAAGATTAGAATTCATTAAAATAAAACTTTGGAAAATAGTAATACCCTATCAAACATTAGGTATTCTATCAAGGAATCTATCACAACGACATGCATATCTATCAAAACATCTATCACAATAACATGAAATTAGTAATTCAACCAAAATGTCATGGAAATAATGCTTTAAATATGATATCTCGCATGATCTTATATGATGAATGAGATGGAATAACCTCATCTCATTATTTTTCAAAAGAAAAATAGATCCTCAAAAATAACAGAAATGATAGCACAAAACATTTCAATCACCAAACTTGGAAATATAATCAATTGTAATTATAGGAAAACCCAAAAAATATAATATTTGAGGAAAGTTTGAATTTACCTGTACATGGGGTAGAAACTCCCGGGCATAACTTATTACCATGTACATATTCCTTCATATCCCTGGCTATAGGCTCCAAATAGTTAGTCAATAAAATAATAATTCCTTTGATACCACATTGTAACATCAAGGTTTTGGGTGCCACCCAGTGGTTACCCATACCTACTTGGTCACACATCCTCATGAACATTTCCCCAAACTCCAGATGCTTCCTACTAGCAGTACGGGCCTCGGGTGTGATAGTGTGGAAATTATGCCCTCATTGGTAGAGTAAAGAAGCAGAAAGAGTCATATAATAGTTGATGAAGCAATAATAATACCATACAACATTAATAATCAGAATAGTGAATGTAAATAAACCACTAGAACACATATATAAATGATACATTTTACTTATTTCTAGGAATACTGCCAAACATTTCACAATATTGAAATATAGTACTATACTATTTTACAAGTAAAACCTGAAAAACAAATCTAACATCTTCGAAAAACCTAATCATGGTCACATTCCCCCTAGCTCCACAACAGTCAAGTACCTTAAGTAAAAGAATGATGCCCTTATCTATACCTGTAGCAATATAATCTATTTGGGCCCAAATTCTAGACCCAAAATAGGGTGTGAGATGATTCCCAGTAGGCAACCCCTCAATGTTATTTTCCGAACTATTAGTGAATATATTTGGACAGAAATAAGAAAAATAAAGCAATAAAGAAAGAAGTAATAAAAATTAAATAGTCCTACAACATCAATTACATTAATTTTCATATCGCAATTATTCTAAAAAATAAAAAAAATTCCACCCTCTCAGATGTTCTCACAACCAATCCTCTCTGGTTCAACAAATCTATCTCACATAACCCTCTAGGTATGTTCTCACTGCCTAATCCATTTTGTTGAACTTATACAATGATATAACGACTTCTTTGGTAGCTCACATTGTCTGACCCAATTGGTATCGTTCAAACAATGATCCCTAAGGAAGCACTCACTTTCAATTACCCCTATAGATTTTTGATGATGATCTACTGACACTATTAGTTAGAACTCAACGTCAATTCCCCATGTGGCCTCATAACTGTAAATATAGACTCTATGAGAGAGAAATCAACGTAAATCCGCCAATGGTATCACAGAATATTTAAAATAACAAAATATCTGGGGAAGCCCTCAATTTCAATTCTCCCTATGGTGTCACTACACCAGATTCCCACATCCCTGTGTAATGAAATTGTGCACAAATGATATTAAGCAGAAAAAGTAAATCACAAATACTACTTGGCTAAGAAACAACAAATCATATCACATCATCAGATAAAGCACTTCATCCTAACAACACTTGGAATGGATTGTAAGTATTGTAAAATGAAAAACATTACCAAAATCATAATACCAAAATCAAACATGGGAAGACACCCTAATATCATAGAAAAATAAACCTAATCACAATGAAGATCCCTAACCAAAAAACATGCATAGAAGGATTCAATAAAGTTAAAATCTTTTAACACAGAATACCCCAATCTAGGTTATTGGGAACTTTTTTACATTAAATTGAATGACTATCTACGAAAAGGCACAAACCACTTACCTTGGCATTGTAAGATCGATATACTCTGGTGTCAGCCCTTAAATAGGCCTTTAATGATGTAGATCATCAAAAATATCAAAAAAATTCAACAATGGATATCTCACAAAAGAGGATAAATCAAGGAACGAGGATCTAGAATAAGGACGAAAACACAGGGTTGATTCCAATGTAATCGATGTCGGTTGATTCCGAGAATGTATGGTCTATCGAGGTCTCAGAGACGAATCGATCCCTATGGTGACTCCTAGACAAGACTAGGTGATGAGACGGGAGATATGTAAATGATATGTGACCCCATTCCAACTAAAAAAGTAAATGAAAAGCACACAACATGTTAATTTAATGGACGATGCATATACATGCCTTATCTAGCCTCTACTTTTGGCGGTCTCTATGTCACCTCACACATCCATGTACTCCGCTATTACACGTCCAGTACATGGTCTCCAGCAGTAACTGAGTACATGGAATGTACTCATTAAATTTATAGATTATCTTCTGTTTCTAAAAAAATCAAAAAATAAATACACCTAACGGAAATAAAGGACCGGGTTATTACACCTTTTGTCTATATACTCCTTAATTTATCTTATTCATTTTTTGAAGGTTATTGTTATATATGAGTCCATTATGTAGAATAATATAAATAATAATAATACAATCTTTATATTGAGGTATTATAAACCTAGTCATCAAAATACACCCTGACTCATGATATTTGGGTTGGAATTATTGATTATTTACGTTATAAATCATGAAATAATATGTTTAAAATACTTTGGATTCCATAATTGGTATTAGAGAAAGATCATGTTATTTTTTTATATTATGAGTGGAATTAATTTTTGATAAAACATGGCATAATTATATTTATTGTAGTCTATCTCTGATATTTTGTGATATATAGAGTGATTAGTTTCAAAATAATTTAAAACATGTTAGGATATTACATGTTGATGTGGCTCTGACAGAGTTGTACCTATGGGTAGTAAACATAAAATGGGAACTTTTAGATTTCACATGACTATCACCTGTTTCAGGATATTCATTCCTTTATGTAGATCTAATATCATACTATTGTGGTATATTCTATGGATATTGAAAAACATATTACAACCCATTATGATGGATTTGAAATATTTATATATTAAAAAACTGAATAGTGAAATTACTATAGATAGCTTTTATTGAACACCTAGAGACTCATGAAAAATGAATTAGATGTAATGTATAATGTATTCATTATATATTAATAGTATCAATTTTATACTTATTATAGTTAAAGAATTCTCATATAATATATCTTTATTCAATATAATGGATAAAAATAATGGTAGTTGTTTTAACAACCATCTTGATATGTAATGTGAATATTACCCTAATGAAATGTGCAATATTATCGGAGCATGAGTTGGAAAGATCATGGAAGTACGAGAAAAATTGGCTCATTCAATTAATAATATGTTGAATAATATATAATTCCATCCATATCATTAGAAAGGTAAAGTATTTGTAGAGCCCTTTTGGGACAAAGGATTCCCATATTTAGTGGATCTTTCAATCCCGTCATCACACGAAAAATGGAAAAACTATATTGAGAAGATGTTCTCCACCCTATAATTCACTAAATATGATAAATTCACGCAAGCTATCTATAATTTAAAATATCAATCTAATAATTTGTGTGTTTTTATCAATATAAAAAATCCTAATGATGAAATTTATTCCCTAGAATAGGGAGATTTCAATGAAATACTATTAAACTAATATTTTCACCATACTATTTGATTAAAAATGGAAATAAAATCCCATAGAATATGTAAAATTGTAAATGAGACTATTGGTGTGTATGCGGAAATAATTAGAAGACATTCACATTATGCCTCTAAAATTTTATTGAAAATTCAATTTAATGTTGACCACTACTTTTGTTGATTAAAGCCATGTCTATGAGAATTTATATTGACTAATGACTAAAAAAATTAAAGGAGTTTTTATTTATTGTCTTTTGTTTGATATTTTGATTGTATACACTCAATAGTCATGTTATGTTAAAGCTAGAAATCATAAAATATAATTTAATTTGGGAGGATATGTGGATGATTCCCATGGAGGATAGAAAAAACAAATATCCCACACGTAAAATGTATGCAATATTAATTTATACACTATCTCATGGAAACCTACAAAATATTCAAATTTGTGAAATAGTGTCATCATTATTATCAATTTTGAATGGAAATGACGAAACTCAGAAATACAGAATATGAAAATAAGATTCAAATCAAAAGTTGGCTTATTGTACTAATTTTAAAATTTAATGAACATGATCATTATAATGTATAATTCTATTTGATGTGGTTCATCATAGGAAATATGTAATAAAAACATCCATATCCTATATCACAAGGAATGGTGTATGATTACACTACTTTTTATGTGCATAATAAAAACCAAGAGGTGAATGTTATGCTCGATTATAATTCCATTGAGAACATACATTTTGAATCTGGTTCTCTGAAATCTTTAAAAAATTACATTTTTAATATAATTATTCAAAAAAGTAAAATACATCGATATTGGGATATATGTGAGAATATAAAATAGATAACTTATTGAATACCATGTATATAAACACTCCATATTTACTTTTTGTGTAATGGGCCCCACCGAAAATCATATCCTACTTTACTTTGTTAGTTTGGATTATATATAATTATTGGATTGGTTTTCATTATATAAGTCCAACAACAAATGTTCATGATGGGAGATCACTCCTCAAATCATAAGTGATTCTCCAATTTTTATACGTTTAAATAGGAGGAAGGATATCCTTTAGAGTCTTCATGTCATGTGTTTAATTATTTCATTATGACATATAATAATTGTTTTCTTAAATTATTGATAAAATTATTAGAATCGAGTTATAATACATTCCCATTGTGAGGGATTATTCTACTGTATTCTCTAATTAATTTCTTGAACTTCATTTATTTGAGATGTTGATTTCTCAATTGATCATATGCATAGTTCTCTGCCCATTTGGAAAAATCCATATAAAATTAATATAATTTATTTTGACTAAATGAAGATGTAATTATGAGAGAATTTTTAAAAGGGTTTTATATTCATGTTTTCTTCACCATAGGGTGCACTAGTCATCTTCTTCAATAACATAGAAGGGTCAATGAACCACTATATAGATTGTTTTGTGCTCAAAAAATCATGACAAAGGTATAATATCCCTGACATGAATTTTGACATGTTTTATCAACTACATGGAGACTATATGTATGTAATTTAGTTGATATATGACCAATTAAAGGTAAAAAGGAAGATATTTTCCAATCCTCCATTGGAATGAGCTAGGGAAACTTTGAGTTCACTATGATACCCTCCATACAAACTAATTCTCTTTCAATATTTATGGATATTATGAATATATTATATAGAGATTAGCTCAACCAATTAGTGGTACCGCTTATAGGTTATATTCTGATACACTATAAAAGTAAGAGGTATCATGAAGAGTATTTTAATACCATTATAAAGATGTTTTTAATGAGATGTTATATGAAATTGAAAGTAAATGTGTGTTTTATATAGATAATATTTCTTTAATGGGGTATGTTATCACCAGAAGGAGGGATATCTATGGACCATTTTATACTAATGGAAATTGGAGATTTACATTGTACAAAATCTAAATCAATGATCCATAATTTCCATGGACTAGTAGAGAATTGTAAAGAATTTTTTAGAATCTTTTACAGATTATATATCCTACAAACAAAATTAATAATAAAGGGGGAAAATAATTTCTGAATAGATGAATGCAAATAAAGCATTATTTTATTGAATAATATCTTATCACTACACCAGTTCCCACTCTACCATCAATTTCAAATCATTTTTGGAAATAGTATTTTTCTTCAAATAAGTGTTTATTAATTATACTAATTATGAATGATTAATTAATATAATAATCTTCAATGATGTCAAATTTTTATGATTAAAATTGCCTAGAGAATGGTAGATTGTTAGCTTTATGGATCATCACATTGAAAATATGATATAATTTACCATATGGGGATATTTTTGAAATATATAAGGATTATAAAATACTCATGTACATATTCACATAGAAGTACGTTACCATGTTCCCATGAATGAGGATATTGCTGATCAAGTATTTTGTTTTCTCAATTCACTTCCATCCCAGAAAATAAAATAAATTTGCAGATTCTCTAAGATGAAGGGTTATGGAAACTATATCAATTTTGAGAATAAATAATTATAAAATAATCTCATAGACACAAATGATAGACATGGGAATAATAACTGATGTAGAAACATCATTTATTTCTCAAATTATTGCTCAATGTTCCTTTTAGAGGAGTTAATGGTTTCTCAAATAGATTATGTGGAAATTCATAATATGGTGGAATATATATGAACAAAAATCAATATATTCAAAAATTTAAAGGATAAGTATATCTATTATTTTAGGGATGAATATGGGTAGCATAAAATCTTGATATAAAGAAGTATATTAGGACTTTGCACATTTATCTACCTTATATAACTGCAGAGGGGACATGATGATTTATCAAGATCCCCAAGATTAGTATTTGTATGATTATATGGATAATTATATCACATAATATATGTTAAAATTACTAGTATATTATCAAATGATGGATGAATGGAAACTTTTTATGTGGATAATTAAATAATTACCAATTATTACATGGAAATGGGAAACATCACTAGGGAATTCTTTATAGGTATTTCAAAAAAATGAATATATAATAATTCTATATTGGTTTTAGTGGAATATCATATATGTACTTCTAATTTTAATGGAATTTTAATGAAATTTTCTCTAGATCAATTTCAATTATATAAATCATATAAGATTTTTTGGTTTTATGTAAAGCCACAATATATTATCCAGTTCATACACTACATTCAAATTTATGTTTTGGAAGAGTTTCCGACATGATCTTAACAATGGTTTGAACATTAGTATTTTTTATCACCCCTAACTAACAACCAATTTGAGTAGAGTATCCAAACACCAAAATATATTTTGAGATAATTCTAAACAGACTTAAAAGGTGGATATAATTAAACTATTACCCTAATTAATTTGAAATATGATAATATTTTCCAATAGAGTTTCCAAATAGATCTATATGAATCTCTTTATGTGAGGACATGTAGAAGACACATGTGATGGGTTTAAGTTCATAATCAGAAGGTTTTGGGACCTAATATGGACGGACAAATTATTGAAATGGTTATAACTATTCCACAACACATCTGTGTTTCTAAATCTTGATAGATGGTCTTTGCTAACAATAATTGATGATTCTTGGAGTTTTAGGGTTGATATAAAGTGAACTTTTGTATATCACCATGGAAGAGGTTCATGTTATTTTGGAATAAGGGAAAGCTTTGTCAGATGTACATGAAACCATTTGAGATACATGATCACATCAAATAGGTTTTTTATATAATAGAACTACCACAAACTATCTTTGAATTCTACATATAACTCTTAAGAATGTATATACCAATTATCTCACATATATAGATTTCAGAGATGGTATAGTTGGAAAATGATACCCTATTAGAGGATGTGTTGGTTAAACTATTTGACCAAAGAGATAATGTCATACCCAACAAGAAAAATCTCCTAGCTAAAGTACTATGGTGAAACCATAATTATGAAGCAGAAACCAGGGAATAGGAGAAATCTATGAAACAATAAGACCCTATCATGATTAGAAAATAGAATGAAAAAATTACATTTTAAATTTTTATGGGTGAGGGATTTAATGAAACAGAACTCTATTAATGTAATTTATTAGTTAATTATATAAATGTGTAACATTTGGTATATAAAATGATTCACATGGAAAAAACTAAAATGATATGATAACAGTTTTAACAATCAATTTATATAACAAAAATGTCCATAAGAATTGAAATTAAGATAACATGATAAAGAATAAATAACATAAAAAATAAAATATGAATATATTTTATTTATTGATCCTCCAAAATAACCACACTAATGAAAAATAATCTATAAATAAATAAAAATTTAAAAAATCCTATATAATTTTCTAAAATAAAAATATAAACTTTTATAGAAATATAAATGAATTAATAATGAATGAAATATGTGTTACAAATTGAATTCATAGAAACCATATTATTGTTAAAAATATATTTGTTGGAATATCAATCGCACTATAGGAATAGTAACCTTACAGTTTGAATTGTAATTTGACATAAAAGAATAGTATCATGACAATTATAATAACTACCTAAACAATGAAAATGTAAAATAATATTTATATATCTTATAAAAGAACAATATATAATATTTATATCATGATGCAAGTAAATAAATGTTTTTAAAAATTATAAAATAAATTTAGTATTTTTGTATAACACGCATTGTTTAATATAATTTTGATTATAAATATAATGATTTAATACAATGATTATTTTCATATCATTAATTTGGATGTTTATATATTATAATGAGATGAAAGGTTTATGATACATTTTATAATTTTCAAAGGTTTAGAAGATTAATCGCAATATTAAACATAGTATATTCCAAATAAATGTGAATTATAATTATTAATATAATTTAAAATAACAAAAAAAATTTATTTTAATGAAATTTATTTAATTTTTTAAATATAATATTTGAAAAATGATGAGGTGGATTTTTTGGGTTTTCGGTATTTTTCAAAAATAGTTGAATTTTTGGCAACTATAGAGATATGGTAAAATATGATATTTAGAATTATAAGATAAATACATCAATTTTATTATCTTGGGTGATTTATTACATAACTAGTTATAACTCACATATAATAGTTACAATGTATAATTATAATAATCCTTACTATTTATAGTCCTCCAAATTAATAAACTCATTAATATGATATTTAAAATACCACTCTCATTCCATTTTAAATATTCCCCCTCACTACCCCATATCTTATCACATTATATGTATTTAATATTTCCAATATTAAACCTTATTATCCTTCCCAAAACACTTTCACGTTTCATATTTCTTCTATCCTATAAAAAAGAATAATTCTATATTCTTTAAGTAGTATATATATGTGGCAACATTTGAGATCTAGTATTCCCAATTTACACTTTCTAAAATCATTTATTCATCTACATTATCCCAACATATATAATAAAAAAATGATTTATTACAAAAGTATCATGAATATAATAGAATTTTTTATTGATAATAGAATATCTTCCATCCACGCCATTCACATATCCTAGTAGTTAAATAAAAATGAAATCATTATCCATGCTATGTTAGTTAACCACCTTCATGGGCAATGATTTTTGGTTATCCTATACTGCCTTTATGGATTGTTTAAATTCGCCTATTATAGTGTATAATTAAGGTAATAATTATATGATATAGTTTTTCAGTTTCATTAATTAATATATTACCCTATTATTGTATAAAATTAAACTTTTTAGTAATGGACAGTAAGAACTCCCAATAAACAGTTTAATAGAAACATTTATCTCAAAAGAACCATTTGTATGTTAATGACCATGTGGGTAGTTTATATATTTTCAATTTTGGGAAGTATATGAAAACCATTTCATTTTCATTATGTATATAAATTCTAATTTTACAAGAACTGTAATTAATATCAATATGTGATCTAAACATGGAACCTTGTAACCAATGTTTTCGAGAAAACAAAATATATCTTTTATTTTAGTAACATGATTATAATTGAAAATAGTATAATTTAAATAAATAATATATAGATTTAAATGGTAATAATTTGTTATTTAACTAATCTAATTTTATTATCGTGAATGTTATTTTAATGTTTATAATAAATCTAGACAAACAGTGAGGGATCTTTTCAAGCCATCCTATTTTTTGGCTCTGAATGGTGTCTCTCTCCCTATCGGTCTGTCTATGTATATGTATATCTCTTTATCTCTATTTGAAGTAATTAATTTATATAAAATTATGTATATATGTCTCCTACATATATATGGAGCATAATCTTCCTTCATTGGATGGGGTAATATGTGATATATGTTATATTCGAAATGTAATTTGTCTCACTCTAAATGTAATTTTTATATTTATGATTTAAAATTCATTTATTTTTTTGGAACATTTTATCATGATCATTGTATGATTGGTATTCATAGACTATACTCCAATTAATTGGGTTATATTTTTTTCCACCGGATAATTAAAAATAGTAGTAGGGAGTAAACTTATTCCATTGAGGGCCTCTTTACACCCTATGATATTTTCATGGAATTTATCCTTGAATCACAATTCAGTCAACATATACATTTGTAATAAATTAAAATGATTCTATAATATTATAATCCTATATAATTTTCGTTATTCTCCCATGTGATTATTCATATATATTTTAATTTATGATACATTGTTATTCCATTTGACTCACTTGATATGCTTTATTTTCATGTGGATTTCATTACTCTGATTTATTGATCATGATTTTTTTTTGTATTCCCTAAATTATCATATAAATATTTAAGATAACAATGAGAAATGGGAAATCATTATATAGAATAAAATAAATATTCATTATTTTTGTATCTTCTTGATGAATTATAAACCTAGTCTTCCGAGGGAACTGGGTCTCGCAAACTTTTGGTTATTATTATAAGATATTTTAGTTAAAAATAAATTTATAATATTTTTAAATGTCTTGGTTCACTAAATTATATTTAAACAATCAGTGGATGATTGGTACATGATGATCTTATTTTTTGAGATTCACTTGTAATCAGAGAGATTTTATCGATAGGACTCCCATGCGTTTACTTAGGATGTATCACACATGGAGGATAATATATTATACGAAAAATCTAAAAATGTACAATGAATATTATTCAGAATTTCTTTTTATGATAATCATTCCTCTGGAATGTAGTCACATTATTTTAATGGAGATCGATGATTTTTTGGAAGAATGGATGATCTGGTGGACTTGAGGGGGATGTTAATAAACAATTTACATCAATTGAGTTTTTACACACAACCTGGAGATACCAATATGTATCATGACTAGAGATGTTAGTACTGGTGTCCATGAATGTGGTTATTGATTGTCGGATTTTTATCACAATGCCTCAAATTTTATAAAATCAAGGTGTATCATCAAATAACTATAGGGTTGTTATAACCATTGAAGTGTACCATGTATAAAAGTGATTATATATCAGTGGAAATTTTTTATGATTCTATAGAATTATAGTGGAAAAGATTTTATTTGGGATATTATAGGTTGAATAATGATATATTAAAATTTATTACACAATTTACAGTTAAAAATTGTTGATTATATTGAGAACTTGTAACTGTATGGGAATGTTAGACTTCCTAGAGTTCCATAATCATTTATTTATTATAGAAACCATAATATTAAATCTTAGTTTTGGGGTGGTTAATAGATAATTATGGGTACCAAGTTATTGTTTTGTATGAATTTTAATCTACTAATGAATGGGAATAATGATCGATCCATCAATATTCATGATGAAATTATCCAAGAATTGTTTCTTGATATTAGTGGATCATGGGAGATGAATCTTCTCATCATATAGTTTTACCATAAAAATATTATTTAGATTTTGATCTGAGAGGAATTTTTTGAGGAATTTTAATGAAGGCCTTGAAGGTCATCTATTTATTGGGAATCAGTTTGATAAATTTCCTTGGTTATAGAAAGTATCGTTTTGATTATGACATATATCATAACATTGATCATGAAGATGTCATAAAAAACTATATTTATCAAGAAATAATCTACTAATTATCAATATGGTCTATTGGTCATTGAGGTTGCTGATCAGGTTATTCTAAAATTTTCACCACCATTGGAATATAGGCAGTTAGGTATGAAGGTTAAATTGGAATCTCATTGTGTCACCCCATTAATGATTATATTGTGACTGAGGAAGATATAATATCAATTGGAAATGAATTATCATTTTAAATATATCCATGATGTGTTCCATATTGCCCAGATGAAAATGTATCATACATTCTGACTCACATGCTTGAGTGGGAGGATGTTGATATTATACTTGAAATACCATTATTTGAAATAAATGTTCAGATAACAGAATATAAGGTTAAGGGTTTTGGTTAGAGTTCTATCCCACTGGATTAAGTTATATATAAATATGTTAGGGACAATCATGAGACATGGGAGTGTGGTAAATTAATGATGATGAAATTCCCTTATCATTCCCATGTTTAATATATTGTTACATTATAAAAAAATAAATCTTTTATAGTATGGAGAGTTTTCACAATCAGATATTTTGATAACTGTATATAGAACATTATGATTTAATATTTCAATTTTTCTGGGTCACTCATATGACTATAGAGTGAATTGATTGAAGATTGTTTCATAAGAGGATACTAGTTCGTCAATAAAGTGAAATACTGAGTTGGTGATATATAAACGAAGCCCCTCAGGTTTATAGGTTCCATTAATTAGTAAATGGATCCCTCTGACTGAAATCTCTCTAATTGTAGCCACTAACTAACATGTGAAATTTATGGGGATTTCTCATTGTATGGGACAAATTATCATTTTTGCATGAAACTCAATCTTAATAAAACATAATATATATCTTCATTGATAATCCAATTTCTCTAGATTTTGTAGGCAACAAGGTGAAATTTTAGTTATCTTCCCATCTCTTTTGGGAAATATATTTCCATATAAAATTATTTTCTTTCTATTCTTCAAAATCCTGAATAGTGATCCTAATATAGTTTGACCTCTTATTCTCCCGTATTTTATTTAACATTGGACTATATAATTTTATCAACAATATACACTGCTAATATTACTTATATTCATTTGATCTAAATTTTTAATAATTTGTTATCATGTTTACTATAACCAGACAGAACGAAACAATGTCGTTTTACTGTTGTTTTGGTCGGTGGGTTCGTACTATGGTCTTGAAATAGGAATACCTTTAGTTCATTGACTAACCCAAATGTATTAAATATGAAATTTAACTTTAGTGATTTAATTTTTTTGAGAACAATTTTATGTTTTTAAAAAAGGGGAAATTTATGAAATCCTTTAGTGTCTTTTGTTCTGTTTTATAAAATTATTAAAATGCGGTTTAAAATGAGAAATGGTTTTCCAATAATGGAATGTTGTGTTGATTTCTATATAAATTCTTTTCATATAAATATGATATTGGATTTGAATTTATTTAATAATCAGAATTTTTTATGAAAAATGTCTTTATAATTATCATAGAAATCATTATGAAATATTATTTTTGTTTCCATAAATTAAATGATGATAAAATAAAAAACAATGGATACCATGGGGTATGGGAACAAATAATATAAATACTAGACCCATTGGAGTTATTAATAATTAACGGTGGTTCCCTTTATACAATGGATACTGGGGTTTCCATTCCATGGTCTGAGGTTCTCATACTATATGAGTTACAAATACCAGATAGTGTTTCTTTGAGTGTCTTATTGATTGCATTTTCTAAACCCTTGTGTCATGTATAACTAACATGGTTGAATTTAAATTATATTACAAACATGATCCATCGATATTCAAATAGGAAAACCTATCATGTTATGTAAATTAATTCTTGACAACAATTTTTTATCTACTTATTCCATTCATAATGTGATAAGTCATATTTCTATGTTTTATTAAATAAGGAATGAGTTTGAAAATAAATTGAAATTTTCGTAAATAGGTAATGATTTTTATGATTTTTTTATAAATCATTTCTATATGTGAACTATTGCACTCACATTATAATCCATTGTATTGATTCTTTTGTGTCATGATACCAAGACATAATGCTCATGCCCACATTTTCCAATAGTTGATTGTAGATTTTAATTTATTGGA
The DNA here is from genome assembly GCA_963277665.1 of Viscum album. Lineage (NCBI taxonomy): Eukaryota > Viridiplantae > Streptophyta > Magnoliopsida > Santalales > Viscaceae > Viscum > Viscum album. The sequence goes on along the minus strand of OY728161.1, from coordinate 1,731,398,072 downwards.
TACATGGAAAGGGATAAGTGTTATAAAGAGGAAATATCTCCACCCTTATGTTTCTTTTATAGTGTGGTGGGATGGTTGTGTACTGTAATAAAATAGAGATGAAACCATTTCTCATTTCATGTTCCATGTATAGATAGTCGATTGGTTTTTCATTAATACCATTTTATATAGATGTTGTGTTTAGAATTTCGGTTATTGTCATGACATATGACACAATATATTTATCTACAATGTAATATTTTATTTTATATTTTATCGTATTTCTGTTAAGGGTGAAATCATTTCCAACATCTATTGTATGAAAACTTTTTCTCAGAAAAAATAAATGACAATTAGATACATGATCTAAGAAATGTGGTAGTCCAATTTGGGTGAAGATATGTGTTTACTAAGGTTATTTGGATATATATATAATTTTTATCATAAAATGATAATGGTAAAATATATGGAACCTAGTCATCTACTTCCTATAGATAGAAAGTGAATGGGTAAGCCCAAAAGGAATTTATATAATTTCATAATTACAATATCTAATATAATTATTTATATATGGTATATAATCATTCCAAAACATTAATTAATGATATGCAGGTCAATAATAAATCTCAAATAATAATAATGAGATCCACATAATTGATCAAATAGATCAAAAATAAGAGTTAGAGGATATTTAATCTTTATTGTGATCCAGATATGTTCCCAATAATCAATGAAAATACTTATTGACCCATCATTATTCATTAAAAAAAGAATATTTGTACTGCATTATGATTTTCATGGGAATATAATAACATAATAAAAATTCTCTTGGACTTTATTGATCAATTAGTATAACATGACTTGTCCCATTCAATTTTGATTCTATGAAATAGTTGTATCAATATGGATTTGTTCAATTGAAAATCTAACATCATGATTCAAAAAAATACTAGGATGGACATATGAAATAGATCAACATAATCCAAAAAATAGGCAGGTCATTGATGATTACTTTGTCCTCAACTATTTGAGATAAATGATACTCATGATTAAGAAATATGACACATATAGCTGACGTAACATCCATTTGATGTTTTTACTCATCCATTCACCAAAAAATTATCATAGGTTAATTTCAAATATCAAATGTAAATTCCCTTAATAGAAAATAGATGAGGTATACATATAGATATAAAGAGTAAATCCTTACACAAATATTGATGAAATTAAATAAGAGGGAGAATTATTAGATTTTTTGGAAGCTCATTCTAACATACTTATATTAAGGATGAGTTGTATACATGAGATGACATCATTCTCAAACTATAATTCTTCACTATTGACTCAACATTAAATCATTGAGTTCGTAATGTTATAGCCATTATTAATTAAATTCAAATAAATGAGTCAGTATACAATGATTCATATAAAATAATATTTTTTCGTGAATAGATGATAGGTGTACATTCCACCATGTCATTATCATAACCCAACTCATTATACCTGATCACATGATATTTCCCTATTTAATTTGACATCAGAGGTCGAAAAAAATTAACAAAAAAATTAACTCATGGAATAGTTAATTGATTAACATAATTGCAAAAATACTTATATGTAAAACACTCATGTGTGGTCGTTATTCAATTGAGATTTAACTCCATTCATTTCACTAAATGGAATCTACAAGTAAATTCAAAAATTTTTTGGTACATGTATACTATTACCTCACATGAATCATATTCATGCAATTTTTTGGAAACCATATGTGTTATTCTTCCCGAACATTAGAAATTTAATCAGTTCAATGTTCTTCCATCATATATATGGCATACCATTGGAGCTACTATGAAACTCTATAGTTAATTTCCTATCACCAAAAATATGTGGGCTTCCATCTTCTATTTCAACATTTAATACTAAATAGAATAATTATTTATAGATTTCAATATCATTTATTTCTAGTACCTTTTTAATACATGGTTTAAAACCACTATTAAATTGATCTATATTTTATTTTGGGTTGATGATAACACCAGAATAATACCACATAATTCTTATACAATTTTTCATTCGGTTGAAGAGCTTCATCTACAATATGATTGAATTATATGACAATTTTATCCATTTTTTTTAATATTTTGTGGAATTTTCTCATTGAGTAATACAATCATAAACTCATCCCACATTTTTTGTTTTGATTTTTCCTTATGAAGGATTTTGGATAATTTTCCCCATAGACTATCTTCTCCTACGACGTGAAACACTAATAAAAAACATTCTCATTGTTCGGTAAATGAAGAATAGAAAATATGTTCTCAATATGAAAAATACATTTTAAGAAAACTAGTGGATCCAAATACCCATAGAATGACATTGGATATTGTCATATAATAGAGTTAATATCATGTTTATCCCTACATAGTTTATTCATAAGTTATACATGAATAATTTTACCACTCATATATTGAGATAGTTGACTAATAATAGTCATAATAAATTCAATCCATGACTAGAAGACATTTTTTTTCTCATGTGGAAGACCATTATATTTTTAAAAAACATTCATTTATCATAGGATTAACTTATTTTTTTACAAATAACTAGAATTAAAAACATATTAATTTCATAAAAATGAAATTATTAGAGTATAAAATCATATATTAATGAAAATAATTCCTGAAATATACTAAATTATTACATATAAACATCATTGTGACCCGTTAGGTCATTAAGTTTCATGATTTATTCAAATCCTTCAATATCGTTCATTAAGAAAATATGAACATATCTTATCATATCTCTTGGTAGTGCCTAGATATGTATGCAATATTATTCCCAATATTCATTATTAAAGGATTATATAAATAATACCCAATCTACCTCTTTTAGAGTTTTCACCCTTGTGACTATATATGGAACATCCACACCAACATTATAGGATGTTCATAGGGATATATTTTCTAGTAAATACACATAATGATTATAAATTAATTCATATTTTTTATCCTACAATCATACTTATCCCCATGGTTTTATATAATTTTTTATATCACTAATATATTAATACTAAAAAGTCCATTCTTTGATAATAGTTGAGGTGAACCAAGAATTAAAAAATACCTTTCATTATTTTAGAATAATATAAAAAACAACATAATTATTCATTATCTAAATCGATAAATATATATTAAATTTTGATAATAGATAAATAAAATTATTATTTTATCAATGATCTTCACCATTGATAATAATGTTATTCACACTAATATCCTTATAGAGATATCATACGTAGAATATTTTTTCAAAAACTAGTGAATGAAAATAGATGAATGGGTGGTCTCAAATTAATAGTATAAATAAAAATAGAAGATATCAATTAACGATCGTACATGTGTATAATATCTTTATACTATCATCATAACATAACAAATTCAAACCCAATTAATTTAATATCTTTTATTACGATTCGAGATTTAAATATTTATCAAAAGAAATGACAATATTTATAAGATGGTGGAATCATCAAAAATCAATAATTAGTTATAAATGTGTAATAAAAAAGTACTATCGATAAAAATAACCAAATAACATTATGATCATGTTAATATAGTAATAGGATGACTCATTAACTTATGGACAAGAAACATGGTCCTCACATTAACTTTTGATCATGAACTATGTCCACACAGTAGCTTATATAAATGAAACCATGACCACACATCAACAAGTGCATTTAAAACAAGGTATATCTAAAAATTCTGAACATGAAATCATATACCCAACCAATATAGTTAGCTCATGGGTTATCTATCATTAACCAATGCATTATAGGAATATAAAATTACCACACATTACATAAACCTAAAATGTAGGCTTTCTAATATATATATATATATATATATATATATAATTGAAAAATTTATCATATTTTTAACAATCTAACTGAAAAATGTATCATTAAATCATTTTATTGTATCATAACCGGTATAAGTGAAATTGTATTCCTAAATATTTCATAATATTTTAATGAAATAATACAAAAGATAATTGTTCCATATGAACTTCCTTAAATAACATTCATTATAATTCATATATAAAATATATTTGGATGGTATCATCATATCATATCCCCATAGAATCATAAGAATCCATAAATGATGTTTACATGTATAAAAATAACTGTAAGGTATCATTCAAAACAGTTTTTGAAAACATTATAAAATATCCATTTCCTTTGATGAAATTTTAAATGAAAAATTAATAAATATTTAGAAGATGAATTTATTGAAAATAAACATGGAATTATATTAAGAAATATTAAAATTAAATAGTGGTCATGATTGTAGAGAAATACGTTTATTGTGAAATTGATATAAAAATATTTTATTCAAACATTTTGTAACAATACCTTATTCTAATATTGAAATGAATTTTTTTTCAAGCAATTTTATAAAAAGTAAAACATGCATAAAAATTAATTTAAAAATTATATAATAATTGTCATGAAAATTCATGAAATAATTTTTCGAATAATCTAAATTAATGATAATTTATTCTTACAAAAAGTTGAGAAATAAGGTAATATTTTCTTTCAAACAATTTCTGAAACATTTTTTGTATGAACGGGAAGAAAATTATTGTAAAAAATTAAAATTATATAAATATTTTCTATATAAAAAACATAATTTATTTCTATAGATATGAATCATATAATTTTTCATAATGTAAATGAAATTATAATCAATTCCTTGTTAAATAAGATTGAATAATATATCCATTACCTCAAGTCTTGTTCTACATCCAATTTTTCAATCCAATTATATCATATAATATCATATGTGATTTATATATAAAATCTTGTCACCAACTTTTTAACATGTTATTATAAAAATATTCCTCTTAATAAAAATTTCTTCTTTTTAATGTCTGTTTTGACTTGGAAGGCAGAGTAAATATACATTTATCGTGGTTACATCATGTATATATAGTTAATAATTTCACTATTCTCATATTAAATCATTAGATACTATTTTATAACTATTCATATACTGTGTTGATGAAAAATGCATTATATCACATTGTGGAGATGGTAAGCCATGCTTAAAATTATGTAAAGTATTTATTTTTTATTTAATTCAATTAAATAATTATAAATAATAATAAAAATATAAAAAAAATATTATATAAATTATATAGGATTTTTTTAAATTCCACCTTATTACTATCCATCCACATAAAAATGTAAAATGAATAACTTCGCCTCAATGAGGTGTCATCACACGTACAAATGAGCGATGTAATAATTTCATGATGGATAAACATTTTAGATGGTGGATGAGATATTATAATTATAGATTAATATTTATCCTATTAATATAATTTTTAAATATTGTAAAGAATCAGAAAATTCAAGGAATGTTTTTTCAAAAATACATTGGAATTTTATGAATGCGTAGTTTCTGAAGGAGCCTGATTCCGAGGCCCCGTGTGCCCGAAATCAATTTATGAAGTTTCGTTTGGGTACGTTCAGTAAATGTACTAGTGGGTTTTTATATCACTTGAGCCGGTGTTTGGAAATGAAATCTGAGGACACAGATGAACTCGCAATGTCGGTATTTGTCTAATGGGATCTTTATCGTAGTTTCATTTGGATGGGAGGAGGAGTTTTATATTTGGTGTTTCTTAATAATTTAAATAATATTTTTGTTACAAAAATTATTTAATGTGGTGGTTATTTCTTCTAAAGGGATGTTGGAGTTGGGGACCACACCCAACATAACTTCCCTTGGGTGGGTCTAACTATGGGTGGGGCCCCCACAATCCCTTAACACTTTGATTCTATCTTTAACTCCCTTAGACCCTCTTTTAACGTATAAACTTCCACTTAAATATGGAGCCTCTCCATCTCCCTCCCATTAATGATGCCAACACAAATGCCTTAATTAATTAAATCGTCATTCTGAAATAATTTTAAATACATGGAAATGTTATATTATGAGAGGGCCTTATTATTATATTGGTTGGAAAATATTTGTGGGGATAATTTTGGGAGAACTAAGTAGAGGAGGAGGTTTGTTCGTCCAACGAGGAATTTGAAGAACAAGAAGAACATCTTCCTTTCTTCTTCCTCCACAAAAGGGAGATGACATTGCCTATGAGGAACGTTGGCTACGCTTCCTCCAGGGACAAACCCGATGTCTCCTTTGAATCCTCTTTCCGTAGCTCGACGACATCCATTGTCTTATACGAGGTAGGGGATTCTATAGTTTTGGTACGATAAAATTATACTCTTGTCGTTGTTGAATGAAAGTAATCGATTTGGCCTCTGGAAATAACCTAATGCGGAGGGCGCAGACAGAACAATCACCGCCCGTCGACCCTTTGTTGATCCACATTTATATTAGCGATGGAAGCGGTGTCGGGAGAGTTGATGGTGACCGAAAGTGATAGCGACAGGAAATAATGTCTGGCGTGCGCCAGCTGCATTTCGAAGAACTGGGGCCCGCAATCGCGGGCCGCTCGGTCGAAGAAGAACAGGCCGGTCGTAGCCGACCGGGCTGAAGGAACTGTGGCGCCCCATGGCGTCGCGCTGCGAAGAACCGCGGACCGTGCTCAGTGGGCCGCTTCGGCGGGTGATCCTTCCGGATCGTCAGGCGACTGGGTTTGGAAGAGGCTATGACAATCGTAGGTGTGGAACAGAAGGACAGCGGGCCGCCCTCTCAAGGAAGACTGGCCAGCTTTGGCCGGCCAGACAGGAGGGCAGTGCCGCTCGGTGCCGCCGGTTCAAGAAGTCGGAGGGTAACCCCCCCTGCTCTGTATCGGTCAGCTAGATGGCCGAGCCTCGACCAACAGCTGGCCGGATAGCACCCCATAGGGTTGAGTAGTGCCCAGCCGGCCCGGTTCTTGCTCTGCCCGGCTGGTCTGTGCCTCATCGGACCAGTCCGACCCTTTAGTCGAGTCGGACCCGCTGAGTTAGGATGGGCGAACCCGCCAGCCCACCGGGCTTGATAGGTCGGGCCCGTTTTGCTTAAATGTGAATTACTTCACGACCATGCGTCTGATTGATGCAATGTTTATGGCACTAGTACCATCATGAAAAAGTGGTCCTTTTTTGATACACTAATTGAGGTTGGATGACTTTGGAAAACATCCAAGTTTGGAACGAGCGTATTTCCAACCAGGCCCCTCGAACTAAAATGCTAATAACTCTCAGACCGGGCGTCCGATTGACGTACTATCTGTCACATTGGGTTTCTGTTGACGAGATAGAACATTGGGATACATAAACTATGTAATTTTTGATAGTTTATGTATCGAACCCTTGGCTTGAGAGGAAACCCTCCCGAAATCGAGCGTGTTGTGTGCCGAAACCCTAGAGCTCTCTACGACTGCAATGACTACCGTACTGGAATCCTCAGTGGGTTCGACGATGACAAAAAACTATACTTGAATCCTCTGTGGGTTTGACCTTGATGACTACTGTACTTGTATCCTATGTGGGTCTGCTAGTTTGACTTATGTACTAGTATCCAGAGTGGGTCTGAAAGAGTAGCTGGTCTAGTATCTTACGTGGGTCTGAAAGCTTAACTAGTCTAGTAACATACGTGGGTCCGATATCTTATATGAATCAGCGACTACATCTGATCATCACTATCGCTATATGAAATATGTATACCTATGTGAGTTGAGTCTTGACGTTCAATAATTAGCATCGATATGAATTACTTCTTTCCTCTGTGGACTTGGTTGTACTCGGGGTCGAGAGTTGGAGCCGAACTGGGATTGATGACTTAGGTATATGTATGGAAATATACCTAAGTAGAGATGGTTTATACTTAGTGATTGTATCTTTATTTTGTGGTTTATCCTTCATGGATTCTGGGAGACCTTAAGGGGTCTCAGGGTCCCTACTGAGTATCATATACTCACCCCTGCATGGGTTATACTCGCACTACATTGTGTTGAATGCAGAAGACAGACAACATTGATCGAGGAGGATACTTGTGGAGATGGATGGTACCTAGAGGTGGACCACACGATGAGATGTACACGGATTGGAAGGACAGACTTGGCATGCTGAAGTGGCCATTTGTACCCACCCTTCATGTGGGGTTTCTGGAGGACGACTCACTGGTAGCTGTTTTACTTTACTGTAGTTGTACTAGCTTTTCAGTTGTACTGTACTTACTGTTGGGCTTCTATTTCCTTGCCCTTTCCTCTAATCACTTACTTTTATAATAAATAACATTATATAAACATTGTGTAATAAGTAATAAATAGAAAGAGGTAAGGTAACCCAATTTACACTTATTAAGTAAACATACTATAGATACATTCATAAAGAACCATCTAATATAAATTTATGTTGATTAGAACATATAAATAATTTATTAGGTAGTTAAAAAGAGAATTGGGAAGGGTTTTTATGAGATAGGTGACTCATGAAGGTGTAATGAAAATAAAATAGGTGTTTCCTTTTATATAAGGGTTGGGAGGGACACACATTGAATATTTTAAAGTACTAAAATATTATTAAATCAATTTATGTAAAGGTAACCCATACAAAATTTATTCTCATTCATATGGTGATAAAGGTAAAAAAAATTAGTATTGTGACAACAAATATAAAAAATCTAGGTTAATCACTCAGTTTTATCCTAGGTTGACCTGATTAACCCTTTTATCATGGTAAATAATTTAGTTTTTAGTATTCATTTAGAAAAAATATTAATTTGACCTTTTTACATAATATTAATTATATCATTTCTATTTAGAGAAAATATTTGATAAAATTAAATTTTTACAATCCTTATAAAATCATTTTCAACAAAACCTGAAATATAATATGAGAAATGGGTTTTGAGAAAATTAAAATATTTATATCAAATTTTTTTATAAAAAATTATGGTTTATGTACATTATTATAAGAGTAAATGAAATGTGATTAATAAAAATGAATTAAAATTATTAAAAATAAATTTCATAAAAAATAATCATTTTAAATTCTTATGGTTAACTGATATTTCTCTATAAAATGAGTTTTTTTCACTATTCACTAAAAATAATCTTTTAGGAAAAATCTAAAAAATTTACCGAATGATAATTATGATTTGATGATTGATAAAATGACATGTTATTATAGATTAATAATTTTAAATATTATTATAATTGACTATAATATCGGTTTAAAAATTGAAATAAAAATTATTTATTATGAAAATATATTTTTGAATAATAATATGATTTTTTAATTGAGTAAATTTTTTTTATAAAATAATAAATACATTTGAATGATATAAAACATGTATAAATACATTTTCTAATGTTGCTATTATTATTTATACAACTATATTAATAACAACGTTATAATGATCACATTTAAATAATCAAAATTAAATAATATATTAGAATTTATTAGAACTAAAAATTTATTATAATACAGGATATTAAATAAATCATGTTTGATTTAGTAGTAATACATCTAAAAAATTCAATTGATACATCTAAGGAAAAAATATTCATTTTATTAATCATGTGATTGGTCTCCCTAAGATAATATTACCCTCCAATGTATCAGGAAGTGAATGATATCTAATTAGATAATACGAAAGAGAATAGGGTTTGAACCCATTCTATGAATGAAAATGAGTTAGGGAGTGATCACAATCCCTCATTAAATTTTTCCACAATTTGATGATTTTTTTGACGTGTGACTTTATAATGAATTTATTATCCATGATTATGATTGTGATACAATATATATGAAATGGTCTTATACTTATGACATAATAACAAAGATCGTCATTGATTAATGATCATTCCTCACTATTATGAATCATTCCTTTTTATTTATTAATGATTCATTACATGACTAATGATTTATGTTATATGAGTTCATTATTTTTATCTATCTATGTTATGGTATTTCTATCATAAAATTATTATTATTTTATGTAGGAATATGTTCATTAATTATTATATATCTTGTTTACCTGTATGAAGCATCTAAGTTGACCATTTAATTTATTTCCATTTTCATCGAGTATTAAAGAACGATTTTCTGTAAGATATGTCTACGACGGGATAAATGATAGGTAAATTATATGGGACATGATAAATATCATTCATTAAATAAGATTACTATTTATCTTTTCCACAAATTCATTAAACATTTATGTTTTTTTATAATGAAAAATTGGGAAATATATATTATACTAGTCTAAAATGGTGAAACATTTATCATTTTTATACATAAGTTTCCTCATATATTAAAAATGATTATGTTGTGATCAAGGATTTTTATTACCAATTATGTGTTTCATCATGTTCATGAGTGCTTAATGACATAAATATAGTGTAGAAATAGTTAGTATAAATGATGAATTAATGTTAGAAATTGTAGGTATAGTTAATGTAGACTTTGTACGACTATTTATTATTATTGTCAATCAGGAGGTGATATGCTTTTTTTGTGGTGGTGGTAAGAAATCTATGATTCATAATATGGAGGATAATGTTTTGGTAACGATGTAATTAATTTTGGGGTTATTTGAATGGGATTTTGAGGTTGTTTATTTATTGATTTGGATGGGTTGATGTGTAGTTTAATGAATATTTTTATAGAGTATGGTATGGTGTTGAGGTTGTTTATTTATTGATTTGGGGTCAGTTTATATATTTTTAAGGATTATATATGATGGTGATATTAGTGGTTGGGTTGTTTTTATTTTAACTTTTACTCCCTATTTATGATATTGTGTTATATTAAATATTATTTTTATTTACATTATTTCTTATAGACGACCACTTATGTGAGGAATCCCAATTACAACCAATATCATGTTTTGGGTTCTGGGAATTCCCTCAAAATCATTGATATCATTGAAAAATAAAAACTAATTCTACCCAATCCTAGATATATACACCATGAGTATTTTGGGATTTTATGGAATGATGTTATAGTATGAGGTGTTATTTTTATAAATCGTGGGTATAGTTTACAAGTACATGGAAGGAAGAGGGAATGGGGTTGATTTCCATCATGTTTACATTCTTTTTCATCACATGATATGTAGATTAGGTAGTGATATGAATATATGATAATGTCATATATAAATATGATCATGTAATTTATTTTTTTATCAATTTTTTTATTTTCTCACGTAGATACTAAGAGGATGGGAGAATTAAGACTTATGTTTTTAAGGCCTAAGGGTGACTAGAACATGGGGGGTGCAAGAATGGGGTACCTTAATATATATATATAATTATATTCTGATTCTATAAATGTTTATAGTTTATCATGGTATACTGTTGCAATGCATTGGTAATTAGTTTTACATTGATTGGTAACAAATTTGTTCTTCTATTTATATATTGGGTAATTAATATGATTCTTCCACATATTTATGACATGTTTTAAGGAGTATACAATTATGTATTCTTATATAATGATCCATGTATTAATTTTTTTATATTTTTGGGGGATTGTTTGTGGTTGTAATTAATATTTATAGCTCATTTCATAGAGTTATAAGTTGTTAAATGATTCCCTATAATAGGATTTTGTTATTTGAGGTGTTATTTCAAGGGAAAAATATATATTTGAACGTAGATGTATTATTGAATGTATTTATTTTTATTATATAGACATGATTCATGGATTGTTTCTTATATTCCAATGAATTCATGGCATTATTGAACCTCATTTATGTGTTTTATACCGCTGGGGGTTATGTCCATAACATGTTTCATATTGGATATAACATAATTGCTATACAAATGTCTTTAATTTTTGTCTATTATGAGTTATTTTTAGGGAATTATTATGATAATTTGGGCCATAGTATAGTTCGCCCATTGACAACCAATGAGATTAATACAAATGAACACTGTCTAACTCATTCAATATATTGTGAGAGGTGGATCCCAAACTAGTCCAATTGTTAGGGTGTAAATCATAAACCCTATATTATAAAACTATAATCACCTAATTTTCATTTTACACTACCATAGCGTGGAATGGTTTCCACTTTAATGATGTCTTATATCATCATTACACATACTATTATTGGTCTCCATAGTCTACATTGTATATTAGGCCATGGTTCCAACCATGCTAAACCACCTTCGACCCCTGATTCACTACAAATAATCCATTAATGATGATCTCATTTAGAATCATATTAAACCATATCTAACCATTGGAAACCAGATTTTTGATAATAGTATTTCATAAATACATTTTATAAGGGATAATAATTAGTTATAGTGAGTTGACGATGGATAGAGGGTGTTTAAATCCTATAGTAATACGCCATAATCCTTTATCATATAATGATAGAGAGCCACAACATGTTTATGGACCGATGTGGAATGGAATAGTGGTTGTGAGAAACTCAATCCATAACAATTATCTCCCATCAATAAAAAAATTTATAGAACCTGGAAATAATGAAACCCATGTAACAATTATAATACTTTTATAAAATAAATGTGATGATCATTGCAATGGGACATGAATTTTTATTTCTTACAAAAATCTTTTGAGAATATTTTTGATCCCATGATTATGATATTTAATTTTTTTATATTTTTTAGGTGTGATGACTAATGAATATATATTTATGTACATTAAATATTAATCTTATATGGTATTATTTTATACCAATGTCAAAAAAATATTTCATTCATCGCATATGTGAGGAAAAGCGTAATAGTTTAAAGTCTATAGAAGTAAGAGGTGCACCAAAATATGATAAGATTGTCCATGGACCAAAAATTTCCACGAAAATGAAATCGAAATGATGATATATTGATGGATGTTCATATATTTTTATAGATGTTATAGAATTATTTTTTTACTATTGAAAATTTTGAATGATGGGTTGAAGAAACATCAATTCAAATACATCAATTATAAATATTCTGTAAAATATAATAATTCTATGAGACCAATTGTAATTATCTATCATTATTATTTGGGTGATCACATGGATTTCAGTTTATATGACAAATAGAAAATGATTTATTCCATTTATTGACCTGGAAATATTAACGATTTATTAAAGTTTTTTCAGATGATTTGTTGGATATTATTTTGTCATTTCATATTTATAAGGCCCCATAATATGTCATTTTGTTCTATCTAAAACAATTTACATAGTTCATAAGACATTAACATTGTGAATTTTTTAGGATTATTTTGAGCCAAAAGTCAATAATCTAGAATTTATATTCAGATGAAATGAATTATATATAATAATATTATGGAAGTTTTCTTTTCATCATGGATCAAACAACTTTATCAAACATAGCATAAAATTTTAGCTAATCTAATGTGTGATCAATAAATGTGAAAAATAGGTTGATACAATGAGAATTCTACACCACATCCTATAGATTCTATATAACTATACATATGTATAACTTTCAAGATAAACCAAATCATTGATTATATGGGGAGTTTGAATGAAGATAAATAATGTGAAAATTACAATATCACCAAATTGGGAAAAAAATTTATTCTTAGCATGTTTTATAGTATATAGATGAATGAGTCCAATTAAGAACCAATAATCCAAAATATTTCCATAAACATTATTGAAAGAGATTTAAGGAGTAATTTGGTGAATATAAATTAAAAAAAATAATAAATAATGATATTTTTTAGATAAATAAGGTAATAATTGAAATGCTATTATAAAATATTAAGGGAAAACTAGTAAAATAATTTTTTTAAAAAATTAAGTGAAATAAAATCAAAATATGGATTCATTATAGTGGATCATATATTCATTTGAAATAACTATTTTGATGTTTCAATTTTTTCAATATTTAAAAATTTTAATAACTAGTTTGGGAATGTAGGTTTTATGAGATCAAAGCTATAAAAATTTTGATGTTCTATTTTAACTTAATAAGGTTATTATCCTTATAGTATAATTATAATGATTCATCAAGAACATATTCATACGTTAGGTTAATAGAATAATTAGAAAACATGTAGTGATATTTTTATACATCTGTTATTTAAAAAGTTATAGTTTTTAAAGATTTTTGAGAGTGAAGGTTTTTTAAATTACCCTTAAATATAATTCATTCCTCCCGCACAATTCATGTTCAGCCTTTCTGGGATCTATCAATTTGTATCAGAGCATAATTATAACAATTTTTTAATATCAAAAAACATACATCGATTAATGAAGTTCTATATACAGTAATGGTATCACAATGTTTGATGGTAATGTTTTTGAATCCAAAAAAAAGCGATTATTTCTTTATATTATTTCATTGTGTATTAATGTTATTGATTCCTTTTAATTTCAATTTACATTAATATGTTAAAATAAATCATGATATCTGAGTGAAAAAAAATATGGAAAATTAAATGACAACATGAAATTCATTATATCTCTATTAATATAATAAGAGGTGATAAAAGTCATGTTATGTATAAATTATAATTCCATTTTGACCATGCTTCGAGTAATTTTTGAGTATCAGGCTTAATAAATTTCATGAAGGTCTTTAATCCTTAAAATATATATATTTTGATGAATTCACTATTTAGGAACCCCAAGGTACTCTCCCTAATTTTATTAAGGGTTTTTATATCAGTACTAAATAAATAGTGATTCAGGGAAGAGAAATGATATAAAATATTTTAAGAAGGAATCTTATAGAGATCAAACATTGGATCGGTAAATTAGACTGATATGTAACGTCCCCACTCGGATGCCACTAAACTGGTGCTCCGAGCCGGTTTGCCACAAGACCTCAAGCGCACCTCCCCGTACACCAGAGGCTGCTAACTCGAAGCAAGAGCCTAGGGTGTGATAGTGGGGAGACTATGCCCTCATACCAGAGTAAGCAAACAATAGAAAAAACTAAGTATCATACACACCGGAAAGTAAACAGAGTGTGGAAGCAGTAAACAACTGAAATTGAACAAGATGTAATAGTAAAATGTTTTAAAAGCTCAAACTTCTATACAATACAATGCAACACTGGTCACCCACTGGGTCGACCATATAGATATAAGTACAAAGAAACTGAAAGTAAAAGTACGGGGCTCTTCTACTAACTCCGAGAAAATCCACGTACCTGATCTCCAGAAAATATCGAACTGCAGCAGCCCGATCAGTAAAACCACTTGAGCATCTCCGATCGATCATGCAACATTTGGCCTCATCCCTATCCACCATGAAACTCATGCTCAACCTTAAAACCATACATATGGTCTACACGTACACCGAGGTGCACGTGTAGGGGTGAAAAATAATCTCAGTAAGGCACCCTGACAAGAAACCTATAACTATGCTGCAAAAAGTGTATGCAAAAACAATGTGCTTAGCCTAGCTGGAACACAACAAAAGGAAGTAAACCAAAAATTCAACCACAGTTGAACTCAGGGTATGTAATCCCTGTCAACTGTGCCAGTGCCACCATGGATGTCCATATCATTATACGTACACATGTAGAGTCTCATACCTATACACATATACATAAACATGAATATTCAGGATAAAGTGATTCAAATAACATGAAACAACATTAGAAATTGATCCCTGTGACCATAAGCCTGATCCCTTGGACATCCTATTCAAGGGAATTGAACTAGACATAGTTCCACTCAATCCATATATCAAATAAGTCGATTTATGGGTCTGTAATCCCATAGACATGTACCTGCTATGGCCAACACCTGAGATATGCCTCTGAACAAGCTAATCAAGGAAAATCTATCCTCTAGTTCAACCAATCAAACCCAAGAAAGAAGATAACACAAAAGGTAACCCTCAGGGGATTACTCGTACCCATCCCCTCCGGTCCTATCCAAAAAGTACGAACAACCATCTGGGTAGTGCACTTATCATAACCCCTCTGGTTTGGTCATGGTAAATTATAAGACTCTCTAGGGAAGCATACTCGGTCAATTACCCTTATAGTATAGGGTAGTCAGGGAATCTCTGAGGAAGATCAGACTGTCTAACCCTCTTATCCCCAAGGTTTAGAGACTCTCCTAGGAAGCTATCTCGGTCAATTCCTCCTATAGCGTTAGGTATACCACAGACTCTCTGATGAAGATAACTTGGTAAATTAATCCTCTATCATGGGAATGCTCTTAAAAACATTCAAACAAAGTAAGACTCTCTGAGGGAGCTCTCTCGGTCTACCCTCATATTGTCTATAATATCCAATACTCTCCGGGAAGCTCACTTGGTCTATCCCCAGTAGTTTATAATGTCCAAGACTCTCTTTTGAAGCACACTCGGTCTACCCTCATGTAGTCTATAATATCCAAGTCTCTCTGGGAAGATCACTTGGTCTATCCCTTATACTCTATATTACTAGGTTCTCATGGTCTTGTGCCCGTCAGTGCATAATAATTCTATAAGGCCAAAGTACACCTATAGAGCTACTTGGCTAACCACTCTACAGAAATAGGCATGTGAAGACTATCATTCCTACTATGGTCACAAGGCATATAAACAGGTATAACGGCCAAAGGATAACAAGACCCAAAGTTCGTAAACCGAACAAGGCATGGGAAAAAAATCCATGCACAGTAATAATCCTCAAATATGATCAACTTACCTCTACACAAGTAGACAAGAAATGCAGGAAGACAACATCCCAACAGGCAAGAAGGGCCCAAAGGTCAAAATCAAGTAACATGGGTAAACACATCCACAACAAGGGAGATAACCCCATTTAAAATCAAACCACCTCTACTCAGGAACACAAGGAATAATAAGCATCCCAAAAAACAAGAAAGAAGTCTCGCGTCAGGCTCACCAGCCACCAACCAGGAAGCACCTTTGGTAAACATAGTTTGGAATGTGTTCTAGGTGACACCCGATCACCATCTCTACCCAACGGGACATAACAACTATCGGTCTTTCAAACAACAATAACCCACTGGGTCCCTCAAGTAAAACACTAAGGAAGAATCATACTTGGAATTCTCTAGGTAAACACAAGTGAAGGCATCCTACGCAGGATCCTTAGAAAAGAGTAAGGGAGGAATCCTATATGGGATCCTCTTTGGAAGGACAACATATGCATTCCATACCATAGTTCCTGTCAAAGGATGAACAAGAGAGATATCCTACAAGGGAATCCCTAGGACAACACACAAGAAAAGGCATCCCTCAAGGGATCATTAGATGTACATGGTCTCAAAACCTCATAGGCTAGAAGGGGACGTCTCAAAATGGAAACATCCTCTAAAGCATGGGTTATGGAAGATATCTCATAACTCGTCTTCTATTAAAGGTCTCATCTAATTTGGTACAAACACCCAACCTATTATCCACCCAATGTCTCACTCTCCGGTGACAACTGAACTCGATAAGTGGAGGAAGAACCCATCCATTTAGATGGAAACCCAAAAAAACACCATTTATATTACCTCTAAATGTAAAAAAGGATACCACCATTGCGATGTACATGAAAAAATGATCAGAATCGACTACTCACACGCCAAATTATAACTTCCAGAGCCCAAGATATCTCAAAATTACTAAACTGAAGTAGTATATGGCTAGAGCACAATGGGCATGCCTGTGTAATAGTACACGACATGTAAATTATTGTACATGGCATGTAATATTCACAAAAAGTTACGCAGTGTCTGTTTTCACCATAGCACATTCCCATGTACCACAACACAGTGTGTACTTAATGTGCATGACATGTAGTCCTAAAAAAGACACTAGTTCATGTTTTACTCCACACGGCCAGCCACACGAACACCCACTACAGGGAGTGTACTTCAGAAAACATCGAATTCACCAAATGGGAAGAACACATGTCGTGTACCCCTAGAATACATGTTGTGTATTCTGGGTTTTCTGATGGGAAAACCCTGAAAACACCAGAAGCACATGTTTTTCCCCCAAAACATTAGATCCGGCCTTGAGAGGCCACAATTAAACAATATAATGCTTCAAAGACACAAAAAGTCATGTTTAAAGGGTATCTATGAAGAAAAAATAAACGGCCCCACCTTTGGGCAGAAAACGCCAATGCTGCGGTTGATTTCAGTGCTCCTGGATACCGCACGTCAACTCAGCGCGTTGAGGGCTTCGAATCGGTGCCACTCTCGCCTTTCGTCTCTATAGTTTTCTCGATCTCCAAATCCTACTATAGGTCACAGACAAGGAGAATCGGCATAGGAGTTGTGTGCAAGGAGGAATAGGAAAGAAGAGAGAAGAAAAGAAAAAAAGAAATGAGAAAATAAATGGAAGAAAAAGGGGCACGGGCCGGCCCCAGTGCCCGACATGAGTCTATGCCTTCCTTAGGATAAAATCCCCAATCCAGACTCAATTTAATAGACATAATTTCATTCCAAATATCCATTTAAATGTTATTTCCAAAAGAACCTATGCAAATAATTTCATATTTAATTTAATAATAATAAATATTAAATATTCCACCAAAAATTCGAACTGCTCAGATTTCCTCCAAACTCTTGTCCTAGGGTAAACTCCCTATTTCGGGACCAACGGAGTTGTCAAAATAATTATCCAAGATCAGTTGTTATGGAAAAATTATCATTTTAACCCTCATGAGCATCCAACAGCAAAAAATCAAATTTCTGCTCAAAACGAATGTCTGTAAAAACACGGGTTCTTACAAACTCCCCACCATAAACCTTATCGTCCCCGAGAAGCCCGGTGAAGGACACAAAAAACATGCTCATAACCCGAGCATCAACACAAACAAGCTATCTATACTATCCAGATAATTTACTTATAGCATTAACCACCACATTCTATAGAGAAGACATTCAACTACGACCAAACTGATACTCCCCACCATAGGAACACCCATGTCGTCATCATAAAAGAAAACTCTGAGCTCAAAAGCCCACTGTAAAACACCGAAGTTTAACCTAAACAAGGAAGACCACCCTCAAAGGCCAATGGTTCACTCCCCACCATATGTATTTCCTTACACTGCTTCAAGATCCCAACCCAAAAATGTTCCATCCACAACAGGGATGAACATTAGGATAGAAAAAGGATCTCGATGAAGGTTTGATGCTCTCTCAGCATACTCAAGATGAATCAAGATAGTGCATGATCGTCTCTTACAGGAGAACACTAAGATTTCACCGAAGGTGTGTCCAGATCCCTCTAAGCCATGATGACATCCTGCCAAAACCCAAACAAGATTCAAGCATGGTCAACCATTTCACGGTAACATGAAATTTCACAAAGTCACCTCCACAACAGCAACACCAAAAAAACTGGTCGATCAGGAAAGACACCTGAACAGTCATGCTCATCGAAACCAGTTGTGAAATCAAACTCTTCCAAAAGGAATTAGAAAATGCTGGCCAACCTTCTCACAATGGTATCCCTAAAATGGGACAGACATCGATTGATAAGGGTTCGAATCAAAACCCCGGGTCTCTAGGTCTTCCACCTAGCACTACAGAAAAATCCTCACAATTAGGTCAAAAAATATAACCACCTATCCCAACAGATCCAAAACCTCTCAGAAGATGGTAATGATCAAAATGAACACAGGAAATTAGAAACCAAAACACAACCTACAAGGTCCTTGATACTATCCGATAATCCTCATAATGAACTACACCCTGGAGTTCACAATCCAAGAAAAATAGAAACTGAACTAACACCCATCAGGCATCCGTATATGGGAATACCCCAAAGAGGTCCATTTCAAAAGAAAAGACTTGGTATCCATCGAAATCGTTCTCATCAATTCTACTAGATAACAATAGACCTAAGAAAAAAACTCCCAATAAAGGTTGAACATAAAGACATCATGTGCCACAGAGACCAACTAGGGTCACTGCACCACCTGCGTAAGAGGACCAAGTCATTATCATCACACCATCAACTCAATGTAGATCCACATAACATACCATAAGAGTAAAAATTATGTGTATGCAGACCAAAAGGTCTTAGTAATTAGTAAAAACACACACTAGCAGTCCTATATGCTGAGAATCCTACGTTCCTATTATGATGCATGAGACGCCTCTTGCCATTGATAGCCAAGAGTCAAACTCTATCCCTGGAATCTTACCAATGTACAAGAGCTAGAGATCCATAGTAAATCAAAACACCACACAACATGTTAGTCTCTCAAGGTAAAAATCATATACAACCGTAACATCGAAAAATCAAAACAACAATCCCAAACCCTGGAAATCAGGACTTCTTACCAGAACAATTGTTCCCAACGCACCAGACCGATATCCATCACAGGTTCTGAAACATACCTAATACTCATGTCTACCATATCCCAAATAGTAAATTCCATGAAGGGAAAACTCCTTTGATACCACTTTGTAACATCCCGACTCAGAAGCCACTACACTGGTGCTCTGAGCTAGTTCGCCATAAGGCCTCAAGCGCGCCTCCACATACGCCAGAGGCTGCCGACTAGCAGCGAGGTTCTAGGGTTTGGTAGTGTGGAGACTATGCCATTATACCAGAGTAAGAAAAAAGTTTAAATAACAAAGTATCATACACAGTGGAAAGTAAACAGAGCGAGGAAGCAGTAAACAACTGAAATAGAACAAGATGTAATAGTAAAATGATGTAAAAGCCTGAAAAGCTATGCAGTACAATACAACACTAGTCACCCACTGGGGCGACCATACAGATACAAGTACAAACAAACTGAAAGTAAATGTAGAGGGCTTTTATACTAACTCTGAGCCAATCCATGTACCCGATCTCTAGACAATATCGAACTACAGCAGGTCGGTCAGTAAAACCACTTGAGTACCTCCACTCGATCATTCAACACTGGGCCTTATCCCTATCCCCCATGAAACTCGTGTCGAACCTGAACAGTAGACATTAGGGATAAACATACACCGAGGTGAACGTGTAGGGGTGAGAAATAATTCCAGTATGGAACCCCGAAAAGCAACCTATAACTGTGCCGCTAAATGTGTATGAAACAACAATGTGCTCAGCCTAGCTGGAACACAACAAAAGAAAGTAAACCAAACGTGCTACCACAGTTGAACTCAGGGTATGTAATCCTTGTCAACGGGGCAAGTGCCACCATGGATGTCCATATCTTTACACGTACACATGAATAATCCCATTCCTATACACATATACATAAACATGAATATTCATGATGAAGTGAATCAAATAACAAGAAACAACATCAGCAATCGATCATTTGGACCATAAGCCCGATCTCTTGGACATCCTATTCAATGGAACTGAACTAGATGTTGTAACATCCCAGGTAAATAAAGAATAAAACATTTTCATATTTATTAATATTTTCTAATTAAATATTAATTTTACTTTAAAGGGGTTGATATGTTCGATAGCGTACCCGATACGCAACAAAGAGTTTCTTTGAAATCTTATGTTGCACACTAGTAATAAAATAATATTATTTTAAATCGTAGTCAACACGTAGCTATTGTATTGGCGGGAATGAATATAAATAACTAAAATATGATTATATATGTTTTTTAAATGTTTTTATATTTATCCAATAAAAGATAATGACTTAAAATAAGAAAAGAATTCAATTTTAGGCATATATATTGTAATTTTCACTAAAAGGTCGAACTATCGCCTTTTGATGGAGAACCATCTTTAAATATAGTTTTGGTCACTCTTATACATTATATTGGACCAAAAAAACTCTTATTTAGAATCGGGCCATCAAAATTTACTTTGTGTAAATATTTGGTATTTTTCCGATAAAGATCATTTTTTAATGAATAGCGAAAAATGTTGTATTTAAATTCAAAACCTCTTTTTAATCTAATTTATTTATTATATTATATTATATTTTGAATTGGGTTTAAATTGAAATTAGAATATATTTTTACCATTTAATCCAATGGTGGTCATTGGAATTGATTTCACTTTGAAATTGGACTCAAACTAGTGTCAATCTTTTGATACATATTGTTTCATAAAAACACGCTATTTGTTTTCACAGCAAGAATTAATTATTAAATTAATTAATGAAACTTATTTTTATTGAATTTTGTAAAATAGAAATCATTTTTGAATTCGGAATATCAAATATAGATTAGGGTGAAGTTTGGGTATTTTTCTGAAAAACCTTAATTTTTGATAAATAGTGAAACCACAAAGTGGTAGTTACAAAAAATGATTTTTCATTTAAATGGAACTTTACCACTTATGTGATTTGAATTTCAAAAAAAACCAATATAAATGATTTTCATTAAGAAGTAAAATGTGGTTCAATGGGATTAAAATATTTTTTTGGTGAATAATAACTTTTATGTTTTTAATCGTGATTAGAGGTAATTAGTGTAATTTCAGGTAAAAATAATGTTTTAAAAATATGAAATGACCTTTACTCATGTCCTACCCTTATTATATGTGTCATGGACGATCACGAAAACCCGTGGGTCGATTTGTGGGACCCCATGTAGCCACTTGGGTAATATAATGACATTAATGCCTTTTATTTAAAGTAAAATTAAAAATGACACAAACATGAGTTGTTTTACTAAAACAATTTTTAAATGGGGTTATACAATTTATAATTTTGACTATAAATATTTATTAGAAAGATAAAAATATTTCCTACATCATGATATTTTTTTTATAATTTTTAGACATTAAATATTTTAAATTATTTATGACACCATGATGATGCAGCGGTTACCTCATTATTTAACGATTTAAATAAAATGAGACGATAATGTAAAATCTAAGACCTATACTTGTCAAAAACCTATTGGATGGGTGGATTTCGAACCCTTATCACCTTATCCTAGAAATATATAATTGTGGGACCTTTAAAAACCGAAACTCATTTTATAATATTGTATCCTTTCTTAACTTTCCAAGAGTGCCCCTACTCTCCTTTTATAAAAGGCCCCCACCTCTACCTCTTTACCCACACCTCTCAAGCATTTGGTTCGGCCATTATCTGATCAATTTGTCTCTCCACATCCCTCTCCTAATCCTAGAATTATTACCTTAGGCAAGAAGCTCTTCAAGAAACCCTTTTGGTTCAAACCGAAGGGAGTTACGCAATTTTAAGGACGTTAAAGAACGATCGAGTCAAGTCGGACCCGAGGTAACGGACTTCGTATCAATCTCCATTAATTGAGGAATATTTTGTTTTATACACTGTAGACGCTGAAAAAATGTCCCCAACTCCTAGAGGATGTTTTGAAATTGCAAAGAAAAGTAGTATTCAGAATCATAGGCCCGGTCCGGAGGCCTGGGAAGTGCTGTGCGAAATAAAGGAGGGTTTGTGTGAAATAAAGATGTGCACGTGAAGCATGCCTAGGATTCGTGGAATTGGGCCGCTGGTGCATGAAATGTTGCGCACCCCAGTTCTGCGCAGTGAAGCTTTGCGCGCCGACAGTTCCCATCGGGGAAACTTTAACGCGCCTCCTGGATTACGTGTCGGCTGATGCCTATAAATAGAAGGCGACCCCAGACTGTTTGGGGTTGAGGAATTCAGATCGTCTCTCGTGCGCCCAATTCGTCTCCCCCCACTCACAAATATAACATCCAGGTAATCCCCCATTTCGCGCAACCTTGCCTCGGGGTTCGTCTTTCAACGCAACTCCACTGGATTAAGTGAATTTGCCTCCTCCTCCGGGTACTTCCTTTGCGCGCGATCGCTGTCCCTTGCGCGCAATACCCTTCTACGTGCACAATACCTTGTTCTCAATCACCTATTCCGACAATACTCTGGACTTATTTTGCGCCATCCTGGTGTTTTGTGCGCAAACCTTCCTTTTGCACGCAACACCCAGGACCCCTTTACCTTGACGCCCCTTGGCTGCCTTTCCGCAACGGCACTTGATGTCTTCCCTGTCGGGCAAGCACGCCATGCACTGTTTTCTCGTACGGCCTTCCAGGCTCGTACGACATAACCTCAAGGTCCCCTAGGTGGTGTTTCCCATTGCGTTTCTTTGCCTTATGCTTCTCTGCATAGGCATGCTAACGGCTATTGCTTCTTTGCATAGCCACGCTAACATGGACCCCCCCCAATGGTTCGCCCTACGACCCCCCTTCATTACGGCCTTGTCGATGACTTCCCTCCCACAAGGGGTAGAGGGAATTGGGCATGTAATCCCTAGGGATGTGGAGTGAACCCACCTCGTCCAATCAGAAGTACCTTAAACTACTAAGCACCTCGTCCTTAACACATGACGTTAAACTATGGTCTGACCCCGTGCTTCGCACGCAGGGTCCCCCCAGCTCATAAATTCTTTACGCCCACTCGTCACCACAGGAATGGAATCTTCCCTGCATGGAATGAGATCCTCCTTTTCTAAGTGGCGTTTGTCCATGGGGGAAGGGCTTCCTCAGAGCATAATCCCCAAGCCTCTCTTGCGGAAGGATGCGCTTGTGCATCTCCGTACTTCCCCCTTGCCAAGGCCAGTGGATTCCCTTTCCCACAGTGCTTTGTCGCACCACAGGCCTCCACACTGGAGTAAGCCTCGGCACCCAGGGCTGCAAACCACGCGTAAGCCCCTGTTTCCTCTTTGGGGTGCTAAATTTGTATGCCCCATTTCGCTTCTCAAGGACGCACCCTTCGTGACGTGATCGTCTGGTCCCTGCTTCCTCTTGTTTCTCACACCGAGCATGACTCACGTGGGCTTAGAGTGCGCATCGATCATGACATCCTTCTATGGGCCGCCTCAGAGCGTAAGCCCCATACCAATGAACTACGTGGACTTTGATCCATGCTAACTCATGGTACGTAGGAAGCCACCATGAGGTTCAAGCCCACCACCCGGTCATTCCGACCTCTCCACGTCGGTTCCCCATATCCACTGTCAGCTGCCTTATACCGTAAGCCCCATATCCACCATGGGCCACCTCAGAGCGTAAGCCCCATATCCAACATGGGACACCTAAGAGCGCAATCCCCCATATCCACCATGGGCCTCCTCAGAGAATAAGCCCCATATCGAACATGGGCCGCCTCAGAGCGTAAGCCCCCATATCCACCATGGGCCACCTCAGAGCGTAAGCCCCATATCCAACATGGGCCGCTTTAGTGCGTAAGCCCCCATATCCACCATGGGCCACCTCAGAGAAAAAGCCACAGATCCCTCATCCCACATGACGTTAAACTGTATGCCCTCGTCCCGCATGACGTTAAAATGTATCTCGTCCCAAATGACGCTAAACTATATTTCCCATCTTGGGTTGTCTAAGAGCATAACCCCCATGCCTAACATCCATGTCTCATACTAACTTCCCCCCTCAATCCCACATGCCTTGGGAAGCTCATTTCCTAGCCCGAAGATCTTACTTCCTCCAGGCTCCAATCCATGCATCCATTCTCACAGGTTGCCTTTTTAGGTGTCCCACCATATCACCGAACTACGCAGACTTTGATTCCCTACCATGGGGATACATAGGAATACTCCACAAGGTTCAAGTCTGTCACTCCATCATCCATCCTGGTCCTTACCTGGCCCACCACATCCCAGTGAGATCATGACACTCCACCCCATTCCATAGTATCCGGGAATCCTCCCACGTGTTGTCCCCAACATCAGTGTTCCCCCTAGCGGGTCCTTAAATCTGATCCTCTCTCAGTGTTTTGATCAGTCCGATCAGTCTTCGCAAGATGTTAATCTCGCGGCATACCCCATTTTAAACATGGGAAGCTGAGGAAAACCTCAGATGGTACACATTCCCCGCGTTCGATGTGGGATGCCTCGGGAATCCGCGCCCTCGAGAAGACCTGTGATAAGGGACAGAAGACAGACATGCTGATCCCTAACCCCAAGACATGCCAACGACACCCCAACGTGACCATTATCCTCACCGAAGGTTTCTGCCCCGACAATACCCCTTGGAGCGTCTCAATGGAAGCAGCGTAATTAACTACCATCCCTGCAAATATGGCGTCGGGAATGAGCTTCACGAACCCATCTTAAATCTACGAGGGAGACTCGGATTAGGTGATGAGCACTAAGGAGTAATCCACATAAGTAAGAACCAACATCCCATCATCCCGATTTCGATCAAGGAGAAGACGTCCCTAAATAAGGAACGGATGTCGCCTGCCTTTGGAAAGCGGGAATGCGGGGCCGCGAGACGTGCGTCCTCCCATGCGTGACGGACACACGCATGCGCCCCGGCGTAAAAGCGTCGGAAACATACACAAATTTCATTTATATAGTGTATAATCTCCTTTGAATTTTAATTTTATACAAAAGGAATCTTTTTCTACGAAGCTTTTTTCTAAACGACAAAAAGGAATGTTTCTTTTAACGTACGCGGTGACAATGACCTTTTCCGCCACCATGAGTATTATTCGGTATTTGGCTTCCTCAAAAAGATGTAATTTTTTTTAAAATGAAATAAATACCATATACTCTTTTATTTATTTTGGTATTTTAAATGGTTTTTATAATGGATTAGTCGTGTCAATATATTTAAGTGATATATTGTGATAAAAGTGTGGAAATGTTTTCTTTCCATTATATTTTTTTTATGTCATATGATTTTATAATGGTACATGGACATTTGACGGGTGGTTACGTGATAAACCATATGAATGGTGGTACCGTGAATACCAGGACGGGTGGTTACGTTATTACCTCCAATGCATTGGGTATGGAAGTTGGCCGTATGGATAATCCATTAAGTGATATGTGTGGAAGTCGACCGAATGGTTATTCCGTTTAAGTATGTTTATGTCCCAAGTTACCTTCATATGTTATGTGTTCATTATATGGGTTTTATGGTAATATTTTGGTTCCAAAAGGGTATGTATTGAATTTTATTCAGTGAAGAGTTTTTACTACTTCATAAAGGTGAAAAGTATTACTTGGATAAAGTATACATGGTTTACTTGTTGTTTTGAAAAACTAATAGTTTTCATTCTTTGTGTTTCCCTTACTGGGATTTTTATTCTCACCCCAGGTTTTTTTGATATGATTTTTCATAGGACATAATGTGGAATAGTGTCAAGGATGGGATCAAGGGAATTTCATGCAATATAATACATGGAACTAGACATGTTTATTTTTAAGAGTTTTTATTTTATGGAAAATTAGCAGAAGTGTCTACTTTGTAATATTTTGAGATGTAATAGTTAAGATCTAATTCTCTATTACTCTAAACCTGAAAAGATCCTCAATGGTAATTATTCATTTAATTCAATTATATTTAATGTTTAAGGCTGGGGCCTTATAGACGTAGTGACACTCAAACCGTATATCAAACAAGTCAATCTCTGGTTCCGTAATCCCATCGACATGTACATTCTTCGGCCAACACCGGAGATATGCCTCTGAAAAAACTAAACAAGGACACGATATCCTCTATATCAACCAATCAAACACAAGAAAGCTTATAACACAAAAGGTAACCCTGTAGGACGTACTCACAGCCAAACCCTGTGGTCCTATCCAAGAAGTACAACAACCTTCTAGGAAGTGCACTCTGCCTAACCCCTCTGGTTTGGTCATACAAAATTTTAAGTCTCTTTGGAGAAGCACACTCGGTCAATTCCCCTTATAGTCTAGGGTATTCAGGGACTCTGAGGAAGATCACGCGGTCTAACCCTCTTAGCACCATGGTCTACAGACTCTCTGGGGAAGCTATCTCAGCCAATTCCTCTTATAGCCTCAGGTATACGACAGACTCTCTGAGGAAACTCACTCGGTCAATTCCTCCTCTATCCTAGGAGGGTTCTTAAAAGGATTCAATCAATGTAATACTCCCTGAGGGAGCTCACTCGGTCTTCCCTCCTGTAGTCTATAATATCCATGACTCTCTGGGAAGCACACTGAGTCTATCCCCTGCAGTCTATAATGTCCAAGACTCTCCGAGGAAGAATACTCAGTCTACCATCATGTACTTATGGTCCCATGCCAGTCAGTGCATAATAATTCTATAAGGCCAAAGTACAGCTATAGATCTACTTGGATAAACAGTCTATAAAAAAGGCATGTCAAGAATATCATTCCATCCTATGGTTACAAGGCATGGAAAAAAGGTATAATGTCCAAAGGCTAAAAAGAACCAAAGGTCGTAAACAGAACAAGGCCTAGAAAAAACATCCAAGCATAGAAATAATCCTCAAACATGATCAACATACCTCTATACAAGGAGACAAGTAAGGTTGGAAGACAATAGTCTAACAAGAAAGCTAGACCCAAAGGACAAAATCAAGTAACATGGGTAATCACATATACTACAAGGTAGATAAACCCATTTAAAATCAAAACACCTCTACATAGGAACACAAGGAATAGTAGGCATCCCAACAAATAAGAAAGAAGTCTCATGTCAGGCTCACTAGCCACCAACCAGGATGAACCATTGGTAAACATAGTTTGGCACAAGTTCTAGGTGACACCCAATCACCATCTCTACCCAACCCGACATAAAAACTCTAGGTTGTTCAAACAAAAATCACCCACTCGGTCCCTCAAGTCAAACACTAAGAAGGAATCATACTTGGAGTTCTCCAGGTAAACACGAGTGAAGGAATCCTACGCGGGATCCATAGAAAAGAGTAAGGGAGGAATCCCACATGGGATCCTCAAATAAATGACAACATTTGCATTCCGTAACATGGTTCCTGTCAAAGTAAGAACAAGAGAGAGATCCTAAAAGGGACTCCCTAGGTCAGCACACAAGAAAAGGTATCCCACATGGGATCCTTCGAAGTATATAGTCTCAAAGCCTCATAAGATAGAAGGGAAAATATCACAATGGAAATGTCCTATAATTCATGGGTTACAGAACATAGCTCAAAGATCATCTCATATTATACGTCTCAAATAATTTGGTACAAACACCCAACATATCAGCCACCCTATGTCTCACTCTCCAGTGACAACTAAACTAGATAAGTTGAGGAAGAACCCCTCCATTTAGATCTAAACCCCAAAAGTCTCTTTATATTACCTATAAATGTAAAAATAATTCCACCATTGCGATATATGTGGAAAAGCTCTCAGAATCGACTACTCACACGCCCAATTCTAACTTCCATAGCCAATGATATCTCAAAATTACTAAACTGAAGTAGTACATGGCCAGAGTACATGGCCAGAGCACAATGGGCCTGCCTGTGTAATAGTACATGACATGTATATTACTGTACACATCATGTACTTTTCACAAAAAGTTACGCTATGTCCATTTTCACCCGAACAAATGCCCATGTACCACTACACGATGTGTACTTAAAGTACACGGTGTGTAGTCCTAAAAAAGACATTATTCTGTGTTCTACTCCACACGGCTAGCCACACGGCCAACCACTACATGGCATGTACTAAAGAAAACATAGTATTCCCCAAACTGGAAGAACACATGGTGTGTACCCCTGGAATACACGTCGTGTATTCTGGGTTTTTCGACGGGAAAACCCTGAAATCACCTGAAACGACCGTTTTCTCCCCCAAAACATTAGATCCAGCCTCGAGAGGCCACTAGAAAGAAATATAATTCTTAAAAGACATAAAACGACATTTTTAAAGGGGATCTATAGTGAAAACATAAACGGCCATACCATTGGGTGGAAACCGCCGAAGCTTCGGTTGATTTCGCGGATCCCGGATGCCGCACGCCGACTCAGCGCGTCGAGGGCTTCGAATCGGTAGCACTCTCGCCTTCTTTGTATATAGTTTTCTCGATATACAAATTCTCCCATAGGTCATATCCAAGGAAGAGTGGAATAGGAGACATGAGAAATGAGGAGGAGGAAATAAGAGAGAAGAAAAGAAAAAAAGAAAGGAAAAAAGAAAAGGAAGAAAAAGGGGCATGGGCCGGCCCTGGTTCCCGACATGAGTTTATGCGTTCCCTAGGCTAAAATCCCCATTCCATACTCAACGGAACAGATAGAATATCAATCTAACACTCTGTTTAATTGTTATTTCCATAATAACCTACGTGAATAATTTAATATTTAATTTAATAATTTTAAATATTAAATATTCCGCCAAAAATTCGAACTGCTCTGATTTCCTCCAATCTCCTATCCTAGGGAAAACTCCCTATTTTGGGACCAACGGAGCTTTCAAAAAAATTATCCGAGATCAGCTGATAGGGTAAAATTACTGTTTTATCCCTTACGAGCATCCAACAGCAAAAATTCAAATTTCTGCTCAAAACGACTGTCCGGAGAAATACGTGTTCTTACAAGATTAAATATTCAAGACGTTCCTTTAAAAGTTACATTTTTTTACATAAATATGTTTTGCCTATCAAGGAAGTTTGTTTTGATTATAATGTTTCAAGAAATTTTCATCAAAGAGTTATTACAAAAAAATATAAATAAGTGGTAAACCCATCATAAGATGAATATCAATACAATTATATTTACCCTAGATTTCAATAAATTGATACTACATCATTTTTGTGGAATATTTATCAAATTACACAAACACATGCATATAGATCATATTAGTTCACTCCCTTTATATGTATAGAAACATAAAATACTAGTCCATAAATATGATACACCATCTCCGACTATATTCTTAATAACTAGATCTCTTATTAAGTAGAGAAAGAAGAATAAATATCTTTAAAAACAACTAAAGGGAATCATAATAACGTTTGAGCTCAAATGATCAGTAAGAATAATCATGGGAGATATATATGCATGACAGTAACATACAAGTATGGGAACCGAAGGATAATATTTTAAAATTAATACACTACATATTAATTTTCATAATCATGTGTTATAGAATATATATTTTCAATTAATAAGACATTAATTAGAATGGAAATAAATAAAATGATACGGGAGAGTATAAAATTTCCATAAGACATGTAATTGTGGAAAACACATAAACATATAAAATTATTTCCCTAATAGGCAACTCTCACTACTAAGGCCATCTTAATAGAAATGGTTTCACTCCTATAATAATATTAGAACTCTTGGTTCACTACTAATAACATATTTGTAGTCATGGTTCACTCACATGACAATATTTATAGTGAAAGGTCACTCCCAATACCATCTTAATAGTTAAGGATCACTCCCAAGACCATCATTGTGTACAATGTACCTTACTAAACCAAATTTACTCTCAATTCTAGCAATGTCAATCTAATGAGATATAAATATTTAACCAATTCATTTAAGGGAGATAAAATTCCCACCTATTAAAAAAATTAAACCAAACATTTATGTGAAATAAATAAATAAAACATTAATCCTATTGAGTCCAATAAAAAATGATGGGTCTCATAAATATAATATCATTAAACATTTAATGAAATCATTATCATATATGATACATGTTATAATTACCTTTGTAAAATAGATAGGTTTCATAATATTTTAATCATATAATAACCCATTAAAATAAGCTAGTTTCATATTTTTTTTAACACATCAATGTGATATAGGTTTTATAGATGTATAACTCATGTAAGAAAAATGAGTTTCATTAACATCATTCCAACCAAACATAAACATTTCGGGAAATAATATGAGTTTTTTACTTATAAAATATCCCCAATAAAAAATGAGTAACACAAACATATATCATGTTATAGAGAAAATAACATCTAATGATCATTTAAAACATATCCTATGGATAATATCCTTTCCTCTTTGAACACCAATTTTAAAATCAAGAAAACCTTTTGAAAACCTTTTCACTAAAAATATCCTTGAATGTTTGAAAGTAATGATTTGGAAAAATATTTCAACTCCATTTATTGATTTATTTAAATCACATTCCCTGAAAATGGTCATAAAAGACAGTTTAAAAACTTCATTTAAATAATTTTAATGAAACATTATTTTTCAATAAAATAGATTTTTGAATGAAGAGAATAATACGGTAACAATTTCATAAATGTACGTACATAACTATATTTAGTACCAAAAAATGTAAAATTGATTCCATTAATTGATGTTATCATGAATAACCAAATGGAATACAATTCATGGGAATTATTGAGAGATGGATCATATTATTTCATCAATGTATGAATAATAACAAATAATCCTAATGAATCATGAGATTACAAAAAACACTCTACCTTATTGCTATAATTTAATCATAAAACCAATGAAATAATAACATAATAGTTACAATAAAATATCACGAGGATGAAAAAATTCATGAAATGCGTCACGAACCAAGCCGGGTCTCCATCCGACCCGGCGCCTGACCCGGTGTGTGACAAGGCCTGAAGGGCATTCCTAATCTCCATGGGCTAGCACAGGTGCTCGGGTATCAAAAAAAACATGGGAACAATTTACCCGAATAAATAGACATACAACAGACAACAAGATGAATAAATTATAAATAAAGGTAGATAACCAAACAAGACCATAATCTACAGTCAAAATTTAAATATAAACCATGAACTAAAAACCCAAAAAGGAATAGAAATAAAGGGGAAAACACTAACTCAAACCTCCAAGAACCATGAGGTGAAACAACCTCAAGCTACATTTACCAAACCAATACGAGGATGCCACTGAAAACGTGAACCACCAATGATGTGCATGATGCATCAACATGGAATGCAGAAGAAACAATTTCTACATACACCTAAGCATGTATATAGGGTGTAAGCTAAAATCCCAGTAGGATGCCACCAAGAAAATGGTTTCATGTATAATTATTAAATGACAAATAAATATGCAGTTTAATGGTATAAAATTAAATATGTGTCTATTTTTTTATAATGAAAATAGTTTTTAAGGGAAACATATCTAAATGAAAAACAACATAAATTAACACACACACAGACACAAATTATTTGTTACCCAAACATCACACTATGTGACGATGGTGAGCGCAGAGCAAAAGAGAACCACAATACATGGGAGAGGCACTAAAGATACTAGTGAGAAGTGGGACTGTATAACATCACATCTCGGTGAACAATTGTACCGAAAAAACAGCAATATATGTTCTCGTGCACCAGCCACTAGTAAGGTAACACATCCATAACCTAGTGGTCTCTGATCATCATCCAAAAGTTTAGTTAGTGTTGTAGTCATAAAATCCAGCTAAGTAAAACCAGGCCAATGCCACTTCCGTATTACTAGCGCACTAGTCCTATTCCTCCCACCTAGTACCCATGCTTCCCGTTTGTGCTCAAGTAGTTCAGAGTTCATGTCACATTTCAAAATCATACACTCAGACCCAATAAGACACTACACATGCCAAAACAACCATTTGGACACAGAAAAACAGTTTGAAATAATACATCGCTAAAACGTTTTATGACCATGTTTCACACTATTAAAAAATAATAATAAACCACTTAAAATGTTTATAATGCAATAGAAAAAGATTGTCACATGTTTTTACACACACACAAAAGTAACAATTATAAATCCAAAAAACATAGTCCAACATTGTACGCACTCATATACAATATAATGTGTGACCTACACCACCCAAAAAATCTGACAAAAAACCTTAAACCACATGTTTGATGCTTTTTCACAAACTACACAACTTGATAAGAGAAAATTAAAAGCTGATGATAACATTTTAAAAAAAGAAACTTGGCATCACCCATTAACCCACGAAAAATCTTCATTTATGATAATATGCACATGACACTATGTCAAAAAAATATAGTTCACAATAATTTCACAACATAATGAGGTAACCTTACAATTTAAAAATCATTAACAACTCGATATGAGTTTTAAGTAGCAATCTCGAACAAAATATAAACATGCTACCAGCGAATTAAATTGCAAATCAACCATCAATTAAGATCAATTTCTCTCAACGCAAATTAATTAAACAACATACTAACTAAATTAAACTTACAAAATAATTAATCATATAATAATTATGAGTGGAACAACCTACCACAGTTCTAGAAGCATTGCGAGCTTGGTGGGAATCATATGCCGCACGACGAACGCATTACAAGAAAACCAAAGACACCCCTATGACGAGGGGTCCGAGAGGTCTATCGAAGGTCGAAGGAGGCTGCTGGAGTTTGCGAGGAATTGAAAAACAATAGAGGAGATCGTCGGTAATTTGTCCAAATGAAGAGAATGGTGTGTGGCCTTCTGGAAAAGAGGTAAGGGTTGTTTTCCAGTGTGTGGCGGTCTTCCAGAAGGAAGGCAGAGGTGTGCCAAGGGTCTCAGACTGCAAGGGAGGGATGTGCGACAGTGGGGCGGTGTGCCGGAGAAGGTCGGAATGGCGCCAGTCAGGAGAAGGAGGGGCGCGACATAATGGCAGTTCGGCTCGGAGGCTGGGCGGCGTGGGTTCGTCTTGAGGCAGCAGTGGCGCGGGGTTGCTGTCCATATGTGGTGTGGGGGCGCCGGTTTGGGTGCAGCCGAAGGGATGGGTAGAGGGCGGCGTGATCGGAAGGAGGCCAGTTCGGCGGAGCGCCTCCAGTTATAAAGCCAATGAGGGAGGCTTCTAGGGTTCAGAGGGGGTGTTGCGCAAAATGAAACAATACCGGTGGAGTGGGGGTGGGGGGGTCTTACGCTTCGGACAAAATGGGGGGAGAAGAGGGGGAAGAAGATAAAATAATAATAACAAAGGAAATAAAAACCGTAAAAAACTTATAACAGTAACTTATATATATATAAATAACAATAATAATTATAATTATAACCTAATTAAAAACTTAACTTAATTAATAATAATCGAAATAACCAAAAAATTAACATGATGATAATTTTACAACCATGGTATTAATTTGATATTATCTAACAAATAATAATGTTAAATTAAATAATAAAATAAGATAAATAATCCCAATATTATTATCATTATTTTTTAAAAAATATTAAATTAGTGAATTATTTTACATATTTTGTTTTTCGATTTAAGAATTATTCAACTTGTTAATTAATTTATTTCCCAGACACTGGGTAGTAGCACATACATCTAACAAAGCCATGCTGATTCACCCGTCCATTGCCTATGTGTCAGACAGTACCAATCCAAAACACTGATATACCATCAAAATGAAAAAACTCAAGTCGGGTCTGGTAGTGTGCATGATCATGTGAAAGGTCGCACACCAAAATAATAACAAAATTAAAAATAAAACATCATGAAATTATGATTGGGAACGACACATAGCCGCGCGTATGAGAGCACAACCATGTAAGATCCCAAATCCCTTTTAAAATAGAACTGGTTCAAACTGAAACTCAAAATAAAGACTTAAATAATTAAATTTAATAGAAGTTTCAGTCAGGGTGTGACTATTCTCCCCATCATGACACTTTCATCCCCTCAGAAACTCCCAACAGAATTAACCAAACAATGGTTCCAAACAAGACTATGAAGATACCTAAAATGAAACTCAATCACATGATGATTGGGCATTCAAAGCACCCATGAAATGAAGCTCCAAATATCTAAAAACCAGAAACACCACGAAAAATAACAAACAGTAATTAATTTACCTACAAACCCAGATAAAACATGGAACACCCTAACCCCTAACATAGGGATCACAAGGGCCCCTCGAGATCTCTAAGAACGCTTGTCAAGAGACCCACTACTCAAGCTATCCAATTAGCATGGTCTAGTTGGGCGGAGCCTAAGTAAGGGGTTTCCTAGACAAGTGCACTTTGAAAATACAGTCATCCACAAGCTTGTCCTATGGTGTTATCCCCACAATATTTGGGTTCCCATCAAACATTGGTTCCTAAAAACAGAACAACTCACAACTCATACAACCTCTAACACTAGCTTGACCCTCAATGTTCCCTACGTTTAACCAAGACAAGATGGGACATCGGCGAGACCAGCACAGGGTCTCCCCACCATTTTAAAATTTCTTAACCCCACGAATCCCACAAGAGAATTCCTAGTTTACTTTGAGCATCACTGATTGAACCCTTCATCATGAACCCACCAACACAGGTCAGACTGCATGGATGATTCTTACCCTGGCCGATATTCCTCCAATTGAGATAGTCTTGGTAGCAGAGACCCCTAACCAATAGGAAAACTGAACAGGAGTGCGTTAATCCACCAAGACGTGAACTTCTATGAAATGAGTACAATTTATATTCATAAATGACCACAAAAAGAGTTCACAGAGATTGTCTGTTGGCTTTACAAGAATACATATTCTCTGAACCACTTTAAGGCCCAAAAAGAACTCCCTTAAATTAAGACCATCAAAAGTAGACAGAGCTTCATGCCCCTCTCAATAAAAATAAATCCATCAAAGATGATACAGTAGTGGGGAAATTTATGTTTTCCATGTCCTGACATAGTAGACTTATGTTAGACAAAACTCGAACCACATCTAATGAGTTTTTGATAGCGTGTAGGCTTCACCTCAAGACCTATGGTTGGGGCCCTGATGTTTGAAGCATCCACTGCCTTGTAGTCATAAGTTGACCACATCTAACTGGAACATCCTCCATTTAATGGGAAACCTGAATACTTCTCCTCGTGTCTCAAATGGTAACTCTGTCAACATACGAACTAATAATTACAGTGAATGACTTAGAGTGTGCAACTGACCACATTAGAGGTAAGTGATTGAGCAGTCTGTCAAACACATGACACAAACTAATGATAGAGGCTCTCCAAGAACAAGTCTCTTTGGTTCACACTCTTCATCAGATGATGAACCTGCACTTACCACAATATGGAGGAGTCCAACAACTATTATGATATTTAAGCTGATTATTCCGCACAACCTCTAGAGATCGTGAAACCATCTCAACAAAAAGGTCAAAGCACCCCTTCGCCGCATGTGGACTGGTCGAGCACCTATGATATCAACCACTTTACCTCACCTTAGCTTTTTAGGTGAAACATCAAGATGAAGGAAGTCTTGAGGATTGCTCAAGAAATCCTCATTCATAGAAAATGAGACGATCATAGTTTACTGATCTATTCCATCTACTCCAAACACACTCGAGATGACTTACACCCACACAACATTCAGAGTTTCTTAAAACGTGAAGACACTCCCAACATCACAAAGAATTCAACAGTACTCAATCGATCTCAACATATACAAAACCTAACACAACCAAGCAGAACCCAACTCTACGACTCCAATGAGAATCTGGGTCGGGACAAAAACTGAGAGAGCCCTGCTGGAACCCATGGGAAATTTCTAGGAGCATATCCTAATGAGAAACACAAAACCAAACTTCCACAAAACCATGCATCTCACCAAACAGACACCCACATTCCAAACACAATCCATTAATTCCCGTCTAGAACATCAATTCATTCTTAAAGAAATACACCCACTTGAGAAAAAAAAATTCAATAAGACGCAACAACTCTTTTGAATTCACCACTTTCAGTCCGTACTCACAAACAATTTCCATTTTCAAAAAGCATTTAAGCTAAAACCCCAATTTTAGTGAAAACACCACTTTTTCAAAAACAATATGCTTCTTTAAAAATCAATCAATCACCACTGATATTCATGGATGCCTCACAGATTTTCATTTTTGTGCCTCCCAGGAACCCATCCAAACAATCCACCAACGATCCCTTAATTACTTCCACATGATAATTCATGAACCCATAGGAATACCACTGAAAACAAAACAAGGCTCCTTGGCTTTCAAAACATCACATTCCCAATTTTTACAAAATTCCTTTTTCTGACTATTTGAAAAGCACAAGAAAAATTTCCAAAATGGTTTCCATTGATAAAACAACCCACTGAAATTTTAAACAACCCAAGTCATCCTGTTCGAAATTCAACTTCGACAAATCAACACCAAATTTCAAAAACAAGGTCCAAGAAAAACGGACCCCAAATATCATGCCAACTGCACACCAAAATAAAATAAGAGCATCACCAAACTCTGCTTCCTTTTTAAAGGAATACAATATCACGCCAATCCCAAAATTGAAGCAGGATATCCAAAACCGTAAAGCACCTAGGTGGAGGACTAGTGGTCATGTCTAACCCGTCAACTTGTTTTTTCATACCATGCCCTAGGAAAGCACCAACGACTAAGAGTGTCGAACCATACTCTCGGGCATCGCATGTGTCTCTAATCCATGTGAGACCACACGTAGTACCATTTTACTACTATTGTAATCCCCCATCCTCTCAGAACAAAACCAAAAACAGAAATCTCGGACTACCCCTAGGTACTCGAGAATCGGAACGACCAATATTTCGCAATGCTCTTCCCGCACCTACCACTCAAGTATCGAAAATCCCATCTCCAATGGGTTGGCATAAGTTCCCGAGTATCAAAAAAACATTGGTACGGTTGACCAGAATAGATAGACATAAAACAAACAACAAGATGAATAATTTAAAACTAATGACAGATAACCAAAAATGACCATAAACAATAGTCAAAATTTAAGTTTACAATATGAACCAATAATATAAAAAGGAACAGAAATAAAGGAAAATAAAACACTAACTCAAACCCTTAAGAACCATGAGGTGAATCCACCTCAATCTACATTTACCAAACCAACAGGAGGATTCCACTAAAAACACGAACCACCAATGTTGTGCATGATTCCTCAACCTGGAATGCAGAAGAAATAGAATCTAGATACACCCAAGGGTATATGTAGGGTGTGAGCTAAATTCCCAGAAGGATGACAATGAGAAAAACGTTCCACGCATAATTGTTAAATGATAAATACATATGTAGTTTAATGGAATAAAAATATATAATTGTTTAAATAATTTGAAGGGAAAACTACTCTAAATGGAAAAAAACTTAAATTAACCCACACACACACAGACACACACACATTATTGGTAACTCCAACATCACACCTTGTGCCAATGGTGAGCGTACATCAAAAGAGGATTAAAATACTTGGGAGATTCCATAAAGATACTAGCGAGAAGTGGGACCCCATAATATCGCATATCGGTGAATAATGGTACAGAAACACAAAAATATATGTTCTCGTGCACGAGCCACTAGTAGGGGAACACATCCAGAGCCTATTGGTCTCTGAACATCATCCAAAATATTAGTTAGTGTTGTAGTCATAATATCGAGCTAAGTGAAACTGGGACAACACCACTTCCATATCACTAGAGCACTAGTCTTAGTCTGCCCACCTAGTACCCAGGCTTCCCGTTTGTGCTCAAGTAGTTCAGAGTTCATGTCACATGTCATAATCATACACTCAAACCCAGTATGACAATACGAAAGCCCAAAAAACCATTTTCACACACTAAACCCATTTGAAATAATACATCGCTAAAACTTTTTCCAAACACGTTTCACAGTATTGGCATAATCTTATAAACCACTTAAAAAGTATATAAAGCAATAGAAAAAGAGTGTCACATGGTTTTACACACACAAAAAAGTAACAATTTGTAAATCCAAAAACACAGTACAACATTATATGAACTCAAATACAATATAACGTGTGATATGCACCACCCAAACAGTCTGAAGAAAAATCTTACACAACATGTTAGAGACTTTTTCACAAACCACACAAATTGATAAGCCAAAAATAAAAGCTTATGATACAATTTTAAAAAAAAGTAACTTGGAATCACCCATTAACCCACACAAAATATTCTTTTATGATAAGATGCACATGAAACTATGTCAATAAAATACATTTCACACTAATTTGACAACATAATGAGCTAACTGCGCAATTTAAAAATCACTAACAACTAAATATGACTTGTCAACATGAAACTCATGCATAATATAAACATGATACCAGAGAATTAAAATGAAAATAAAACATCAACAAAGATCAATTTTGCACAACACAAATTAATTAAACAACATAATAAATAAATTAAACATGAAAATTAATTAATCAGATAAAAATAGGAGTGGAACTACCTACCTCTATGCAGGAAGCATTGTCGGCTTGGTGCGAATCTTCCATCGCATGATGAACGCATTCCAAGAAGACCAAAGAGACCCCTATGGTGAGGGGTCCGAGAGGTCTTCTGGAGGTCGAAGGAGGATAGTGGAGTTTTTGCGGCATTTGAAAGCAACAGGATAGATCTTTTGTCAGTCGTCCGAGTGAAGAAAGTGGTGCACAGCCTGCTGGACAAGGGGTGAGGGGGTTGGTTAGTACGTGGCCGTCTTCTGGATGGAAGGCGGTGGTTTAAAAGGAGTCTCGAACTGAAAGGGAGGTCGGTGAGATAGCAGTGTGGTGCGCTAGAGGAGGTCGGGACTGCACCGATATAGAGAAGGAGGGGGCGACTTGAAGGTGGTTCGGCCGGGAGGCGGGGTTGCACGGGTTCAGCACGAGGCAGCAATGGCACGAGGCTGTTGTCCATAGTAGGAGAGTAGGGATCCGGTTCGGGTGCAACCGGAGGGATGGGTGGAGGGCGGCGTGATGGGAAGGAGGCTGGAGAGGCGGAGCGCGGCTGGTGATAAAGCCAATGAGGGCGGCTGCTGGGGTTCAGAGGAGGTGCTGCACAAAAGGAAAAAAAACCAGCGGGGTGGGTGGGGGGGTCATGCGCGATGGACAGAAAGGGGGGAGAAGAGGGGGAAGACAAAAATAATAATAATAAAGGAAATAAAAACCTAAAAAACGTAAAGCAATAACATAAAAAATATATATATAATAATAATAATAATGATAATTATAATCTAATTAAAATCTTACCCAAATTAATAATAATATAAATAACATAAAAAGTAACATGCTGATAATTTTAAAACCATTGTATTAATTTAATATTATCTAACCAATTGAAATATTAACTGAAATAATAAAATATGATAAATATTCCCAATATAATTATAATTGTTTTTTAAAAAAATATTGAATTAATTAATTTTTTTTTCATATTTTATTTTTAGCTTTAATTATTATTCAACTCATTAATTAATTTATTACTTTCCCAACAGGTAGGTCACACGAACATCTGAAGAAGCCATGTGGCTTCGCCGGTTACTTGCCCGATCTTCGGACACAACCAAGCCAAAGAACTTGTTTACCATCAAAACACAAAAACTCAAGTTGAGTCTGGAAATGTGCCCGGTCGTGTTCTTGGTCATGCACCCAAATAATAACACAATTAATAATTACACTTCATCCAATTACGATTGGGTGCAAAACACGGTGGCGCGTATGGGCTCACACCCATATAAGATCCCAAATCTATTTTAAAATAGAACTGGTTCAACATGAAACTCAAAATAAAGACATAAAATAATTAAATTAAATAGATGTGTCAGTCGGGGTATGAAAATTCTCCCCACCCTGACACATTCTTCCACCAAAATTTCCCAAAATACATAACCAAACAAAGGTTCCAAACAAGATTGTGAAGATACCTAAAACAAAACTCAATCACGTGAAGATCAGTCCTTCAAAGCACCCATGACATGAAACTCAAAATATCTCAAAACCGGAGTCACCAAGAAAAATAAAAAACAACAAGGAATTTACCTCCAAACATGACTACGACATGGATCACCTCGACCCCTGACAGAGGGATCACTAGAGATGCTCGAGATCTCTAAGAACGCTCGTCAAGTGACCGACTCTTCATACTATCAAATTAAAGTGGTCGAGGTCTGCAGAGCATAAGTAAGGGGTTTCCATGTGAAGTACACTTTGAAAATAGAGTCTTCCACAAGCTCATCCTATGGTGGTCTCACCACCATATTTGAATTCTCTTCAAACATTGGTTCTTCAAACCAGAACAACTCACAACTCATACAACCTCTAACACTA
Organism: Viscum album; assembly: GCA_963277665.1. NCBI lineage: Eukaryota > Viridiplantae > Streptophyta > Magnoliopsida > Santalales > Viscaceae > Viscum > Viscum album. The sequence goes on along the minus strand of OY728161.1, from coordinate 1,731,356,482 downwards.
TATTGAACCTCAATGTTCCCTATGTTTAACCAACACAATTGGGGACATCGGAAAGACCCACATAGGATCTCCGCACCATTTTAAAATTTCCTAACACCACAAAACTGGAAAGAGCATTCCTAGTTTACTTTGAACATCTCTGATTGAACCCTTCATCACAAACACACCAATAGAGGTCGTCCTTCATGGATGATTCTTACCCTGACCGATATTCCGCCACTTGAGATAGTCTTGGAAGCTGAGACCCATAACCAAGAGGAAAACAGAACAGGCATGCATTAATCCCCCAAGACATGATCATCTCTGAAATGAGTATAATTTCGATTCATAACCGACCACAAAAATGGTTCACAGATCATGTCTGGTGGCCTTACAAGAATATAGATTCTCCAAACCACTTTAAGGCCCTAGAGGAACACCCTTAAATTAAGTCCATCGAAAGGAGAGAGTGCTTCATGCCCCTCCCAATAAAAATTATGCTTTCAAAGATGATACTATAGTAGGGAAATTTATGTTGTCCATGTCCTGACACTACAGATGTAATTTGGACCAAACTCAAACCACATCCGATGATATTTTGACTGCACGCAAGCCTCGCCCCGAGACCTATGGCTGGGGCACTGATGTCTGAATCATCCGCCGCCTCACAGTAATATGTTGACCACATCTGACTGGAACATCCTCCATTGAAGAGGCAACCTGTATACTTCTCCACATGTCTCAAATAGAAACTTCGTCAATATACCAACTAATAATTGCAGCAAATGACTTAGAGTGTCCAACTAACCACACTAGAGGTAAGATATTGAGCTGTCTGTCAAACCAGCGACACCATATAAATACAGTATATATGTATTTATAATAATATATAAGAGATAAAAATATGAAATTACATACAAAATTCATGAAGATGGTTGGTCATATGTAAAAATGAACATTGTTTCCTTTTTCTTATCATTATGAATGAATGAAATTAAATAGAATATATTATAATTGAAAATTAATTAATTTTTAATGAATATCCTGATTTTATTTGATATCAAAATTAGATATTGATAATTCCACCATAAAAGTCACAAATATCATATAAAAACAGTATGCACATCATAATTCTGAACCATGAAATGTGTTAATGGAGTATTGAACTCTATTTATTCATGATGTGCTTGTCCATCATATAATTTATGTATTGTATACCATAGTATATTAGTGTGGTAATTTTTATGATTGACCATTAACATAAGGACATATAAGTATATTGAATATACTGAGGTAATTAAATAATAAATATTTAAAATAATTAATGTGGTTTAAGGAATAAATATAACTAAAATGTTCATTGTGTAATGTTACAAATTATTCTGGTATATTCATTTGGATTCAATCAAAGGACATCTGTGTTTATATTTTAACCAAATAAATTTATCAGGGATGAAGTAATATAATTTTAGAATTTAGTTTGATTGGTCTTTACTGAGCCAAAGGGACTGAGTCATGTGAATAGAGTAGGATAGTGGGTGTCCTTTTATATAGTAGGTGGGTGGAAATATTGAAACTTTTTGAAAGAGACCTTTTTGTCCAAATTTTTTCCATGTGAATTGGATCCAATAATGAATCAATATGAAGACTAAAAGTGATACAGTCCAAATAGTTCTAAATATTTGGTTTTATAAAGGTTTCTAGGTCATTTTACCATTAATTTTAATGTTTAGATCATTAATAAACATGTTTTTATTATAATATTTTTGATTAGTTTTAACTATTAAAACTAATTCCATTGGTCAAAAAATATGTTTGAAATTTTTGAAATTATAAATTTTATGGATCCAAAATATGAATCAATTTTCAAAATTAAATTTATAGTGATGTAAAATTTTAATTTAAAAATAACTTCAAAGACAAGATAAGTCAATGGTTTCTTAATGTGAAAATATTCAAACATTTCAAATGTTTTCATATCAAGTATCAATGTAAACCATATTAAAATGGTTTAAATTGAATTTTTTGATGTATTATTTAATAAATTATATAATAAAGCTAATTGAAAATATAATCTAATGATATAAATAAATTATATGAATATGTAGTTTTCAATTAAAATTTAGTATTTTTCACTATTCATCCAAAAATAAAATATTTTAGAATGATCCCAAAAATTTTATTCAATATATTTTTGAGATTATTAATAAAAAACGATTTTTGTTTTATCCAAATGAATTTATAAATTTTTTACATTAATTTTTTTTTTAATTTTCACTGATGAACTTAAAAATTAGTTCTTTTTGAGATAATATTATTTACCAAATATATAAATACATTGTATAATATTATATGTTTCATTTTAATTTATTTTTATTTATATAAAAAAATTATAAATACTATATATAACGTAATTATTACTATTCATATTATTAATTTTAATGGATAGGTTATAATAGTAAAGTTTAAGTTATAGTAATGATAGAATTTTGTTTTATATAAATTCAATATTGCATGTAACGAATGTTAAACCAAATTTCACTTTTAGTTTAATATTAAATTGGTGTTACCTATAAGAAAGAAAATAAAATAATTTTATCCAAACAATGTTTATAAAAAATGGCAGTGTCACATTCCACGCCCCCCAAAACATATTTTTCCCTCATAATTGTTCTCTTTGATGGAAAAACTGAAGGATATATATATACCTCACAATATCCCCAAGTTCCCACATAAAAACCATTATCTTTTTTTACTCCACAAATCAGTGGACGGGTGAGGGTTATTATTTCATAGAACATTCTCTCTATGATCCCAAATATCCACATGTTTTTCATTATAAAGATGATATTTCTCCAATGGTATGACCTCCGGATTTAGTGCATTTTATGGGTGGGGTATATAATTAATTAAAAATTATACAATAAACAATTCATTGTACTACGATTGATTTGAGGGAATATCCAAGAGACTTTATAACATATCAAAAAAATAATGAAATTATAATAGACCAATATTCATATAACACAGTTTTGGTTTGTTTATTAATATTATAACCTTCATCTATAGAGAAATATTTTGAATCACCTAATCACAAAATTGATATTGAGGAACACATAAAAAATTATCAACATAACACATATTCATGGTTTGAGCTTCCTTGATTTGCTGCAGATATGATCTATCCTTAGATTCTATTTATTATATATTCTAATGTCCAAATCTCTCTCATTCAACAAATTTATTTAATAAAATCAGAGATATTCATTTCTTGTCATTGAGGGATTGATAAGAATCCATCTAAATTCTTGAGAAAAATATTTTACATTAATCAATCCCAACTAGGAAAATTCATAAATCACAACTGACATAGAATTATAAATAACATGATATAATAATATCCACATGGTTTTGAATTTTCTATCAAGAATACCATATATTTGCATAAGATATGTAATTATGATATTGGACTATATATCAAGATATTGAGTATTGATTCTCTAAAATTTTATGTAATCCTAAGATCCTGGTCAGATGTAACGAAATATGATACTCCCTTACACCTTACGATTTCTTTTATGTTAACCACGGAATGATAATAATAAGGGATGTATTTTATTCTAGCAATGATTTATGCTGACAAAATAATGTGATTGCCTACCAATAATATAAAATTATTAAATATAGATGTTCTTCGGAGTCCTATGAAAAATTTCTTGGTGATATTCTCCCTTTTCAATTCTACTATGGGTAGCGGATTTAAAATCACCATAGAATTTGGTATTTCCCCATTAACTTGCTGGAATACCATGAAATAAGATAAAAATTCTACAATATATCTCTTCATCCCATTGAAATAGAATTGTTATTTCAAATATATATACATCTTCTTACTTCTTGGATGAATAGAGAATGAAGAACTATACCCTTCCTATAATATATCATTCTTGAAATAAATTAAAAACAAAACATATACAATATTCCTAAACTATATCATTATTTCATGATCTAGGTTAATCTATGGAACATTTTTATTCTTAATTTACAACATTAAATCATCCATTTGTGACTATTTAATCATCACATGGATAGATGGTGGAATATGCAATTGAGAATGATAATATTTTCCCCTTACTTTATACATTCTAGATTGTTCCTCTAAAAATACATAAATAATAGTTATTTTGTGATCCTAATCATGGATAAGAAAATATGATCCTTTTGACATAGATAATTATCCACTTGGTTCACCTTACTATGTAGATAATTTATTAAGAAGTCATAATATTTAATCATCTCTATCCTCCAAATTTGTAGAATGTTCTAATCCTTCAGTGTGAATATATTCATTATACTTTTATGATGGTATATATATCAAGCATTTCTATAAAAACATAAATCATATATATCATTAATTAAAATATTACTAGGGGTAAATCGAACACAGTATTTGTGTAATGTTTTCTGATGAATTATCAATTACCATGATGTATACGATATATCCTTTCTATTATGCATAAAAAACATCTCAATCACATCTTGTATGGATCCCTATAGATTAAAAACCATTCTTCATTATAGGTTAATGTGGGAACATGGGTGATAAAAAACATTATATTTTGTTAATTTAAGATTTCATCACATTATTAGGTAATGAGGAACTTTTCACCCATATGAGTTAACTAGGATTTTGGATTAGAGAGTCATAGTAAATTCTCCACAAAGCATCTATAATATCAATGCAAACCATGGAGAGATGGGATCCTTTTCACTGTTGGTGGTGTAACCCAACATTCAATAACATCTATCATTGATTGATCTAGAGATATACCCTATATTGAGATTATATGAACCAAAAATTAATCCATATGCATCCAAAATTCATACATTGTAAATTGTTCATATATTTTATCCTTCATTAGGGTCTTTTGTATAATTCTAAAGTGATATTTAAGGACATTATTTATCTTTGGGTAAATAAGAATGTAATTTATAAATACTACCACATATTGTTCAATTTATTATCTATAGGATATATCTAATAAATTTTTGAAAATAGTCAGATCATTTATAAGACCAAAATTTATCACTATATATTTATAGATTAAAAAACATTAATGGAAAGTTTTATTTTTTATATCCTCTATCTTAAATATAAATTGATGATATCAATAATAATGTACAATCATGGAAATGTATTTATACTAGATTATCTGATCCAACATGTCATGAATGCGTAGAAGAGTATTCTTGTTGTTTATTTTGATTCGGTTCGAATACGGATTATAAATGAAGAGTTAAGTAAATTCATATCTATTGTTGTGAAAAATAATAGGTGCACCCCGAGGTCATAGAGATGGATAAATGAATCCCTTGTCAAGATTTTTTTGAATATTTTTTTTCAATTCCTATAACTCAAGTGTGGTGAATCTCTAAAGAGTCATTGAAATTGTTGTGACACTAGGTAAGAGTTCTATTGAGAAATCAACCTAATGATTTGGTTGATGTTTATGAGACTATTTTGGGAAAAATTGAAGAAATTCCAACAAAAATAATTTCATTGATGTTGAGTATTTCACCAATCATATGTGATAAAAACACCTTTGGAATGCATATTAAGACCCGTATAATGGATGCAGTATATATCAAAATCCCTTACTTATCATCACATTTACTAATGATCATAGTTGTTTTTGTATTATCAAACATAACTTCCTTCATCGAAAACATATGTAGGTTTTATGTAGAAAATATCAATCAATTCCAAGGATGACATATAATTCAACTAGAGGAATAATTGAATGATTGTAGGAAGCACATTACCAAAAATATAAATTAGATAAGCCTCCTACACCTGAGAACCGATCATTATATCATGTATTGTTTTCATTAGAAATTATACATGTAATAATTTGTGTTTAATCTTGGTAGCATTATAATATTTATTTTATATGAAATAATTTGTAGATCCTAAGTCAAATATTTTTTTTGAAGTCCTAGAGTGGATGTTAATTTTACCTTTAAGAATGTTATTATCTTACACATCTTATGAAATAGTGATTGTATGGTATTTAATCCAATCCCATTACGTAAGAGGATTTTGAAATCAATCTTCATTATGAACCATTTTTTTTGGTAATTGGTTAGAATAATTACGATTCTACTAATACTTGAAGTACAAAAGAGATGATCGACATATCAATTTCTCCCTATTTTCAATAATAACTAACTTATTCCAATAAATTTGGTATTTAACGGATTGATGGACACTCTTACAAAAAGAATTGTAGACCCCAAAATAATATTTCCTCCACCATTCTTCCATAGAATAGTGAAAAAAGTAATGAAATGTTTTTGCTCTCCATGGATATTAGAAATCCCATTTAATACCATATCACTATTCTTATCAAACCCATGAAATTAATACCTAAATTCAATCTCCACATCTATATTAACTGAATGTCTAATAACTTATTCATATCTATTGATGTCTTTTGTGGATAATGAAATTAAAAGACTTTTCTTGAAGCCACTGAATAATAATTAAACCTTATATTTCGGATGGATGAAAATTCTAGTAGTGTTCCATGAATGTCTTGTAAAACATTCCTCATAGGTACTGAAAAAATATTTATCCCTTAGTGTTAACCAAATGAAATAATTTTCGTTATTTGTATGATGTAAATGAGGAAAAAAATATTGAAAAAAAAAAATCCATGATGTTTTCCAAATCCATGGAGTCAATTTTATCTTATTATTTCATATTCTTTATTATAATCCTCCACTAGTCCACTTTAGCTTCTAAAGTATAAATAGCACGAATTAATTTACCATTATTCAAACATTATAAAATTACTAATATTATCCCATTAGTATTTAACCATTACTCATACATTAGTGGTTTAGAAGAAAAACTGGATGATTGAGGGCTTTTCTTCATGATAGAATCAGTATAATGGTTTTAACTATTTTTTTTCTTTTCGGAGTCAATGATTATTCATAGCTTCATAATGTAACATGTTCATTGAAAAAAGATTTCACATTACAGCTCCTATAGTGTTTGGTTGAACAACATTAAAATAATTTAATTTTTCTTTTCATTCATCATTAATGATGATCATATGGGTTCTAAACATTAGATAAAATAGGAAATCATATTGTAAGAAACAATTATCATAGAGGGGAACTACATTGTCCCAAAAATTACTTATAGGATGTATAAATTATGACCCAATTCTTAATAAATGACACCTTAGGCTTATCTATGTTAATTCATAGTCATCATATATTTAAATCATTCATAATGGTCCATATAGTGGTTGCTAATTCCCAAATCATGTTCTAATGGACGATCAAACCAGGTATGTAGAATTAAATATTTTAATCCACTAGTTCACGAGCGACTCTTGATTTATACAAGATTTTTAGGGATATTACCCCTTAATTAGTCCATTTTTAGAGCCACATCACCTTATAATATACACAAAAAGCTGGTTTTCAATGAATCCACTAGCTCTATCATTTACTAAAACCTAATTAAAATTTTCTATATATAGAATCCTCCTTATATTGGTCCATAGATAAGTACTTAGGGATCTCACTATGTAATTATCAACACATTTTCAAAAGTATTACTAAAAAATTTCTCTAGTGAATAATATGAAGGACCTATTTTTTCACACTTAGATAATGCATCATTTTTTTGAATATTTATTACATTACATAGACACACACATTGACCATATTACTTTAGTTACTTTAGAAACATTAAAACATTAAAAAAAACGTTCATAAGTGATATTATCAATCTCCTAGTATGTCCTTTATAACTATAACCCATCATAGATACATCATACATAAGAAATTGATTCATAACTTGGAGAAATAAAAAATTATAAAGGGTGATATCAGACAATTAGTAAGGGTAAACACGTGAGACACTTATTAATAACATGATCATATGGGTATGAGACCAATAACATAACATTTGAAAATCATACCCCACATTTCAATGATCATAACCATGAGTTATGTAATAAATGTTACACATTAATAAGATATGATTCATATAGGAAAAAATAACATGATCTATGATTGCATAAAATTTTCATAAGAGTTATAATTTTTGAAGACACATAAACATATTAAATGAATGACACAGTGTTCATGTTTCACTAACAAGGACATATTAGTGGAATTGTTTTACACTACCAACCATATTAATAGTCATTGTACACTCCAAATACAATCGTTATGGTAATGTTACACTGCCAATAACATTTTAGTTTTCAGGGTTTACTCTCCAAACCATCTTAGTATACAATGTTCATTCCCAAGACCATCTTAGTGGAAAAAGTACTTAATGAACGGAGTTCATTGTCCATTCAATACACACACACACACACATATATATATATATATCATGAGATAAAAATCATTATACATTGAATTTGAGTAATATGTAGGTACAACCCATCATATAATAATCCCCTGAATATTTTACTACAATGTTATAAAAAATTCATCAAATCATATCCCTGAAAAAGAGATGGGATTCATAAACATCAAATCATACCCCACTCAATGAAATGGGTATTATAAAAATTTAATCATATCTTAGCAATTAGAAAAAATTGTGGGGTATATATAATTTTAATCACACACTTACCCATGAAAATTAGTGACTTTATTAATAATATAACACATGAAAGAGTTGTAGGATTCATAATCATATTACCTATGGAAGGGAAATAGTATTCATAATCATCATGCCATCAAAACAAAGACCATTTTTAGAAAAAAAACAAGAATGTTATCTTTAGATCATATACCAATTAAAAAATTACTAACACCAATGGATGTGAAATTTATTGGGAAATATATTTTATTTATCATTAATTTAAATTCTATTGGAAAATATCCATTCTGCTTTTAAAAATAAGTTTTTAGTCAAAAATCATTTTAAAAAAAATTTCTTTTACAAAATACTCGGAATAGTTTTTTAAATTATTTAAAACCCATTTTATAGTAAATTATAATAAATTATTTTTAAAAAAAATCTTTTTACCTACAAACGAGTAGAAGTTGGAATTTTAAAAACATTTTTGATGATATTTTTAGAAATTAGGGTTTTTGAATTAATCTTATTTCTGATCAAAAATAGTAATAAGGATGTATTTTATTAAAAACCCTAACATAATTATATTAACATAAAAAGAATAAAAATGGTAAATTTTAATAAATTTATATTTAAAAACAATAGGGGATGAAAAATCATTCTAATCATGAAAGATGTATCATAACATTTCATTATTGGAAGCAAAATTGAAAACATTCTTGAAAAATGATGAGATTATTGAAGTAAACTATTAACACATTGGTAATATTGAATCACAAAATCCATGAATGAATAACATAAATTAAAACATAAACTACCATTAGGATAAAAATATTAATGGTATTATATTTCAAATGGTCTTTATATACACAACATGAAATAATATAGCTTCATGACAAAACTTATGACCCATGAAGGGAAAAAGAGATTACTATCTATTACTGATTTTGTAACTCCTAAACATACACTCTAGGTAATAGATATACCAAACTTTATATGATAATATTATAAATTATTATTATTAAATGTATAAAATATAAAAATGAGAATTATATACACCACATATAAAAAATAGTTTGTGATCATAGAGTGTGTCTCACCAAAAATAAAAGGGAGACATAAATACATTACCATAAGTCTTGAAATCCATTTTTATACAAAAAATACTTATATATAATAAATATATTTTTATTATACAAATATTTCAGAAAAAATATTATTATTATCATATCATATATTAATTTTTATGACTTATTATTACCTGTTTATTAACAATTTCAACTTAATTTTATATTTAGTGTAATTAGAAATTTGTTTTTATCAACGATTTAACATTTTATTATTGATCCTCCCACATTGATCATGAAATAATCTAAAAACTAATTATGAAAATGGTTATAATATATATATATATATGTATTTTATATGTATTTGTAATAGTCTATAAAATTTATAAATAAAAAAGTGAAATACATCGTCCATGGAGATGGTACATCATATTTATTCATTAATGTTGTTTCCATTTTATTTTAGAATTGAATGAAAGGAATTTATATATAATGTTAACAGTAAATAAAAATTTAAAAATAATATATATCAAATATTATTACATAAACCAAAATTAACACATTCAATTTAATGTGTGAACTAATCACTTTTATTGGTGGGGTGGTAGTCTAACATTCACACGAAAAACAATATAATATCACAAAAAATATTCATTAAACTATGTTTGATTTAAAAATAATATAATGATAATAAAATAAAAAATATCAAAAATATAATTTAAAAATATAATTTTCATCTGTATTGAAAACTTTGGATGGTTGTAATGGAAGAATTAAAGACATCATTTTGTGAGATAGTAGTCCGTCATACGAATGATGATTGTGTATAACAATTGATATAAGTGAGTGTGGTTTTAAGAAGTAACCATAATATTCAAACATATTAATTTGTTTAAGATAATTTGGTTATCATATATTCTTTATATAAATATAATTTAATGGTTTTGAGTAATTTTTAAAATAAATCTTTTTGTTGATGAACATTTCTGCTTAATCAAGTATCTCCTTTTGTATTTACCCAATGCACATCATTGATATGATTAGTGAGCAAATTAAGTCCTATATGATGAAGTAATGGAATTAATTAATAAATATGGATAGTTATAGGCCATGGAATATAATTTGACATGTGTGAATATAAGGTCACAGGGGGTGGCCATTCATAAGGGATGTGAGTGGAAAACTTGTAAATTTTTAAAAGAGATAATTAAAACCATGTTTTTTCACCTTAAATGACTCCAATAATTCCTATCATATATGGGATATAATCGAATTTAATACAAAAAATAGATTTTTACATGTATCTATGTCGTTTTCCCTTATGTTTAATGATTCACACATTAGTAAAGGTGTTTATCTCATAATTAGCGTGATTATTTTTATATGTTTTTAATAATTACAATTGAAAAACAATTTAATTTAGACATATTATAAATTTTAAAATATTATTAATCAATATATTGAATCTATTTTTTAAAATTCAGTTCATAGTACTCGTAATTATTAAATTAAATTGAACCCCATATATGGGATGAGATGATGGGTTATTTAAGTGAAAATGATCAAAAAATTGAAATGTATTAATATCCAAGATGTATATGAAATTGATTTAAATGACCATTATTTGGTTTTTTATTAATTATTTTAATATTAATTAAGAAAAAAATTTAAATATATTATTACTATATAAAAAACATAGAAGAAAGTGCAGTTTTCAATTAAAATTTTCTATTTTTCATTATTCATCAAAAAAAGAAAATATTTCATAAAAATCACAAAAATTCACGCTAAGATAATTTTTAAATTATGAATTAATATTTTTTTTTTTTTTTTAAATTAAATCTCTAATGAATCAAAATTTAATTTTTTAACCATTCACAAAAGGATAAAAAAAGAAAAACATTTGATGAAATAGTATTTCCATCACATTTGAAGAAAATAAAAAAAATTATTTATATCATTAATTTTGTTATTATGAAACCATTATAGCTAATAATTATATAAAAATTATTAGAGTTAATATTACTAATTTTATCAACAATGTTATAATATTGGTGTTTAAATAATTATTATAATAAAATGTTTTGTTGTATAAACATAGTTATGTGTGTAACATGATATAAACATGGTTTTGATTTTAGTGATGGAGTATCATTGTGTTTTTTATAAGAAAATATAATAAAATTCAAAAATTTAATTTATCCTAAAATGGTATCATAAATAATCTAGGTGTTAAATTGTTTTGAGTATTTAGTGGATAAAAACATCCTTAAAAATAAATATTCCATAAGAATGGAGATAAATATGTGTTTGAAATACATTTGATTACTGAGATATAGGAAATAGTGTATGAAAATTGAATCATATATTTAAATTCAACTTCTAAAAGAATTATAAAATACTTTTTAATTAATTGAGATACTGAACAAAGATAGTTTAAAAAATTATTCAAAATCCCAAAAGTCCTAACATACATAGTTTTCTTATTAAATAGGGTCCCGAGAATACTTCAAATGATTAATACAGATATCAAGAAGTAGGATGTGAATATAACATGAAATAAGAACAAGGTTATAGAGTATTATTTATATAGTTTTAACCAACATGCAATGTATAGCTATTTTATGATATATTAAAGATATGAAATTATAAATTCCATAAAAATTGATGCAAATGGATATTAATTCCAATATAGGAAAATATTAAAGATTAAAATCCATAATAACCAACAGCTATGAAATAATAGTAAAATTTACTAAAATATAGAAATAAAAAAATAGATAAAAGTCTACTTCATATATAGAAAATATTTAAGGAATAACTCAATATGAGGAAATGGTTATATCCATTAATTAAAGGGTTAAAGTATTAAAATATAGTAACCATTACCACATCTTAATTTATATCCAAATTTAAGATTTTAAGGGTATTACTTAAGAGCGTTCATGTTTCATAATACTTCATTTAACTTTTTGTAAAACAGAAATCTCATGGGATTAAGATGGTAGTGGGAGGTAGGGGAGAAAATGAATTTTTGGAATATTAGTAAATGAATCAATATTTTTAAAATCTAACATCTTAGACCTAGTTCCATGCTATGGTGCCCTAAGCCAGATTTTCATAAAACCACAGGAGATCCTAACAGTACACAAGAGGATGATGACATGTTGTGAGTGTCTGATAAATAAATCATGGGGGTACTATAACCTAATTTATCGAATTAATAAGACCGAGAAAAGTAATAAACAATAACTGAATAAAAAGAATCATAAACTGAATGAACCAATATCACAATATGGAAAAAAGTATAAATAAAATTTTAAAACTAAAATAATAAAATTGTCATGTAAATATATTTATCATGTTTAAAAAATTAATCCCAGAATAAAGTCACTACTGATTCTCCCCATGGTTTCATAAATCAATTCTTATCCCCTCATATTTGATCCATCCCAAATCATCCATATAATACACATATTTATCACATTTATTGTCTATAAATTATAATTTCTATTCGATATCTGATCAGGAAGCTTGAGTAGGGTGTGAGTACAACATAGTAGGCCACCACCAATAATGTCTCTGACTATATCATGTCAATAACATTGTATGAAAATGAATAAAAAATAAAAAACCATAAATAAAGTAAAAACATTTCCTTTTTATGAATTAATATTTACATACCACATTACAGAAAAGATCATAAGGATACATGAGATCTCAATTTCTACTTCAGCCTATGTGAGAGTCTATATTATTCCAAAGGGATATCATATATCCAAATGTGTTTTATTAAATTCATTTTAAAAACTTACATAGGATTAAATACAAAAAATAAGCATATTAGTGAAGAATGAGTAATGTTCACATAAGGAAGTAAGCTAAACGGTCTAGTGTGAGTAAGGAGAAATGAATACTAACCAAAATATATAATAACATCTCATTATGGAAGATAAAATAAATAAAGAGGAATGAGAAAGTAGTCGGGTTGAGATCTTCTTAATGGGAGTGGTGTAGATCATTGATTCATGCTTTGAATCACGAAGTACAGAGGTTTAGATGGATTTAATTTCATCATGGAGGATATAATATTATATAATAACATCATGTGAGGAATGTGATTCTATTTTTGTGAAATTTAGTGGTTTGAGAAATTTTAAAACTAATTTTTAGTTTAAATTTATTCATGAGAAACACATACTGGGAAGTGGTGCATGGTTTCCCCTAACAATACACCAAAACCATCATCCTATTTTATATTGGTTTATGGTAACTCATATTAGGAACACATTTGACAATAAATTATTAAACTATGTAATTCCTCTCTATATAGGGTTTCACTTTTCTCTAAGAAGCATTAAATGTTTATGGAAAACTATGTGACAACTATACACTAACATGTTTCTTTTATTTTTCTCAAACATCAACCAAACACACCCCATGTTAAAACAAATATAAAATTTACTCAACTAATGAAAAAAATTACCATTTAATAAGACCTTCACAATTCAAAAAACATTTGGTTTCTTATAATCTACCCTCTTTATAATAGCTCATCCTTGATCTTCACTCCAAAGAATCTTTATGATTTGGAGTAAAAAATATCATTCCACTAAGCCCACATTTAAACTTCCCTTTCCCATTATTATTTTTGTGCATTACCATGTTTCCAAAAAAAGATGATCTATCATTATGGTCGCTTCCTATAACACCTTCTCATTGTGATCCAACACACATATTAGATTATCCGAAAAGGACATATATATCTCATGATCATCATCAACCGCCTCTACCACATGACAAGAGTTTGAGTGATAAACAAATGATGTGACACGGAGAAAATTTCATGAAAGATATTTATTTATGTTAAATAATAAATTAATATACGACCTACCCAACTCTCTTTACCACCTCTAATAGTTTTATGATCTTAGTTTCCGACTTTCCCTCCCTCTGTATCCAACATTGAAAATGTATAGGTGAATCCAAAAGGAATACACTATCACCCTCTGTAAATTTTATGGGTCTTTAACATCTATAAATATAGAAAAAATTCAAAATATAACCCATAAAACAATATTTCTAAATCATTTTATCCATTTCCCATATCACCTGATGAGACTCGATCCATACAATTCTGATTCACTGGCCTCCTTCAGTCAAGGAGAAGACAAACATGGACTATAATATAGTGACTAATACATTTTATATATTTCATATCCTAAAATTTTTTGTTATGGTAAAACCCCAAAAAATATATGTTCTTCTCCTAGGATTCTAAAATTTCTATGACACATGCTCTTAACATCTCATCGAGCACCTATATAGTACACTATAACTGGATATCAGTCAATGGGCGGAAATCCATAGTCAATAAAACCTAAATACCAAACTCGTTTTATAATCACTTATTGAATAGTAATTTTAATCATAGGTCACAATATGGTATTATAGTTTATAGAAACATGTTCTGATGGACTATATCTAGGGGAAAATCGTCCATCTTTATCACTGAGAATGTCTCCATTATTGGATTGAAATTATATACATTCATCAATATATCCACAACAAACAAAATAAAAACATTATTGTATGTAATAAATAAGAAAAATACCACAAAATATATTTTGTAGTATTCCCGCTTCAACACAATAATGGGAAACAACTATTATAGACCTCTAGGTCATTGATGCTTTGCGTTCACCTATAGACATGTTTAGCATCATTTCATAAACACTACAATTTTCTATTTTCATTTTTGACAACCAAAATTAACATCGTAGGCCACAATACATTTTATTCAATCCTATATGCTCTGCAAAAATCAAGGTATGAAATTCTAGAATTAAATCTATAGTGACCCTCTTTTTCAAGACATTAATATTACATAAATTTTTGGAATACATAAACATTATACAAATATATCTCAAAATAATGTATTTGTTCTAGATCCTTTGGAAACATGGAAACTCAAACACCGGTACATGAGAGAGCTAGATTATATATCACTAGGTTCTCCAAGACATGAAATCATCTTAAGCATATCCTTAAAATTTATATCATCATAACTGATTGAAGGAGACATGGAATGTGATTAGATCAGATGAACAGTAATGGTAAATAAGGGCGACATGTATATATAATCATGATTATAAGGGATTTAGAACATGATCATGAAAATAAAATATGATAAACTACATTTCAACGATTATAAAAAATTATATGGAATTTAGACTGGAAGTATATAAGACATAAATAAAAGTGAAATGAAAACCACATCCCACTAAATGAAAACATAGAAATAAAATATAAATTATCTTCATACAAAAATGAAGATAATATGATTTCTATATAATCAAAAACATTACATTCAAGTCATTATTGTGTTTTTAGGTTTACACCCCACACTATTCTAGTAGCCATGGTTCACTTCATGGTAATCTTTATTGCATGACTTCACTCCACATACAATCATTGTAGTCATGGCTAACTTTCATGGCTATCATAGTAGTAATGGTTCATTAACAATACCATCTTAGTCTCTCTCATGATATATAAAACAATACCCAATGCTTTGGAGGTACAAATAGATCACATATTTATCCAAGTAAAATCTATAATATATGGTCTAAAAGGTCATAAAAAATCACATCGTAACCCATGAATTGAAATCGGTATTATAAAAATGTTATCTTATCCTAACATGTGTAAAATGATATAAGTTTCATAATCATTTCATCAATATCATAACTCATGAAAGAGAAATAGATTTCATAAAAATATAACATGTTAAAGAGAATCAAATTTGATAAACATAAAACCCCTAAATGAGAAATTGATATCATAAAAATAAAACTCAAGAAATTAAAATGGGTTTAATAATGTCCATGAAACAAAGAATAACTGATTCATATAATGTATATTAATGAAAACATTGTATCTTTTTCTTTAAATGAATGAGTAACATCAATATATGTTATATTAGATGAAATATAAGTTTGTAATATCATTCAAAAACATTTCTTAAAGAAAATAATTTTTTTTGTTAAATTATTTTTAATTCTTAAACCCATTTGATAATAATTTTTATTAAGAATACATTTAAAATATATAAACAATAATTTAAATCATTTGAATTATTTTTTCCTTGAAATAATCTAAATTAATCTTCAAAAAATTTAAAAACATATTTTTTTAAATAATTTAAAACCTTATGAATAATGATTTAAAGGATATAAAAAAATCATTGAATATACATTGAAAACATATAAATACTACTTGAGAATATTTTGTTAAATATTTTCCATAAAAATACATTGAAAATTTATAAATAAATCTGAAACAAATTTTAAATATTTATTCCATAATAATAATTTGAAAAAATTTAATTAATGATTCAAACTGTTTTGAGAACTATTTTCCATGAAAACATATAAAATAACCTTGCGAGCATTTAAGAAATCTATTTTTCTTTTAAAACATATTAATGGATTTTGAAAAAAAAATTAAAAACCATTTTCTTAAAAAATATCCTTTCAAATAATTATCTTAAAAAATAACCTTTAAACATAAAAATTAAAGCATCAATGTATTGACAATAGATTAATTCGTACATTTCATGTGAGGTAAAAAGAACATTCCTTTGGCACTCAAAAAAGAATAATAAATTTCCTCATTCAAAAATTTCTAGATAATTCCTTTGAAACCAAATTAAAAGGAAAAAATAATATTTATTTAATTAGGAGATTATAGGATAATTGTATAAAACTTTTGGAAGCCATATCTGGAAAACATTTTGTTTTATTTCGAAGGTAGGGAAATGATAGGCTTTCTTAAAAAACATTATAATCTGTATTAGGGAAAAATATTTTTAAAATGGAACTAATTAATGAGTATATAACTAATACCCATAGGAGAATAATACTTGTTATGTTATTTGAGATTTGGAATGTAATATTTCATCAATGAATCATAACCAATATCAAGTTCAAAAGGTGATTAGATTGATTCAATAAACTCTTACCACATGGTTACATGGGATCATAATCTCCATGTAATAAATATATATTATATTATGCATATTATTTATTGAAAATTAGTAGATTAATGAAATTTTATGAGAAATTCATTTAAATACAACTCAAAATGATTTCTTTCACATAAAAAAACATGGGTCTCAAATAAGGAAAATTGTGACAAAACCATTTTACCGATTTTGAACCATTTGAAAAATAGACCACCAGAACGAATGATCATAAAGGGATATTTGAATAACCTGAAATCTATTTATATGATAAATATAATAAAATAATGGTATGTATATACACCACACAAAAAGATGAAAACAGCAAAGCATTTATCTCATGTAAATTAAAAGTGAGATGAAATCCCCTTACCTTGTGTCTTGACTCACCTCATACTCATACAAGATTCAAATATAACAAATATAAATTTATTATATATCTTATAAAGAATCATATTCTTATAAATATTTTCTTATTTATTTTTATTATTTACTTATTTTACCATCTATTTAACGATCCTATATTATGGTTTCAATCAGGTAATATCGTATTTTTCATTGCATGTAACTAAATTTGTGATATTATTGGTCCTTATACATGGAAAATGATTACTGAGTTTGGAACATGATATAGATAACTATTATATATATAATAAATATATTATAATAATTTATATAATATAGGGGTATTAAATATAATACACCATTCCTGGAGACGCCATGATATATGTATACATGAACATCATTTCCATTTTTGTTGGCGTATTGAAAGAAATAAAGAAATTTAAAATTAAGTATATGTATTAAATTTAATTTATGTAAAATTAAAAATTTATATTTATCATATATGTTCACTAAGACCATACTTATTACATTCCATGTTGTGTGTGAATGAATTACATTGCATTGAGGGGGTGGTTGTCCATACTTCATCAAATGAAATTATCATACTCACACCAAATGGAATGTGAAAAAGGAATGTTTTAAAAAAACTAATAAATATGATTAAAAAATAATAAATATTATATATAAAATATCTAAACATGTTTTCCATCACACAGGATACTATAATTTGTCATAATGTAAAAACAAACTATCATCGTTTCATGATGTAGAAGTTCACTATACTCATTAACATTATGTATGTTATGCTTTAGATGGATGTCAGTATGTGTAGGTAAAACCATTGGTATAAATAATACATGTAAATTTAGGATAATTTTTTTATATATTAATGGAATAAATATTTTTGTGGGGGTAGAGAATGAAAATAATTGAAATGAGGTTGAGAGAATAAATTAACCCATAATCGGGTAACTCGTTTGGGTTTATGCCAAACAGATTCCATTTTATTACTTATACAGATGGTACATATTATAGAAATAAGGGAGGGATTTTGGGAGATTATTTTATCAGTGTATTCAATACACAGGTTTTGATAAGTTTGTGTATGTTTGTATAGATGGTGGCCTTTTATTAACATTATTTTCCATTAAATGATGTTATACATTTTAATCACTTTCACTAATATTTTTTTGTCAAAAAAGGTTTACCATATTAGACATTAAAAATTATGAATATAAAAAATATGGAATATATTTTTTTAAATTAGAATAATTTAATTGGTAGAATCTAATTTAAAATTAATCCCACTGATGGGACAACACTTTGGGAATTTAATTTAAAAGCGTCAAAAGGATTGATAATTTTTATATCTAATTTCAATGTGAAATTGGTCCAAATGACATAAATAGAAATTTTTGATAAAATAATTATCAAAATAAACTATAAAACAAATTAATAATATATTTTAAAATTATAATGAATGTATATGAAAATGATGTTTTGGATTAAATCCAGTATTTTTAACAATTCAAAAAAAAATTGAAACCTTCCAGAAAAATACCCAAAATTTCTCATTAACAAATTATTATATTTCACATAAGAGGATAATTATAATTTTTACATTTTAAATATATTAAAGTTATAAAAAATATTATTTAAAATTGGATATCCATTAAAGGCGATAAAAATGTTTTAAAAAAATATTAGGTTTTTTTCATAAATTTGTGTTTTTCATATTTTTTGTCTATAAAATCTATTACATGAATATCAAAAAAAATTCACCAAATATATTTCATATGCATTGAATAAATATTTCTCACAAATTTTAGTTAATTTGATTTATTTGTCTAAAAAATATTTCTGACCATAATAATATTATCATTTATATTCAATCATATTTTCATATTCATTTATAATTAATTTATAACCTATGAATTCATATTATTTTTTTAAACACACAAATTTTAATACTTTAGATAATAATATTCATTTACATAAACTTATTTTCTATTTTATACCTCATTATAATGATATTTTTTAAAATATATTATACTTATGTAATACTCAGTCTTTTAGGTTTCGCAATCGAACAGAGAAGATTTATATTGGTGTAATGTACACTAATCGTATTGATCTTTGTGAAGTATGTAACATTGTTGTTGAGTGTAACATAATCCAAGCTAGTCCTATGTGAATTGAATTTTTGGATTTGTGAAAAACAATTCATACTTTTGTGAGAAATGAAAAATAGAATAATATTAAATTAATTTGAAAAAAAAATTCTCAAAATCAATGGGTGTTACATTCTAACCTGCTTAAAATTAATTTCTTCCAGAAAATTCATATGTGTTATTGATTGTTTAATACATGAATGTTTAAATCATTGAATCAAAAATCATAAAAATCGATAACAAATCATTCCTTAAAAATGGAATGTTGGAACCATAATATTTACCCAAAGTAACATATTATCGGGCTTCCACATAGGAGGACATAAGTTTTGGGTAAAGATTGGCAATGTAAGAAAAGTGTAAATATTTATATGGAGTTATTGAAGTCGTCATTCACAAAATAGTGAATGATCTATGAAATGTCATGGGAATCAATGTAATAAATTTTTGACGATTCATAAGGACATTGGTTTAAAAAAATTGAAAATATTAGATCAAAACACTTTTTATCATTATCTTATCATTGAGTAATTCTTATATTGAACATGAATAGAATGGGATGTAATTAAATGATATTTTTATATGAATAAAAATCTATTATATGGTTGTGTTTTTATTTATTTTTAATTCCTCCATTAAATCATGAAATTGATGTACAAAAATTAACTTTGATGGCCAAACCACCGAAATAAAATTCAAGAAGATCATAAGGCATGAAAAAGAGTGTAATGTATAACTATTTATCTATAAATATTCATAAAAAATGATTATTATCAATACATAATTCTCTAAACATAAAAGGAACAGAATTGTTCCTTTATAAATATTTATTCATCAAATATAATTATACATTAACTTGGACATTGTGCTGGCCAGTTGTATGGATGAAACCCTTATCGTCCATTGTTCATAGTTCCAACACCCATGACCATTCCAAATTTAGTTGTTTGTCACCCACCATACATGATTTAATTTTATAAAAAAATCCTTAATATTATTTTCAAAATATATAATTTAGACATCCATGATGAATGGTCAGTCACTAAATCAGATTTTATCTAAGGATTTCAATATAAGCTTAGTGCATTAATACTTACATAAAACATTAACTTAATATTTTTTGGAATGTTTTACATTATATCCCTTCTAAAGGAAGAAATCACCATATTTTATAAACAGAGTCATTGAATCAGCTTAAATTTTATTACATCATATATCACAATGTAACTCTTCGATTTCACATTCCGAACATGTTAATTAACATAATATCTTTTGGAAATCATGCATGATTATTTATTCCAAATTATGTTGGATCTATTATATAAATCAAAAAATGTTTTAAAAATCATCAAAGATAGCTTAAAACACCAATCAAAAAGTCTTTACTTTGTTAAAAGGTAATCAGTACCATCCAATTTACATATCCATACCCACATATCATTATCTATACAACTTTTTCATACAAAAAAACATGTTATGGGTTTACCTTCCCTTAGTCAAAATATCACCCTATCATTATAACACTTAAACAATCCATCAAGAAATTTTAAAATAATCTTATAAATATAATGAATAAATAAAGTAGAATAATCATTTTACAGTTCATCAGTCCTAAATTTTTAATCCAAAACCCGAAAAACCTCAATTACATTATCCTTAATCCAGTAATAATGGTTCCTCTTCATATAAAATAATAAATATTTACTTTCACATTTCATTTAAAGTCACATAATCATCTACAATGTAACCATTACTCGCACAAACTAGATGGAAATATTTAGGAACATTACTCTTGTGACATTGAATTTTATAAAGAGTATTTACTCCACACATAAACCACTTAACCATTTATGATTTATTATGGAGGAAAATATTATCATCCATTTCATTAAAAATACTCTTCATTTTTCCCTTGTAATCATATTTTTTTCTGTATCTTCAACAGTCCAAACATATTCTTGTTCTTATTGCCCATTTAATTATGATATTCTTTTAAAATTTATGAAATAAGGAAAACAAAATATTTTTTCCATTATGGTCTCAATTACCTGCACTCTTAGAGAACACATTGTTTGGATTCTTAGTGAGTCTGAGATTTGGTTAAAGTAAAAATTGTAAATCATTATTCATGAAAACTGATTAATCATGATCACAACATATTACACTCTAGTAATAATCTCAAATGTGTGCCTATATGAGAATATTCCATCACATTAAAAATTAATTTAGTTCCTTTTGGTTCACTCTTTTGATTGAAATTAAAAGCATACTGTTAGAATTACTTATCATATCATAAAATCAAATTGTCTTGAAATTAATTACCTATAAGATATATAATTTATGGATCTTTATTTAATCAATTACATATTAGATTCATCATACCTTATTCATAGCCAACCTATATTTAAATCCTTCCTAATTGTTCATGATTAGGGTGTCAATTTCCATATCGTATATCCCAGGGCTGTCAAACTTGAGATTCAGTAAGGAAAATTATCATTTACAAGATTACCATGAGTTAGGATTGAAACATCTTGTCTAGGGGTTTACCCCTACTTACATGTGGGAAATATCCACATAAAAATTTATAATCTATACATTGATGTATTTACTGGAAAAAACTCACTCTATCCATTACCAAAATTCTATGACATTTTCTTTGACATTTCCTTATACATATACTTATCCCTAGAAATGTCTATTAGGTTATTGTAAAGGTTTTTACATCCTCACTTATAATGTTTATCTATACCATTTTCTCAGATAACAACTATAATGTCCAGATATTTTAAATAAATTAACATTATATAACTATCTTGGAATACATAAACACTATAGAAATAAATTTCCAATGATCGTACTTGATGTAGTGCATTATGAAACCTAGAAATGAAAACATTGGAACATGAGTGAGCTACATTATCTCACATTAGTTTATCAAAAACTAGAACCCCACTTATACATATAATAAGAAAATATATATATTCATAAACTATGGAAGTAAACATGAAAAGGGGTGATCTCAAATACTTAACAAGTGTAAGAAAGGGCGACATGAATGTATAATCACTATCACAAGGGCATGAGAGCATGATCATGAAATTATAAGATCATATACTTCCATTCAAATATCATAAACATGAATCATAGAATAACTATTAGATGGTCATCAGATAAGATTCATAATTAAATAAATAGAATAAGCCATTAAATCAGAACAAAAAAAATAAAAAAATTGAATTATGGTAGGCACATAAGTATATAATATGATTTTTATAGTAGCCACGACATCACTACAAAGACCGTCTTGGTAGAATTTTTTCACTCACCATACCATCATAGAATTAGTTTTTCACTCCCCTAACTATATTGGTTGCATGAGTTCACTCCTCTAATAATCCTGTAGTCATGGTTCACTCACCTATCCATTTTTTGTAGTCATTTTTCATTCCCAAGACCAACTTATTCAATATCATGATATATAAATCTATAACCAATGAATTTTAGTGATATTTAGGTGACACCCATATTATTTTTAAATCATACATACATGTTCTACAAGATCATAAATAATCATATCATAACCTATTAATTGAAATGTGTATTATAAGAATGAAATAATATCATAACATTGAAAGACATTAAATAATCAGAAACCCTTTTTTCCTTGAAATCATATAAAACAAGATCCAAAAAAAATTTAAAAACCTATTTCTTTGAATATAATTTAAAAATTTATAATTAGATTTTTCAAATGTTTCGAAATTCATTTCATTTAAAATACATTGTAAAAATATAAATAGTTCTTTAAAACATTTTAAAAACAATTTTCATTAAAAATAATTTCAAAACAAAAAAATAATGCTAGAAAATTTTTTGGAAAAAAATCATTGAAATTTTGTTGGATACTAATAAATAAATCATGAAATTGAGTTGAATGACATTTTACTTGAAATATTATAAATGAACAATGAAATTGTCTTGAAAATAATTTTCCTTGATAAACTATAATTGAAGTTTGAAATTTCATTGAATACAATTATCCATGAATTCATAACAAAATTTTGAAAATGTTCTGAAACCCATTTTCATATAAAATATATTTTGAAAATAATTCATAATAAAAAAACCTTTATATATTAAATGAAATCTCCAAAGGATAGACAATGGATTAATTTTTACATGTCATATGGGGTAAAAAATTACATTCTTTTTCTATGGTAAAAATGATATAAAATTTACTCATTCAAAAGAAAAAAAATGATTATTCCTATGAAACCATTGATAAATGAAAGGGGAAAATTTAGTTTAGATATTATATGATAATAGTATACTATTTATTGAAACCATTTTTAGAAATCAATATTTTCTTAACTGAGTGAGGGTAAATTCAGTTTTTCTTAAAAAATCATTCATAACTCTATTAAGGATAAAAAAGTAGAAATAAGATACTTATATAAGAGTATATCTTGATTAACTATATATTAAGAAATTTCATGAATTTAATTGGGATTTAGATCAAAATATTTCATCAAATAATCATAATAATTAACTATCTCAAAAATCGATGATATTTGTTCAAAATACTCTTAACATATGGTTACTTGGGACTATAATATATATATAAGAAAAATAATTTAAATAAATCTAAAAGATCAAAAAAAACTATATTTAGAATATTAAAGGTATAATTTAAGGTTATACACATCAAAATTAATTTTTTTTTCATAACAAAACATGAGTCTCAAACAAGGAAATCTAAGTCAAAACACTATTAACATTTTGAAATCCTTGGAATAATAAACCACTTAAAAGTAATTTTAAAAAATTATATTTTAATAATTATAAATATAATTATAAGATACATATAATTCAACATATTTTAGTACATATTCCACTAAAAAACAAGTGGCAAACATAGCATAAATCTCATAGAAATAAAAAATTTGGACAAATTTCCTTACATTGTGTCTTGAATCTCTTCTTACTCATAAAACATAAAGTATAATAAGAATATGGTTATTTTAAATATAATACATATGAATAGTACTATAAAAAATACCTTATATGGGTTTATTATGACCTTATATTACCATCTTTTTAATGATCCAATGTTTAGGGTTCACTTCGGGTAATATTTGCTTTATTCTTCACCTCAATCCTAATTTGTTATATCCTTGGTCCTTATAATTATACCATGATTATAGAATGTAAAACATTGTATAAATATCGGGTACATACATTATACGTGTGTTATAATAATCTATATAATATATGATTATGAAATTTAATACACAATTGATGGAGATGGAAAGTCTTACGTACGCTTGAACACAAATCCTATTTTCATTGATGCATTGAATGATTGAATGAAAATAATATATATATATATATATATACATATATATATATATATGTCATTATTATAATAGTATTATTATGATATTTATATAATATAATTTCACTAAATGCATCCATAATTCATTCCATGTAGTGTGTGAATGATTCAAATCACTTTCATGAGGTGATACTCAACACATCCTCAAATGAAATTATCCTAATTACAATAAATGGAATGTAAAAAATGAATGAGTTATAAAAATTAATTAAAAATATTAAATACATAATTAATATTATATAAAAAAATATAAATATATTTTCCATTATAATGGCCACTAGGATAGGTTGTAAAAAATTGTACCATCATCGTTTCCTGAGATAATAGTTCATTATACAAAGACACAGTATGTTCAACATCCATTATATTGAGTTGTGTGAAATTTTTGGAATAAACCATAGCATAATAAAAGTAAATTTAGTATTATGGTGTTTTTATACATGAATTTAATAAATAGAGTGGATGTGGGAGGAAAAAATTAAAGGAAATGAGCTAGAGAAAAAACATTACCTCTTAATTAGTTAACATTTTTTGGTTTATGCCGAAAAGATTCCATGAGTTTACTTCATCCCATGTAAGGATTCTAAGAGGAAGGGAAGTAATTTTTTAGCTTATTTTGTTTGATTTTCTGTGAGCTAATGAGCCTTAGAGGTCTGATAAAAGGGTATATTTAGAGGACTTTAAAAGGAAAAGAGAATACATACATTCTATTTTTGAAAAGAAGTTAGATGTACGAATGTTTTACCCAATAAAATTCATAAAAACCCAAAAAACCCAATAATTGAATATTCATTTCTTAATAATGGAAAAAAATTTGTTTTGGAAAATGTTCTATGTCATTTTGGGTCGTATAAATACTATCTAGTATGTTATTAACATTATTTTTTTCTTAATTGATGTCATTAGTTTTAATCACGTTCATTGATATTTCTAGTCAAAAAGAATGTTAAAATAACTAGCAATTAAAAATTAATCTGATTAAAAATATGGAATTGTTTTTCAAAATTCGATCTAAATATATGGATAAGATTTATTTTAAGTCAATCTCACAAGTGGGATGACATTGTGGGTTTTTAACGTAAAAACATCTAAAAGTTTGCTAAATTTTTATTTCAAATATTGATGTTAAATTGGTTCAAATGAATTAAATTACATTAAATGATAAAAATATCATCTTTTTATAATATCAAACCAATTAAAAATATAATTTTACCATATAAAAAATTTTTATGAAAAAGATGTTTTGAACTAAAATATATTATTTTCAACTATTCATTAAAATATGAATCCTATCATTAAAATAATAAAAATTAATCCTAACCGAATGTTATGCGTCTCTTACAAATATAATTTTGTTCACATATTAACTATATAAAACTTAATGATATTTTATTTTATATGGGATCTCCATTAATGGTGAAAAAAATTCCCCAATAAAAATATTTGTTTTTAACCATAAAATTGTGCTTATTTGTATCTTATGTATATCAAATATTTTGGATGAATATAAAATATATTGGATAAATATAAAA
Organism: Viscum album; assembly: GCA_963277665.1. Classification (NCBI taxonomy): domain Eukaryota; kingdom Viridiplantae; phylum Streptophyta; class Magnoliopsida; order Santalales; family Viscaceae; genus Viscum; species Viscum album. The sequence goes on along the minus strand of OY728161.1, from coordinate 1,731,329,350 downwards.
AATATTTTTTTGAATATAAATCATCTGTATTACATTAATTTTACTCACTAATTTTAATTAATTTAACTTATTATATTAAAACTACATTGTGTCCTTAATAATAATTTCTTTAATATTCAAGCTATTTTTCATATTCATTTCTAATTAATTGGTAAACTATTAATTAATATTATATTATTGTAAACCACATATTTTTATAATTATTTAATTACATTTATATCTATAATCATATTGGTTAGGTTTTATCTCATTATTAATAATATATTATATTTTGTTAATACTCGATAATTCAAAGTACACATGCCATCGAAGAGGGCCAATATTACATGTAATGTATGCTAAATATTTGTGCCATGTAATTTTTCAAATTCAGTGATTCATGAACATATTCCAAGATGGTGTTTTTTCAAAATAATTTTTTAATTAGTGAAAAACTATTTTCAATGTTGCGTAAACTGAAAAATATCAAGAGATTAAATTGATTAGAGAAGAATATTTCCAAAAATATTGGGGTTATAGAAAATCATATCTCATGATATATAGGGAAAAACCTGATTCTTGACATAGATGAACGCATTCACTTCTATTATATAATCTTATGATGACTCTACAACTATAAGGCATTCCATAAAGTTGAATCACTAGAGATCCTCATAAATCATATATATAATCTATCTCAGAAGTGTATAATCCATTGAATCTGATAGAATAGTCAACTTATCCCAGAAATCATGAACAACACTATGCATTTTTCATATAGATTCATCGTTTTCCACTCAGTAAAAGAATGATGAACTTTTTGAGTTTTCATTTTCCTAGTCAAACTATTAGCCATAATGATTCCTTTCGCAAGCATAAGTGTTGTCTCAATATCAATGGAATTCATATACTAAAGTCATTCCTACTACCACAGATTCAATTTTTACAACGAAAATATATACTTCATGATCTTTATCAGTATAAAAAACCACTCCTTCTAACTTTATTTCATGTGCATGGTACTTCTATTCACGTGGAATCTACTTTAAAGCCCCAAACACTACATCATGACCCCATGCATCAAAAATTATCTACGTATAATCCCAGAATAATCACATTACACTGAATATTCCTCACCTAGATTGCGTAAGATCAAGATTGGTGTATTTTTAAAACAAATATTCAACTCCTAGAAGAAATTCCCACATTCTTTCGACAATATAATCATTATTTCATTTTTGGTGAACCCCAAATATTGCACTGAAAATGATGAATATTTTTATAATTATATCCAATAATATCCAACTTACCCTAAAAAGATAAGGATATCAAAAATGATATTGTTTTACCCCCAATAATCCATTTTTATACATTCTGTAGTACCTAAGACACACTAGTCTCAATGATGATATCACCCATGAATTTCACCCGATCAATATAAAACTACCAGTTAGGTTGCTTTTCCTATCGTAAATGCTCTTTTATGGTACTAATTCTGATATTGAATTGTTGTTCATGATTGACATGATTCTTTTAATTTTAAAACATTCCATCCACAAAAACTACTAAAAATGATACATGTATAGAAAAGAGATTTTATTCATGAAGGCCATGAAAACATCTTGTGAATTCATGAACCAAAACAGAATTAAGAAAAAAACACATATAATCCATTCATAATTTTGAATGAATTAATCAGTATATCCAATTTCTGAACTCTTAGATGATGATACCCTGATCAAAATGTGGTCTTGGAAAACACACAAGATCCCCTCAACTAGTAAAATTATCAATTTCTACGTGGAAGAGTACATTATTTCTTTACAGTCATCCCTTTCGTCTTCCAAAAATCATGACAATAGAGTAGAGTCTAGTCATCCATCATTACAATAAATACAAGAAAACCCTAAGGAAACAATTTTTTTAGATAAATCCCTTCTCTTAAAACAATTACTATTGGTTCTTGAGCACTTGAATGACAATCAGTGTTATCGTATGTGGTGGAATTGAATTTGTATCATCCCCCATCATTATCTCAAAATTGAGTTACGCATCACTCTGAATTGGTAACCATGATAAATCTTTGGAAACACATATTGAAACATATCCACTACTGGTGGAATGAAATCTTTCTTCACACCTTCTTTATCTAGTAATATACATGTAACATTGGATGTGATCATTCCATGTTTATGTGTTATTAGTACTGTAAATACTTCATATACATCCCACTATATGTAGTGAGTGAAAAATTAACCTTTAGGATATGTAAATTTTACCCTCTTATGTTTACAATCTATGTGGGCTCAGTGTGGGAGAATTAGGTCCATACCCAAAATCAATTCAATGCCTAACATGTCTATTATATAATGTTCCCACAAAAATTGATTCACCCCATCATCAAAAAAACACTCCTTGTATAAACTGATGACTCCGCACAATAATCCCAATGGTGTATCTATCATTATAACCCCATTTTTGAACTCCACCAACATTCTCATACTATTAACACATATTTTTGAATTAAAGGAATGAGATAAACTAGTATCGAATAATTAATTATCTAATATAGAAGGAACATGAATAATACCTCTCACTTTTTATGGTCCATCATCACTATCCACAAGTGTGGGAATAATCACATTGAACATTCCTTCCACTATTCCCTTTAATTCAATCTGACTCCCCTATGTTTCACCTCTCTGATGCTACATGTGATAATTCATAGAACCACCAGGTCCACTGCCACTAACACCTCATATCGTATAACTTCAACCGCCTACCTAGAATGGTGTAGAAGGACCCCTCCGCACACACTCATTTGGATTTTATCCTCTATTAATATCTATCAACCACAGGTTCCTGTAAAACCCTGGTAGATTTTATATCTTTCTACATCCTTTTCAATACATTTGGTTTAAATACATTATTTTCAGAACTGTACTGACCTAAAGCACTCTTGGAATAACCTCATGGGTAAGGTCTTGTGTAACATACCCTTTCCTCTAGCTTTGATACTTAACACTTATCTTGGACAATTATTCTAATTATGATTCCTTATATTATATGTCATTTTTCTGGACCATGATGAAGAAACAGAATGTTTGACACTTGAATCTTCCTTCATATTCAACTTTATGTTGAGATACTGATTCACCACTTCTCAGAACTTCTTCATCTTGAATATGTATACTAATGACATATTTTCACATTTAATTGCTTCTTGATAACATTTTTCTAATTTTCCCTTATACACATCCAATCATGGAAAAAATTATTGAACTTATATAAAGTCTCTTGTATCTTCTAGCATGGAAATAATTTCTAGAATTAACCTCATGTACTCAAATTATATCTCCTATTTCAGTGTGTCTGATAAAAGTGATCTAGGAACATATCTTGTATTTACTTTCAATCTATATCATATAGTTTTCTATCTCGATCCACAATGTAATAACAAAATTTCTCATAAACAATTAACATATAGGAAACAAATTTGACTCTATTCATTATATTATTTTCAGGTGGTTAAGTATATTCTTCAAAGACATAATCTCTAACTCATCTCTCTTAGGCCCACTATCTCAAGTAAAACTAAGTGGATAATAAAACAAAAATTATTTTATAATAACATACATTATATTCTCAACCTTAACTGGGTCTCTTTCCATGAATTTCATGAAGCGAGTGATGTTCTCTCAAAACTGCTCCCCAACAGCCTCTATCACCACTATTTGGGGCTCATGATCCACTACTGGTGGAGCACATCAATCCAAATACACTTATCAGCCTCTAAAAAATAATTATCATTGGGGTAAATCTCTATAATGTCATACACATGTCTTTATAGTCAAAACATATGAATATAATATTGATTTTAGAGGGAAGTCACAATAATTCACATGAATTAATTTCCACAAATTTCAGCACGTGTTCAAAACCAAGCTATTATCACTACCTTTAACTATCCACCTCTTAGGTCTTGTTAATCAAGGATATATATATTATAATTATTCTAATTCCATTATAACCCCACTAATTCACAATTTTCACCATTATACCATTATCATTATCCTATTGGGCACCATTTTCAATTATATTTAACAATATGTGAAAAATAGTTCCATCTCAACAAATCACCCAAAACCCATTTTCCTATGGCTTCCTAAAATTATGCTGGTCATAAAAATCATGGCTTTCTTGAATAATGCATTCATATTCAAATTGCTTTCCATACTATGCCACAAGTCAAAACTCATAAAATTTGAAAAATTCTAGGATTGAATAATAACATTAAACAATAAGTTTCTCACAAAAGGAGAAATAATATCCCACTATAATAAAACAATTCAATAATATATATCCCTCCCAAGGTTCTTTGGTTTTCTCCCATACATTGGTTTGAATCTGCCATCCATGAGGTCATGTCCAGGACTCAATTCTTCCAATTATCATATATAACTCTCCCAAATACTAATACAAATGAAAAATTAATGGAAACTCCTATTATACAACATTGTACATTATCATCATGGGTTCCATGTGCTGGTTACTTGAGTTAGACTGCATTATGACCTCAATAGTCCCTCCCCAAGTACCAGAGGCTTCCAAATATTAATGAAAGTATTTTATAGATATTATTTGGAGAATATACACTGTTTCATTAGATTAATATGGTATTAAAAAAAAGAAACAATAATTGAATAACATAAATTCAATACATGAAAGAACAGGTCTTGTAAAATGTCCAAAACATGAAATGTGATGTCAAAACTAAAGAATTTTTTTTTTCCATTCCAATGTACAGGTCAATTGTCAAGAATAAAAACCCAAATAAACTAATAACTCCTATATGTGGGACCTAATTCGTTTTTAGTTCCCTAATCTATGATCTATCTGAAATCATCCTTCTAATACATGGCTTTTCCCCCTTTCCAATCCAATAAAATAAAAGTATATTTGGGTACTAATCACATATACCAATTAGGGTGTGTGTAAATGTTAGTGGGATATCACGAATGGCATCTAAAACAATATACATTAAATTATATTGTATGCATATATATAAAGAATAAAATATATATAATAAAAACTAGCTTTATTCCATTAATAATTATTTAGTTTTATAACACTTGGGGTCTCGAGGACACACAATCACTCGATACCTACATTATCACTATCTGATGTAGGAAGTATCCCCCTAGGATATCATATATCAAAATCCCATTATTACAATTCATTTTACCAATTCATAGAAGATAAAATGCATAAAACATGTAAATCCTACTAATAAGAGTAATGTGAAAATAGGGATATATCTTAAAGGGTCTAATGTGAGTATGAATAAATAAATAATAATAGCTCTATTGTAAAAGTGAAAATATTTCATTTTTTCTTGGGCCCAACAATACGAGATCTCTATATTGCTTGTAAATCAAAATCAGAGCTCACACAACTTCCTCTCCAAAGGATCTAACTACACTTCCGTTATCAAAATGGACAATCTCATGAACTTCCTTGTGAAATACCTTTCTCACACCCTAGTTAACACATGTCATACTCAATGAAACCATAATCACAATAAATTGATTTCACAAATCATTCAATTAATTAATTCAACAATTAGTTATTCACACACAGTACCATTAATTAATCGAATGATTAATTAGTCACAAAAATAAAATTAATTAATTTAACAATTAATCAGTCACCTTAATTATTTTAATTAACCCAAGGATTATTTTATAACATTAACCCTTTTAAATAGTTCGAAACTAAATTAATACAATATATCAAATTAATTAATTCTCCAAATAATATAAGACATATCATCTTTTAATTTTTAAAAAATTTAATTATTCATTTCACAATATTAACTCCATATAACTAATTCACAAATAATTATTTATTAAATAAATTTTTTTCATATCCCAATAATTAAACATATAATTAATTATCCTCAATTTCATAATTTGATTATTCAATAAAATCCCCAATTCTTGAATTAATTAATTGATATCACTAATTAATTCAATTTGGAATTCCAATTTCAAAAAAAAAATATATGAAATTATATAATCACATACACATAATTAATATGCGGACTGTGGTATTCGAATAATATTCCACCTTCTTCAATTTTTTGACGAATAATCGACCAATGTAAATCCAAAAAAAAATCAGCATAGTAACATTGTAAAACATAATCTAGACATATGACCTAAACATGGATTGAAAAAATGAAGATATATTAAATCAATATAATCATCTACAATACTATATATATATATATTCACAAAAAATAGGAATAGATCTGGCCAGAATAGATAATGACATTCCATAATGACAGAGAGATGAAAGGATGCGGAAGAAGAAAGAATCTAACATGAGATCTTCTTAAAAGGATGGTAGAAGATCATTGATCCCGGAGTTGAATAACCATGAAAGGTGGTTGGTAGGGATATTAATTCTCTTAGGATGCTCTGTAATCATTAAATAAGGTAATAGGTATAATTGGGTTTGATTTGGGTGAGTTTTGGAGGTTATGGAATTCTTAAAACACTTTTTCAAGTTTTTTTAAATCAAACCCATTGTTCAAAAGGTATGGGCACACAGTATCCCCAAACCATACAAATAAACTTTTCATGTCTTTTATAGGGTTTCACAATTACTATATATTGGGTTCATAGTTTAAAATTCCAAGCACCAACCATGAAATTACCCTATGTAAGGGGTTTTAAGAATTTTCAATATTGGGCCCTCAATTAAGGAAAACTGTATGCCAACCATGAACTACCAAATTTCGTCAATGATTCTAATGTTTCAACCCAAAACTCCCCGAGGTAAAATGTAAAGAATAAATCTATAAACAAGGAAAAATAATACATATATATGAGCCCAAGACAACTCTATAATTGTTGAGGATCATAAATAAAATAATGTGGATATAAGAAACATTTTTGTATATTTTTATGTGGTGTGTAGAAGGTATAATCAACAGTAAAACACTATATATGTGTATTTTATTTAATAATTATTATTAATGTATTTTTATATGTTTGGGAATGATCATAATCAATATCAATTCATGAAATAGAAAAATGCTATCAATGCTTATTTTAAAGATCTCAAAGTCGATAAGCCTTAGTTTATGTATAGATTGTGTTTATCCCATATAAAAAATTATCTCTACAATATTAAAAATGATGAGAAACTAAATGGTTGATTTCATGAATTTCTAAATGATTGTATAATGAAGATCAAAGGGATTAGACAAAAAACATTGTGAAAAAACAAATAATCCCACATAGTGTGTTAGTTGTTGAGATCCGGAGGTATAATTTTAAATGTTTATAATAATTATGTGGTGATGGGGATGAATATATATTCTGTAAAATTTATTTTCTTATAAAAATAAAAAACGATTTACATATTATTTAATGCGGATTAAGAAGGTTGGAAAAAAATTTCAATGTTGGGGAAGTTGGTGCAATATTTTATCTATGTAAAAAATAAAGAATTGAGCTATAACCCAAAATGATTGGTCCACAATAGATAAATTATTTAACAATTTATATTCAATATATTTTTTTAATATTAACATATTGAAAAATACACTTCCATTATATATAAAAAATAAATCCTCAAAAAAATGGAAAACAAAACTCATAACGGCGTTTTAATTAAAATTTTGATGCCTCTTGAACCATTTCACACAGATGTTTTTGGATCAATGAATATGAAGATAAAAAATAGATGATGGTATTTTATAACATTATTATAATATTTCATAATGATGAATTGTTTTATGATTATCTTACAAAAATCATAGGCCTAAAAAAATTAAACATGTTTAGATGACATTGAAAGAGAACATAAGCTTATGCATAATGTTATTGGGATAAGATAATGGAATTGAATATATAAAAATATATTTAAATTAATATTATAAAAAATATGAAATTAGAAATGAACTCAATGATATATATACTCAAAAAATGGAGTAGAGGATAGGAATAATTTGATCTCAGTATTCATGGTAAGAACATTATTGGATGATTATAAAAGATTGTTGTAGTATTGGATAGAAACCATCATAAATTCTATACTAACTCATAACAAGAATATCCTAAGACTAAACAATAACATGAGTCCTTAGGAGATTATTTTAGTGGATGAGAAATGTTAAAAAAATTGGGGTGTAGGTAGTCCATATTTGATACTCAGTAATGATAGTTGTGGTAAAATTTTTGATTATGAGGGTGATGATAGAATTATTATGGGGTATTCTAAAATTTGAATATATATATATAGTTCCTGATAATAAATATGTATGAATTATTGATAGGGAATATTTCACTATTTTTTTTAAATTTAATAGGGACCAAATATATTATCATTTTTATGAATAAAAAATATGTTACAATTTAGAACCTATTATAGAAAATAAAAAAGTGATTGAAATAATGGATTTATATTATTCCAATTTCAGTGATGAATATTAATAAATGATTCCTACGTAGATGATTATAAGGGTGATAAACATGATGAAAATGGGATAATTATTTCTAATCTGACTCTAGGATTCAAAAATGGATAGAAGATCATGTAAACTATCCATGAAATCTATTATCAATGATTTATACTTGTATATTTAATAAATATATCTAAAAAATGAGTGGTCCTATTTCATTCATAATGAATTAGAATAGTTTAAAAAACGAAACCTGGGAATATGTTCCTAGACTTACTATATAGAATTTTACTAGAGAAATATAATTTTTCATTAATAATATAGATTTGAATGGATAAGTTTCTATAAATAACCAAGAAAGTATGTCATGTATACATATAAATATAAGGGGGTGTATTTAATGAAAACATTTACATTGTGGTAAAATAACATCCCATTAAAATCATTTGATCCATAATACCTCTTTAACAACATAAAATAATTTCATTGGATTATAAATTTTCTTTTATGAATAGTGATCTTTAGGAATAAGTGACCAATGAATAAAATAATATATTTATTATTGATTCATAAGGAATTATTGATTTTATAATGAATAAATATATCTATGGATTGAATATAGCTTTAAAATCATGGTATATTAATCATGATGACTATCTAAAAAGCATAATGTTTTATAATATAAAAGGTGGAAGAAAGATTATTATTGAAACATACCAACCCCACATCATATAATATGTTTATATATGATGATGTTATACTATTTTATAGTAATCAATATAATTTTTGTGAGTAGTTCAAAATTAAAAAAGATGAATGCTTAAATATTTCAACGCTTGGAGAAATGAAAATGTTCATAGTTATTATAGATTATTCTTGAATCAACCAATGTTTTATTAAATATGAAAATTATTCAAATGACATTTTGACAAAATTTTCATCCATGAATATAAAAAAATTGTGACTCCCATTCATATGGGTAAAAACTAAGAATGTATTATGAGAGGAAATCTATTATTGAGAATCATTTCCGATGATTTATTGGATGAATCATGTACTTGAACCATTCGTGACCTGACATTGAATATGTTTTCACCATTTTTTACAAGTATCAAAATAATCTAACATATTTACATATTTTATCATTAATATATCATGATATACATATCAATCAAATTCAATTATGGGTTTAATTTTATGTATATATTTGAGATATAACTAAATTTTTGTACATATGTTTTCTGAGTATGATTATTTAGGGATGGTAATCCCATTTATAGTACAATATTTTTTACTTGGAGAAGTTATGTTTCATGGTTTTCAAGGAATTAAACATCAGTAAATCTATAGTATACTAAAGATGAATATGTGGTGATATCACATGTTGTTTGAGAAATGTTATTTATGATGAAACAATTGAATGATTTAAAAATTGAATCTATTTTTTCTTTAGTTGTGGAATGTGAAATTGGATCCCCACAAACCATTCATAAAATACATTATAACAATCCAAGTCAATTCACATCAAGATAAAGTACCATTTTCTATTTGAGAACATTAGTGTCGGTACTATTTATATATATTGTTCTCCCTATAATTTTTTTATGTATGGAAATTTATCAAAACCTCTCAAAAGTGAATATTGTTATAAGATGAGGATGCATATGGGAGATCATCACATTCCTCTCAGTATTTAATGTATTTATTTTTGTTTCTTCCTATAATATTTCTTTTTCAAATTCTTACGGTGTATTTTTTCTATTTGGAGGATAAATATAGTTTCCATTTTTTCTACTGCATTGATGTGTAGTGTAATAAATGAGCTCGAAAAAATATAGTCCAGAACCGGATTTCCCTTAAATACATCACTAATGATTTATTTATTCACTCATTTTATCTAAAATGTTTTATCTCATATATATATAGAGATGATTTATTTATGAATTCATTTCCCATTAAAGGATGTATTGATTACTCCAGTCATTTTCTTTATTTCTAATGTCAATAAAGTTGAGACTAATAGTACATGGATATTAAAACCAAAGAGGGAGAATAATAATCATTTTTTGGTGATTTAGAATTGAATTTCAAAAATTGTTAATTTTGATGATTGATAATTTATACTTTATGTTAATGTAATATACAAATGATGTTTAATTACTATCTACATTATGTAATAGAAATTAGATGTTTCCAATCATACTAAGAAGTTGTTCTTAGCTTAATTATTGTAGATATTTCATGTTTTATAGCATGTAAAGAAGTTACTTATGGAAAAATGGTTCGCATCATATGTGCTGAAAATGAATATCTACTTAATGTTGTTCTTAGATGTTATGTGATGATTTTGGAAGAGTTTTTATATGTTTAGATTTCCTTGATTTGTATCAAGGTATATCAAATTAAAAATATGTGATGTTTGTATATTTTTTAAAACATTTTAGTTAAATTAAAATGAATTGAAATCTTCTTTATAGAGCATTGTGCCTTTTTTTGTTTTTTAACAAGGAGGTTAAATTAATAAATCATGACATTATGTATTTTCTTATATATCATAAAGTTGTATTGTAATCATTTTGACTGATCATAAGAGTCTTATCATAATGATTTTTCATTATAAGGCCTCATCTTATGTATTTAAAATCAATCAAAACATATCTTCATTTTATATTATGAAATAAAACATAGTTAATTTTATTGGATCTTTCTAAGTAAAAATTAAATATTTTAAAGCTTATATTCTAATGAATTTAAAAAATATTTAATCTGATGATTCATGTAAAATGTTCTTTATGGATCATAAATAATTATTTTAGAGGGATTTTGATTCGTGAAGAAATAAATTTTTAACCTGATGAGGGAGAAGAACCCAATTCTATAATAGTCATAAACCACATGATATTGAATCTATCTATAAATTAATATATAGAAATTTTAATTAATTTAAAAGAACATATTCTATAGAGGACACGAATGAAGTAGAAGACCATAATAGTTCAAATATTTCACAGAGTGGACAAATCATGTATTTATTCAACTTTATAGGATGAGGTTGAATGAGTCTACATGACCCAATAAATAACTAGGATATTTCAATAATAAATAGGAAAAGCGAATAAAATTTTATTTAATGAAATTAAATAATATTAAATGAAGAAATATTAATGTAATTTAATTATGAGAATAAAAAACAATACGATTCTATATTTAAATAGTTGAAAAACTAAGAATAGCCATAAATGATATTTGATACAATATTAGGAATAAAATAAACATTGTGGTCATTTAGAAGCTCATAAACTAATATGTTTTAATTTTTTATCAATGTTTTATGTGTTTTATATTGAGATGAGATTATAACCCTTTGGATTATGAATATTTGAAATGTTCAAGATCTTATAATTGTTAACATTTATTATTAATAATAATGGACTATTCACATAGGTTAATGACCTTGTGTCGTCGGTAATGTCATCAACTAGAAGGAGTTGATCATCTATAACATATATGTTGTGTGATTTGATTGTACATGGATGAGTTACATGAGGCATATGAGGTTAAAATCATTGAGCGGTATGGTTTTTAAAATTACATTTACCACCACACCTCCCCCTAATCATGATCACCATTTGACATATCCAAAAAAATATAATAAGACCCTCCCTCAAAATGTGTTCATCATTTTCTCAATATTCAATTTCTCTAAATATAATGTCTCTCCATTGATGTTTTGTGGATCTAGAATCCTTGCTAGTTATTTGTGGAAATAGTAGAAAATCTTCTAGTTATATTATTATTATTATTCTTATATAGATACTGATGTACTGAAAGAGTACATAAAAACATGAAATGGACCCTGACTAGGAACTAAAACCAAGATATAAATTACACCACAACTAGACAATACCCCATATCTATAGTCAAACTATTATGATAGATTTAAAATTCATTTATTCTATGTAGTGAAATATATGAATTAACTCATTTTTGGATGAATGATTAATTAATTAATTAATACATTAAAATTAATTCACCACGTAATACCACTGAGCATTAAAGAAAATGTGAACACTATACTCTAGAATTAATGATTCCCTTAAATATTTACTAAAATTTCAAATATGTGAAACTATAATTATAATCTCTAGGCTTCTCTAGATTCCAAAAACATTGTATTTTCTATTTCATTACGAAAATAACAAATAGATTCATGTCAATATGATAATTTTCCTATATCTAATAAATATATAATAAGGGCCCTAGTACGTATTAGACTATTGAACTTAATGGTCATGATTCATTGAATTACAAATTATGTATTCAACTAATATAGATAAATTCATGTGATTTATTTGCTTATATTGGTTATTATATAACTGGATAATCAATAAATTTTTTTTGTATTATATATTATAAATATAACCCATGTTTTGTAGTTTCACTAAATTTGAAAGAAAATTTAGTATATAAGTATGCATGTAATGTTAGAAAATAAATTTTGTGGATATTTTGTATGGATATAATTATTTGTGGGTTAAGAACCCAGATTTTATTTTCAGGTATGTTTTTCTGTTTTCTGGTGTTTTTGAGGAAAGAAGAGTTTCTTAAAATTTTTGAAGTACACGCCATGTACTTTATGAGTACACGCCATCTACTTCATTTCCACAAGAGGTCGTATGATGGTCCTGTCCTAGCCACACACATAGTCATGTGGGGAGATGTGGAGGCTGCCTAAAGCGGAGTATGGAAATGGTAACTACACGACGTGTACTCTAAAAGTACATGACATGTATTTTGTTTTATTCCATTAAAGGGACATGGGTCACGTTTGATAACCATAAGTGTCTTCTTCTAAATATCATTTTTCCAGGATAAACTGTACGATGCCGAAACTTCTCAAAGCCCCCGAGCCTCTGTCTGTTCTCCGAAACAACCTCCATCAATTGCGTTGGAAAAACATCTGTAAGATCTTAATTCTTCTTGAGTTTCATTACACGATTTATCGTCTATATCAAGTTATAGTGGGTAGAGTGTTTTAGAGAGATTTATAGATCTTTGTTGATTTAGGGTGAGTCAAGCTTCAAGGTTCCATTATATTGATCTCTTAAACCCATTGTAGGTGGTTTGTGCCTTTCTGTTCGATGTCTTTGAGTATTTTGTGCAAATTCCACCAATACCCTTGAATGGGGTATTTCATGTTTTCCTTTTTACCGCTTTTGTTTTCTGCCATGCCCTTATGCCTGTGTAGAAGTAAATTGGATATGATTTGGGTATATTTCTATGTCTTGGATGTTCTGCTCGTGCATTTTACTGTTTACGACCATTTGGTCATGTTTGGCCTATTGTCCGTTTACATGTTTTCCATGCCTTGTAGTCGTAGGATGGACTGTTGTTTTCTGACATGCTTAAGATGATGTAGAGTGGTCAGACATATAGTTTTGTAGGTTTAAATTGGCAATATATCATTACTATGTGTTGACTTACAAGGGGTCGTGAGAACCTGGTGATATAGACTAGAAGACAATAGACAGAGAAAGCATCCTCAGAGAGTCTTTGTACATTGTAGACTATAAGGGGGGTATACTGAGAGAGCTTCCTCAGAGAGTCTTCGAGCTTCATAGACTATAAGGTGATAGACCGAGTGAGATTCCTTATAGAGTCTTTGTTTTAGTTGAATTACATTGAAACACTCCTAACTATAATAGAAATTGACCGAGTGAGCTTCCTATGAGAGTCTATTGACCTTGGAGCTATAAGGGGAATTGAATGTGTGATCTTCCACAGAAAGTCCCTAATTACATTAGACATTAAGGGGAATTGACCGAGTGATCTTCCCCATAGAGTCTTATAATTTTTTTACGACCTAAGTAGAGGGGTTATGCTGACTTTACTGCATAGAGGGTTGTTGGTACTTTTTAGGTAAGACCATAGGGGATGGCTATGAGTAGTTCCCAGAGGATTACCTATTTGTGTTTATCGTTTTCTTAGCTATTTCTAAATATTAGAACTGTAGATTTTTTACTTCTTAGTTCATCCTTGTTATTGGGTTCTCTACTTTTACCTTCCATATAATCACTAACTGGTAGGCAAGCACCCTTCAACTTCAAGTACTTGATTGCATTGGAGTTGGAGAGCATAGGACCATGCTGAGGCATGCGATGTTGAGGTGTTTTCACCTGTTTTTCATTTTTACATTGGTTTAGTACTGTATTCAGCATTGTGAATTGTTTGGCTGCTTTCCTAGACATATATGTATCATGCATCATTTATATATATTTTTTCTCCAGTAGTTTCTCTGTCAAACTTCTGTTCTTTATTGTTGTTGGATAATTAAATCTTCTGCTATTTTTTATTTCTTTCTCTTCCACTATGTTACTCTACCAAGGAGGGTATAGTTTCACCACTATCATTCTCAAGGCCCTCGCATCTATTCAAAAGCTTTTGGTGTTAGGGGAAATGTGCTTGAGTCCATGTGACCAAACGGGTACAGGGCGCCTCTAGGTGGCTTCCAGAAAAGGGATGTTACAAAGTGGTATTAAAGGAACTCTTTTCTCTTGACATACTATTTGGAGCCTATAGCTAGGTATATGATAGAATAGGTACTTGGAAATAAGTTGTTCCCAGGAGTAGCTAACCTGTGTACAGGGAAAATCCAATCTACCTCGTTTAATGAAGTTTCTTCTAGTTTTTCAGGTTTATAGTTGATATAATTTTCACCAATGAGTGATGCACAAGTTTTGTGTTATTAATGATGATATTATTGGGGTTCTATTTCTATCATAACTCGATAAGATAAGGGTATGCCATCTTATGCATCATATAGATACTTGCTATAAATCACATGTCATGCATTTTTTCCATAACATTTATGGTGAATTAGTGATTGCATGTTGTTTTGATAGATGTTGTGAAGAATATGCATGCTGTTTTGATAGATACTTGACAGAATACTTTCTTCCAATCAGTATTTCTATATGTAAGTTCTTGTTTGAATGAACACTAAATACTGATTCTTGAGGTGTTATGGGCCCTCATGAATTAGAACGTGGTGGATCAGTTACTTTTTTTCCCTTATATATTTCATGTATAAGATGGAAATCAATGATTCGTCGAGAGTAGGGGCCCTCATGGATCATAATTTTGCACCATAACACTGGTTTTATGTGTTTTCTTGGCTCCAGAGCTATTTCTGAGGCTACTATCCGAAAAAACCTAGAATACACTATGAGTACATTATGAATACACATTATGTGGTAAATACCAGTGTCACTGACTATGTGGGCAGGGAAATGGGGTTGTGAAAAATCGTGCAGGAACACGCCGTGTATAGTACTTACACAACATGTTGTGGTGACAGTGTGTCTACCCAAGTGACTAACGACATGGATTGATGAAACTTCGACTATAAATGTTGTTTCCAGATTTCACATGTTGTACAGTGTATCCTAGGTACTCGGCCATGTCACGAACAACATAGGTCAGGGAAATCCTTCAAGTACATGCCGTGTGCACATGGAGCATGCCGTGTAGAGTGAACCGTGTAGCCTGTCGTGTAACTAACAATACTAGTCGTTGAAACTTGTCTAGTACATGTTGTTTCCTTCGCGAACATGTAGTGTAGTCTTATATTAAGAGGACCGTGTAGGTTAAACATGTATAAAGGCTCAATAAGGGGAATAGAGTTCACGTATACACCGTGTGTGGGGACAACACGCCTTGTGGTTGGAGTGTTACACGACCAATTGTGACAGAAGTACAAGCCCATGTGAATGGATTAAAAGAACACACCATGTAGTGTATATACACATTGTGTAGTCTTTTTTTTTGTAAAAATTGAATGTTTCTTTATCAGGTTCACTTCATGTACTCTTATTTTTTCATTCCTTAATAATTTTGATCTAAGGTGTGCATTTGACCTTTCATAATTACACCACCAAGACATCCTTCGGTTGTATGCCAGTTTCCATACAGTGATCAGACATCAGATATGGTTGATCAAGGACTTCCAACTGATCCTCCTATTGTTCCAGCCTTCGCACTAGCTATTATATCTAGTACAGGTGCTAATGCATAGTTCATGGAAGGATTTATTAGGATGATGAAGTCGTTTCAGGGAGCGCCATCTCCTGCACCATCTATGGAAGAATTGATGCGGGGTTTTCAGCAGTAACATCCTCTTAATTTCTCAATGGTTAGAGGTCCCCAGGATACATAGTCATGGACAGAGTCCACACTGACAAATTTTTAGCATATGAAGATACCTCCAGAGAAGAGGGTGAAGCTCACTACCTATATGTTCCGAGACTCTTCCAAGAGGTGGTGGGAGGTGATTTCATAGTCAGGATGCCGTCAGAGTATGTATTTGGATGAGTATCAGCACATCTTCTACGATTAATTATACCTGGAGACCTTGAGGGCCTATCGAGCCCAAGGGTTTATGAGTCTCGTGTAGGGCACACTTTCTGTTATAGAGTACTCGTATCTCTTTACTGAGATGCAGCATTTCACGCCTATTCCATGAGGCGATGAGTTGTTCCTTGAGCGGATGTTCGAGGATGGTTTGAGTCACAACATTCGATCGTAGGTGAACATCTTCAAGTTGACTTCGATATCCTCTATGTTCAACTAGTCACTGATCACTGAGCATAATCTGAGAGATTCTGGAGTAGTGACCTAGGGTGGTACGACATGTAGAGATAGTGTTACTCCTAATGATTGCATGAAGCACCGCAGGGAGTCTGCTCAAGGATATCAGATATTGAGGGATGTATCTTCAGGAAGCTAGGTAGTAGGCTACCAATGCGGGTGGAGGGGGCATACTTGGCCTCTGTGCTAGAGAGACCCGATGAAGTGAAGATCTTGCGGCAAGATGGGCCATAATCCTTGTTTCTGTCTGATCTTCTCACCTGCAGCTAGTGGTAGGGGTTCTTCTATGACTCTGCATATAGGAGAAGCATCACTAGTATCTCACTAGTCTGGGAACTGGTGTTCTTCTGGCAATTCGCACCATGGTGTAGGTCACGGTCGTCGTGGTCAGTCACCCGGATACCAGCGACAACAGAGTGGATCAGCTCAGAGAGGTCAGGCATGGTCACATGGACATGTAGCAGGCCAGACCATTATATTGGAGAAGACCCATTAAGAGCAGGATCTTGACCCCTCTATTGTTTGAGGTATGAACTTAGTATCCTCAGTTTTATGTTCATCTCTTTTCGATACAGGGTCTACCCATAGCCTTATATCTGTAACTGTTGTGGAGAGTATTGGTCATTACATCTTTTCTTATGCCGACATCATGACACTAGACACACAGTTGGGGACTATGACATCTAGTGTACGTCAGTGCCAGGGGTTGCCTCTATTTTTTTGTGGGTGTCACTTTCTAAGGGACCTATATGTTCTAGTGATGACAGGTTATGATGTCATTCTCGGGATGGACTGGTTAGTTCCCTTCCAGGAAGTTGTTGATTGCTATAACCACAGGGTGAGTTTCACATCACTAGATGGTGGTTCTTTTCATCATAAGGTCATGTGGGATTTCCAAGTGAGTAGAGCAGGATCAGAGCATCTTAGGTTAGGGGGATTTAAAGCCCAGATTTCAAGTCTATATACAAGTGAGTAGGGGACTTCATAGTCAGACTTTCCTCCAGTGGTTGATCATTTCAGGGATGTCTTTCTAGAAGACTTTTCACGTTTTCCTCTAGAGTGTGAGGTATAATTATTTATTGGGCTTGTTCCAGGGGCTGCACCGGTGTCCATTACTCTTTATAGGATGGCTACATTAGAGATTCAGGACCTCAAGAAACAGGTGGAGGAGTTGCAGGACAATGGTTTCATCTGAACCAGTACATTTCCTTGGGGTTTGCCAGTCTTCTTCGCAAAGAAGGAAGACGGTACCCTTAGGCTTTTTGTGGACTATCGGAAGATGAACCAATTAACGGTCAAGAACCGATATCCCTTTCCTTGGATTGATGACTTCTTTCATCAGCTTTGACGTGCCCGGGTATTCTCGAAGATTGACTTGAGGTCCGGTTGTCATTAGTTCTCTGTTACACCATATGATATACCTCTCATAGCCTTCTAAAGTAGGTATGGTCTATACAAGTATATGGTTATGTTGTTTGGTCTCAGGAACACACCTTTAGTTTTCTTGGCACAGATGAACCGCGTGTTCCATCCATATTTGGATTCCTTCGTGGTGGTTTTCGTGGATGATATATTGGAGTACTCTCACAATCTACACGTCCATGATACCCATCTTGAGATCATTTTGAGTACACTGAGGGTGCCTCAGTTATATACTGATCTCTTGAAGTGCCACTTTTGTATAGACCAGATTCACTTCTTGGGTCATGTCATCTCAGAGACAGGGCTATCAGTAGACCCAGAGAAAGTGAGGGAAATACTTTCTTGTGAGAAGAAAAAGAACGTCCTTGAGATGCAGTTTTTTCTAGGGTTGGTTGGATACTAAATATGCTTTATTAAATACTTTTCACACTTAGCATCACCAATAATGTGTTTGACTAAGAACGGTGCGAAGTTCTTGTGGTCAGAGTCATCCTTTCACGAGCAGAAAGGGAGGTTTACTTCAGCACTGATACTAGTATTTCCAAACCCAGGAAAGAGGTATACTGTTTATTATGATGCTTCAGGTGTCAGGATGGGAGTTGTGCTTATGCAGGGAGATGGAGTCATTGTATATGGATCTCGGTAGTTGAGTACACACAAAAGTAACTACCCGACGCATGATTTGGAGTTGGTAGTTGTTTTTCATGGCTTATACTATTGGTGACATTATATGTTGGGATAGCATTTTGTGGTTTTCACCTAACCCAAAATTCTCAAATATATTTCCACTCAGTATGACTTGAATTTATTCTAGAATAGGTGGGTTGAGTATCTCCAGTCTTTTTACTTTTAGCTTGCCTATACACCGGGAAAGGAAAACGTAGTGGCTGATGCGTTGAGCTGGAATACCCAAAGAAAGGCAGTTCAGGACGCCAGTAGTGAGTGTAAGCTTATGGCCCTGTTCTCTGAGGTGCATTTGGAGGTGAACGACCGATAGGGGCAGACTTTTCTTTCTTATGTAGCTTTTACCTGTACACTTCTTGTTCGGGTACGAATGAGGCATCTATCCGATTCTGAAGGCCTAGTCCTATGGGAAAGCGTGTCAGGAGAGGACCATATACCTAGATGGACCGTAAGTGTGGATGAGATCTTGTGTTTCCAGGGGGCGTGTATGGGTGCCATCAGATATATGTGAGATGCTAATGCGGGACTTTCATTCCTCAGTTTGGGTAGTTCATACTGGGGACACCAAGTTGTAACTTGATCTACACTATCAGTATTGTTTGACAGGAATGAAGAGGGAATTTTCTGGTTTTTTCCTGGGGTGTTTCACTTGTCAGCAGGTGAAGGTGGAGCATCAGCCACTAGTAAGGCTTCTGTAAGATTTACCCATTATCTAGTAGAGGCAGAACGACATCGCGATGGATTTCGTGACAGGGTTGTTGATGTCTCCTCATGGGAAACAATGTAGTATGGGTTGTCATTGACAACCTCATGAAGGTTCCTCACTTCTTTCTGATCAAGGAGACCTTTAGTTTTGATGAGTGGGAAAGTGTGTTCATCCGAGAGATTTTACATCTGTATGGAGTTCCACACTCCATTGTAGCAGATAGGGATGCACGTTTTACTGCTCAAGTCTGGTAGGGGCTTCAAAATGCTTTGGGTACATAGGTCCTTTTGAGTACAGTATACTATCCTGATATAGATGGCCAGTCTAAGCGTATGATTCAGGTGCTTGAAGAAATGCTCAGACCATTCTTCATGTATTTTAGGGGTTATTGGGAAAAAATATACCATTTATGGAGTTTTCATACCAAAATAGTTTTCAAGCTACTATTCAAATGGCACCTTACAAGGCTTTGAATGGTAGGCCATGCCGATCACCCTTATGTTGGCTTGAGGAAGGAGAGGAAGCTATGGTAGGACCTTGACTTATCTAGTATTCCACGAATCATATAGAGTTGCTTTGGATTATGATGGCTACTATGTAGTCTCGTTAGAAGTCTTATGCTGATCAGCGGAGACGACTTCTGGAGTTTGGGGTCGGGGATCAGGTTTTCCTACGTGTCGCACCAAGGCTGGGAGAAAGGAGGATTATGAGATAGGGTAAGCTTTCACTGAGGTATGTCATGCCCTTTGAGGTGTTGGAGAGATTTGGGCGGGTTGCCTATCAGTTGTAGTTATCTCAGAGGTACCGAGATATGCATGACATCTTCCATGTTTCTCATCTCCGGTGTTACATTCCAGACATGTCTCATGTCTTTCAACCTGGGGAGGTTGAGCTCGAACTGGATATATCATTTGGGGAGCATCCTATCTATATTGTTGATCGCAGTATGAACGTTTTCCATGGCTGCTCTGTTCCCCTGCTACGAGTGCTATGGCATCAAGAGCGAATGAAGGAAGAGACTTGGGAGAGGGGGCCCAACGTACAATCACAGTGGCTGGAGTTGTTCAAGGTTTAATCTTATACTCCACGCTAGGGAAAATCGGGGACGAACTACATTAAGAGGAGAAGTTT
Source organism: Viscum album (assembly GCA_963277665.1). Taxonomy (NCBI): domain Eukaryota; kingdom Viridiplantae; phylum Streptophyta; class Magnoliopsida; order Santalales; family Viscaceae; genus Viscum; species Viscum album. The sequence continues at coordinate 1,731,308,309 of OY728161.1, read as the reverse complement.
TTATGAACCCGGATCTTTTTTTCAATTATTTTTTATGGGGTTTTTGAGAAAAGGGGAGTTTTTGGAAATTTTTGAAGTACACCCCGTGTACACCCCGTGTACATTATGAGAACATGTTGTCTACATCGTTTCCAAAGGAGGCCATCTTCTGGTTGTGTCCTGGCCACACACACGGTCATGTGGGGTGATGTGGAGGCTGCCTAAAGTGGAGTACGGAAACAGTAAGTACACGACATGTACTCCAAAAGTACACGATGTGTATTTTGATTTTCTTCATTAAACTGATTGGGGTCACCTCTGATCACCACAAGTGTCTTCTTCTAGGTCTCGTTCGACTGGGAGAAACTTTATGCCGTCAAAACTTTTCCAAGCCCATGAGCCTCCATCTGTTCTCTAAATTGACTATCGTCGATTGCGTTGGAACCACATTGGTATGCTCTTTATTATTCTTGAGTTTCATCCCATGATTTCCCTTCTTTCTCAAGTTATTATGGGTTGAGCATTTTAGAAATGTTTGTCGATCTTGTGAGTTCTATGGGGATTCAAGAATCGAGGTTCATGTACATAGATGTCCTATCCCCAAGGTTGGTGGTTTGTGCCTTTCCATTTGAATTATTTGAGTATTATGTGCAAATTCCACCAACACCCTTGAACGGGGTATTAAATGTTTACTATTTTACACCTATTTTATTTTTTTAATGCTTTTACACATATGTAGAGGTAAATTGGATATGATTTGTGTTGATTTCTATGTCATGGATGTTTTTCTCATGATTTTTTCTGTTTAGGACGGTTTGGTCCTATTTATACTATTGGTACTTTACCTATTTTCCATGCCTTATGGTCATAGAATAGAGTGTCGTTTTTTGAAATTCATTAGATTCTGTAGACTGGTTAGCCAAGTTGTTTTGTAGGTTTAATTTGTCCATATATCATTACTATGCGTTTACTTACACGGGGCCATGAGAACATGGTGTTATAGGCTAAAAGAGGACAGACTGACCGAGCTTCCTCAGAGAGTCTTTGGACATTATAGACTACAGAGGGATATACCAAGAGAGATTACTCAGTGATTCTTTGGGCATTATAGATTATAAGGGGATAGGCCGAGTGATCATTCTCAGAGAGTCTTTGTTTTACTTGAATTACCTTTATCCACTCTAGGATATATGAGGAATTGACCGAGTGAGATTCCTCATATAATCTCTTGACCTTGGGGTTATAAGGGGAATTGATTGTGTGATATTCCTCAGAGATTCCCTGAATACCTTAGAATATAAGGGGAATGGACCATGTGATCTTCCTTAGAGAGTATTATAATTTTCGTATGACCAAACTAGAGGGGATAAGATGTGTGTACTGCCCAGAGGGCTGTTGGTACTTGTTAGGATGGACTAGATGGGATGGTTGCGAGTACTTACCATATGGTTACCTGTTTGAGTTTTTCTACTTGTTAGTTGTTTCTTGATATTGGAACTGTGGATTGTTTACTTCTTAGTGAATCCTTGTTACTACTTTCTGTACTTTTACCTGCTATATACACATTGACTGTTAGGCACAAATCTTCGGGTGGTTGCCTACTGGGATATAGTCTCACACCTTATTAGGGCCATGATTTTTGGCCCAAACATATTATATTGCTACAAGTATAGACAAGGAAAAGCGCCCTTCAACTTCAGGTACATGATTTCATTGGATCTGGAGAGCATGGGACCAAGCTGAGGATTACGATACCGAGGAGTTGCTCACTTTTTTTCTTTCGTACTTTGGTTTAGTATTGTATTCCGCATTGTGACTTGTGTGGTTGATTTCCTAGACTTATATGTATAATGCATCATATATATATATATATATATATTCTCCAGATTCTTCTCTGTTAGTCTTCTGATGTTTACGGTTGTTTGATAATTACTATTTTAGCTATTATATATTTGTTTCTATTCCACTGTGTTACTCTACGAATGAGGGCATAGTTTCCCCACTATCATACCCATGGCCATCACTGGTAGTTGGAATCCTCTGGCATTCAGGTAAATTCCCGTGAGGCCATGTGACCAATCGGGTATGGGGCCCCTCTGGGTGGCTTCCAGACTCAGGATGTTACATGTGGTGAATATCATATAATATTATTTTATAGCATGAGAAAAATATGTTTTTATACAAAATTATTTCAATTATATATGTTTATTAATGAATAATTAATTATTATTCCAAAACTAAAAAGTCCCAGAGTGTAAATCATAAAGATACAAAATGAGTATTAATTTAGAAAAAATAAATTTTATAGTATATGTATGTTCTTATTGTAGTTTTTTCAAAAGTTTCACTATATAATGTCATATCTTATTATTAAATGTGAATATAATCTATGTGGATTTAGTTCATGTGAGAAATTAAAATATCCCCACATAAAAACCCCCATATCATAATGGTGATATACATAGATTTATCTGAATCATGTTGCGTCCTCTAGATGATCCAGGATGCTACCACAGTGGATGTGCTTATAACACTATTCTCATATATAAAATGAGTATAGATGAATATGTTCTTGAATCGCTAAAATTTAGTTCCTCCCTTTTCCCAACGATATTATTAATAGTTTGTTCTTTCTATAACTTCCTCTTGGTGTGAGATCGATTCTATGACCAAAATAGAAATTATTCCAATGGTATCAGTTATAATTCATAGATCGGTATACTTTTTATAATATCTCTTATATTTCCATGATATAATGAATTTCTTGTTAATTTTTTCTTCATTCTATATATGATATTCCTACTATTGATATTTCGTAATGGTACGTTCTTATATGTTGGTGTTTATAGACTTCACCAAAGACTATGCTACTCTACCACTAACATTTCTAAATCAATTTGTTCATAATAATTATGAATAAAAATATTATTCATTTGTGTCATACATATGTGAAAAATTATAATTTCATATCTTTTATTAGGACATGGTCATTAATAAAGGATGTTATTACAAGAGAAAAATTTAGTGGTTTCACCAACCATAACATTGTCTTTCTATCAAAAATAGTTTGAAGATCAATTCAATTGAATTCTATCTTAGATGATTCATCTAGTATAATTATAATACCTTTTATTTTTATCATCCTAGGTGTGTGTGAATTAAAATGGATATTTAATTGATAAAGGTCCTTAATTATTATAATTTTTTTACTGTGAATAGTTTACATATATTCCTTTTCTTAATTTAAAATTAGAGAAAAATTACATTTTTTATCTTACCATATCCAATATTATAACACGGAAAACAATAATAGATATTTGAATGGAAGTCATCCAAAATTAAATAATTTTCATTATTCTTCTACCTTATAAAAACCCACAATAAAATTCTTTAGTTCATTCTTTTTATTATGATGCATCAAGTTCTAATTTTATAGTATCTCATGTTGTAGGTGGGTGTATTATATTGAAGGAAACATAACAGTTTGTTTCAATAGATGAATACCATTAAATGGCCATATATCCAATCTATTCTGTTATTTATATGTTTATGGAGATGATAGATGGAAATTTATTTATATATAGAACCTCAAAAGTTAAACTGAATAAGGATGAGTCTTTACCAACCCCAACTATATTAGAAATGTATGTGACAATAGATACCATACACCATCAATGATGGAATGATGTTGATATTACATATGTTATCACTTATCTATGGTCTCATAATAACTAATTTTTTGTGACAGTAGATTGATAATGTGGAGGGAAGTATGATTTTATAGAAGCCATATGACATAATGATATGGATTTTCGAGCAGGGATTTAAACATTATAATATTTTTTCCCTCAAATAATTTGATAAAGGACGTGGGTTTAAAACCATCTATAATAGAATCACCATATAATTCTTAAAACATTGAATACTATTCATGAAATGATAATTTAAAAGGAATACATATTTTTGATATATCTATAAAAAAGAATAATATGATCCTATGATATTCATAAATATGACATTGTAGACCAAAAAAGAACAACATAAAGAACATATCTGATGAATAAATACTAAAAAGCATACATAATTACACAGGTAGGATGATTCCATAATCAATATGTGTGGGAATACAAAATTTTATTAAGAAATAGAATAAAATTACAATAATGAATGATACAAATGGAAAACAATCTAGACACTATTAATTTATAGTCATTGTCTACAACAACAATCTAGTTTGTTGGATTCCAACACCTTCCTATCTTTACGGAGAGAAATAACGTTAGATGAGATGTTCACAAACCTCATTTAAGATAATTAATTGTAACCATAAAATTTGTTGATTATTCGAGTTATAGTTTTGAGTTAATTATTAAATTTTACAAAATTATAATACATAGACCATTATATTAATGATATAGATTATTTTAATATTTTCCATCACTATAATCCAAGAGTTGGTTTACTTGAACTTATCCTCTACCTTCTAGAATAATTTTATGATCTTCTATAGCCACTCAATCTAGATTTAGATTTCCAAATTTTGGTACAAAAATATATTCAAGTCTATGTAATTAAAATTATTACTTTTAAAATCAATCATTCCATAACATCTATGAAAATTTGTTTCCACGCATATTTATGCACTATAATATACTAATAATGAATAATATTCATATTTTATCCACTAAATCCTTTATCTAGATCCAAAAAAATATAATTATTAATCATCTATTGTATCATCATGGCTCTCCCAATACTATTTTGGCTATCCTAGAAGTAATCAAATGAAACTCCACCCTAACATAACCCAGACTGCTACCTAGTTTGATAAATCATTTAACTTCCAATGTTATCAACCTTCTATATTGACAATACCATTTAATCCAACAAATTATGGGTAATGGAATACATTAAAATTATTTTTTGTATCATTCTGTAAAATTTATTAGTGTTATTAGAGTATATTAGACTTTTTAAATCAATGAAAAACATCCCAACATCCTTCTTTTTTTTCGGGATAATCCTATATCAATTGAACTGAATAAACTACTTCTATTATTTTGTAAGTCTATAAAACAATATCCCTGTTACTGAATGTAAAATTGAATGGATTAATCATAAATATCTAAATAATTATTTTGAACATATAAGTGAAATACTCTGTAATTGTAATCCATTGAGTGTCAACATATTCCCCATTGTCTAAATAAAAAAACCATAATGGTTTATTTATTTAAAAATTTTGTGCAAAATATTTTGATCTTATATGGTACCATTGTATCATATTTTTTTCCTCCCATTTCTAGGTTTTAAGAATATCCAAGAAACCTATCAAGACATCTACATCATGTGCCCTATCCGACATCTTAAAAAATGTTATTGAAATAACATCCTATAATTAATGTAAATAATACCATATCTATGAACTCAACCTATTGTAATATCTTATGTTCTTTATCCCCATTAAACATGATATATCTTGATAGAGGAATCTGTACAATAATTTCATCACCTATCCCAAGACATTCCACCACATTCCGATTATGGTCAAATTGAGCCTAGAAAAAGAGTCCCAGACCTTATGTCTCACATAAAACATATCCCTGAAAATCCATTTTATCAGACTCATATAATTTTTCTAACTGGATTCAAAAAAAGAAACCCTTCAACTCCCCAATACCATCCCTCAATATTCTTATATGGAGAATTTAATTGACATAAAAAATAATTACAAATATACCACCATTGAAGTCTATTTGGTGAGAAAATTATACAAAATCTTCTAGATATCCATATATTGTTCAATAAATTCTTTACACTTAAATTTCAAATTTCTGGGTCAGTATTCCAACCTATAGAGACTCCATATAATTGAAAACACCAAATACACATTAAATTAATCTATTAACCACATAATATACTTTATATAAATACCGTCTTTCAATTCATTATGGTTATAAGTAATATTAATATAAATATTTTCAATATGAATCCCTTGTGTGGAAAAAATTATAAGGAGCATTTTAATAATCATATATAAAGAATATGAGGAACTTGTTTCATAAAAAATAAACAACCTTTTATTAAAAACCCATTATGAGAAGTCCTTTATATTACATCTCTATATAATCTAAATTCTCATTCAGTAGATAAATCTACATATTTTAATGTACTATCCTCCTAGAAGATTTCCATTAAAACGGTATACAATCTATGTCACCCCAAATTGATTACACTCTCAAACAAAAGTAACTATGAATAACCACATTATATTGTCTCATAAGTTATCTATAATCATTAAAAAGAAATTTTTTATGTAATTCCCATCTCTCTTGAATTGTATTTTAATACTTGTAATCCTTTATAATAAACTTTTGGGTCAATTCCTTTTACACCTATTATATCTAAAAAATATTATTCCAGTTTTTTACCCCTATATTTTTAGTCCTTTTTAAATTAGAAGCACCATCAATACATGAATTATATCTAAAAATAATTATTAACAACATGGTATTCCATGAGCAATTATACCCCTTAAGATATATTTTACATCTAAACCACTTCTCAAAAAAACCAAAAAAAACAATGATTAATTTTTATCATAAACAATTTATACATGGTCAGGATCATTTTTTTAATCTCTTCATTAAATATAATATTATTAAGTATAATGAACTTATATAAGATATTTTCCAAATGTAATGAATAAAACATCATAATGGAAATACACTATAATAAAATACAATATATAATTAGTCCCTATATTTAATTTTTTTGGGAATAAACATGGATGTCTGAGAATGATTAAAAAATAATATTATTGGAAATATCAATCATCATAAAAGTTTATATTTGTTCTATAAGTTCTTTTCCAAATATATAAAGACTTCTATTCAAAACATATGTAGTAAAATTTGAACCTCCCCCAAAATCTATTTATTCTTATGATTCTTTCATTTTACATGAAAGCCCAATTTATCCCTAATGTGATAATACAGTATTCTAGTGGTCCTTTTATGTTAATATTAAACCATATAGATTTCTACTACTAGATCCTTCATAATTACTTACTCATATATTCCCTATCTTTGTATGACCTTAAATAGTTCACATTAGATTCAATCACCATTTTCATTAGAAATATCAACTAAAAAAGAATCTAAATAACAAAAAAATAACTTGAGAAAGAAAATCCACACCAATTATGTCACAACATTGATGATGTAACAAAATTTAACAATAGTTAATAAATATGGATCGTAATGGCCCCCATACATTAATATTATCTTGATATAAATTCTTATCATTGGGTGTTACTCCTTCTATCAAGATTATCACAATCAATTATATCAAAAAAATATTATTCTCATGTAACATAAACCATGATTCTATGTTTTATTTTAACTTTTACCATAATAACATGTATACCTTAATAATTAATGTGATCGATAAATTCATTCCATAACATTGAGGTCCTAAAATATGATTTTCCAACATGTATTTTTTCATTCAGAAACTCATATCATGAACGATTTTCTATGTGTCACTCCATTGGACCCCCTTGGAATTAGAAGAAATTATTCCAGATCAACTTTAATTTTCTTATAGATCTCATGTCACTAATTATTCAAACAGAAATGAATTTTTTACTGAACCACAATATGTTATTCACTCCAAGGAATTCCAAGAATATTTTTTCTATAATGGAATGGAAAACAACCCTTTCCCATTATCATAGGAATTTTTAAAAGTATATGGTGAATCCATCAAAAGGTTGTAAACAAATTATTCCTTATAATTCACACTTCATATATAGAATCAAATTAATCCCCATCGACATTGATTTATGACTTAAGGGGACTAGAGACACTCTAAAAGTGACCACATTAATCTTCCAAAAGATAAATTTCCAATTAAATACAAAAAAAAATAATATTGAATCCTCATTAATTGAAATATCTCTTCATATACACCATATTCATAGAATAATATAATATGGTTAATAATTCATCTAATATATTGAATTTTATTCATCTTCATTCATTCACAATCATACAACTCTTTTTTCTACTATAATACCCCTTACATTCTATTCTATATGATCTTCTAGATTAAGCATAGATTTATTTTATCTAAATTTCCTCATTATTCATTACAAACTAAATATTTTTTGGAGGCTATATAAGTCATTTTTTATGTTTACCAACATACATTCATTTTTATATGTTGATTTTTAGAGGGAGGTATATAATTACAGCCCAAAACATGGATTCAAAAACATTATCATTATAGAAAAAACAATATAAAATTTCTGTTTTATGTACGTTTTGGAATAGTATCTTCCACCAAAAATTGTGTTATAATATTGGAGGGGTTTCTTTTAAAATTTAATTATAAATTTAAATAAAACATTATGATTTTTTCGATTATTATGCAATCTATATAGAAAAACTCAGCCTCTCTTTATCATAAAGAAAATAAAAGGGAATAGACACAAATTTTTTACTCTGTTCAGATCCAATGTGGAATCATTATCATTACATGGATGGTTATTCAACCCAACCATAAATTTTTTTAAGTATATCCCAATGATAAATCCTTTGAAAATATCTAAAGTCAGATGCCAACACTCATGTAAGAAACCATATCTCTTCTCATGTATGTTTTCCCTTTTATGGTGTTATTGTGAACAAGCAGAATTTCTAGAAATTTCTTATGTACATGCCATGAAATTTATGAGTACATGTCGTGTACTCGGTTACCAAGGGTAACCAGGAATTGGCCATGTAATGGATGAGCATGTAGCCATGTGTGTTGACATGGAGACCGCCTAATACAGGGGCATGTAAAGACAAGTACACACCATGTACTTATAAAATACCCATAATGTACTTTTTTCATTAAACGTACTAGGGTCACGTTTGATGGATAGAAACACCTCCTTCTAGTTTTGTCTCAGCAGGGAGAAACCGTACAGCCACAATCCTTCTTCGATCCCCCAATCGAGAATCCTTCCTCTGATTAGACTACCGTTTATTATCTTGGGATCACCTCTTTAAGCTCTTCTTTATTCTAGGGCTTCGTTTCCTAATTCCTTTTCTTTCTTAAGTCATCTACGGTTCAACATTTTAGACATTTTTTAGATCGACAGAGTTTTTGTGTGATTCAGGGCTTGAGGATAACATATAATGATTTTGAATCACCAAGGAAGATGTTATTTTCCTTTCTATTGAATTTATTTGAGTTTTATGTGTGAATGTAACCAAGAACCTTGAATGTGGAATTGCGTGTTTATGTTTTTAGCCTTATTAATTTCCTTATATTCTTGTATTCTTGAGTAGAGTTTAATATATTGAGAATACAGTTTATAATTATGTTTTGATGTGTTTTACATCACATATTTTTTTATGACCGTCAGATCTGCCTTAGCCTTTTAGGCTACCTTGTTTTTCACCATGCCTAGTATAGTATGATAGATTGGTTGTTTATCTAAAATGTTGTTATGTTGTTGGCTGGTTAGCCCAGTAGTTCATGAGGTTTACATTGGCCAATTTGAATATCTATTATTGTTTGATTTACACATGGTTGTGAGAACATGGTGTCATGGACCATATAAAGACTATAAATAAGGGATTCAATAGTGTGTCTATTAGTATTGTTACAATATGAGACTATAGGGGGAATTTTCGTAACTGCTTCATTAGAGTGTCTGTAGTTCCTTGATGTGGCCACAGGGGGAACGAGACCTATGTGCTTTCCCAAAGAGCCTTTTAGTTACCGATACGAGATTATAGGAGGAATTTATGGTGAGTGCTTCGCCAGAGAGTATTTAATAAAGGTTAACCAGAGGTGTTTGATAGTGTGTACTTCTCAGATGGTTTCTTGTGTTTTCTAGGTAGGGCCACAGGGGATTAGGCTTTGAGTACATCCAAGAGGGTTACATATTTTTTATTATCTTCATACTTGGTATTCGGTTTTAGAATTATTTTAAACTTTAGGAATGATTACTGTTGTGTATTTTATTGTTTACAGCTTATTTTGCTTATTTCTTGCCATATATATTCACTGACTCTTAGGAACATATCTCTTGGTGGTTGCGTACTGGGATCTAGTCTCACACCCTTTATGGGACAATATTTTGGGACCAAACATACAATATTACTGTACGTATAGATATGGTAAAGCTCCCTACTACTTCTGGTATATGAATTCTTTGGAGATAGAGATCATGGGACCAATCTTTATCTTCAAATGATGTGGAGCTATTTACTATTTCTCATGTACATTGGTTTAGTAATGTATTTCCATATTTTGACATGTTTGGCTACTTTCTTAGACAAATTTATCATGCATCGTTATATATATGCTCCAAATATTTATTTCTTCAGTCTTCTACTATTTCTTTTTTAATGGTAATACTATAGCTTCTTCATTTTCATTGTGTTTTACATCCACTATGTTACAATTCCAATGAGGTAATAGTTTCTCCACTATCAATCCCAAGGTCTGCACTACTAGTCGACAGCCTCTAGAGTTTGGGTAAATGTGCGGGAGGCCATGTGACCAACCATGTACGGGGTGCCTCATGGAATCTTCCAGAATCAAGATTTTAAAAATGGTACCAGAGAAGTTCTTTATTCTTGACTAACAGTTTGTAGACTATAATCAGGGATAGGATGGAATTAGTACTTGGTAATAAGTGGTTCATGGGATTTTCTTACCCGTGTATAGGGAATAGACAATCTACCTAGGTTTTTTTCAATTTTTTTGGTTTTTCAATTATACGGTTGATTTTATTTCACTATTGGGTTACCCACATATATTGTGTTGTTATTGTTATTGTTATTGAGTTTCTATTTCATTTGAATCCCAACGAGATGATGGTATTATATATCATGCATCACAAAACCAATTTTTAGGAATCACATGTCTTGCATTATTGGCATTCCATTTAGGGTGAATTAGCGATTGAATGTTGTTGTGATAGGGTCTTTTTTAGATATAAATGTTTTTGTGATATATGCCTTGATAAAAATACATGTTATTTTATAGGGTATTGTTTGTGTAAGGTTTTTTATTAATGAACACCATACTTTGGTTCTTGAGGTGTTATGGGCCCTCATGGACCAGAATTTGGTGGATCATTACCTTGTCTTCCTTATGTATGACATGTATAAGATTCCATGATTTGATTTTCAGGGAGTGTGGGCCCTCACAGATTGGAATTTAGCACATTAATGTTCATTTCAGTGTTTTTTGGGCTCTGGAGTAGTTTTTGAGACTTGCTGTCTAGAAAAACCTAGAATACACATCGGGTAACGATGAATACATGCCCTGTGTTTTTCTATTCGGAAAGAAAATGTTTTTCTTAAAGACACACTATGTACTCTATGTACACACTGTGTAGTCACTAACCATGTCTCAGACTATGTGGGCGGGGACACGGGGTTTGGAAATATTTGGTAGGACACACTGTGTACCAGATGTACAGTCTATGTTTTAGAACTGTGTAACAATTCGTGTCACTAACAACACAAGTCGGTTGACTCTTTTATAATACATGTAGTTCATATCTAGAACACGTTGTGTAGTGTTAGATGTGTATCCAGCCATGTCAATAACAACACAGGCCAGTGAAACTCGTAGAGTACACATTGTGTTCATCTGAAACACGCCATGTAGTGTGAGCTCTGAATCCAGTCATGTCACTAACAAAACTGGTCAGTGAAGCTCAACTAGTAAAAGCAGGGTCCATCTAGAACACATATTGTAGTGTGAGCATGTATCTGTTTGAGTCCCTAACTACACAGGTCACTGAAGCTCATCTAGTACATACAATTTTTGGCACTAACACGTTGTGTTGTCTCATTCTAGGATAACCATGTGGCGTTATCATGTAGATGGAATTAGGAAGGGAATAAGGATTCAAGTACATGCCATGTGTTCGGACAACACGTTGAGTGTATGGAGTGCTACACGACCTGGGTTGGCAAAAGTACATGCCACATGAAGGATTACAAGAACATGTCGTGTAGTCATTATACATATTGTGTATCCATGTTATGGAAAACATGAAATCTTTGTTTCCCTTGTTCTATTCTTGTAATTCTATGTTTCAGTCCCTGTTAATATTGATCTAAGATTTGCGCAAGACCTTGCAGAGTCATGACACCATGATGTCCTCCAGTTTTATTCCAGTTACAGGGCAGTGATCCAACACTGGATATGACTGATTAGGGAATACTAGTAGATAATACAATTGTTCTAGTCATTGCATCAATTTTCATTCAAGAAACAGGCGATGAATCATATTTTCTATAGGTCATTATGATGTTCATGAAGGCCTTTAGAGGAGTACTGCATCCTGCGACTTCTATGGCAGAGTTGACATTGGTTTTCTAGCAGCAGGATCCTCCCACGTTCACTGGGGAATGCTGACCTCAGGTTGTAGAGTCGTGGTTAGAATCAATGCTTTCCATCTTCCTGCATCTGGATATGCCTCTAGGGTGGAGGGTAAAGCATGCTATGTAAATTATTTTGGATTCTGGCAAGAGATGGTGGGATGAAATCTCACTTGTGGGACATCAGTAGATCATGGCCAAGGATGAGTCCCAGCGTGCCTTATACGACTACATTAATCGAGATACCTTGAGGGCCGATCGAGCCCGAGTGTTCATGAGTCTTGAGCGGGGTACTCGATTAGTCATGTAGTACTATTCTCATTTCACATAGCTACATAACTTCATGCCTATTCCAGGAAGTGATGAGTTATTTCTAGAAAGGAAGATTGAGGATGGTCTGAGGCACAACATCTGATCACTGCTGAACATCTTCAAGTTCATTTCCATCACTCCAATCATCAACCAGGTGCTGATCACAGAGTGAAATTTCATTGATTATGGAGTTATGATCTAGAGAGGTTTGACATACGGGGTAATTATCCTTCCTACTAAAAACATCAAGGGCCAAAGGGGGTCTTCGCATTGGGATCCATGGAAGCGAGACACTTCTTCAAAAAGCGAGGTGGTGTTCTACCAGGGTGGAAAGAGTGGGCATGCGATGCCACCTTACCTGAGAGTCATAGTGGAGTGCCGATCCTGCAGCATGATGGGGAATTTCATGTGCTTCTATTAGATCTTTATACCAGTAGCTTATGTTAAGGGTTCTTCTATGACTCCACATTCAAGATAAGCGCAAAGGGTTTCTCATCATTCTGGGAACTGGAGTTTTTTCGACCGTTTAGGCCAAGGTGGAGGTTGTATCCATGGTAGTCAGTCACCAAGATTTCAGCGATAGTAAGGTGGATCGGCTCAGGTTGGTCAGACAGGGTCAGAGGGCCATGTTACTTGTCAGTCATTTTTAGTGGAGCATACCCACCAATAGTTGGAGCTCAGACCCTATAACATTCAATGTACGAACATAGTTTCTTCAATTTTAGCTTATGATTTTTTTGATATAGGGTATTCCCATAGCATTATATCTCTTGTTGTTGTGGAGAGCATAAGTAACTATAAACTTTCTTTTATCGAGTTTTTGATGCTTGATACACCGTTGGAGACTAGAACAACTAGTGTACATCAATTCAAGGAGTTCCCTCTTGAGGTTGGTGGGTGTCCTTTCTTTTGGGACCTTTGAGACCTATTTATGACAGGATTTGATTCCAATCTAAGAATGGAATGGTTATTTCCCTTCTAGTATTTTTTCAATTGCTATCATCACAGGGAGAGTTTCACATCACTATAGGGTGGATCGTTTCTTCATAAGAGAAAATGGGATGTCCAGGTGAGCAGAGTAGGACAAGGTAATTATGGGTTTGGAGGTGTTACATCCGACATCGCTAGTCTTTATCGTGATGACTAGGGGAATTATTAGATGAACTTTACTCTTGTGGTGGATTATTTCAGGGACGCCTTTCTAGAGTAATTTTCTGGTTTTCTCTGGAGCGAGATGTAGACTTCTCCAATGAGCATTTTCTAGGAGTAGCACTAGTGTGCATTCCTCCTTATAGGATGGCTACACTAGAGTTAGAGGAGATCAATATGTAGTTGGAGGAGTTGCAGACAAAAATTTTTATCTGACCTAGTACATCTAGAAGGGGTCTACCTATCCTATTTACGAAGAAGGTGGCTGGTAATCTCCAACTTTGTGTGGATTATCGGAAGCTGAATATGTTGATGGTAAATAACCGATAGACATTGTCAAGGATTGATGATTTCTTTGACTAGATTTGAGGAGCCTGGTTGTTCGTGAAGATTTTCTTGAGGTACAGTTATCATCAGTTGCGCATTAGACCATCTAATATACCTCATAAATCTTTCTTAAGCAGGTATGAACTGTAAGAATATACGGTTATTCCATTATTTCTCATGAAAACGCCTGCAATTTTCATAGCACCGATGAACTGAGTGTTCCATCCATACTTGGGTTCCTTCATGGCTGTTTTTTTGGATGAAATCTTGGTATAATATTACACTCAACACAACCATGATTCCAATACTGTGATCATTTTGATTACAACGAGAGTGAATCAGTTATGTTCTAAGCTCTCAAAATGCCAATTTTGGATGGACCAAATTCACTTCTTGGGTTATGTTATCTTAAATACAAGATTATCAGTAGACCTAGAGAAATTGATAGATGTAGATTCATGGGAGCATATGAAGAACATATTTAAGGAATGATGTTTTATTGGGATGGTTGTATACTCTAGGCATTTCATACTAGACTTCTCACACTTAGCATCACTACTTAGGGGCCTCACATAGAAGGGTGTGAAGTACTTGTGGATAGATTCTTGTGATTCAGGCCCTCACGAGTTGAAAGGGTAGTTGACATCCACATCGATACAAGTTTTTCCAGAGTCGGGAAAGATCTATACTATTTATTGTGATGCTTAAGGTATCAAGATAGGAGTTTTGCTTATGCAGGATGAAAAATTTGTGGCATATGGGTCTTGGTATTTGAGGCCACATGAGGGAAATTACCTGATACATGATCTTGAGTTGGATATAGATTTTCATGCTTTACATTGTGCGAGACATTATCTATTGGGAGAGAATTTTGTAGTTTTCACAGACCAAAAAATTCTCAAGTATAACTTCACTCAGTGTGACTTGAATTTGAGACAACAAATGTGGGTTGAGTACATTTAGTTTTTTGACTTTGAGCTTACCTATAAATATGGGAAAGGAAATGTGGTGGCTAATTCCCTAAGCATGAGGACTAAAATACAGATAGCTCAGGAGGCCATCATAGAGTGGTAGCTTAGGGATCTGCTCCCTAAATAGAATTTGGAGGTGCACGACAGACGGGGGAAAATGTTTCTTTCTTCTGTAGTTGTTACCTAAACTCTTCTTGTTCGAGTGATAATGAGGAAACTATCTGATTTAGAGGGCCTAGTCTTATGGAAATGTGTGTTAGGAGAGGGCCCTATTCTTGGATGGACCATAAGAAAGAAAAAGATCATGCATTTTCATGTTCGCGTATGGGTGTCAGCAGATATATGTGAGGAGTTGATGTGGGACTTTCTATCCTCAGATTGGGGAGTTCATCTCGGTGTCATGAAAAAGTATCACGATCTACATTGTCGTTATTGGTGTCTAAGTATGACGAGTGATGTTGATGGTTTCATCATGAGGTGTTCCACCTGACAGAAGGTGAAGGTGGAGAATCAGGGACCAACATGACTTTTTCAGCTGTTACCCACTCCCAAGTGGAAATGGAATGATATCGGGATAGACTTCACGGCTGGTTTTCTGAGGTCGCCGTGAGGGAATGATGTAGTGTGTTTTCTCATTGATAGACTCATGAAGGGTGATCACTTCTTTCCAATCATGGAGACCTTAAGTGTTGATGAGCTGTGATGTTAGTACATAGGATAGATTATTTGTCTACATGGGATTACAAACTCTATCGTGACAGATAGCTATGAATGTTTTACTTCTTGGGTCTAGTAGGGAAATCATAAGGCCTTGGTTACATAAGTACTTTTGAGTACAACATACCACTCCCAGACAGATGGATAGTTCGAGCGTAAGATTCCGATGCTTGAGGACGTTCTTCATGCATGCATCCTAGATTTTGGAGGTTCATGGGAGAAGTATATACCTTTTGTGGAGTTTTCCTACCAAATTGTTTTCAAGAAACTATTCAGATAGAACATTTTGAGTCATTGTACGGTCGGCCATGTCCATCAAACATATGTTCGCTGGAGGCAAGAGAGGAAGCTATGTTAGGACCTTGTCTTTTCCAGGAGACTATAGAGTAGATAGAGTTTAATAAGAAGAGGATGGCTACTACATAGTCCCAATAGAATCCTTATGCAGAAAAGCGATGATGACCTCTAGTGTTCGAGGTCAGGGACCAGATCATCATGCGTGTTACACCGAGGTTGTGGCATAGGAGGATTAGGAGACATGGTAAGATTTTTCCATGGTACATTGGTCCATTAAAGCTATTGGATAGAAGTGTTCCGGTAGCCTATCGGTTGCAGTTACATTATTGGTATCAGTCTATGAACGATTTCTTCCATGTTTCTCAACTCTAACGTTGCTTATCAGACCCGTATCATATATTTCAACTAGAGAAGGTTATGTTAGAGGTGGATGCCTCGTTCTAGGAGCATCATATCCTGATTTTTGATGATAGTACGAAGGTGCTCCATGGTCAGTATGTTCCTCTGGTACGAGTTCTATAGTAGCACAGAAAAGTACAAGACCAGACAGGGGAGATGGAGGCTGAGGTACGATCACTATGGCCAAAGGTTTTTTGAGGATTATTCTTCTACAGTGCATTGAAAGTGATATACAATCACAAATTTCATTAAGGGGGTATGTTTTTATGAACGCAAATCTTCTTCTTAGGTATTTTTTCCCTTTTTAAATGTTTTTTAGAAAAATATTAATTTTTTTAAAATTATTAAGTATATAACGTGTACTATATGAGTACACGCCAAGTACTCAGTAACCGCGGGTAACCAGGTGTAGGTCGGGTAACGACTAGGCGCACGACCATGTGTGGTGACCTAGAGACCGCCAAATGTGGGGGCCATTGAAGGTATGTACACACCATGTACACATAAATTACAAGTCGTGTACTTTCTTTTTTTCATTAAACATACTAGGGTCGTGTCTGTTGGACAGAAACACCTCCTTCAAGGTTTGTATCATCCGGGAGAAACTGTATGAGTGGGATCCTTCTCCAAGCCCCAGATAGATCATCTTTCCATTGATTTGACTGACTTAGATTATTTTTGGATCACCTTAGTATGCTCTTCCTACATCTGGAGATCTGTTTCTTGATTCCTCCTCTTTCTCAGGTTATCTCTGATTTAACGTTTTAGACATTTTTGTAGATCTACAGTGTCCTTGGGCGATTCAAGAATTGAGGTTGACGTATAAAAATCCTTCAACATCGAAGTAGGTGGATTGTGAAATTCCATTGAATTTCTTTGAGTTATATGTGTGAAAGTGCCCAACCCTTTTTATTGAGGTATTGCGTGTTTATTGTTTTAGCCCTTTTAATTGCCCTCTATGCTTGTATTCTTGAGTATAGTTTAATTGATTTAGAATAGGGTAAATTTCTATGATTTGTAAGTGTTTTTTCATACATGTTTGTTTATGACAATTTTTTCCTTCTTAGCCTATTAAGAAGCCTAGTTTTTTCCCATGCCTAGTGTTGTAGGATGGAGTGGTTGTTTATCTTACATGTAGTTATGTTGTAGACTAATTATCCAAGTAGTTCATGATATTTACATTGGTCTCTCTGAACTGCAATGATTTTTTGAATTACATAAGGTTGTGATAACATGGTGTAGTGGACCAAATCGATAATATACATAAGGGCTTTTCCAGAGTGTCCATTATTATTGTTACGATGTCAAACCATATGGGAAATTGATGTAAGTGCTTTCTCAGAGTGTCTGTAGTTCCTTGACGCATGCCATAGGGGAAAGGTGACATACGCGCTTCCCCAAAGCGCCATTTATTTACCTATCTGAGACTATAGATGGAATTAATAGTGAGTTCTTCCCCAGAGAGACTATACTAATGATGAACTAGAGGGTTTAGAAGGTGTGTACTTCATAGAGGGTTTCTTGTGTTTTCTAGGTAGGACCATAGGGTATTAAATTAGGAGTATACCCTAGAGGGTTACCTATTTGTGATTATCTGCTTACATGGTACATAGTTTTTGAATGATTTGAAATTGTAGGAATGTTTACTGTGTGGTACTTCTTATTTACTACTTCTTTTGTTTATTTCCTGCCATATATATTCACTAACTATTAGGAACATATCTCTAGTTCATCCCCTACTAGGATGTAGTCTCACACCTTGTTTGGGTCATTCTTTTAAGCCCAAAAAGATTATATTTTTTCAGGTATAGATAAGGTAAAGCGCCATTCTACGTCGAGTACTTTACTGCTTTGGAGCTGGAGAGCATGGGACCAAGCTCTAGCTTGCGAAGCTGTGGAGGAGTTCACTATTTTTCGTGTACATTGGTTTCGTACTGTATTTCATCATTGTGACATGTTTGGCTGAATTTCTCGATATAAGAATCATGAATAATTATATATGTCCCCCAGCTGTTTATTTTTCAGTCTTCTGCTATTTCATTTTGTATGGTAATACTAATGCTTCCACTTTTTCTTTGTTTTTTACTTCTGTAGTGTTACTCTGCCAATGAGGGAATTGTTTCCCCACTATCACACCCAAGGCCAACTCTGCTAGTTTGAAGCTTTTGGGGTTTGGGGAAATTCCCTTTAGTCTATGTGACCAACCGAGTATGGGGTGCCTCAGGGCATCTTCTAGAACCAGGACATTAGAAATCATTTAAGGAATCACACCCAACATCTTAACATCATGCCATATTACAATTGATGATTAAAAAAATAATTTATATCAAAAAAATAAAAGGTATTAAATTAGTAACAGATGATAAAGATACACTTATGTGAGCTTCCAAAAATATTAAAGAAATACTTTATTACATTACAATCTTGAACGGTGATTGACAAATATTCTCAATTTCAAATGAAATATCTAGAATACCTGAGTTTAGTATGAGGTTGATCATTGAAGTATCGTCCTTGGTTTCAGACTAACCTCTTATAACTTATTATTTATAACAGTAGCTACTCATCAAGATATCACACTATATATATCATTAAAACAAATTCCTGACATATAATCATAATATCTCCTGTGATCTCAATATCCATGGTATGAAATAGAATCTCCAAAAGGGATTAAAGCATGATGTCCAGACCTTGGTGCCACTAAACTGTGGGCCAAGCCTGTTTCCCACAAGCCCTAAAGCACTCCCCCCATATGCCATAGGGTGATGACTAGCAGTGAGGGTCTAGTAAGTGAGTCATGTGCAGACTATACCATATTTTATTACAATAAAACACCAATTTAAGAAAACCACTATAACCAACTTCCTAATCATTTAAATAATACAAAATATACCATGTCATATGATATTCAAAATATGAAAATACTCTACTGAACTGAAAAGTAAAACATGTTACGATAATGTGATGGTTGAGTTTCTATAATTAAACTAAAAGTAAGTAAACAATGACTCCCATGTGAGTCCCGAAAAACATTTTGTTCCACCACAATCCCATACATCAACCAATTCCAGTTCCATCCCATTATCATGTCCTAGAACAATAATGTCTACTCGGGTGCCGATCAGGTGGGCCGAATAGTGTGTGATAAAAACTCAATTAGCCACCACCAACATCTTCTAAAACATGTCTAGTCAAAAGATAGGGTATGTGGTTTTATGAAGTAATAAATACAATGCATAATCAAACAGTTATCACATTTGCATTTAATCGTTAATCATCAAATTAGGCCACGTTTCAATTTATTTTTTAAAATTTTAATCATCATTCATTATTGTCATTCATTTGGTGTTGAATATCACTTAAATCACATTATGTCTCGTTCAAAATAGGTTTTTATTCTTAAAAATCTCTATTTTATTCATTATATGTCATCATGCCTAGAACTCCCAATTCTCACGCTTTTATAACAATTGGAAATGAATTCCATGTCCACGTCCCAACATCTAAGAATTCTAGAATGCCATATCTAACACCATAAAAATATCATCAATATAATCATTATTTAATTCACATAAATTGGCCACATTATTCCATTACTAATCCAATTATTATTTTAAAATTTATAACTCCATTAGTTTACTCAACAATTAACTATACACATAACCCATAAATTTATTTATCAAATAATTAATCAATCAATAAAATTCATTTCGCATAATTAATTCATCAGAATTAATTTTCCAAGTCAAATATCAAATTTTACTAATTAATTCTCAAAAATAATTGTCTTTGATCATCATCGTGGAACATAAGTAACTATCACCATTAAATATCATACATATCCAAACATAATTTCATTATTGATTTCCCCTAATTAATTATCAAAACACAATAAATTAAATATATCAATTACAATATCTTAACCCATAACCAATATCCAAAACAAATATCTATTTATTCAACCCCCTTTATTTATTCCATGATTCAATTATCAAATAATCACCAAGGAAATCACATGTCAATTCCATATTCCTAATTACTAAAATTTTTTAAATCAATTATCTAGTGAAGATTGAAAATCCACAAACTCACATTCGCATATCAAATCCATGATTAGAGTAGTTAAATTTACACACTCAACATCCATTTATTGAAGTTTGATAGCCCAATAAAAATCCAAAAAAATGATGGAAAAAATGTCATCGATCATCTTCCGCATCTAAATATCAAGAATGGAGTTGATATTGAATCTGAGCATTAATTATCGAAGAACTATGTTTGAATCACCTTGGAATCCCTATGGAAGGCTATGAGATCAGCTAGAATTTATCAACACCAAACCACGGTTGAAATTTAAGAGTCTTGGAGATTCAGGTGGTTTCAAAAATATATTTCTAGATAATTAATCATGCACTCATAGTTTCTGGGGTAGGGGATAATGATTAGAGAAATATTTGTGCCAACTGTTTGTATTTCTCTATCCAGGTTTTCACTATTTACATAGTTTAGTCACAATGTTTTTAAAATCATGTGCAAAACGTGTGGACCTATCAGTATATATTTTCATTCCTGGCACTATTTAGTCACATGAGTTTTCAAACCATGCACAAATACTTCATAGCATACTATCCATTAGATTATCATAAAAATCACCCAAACACACCTCATTCCACTACTCAAAAACAAAGGTACTTAAATTCCTCATGAATTATCTAAAATCATGACTGAGATTACTCTAGAAAGGCCAAGATCTTACAATATCCCCACTGTAAATAAGTAGATCCTTGTGCTGCACCGGTGAACATCTCTGAGAATCTGAGACAAAAATATTCAACCATTGATCCCACATGTCTGCATCATGTTCCCACATTTCCTCCTGAACAGTTCCATGTTTCCATAACACATGAATTAATTGCACAATCATTCCCCGAAACACAATCTCACTACGACTCAACACATATATTAGATGATCCTCAATGGAATAATCTATCTCAATGTCAACTTCTTACACATAATTCACATGAGAAGATTGACGTGATACCATTGTAGTTGTGACACATGGAAAACATCATACATAACACTAAATTTATATGGAAGTGATAATCGGTATGCCAATGTTCATATTATCTATATCACCTCAAACAGTTCCATAAACCTAGGTAACAAAATGCCTTGGAATCGCATCCTGTGTTGACCCAATCTAGGTGACACCTAAAAAAATATCTGATCACCCTCTGTAAACTCTAGGGGTCATCTCCGTCTATCAGCAAAAAAATTATGCCTACTCTATGTTGTGGTCATATGTTTCTGAATCAAATGCACTTTCTATGATGTCTCCTAAAAGAGACATAGTCCCTAAAGTTCTGACTCACGAGCCTCTAAAAAATAGAGCGATGATCTATAATGTCTACCATAATGTGGGTCATATTGTTCCATTTATCTAGTTTCTTGTGTTAGGACCAAGATGCTGATGAATGTATTTTGTATTCATGTTTTTTTGTTTTCAAGGTATGTTTTGAAGAATGTTAATCACATATTCTTGTTTGGTGGAATCAATTTATTTGGGTTTACTTTCAAAAGAATCTAACCTATGTTTTAGGAAAATTGGACTAATGTATTCAGAATGTTTGTTCTCATAAAGAGAATGATTAGGAAATAATAAAACTGGAGTTAATGAAATGTTGATATAGTTTCCATTATACTTGTTATGATGCATTGAATTTTTTAATTTCACATAATTCATGACTTGTATTGAGAAATTGTGATACAATCATGATAGAAGAAAGGGGGAATGACAAAGAATTAACAAATCAGATAATAATCGTATTCAGATTTATTGTATCTGGACGGTAGATAAAAATAATTGGTACTCATTGTTTTTCAAAACAATCATATCAAAATTAATGTGGTAGTTTTGATTGATTTTCAAAACAATCGTATCTTGGTAGAAGAGGCAGTGTGTATTGTTTTTCAAAAACAATCCTATTCATATTGAGGAGTCAATGTGGGCTGTTTATCAAAAAAAATTATCAACATTGCAGAAGTGTTTCTTGTTGAATAATCTTTACTGTTAAGAAGAGAAAGAGACTGTATTGGTTTCTTTTCAAAACAATTGGATTCCGAGTGGAAGTAAATGAAATGGTAATGTTTTGAAAAGTTATGTTGCCGAACGGTGCTGCTAATAATAGGTGGTTCAAATGGAATTGGTGATTCTTATTGAATATGTGGTGCCGATGAAATGTGGTGCCAGTGGAAAGTGGATCTGGTTGAGAAGGGGAGTTGAAATATGATTAAGGGATGGTACAGATTGTTTTCAAAATTATTGTATCAGGGTAAATGTTTAAGAATAAACATTGTACCGACCAAATATCAACATTATCAGGTTTTAATTGATTGGATTTTTGTTTAATAAATGAGATGATACAGATAAAAAATCATTTTCAGAATGTATTTGATCTATTTCAGGTAGAAACAATGAAAATAGGCCGCGTCGATCAAGAAGTAATAGTTTTTAGATTGTGTTGTATTATATCTATGTAGATCATTGTTTTTTATATTTTATTTGATCGTATACAAAATTTTCCTAACCAGATTTATCATTACCAGAAATCATCATATCTAGAATGATCATATCTAGAACGATCTTATTCAATATGATCATATCATGACCATTTGATTTTAAAAAAGTTCAATATTGGGTTGAGATTAAATGAACGATTCTGGAATGAATGAAATGATACAATACATTATGATTGAATTCAAATGATGAAAAAGTTGAACCTTAATGAATTTAAAGTCATGAAGGTAGTCATGATTCAAGAACTCATTTATGAATGATGTATTGATTCTCATGTGGATCAATATAAACATAAACTTATTGAATTGATGAATGAATTTTTTGAGGGGGAGCCAAACATTCAAATATAGTATCCTGATTCAAATAGGTTCTAAGAATAATTTTCCGAAATCTTCTATGAGGAATACAACTATGGTAGAGACCCGAATCATGACGTACATAGATATTACATTACTTTTGTGGAATACATAATACATAACAAAAAAAGACACACAAGGACCATAATAGTTTAGTGTCTTTAGAAACTTGAAATGTAATCCTCTAATCGTGGTGAAAGATATTCAACATCTCCCATAATGATCTTCCACTTTTTGTTTCCTTACCTAAAACTATTATTTTAATCCTGGGGAAAATAAAACATAAATAGGGTGAGCTCAAATGCTTAATAAGGGTAAGCATGGATAAAATAAAACATACCATACACATTTGAACCTAAAAACATGAACATAATGTTTAAACATCAAAATCTTGAGCAATGACTTAAAACATGGAAGTACATAATGCATAGATCATAATGGATCAAAAATAATGATAACATATCATGGGAATAAAACATTTAATTGTGGAATCCATTACGAACATGGAATGATTTCCATAGTAGCCAAGGCATTGCTGCCAAGACCATCTTAGTGGACAAAGTCCCTTTCTGAATCGAGTTCACTCCTCATTTCAGTCATGTACCACTGAACCGAATTAACTTCCCGTTCTAGCCATGTCTATCTCATGAGATATAAATCATTACCCAATGCATTGGAGGGAGATATAGTTCACACCAATCTCATAATGAAATCATTCTTACTTGTTCCACAATATAAACATAAATCATTCATCATAACCCAAAGAATAAAATGGGTATCACAAACATCATCCCATCATAACATAATCCATATAAAAAATGGATATAATTTCATCATAATAATAGTGAAACCATGTAAATCATAGAGACATTATACTTGAAACATACACATATGAAATAATTTCATCTTAGATGGAAAATGATTTTGATAATACACTTGAAATGAATTCTTGAGGAAAATATCCTTTCTTCATCAAAATCAATTTCTTTTCACAAAACATCATGAAATTTTAAAAGAAAATGATTTTTTTGAAAATAGTCATAAAATCTTTTGGAGTAAGCTTCATGAAAATAAGGCTTTATAAAACTGTAAAAATCGTTTCATGTCGTATAAGTTAAAAAAACATTCTTCTCGTACTTTTTCCGGAAAAGTCAAAAAAGTACCTTGTAACGTAAAAAAAGGACGATTCCTTACAAACCAAGTAGTAAAAGTAAAAAATGGGTAAAAATTAATTTAAACATACATGAAAAATAATTTATA
This sequence comes from Viscum album, assembly GCA_963277665.1. NCBI lineage: Eukaryota > Viridiplantae > Streptophyta > Magnoliopsida > Santalales > Viscaceae > Viscum > Viscum album. Next base: position 1,731,283,561 of record OY728161.1, on the reverse strand, counting down.
AAACATGGAAATGGATGATATAAATAACCCCCGTAAATACTTATGAATAAGCAATCCCGGATAAAAATGAGATTTGCAAAATTATCCCTTACCTTAGGTCTGATATGCTTCGTACGTATCCGAACCTCCAGTATAATGATTTAAATAATTTCATTGACTTATTACAGAATCATATTCATTGTTATTATATCATATATGGTTAACTTATGACATTATATTACCCGTTCTTTTGTAAATTCCATGTTAAAGAGCGTTTTGGGAAAAATCGTTTCATTTGTTGTCCGTGTTTTGACTTATAATTATTCATATGATTACATAGATCATGATTACATAATTCCATAATATAAAAGATGATTTATATATAATAGATATTCAGAATATACAAATATATAATAGATCGATAAATGGAATGAAATACACCGTTCATGGAGACGGTAGGCCGTACGTACGCATGAACGTTGTTTTCGATTCCACATTGAATTGAATGGAATTAATTGGATGACATACATATATATATATATATACATAAATACAGTATCATTATTATGTCATATATTTCATGATTACTTATTATATTTAATTTATAATCATTTATGAATGGTTAATCATTGAAAATGAATCTCATCGCGTCGTGGAGACGGTATTCCGTACGTACGCACGAGCGATGATATCATTCCCATGATCGTGGAATTTTATTGGAGTGTATGTATACTATTACAGAATCAATATCAATTTACAATAATCTTATATAGTTATTATTTACACCATTATACCCATCCAAATAAGGTGGTGGTGGAAAATAGATTACACCACGGCGTGGAGACGGTATTCCGTACGTACGCACGAGCGGTGATTTCGTTTTCCGTAGGATGGATAGATGGTGAAATACGGCTGTTTTATACATATAATAACATATAAGTATATTATTGATACTGATTTTATTACTTCATAATGAAACAACCTAAGAAGAAGAAGTGGAAGAAGAAATAAAGGTGAAACAATCGGTAACAGACATTACCTCTTCTTTGAAGCGATTCTTTGAGACCTCTTCTTAGGGAATAAAAATTGGTATTTTAATAAGACCAGGACCTCTAGGATATTTCTAGGGAAGTGGAGAAGAAAATTAGGCAGGGTTTGGCCGAGCATGAAGGCTCAAAGTGGTGTGAGGAAGAGAGGGAGGAGGTGCCCTTTTATAAGGGAGGAGAGGGGCACCTTTGGAATAACTAAAAATATTATTTTATTATAAAGTCATATTGGGTTTTTAATAGCTCCAAATTGATTTATTTATAAGATAAGGTGGGTATAGGTAGAAATACTCTCATAAAATAGAATTTAGACAATTATAGTTCATTATATTAACCTTAACTTTTAGTTTTAACTCTTAGTTAATTAGATTGACATTTACCATGTCACTTTTATTTTTATATTATATAGTTAATAACCATACCATTTACATCGAAGAGACCACAAAGTGGTCCATTAATGATACAACTATAATGATATAAGTATATCGGCTTAACCTTAGATTTTTAATAATATAATAATAATTTTAAATATAATATTTGTTTAAAATATTATTTTATGACAATTTTAACACTATTTGGTAATTGATTTTTTTGAAAATCAGAACAGAATTATTAGTTCAAAAGAAGTTAATTAAGTCAATAATAACATGTCATATTAACATATAAAATTATTTTAATTCATAAAAAGTCTCAAATTACATTTATTTGTGTATTTATAACATCAATTATGTCAATTTATCATTAATAAGATAATTACTGCATCATAATGGTTTCATAAATAAATTAAATTATTTTAAGTCTAAAAATTATTAATTAATACCATTATGTAGGAAGTCCTTTTATCTTTCTAATGAATATTTATAGGAGAATTTATCTTATGTATAACCCTATATTAAAAATGATTTAGTTATTAAACGTTGATTTTAACTATTTTAACCCTTCTTTAAATAAATTAATAATAAATGTCCGAATCTAATCCAATTGGGCCTAAATGGTCATATTTTATTCCTAAGGTTGTTTTTGGCCGAATTAAACTTATCCAATAGTATTAGGAAATGTGTTACTGTAATAATAATATCATTTTTACCATCAATTACCCTTTTTACTTTTAACTGTGGTAAAAAAACTAAAAAGTTACTATTCACCAAAAATTATTTTCATCTCATTGAACCACATTTTAATCCTTTATATTAACCATGTCTCTCGGATTTTTAAAATTCCACTCACAGAAGTGGTAAAAAAAATTATGAATAATTCAGATTTTTTAACTACCACTTAGGGGTTTCACTATTCATCAAAAAATGAATGTTTCCAAAAAAATACAAAAAATTAGGACTATTCTATATTTGATATTATGAATTCAAAAATGATGTCTATTTTACCAAATTCAAAACAAATCTGTTGCATTAATTAATTTAAAAATTAGTCCCCGTCGTCAAAACAAATAGCGTGTTCTTAAGAGATAATGACTATCAAAATACTGACACTTGTTTATTTCTGGTTTAAATGTGAAATTACATCCAATGACCAACATTGTATTAAATTGTAAATATATTATAAATATACTTTACAACCACTCAAATTAATAATTTATCACTATTAATTATTTTGATTAAAAGAGTTGTTTTTAATTAAAATTTAGTAATTTCCATTATTCATCAGAATATGAAAGTTATCCGAAAAGTACCAAAATTTCACCTTAAGCTAATTTCGATATTCCAAATCCAAAAATGAAGTATATTTTGAAAGTTAAAATTTATAAAATTTCAAAAAGTGGGAATTACTATTCATAACAGCTAGTTCATAATAATATTATATTAATATCTCGTTTAGTAAAACTCGGTATTGCGTACTACACACGCTTTCGAGGAAGGTCACTATTATGTGTAATGCATCCATGTTAGGGTTGCGTGTTGTACAAGAATCCTTTGTTGTAACGTACAACACAAGATATCAATAAAATTAAAAAGAATATTTCTTATAAAATCTCGCGTTATTACTTTCTTGCCCCCTTAAAATGAATTTCTCCCTCGAAATTCGTCGGGGTTATAAATGGTTTACTACTTGAAAGATTCTTTAATAGAAACCCACATCGTAAAACGGAATACCAAAACCAATCTTTAAAAACTTACGTATGAAACATAACGGTTGTCAAAATTAACTAATCACTGGGTTTCCACATATGATAACATAGGTGAAAATATGGATGTGGAAGAGAAACCTAACCATCATGTTCTGATGGAGAGTGGTAGAGAACACGGCTATGAAAAATCCAACAATCAAAAAGCTATAGATTTGTGATGATCTAAGGTACCATCTGATTCATTGGATATATGGGAACTAGGAAAACATTTTTGGTTTTCAAGACCATTTCCCGAAAGTTGATGAATTAAAAGAAATACTTACATGATTTTGGTACAATATCACTTTTGTTCATGAATTGAACAATTTCAACTTCATCCTGTAAAGAAATGAAGTTGAATTTGTTATTCGTGATGTGTTAGTAGATCATGTGATAGAAGGATGGGTCATTCCATCTGTTTCAAACAAAAGGTTAGAAAAAGTTATAAGTCCATCTTATGGTTAGATTAATTGTATATAGTGCCAAAAATTAACTTATACTTCATATATCATACCGCTTAATAAAATAAAACTAGTTTCTACTAACCAGGGACATCCTGTAGGCTAGTGGTTAGCGATAAAGGCCAGTCACACTTTGGTTGTGGGTTCGATTCCAACAGCCTTGTCCGACGCGATGAGTTCTCGCCCGTCCTGCAGGTTGTCCTTTTTCTAATACTATATTACTTTAACATCCCATCAACAATATAAAAAAAACTTCTATACTTAAACAATACTAAATTATGTCCAACATCATCCATTCCAATCTTTAGTCTTATCCATAATACCACAGTCCACTCTCATAATATAGTGAAAATGATTACTAGAGATTTAATACCATCGTTGATCCCCATATATCATAAGATATGTCTTGTTGTCCACATTCCAAACATTCGAAGGCCTTAATCATGTATTCTCTTGAAAAATGAATACCCATTGAACCTTAGTGAAAACATGAATGTAGTTAAAAGTTAACACTTTCCACATACCAAAATCCTCAAAATTTTATATACTCAAACCATGATATCACTTAGTCCTTATATGAATCATGAGCTCATTAATACAATCAAACATCTCATTATCTTCTTATTCCTTCATTATGCCCATATCATCTACTTTACAAAAATATCTGAATAACCTTCCATGGTTACTGGTACCATTAATCATATACTTCCAAATACTTTAAGGAAAAACAATAGTGTAACAATCCTTAGATGATTCCTTATTCTATAGTACCATTAACTATATAACATAACTCTCGATAAACATACAATCATTCCACTACCTTCTAAATCAACTGACTGAGCTTCCACACTTCTTTCATCTCATATATCATTTTTAGTCTCCTCATCATCGTCCTCATAAATACTACCCATATGACCATGATGATTCTCTTCATGAGATTTTCCTTTAAGGCATTGGTTTGCATAATGCCCGTACATTCCACATTTAAAACATCTAATCATTGTTGATGTCGTAGCAATACCATTATCCTTATCCATGGTGTTAACTGAAACTTTTCCTTCGCACTTACTGGCTTTGTGTCCTTCTTTTCCACACCCAAAGAATCTTCCAATTCTTTTGAAACAATCTCCCGGATGCCTCTTCCCACATGATTTACATGAGGGTAATTGAACTTTCTTTCCTTTATGATCATCATGAAACTCCATCTTTATCTTATTATCTGAGTTGGGAAACTTACCAAAGTTGATATTATTGATCATATTATGAGATTTATGATTAGGCATAATAACGATGTTTGGACTTACAGATCCCGTTTCATTTGGTTTCTCATGAGGAATATCATTCCATTGTCTGTCATATCCTCCATTATTTTGAATCTTCCAGTTTCCAGCCATTTTCTAAAACCCAAAAAGAATAGTGTGAGAGGCACAAATCATGCTAGGGAAAACAACAAAGTAAAGGGGGAGTTCCCTCCATATCTAACATCCTTGGTTAAATTCTAAGATTGATACCGTAGTTCTAGGATTATATCCTATACATATACTTATCCTTAGGGACATCCCTAGACATACCTTAGAAATATCTCTAGGGATTTCACTATCGTTTCCGCATCCTAGTTTCCAATGGTTGACTAAACCTTTCCTCTGATACAAACTATAGAGACCTGATGCTTGATGTACATAGATATTACATTACTTTTTCGGAATACATAATACATAACAAAAATAGACAAACAAGGACCGTAATAGTTTAGTGTCTTTGGAGACTTGGAACGTAATCTTCTAATCATGGTGATAGATCTTCAACATCTCCCATAAAGATCTTCCACTTTTTGTTTCCTTACCTAAAACCTTTCTTTTAATCCTGGGGGAAAATAAAACATAAAAATGGTGAGATTAAATGCTCAGTAAGGGTAAGCATGGATAAAATAAAACATACCATAAACATTTGAACCTAAAAACATGAACATAATGTTTATACATCAAAATATTGAGCAAGGACTTAAAACATGGAAGTACATAAGGCATAGATCATAATAGAACATAAATAATGATACCATAGCATGGGAATAAAACATGTAATTTCGGAATCCATTAAGCACATGTAATGATTTCCATAGTAGCCAAGGAATTGTTGCCAAGACCATCTTAGTGGACAAAGTACTTTTCTGAATCGAGTTCACTCCTCGTTTCAGTCCTGTAACACTGAACCAGATTTACTTACCATTCTAGCCATGTCTATCTCATGAGATATAAATATTTACCCAATTAATTGGAGGGAGATATAGGTCCCACCCATCTCATAATGAAATCATTCTTACTTGTGCCACAAAAAAACACAATTCATTCATCATAACCCAAAGAATAAAATGGGTATCATAAACCTCATCCCATCATAACATAATCCATATAAAAAATGGATATAATTTCATCATAAGAATAGTGAAATCATGTAAATCATAGAGAAATTATACTTGAAACATACACATATGAAATAATGTCATCTTAGATGGAAAATGATTTTGATAAAACACTTGAAATGAATTTTTGAGGAAAATATCCTTTCTTCTTCAAAATCAATTTCTTTTCACAAAAAATCATGCAATTTTATAAGAAATGTATTTTTTAGAAAATATACATTAATTCTATTGGAGGAAGCTTTATGAAAATAAGGCTTTATAAAACCATAAAAATCCTTTCATTCCTTATAAGTTAAAAGAATCATTCTTCACTTACTTTTTCCAAAAAAGTCAAAAAAGTACCTCGTAACGTAAACAAAAGAACGATTCCTTACATACCATGTAGTAAAAGTCAAAAATGGGTAAAAATGAATTTAAACATACATTAAAACTCTTTTATAAAACATGTACATGGATGATATAAATAACCCCAGTAAATACTTACGAATAAGCAATCCCGGATAAAAATGAGATTTGCAAAATTATCGCTTACCTTAGGTCAGATATGCTTCATACATATCCGAACCTCCTGTATAATGATTTAAATAATGTCATTGACTTATTACGGAATCATATTTATTGTTATGATATCATATATGGTTCACTTATGACTTTATATTACCCGTTCTTTTGTAAATTCCATGTTAAAGAGCGTTTTGGGTAAAATCGTTTCATTTGTCGTCCGTGTTTGGACTTGTAATTATTCATATGATTACTCAGATCATGATTACATAATTCCAAAATATAAAACATGATTTATATACAATATATATTCAGAATATACATATATATAATAGATTGACAATTGGAAAGAAATACACCGTTCATGGAGACGGTAGGCCGTACGTACGCATGAACGTTGTTTTCGTTTCCTCATTGAATTGAATGGAATTAATTGGATGACATACATATATATATAGATAAATACATTATCATTATTATGTCATATATTTCATTATTACTTATTATATATACTTTATAATCATTTATGAATGGTTAATCATTGAGAATGAATCTCATTGCGTTGTGGAGACGGTATTCCATATGTACGCACGAGCGATTATATCGTTCCCATGATCATGGAATTTTATTGGAGTGTATGTATACTATTAAAGAATCAATATCACATTACAATAATCATATATAGTTATTAATTTCACTATTATACCCATCCAAGTAAGGTGGTGGTGGAAAATAGATTATACCACGACGTGGAGACGGTATTCCGTACGTACGCACGCGCAGTGATTTCATTTTCCGTAGGATGGATAGATGGTGAAATAGGGTTTTTTCATACTTATAATATCATATTAGTATATTAGTGATACTGATGTTATTACTTCATAATGAAACAAACTAAGAAGAAGAATTGAAGAGGAAATAAAGGTGAAAGAATCGGTAACGGACATTACCTCTTCTTTGAAGCTCCTCTTTGAGACCTCTTCTTAGGGAAATAAAATTGGTCTTTGAAGAAGACCATGACCTCTAGGATGTTTCTAGGGAAGTGGAGAAGAAAATTTGGCAGGGGTTGGAAGAGCATGAAGGCTCAAAGTGGTGTTAGGAAGAGAGGGAGGAGGTGCCCTTTTATAAAGGAGGAGAGGGGAACCTTTGGAATAACTAAAAATATTATTTTATTATAAAGTCATATTCCGTTTTTAATAGCTCCAAATTGATTTATTTCTAATATAAGGTGGTGATAGGTCTAAATCCTCATATCCAATAGAATTTAGACAAGTTTAGGTCATCATATTAACCTTAACATTTAGTTTTAACTCTTAGTTAATTAGATTGACATTTACCATGTCACATTGTATTTTTATATTATATAGTTAATAAACATACCATATACATCTAGTAGACCCCCAAGTGGTCCATTAATGATACAAATATAATGATATAAGTATATTTTCTGAAGCTTAGATTTGTAGGAATATAATTACAATTTGTAATATAATATATGTTTTAAAAACTATTTTATGTCAATTTTGACACTATTTGGTAATTGATTTTTGTGAAAAATCAGAACAGAATGATTAGTTCGAAAAAAGTTAACTAAATCAATACTAACATGTTATATTAACATATAAATTTATTTTAATTCATAAAAAGTCTAAAATTAAATTTATATGGGTATTTATAACATCAATTATGTCAATATATTATTAATAAGATAATTACTGTATCATAATTGTTTCATAAATAAATTAAATAATATTAAGTCTAAAATTTATAAATAAAATACCATTATGTAGAAAATATTTTCATATTTCTAATGAATATTTATAGTCTAATTTATCTTATGTATAACCTTATATTAAAAATGTTTTAGTTATTAAACTTTTATTTTAACTATTTTAACCCTTCTTTAAATAAATTAATAATAAATGTTCTAATCTAATCCAAGTGGTCCCAAATGGTCATATTTTATTCCTAAGGACGTTTTTGGCTGAAATACACTTATCCAATAGAATTAGGACATGTGTTAGGGTAATAATAATGTCACTTTTACCCTTAATTACCCTATTTACTTTTAACCGTGGTAAAAAAGTAAAAAGTTATTATTCACCAAATATTATTCTCATATAATTGAACCACATTTTAGTTCTTGATATTAACCATGTCTCTCAGATATTATAAATCCCACTCACAAAAGTGGTAAAATTATGTTTTATGAAAAATTTAGTTTTTTTAACTACCACTTAGTGGTTTCAATATTTATCAAAATATGAAAGTTTCCAGAAAAATACCAAAGATTAGGACTAAGCTATATTTGATATTATGAATTAAAAAATGATGTCTATTTTAACAAATTCAAAACATATAAGTTTCATTAATTAATTTAAAAATTAGTTCCGGTCGTCAAAACAAATAGCGTGTTCTTAAGAGATAATAACTATCAAAAGACTGACAATTGTTCATGTCTGGTATAAATGTGAAATTACATCCAATGACCAACATTGTATTAAATTGTTTATATATTATAAATATACTTTAAAACCACTCAAATTAATAATTTATCACTATTAATTATTTCGATTAAAAATGTTTTTTTTAATTAAAATTTAGTAATTTCCACTATTCATCAGAATAAGAAAGTTATCCTAAAAGTACCAAAATTTCACGCTAAGATAATTTCGATATTCAGAATCCAAAAATGAAGTCTATTTCGAAAGATAAAATTTATAAAATTTCAAAAAGTAAGTATTATTATTCATAATAGCTAGTTCATAATAATATTATAATAATATCTCGTTTAGTGAAACTCGGTATTGCGTACTATACACCCTATCGAGGAAGGTCGTGATTGTGTGTAATGAAGCCTAGTTAGGGTTGTGTGTTGTGCAAGAATATTTTGTTGTAACGTAAAACACAAGACATCAATAAAATTAAAAAGAATATTTCTTATAAAATCTCGGGGTGTTACAACTATGTTTATCAGATCCATGTATTTCACACAATTGAAACAGGTCTTAGCAGTTGAAATTGAAGAGTCAATATGAAGAGGTGAAGATTCAGGATGTTTCAAAAGAATATAGAATTATTGAATAAGTACAAATTAATTCTTATAATTCATGGGAAATTACATTTTGGGTGAATATAGGTGAAGAGGAAAATGTATTGGGATTCCAACAAAAGATTGTTTTGGGTCACTTATAAAAGAGAATCAAATACATTTTACTTTCTGACGAGATTATCACTATTCACTACAGAAGAGAGAAAAGCTTCAGGATTATAGAGAGAATTAAAGATCAATTTTATTTTTCATGAAAATTATTTTGGGTGGTGACATTTCATTGATATTATATTTATTTTAAAAATTGTATTTGGGGATTGAAGTGGTGCCTATTCTACCATATTGCATTTTTTCAAAAAACTGGACAAGGAGTACAGTATTGTAAGAATCATAATTGGAGGAATCAGACTCAACATTTCATAACAATGTCGTGGTGGTTGTTACCTCTCATTTGGGTAAGGAATTGAGTAGCTGTATTTCAATTGAATGGATTTGTTGAATTGAAAACAAGTGTCGGTGACATGAGTTATTAAAAAACAATTTTGTTCCCTTATTGGGCTAGGATAATGAAGATTCACTAGTTCCATTGTTTCAATTTACTACAAGATTGAAAGGGTACATAATACTTGATTTATTCCTAGGAATTATTTTTAGTGGATTTTATGGTATTGGATCATTTGAAAACCATACCAAAGACATAGTTGTTATTATTTAATATTGAACCTATTAAATGAATGTTTCCATTATATGTGTGTTTATTTTTTCCCAATAGAGAATTTAAATCATTAATAGGAGATGAATGTTTTTTCAATTTAATATAAATATAAAAGAAAAATGTTTCCACTGTTTCACCCCTCCCCCTATCAGTGAATCTATACTCTCAATAGGCATTTTTAAATTATTATAAATGGGGGTTCACTTCGTTATTATTTTCTGATGGAGAACATGAACTATGAAAATAGTTAAGGTATTACAGTCTTTGATGGAAATAACTATCATATCTGGAATGATATAATGTTACCATGTCTAATATTTATATGTTATGATGTTCTTGATGAATCAACAATTCAGTTTCCTCCCATTTATAATAGCATTCCACTTAACCCTATTAACAACAAGTTTTTTAATAATGACAGAAGGGAAAAAATTATATATTATCATCAATTTCTGAATGATAACTATTTATAGTGAAAGGTGTTTCCACATCTAAGGGTATATGGGATAAATTGAAAAACATATACGAAGGAAATTCAAAATTAAAGATGGAAAATATACCAATATAGAGATTGATGTATGATGAAATGAAAATGACAGAGTATAGATCTATTAGCGATTTATTTACTAAGGTGAATGACATTGTGAGTACTATCAGATGTCTTTGTGAAAAAGAAAAAATACACTATCATTGTGGAAAATATCTTGTGAATACTACCTGAAATGTTTGATGCAAATGTTTCATTATTGGAAGATAGAGATTTAGAAACATTATCTCCTGATGATTTACATAGCACTCACATCACATATGAAATGAGAAAAGTGAATTATATTTCGAGTAAAACAAAGGATGATAGGGAATTTTCTTGCATGGCTTTGAATATAGAAATTATTAGATTTTTTTTATTTTACATGAATCTATTGATTTTAACTCTGAAATTGACGTATGTAAAAATATAATGATATCGTATACTTGTTTTTTATCAATGTAAAAAAGTTGTACATTTTAATAAAATGGCACAATTCCATTGAAATGTTTTTATTGTATATGTTTTGGTGACTTTGAGGCTAATTTTCCTCGATCAATGAAAGAATAGGAGAGTGATTTTGAAGAAAGAAAGACATGAATATTTTGGGAGAAAAAAGTGGAAAAAGGAAATGAAAATAAATACATCAAATAAAAAATAATTTTATTACAGTCCACAGGTGAAGAATAATAATAGAGTTATTATAAATCTGAAAAATACATTGATAATATTAATTAAAATACCTTCATTACAATAGTGAATGATGAATATTTCATAATTAGTAGTTTGGAAGATGAAGAAACATATCTTCAAATAAATTTTAATGAAGAGTCGAAAAAATTTATGAGAATGTTCAGAAGAAATGAAAATTAAATCAAAAAGATGGTTGATGAATTCACAGGAAAAAAAGAATGTTTTGATATTGAGAAAGAAAACATGGTAACATCTATTGATGATTTAAACAATCCTTTTTAAGATAAAATAAATCATAATGTTCATTTGGATATGATGATGAAGGAAACTGATGAATATTTGGAACTTGTCCAATTAAAACATTCTAAAGCTAAAAATAAATGACATCATATATAAAATGGTATCACTAATGATGGTTAATTTTCATGTAAGGATAAACTAGATAAGGATCATCAAAAGTTACCTTCAATGGGTGATAAGAAAATAAACTATGTTTGACAAGATGAATGCTGGGAAAGTTATGTATGTGGTCAAAGTAAAGAATTAAAAAGTTACAAAACATCAAATGTATAAAATGTATTAATCTGGATTTAAAATGTTTCAAATAGTTTTGGTCATATCTAGTCTATAACGAAGAAGAAGAATCCAATTGAAAATGAGATGATGGTTGAGAACTGTTTTTAAAATTCTAATAAGTGTGGATGTTCTTGAGGGAAAAAATATTTATATGGTTATTATTGTAATTGTTGGCGATTCGGGCACATAAAGAGTATATGTGGTTTAATAAAGAACATTACTTTTATCCCAAAAATTATTGAAGGAATATATTTAGGGGGAGTCAATATCCTTAAAGAATGAATATTGAGAAAGTTTCCTTGAAGAAAAATGAAAAGAATAAAGATAACATTGAAAATTGGTTCCAACACATAGAACCAATTTGTGAAAGATATGAACAACCTGGAAACCATTAAAAGGGATGTCTTGTTTTGCTACCAGCTCAGTAAAATATTCTCATTTATCAAAATCCTAATGTGAATAATGAATATAATTTTGAAATGGAGCTTGTTATTGAAACTACATTAAAATCAATGGAAGGATAATGACCATGGATACATTATAGTGGGTATTCTTCACCCAGGATAGGACACATGAGATTGTTGAACGATGTGAAAGAATGTAATAAAGGAAAATTGAAAATGAAAATGTTTAATCATTGAAAATAAAAGGTTTTGGGTCAACCATTATTTCAAAAAGAGTTAATAAAATCAAAAAAACATTGTATGTTGAGTGTCACACAATTATGTGATTATGGTAAACATGATATATTGAAGAAAGAAGGATTTTTTTAAAGAGTGAAGTATATGGAATCATTGAAAGAAGAGGCCAACATACAAAAGGAAATGTGTTACATGATGGTGATTCAAAAAACACTTGTTACATGAGTTTGGTGGAATAGAATTAGTTATAGAATAAAAGTCTTGGTCAAATTTGTCATAAAAAAATGAGAAAGATATCTAAAAGAGCCAGTGCTCAAGACATTCATGATTTTCCAAGACTGAGAGATTGTTGTTTCACTATCTTCTAGAACAAAAAAATTACAAATGATGTGCATAATAAAGTAGTTATTTTTTCAAAAAAACCAATGGAGAAGATCCATTCTGATATATGTTGGAACATGAGAAATAATAAACATAATGGGATAAGTACTTCATTACATTCATTGATGATTTTGTTCATATTACTTGTTTTATGTATATGAAACAAAAATCAGAGCATTGAAAATGATTAAATGTTTTATAATAAAGGATGAGAAAGAATGAGAGTATCATGTTAAGAAGTTGAGAACAGATAATGGTGGTGAATACATAAGTGATGTGTTTGATGACTAAATTGAGAATTATGGAATTCAGCATGAGTATAGATCTCCATACACTCCCCAGAAAAATGGTTTTGCTGAAAGAAAGAATAGAAGCCTAGTTTAAATTAGAATTACTATTCTCATAACTTTTAGAAGCATGCCTTGAGTACTGTAATTTATATTCAGAACCATTGTATCAACAGGCATCTATCAAGTATGAATTCCTATGAATTATATAAGGAAAAAACACCATGTTATAGAAAATTTAGATTTATCGATAGTCAATTTATTATAAAGAAGAATAGTGGAAACTATGGTATATTTGAGAAGAATGGTGGGGATAGAATCGTTATAGGCTATTCATTAGAAGGAGGAGGGTTCACATGCTTTATCCAAGAGACAAAAATAATTTTTGATGAATTTGATGTTAAAGTGATTGAATTATTTGAGAAAGAGAAACATTTTTAGGTAGATAATGATATTTTTCAAGTTAAAGAATTTAATTCTGATAAGGATATAAATGATTGTATTCCTAATAAATAGGAATAATTATGCTCAGTTATTTCTAGTGATGAAAAGAAATTATAAAATCATATCGAAGAATGAGGAAACATATAGAACTATAAAATATATTTAGTGATCATCGTTAGAATTATCAATCATGAAAAACAATAAATTCCCTTATAGATACTTCTTTGTATGCTAAAGTGGAACTGAATGATGTGAAAGAATCATTTGAGAATTTTGAAATGGTTCAAGCCAAAAATGAAGAACAAGATCAGATTAAAAATAATAATACATGGGAACTAATACCCAATCATGAAAATAAAAACACCATTGGTACAAAAAAAGGGGTTTTTGAAACAAGCATAATGAAAAAGGTAAAGTTATAAGAAACAAAGAAATATTGGTTAGAAAATGATATCCACATATTGAGGGTATTGATTTCGATGAAACCTTTTCTCAAATTTCAAAACATGAAACAACTTTAATATTTCTTGATATTACCTCACAACTATTTTACATGATATTTCGAATAAATGTCAAATCATCATTCCAAAATGGTGATCTTGAATAAAGGATCTATATTGAACAACCTAGTGGTTGTGTTATTCGAAAATATGAAGGTTATGTGTGAAGTTTGAAAAATATATTTTTTTTCCTAAACAAGATCTAAGTGAATGGTATAAAAAATTGGATATATGCTTAAGAATGAAAAATTTGATCAAAGGAAGAGAGGAGATCAATCTTCACATCAAATAATGTAATGAGTATTGCCTAATTGTAATATTTTATGTCAATGAAATTGTCATTAATGTGAATGATGAATTATGTCGTGAAAGATTTTTATATGAAATGAATTATGTATTTGAAATTTCTATGCTTTGAGAAATGAAATACTTCGGTTACAAAACCATCATAAAAAAAGAATGAATTTTACTCTCCCCAGAAAAGAATGAAAAATTACTTCTCAAAAGGATTGACATGAAACCCATTTTGTTGGGAACTAATTTGAGTAAATATTGATAAGGAAAATAAGTCTTCCAAAAATAGGTTCAGATGCGGATTGGAAGTCTATTGTACATGATTTCCTCAAGACCCAACGTTGTGTGTGTTGTTACCTTATGTTAACGATTTCAATGTGCTCCAAAAAACCACATTTACTTGATGGAAAATGATTTCATAGAAACAATAAATTCACACAAAACATTAAAATCAAATGTGATATCTCAAATTAGGTTGAATTTTTTGGGTATTTAGATGTAGAATGGCTATGAAATGATGATGATAAAATATCCACATCTAGTGGTGTATTCTTTCTATGGATGAAATGTGTTAGTTGAAATTCAAAGAATCAAAATCCACTAACTCTATATATATTTTAGGTTGTGTACATTTCTAATAATCATGCCACTACTAAACACTTATGGATGAAAACACACTTGAATTTTTTACTTGTTGAAGTGTTGTTTCCCTTTCTCTTGGGTTGTAAAAATCAAAGTACAATAAATCACACCATGAATCATGTGCAACATTCTCATTCAAAACATATTGATATCAAATATCATTTAATCAAAGAGCATGTAGAGAATAATTAATTGAAGCTGGTGTAGGTTCCAACATCGATACAAGTTGCTGATATTATAACAATATTTTTTGAAGGATTCATTCTTAAAAAATTGTGAAAATGGGTGACCAACCACTTTATTTTCAAGGTTGAGGTATATGTATATATCCTCTGTCTCATATTACCTTTGTATTTTTTTCATTGGGGATATTTGTTTTGTATCATAAATCTACTACAAAAATTGAGAGTTGTGGGTATGCTTTGAATTTTGTTTTGTTTAGTTTTTGAACTATTATAACTATTTGATGGAGTAGATTTTTGAAAATAAATTAAATTATTTTCAAGGGAGAATGAAGAAAATAAAGATAAAAGAAATATATTTTCATGATCACTTTTTTTGGATATCATGTTTTTGCGATCAATGATTGTTTTTCCTACAATGAGATAGTGCACATAGGCATATAATTAATGATATATAATCAATTGTGTGAGGTTACAGAGTTCAGTGATTTATAAAACATGGTTGAAAAAAAATCCAAAGGGTTACATTTGTTAGGACCAAGATGATAATGAATGTGTTTTGTATTGAGGTGTTGTCTATTATTGTCAATTTATGCGTTGAAGAATGTAAATCTCATCACATTTTTTTGTGGAATCAATTGTTTTTGTTTTTTGTTTTAATAAGAATTGGAATAATTATTTCTAACAATTAGACTCATGTAATAAAAAAGTTTCTTCTCGGGATGAGAATGAGAGGGAAAGAAATAAACTTCAGTGAACAGGAAGTTATGATTCATTCTAATATAATTATTATAATGATTTGTGGATTTGTATTTCATATAAATCATGAGCTTGGTCGAGAAATTGTGATTAAAGAATGATAGAAGAAAGGGGGAGAAACAAATATTTTACTAAATAATCATATTCATATTTATTATATAAGGATTTCAATGATAAAGAAGTGGTACTAATTGTTTTTAAATACAATCGTATTCCAATTAAAGAGGAAGTGCCAATTGTTTTTCAAAACAATCGTATACAGATAGAAGATGTGGTGCCAATTATTTTCTAAAACAATTGGAGTCATGGTGGATGTAAATGAAATTGAACTATTTTTAAATGTTATACTAATGAATGTTGGTGCTGATGAAATATGGTTCCAATGGAATATGTGATGCCGATTGAATAGGTCGTGCTGATGAGAAGTTATTCTTGTGAAATGTGACACTGGTTGAAAAGGGTTGTTGATATAAGATTAAGATATGACACTGATTGTTTTTCAAAATTATCATATCTGGGTAAAAGTGTTATAATAGACATTGTAACCATAAAAGATATTCATTATCTAATAATAATTGATAGGATTTGGGTGAAAGAGATGAGATAATACCAATCATAAAGGAATAATTTTACGAATTTATATGATCATATTTAGGTATAAAAAATAAAATAGATGGATCCAATCCAAATGAAACTATTTTCAGATTGTATTTTATATTATACGGGAAGATCATCATTTTTAGATTTAGTTGTATCGTATCCAGGCTGATCATTATTTTCATATTCTATTTGATTGTTACCAGAATGATCAAAACCAGAAATGATCATTTCCAGAATGAAAATGTCTATGATGATCGTATGTAGGTCGATCGTATCAAGACCATTTGTATTTAAAAATTATCTTTCTTGGGTTGAGATTAAAATATAGAACTAGGAATGAATGGAAGGATACAATACATTCCAAATGAAGTTAGACAATGTTAAAGCTGATCATCATTGAATTCAAATTCAGGATGGTAGACATGATTCTGAAACTGGTTTATGAATGTTTTATTGTTTTTCATGTGGTTGAAGAGAAAATAGTATAGAAGAATATCATTGAATGATTTTTAAAGGGGGAGATGAACATTCAAATATAAGATTTTGGTTCAATTTGGTTCTGAGACTTGTATTCAAAAATCAGAAGGATTAATCTAGATCAATATATCAGAGCCATGTATTACTAATAATTGAAATCAATCTCATAAATAGAAATTTAATACTACAGAACAAGAAGTTAATATTGTGTATGTTTCGAGAATAATCAATTAGGATGAAGAAGTCAAAATTTATTCCTAGATTTTAGGGGAAATGAAATTTTCTGTGGATTTAGGTGAAAAGGAAAATGGTTTTGGATTCCCACCAAAAAAATTTTTTGGTAACCTATAATGGGGAAAAAGGTACATTTAACTTTTTGACGATTCTTGGATTGTTCACTATAGAAGATAGAGATGCTCTGGGTTTCTAGAGAGAAGAATAGATCAATTACATTTGGCTTGACAATTGTTTGGGGTTGTGTCGATTCATTCAGATTCTATTTGGATTAACAATTATATTTGAATATTAAAGTGGCGTTGATTCATCCCTATTGTATTTTATCATAAAATATGATTGGGAGTATTGTTATGTAACAATGTGACTAGATAGAATTGGTCTCAGAAATGATTGGACGTAATGTTTCATAACAATGTCCAGGTGGTTCTTAACTTTCTTCTGGGTAAGGATGTGATGAATGATATTTCAATTGAATACATTTTTTGAATTGAAAATAGGACTAGGTAAAATGAGTTGTTATAAAGTAATTATATCACCTTATTGTGTTATTTGGATGCACGTGAACAAGTAGTATTGTATCATATTTCTACACAAGTGAAAGGTTACATTCTACTCGTTCTAATCCTAGTATTTTTTTCTAGTGTATCGTATGGTATTGGATCATTTCCAAATCATACTAATGATGTATTTATTATTATTTAACAGTGATCCTTGTAAATAACTATATTCCTTTGGATGTGTGTTGCTTTTTCTCTCAATATGTAATATAAATATTTATCATGAGGAGAATGTTGTTTCAATATAATAGAAACACAAACATAAAAGGGTATCACTGATTCACCCCATATCCTCTCATTGATAAAATACTCTGACTGGGAAATTTCTAATTGTTATCAAAGTGGGTTATATTCGTTATTATGTGTGGATAGAGAACATGATAAGTGTGAAAAAAATTGAATTTTGGTCATTTATGGAAATGACTATCATATCATGAAAGAGATGATTTTTCCATATCTTATGTCTATCAATTTTGATATTCTTGATGCTGAAACTATTGGTTTTCCTCCCATTGAAGATAATGTCACACTTAAACCTATTGACAAGAAGATTTGAGAAAAAAATGTGAGGGACAATAATGTTATATTATCATCACTTTTTGAATGTGAATTATTGTGTTTGTAATGTGTTTCCACAGCTAAAGGTGAATGGGATAAATTGAAAAACATATACGAAGGAAATAAAAATGTGAAGAAGGAAAAGATATAAATATGGATATTAATGTATTAGGATTTGATGATGGGTGAGAATGAATATAATGGGAAATTTGTTACCAGGTTGAATGACATTGTGTGTACTATCAGATGTCATGGTGAAAAGATGAAAGAATCTACAGTTGTTGAAATAATATTTATAATCCAACATGAAAAATTTGATGCAAAAGACTCTTCATTATATGATAGTGATCCTAAAACATTATCTCATATGATTTATATAACAATCTTATCACCTATGAAATGAGAAGATATAATGAAATGAATAGAAAAAAAATGATGATATAGAAATGTCTTTCAAGGCTATAAAGAATGAAAAGTCAACGAATATTATTATTAAACTTGAAGATGGTGATGCTGACTCTGAAATTGTGGTACATAAAAATCACAATAAAATTTTATCCTTGTTTTCTAACAATGTTAAAAGTGTTACAGGGAAGAAAAAAATAAAACTTCACTTGAATTTTCTTTATGTAGGAGGTGTTTTTCACTTTGAAACTATTTCTCCATGAATAAATAATGAATATGATAGTGATGTTGATGAAATAATAACAAGAAGATCATGGAAGAAAAAGGGAGACAATTGAAAAAACATTAAATCATTCAAATAGAAAAGAAGTGTCTTTACACTACCACACATTCTTCTAAGATGATATGCCCCAAAAGGTGTACTATGTGAATCCAAAAATAATTTTTAGATAGCGTGGAATATAGTCCATTAGCTCTTAGTGTACCGTATATGAGGTCAAGATGCTGTGCATGATCATCATGAGTCATAATGCATCCCATGATTTCGGCCACAAACACCACCACAAACTGATCTTTGTCTCAATGAATGATCATGTTAATCAAGGTCATATATATTAGTGGATAATTTGAAAACCAAAATGGCATTACAACAAACCCTTAAAGGTCATAACTTCTTTTGAAAGTTGTACATGGTATATCATAGGTCCGAACACTCACCTGATGATACAATGATCTCATATCAAACAATGAGAACACCCAATCCAACATTAGGTTTTCAAATAGATTATCAATATGGGAAAGAGGATATCAGTTCTCGACACTCATTTTATTCAACTTCTGGTAATCAACACTGAATAAACTTCCCTAGACCTTCATTGCAATGAAAAACTATGATTCCAAATCTAACGTACTAGGACAGATAAACCCTTTAACCTCCAATTCCTACAGGTACCTTTTGAGCACTGATGTTCAATCGATGCAATTTTTTATGGTGGAATAGATACCACCTCAGCCCCACAACATGATCTCAATAGTTAATTCCTCATCTCTCTCAGGCAGAAACCATGAAAAGTCATTTGGAATGATATCCAGAAATAGTTATACTACTGCTGGAAGGATGTCTTTCCAACCACCCCCATCATCTAGAAAAAGACGAGTAACGTGGGATGTGAACTCTATCAATTTCCATGTAATTGACCAAGCATATCCCGCATAGATTATTCATTCTCCACGATAAACATACTAGTCACGTTTATGAGATAAAAAGGTTAGTCTCTTATCGTAACAATCTATGTGGGATTAATATGCGACTAGCCAGTAAATACTTATAATCAGGTCAAAGAACACTATATCAAGGATATAGATATCCAAAATAATATGAAACAATCTGATCTCTATAGAACATTTCATGCATAAACAGATATCCCTAAACCATGTTCCCATTGGTGTATCAATATTCATCACCCCACTTATGGACTCCACCTTCAGGCCCAATCCATTAATAGTAATCAGAGATATAATGAAATAAGAGGCACCAGTATCAAACTATGAAGTATATAATGTAGAAGAATCTAGAATAGTACATCTCAATGCCAATAGACCATCCTCTCTCTTCATTAGTGTGGGATTCACTGCATGTAATTGTTGTACCCCTCTACCATGTGGTGTCATCTGACTCCCTTGGCTAGAACCACTCTGATCATACTAGAACTCATACCCTAAAGCAAATCATCAGCTACGTATAATGCATATACCAGTAAAATTCTTGATGCCAAACCTATAAGGTGTAGAATACCCCCTTCCCACACTCTGACTCTGAGTTGTTTTTACCTCAACACTAGCTTGTTGATGATTCCTGGAAAACTGTTGTATGTGCCACATCTTTCTAAAAAACTATCTCTCCAATGGTGGTCAAGGACAATGTGTAGGATATTTTCCATTTTCTAACACAGTAGAGGCAAATCGCATGAGTAATTTCTGCTACAATAGTTTTTTCGGGTTGTCCACCATTCCTTCCACTGTCCTGACTAAGGTTCTGGTAATGATGCTTCGTGATTTCATAAGGCACACTCCTTGATCATCCAGTGACTACTACCAGTCTAGTACTAGAATCCTCATTCAGGTTCTGCATTGGAATGAAAGCCTGATTAACAACTTCTATGAATTACATCAGCCTAATGTTATTTACATGGAACTTAATTCCACACCTAAGTCCATCCTAAAATAGTTTTTCTAAACAAGTCTCATATTCCGCCAAAGATGGAGAAAAGTGTTGTAAATCTGTGAAACATTCAGAATTATACATTATAAACATGCTTCTATGGGTCATATGAATAAAATATGAATCATTCTCTTGTTTCAACAATTTTTTGTAGAGGTGATCAATGAACTTCTCAAGAATTTCCATTCATAATATATCACCAGTATGTCTAGATCATACCTAAAAGCCTCACCAGTGCTTCACTGACACCCATAGCATATAAGAATCCATCTGGAACCACGATTAAGTTAGAGTCTCTATTTTTTCATATATTGTCACTATGGATCCTATCCATAATTCAGGTCACTTAGGTCCACCATCTCTTGTAGATGTAGGATGGTACTGTAGTTGAAACTCAAATTTCAACTCAGACATGTTTTCTAGAACCCGACTTGGGTCTCTCTCCATGAACTCAATGAAATGAGAAATGTTATCTTGGAACTGTTCCCCTTCATCCTCAGCTTTCTCTAACGGTGCATCGACACACCTATCTGTATGTTGGTTCCAAGCCTTACCCCTTGGAATCTCCCTCAACATGCATAGTGTATGAATATAACTATAAATCCAAAAACACATCTTATTTCTCATAATGAAACCTTATAACAATCATAAGAGAGGAGAAACTAACACCAAAATCTTGAACTTCTCATTTCCCCCTTTTCATGCAACACAGACAACACTGAGGCCGTACCAAAACCCTCATCCACTATACTCCTATGTCATTGTCAACAAGGGTACACACATTCTTATTAATTAATTAAAATATTAATTAATTAAATTATATTAAACTAATTAATTCAAGAATCAATTACTTTTTCATTCATATTTCATCAACAATGGTTCTCATTATATGCCCTTTTATTCTCATTTCCCATCAATATATCAATCTCACAACAAGGAAGAATTCCTAATGTTCAACAATATACCCATTACCCATTTTATAGTGAGTTCCTAGAATGATGCATGTTACTATAACCCAGAGTGCCATGAATGATTCATGTAAACTCATGTAAAATTATTCTTTAGTCCAAGTATAGAAATTCAACAACTGTCAAAACAATTGTCACATCACACAAAAAGTGGGTCACCCAAGGTGAAAAAATATCCATGCATAGCATCAATTAGAAATCACAACAATCCTAACCTGATTACTAAAATTTTCCACTATACATAAGTTAGAAACTCACATTCACGTACTCATTAACAAGAATTGAATCTTCCTAGTCTTTTATATACCTTTCCAAAACTAGTAATAAAAAATTATAAAGGAAATGAAAACTCCTCTAATACCAAATTGTGATGTCTCGAACCAGGTTCCACTAAACAGTTACCCGATCCAGTTGGCCACATGACCTCAAGTTCACCTCCCCATACATTAAAGGGTGCCGATTAGAATTGTGGTTCTGGAAAGTCAGTCTAGGGGAGACTATACTATGTGTTGTTAGGATAAACCAACAATAGAAGAAAAAAATAACCAAGTGAAGATGCATACAAACTACCATAACTCTACAATGTCATATGCTATTCATAACAAGAAATTAAAACACTCAACAGATTGTTTAAACATTCTATGAAAAAAAAATATCATGTGTTTACAATGAAACAATAATTAATGTCACAACGACTTTAATGCAGGGCCCAAACCAAGTCCAGGTATGGATCTCATGCTACAATCCCGAATAGACATAGACTTACTATTATCCCTTCCTACACCAAAAATGTTTACTCGGATTCCAATCAGGATGCCCAAATAGGGTGTGGGAACAACTCAGTAGGCCACCACCAACTACGTCTAATACTCTTCTAACCAAATGATATTGTATGCAGTTTTACAATGAAATAAATACAATGAATAATTAAGAAATTATCACATTGTAATTAAATATTTTATCATAAAATTATGACCTGTTTAAATCCAGGTTTTCCATTCGTACAATTCTTAATTATTATATTTTATTTGGTGTTGAATGGAATGTAAACAACCCAAAATATAATTTAGCGTCGGTCACCATACCTAACAATACATTTCTAATTAGGTGTAGGTCATCATGCCTAGCACCCCAAAATCTCAAACATGGGTAACTATTGGAGAGGAATACCATTTCCATGTCCCAACTTCTAATCACTCTAGAACACAATGTCTACCACCAAAAATATCTCAGTCATTTATTCATTAATTAATTCGTAATATTTATCCACATAATTCCATTAATAATCCAACGATTAGTTAAACATTTCAAATGCCATTACATAACTCAACAATTAACTAATCACATAATCCATTAATTTATTCATCAATTAGTTAACCAATAAACACAATTCTCTTTCTTAAATTAATTCATTGCAATTAATTAACCATATCAAATATCAACATGTTATAATTAATTCTCAAAATTAATTATCATTGATAAACATCATGGAATTTATTAAATCTAACAATTAACTATTTTAAATAACAAAACATCATTTTAAAATTAATTTCCACTAATTAATTATCCTAACACAATCAAAAAAATCCTCTATTATAATATCTCAACCCATTATAAATCTCCAAAAAATATCTATTAGGTCAACCCCCTTCATTTGTACCATGATTCATTTTTCAATAAATCAAAACGGCTATCAGAAGTCAATTAGGCATTACTATTTACTGTGATTTAAGAAATTAATTATAATGGGAATCTAAAATATCCATAAACTCACATTAACATATCAAATCCTTGACTATGGGAGTCCAATTTAGACCACCTTAGTTGGTATGTTAATTAATGTTACCCAAAAGTAAATCTCAAAAAATTAAGCAGCACAACATCATCGAACAAGCTCCAGATTTAAATCCTTAGAAGAGATATGATCCTCAATATCGGATTTCGATCTCTATGAATGATGTTCGAATCACATTGGATTCCCTCTAGAATGTTATAGGATCACCTATAATTTTTCAAGACTGAGACATGGTTGAAATTTTGGAGTCTCGGGGGTTCGGATGTTTTTAAAAATAGATTGTCAGATAATTAATCACTTGTGCACAAATCCTTAGGCATGGGAACATGATTAGGTAAAATCGTGCACCAAATGTGCAGACCTCTCTATCATGGTTTGTATGGTTAGAATAGTTTAGTCGCATTGATTGTTAATCTATGCGCAAACATTGTAGACCACTTTGTATAGGTTATCAAGGTTTGAATGGTTTTTCAATACATGTGAAAACCATGCAGAACACAATATCCATTAATTTTTCGTAAGAAACACCCAAACACACCCAAAAAGACTACTCCAAAACTAACATACAAAAAAATAAAAAAATTACTCGAAACTACGCATGAGATGACTCCTAAAAAAGTTGATATCTTACATAGAGATTAAAGACTATGATTAAAGAGTAAAATAGAACCGTCCATGAATCATCATAAAAATATTACCACATAATATATTTATTTCTAAAACTGATATAGAACTAATCCTTTTGTCGTGAATACTCTAAATAACAATCTGGAGACCAATCGACATTGTAAAAAATATGATACGTAATTGTCAATCGAATACAAAGAAAATCAATTTCAATATTCTAAATCATCAATACAAAAAAATTTCTATGTAAAATGATTTTTTAAATTGAAATAATTCTATGTGAATCATTCTTACTACAGTAACATATCATTTAACTATGTGAAACTCCTTAATGAGAATTTTTCGATGTATAAATTGAGGCTACATGAAAAATTTATATATATGAATACCCAAATTGTTTATATTGGTAATTTATCTATGTGAAACATTATTTTAAATTGTAATATACTATACGCTATTTTATTATGTATCTAGAATAGCTACATAAATTTTATTCATTAATTTTAGTTTTTATATTCTACAATTATGTTACGTAAACTCTATTATTCAAAAAAACACAAACATAACAACTTATGTGAACCATTAGTCCATATCTAAAACACTCTAAAACATGACAAAACATCCTTCCGTGATATATAGATTAATAAAACTCTGATTAATAACTCCTGGATTTATGAGAGTGGAATGATGTTATGAATCTTGGATATGAAACAAATTATCTAGGGTCTAGCTAGACCGATTTATGAAACAAATGTATGAACACACATATTAGTCCCACAAAAACAAAAAAAAATGCAATCCTATGGATATTAAAACTTGAGAAAATATTATGTAATCCATACTAAATGAACACATGTAAATGATTTATTTATAACTAATAATATATGCACCCCATCCAAGCCCCATAATGCCACAATACACCAAAAAGGATATTTTAAAAGAGAAATATATGAGAATAAAGAAAAAACAACACAATGAATTACAAGATTTGGTATTAATATTACTGAAAATCTGGAAATTTTTCAATAGTTAATGTGAAGTGAGAGATGATTTATATACTGAATGATGGAAATGAAAATATGATCATCAACCATGTATTTATTAGTAAGGTCCAGAGCATCTATCTAGTAAATTATTATCCACTTACATATAATCTTTATGAAGTTCATTCCCATTGGATATGATCTTCTTCTCAATAATATGTAATAGTCATCCTTTTTTAATATATTATTCTATGAAAAATAGACATTAATTGTCTAAAATATTTATTTATATTCATCCCCAAGAATAAAAGAAGTAGTATTATCCAATAAACAAGTCATTGTATTTTATTTTATGAATATTATCTAATACATTATGAAATATAAGATCAAAATGTTTCACTATCATAAATAAAAATATTTTTCCGTAGACCTCAATTTCCAAAATCCTTTAATATTTATATGGAATAATTTTTGATGAATTATATTAATTGACAACTAATGTATGTTGATCTAAATTAAATACATTAAATAATCATTTTAATGAAATACAGTGAAAATATATGTGAATATATTATTAATAATTCAAAATTTATAAGTATTATTTTTATAAATAAATTTAATAAAATTTAATGAAAAAAATATTTATACATTAGATTGTTGTTTTTATTTCGAAAATGTGTTTTTCTATAATCAATTTAAATTAATATATATTTTATTGAATTAATGTAAATAAATCTTATATATGATATCCTCAATAAACGAAATTTACATTAATAAAATGATGATTATTATGAAATGAATAAATATAAATATCATTTCTCATTTAAAAATAAATATTCCTAAAAATGGGTTTGTACATATTTTTTGATGTAATATTATTATATCATTTTTCCATGATTGAAGTTTTTTATATAAATATTTTTTTAAAAAATTATCTATTTAATATTTTATTTTTATACATTTTTTGGAACTTTATAAAAAGATACTTTTGGATGAATAGTAAACATCTAGATTTTTTTAAGAACGATGGCTTTGATTTGGAAGTATTTTCTGAACTCTATATTGATTTTGAATGGGGTTGATATTTAATTATATTTTATTAGTTAAAAATATTTAAATTTATATCTTTTTAATTAATATTAATGTCGATATTTTTATAAAGATATGTTTAATAAAAACAATTTATTTTCTATATAAAGATATTTTTTCAGCTAATTTTGATGGATTATTTAAAATTAAATAAATGAAACATACAGATTATGAATCTAAATAAATTGATATCATATTGTGGTTCATAATAATTAATATTGTTTAATAATTTCAAAATAATTTTTAGTTATGTTGATTAGTACATTGAATAAATATTTATCACCACTATTTATTGGTAAATCTGGTTAACCAAAGATGGAATTAAGTGATATGGACATAATGTTACAAATTAATTCTTAATTTCTGATGTAATTTTGATTTTTATATCATTGGTATCAATATTTAGTTGTTTTTAGAACACTTTTTCATGGTAATGGATGAATTATATTTCAGTCCATTAAAAATTCAAGTTATGTCCCTCCCCCTCTTATAAAAAAACACATATAATATATTTAATTTTCAATAAATCGTGCCAAATATATCGAAAAAAACTATCTATTTGTCATTTGAAAATCTCATTCAATAAATTTATGGTGATATAATTATTGAATAACTATTCAGGTGGTCCTTAAGAAGTGATCAAAAGGAGTTCTATGGAAGACAAGTTCATAATCCTACCCAAACTCTTTAAATTTATATATTCTTCTACTTCCTAAAAACATTTCTAGTCTTTGTCAAAAATATTTTAAGAAACATTAATTTATTGAAATTTAATTATTATTATGTAACCACATTTTTTCACCATCTTTTCTAAAAAATTCTAAATGAATTTATCCCTAGTGCATATGTGTGGAAAACCAACTCCATGTAGAAATATGAATCATTTTCCATCACCAAAATTTATGGTTGGTCATTATGATGGATTTAATGTTTATATATTATATTTATTAAAAATTTATTATACTATAATTTTAAAATATTATATTCTTTTCGACCACCGCCACCACTTTAAAATTATAACATCATTCACGAGTATGTGTGATCTACAACCTATATAAAGAGATGTAAATATTTTTTCAACAAAACATTATATGAATTGTTAAAAATATTTATATAATAAATATATTCAATAATTATTAGATGATAAATATTCAATAAATCATGGAAATAGGAAAATATATAATAATTTAATCTAAAAAAAGAAACATTCTTTTATAAAAAAATGGTTATGACCTAAATATTAATATTTTAATAATGTATTATTAATAAATTGTTATTGAAATGTTATAAGTGGGTCTTAAGAGATATTATATTCTTGTAAATAAAACATTTATGTGATTATAATATATTTAAATTTATTATACTGAAGTTTAGATTATTGATGAAGAAAGTCAATCTTGAGTAAGGGTTCTTGATCTCAATATTGTTTCATTGAGACATGTTTTATCTTATAAAAATAATTATTTTTTAGGTGTATATATTTCCTATTTGACATGTTATATTATGAATAAAATTATTTAAATAATATTTAACATTTTATTTTAATTTATTCATTCATGGTTCATACAATTCAAAAGTTAAAAAGCTATAGAGGATTTATATTTCAATCTCGTTTTGATCTGGATTGTTTATGAATAAATTTAAATTTATGATAATTACCTTATCATGATATGATAAATCTAATTAATTTTTTTCTCATCCTGTTATTTTGGGATTTTAGATGATTTTTCTACAATTTTCATCTATTATGAACTCAATATTGTTCTGAAAATGTTTTACTAAAAATAATATGTTAATTATCATTTTTTGAAGAAAATAATATTTCTTCTATATGTATTTTCTGTAAAATTTGTTCAAAAATATTTTTTTTATTATTTAATTTATTTATAAAATTCGTCATTAAATTTTTTATGTAAGAAATTTTTTCAATAAGTATATTATTGGTGTTATTTGAACAAGGTACCTTTACTCAATGGTGTGAAAAAAATCATTGTTATATTGATTTTGACATGAAAAAATTTATTTTATTCATGCTCACTGAATGATTGGAAGTATACATAAAAATTTTGTATGTTTCTTTTAATTTGAATCTTTTTCCTTCATATTTTTGAAATATTTTTTATAAATAATTTATTTCTAAAGGGAAAGAGTATTTCCTACAAAAAATATTCCAACAATATTTAAAATAAATTTGTCATCTAAGTTAAAATCAATTTATGTTATTGTGGTTTCACTGGGGATATGATCCAATGATTCCATAAACTTATTTTCTTATTATTTTTCATGATGAAGATGTTTTTTGGATGATTATATGAAACTTGTTAGTTGACTATGGGAAGACTATGTTAATTAAAAATAATTCTAAAACATATTTTTCTTCATATGGGTTATAAAATGATTAAATGTTCAATGTTTCTCATGATCTTATTGGATATATATGAATTGAATATGATAATACAAGGATAGGTAATTTATTTCCATCCAATTCATAAGGAAAAAATTTAAAACACTTGAGATAACTATGTTTTGTGGGAGGATTATTTCATATTGAAAACATCGTTGTTGAATATGGTTTTCAACTCCATCAGTTTATTTATGGACCTATCATTTATATCTAGATAATTATTCCTAGATCTAGTTTTATTTATATATATAAAATTGAGGGTCTGGTTTCATATCCATTACATAAATAGTGATTTTATTACTATTTATAAATTATAATTATGTAAAAATATTATATTTTTTTATATTAATATGTTTATGTTACACACCCATATATCATGGTTGATTATATATAATTATAAAATTTTATGGTCATTGTGTATTGGTTTTTTTAAATATTATTGAAGTGATAAATTATTGATGAAATTAATTGGATTTCATATTATGTCTTTATTTAATGATTTAGTTCGCATACCATAATGATCATGTATTTTGATTAATTGATATCTCTTTTTTTATCCTTATTAAGAATATATTCTATCCATTTTATTTTACTCCTTATGTTATATTAAAAGGTTCTCAATAATTTATATATAAAAGGGATTAAATAAAAATAAATTTTTGTGAGATTTTGATGATAATTTATGAAATAATATGTTAGTATATATAGTTTCCTAAGACATCAAACTACTACTATTGTAAAGTTGATTGAAATGTTATGTATTGAATATTCATTAAATAAGTTTTAATATTTTAGGATGAGGATTTTAGGATTCTATTATTAGTACCAGTGAATGGTTTCATTATCATTAAAAAATATGATGTGGAATATTTTGGGAGAACCAATTTGATAATCCCATGTAAAGGACAACAACATGTTTTATGGTATAGAATGTAGCGTTTTATTCTAGTAAACACATATCTATCTGGATTATTGAATGTGAGAGTGTATATAAAAAATATAAACATAAGGTTAATAACAAAAAGGGGGAATATTTGGAATCATGTATATCATAACCATTGTACAATTTGTGGGAATAAGACATCACACCAGGCTAGATACTCGTTTCAGATATTCTTGGGTAAATTTATGTTTTTATAAGAATTAATTATAACGAATTTGAAAAGATGATGAGCCTAAATAAACTATATTTAACCTATGGTTTAAAAAATTTAAAATAATGTTTATTTATTTAGACCTCATATGGATGAATTCACATGATTAAATGGTTACTCACTATTATTATTATTTGTCAAACTATGATTTATGTTGTCAATGGCTGCAACATGAAGGCACCATGTCCATGATGAATGTGATGGATAATGTTAGATATATACATATGGAAAGAAAAAATAAAATGGGATATTTAATAAGAAACCTTTATATTAACCATTACTATTTGTCTCAATATATAATTAACAATATAAACCTAGGTTAATTTGTATACACACCTTATATGGGGAGTGGAAGTTTCATTGGAGTTGAGTTTCTTACAACCAAGGTGGAAAACACTTGCAGTTACCTACATGTAAAAATAGTTGGAACAGTAACAAATTAAAATTTAGAAATCAAACAAAAAATGTTTTTTTGTAGTATATAATGGAATAAAAAAATTAATTGATCAAGAAAATCAAGAGATTGAAGCTGTAAAATAAAGGACATCCTATGGTTCCATTTATAGTACAATGTAATATATATGGGGAATGTGATAATTATTTTATTCATTTCTCTAATACAAGGGAATAAAAGTAGACTAAGGAAGATGCAATGTGATATAACTAATTTAAATGGAATGATTGATGTGATTCAGTAGCAGGATTTAATAATTTTTTATGTGTTTTGTTAATGATATTCCGTTAATAATGATCATTAAATATCTATAGACTATTCAATTTTGGGTTTTCTACAATTATTTTCATGAATATGTGGAATAGTACCCAAAAAATAGAAAAGTGATTTTGTGGTAAGGAAGAATTGTAATGAAATCAACTAATTGAAAAATAAATAAAATATAATATATGCATGATGTTGATATAGTGAGGTTTATAAGGGATAACGGGTTTATTGATATTAATAATTGAATGTGGATAGTGTTGATAAGGTTGGGATTTATTATGAATCTATGGAAAATGTTTTATGAAATATTTCATTATGTTTAAAATATTCTATATTTTAATTTTTTATTTGAAGAATTATTATAGAGTTAATTTCTATTAGAATATTTGTTTTATTGGATATATATAGATTTGAGTTATTTTTTCACAGAATATATGATAAAGTTACTTAAATTTTAGGTATGTCACATTATGTGATACTAAATATTGTTTTGGGATTAAGGTAATGATGCATTTTTAAATTAAGTGACATTCCTTATATATGTTGTAGTTTTTAAATTTTCAGATACATTTTGGTGGATTTTTAAGGGTATGTAATTATGGAAGGATTTATTATTAAAATCTAGTATTATATTAATGGATTTGGAGATAAATATATTATTTCATTATATAAATATTTATCCATTCTGAAAATAATTTTATATCCATTTTCATTTTGGTAATTATTTATAGATATAAAAATATCAATTTAATATACTTAGGGATTTTATGATAAGTCAAAATAAAAATATAGTGTTTGATTCATTGATAATTCATATTAAATATTCCTTAATTGAAGTAATTGATAAAGAGGAAGTGGAAATTGATTGATGAAAATATTAATGGTGAACATTATCTTATGAAATGAAAAAACATTTCCTGAATATATTTTCTCAAAATCCTTATAATTATTTTAAAATTATCTTGTATGTTTTTTAAAAGGATAATAAAATTCAATTCATTAACCCTATATTGAATTAATGTAATAATCACCCCCCATTAATATATAGATTTCGTTCATCAAATTTCATACAATGAAATTATATATCAGCCATTATAAATATATTAAATTAAAATTATCATTAATATATTTATTTTAATTTAACAATAATGTTCTCATTATTCAAGGAACATGTTTATGAGTTATATTTTTTAACATAGATGCTTCCGACATCATCTGTTCATAGGGAGCCTTTTTATTCTTTTTTATGATATTAGTTTCAAAAAAACAATTTTAATGTATTAAAAACCATATTACCAAGATAAAATAATAAGATAACTATTTATTTTATGTGGTTAGAATGTACCATCCAAGAATATTAGAATATATGTTTCTATTTAATTTATAATGGAATTGTTCAAAAGCTTTCTTTCTATGTCACACTCACTCTAAATGAAATAAAAATATATTGTGAACTAGAAACTATACAAATGGGATTGAATAAGATCACCTAGGATTTTTAATACAACTATAAAAATATTTCTATATTATAAAAATAATTATTTATCTATAACACCAATTTTTTAAAATCAGTTAATAATTTAAAAACATATTCCCCAAAGTTTCTTTTTACACATTTTTAATTTTAAAATAAATAATATAAGTATGTTAATAATTTTTATGAAATATATTTATCTTCTAAATCATTAAATTTGTAATAATACATATATTATTTATGTAAGGGATAATAATTAATATAAAATATTTTAATGATAAAACGATATATTCTTAAGAAATTTTTTTATATTGATAATGTGTGTTTATATAAAGAAATTAAATTAATATAATTCTATTTATGATTTTAAATCAATATTCTAGATTATATATTCTATAAAATAAATAGAAATTCATATTATTATTTATTTTAAGAGAATAATTGAAATGAAGATATTTAATGCTACACACCAATGTTTAAATTAGAAATTATTTTTATCACAATTTCTATGAGGATATTACCATTATTTTTTTGAAACATTTATAAGAATTATTTGAGAGAAAAAAATTTGTTTTTCAATAAGAATATAAAAATTAACTTATTGATACTTTTTTTGGATTGTTCTTGAAAAAATGATTTATATTTGAATGGGGAAGAAGAATATTTTTAAACACTACTCCCTTTTTTTCTATAAATTTCAAAGCACTTTTCTGATGTTGATTTTTTTATTAGATTATTATTTTTAAAATTAAAATATAAAATAATTTTTTTCATTATTTTAATATACCTTAGTAGGGAGTTAATTTTAGACATAAAAATGCATTTTCATAGATAACAATTTCTCACAACTTTTTTGGTGTTCAATTTAAACATAATTCCAACCACTTATAGAAATTGAATATTTTATGATTTATAACAAAATATTAATCATAAAAATTATTATTATGTATTATGGTTAATTTATATTTAGTTTATATTGGAAAGAAAATACATGGAAAATTTTCCCCATGAAAAAAATGTAAAATAGGATAACCTACGTTAAAAATAATTTATATGGATAGTTTTTTTCTTCTTAATTATTATTAGATGAATTTATTTTGAACCATAGACACTTATTATATATAATAAAATATAAATTGAAAAAAACTCCATGAAAATGAAATAATAGTATTTTAATTATTTATAAAATTTAATGTGTGTCCTTTCCAAAAAATATTAAAGGGAACACCTCTTATATTTTCTTTACACCTCTTTCAACCATCAATATAAACCTAAACATAACCAATTATCTTTTCAACATCATTTTAGTATATTTATTGGTACTTTTTTCTTTTAAATATAATCTCAATGTTAATTAATAATGGATCTAAAAGAGGTCTAGCCAAAAAGAGGTAAATATCCTACGCAAAAGAATTAAATTTTTTTATTCAAAATAATTAATTATTTAATAGAATTATTAATAAAATAAAAATTTAAATATAATAAATATAAGAAAACGTTATTATGATTATCTAATGAACATTATTCTGTCTATTTTCAAACATACGTGAATCAAAAGTATCACCTGGGCATACATCTGAACTACCGTAACTACACAAGGATATAAATTATTTTTTATCACTAAAATTATTGTTTAGTTATTATATTGAACATAATATACATATATATGATACGAATGAAATAATAATTCTTCTGTAATTACAATATCTTATATACCTTCATACCACCCCCTCTGTTGGAAGATGTTATCATCATTTGTGTATAGGTGTGGAATACCAAATTCACAACGTGATGTGATTAATTTCTCATTTATTCATTACATGTATGTTAATATGGATTGATTTAATGAATATATATGATATTTATGATATAAAAATTATTTTTTATTGATGAATTAATACTTTTATATCTCTAGTTCCATCAATTGAATAGTGTAAATGTCATTCGCACTTATGTTTGGACTACCATCTCTACATAGTTATATAATTAATTTTTCATCAAAAATTTAATTAATTAAAATAAAATAAAATGTAGAGATTAAATATAATACTTGATAAATGATTAATATCCTATAAATGATGTATCCTTGATCACTTTACAATGATTCGAATATTTTAATTAAAACATTAATGTGAACCAAAATAATAAAAACTCATAAAAGACGTCTTTAATAAAGAATTAGTATTAATTGTTTGTCTAAATATACTAATTGAATAATCTGTAAAATTAAAATTATTTAAATTTTTATTTTATATATTAATATTAAATTTAACATTTTATGCTGGAGGTTATCTCACTTACCAAGCAAGATGGATTGAGATAAGGGTTCATGAAATAAATAATATTTTCATGAAACTTGTTTTATTTTTGACAAAAAATTATGTTAATGAGGATTATAGACCACCCCTTTTAAATTTTGTATAATTTATATCATTACATTCATAATATTTAATATTTTATTTGAGTTATTCTTTCATGGGTCGTATGATTCCAAATTTACCAATGTGATTTTATATTTTTATATTAAACTAATTTTAATCTATATTGATTATGATGAAATTTAAATTTATATTAAATTAAATTATCATAATCTAATATATACCATTGATTAGATATGTTATCCAATAATTTGTTTAATTTTTATGCTTTATTTCTGTTCTTATCACTTCATTACTCAAAATGGTTTATATTTTTATATGAAAATTGTACTTATCTCTTCACTTTTCTCCAGAAATAATTTTAATCCATACCCATGTTTTCTAATGATATTTAAGAATATTTTTTTAATATAAATACATTATTTTTTATCATTATTTTTTTCTAATGATTAATTATATTCAAAAAGGATTAGAAATAATCATCTTATCTATTTCTTAAAAGATAGTTTTTATTGAATCTGTGAAATGAAAATGTGTTTTTAAAATTAAGAAAAGAATATAACTTACCAATATCATGGACTGATAAAAGAATAGAATATTCCTTAAAAAGGAACCTTATTTCATTTAATATAATATGACTCATTAATAGTTTGTAAATATTTTATATTTAAATCTAATATTTCAAAATTAAAAAGTTTTTTCTGAATGAAATATTCCAATAAGATTTTAAAAATATATCTCTTTAAATATCAATGGATGTTGCTTATATTTCACTAGGGATATGAGCTAGTGATATAATACAACGTTCATGTCTAGATAGTTTTTTAGGAATAAGGTTTATGAAGGATTTAATAAAACTCATTTCTTATATATGTGTTAACTAGGTGAAGATAAAATCATTATAAAATAGGATTCCTTTCCATGTGTTATACGATGATAAAATAGTGAATCGACTTCACGATTTTGTACATTATATATTAATTTATTTGGATTATGTGACAAGTATGTCTACTATATCCCTCCAATGCATTGAATAAAAATGTAAATGTCAATAGAAAACTATGATATACATGAACTAAATATTTCATCACTAACTTAAGTGTTGAAATTGTTTTAATATAGTAAAGAATATTTATGTATCTAGTTTTCATGACAATAAAATTTTAAATGGTCATAGTTTCATGTTCATAAGTTATTATGAGTGGATATTTTAATGTCCACAATATAAAGAGTGAATATATTTCAATTTATACATATTAATAATATAAATATATTATGTTAATTTTGAATTTATATGTTTCTGTTATGAGATCATGGATCATTATTTATTATTTATGATTCCAAAATCTTATTAATGTTTCTTGTTATTATATTGATTTATTTTATAGATAATGATTACTTTTATTAAATTGATAGTGTATGATTTATTTATGTTATGATTATGTTCTCAAACCATTATACTTATGAAAGTTATTTGATTTTTATATCAATTCATTACCCTTTAGGGGAATCAAATATCAATTTTACTTATGTTTTCATTACCCAGGTTTTGACTGAGGGTTCTATGTGTAATATATCGGGAATAGTATTAATATATATACCTTTACAAAAATATTGAAGATCCTTTATTAAAAAATATATTAATGTATAAAGTTTCCAAATAAACTAAACCTTAATGGCTCTATCATGTATTGTAACTTAATATGTTGAATATATATATAAGAAGATGTACTTTTTATTTATCAAAGGTTTGAGGCTCTATATATCATTAAAAGGTAAAAATAAACCATTGAACAAACTCCTTCATTCAATACAAATTGTGACCTTAGGATTCCCCAATATTGCTTAATATTATATTTATTATTAGGTTAATGTTAATATTCCTTTTAATATTACTATTTATTAGGATGAGATATTTTTTCACTAATATATAGTAACTACTTTCTAGAATATAGTAATGATCTATTATACCCATTCATTATCATTATATACATTTTTACTTTTATTATACTATGTAAATTTATCCATTTTTTTATTTTGGACATCCAAAATCACATATTCATAATGTTCCAAGAAATATGTAAAAAATGGGTTCCACAAGAATCATGATTAACAATGGATCTATGGGTGTGACCTCAAATTCATCAATTATCACTTCTAGAAATTAGATTACTGTTGTTGAGGTTTTTAATCTATTATCTCTAGTGGTAAATAATTTTTTTCAAAAACATATTATCTAAATGAGTAATATTTGTAAATTAAAATTTCACAACTTATACATTTTAAGAATATTAAAAAATTAATAACATATAAATATTTGTATTTTTTCCACCATTATTTGACCTGATCAATCATTAAAAATTTGAAAGAGTATATAGGGTTTTATATTTTGTAGGAGGAATATAATATTGTTTGTTTAAAGGGTTATATTACATTCTAATAATCTATCATATTTTTGTTGTGAGGCTGCAAAAATTTTATCCTTTTATTGA
Organism: Viscum album; assembly: GCA_963277665.1. Lineage (NCBI taxonomy): Eukaryota > Viridiplantae > Streptophyta > Magnoliopsida > Santalales > Viscaceae > Viscum > Viscum album. Next base: position 1,731,246,201 of record OY728161.1, on the reverse strand, counting down.
AATCTAAAAGATATGTTTTGAATGAGAAATACCTTATATCACATATAGTGATTGGGCCATATCATTAGTGGTATTATGTATTATCATATAGAGATATATCACCACATAATGGGAAGATACATATTTATTATTCATCATCAAAAATATCATTATTGTAATTTTTAATATAAATACCTAATAATTTCATGTGTTTTGGCACATTGGATATGATTATTCAATGGTTCTATTTAATAAAAATTAGATATATATAGTTATCCATTTATTTTTACATTGGGTCAATTAGTAATATCATGAAATGTATAAATATAGAAAATATTTTTATGGGAATAATAATTATTTATTATGGATTATAATATCATTATTGTGAGTATGATATAGGGGTTATATACATTAAATTTTATGAACAAATTTTTCCTATAATTAATTTAATATCAGTTTTCTGTTAAAATACATTATAAATAATATGAATATTTTTTTATCCAATACCCTTATCTATGATTATAATTTTCTATAATTAATTTCATAATTATCACAATATTGATGGACTAATTACCAAACTAAAATATTGACACTCCTGATTTCCTCTATTGACTCCTATATTATTTACTTACAAGATAATCACGATGAATAATAATATATTTTATATTATGTATTATATGAACTCATATATAGGATTATTTAATATATTTTATAGTGATTATGGAAAAGTATTATGATTGGAAAGAACATTACTATATTTTCCAATGGTTTGAATGGTTTTGTTCCTCTTGTAATATGGTTGGAGATGTTGAATATAATTGGTCCAAATGTAGCTCATGTCACATATAATTATTCATTTTAATATCATATTCCAGTTCTTTTGAGATCTAGTGTAACACCCCATGCTTCCACAGTATGCTTCTCTTTGAATAATATAGTAGTGTGTGTTGTACGCAACTCCATGTTCTAACACACAACACAACTAATCAAACTAGCCGTTATAAATAGTAATTCCCACTTTTTGAAATTTTATAAATTTTATCTTTAAAAATGGACTTAATTTTTTGATTTGGAATATCGAAATTATCTTAGGGTGAATTTTTGGAATTTTTCTGAAAACATTCAATTCTTGATGAATAGTGAAAATCACTAAATTTTAATTAAAAACTACTTTTTTAATCGAAATAATTAATAGTAATAAATTAAGATTTTGAGCTTTTTAATGTATATTTATAATATATTTTTACCATTTAACACAATTTTGGTCATTGGACGTAATTTCATACTTAAATCGGACATAAACAAGTGTCAAACTTTTGATAGTTATTATTTCTTAAAAACACGCTTTTTGTTTTGACAGCGGGTATTAATTTGAAATTAATTTCTGACACTTCTATGTATTGAATTTAGAAAAATGGATTCCATATTTGGAATCAGGATTTTCAAATTCTGTAAATAGGTAACATTTATTTTTAGACATTTTGAATAATTATATCGGTAAATAATTTATTTACCATGGTTAAAGGTTAAATCCGGTAAATAAGGGTAAAAAATAATATAATAATAATAATAAATTAGCACAAAACGTGCCCTAACCCTATTGGTTGATACATGTCTGACCATGGGAATATTTGGGTCGATTTTGGGACCCCAGGGATCCACTTGTAAGTGATAATGACACTATATATTAATTATGTTAAAGTAAATACGAAAATGACATAAGCATATATCTTCTAGAAAATCAATTTTTATAGAGAGTTATATATGTTATATTTTTTACTATAAATATTAATTAGAAATATAAAACGATTTCCTACATAATGGTATTTTATTTATAATTTTTATATATTGAATAATTAAATTTATTTATGACATAATAATGATGCAGTATTTTCAATATTAATGAAAGAATCAAATAATTAGTATTATAATAGTTAAAATAAATATAATTTGAGAGATTCTGTAACACCCCGATATTTTATGAAAAAAATTCTTTATAATTTCATTGATTTCTTGTGTTGTATGCTACACCAATAGGAGCTTGCACTTCACGCATCCCTGACATGGCTGGCATTACACGCAATCACCACCTTCTAAGATAGCGTGTGTTGTACGCAATACCGAGTTCCACTAAAAAATAATATGTTATATAAAATAGCCATTATGAATAGTAATACCAACTTTTTGAAATTTTATAAATTTTATCTTTCGGAATGGACTTCATTTTCTGTATTCGGAATATCGAAATTAGCCTAGGGTGAATATTTGGTATTTTCCTAAAAACATTCAATTTTTGATGAATAGTGAAAACACTAGGTTACTATTTAAAAACCAAATTTTTATATAAATAATTATTTATTTTATTTAAATTTATTTTAGTTCAACATATTTACATAATACCTTAATAAGTTTCATGTAATTCATCGGAGTCATTTTATAATAATTTTAGACATATAAAAATTTTATTTAACTTTTCACCGTCTTTTACCCACCTCCTATGAGAGTTTGAAAATTTACATAAAACTTAATTATACCTTTTCTATGAGTGGAATTTTGAAAATCAGAAGACAAGGTTAATATTAAGTAGTTAAATTTTTTTAAATAAGATAAAAATATTTTTTGGTGATTAGTAAATTTTTACTTTTTTTTACCACAGTTAAAAGTAAATAGGGTAATTAACTGTAAAAATGATATTATTAATACCCTAAAAGATGTCTTAATTCTATTTGATAAGTTTAATTCGACCAAAAACAACCTGAGGATTAAAATATTACCCTTTAGGTCTACTTGGATTAGATTAGGAAATTTATAATATTTTATTTAAAAAATAGTTAAACTAATTAAAATCAATGATTAATAACTAAAACATATTTAATATAGGGTTATACATAAGATAAATTCTACTATAAATATTCATTATAAAGACAAAAATATTTCCTACATAATTTTAGTATATTTATAAATTTTAGACATTAAACAATTTAATTCATTTATGACACAATGGTGATGCAGTAATTACCTAAATAATGAAATATTAAAATAATTGATATTAAAAATACCCAAATAAATGTAATTTGAGACTTTTTATGATTTCCACTAATTTTATTGGTTAATTTGACATGTCATTATTGATTTAATTAACTTTTTTTGATGTAATCATGTTTTTTTTGATTTTCACAAAAATCAAGTACCAAATTGTGTCAAAATTGACATAAAATAGTTTTAAAAAAACTATTATATTATAAATTTTTATTGTATTCATAAAAATGTATGGTTTGGAAACATGACTTAGATAAGGATATATATATTTATAATGAACCACTTGGGGTACTTTTGTCTTGTTATAGTAATTTTATTAACCATATAGTGTAATAAAACAAAAATACACGGTAAAAGATAAATTAATTAACGTAGAGTTAATCTATATGATACATATATAATGGTATCCTAAACTTGTCTAAAAGCTGTTGGTTGATAGTATTTCGACCCATCCCTACCTTATTTTCGAAATAAATCAATTTGTAGCTCTTAAAACTGAATATGACTTTATTATAAAATAATATTTTAAGTTTTCCTAAGGTGCCCCTCTCCTCCCTTAAAAAAGGGCACCCATTCCCTCTTCTCTTCACACTCTTTTGAGCCCGGAAGCTCGTCCAAAACCTGCCAATTCCTCTTCTCAACCTCTCTAGTTACATCCTAGAGGTTTTGTTATTCTCAAAAGACCAACTCTAGTGCCCTAAGAAGATGTTTAAAAGAGGTGCGTTGAGGAAGAGGTAATCTCTTCTACCGACTCTTTCATGTTTCTTTCTTCTTCTACATCCCCTTCTTTAGTTGTTTCATTATAAAGTAATAACATCAATATTAATTATATACTGATATGTCATTATAAATATGAAACAACCCAATTTCATCTTCTATCAGTCCTACGGAAATGAAATCACCACGCGTGCAAACGTACGGAATACCGTCTCCACGCCGTGGGGTAATCTATTTTCCACCACCAGCATACATGGATGTGTATAATGGTGTAAATAAATAACTATATATTATTATTGTAAAGTGATATCTATTCTGAGATATTATACATACACTTCAATATAATTCCACTATTATGGGGATGATATCATCGCTCGTGCGTACGTACGGACTACCATCTCCACGAATGAAATGAGATTAATTTTCCATGATTAACCATTCAAGTATGATTATAAAGTTTATATAATAAATAATCATGAAATATATTAAATAAAAATGATACTGGATTTATGTACATATATTCTTCATTTAATTAATCCCATTTAATTCAATAAGGAAATGAAAACAGCGTTCTTGCGTATGTGCGGTCTACCGTCTCCATGAACGGTGTATTTCATTTCATTTATATATATATATATATATTATATATATAATGAATATACATATGATAAATAAATCATGATTTAAATTCTGAATGTATGTAAATCAAGATATAATTAATAATAATATCAAGAACAACAAGTCCAAACACGTACGATAAAGAAAACGATTTTACAAACAACGCTACATTAACATGGAATTTACAAAAGAACTGGTAATATAATGTCATAAGTGAACCATATATGATATCAGAACAATGAATATGATCCTGTAATAATTCAATTACATTATTTATATAATTATACCGTAGGATCGAATACATATGAAGCATATCATACCTAAGGTAAGGGACAAATATTTCAATCTCTTTCTTATCCAAGACTGTTATTCGTAAGTATTTACTAGGGTTATTTTTATCATCCATGCCCTTGTTTTCTAGAAATGTTTTCATGTATTTTTAAAGTCATTTTTACCCATTTATAAAATTTACCACATGTTATGAATGAAATAATACTTTGGTTTACCACACGAGGATGTTTTTGACTTTTCCGACAAAAGTACGAGCAGAACATGAATGGATTTTTATGGTTTTCATAACGACTTATTTTCATGAAGATTAATCTACACGATTTTATGACTATTTTAAAAGAAATAATTTTCTTTTAAAATTGAATTCAATATTGTGAAGAGAAAATTATTTTGAAGAAGAAAGGATATTTTCATCAAGAATTCATTTCAAGTGTTTTATCAAAACCATTTTCCATCTGAGATGAAATTTTTTCATATGTGTATGTTTCAAGTATAATGTCTCTATGATTTACATGTTTTAACATTTATTTTGATGAAATATCAATTTTTTTATATAGATTATGTGATTATGAGATGATTATTATGAAACCCATTTTATTCTTTTGGTTTTGATGAATGTTTTATGTTTATTTTGTGGCACAAGTAAGAATGATTTCATTTTGAGATGGGTGGGACCTATATCTCCCTCCAATTCATTAGGTAATGATTTATATCTCATGAGATAGACATGGCTGGAATGGTAAGTTAATCTGGTTCAGTGATACAGGACTGGAACGAGGAGTGAACTCGATTCAGAAAGGGACTGTGTCCGCTAAGATGGTCTTGGCAGAAATGCTTTGGCTATTATGGAAATCATAACATGTGCTTAATGCTTGCCACAATTACATGATTTATTCCCATGCTATTTTATATTTATTGATGATCTATTATGATATATTCCTTATAAACTTCCAAGATTCATGTCTTTTCTCATGATCTTGATGTTTAGATTTTATGTTCAAGTTTTTTCATTCCAATGTTTATGGATTGTTTTATGTTCTCTATGTTTACCCTTACTGGGAATTTGAGCTCACCCTTTTTATTTTTTATTTTCCCAAGGATTTAAACAGATGTTTTAGGTAAGGAAATAAAAGGGGAAGATATTTATGGGAGATGTTGAAGATATTTCACCAAGTTTAGAAGATTATATTTCGAGTTTCCAAAGACACTAAACTATTACAGTCCTTTGGTGGCAATTTTTGTTATGTATTAAGTATTCCGAAAATGTAATGTAATGTCCATGTACATCAAGCTTTGGGTCTCTACAGTTGGTATCATAGGAAATGTTTAGATATCCTTTTGAAACTAGGATGTGAAAACTTTATTGAGATCCCTAGAGATATGTCTATGGTATAACTAGGGATGTCTCTAAGGTTAAGTATAAGTATAGGCTATAGTCCTAGAATTATGGTAATGATATTAGAATTAATCCTAAGACGTTAGATAACGAATGTACTCCCCATTTATTATGTTGTTTTCCCTAGCATGATTTTTTCCTCTCACACAATTTTTTTTGGGTTTTAGACGATGGCTGGAACCCGAAGGAACATTGTTGATCAATGTAATGGAAGATGCAATGATTGTCCTCCTGAGAAAACCAACATTATGGGAGATGGAGTGAAATATCTTATAGATATACTTACACAAGCTATGAATCATTATGGAATTCCAAATGAGTAGAGAAGGGAACCATATTCTATTGAGTCCTTAATGAGGGAATATCCCCCTTCTTTTCGTGTGTCTTCTGATCCACTTGTTACTGAGCAATGGATCAGTACCATTGAAAAGATATTTTCTATAATTTTCTGTTCAGAAAATGAAAAAGTCATTCTGGATATTTACCATTTAGAAGGTGAAGTAGATCAATGGTGGACACTAATTAAGAATACGAGGCCCCGAGATGAAATTGAATCCATGGAATAGGATGAGTTTAAGAACTTATTTTTCGATAATTACTTCCCTCGTATTCTTCAAACAAAGATGGATAAGGATTTCCTTGAGCTTAAGAAAAATGATGATGAATCTGTTGGTATATATGATCTGATTTTTACAAGGCTTTCAAGGTATGCATCTGGCTTTATCATCCATCCTGAAAGTAAAGTTGATCAATTCTTCAGTGGTTAAAACCAAGTCTTCAAAGGGCATTTTCTATAAGAGACTTCTGTAGGTATAAAGAAATTGTGTGTTGTGTTATCAAGGTAGAAATGGAAGTTGGTTTTACATATCCATCTCATGGTTTTGACAAGAAATGAAAGATAGAGTTCAAGGAGAAATCTAAAAATAATGGTGAAAAGAATATGAATGTTTCTTTATGCTCAAAGTGTGGAAAGAAGCATGGTGGAGATTGTCTTAAAGGGAATAGAAAATGATTCAAGTGTGGAAAATAAGGTCCTTGAGCAGCTGAGTGTCGAAGAAATGGAAAAAGGGTTTCTAATGATGAGAATAAAGAAAATACTGCAGAGAACCAACCACCCACACTTCAATGCTTCAAGTGAAAGGAAATGGGCCATTATGCTAATCAATTCCCTAATACAAGGGTTAATGATGATCAACGTGAGCAACCTCTTAAAGAAAAGGACAAAGGGGAGTCACAGGTCATCACTATTAGTAATGTTGAGTATGACAATGATGTGGTGGAATGAACATGTGTATATGTAAAGGGATTCCAAAATAATTTTGTGGAATATCATTTATAGTATTGTGGAACATTAGAATATCTATGTAATGGTTTATTGTAGTTTTTGATAATTATATGTTACCTGTAACCATGAAAAGTGATTCAAATATTTTGTAAAGTATATGATATGCGAATAAAGTAGGGATAAATAGGTAATGAAATATTTGATAGTATTAATGAGCCAATGATTAATATAAGAAAAAAGTTATAGCATGGTTTGAGCATATAAAATTTTTGGGATTTTGGTATATGGAAAGAGTTACCTAGTGACGACATTCTTGTTTTCACTATGGTTCATGAGAATACATGATTAAGGTATTCACATGTTTTTAAAGTGACCAACAAGATATATTGTATGATATATGGGGGATAATTGATGGTATTCACATGTTCGGTAAATGAAATTTCTAATAATTGTTTTCTTTATACTATGATCTTGGATAGAAGTATTTTGGATAATCCTAAAGATTGGAATGAATTAAGTTAGACATAAGATAGTATTTTTTCTATTTTATTATAGTAATGTTATTATAATGTAGTTTTAGAAAAAGGGACAACCTGCCGGACGAGAGATAACCCGTTGCGTCAGACAAGTTTGTGGGAATCGAACCCACAACTAAAGTACGACAGGCCTTTATCGCCTAGCACTGGCCTACAGGAAGTCCCTGGTTAGTAGATATTAGTTTTATAATCTTAAACAGTATGACAGATGAAGTATAAGTCCATTTTTTGAATCATATACGAATAACCACACCATAAATAAACTTATATATATTTGATAACTTTTGCTAAACTTTTGTTTCCGACATATGAAATGACCCATCATTCTATCACATGATCTGCTAACACCTCAAAAATGAAAAAATCAACTTTATTTCATGAATTGATGAAGTGGAAATTGGTCAAGGCACGAACAATGGTGAGATTATACCGAAATAGAGTAATTATTTTTTTAATTCAAAATTATTCATCTTTAGCGAAATGATCTTGAAAACCAAAAATTTTGTCTTAGTGCTCTTATATCTGATGAATCAGATGGTATCTTAGATCATCACATATTTATAGCTTTGTGATTGTTGGCTTTTTCATATCCATGTTCTCTACCGCTCTCCATCAGAACATGAGGGTTACATTTCTCTTCCATATCCATATTTTCACCTATGTTCTCTTTTGTGGAAACCCAATGATTAGTTAATTTGGGTAACCATTACGTTTCATACTTTAGTTTCAAAAAATAAGTTTTAGTATTACTTTTTACGATGTGGGTTTCTATTAAAACTTTCGAGTAGTAAACCATTTATAACCCTGACGAATTTTGAGGGAGAAATTCATTTTAAAGGGGGTAGAATATAACTCCTCGAGATTTTATGATAAATATTATTTTTTATTTCATTTATGTCTTGTGTTTTATGATACACCAAAAGGATCTTTCACTACACACTTCCCTGACTTGGCTGGCATTACACGCATTCGCGACCTTCAACGATATCGTGTGTTGTACGTAATACCGAGTTTACTAAACAATGATATGTTATATAAACTAGCTGTTATGAATATTAATACCCACATTTTGGAATTTTATAAATTTTAACATTTTTAATAGACTTCATTTTTGGATTCGGAATATCGAAATTATCCTAGGGTGAATTTTTGGTATTTTTTAGAAACAGTAAATTTTTTATGAATAGTGAAAACACTGGGTTACTATTTGAAAACCGAATTTTTTTAAAATTAATTAATTATTTTATTTAAATTTATTTTAGGTAAAAATTGATACATAATACCTATATATGTTCAATGTAATTCATTAGAGTCATTTTATAATAATTTTAGACATATACAAATTTTATTGAACTTTTCACCCTATTTTACCCACCTCCTAGGAGAGTTTGAAAATTAACATAAAACATAATTTTACCGCTACTGTGAGTGAAATTTAAAAAATCCGAGAGACACAGTTAATATCAAGGAGTTAAATGTGGTTCAATATGATAAAAATAATTTTTGGTGAATAGTAACTGTTTACTTTTTTTACCACGGTTAAAATTAAATTGGGTTATTAAGGGTAAAAATGAAATTATTATTACCCTAACACATGTATTAATTCTATTGGATAAGTTTAATTCGACAAAAAAAATAGGAATAAAATATTACCATTTAGGTCCACATGGATTAGATTAGGACATTTATTATTATTTTATTTAAAAAAGAGTAAAAATAGTTAAAATCAATGTTTAAAAACTAAACAAATTTTAATATAGGGTTATACATAAGCTAAATTAGACTATAAATATTCATTAGAAATCTAAAAGGATTTCCTAAATAATGGTATATTATTCATAAATTTTAGTAATTACATAATTAAATTTAATTATGACACAATGGTGATGTAGTAATTGCCTAAATAATAAAATAATAAAATAATTGATATTATAAATTCCCAAATAAATGTAATTTGAGTCTTTTTGTGAATTAAACTAATTTTCTATGTCAATATTACATGTTATTATTTATTTAATTAACTTATTTCTAACTAATAATGATTTTTTTATTTTCACAAAAATCATGTACCAAATAGTGTCAAAATTGACATAAAATAGTTTTTAAAACAAATATTATAGTATTAATTACTATTTTATTACGAAAAATCAATGGTTTTCGAAAATAACTTAGATAAAGATACATATATTAATAATGAACCACTTAGGTTTCATTTGGCTCATTATAGTATGTTTATTAACCATATAGTGTAAGAAAAAAAGACACGGTAAAAGTTAAATTATTTAACATAGATTTGAATCTAAATGATATGGATAAAATAGTGACCTAAACTTTTCAAAAACATATTGGTTGATAGGATTTAGACCCATCCCCACATTAGCTTCAAAAGAAATCAATTTGGAGCTATTCAAAACTGAGTAAGAGATTATTATAAAATAATTGTTTTTGTTTTCCTAAGGTGCCCCTCTGATCCCTTATAAAAAGGGCACCCCTTCCCTCTTCTCTTCACACAATTTTGAGCCCTAAAGCTCGGAAAAACCTTTCCAATTCCTCTTCTCAACCTCTCTAGTTACATCATAGAGGTTCTGGTATTCTCAAAAGACCAACTCTAGTTCCCTAAAAAGATGTTTAAAGGAGGTGCGTCGAGGAAGAGGAAATCTCTCCTACCGACTCATTCATGTTTCTTTCTACTTCTACTTCTTCTTCTCTAGTTGTTTCATTATAAAGTAATAAAATCAGAATTAATTATATACTGATATGTTATTATAAATATGAAAAAACCTAATTTCACTTTCTATCCATCCTACGGAAATGAAATCACCGCACATGTGTACGTACATAATACCGTCTCAACACCGTGGTTTAATCTGTTTTCCACCACCACCTTACATGGATGGGTATAATGGTGTAAATAAATAACTATATATGATTGTTGTAAAGTTATATTGTTTCTTAGATATTATACATACACTTCAATACAATTCTACGATTATGGTAATGATATCATCACTCGTGTGTATGTAGGGACTACCGTCTCCACGAATCCAATGAGATTCATTTTCCATGATTAACCATTCAAGTATGATTATAACATTTATATTATAAATAATCATGAAATATATTAGATAATAATGATACTGTATTTTTTTACATATATGTTTCATTTACTTAATTCCATTTAATTCAAAATGAAAATGAAGACAGCGTTCATGCGTACGTACGGTCTACCATCTCCATTAACGGTTTATTTCATTTCATTTATATATGTAATATATATATATATATACTGAATAAATATATGATATATAAATCATTATTTAAATTCTAAAATTATATACATCAAGATATAATTAATAATAATAACAAGAACAACAATTTCAAACACCTACGATAAATAAAACGATTTTACCCAAAACGCTACTTTAACATTTAATTTACAAAAGAATAGGTAATATAAAGTCATAAGTGAACCATATATGATATCATTACCATGAATATGATTATGAAATAAGTCAATGACATTATTTAAATCACTATAAAGGAGGTTTGGATACGTACAATGTATATCGGACCTAAGGTAAGGGACAACTATTCCAATCTCGTTTTATCTGAGATTGTAATTCGTAAGTATTTATTGGGGTTATTGTTATCATACATGCGCATGTTTTCTAAATAAAAATAATGTATTTTTAAAGTCCTTTTTACCCATTTTTTAAATTTACCACATCTTATGAATGTAATATTACTTTTTTTTCCACACGAGAAACTTTTTTACTTTTCGACAAAATTACGAGGAGAACATGAATGGATTTTTATAGTTTTCATAACGCATTATTTTCATGAAGCTTACCCTAAATGATTTTATGACTATTTTCAACAAAAGACTTTTCTTTTAAAATTGAATTTCATTTTGTGAAAATAAAATTATTTTGGAGAAGAATGAATATTTTCCTCAAGAATTCATTTCATGTGTTTTATCAAAACCATTTTCCATCTAAGATGAAATTATTTCATATGTGTATGTTTCAAGTATAATATATCTATTATTTACATGTTTTCACTTTTCTTATGATTAAATATCGATTTGTTTTATATGGATTATGTGATGATGGGATGAATTTTATGAAACCCATTTTATTCTTTGGCTTATGATGAATGTTTTATGTTTATTTAGTGGCACAAGTATGAAGGATTTTATTATGAGATTGGTAGGACCTATATCTCCTTCCAATACATTGTGTAAAGATCTATATCTCATGAGATAGACATCGATGGAATGATAAGTTTATCCGATTTAGTGATACAAGACTAGAACGAGGAGTGAAATCGATTCAAAAAGGGACTTTATCTACTAAGATAGTCTTGGCAGAAATGCTTTAGCTACTGTGGAAATAATAACATGTTCTTAATGCTTGTCACAATTACATGCTTTATTCCCATGGTATTTTATCATGATTGATGATCCATTATGATAAATTCCTTCAATACATACAATATTCAAGTATTTGCTCAAGATTTTGATGTTTAGATTTTATGTTCATGTTTTTTCATTCAAATGTTTATGGATTGTTTTATGTTATCTATGTTTACCCTTACTGGGCATTTGAGCTCACCCTTTTTGTGTTTTCTATTCCCCTGGATTTAAAGAAATGTTTCAGGTAATAAAATAAAATGGGAAGATCTTTATGGGAGATGTTGATGGTCTTTCACCAAGTTTATAAGATTATATTCCGATTTTCCAAAGGCACTAAACTATTACGGTCCTTTGGTGTCAGTTTTTATTATGTATTACGTATTCCACAAAAGTAATGTAATGTCCATGTACGTCATGCTTTGGGACTCGACAGATTTTATGCCATACATGAATTATATTGGTTAATATTAAATTTTAGGATTTCTTAAATGGATTATATTTGAATTAATAATGTTGTTAAGACTTTAAGAGAAATCAATTATTGAATAGGGTGAAAATTGACATAAATGATAATTTTTTAAAAAAATTATATTATTAATTGATATTATATTCCTAAAAATCTATTATTCGGAAAAAGGACTTATAAAATGATAGGTGTATCATTAATGGACCACTTGGCGGTTGTTTGGTTTTATATAGTATGTTTATTATCTATATAATATAAAAATACAAATTGACATGGTAAATTTCAATCTATTTAAATAAGAGTTGAAACTAAAAGATATGGTTAATATAATGACCAAAACCTATCTAAAATATATTTTCTGAAAGTATTTATACCCATACCCACCATAGACTTTGAATAATCTACTTTGGGGCCATTAGAAACAGAATATGAATTTATTATAAAATAATAATTTAGGTTTTTCCAAAAGAGCCCCTCCTCATCCTTATAAAAGGACACCACTTCTAACAAATTCTCGATAACATCAAAGCATTTTGGTTCATCCAAACCCTTCCCAATTATTCTATCATATTCCATCACATCAAAATAAGGCCTTAGTTTTATCATAAATCCAACCTAAAGAGCCATTTTGATCAAATCAAAAGTGAGATCCCGAAAAAGAGGTAATGTTTTCACCACCATCTTTCATGTTCATTTCTTCATTAACTTCTTCATTCTTTGTTATTTCAATTCTAAAATAATAACTCCAGTATCTTATATATAATGTGATGTTATTATAAATATTGTACAACCATATTCATTATTCTATCCATCCATTGAATGACATGTCACCATACATGCGTACATACGGCCTACCGTCTCCACGTCGCAGTGTAATTGTTATTCAATACATTATTATTTGGATGGTTATAATAATGATGTGTAATTCATGAAAATAAAAAATGTAACATTATAAATATTTTTTATATATGATATACCATCCAATTATTTATTATTTCCATATCAAAAAAATATATTATCGCTCGTGCATGCATGCGGTCTACCGCCTCCACGACTGCGATGAGATTCATTCCCCATTGTATCCATTCAAGTATATTTATCATTTTAAGATTAAAAATAATGTTTAAGGACTTGATATAATTAGGTATATTAATAAGATACAACCTACCCATAACAAACATGACTTATGTAACAAAACATTTAAAAAAATGAGTATGTTAACACCCGAAATGACGATAATACCAAGATATTATTAACAATGAAATGTTAAAAGATAATATATGATATTAATTTATTTGATACTTGTATATTTCAATTACAATTATTTCATTGTTATACAGGAGGATAATTTAACCTCTACCATGGAAAAAGTACAAAGTAAGGGCTTTTTTATCTCACTTTTAATTCCGTGATATTTTAATTGTTCACCACTTATTTATTGCATGTGGTGTGTGTATTTCCCATGATTATATTCATTTTGTAATATAATTTAATTTATGGATATTTACATCATAATTGTATGATCTTTATTTCATGGGTGTATGTTTCGTAAGTAACCAAATCAATAAAGGATTTTGAAATTTCAATTTCCACTCATCCGGTTTTATGCATACTTCATTGATTATTTTACTCCAAGATCATGTGTGGAATCACAATTAATTTCTTTATGTCATAATTTACACTCTAATTTCTGAGGATATACTTTTTATACGCATAATCACTCTATTGATAAACTCTCATGCCATCGATATGAACATGATAAGAGTAATTTTAACTCAATCTTTATTTGTTGAGTTAAATATCCAATTCATTGGTGTTGTTTTTAAAAGAATATGTGTCAATGTTCTCTGGTTGTTTTACACTGAATATCCAATCATATAGAGTTTATTTATATTTTTCACACATAATTATGTCGTTGATTTATCCTTAACCTAAGGATACAGTATTTATAAGAGATTTCATCTCAATTTACAGTCCATTGAGAATTATTTGTTGTTAGACACTAATTCACTTTTATATGGTGTATATAATGTACTTTTACATAGTATATGATGAATACCTATATTCTCAAGATATTAAAATGTTTTTATTACCTAAATTATTTTTATTCATGTGTCTCTCTTTTGGTTAGGAACTATAAATAAAATATCATTTTGAAATGTTTTAATGATTTATAATTCAAAATCTTCCTCATTAATGTCCATGTTTTAAAAATGATTTCTGGGATTTATTTATATGGACATTAATGTTTTCAAATCAAAATTCATTTTAAAAGTTTCAAAGTGGTATGGGACACATTTATTCAAAAATATATTTTAAATGACTTCTTGACAAATAGTGTGACTTTTAAATGTTTTCAAGAAAAAGGGGGATATCTCTCTTAATATTTTAATGATTATTTTAATCTATATCGATATCCATCATTATTCTCAAATAAGGTTAATCTGTTATAATACAACCTTCCATATTGTATTGAATGAGTTATGTTTGACTGTGTATGTGCTATTTTTATACCATTCATGGTTTATGGAGAAATTATTTATATTTCATATTATAGTTTTATTACAAATGTTTTTGTTATGTTTAAACTGGTTCATATGAGGA
Organism: Viscum album; assembly: GCA_963277665.1. NCBI lineage: Eukaryota > Viridiplantae > Streptophyta > Magnoliopsida > Santalales > Viscaceae > Viscum > Viscum album. Next base: position 1,731,230,856 of record OY728161.1, on the reverse strand, counting down.
ATGAATTGGACTTAGTAAGTTACAGGTGGAGCCCTCTATAGCTCATCGATGCATCGGTAGGTCTCATGAGACAAACTAGTGTCTTGGCATGAGGCCTTGAAAAAATATTATTTGTAGTCCTGACATGAGGACTTGGCTACGTTGTTATGATAGTCTGGAATTATGCATTCCATCATTATAAAAGTGGTTATTGATATTACATTTGATTATTCGACTAGTAGAATATCCATGTGAATATTTAAATGGCATTATTTCACTTTATTTTTTCCATTTTATGTTGAAGTTCTATTTTAAAAGGCTTTTGTTTTAGTTATACATTGCCTTAAATGTTTATACTTATTTATGAATGTTTCTGCTATATTTGTATCCTTACTGAGAATTTGCGCTCCCCCCTTTCTATGTTTTATTTTTCACAGGATGTGAAGAAGTATTTTATGAATGACCTACAGGGATAATATAAGGGGATATGAGTGTGGAGATAAGATGTTTTTATAGTTTCCACTTTATGATGTAATGTAAACTTTATGAATGTATCTAGTTATTCCAAGGATAAAAAACTAATCGGTCATTCGAAACATGATCTTTTTTTATCATGTCAATGTTATTTAATAATGCACTAACTCTGGGTGACTGGGTTAAGGGCGTTACATCTAGTTTTCTCTCCCTTGTTTTGGGCATGATGATAGTTTAATTTTGAAGTATTTCATTGCCTATTTTTAACCTTATGGTTGATCTACAATTTTTTCAATAGAGAATAGCGAAAATTTTAATTTTTATTCATCGTAGTAGCATATGTATAGTTCATGTACATTTTGGTAAACCATGGGTCCCTAACCAGGTAATCATGTGGTAGGTGTTGGAATTTAGAAGAATCTACTGCATGGTTTTCACCTGGTAAGTGAAACTGTGTGGCCTAATAGTGAAGTCATCCCCACCATAGGCATTATGTATTTCATGGTATGCTAATCTAAGTGGTAAATCTGTATGTGCATCCCAAACCAAAAAATTATGATATCACCATATCCCCCCTAGGGATGTCAGACCTAATTTTTCTCATTTCCCCTCCCTTTAGTTCATTAGAACATATGGGGCCTCCCTCCTTGTTCTCAAATCCCCCACATATATTATGTTCTAGTTATAGATATTCTTCAAGATTTGGTGATATATCACACAATGTATTGCTCACATCACATTCCCTCTTTCTATTTATTTATTTTTCTCTTGATGTTTTTTCTCCTATGGTCATGTTGACATAGGGTTTAGTTCCCCCTAGATTTATAATGGGGGTTTCATTTTTCTAATGTTCCACATGGATCTTATTTCCCTCTTGAACCATTATGTTGTGGATGTGGCTTCACATTCTCATTGTGCCATCTGTTTGAGGTGGGTTTCCCTTACACGTGACTTTATAACTGAAGAATCATTGATTTCATTACTTTTACAAATCACTTATATTGAAAATATTTATATGTTATGTTTAAAATATATTTTTGGTGTGAAATGTATTTTGTTTCTTTGTGATTAGATAAATAAAAAAGTTTTGGGGAAATACTCTACACTATGGGTTCTATTAAATACATGATTGGATTTCTCAGGTGATGTGTGGATTTAAAAGCTTGTATTGTAATTTTAAATATGTTTGTGTCATCTGAAATAATGATATTTGTTCTCTAAATTCGTTCTCAATGTGGTTTTGGTATTAATTAAAACATTTATTTGCCTTTTTTAATGGGTTTGGACTCCAATTATGACAAATGAACTATTTGGTATTTTACAAGAACCATTTTTGATTCAATGTGTGATGTGAATATTAAAAATATTTTTTTAAAATGTTTATGAATTTTTATTTTTTGTGATTAGAATTCATCTAAGCGATGATTTGGTTATTTAAAAAATATGGTTCTGTGTGGAATGCGATAAAGATTATTTGGAATCATTATGAATATACTTATAGTGTTTGTCATGAAAATCATCCCTAGAAAATAATATTTCATAGTTTATAAAAATATTAGATAGGTGGGATTCCATCATTGTGGAATCATTATGACCCATTTACAATGTACAAAATGAGATATTTTTAATGTCAGCTCCATTGTGAAAAATGAATTTATTGGAAAGAAATTGAACCATGGATTAGCTTTGTGTGATTCCTATTGTTTGATTATATATATGATTATGATTGGAGTATTTACTGGGATTGGTTGTCTCACACCTCTTTTAAACACTTGACATGGTGGAACTAGAAATGTGATGTAATATTTTGAGAATGATTATTACACCATCTATATTACACACTAACTACATGACCATTGTAGATTCATACATTGGGTTTATTTAAATGGGATTTGTCAGTAATCATTTCTTTGGTTAGGGTGGTAAAGTGTATTTTGGGAGATTTTGATTTCATCATGTGAGTAATTCTTCGAGAGATGATTTTTATGTTTTATTATGTTTTGTACTATTCAATATCTCATATGATGAAAAATTCCTTTCAACACATTGTTTTTTACATTTGAATGTTTATTTTTATTTCCCTTATTTAATTATGGTAATACTCACATCATGAGTAGTGTGGATTTATTATTATAAAGTTAAATTGTTTTTAAATTTCTTTATAAAAATGATTTGTAATGTTTCAACATTCTTTCAATATTTTACTGGAATTTTACCATTTTCACCTTTAAAATTTATTTGGTTTCACCATGTAAAAGGGTGTGATTTTAAATAGTAAGAAGGGAAATAGATTGTATGTTATTTTAAAGTATACTACTATTGGTGATTCATAAATTTATATATTGTTTTTCAAAAATAAAACAATTATTTCATTTATTTTAAGGGTAGTTCATTTGGAATAGTTTTTTAAGCACACCTACTTATTTTCATTACGGAGGCCAATGGTTTCATCTTATTTTTAGCATTTGGTGCAGGTCTCAGCATAGATAGGGTTGTAATTGGAGACATCATATCTTAGTATCATATAGTGACCTTATATCACATGGATTAGTTGGTTTGTCAGGTTTCAATTTGGGTTTTATTGAATTTTTTGGATTTATATTCCAGTTCATGTATTATGGATGTTTAACCGAATGTTTATTTATATATTTTTTATGTTCGTATTTTTATTCTTATTTTCCAGTTTCTTAGTTTTTTGTTAAATCCTTCCCATTTTTTACACTACAAATTCCCAAAACTAACTTTTATCTCATTGGTATTAGGAGAAAAATTTTCATCCATGTTGCGTGTTAGTTACGGTGACAATATCAGGGTCGACTCTGGAAGGTTTGTGAAAAAATGGCATCAGATTCAGTTGGTTCATTATGGATCCATTTTATCTTACCTCACTTTTCAAACATATAAATTTCATAACATGTTAATACTAAATAATAATTATAAAAAAATGACCAATAACCATAATCGGTCTTGTTCATTTTGAAACATGAATACATAAACAATACTACATAAATGTGCTAAATCATCTCCCAATATGTTCGCCATTACTAGATACTTTCTTAGAAACCTCAAAAATATACATATAATCATTTCCACGGGGGAGGAACACATAAAATGGTGTTATATCATATGAAAAGTAATGGTAAACAAGGGAAACATGTAAGAATAACTATGAAAAAATTGTCATGACAACATGGTCTTGAAAAAATAATATCATAACACGATGAAAATATCTGAACATAAATCAGGGAATAAATATTTTCCCATATAAACACATGAATCATAAATAAATATATTGAATATTCCACGAAAGCATAACATGTGTATAATAAATGGAATTGTGGAAGAAAAAAATTATATAATATAATTCTCATAGTATCCAATTCATTGCTATCAATACCATTATGTTATTATGGGTTCACTCCACATACCATCATGGTAGTCATGGTTCACTCCTATGGTCATGTTATTTGCATGAGTTCTCTCCTCCTACCATATTGGTACCCATGAATCTCTTTTACTATTATCTAACTAGTCAAGTTACATTTCCTAGACCAATATAGTTTTTCTCATTAGATTTAAATCGTTGAACAATAAATTGGAATGATATATTGGTCAAACCATTCTCATTGTAAAATCATTCATACATGTTATATAAGATCATAAATATTCATATCATAACCCATGAAATGAAATGGGTATTATAATCATGTAATCAAATCATAACCTATGGAAAGCGACCAGATTCACAATCATTTCGTCATAAACATTACCCATAAAAAAATTGGTTTCAAAAGCATACAAACTGTGAAATAGAAATGAAGTTTATAAACATAATTACATCAATACATAAACCATTTATGGAAATAATATGAATGAAATAATTGAATAATTTAATCATAATGGCATGTTTAACACAAATAGAAGTTATATTAGATGAGAAATAATTATATAAAGTCATTAAAAACATTTCCTCAGGATAATATCCTCTCTTAATTAGAAAATTATTTGTATAAAGTTAATCAATTTGAAATCAAATTCATGGGAAATGGATTTGAAATCATATAATGGAATATTTTAAAACATTAAAATAATTTTAAAAATAAGTATTCCTTGATAATATTCTTCATGTATATTTGGAAATCATTTTAAAAAACATGAGTTTTTGAATATAATAAAATTCTATCCAAAGGGAGAGAGACTGTCATATTTTACTTAATGAAATTAAATTAAGTAACAAATGGTAGAAAATTGGAACCAACATAGTATTATATCATGAATTAACCTATGGGATGGAAACTCTTGAGTATTATTGAGATATTTATTAGAAGACTACCTTGATGGAAGAAAAAATGTAAACAATGTAGAAATATGATCAGATTGTCTCAATAAACTCTTAGAACATGGTAACCAGGGAAAATACTCTCTATATATGAAATTGAAATTAAATGAATCTTTAAATACCATGAAATGAATTTTATTAATGATATAACATGTATAATAGAAGTATATACACCTCAAAAATTATTTTATGTATGAAATAAAACTTGAGACTCAAAAAAAATTGAGACAAATCTTTTTTATAGATTTGGAAACTTTTGAAACATAAACCATGAATGAAAGTTCATAAAATGGATATTTTTATACCCAAATATTTATTAATAAGAAACAGAGAGTACAATCATATTTATTACACACCCCACACTAAAAGAAATAGTGGCTAACATAGCAAGTATATCATTGGAATACAATGTGAGATGAAATCCCCATTACTTATGTCTTGATTTCTTTATTACTCATAACAGATTTTTGATAAATTAATATAAGTCTATTTTACATAATTTATAGAATCATATTCATATAAAAAATACAATATATGGTTTTATTATGACCTTATATTATCTTCTTATCAATCATCCTATGTTAAGGTTTCACTTTGGGTAATATTCTCTTTTTTCTACACATGTGTCATAATTTGTTATATCATTGGTCCTTATAATTATATCTCAATTAATGAAGTTATATAATTATATAAATTCCAAAAAAATACATAATAAATTTATTATAATATTCTAAATCTTAAATAAGTAAAAAAATGGAATGCACCATTTATGAAGACAGTAAGTCGCACATAGACATGAAGGTCAATTCTATTTTAATTGGAATATTGAAAGAAAGAAGAAAAATGAAATAAAATTTATATTTTTATAACGTGAAAAAATTATCAATAAAATTATACATATATCATATAAATTTAATAAACCCATCCTTAATACATTTAATATTGTGTGTGAGAGAATCACATTGCTTTGATGGGGTAATTGTCCACACTTCCTCAAATGAAATTATCATAAATACAGCTATTTAAAAGTAAAATGAAATGTATTGTAAAAAGAATAAATAACATAAATTGAAAAACAAATATAATTTATTTCATATAAAAGTAAATCTTCTATCATATTATACACCATGAGAGTCATTAATGGATAAATGAACAATCGTTGTTCAATAAGATGGTAGTTCCCCGTACACATAAATAGTATGTTCAATATCTATAAGAAGGATTTGTGTGTATGTGTGGGTTAAAAAATAGTATATAGACATATTAAAATACTTATGATATTTGTATTGTCCTAAACTTTGGAATTTAGAGATTTTATTGGGTGTAGAAGGAATAAAATGGAATGTTCCTAAGAGAATACTTTTCCTCTTAACAGTGTAACTCCTTTTGGTTTCTTCCATAATCCTTAATTGAGATGAATTATTCCCAAGGGAAGGCTTATATAAGAAATAAATGGATGTTAGGATCTTATTTGAGTAGATTTTGGTTGAACCAAGGATATTTATTGGTTTGAGGATGTGGGTTGTAGTGGTGGCCTTTTATATGGAAGGGAATAGACACACATGGAAATTTCTAAAACAAGTTAGGTGTACAAATATTTTTACCTAAAAGGCCCCAACAACACAAATAAACACAATAATTGAATGTTAATGTCTATGTAATGTCTATAAAATTGGTTTTGGACAATTTTCTAGGTCCTTTAGTGTCTTATAAATAAGTTTTAGTACATTATTAGTAGAATATGTCACATAACCTATGTATTTAAATTTAATCAACTCCAATAATGTTCTTTGTAACAACCAAAGTTAAAATTATTAGAAATGATAATTTATTATAAATCTAAATATTATATAAATTATTTAAAATTTTAATCATATAAGTGGTAGATTTTAATATAAAATTAATATCATATCCAGGTCAACGATGTAGGTTTTTTAAGTATAAATTATCATTTGTTTTCTATGTTTTTATTAAAAATATCAATGGGAATTTGTTTCCAATGACAAAAAAATGTATTAATTGAAAAATATATTTTCTAACTAAACTATTAAACCAGTTATTATTATAATTTAAATATATTAATAAATTAAATAAAAAATGAATTTTCAATTAAAATCTGGTTTTTTCACTACTCATCCCAAAATGATCATTATCAAAAAAACATCAAAAATTCAACAAAATATAATTTAAACATTATAAATTTGAAAATAAATCCAATTTTATCTTATTAAATTTATAATTGTTTCTAATATTAAATTTATTATTTACCATTGAAGAATATTAAAATAGTTTCATTCAAGGAAAAAAAATTTAAACACAACAGAACCTCACCATAAATAATATATTTTATTATCATTATGTTTTATTTGTATAAATAGTATATAAAATATATTTGAAAATTATTTATTAATATTTAGTTAAATATGTTTAATTTCATGTTTATAATTATCTCAAATAGTTATAACAATAAAACAATGTCTCGTAGAAATATCAGTGTTGTGTGTAACACCTGCTATGTCGGTGTTGCATGTAACAAACAACAAGTTGGTGTTGAATTTATTGTATGGTGATTTGGATTTGTGTTAATGTACTATTTGACTTAGTGAATTTCATGTTGAAAATATTAATGTTACTTATTGGAAAAGGGTCCATAATGACCTAGGGTGTTGTATTCTACTCCCTTTATAATGAAATTCCCATCATAATTCATCATCCAAATGACAAAAATGAGGATAATTATACTTCATCATATACTAATGTTCCCTTGTATATTCATATAATATATGATTTATCCCAAAAAATTACATGGAGAGTGTTTCTGTTTCATAGAAATTTTTCTGATCCATCCATAATTTTAATATGCCATTCCTCCTATGAAAGATCTTGCTCTAGCGATATTACCTATATGTTCAGAACATGTGAAGGGTCAGTTATGTGCATTCATAGGAGATATAAATGGAACACCATATTAACTTGATATAGATTTATAGGAAGATCCTTGTGAAAGGATATTGTGCTGATATCGTCAAGAATCTTAAAGGGACCAATAAACCTAGGTTTTTATTTCTGTTTCTTCACAAATCTCATAAAAGACTTCCAGGGTGAGAATAATAGAAACAACATTTCCCCAACAGCAAATTCTATATCATGCCTATGGTTATCAAAATAACTTTTCATCTCACATTTAGCTACCATGATATGTTTTTTATTGTTCTCACCTTATCTACCATTTCTTCTATAATATATAGTCTTAGTAGATTTATTTTTCCAACACAACCCATCAAAATTGAGCAGTACATTTAATCACATATAGGGATTCACATGGTTCCATTTAGATTATGGATTGATGGATTATTTAGTTATAAAAACAACATGATAAAGTTGTTGATCCCAACAAACATTCAAATATAATTAACATGGTCTCAACATATCTTTATGGTTGGAATTGTTCTTTCAGATTAACCATCCTTTTACGGATGATATGTAGTGATGAAACTTTATTCTGTATCATTTTATTGGTGAAAACGTTGCTAGAACATATACGTAAACCATGAATCTATATATGAAATAATATATGTGGTACTCCATACATCCTAACCACTTATTTGAGGGATATCTGGGAAACGACATCTCGTTATTAATCATCTTTGACAGAAATGATGTGTGATTACATAGTAAGGAGATTGACTACAATCTATATGGAATTTAACCCTAAAGAGTTTTTGGGATGTCCAAAGGAAAAATATATAGTGATTTTATCTCATTTCCATTTAGGTATAGGTAATGGATGAAACATAATATTAGACATTTCTCTTTCATCCTTAATTGTCTAGAATACTTATCACTGAGATACAAAATCCTTCGTATATCTCTTCATGTCATCCCACCAGAATTATTATTTCCAGTCACTACAAATTTTCATACATCCAGGATAAATAGATAATGAAAAACAATGAGTGTTCTCCAACATACCCTTATTCAAATATTGTTTGGAAGGAAAAATACATTGTTCTTAAACATTATCATTCTATCCTGAAAAAGATAAAACCCATGAACCTTTCTGAATTGTTTTTTTAGATCTTTATCTTACTTATGGGCCTCCTAAATCATTACATGGATAAAGTGTTGAAAATTCATTTGAGGAATATAATATTTCTTCCTTCCTCCAACATATCCATAACCATTATTTTTAAATAATGTCATATTGTATCTTTTTTTATTCTATTAATGAAAATTACAGCATAAAACTTCCAACATAATGAATCTTCCATCTTTCTCACATTTCAAATGTAAAAATGTATTAAGTAGTCATAACCACTTATCAACTCTAAGCATATACTATATTTCATTTTCATGTACTTTTGTATGAATATATATTATAATAATTTGTGATATGTATATATTTCACACTTTTCTACCTAAATATGTTTCCTCCATATCATTACTACAAAAATTACTAATGCTCACTCCAAATCATGAGTTCGGTATTTTTTATCATTAATATTCAACTATAGGATGGGATATCCTATAACAATGTTATTATGTATTAGAAAAAATCCCAATTATTTCATGGAAGCATCTATATATATTGAAAACCCTTCCCCTCTTTAAGGTAATGTAAGTATAGGATCAGTGACAAAAATATTATTTAGTCTCTCAAAATTTTCCTCAAATTCTTCATTTTAGAAGAACATGGAAAACGCTTGAGTTAACATGTTTAGAGTATTAGATATTCATGATTTTTTTTTCCAAAAATCAACAATAATATCTATATAAACCACGAATTCTATGTATCTCAGTCAACCTGGTTGGTCTAGGCCAATATTCAATCGCTGCTTTCTTAGATGGATCTACTTCTGTACCATCCATTCAGAATATATAACCAACCAAATATTTATTTGATATATAAAAGGAACACTTTATAAATTTCCGAAATAACTTCTCCTTCATTATGGTCATCATTACAATTATTAGGTTATATTTAATCTCTTCCTTTCTATTGGATTATATAATAATCTCATATATTAAGACTACAAAAAACTTATCAACGTAATCTCCATATACTATATTACTAAATCAATAATGATAGGAGAGGAATTAGTAAGACCAAAATACATAAGTATGTATTCAAATTGATTGTACCTTCTACATAAATAAATCATGGATATATACCCCTTCATGACCATAACTGATGATATCCAGGAAAAAGGTTAATCTTGGAAAAGTACTGAGCTCCACATATTTGATAAAACAAGTCATCAATATAAGGAAGATTATAATTGTTCTTGATTATGATCTTGTCCAATAGTCGATAATCAACGAAGAGTCACAATGATCCATATATATTTTTGAAAAAAATATGTTGTGCACTCCAAGGTGACACACATCCCTGAATGAATCCCCTATCAAGGATTTCAGGAATTTTCTTGTTGAATTTTTCCAACTCAACTGGGCCTATTCTATTTGGATTCATTGATTTTATTGGGGAACCATGTATGATTTATTTTGAGATATGAAATTCAAAATTTGGTTGAAGTGTAGGAATATCGTGCAGAAATACATCCAAAAAATCCTAAATAATAGGAAAATCATTGATATCAATTTCTTCCCCATCCATTTGATCTAAAAAACCCCTCGTAATAGGAATTAAAACCCATACATAGGATGTAATCTCCAAATTAAGTTCAAACATATCATCAAATTGATGGATAATCATAGGATGGTTTGAAATATCAAACAAAACATCCCTTTCCTGACAATTGTTGTTAGACTTAAGTAGAGAAAGACATGCCATGTTTAATATGATATCTAACTAGAACAACGGAAAAATGAAAATATTTTCATGAAGCACATTCCACCAAACATTAGTAGGGGATGAATCATATACCTGAGATTAAATCATCACACCTTTTTGGGTTTTCACTGTTAATTATGATTCTAATTGTATTGGTACAATCTTATGACCCTTTGTGAATTTAATAGATATGAAAGAGTGGTTAGATCAAGAATCAAATATGACATAATCAGTTATATATTCAATGATTCGTGTAGCATTCTTAACATCATTATCATATCCCTAATCAAAAATAGATGTTGCATGAGATTTCCACTTATCCCTTAGCATAAAAGGATGCTGGAGATATTCATCTTCACTTTTCGTTGGGTTTGGGTAGTGGTTATCATAATGAACATTCACATTATTCTTGTATCAATGAATATTTGTAGGTGCATTTGGGGATGTTTTTACATCATTTTCAACATTAGCTAATTTTTTCCCATCACGTAGATAATAAATTTCCTAGTGTCCTTCATTTTATCAATCAAGAAATTTACTATACCCATTAATTCAATTTCATCTCTGCTTATTCCCACATATTGAGCATAATATAATTCAAGTTTCTTTCCATCATGGGTTTTATATTTTCCTAAAATATTTATCTTCCTCTTCATATTAAAACCATGTGATTGATATGTCACTCCAACCTAAATTTCAAAAGTGATTTCACTATGCCCAATCTCATCAAAGCTACTAATGTCTCATATGGCTACCTTGATAATGATAATTGTCTTTAATATAGTAAATAACATGCCATCATTACATTCAAGTATGATGATAATTATGGAAGCGTACCTCACACATCTTGTGAAATTAGTCTCCTATGTACCAATATATTATCCATCAATTTTCACCAAATCAAGGACCTCTTACTCAATATTGGAACAAATAATTTGACGAAAGTAGTTACTCAAAAATTATATCTTGAAATCATCCCAATCGATGCATTTAATATCATATCAATGCCTCATATTCTTGATTAATTTACACCACAGATTTAATTCACCTTCTAATAGGAAAATTGAGAGAAATAATTTATAATGCTCCAACCAATATGGAGGTAATAATACCCTTTCAGTAGAATTGATCAATTTTTCAACAAACAGTGGATCATAATATCCTTTGAAAGAATGTGGAGATTGCCTCACGAAATACTCAATAGAATTTATTCAATTATTTTTTCATTTTTAAGTCCACCATGACTCATAGATTGAGAAAAATTTACGTTAATTTGAAAAAAATCATTCAAGATTCCCCAAATTTCAGTTTCTTAGGAAGAAAATTTTTTCATTGTACATTACAATAACCATTATTGTGATTCCATCATGTCCTTCAATTGATGAAAACAAAAATTTTAGTGTAATAAATATGTATCATAATCATGAAAAATATCTTCTCATATGTCTAAAATATGAAACCTTTTATAATCAGAGATTCTATTTTTTTATAGAAGGTTACTAATTTTATACTAATATTTAAATAATTCATGATGGTTTGTAATCAATTTTGTGAATTTAGAAAGCATATCCCCTAGGATTTTCAATCAAGGTGTGCAGCAAGGCCTGTATTCATGTACCATATTTACAATGATTGGCTCAGAACAAAATTTATGAGTTGATACAACTAGGAATGTCTATTACAGAGCTACGTCCACTTTTATTATCTAGAAATGAATTTAACTCTAGAAAACCACCCACTCTAACCTTTATCAAAATTTCAGGACATTTTCATATACTTTTCATTATCCTTAGATGTATCCCTCGACATTTCCTACTGGTTCACATATAAGTTTTCTCATCCTAGATTTTAAATGACAACTATAACTTTTCTCTGATACCAAATATTATGAACCATTTTTTTTCAATCACAATCATTTCGTAAATTTTATGGAATACATAAATAGTATACAAATAGACTCTAAAAGTCTGTATATTTGACTTATTCCTTGGGAAACATGGAAACATAAAAACGGGTACACAAATGAGATACGTCATCCTCCACTAGGTTTAATGTAGAGACTTGAAGCTTGACGTACATAGATATTACATTACTTTTGCGGAATAAATAATACATAACAAAAACAGACACACAAGGACCGTAATAGTTTAGTGTCTTTGGAATCTTGGAATGTAATCTTCTAATCGTGGTGAAAGATCTTTAACATCTCCTATAAAGATCATCCAATTTTTGTTTCCTTACCTAAAACCTTTCTTCTAATATTGGGGGAAAATAAAACATAAAAAGGGTGAGATCAAATTCTCAGTAAGGGTAAGCATGGATAAAATAAAACATACCATACACATTTGAACCTAAAAACATGAACATAATGTTTAAACATCAAAATCTTGAGCAACAACATAAAACATGGAAGTACATAAGGCAAAGATAATAATGAAACATAAATAATGATAACATAGCATGGGTATAAAACATGTAATTGTGTCATCCATTAATCACATGTAATTATTTCCATAGTAGACAAGGCATTGCTGCCAAGACCATCTTAGTTGACAAAGTCCCTTTCTGAATCGAGTTCACTCCTCGTTTCAGTCCTGTAACACTGAACCGAATTAACTTACCATTACATACATGTCTATCTCATGAGATATAAATCCTTACCCAATCAATTGGAGGGAGATATAGGTCCCACCCATCTCATAATGAAATCATTCTTACTTTTGCCACAAAATAAACATACATCATTCATAATAACCCAACAAATAAAATGGGTTTCATAAACATCATCCCATCATCACATAATTCATATAAAATAAATGGATATCATTTAATAATAAGAAAAGTGAAACCATGTAAATCATAGAGACATGATACTTGAAACATACACATTTTAAATAATGTCATCTTACATGAAAATGGTTTTGATAAAACACTTGAATTGAATTCTTGAGAAAAAATATCCTTTTTTCTTCGAAATCATTTTCTTTTAACAGTATGTCATGAACTTTCTAAAGAAAAGTATTTTGTTGAAAATAGTCATGAAATAGTTTGTAGGAATCTTCATGAAAATAAGGCTTTATAAAACCGTAAAAATCCTTTCATGCCGTATACGATAAAAAACATTCTTCTCGTACTTTTGTCGGAAAAGTCAAAAAGTACCTCGTATGCAAAACGACAAAAGATTCCATTCATATCTTCTACTAAAAACTCACCGAAGGTTAAAATTGGATTTAAAAAATATTAGGTGTATGGAAACAATATTACATATTGAGGAAGCATGGATGTGGATGATGAAATACACCCCAGTAAATTCTTAAGTATAAACAATCTCGAATAAAAATTGAGATTGCGAGATTTTCCCTTACCTTAGGTCTGATATGCTTCGTACATATCTGAACCTCCTGTATAATGATTTAAATAATTTCATTGACTTATTAAAGAATCTTATTCATTGTTATGATATCATATATGGTTCACTTATGACTTTATATTACCCGTTCTTTTGTAAATTCCATGTTAAAGAGTGTTTTGGGTAAAATTGTTTCATTTGTTGTCCGTGTTTTGACTTGTAATTATTCATATGATTACATATATCATGATTACTTAATTACAAAATATAAAACATGATTTATATATAATATATATTCATAATCTATATATATATCATATATCGATAAATGGAATGAAATACACCGTTCATGGAGACGGTAGGCCGTACGTACGCATGAACGTTGTTTTCGTTTCCTCGTTGAATTGAATGGAATTAATTGGATGACATAAATATATATATACATAAATATAGTATCATTATTATGTCATATATTTCATGATTACTTATTATATATACTTTATAATCATTCATGAATGGTTAATCACTGAGATTGAATCTCATCACATCGTGGAGACGGTATTCCGTACGTACACACGAGCAATGATATCGTTCCCATGATCGTGGAATTTTATTGGAGTGTATGTATACTATTACATAATAAATATCACTTTACAATAATCATATATGGTTATTATTTACACCATTATACCCATCCAAGTAAGGTGGTGGTGGAAAATCGATCACACCACGGCGTGGAGACGGTATTCCGTACGTACTCACACGCGGTGATTTCATTTTCCGTAGGATGGATAGATATTGAAATAGGGTTGTTTAATACTTATAATAACATATCAGTATATGAGTGATACTTATGTTATTACTTTATAATGAAACAACCTAAGAAGAATTAGTGGAAGAAGAAATAACGTTGAAATAATCGGTAACAGACATTACCTTTTCTTTGAAGCGCCTCTTTGAGACCTCCTCGTAGAGAAATAAAATTGGTCTTTGAAGAAGACCAGAACCTCTAGGATGTTTCTATGGAAGTTTATAAGATAATTTGGCAGGGTTTGGACGAGAATGAAGGCTCAAAGTGGTGTGAGGAAGAGAGGGAGTAGGTGCCCTTTTATAAGGGAGGAGAGGGGCACCTTTGAAAAAACAAAACATATTATTTTATTATAAAGTCATATTCGGTTTTTAATAGCTCCAAATTGATTTATTTAGAAGATAATGTTGTTATGGGTCTAAATACTCTCATCCAATAAAAGTTATAGAAGTTTAGGTTTCTATTTTAACCTTATCATTTAGATTTAAACTTAAGATAAATAATTTTACTTTTACCGTGTCTTCTTGATTTCTTACAATATAAGGTTAATAAACTTAATATAAAAAGTCAAAATAACCTCAAGTTGTTTATTATTAATATATATAACCTTATCTACGTCAGTTTTGTTATCCTTATATTTTTAGGAATAAATTAACAATTTTTAATATAATATTTGTTTTAAAAACTATTTTATGTCAATTTTGACACTGTTTGGTAATTGATTTTTGTAAAAATCCTAACAGAATGATTAGTTCTAAATAAGTTAATAAAATCAATAATAACATTTCATATTAACATATAATATTATTTTAAGTAATATAAAGTCTCAAATTACATTTATTTTGGTATTTATAACATCAATTATGTCAATATTTCATTAATAAGATAGTTACTGCATCGTCATTGTTTCATAAATAAATTAAATTATTTTAAATATAAAAATTATAAATAAAATACCATTATTTAGGAAATAGTTTTAGCTTTATAATTAATTTTTATACTCGAATTTATCTTATGTATAACCCTATATTAAAAATTATTTAGTTATTAAACATCGATTTTAACTATTTTAACCCTTCTTTAAATAAATTAATAATAAATGTCCTAATCT
The DNA here is from genome assembly GCA_963277665.1 of Viscum album. Taxonomy (NCBI): domain Eukaryota; kingdom Viridiplantae; phylum Streptophyta; class Magnoliopsida; order Santalales; family Viscaceae; genus Viscum; species Viscum album. The sequence continues at coordinate 1,731,215,002 of OY728161.1, read as the reverse complement.
AATCCGAGTGGGACTAAATGGTCATGTTTTATTCCTAAGGATGTTTTTGGTAGAATTAAACTTATCAAATAGAATTATTACAAGTTTTAGGGTAATTATAATAACACTTTTACCCTGAATTACCCAATTTACTTTTAACCGTGGTAAAAAAGTAAAAAGTTACTATTCATAAAAAAATTATTTTCATCTAATTAAACCACATTTTAGTCATTTATATTTACCGTGTCTCTTGGATTTTAGAAATTCCACTCACAGAAGTGGTAAAATTAAGTTTTCTGAAAAATTCAGTTTTTTTAACTACCACTTAGTGGTTTCACTATTCATCAAAAAATGAAAATTTCCAGAAAAATACCAAAATTTATGCCTAAGATATATTTTATATTATGAATTCAAAAATGATTTCTATTTTACCAAATTCAAAATATATCAGTTTCATTAATTAATTCAAAAATTAATTCCCGTCATCAAAACAAATCGCGTGTTTTTAAGAAACAATAACTATCAAAAGATTAATACTTGTTTATATCCAATTTCAAAGTGAAATTAATTCCAATGATCAACATTATAATAAATGGTACAAATATATTCCAATTACACTTTAAAACCTATTATATAGTTAATCAAACCATATAAATTATTGAGATGAAAAAAAGTTGTTTTCAATTAAAATATAGCGTGTTTTTGCTATTCATTAAAATATGAAAGTTATCAGAATAATATGAAAAATTTATCCAAAGTAAATTTTTATACCTTGATTCCAAGTAAGAATTTTATTTTTTTAAATTTAACTTATAGACATGTCAAATACAAGATTTAAGGTGGGTGCGCCATCAAAAGGTGGCAAAACTACATTTTTTTTTGAAAAATACGTATTTCACTCGGAAAATTGATTTTGTTCTCATACCATGTTCTAGAAAATGTGTAACATGAATAATAATGTTATAAAATTCAAAATTTAGTTGATAATATTCATAACGGCTAGTTCATAATAATATTATTACTATATATCATTTTTTAGTGAAGCTTGGTATTGCGTACAACACACGCTATCGAGGAAAGTCGCGATTGCGTGTAATGCAGGCCAAGACAGGGTTGCGTGTTGTGAAAGACTCCTCCGTTGTTTCATATAACAGAATCCAACCATATTTCATTTATAAATTGAATATATATATATATATATACACTATCAAAATTTTGTGTAACATGATCAAAGAATAGTGTTGTGTATACTACAAGCTCGTACGGTGTTGCGTGTAGCACAAGGTAATCTTGTTGTAGCATACAACCCAAGACATCAATGATATTAAAAGAATATTTTTCATAAAATCTCGGGGTGTTACATTCTACCCCCCTTAAAATTAATTTCTCCCTCGAAATTCGTCGGGGTTATAAATGGTTTACTACCCAAAAGTTTGTTTAATAGAAACCCACATCGTAAAAAGGAATTCCAAAACATGGCTTTAAAAAATAAAGTATGAAATGTAACGGTTACCCAAATTAACTCATCACTGGGTTTCCACGTAGGAGAACACTGGTGAAAATATGTATATGGAAGAGAAACCTAACCATCATGTTTTGATGGAGAGTGGTAGAGAACATGGCTATGAAAAAACCAACAATCACAAAGCTATAGATTTGTGATGATCTAAGGTACAATCTGATTCATCGGATATAAGGGAACTAGGACAACATTTTTGGTTTTCTAGATAATTTCCCTAATGTTGATGAATTAAAAGAAACACTTAAATGATTTTGGTACAATCTCACTGTTGTTCATGAATTGAACAATTTCCACATAATCCCTTAAAGAAATGAAATTGAATTTTTTATTCATGATGTGTTAGCAGATCATGTGATAGAATGATGGGTCATTCCATCAGTTTCAAACAAAAGGTTAGAAAAAGTTATAAGTCCATCTTATGGTTAGATTAATCGTATATGGTTCCAAAAATGAACTTATACTTCATATATCATACCGCTTAATAAAATAAAACTAGTTTCTACTAACCAGGGACTTCTTGTAGGCCAGTGGTAGGCGATAAAGGCCAGTCGCACTTCAGTTGTGGGTTCGATTCCCACAGCCTTGTCTGACGTGATGGGTTGTCGCCTGTCCTACAGTTTGTCCTTTTTCTAAAAATATATGACTATAACATCCCATTAATAACATCGAAAAAACTTCTATCCTTAAACAATACTAACTAATGTCTAACATAATACAGTCCAATATTTAGGCTTATCCATAATACTGCAGTCCACTGTCATAATATAGTGAAATTGATTACCAGAGATTTAATACCATCGTTGATCCCCATATATCATAAGATATGTCTTTTTGGTCACATTCCAGACATTCGAAGGCCTTAATCATGTATTCTCTTGAAAAATGAATACCCATTGAACCTTAGTGAAAACAAGAATGCAGTTAAAAGTTAACACTTTCCACATACCAAAATCATCAAAATTCTATATACTCAAACCATGATATCGGTTAGTAATTATATCAATCATGATCTCATGAATATAATCAAACATATCGATATCTTCTTATTCCTTCATTATGTGCATATCATCTACTTTCCAAAAATATTTGAATAACCATACATGGTTACTGGTACCATTCAACATATACTTTCAAAACATAAGGAAAGACAACAGTGTAACAATCCTTAGCTGTCTCTTTATTCCATAGTAACTTGAGATTACATATACTACATTACACTTGATAAACATGTAATCATTCCACTACCTTCTTAAAACACTGACCGAGCATCAACAATTCTTTCATCTCACATATCATTTGTAGTCTCCTCATCATCATCAACATAAGTACTACTTATACGACCGTACTGATTTTCTTTATGAGACTTTCCCTTAGGGCATTGGTTTGCATAATTCCCGTACATTCCACATTTAAAACATTTAACCATTGTTGATGTCGTAGCAATACCATTATCCTTGTCCATGGTGTTAACTGAACATTTTTCTTTCCACTTACTGGATTTGTGTCCTTCTTTTCCACACCCAAAGCATATTCCAGTTCCTTTGAAACATTCTCCTTGATGCCTCTTCCCACATGATTTACATAGGGGAAATTGAACTTTTTTCCTCTATGATTATCATGAAACGCCATCTCTCTCTTATTAGCCGAGTCAGGAAACATTCCAATTTTGAGTTTATTGATCATATTATGAGATTGATGATTTGGAATAATAATGATGTTTGGACTTCCAAATCCCGTTTCAGTTGGTTTCTCATGAAGAATATCTTTCCATTGTCGGTCATATCCTCCATTTTCATAAATATTCCTGTTTCCAGCCATTTTCTAAAACCCAAAAAGAATAGTGTGAGAGGCAAAAATCATTCTAGGGAAAACAACATAGTAAAGGGGGAGTACCTTTAATATCTAACATATTAGGTTAAATTCTAAGATCGTTACCATAGTTCTAGGACTATATCCTCTACGTATACTTATCCTTAGGGAAATCCCTAGACATGCCATAGAAATATCTCTAGGGATCTCATTAACGTTTTCGCATCATACTTTCCAAAGGTTAACTAAACCATTCCTCTGATACCAACTATAGTGACCTGAAGCTTAACGTACATATATATTACATTACTTTTGTGGAATAAATAATACATAACAAAAACAGACACACAAGGACCGTAATAGTTTAGTGTCTTTGGAATCTTGGAATGTAATCTTCTAATCGTGGTGAAAGATCTTCAACATCTCCCATAAAGATCTTCCAATTTTTGTGTCCTTACAGAAAACCTTTCTTTTAATCCGGGGGGGAAATAAAACATAAAAAGGGTGAGCTCAAATTCTCAGTAAGGGTAAGCATGGATAAAATAAAACATACCATACACATTTGAACCTAAAAACATGAACATAATGTTTAAACATCAAAATCTTGAGCAACGACATAAAACATGGAAGTACATAAGGCATAGATCATAATGGAACATAAATAATGATAACATAGAATTGAAATAAAACATGTAATTGTGTCATCTATTAAGCACATTTAATGATTTCCATAGTAGCCAAGGCATTGCTGCCAAAACCATCTTAGTGGACAAAGTCCCTTTCTGAATCGAGTTCACTCCTCGTTTCAGTCCTATAACACTGAACAGGATTAACTTACTATTCCAGCCATGTTTATATAATGAGATATAAATCTTTACCCAATACATTAGAGGGAGATATAGGTCCCAACCATCTCATAATGAAATCATTATTACTTGTGCCACAAAATAAACATACATCATTCATAATAACCCAACGAATAAAATGGGTTTCATAAACATCATCCCATCATCACATAATTCATATAAAAGAAATGTATATCATTTAATAATAAGAAAAGTGGAACCATGTAAATCATAGAGACATGATATTTGAAACATACACATGTGAAATAAAGTCGTCTTAGATGAAAATGGTTTTGATAAAACACTTGAAATGAATTCTTGAGAAAAATATCCTTTTTTCTTGAAAATCATTTTCTTTTAACAAAATTTCATGCACTTTTAAAATAAAAGTATTTTGTTGAAAATAGTCACGAAATATTTTTTAGGAAGCTTCATGAAAATAAGGCTTTATAAAACCGTAAAAATCCTTTAATTCCATATACGTTAAAAAACATTCTTCTTGTACTTTTGTCGGAAAAGTCAAAAAGTACCTCTTACGAAAAACAACAAAAGATTCCTTTCATATCTTTTACTAAAAACACACTAAAGGGTAAAATTGGATTTAAAAAATTTTAGCTGGATGGAAACAATATTACATATTGAGGAAACATGGATGTGGATGATAAAATACACCCTAGTAAATTCTGAAGTGTAAACAATCTCGGATAAAAATTGAGATTACGAGATTTTCCCTTACCTTAGGTCTGATATGATTCGTACGTATCGGAACCTAATGTATAATGATTTGAAAAATGTCATTTACTTATTAAATAATCATATTCATTGTTCTGATATCATATATGGTTCACTTATGACTTTATATTACTCGTTCTTTTGTAAATTCCATGTTAAAGAGTGTTTTAGGTAAAATCATTTCATTTGTTGTCCGTGTTTTGACTTGTAATTATTCCCATGATTACTTAGATCATGATTACATAATTCCAGAATATAAAACATTAATTATTTATAATATATATTCATAATCTACATATATATCATATATCGATAAATGGAAATAAATACACCGTTCATGGAGACGGTAGGCCGTACGTACGCATGAACGTTGTTTTCGTTTCCTCATTGAATTGAATGGAATTAATCGGATGACATAAATATATATATACATAAATCCAGTATCATTATTATGTAATATATTTCATGATTACTTATTATATATACTTTATAATCATTCATGAATGGTTAATCATTGAGAATGAATCTCATCGCATCGTGGAGATGGTATTCCGTACGTACGCACGACCGATGATATCGTACCCATGATCGTTTAATTTTATTGGAGTGTATGTACAGTATTACAGAATCAATATCACTTTACAATAATCATATATGGTTATTATTTACACCATTATACCCATCCATGTAATGTGGTGGTGGAATATAGATTACACCACGGCGTGGAGACGGTATTCCGTACATACGCACGCACGGTGATTTCGTTTTCCATAGGATAGATAGATGGTGAAATAGAATTGTTTCATAATTATAATAACATATCAGTATATGAGTGATACTGATGTTATTACTTCATAATGAAACAACCTATGAAGAATAAGTGGAAGATGAAATAACGTTGAAAGAATCGGTAACGGACATTACCTCGTCTTTGAAGCGCCACTTTGAGACCTCCTCTTAGGGAACTAAAATTGGTATTTGAAGAAGACCAGAACCTATAGTATGTTTCTATGGATGTGGAGAAAGGAATTTGGCAGGGTTTGGACGATCTCTAAGGCTCAATGTGGTGTTAAGAAGAGAGGGAGGAGGTGCCCTTTTATAAGGGAGGAGAGGGGCACCTTTGGAAAAACTAAAAATGTTATTTTATTATAAAGTCATATTCGGTTATTAATAGCTCCAAATTGATTTATTTCGAAGCTAATGTGGGGATGTGTCGAAATCCTCTAATCTAATAAAATTTAGACAAGTTTAAGTTTCTATTTTAACCTTATCATTTAGATTTAAACTTAAGATAAATAATTTAACTTTTACCATGTCTTCTTGTTTTCTTACACTATAAGGTTAATAAACATACTATAAAAAGACAAAAGAACCCCAAGTTGTTTATTATTAATATATATAAACATAGATAAGTAATTGGGCCGAACATTAGATTTTTAGGAATAAAATAACAATTTATAATATAATATTTGTTTTAAAAACTATTTTATGTCAATTTTGACACTATTTGGTAATTGATTTTTGTGAAAATCATAACAAAATGATTAGTTATAAACATGTTAATTAATCCCAAAATAACATGTCATATTAACATAGAAAATTATTTTAATTCATAAAAAGTCTCAAATTACATTTATTTGGGTATTTATAACATCAATTATGTAAATATTTCATTAATAAGATAGTTACTGCATCATCATTGTTTCATAAATAAATTAAATTATTTTAAGTCTAAAAAATATAAATAAAATACAATTATGTAGGAAATCTTTTTAGCTTCATACTTAATATTTATACTCGAATATATCTTATTTATATCCCTATATTAAAAATTATTTACTTATTAAACATTGATTTTAACTATTTTTATCCTTCATTAAATAAATTAATAATAAATGTCCTAATCTAATCCAAGTGGGACTAAATGGTCATATTTTATTCATAAGGTTGTTTTTGGTCGAATTAAACTTATCCAATAGAATTAGGACATGTATTAGGGTAATAATAATTACATTTTTACCTTGAATTACCCTATTTACTTTTAACCGTGGTAAAAAAAGTAAAAAGTTACTATTGACCAAAAATTATTTTCATCTCATTGAACCACATTTTAGTCCTTGATATTAACCGTGTCTATTGGATTTTAGAAATTCCACTCAAAGAAGTGGTAAAATTAAGTTTTATGAAAAATTCAGTTTTTTTAACTACCACTTAGTGGTTTCACTATTCATCAAAAAATGAATGTTTTCAAAAAAATACCAAAATTTAGGACTAAGATATATTTGATATTATGAATTAAAAAACGATGCCTATTTTACCAAATTCAAAACATATCAGTTGCATTAATTAATTTAAAAATTAATTCCCGCCGTCAAAACAAATCGCGTGTTTTTAAGAAACAATAACTATCAAGAGATTGATACTTGTTTATATACAATTTCAAAGTGAAATATATTCCAATGACCAACACTGGATTAAATGGTAAAAATATATTCTAATTACACTTTAAAACCAATTAAAAAGGTAATATAACCATATAAATTATTGCGATGAAAAAAAGTTGTTTTTAATTAAAATATAGCGTGTTTTTACTATTCATTAAAATATGAAAGTTATCAGAATAATATGAAAATTTTATCCAAAGTGAATTTTTATACCCTGATTCCAAGGAATAATTTTATTTTGTCAAATTGAACTTATATACTTGTCAAAATCAAGATTTAACGTGGGTGCACCATCAAAAGGTGGCAAAACTGCATTTTTTTGAAAAATACTTATTTCACTCGAAAAATTGATTTTTTTCTCATACCATGTTTTAGAAAATGTGTAAGATGAATAATAATGTTATAAAATAAAAAATGTAGTTGGTAATATTCATAAAGGCTAGTTCATAATAATATTATAACTATATATCGTTTTTTAGTGAAGCCTGGTATTGCCTACAACACACACTATCGAGGAAAGTCGCGATTGTGTGTAATGCAGGCCAAGTCAGGGTTGTGTGTTGTGCAAGACATTTACATTGTATCATATAATAGAATCCAATCATATTTCATTTATACATTGAATATATATACATATATACGCACTATCAAAATTGCGTGTAACATGATCCATGAATAGTGTTGTGTATACTGCAAGCTCATACGGTGTTGCATGTAGCGCAATGTAATCTTGTTGTAGCATAAAACACAAGACGTAAATGATATTAAAAGAATTTTTTTCATAAAATATCAGGTTGTTACGTTTATCTTGACTATAACCCTTCTTAGACACCTCAAAATTAATAAATTTAAACATAACCTGGGGAACATAATCATAAAATGGGAGTGATATCAGATTCTTAGTAATGGTAAACAAGGGAGACTTTTATATATATTCATGAGCATAAGGGTTTGATAATTTTATCATGAAAATAGATTATCACACCCTTAATATCAAATATCATAACATGAGTCATGGCATATAGATTGGTTGTTCCTAATACATGAATAAAAATGAAATAAAATGCTTAATCCTTGAAAGTATAACATAGGGATAATACAAGCAATTTAGGATGACACATAAGCATATAATGTTGTTTCAATAGTATAAAATTCATTTCATCCAATAACATATATAACAACACAGCCTTTTTCACATAAACATAGATGATTTAATGAATAATTAAACATCAGAAAAAATACAGGGATCATAAAGTCTACTATATTAGAACACTATGAACATAATCAAACATCATAAAAACAATGTTTTTTTATAATCTACACAATAAGATCCTCACTTTAATTTTCCTCAAAAATCAACATAGGATAACCTGGGTATAACATGAAAAAAGGGATGAGATAAAATCACAATAAGGGATTATGCATAAGAATATTGATTTAGCACATTCGGGTTGAACCATGAAATAATTATATAAATGGCATATAATGTAATTGACCATAAAAAACCAATACATGTATAACATGGGAACATATAAACATGGAATGATTCTAATGTGGAAAAAGCACAAAACATGAATTTAGCAAGATATGAGGATTGTTGGACTAACATGATCACAATTCAATGTTATCCCCCACGACTATGGAACATGGAATCACAAGTCAAGGCTAAATGTCAAGACCATTGCGCACAGTAGCACATGTCAAGTCTAACCGCCAAGGCCCTTTTCACATAAGGTCTCATGAGTCACAACATTAACCAATGTATTGGACTGCTATCTGGGAACACCCATCATAAAATTTTCATGAAAATGTTTTCCACATAAATAATCATACATAATCAATCAAACATAAACATAAGGGTTAACTGTGTAAGGAATAGGGTATCATATTCATGTCATAAAGCATAACAAAGGGTAATATCAATAAAGATACCATAAAGTAAAAGAATTAGATCTTTCAAGGATATTCATATGTTATAAAAGAAATATATCAAGATTATAGTTGTTAAATTGATTTGATAACATGAAAAAATAAAAATTATAAATATTTTAAATTAAAACATTTTAGTGCGGTGAAAGGAATATATTAATGATCACATAAAATAGACAAGGGAATACTGTTTTATATAAATTCATAGGTAACAGACAATATATTTCATAATAAAATGAGTGATTTTATAGAAATACAGGTGGTTTAATATGGATTATAGAGTGCTCTTGAAATTTGGTAATAATTTTGAAAATTCCCATTAACTAGATTTCTTTTCGAGAAATATTGAGGAGAGAACCAGTTACGATCATGTATATCCCAAAAAAATAATGTTTAATTGACATTGATACATGTGTTTTTGCATATTAATAGAAATTATAATATGTAATTAAACATAATTTAGGATTAATTTGGGTAAAAATAGTGTAGGATTAACCCGAAGGAATAATCGAGGTTCAGGTAGAACCTCGTAACTTATGTTCGATGGTGATATCCAATTGATATAAATGACATGAATAATAAAATTAGGTTCATTAATTAATATATTAAGAATCTATTTTACATTTAATTGATCGATTATAATGTTTTTTAGTTCATTCATAACCATTTCGAGTGGTTATGATGTTATATTTATTTGTCCAGGTCCCTTTGTTTCATGATCAGTTTACATATATACATGAATGGATAGTAATGTAAAATGAGAATGATTTTTTAGAATTGGATATATATTTTGTTATTGAATATACAGAAGGATACATGGTTGTAAATTTAATTTTTATACATATAATGAAGATAAATCATTATGTAAAACAATCGTGATAAACGTTTTGGTTATTGGGTGGTTTTTATCACAACAATGACATTTTTTTGTAAATCAAAACCATGTGTCAAAAATGATTCCAGAACCAAATATGAGACATAATAAATATTTTATAGTTTGGTTTAACTATATGAATGGTTTCAAGAAAAGTAATGAATATGGTAATGGAAATTGAAAAATGATCATCCTTGAATGTTGAAAACAGTCATATCATGCATGGTGTGAAAACTAATGGTATAAAATAATTTTAATGTAGATATGATAATAACATATTCCACTATAACAATATAATTAAAAATAAATATATGTTACTAGAGTTTTCATAACATTTGTATGTGGATATGTAAGTATTGAAAATAATACAAAGAAACATGAATGGAAAGTAAATGAATTAAAAAGATGAATTTACCTCGAGAATTAATATTACTTGAGGGCCTCTTATGGGGAGAGTATTTGGTCTTTTAAAAAGTTCACGACATAATGGACATGGGGGAAGATCTTGGGTAGATATTTGATCTGAATTTAGGAAAGGCACATGTTTTGAGATGTGATAATAGAATAGGGGAGTGTGGGTGGTTTTTATTGTGGAGGGGAGGGGGTTTTCTTATTATTTTAAACATTATTTTATTATTTCACGATAATACAAGAAAAAGTGATGATTACATGACCTGAAACTATAATAAATGCATGTTAGTTTGATCCAATGGACATTTACATCAACCATGACTCATGCATGATGCAAAAATTCAGGTTTTATCATTTATCTTAAATTATAGTGTTAACTATTCACAAAAAAATTACTTATTTTTAAAAAATCCCAATAATTCACCCAAACCACTATTCAAAATTTAGAATCCAAAAATGAACTCCGTTTTATGATATTTTATTTCTAATTATTTTAAGTTCAATTTTTATGTAAAATTATCATTTTCCTGAAATATACATATTTTAAAATTATAAGTGATGCTATAATACATTGAAAAGTTAACTAAGTTCTCCGAAAATTTTCCTATAATTGTAACACATCATAACACTAATGAATGAATACATTTTATGAAAATAAATTTCATTTTTTAATTATTTAAAAATTCAGAAATTTTTTAAATGAATATTCATTACTTATAAATATACCAACACTATCATATTATTACATAAAATATGGAAAAATATTATTTATACATTCATTATTAAGGCTAATATTTTCTTGACCGATTCACTATTTATACGGTTCATATTACGATTCATAATGATCACAATAATATTCACACTGGTCAGTTACAATTCACTGGAAATTATGATTGTCTTATCAGATTCCAAACATCGTAATGATTTTTACCATGAATGATAGATTTTTGAAATTAAAATCACAAAAGTGAAAATATTATGTTTAATGATCAACTTGTAATTAGTAGTTCATTATGTTCCTAATTCTTGTGATTTTATGACATAATTATAAAAATGGAATTTCAATTGATTAATCATTCGTTTGTTCCATTATTCCCCCCTTAGGAAATTTCTCCAAAGAAATATTTATTTACATTCTTTGACATAAAATGGTGTGAGTACTTTTCCTTGATTTCCTACTCCTGTTCCCATGTTGCCTCTTTATACTTATGGTTCTGTCATAGTACCTTAACCAGGTGAGAAGTATTTTTGGGTAAAACATTATATCTACAATCTTAGATCTTCACTTCATTCTACTTGTATGATTGATCATTCTTCAACTATACCTCCTCTTATTTAATTACATGTCATGTATTAGGTATGTTCATTCATAAGAGGGATACATGGAAGACATCATGTAACATAGACATGGTAGGTGGAATTTCAAGTCGATATGCTATATATACAACTTGATCATTTATTTCAAAGGTCTCTATATTCCGAGGACATAACATTCCTTTCTTCCAAAACCTCATGACCTTCTTCCATAGAGATAGGCAGAGGAATTCCAAGTCTCCAACAATGATGTTGAGGTTCTGTCAATGATTGTATGCATAATTCTTGTATGAAATTGGGCAGCCTTAATGTGTTACTAAATATCTTCCATCTTTTAAACCATTACATTGATCATTTTTTTGTATATGAAGCTTACAGTCACTTACATCATCACAACATGTCAGTGTTCTTCACAATTTCTCATAAAGGTTTTCATAAGGTTCCATTCAAATGTTATATTGGAAACTATTATTATAGGAGAATTAAATTAGTGGAAGATATTGTTACCACCATCCTTCTGAGTCCATTGATCACACTCTCAATAGGTTTTACATTTTCTGAATAGTTCACTCAGATTGGCCATCAGTTTGAGTATGATATGCCATACTGATGTTTAGATTAGTGCATAGAGCATGTTGGAGACTTTTCCAAAACTATGAGGTGAATCTAAGATCTCTATCTGATACAACAGATAGTTGTACTTTATGCCACAAAACCACATCACCAATATATATTCTTTCATATTGAACCAATGTGATGTCCTCAAGAATTTTAATAAATTGAGTTGTCTTTGTAAGATGATCCATAATGAACTATATAACATTTTTTCCTCTGGATGACCTTGGATGATCCATGATAATGTTCATTGTGATCTTCTACCACTTCTATATTGGAATGGGTAGTGGTTTCATAATCCCCGTAGACTTTTTCCTTTTAGAGTTCACTTACTAAATAACTAGGCACATTGATGTATACTCAACCATCTAATTCATCATATTGTCCCACCAAAAGCTATCATTGATATCTCGATATATCATTGTTCTCCAGAGGTGAATAGAGAAATTTGAGCTATGTGCATCATTTAAAATATCCTTCTTTATCTATGGATTGGAAGATACACATAATCATAAACCAAATCGTACACCTCCTTATTCATAAATCTTTAACACAGATGATTTATTATTTGTATTGGATTCCTCCCTTTTTTGAATTTCTACATCTTTTTATTTAGAATATTTTATTTTGACCATGTGGGATGGTTGAGAATTCATTTGGGAAATGATTGATGACGTTTCTCAATTAATTATTACCATTTCCTTCCTTTAAATATATAAAAATATCGAATCCTTTTCAATTCCCATCATTGATAATAATGCATGATCCTTTATGCATAGAGCATCTACCACATTATTTTCCATACCAAGATGGTAGTAGATTGAGCAGTCATAAACCTTGATGAGATTTAACCATATATGCTGATTTATAATAAATTATTTTGTGTGAATATTTATTTTAGACTCTTGTAATAAGTATATATCTCACACTTTACCGCATATAAATAATGCCAATAGATTTTCAATGAAAAGATCACCACCACCAACTCTAGATCATGCGTAGGATATTCTTGCACATTGATTTTCAACAACCTTGATGTGTATTATATCACATTGTCATTATTCATCAACAAGAAATATAATCCATTCTTTTAAGGATAATATTACACCACATCGATGTATCCAACTATTGGGAGTGTGAGTACTAGGGCAATTATGATCCTTTTTGTGCTCCTTAAAGCATTCCTCACATTCTCAAGTCTCTAAAAAATTCACCCCTTATCATTCAGCTTGGTTATTATGTTTTAAAATCATGATATGTTCTTCCTAAATTGTTGATAATACCTAGATAGACCTCGAAAGCTATGGATCTCCATTACATAAGTTGGGCTTTTCCACTCATTAATTACCTTAGTCTTTGAAGGGTCTAAATAAATCCACTTTCAGGTGCTTAAATTTCCCCAAAAATGATACATCCACCATCCATAAGTCACATTTAAGTTACCTTGAATAATATTTGTTCCTTATCAAAGTCATCTGCATAATATTCAAATGCTCCTCATGTTCCTCCTTGCTCTTGGAGTATATCAGGATATCATCAATAAAGACTACCAATTTTTTTTTGTGGTATTATATATAGTCCCAATTCATTAAATCCAAGCAATCTTATGGAGAAGTAGAGATTATCAAGGGTATCACAAAGAACCTGTAGTGTCCATACGTTGTTTGAATGGTTGTATTTGAAATATATTCCTTGATCTTATTTAATTTGTGATATTCCGATTGACACTCCACCATATAGAAATAAGTGGCCCCATGAAGCTGATCAAACAATTCATCTATCTGTTGTAGGTTATACATGTTATTTATTGTGATTTTTTAGATAACACGATAATCATTATATAGAATCATTGATTCATCATTATTCTTAAGGAAGAGGATTATCACACCCAATGGTGAAGCACTCAGGTGTATAAAACCCTTCTCCAGATATTGATATAACAACTTCTCCAGCACTTCATGCTCTATGGTTTCCATTATGTATGGTGTATTTGAGATTGTTGAGATTCAAGAATATGTTAAATTGAGAACTCAACCTTTCATTCACAAGGATGACTAGTAAACTTTTCAGGGAATACATATTTGCAATCCCTCACGATGAGAATATCATTGAAAAGTGTCATATCATTGTCTCTATTTTTTTAATGTAGACATGTTTTCTCATAAGGCAGTAATTAAAATATTTGAAAAAATGATAGTAAATAAGATTATTCTTCCTTGGTACACTTTTAAAGGATTGAAGGATGCTTCGGGATGTGAATAGTGATATCCCTTTCACTACAGTAGATGTTGTCTTTATATAAAGATAACCTATCCATGTTCAAGAAAACATTGAAATCCACTAATGGAAGTATGAAATTATTTTGTGGGATGTTTAGTCCACATAAATTTTTTGGGAAGGATTTATACACCATGGACAAAATAATTTTTCCATTTGTTGTTCTCTTAGTGAACTTATCCACCAAATTTTTTGGCGGTGTTTGAATAATAATACTAAACATGAGAATTATTCTGAGAACCCAAAGCTTATTTTCATGTATGAGTTTTATTTCCTTGTGTTTTTGAGAAAAAAATAAGAATCTGGAAATTTAAGGAGTACCCACCGTGTAGTTTTGAGTACATGTCGTGTAACTGGTTGCAATTGAGGATCATGTACTGGTCGTGTAACAGCCAAGTTCACAGTCGTGTGGGGTGACTTGGATACTGCCTAATGTGGGGCCTGGTAAATGACTATACACACCTTGTTGTTTTCTGTTTATTTGTTATATCGGACTAGGGTATTGTCTAATTGGAAGAACTCACTTCTTATGGCTCCATTCAATCTAGGATTTTCAGGGGGAGATTATTCTTCCTCAATCCCTGACCCACCGTCTATTCTCCGAGTCAACCATCGTCGATTATGTTGGAATCACCACAGTGAAATCTTCCTTCTTCTAGATCCTCATCACCTTTTTTCTCTTCTCTCATGAGATATTTTGGGAGGATAATTTTTGATATTTTAGTAGATATACAGTGTTCTATGTCGATTCAAATGCTGAGATTCAACTATATCGATCATACAATGTCGAGGTAAGTAGTTCGTTCCTTTATGGAATTAGTATTTGGATATTATGTGAAAAAGTACACAGTAATCTAGAACGGGGTATTGCCTATTTAGGAAGTATTTCCCTATTTTTTGTTGTTATGCCTTGTGTTCCTGATTAGAGGAACTTTGATTGTGAATTGGGATATTTTTCCATTCTATGGTTGAGTTTCCAATGTTCATTTTTATTTTGACAATTTGGGATATTTTTGTCGGTTATGATACATGGTTTCCATGCCTAGTATTATTAAGATAGAGTGATTTTATATGATGTTGGTATATGATTATGTGTGTTTAGAAAATTAGTTCATGAAAGTTGTTAAACAAGTAGTTATTATGGTTTTTATTAGCTGTTGAACATCATTGTGCACAATTGACTTACACAAGGTTGTGGGAACCTGGTGTAGTAGACCATAGGGGGAATGGATGCTAAGGGATTTCTGATAGTGTTTGCTTAATTTTCACATTGCAAGACCATAGGGGGGATGGATGTGAGTGCTCCCTCAGAGTGTCATTAGTTCCACGTTGTGAGACCACATAGGGAATATGATGTTGTGTTCATCCCTATAGTGTCTATAGTTTACTGCTAAAAGACCATAGTGAAATTATCAGTGAGTGCTTCCTCAGAGAGTATTTAATAAATCTGATGTAGTGGGACTAGACTGTGAGTAGTTTGCAAAAGGGTTTCTTATGTTTGATTAGTCAAACTATAGGGGTTAGGCTATGATTACTTCCCAGAGGGTTACTTGTTTTTTTTCAGCTGCATATTGGATATATCAAAATTATTGAAATTGAAACTGCTGGATTGTTTACTTTTGAGTACTTCCATGTTTAAGGATTTATTTTTCCAATTACCTTACATATATATTCACTGATTGTTGCGAACAAATCATTGGGTGGTTCCATTCTGAGATTTGTCTCACACCCTATTTGGGTCAATCTTTTGGGCCCAACAGATTATATTATAGCATGTATATATAATGGAATTCTCCCTTACACTTTAGGTACTTTATTGTTGTGGAGATCGAGAGCATGTGGTCAAATTGAGGCTTGCGATGAAGCTGGAGTTTATATGTTTTTTTACATTGGTTTTGAATTGTATTCTAGCATTGTAAATTGTTTGGTTGTATTCTTATACATATGTATTATGAATAATTTATATATATATATGTGCTCCAGTTGTTTATTACTTCTAGTCAAGCATTTTATTCATATTGAATGTTATTACTGCTTCGAATATTGTAATTTTTCTTATTTCCACTATATAACTCAGTCAATGGGGTCATAGTTTCCCCACTATCACACCCAGGGCCCTTGATGGTAGTTTGTATCCTGTGGAATTCGGGGAAATTCACATGAGGCCTTATGTCCAAATGGGTACTGGGCATCTCTGGTTATTACCTGGAAGAAGGACGTTACAATGTGGTATCAAATGGATTATTTTCATCTTGACACGCTTTTCGGAGCCTATATAATTGGATAAGAAGTAATATAAAGTCGGTAATAAATTGTGCTCAGGTGTAGTTAACCTGTTTATTGGTAAAATCCAATGTACATCATATATTGAAATTTTTATGTTTTTGAAATAATTACAGATTATTTGATTTCACCATTGGGTGATTCACATGTATTGTGCTATTATAATTTATTTTATTGAGGTTATACTTCTGTTGAAACCCAATGAGACAAGGGTATGCCATCTCATGAATCATATGGGCACTTGGTAGATATTACATGTCATGAATTCTTGCCAGGTCATTTAGGGTGCATTACTGATTTCATGTTGTTGTGATATATGTCATGCCAGATATGCATTTGGTTGTGATAGATGCCTCAATATAATATCCTCTATTTGATAGGTTATTGATAATATGTAGATTATCATTTTAATGAGCACAAAACTATGTTTCTTGAGGTGTGTATGGGCCCTCATGAATTGGAATCTCATGGATCATTATTTTTTTATTCATTTTATATGACAAAAATATGACTCTAAGCTCAGATTGTTTGGAATTATAGGCTCCCAAGGATCAGTATATGGTATTTTGATGTTTTTTTCAATGAATTATGGGATTTGGGAGTAGTTTTTGTGGATTAATGTCCAGAATAACTGAGAATAAATAGTTTTTATTTGAAAAATACATTCCATGAGTCTTTGTGTTTGGGAAGAAACTGTTTTTCTTAATCAGACGACGTGTAATATATGTACACATCGTGTAGTTTGTAACCATGTCACGGGAGGTGGGGGTAGAGACACAGGGATGGGAAATCTTTGGTGGAATATGCTGTGTACCAGACATACATGTCATGTGTATAGACCATGTGTCTAGCCATGTGACCAATGAAAAAGTTGGATTATGTGTAGTTCGTACACACCATGTATTTAACAATGACTCCTTGTAATGTCACCCGTGTAACTGGCCATGTGACTAAAAACATGGGTTGAAGAAGATTGTTCTAGTAGACATTGTGTTTTAAACAAACATGTTGTGTAGTTTTTCTCTAGGATAACTTTGTGGGTTATTCATTTAGAAGAACATAGGATGGGGAAAACGATTCAATTACACGCCATGTTAGAAGAGATGATGTGGTTTGTGTAGGGTGTTACATTAACAGGGTTGGATGAAGTACACACCCATGTTAAAAGTCCAAGGGAAGACTTAGTGTATGGGTGATACATAAAGTGTAATCATGTATTGAAAATTTTGAATGTTTTCCTTCTCCTATCTATTTCTTGAACAACATTCATTTAGTACTTGTTAATCTAGATTTAATGTGCGTTTTTTACCTTATAGAGTCATTCAACTAATACAACCTTCATTTTTATGCTAGTTACCAGGCAGTGACTAGATGCCGGATGTGGAAGATCTAGAATTTCTACATATCATCCAGTCATACCCGTCTTGGCACAGGACGATATTCCAGATATAGGTGTTGTTGGAAATTTAAAAGAAGGTTTCATAAGGTTTATGCAGACCTTTTGAGGAGTATCTCAACTTGCCCCATTGATGGTAGATTTAACGTGGGTTTTCAACATAATCATCATCTCTCCTTTACTGGGGATTGTGGACCTCAGGATGCTGGGTCATGGTTGGAAACCACACTATCTTTCTTCGTGCATCAAGAGACGCCTCTGGCGAAGAGGGTTTAAATTTCAATGTATACACTATAGGATTCTTCCAAGAGATGGTGGGATCTGATCTCACTGGTGGGACACCAGTAGATTATGTATTTAGATGTGTTCCAACGTGCCTTCTACGATTACATGTACCTAGATACTTTAAGGGGAAATCAATCCCAATAGTTCATGAGTTTGGAGTAAATTACTCTCTCACACCTGGAGTATTCTTCCCACTTCACATAGCTAATGTGAATCACACCCATCCTATGATGCAATGAGTTATTCTTGGCGAGGAGGTGTGAGGATGGTCTCCCGCATGACATCTGATCTCTAGTGAATATCATCAGTATGACTTTCATCACATTAATAGCCAACCAGACGCCGTTCATTGTGTGAAATCTTATGGATTCTAAAGTTGTGAGCCAGGGTGGCGCCACATCTGGAGTTGGTACATCTTTGACTGACAATAGGAAGAACCATATGGGGTCCACATGTGGAGATCCAAGGAGACATGATACATCTCTTAGTATCTAGGTGGTGTGATACTAGTGCAGAAAGTGTGGAAATACAAGGCTGCATTGCTTGAGAGAATGAGTGGGGTGATGATCTTGTAACAAGATGGGTCATCTTCATCATTTATGTAAGTTTTTCATATCCAAAGTTGGTGACAGAGGTTCTATTTTGAATCCATTTACCAGAGTCAGGCCATCAGTTTCTCATCAGTATGGGACATTGAGTTCTTCCGTCCATTCAGGAGGAGATGGAGGTCGTGGTCATGGTAGTTAGTTGGTAGGATTTCAGTGACAACATGGTAGATCAACACAGGGTGGTCAAGAAGGGTCATAGGGCTGTGATATATGCTAGAATTTTACAGTGGAGCAGACCCAAGAGGAGCAGGATACCGAACCCACTACAGTTCTAGGTACTATTATAGTTGCATCAATTATATCTTTTTCACTTTTCGATAAAGTTTTATCCCATAGTTTCATATATGTTAATGTTTTGTAGAGCCTTAGGCTCTGTATATTTACCTCTATTGATATACTAATGATACGAACTCCGATGGGGACTAGAACAACCAGTGTACATCAGTGCAAGGACTTCCCTCTTGAGCTTTGTGGGTGTCGCATCACATGGGACATTTTTGTCTTAAAGATGGCAAGTGATGAAATAATTATTGGGATGGAATGGTTAGTTCCCTTCTATTCTATTGTTGATTTCTATCATCATAGGCTCAGTTTTATATCATCATATGGAAGGTCCTTTTTACATAATGGTTAATGGGATGTTTAGGAGCATAGAGCAGGATGCAAGCATCATGGTTTGGGAGGAGTTACTGCCCATATTTCATGTTTGTATCTTGATGACCAGGGGAAAAAATAGTTGGACAATCCTCTATTGTGGATTGTTTTAGGGATGTCTCTTATGAGGACATATTTGGTTTTCCTCCAGGGATAGAGGTGGAATTTTCTATTGATATTTTCTAGGGGCATAAAACATGTCCATTCTTACATATAGGATTGATACACCATAGTTATGGAAGATCAAGACGCAATTATAGGAGTTACAGGGGAAGTGTTTCATTTGAACCAACACTTCTCATTGGGGTGAAACTATCCTATTTGCAAAGAAGGTGGACAGTAACCTATGTCATTGTGTGGATTATCATATGTTGAACGTGTAGATGTTGAGGAACCCATATCCCTGGCCAAGGATTGATCATATCTTTAACCAGCTTCGAGGAGACCGAGTGTTCTCAAAGATTTACATGAGATCTGGATATCATTAGATTCGCCTTAGACCTTCATATATACCTATTAATACCTTTTTGAATAGGTATAGTCTATATGAGTATGTGGTTATGTAGTTTAGCCTCACCTACAAGCTTGATGATTTTATGGAACTGATGAACCGAGTATTCCATCAGTTAATGGATTCTTTTGTGGTAGTCTTTGTGGATCATATCTTGGTGTACACTCACACTCGACACCACCATGACACAAATCTTGAGATCGATTTGAGTCCACGGAGAGAGCACAAATTATTTGCTAAGCTCTCAAAATGACAATTTTTGGGTGGAAAAGATTCACTTCCTAGGTCATGTGATATCCGATACAATAGTATTTGTAGACCCAAAAAGTGAGAGTAGTAGTTTTCTAAAAGTATCTAATGATCTTATTTGATGTAAAAAGTTATCTAGGGCTGGTTGGATAGTACAATCATTTCATCTAGTGCTTTTCACATTTGCCAGTTCCACATAACGTCTTGACTAAGAAGGGTGTGAAGTAATTATTGTCATATTCTTGTGAGTTTGTAATCCAAGAGATGAAAGGGAGGTTTACTTCATCACTGATACAAGTATTTCTAGATATGGGAAAGAGTTATAGTGTATATAGTGATGCATTAGGTATCAGGCCAGGAGAAGTTCTTATATAGGGAGAAAGAGTCCTTGTATACGGGTCCTGGCATTTGAGGACACTTTAGAGGAATTAATCAACAAAATATCTCGAGTTGGCTATAGTTGTTCATGATTTGAGATGTTGGAGACATTATCTATTGGGAGAAAATTTTGTGGTTTTCACCCACCACAGAAGTCTAAAGTATATCTTTACTCAGAGTGATCTGAATATGAAATAATGAAGGTGGGATTAGTATCTTCATTCAATTTACTTTGAGAATTCTAATACTTTCGGAAAAGGCAATATATTGGCTATCGTTCTGAGCAGGAGGACTCTGAAACAGCTAGTTCAGGAGGCTAGCTATGAGTGGAGGCTTATGACTCTGTTCTCTGAGATGCATTTGGAGTTGTACGATAGACATGGGTAGACATTTATTTATTTGGTAGTTGGTGCCTATACTATAGTCGATCGATTGAGAATGAGGCATCTATCAGATGTCGAAGGCATAGTCCTACATGAGAGTGTGTCATGAGAGAACCATATTCCTAGATGGACTGTAGGCAGTGATGAGATATTTCATTTTCATGGGTGCATGTGGGTCCCATCAGACATACGCGAGTAGCTGATAATGGAAATTAATTCATCATTTTGGGTAGTTCATCATGATGTCACCATGATGTATTGAGATTAGAACCGTCCTACTTGGTGGCCAGTTATTATAGGATATGTTGTTGGATTTTTCATGAGATGATTGACCTATCAGTAGGTGAAGATGGAGCATCAACGACCATAATAGACCTTGCAACAACAACCCATTCTCGAGTGTAAGTGGAATGATGCCGCGATGGACATAGTGATAGGATTACCATGGTCACCTCAAGAGAATGATGCAGCTTGGGTTTTCATTGACAGACTCACAATGTATAATCACTTCTAACTGATCAAGGAGACCTTCAGGGTCATTGAGGTGGGAAGGATGTACATCCAAGATATAGTATGTCTACGTGAGGTTACGAACTCTACTATTTCAGACTGGGATGTACTTTTTAATTCTCGTGTCTGGCCGGGATTGCATAGGGCTTTGGTTAGATAGGTACTCTTGAGTACATCTTACAATACCTATCTTGATGTCTAGTCCGAGCTTACAATTTCGGTGCTCGAGGACAAGATACAAGAATGAGTCCTATATTTTAGGGGTTCGTGTGAGTAGCATATAACTCTTGTAGATTTTACCTACAATAAGAGTTTTGTAAGAAACTATTTAGATGGAACCTTATGAGGCATTGTACTGTAGGCCATGTCGATCAACCCTATGTTGGATGTAGGTAGAAGTGGTAGCTAGGTTGGAACCACGTCTTATTTAGGAGACCATATGGAAGATGTAATTGATTCAAAAGAGAGTGGATATTTCATTGTCACGACCTATGTCATATGATGATCGATGCAGATGAACTCTTGTGTTTGGGGTCATATATCATGTTTTTCAACATATCACACCGAGGTTGGGACACATGAGGATTAGGAGACATGGTAAGATTTTGCCGAAATAGGTTTTACCGTTTGAGGTTTTGGATAGAGTTGGGATGGTTACAAATTTGTTGAATTTAACTCAGGGGTACTGGGAAATGCATGATGTTTTCTATGTTTCTCAGCTACAACATTACATCTTAATCTTGTCTCGTGTTTTTCAACGAAAGGAGGTTGAGTAGGAGGTGGATGCCTCATTCGAGGAAAATCCTTTCTGGATTTTTGAGCATCATGAGGGTCCTCTATGGCTGGACTCTTTCTCTGGTATGGGTTCAATGGTAGCACGAGTGAGTACTGGAAAATACATGGAAGAGGGCGGCCGATGTGTGATGACAGTGGCTGGACATGTTTGAGGATTCTTCTTTTATGCCACCATCTTAGGAAAAATCAGGGACAAATATATTTTATAGGTGAAATTTATAAGAACCCATACATTATTTTCAGTTATGCGTTTTCTTTTCAGCTATTTTTTATAAAAACAGGAGAATCTAGAAATTTAAGGAGTACGTGTCGTGTACAGTGTGGTACACGCCGTGTAACCGATTGTCATGGGTGACCATGTACTAGCTATGTGGGGTGACTTGGAGACCTCCTAAAGTGGGTCCCAGTAATTGTATATACACTCCATGTACTTTTAAAAGACAAATTATCCGATTTTATTTTTATTTGTTAAATTCCAACGAGGTTGTGTTTTATTGGAAGAACACCCTTCTTCTAGCTCAATCTCGTCCTATAGCAATTGGGAGTAATGATTGTTCTCTGAGACCCTCAACCATTGTCCATTCTCTGAATCAACTGTCATCGATTGCATTGGAATCACCACGGTGGGTTATTCCTTCTTCTAGAGCTTCGTCTCTTGATTTCTCCATCCCATGAGATACTATTGGTTGAGAATTTTAGTTGTTTTGTAGATCTAAGACATTATAGTTCAATTCAAAGGCAACGATTTGATTTTATCGATCGTACAACGTCGAGGAAATTGTTTTGTGCCATTACAGAGTTATTCTTTGAAAATTTGGAGCAAAAGTGCCGAAAATATTAGAACGGGATATTGTGTCTTAATGTATTTTATCCCTGTTGTTTTTTCTGTGCTTTGTGTTCCTGATTAGAGTTTGCTTGATTGTGAATAGGGATATTATTTCAGGATATGGATGTGTTTCCCATGATAGTTTTGATTTTGACCATTTGGGATTTCTTTTCTAGTTAGGATGCTTCTTTTATAAGCCTAGTAATGTTTGGATGGAGTGATTTTATCTGATGTTGTTATATTCTTGTAGCTGTTTAGAAATGTAGTTCTTAAATGTAGTTAGCCATGTAATTTATAAGGATCACTTTGGATGCTGATCATTGTTGTGCATGATTGAATTACACAGGGCTATGGGAACCTGGTTTAATACTCAATAGGGTGAATAGCAGCTGAGGGCTTCCCTAGAGTGTTCGTTTTCTTTTCAAATTGTGATATCATAGGGGGGATGGATGTGACTGCTCCCTCAGAGTGTATGTAGTTCAACATTGCGAGACCAAAAAGGAAATTGGATGTTGAGTGCTTCCAAGAGTGTATTTAGTTTCACGATAAAAGACCATAGCTGGAATTGATGGTGAGTGCTTCCAGAGAGAGTCATTAAAAATGAGGAACCATAGGGGTTAGACTTTGAGTACATCCCATAGGATTTCTTATGTTTGATTGGATGAACCGGAGGGGTTAGGCTGTGAGTACTTCATAGAAGGATACTTGTTTTTTTAGCTTTTTACATGATATATCAAAATGAATGCAATTGAAACTATAGGATTGTTAAATTTTCAGTACTACATTTCTTAGTACTTCACTTTTATTACTGCCATCCATATATATTCACTGATTTTTAGGAACCGATTTTTGGTTGGTTTCCTACTAGGGTTCATCCCACACCCTGCTTGGGTCATGATATTGGGCCCAAATAATTTATATTTCTATTGTTATAGATAAGGACATGTTCCCTTCAAATTTAGGTACTTGATTGATGTGGATCCGGATAACCTAGGACCAATCTGAGGCTTGCGATGCTGCTGAAGTATATATGTTTTCTCCATACTTTGGTTGAGTACATTATACCAGCATTGTGACTTGATTGGATGCTTTCCTAGACATATATATCATGAATCAGTTATATATATGTGCTCCAGTTTTCTATTAGTTCTAGTCTTATGCTTTCTATTAAATTCATGTTATAAATGCTTCCTCTATTTTAATTTTTTTACTTCATTCTACATTACTCTACTAATGAGGGCATATTTTCCCCACTATCACTCCCAAAGTCCACACTGATAGTCAGTTGCCTCTAGAATTTGTGGAAATGTGGTTGAGGCCATGTGACCAACTAGGTATGGGGCACCTCTGCGTGGCACATAGAACCAGTACGTTACATTTATGAAAGAATGCAGTGACCTAGAATCAAATAGTATTTTCACTATTCCAAAATAAATAACAAGCATATATCTCACGAAATCATTTTTGATCTACACCATAGTAGTAGTGATATCATAATCCCTTCCTTGTTGCCTTGGAGGTTTTTTCTTATTTCCACTGACAACCCTTGGATAAGAGTAATTGTTCTCATAATATCAATGCTCCATGTTGATGTAACACTACACCACTAGCTAGTTGTTTATCTGAACCTTCCTTTCATAATAAACTGTAGTATGATTATTTATATCTCATAGATAGTTTTTTGGAACATTTCCCATTATTCAACATTTGATGAAATTTTATGTTCCCTTTAGTCAGTTCCCAAGATGCTTCTACCCACAATTTGTGACATTTGGGGTACTCTATCTTTTGTCCATCTTGGAATTTATTTCCAAACCACCCAAATTAGAATACATTTTCCACTTATTGTCACCAGGATCACGCGACCATTCTGAGTCTCCAATCTCCATGTCAATGTTGAGTGCCCAAATGAAAATCTCATTATAACTAAAAAAGTCTCGAACCACCAATTCTTTTTGTAGACTCTAATTTGGAACTCTAAAGAAGTTATCCAACATTATTTTGGTGTTCATGACAATTCATGTCGCATACCATGAAATACTTGAAGAGTGTGCTTTATAAGCCCTTATTGACACATCTTCATTCTTCTTGATTCCACTGAACTCTATTTACATATTGATACAGAGGGTTTGGGGAAACTATTTATTGAAAAATTTTCTCTTGAATTCCACCCAACACATGAAATCAATTTCCTCCTTGGACTTAATTTTTTGGATTTTTTTCCACCACTGATCTGCATCCCCATCAAAATGATATACCACTAGTATGGCCTTTCCTTATTCTATTAACTAGAGGATATAAAATATATTTTAATGGAGTTAATCAATTATTTCATGATGAGGGGATTAGAAGATCCATTATACATTTAAGGTATTTGCAGCATGAAGGATTCAATGGAACCATGATTTTCATTGGAGGAGGAGGGTCTTCAACCTGATCCATGTTATTATTCCTAGTTTGGGACTACTCCTCTTGTACTATCATGATGTTTTGAGAACCCATTCCCATCATATTTGGCATATCATTATAGAAATCATCACATTCTATATCACATTGATTTTTCAAACATGCTCATCTATTTCATGCCATTAACTAATAAATAGAACATACAATTACAGGGTTTCAATACTTATCTATAAAGGATAAAAAGGAAACTTCAAACATAAAAAGATAAACATATAAAGGATTAGTATATCCAAACATGTAATTCCTTTGGTTTTAATCTAGGTTATCCTGGATTTTTTCCTAAGTTATATACTTATGGTATCTTTTTTTATTCCCTTAATAATGGTTTCCACTATGCTCATGTATTTACCAAATCATATCCCTTGTGAGTCTAAAATAAAGAGTTCATCAATGCCCGTTGTCGTGCATGAGCTCTCATTCGATACTAGATCAACGATTTTTTTTTCAGTTTTTACCCCTAGATAAATATATTCTAGATCCACCACAACTTGTTTATTAGATAAGAATTTATTTACATTATAATCCACTTACTCCATATATACAAAAAATTTGGGATTTTCTTTATACTTAGTCTCATCCTTAAGGTTCTTAATAATGTTAAATTTTTATAATCTCCAAAAATAACTAGACCATCCTCTCATACTAAAAATAGAGAACCTGCACTTTTCATCATAATGTTTCATGATTTTATGAAAATTACACATCAAATAATATTCTATAGTTTATAAATTATAATGTCTTGGAAAACAATGTACATAATCAAATATCAGTAAAATCAAATTTTATTTAATCTCCATAATGAGATCCTAACATCCATTCACCTCATAAATTAGCATTGGATAACCTAAGGATAAAATGATCAACGTGATTAGATAAAATCCCATTATAGAATTATACATAATAACAATGCATTATCACATTGGACAAGAATAATGACATAATGATATAAAAAATCATATAACGAAATTGAACATATTAAAGAGTAACTTGTATGAATTTGGATCAAATAAACATGGAATAAAAGTTATGTGATAGCAAAAGAAAAGAAGAATTTAGTAGGATTCATGTCTTTTGGAAAATAGTGGAGTAGGATTCATGTTTAACCATGAAGACCATTGTACATGGTAGCACATGTAAATGAAAATGGCCAAGACCGTTGCACATGGCAATACAAGACAAAGATAACTACCATGATCGTAGCATATAATGTCTCATGAGACTAAATATTACCCAACGTATTAGAGAGCTATCTAGGTGCACCCATCACAACATGTTCATGCATATGATTTCTAGATAATTAATTGCACATTATCAGTCATACATAAACATAAGGTTTACTCGTGGAATGAATTTTGAATCATATTCATGTCATAAAACATAACAAATGTGTATATAATAAAAGTGTACATGAAGGAAATGAATTATATCATTCATTATAATTAATTAAAATGAATATTCATATATCATAATAAGTGATTCCAATTTGATTTTATAACTAGCAAAAAGATCATTTGTGAATTATTGAAATTAAAACATTTATGTTTGGTTAGATTAATATATCTATGATCACGTAAATCATATAGGTTTATTATATTTTATATAAATAACAAATTGAAAAATAAATGGTTTCTGAATAAATATATTGGAATTATTAATGAAATATTTTATTAAAACACATTATATTGTGTAATTGAAATTGGGTTAGAATTCATATGGTTCCCTTAAGTGGGTTTCCTTATCATGATTTATTAAGCAGGGAGCCACTTAAAATCATGTATATCCCTGAAAAAGAGTGATTAATGGACATTTATACATGAATTTGGACATATAAACATAAACTAAAAGATGTACAAAAACATAATATAATATTTCATTTAGGTAAAAGGATATTAAAAATAACCCAAATGAATAACGGAGGTTTGGGTAAAAACCCATACCTTACTTATACTAGTGTTCTACACAAGATATTAAGGAAATGAATAATAAAATAACGTTCATTAATTAATAAATGTAGAACCTATTTTACATGTAATTGTCTTAATATAAATTTTTTTCATTCATAAACTCTTTTATTTGTTATGGGGATCAATTTAATTATTCAGGTCTGTTTGTTTCATGATAAGTAACCCTATATACATGAACAGATAATCATGTAAAACAAGGATGGTATTTAGAATTGGTGTTATATTTTATTATTGAACACCTATATGGTTACTTGTTTTTAAATTTCATTTTGTTACTTGGAGTGAATACAAATCATTATATAAAACATTATTGATAACCTTTTGTGTTAATTGGCAGGTTTTGATCACAAAAAACACAATTGTTTTTATAAATAAAAATCATATTTACAAAAATATTATAGAAACATAGATGAGAAATAAAAATTATATTATAGTCTTGTTCAATCATAAGAATTGTTTAATGAACATAACTGAATATAGTATTGGAAATTCAAAACTCATCGTCATTGAATGTTGTAAATTAACACATCTCAGATATTGTTTTTACTACTAGTATTAAAGATCCTAAAAGGGGATATCCTAATAACTTATTCCATTAAAAAAAATATTCTAGTACATCAATGTTGCTGGATTTATCATAAAATTTTGACGAGGAGAGAAAAGTATAGAATATAAACAAATGAACTTGAAAGGAAAGTAAAATAATTGAAAATATGAATTTATAGTTTGAATTAATATTCATTGAGTGCTTCTTAAAGGGTATAAGATCTGAGATTTTGTAGAGGCTAATAAATGATTGACGTGTGTGAGGAGTTTAGAGTAATATTTAAGAAGAATTAAGTCATGTAAAAAGTACTGAGGGGAGTGAATATAAGAGGGGAGTGTGGGTGGTTTTTGTTATAGAGGGGAGGGGGTTTTCTTAATATTTTAATAATTAGATTAATATCTATACATAATTCAATAAATATTTATGACTACTTGAATGAAATAGTAATAATTGCATGTTATTTCAAACCAATATCCATTTACGTCATCCATGACTCAATCATTATGCACAAATTATGGTTTTAGCACATATAGTAAATTATCATATTTTACTATTCATAAAATGATCTTGTATTTCTAAAAAACGCAAAAAAATAAACATAATCATTTCTTGATGATTAGAACTCAAAAATGAACCCCATTTTAGGAATATAATTTACTGAATATGGTTAATTATAATTTTTAAATAAAATCATCATTTACTTGGAAAATACATATTTTAAAATTATAACTTATTTTATAATAATTTGAAAAAATAACTACATTTTGGTAAATATATCTTATATTTATAAGACATCAAAAAAATTATTTATGAATAAATTTTTTGAAAATAAATTTTCTTTTTTAGTTTTTAATTTACTTATAAAAGATTCATTAAAAATATGGGACTTACAAAAATACAAACACAAATAAATTATCACATATAAGTTGGATAAATTTTATTTATAAATTAATTAGTATGGTTACCATTTAAATGAATAATTTACTATTCATAATGTTCATTTTACTTTTCATAATGGTAATGTTACTATTCATAAGTTTTAGTTACTATTCACCAAACATTATATTTTCTTATCGGACTCTAATCATGTAATTGATAGCTACTGTGTATGTCGTATTTTCAAAATTAAAATCCTAGAAGATATAGTATTATGTTTAAATGTCACATATTAATTATTATTTTATTGTGTTGTGATTTTATGTGATTATATTACGAAATTATATGCCTTGAATTTCCATTTGTTAAACTTTTGGTTATTATATCATTTTTGGTAGTAACTATTCACTCCCCATACCATCATAGTAGTTATATTTCCCTTCCATATCCATCATAGTTGTAAATGTTCATTCCCATGACCATAATAGTCTATATTTTGAGATATAAATCATTATCTAATGCATCAGATATAGATAATGATCTCTCCCATCTCATAGTAAAATCATTCATACTTTCGCCCCATGATCATAAATAGTTATATCATAAATCATGAAATGAATTGGGTATTATAAACATGTAACCATTTCAGAACATATAAAAATAGATAGGATTCATAATAATTTCAAGAAACACATTACACATTAATATAACCGAGTTTCAATATAATATAACCATTAATGGAAAATGGATTCATAAACATAATGTCATCAAAAAAAATTCCATTCAAAAAAATTATATGAATTGAAACATTGAATAATTTCCTATAAAGTCATCAGTTAAAAAAATTAATGTTATCATTTATTTGAAATAAAATGAAATAACATTAAAATAATTTCTTGATTATATTATCCTTTCTTATTTGAAAAATTATTTTTATAACAATAAATTTATAAAAAACTATGCATTGAATATAGTTTGGAAAACATATAAACGAAGATTTGATTAAAAAAATTTAAAATAACTTTTACATGAAAATTATATTCAAGAATCTTTATAAATCTTTTTTTAAATAATTTTAAAAAACATGTGTGTTTTAATACAAAATAATTCATACAAAAGAGAGAGAGAGATGGTCAGATTTTACGTAAAAACATTATATTAAGTTCCAATGATAGGAAATATTGGTACTTCCACATGATGACTTCATATATAAATTTAGGATAAGGATACCCTTCTGTAATCTTTAGAGATGTATCATAATATTACATCAAATGAATCATAAATGTAAACAATCTCTAAAAGTGAGTATATTGTCTCAATAATCTATTATAACTCGGTAACATGGGATCATACACTCCTTTTAAGAAAATGAAATAAAAAAATATTAAAAAATAATCAAATTAAGAGATTCATTATATAACATGTAAAATGGAAGAATATAATCATCGATAAAGAGTTTATCATAAAAAAGAATTATTCTCAAAGAAAGAAAATTGAGAATTTTTTTACCAATTTGGAAACTTTTGAAGCATAAAACCCTTGAATGAATGACATTAAAATGGAAATTTTGATTCCCATTAATTATGTTATAATATTTATATAATATAATAATGGGAATTACGAACTCTACATTGAATGAATGTGTGGTGAACATATCATGTTATAATCATAATAAAAATTGAAATGAAATCTCGTAAACTTTTGTCTTGACTCTCATTGTAATCATACAAGCATCTTGTATAACTAATATATGTTTACTATAAATATTTTATAAAATAATATTCTTAGTGATAATTATATATATGGTTTTATTATGACCTTATATTTATGAATTTTAAAGATATTTTCTTAACAATTCACATTGGGTAATATTTTCTTTATTCTTCACATGTGCCTTAATTTGATATATCAATCATCCATATACAGATGTCATGATTACATAAGGTAAATAATTTTTAAATATCTTACATATATACTATATTTATTATAATTATCTAAAGAATATTGTAGTATGAAGTAGAATACAATATTCATATCGATTGTTAGTCGTATATACACATGTACATTTTTTCCATTTTAATTACCTTATTGAAAAAATGAAAGAAGAAATGTGGTTTTGGAAAAGAGACTTGCGCATTGTGTACTTGATATAGAGGAAACTGGCACACCATATGTTTTTCAGGACCAGGAGGTCAAAATATGGACAAGGAAAGTGGGTCGCGTAAGTATTGGTGTGGTCACGCAGGTAACTTGCGTGCCTTGAATTGAATTGCATGATGGTACCTAGAAGTTTTAGAAACTTGCACGCCATATATTTTTTGAGATCAGAACATCAAAAAATGGAAAAGGAAAGAGGGTCGCACAAGTTTGGACATGGGTCGTGCAAGTGACTTGTAGGGGAAGAGTCTTTCGCGGCAAGACTTGCGCGTCGTGGGTAGACTTGTGGGGGGTCACGCAGGGTGTTAAAAATTCCTATAAATACTGGACCAACCCTCCTTATTTTTAAACTGAGTTCAACACTGAGAAAAATCAGATCTCCCGTCGCGCAGGTGTGGTGGTCGTGCAAGTGGTGGTGTGTCGCGCAAGTAGGACTTGTCCGCCATATTTGTATAAGGGTGATTATTGTTTTTTGCATGCCAATATTGGTTTGGGCGTAAAGGGAAGTGTGTCGCGCATGTTTGGTGTTGAAGAACGTGTGTGGCACAAGTGTCTAAGGTGGACTTGCACACCAGTTGTGACTTGCACACTAAGATTTTTGGGGCGGTTTAGACCTGCTCCCCAAGTAAGGTTGATTTCCAGTAGTGTTCTCGGGATGCGTGGAAGCTGGAAGCTTACCCGATACCTTCAGTGCAAAGAGAAATTCATCTATGGGTGAAAGTTGGACATCAACAGAGCATCTATATACAGAAGAATATGCATTATTTCATGAAAATGAAGTTACCTACACGTTTATAAACTTTGAGTGGATCCATTCCGGAGTAGTGAGAAAAGGAAGACGAAGAATGTGATCCTCACCACTAGTAGTGAGCCAGAGAGGGAAATAGGGAGTGACCCTTAGGAAAGTCGTGAGCTAACCCTAAACCTTGTAAAAGCAGTGACCCTGGGACAGAGTGACTGTGCCCAAACCTAGTAATCCATATCTAGTGATGTTTAGTTGAATTTGGTATGACTGACAACCTATCAGCGTATACTCCTTGGACGTAGCCATTAGCGGTGAACCAAGTAAAAATTGATGTGTCCTGTGATTTTTTTCATTCGGTTTATATTGTACAACAGGAAAGAGGGAGAATACTGTTTCTCTTAACAGTGAAACAAGATCATAACAGGCATTATTTTTAAATTAGTCATACCGTGATTCACCCCCCTCTCAGGGTATTAAGCCTTGTGGACCTAACAATTGGTATTAGAGGGAAAGGTTGATATTTTTTATTCTCTCAATGGAGGTCACTAATCTTAAAGGGATTCCGATCTTCGATGGATTTAATTTTCAGTTATGGAAGAATCTAATGAAACACTATTTCCGATCTTTGTGAATGGATGTGTTTTCAAAATCTATGCATGGTATCGTAGCTGATATTAATAGTGGTGCATTATCAGAAGCTGATCATAGAGAGTTGGATGCTGATGCAAAAGAAATTAATGCCTTAGGGGGAGCCCTTTCCAATCCCATATATACAAAGCTGATGTCTTGAAAAACGTCTCATGCTAGGTGGGAGAATCATTTGAATATATATGAAGGAGATACAAAGGTCAGAGAGGCAAAGATGCAAGTGATGTGGAATAAGTATGAAGATATGAAGATAAACCCGAATGAGTCTGTTGATGCATTCTTTGTCAGGGTAAATATTGTTATGGAAGATATGTGAGGACTTGGTGAAGTCATTGAAGACATAAAGATCGTAAAGCGCATATTGAGAGAGCTTCCACCTCGGTTCAGTCCAAAATATTCAGTACTATAAGATAAATATCCTAAAGAGCTGACACTGGACAATTTTCACAGTACCTTGGTTTCATATGAGATGAGGAATGATTATAACGAGGCTGTGGAAAAGGGAAAATACAAAGAGATAGAATTTAAGGCCATGAAGAAGCTCATCATTGAAGATTCTCTGGAATAAAAAGAGATAGATGAGGTTATGTCATTCCTTTCCTCAAATATTCAAAGAGGAAAAGGAATGTTCAAAGGGAAACTTTCACTTGCTTGGTTTAGATATGGAAAAGTTGGTCATCTTGATATAATATGCCCAATAAAGTTTCAAGAAGAAAAATGATTAAGATGAAGTTGAAAATCCCAAGAAAATATATTCAGCCTATGTGAAAAGGAAAAATCATTTCAAGAGAAATTTCTTTAAGAAGAATATTATTATTTTACAAGAAATAGACAGTTCAGATGAGTTTGAGGATGAAGAGGTTTAGGAGGTTGAAAATTGTAAAGATCATGGAAAAAATTCAATGGTGTATGTTGTCGGTAGAGCTCAATAAAAGGAAGAAACTGACGCTGATGAATAAGAAGAATTAATTGAAGGTTTATTTGACATGGAAGCTGAATTAGAAGCATCTCTTGAAGAGATAGATATTTGGATAGAAAAAACAAAGAAATTCAATAAGGTGGTATACGATGCCAAACTCTACATGCAACAGAGAGAAGAAGAGAAGTTTGAGATAGTAAAAGAAATAGAAAATCGTATGTCTTCAAGGCCAGAGAGCACAGAAAAGGGTTATGAGTATAAGCTCAATATAATAGAACAGAAAAGGGTGATCGATGGATTGAACAGAAAATTGAAGGATCACATCAAGCCTATTGAATATCTTGAAGAGGAAGTTGTCGGTCTATGGAGAAAAGTCATAGACCAGGAAAAACATTTGATTCCTAACACATTCTTGTGAAAGTATGTTATTATGAAGACTGAAAAGATGAAAGATGAGCCTAGTAGTTCAGCATGAGAGAAGTAGCAATTGAGCTCAGACGTTAAGGTTTTTTCAGGGCTTAATCAGAAACAAAAATCTGTGACAATTGAAGTCATACCCAAGCACTATTCCTAAGATTGAAGGTTGATTTAGGCATAAAGAAGAATCAGAATATTCAAATATCACAAAGGGAAACTCGAAGTTCTAAAGTACCATGAAGCAATTCACCATATATCAGGTATTAATTTTGTGGGATTATGGGACATTCACAGTATGTGTGTTCCATATACAAGAGATATCAAAGGTAACAAGAACAAAGGAGGCATACAAATAGAGAACGGTTCTCCAGAACATATTTTAAAGGAAAATATTTTTGGTGAAAAGGATTTGGTCACATGGAAAGCTACAACACATCAACCATACAGAGGAATGTGCCAATGAAAAATCAAAATGTTGGAAAGATGCAGATCAATAAACCAAGTGGTGAGTTAAAAGTGTAAAATAGATTTACAGCATTTTAAGATGAAGCTTTTCCATAACACTCTAGGGAAGATCATTTTCTCCAAACCACACCGAGGGTGAAGTCGAATACATTGATCAAAAAGAAAAAGGATGAAAAGGCAGTAGTTGTGGAAATTTCCTTTAAAGCTTCAGATAATTCAGGAATTTGGATTCCTGATAGTGGTTGCACATAACATATGACAGAGAACAATGACATCATTACATGCATAAAATATGACAAAGAAAGAGTTTTTGTGTTTGGGAATGATGAAGGGTTGAAGATCGTTGGTTCTGAAAAGGCCAAATTTGTGGGAAAGGAAATGAGACATGGTGATATCTTGGTAGTAGAGGGTCTTCTTCATAACTTACTCAGTGTCAGTTAACTATGTGACTCTGGGGAATATATACGATTTACCAACAAGATGTGTGATGTGAAAGAAAAATATGGAGAAGTTGTTCTACAAGCAAAAAGGGAAAAGTGAAATCTTTACCTTGTAGGTGGGGACGAAGATATGTGCCTTTTGTCGAGAGAGGAAGAAAACCGGCTATGGGATAAGCGACTTGGTCACCTATTCCAACCATCCATGGAAGATTTGGTAAAATTTGATGTTTCTAAAGACCTTCCCAAACTATCACATGATTGCACTCATACATGCGCTGCTTTTCAACAATGGAATATCATCAGAAAGACATATAGGCCAACAGAACAGAAATCAACTAGAGTGCTTAAATTACTGCATGTTGATTTATGTGGACATATCTCACCACGAAAAATAAATGGGAAAAGGTACTATGTCCTTTTTATTGATTATTATAGCAGAATGGCTTGGGTATTTGTCATTACGCATAAGATAGAAGTGTGCAGTTGTATCATGTAGTATAAGAGTGAATCAGAAAGGATTCTTGGGCAGAAAATTTTGAATTATCATACAGGTTACGGTACAGAATTCACAAACAGTATTGTGGAAGAATACCTCGAGAAACATGGGATATGACATCAAGTTTCATCAATGATAACTCCCCAACAAGAATGGGGTTATTGAAAGGATAAATCAGAGCATCAACAACATGGCCAGAAAATTGCTAATTGAAAAGGACATACCAAGGAAGATTTGGAAGGAAGTAGTTTTGACATCGGTCTATATTTCAAACAGGTTTTTGTTGTGTCCGAAGGAAGGGAAGACACCATATGAAATGTGGTATGAAAAGAATCCAACACCGAAGTACTTTAAAATCTTTGGGAGTAAGTGCTTCATTCACAATAAATAAAATCACAAGTTGTTTGAGTCACAAGGAGAATGGGGGATATTCCTCAGCTACTCAGGGAAAAGAAAAGTATATAAATGTTTCAACAAAAGGCTGGGAAAAATTGTTGAGAGAAATGATGTCATTATAGTTAAAAATGAACAGAATAATCAACAACCCATTAAAAAATTTCTGGATAAAAGTGATGATGAGGTAAGCTACCCAGGAGAAGTAGAAGTGGCATAGGCTGACTCAAAAGAAGATACTGATGATGAACAAGAAAGTTTCAAGTCTGTGTCTGCAAAGAAGCCAAAGAGTCGATCTAAAATTGATAGGCAGAATATCATTGGTGATTAGATAGCTCCAGTTTAGACTCGAAGAAAGAAATCATTACAGAAAAAATTGTTTTTTATCATAGGTGGAGCCGAAATGTTTTTCCTATGTAGTTGAAGATGAAAACTGGGTTCATGCTATGAATGAGGAGCTTGATCTGATTTAGAAGAACCAGACATGGGAGATTGTTTCGAGGCCAGCAGACAAGAATGACATCAGGACTAAATGTGTCTATCGCCAAAATATTAATGAAGATGTCACAATGATTCAGAATAAAGAACGACTCATGTGCAAGGGATACTCCGAGATAGAGTCAATAGATGTTGATGAGACATTTGTGCCAGTTGCAAGGTTGGAGACAATCAGATTATTTTTTTCCATATTAGTGCAAAGAATGTTCAAAGTGTTTCAGATGGATGTAAAATCCGCATTCTTGAATGGTATTATGGAAGAGGAGTTCTATATTGAGAAGCCAAATGGTTTTCTCATTCATGAGTATGAGAACAATGTTTGCAGGCTAAAGAAGGTGATGTATGGGCTGAAACAAGAACCAAGACCATGGTACTCAAGGCTTGATCAGTACTTGAATAAGCATGGTTTCTATCATGGGGGAGTTGATTACAATCTCTATTTCATCAACAATATTAATCAAAGAATGATGATGTTGGTGTTTGTCGATGAAATAATATTTGGTGGATCAGATGAAACTCATTGCAGATAGTTTTTTGAATTCATGAAAAATGAGTTTGAAATGTCAATTACTGGAGAGATAACATGTTTCCTTGGTCTACAGTTGACTCAAGGATGGAACGGAAAATTCTTTTCTCAATCCAAATATGCCAAGGAGGTTTTAAGATGGTTTGGCATGGAGAATTCCAAGGATATGAAAACTCCGGTTGCTACCTGGATGAAATTATCAAGAGATGAAAATGATAAGGTAGTTAATATCACAGAATACAAGCAATGTATTAGAAGTTTGTGGTACTTGACCACGACAAGGCCTGATATTGTTTTTTCTGCATGCTAAGCAGCGAGATATCAGAGTATTCTCATGGAATGCCACATGATTGTAGTGAAAATAATAATTCGGTATATCCTTGGCATAGTGGATTTCGGCTTGACATATACTGACAAATCTTAGACAGAGTTATTGGGATATACTGATGCAGACTGGGCCAGATTTGCAGATGATATAAAATCAACGTCAGGTGGTGCATTCTATCTTGGTGGATTATGTATTTCTTGGCTAATCAAGAAGCAAGATAGAATTTCATTGAGCACCGTAGAAGCTGAGTATATTGTGGCCAATAAAGTATAAACCCATTAATTGTGGATGAAGTAGCAACTTGATGATATGGGAGTTGAAGTGACATCTCTGATCAAATCCAGTGTGATAACTCAAGTTCTATAAATCTCATCAAAAATCGCATCCATCACTCAAGAACAAATCACATTGAGATAAAGTATAATTTTATGAAGGAGAAGGTTGAGCATGGAATTGTGAAGTTGGAATATGTGCCTATAGAGCAACAGGTTGCAGACATTCTGACAAAGGCCATACCCAAGGAAGCTTTTGTGAGGCATCGACTGGATCTGGGAGTTCAATCGACTCCCCGAACATAAAAGAGTGTGGATTTGGAACCCCCCTCTTTCTAAGGTATGATGTGTTTTTGCCTAATGTACTGATATGTGTTTTCTACTCTTTTACAGACTCCAAAGGAGTGTCCTTTGTTTTCATTGACAAAGGGGGAGAAAATAGTGATTGGTCAAGGGGGATACAGTGTGGAAATTTGATAAATCATGAATTTTATGGGGAGAAGCTGACAGATGGAGTAGTGAGATAGGGGAGATCTATGAGAATGTGGGGGCATTTTAAATCTGAAGATGCTCGAAGTGATCGATCACAGAATAGATATCATGACAGTTGAGGGTCGTGATAAAATCAGAAGAGTGGTGTTGGAAGAATATTTCAAAAAATTGGTATCAATTTGGTGTCAAAAAATGGGTGTAAGAGATGAATTGATTCATTGATGAAAATTTCATTTAATCTTGTTTCTCAAGCTAAGCATTTCTCATGTGGGCATAGAGTATGTGTTGAGTAAATCCTTGATCGTTATCAGAATTGCAATGTGGCGAATGGTGGATGAAGAATAAACTATGTATCTTTATATGGAAGAGTTGTCAAACAAACCCAAAGGGGAATATTGTTGGGTAAAATCCCCACAAGATTTCATTGAAGCATTTTTGAGGTGATTGTGTTTGTTGACAAAGTGGACATATGTGTTGTGATTATTGACAAAGCAAAACAATGACATACAAATCTGTTCACAAAGGGGATTTCATGGTGGAATGTCGAGTTCAATAGTTTTGGTCAATGATCCATGTATTATTCAAGAACATCGACAATGGAATGGATGATCTGGAGGTAGTACAAAAAGAACAGATACAAGGTGGAGGTCAAAATATGGAAAGGAAAGTGGGTCGTATAGGTATTGGTGTGGTCGCGTAGGTGACTTGTTTTCCATGAATTGACTTGCATTCCGGTACCTAGAAGTATTGGAATCCTGCGTGCCATATATTTTTTAAGATCAGAACTTCAGAAAATGAAAAGGAAAGAGGGTGGTGCATGTTAGGAAGTGGGTCGTGCAAGTGACTTGCAGGGGAAGAGACCTATGCACCGAGACTTGCACACCGAGGGTAGACTTGCAGAGCATCATGCAGGGTGTTCAAAATTCCTATAAATACTGGACCACCCCTCCTCATTTCTGAATGGAGTTCAACACTTAGAAAAATAAAAGCTCTCGTCGTGCAGGTGTGGTGGTCGTGCAAGTTGTGTTGTGTCACACAACTAGGAATTGCACTCCAGATTTGAAGAAGGGATATTGTTGTTTGTTGCGCGCCAATATTGGTTTGGACGTAAAGGGAAGTGTGTCACGCAAGTTTGGAGATGAAGAAGCTTTTGTCGTGCAATTGATTGAGGTGGACTTGCACACCAGTTGTGACTTGCACGCCGAGACGTGCGCACCGGGTTTTACATGGCACCAGGTAAGGTTGATTTCAAGTAGTGTTCATTGGGCTACGTGGAAGCTAGAAGCTTGGCCGATACCTTTGGGGCAAAGAAAAATTCATCTACCGGTGAAAGTTGGACTGAAATAGAGCATCTAAATATAGAATAAGATGCAGTCCTTCATGAAAATTAAGAGACCTACATGTCTATAAACTATGAGTGGATCCTTTCTGGAGCAGTGTGCAAAGGAAGAAGAAGAAGGTGATTCTCTCCACAAGCAGTGAGACGGAGAGAGAGAATCAGGGATTGATCCTTGGGAAAGCAGTGAGCTGACCCTAAACCATATAAATGTAGTGAGCCTGTGACAGATTGACTGTGCCCGATCCATGTAATCTACAGCTAGTGATGTTTTGTGGAATTTGGTACGACTGAAAAACTGTCAGTATATGCTCCTTGGATGTATCCCTTAGAGGTGAACCAAGTAAAAATTGATATTTCATGTTCTTGATTTTCATTCTGTTTATATTGTGCAACAGGAAAGAGAGATAAGAGTGTTTTTCTTGGCAGCAAAATAAGATCATAATGGGCATTAATTTTAAATTAGTCATAGCATAATTCACCCCCCTCTCAGGGTATTCAGCCTTATGGATCTAATAAAATATGATGTTTGTTTTATATTTTTTTTAAATGAAACCATGTAAGATTTTAATTAAATTATTTTTGATAAAATTTGAACCATGAGTTTTTGAAAAATATTTTATGTAAAGTGAATAAAAAATTGGACTATGAAAAGAATAAATATGATTTATTTTAATGAATCAAAGTTTTATATTGGCATGTGAAGCATAAGATATGGTTTTTAATTGATGGTTTGTGGGATTTTTAAATTTTTTATGACCTATGAAATGAAAATGTTCGTTTTGACCATTGATGTATCCATGGGTGTTCTCATGCACAGATATATGTGGAATATAGTTGTAATGTTCCCATATATGCATGGGTTTTTGGATGCTAGGGTAGTATAGAATGTGAATGTGGGAGGATATGTGGAATATCATTGGTTATTATTCTATCCATGATGTTTTTTAAAGTAAATTAAGATTAAAGTTGTCATATTTTGAAAAACAAGGAGTCTGGTGGATTGTTTTCCTATGATTTTGGAAGTGTTAATTATGAGGCATTTTCAGTTTACATTCATGTTGGTATTCATTTTTTATGTGATTTTAGTCAGTTTCTAGAATTGATTTTGTGATTTTATTAATTATTTTATTGTGGGGAATGATGTTTATTCAGTGTGTGCATCTTCCAGATTTCTATTTGTGTTGGGGTTTTGTGTTAATGGATGTGAGTTTCATAGTTTTATAATACTATATTTCTACACGGGGTTCTATGTGGATGTCTGGAGCAACAAAGAAAATATTTTGGATTTGGGAATAGATTCTCATGATTGTAAAGTACTGGATGCATCAAACATCGTTGTACTATCCAAATGCCTTAGAGTGAAGCTAGTGAATAGTATGGCCCAAATTACCTGACAAACTTCATTTTTTATTGATTTTTTATAACCCCCCATTAATGGGATAAGGGGGAACCCTTACAAGGCCCGTAGGGTCAGAGATTACATGGCTCATAGGCTTAAGATATTACATGACCCGAATGTCTTAGGGAATTCAACCAAACTATCTATAATGAGTTTACCTTCCCCAACATCTACCTCATGATAGTATCTCTCCACCTTCGCATGGCCTTCAGGCTAGGCTTCCCGTGCAAGCACAAGCTGGTCTCGATAGCATAACCATACCCTCTCATTCTGACAAATCCATTTGGCTCTGCTCTGGTAAGTTCACCTGCTCTGAATCCTCTTCTAGGGCTGCTATTTTATTGTAGAGTCTATCTGGGGAAACTATATATGTGCCGAAGGCCTTAATGGTGGCCCAAAATCCCTACTGACCCAAAGGCCTAGGTGGCACGATATCCTTATGGACTCTAAGCCCAAACTGGTGGCCCAAGGTGAATAGTTCTAGCTGCTACAATCCCGAACAGTACCTTCTACAGCACCCCCACACAAAGTACAGTTCTGCTACAGTGCATGTATTGTGTATAGTTCTGCTACAGTCTTGTATAGTGTACAGTTCTTCTACAATACCTGGACAGTGTACACTTCCGCTACAGTACTGCACAATGTATAGTTCTACTACAGTGTTGTACAGTACCCCCCATAAATATCCATCTACCTGGTTTGGAACCTTTTTCGTGTTGATGAACTTAAGGATACCTCACAACTGTTGTGTAGTCTAGAATCCCATGGTTTTTGGGTGATTTAGGAAGCTCGTTCAATTACCATTATCAAGAGGTTGTTCTTGTATTTATATTATGGTCTCTCTTTCGCTGTGAATTCCCCCTTATAGCAAAAGGAATTCTTGGAATTATTCATCATGCAATATATTTCATTGATCCCTCTTTGATGAAAGATTATGATCATATTTCCATGTGTTTCATTCCAAAATAAATCATGTGTGGTTTGTTTGTTGTTGCCATTATGAGGTGATGAATCATGGGTTAGCTGTCAGTTATTGTTTCATTGTTCTATTATTTGGGACTCTCCCCTCTCTTTCCTATGTTGTGAGGGTTTATGTTTTGTTTGGGGATGTTTTTGAGTTTATTTAATCTCATTATTTCTTAATTATGTGATGATCTGCAGTGGGTCTCATTGAAATATCTTCTTTTATAAATCATTTCTAGGATTTTTCAAATAGTGGGGAGTTTATTTGGGCTTCTACTATTATTTATATGTTCTGTTTTGGTTTGGAGTTAGTCTGATTCACTTGGATTTATTTCTAAATTATTGTATTTCTATGTTTGTATTTATGTTTATGTAAACATAGTTATTTATAGACTCTATCCAATGATTCTATTTAATGTATGGTCATGAAGGTTGTGCCTCTAATTTTCCAATGAATATCATGATGTTGTTTCGTTTTATTATTCCAATTTGGGTATGTTGTGAAAGACTTATTTTAATGTGGTTGGAATGTTCATGGAACAAGTGGTTGGGTATTTTGTTTTTGAGAATTCGTTTTCATTGATCCTTTAACTGGAAAATATTGTGGCTTCTCAAGGGTGGAAATCATTGTGGTGTGAATAATTGTCACAAATCATTTTTTTCATTTTTCGTTTTATATTCTTGTTTCTTATCTCAGTTTATCTCTTGATTTCTAGCTGTGATATAGTGTTAAATTTTAGAGTGTTTCTTTTCTCAATTTAAACCACATGGTTTATCATCCGTTCATTCTGAAGTTCATATAGAATATTTGAGTTTTTTTTCTTTGTAGTAGCCTATGGGAATAAGGTTCGTTGTTTGGTAATCCAGGAGTCCCAACCCAGGTAACTGTGTGATAGGTGTTATATTTTTGTATAATCTCTTACATGGTTGGTGAATGGTATGTGAAACTATGTGGGTGGGTTGTGTGTTGTTTTCCACATAGGTAATAGCTATCAAATTATTGGTACACAGTTTGGTAAAAAGTGCAGGTAAACCATAAGGGATTTCATGATTTTATAAATTATGATATTACCCCTTTTACCCCTTGGTATATTATTACCAATTATCCCCATTTCCCCTCCCTCTTGTTTGTTATTCCATAAGGGGACTTTTCCTATATTCCCCATGGCTCATTCCTTGTCATATGGTGTATGTAAATATTTTATTCATGTTATGGGGATATATTTCCTAATGTAATCATATAATATATTCTCCCTCATTTTCATTTCATTATTTTTGATTCAATATTATTTCTTCTATAGTCATGTAAACCTATTACATGGGTTTACCTTGTGTTATATTTGGGTTTCATTTTTTCATTTTTCATCTTGGATAATCATTAATTATTAACCCATTGTGGCATTTTTCAGGGTATACGTTGGCGATGTGCCATGGATTTGAGGTATGTTCCACAAGAACATACATCATTAATTCATTATTGATTTATTTCATTCCTTTTTTACATCCAATATATGAATAACATTGATGTGAGATATTTGAAATATTTTTTTTCAAGGAAAAGGTGTGTTTTATGCCTTGTAATGTAAAAAATTCAAATGTTTCGATGAAGGATATCATACCAAGTTTTCAAGTAATGGAATTTTTGGTTTTTAATTGTGAATTGAGGATTTTAAAAAACGATTTTCATTGAAAATTTATTTGTGTCATTTGAAATGTTGATTTAATTCCTTGAATGGGTTCCCAATATTGTTTTTTATTAAATCAAAAGGTTTTATAGGATTTCAATAAGGGTTTGGAATGTGATTATGATAAATAAAATGTTTTCCATATTTATGAGAATGAATTTAGATTGAAAATGTGATCTGGAAGTTTAAAAAATATTTTTAATATGTTTATTAAATGGTAAATGGTGTTCTTGAGCCTTCTTAGAACTTTTTATTTGGATCATATAAAATTATGGTTTTTTAAGGAACCCTTAAAGAGCTTTTTTGAATCTATGTGAAAATAGTGAAAGTCTTTATTGTAAAAACCAACATTGGAAAATCATATTTCCTTATTTATATAATTATTTGATGGGTGTAATTCCATACTATGGAATCATTGTGACCCATTTTCATTATATATAATTAGAGATCCTCGATGTGGACATTTGTTTGGTCTATAAATTGTTTGGAAAGAGATTGATCATTGGAGTAGCTCAGGGTAATGATTTTTATTGATTATATATATATGTGTGTGTGTGTGTGTGTGTGTGTGTGTGTTTGTGTGTGAGATTGGTTGATTGGGTGTTATCGGTTGATTCACCCCTCTTCTAAACACTTGAAATGTTGAACCTTTCTTAGAGAGAGAATGTATTGAGAACAATTTTTTCACCATCTAGATTTCTCACTAGATTGTGGCCCATTGTAGGTGGATATATTGTGTTTATTTTTGTGGGATATTCCTATCAACATGTCCTGAGTAAGGGTGGTTGGGAGTATTTAGGGCTCTTTTGATATCATCGTGTGATGCATGCTTTCAAGAATGAGTCTTATGTATTAGTGTGGTATTGATTGTTCAAGATCTCCTAGGTTCACCAATGACTAATAGAACTCAGTAGGTCACTTTTTTATACTTATTTCCATATCCATTATTTTATGACTTTAGTCCCTGCATATTGGGTACTGTTTCAGATTTCGTCTAATGATAATGTGTTTTAAAATGGAAATGGAAAAACATTTTTGATATTTCATACATCCTTTCTATCATTGAGTGGATTGTTTCCATTTTTCTCATTAAAATTAATATGGTTTCTCCTTGGAAAATAGTGTGGTTTTAAATTATAAAAAAAATTATCTCATTTTATTTTAACGTAAATAGAGTGGTAAAATATTAAATTTATATATTGTATTTGATACATGAAAATGATAATACAATTATATTAATGTAATTGTAATATAAAT
This sequence comes from Viscum album, assembly GCA_963277665.1. Classification (NCBI taxonomy): domain Eukaryota; kingdom Viridiplantae; phylum Streptophyta; class Magnoliopsida; order Santalales; family Viscaceae; genus Viscum; species Viscum album. Next base: position 1,731,170,081 of record OY728161.1, on the reverse strand, counting down.
ATATTTTTTCGGGTATGAATACGTATATACAATACCAAAACCTATAATTTCATATATTATTTAACATGTGGTGCATGTACCATCACGGTATTGGTCCTTGTGGGTGATAGTCGTTCTTGGAATCAGATAGTGACACTTGGGTAAAATATATTTGTTGGGTTTCTAGTTTTCAGTTTTGATTTTATTTTATAGTTTGGTTTTATTTTACACTTCCTATAATATTTTTGTATTATAGAATGTTTATTTGTATATTGATACTATTTTTCTTGTTTTACCTACTGTTTAGTTTGTTTTTTTATATTGTGAAAAACTGTTCTCTTCATTTACTCTTTTGTTTCCATGTACTAGTTTCCAACCTGTGGGAAAAGGGAATGCCTTATGTGCCATGTCATAGATTTAATTTGGTGACATGTTCGGGGTCGAACATGGATGGTTCATGATAGTGCATATCTTCTTAAAGAGCTTCTTAAAGTAATTTTTAGGCACTAAGAATAATTTATCATATAATTTCCCATCATTAGGTTGATTAGAAATATTATTTATTATTATTGTTTTGAAATTTAATTTTTAATCAGTTTTTCAACTATATTTGGTTAATTGGTCATCATATTCTGATTTCCCAAAAAATATATAAAACATTAGTTCTATATATATATATATATATATATTGTTTGACTATGTATGAACCATCATTATTGAGTGATGATGGAATTTAGAATACTAGGACTATTGGTGGATTGAGTTCAATCTGTGAATGAATTATTATAGGTTATATTTTGAAAAATAATGTTGAAATGTTCATTGAATTTTTTAAATTATTTTTTGGAGAAATTAATATGTATAAAATAGTCATTGGCAACAGTACATAATTTGTTTATAAAGACATGTTTTCTATAATAATTATCTATACCCAATGTGAAAATTTGATTAAAAATATTCTTTATTGGTTAAGTGATATATTAAATAAAATGTTCATAGTTTTACAGCGTTCATCCAAAAATTTAATATAAAATATAATTTTTCATGTAAGTTATTCAGTAATAATTTTGAAAAATGAAATGTCCACATTTTTCAGGTCGGTTATTATATAATAGATGTGAAAAATATTGTTTAATGTAAACTAATGACTAACCAATGTAAAAAAATATTTCAAATTTCATTTATTAAATAAATAACAAGTAAAATCATTATAATTTGAATATGGAGTTATTAAAAGTTATTTTTCCTTCATTTTTTATGCAACAACCATTATATTTGACTCATATGATAAATCGTAGCACTTCAATCATATATTTGTGCCCTCATATCACTTCATTCAGATATCTATGGCCACGAATACATTCTATATTCAATTGAGTGGAAGATAAATTATTTATATTGTTTGCATCATTCACCATCACTTATCATCCCAGAAATAATGAACATTCATCTCATCGGTGAAAACATTTCTAACGTCCATGTTCTGGAATAATTTTATGATTTTTATTTATTTATTCATCTTTACAAGAATCCTATTTAACAAAATAATATTTTAAAATGATACTTTTTTTAATTATGTATTAAATATAAAACACCTATATTTATTTATCCATGAAATATATTACTTAAAATTTAACCTCTCAGATGGTTTGTGATACAGGAAACCCTAATTATGATTGAACCTTATACTGTTATAACATATCCATTAAATTAGTGGTTATAAATTTTAAAATAATATGGTTTAAAAGATTATAAATAAATAAAATATTTATCATTTTATATAAAAAAAATATTTACAAAGAAAATGATTATTTAAAAAAATTATTTTTCTAAATGGAAGATTCAATGTCCTATGTGAACATAATTTATGATTTAGTTTTACCAAAATTATAAATTATATTTTAAAAAATTTAATTTTTTTCCTAAATAATCATTACCAAATTATCATTGAGATATTTATTGGATAATATTTTGAGATATTTAATTTATTTTAGGAATAGTGAAATCATTGTTTTTATTAAAAACTATATCTTTAGTTTAAGTAAATTATATGTTATATTTTCGTTAAAATACTATATAATAGTAAAATTATTAAAATTATATTATAACCAAAAAAAATTATTTCATTTTAATTAAATTCATATTGAACATTTATATTTAAACATTCTATGCTTATGAAAATATTTTTTTGAAAAATAAATTCGGATCGGGTCCATGGGATTCAAATAAATTAAAATATTAAAAAAATTGTGAATAAAATTTTGTAAAATTGGTTAAATATTATTATTAATAATAATTTTTATTATATAGTATGTTCAACATAATATTGTGTCTTAATAAATATAAAAATGGTAAAAATTATTATCTACATTAAGGGTAATACTGCTTAACTGGTTGGAGGAACTAAAGGGATATGGTTTATAATGATATATATAATTATATAATTTATATTTTAGGGTAATAATTTGAAATTATTAAGTATGGTTTATTAATTAGTTTGTTTTTATTCATTTTACATGTGAAAAACGCTGGTTTAACTTTTTCTTTTCAGAAAATCATATGGTGTTATCCCCCCAAAATATAAAATGCCACCCCATCTCGGTTTCTATCCAAATTTATCATTTTATTTTGATCACCCAATAACTAACCAAATATAATAATTTCACCTCACCCACATCCCCTTGTATATTATTATATGAAATCTTAATACATCAAGGTATTAGTTATAAAACCAAATAGGTTGTCCGAAGAATATGTAATGTTGATAACCCTAGTTATATTTTTTAATTATTCATATATATCCATAAAATATTATAAAATAATGATAAAATTAAAAAATATTATATAATATGAAATTATTTTTTATAATAATCTCAAAAACCATATTAATGTCATATTTAACCATATGGGAAATAAAACCATCAATCGTGTGTAGGGAGGACTACCACCTCATAATCCGATGTAATTGTTTTTCATTCACCTACTCTATTAGATATATATAATTATTGATTAAAAATATTTATATAAATTTTAATATGATTAATTTTTTATAATATAACCTATAAATTATTATCTGCAAAAATTTTGAAATCAATAATGTGTCTCCTACGTATCTGCGGACAATCGTCTCTATATCGATATGTTTAGGGTATTTAATTATATTTTATCTTGGATGATTATAAAGATATATTAAATGAATATAAATGAAATTTTTGTTATAATAATGTTTTTTAAAGAAGAAAAAATATTTATATTTCACATATTCCATCTTTTCTAAAATTGAATCAATGTTAATGAATACGTACAGCCTAATCTCTAAATGAATGTTGTAACACATTTTTTCATATATAATTTTTATGGATTATTATAAATATAGATATAATTATTATATATGAAAATTATAAAATATTTTAAAATATGTAATTTATATAACCAAAATAAATGTATACTTATTGAAATTTACTACACACAAACATACACGAAAATAAAGAAATTTTCAACAGAGACAGTGATTTAACATTGAAATTTATATAAAATTGAATTAAAATTATAATGGTAACTGATATATGGTATGTAATATATCATTACTATTATTTAATATATTTATAATAAATTAATGTCTATTATATTGGTCGTATAAACACATAGAAATGAATTTCAACCGAAGGGATGTGATTATCATCTCAATTTTAATTCCCTAAGACATATTCAATATTGACATCATATTTTTGTTTGTTTAGTGTTTGTAAATCCCATATTATATTTTATATCAAATATATATATCATAAAAGTATTTTATTTTTATATTGAATTTATTTATTTCATGTGGATTTTGATCCAAAAGTAACCAAGGTGGTAAGGGATTACATCAAAACCTCTTGATTACCCCAAATTGTTTATGATTAAGTCTACCATGGGGGAATTGTATGATATGTCCCTATTTAATCTAATATATATTCTTCTCCTATATTTATTCATTATCATTTATTGTAATTGAAATTTTTCCTATTTTTTCATAAAATAATTGGGTAAATGTTTTTATGAATATCCAAATTCATTTCTATCATCGAGAGAACATTATTTTTATTCAAAATAAATGTTCACTAAAAACATCATTATAAACTTATTAACATTATAATTTATTATGATATATTTTTTATCTACAATTCAGTTTTTCTAAAATTAAATTTAGAGGATTGTTCTGTCATTTTAAAAATTAGAGTATTTTATTGTTTTTAGAACAGGGTGAACGGAATGTTCAAATATTAATACAACATACAAGAAATTTCCATCCATCATGACAACATAGTTTATTAATGATTATTTTATATGAATCAAATGTTATATTAATAAAATATAATTTCATAAAATTGTTTAACAAATTATACTCCTAAATTTCTTTTTTATTGAATTGAAAATGATATTCTTCTAATATTTATTTCTTAGTTCAAATTTTATTGTATTTTTATCACTAAATAACACTATCAATTATTATATATACTCTCTATTGTGGATATGTTGTAATGATACCTCACATATTGACTATCGATGGGTTATTATCAGTTTTAAATGGAAGGGACTATTTTCCCACCATTCAATATATTACTATAGATGCTAATTATTCTGTTTATTGATTGGAAAATGTATTAAAATGTCAAATTATATTTTTTTCAATATTATTTTTTATGATGAGTATGTTTTATCCCATTCATTATAGGAACACCTTATACAATGTAACACCTGACTAGGCACTGTTATCATCCATCAATATATCAGTAGATCTCATGATACAATGAGGTCTTGTAATTTAGTCAAGTGAGTAACCATTTATATAAGATATCATGGAATGAGGCCTTAAATGTATAGGTATGTCTTCTAGAATCACAAATTATATAATTATAAGAGTAATTATTATTTTCCATGTGATTATTTGATCAGTCATAATTTCTATGTATATGTTTCTAGATCATGTGAATATTTGTATGGTATTAATTTGATCATATGTTATTCCTTCCATATTATTATTCATCATCAAGTAATTAAGTAAATGAAACGTGTTTACATTATTTCCATTACTATATTTAATTTTCCATATTTTTTCACGGTTGAATATTTGGTACGAATACACTTATTGAGCCTTAGAAATTACAAATTACAATCACTTTGGTTCTCCAGCATTCCATCAAGTGTATTATTATTGATATATATAGATATTACAATATTAATAATGCTATTATTAATTATAAATCTATGTTTTTCTATTTTTAAATAAAATTTGAATTTCATATAAGTATCTATTTTTGTAACATTAAACACCCAATCGGTCACCTGATATGCAATCATAGATACAGAAAAGAATTTTAATAAATTAAACATTGAATATAGTATACTTAGTATGGGTTATTTATTTTAGTTTATATATCCATCTTTTTTAGGCATGAAAAAAATAGATTTTTGAATTAAAAAATTGGAGTACATAACATTATGATGTAATTGGAGAAAATTATACAGATATTATAATATTCCAATGATTTTTCATGGGAGAGATTGTAATGATTTACTACTAATACATAAATTTATAGGTTATACAGGTGGATATGTATCTAGAAAACATTTACCTATGTGAAACAAATCAGAAAATGGGGTATTGGACTATGACCCAATAATCACATGGTGTATGAAAACTGGTCGTGTTGCATACCTAGTTTGACACACTCAATGGATAAGATTGGGATAATTCCAACAACATCTACATGCCATTATGAAATATTTGGAAATATTTATATGAGTTTAGAATATTCTAAAAGTTACCCAGTTAATGATTCAGATATTATATATGCATATGATTATCAATTAATATTAAGTGCATCACTAGTATTGAAATTATATGTTACGATCTATAATTTATCGATGTAATCCTATATATTCCATTATTTGGAAATTAATAATATTGTTTGAAGGAAAAACACATAAATTCACATAATCCATCTAATAATTTTCCTCCCATGAAATCTAATAAAGGAGTTTCCATATGATATTATCAAATTGTTACCATAATGGTGTAGCTAAATTAAGTTATTAGAAATAATAATATTCTTAATGATCATCTTACTGATCAAAAAAAATATGTAAAAATGTTATTTTTCATTATTCATAAGAAACCACAATCATTAAATAGGACTAAAAATCCATTAGTAGATGAGGAATGGATATTTTCCATAAAGATGTTATTTCTTGATTGGGATATAATTAAAGGGATATGGTTGTCGTGGTAGTTTATCATCTCTCATGATATGAATATCAATGGAAATCGTTTGTTATGAACATAAAGGATGTATATGAAATACAAAACAAAGAGTGGATTTATTTTATGGCACTCTTAATGGAAAAATATTTTCCTCACGAGCATTGAGCATATATAGAGAGACAACTCCAAAATCTAAAGAAGATGAATAAATATTTTTTATAAATATGAAACCAAATTTACAAGCATATAAATTCATTCTATATAATATTTTCATAATTAAAATATTGTTATTGACTTCTTATTTTTATGTTTTAAGTCTAATCCTTCTAAGGGTTCTAGTCTCTCTTACATTCTCATCATTTCGGGACATAATATCATGTAGTATTAAGATAGAGAATTAATTCTCCATGACTTATGTATTTGAAGGGTAGAATGACAGTAGTGGGTGTTAGATAATTATATAGATAATGGGATGAAGTTAATGAGTAATTTTCCAATATATTATAACCACTTAAACAAAATATTTTTTACAAAATTAAATGGAAGATGACTTTTATTCATATGTGGAAAGAAATTTCATCATCTGCATGAATGAAATTGTAAGAATGAAACCTATAATGTTAAATGTTTCAAATCTATTGATATTTAACCATAAAAAATGAATTCAATAGGAAATAAGAGACTATACCATTAAATAAGGTAAGGTATAAAGGTCAAGATTATAATATCAATACAATAGATGTGGAATCATTAAATTTCCTGGGTATTTTGATTCAACAATTATGTTGTAGAAGTAAATTTAATAATGGTATTTATGTTATAAAAATCATGAAATATCAATGTAGTTTTATGATATCTTTACCATATATTACATAATTTAATATTAAATTAAGAGTTTATGATACCATTATGAGTTTTGATGTTTATGGATGATAATATGTTCAGTTTTTCAAACAACACATTTTTAGGATTTATGTGATTTAATTTAATAATGGTCATGGATTTTTTTGGAGAAATTTTTTGAAATTAAACCTCTTATATTACAATAGGTTTTAGTGAAATTTACATTCTAGGAATAATGACTCTAAATTTTTTGGAAATATGAATAAAGGAGTTGATAACATTTAGATTCAATATGATTATAAATGATAATTTCCTAATAGACAATTAATATTATTTAATTTTTTAGAGAAGCATTACGTTGTATAGAATAATATGGTGGTTAAAAAGTGATCTGATTAAAAATGTTTTGTGTGAGAGTATTCAAAATATTATTGGAATGTTATAGCAATTTTATTAATTTTTTTTAAATGAAGACTATCCCAATTCCAGGTGACAACTTGTCAAATACATCAAGGATAGAGTACTCAAACCGATAACCAATGGATTATAGGGGATCATCTCCCACCAAAATCCACCATGATGTTATCATTAATATGTTTTGTTATAAATGATTTGATAGATAAAAACAATATAATGTATTCAGTTGAAATTTTGTTGTTTCTAATTAAAATTTTAGATTAGTATATTAAATTTGACTTCTCATGATAACCACATAAATTTGGTAAATAATTTAAGATTTAATGAATGAATATTTACCAAATTATAAATCATACAATCCATTAAATGTTAATTTTATTCCTTGAGTAATAAAAAACACTTAATCTAGGATATTTTTTCATAGTGTATGAGATGAGGTAAAAATTGGTCTACGAGCATGTAAATAATGACATTGCATGCATATTTTTTGGTGTTATTTATATAGATATTAAAGGGGTATCTTAACTCTAGTAAAATTATCTTGTTAAAAATTGTTATACCATTACCTAAATTTCTTATTAATAAAATAGTAATTTACACACCTCTCTATTTAATGGTTTTGTGTCCTTCACCATTATTTTGATCACTTCAATTTTTTAGGGTCTATTATCTCTATCACTCTCCATATATATTTAATATTTTCATCTATGTTCTTATTTTTACATCCCAATAATTTTTCCTTCATGAAAACAATGTTATGTGTTAATCTTGATGAACATCATACTTCTCTTTTAATTTTATCTAGAATATGTTTTGTTAACCCTTTTATAATTTGGCCTTTGATGAATATTATTTTCAATTGATTAACCATTGAATACCGATATCATGTTCAAATTTTAATGACACAAATTACTAAAGGTGGGGTGAATGCATCACCCTAGTATTTCAAATAAGGAATATATTTTTTCTATAGGTTATAATACTAGCTACAATGATCATAATGTATATGTTAAATATGTATCTTTTTATTTAACCTCTGTGAATTCTTGTGATACATGCATCCCTAGGTATAAATGAATCATAAACCATTATAACCCAACTATTAAATTGGAGATTATGAAAAGGAATACCTAAATTAAAAAAATTATATTGGGTATATATGTTTAAAATGGATTCATGTAGTTGATTAAAGGAAATATTTAGTGATTATTGAATCTATTATATTTTAATTTCCATATCTATTCATAATTGGTTTAATTGTAATATTTCAAATATTTACCATATATTCAAACTATTTATTATGTTTTTCAATACCTGAGATAAAAAATGGGACCTTTAAAAGTTCCTAAAATATGTAATATGTTTTCATTCGGTGTTTTAATTTTATAATGGAATATTTAAGTAATATATGTATATGTTTTCCCAAGACACATAAACCTATCGATACATCGTGTTGTGTTCCCCTGTATATTTTACCTTTATAATATAATAAACACTGGCTATGGGTTACTGTATTCATGATCATTACAAAAACAATGAAAACATTATCCACTCTTCATGATAAATTCTATATAGAATTTATTTATGAATACTAAATCATATTCAAATATTAATGTTTGGATTGAAATTCATTTGATGATTTTAATGGAGGAATATATCCTTCTATATATATTTAGATGATGTTAAGGGAAATTTGGGATTCAGATAATTTCAATTGTTTTGAGGAGTGACCAATTTCCATTCATGGAACTACTCAACATTGTGTTTCATGTGTTTTTAGTTTTTTATGTGGTAGTTTACATTGAATAGATTCTATCATATATGATTTCAATGGAAGTTAATTTTTATGAATATGTGGGAAATGATAAAATTAATTTAAAAAACTTATCACTTGTAAAAGTTATAAATGTATATGTTCAAGACATGATATGACTATTTTTTTTATGAATGAAATATATTATAATATTATTTCAATGGTTTTATTAAAGATAGAATCAATTTTCTCATTGGTGGACTCCAAGATTGAATAATTTTTTTATAAATTGTTTTTTATTTTATGTCATTATATTCTTGTATTAAATTTCATAAATTACGATCCCTTTTATAGATTCGTATAAAATGATATATTCTTTCATATTTAATATCGTTTTAAGGTAGCATAAAATATCTTTGTAGTTGAAACTGATTAGTGTTCATGTTTATTGATTTTATGTGAATATATTTATATTTAGGATCATATATGATGCTTATCATCTTAGTCTATGACTAATTCTAATTTAATAGAGAATGTGAAAAGAAATTTGACATAGTTGTTTGAACCCTATGAGAGTAACTGTTAGACTTACGATCTTGAGTTAGTGGTCGTATTGTTTTTTTTGGTATTTTTACCAAAACTTCATCATTAATGATCAAAAAAAATTAATAAGATATCAAAAAAGTTATAGGTATATTTTATCTCAATGATAATTGAATTTTTGCAATTTTTGGGTGTGGAATAATTTTATTATTAAGACATTATTTAATTTTCTACTCTATGGAAATGAAATATAATAGTTAATTCACTGAGAAAGAAGTCATGTTGGGATATTTCTTATGAATCCATAGGTATGTGGAGGATAATGGAGAATCATAAAGTAATGAATCATTATATATATATTAAAAGTGATAGTGTTTTCTTATATCAAATAAAAGTATATGAATCATTGAGAAAGAATTTCCCTGATACATAATTGGGAGATATTGAGGTGGATGCTCAGATAGATCATGTTATCTATAGGGATATGGATATGGGGTGGTTTTTGGATTGTCAATTTTGGTTTCTGATTTAAGAGAAAATCATTGTTGTATCAACAGTGCACGTTGTGGTTCTCTATCAATTTCACATCTCTAAACTAGAACTATAGCATGTTATATCAAGGTTGAAAAATTACATGCGGGGTTAGTTTTAGTGACTATATAAAACAAGTATAATTATATATTACAAGTCTATTTCTTCCATCTATTATGGTGGGATTGTAAACAATAATATTTTAACTAATATGATGTGGCATTTATTCATTTCACAGTGGAGAAAATATGATATTTAATTATATTTAATTACAATTTTAACTTGATCTATAGAGGATGTGATTCCCACTATTTAGATTTGTATTGAATAAAGAATGTTATTAATTTAACATTCATCAAATATAAATGAAATATGTATTATTTAATGAGGATGTAGACAGATAAGGTGGTGTAGCAATACTAGGAGTTGAGTATGATCTCCTCTAATCATAATCGGCATTCAACCCCATGGGCGTGGAAGATCTTGAACCATTCATCTAGTTATCAATTTTTTGTGAACACTATATTACATCCACATATGAATGAGAAGATGTAATATGGGATATTTATTAATAATACTCATTTTATGAGTTCACTATGTACTTTTTATGTTTCTGGGTTAATCAAAAACAGTCGGTAGAGTATTTTTATGATAACTTATATCACTTAAATATATGTATGGATCTCTCTGATGTGTGGTATGTGTGGCTATGCAGTTATGTATTGTACTATATGATGGTTGGATTGTTAGTTATTGTTGAAAATTATTTATTATAATATATATAGAGAAGGTGAAAATTGACATTGAGTAGATGAATGAAACTAAAAACAATCAAAAATTCTACTTTCATAAAAAGTGGTTATATATAAGGTTCGAGGTCATGAATCGTGTTTTTTTGATGATTTCCTCACATTATTGGTGATTGAAACTTATTCATGTTATTGAGATATCTTCCTAATTTATAATATTTTTCATTATATTGGTCTATTTTTCACAGATATTATATTGGTTTTTTCTTCCACCACTAATTAATCAGATACTTATGTTATGATTTCATTGGGGTATTTAAAATTATTCTTATGTCATTGATTGTGGGAACTTCTCTTTTAAGGATGAGGTGATTATTTGGTGTGCCTTATTTAGACTCTATATTTTTATGTTATGTTTATGTTATTGAAAATAATTTAAATTTTCCTTGTGTTGAATAGGAATTGTGTCTTATAGGATTTGATGTCCAAAAATGAGTCATATATTCTTGTTCAATATAATGAGTTTTTATCTTTTATTCGTGTTGATATACTTATTTTTTTATTATGGTTAAATTATTTATTTTCCCTTTTTTATCTTAATTTTGAGATCATACTGATGGTTATATACTTGTTTTAGAGGTATCATATGGGGGTTTTCTTCCTGGTTTGCAGTTCAGTGTGTGTATTACAGATCATTGGTAATGTTTTCCTATAATAATATTTATCACTGTTATATTATCATGTCCTGATTAAAGCTATTGTATATCCTAAAATGTAAACATTTCTTTAACTATTGTTGGATTGTAGAGTAAGAAATGTTATAATTGATTTGTAATCAAAAATTGAAGAGACTATATATGTGATTCATGAGTTGATAAATTATGGTCAATATCATTAAATTATTATATTAATATGTCGGTAAGTGATATAGATTTCATGGTTAGATATAACATGCTCATTATGGTTTCTCCTTGATGTGTTATATTTGGAATTGATTGATAAATTGATATTACTCCATGATTCATTGGACTATTCATGATATTAGATCAGGTTGATGAGTTTTCAAATAATATAGTTATTTCATAAAAATAGATGGGTTCTATAATGATTCCCATGTGTCATAGAATCGTTGGTACATTCACAATAATTCAAAATTATTTAATTTCAGAATGATGGATATTGAGGTTTATGTAACTTATATTAAGTTTCATATTGATATTCTATTTCATCATGAAAATATTTTTCATTTCAAAAACTAATTTTGGTTTGTGTCTGATAGAGGAACAATGACATAGTGGAGTATACATGGGGTGCAGAAAAAAATGAATGATTAATATCTTGATTTTTTAATTTTCTTGGATGTTTTATAATTATTTTGATCTTATGATTATGTGTTTAATGTTGATTTACATTTATTAATACAAATTTGACAAAATTAGTGATGGTTAGATCCCTATCAAAATATTAACAAACTATGTGTTCATTTTCATGGATTTTTTAGATTCTTTATTTTATCAATGAAGATGTGAATCATTTTGGAGGTATCTAATATAGAAGATTAGATTATCATAGACACCAAAAAGGTGGTTTTATGGAGTGAGAGTATACAATGGAGCTTGAAATAGGTTCAAAAGTAAATAGATGAGTATTTAGGGTAAAAATGGTGGTTTTAGTTATCCCTATTTTATGTAGTTACCCATGGTATCAGTTTGAATATCAAAGGTTAGTCATTTTTTGGGTTCATAATTTTGAGTTGTAAAATACATGCATTAATGAAATTTATTTTGTTATGTCTATCTATGTTGTGGAATTACAATTTTATTAGTTAGAGTTAATTTGTGGAATCCATATCATCTCTAAGGATTAATCAAAATAGTTGTTTCTCATATAATGGTGATAAATAATATATTATTGAATTTATATTTCATGGTGGAATAGTAGTGATGGGATGGGAAAAAATAATATGGAGTGATATATGGTGGTATTTCAAGTATCAACTTCGAGTATGGAGGTACTACTGTGTAGAGGGTTCCATTACACCGTTATTTTGGTTTAATCAAATTAATATAGAGATATTACATATTATATATAAGTGGTTTTTTCAATTATAATAGTGATGATCCTTATATATTCATATAACCAACATCAATATTTGTTGGTAAATCCATTACCATTCCATATTCTGGTTTATTAAATTTATATTTTAATTCTAATATTCACATTATTTAGTTTTTCATTTTTAGTCTTCCTCAATCCCAATAGTCTCTTATCACTTAGTTATATAATTCAACGATTCATGAGGTGGAACATAGTAATTCTTCAACAATATAAATGTATCTTCTGGATCATGCAGTAGTTTCTATTCATATAGTATTTTAATTATTTTGATTATATAGTTCTGTATTTGGTATTTTTTTCAATTATGTGTATCTCAATGTATTTAGTTTTGGTTTTATTGGTCCATGTTCAGGAAATTGAAGTAGTTCAATATTTCATTTAATTATAATGGTTATCTAGGGATCTTGGTGATTTTTGGTCATTTCTCTATTCTAATGCTTCTATAGCGATTGTTGAATATTTGTATGAGGTAGATGATTCTAAATATATAACATTATTTTTTGTGTTAATTGAGGAACTAAAAAGACTATTTTTAATGCTTAATAATATTTTGATAAAATTATTAAGTTATATGATGAAAATGATTAAACAAATTGATATTTTAAATGTTATTTTATTATATTTTTTATGATTTCTATGTCATTACGCATGTATTATATCCTATATTGTAACACTAAGAGATTTATGAAGATATCATTATTTAAAAAATAAATGTTTTGAATATATTTTGAAGTAATTATCTGAACAAATATGTTAATTATTAACATACAAGATAAAATCAATCAAATTTCATAATATATATTTTATTGAAAAATATTTATATTGAATTTATGAAATAATATTAATCTTAAACAATGGTTCTGGATTAATTTGCTTTTGAGAATTATTTTTTTCATATATAATAAATAAAATAAGAACAATTATTAAAAAATTACTATTTAAACATGAATAAAAATAATTAAATTATTATAAAATAGTTATTAAAGAATACAAAATCATCTCAAGTAAAATGAGTAGTTTTTTTCAAAAACCATCTATATTATACACAATAGTTTTTGTCATAATAATTTAAATTAGTCATTATTATTGGGTGATTTTTATTAAATTTAAATATAATATATTCAATCAAAATTATTTATCAATAAATTAATTAATTTTAATTTTAATTGAATGTGATGATTTTCAGTGTTAAGCATAAAAATATATTTTGTTAAGAAAGGGTTTGAATTATAGTTTTCATTATTATTTAAAAATGAATATGAAACACTTGTAGAACAATAATTTGCTATATTAGGTTTCATACATTGAATTTTAATATCTAATGTTTTTAAATAGGACAATTTTTTTCATAAAGAACATTAATCAAGGTAAACATTCATTACTACAATATTAGTTAGAAACAGTTAATGATGGGTCAATATAAAGAGAGAAGGATAAAATTAAAATTAAACCCAAAATAAATTTCTTTTTTGGAGATATTTCCAACCATAAATTAAATTATATTCCTAATTGGGTTTCCTTGATGTTTATTTTACATGAGAATGTATTATTTATATTATAATGATTTATGAAATTATATGAGATCCACTTCCATCAAATATAAAGGATATCCTCTCCCAATCACTAATATAAAATAATTAAAACATTTAGTTCCACCATTCCCTTCCCTAATTATCTTCCTAACATACATCCTACAACATTTATGTTCTTATATTTCCAAAATCCCATTCTCTGAAGTCTTTAGGTGTAAGAAAAATAAGGTTCCCTGAAGAGGAGATAATTTTCCATAATAATCAGTTTTGTAAATATTTATTCCTTAACCTATTGAAAAAACTTTATAATATTGTAAAAATATGTAAATAATTATAATTAATGGATGAAAATGTTTTTATTTTAATTGTACAACAATTTTCTACGTCTAATCCATCTAATGAAAAATGATAATGACTTCAATGACAACATGTGGACTACCACATAGACAAATAATTTTCATTATTTTATCATATCTATCATACATGGATGGTAATATGAATGCTATTAATTAATATTTTAAAATATTTTTATAAATCTATAATATTATAATATTAAATTTTTCCATAAGTTGTAAAATAAAAACAATACAATTTTGTACGTCTGAACACATATCTAAATAGTTATTTAATTCACATTTCATTTCCAACTTATATTATTAGTTATAAATTTTTATATTTTTATAAAATGTGAAACTAACAAAATCATTAATATTTTTTATATCACAAAACCATCACTAATAGAAAATGTCATGAACCGGCAAACAAAAAAATTCTTGGAGAGTGGAACTGTTTTAATATGAATGTTGATTTTCATAACTGTTTTTAAATAACAGTTAAATAGAAATTATTGTGGAATTTTATATTTTTATATATGTGTGAATATATTAATTTTACATTTTTATAATAAATATAAATTAATTATAAATTATATTATGCATATGTTTAGGTAATATCTTGACCTTTTTTAAGGGAATATGTTAAAGTCTCATTTATTTTCAGGATTTCCTATTACAAATTTTAATTAAGGGAAATAATGTAATTTTAATATATAAGTCAATTTATATTATCCTCCCCAATATTTATATTTATTAATTTTAATTTTTTTTCTTTTTATTATCCTTTATTTATAACATCAAACGATAGATAAAATATTTTTAAGAATAACTAACATTATTTCAAAATTATCAACAAATATTTTTTCCATAAATATGTTCTTTAAAATTTATAAAAGAAAAATCATTTTAATAAAATAATTATTATTTAATTTAATTTTAAACGATACGTATCTTCAATTTTTTATTATTTAATTTCATTTAATTATAATTTTTTTCTGAATAGGTTTTTATTAACATTTAAAAAAATGTGTGAAATAACTCTTGTTTTAATGTTTACCACAATAACGTCCTTTTCCACCATCATGAAAAATATTTTAATTGAATATTATTATATATTTTAATTGTTAATATAACAATTAATATTTTTATCTATATTATGGTAATTTTTATTAGATATATTGTAATAAAAATTGAGATTTCTCACAGGCTTTGAAAAAATAATATAACGTAATATTAAATGAAGATTTAACCTGTAGAAACATAGTTAGATGTATCTAATACTTTAATGGGATTATATTTAATGATACCATATGATTTATTTTTAAAAATAGATGATTATTATTTTGAGAGGAAATTCAAATGAAACATTATTCTTTTATGTGGGTCTGCTATTATTAAAAGATGAATTTTTATATGTCATCATGGTACACATATGTATGGTTTTCATCATATGATCTATGATCCTAGAATTATTTATCCCTCAATTGATTTCTAGAAATAGTGATATATAAGGATATAATATGAAATTATATGTGGAGTAAACCCACTCTATTGTTGAAAAGTGATTGGGGAGAGAACATAATCCATTAGAAGATAATATATACTTTTAGATAATAGTAATGGAAGTGAGACATGACTACTGAAATTATCTTCTAGGATTTTTATTATTTGAAACATATTCTATATTTTTAATACACATAGGAAATTACTTCCTAGTAATTATTGATTATTGTTATTTCTTTCCTCATACTACTCATGTCTTTTTATAATATAAATCATAATATAATGACGCATGATTTTTGATATATAAATGAATATGTTTGAACTATATATGTAATGTTAATTCTCTAAAACATGTATTACTATATTACACTAACATATTATTATTAATTAATGTTACATATATTTACCCTTACTAAGTATTGAATCACATCCTTTTTTATGTATTTATTTTCCATTTGTTATGGATAAAGTATTTTTAAAAGAAATTTATGTGAAGGGTACTTTTTGAGAAAAAAATAATGAGATATTATGAAAATATTACATGAATTAATATTAAAATTTATCAACTATTTGACAAAACTACACCATTATTCTCATAGATATTGTAATATTTTGAAATGAATTGAATATTTATCTACAATGATTTAACACTTATATATGTGATTCTTAATCCAGATTAATTAGTTTCCTAGAAATGGTTTAGATAACATTAGAGGTTATGATGTTATGGTTTATGAATATTTAAAGATTAATTAATGTCATCATGTTTTAAATATTATATGTTTTATCATTCTAATAAATTCATACATACCGATTGGATAATTTATTAAATGATACTTTATGGTGATAAGTAATATTCTGGGAGACATTTTATTAGGATTCTATTATTTTTTAATGTATATGAAACCCTTAGGATTAACATGTTATTTTATTATGAATGTTATTTTTTAATAAGGATATTTCAATTTTAATGTCATATGAATTGTAAAAAACATCCTTTTAGTTTAATATGGGATTTTATTTTTTTATAAATTCTATTACTTATTAAATAGTGATATTTAATTATGGAATTATTGAGGATCATCATTTTGTATTAATAGATAAATTTTGAAAATAATTTTACTATTTGTAATTTGAAACGATTATTTATTTTGGTTATTAAATTTCTTTATTATATCATTTTTAGTTTCACTCAGGGTTAAATATAGAATGATGTAGATGGGGTGATGAAAATTGTGCTCAAATACTGAAGAATCTTATTTTATCATTGATATTTTATTTCATTTATATCATAAAATATCTCTAGTAACGTTAATTCATATAATCAAAGATAATATATCAAATTATTGAATAAAAATATTAATGGGATTGTAATAAAATATCATGTATACACCTCCACATTGATTTTTGTTTATGGGAAAGTGAAGCTTGTAAACCATGTGTTTCTATTACTATTTTAATTTTATATGAAAATGAACATTTATATTCTCCCTTTGTATATATCCATATAAATTAACTAGTAAGAGAGTGAAATTTGATATTCAAAATCAATATATGATTTTCTATTAATAAGAGGATGAATGTTAACTTATAATTTAATGTAATTCTATAGTATTTTTATTATTACATATTCATTAGGGGAATATGTCATAAATGTTTGGGGAGAAGCATAATATTGAATATAGGCATACTATGAGGGAATATGATAATTTTTTTCTTTATGATTTCCCCCCCCCCAATCATGATATCGAGTTTCCAATATAACTCATACCTGTGGATATGCCCAATTTAATTACACTTTATAAAATGGAATTGATTGAGTTACATTAATTTAATAGTAAATTCCAATATAAATTGGATATTTAATTCATTATTTCATGTGTGTCACGACGGTTTGACCCTATTTATTAATTAATAATTATTATTTTTCCATTTATAGTTTCATTTATTTTTTGAAACATAAAAATAATCAATCAAGAATATGTATCCCATAATTCATACTAATGATTTATTTGATCAAATGTGTCGAGTTCAATACTTCATAATGTTTGTCCTTTGATCTAGATATCAATAGTTGAGGTTAAAAATATAAGAAATATATAATTAATACATTCATATAAGGAAATAAAACTATGAATTTATAGTGATTATATTTGGATATATCATTCCCAACCTATAATAAGGGATTTAATCAATAGTTTCTTTACATATTTCCTTGTCCAATCTCATGTTTTATTTATATAATATATTATTACAAATTAAACAGTAATTTAAGAGAAAATGTAACATTTTAAGAATGTTTTGAATTACTTGTGGAAATATTATTTTATTCCAAAATATGTAATAAAGAATTAAGTGTACATGAAGTATTCGTTCTGGGGTAGATAATTATATATAAGGGTACATCATTGGATCCTACCCAAAAAAAGGTTATTAAACATTGGAATATACAATATATGGTGATCAAAATCCATAGTTGGGTTTAATCATTACTATCAATGATATCTATGAAATTTATCTTGCCAAGAAAATGAAAAATTCAGGATGATGTACAAGGGAGGAACATTACATTAAATAGAATAACGTGAATAGAATTTCATGAAACTGAAGGGAAAATAAGTCATCGTAAAAATGTTTATACAACCCTAAAGTATAGAATTGGTTGTGTTATATAGTAATGAACCAAAGAAGGATATGTGACATGCTCTCTTAAAAAATTACATATTGTTAGATTACATCCTTCCCCAATAGAATTTTCTAATGAAAAATCCCCCAATCATGATTTTGAATTTGATGTATTAATATTTATTTAATGTATATAAATGCATTATAATTACTGTTAAAGGATAGTAATATATATTTATCATTCCATAATAAATTATATATTCACATAGAAATATTTGAATATTTACTAAGTATGTTGGTTATAAATTATTGATGATTATATCTATATAATAAACAATCGCACAAGGAAGAAGAACAAGGTCGAAAATTCAATAAGATTGAAGGGACATGTTTGTTTCTCCAAAAGGTGGATAAAAGGAGATCTAAAATTTATGTATTTATTGAAAATAAAAATTTTAAAATTGATTTAAGGATAAATATAATAAACATATATTATAAATTTTAAACCATAAATGTTTTTTAGGAATAATGAGGAATTTTAGGAGAATTTGGAACTATAGTTGTTGAAGAATATTCCTAAGTTCAATCAAGATATTAATGGAATAATAAGGTTTATAAACTAATTATATATCCCATCAACTATAGATTTTATGGACCTATTTGATATTTCAGATAGTTCACCATTCTCTATAAATCATTAACGTGTGAATACGTAAAGAGAACATTATGAGAATTTATAGTGGGATAATATGAAACAAGCGATATTTTGGTTTATGTATTGTATTTCATGTTATGTTATTTAAGATTAGGAAAATAAACTGAATTATAATGGGATTATATTATAATTTCCCAAACTAGAATTAAAAAGGAAAAAAACAATTGATTTCCTCACATGGCCCCAATATATATAAAGGTGTCAATTAGTTGTAGATTCAACTTTAATACCATATGAATTAATCACATTTCATTGTCATCAATGAATTTTTTTATATTTATAATATCACCATGCTAAACAATATAGATGTGGTATTTTAACACCCTAGGTAAATAATGAATATGACATTTTTATATTTATATATATTTTTGAATAAAATATTAATATCACATTAAAGGGTATGCTATGGTCGATGGTGTACCCAATACGCAACACTGAGTTTCTTGGGAATCTTACGTTGCACTCTAATAATAAAATAATATTATTTTAAATGGTAGTTAACTCCTAGATGTTGTGAAGGTGGGAATGAATATAACTAACTACAAAATTATTATATATTTTTGTCAAATATTTTTACTTTTTAGAGGATTAAAAATGCGAATGAATCCGATTTTAAGCGTAAACATTCTAATATGCTTAAAAAGGTCAATTAACTACCTTTTGATGGAGACCCTCTTTTAAATCCACTTTTTGACAATTTTATGTGTTATATTTGACAAAATAAAATTCTTCTTTAGAATCGGGACATCAAAATTTACTTTGTGTAAATTTTTGGTATTTTTCCGAAAAAGTTCAATTTTTAATGAATAGTGAAAAATGTTGTGTTTTAATTCAAAACCTCTTTTTAATCTAATTTATTTATATGATTAGATTATATTTTGAATTGGTTTTAAAGTGAAATTAGAATATATTTTTACCATTTAATCAAATAGTGATTATTGGAATTAATTTCACTTTGAAATTTGACTTAAACTATTGTCAATGTTTTGATACTTATTGTTTCATAAAAACAAGATATTTGCTCTGACAGTGGGAATTAATTATTAAATTAATTAATGCAACTAATATGTTTTGAATTTTTTAAAATAGACATCATTTTTGAATTCGGGATATCAAATATAGCATAGGGTGAAGTTTTGGTATTTTTCTGAAAAACTTCAATTATTGATGAGTAGTGAAACCACTAAGTGGTACTTATAAAAACTGATTTTCCATTTAAATGAAATTTTGCCATCTTTGTGTTTTGAATTTAAAAAATCCAACATATATGGTTCTCATTAAGACGTATAATGTGGTTCAATGGGATTAAAATAATTTTTTGGTGAATAGTAACTTATTAAGTTTTTATTCGCGATTAGAGGTAATTAGTGTAGTTTAAGGTAAAAATAATGTTTTAATAATAAGTGATGAGCTTGACACATGTCATAACCTCATTTTATGTGTCATGTCCGACCAAGACAGTCCATGGGTCAACTTGGGGACCCCATGGAGCCACTTTGGTTGGGAAATGACATAAATAACTTTTTATTTAATGTTAAAGTAAAAATGACACAAACATGAGATGTTTTATTAAAACACTTTTTACATGGGGTTATACAAGTCTGATTTTTGACTATAAATATTAATTAGAGATCTAAAAATATTTAATACATCATTGTGTTTTTTTATAATTTTTAGACATTAAATAAATTAAATTATTTATGTCATCATGATGATGCAGCGATGACCTCATTATTTAACGATTTAAATAAAATGGAAATATAATGTGAAATCTAAGGCCTATACATGTCCAAAACCTATTTTATGGGTATCTTTCGAACCCTTATCACCTTATAATTGAAAAACTACAAATTGGGACCATTAAATTCCGAAACGCATTCTAAAATAAATTATCATTTCCTTACTTTCCAACAGTGCCCCTCCCCTCCTCTTATAAAAGGCCCCCACCTCTACCTCTATACCCACACTTCCAAAGCCATTGGCTCAGACAACCCCTTCCCATTTTGTCTCTCCACATACCTACCTAACTCTTGGAATCCTAACTTTGGGAAGAAGTCTTCCCAAGGAAGCCTTTGAGCTCAAACCAATGAAAGTTACCCGATTTTAAGGTAATGTCTTCACTTGAGTCCTTTTGTTTTATTTTGCTTCTCCAACCCCATAAACTCTTTTTATTCATTTCTTTTGTAACAAATACAGTATCTTCAATATAATAGGATGTTGTTATAAGAATTATTTGATCTACACTTACACACACCTTCGTCTAATGTTTAAAGAACATACTGTTTCTGTGGTTGGTGATTTTCTGCCTCACGAAACGATGATTGTTAAATATTCTTTTAACACCATTAAATATGGCCATTCTGATGTCACTGTATTTTATATATGATATATATGGTATTTATGTTTACTATATGCTTCTGTATTTTATATTTAAAACATACCTTTATTCTTTTCATGTTGTGTAAATGCGATAATTTCATATGAGGAAGTATGGACTACCGCCACCTCAAGTGATGTGACTCATACATGAAATACATGGAATGTATAAAAAATGAAATTAATGAACATATGTGACCAATATAACATATATATTATACTATAATTATAATATATATATATCATTTATTTTTAATTCCATTAATATGACAATGAAAAAATGAAAGCAGGGTTCACGCATACGTACGGCCTACCGTCTCCATGAACGGTGCTTTTCGTTTTTTATCTCCAAATTATATGGAATAGTATAAAATGAATATGTACTGAATATATATGATATTTTAATCATTAATACTATTATGGAAATTATATACTTATAACTACATGGCAAATCATTTTTCAAAGAAGTTCATTTTTTACTCATGTACCAAATATCTGCAAAAACGTCTGATATGAACTAACATTATTAAACAATAATTATAACATTATAATATGTGATATGAACTGAATAATAATCTCTAAATGAGGTCCTTAGGTAATTATAAATTGACCAAAGTTTATTATTCAATAATATAAAGAAACGAACAAGACAAGTCGGACGTGAGGTAAGGGATCCTACTCCTCTCTTTCTTTTTAAGTACACTCTTTTATGTCATTCCTTTTAAAGTTCATCTTTCTTGTTATTGGGATGTTATTTTATATTAATCATACTATAATTTTTATGTTAATTTGTTTAGAGACCCTATTCTCTCTCATCAATCCATTTTGGAAGTTTTAAGTGGCGTCGTTAGGCTGCCGAGTTTTCGTAAGGGATTTTTCATCTCACTTTTATTCCTGTGAGATTTATGCTACATTTTCCACAATTTCCTTTAAGTGGTGTATGTACTGCCCATTATTTTACTCATTGTGTAATATAATTTCATTTATTATTATTTACATCAATGTTGTATTGTCCTTCTTTTACAGTGTGCATGTCTCGAAAGATACCCATGTCGGTAAGGGAATCTTTCACCCTCTTCTTTTTAAAAGACTTCTTTTGTTATGTCTTTTAATTCACATACTATTATGTTTGGATATGTTCTTATATATCCTTATTGATTTAAACATTATGACCAAGTGATGATATACACTTTTTATCTCTCATCAAATCTTTTTCTGAATTTTGAAGTGACACCGTTAGGCTGTCAAATTTTTGCAAGGGAACTTCTTAACCCAAATTTGATTCTTTGGGATAAACTTGTACTCCTTGAATATGTCATTCTATGAATATGTGTGAATAACCTCTGATTGTTTTACACTTAATATCCACTTATATTTGGTGTACTAGTTTGTCACACATAATTATTTAATTGATTTATCCTTAAACCAAGGTTGTCCTCTTTGTAAGGGACTTCATCTCAAACTCCATTCATTGAGACATATTTTGTTTTATACACAACTTTCTTCTATATGGTGTATAAAACCCTTTGAATTTTACTTTTATCAGAAAGGAATCTTTTTTATACAAAGTGTTTTACTAAACGACAAAAGGTAATGTTTTTGTCGTATGTTTGCGGCAACAACGACTTCTCCACTGCCGTGACCATTATTTGAGTTTTGACTTCTCTACAAGCCATACTTTCTTTTTAAAAGAAAAATAAATACCATGTTTTAATTTTATTTTATTTTGGTATTGAAAATGGTTTTCATAATGTTTTTATATCAATGTGTTGTATTGATATCTTGTGATTGAAAAGTGGAAATGTTATGTTTCCTTTATGCATGTTTTATGTTATACGATTATGTTGTGGTTCTTGGGCATTATTTTGAAGACGGGTGGTTCCGTGATAATCTAAGGGCGGGTGAGCCCAATATAGCTCTCCAATGAATTGGGTAACATGAAGGAGTGAAACATTAAGGTTTATCCAAAGCGATTTATGGAATATACTGTGGTGGGTATTCCAAACGTAACCAAGAGGGTTACTCCCTACGTAAGAATGTTATGAATGCCTCAAGTTACCTTTTATGTCTTATGATTTATATGATTTATTCATGATTTGATGAGGTATGTTAAAGTGCCTATGTTTTATGGGTAAAGTATGATTTCATTCTTATGTATATATGAACTCATGTTTCCTTTCCATTTTTTTTATAACCCTTACTGAGCTTTTTATGCTCATCCCATGTTTTTTGAAATGTTTTTCACAGGTCAAGGGAAAGGTACATGATATGATGATAGTGTCAAGGAAGTGTCATGAATGAATCCATGTTTTATTTTAAATATGTTTCCGTTAATGGGAAAAAAATGATTAATATCTTTATGTAACCACTTTGTTTAAATGTGGAATGTAATGAATGTTTTATGATCTAATTCTCTAAAACTCAAAACCTGAAAATATACTCAATGTGTAATCTTGTAATAACACATGATTAAGTAAGGTTTAAGACTGGGGCTTTATAGTCGGTATCAAATGTCGGTTTAGACTACTTTAGGAATTAGGAGTTTTTGTTAGACACATGATTAGTCTCTATATCTATTATTTCAGTTAAATCCATGTTTTATAACTTTTTTCAGGTCAAGTAAAGTTGGTTACGAATGGAAGGAGAAGGATCTCAAACGACATTCCTATCTCTTCCTGATGACATGCTTGCAATAATTATTGAAAAGTCATGTTTGGAGGATTGTGAAACTTTATCTAGCATACAACTCACTTGCAAGCAGTTGTTTGTGATATCAAACACCTCCACTATACCTATCTATCATCATGTATCATGGGTTGTTTTTAGAAAAATACTATTTTCACAATATTCTCATATTTTCAAGGAAGGTAAATATTATCAATGTATTTTCAAATATTTTACCTTATCACAAGAATTTGAATCATATTATGATTTTAAAAATGGTTCTGAGGTAGGAGACCCTTGCGCAACCTATTTATATTTGCTTTTAAAATATAGTCTCTCAGCACATAATTATGGTATTTTAAAAGGACCAATAATAGAATGTATTAACTCAAATTATGTTTGACTATTTTATAGAAATCATGTTTTATCAGATGTTTTGGAATTATATGTCTTACATGATTATTTTCCAAAACAGTTTTTCTGTGAACATCCATATGACCCATGTTGTACAAGGTGTATTTGGATGTAGGAAGAAAATGATTTTGAAGGATCTCTAAATCATTGTTGTAATGCATGGGATTTCTACCTACGTGAGAATGATGATGATAAAACCGAGTGGATGCCATGATCAAGGTATGATTTTATTCATTTTGGGAATCATTTTATTTTATATTATGGTGGTGAAATAAGACTTCAAGAATTAAGATGTTGAGATAATAATGAATTTGGATGAAAATGAGAGGTATAAGGAAACTATTGAGGTTAAAACATGTTAGGGTTATTTTTGGAGTTTTATAAAAAGTACAGCACGCAGACCGTGTGACAACCCATCGCGTCGGACAAAGCTACATGAATTGAACCCAGAACCAAAGTGCAACTGGTATTTATCGCCTACCACTGGACCACGTGAAGTCCCTGGTTAGTTTGACTGATTATTTTTTTTTAGATGATTTTATGAATTAAGAGTAAGTTGATTTTCGATTATCTATGGAAATTTATTAACCTATCATGGAGGATATGTGATTAGGTTAATTACTTTTCAATACGAGACATTAAGAGCAACTGATGTTGTTTGGAGATAAATGTTACGATTTAACATGGAAGACTATGTGGATAAATCCTTCAAATATTTGGGTTTCAATCATATTTTGGTTTACTTTGATGAATTTTATGGACAAATTGTTTATCGAATGGTCCTCGTTGAACTTTGGGTTCTGTTGGACAAATTTTGGAGATTAAGAATAGATTTTCTTTTTATAAAGGGTTATCCTTTTATGGATTATCTGATCTTGTACTAACTTTTTGGTTTTGGTTTTAGTTAAAGTATAAAGACATGGGAAGTATATAGTTCTCTTTTGTGGATTAGGTGATTCTTTATAAATTGATTATAGTACTCTTAATGTGAACAAGTCTTCCTAAATACTCGTCTTTTGGAGAAAATATGAGCTTGTGTAAGGAATCTAATAAAAGTTGAAAGTGAACATGATAAGTGATTATTTTTCCTTATGAATAAATTACTCAATAAAAAGTAACATAAAACAAAAATGTTTTTTATTAACTTTTCTGACTGGGGAATCGAATACCATTTAACCCATCAGAAGTTTGTGATTTTTTTGTGGTTAAATTTCTCCAAAACATGTTTTCTATCACTCTCCATCAGAACATGACCCTATGTTTTCTCCTACATGTCCATGTTTTCCTACATGTAATCCTAGTATGGGTTAACTCGGGTGACCTCTGTACTTATCTTTCTTAATTTTAAAGTGATTGTTTTACCGACTCTTATTCTGATGTGGGACTTTCAAGGATGTTTCCAAGCTCAATTTTAAAATTGCGAGGATGTAATTTCCAAAAGGGGGGAAGGATGTAACACCCCAAGTAAATAAAAAATATGACATTTTTATATTTATATATACTTGTGAATAAAATATTAATATAACTTTAAAGGGTATGATATGCTCGATGGTGTACCCAATACGCAACAATGAGTTTCTTGGGAATCTTACATTGCACTCTAATAATAAAATTATATTATTTTAAATGGTAGTTAACTCCTAGTTGTTGTGATGTCAGGAATTAATAGAACTAACTATAGAATGATTATATATGTTTGTCAAATATTTTTACTTTTTAGACGATTAAAAATGAGAATGAATCCAATTTTAAGCGTAAACATTCTAATGTGCTTTAAATGGACGATTAACCGCCTTTTGATGAAGAACCTCTTTTAAATCAACTTTATGAAAAATTTATGTGTTATATTTGACAAAATAAAATTCTTCTTTAGAATCGGGACATCAAAATTTACTTTGTGTCAATTGTTGGTATTATTCCGAAAAAGATCACTTTTTAATGAATAGTGAAAAATGTTGTGTTTTAATTCAAAACCAATTTTTAATCTAATTTATTTATATGATTAGATTATATTTTCAATTGGTTTTAAAGTGAAATTAGAATATATTTTTACCATTTAATCAAATAGTGGTCATTGGAATTAATTTCACTTTGAAATTTGACTTAAACTAGTGTCAATCATTTGATACTTATTGTTTCATAAAAGCACTCTATTTTCTCTGACAACGGGAATTAATTATTAAATTAATTAATGAAACTAATATAATTTGAATTTTTTTAAGATAGACATAATTTTTGAATTCGGGATATCAAATATGTCTTAGAGTGATGTTTTGGTATTTTTCTGAAAAACATAAATTTTTGATGAGTAGTGAAACCACTAAGTGGTAATTATAAAAACTGATTTTCTGTTTAAATGAAATATTGTCATCTTTGTGTTTTGAATTTCAAAAATCCAACATACAAGGTTTTAATTAATAAGTAAAATGTGGTTCAATGGGATTAAAATAATTTTTTGGTGAATAGTAACTTATTAAGTTTTTAATCGCGATTAGAGGTAATTAGTGTAGTTTAAGGTAAAAATAATGTTTTTATAATATGATATGAGCTTGAAAAATGTCCTAACCTCATTGGATGTGGCATGGCCGACCCAGACAATCCATGGGTCAACTAGGGGACCCCATGGAGCAACTTTGGTTGGGAAATGACAAAAATAACTTTTTATTTAATGTTAAAGTAAAAATGACACAAACATGAGATGTTTTACTAAAACAATTTTTACATGGGGTTATACAAGTCAGATTTTTTACTATAAATAGTAATTGGAAAGCGAAGAAGATTTACTACATCATAGTAGTTTTATATAATTTTTTTACTTTAAATAAATTAAATTATTTATGACATCATGATGATGCAGCGATGACCTCATTATTTAACGATTTAAATAAAATAGAAAGTTAATGTAAAATCTAAAACCTAAACATTTCCAAAACCTATTGGATGGGTGTATTTAGAACCCTTATCACCTTATCCTCGATCAAAACCAATGTAGGGCCATTAAAATCTTAAACTCATTCTAAAATAAAGTAACATTGCATTACTTTTCAAGAGTGCCCCTCCCCTCCTCTTATAAAAGGCCCCCACCTCTACCTCCTTACCCACACTTCCAAAGCCTTTGTCTCGGCCAAAACCTACCCATTTTGTCTCTACACATCCCTCTTTATCTCTTGGAAGACTCACTTTGGGCATAAGTCTTCCAAAGGAAGCCTTTGAGCTCAAACCAAAGAGAGTTACCAGATTTTAAGGTAATGTCTTCACTTGAGTCCTTTTGTTTTATTTTGCTTCTCCAACCCCCTAAACTCTTTTTATTCATATCTTTTGTAACAACTACAATATCTTCAATATACTAGGATGTTTTTATAGGAATGATTCTATCTACACTTACACACACCTTCGTCAAATGGTTAATGAACATACTGTTTCTGTGGTTGGCGATTTTCTGCCTCACGAAACGATGATTGTTCAATATTCTTTTAACACATTTAAAGGTGGCCATTATGATGTCACTGTATTTTATATATGGTATATATGGTATTTATGTTTACTATATGCTTATTTATTTTATATTTAAGACATACCTTTATTCTATTAATTTTGTGTAAATGCAACAATTTCATATGAGGAAGTGCGGACTACCGCCCCCTCAAGTGATGTGACTCGTACATGCAATACATGGAATGTATAAACAATGAAATTAATGAACATATGTTACCTATATAACATATATATTATACTGGAATTATAATATATATATATATATCATTTATTTTTAATTCCATTAATATGACAAAGAAAAAATGAAAGTAGCGTTCATGAATACGTACGACCTACCGTCTCCATGAATGGTGCTTTTCGTTTTTTATCTCCAAATGATATGGAATAGTATAAAATGAATATGAAATGGATATATATGATATTTTAATCATTAATACTATTTAAAAATTATTTACTTATAACTACATGGGCAATCATTTTTCAAACAAGTTCATTTTTGACTCATGTAGCAAACATCGGCAAAAACATCTGATATGAACTAACATTATTAAAAAATTATTATAACATTATAATATGTGATATGAACTGAATAATAATATCTAAAGGATATCTTTAGGCAATTATAAATTGACCAAAGTTAATTATTCAGGAATATAAAGAAACGAACAAGACAAGTCGGACTTGAGGTAAGGGATCCTACTCCTCTCTTTCTTTTTAAGTACACTCTTTTTTGTCATTCCTTTTAAAGCTCATCTTTCTTGTTATTGGGATGTTCTTTTATATTACTCTTACTGTAATTTTTATTTTCATATGATGAGAGACCCTATTCTCTCTCATCAATCCATTTTAGAAGTTTTAAGTGGCGTCGTTAGGCTACCGAGTTTTCGTAAGGGATTTTTCATCTCACTTTTATTCCCATGAGATTTATGCTACATTTGCCACAATTTCCTTTGATTGGTGTATGTACTGCCCATTATTTTACTCATTGTGTAATATAATTTTATTTATGATTATTTACATCAATTTTTTATTGTACTTCTTTCACGGGGTGCATGTCTCGAAAGATACCCATGTCGGTATGAGAACCCTTCACCCTCCTCTTTTTAAAAGACTTCTTTTGTTATGTCTTTTAATTAACATACTATTATTTTGGGATATGTTCTTCTATATCATTATTTATTTAAACTTTATGACCAAGTGATGATATACCCTTTTTATCTCTCATCAACTCTTTTTCTGAATTTTTAAGTGACGACGTTAGGCTGTCAAATTTTTGCAAGGGAACTTCATAACCCAAATTTGATTCTTTGGGATAAACTTGTACTCATTGAATATGTCGTTCTATGAAGATGTGTGAATAACCCCTGATTTTTTTACACTTAATATCCACTTATATTTGGTGTATTCATTTGTCACACATAATTATGTAATTTATTTATCCTTAAACCAAGGATACCGTCTTTATAAGGGACTTCGTCTCAATCTCCATTCATTGAGACATATTTTTTTATACACAACTTTCTTGTTTATTGTGTATAAAACCCTTTGACTATTATGTTTATCAGAAATTAACATTTTTATACAAAGCATTTTACTAAAAGGCAAAAGGGAATGTTTTTGTCGTACGCATGCAGCGACAACAAATTCTCCACCGCCATGACCATTATTTGAGTTTCGACTTCCTCTACAAGCCATACCTTCTTTTTAAAAGAAAAATAAATACCATGTTTTACTTTTCATTTATTTTGGTATTGAAAACGGTTTTCATAATGTTTTTATATCAATGTGTTGTATTGATATCTTGTGATTGAAAAGTGGAAATATAATGTTTCCTTTATGCATGTTTTATGTTATACGATTATGATTTGGTTTTTGGGCATTTTTATGAAGATGGGTGGTTCCGTGAAAAACTAAGGGAAGGTGAGCCCGATATAGCTCTCCAATGCATTGGCTAATGCGAAGGAGTGAAACATTAAGGTTTCTCCGAAGATATTTATGGAATATACTATGGTGGGTATTCCAAACGTAACCAAGAGGGTTACTCCCTACGTAAGAATGTTATGAATGCCTCAAGTTACCTTTTATGTCTTATGATTTCTATGATTTATTCAAGATTTGATGAGGTATGTTAAAGTGCCTATATTTTATGGGTAAAGTATGATTTCATTCTTATGTATATATGAACTCATGTTTCCTTTCCATTTTTTTATAACCCTTACTGAGATTTTTATGCTCATCCCATGTTTTTTGAAATGTTTTTCACAGGTCAAGTGTAACGCCCTGACCCCAGTTACCCAGAGTCGGTGCATTATTACACAACATTGGCATGATCACAAGAAAGATCAAATCTCGAAAGACCGATTGGTTTAGTAGCCTTGGAAACACTATATATATTCATAAGTTTTACATTACATCATAAAATGAAAAACTACTACAACAACATAATGTTTCCACAATCCACACTATTAACCCCTCATAAAATCCCTGCAGGTCATTCATAACTTACTTCTTCACATCCTGGGAAAAATAAAACATAGAAAAGGGGTGAGCTCAAATGCCCAGTAAGGATTACAATATAGCGGAAACTTTCATAAATAAGAATAAACATTTAAGGCAATGTATAACTAAAACAAAAGCCTTTTAAATATGAACTTTCAACATGGTATGGCATAAATAAAATGAAATAATGCCATTTACTTATTCACATGGATATTCTACTAATCGAATAATCACATGAAAAAATCAATAACCACTTTCATAATGTTGGAATGCATAATGCCAGACTATCATAACCACATAGCCAAGGCCTCGTGCCAAGACTACAAATAAGATTTTGTCAAGGCCTTGTGCCAAGACACTAGTTTGTCTCATGAGACCTACCGATGCATCGAGGAGCTATAGCGGGCTCCACCCGTCACATATTAAGTCCAATGCATTCCCATATTAAAAGGTTTAAACATAACATAAACATTCGTATTAAAACTAGCATACGAAATGTCAATACTTTCACCATAAACTATGAATGGTATAAAAATAGCACATCCACAGTCAAACATATCAAAAATCCTTCAATACAATATAGAAGTTTTGTATCATAATAAATCAACTTCAAATAATCTTAAAAATCCATCAAAGGATGTTGACATAGATGAAATCAAAATTCTTTTTAAAGAAATATCTCCGTTTATTTTGAAATAATTTAAGATCCATATAAAATAAAACATTTTCTTTGAAAATATTCTTATAAGCTTGTAAGGGAAGCTTTGAAGATTTTATAACGGCGGAAAATAGCCGCACTCGCCATATAAGTAAAAAAAACATTCTTACCTTAATTCTGTCGAAAAGGTTAAAAAGGACCTTGTTTTGAAAACAACCGAAATATTCCTTTATAAACCACTTATAAAAGTCAAAAAGGGTACAAATGACTTTAACTCATATTCTAGTAAATAGTAAAAATGTTTTGAAATACATTTTTAAGAAACATGGATGTGGATGATAAAGAGATCCCAGTATATTATTACATATAAACAACCTCGAATAATGAAGAGATTGTGAAATAACCCTTACCTTGTACTTTTCCTTGGTTGGGGTAGGTTAACCTCCTGTATAATGGTGAAATAGTTGTTATCAAATTATACAAGAATCATATATAATAATATGATATCATATATGATCTTTTAACATTGATTTGTTAATAATATCTTAGAATTATCGTCGTTTCGGGAGTTAACTTACTCATTTTCTTTTATATGTTTTGTTACATAAGCCATGGTTGTTGTATTTTATTCATATCCAGAATGAAATCTAGTCCTTAAACATCATTTTTAAATCATCAAATGATAATTATACTTGAATGGATATGATGGAGAATGAATCTCATCGCGTTCGTGGAGACGGTAGTCCGTACGTACGCACGAGCGACAATATCATTCTTTTGATATTAAAATAATATATAAATAGATGGTATATCATATATACAGAATCATTAACATGTTATATTTATTATTTACATGAGTTACACATCATTATTATACCCATCCAAATAATATTATATTGAATAACAATTACACCACGACGTGGAGACGGTAGTCCGTACGTACGCACGTATGGTGACATGTTATTCAAAGGGTGGATAGAATAATGAATATGGTTGTACCAAATTTATAATAACATCACAGTATATGTTAGATACTGGAGTTATTATTTTAGAATGGTAAGAACAAAGGAAGAAGAAGTGGAAGAAGAAATGAACTTAGAAAAGGGTGGTGAAATCATTACCTCTTCTTCGGGTTCTTCCTGTTGATTTGATCAAAAGGACTCCTTAGGTTGGCTTTCTGATCAAACTAATGCCTCTAGGTTGTAGTGAGTGATGTTGGTAGAGTATTTGGGCAGAGTTTGTCCAAACCAAAAGGCTTTTAAGGCGTGAAGAAATGAGAAGGAGGAGTGCCCTTTTATAAGAGGGGTGAGGGGAACCTTTGGAAAAGCTAGAAATATTAATTTATAATAAATTCATATTCGGTTTCTAATGGCTCCAAAGTTGATTATTCAAAGGTTAAGGTGGGGATAGGTCGAAAACCACTCAACCAATAGAATTTAGACAGGTTTGGGTGCTTATATTAACCTTATCTTTAAGTATTAACTCTAAGTTAATTAGTTTCACTTTTACAATGTCTCTTTGTATTTTTATATAATATGGTTAATAAACTTACTATATACATCCAAGAGACCCCCAATTGGTCCATTAATGATTAACCTATCATGATATAAGTCTCTTGGCGGAACCTTAGATTTTTAGGAATTTAATATCAATTAATAATATAATATTTGTTTTAAGAACTCTTTTATTCCAATTTTGACACTATTCAATAGTTGATTTTTGCGAAACTCATAACAGATTTATTACTTCGAAAAAAGTCAATTAAATCAATCCTAATATATCATATTATCCTAGAAAATTAGTTTAATTCATTAAAAGTTTCATATTATATTTATTTGGGTATTTATATTATCAATTATTTTAATTTTTCACTATTATAGTAATTACTGCATCATCATTGTGTCAAAAATAAAATACATTATTTAATATCTAAAAATTATAAATAAAATATA
Organism: Viscum album; assembly: GCA_963277665.1. Classification (NCBI taxonomy): domain Eukaryota; kingdom Viridiplantae; phylum Streptophyta; class Magnoliopsida; order Santalales; family Viscaceae; genus Viscum; species Viscum album. The sequence goes on along the minus strand of OY728161.1, from coordinate 1,731,136,133 downwards.
ATTATGTAGGAAAGATTTTTATCTTTCTAATGAATATTTATAATCTAAAATCCAACATATATAACCCTATGTAACAATTTGTTTTCTAAAAGATATATGCTTGTGTAATTTTTGTATTCATTTTAACTTAATTAAAATAAAGTGTCATTATCACTTACAAGTGGATCCATGGGGTCCCAAAATAGACCCAAAGATTCCCATGGTCGACCATGTATCAACCAATAGGGTTAAGACACGTTTTAGGGTAATTTAGTATTATTATAATATTATTTTTTTAACCCTTATTTACCAGATTTACCCTTAACCATGGTAAATAAAATATTTACCGCAGTAATTATTCAAAATGTCTAAAAATAAAAGTTACCTATTTACACAATTTGAACATCCTGATTCCAAATATGGAATCCATTTTCCTAAATTCTAAACACAGAAGTGGCAGAAATTAATTTAAAATTAATTCCCGCTGTCAAAACAAAAAGCGTGTTTTTAAGAGATAATAACTATCAAAAGATTGACACTCGTTTATGTTCGGTTTAATTGTAAAATTATGTCCAATGACCAACATTATATTAAATGGTAAAAATATATTCTAAATATACTTTAAAACCACTCAAATTCATAATTTATCACTATTAATTATTTTGATTAAAAAAGTTGTTTTTAATTAAAACTTAGTAATTTTCACTATTCATCAAAATATGAAAGTTATCCGAAATGTACCAAAATTTCACCTTAGGCTAAATTCGATATTCCGAATCCAAAAATGAAGTCCATTTTCAAATATAAAATATATATAATTTCAAAAATTAGGTATTACTATTGATAACGGCTAGTTTGATTAGTTATGGTGTGTTAGAACTTGGTGTTGCGTACAACACACGCTATCACATTATTCAAAGAGAAGCGTACCGTAGAAGCTTGGGGTGTTACATTCTCCCCTCCTTCAAATAATTGCATCCTCGCAATTTCTAGGGTATTACTGCATAAAAAGACTCGGGTGGTTCTTCATCATATGTTCCTCGGGTTCCCACGTTGCCTCTTCCATCTTATGGTTTCTCCACAAAACTTTTACCAGACGCGTCGTCCGGTTTCTCAGCACTTGTTCTCTCGTATCAAGAATCTTGACGGGCTCTTCGCAATAAGACAGATTGGGTTCCAGTTCTAATTTCTCATAGGTGAGTACATGCGTCGGATCAGGCATGTATTTCCTCAATAGAGATACGTGGAACACATCGTGAACTTTGGAGAGACTTGGCGGCATTGCCAATCAGTAAGCTACAACCCCAATTCGTTCTAGAATTTCGAAAGGTCCGATGTACCTGGGACTCAATTTACCTTTCTTACCAAAATGTATGACTCCCTTCCACGGAGATACCTTCAAAAAAACATGATCACCGACTTGAAATTCCAAATCCTTCCTTCGATTATCGACATAGCTCTTCTGTCTACTTTGAGCTGATTTGATGTAATTTTGGATTACTTTCACCTTTTCCACCATTTCCTCCACCAGTTCTGGGCCTACAAGTTTTCTTTCACCAACGTCATCCCAACAGGTTGGTGTACGACATCTCTTTCTGTATAACGCTTCATATGGTGCCATCTGAATACTCGAATGGAAGCTATTATTATAGGAAAATTCTACCAAAGGTAAATATTGATCCCACATACCCTGAAAGTCAAGTGAGCAAGATCTCAACAAGTCTTCTAAGGTTTGAATAGTCCGTTCTGATTGTCCGTCTGTCTGAGGGTGGTAAGCAGTGCTCAAATGAAGTTCAGTATCCAGGGATTTCTGAAGACTTTTCCTGAATCTTGAAGTAAAACGGGGATCACGATCAGAAACAATCGATAGGGGTACTCCATGACGTCTCACAACTTCATTAATATATAGTCTTGCTAGACGTTCCAGGGGTGGATCTTCTCTTATAGAAAGAAAATATGCTATCTTGGTAAGACGATCAACAATAACCCATATTGCATCGTTCCTTCTAGGAGTCTTTGGTAGCCCCATGACAAAGTCCATCATAACATTGTCCCATTTCCACTCCGGTATGGGAAGAGGTTGCATGAATCCTCCAGGCTGTTGCCTTCCAGCTTTCACTTGTTGACAAACCATACATCTTGACACAAAATCAGCAATCTCCCTCTTCATGTTGTCCCACGAAAAATGTTCCTTCAAATCTCTATACATTTTGGTGCTCCCAGGGTGTGTAGAGAAATTAGAACTATGAGCATCATCCAGCAATTCCCTTTTTAGATCAGGTATATTGGGAACACAGAGTATCTTCCCGAATTTCAAAATTTCATCTTCATACACAAAGTCTCTCAATCTCCCATCATTCACAGCTTTAATCTTCTTTTGGAATTCTTCATCATCGGTCTGAGAACTCTTAATCCTTTCTAGTAAAGATGGTTTGGCAACCATTTGAAAAAGCATTGATGTTTCACCTTCCCTGGTTATTCCCATGTCCATCTTCACTAGATCCATGAAAATTGGATCCCTTTCAATTCTCATATTATTCAAAACTCCATGGTCTTTTCTACTCAAAGCATCTTCCACCTTGTTTGCCTTCCCTGGGTGGTAGTGTATCGTACAATCATAATCCATGAGTAATTCAAGCCATCTCCTTTTCCTCATGTTGAGTTCTTTTTGTGAGAAAATATACTTCAAACTCTTGTGATCAGTATAAATCTCACATTTTTCACCATAGAGGTAGTGCCTCCATATCTTCAAAGCAAAGATCACTGCTGCTAACTCGAGATCATGAGTAGGATATTTTTGTTCATGAATTTTCAACTGTCGTGATGCATAGGCAATAACTCTATCATTCTGCATAAGGAAACAGCCAAGTCCTTTCTTCGATGCATCACTATAAATAACGAACCCACCATTCCCCGATGGTAGAGTCAATATAGGAGCATTGAATAATCTTCTCTTCAGTTCTTCGAAACATTCTTCACACTCTTTTTTCCAAACAAATTTAACCCCTTTACGTGTGAGCTTCGTTAATGGGTTACCCAATCGGGCAAAATTCTGGACGAAACGTCGATAATAACCTGCCAAACCAATAAAACTACGTACCTCAGTTATACTCGTAGGTGCTGGCCATTCTTGGATTGCCTTGGTCATAGAAGGATCAACAGAGATTCCATCTTTAGAGACAATATGGCCAAGAAAAGAAATCTCCTGAAGCCAGAATTCACACTTGCTAAACTTCCCATATAATTCATGCCTCCTCAGAGTCTTCAAGATAATGCGCAAGTGATTTTCATGATCTTCGTAGGTTTTGGAGTATACCAGAATATCATCAATAAATACCACCACAAATTCATCGAGATACTCCTTGAAAACTCTATTCATCGGATCCAAGAATACAGAGGGTGCATTAGTCAATCCAAACGGCATTACAGTAAACTCATAATGCCCGTACCTGATTCGAAATGCTGTTTTCGGAATGTCTTCCTTCTTCACACACAACTGATGGTATCCAGATCAAAGGTCAATCTTTGAAAAGTATTGAGCTCCATGCAGTTGGTCGAATAAATCATCAATACGAGGTAGGGGATACTTTTTCTTTATCGTTATAGCATTGATCTCCCTATAGTCGATACATAACCTCATAGATCCATCTTTCTTTTTAACAAAAAGAACAGGGGCTCCCCATGGAGAAACACTAGGGCGAATAAATCCCTTATTACTCAATTCCTCTAGTTGTTTCTTTAGTTCGACTAACTCTACAGTGGCCATTCTATAAGGGGTCTTCAATATAGGCCTTGATCCAGGAATCAAATCAATAGAAAACTCAACTTCTCGTTCTGGAGGATGTCCAGGTAAATCTTCCGGAAATACATCTACAAATTCTTTCACAATAGGTACATCCTCTATTTGAACATTCCTTTCCTCACCGACAGTTATTTCATTCTCTTCCTCCCCAATAATTGAATTAAGTTGAGCTACTGGGGGTGGATCTAAATAAGAATTAGGTGGTGACGATTCTGCTCTAAAAATAAGGTGCTCCTTATCATTATCATCAAGAATCGTAACCTCTTTCTTCTTACAATAAATCTTCGCATCATAGTCCGAAAGCCATTCCATACCGAGGATTATATCAAACTCAATCATAGGTATGACGATGAAATCAGCAGATAAAGAAAATTTATGTGCTCTAATGGGGACTGATTCACAAAACTTTGTTGCAACGATACTTCCCTTAGGAGTTTTAACTGACAACTCCCTTATTAAATCAAATTGGAAATATCTAATTTTCTTAGCAAACTGGGAAGATATGAAACAATGCGATGATCCAGAATCAAATAATGCATTTGCTAAACTTGAGGAAACCCTTAAATTACCTGCCACCATGTCTTTCGGAGCTTCTACCTCAGCAGTAGTGATAGCATAAGCCTGGCCTTGATCCCTTGGCCTTTTCTGAGGTAAGTTCTCCTGACGCTTAGGACATGCATTTGCATAATGCCCCATCTCCCTGCAATTGTAGCACTGAACGTTGGTAGCTTCCTTCTTCCCCTTGCAATCATGAGCTTGGTGGCTTTTTTCACCACACTTGTAACAGACTCCCATTCCCTTCAAGAAAGTACCCGGATGTTTCTTCCCGCATTTAACACAAGATGGATATTCAACCTTTCCCTTCTTCCCCTTATTTCCATTCCCAGATTGATCAGCAGGTCTCTTCTTCTCTTTCTTTTCTTTAAAGTCAAAAGACTTAGAGAATTCCTTTTCGGTCTTGATAGCACATGAGACAATGTCTTCGTACGATGAAAAGGATTGTGAGACTAACACTCGACGGAGAAATGGTTTTAACCCATCAAAGAAACGATCAATCTTACTTCTTGGGTTGCGAATATAATCTCCAGCATACCTCGCTAACCTTGTAAAGTTAGCCTCATACTTTGTGACATTCTCATCCTCCTTCTGTCTCAGACTCAGAAATTGCCTTTCCATATCTGCTCGATGGTCGCGAGGGAAGTATTTTTCTAAAAACAGATCTTTGAACTCCCTCCATTCCATATTTGATACTTCATCATCTTCCTTCATGTTCTGAATCAATGACCACCATTGATCAGCATCTCCAGTGAGGCGGTAAACTGCCATGATAACTTTTTCCCTTTCACTGCTCCCCAAAGCCTGAAATATTTTCTCTAGGGAAAATATCCATTGCTCAGCTACTAAGGGATTTGTATTCCCATTGAACGTTGGTGGTTGTTGCCTCATGAATCGATCTAACATTGGTCTTCCACGCTGCGGATCAGGGTGCTCCATACGGGTAAGGTTATTATTCATAACCTGAGTAAGTTGTCCCAGTATGGTGATTAGCTGATCAGCACCAGTTGCATCACCAGCCCCACTATAATTATCTTGAGCAGGAGGGCAATCCCTACATGGAGTGCGTGCATTGATACGGTTTCCATTTCTTCCACTAGGCGCCATTTCTAAACAATGGCATAAACTAGATCAGTTTATGAATCAAAATACATAATCCCATTCTTATAAAACACTTAACATAAATTGATCTATTTATGGATATAATCCATAATCATAATAATGTTTTCTTTGAGGAAGTATATACTCATAATCCCTTCAAAATGATTTTTAAAGAAAATGAGAGTTATCCTAAGCATATCCCCCGGGAGTGTCGTAACCAAGAGTGCAGCAAGGCCCATTGTCGTGCACCAGTTCCCGTTTGAGTCTAGCTCAAAGCGGTGTTTTCGGGTTTTACCCCTAGGTACATCTGTGCCAGAGCCGCCTCTACCTGCTCGTATCCAGACAGGGATGTATTGCTTGGAAAACTCACAAAATCTCTACAATACCAAAATTCTAGGAAGTTCTTCTATACTAATCCTCAAAGTTCATCTTAGGTCTACGTGCTCTAATCAGAGTTTATCTAAATCTAGCTTCCAAGGTTTGTACTAAACTTCCTCTGATACCAACTGTAACGCCCCGACCCCAGTTACCCAGAGTCGGTGCATTATTACATAACATTGGCATGATCACAAGAAAGATCAAATCTCGAAAGACCGATTGGTTTAGTAGCCTTGGAAACACTAGATATATTCATAAGTTTTACATTACATCATAAAATGAAAAACTACTACAACAACATAATGTTTCCACAATCCACACTATTAACCCCTCATAAAATCCCTGCATGTCATTCATAACTTACTTCTTCACATCCTGGGAAAAATAAAACATAGAAAAGGGGTGAGCTCAAATGCCCAGTAAGGATAACAATATAGCGGAAACTTTCATAAATAAGAATAAACATTTAAGGCAATGTATAACTAAAACAAAAGCCTTTTAAATATGAACTTTCAACATGGTATGGCATAAATAAAATGAAATAATTCCATTTACTTATTCACATGGATATTCTACTAATCGAATAATCACATGCAAAAATCAATAACCACTTTCATAATGTTGGAATGCATAATGCCAGACTATCATAACCACATAGCCAAGGCCTCGTGCCAAGACAACAAATAAGATTTTGTCAAGGCCTTGTGCCAAGACACTAGTTTGTCTCATGAGACCTACCGAAGCATCGAGGAGCTATAGCGGGCTCCACCCGTCACATATTAAGTCCAATGCATTCCCATATGAAAAGGTTTAAACATAACATAAACATTCGTATTAAAACTAGAATACGAAATGTCAATACTTTCACCATAAACTATGAATGGTATAAAAATAGCACATCCACAGTCAAACATATCAAAAAACCTTCAATACAATATAGAATTTTTGTATCATAATAAATCAACTTCAAATAATCTTAAAAATCCATCAAAGGATATTGACATAGATGAAATCAAAATTCTTTTTAAAGAAATATCTCCTTTTATTTTGAAATAATTTAAGATCCATATAAAATAAAACATTTTCTTTGAAAATATTCTTTTAAGCTTGTAAGGGAATCTTTGAAGATTTTATAACGACGGAAAATAGCCGCACTCGCCGTATAAGTAAAATAAACATTCTTACCTTAATTCTGTCGAAAAGGTTAAAAAGGACCTTGTTTTGAAAACGACCGAAAGATTCCTTTATAAACCACTTATAAAAGTCAAAAAGGGTACAAATGAATTGAACTCATATTCTAGTAAATATTAAAAATGTTTTGAAATACATTTTTAAGAAACATGGATGTGGATGATAAAGAGATCCCGGTATATTATTACATATAAACAACCTCGGATAATGAAGAGATTGTGAAATAACCCTTACCTTGTACTTTTCCTTGGTTGGGGTAGGTTAACCTCCTGTATAATGGTGAAATAGTTGTTATTAAATTATACAAGAATCATATATAATAATATGATATCATATATGATCTTTTAACATTGATTTGTTAATAATATCTTAGAATTATCGTCGTTTCGGGAGTTAACTTACTCATTTTCTTTTATATGTTTTGTTACATAAGCCATGTTTGTTGTATCTTATTCATATCCATAATGATATCTAGTCCTTAAACATCATTTTTAAATCATCAAATGATAATTATACTTGAATGGATACGATGGAGAATGAATCTCATCGCGTTCGTGGAGACGGTAGTCCATACATACGCACGAGCGACAATATCATTATTTTGATATTAAAATAATATATAAATGGATGGTATATCATATATACAGAATCATTAACATGTTATATTTATTATTTACATGAGTTACACATCATTATTATACCCATCCAAATAATATTATATTGAATAACAATTACACCACGACGTGGAGACGGTAGTTCGTACGTACGCACGTATGGTGACATGTTATTCAAATGGTGGATAGAATACTGAATATGGTTGTACCATATTTATAATAACATCACAGTATATGTGAGATACTGGAGTTATTATTTTAGAATGGTAAGAACAAAGGAAGAAGAAGTGGAAGAAGAAATGAACTTAGAAAAGGGTGGTGAAATCATTACCTCTTCTTCGGGTTCTTCCTTTTGATTTGATCAAAAGGACTCCTTAGGTTGGCTTTCTGATCAAACTAAGGCCTCTAGGTTGTAGTGAGGGATGTTGGGAGAGTATTTGGGCAGAGTTTGGCCGAACCAAAAGGCTTTTAAGGTGTGAAGCAATGAGAAGGAGGAGTGCCCTTTTATAAGAGGGGTGAGGGGCACCTTTGGAAAAGCTAGAAATATTAATTTATAATAAATTCATATTCGGTTTATAATGGCTCCAAAGTTGATTATTCAAAGGTTAAGGTGGGGATAGGTCAAAAAACACTCAACCAATAGAATTTAGACAGGTTTGGGTACTTATATTAACCTTATCATTAAGTATTAACTCTAAGATAATTAGTTTCACTTTTACAATGTCTCTTTGTATTTTTATATAATATGGTTAATAAACTTACTATATACATCCAAGCGACTCCCAAGTGGTCCATTAATGATTAACCTATCATGATATAAGTCTCTTGGCCGAACCTTAGATTTTTAGAAATTTAATATCAATTAATAATATAATATTTGTTTTAAGAACTCTTTTATGTCAATTTTGACACTATTCAATAGTTGATTTTTGTGAAACTCATAACAGATTGATTACTTCGAACAAAGTCAATTAAATCAATCCTAATATATCATATTATCCTAGAAAATTAGTTTAATTCATTAAAAGTTTCATATTATATTTATTTGGGTATTTATAATATCAATTATTTTAATTTTTCACTATTATAGTAATTATTGCATCATCATTGTGTCATAAATAAAATACATTATTTAATGTCTAAAAATTATAAATAAAATATCATTATGTAGGAAATCGTTTTATATTTCTAATGAATATATATAATCTGAAATCCAACATATATAACCCTATTTAAAAAATTTTTTTCTAAAAGATATATGCTTGTGTCATTTTTGTATTCATTTTAACTTAATTAAAATAAAGTGTCATTATCACTTACAAGTGGATCCATGGGGTCCCAAAATAGACCCAAAGATTCCCATGGTCGACCATGTATCAACCAATAGGGTTAAGACACATTTTAGGGTAATTTAGTATTATTATAATATTATTTTTTTAACCCTTATTTACCGGATTTACCCTTAACCATGGTAAATAAAATATTAACCGCAGTAATTATTCAAAATCTCTAAAAATAAAAGTTACCTATTTACACAATTTGAACATCCTGATTCCAAATATGGAATCCATTTTCCTAAATTCTAAACACAGAAGTGGCAGAAATTAATTTAAAATTAATTCCCGCTGTCAAAACAAAAAGCGTGTTTTTAAGAGATAATAACTATCAAAAGATTGACACTCGTTTATGTTCGGTTTAATTGTAAAATTATGTCCAATGACCAACATTATATTAAATGGTAAAACTATATTCTAAATATACTTTAAAACCACTCAAATTCATAATTTATCACTATTAATTATTTTGATTAAAAAAGTTGTTTTTAATTAAAACTTAGTAATTTTCACTATTCATCAAAATATGAAAGTTATCCGAAATGTACCAAAATTTCACCTTAGGCTAAATTCGATATTCCGAATCCAAAAATGAAGTCCATTTTCAAATATAAAATATATATAATTTCAAAAAGTAGGTATTACTATTCGTAACGACTAGTTTGATTAGTTATGGTGTGTTAGAACTTGGTGTTGCGTACAACACACGCTATCACATTATTCAAAGAGAAGCATACCGTAGAAGCTTGGGGTGTTACATCAAGGGAAAGGTACAAGATATGATGATAGTGTCAAGTAAGTGTCAAGAAAGAATCCATGTTTTATTTTAAATATGTTTCCGTTGATGGGAAAAAAATGAATACTATCATTATGTAACCACTTTGGTTAAATGTTGAATGTAATGCAAGTTTTATGATCTAATTCTCAAAAACTCTAAACCTAAAAAGATCCTCAATGTGTAATCTTGTAATAAATCAAGATTAAGTAAGGTTTAAGGCTAGGGCCTTATAGGTATGGTATGATACAGTACCACTCATAATAATACCTGATCAAGATACAGAGATTACATTAAATGTTTTGGATAATCCTTTCAACAATATTTGAATATGGTGTTTAATTTCAACACTACGTATCAAAGTAGGATATATGGTCACTCATATAGGACTATTTAAAAACTAGAATTATTTCATGGATATTTATATATGTATTTTAATTGAGGTTTGGATAAAAACATCCCTATAATATATTTATCTCACAATTGTATATTTAACCTTAAAATTAAGATGTATCCTTATGAATACCAAAATGGATTGAAGTGCATGACTATAATATTATCGAATAATTTTGGGGAAAAACTATTATAAACTAAGATATGTGGGGATATGGACCATTTTTTAGAAACATTCAAAAATACACGAGGAATGATATGATTTTCTAGGAAATTTATAATAATGATATTCAGAGAGATCCTATGGTAAAATATGGTCAATACATATTATATTAAATATATCCTTGGAAAAATGTAATGAGATTTATAAAGATGGGAATGTTAAGACCATGTTATATAAGACTCTATGATATTTTTAGACATATATAGATGGTATCATATCACTGGGAACATAGTCCAAAAATCACTATTTTTCATGATGTGTTCCATGATTTTCATTTTGAGAAACAAAATATCTGATAATTCCTAATTAAAAATTTAATATGTCATTCCATTAGATCATGTTCATTCTTATTAGGAATATCCAATAAAAATATTAAATCATTAAGATAAATATATATAGAATAAAAAAATATTTTTTTCTATTTAAGAATAATAAATATATGAAATCTTTTTGGGAAACCAAAAAATGTGATGTCGTAGTGATATATCCATTTATTTGAATAAGGGTGAATAAATTTCACGGTTGAAGTTATTATATGTTTTAGAATGTTAAAATATTATATTTTTTAATAAATTTTTGTTGAATAAATAAATTTTTAAAACCTTTCATGTCACATAACAAATAAAATATGTTTTTAATTACAATACATTATAAAACGATTAAAATTTTCCGGTTTATAATTGATGAAAACTATTTCCAATTCAATTAGGAAACACTATGAATCATAATGAACAATTTTAAAATAATTTATTATCAAATTTTTTATAAAATACATTAATATACATTATTAATATTATACAAAAATATCATTTAAATGTAAATAAAATTAATTGATTAATTATAAATTTGATTGAAATTAAAATATATTCTTTTAATGGATGATAGATATAATTTTATACAAAACATATTTTCATCCTTTAATGTATATTTATATTAATAGACTAACATAATCACTATTTGTAAATGATCATAAAAAACGTTTTGGATAATATAACAAATTAATCATGTTAACATTCCTTTTATTGTTTTTATAAGGAATGGATTGAGAATTATTTCATTATTATGATTAAATATTCATTTTCTGAAAAATTATTTTCATTATGTTTTCAACTGTTATTATAAAAGTCATATTTTACACATATAAGAATGAAATTATATATGATTTTTCATATTTTTAATCTTAGTTTTTAAATCAATTTAAAATTTCAATTTATTTTTTACCATAATCAAGAGTAAAATGTTGTAAAAATTAATTTCAATGTGATTGGTTATGTTGCGTAAATATGGTGTTAAAATATATATAAGTTTTAAAATGACCTATAGACATTTAATAATTTTTTCATATAATTAATTTTGAAAATAAAATATCTTTTATTTTAATTTTGTTTTCGTTTGTTTCAATTTCACTTAAATATTAGTTTATTCAAGTCTTATGTTTTATGTATTTACAAGAGTCCCCTCCCCTCAATTATAAAAGGGAATAATATCCCCCTCACATATTGAAAAAACAAGGGACTTATATTTTGTTAAATACCTAAATTAATTTTTTAAAAAATTCACTCACAAAATATTAGATATTATTTTCTTCACAAAATACCATCATTTGAATGTATTAGGTGTGAAGAAAATGAGACTTCCTAAAGAAGAGGTATTTTCATTACTCGTGTTGTTTGAGTTTCATTCTTCATTAACTTCCTCAAAATATTATATAACCCTATTAAAAAAATAAAATTAGAATCATTACTATAATAAATTGTTGTTGGGTTAATGTATAATCCATTTTCAACATCATTTTGATTATATTACAAACGAAAACATCGTTCGTGCATAAGAGTGGACTACTATCATCTTGAATCCATAAATTTCGTTTTTTCATGTATTTGGAACATTTATGATCATTAAAATGTATTTAATGACTATATATACAAAGAGAATTAAGGATATTATTATAATTATCAAAATAAATATTATTAGTTTTCTTTTTTTTATATTTTTGAAAAATGAATACATTACTCATGTGTATGTTTTTCAACAATCTCTATGATGTGATGTAAAGTATTTTTCATAAAACAATTATATTATTGATTACAAAACAGTATATAATCATTAAATGTGATAATTATTACACTATTTGGTTTCTTATGATGATGAATTTATGGCCATGTTGAATGTATAATAATTATAAAACCAAAACATGTATTGAAAATGGGAATATTTTAACCAGAATGTTCATTTTGTTAGGTATTATTTAATAAATTGTAATAGGAAATTATAATTGAATGACATATTTTAATGTAATTATGTATATTTTTTTTGTATTGATTTATAATGAATAAAAATTAATTATTCAATTACTTAAGAAAACATATAAATAATTCTAGGACATGAGGTATGTGTTTATGTTACAATAACATTTATTTCTATGATTTCCTATAGTAAATTTAAATCAGGAGAAACTATATGTTAATTTTAATTCAAACAATATATATTTTAATCAACTATGTTATTTTATCATGTTTTTTTATTATTTTAAAATTTTATATTAAAATGGTTTGAGTATTTTGTTTAAGAAAATAAATCCTTTTCCAGTCTGGGTGACAATGTTTTCTATACATATACATATAATTTAAAATGATTTCATGTATGTGATTTTATTTGATCCAATGATTATTTAAGTTAATTTTATATAATATTTAGATTCATTTTTATATAAATAGAATATGATTTTAATTTTTTTGGTACATGTTACATTTTACTCTTTATAAGAAGTATAGAAGAAATATTTGTAATAAGATATTCCTCAGAAATGAAATTTTTTTCTGTTGACAATAATTTTTACTCTTTTAATATGAATATTCAGGTTTACAAGGATATTTTAAAATAAAAACATGTTATCAATATTCAATGATTTTTTTCAAATCTATAAATATAATATGAAATTTTTATAATGTTTTCAAGGAATGGTTCAAATGAAACTTTAATTCTAAATTTTATCTATATTAAAAACCTTTGAGGTGTATTATGACTGAGTAGGGATATTATCTCATCATACCATCCAGGTTATTTCATTGGATGTACTATAATTATGTGATTATTTTTTTTATAAAACTTGTTTTGTTAACCTTAGTAGTTATATAATTAAATGTTGAATGTTGTTATGTTCTTACTAAGGTGACCCAAGAAATATATACATTAAATGATATAATTTGAAATAAATATAAAATAAATAACACAATTGTAGAATCCATGGACCTATAAATTATGAGTATATTTGGAATATAAATACATTAAAGTATAATTTCATAAATGATCTTATACTTCACCCAATTTTTTCATATTAATGCACTTATAAATGTAACAAGAATATATAATTACATAAATACATTATGAATGAAATAATTAGATAGGGTGAGATTAGATAATAATTAAAGGTCTACTTTTTAAATATAAATCAATAATCATGAAATATCATAATTGTATAAAAACATAATCATAATATAATGTTTTCAAGACCAATTAATTTAATACTTTTAATCACGGGTCAAAAAAAAATCTTGTTCATAAAAAAAATATTCAAATGAATTCATAATCAATAATAAAAACTAAAGACCATGAAATCATAACAAAAAATGGGATTTTTTTCAAGAACTATAATATTATGATATTATGAAAAAGTGTGAAAAGTAACAAGTTTTCACATTTATATTAGGAAATTAAATGAGGTTCTCCTATAAAAATATTTCCATGAGACCATGTTTATGAATCTAGATACAGACATGAATCCATGTCCACACATGAACATATAACTATTAAACTAGGTCCACATATGAAATTTTGAAATGAAAATTAATTTCACACAAAACAAGGTTTTATCTTGAATTTTAAACCTTTTTAAAATTAATTAGAGGGATATAATGTAACCAAATTTCACATATTCATGAACCATTAATATGAAAAAGTATCATAAAAAACCCTCAATTCATCATATCTAAATAAAGGAATAAAGTTTAGTTACTGCATCATTTCATTATCTTGTAACACTTGAAATGAAATAGGCCTCATAATGATTTCATGTTAAAATAATTATCATAGTGGATGGAAATGGGTTTCATAAAATAATACTTAAATAATAATTATAATAATCCATAAAGAGAATGAAAATATACGGAATCATAAGATCATATATGTAGTAATTAATAATAATACATAAAAGATGATAACATAGATAAAAAATAAATTTATACTATTATTACAAACATTAATTGAAATAAAGAAAAAATATATTTCTCTTTTCATAAAATACTTACTAAAAATCATAAAAAATAGGGAAAACAATTTTCATGGTGAACAAAAAAGGAAAATTGTAAAAGAATAATAATTAAAAGAATAGTCATGGTGGTGGGAAAAGTCATTAATGATAAAATCATTAAAAATATTTTATCAATACTACTGGTAAAATATCATTTTTCAAAAAGTTATAATTATTTTAAAATAAATTCTTGGATACACTTATGGAATCATTGATATGGAAGGGAAATTGTAATTGGCTAAATGTAGAGGATTAAGACTCAATATTCTTATAAACATTTTATAAACCATTTATAGTATTAATGAGAAGAAGTGGTATTAAAAATAAAAAGTATATAAATAACAAGATTAGAATATAGTGGAATATGTCTTGTCAGAAGTGTATCATATAACATTCATAAATATAATTTAACTCAAAATCAATGCATTGTAAAATGAGATTATAACATAAATAACTTACCTGAAGTATTATCCTATACTGTATGAATTAAAAAAAAATCCTATATTATATGTATAGATTAATTAGAAATATATTTGTAAACCATATTAATATATATAACAACATATATCATTTACTCATAAAATATTATCATAAATTTAGTAATAATTCTTTATAAAAACATGATTTTGGCTCATAACAATTACCAATTTCATGCATTATTGGAATATTTAATTCTCAAACTAGTGTATAGATCATGGTTCCCTCATATCTATAATATTAATTATTTAATAATTATAATATTTAGTATGTATATATAATTTTATATATATTCATATACAGTGATGATAAAAAATTAATTATATCACTTCATTAAGAGGGTAATCCATGCGTACAAGCGAGTTATGATTCCATTTTTCATTGGATGAAAAAAAGAAACATAAATAGTAATTCAACATCAAATAATAATATTTATATAATAAATATAAAATATATTTATTACATATATATTTATTTCCTTATATGTAAATGAAAAATTAAAAATCAACCACATCACTTCATGATGTATTTAGTCCGCACAAACTCACAAGTGATGTTATCATCATCTAACAAATTAAAAGGTATAAAGGTAGATATGAAATTAAAATTAACAAATAATTGTTATTTCAAAAAATTGTATATAAATATTAAATCCATTAAAAAACCTTCTGGTAGTTATTGTTATCCAAAATGAATCATATTGCTTTGCGGTGGTCGTAGTATGCAGTCATGAAAAAGTGATACATAATTTCACATTTGTTCCAAGAGATTGTGTGTAATGGTGGTTACATACTAATATGAAATATATTTTTAATTTTGATAATAAATTTTTTCTTTTTTGAGGAATAACATTAATCTAATGGTTTTGAAGAAAAAAAAATAAAATGTCGTACGAAAAATTGAATACCTATTATATTATAGATCTTAATTTGATTTACTCTTCAAAAAAATTTCTAATCACTTTTTACAACACTAGACCAAATAATGAAATTAATGTTATATTTAAAACATACTTGGGTTAGTAATGGTTTGGATAGGTTTCTCAAAAAGGTTCCACTAAAATAGAGGTTGATTTTTTTATTTGTTGAGGGAGGAATATATCTTTATACATTGAGTCATTAAAATATCATTAATTAATTATAAATGAATGGTATCTCATAAAAAATTTAATTTATATAATAAGGTGATATGTTTATTTATATCTTCATCCAATAATAAATAATATGACTTTTTGAATTATCACATTTTTTATATATATTAGCACAATTTACCCATTTATCATTGTTATAATTGTCAATTTTTTAATCATTATGAAAAATAAATATTCCCTTATTAAAATGTATTTAGTATACCAATTAAATATATGAAATACATTTTAGATGATTCCACATTATTAATGGTTATAAATTTATTTTAAAATAAACCTATAAAATTTGATGAAAATAGATTACAAAAAATATCATTTGTAAGGATTACAATATTTTTATATATTAATTATCCACAATATAAACTAAAAAATCCATATTTTAGTTTTTCATAATAAAAAAATCTAGAGAAAATATTAAATATTATGAAAAAATATGACTTTTTAAAATATTAAATAGAAATGGTAGTTTTCAATACAATGTTTTTTTGGTATTCATTGAATTTTTATAAAAAATTCATGAACATTTAATTTTTCATAATTTAAAAATTATGAATTAAAAAATTATTTCCATTTAATAATATAAATTTTATATTTTTCATAAGATATAATTATAATATTTGTCCATAAAACACTATAAATCCCATTTGTAATGAAAAAAAATACTTTTCATGCATCAAATGAATTTTTTAAATATTGAGTTAGAATTTATTAGATATCAATAAATATATTATAATTATATAAAACCATCATATATATTTTTCAAAATAGGGATATTCATATGTATACAATCTGGTTGACAGGTAGTTTATAATGTTCAAAATTAATAATTATAATTCTATAATATATCAAGATTTATTTAAACATGTTCTTGCATGTAAAAAAAATCGATATAATGAATTACATTTATTTATAATAAAATATATAATGAATCCCGGGCTGGTACATTCCTCCACTATTAAAAATATTTTCATCCACAAAATTCGGTTTCTATAATAAAATCAAATTTGTATATCTCTTCATTATCATATCTGTGGGTTCTCATATAGCTTGGTTGAATTTTTCAATCATCTAGAGAACATTAACTAGTTGAGTAGTATTGGTCCATAACACTTTATCTCAATAATCAATGATTTCAAAGGATTATAAATCATATGATATATCAAGGTCCAATCGTACAAAATCATGGTTTAGTACATATTTAAACTTATGTATTCAAATCCATGGGATAGATATATGAAATCCATCATGAACTCATGATAAGTTTTGGGGATGAAAAATGTCGTAGGTTGATGTCCCAACTCAATAAATAATATCAATAGTTTAATATACATTAGGATCAATTATTTTTCTTTATCCCTTTCTTGTATACATCTTCAAGGAATTTGTTCATGAGAATAATTTATTCTTGAATATAAATCCTAGATTTTCCATTGTGTCACCCCCCGTCCTTGGGACCCATGCCGTGACTACCCCATGCTCGCCTCCCATAGGCCAGGGGCTGGCGACAAGCACCAAAGTCGTAAATCCCGATATAACGGAATGCATTTCCTTTAAGTAAGATAACAAACACCACAGAGTATGCAATCGGAAGTAAACACTAAGTAATCCGAGAACAAATGTATGTGCTGGAAAGTAAATGGGCCAGAATTCAAACCCAACTGAAAGTAAAGTACAACTGAAAAGAGAGTACAACATTAGAAAAGTAAAGAAGCAACACCGAGCCTTCCTTTGGAAATCCCACCTGAAGGGTGGGTATAGATAGTCTCCTCCGCTCCTCGGCTCCAGCAGTCCACTCCATGTACGTCTCATCTGGTGATCCACCACCAGGTACCATCCAGCTCCACAAGCTCCTACCTCGATCAGCGTTGTCCATCGTCTATATGCAACACAATGTAGTGCAGGCATAGCCCATGCAGGGGTGTGTATACGCTACTTAGTAGGGACCTCGAGACCCCCGATGTTCTCCCAGAATCCACGAAGGATAATCCAAAAAGGAAAGATACAATCACAAAGTAACAACCAACTCTACTTAGGTATATGCCCATACATATACCTATGTCATCAATTCAAGTTCGACTCCAACATCTGAGCCCATGTCTGATCTAGTCCACACAGGATAACACAATCCAATCCACACAGGATAACACAACCCAATCCACACAGGATAGCAAAACAATTATATCGAAGATAACGATTGAAAGTAAAGACTCAGCTCACACATGTAAAATTCTTCATAAGATGATAGAGATGATCAGATGTAACCATTGATTCATCCATGTTGTCGGACCCACGTAGGATACATGACCAGCTAAGCTGTCGGACCCACAAAGGATACAAGACCACCTACTCTGCCGGACCCATGTAGGATACAAGTACATAGTCAAATACTACCAGACCCACGTAGGATACAAGAACAGTAGTCACGTACTACCAGACCCACATAGGATACAAGAATAGTATCCATCACCGTCGAACCCACGGAGGATTCTAGTACGGTCATCGTCGCTGTCGAACCCATAGAGGATCCCAGTATAGTCATCATCGTCGTTGCAGTCGCAGCCAGCTCTAGGGTTCCTGCACATAGAAAACTCGATTCTGGGATGGTCTACTCCATGAGCCAAGGGGTAGATACATTAACTAATTTTTAGTCTGGATTTGATGTATCCCAAAGTTCCATCTCATCAATAGGAACTCAACGTGAAAGACGGCACGTCAATCGGACGCCCGGTCTGAGAGTTATTGGATTTTTCGTACTAGGGGCCCGGTTGGTTTTTAAGTCAAAACCAACCTGACCATACCCCAACTACGTCCAAACCTTGAACTAATTAAGGTAAAAGAACCGTCTCACTAAGAGGAATCCAACAAAGTCAATAGCACGTCAATCGGAATTCCAGAGCTCAAGTTATAAGTGTTTCCGCTCCGAATGCCCGGTTCGTTTCGTGTTCAAACCAACCAGGTCGTACATTAAGTTCTCCGAAACCTTGTGTGTAATATATCGAAACTACCTTCTCTATCAAAGTATCTCATCACAACTGACGGTGCGTCGATCAGAGGTTCGTAGCCCATGTTACGGGCATTTGAACGAATCTGTCCAGTTTTAGGGGGGTTTGGGCCCGGACCGACCCGGCCCAAACCCCCTGGGTCAGCCCGAAATGGGTCGAACCGACCTGGGTCCGGGTCCGGCCCATTAGGGTGCGGCCCGGCCCGGCGCGGGTGGGGGGGGGGGTGGACGGTCTGACCCGACGCGGTCAGTCCGGCTCGGCGCGGCCGGTTGGCCTTGCACGGGATCAGCCCGCGTGGCCAACAGCTCGGCCATTTTGGCTGAGCGGAAAATGGGGGGCGCTGCCTCCCTTGTCTCGAAACGGTGGCCCTGCACATGGAGGGGGCTCGCCTATCTGCTGCTAGGGGTTACGACCCCCGGCCACCTCCGAACGGCCGGCCCGGTTGGCCGGCCGGTACCGCCGCCGTGGGACCCTATGTTCCCGCCCTTCCGAAGCGTCAGCGTCAGGCGATTTCGGCCACCCTACCCTGCACAGCCATAGCTTAGGCCGCGACCCTTGATCGTCCAGCGTAGCGCGACAGCACTGCACCCTTCCGCCGCGGACAGACCTTGGCCACAGGTTCTTCAACTTCGGCGCGGCATGACAGCACTGCGCTTCATCACAGCTGCCCACTCCGGCCGTGGTTCCCTCGTTCCCGCACGGTGCGATGGCACAACTCCACCTCCATTATGAATCATATAGAAAATTTAACAACCATGGGGAGGAGGTTCTTCCATGTTCGTGATGTCCGACCTCCTCCCATTATCTCGATAACATGCGGCTTAATAAATGTCAATGAAGATCATAAATTAATATTGAATGTAAAACAATTCACTACCTTGAATTAGTTGTCGAATGAAGATCGTCGTGGGAAACGACGTCGCGAGGGATGGGCTCCATACATGTTGACGGTGATCGTCCAAAGAGGAACGACGTCTCCCTTCCATGACGCGGGAAGAATAATGAAATAAGGGGCGTCAGTGTTCTTCGCGTTCTTCAACGAGGATGATGAACTTCTTCAGAGAAAAGAACGCTCCCTCTCTCAAAAATCCTCAACACAACGAAACAACTGCCAAAATAAAAAAAGAGTTATTATTATTTTATTATGACATGCCATGCATTTAAATTTTAAAAATTCAAATGCATAACTGTCAATTAAATTAAGCGGTGGCATGATTGAATGTGAAGAAGAAAGTTATATCATTTAATACAAGGGGGTTCAAAGGGAAATAGTTAAGGGGGTTAGGGAATTTGAAAAGGTGGGGGATCATGTGGGCCCCACCCCAACTCCCCCACATGGATGTTAAACCACAAAGTGATGAAATAAAAATAAATTTGTGAAACAATTATATTTTTATTCCTCACATTTTTAACATCTCCTCCAGAGAAAACACACCTTTGGAAAAGGTATTCCTAAGAAATTACCGGCACTGTGGTTTCATCGATGGCCTCGAATTTTGATTCCGAGCACCGGTTCAGAAGTTAGGAAAACCTGCTCATTCGTTCACTTAATGTACCCGATCTAAACATAGGAAATTGATTCCGGGCACACCGGGCGTCGGAATCTTGTGCCGTCTGAAACTGCATAATCGTAAAATACCAAAGATATTAAGAAAAACATTTCCTTGAAGTTTACGGGTCTTTATATTACTCCCACCTCAGGGATTTACGTCCCTATAAAGATACATCACAATCTAGGGGAACAAATGAGGGTACTGAGCACACATATGAGCCTCTCGCTCCCAAGTGATGTGATAGAGGTTCCTGTGCTGCCACCTGATGCACACTAGAGGAATCGACCGTCCACGTAGGACCCGCGCTTGTTGATCCTCGATCTCCACTAGGACCTCCTCAAAATTCACCATGTCATCAATGTCCAACCCCCCATGGTCGATGATATTCATTGGGTCATGTAGGTATCTCCTCATCTAAGATACGTGGAAGACGTCGTGCACCCGGTGCAACTGAGGTGGTAGAGCCAGGTGATAAGCCACCTCGCCTATCCTTTTGAGAACCTGGAATGGTCCGATGAAGCACGGAGATAACTTGACGCCCCGACCAAATCTTCATAAACCATGTCGATTTGAGACCTTCAAGAAAATGTGGTCATCATATAGAACTATAGTGGTCTCCTCCTCCTGTCAGCATAAGACTTATGTCAACTTTGAGATGTCCTCATCCACTGCTGGATGTCCTGGACCTTCTCAGTCATGGCCTTGACCATCTCTAGTCCCACAAGTGCTGACTCCCCAGGGTCTGTCCAGCACAGAGGTGACCTGCAAGGTCGGCCGTACAATGCCTCGTATGGTGCCATCCCGATGGTGGAGTGGTAGATTTTTTTGTATGAAAACTCCACCAATGGTAGGTGATCCTCCCAGCTGCGACCATAGTCGAGGACACATGCACGGAGCCTGTCCTTGAGGGTTTGAATGGTCCTCTCCATCTGACCATCCGTCTGAGGGTGAAAGGCGGTTCTCAGATGTAGCTGCATCCCAAATGACTCCTCCAAACCCTTTAAATGCAGGGAAGTAATGTGAGTATCTCGATCGGAGACGATAGATTTTTTCACACCATGAAGCCGTACAATCTCCTAAACGTAGAGGCGTCCCAAGATATCCACTGCGCCCTTCTCTCTAATGTGTAAAAAGTGGTCCGACTTGGTGAGTCGGTCTAAAATCACCCAAATGGAGTCATGACCTCTTAGAGTATGTGGAATTCTTGTCACGAAATCCATAGATATACCATCCACTTCCACTCCGGGACCTCCAAGGGTTGTACCAAGCCTGCTGGTACCTAATGCTCCGCCTTCACCTATTGGAAGGTGGGGCATTGAGAAATGAACTCTGCCATAACCTTCATCATACCCAGCCACCAGTGCTATCGCCTGAGATCTTGGTACATCTTCGCCACTCTTGGATTTACTGCTAAAGGGGAACTGTGAAAATATCTCAGCACCTCCTATTGTATAGAAGCTAGTACCATGGTACATCCTCTAAAAAATATGACGTGATCTCCTCCTACAAAGAATCCATCAGGTTCATATCCTCTGGAAATCTATGCATGTTGTGTCTTACAATCAATGTACCCACGCTGTGCCTCTTTGAAAAACTGAAGACGTGGAGGTGTGACTGTGAGTGACTGAAGAAAGGCTGATCCATCTCTATCCAGGATGGTTATCTGCAAAGCGGCTAGCTGTTCTGTCGCCTCTCCAAGTAGCTGAATGTCAATCCTCTTGCTGAGAGAATCGGCTACTACGTTCCCCATTCCAGGAGTATAGACTGTATCAACTTCATATTCCTGGAGGATCTCAATCCATTGCTGCTGTCTTAGGTTCAGGTCCTTCTGCGAGAAGATGTACCTGAGACTATGGTGGTCAGAATAGACTATAAATCGCTCGCCCATCAGATAGTGCCACCACATCTTCAAGGTGAAGACCACTGATGCTAACTCCATGTCATGGGTAGCCTAGTTCTTTTCATTCTGCCTCAACTGTTGTGATCCATAGGAGATCAATGCCCGCTCCTGCATCAGGACACACCCAAGTTTGGTACCTGATGCATCGCAGTAGACTACATACCCTACTCCCTTCTCTGGTAGCCTCATAATAGGTGTGCAGGTCAGTCTCTGTCTCAACTCCTAGAAGATCTGCTAACATCTATCTGACCACACAAAGGGTTTCCCCTTCTTCATAAAAGCTAAAAGTAGTGTCGCAACTCTGGAGATGTCTGGCACGAATCTCCAGTAGTACCCATCCAAACCTATGAAACTTCGCACCTCTGTCACGCTCCTGGGTGGCTCCCAAGCTAGCACTGCCTCGAACTTTGCAGGATCAACCGCAACTCCCGCCTCAGAGATGATGTGTCTCAAGAATAGAACCTTGTGTATCCAAAACTAACACTTCAAGATCTTACCATAAAGGTGGTTCTCTCGGAGTGTGTCCAGCACAGCCCGTAAGTGGTAGGTAGGCTCCTCCTCAGTAGTCAAGTATATCAATATGTCATCGATGAAGACTACGAAAAATCGATCGAGTTAAGGCTAAAATATCATATTCATGAGACTCATGAACACTTATGGAGCATTAGTTATGCAAGCAGGCATAACCAAGAACTCATAGTGGCCATATCGACATCTTAAGGCCATCTTCTGCACATCCTCGTCTCGAACTCTGAGATAATGATAGCCTTACCAGAGGTCTATCTTTGAGAACCACCATGCTCCCTTGAGCTGATCGAAGAGGTTATCAATCCTTGGTAGTGGATACTTGTTCTTCGCAGTCACCTGGTTCAGGCGACGGTAATCGACACATAGTCGTAAGCTCCTGTCTACCTTCTTGGCGAACAATATCGGTGAAGCCCAGGGTGAAACACTAGGTCAGATGAATCCCTTGACCTGCAAGCCCTCCAACTATACCCATAGCTCTAGAAGCTCTACTGGAGCCATCCGATATTCTGGAGTAGATATCGGGGCTGACCCGGGGTACAGGTCAATATAGAAGTCTACCTCTTTGTGAGGAGGTAGTCCTGGAACGTCGTCAGGAAAAATGTCTGCATACTGATCTACCACTACAGGAATACTCAGACTTCGCACGTCCACTGCTCCTAGGATGAGTCTAGAAAACTGATGAGTGATCGGTTGTCCTCTCCTCTGCGTGAGTCCATCCTGTGCTGCAAAGGCTCCCTTCTCACCGGTGAAGGTGAACCTACTCCCATCGGTGCGGACACACCGCACATTGCACCTATAATAGTCGATCTAAGCATGGACTGTAGGTAACCAATCCATGCCCCAGATGACGTCGTAAGGCCTCGAGGCCACAAGAAGAAGATCCCAGCTGAAGCTATCTCTTCCTAGAGTAAACTCACACTACCGGAACCAGTGCGTAATCGTCGAGTCTGGTCCCGTAGGAGTCTCTAGCTATAAGGATCGATCTAACGGCTCCATCAGAATCACCAAGTTCCGAACAAGGGCAATGACAATGAATGAATGACTCTCTCCTGTGTCTATGAGAACTGCAGAAAGGGTGGAGTAGACACTGATAGTACCTCGAATCATCTCTGATGTGTCGTGGTCGTAAGCCTCTGTTGCCTGAAGAAGTGCCTCTCTCTGCTTGCTAGCTCCCTATGGTCGGGGGTGGACCTCCTGGTTGTGGTGGTGGTAGAGCCTCAAAGCGTCGCCCACCACCTGATCCTTAGCCATGTCCTCTTCCTCATCCACCTGCTTCCTACAGACCACCTTAGTCGACCCTCTGCATCTGCCTGGGTGGTCCCTCAACAGTCTACTTCTCCTCTACATGGCGGGTCGGGCAGTCACAAGCCATATGGCCCTACCCGCCGCATGCATAGCACTGTATGCTCCTCGTAAGACTGGATCTACATCGTATTCCTCGCACATATGAGCCAGTGTTCTGAGGTCATCTTCCAAATGGTCTGGTCCTCTTGGACCCCTGTGACATTAGTCGACTGCCAGCTGCAGATGAATCAGCTACGTGCCACCATGCGGTAGGTCTCGCTGTTGGTGTAGGGTCAGCAAGAAAGATCTCTAAAAGAATGGCTCGCTCCAGTACTCCTTCCTGTGTCAGAATGCTGAGGGAGATCATTGATGCTCTAATCACATGCCTCAGTCCCTACTCAAAGGTCCACACTCGGAATAATGGGTCCCGTATCATGTCTGTCGAATAGCGTGATAGATCAGTAAATCTCACCGAGTACAGGGCTACCGTCATGGTGCCCTACCATAGTTATAGTAGCTCATAAATGTGCACCACACAAAGGGTGACTTGGATGAAATCTAAGAGAAATAGGCTCTCGAAGTCCGACCAAAGGAGAGATGCCTCTTCGTGCACCTTGAGCATCAGGCTCTACCATTTTCCTGCTGCGACTTGCAGGAGACTTGCAGGATGGATCACCATGTGGTCAGCTAGTGTCCCAACTAACCTAAAAACTCATACAACAGCCTCCAACCAATCCTCAGCTGCCTGAGGGTGCGTCTCCCAACAGAACATGGGCAGTCTCTGATGCTGAAACTTGTGCAGTGCACTAACGCGATGTGCACTCTCAGCGGCTGGGGCAGGTGGCATCGGTTGCTCGGTGGGTAGAGGTACTACCGTTGCCTCCGCTGTAATTGGGCCCTGTACCGAGGCCTCATCGCTCGGTGTGTTGTTGTCTCGCACAATGCTTGGAACCCTAGCGGGCTTCCATCGTGGGGCCATCCTGAAAATAAATAGGTGTGCCATGGTCAATACATTATACCTGATGAGCTGACATAAAGTAATCAAAAAGAATGCTTTTGAATCACACATGCAATCAATGTTTTCATGCACTGAGTTGGAAATCAGAAGTCTGGTTCATGGTGTATGGATACGTCGGCCACCGCACCAACACTGGACTCCCTGGACTGATAACCACACTCAATAACCTCAACATTATTTCTTCACATAGAAGGGCGATCAGAGTCCTGATATTTTCGGTAGAACTGAACTCATCTGATACCAATTTGTCACGACCCTTCCTCGGGACCCTTACCGTGACTACCCCAAGCCCACCTCCCATAGGCCAGGGGATGGGGACCACCATCAAAGGTGTAAATCCTGATATAAGGGAAGGAATTTCGTTTATGTAAGATAACAAACACCACAATGTATGAAAGAAGAAGTAAACAATAAGTAAACTGAGTACAAAGGTAAGTGCTGGAAAGTAAATGGTCCAGAATACAACACCAACTGAATGTAAATGACAAATGAAAAGAGAGTACATCAGAAGAAAATTAGAGCAGCAACTCCGAGCCGTCCTCTGGAAATCCCACATGAAGGGTGGGTATAGATAGTCTACTCCACTCCTCGGCTCCAGCCGTCTGCTCCATGTACGTCTCGTCTGGTGATCCACACCCAGGTACCATCCAGCTCCACGAGCTCCTACCTCGAACAGCGCTTTACATCGTCTGCATCCAACTCAATGTAGTGCGGGCATATCCCGTGTAGGGGTGAGTATACGCTACTCATTAGGGACCTGAGACCCCCGAAGGTCTCCCAGAATCCACAAAGGATAATCCGCAAAGGAAAGATACAATCACGAAGTAACAACAAACTCTACTTAGGTATATGCCCATACATATACCTAAGTCATCAATTCCAGTTCAGCTCCAACAACCAAGCCCATGTCCGATCTAGTCCACACATGATAGAAAAATCCAATCCCCACAGGATAACACAACCCAATCCACATAGGATAGAAAAACAATAATATCAAAGATAATGATTGAAAGTCAAGACTCAGCTCACACAGGTAAACTTCTTCATTAGACGATAGAGATGATCAGATTTAGCCATTAATTCATCCAAGATATCGAAACCACGTAGGATACAAGACCATTTAAGCGGTCGGACCCACAACAGATACAAGACTAGCTACTCTGCTGGACCCACGTAGGATACAAGTAGAGAGCCAAATACTACTGGACCCAATTAGGATACAATAATAGTAGTCACGTACTGCCGGATCTACATAGCATAAAACAACATTAGTAATCTCTGTTGAACCCATGAAGGATTCCAGTATGGTCGTCGTCGCTCCCAAATCCATGGATGATCGCAGTATAGTCATCATCGTCGTCGCAGTCGCAGCCAGCTCTAGGGTTCCCGCACACAACATGCTCGATTCTGGGAGGGTCCACTCCATGAGCCAAGGGGGTAGATACATCAACTGATACGTAGTCTGGAGGTTATGTATCCCAATGTTCTGTATCTTCAATCGGAACTCAATGTGATAGACGGCGCGTTAATAGAACGCCCGGTCTAAGAGTTATTGTCTTTTTCGTCCTAGGGGCCAAGGTGGTTTTTAAGTCAAAACCAACCCGACCGTACTACAACTATTTCCAAACCTTAATAGGAGTAATCCAAAAGAACCATATCACTAATAAGAATCCAATAATGTCAACAGAACGTCAATCGGACGTCCGGAGCTCATGTTATAAGCGTTTCCGCTCCAAAGGCCCGGTGGGGTTTGTGTTCGAACCAACCCGATCGTACCCAAAGTTCTCTTAAACCTTGGGTTTAATATACCAAAACGACCGTCTCGATCAAAGGATTGCATCACAGCTAATGGTGCTTCGATCGGTGGTTTGTAACCCATTTTACATGCATTTGAACGAATCTGTTCGATTTTAGGGGGGTTTGGGCCCGGACCGACCCGACCCGAAACCCCCATGGTCGACCCGAACCGGGTCGACCCGACCCAGTTGCAGGTCCGGCCCATTAAGGCACGACCTGGCCCAGCTGGCATGGCCCATCCCGGGGCGGGGGTCCGGCCCAGCGTGGGTGGTCCGGCCCGACGCGGCCGGTTGGCCTGGCGCAGGCGTGGCCCACGTGGCCGGCAGCTCGGCCGTTTCGGCCGAGTGGAAAATAGGGGGCACTGCCACCTTTTCTCAAAACGGCAGCCCCTGAAGTGGAGGGGGCCCTCCTGTCTGCCATCGGGGGTTACGACCCCCGACCTCCTCTGAACGGCCGGCCCGGTTGGCCGGCCGATGCCTCCGCCTCAAGACACCATGGTCCCACCCTTCCGAAGCTCCGGCGGCCAGCGATTCTAGCCACCCTCCCCTGCACAGTTGCGGCCCTTATCCATCCGGCGCTGCGCGACGGCGCTGCGCCCCTCCGCCGCAACCCGACCGTGGATGCAGGTTCTACAGCTTCGGCACCACGCGACGGCGCCACGCTTCTTTACCGCGGCATGCTTCGGGTGTGGTTCCCTCATTCCCACATGGTGCGATAGTACCGTGCCGCCTCCATTCCAAACCATAAGGAAAAATTAACAACCATGGGGAGGAGGTTCGGCCATGTTCGTGAGGTCCGACCTCCTCACGTTATCTTGATAACAGGTGGCTTAATAAACATCATCGAAGATCCTAAATTAATTTTGAATGCAAAAAAATTCCCTACCTCGAAGTAGTTTTTGAACGAAGATCGTCACGAGAAATGGCATCGTGAGGGTGGGTCTCCATACACATTGACGATGATCGTCCGAGGAAGATCAACATCTCCCTTCCTTGATGTGGGAAGAAGAACGAAAGAAGGTGTGTCGATTTTCGTCGCATTCGTCAACGAGGATGATGAACTTCTACAGAGAAAAGAACGCTCCCTCTCTAAAAAATACTCAACACAACAAAAAAAACCCAAAATAAAATAAGAGTTATTCTAATTTTATTCTGACATGCCATGTATTTAAATTTTAAAAATTCAAATGCATAAATCTCAATTAAATTAAGTGTTGGAATGAATTAATGTGAAGAATAAAGTTACATCATTTAATACAAGGGGGTTCAAAGGGAAAGAGTTAAGGGGGTTAGAGAATTTGAAAAGGTGGGGGTTCCTGTGGTCCCCACCCCAACTCCCCCACATGGATGTTAAACCACAAAGTAAAGAAATAAAAGTAAAATTTTAAAACAATTATATTTTTATTCCTAACATTTTTAAAATCTCTTCCCGAGAAAACATACCTTTGGAAAAGGTATTCCTAAGAAATTATTGGTGCTGCAGTTTCATCGGTTCCCTCAGATTTCGATTCCGAACACTAGTTTAGAAATAAGGAAAACCCGCTCGTTCGTTCACTGAATGTACTTGAGCTAAACATCGAAATTTGATTTTGGGCACACCGGGCCTCGGAATCAGGTTCCGTCTGAAACTGCATACTCATAAAATCCCAAATAAATTTGGAAGAAAATTTCCATGAATTTTATGGGTCTTTACACATTTATTGTTAGTATTTTATTTTTTTCGGTCAGAGTTTTCTTACTCTACTGTTGAATAAACCTGATGTTATTCATTGATTCCCCTTATATCTATATATCCAATATCCTTTTTTGTTTAACTCATCCCATAATATTGTATTTATACACATACTTCCATAAATGGATATATAAGGTGCCCTGTGTATACATGAGTGAATGATTGTATTATAATATAATTAAAAAATAAGTTGTTAGTGATATCATACTCCATTGAAATCCATAGTACATGGTCTCCACATAATCATTGTGTTTTTCATAATACTCTAAATTTCATAATCATTATGAGGATAATATTAATTATTGAAGCACAACATTGTATCGTGAAATTGCTGAAGACATCAACAGAATATCGAGACTAACTGAAAATCGTGATCAGAAATAATAGAATGTAGAACCCCATGAAACTTTACTAATTTATTTATATGTATACAATTCAGTTGATAAAGAGAGAAATATTATATAAAGGATGTAAAATGTGTTGACTTATCATGGAGATCAAGCACAAAATAAAATGAATTATTACCTTTGGATTCTTTTGGGAGTTAATTGGAAAAATCCATTGAGATATTTTTCCATTTAAATTCTGGTTATTGATAATGGTTTTAACTTCCCCATAGAATATTTTCTATCAGACATAATTTAATATAATTCCAAGAATGCATATATGTACTCTAAAATACATATTTTCATGTTTTTCTATCAGATACACTCTTTTAGATCTCTATATTTCCATATACATCTAAGATTAAAAAATTGAAGATTTATAAGATTACTGAAATATCTATATCTTTATATCTGTTACTTAGAGCAAAAATTCTCATTTCAGGATCATTACCATTCTCTCACTATAATAGTCTAAACTAGGAAAAACTTCCAACATCTTCATTACTAACACATGCACCTTCATCACCTCATTGATCCTCACATTGTTGATAGTCAAACATTCATCTTGGAATGATTTGATATACGTCATTTTATCATGATTTAAATATCCATATTATAAAATACCACAAATTTGTTTCTCTATTTCAATTCTCATGATGTGCCAATTATCATCACCTTTCTGACACATGGCATTGGCTCCCTTATTCACCATCTCATGGAAGAAGTGTAATGAAGATTTATAGTATAAAAAATACTAAAACTATAACTTTGGGATCATATTCAACAATTCTATATAAATATATTTTTAAATATTTTATGATCAATATATATATCAGAACATTCACCACTAAATTATTCATTTATAATTTAAATGAAAAAATTATTATTGTAAACACCAAAAATTAGTTAGGTTGATTTTAAATTTATTTTTTAATTAGCATGTGGTGTAGGCCATTATCATATCATTCAACATGTGGATTACTCATAGGACATTATTTTAAGCATCAATTACTAACACAAACCGCTCTCTATAATTGGGTAGTTTAATTAGAGGTTTATTTTCTGTACATATTTTGATCTCTTTAAAAGTTTCCTCTAATTCATCTATATAAAAGAACATTGATGCCTTATGATTTGATAGAGGTATTATATGAAATATCATTGAGAAATATCCCAAAAATAATAATTAGTTCCAACCAAAAAATGAAAACTAATGTTTTAAATTATCATATAAGGTTTGGGTTATTATTCAACAAACATTGATTATAATGGATCCATTGATATAAACTCACAAAAGATAATGTGAACCAAGATAGAAAATTAATAAATCCAAAATTCTCACTAATAAATTAATACTAGAGATTAGAATTACAACAGGTCTTTAACATAATCCTTAAAATATAATTATTCTCTTTATTTATCATAAAAGTTAATAAAATATCTCATAAATTTTCAAACCTCAGAATCAGAAACCTTATGTGGGGCCATTTTCATTTTATCATTTTTTTCAAGTCAGTTATAGGCCTAGAAGAATACATGTTGGATTTTGGTTAGTGGTGGAGGCCTCAAAATTCTAAATGAAGATAATTAATGAGTCAATGTTTGCAAGAAAAATCATATAGATCTATAGGTTCCACCAAACATCTTGTGGAGTCTTATTACAATAGTTTCTTTTCTTATAACAATCTTGTAGATGGTGGAGGCCAGCAGCTAGATAGTGTTGTTGATGGGGATGTAGATTTTAAGGGACTAATATTCATTTGGGGTGAAAATGTTTTCTTAAAATATATTAATCTATATATTGGAACCTAATTTTATTTATCTCATTTTTAGATGCTTCATGGTGATGTTTTGGCTCTCTAACCAATATTTTGATTAATCATTGTATATTTTGATTTCATGGATCATAATTTATTATAATCTAGTAAGAGGAATCCTTCCAACCATGTTTCTCCTCTCTATCATTATGATTTTTATATCTCATTTAACTAGATCAAAATATATATTATATACATTGGGAATTGACATTGATAGAATAGGATTTAGGTTTTTAAGGATCTGTTTTCCTAGTCTCCCACCACTGTTCTTGGGGAGTAAATGTTGTTTCATCATTCTGATAGAAGATTTATATATCCTTGTTCCTAGCCCAAATAATGGATTATGTTTATTGATTATTATTTTTGGTTTTTATTGTGAAATTTATTTTTAACGATATAATTTTTCATTGAGGATTATGCTATATTTTCAAAATGGGAGTTGTTATTGACCACATTAGGGACATGTGATCTATTTGATAAATTCAAAAATTGAAATTGAGATATGGGAATTCGGTTTATAATCATTGAAATTAATTCAAATCACTATTGATATTGTTTTGTGAATATTTTGGTTTTGGATTTTAAATGGACTATTCCATGATTTTTATGAAATTTGATTTTGAATTTATCAATAGAAAATACATACGTAATATTGTTTTAGAGTCCTTATATTGATATATAACATAATATGAAACATAAGAGACACTTAAAATATAATGAAAACAAAAATGAATACATATCCAAGAGGATTTATCTATGACATGATGAGTTTCCCTTTATGTCATGCAGACTGCGGGTTATCTTTTATACGGGACTATAGAATCTAGACTATTGGATTCATATATGATGTTGACTATTTTCATTTAGTTTCCATGTCGTTCTCCAGTGAACATCATCCATCAATGTATATCCCACATGGTTTATTTGAAATTATATTATGTTTGTCAAATTTATATAGAATTAGTTTCCCACTTCATCATGTTATATAATGTGATTCTTACAAGCTATTTTTTTACCTTTTTAATCTTTTGAGAATTTTATTTTTAATATTTATATGTTTTATTTAATATGTCATGATTTTGAAAGTAAAACCTATGAATGATTTATAAATTTAATATTATTTCATTTAAATGTTTTAAATATATATATTTAATGTAAATTAATGAATTTACATATTTATACATTTTGTAGATTCCTTGGTGATGTCCTACTAATCATTTCATTCCATTACCGAATTTATTTAAATTGGATTTTTGTAGCCATGGTTTTCCATGATACCGAGAAAGGGAAGAGTAAAATTTAGATAATGGATATTAATTATCTTGTTTCCTTTATAGTGGATGGGGGCTATGTTTCAATGAAGTAATATGGTCACAAAATCAAGGTATATTTTGTGTTCCAAATGTTGATGGTATTTCAGTTCATCATTCAGTCATTTTTATCCAGAAGTTGGATGTTACATTTGGGTTGTTGATATCATATATGAAATACTATTATTATCTTATGAATACTATTTTTCTGTTGTATCATATATTATTTGAGGGTGAAATAATTACCATCTTCAATTGAAAATGGTTTAAGTGATTTTACTAGTCAATGGTGCTCGAGAACACAAATCATCCCTTGGTACAGTTCATTTCAGGTTATATTACTCATTTAATTATGTTGGGTTATTAAATATATGCATCAAATCCATTGGTTACATTAAACACCATGCCCAAAATTATCTCACATATTATTTTAATAGTATAATGTTGATTAAATAGGGATATAACAATCAGAACATGAGATGTAATCTGGGGTTGTCCCTGGCCAACTCACATTCATGATAGGATCTGTGTAGCCATGGTTTTTCTACAACTTCAAACTCTTCTTATATCACTACAACAAACACGGCTTTTATCAGCACTAAAAATAGGCTTTATCAGCGTTAGAAAAAGCGCTGATAAAGTCGGTGAAGATAAAGGGCGTGTCCCCTTTATCAGCTCTCTGAAAAGTGCTGATAAAGACCCCTTTTATCAGGGCTAAATAAAGCGCTGATAAAAGGGGTCTTGTATCCGCGCTAAAACAATGCATTGATAAAAGGGTCTTTTATCAGCGCTTTGTTTTAGCACCGATAGAAGACCCCTATATTAGTGCTTCCTTTATCATCACTTTCATTTTAGCACTGATAAACGACCCCTTTTATCATTTCTTTTTTAAAAGCGCTGATAAAAGGTAAAAAAATTAAAAAAATTAAAAAAAATTAAAAATAAGAATAAAAATAAAAAAAAGCTGCCAATCGGAGAGGCTTTTATAGCACTTAAGCCCCCCTTTTACAGCACTTGTCTACCCCTGTACAGCTCCCCACGCACCCCCTTCACCCATTAATAGTGCTTGCTCCCATATTCCCCCATGCGCGCGCACCCCTGCCTCCATCAGGATTTGAACTCAAGACCTCCCCCCCTGCGCACCTAAGCCTTTACCACTACTATATTTTGATTTTTCTTCCAATTAATTATATATATATATATATACTTAGTTATATTTATTCGTATAGTAATATATATTTACATTAATATATATATATATATATATAGTTATATTTTAATATTTATATATATATTTATATTAATATATATATATAGTTATATTAATATATATATATATATTTATATTAATATATATATATAGTTATATTTATTCGTATAATACTATATATTTATATTAATATATATATAGTTATATTAACATATATATAGTTACATCAACATATATATAGTTATATTAGGATATATATATATATATAGTTATATCAATATATATATAGTTATATTAATATATATATATATAGTGATATTAATAAATATATTTATAGTGAGATTAATATATATATTTATAGTGATATTAATATATATATTTATAGTCACACTAATATATATATATATAGTTATATTAATATATATATAGTTATTATATTAATATATATATATATAGCTAGATTAATATATATATATAGTTAGATTAATATATAGGTATAAAAATATTCATATATTTTTATTTTAAATAAAATGCATGTTAGTTAGTATTTAGATAAAGCTAATATATTTAATATGTAAATATATTTTATTATTTATATTTATAATTAAATTTTTATGTGTGAATATATAAAAAATATGTATATATTGTTATATATTTGATTATAAATAGCAGTGCATTATAAAACAGGATGTAATTTCAAAAAAAAAATATCAATATGAACGTAATACCTTGGAATAAATTCAGTCTCCACAAGAAAAAGTCAATAATACCCCCTTAAACGAGGCTAAAAATCCAGAAAATGTTAAACAAATCAGGGTACCCCGACAAAAAACTTAGTTTTGGAGGCCTTATGGGCATCTATTGGCCTTGGAAATCACATGACTGGTGTTCCCATAGCCACAATGGGGCAATGCTCGTCAAATGCTTCAATTTGATATGTGGTAGAGCTCAAACGGACACACGGATCAAAAGTTATGGCCGTTTGAAGTCTGAGGGGGTTTTCAACATATTTTGGATGTTTTTTAATTTTTTTAAAATTATTTTAGTCTTCAAATTATTATTAAATGACTATTACTCCATAATAATTAGCAAATTATTAATTAATTTTTTTTAAAATTTTTTTAAGAAGCCATTTTCACTAAATATCTTATATATTAAGTATATTAAATGTAAATGTACATTTATACTTATCTAAAATATATTTAAAAATTATATATTATATTTTTATCAATATAAATATATTTATATAATATTATATTAATAAATTTTTTTAAATTTTTTTGATGTCGACCCTTTATCAGCGCTTTTAAAAAAGCGTTGATAAAGGCCCCGCCCCTTTATTAGCGCTGATAAAGGGGGTCACTTTATCAGTGCTAAAAAAGAGCTGATAAAGGGGGGACCCGTTATCAGTGCAAAAAAAGCACTCATAAAGGGGTTCTTTTATCAGCGCTTTTTGTAGCGCTGATAAAGGCACCCATTATCAGCGCTTTTTTGAGGGTTAATAAGGCACCCCCCCCCCCCCTTTATCAGTGCTTTTTCGTTAGCTCTAATAAAGGGGGGGCACAATAAAAAACTATTTGTGTGGTAGCGTATAGTGATTTAACAATTATATTACGTTATTTTCAATTGATGTGACCTAATGTCAATAAATTCAACTTTTATGTTGATTTATTTATACTTATATTTGATTATGGATCATTTAAGATAAGATCAGAATTTCAAGAGAGGATATTGTGAAAAAAACTGATAAAGAACACATTAAATTGATCAAATTATAATTGGAAATTAAATTTTTCAGATGAAATATGTGTTATAGTACGCAAATTGTGAATTGAAAAAAAGTCAGAACATTCTTTTGAGTATAGTAAGCATCATTCATTGAACTATCATGATGAAATGTATCCACAAGTTACTGAGGAATGCATCAAAAGGATCAAGAGGATTTTTCACATTCTCAAAATTCTAGATGACTCCATGTTTTTCTTACATACATATATTTCTAAAACGAAAGGTAATACGTAATTGTAATGTATCATGGAATATATGTTATATGCACATCTCACTTTGAGTAACTTCAAGAAGTCATTAAAAATGTAGTTCTTTCTTGAGACATTTACATTAGTGATGGTATGTGAGATTGGTAAATTATACCAGGGAGATCATTCAATTATATAATATCCTACATGATTTATTGAGTAGGTGGACATATATCTAGATCTAGATTCCAAGGATTATCTTATAAAGTATAGTTTGGAAATGGGGTAAATTGTATATATTAGATCTATATGGATTCAAATTTTACTACACACCTATAAAATTATTTAGGATAATAATTTTATCCAATTTTAATATATATAGTGAAGAAATAATATATTTTGAGAATATTTGATACTATGAGGAAAAAGTAGATCTTTTTTGGTCAGAAAAGGAAGCATGGTGGACAATGACAATGTGGAATAACATGTGTGGAATAGAAATCTATATAGAGATAGATAGTTTTTACCATTGTAGGAAAAAGTGACCCATAAAACAGTATTATAAGGCATTACCCATGAATTTTGACAGTTTTTGGGAATCAGGTCATCTTCATTGTTTCTATGAGAGATAAAATAAGGGTTATATAGTTGGATCCACCTTCACCGTGGGATCTTAGTTTAAACCTAACACCACTAGAGGGGATTGATTTCAATATCATTCTATGGGAGTGAATAATATAGAAAATATTGTCTAGTATTAGTCTAAAAATTTATATTTATTAGATTTTATACAAGGAGAGATTTTGAGAGGACCAACTACCATTAGAGTTATGTTGTTCATAGAATCTTATACTATTATGGATTAGTTTTATATTGGTGAAACACATAATTTTATATCCTAAAAAATAATTGAAACATTGGATATTTTTTTTCTGAGGTCATACCTTTTATGATGACTCATTCCACTCATCCAAGAGAGATGATAGAGTTGATATTTAAATATCATGAGTTTTGGGTGACGATTTAAAACTATAATTATGTGTGGGATTTAATATTTATTGTACTTTTTAACTTTTAAATTATCATTTGATGGATTATATTATTAGTTAGAAATATGAAAATTAGATTTTCACAATTAGTTATAGTAAAACTCTCTTGAAGTAGTTACTCATGTCTTTTATGGATAGT
Organism: Viscum album; assembly: GCA_963277665.1. Lineage (NCBI taxonomy): Eukaryota > Viridiplantae > Streptophyta > Magnoliopsida > Santalales > Viscaceae > Viscum > Viscum album. The sequence goes on along the minus strand of OY728161.1, from coordinate 1,731,099,155 downwards.
GGGATCCATGATCGTGAATTGTATGTCCCGTCATTCCCTTTAATGAGAAAACCTCATACCATTTTTCTAAGTTGTTTATTATTGTAAATGATCCTTGTCTTATTGGTCTTTTTTCTATAGTGATGGGTTATAATCATAATATTTTTACATTATATTTCGCAAGATTAGTTCCCCATTTATAATATGAAATTTAGTGAATCAAGAATAAATACATGGATATTACATCAATTTAAATGAATATTCTCTATATTAAAAAATTGTATTGCTGAGGACTGTAATAGTTTAGTTTCATTTGAAACAAAGAAAAAAATAATCTAACTTAATGAAATATATTCGATGTTTAAAACATATATCTTCTCATTTAGTATATCTACTTATATCCTTTCTTCATAAACAAGTTACAGAAAACATAAGAAAGGATTATATCAGATTCTATATAATGGTAAAAAATGGATATATATACATATATATAATATTAAACATGAGTATAAGGGTATTAGAACATGATCATAAAAATAAAATATCAAACCCTAAATATCAATGATCATAAAGGTAACTCATATCACGAAGAGTGGACATTCATAAGATAGGACTCATAGTTAAAGAAATAACATAATCCATGAAATAATATCATAGTAATAAGGTAATGAAAATGTTGCATACACATAAACATAGAATATACTAATTCAAAGAAACCCACAAAACCTACAGAAGATGTTATGATTTAGATAATAACCTATGTACCACCTTTAGGCTTAGGATTCCCTATTATATACCGTCTTGATTCAGGCTTGGGATGCCCTCCTATAAGCACTCTTGTTTTGAGCTTGGGATTCCCTATTTTGTACCCTCTTGTGTCGAGATTAAAATAACCTCATATTTACGGATTAGAAAATCTTCCCATGTATGCTGTTGAACTCAAAAAACATTTATTATTACCAAATGTGTTGGTGGATGATATGGGTCCCACTCATTATCTAATAAAATCATGTGTATATGCCCACAGTTTAATAAAACTTGATACATATCATATCCTACAAAAAGAGACGAGTTTCATAAACATTATATCATAACCCATAAAATGTAATTTATATCATGAACATGAAATCATATTCTAACTATGGAAAATATATGTGTTTAATAATCATTTCCCCAATAATAACCCACTAAACGATGATGGTTTTATAAGCATTTATCATCAAATAACCCATTGAATAGAAACAGTTTCATAATCAATTATCATTGTATAACCCATTGATGTGAAGAAATCACCCTAAAAATCAATCATTCCAAACATTTACTATTTTTATAATAAATATACATAGTATCCCTTGATCATATCCTATGTAAATCATAATATATAACCATGGATGTCATCATAGAATGAGAATGATTTTGAATTATCACAAGAAATATTTATATTGAAAAATAGCCTTTATTTGAAAATAATTTTCATAAAACCATTTTGAAAATAATTTTATTATATTGAAATATTTAAAATTTCATTTAAAACATTGTTTGACTAAAATATCATTCTTTATTTGAAAAAAGTATTTTTAAAAAATAAATACATTTTAAAACCAATTTCCTAGAAAATACCATTGAGATTTTGAAATAACACTAGAAATCATTTTGAGAACCCATTTCCATGAAAACATAACAAATAAAATTGAAAACATTTTCCAATTTTTTTTCTTGATTTCATATAAAACAAGCATGAAAAAACGTTGAATCTTGTTGTCCATGAAAGATTATAAAAAAGATTTTTAACTTTTTATAAAACATTATTTTTTGAAAAAATTTGAGAAAATATATAAAAATATTGAAAACGTTTTTAAAAATGTTTCCATTAAAATACATTAAAAACAAGTAATTAATTCATGGAATTATTTTTAAATTGTTTTTAGAAATCATTGTTTTTAAATAAAAAAACATCTGAATATAGAGGTAATGTAAAAATTTATTAAATAATTTTTTTTGGTCATATTTTGTTCCAAATAGTTGATAAATGATACAATTACATTGATATATCATGAATATACATTAACTTATAAAACATAAAAGATTTCATGGGAGATTCATTATAAAATTTCATAAATTGATGAATAATCTTAAACAATCTCAAAAAATAATGTAATTGTGTATATAAACTATTTCCAATTTGGTGACATTGAATCATAATAAAATGGAAGGAATAAAAAAATATTTTAAATATATCATGAAAATAATAATATTCATGACACAACATGTAAAATGTAATTATATACACATCATAGAATAATATTGGTGCCTACTATGGCATGTGTATCAAATAATGAAAAATAGAGAAAAAATTAATTTACTAATTTATAATGTTTTGGAAAATATCACCCTTGAATTAAGGCTCATTAAATATATATATAATGGCCATAAATTTAATTATATAAATAATATAATAAATCCATTTGCAGAAAACAATCTAGAAAAATTAAATGTGTGCTGAACATGGAATGTGTATCATGGATAATAAAAGTGAGATGAGAAAACCCTTAATACTTGAGTACCTTTTGAATCATGATCCCCATGAGAGAATAATATCTTCTAAAAGTTTTCATATCATTATATAAAGTATATTATTGTTATAAATTTAAATTGGGAATTATATATAGCACACAATAGTATCAAGTTCTTATTATGGCATGCATCTCACGAAAATAAAATTTGAGATGAAATTCTATTACCGTAAATGTGGAATTTCATTATTAATATCAAAACTAATTCATAATAAATAAAAAATTAATATACCCATTAAAATAAAATTATTTTATCAATTAACAATTATTATTCATTGGTGAATTTTTATTTCTGATTTATTAACAATTCCACTTTAAAGTAATGTTTTAGGAAATTACTTCTTTGTTTATCATACGTGTCTTGACTTGTTATTATTGATAATATTATATAGATCATGATTTACATATTTACTTGATTTAATAAATTATATATTTATATAATAAATATTTAGAAATTAAATATTTATTTCCATATATAAAATAAAATAATATTAAATGAAATACACTATTCATGGACACGGTAGGTCGTACATACACATGAATGTTGCATTCATTTTCATATCATATTCAAAGGATAAAATAAAATGGGATATTTGTTTGTATATATAAATAATATCATTAAAGTAGAATTATAATGTCATATATATCATATATGATTACTAAACCCATAATTAACCCATTCAATGTATTGTGTGAATGAATAACATCACTTTGAGGAGGGGTAGTCCACACATTCACAAATGATATTTTCATATTTCCAAAAAATAGATAGTATGACAGTATCTGGTAAATAATAATTCCATATGAATAAATAATTTATAAAAAACCTAAATATCATATTATTTTACAAAATTCATCCTTAATAATTTCTATTAAAAATGTGAAAGAATCACATCGCATTGAATAGGTGGTAGTCATCACTCCCATAAACACAATTATCATATTTAAAAAATAGGAATTCTTGAACATAAGTTTTATATAATAATTATATATGTATTAATACATCATAGATATCACATATATCTGATAAAAAAGATTATCCATCAATTTTCTAGACCATGATAAGTGAAAAACATAAAAAACTCATCATCATTTCATGAGGCGGTAGTTGACTATACACAATAATAGTAATTGTGTTACCCAATTGATATAATTGTGAGAAAGTGAAATTAGAAACCTTATAATTAAAAAACAGTAGTATATTGAGCAATTTGATTATATTATATTATAATGGAATAAGAATAATTGATGGAGTGGAGAGAGAAAATAAAATATTTGATCTTGAGGAAAGAAGTTACCTATAATTCGTGTAACTCTTATTGGTTTTCACCAAAGGGGTTACACAGATTGAATTATTACTAACTTGATGATTTCATGTTTTCTGGAGGTATTTTTATGATCTATGTAGGAATATTTTCATCTATCTTATTTCTATTTAGTGGTTTGGAGATGGGGGAGAGGTGGTGTCCGTTTATAAGGGAGGGAGGGGACATATTTAACATTTTTGAAAACATTTAAGGTATTCCAACATTGTTTCCTAAAAAATACATAACAACACAACAAAAATCAACAAATAAGTTTTATATAAGAAATATGGTTGACCAATTTGTGTTTTAAAATTGGATAGGTCATTTTAGTCTTTATGTCTAAAGCTTACTCCTTTATTATGGTTAAATTTACATTATTCATTCTAATTAACACTAAAATGTTTCATTAATATTTTGGTGAAAATTAATGTTTATATTATTAAATGTTAAAAAATTATTTTTATTCTATCAAATTAAATCATTATGGTTAGCTAAAATAAATTTTATTATCACTAATATGAGTACAAAAAAAGATATTTATTTGTTAAAATACTATATTCAAATATGTAAAGACATTACCAATATTACATGTTCTGTTGTTAATATTTTTTTCCATATTAAACCATTATAAATAATATTCAAATAAATTATATATGTTCATATTAATATTCTTAATGGATATTTTATTACTATATTCTCATAATAAATATAATAATAAAATTAATTTTCATAGAAACTCGGTGTTGCATGTAATGCCATCCATATTGGTGTCATTTGTAGAAAAAACTAATCAATGTAATACATATAGAATATGAAAAAAATGTACAAATTTGATGTAAATAAAAATGCTTTCAATGTTTCAAGAATTTAAAAATATTAAATTATGAAATTAATTTGATAAAATATTCTCAAAATATTAGGGAGTTACATTATACCCCCTATAAATATAATTTCACCCTCAAAATTCCTTTGAGATATGAAAGGATTAATACATTGTTGTTACATTTATAGAAATAAACATTATACAAATTAATATTTTGAATTCATTTAAAAATTATGTTGAAACCCTGACAGTTTCATCTAGCTAGTCATAACATGTTTTCCCGATATGAGTAGATATGAGGAATGTGAAAATAATGAAATTGAGGAGAAATATAACCATCATGTTCTGATAGAGAGTGGTTGATCACAAGGATAGGTGGATGATAACAATAAAAATGCCAGAAATATTTAATTATCCAAGGGGAAGTTATATTTATAAAAAATGATGGTAATAAGAAAACCTTTTTGGCATCCAGAGCCTTTCCATGAGTTGAGTAATCTTCATAAAAATATTAACTTACATGATTCCAAGAGATCCCACCATTTTTTATTCATTCATCAATTTCCACATCACAATATTTCTCAAAAAAGGTTGGTTAATTTTTTATTTCTGAAGCACTAATAGGTCATGGTGATGATAAATTGAATGATAGTTCATTCCATTTATCCTTATCTTAACCAAATGTTTTTCATAATTTGTAAAATATGTATAAATCTTCACATAGAGATTCAATACATTAATCAGGTAAAACTAATAAATTTTTAACTTAAACCATTCCATAAAGGGTAAACCTTGTAACCATTACAAAACAAGTATTATACCATATTGAAAATATTACTGGATATATTTCTTGAATCCAAGAACTTGTAATCTCAATCCATTTTAATATTGACCAATTTGTCAACAAATCATTTATCAATTCCAAGGTAATTAGTGATATCTAATTTACATATTAATATTAAAAATATCGTTATAAAAAATAATTATCAAATCATTAGGTATATATTAACAATTATCATTCTTTTAATTAAGTGTTTTCCATGGACATCGCCTTTCTATTATGTCACTTTTTTGTCCATAGAAACAATTAGACGTATTTTTTGAAAATATATATCACAAAATGAACAATCCTTATATATTTCACCATTCATATAACATATTTTAGGAATCCAAATAAATAAAAACATTATTTTTTTCCTTCCTCCTTATTCCCTAACAAGGATACCACATCCCATTACTAGATACCCATTTCCTTTTACCCTTCATCTATAGTCTCATCATTAGCAGCAATATAAACATTTATCGTACCACTTTGTTTATTATATTCATGATATTTCCACTTTGGAGAAAAATTTTATTAGTGTCCATTTCTGGTGCACATAAATCATTTAACCATAGATTATGCCTTAGGGAAGTCCATATTTCCATCCTCTTAATTATACAGACACTTTATTTTTCATGTTTAGTTATTTTATATGAGTCCTTATTTTATATAGCCAAAACATCTTCTAGTTTTTCAAAGAAATTTTATAGGAAATAATTTCTATACATTTCATACAATGGAAAATGAATCTTATTTCTTTTATAGACTTCATTACCGAAACACTCAGTGAACTCCTTTTTTCCTTCCTAGTGTGTTAGAGAGTGGTTTAATATACACATTGTTAATCATGTTCCATGAATACTGATTACGCATTATCACAATATCATTCACCCCAGTTATCATCTAATTTGACTTATCATTATTAAATTGTGCATCACATATATCATTAATCCAATTCAGTTTCACTCCCACCATTAACATTATCACGAAGTCATTGTGTGATAATTAAAAATCATTACGTAAGAACACATAATCAAGAAAATGAATTACTTATATGATATTTAAATAATGAAACATTCCCTAATATATGACACATAACTAATATCCTAGGTTTTAATATAAAATTTATTTTATAATCTTTAATGATGGTTCTTAAAGAGTACGTGAATTCAAAAATCATATCTCTAGGGAGTGTCATACCTAGTGTATTGTAATGCTCATTTTCATATACCAGTTTACACTCGAGTAAGTCCAAAACCACCATGTCATATATGTTACTCATAGGGTCATCAATGGGAAAAACCATGACCATTTTTAATGTCCTAACTATGATGTATTTATAGGAATCCACATAGAATATCCTTGACCAATATTCCAGGACAATTTATAAAACATTTACTCATCCTTATACTTATCCTCATATAAATACATAGATATATATATTTATAAATATACCTAGGTATATCCCTAATTTTATATCATCTGAAATTCTAAATACTAACAAATCCATTCCATTGTTACAAACTATATTGATGCGGAAATTTCATACATGTATATTATATAAATTTAAATGAATATTCTTAAAATTATAAAAGTACTTGCTCAGGGACCATAATATTTTAGTTTATTTGGTAATGTGGGATAACATATTTCATCTTTTTGAATGATCTCCAACGTGTTGTAAAAATATATTCCCATTGAGTACGTATAATTAAAACCACGCATCAAAATAAGATGAAATTAAATATAATTAAATGTGATAAAAGATGATTAATAAGGGTAAAATAGGGAGATATGATAGTATAAAGATGATCATTATGGTATGATAATGTGATCATATCATCAGAAAATCATACACTTATAATCAAATATCATAAACAAAAATCAGGGAATAAAGATTGTCAGATCAGAAGACATGAATCATATTTGAAACAATAGAATAATCCATAAGGGAATAACATAGGATTAATGCAGGGAACATAAGGAATACACATAAACATATAAAATCATATGTAAAAGTTACCAACAAAGAACTTAATAACTTGTTTTTGGCATTGGATATTAACAAGTGTACATACTTCGGGCTTGGTAAACCCTCATGTGTACCCATATATTTTATTCTTGTGATTCCCTCTCATGTACACTGTTATTTTGGTCATTTGGCGACCTTATATATACAAAATTATTTCAAACATAAGATTTTATCTTGTTTCAATCATGGGATTCTCTTCCAAATACCCTCTTGTGATCATTACATTTTAATTTTTACTCAATTTGTTGAGGATAGATATAGGTCCCACCCATCAAATAATAAAATCAAGAATAAATGTGACCTAATATAAAAAATTCATACATAATATCATGACCTATAAAAATAATCATTTTTCATAGATATCATATCGTAATTCAGAAAAAGAAATGGATATCATAAATATTTAATCATTTCGAAACATATGAAAAATATAATGGTTTTATAATAATTTTATGATAGAATTAACAATGAAGGGAAGTATGTTCCCTAAGAATTTATCGTTATATAACTCATTGAAAAGATATAGGTCTCTCAATAAATTTTCATAATATAACCTATTGAAGAGGAATGTTTTTCATAAACAAAAATCCATCATAACATAGACCGTCCATAGAAATAATGTAAATGGTATCCTTGTATTATATCGCTAGTAAATTATAATCTATTAAAAAGGATGTCATCATGGACTTGAAGGATTTTGAAAGAATACATGAAATTTTTTTTAAAGAAAATAGACCATATTAGAAAATCCTTTTCATAATACTATTTTGATAAAAAATATCTATGAATAAAACATAAAAATTTCTTGAAAAAATTTCTTGATAAAAATATATTTTCTTATTGGAAAATGTGTTTTTAAAACATTAAATATTTTGGAATCCATTTTCTTTTAAAATACCTTAAAATCAAAGAAATAGGTCTGAAATCAATTTGAAATCCTTTTTTGGGTAAACGTTAATAATAAAATTGAAAAAACATTTCTTGAAAACATAAAAAAGAAGAACGAAAACATTTTTAAAAATTTCTTCCTTCAACATAAAAAAATAAACAAAACATTATAATATTTTTTTTGATTGAAAACATTATGAAAACATATAATGTTATATTGAAATGTTTATTGAAAAATATTTCAATGAAAATATTTGAAAATATATAAATAATTCTTCACAAAATTTTGAAAATATTTATAGAAACATGATTTTTATAGAAAACTAATTTTAGACTGAAGGGAGAAATAAAGTCAGAAATTATGAAAAATATCTTGATCATATTAGGTAACAAATTATTGAGAAATTGTAGCATTAAAATTATATAACATTATAATCTAGATTTTAATAAATCTCCTGAAATTTATTAGGATATATATTATAATATTTCATAAAATGGAGCATAATAACAAACAGTCTCAATAAATGATGAGACCATTTCAATAAATTATTACCAATTTGGTGACAATGAATAATAATAAAATTAAAATCCTAAAATTAAATGTATCTTATTTTATCCTAAAAATAATTTTAATCATTATATAACATGTAAAAATACATTATATACACCTCATATTAAAATATTGGTTCGTATCATGAATGTGTCCCAACAATCAAAAATTGTGAGAAGTTTTTTTTCTATTTGGAAACTTTTGAAAAATAACACCTATAAAAGAAGGATAATAAAAGGAATATATAAATTCAAATAAATTTAGGTATATGAGTAAAAGATACATCCATTTTTAGTGAACACTACATGTAATATAAATGAGTAGTGAAAATTGATTGTGTCTTATAAAAAATATATGTGGTATGGGAAATACCTTACTCGTTGAGTGACTTTAGAATCATGACACACAAGAAAAAATAAAATATTTTAAATATTTTAATAAAATTTTAAAATCAAATAAATTTTATACCTTTCATAGGCTATTATATACACCACACAAAAGAATCTATCGATTTATAAGGAACATATCTAACATAAATAAAATGTGAGATGATATTATTCTACATTATGTATTCGCCTGGTTTATACAGATTAAAAATTATTTTATAATAAATATATTTCTAATATAAATATCCCACATAACTGTATTCTGTTGTCTAATACCAAATATTATTTATTTATGACATTATATTACCTGTTTCTTAATAATTCCTTATTATCATAATGTTTCGGGTAATCACTTTTTTGTTTATCATGTGTGTTTTGACTTATTATTCATCATCCTCTTATATAGATTATTATTTTATTATTTAAAAAATGTAAACAATAATATATATTTCATATATATTCAGTATATAAATCATTATTTTATTCTATAAAACATCATCTTTTTAAATGAAATACTCTATTCATGTGGATGAAAGGTCGTACATACACATTAAAGATGGATATGTTTTATTTATCAATTTAAATAATAAAATTAAATGAAATATATATATTAAAATACTAGTATAATTATTAATTTATATATATAATTTTAATTCTTAAATTACTTCCTTAATAAATTACATATAACATGTGAAGAAATCACATCACTTAGAGGATGTTGTTTCCTAGACATCCACAAATGAAGTTATCTTTTTAACAAAAAACTATAATGTATTAAGTTATGTGTTATATAATAATTTCAAAATCATAATATAATTATAAATAATATATATAATATAATTTTACTAAAATCATTGCTTTATTAATTCCATACTATGTTTGAATGAATCACATCACTTTACGGAGGTAACTGTGCACACATGGAAAAACAATGTAATCATGTTTATAAAAAATGTAAAGTGTGATTATAGGATTTATATAATAAATATAGAACTATAAATAAATCCAAAATATAATATAAATCATATAAAGATTTTTCTTACATCAAAAATTTAATCCATGAGATATAGTAAAGTTAAAACGAGCAACATCATTTCGTGAGATGGTCATTCTTTGTGCACAAGAATGTTATGTTCAATACAGATTAGATGGAAGTGTGTGAAATTTCAGGTCAAACCCATAGAATAAAAAAAATACTAGTATATATAGTATCTCAGTGATATCATATGAAAATGTATTAGTAATAATTGAAGTGGTGGAGGAATGGAATAAAATAAAGGATATTTATGAAGGATTTTACCTCTTATTCATGTAACTCCTTTTGGTTTTCACCAATGGTATTCATTGGATTTATTTACTCCTAAGGTGAGTCCAATAAGATTATGGGAGGAATTATTAAGATTTATTTGTGAAGATCATAGTAGATCCAATGGTTCTCGAGAGTTGTGATGAAGGGGGAGAGGTGGTGTCCATTTATTAAGGAGGGAGGGGACACACGTGACAATTTTGTTAAAATGTTTTGTGTACCCACGTTTTTATAAAAAAAATCATAAAACCAAAAAAACATAATTATTTAACGTTTATGGCTTCCATATGGGAACATAATATTTTTTGGACAACTGTCCATGTCATTTGGGCTCATTAGTTTTTGGTTTAGTCCCTTATTATGCAAAATTTTACCTTAATGATTATAATTAATATTAATCACTTTAACAAATCATTTTCTTAAAAAAATAATTTAATATTATTAGACTATAAAAGTTATATATATTACAATGGTGTATGTATGGTTTTTCAAATTTAATTCACTAACTTAGAAAAATTATGTTTAATTCTAATCGTATAGACGTGGCAAGAAAGCAGGTTATTAAAGTGTTATTATTCAAATTTTCATTAAGCATTTATATCTAAATTCAATTTAAACATCATTATAAAGACCTAAATTGGAAAATATATTCTAAAATAGATATAACTTTAATTTAAAACCACTATTAATTTAAATTTAACTATATAGATAAATTAGACGAAAAAATAGTTTTGAAAGAAATAATATTATTTTTTAACTATTCAACCAAAAATGATGTTTCCCAAATAATTCCCAAAAATTCACCCTATGATAATGATGATACATTGAAATAACAAATGAATTTTATATTATCATATTATAGATATATAATTTTATGAAATTAATTTTATTATTAAGAGTAAAAGTATATAAAAACGTGGTTCATTTGAGAAAGTTATATTTTCAATCATATAATGACATTTCAAATATTATATGTTTTATAATAAATATTTTTTTATTTACATAAAATATTTTTTAAATATTTTTAATTTTTTTATTACTATACTTATTAATTATTTTAGTAGTGTGTTTTTAATTATATTGTTAAAATAATTATAATAATAACATGATTTTTGTAGAAACTCTATGATACATGTAATGAATGAAATATTGGTTATGCATATATTGTAAGCTAATATATGTCTTGATGTTAGTGTAATAAAACAAAAAATATTGAGTTAATATTAAAATTTTATTTTTAGTGTTGCGTGAAAATAAAAATATCAAAAATAATTAATTAACTTTAAATAAATGATTCAAATAATTGTGGATTGTTATATGATATCACTATATACTTTATATATATGATCAGCCCTAATTATAAACATTTGACTTCTATTAACCCATTAAATTAAAATAAATGATGGGTTATGTTGAGGATCTTAATGATACGTCATTTATTTAACCCATTGTTCCACCATGGGTACTTCCAAGAGACATTATGCTGATGGAAGACATGAGTCATTAGCTATAAATTGATTATTTGAATCCCAACCATGAAATAGTAATGAATAAATCGCCCTTACATAGAATCAATTTCCTTTTTAATCATCTTACTGTTTGTGGTGGTATATGATGATTTATTTTTGATTAGGGTACCATCAGCTGAGGGCTCAGGGGGGTGATGCTATTTCAATGATGGGACTAAAGACAATTATTAGGAATTTTGAGTATTTGTTATGTAAATTTGGCCTTAATAACACTCATTTATATAATAATGGAAATTATGAATAAAATCATTCATCAGTTCATGGATTCCATTAATATTGTCTTTATGAAGGATATTCTTATTTTATATAAATTGGAGTATGATCATGCTGATCGCCTGAATATAACCATTGGAATTGTGAGAGAACAACATTTTCATTGTACGAAATATAAATATCAATTTATTATTAATGATGTATTTTTATGTCAATATTATTTCAATTAATATAATTTTAGTGGATCCATAAAATATTTTCTAAACATGATGCCTTATGAGGAGCATAGCGAAGTGTTTGAGGTCCATAGATTATTGGGATTTTATAGTTAATTTAAGAACATTCTTTGGCACATCACAATGATTTTTTATTCTATGAGATACCTTTTAAGGGTTAATATATGTTTTCAATGATTATTTAATTATATCTTTTAATGAGTTAAATGGGATTTGGATTTATCCCAAATATTAATTCATCATATGGTTGGTGTTGGATAAAATGAATTTTATGATTCATCTTGTACAGATCTAGGTAGTGTTTTGATGGAGGGATGATAAGAGTTGGATTATATATCATGTCAATAATTACCTTCATGTGAATTATCCCACTCAGGACCATGATTTGAAGGGGGATATGTATGCCCTGAGGACATGGTTCCACTATCTATTTATGGAATAGTTTATGGTGTTTTAAGATCATAAGAGTGTAAATTATATTTCACTCAAATGGGTCTCAACCACATACATAGATGTTGGGTTCAGTATCTTATAAAAATTTATTTTTATATTTATTACACAATCTGTGAAGGGAACATGATCACGTACACCTGGAGAAGGAAATTATCGACTCAGACTATAATGAACCATAATTCAATCAATAGAATTCCAAATCTATTTATATAATTTATCCAAATTTATTAATGTACATTCACCTTAAAAAATAATTGAAAAAAAATATTATAATAATTTAAATAGATATTTAGAGAAGAATATTCTTAAAAAAAATTAATATTAAAATTTGATAAATGATTAAACAATATATATAATATATTAATATTTGGATATTCTCGATCAACCAGATTTACCATAGTCACAAAAAACATAGTTGCAATAGAGAATAATTTTAAGAATGTAATATTCATTTTGAATGTGAAAATATATAAACAAAAAAGGAATAAAATTGAATATTGATTATATGTATTATGTTGTATTTATAAAAATTAGGAAACCAATATGAACGTTACAATTCTTACTATTGTAATAGTAAACTAACCACCTGAATAATAACCTTACAATTGCAGTAGTACTATATTGTTTGGAATAACATACATATGGTTGAATTGTTTCCTCAACTATGGAAATGTAAAATAATAACTAAAAAATCAAGCAGCATGGAATTTCTCTGAGCATTTTCTCAAATGGGAACATTGGACTCTGGGATTAATGGTTCCCATAGAATTTTTTTGATGTTGTTAATTTTTTAAATCTACTATTTTATTTTATGGGGGTCCATAGATCACAAAATTCTTAAATTTTAAAGGTCATTATCAATGTAAAATCATTGGCCTCTTTAATATTGTATTTTTTTCTATTTAAAAAAGTTATAATATGATCCATTTTTCAATTTAGAATAACGTTATTTATTAACATGACCCATTGAGTGATATATGATATATTTATCTAATTAAAATAAATTCTGCTTTATTTTTTTGTAGGGTTTGGTTATTATGATTTTTAGAATCATAAATATTATATCTAGGTCATATAATAGAAATATGAACCAGGTATTGGGGATGCAATAAATTTCATAGGCAATGTAATTATATAAGTATGATTGTAATGTATAGAAAAACATTTTGTGGACATGTTTATATAGATATATATGATCTTGGTAAATAACAAACAAGATTATTTTGTATCTTGAGTATAATTATTATTTTTCAATAGTCATTTATTTCTATATGGTTTTGAATTAGGTCACCATGATTAAATTTAAAAATAAATAGTCTCATATAGTCATAATGAATGTAATAGAACGTGTATTAATTTTGTAAATATAATTTTTCGAAAATGATAATTATTTTTCTATTTTATTTAAATGTGTATCCATATATAGTAAAAATTTATTGTGAAATGTGTATATAATTAATGAGGCTTTAGTGCAAGTGGTATAGTTTAATAATTAAAAATAAAGCAACCTCAAATCACTATGGTGATACATATAGATATTTTTTAAATCGATGTTTAAAAAATACATTCTCTAGGAATCTCCCTTAAAGGGTTTGGTGCAAACACTATTCCATTAAAAGATCAGTATATATGAACTTGAGATAACATCCATGAATGTTTGTTCATCCCTTATCTCTTGTATAGTATTATTGACATTTTCCTTCCACTGTTTTCCCATAGTGCGAGTTTTCTTCAATGAAACCAATTTAAATTTGTCTGATGTTGTTGGTTAGGATTCATGGTTCTCCTTCCTTCTTATTTCTCTCTCAGACATCCAAGAAACAATAAGATTATATAAACACTTGTATCCATGTTTATAGATTACATGCCTCATTTTGATATTTTTTAACATTATTCTATTATATATTGGTGTTTATATTCTCCACCAATGTTTGGGATCTACTACTACTAACAAATCAACATCCATTTATTATTGGATAATTATTGTTTCCAAATATTAGTCATTTGTGTCTTACTAATGTGTCAACTAGTAATTAAATCATTTCTCATGGGTATTTTAATTTAATATTAGATGTGATTACCAGATAAATATATAGTGGATATAACATCCTTATCTCCCTCTTAATTTCTAGAATCTATCAATTCTTAATTGAATTATTTTACATCATGGTTTATTTCATTAGGATACTTATAATACATCATATATGAGTAATCAAAAGTGTTTGTGAAATTTTGTCTAGATTCATATGTTAAGGTCCCTCACTCATAATAGTTTTATGGTGTTTAATGTTTAAGATATAATCTAAAACTATATTGAATATGACAGGAAAAATTCAATTCATTTAAATAACCACCTCTATGTTTAATCTACTAAAAACTATAATAGAAATGTGAATGAAAGACTTCCTCAACCTGAGAAGGTTCATGGTTCTACTAACTCATTGGTAAATACCACATAAAACGTTTATATGTTCATTAGTCAGATTTTGAACAATCATGTTATTATTTGGGTGCATCTAAGATTCAAGATTAATATATTATATAGATGGAAACATAAATGTTTGGTTCAATTGATGAAATCTGATAAATTTACAATGATCCATACTATTCTGGTATTTTTATGGTTACGTAGAGGATGGATGAAAATTTTTGTATAGTCATCGCATCAATGATCAGGCCAAATAAGGATGAGTCTATACAAACCCAATCATTCATTGGAATATACTACTCAATGGATACTAGAAACCAATAATAATTGAAGGATGCTAATGTCAAATATTTCATGACATTTCCCATATCTCATATTAAAATATTTGTAGGGT
Source organism: Viscum album (assembly GCA_963277665.1). Classification (NCBI taxonomy): domain Eukaryota; kingdom Viridiplantae; phylum Streptophyta; class Magnoliopsida; order Santalales; family Viscaceae; genus Viscum; species Viscum album. Next base: position 1,731,083,235 of record OY728161.1, on the reverse strand, counting down.
TCCCATTTATGGAAAAGGCGGAGTGAAATATGAATTTATATTTAATAAACAACATAATGATTTGGAATTTATATTTTGGGTATCTCAATTATAATATTTCTTTTACCCATTAATAGGGTTATAACGGATATTGGGTTAAATGCAAAAAATGGAATAACCCAATAAATCATTAAACATGGAATTAAGATTAAGAACACCTATTTTAAATGAAACCAATGTTTATGATATATCAAGAGATGAGTATAAAATAATCCTTGTTTATGGATCAAAATGACACTTTTGACAAAACAAGAACATTGGAAAGACAAATATTAAAAGAAAAAAAATAAAATAAACACATTATTAATTAATTAGTTTGGAAGAAGTCATATTCAACAGGGGAAAAAATACAAAATTTTATTAATAAATAGAAGATGATCACAAATCTTATTGACAAATATTGAGAAATAACCAATATTAATATGTTTATAGATAATTTCCACAACCAACATCTATTGAGTTATCTCCAACAACCATCAAATATTCATGAATGGAAATCTCTATAGACTAGATCTTCACAAAAATGCTTTAACATATAAAATTGTAACCAATAACATAACAAATTATTCAACTATAAATTTTGACTTATTATTTCTTTGTGAAAAATTTATCTTCCATAGATTATTCAATTAGGGATAGACATCATTTTTATATTCTTGTTTACACTGATTAGAGAGTTGGTTTAATCTTATATATCCTAAATATTCTAGAATAATTAAATGATATGTTTTATCCACTCTATCATGTTTTAAATATCTATAATTTAGTAAAATGGCATCATAATATCTTTATAATAAATTTAATATATCTAAAATTACCCATTCCATATATCATTTTTGATAGATAATTTTTTTTCATGACCATTGAAAACTAATAATATCATATCTAATAATAGTATTCTGGGTTTATCCCATAATTCATTCACCATAATAAAAAATTCAATTTCATTATGAAGAATAATTTAAAATATCATGCATCTCTCAACATGATTCTGTATATACCATACATTTTGAGGTGTAACACAACCCTAATATACCCTAGACTATTACTTAGGTTATTATCTCATTCATATTCAAATTTCATGAACCTTCCATATATCCAATACCTTTTCCTCCATTAATTTATGAATGATCAGATGCATAAACATTATTTTCATTATGATGGAGTGATGTTTTTTTATTATTTATTTATATTAGACACTCAATATCATAGAAAATTTGACCAAAGTCCAGACATGTTTTGGGATCCTCAAATATCCCTTGAACCAAATAAAATCCATCCATTATTTTTTAAGTGTAGCTAGTTATATCATTTTTATTGAATATAAAACTATAGGATATGGATGAAACATCTATCTAATTTTTGTAACTTTATAGGTGAACTCATTTGTAATAATACACCTAGGAGTGCCCACATGAACCCCATTGTCAAAATAAATTAATCTGTAATGGTTTATTCATTTTAAATTAGTGGGAATGTTTTTGAACCATCATGTTATCAGGGTAACAAATTTAATACATAATAGTGCATCCTTTTAGGATCACCCATGAACATTCTCAATACTTACGCTAAATGTGAAATTCCCATCCCTATATGAACTATGGTATACAAAATACATTCAAAGTCTATCATAAAAATACATTAACATTGTACTCAATATATCTTTCTATCTTATGTTCATTATCAAAAATCTAATTAATGTTTCTATAATGATCAGTGGTCACAATAATTTAATCACCCATTCAATAACATTCCAAAAAATTCTGATTATGGTGAAATCAGTCCTAGAAAAAATGTTTTATAACTTATTTTCCTTTCAATACAAATCTCCAAAATCAATTTTATGATACTGAGATAGTAGCTGTTAAAATATTGACAAAATGAACGCTTCCTATTTGTAATCATTTCATTCTCCAATCCTACTAAGATCATGTTATCAAAACAAAAAATAAGGATGATAAATCTCCCATCATTAATTTTGATGTGGTGCACAAATTTCATAATTAGTTTATATGAACTTTTATTCATCCATAAATGGATAAAAGTTATTTTTACCATTCTTTGGTTCATATTTAAGCTCATATACTCACTATTTTATCTACAACCCAAATTACTCATTCCATTTCTCCATAAAACCACAAAACCTATATTTATAAATATAATCCTTCATATATATAATAATTAAGGTAATTATATTATCCAAATGTCCATGATGAGTCCCTTATATGGAAACAATTATATATACTATCCAAATCATCATAATAATATAAAACAAATTAAAAAAAATTAAACACCTTAAATTTATTAAAAACAAATTATGATGAGTCTTATATTTTACATATTAATACAATAAACATTTCTTTCAATAAATGATACTTCATTTTTTGATGTATTTTCATACTAGTGGGTCATTATATATTAAATCATATTCTAGACACACATAAATAATCAATATCACACCATATGGATAACTCCCATAAAAACAATAAAATCATACATTCAGCCTCATATAGAAATAATAGTTATCCTTACTAACTATATTGATATTAGTGGAGGTAATTTCCAGATCTCTATACTTGGAACCTAAACCTTCTAAAATGATTTAATGGATTTTTGGTGTCCAATGCTTATAGAACCAATTCATCTAGAATATCTTATTCTAGATTTATAATCTAGTATTTATATTGGTTTTGAACATTAAGAGACCATAAATACATGACTTATATCTGAAATTAATTTCAAATATCATTATGTTTCTAAAATTTTCATTACCATGAACTATACAAAACATCGAAACTTGTTCCCAATAAAACCCCAACATGTGATCATTATTTATTCTAATAAATAATTTATAATATCATATGATACTATTTTGTATTACATTCATTAAAAAATGCATAAATATTTATGATCTAATAATATTTATTTTACTAGGTTAAAAATAATATGTATTTATCTCATTAAACTATAATGAAACATACACTAGAAATAGACACTATCTTCCCCTTTTGTTATTCAATGATGGGGTTTCCGAGTTATTCCAGAACTATATCATGGGAAATATAAACCAAATTTTTTATTTATCATCATTTCATATTTTTAGTCAATAATATAGAATGAATTATAATTACTATGTTTTAACACAATTTCAATCCTCCAACAAAACAATTTATCCTTAATATTCATTCCTTTTCCAATTAAATCCAATTTATCACTTATGTGACATTATATTATTCAATTTTTCTTGTTAGGGTTTCTTGAAACATATGACAATCTATCTATAGATCATTTATAATACCATAGTTTCATATTCCACAACAATGTATGACATTTAAATTTTCAGTTTTGATTGATCTCAATTTCCTCCATGACTCTTCATAAAAAAACAACGTTTCTAAATGTGTCGAGCATATACATGAGAAAATACAATGACATCATCTATGTCATATGAATAATGATGATATCATATATTCTCAAAAATCTAAGATTATGGAACTTATTGTCCCACCATGCATTAATATGAACACAATCTAAATTTTGATCTATAGGTAAAATTCCTTTTATCCAAAATATTCTCTTCCAATACATGATAAGATAAGACTATTATCATGTGCCACACTACATGATTCTATGTTTATGTTTAGCTATCTATTTTATTACATTCATCCCTTACCCAGTTAGAAAATCAAGACATTCATTTCATATCTTTGAATACCATATCAAGAACAATTTCCTGTCATTCATTCCATTGTCCACCACCATGCAACCACATGAAATATTAAATGATCCACCTAAATTTTTTATATATAATCCATTGTCAATAAATTTTCATACAAAAATATAATTCTTTCTGAACCATATTATGTTAATAACTACTTATTATTCCAGTTATCTATATTCTATTGTTGAATTTAAATGAGTTCCTTTTCCATTATCTTAATATGTTATAAAAGTATACGTTATATCATGCCAAATATTAAAGAAAATTATTCTTTTGAATTCTCACCTCATATGTAAATGATAAGAACACAAATAATAATTGATTCATGAATCATGTGGACTAGAAACACGCTCTTAGAGATCAACTGTAGCCTCCTATAAAGTATTATACAATGCACTACAAAAAAATTTTTTTTAAAATTAAATATTTTTTCATTAAAATGTTTCTTGATGTGGAAAATATTCCTAGGATGGTAGAATACATGAAAAAAATAATGTAGTCTTTTATTCCATTTGAACCTTCTTCAATTCCCTTAATAAGGAAATTTTATTGTAGTTGAAATCCCTGAACATTGTATAATATATATTCTCCTAATATAATCTAGGATATACAGATTTTAAATTTTCATCATTATAATTAGATTTTGAACATATGAATTCACTTTGTACATCATTTTTTTGAGTTTCTCACCATATTAATATATATATATATATATAGTTATTCAAGGGAGTTTGAATTTAATTAAAACACCAAATATAGATTCAAAAGCATTATAATTATTTAAATATACTCTCTCTGAGTCCGGATCTAATTTCCTAATGGTTCAATTTCATCATATGATGAGGGGGTTCAATCAGTGAAGGGATGTTATTTCGGTTTCCTTAAAAATGAGAATAATCATATGTATATAGTTCTATTAAGATCCAAACAACACAAAAAAAAATCAACCTCACTCGATCATGTAGAAAATGACATGTAAAATAACACATCATTTATACATGGTCCAACACTAATGAGGAATATTATTTATTTCCTTGGATGATTGTCGCCACAAAAATATATTATTTACACTATATTCCATAGATGAATCCTCATAGATGCATTAATTTTAGATCCCACCACACATGTTACGAATAACACCACAACGTACTAGTATTATACATAATTACAACATTTAATTAAAAAATGAATACCATAATGTAAATGAGGCATCCTAGACAATATTATAATAAATCCTCATTCAAAAATTTAAAAAAATATGAAAGAAATAATTTCCAAATGCGTGGTCATTAAATGTTCTTAAATAATATAATAACGCTCAAATAAAATCTATTAGGAACATGATTTTACTTAGATAATGATCATTAAAGAATAAACCACATCTTCAGTCTCCCCTCATATCATTTTTATTCTATATCAATGGATATTGATTAAAAGATCCTATGCCATTTATTATTAAAATAAATAATTAACATGTTTTCATAATTTCTGCAATGATCTCTATAATTATGTTCAAAAAATTCATATCCATTAAAGCATAAAAATGAAGCCAAAGATTATGGCGGAAATTAGAACCATCCCTAAAACCTCATGAAAAATAACCACAGAACATATTAATTTTGAAAACATATATTATTTAAATACCTATGTAGAGAAGACAGTGAATAATATTTTTGTAGTTTAAACAACAATGTAAAAAAATTATACATGATTCTAAATTAGTTATATTGAAAATATGTAACCGGATTCCTATTCAAATAAGTATAAAATTGTCTATGTAAATTATCATTTGGTTATATAGAATAGTTTCTATGGGAATTATTCATTAAACTACAATATAACAATGGAATATGTGAAAATCCTAAATGATTATTTTTCTATAGAGACAATTTGGATAAGTAAAAAATTTGGCTACAAGAATACCCAAGTCAGATAACTTGATCATTTGGTGATGTTCCACATTTATTTACACTGTCGAATTAGATATTTGTTTTTCCTATATAGATAATGAAACAATGTGAGTTTCTTATAGTAATTTCAACACATCTATTTTGGAACATTGGTTAGGTAAACATCATTATTCTCAAAAATTCAAATGGAACATCCTTAGGTCACATTATATATGTCACGACCCATCCATGGGGCCCGTGCCGTGACTACCCCATGCCCGCCTTCTTTAGGCCAAGGGCTGGCGACTAGCACCAAAGGCGTAAATCCCAATAACTGGGAAGACATTGCCTTTATAAAAGTAAAAAAAACATCAAAGAGAACAAGCGGATGTAATACACTAAGTACTAAAGAAAGTTCTGAAAAGTAAGTGGGCCAGAATACAAACCCAACTAAAAGTACAACAACAACTGAACGAAAGTACAATAGAAAAGACAAACAACTGGAAGAATTGAAGCAGATCCTGGGTCATCCTCCTAGGATCCTACCTGAAGGGTAGGTACAGATAGCACAGCTCCTGGATCTTCCACCACGGATCCTACCTGAAGGGTAGGTACAAATAGCCTCCACGCCGCTCTCTCCCGTCAACCTCCCTAGAGTTTCATCTCCTCATGAAGTCCAACTCTGAATACTGACTCGTCGTGAGGTCCACCTCCGGGTACCGTCTAGTCCTCGATCAGACAGCCTCTGTCAGCACTGCCCGTCATCTACAACTAGCACAAGGAGGTGCGAGCACAGCTCGTGCAGGGGTGAGTTTACGATACTTAGTAGGGATCCCCAGACCCTCATGGTCTAACTAAATCCCACAAGGATAACCACAAAGAAGGATCTCAACTGATAACCCTTACTTAGGTATAAGCCCATACTTATACCTAAGTTATCAAGTAACCCATCTCAATCATGAGGAAACACAAAGGTTACGATATCAATGGATAACTACTACCTAGGTATATGCCCATACATATTCCTAAGTTATCAAGTGACCCATCCCAATCATGATGTAAACAAAAAGGTCATAGACTCAGCTCAAACCAGGATTTTCATTATCGAAATCGTAATTGCTGAAGAGCCCCATCTCTAGAGTGTACATTTATCCTGTCATGAGTCCAAGTACTGCTCACTAACCTAATACTGCTGAGGTACTCCTCCTATCGAGTACCGCGGGTCAGCCACCCAAACACAGTAGTGCTACCGGCCAGGGTCTGCCACCCAAAAACAGTAGTGCATCCCCCCTAATAGCCTGTAGAGGTACTCTCTGGATGAGTCTCGTGGGTCTGCACCCAAACACTATAGTGCTCTTTCCGCCATGGTTCTTTTCCCAAACAATGTAGTGATCCGTCCACTGGGCTAGTCGACTCACTCCAAGTCGAGTCGGTCAAGCAGTCGTCAGGTCTCAGTCTGCTACACGGTCTCCGTACTCCGTACGCTCGTCTCTGGGAGGGTCCGCTCCATGAGCTATAGGTCAATACTACAAGTATCTAAATGTCCAATGAAGAATTATCTCAATCGACCTCCTTGTCATAGGGTTCTCAAGGAAACAGATGGCGCGTCAATCAGACTCCCAATCTGTGAGTTATTAGCCTTTTCGTCCCAGGGGCCCAGTTGGTTTCATGTGCGATCCAAACTGGCCGTATCTCAAATGTATCCCAAATACCCATAGGGTATACTTATAGGGATCGTTTCTCAACGGGATCAATAACGCCATTGATGGTTCGTCAAACGGACGTCTTGTCTGAAAGTTATAATCTTTTCCGTTCCAGGGGCCCAGTTGGATTTCAGGTTCAATCCAACCAGGACACTATCCATATGCATCCAAAACTCGAGAAATGTATGCCAAAAGTTCCGTCTCATCAAGAGGAATCCAAAAAAGTCGACGGTACGTCTATCAGACATCTGGAACTCATGTTATAAGCGTTACCGCTCCGAGGGCCCGGGTGGTTTCGGGTTTGAACCAACCCGGCTATACCCAAAGTTCCTTGAAACCTTGATTATAATATACCGAAAAGACCATCTCAATCCAAGGATCAGATCACAATTAACGGTGCGTCCATCGTAGGTCTGTAGCCCAAGATATGGGCGTTTGAACGAAAACTGTTTGAAAATATGGGGTTTGGGCCCGGTCCGACCCGGCCTGAGACCCCCCAGAGTCGGCCCGAACTGGCTCAACCCGACTCGGGTCCGGGTCCGGCCCACTATGGTGCGGCGCGGCCCGGCCCGGCCAGGGCGCGGCCTGGCCGGTTGGCCTACCGCGCTGGCGTGGCCGCGTGGCCTGCTCGGCTGTCCGGCTGAGAGGAATAGGGGGTGCGTTTGCCCCCCTTGAATGAAGTCACGACCCCCACGTGGGGGCCGCTTCCTTTGACAGCCGAGGGTTACGACCCACGGTCTCCCCCATGGTTTCGCGCGGCCACGGGACTGGTGCCTGCCCCCACGGCTTCAGCCATGGCGGGCCTTCCTGGCGGCACGCTAGGCGCTGCTGCCTCCTGGCGGCCAGCCGGTGCCGACCGCCGCCTCCGACCGTCGGCGCCGCCAGCAGGCCCTTCTGCGGACCACCGGACGCGCTCCGGTGGTCCGTTTTTCTTTCCGTCTTCGCCAACAGTCCTCCCGGGACCTGAACTTCCCTTCGGAGGCTTCAAGTTGACTTTTCGGCCCTGTTTGTCATCGCTCGTCATTCCGCGCACAACGATCAACAAGAAGAGTTTTTAAATTTCCTCCGTGGCCCCATCTCCGGTCGGGGTTTCGTTCGGCCTCAACAGCATGGCGCGACGGCGCCATGCTTCTTCGTTGCATTCTTTCTTGTTTCTGCATGGTTCCGTTGCAGTACGCCGCCTTTTTTCGTTCCACAATGAACAAAACAACAAAGGGGGAGGAGAGTCGGTCGTGTTCGTGCGGTCCGACCTCCTCCCGTTATTGCGATAACAGGTGGCCAAATTAGTTAATGATGAAAGGTGATGGAAATATTCATGAACAAAAACAATTAATCCCCTACCTTTATAACGATATGAAGTTCGAAGAGCATCGCGGAAAGTGGCGTCGTGGGGTGAGGTTCCTTACACGTTGACGGAGATTGTCCAAGGTGGAACGGTGTCTCCCTTCCTTTGATGTGGGAAGATGAATGAAGGATAGCGCGTCATCATTCTTCAGAAAAATGCGTAATGGCGTTCTTCATCGTGGTAGAGAAGTTCTTCGCCGGGATGATGAAGTTCATCCAATATGAGAAGAACCCTCCCCCCTTCAACACAATGACGTAACCCCAATAAAATAAGGCCTTAACATTATTTTATTTCCGTTGCCAGCACTTTTAAATTTTGAACATTCAAAATTAAGTCCACTCATTTAATTAAACATAACTTGTCAGAATTAATGAAGTGATAAGTTGGAAACATTAACTGGGGGGTTTTGAGGAGGTACAAAATTATGAGGGAAAAAGTTATGAACGTTAGGGAAAGGTGAGGGGTTGGGCTCGTGTGGGCCCCACCCCACCTTAATTCTCACACAGGTAGTTAACTACAAGTAGGTCCCACCCCCAACTCCCTTACTTAGATTATAAACACATAAGAGAGGGGAAAAGTGTTGTGACACAACACTTAATCCATTTATCAAGAAATGAAAATATAATTGTAAAATAATGATATTTTTATTCCTTACTTTTTTTAACAACTCCTCTCGAGAAAATGAAACTCCAGAAATGGTCTTCTTAAGCATCTATAGGAACTTCGATTTCATTGATGCCCTCAGATTTCAATTATAAGCACCGGTTCATAATTTTGAAAAAGCTGCTCATTCGTTCACTGAATGTACCCAAGCTAAACTTCAGAAAATTGATTCTGGGCACACCGGGCCTCGGAATCAGGCGCCATCAGAAACTGTGTACTCGTAAAATTCCAAATAAATTTAGAAAAAAAATCATTGAAAATTATGGGTCATTACAATATCCCATTCAAAAACACATTCTAGAATCATGAAATATCCTTTCATGATATTAAAATTAATAAAATGAGATGAAGAACTATTAGATTTATTAGTTCCTCAAGTATCTTTATCAAGAAATATAATAACTAAAACTCACCAAAATCATGTGATCTTCATAATATCTCAAAAAAAAATTATGGGGTTCTTCAATGTTTTGGTTAATGAAATAAGAATTATTTATAGTTCCCTATACTATTTTCATGTAGAATTGCCTCCTAATTTAAAATAATATTTTCATTATAGAAATATTCTGATATAATTCCACACTTCTAGAGTTAAATATGTAACACTAAAAAAATAATGTAAAAAGACTAACAAACTGCTTACCCAAATTATCATTGAAGGATGACAGTGTGATGATGCTTTGAATCTATGATTTGAGACATATTATCTATGTACTAGATATTCCAATATTAAAAACAATTCTATAGTCCCACATATTATGTCCATAACCTCCCATTATTAAGGGAAATTATATATCATCAAACATTTATCGATGTTAGGGAACTCATTAAACAAAATGATCTCATGTATATGATGAATTTTGGAAAAAAAATATTTAAACCCCATCCTAGAAACATAATTCCACTATACACAAACAGAAGAAATTTTAAAGGACATTGATCGGAGAATAATGAAATAAACAGAGAATTACATTTATCGTTATAAATATTACAACATATTAGGGACATTGTAGTATTTTATTGATATGTGGATGTTGATTTAAATAGTGAATGATGGAAATTATATAAGATCACACTCATATATTTATCAATGAAGTCTGTCGTATGTATATTGTCAATTGGATTCCACTTAAATCTAATCTTCATAATGATTTTTCCATTTGGATTTGATCTTCATAGTTATACCATGTAATATATAGGTATTTTGGAATAGATTTTTTCTTTAAAATAATTATTATTTATCAAAAATAATTATTTACACACACCTCCATGGATAAATTATATCAATATATATTATAAAATAGTCATCAGTTTAGCATGTATGAATAAGATCTACTACAATTTGAACTAAAATTTATGAATTTTTCTCTAACACAAATATAATGAATTGTTAAAATGATATAATTTTTTAAATCACTTAATTGATAGAATATTTTTTAAAATATATATGTTGAAATATTATGTATTTTAACATAAATGAAATATATTTATTATGGATTTTAATGAAATATATTTAATATATATATGATTAAATTAGATATAATAAATAAATTAGTAATGTTACTGTCATAAATGAAGAAAAAATATTTTTAAGTTAAAAATGGTTATTCTCTATAAAAACAATTAATATTTGTAATGAATATTTTTGTAAATAAGATAAATTAATATATATTTATGATTAAATTTAAATATAATTTATATATTTTATAATACCTAAACTAAATTTACATTAATATAATGGTTATTATTATGAAATTTATTGATATTAATATTTTTTATGATAGAATTATACTTTATTTCCCAATAAATGGGTTTCATAAAATTTTGTGCGCAAATTTTATAATTAATTTCATCCAATAATAAAACTTGTATTTGAAATAAATAATATTATTTTTTAAATCATCACATTATGTTTATCATAATATATTTTTTTGTGTAATTTTTCTTTATAATGACTCAATATTATTTTAATAATTTTATAAAATAAAGCCATGTCCCTCCACAAACTTATAAATGGACACCCATTATATATTTTCCTTATAGTAGATTGATCAATCTATATTTACAGAAACATAACTAATTGTTTCATAGCATACCATTTTATTGAATTTTTGGGGAACAATTTCTGAAATTACAACTCCTAGGTTCCTTATGAAGGGATCTAAATGAGTAATACTAAAAAATGATTATTTTTTGACCTAACCTCTTTCAATTTCCTTCATCTAATGAATTATATAAATATTTGGTAATAATCATAAAAAAAATATTTTTCATTAATTTAGTGAATTTTATTATGATTATATAGCCACCATTAGGCTCTTTATTTTCTAGAAAATTTTAAATTAATGTAACCTTCATGCATACCTGTGGACTATGACCTCCTTAAAAAAATATGAACCACATTCCATCACTATAGTCCAGGTATGTTTAATATATTTGGATTAATTTTTATATATGATATTTATGATATAATTATTACTTTATAATTACAATATCATATATAGCTTCTTTACATACCCTTATTTGGAAAATGATAACGTCGCTCATGCGTATGTATGGACAACCACCTCTATTAAGTGATGCAATTTATTTTAAAACAATACTTTCTATTAATGGTTATAAAACAACTATTAATTATTAAATATTATAATTATCATATGATTAATTTTCATTATGTACTTTAACCATGATCAATTTACAAGGATAATAACATGCAAAATGAATCATTCATGCGAAAAAATAGTCATGACTCAGAAATATAGATTTTAATAAGTAATTATTAATAAATGGGTGATTAAATGTTTTAATTTGATGATATATGTAATGATATGTATGTATATACAGTACTATATGATTAAAATATATTTACATTTTTTATACAAGAGGTTATATCACATACAAATAAATTTAAGATTGGGTTAAGGGTTCTTCATTATAATTTGGATTCCATGAGACGTGTTGATGGTATACATTTACTTAGGTTTTTGAGGACTATATACTACCCATTTTAAATGATATATGTTTAAAATAATAATGTTAATAATATTTAAATTTTTATTCAAATTTATTCTTTCATGGAGAGTACGATTCAAAGGTTACTAATATAGAATGGTATTTTTATTTTAATATCATTCTAATCGTGATTATTTAATCTTTAATTTCTATTGTGTGAAATTACATGATCCTAATATGATTTAACCCATTCATTTGTAGTTCCATTTATTTTTTTTCAATTTCTTTTTATTTTATTACAATTATCTTTTATTTAGAACTAAAAATGTTTCTTAGTAAATTTTCATCTAAAAATATGACATTATTTATCTTCTTAATCCAAAATAATGTATCTTTCATATCTATTTAAATAAAATATTCGTTAATTATTATCCCAATATTAAATTTTATATAAAATCCTTTATAATAAAAATTATTCTTTGAAGAAAATAGATTAATAATAATATTCTTTTCATTTTCTAAAAAATCTATCTTTTATAAAAAGTGTGAAAAGAATCATTATTTTAATGATAAAGACATAAAGGGATTTTCATTCCATTATGAACACTTTCTGAGTGGAAGATTCCATCATCCTTTTATTGGGTTATTTTAAAATAAATGTTTTCCCACAGTATTTTCTAAATATTTTTATATGAAATAAATGATTTTGAAATAAAAATATTGTTTACCCCTAAGAAATTTTGATATGTTATATTAAAGGAATTGATCATCCAAAATAATATCCTTTGATATTAACTATGTTTCACTTTGGATATGACCCAATGTTACCATACATTTATCTCCATAGTAATTTTTTTGAATATTAAGTTTAATGGATAATTCTATGAATCTTGTAAACTATATTTGGTATGACTATGTTAAGTAAATATATTTTTGACACAAGTTTCTCCACCATGGTTTCGATGATTATTAAATAATGACTGTTTTTCATGATCTTCATTATGAAATTTTAATGGATTATCATTATGCAATGGTGGTTCTATTATAACCTTATAAATAATTGCGTTTACATTGAAAATAGATGGGTTAAATTTGTTTTGTGTGACCATGATTTCATGTTCACAACATTTTTGGTGGACATGATGGTCATACACATCTTTTAGGCATTTAAAATTGATTTTCAATTCATAAGATTATGAATGGACTTCGTTTAATGTAAATAATTAAATGAAATGACCTTATTGCTTATCCCTAACAAAATTAGATTTCATATTACTATTTATATTTATTAATAGTCATAATATTACATAATTATTCAACATCAATATGTTTATGATATAATTTCATAAATCTGGGTTGATTATTTATTATTAAACAGTTTTAAGAGTATTTAGTTCTAATGATAATGATTTTTTTGAATATTGAAAAATGTTATGAATTTTCCTTAGTATACTTCTATTATATTATGATTATGTTATCATATCATTATGAACATTAATGATCTAAGATTGATATATCATATATTTACCCAAAAATAGCTTCTATACTCAACATTCCATTTAGCTTCCTCGGGCCATGAGAAAAGGTTCTAATTATTATATTTCTAAAAATGAATTAAATACAAGGAAATTTGTGGGATAGTTCTAAAAAAATTATGAAATAATAGGGTTATAAAACTTTTTTTTCAAATAAAATAAACAATAATAGTTATATCAAGGATCATTTTGTTATGTATTTAATATTATTTAAATAAGTTATAATAAATTTTTATGAATTTTTTTAGCATTGTTAGTATAATAGGGGTGATTTTTTATCATTATAACCTAGGTTAATGAATCCATAGTGATAACCCTTAAGATAATGCCACATATTGGATAACATCCTATGTTATTATAGAAAAATTAGTTTGTTAAATCTTGTAAACATGTAGCTATTTGGATACTAGAAGGAATATATGGAAATGGAATAGATGAAATTACGTTTAATATCATTGAAATTATAGTTTTGTTTCCTAAATAGATCATTACCATTGTACGATTAATGGGCATAATACTTTGCTCCTCGATAGATTCAAAAGTAGTATATGATTTGGTTAATTCACAATTTTCATTATAATTCATTGTGATAGAATTTAATAGCTGATATCCATGAATAACCTAGGATATTCCTATGATGTTAATGGTAGAAAAAAAATGTACAATTATATGGCCATTGTATGGATGATTTTTTAGGATTACATGGTTAGTCAATATTAATATAATTTCTCAGCATAGGTTTTTTATTTTATTAATTGGACGTAACAAAAAGGAACCATGATAGTACTCAATGTGAGGGACAATAAAATATTTATTTTTCTCAAAATCCATGTCAAATTGGTGATGTAATTCTAACCCTAATGATTATTCCAAAAAAAATTCATTTTATAGAAATAAATATCTCATTTTGGGTGAGTTTATATAGAAAAATAATAACAAAAAATGGAGATTAATGGGAGTTTAGTTTATAAAAACTATGTTGGGAACAAGTTTCAGCTCCCTATATCACATGTATGTTAGAGAAATTACAATGTAACATTTCATCAACAAATGAAAATATGTTTTTAGTGTTGAAAATTTGGGGAAACTCATGTAATTTTCAAGAAAAATAATGATTTTATGAGAATAAAATAATGTGCATCCTAGAGAAAATTGAATATTTTAAAAAATTATGTTTGGGGAATATGAGAATTATGTTATTCAATAACATATTCCAATGGAAAAAACCTAGATAATTGAAATAAATGTGTTATAACAATCATTTATTGAAATATTTAAGTATATACATTCCATTTTATTATTGTAGATGTTTTTTATAAATGATATTAAGAATATAAAAATCATGAATCATATAAGGAATATTTAATAAGACTTTTCCTATTATTTTTTCTAGAATAAAATGAATGGTTCAAAAAATAGAAAATATAATTTCTACTAAGGTGATATATTGGGGAAAAACATGATTGAGAAATAAATTTCCCTTAATATAATCCTAATGATGAGATAGTAATTATTAGTGGGGATAAAGAGATGATTGATGTTTATAATATAAATTTGATAACATTGAATATGTTGGGATTTATTATTGAATTTATAAAAAAAATGTTTAAGATATCTTTGATGATGTTTACTATATTATATATTATTTTATTTTTTAATTAATACTGATAGAGTTAGTTTTGGGAGTAATATATATATATTTTTTGAGGTTTTATACTGATTCGAGTTATTACCATGTTTTTATTGAAGTATGGAAAATTCTTTTATTTATTTATTTAATGATTAGTAAAATATAATTTTAGTGCATCACACATGTAAAGTTAATCCTGAATGTTCATTTATTGGAGTAAGAGATAAGATAGAATTGGGAATCTATTGAAAAAAAACCTAATGAATAAATTTTGTTTATTAAATATAAATAAATAAAGAGAATACATTTTCTCTAGTTTTTATAATGACAATAAACAAATATATCAATTTTTAAAAAGGATAATAAAAATTTTTTTGTTTTACCTTTTATGTATTAATGGTACTTACACCACTAATAGATTTATAAATTTCAAATGCTTAAATTTCTTATAATGAATTTATCTATTACTATATATATTTTCAAAGGAAATATAATTCTCTTCCATGTATAAATTTTACCTTCCCATTAATGTTCTCCTTCTCTACAGAACATAATTATGTGTTATTTTTTGTATCCTCTTTGATTACCACATCCACTTTTCATACAAAAGTTTTTCCTATTAAATATTCATGTTTCCAAAAAATGAATTTTTAATTATTAATCAATTTATTACTAGGATAAAATATTGATTGAATAATTTATTTATCATTGGAATAATGTAAAATTATATGATATTTTCGTATATTTTTTAATTAAAATTATTCTTAATTATTTCAAAATATTTATTTTCATGTAACATTTAATCCAAATGAAATAAAAATATATTATCAAATATTTATAGGATCGATGGGTAAAAATAATATCCCTTATTTTTTGAAATATATGTACATATTTTTTTAAATAGAAATATTTTGATTTATGTATAATACTCAATTTTCAAAACTAGTTTTTGATTTAAAGATATATTTTTTGAAGAATTGTATTTTTTTAATATCATATATATTTATATTAATAAAATATTTTTTTATTTATTTAAATGAAACATATTGATATTATATATCTATATATTTATAATAACCCACACACCAGTTATCTAATAGTCAACAATTAATATAAATTCATTTAAATGTAAAAGAATTTATTTTCCTCAAAATAGTTTATATTCTCAAAATATATATCTACGATAATTAATTAAATTTATATATATTTATGGGTGATTTTAAATAAATTGTTATATTATATATTCAATTAATTATATTTATATTCATATATTAGTCATTAGATAGAATTTAATTTATATAATGATATTATACGCTACAAACAAAATTTTTATATAGCAGTATTTTTTACTCAATTTTTGTGCTGATATTATCATTAAGGTTTTCTTGAGACTCTTGTAATTAGTTTTTGATATATATATATTATATTTTCTTAATAATAATTTCAAAATAATCTTTTAGATAATTTTGGGAAATATTTTCAAATAATGATTTCTTGGTGAATAATTATAAAATAGATTTTTAACCCAAACTGTATTTTAAATTCTATTATTATCAATTAAAAATTTTGAGTTGGATTTTTTTAATTAGTTTGTCATTTTTAAAAGTAAATAAGTTAATTATTATTTATTAATATTTTAATTTATCTTGGTATAAACATATATTTATACATAATAATTTATTTTTAATGAAACATAATTTTTCATCTCATTTTATGAGTTTATATTGAATTGAATTCTTACACCTTATCACAATTGATTATAGTTAAATTTATTAAATATTTTTAATCACGAAAATAAAAATTATTTTTTAAATTCATCAAAATTAATCCTCATGATGAAAATTAAATTACATAGAAAAATTTCCCCACATTAAATGGAAAATCAGTTATCCTAATATAATACTAAATAGAGAGGACATAATTTTCCAAAATAATTATTATTATATGAATCTATTTTGACTGTTATCACCTTACTCTAAAATTTTAATTTTTT
Source organism: Viscum album (assembly GCA_963277665.1). Classification (NCBI taxonomy): domain Eukaryota; kingdom Viridiplantae; phylum Streptophyta; class Magnoliopsida; order Santalales; family Viscaceae; genus Viscum; species Viscum album. The sequence goes on along the minus strand of OY728161.1, from coordinate 1,731,065,765 downwards.
ACTGGAATAATTTCCATGAAAATGAATTATTTTTATATTAACAATCATGACCCCCTCCCAACAAAGTGTACCCCTCCAAGGCTGGAAATGCAGAAAGGGATATAATGACCCCTGATTCCCGCCTCAAGTAGGCCTCGGGTTGGGGACTAGCACCAAGGGTATAATGAAGTCACAAATGGGAGGCATTACCCTCTATGAGAACACATGTGGAAGGGAGAGATAAGTTAGAAACCAACCAAAAAAAACTCAGAACTAAAATATAATAGAAACCCAAGTACATATATGAAATGCGTTGAAAAAGTACTACAACTCAAGGGGAAAACTACAAATACCCAAAGGAAAGTAAAACAGTAGCGACCACAAGCCCGGACAGCTCCTGGAACACAAGCTAGTAGTAACCAGCCTGATCTCTAATCTTCTCCAAGTGACTTGAAAACAATTTATATATATGTAGGGTGATTATAACAGTATACTCAGTAGGATCCTCCCCGAAGCCTCTCGTGCAGAAGTAAAGAGAGCATGTAAAGCATAGTGAACAACAAGTGAATCTAACTCATCACCTATACATGTATACTATGTTCCCAACCTCACCATGGATTCTCTAACCAAGTAACACATACAATAATATATCATATAATAAAGAATATCAAGGGTACGCCGCTACTAATTCCCCACTGGATTTCCATTATTCCCCAATGATATATGTCATGTGCATCTATCGACAAAGACTTGACCATATAAATATGGGCTAAGCTCCAGAATCTGCACCACGTGCACCACAAAGGCTTTCACGTAGACACCTTGGCTAAGACACCCACCATCCTCTCAAACAAAAGTAACCAGGTAGTTTCAGGGAGCCACCACAGCTCGCATAACATGTATCATACGTATGGTATTATACATCAAGCTATTACAGCCCATACACTGAGTAAGGATCCTCAAGCCATCAGAGCCTATACATGTTACACATATAGTATTCCATAAGATACTATATCCAAAATATATGTGTGTGAAAAATCCACAAACCATTACAGCCCTCTACACACATATATGGGGAAAACTAACCGATGTGCCTCATGGAACTAGTATCTACCAAGAGAAGAGAGAGGGGTCAAAGGGGGTAGTCATCCATTCATCCTCCCACCGGAATGTTGGGGAAAACAGCCCCCCAGGGCTCAGAATCCTCAGGGTGTCAGTTTCCCTTACCGATAGGGTGGAGTAGTGTATAGAATCATAAAAGTACATGATATATTATAACTCACAACCACACTATGGGCGTAACCTAGTCTTAGACACAACTGTAACTAACGTCTCTCAGACTCTTATCTACCACTTCTAAGACTAGGTATCCTCTAAGCACAAACCAATTAAAGGGATTTATTAGATTAGTTCCTTCCCTTTTTATCAATTACACTATACATTAATTAATTCTTTATACATTAATTAACCACGAACAATTTTTCACATTAAATCCCATTAACATAACATCCCAAAAACCACTATCCCTTCAAAAGTTCTCAATCTCATCATTAGGTTCCAACAATTTCCAACCCCATGGGTTAACATAATTTATACAAACACTCATTACAGAATTGCCTTCCCATATTCCCAAGCATCCTAGAAAAGCAACCTATGCCCCTAAACCAAAGGGGTCTAAACATGGTTAGTATACATACTACCCATTGAGTCTTTGCCGCCTATAGAAAAAGTGTAGACCCATTCTCCCTAGAGAGGCTAAAAAATAGAAAGCACGTGGTATACCCCGCCTGTCTTCGCCTCCTTAAGAAGAAGGGTAAGCAAGACCAGCTGCATGGAGTAGTGGGGAAATTTAAAGAAGGTAATCTCCCAAGGAATCAACAACATCCAATAATCACATCCATCCCATTCCATAATCCTTGGTGTCCTCCATGACACCAACATGCATAAACTGATGCATCTCGCCACTCTAGGAATCATCTGCTGCCACAACCATAAGGACTCCATGCCTTCACATATCTCAAGACCCCTCCAGGGTCACATCTCAAAAAAAAGATATTACAACACCCCTCCAGGGTCACAACACAACACAAGCAGAAGGAAAGACAAAAATTACAATGATTTGGGATCATGGCCTTTTAGAAAGGCATCCTTCCATCAAACAAAAATCAACAACAATCACATCAAATGGGATTTTAGAACTAATTCACAACAAGAGGGTAACTCCGAACCCTTCATGGAAGAAAATCATGTTATTTAATCCATCTTGAATTAACAAATTCAATTCGTTCGTTCCAAAATCATGAACCAATTCAGTAAGCTGTCACTGAATATTAAACATGGTTACTATGCCAAATTTGATCAACATCAAATTATAACAAATACAAGAACGAAAACAACTGGATTCATTTACATGCCTCTTTATTATTAGTCAATTAATTATCTATTAATTACAACTTTACGTTCTTTATCAATTTCCATCATGAACAACATGCTAACAAGAAAGTCCTATATATCATAGTTATCTAGAAAATTAAGAGGCAAACCGTTATCACGGTACAAAGCAAAAACATGTGATCAAACAAATTCTTTTAATCAGGTTCAAATATTTAATAAGGTCAATTCTATAGTGATCCAAAGGGCTAAGTCATGCTACCTCTACGATTGCACATAAACAATTAGAGAAGCCACAAATCCACTACATCAAAGGTTTTAGAGGAAAACCACAATGGTCGAAGAACGCCAAAGAAACCGGGTCGATTCTCAATTAATCCTTTTTATATCTCCTATACTAACACAAACAAGACCAAATCCCATCACAATCGATATCCACACACCTAGATCTACCCATAACATGTGTAGATCTATGTTCTCGAGAGAAGAGGGGGAGCAGATCTAGGTAGATCTAATAAACTAAAAAAAAGGATCACATACCTTGAGAAACCAGCTTCGATTCACGAAGAGAATCTATGGATCTCCTCCAAAACACTTGGGAGAGGTTCTTCCACCTCCATGGAAGGGTAATCCCGAGTTATTGCCTATTAGGGGCATAAACGAGGTGATTAAGGGAAAAACGAGTTAGATCCACAATTTTAGGATCTTACTTTAAGTGCATGTATGGGTAGTCCACACAGTTTAACAAACTGTGCACTAACCCTATGTTATCTTCTTCCTCGACTATCACTCTTCACATGGTTAGTCATCACGGTTAGAAAAACCGTGTGCTAACCGTGTGTTAGCCACTGCCTCCAAGAGAATCCTTGCATGGTTTGGCTGCACGGTTTTGGAAAACCTTGTGCCTCCCGTGCAAAGGCTATAACCCTTTATATTTCCTTAAAAGTCCACCCAAACGCACCCCAAGCCACCTTGACCTCCCAGATCACCTCTAGAACCACATTTTCACAATGGAATGAACTGGAGAGGTCCGGGCCATTACATCAGATACCTCTCAAAAAATTCTGGTCCTCGATAATCCAAAACCCACCTAAAGAGAAAAACAAACAGGGATTGAACAACCACCCACCGAGATATCTCTCAAAACAGAGAAATCCACCAAAGCAACAAAGGGAGCAATCTCATAAACATGAAGGATTCAAAACCACATTACCTGCAACGATACATGAAAAGAGTTAAACATCAAACAACTCTGGCTACTAAGCACGTATCTTTGAATCACGTTCCCAAGTACTCTCCAATGTGTCAACTTGTCTCCACAATACACGAACTAAGGGGATGGAATGCCCGAGCAACACTTTCTACTTGCGGTCTTGGATCTCCACGGGTTGCTCCTCAATGGTGGAATCATCATCAACATCGATATCTCCCCAATTGATGATGTGAGAGTCGTCATGAAGATAACAACATAGATGTGTTACATGGAAACCATCATGTATCCGACTCATCTGAGGGGGAAGTTCCACTCGGTATACAACAGCTCCAACCTGATCTAACACCTCGAAAGGACCAACAAACTGGCGAGAAAGCTTACTTCTACGGCCAAACCTTTACTTTCCACGATGGGGAGTCACCTTCAGAAACAAATGATCCCCAACATTAAACTCTAAGTGTCTCCTTCTTTGACTGACATATGATTTCTGAAGATCATGCGCTGCCCTCATCCTCTCATGAATCACTTAAACCATCTCTCTTGTATTCTGGACTAGTTCCTTTCTGAGAATTGCTAAATCTCCGACCCATGTCCAACACAATGGAGAACAGTAAGGCCAGACATACAGGGCTTCAAACGACGCCATTGCGATGGTGGAGTGGAAACTATTATTGTAGGAAAACTCCAGTATTGGTATGTTTCTCCTCTACGAACCTTCAAAATCAAGAATAACCAAGCACAACTTGTCTACAAGATTTTGGATGGTTCTCTCTGTATGACCATCCCTTTGATGATGAAAAGCAGTGTTAAGGCACAGCTGAGAACCAAAAGCATGTTGGAGACCTCTTCACACCCTGGAGGTAAAACAACGATCTCAATCAGAAATGATCGTCGTATGGACTCCATGACGTCTCACCACCTCCTCGAGATACTGCCTCGACAAAACATCCACTCACCATGACTCATTGATTGCTATAAAGTGGGATGATTTTGGTAAATAATCCACTACCATCCAAATAGCATCATAACCTCCAAGAGCTCAAGCTAATCCAGTAACCAAGTCCATTGATATTTCATCCCACTTCCACTGAGGAATCTCTAATGGCTGGAGAAGACCACCAGGAACACAGTGTTTGGCCTTCACCTTCTGGCAGTCTAAACATCGAGACACAAACTCTGCAACCGCACACTTCAGCCCAATCCACCAAATCTGGCTCCTCATGGACCGATACATCTTTGTAACACCTGGATTCACCACTAAAGGAGAACCATGGAACTCATTGAGGACCATCTCGCACAACCCCAAGGGAACACAAATCCTTCCATGATACAACTCTCTGTATTGTTCATCCTCAGACCGACCATCAGAGGCCTCACCACAAACTAATCAATCTCTCCAGACCTCCTCGTCAAGATCCCCCAACTTCGAATCTTCTACCTTCTGCACAAGGGATGACTGCACCGTCATCTGAAAAAGACAGCATCTACCCCCATCTTCTCCCATATCAAGATGTAACGCTAATAGTTCTTCCATTACTCTCCAAGATTCACCAAATTCACACACAGTATCACTACATGACTTTTGGATCAGCGCATAATCCACAACGTTCCCTTTTCCAGGTGTATACGATATTTCGAAGTCGTATTCCTGCAAGAACTCCATCCACCGACGTTGTCACATGTTCAAGTACCGCTGGGAGAAAACATACCTCAAACTCTTTTGATCAGTGAAAACCACAAAGCATTCACCAATGAGGTAATGTCTCCACAACTACATAGAAAGCACTACGACTGCCAACTTAAGGTCATGATTAGAATAGTTGCGTTCATGGGGACGCAACTATCGGGACCCATAAGAGACAACTGACCTCTACTTCATGATAACACAGCCTAGCCCTAGATGCGAAGCGTCGTAGAAAATATGAAACTAAACTTCCTCAGCTAGGAGACAAAGAACTGAAGCACTTAGTAACTTGTCTTTAAGATACTCAAAAGATTCCTGACATTGATTAGTCCATATGAAAACTTGATCCATCCTGGTCAAAGTTGTTAGAGGAGTCACAATGCATGAGAAATTGGTTATGAACCTTTTATAGTATACTACGAGCCCAAGGAATCTTCGCACCTCTGAAAGTGTCTTGGGGGATGCCTAAGACACAAATTCTTCTATCATCTATGAATCCCTAGATAATCCCTATTGGGACACAACATGCCCCCAAAAACAGACTTCTCGTGCCCAAAACTCACACGTCGACAACTTTTCGAACAACTGATGTCGACGAAGAACTCCCAAAACGGCTTGTAGATGCTATGTATACTCCTATTCAGACATAGAGTACACAAGGATGTCGTCGATGAAAACTACCACGAACATGTCCTGGAAATCATGGAATAAAACATTCATCAAAACCATGAACACAACTATAGCATTCTTCACACCAAATGACATTACAACGAACTCATAATTCCCATGATGAAAATGGAATGAAGTCTTTAGGATATCCTCATCCTTCACACACATCTGATGATATCTTGATCGCAAGTCGATATTTGAGAACCAACTTGCACCCTTCAGTTGATATAATAAGACATCAATCAATAGAAGAGGATAGAGATTATTTATTGCCTCTTAGTTTAAGCGATGATAATCGACACACAACTGTAAACTACATTCAGAATTCTTCACGAACAGAACTGGTCCACCCCATGGTGACACACTGGGTTGAACAATACCACACTGCAACAGACCATGAAGATGTATACGTAGCTCTTGTAACTCATAAGGGGTCATCCTATATGGAGACATAGATATATGAGATGCTTATGGACATAGCTCGATCTAAAAATCATTCTCTCGTCGAGGTGGTAAGGCTACAACCTCTTCCGGGAAAACATCAGGGTACTTCTCTACGACCCTAGGAGACGTCAACTACTGAACCTCTGAAGAACTCAGCATCCTCTTAGACACCCTGGTTGATAAGGATGGAACTCACCTCTAACCCATCCTAGGATCTCGTTCGCCAACAAACACCACTTGCTCTCCATCCGCACCAATGAAGATGACCTTCTTCCTGAATTAATCCAAGATGTCCTGCACCGAATACAACTAATCCATGCCGAGGATGACATCATATGTTTGTATTCGTAAACATAGAAAATCTACCGAAGAGCTGTGCTGCCCCAACACTAGCTCGCAATCTCTACATACTTAAAACAAACTAGCACGACCTCCAACTGGAATAGTCAACACCAAGGGCACTGGAAGCCTCTCCACATCAAGTCCCATGGCATGGACAAAGGTAGGTGATACAAAGGAGTGTGTCGCTCCTGAATCAAACAAGGCATACACCAAGGTAGAAAACAAGAAAAGGGTACCTCAAACGACGTCTACCTCATATAGAGTTGGGAATGCTGGAGCATGAAGCTGACCACGACCTCCTCCACATCCTCTATAACCCTGATGAAAACCACCACAACAACCGACTTCTTCTCTCTAAGGATGAGGATCGTCATGGGATTGTCCTCTACCTGCCCCATCTACCCTCTTCTGATCGAAAGCTGGAGAAAATGGTTGCTACTGCCTCGACTGGAACTGCCTCAACAAGGGAACCTTGAGTGGAGCGCCCGGTGGATGATGACCACCCTGAATGTTCGGGCACTCCCGCTTCTAATGACCATGACCACCACTTGAAAACAAGAGCCTAATCCCATGGCATTGGCCTGAGAGTTTCTGCCTCTGGAGAAACGAAACGTGAAGGGCTGGGACTTACCCTCGGCTGAATGAAAACCCTTCTGCCCTAAAAACCCGGAACCCCGGACCACAGCCTTGCTTCATGAGGAATCATGATGATTCCCCTCTCATGATGATCCAGTCCGGTCCAAAGTCATATTGACAACCTTCGTTGTCTCCAATACCTCAATATATTTCTTCAGCATAAATGGGGCGACCTAGCGCTGGATCTATGGACGCAAAGCCTCCTCGAAATGCTTCACCCTGGCCTCCTCATCTCATGACAAGTTTGACGCATATCGTAAAAGGTTCCTGAAAAGGATTCCAAACTCCTGAATATTGGAGCTCCCATGTCGATGGTAAGAAGGTCCTGGTGACTAAATACATTTACAATCGAGGAAAGGAACTCAACTCTTAACTTGTCTCAGAACTCCTCCCATGAGATTGCTGACTCCTCACAATCCCTAAGGCACACGAACCACCACCGGTTTGCTGCTCCATACAACAAATTCATAAATAAGGACAAACAGTGATCCTTCTAATAATATATAGAACTGAAGCCTATCTCGACCTCCTCTAACTGTAACGCCCCGACCCCAGCTACCCAGAGTCGGTGCATTACTTCGTAACATTGGCATGATCACAAAAGATCAAGTCTCGAAAGACCGATTAGTTTAGTAGCCTTGGAAACACTAGATACATTCATAAGTCTTTCATTACAACAAAATTAAACAATCTACAATAACATGGTCTTCATAGTCCACACTCATATCTTCACTGACTATCCTTGCAAGTCAGTCATAATACACTTCTTCACATCCTGGAAAATATTTAATCATTGAAAGGGGTGAGCTCAGATGCTCAGTAAGGATAACAATATTGCGGAAGCTTTTATAAGAAAACATAAGCATTTAAGGCAATGTATAACTAAAACAAAAGCCTTATTGAACTTGAACTTCAACATAATATGGAAAAAGTAAAATAAAATAATGCCATTACTTACTCACATGGATATTCTACTAGACGAATAATCACATGAAATATCAATAACCACTTTCATAATGAGGGAATGTATAATGCTAGACATTATGAAACATTTTGTCAAGGCCTCGGCCAAGACGTCTAAAATGATTAAGGCCTCGGCCAAAACCATAAATCAAATTGGGAACGGGCCTCGGCCAATTCCACGTCTAGTTGTCTCATGAGACCTACCGATGCATCGAGGAGCTATAGCGGGCTCCACCCATCACTTATTAAGTCCAATACATTCCTCATATGAATAGGTTTAAACATATCATAAACCATAACATAATCGTATCACATAAAACATGCATAAAGGAAACATAACATTTCCACATTTCAATCACAAGATATCAATACAACACATTGATATAATAAAAACGCTTTCAAAACAATTTTCAATACCAAAATAAAAGAAAGTTAAAACTTTGTATTTATTTTTCATTAAAAAAAATGATGGCTTGTTGAGGAAGCCGAAACTCAAATAATGGTCACGGCAGCGGAGAAGTCGTTGTCGCCGCATAAGTACAGAAATAAAAACATTCTCTTTTGTCGTTTAGCAAAACACTTCGTATAAAAAGGATTCCTTTTGATTAAACGTAAAAGTCAAAGGGGTTTATACACTGTATAAAAGAAATTTGTGTGTAAAACAAAATATGCCTCAATGAATGGAGATTGAGACGAAGTCCATTAAAAAGATCATTTTTAAATAAAATATATCTATTATGTGTAATCACTATATGTACACATAAAGAAAGTATAAATACAATATACGACATAATAATATCATGACATAATTTGAAAGTAGGAGATTAACCCAAAGAATGGTAATTGGGTTAAGAAATTCCCTTACCTTGTGTCTGACTTGACTCAACCATTCTTTAATCTCCTGAATAATAAACTAGAGTTAATATCTACCTTATTAAGAACCATTTTCAATTTCATTATCCTTTTTATATCACTTATTACTATGTTATGAACATTATGTAATTAGTTAAGTTAATAACGGTCGTTTTGTCGATCTTTGGTAACTTGAGTCAACAATAAACTTCTTAATATTACAAGTTGTTCATGTGGTAGAATATACACTATATCCAGAATTATATTCATGATTTAGATGTCATATATATCTTATATATCCAGTATATACATTCATTTATAATATTACGTAACATTTAGAGGTAAGAAATGAAATGCACCGTTCATGGAGACGGTAAGCCGTACGTACGCATGAACGTTACTTTCATTTCAATTTCAAATTTAATGGAACTAAATCATAATGATATAAATGTATAATATAATTCCAGTATAATATAGTGTATAATACCATTTACTCCATCCTTTATACATCCCACATATGGCATTAACGATTCAAATCACTTTGAGGGGGCGGTAGTCCGCACTTCCTAAAATGAAATTATCGCGTTTTACCCATAATGGAAATCATAAAGTATGACATAAATGAGAAATACAGAAGCATAAGTAAAACATAAAGATATTATATATCATATATAAAAATAGTGACATCTTAATGGCCACCTTTGAAGGTGTTATATGAGTGTTGAACAATCATCATTTCATGAGGAAGAAATTCTCCATCCACAGAAACTGTATGTTCTTTAACCATTAGATGTAGGTGTGTGTAAGTGTAGCTCTAATCCTTCATACAACAACATCCTAGTATATTTAGGATACTGATTTTGTTACAAAAGAAATGAATAAAAAGATTTTAGGGGGTTGGAAAAGAAAAATAAAACAAAACAACATTAGAGAAGACATTACCTCAAAATCGGGTAACTCTTTTTGATTTGAGCCAAAGGCTTCCTTGGGAAGCGTTATGCCCAAAGTGAGGCTTCTAGGAGTAATAGGGGGAAGTTGTGAGAGTATTTGGGCAGAGTTTGGCCGAGCCAAATGGATTGAAGGTGTGAATAAGGTGGGAGAGGTGGGGGCCTTTTATAAGTGGAGAGGAGGGGCTCTTTTGGAAAGATTGAAATGTTACATTATTACACAATGATTTTCGGATTCTAAAGGTCCCACGCTTATATAATTCGAGGCTAAGGTGATAAGGTTTCGAAATATCCTCATCCAATATGCTTTGGACAAGTGTAAGCCTTGGATTTTGCATTATCTTCTCATTTTATTTAAATCGTTAAATAATGAGGTCATCGCTGCATCATAATGATGTCATAAATAATTTAATTCATTTAATGTCTAAAAATTATAAAAAAAATACTATGATGTAGGAAATCTTTTTAGATTTCTATTGAATAATTATAATCAAAATTTGGACTTGTGTAACACCACATAAAAATTGTTTTAATAAAACATTTTATGTTTGTGTCATTTTTTACTTTAACATTAAATAAAAGGTATTTATGTCATTTTCTAACTAAAGTGGATACATGGGGTCCCCAAGTTGACCCAAGGGTTGTCTTGGTCGGCCATGACTCATCCAATAGGAGTAGGACAAGTTTCAAGCTCATATCATATTATTAAAACATTATTTTTACCTTAAACTACACTAATTACCTCTAATCGCGATTAAGAACTTAAAAGTTACTATTCACCAAAAAATTATTCTAATCTCATTGAACCACATTTTACTTCTTAATGAAAACCATGTATGTCGTATTTTTGAAAATCAAAACACAGAAGTGGTAATATTTCATTTAAACGAAAAATCAGTTATTTAACTACCACTTAGTGGTTTCACTATTCATCAAAAATTGAAGTTTTTCAGAACAATGCCAAAATTTCACCCTAAGCAATAATTGATATTCCGAATTCAAAAATGATGTCTATTTTACAAAATTCCAAACATATAAGTTTCATTAATTAATTTTATAATTAATTCCCGCTGTTACAACAAATAGCGTGTTTTTAAGAAACAATTTATATCAAAAGATTGACAATTGTTTATGTCCAATTTCAATGTTAAATTAATTCTAATGACCACCATTGGATAAAATGGTAAAAATATATTCTAATTATACCTTAAAACCACTAAATAGTATAATTTATCACAATAAATTATTTTGATTAAAAAATTTGTTTTAAAGTATTTTTCACTATTCATAAAAATTGGAAGTTCTCAGAAAAATACCAAAAATTCAACATAGGCTAATTTCGATATTCCGAATCCAAAAGTGAAGTCCATTTTGAAATATAAAATTTCTATAATTCTAAAAAGTTGTTATTACTATTCATAACGGCTACTTTGATTAATCGTTGTGTTTTAGAACTCGAAGTTGTGTACAATGCAAGCTATTGCATTATTGAATGAGAAGCGTATCGTGGAAGCTCGGGGTGTTACATTCTCCCCTCCTTCAATAAATTGCGTCCTCGCAATTTGAAATTTTTCTTTGAAAATAAAAGGTTGAAAAGAGAAAATACCTTTGAGGAAAACCCACATCGGAAATATGCTTAATAAATATATAACATTAAAAGAAAGCAGGATAAGTACAAAGGTCACCCGATATAGCCCATTATAGGATTATATGAAAATATGGATATGGAGGAGAAACAAACCATCAAGGTCTGATGGAGAGTTATAGAAAACAGGATTAGGAGAAAGTTTAACCACAAGAAAATCACAAACTTGTGATTGGTTAAACTGTCATTGAATCCCCAGTAGGAAAAGTTAACCGACAACATTTTTGTTTTAAGTTACCTTTTATAATGTTGAGGAATTTATTTAAGATATTTACTAAGAACGTAAGGGAATATACATACTTGTTATGTATACTTTCATTCGTTAATAAATTTTTACCACAAACCCAACTTTCACTCCAAATGGTAACGGAACTCAAAAATATTCTATTTATCCTAATTGTATAAGGTTCAAAATGTTAACAAATACCATTTAGATTAGTAAATATATTTTGTAATAATCAGGGACTTCCTGTAAGCTAGTGGTAGGAAATAAAGGCTTGTCACACTATGGTTGTGGGTTCGATTCCTGCAGCTTTGTCCGACGCGACGGGTTATTCCCCACCCTGCAGGTTGTCCTTTTCCTAAAACTATAGTATTATAATATTCCAAAAATAATCTTCAGAAATTCTTTAATTTTAAACAATACTATCCATGGTTCAACTTAATCCATTCCAACCTTAATAGTTATCCAAAATACCTCCGTCCAGACTTTCTCTAAAAGGTCTCTAAATTCCAAAATCAATTGTAACATCAGATTCCCCAAAAAAAGTTTCTCTTATTGTCACATACTAAAAATATGATTACCTTAATCATATTAAAACCTTACTGAAATCAACAAGTACTGCAGTACAATCCATATATATATCACATTATTCTTATAACCAGAATATAATCCTTGAGTCCAAAAGCACCAATGCATTAATTATTCCACTTCAACTGTAGTCACAACATAAGATTGGCCTTGATCCCTTGGCCTTTTCTGAGGTAAGTATCCTTGACGCTTAGGACATTCATTTGCATAATGCCCTGTTTCCCTACAATTGTAGCATTCAACTTTGACAGCCTCTTTCTTTCCCTTGCAATCACGAGCCTGGTGACCCTTTTCTCCACATTTATAACAAACTCCCATTCCTTTTAGGCAAGTACTAGGGTGATTCTTCCCACAATTATCATGTAATGGAAAATCCTTCTTTCCCTTTTTCCCTTTATCTGTCTCTTGTTCCACCGTTCTCTTCTTCTCTTTCTTTACTTTGTTGTCATAAGACTTAGAAATTCCTTTTCTATCTTGATAGCACACGAGACAATATCTTCGTATGATGAGAAGGATTGTAATACTAAAGCTCGACGGAGAAATGGTTTTAACCCATCAAAGAAACGATCAATCTTACTCCTTGGGTTACGTATATAATCGGCAGCATGCCTCGCTAACCTTGTAAAGTTAGCCTCATACTTTGCGACATTCTCATCCTCCTTCTGCCTCAAACTCAAAAATTGCCTTTCCATATCTGCTCGATGGTCACGAGGAAAATATTTTTCTAAGAAAAGCTCTTTGAACTCCCTCCATTCCATATTCGATACGTCATCATCTTCCTTTGTGTTTTGAATCAGCGACCACCACTGATCGGCATCTCCAGTGAGGCGGTAGACTTCCATGACAACCTTCTCTCTTTCACTACTCCCCATGGCATGGAATATTTTCTCTAAGGAATTTATCCATTTCTCAGCTACTGTAGGATTTGTACTCCCATTTAAGGTTGGTGGTTTTTGCCTCATGATGTGGTCTAACATTGATCCTCCACGTTGCGGATCAGGGTGCTCCATACGAGTAAGGTTATTATTCATAAACTGAGTGAGTTGTCCCAGTATGGTAATAAGTTGATCAGCACCAGTTGTATCTCCAGCTCCACAATAATTATCTTGAGCAGGAGGGAAATCCCTACACGGAGTTCTTGCATTGATACGGTTTCCATTCCTTCCACTAGGCGCCATTTCTAAACAATGGCATAAACTAGATTAGTTTATGAATCAAAATACATAATTCCATACTTGTTAAACACTTAACATAAATTGAACTATTTATGGATATAATCCATAATCATAAAAAGAAATGTTTTCTTTGAGGAAGAATGTACTCATAACCCTTCATAGAGGTTTGTAAATAAAATGAGAATTATCCTAAGCATATCCCCCGGGAGTGTCGTAACCAAGAGTGCAGCAAGGCCCTTTGTCGTGCACCAGTTCCCGTTCGAGTCTACCTCAAAGCGGTGTTTTCGGGTTTTACCCCTATGTAAATCTGTGCCAGAGACGCCTCTACCTGCTCGTATCCAGACATGGATTTATTGCTCGGAAAACTCATAACATCTCTATAATACCAAAATTCTAGGAAGTTATTCTATACTAATCCTCAAAGTCTATCTTTGGGATATGTGCTCTAATCAGAGTTTATCTAAATCTAGCTTCCAAGGTTAGTACTAAACTGCCTCTGATTCCAACTGTAACGCCCCGACCCCAGCTACCCAGAGTCGGTGCATTACTTCGTAACATTGGCATGATCACAAAAGATCAAGTCTCGAAAGACCGATTAGTTTAGTAGCCTTGGAAACACTAGATACATTCATAAGTCTTTCATTACATCAAAATTAAACAAAATACAATAACATGGTCTTCATAGTCCACACTCATATCTTCACTGACTATCCTTGCAAGTCAGTCATAATACACTTCTTCACATCCTGGAAAATATTTAAACATTGAAAGGGGTGAGCTCAGATGCTCAGTAAGGATAACAATATTGCGGAAGCTTTTATAAGAAAACATAAGCATTTAAGGCAATGTATAACTAAAACAAAAGCCTTATTGAACTTGAACTTCAGAATAATATGGCAAAAGTAAAATAAAATAATGCCATTACTTACTCACATGGATATTCTACTAGACTAATAATCACATGAAATATCAATAACCACTTTCATAATGAGGGAATGTATAATTCCAGACATTCTGAAACATTTTGTCAAGGCCTCGGCCAAGACGTCTAAAATGATAAAGGCCTCGGCCAAAACCGTAAATCAAATTGGGAAAGGGCCTCGGCCAATTCCACGTCTAGTTGTCTCATGAGACCTACCGATGCATCGAGGAGCTATAGAGGGCTCCACCCGTCACTTATTAAGTCCAATACATTCCTCATATGAATAGGTTTAAACATATCATAAACCATAACATAATCGTATCACATAAAACATGCATAAAGGAAACATAACATTTCCACATTTCAATCACAAGATATCAATACAACACATTGATATAATAAAAACGCTTTCAAAACCATTTTCAATACCAAAATAAAAGAAAGTTAAAACTTTGTATTTATTTTTCATTAAAAAAAATGATGGCTTGTTGAGGAAGCCGAAACTCAAATAATGGTCACGGCGGCGGAGAAGTCGTTGTCACCGCATAAGTACAGAAATAAAAACATTCCCTTTTGTCGTTTAGCAAAACGCTTCGTATAAAAAAGATTCCTTTTGAATAAACGTCAAAGGGGTTTATACACTGTATTAAAGAAATTTGTGTGTAAAACAAAATATGCCTCAATGAATGTAGATTGAGACGAAGTCCATTAAAAAGATCATTTTTAAATAAAATATATCTATTATGTGTAATCACTATATGTACACATAAAGAAAGTATAAATACAATATACGACATAATAATATCATGACATAATTTGAATGTATGAGATTAACCCAAAGAATGGAAATTGGGTTAAGAAATTCCCTTACCTTGTGTCCGACTTGACTCAACCGTTCTTTAACCTCCTGAATAATAAACTAGAGTTAATATCTACCTTATTAAGAACCATTTTCAATTTCATTATCCTTTTTATATCACTTATTACAATGTTATGAACATTATGTAATTATTTAAGTTAATAACGGTCGTTTTGTCGATCTTTGGTAACTTGAGTCAACAATAAACTTCTTATAATTACAAGTTGTTCATGTGGTAGAATATCCATTATATCCAGAATTATATTCATGATTTAGATGTCATATATATCTTATATATCCATTATATACATTCATTTATAATATTACGTAACATTTAGAGGTAAGAAATGAAATGCACCGTTCATGGAGACGGTAAGCCGTACGTACGCATGAACGCTACTTTCATTTCAATTTCATATTTAATGGAACTAAATCATAATGATATAAATGTATAATATAATTACAGTATAATATAGTGTATAATACCATTTACTCCATCCTTTATACATCCCACATATGGCATTAACGATTCAAATCACTTTGAGGGGGCGGTAGTCCGCACTTCCTAAAATGAAATTATCGTGTTTTACCCATAATGGAAATCATAAAGTATGCCATAAATGAGAAATACAGAAGAATAAGTAAAACATAAACATATTATATATCAAATATAAAAATAGTGACATCTTAATGGCCACCTTTGAAGGTGTTATATGAGTGTTGAACAATCATCATTTCATGAGGCAGAAATTCACCATCCACAGAAACTGTATGTTCTTTAACCATTAGTTGTAGGTGTGTGTAAGTGTAGCTCGAATCCTTCTTATAACAACATCCTAGTATATTTAGGATACTGGTGTTGTTACAAAAGAAATGAATAAAAAGAGTTTATGTGGTTGGAAAAGAAAAATAAAACAAAACATCATTAGAGAAGACATTACCTCAAAATCGGGTAACTCTTTTTGATTTGAGCCAAAGGCTTCCTTGGGAAGAGTTCTGCCCAAAGTGAGGCTTCTAGGAGTAAGAGGGGGAAGTTGGGAGAGTATTTGGGCAGAGGTTGGCCGAGCCAAATGGCTTGAAGGTGTGAATAAGGTGGGAGAGTTGGGGGCCTTTTTTAAGTGGAGAGGAGGGGCTCTTTTGGAAAGATTGAAATGTTACATTATTACACAATGCTTTTCGGATTCTAAAGGTCCCACACTTATATAATTCGAGACTAAGGTGATAAGGTTTCGAAATCTCCTCATCCAATAGGCTTTGGACAAGTTTAATCCTTGTATTTTGCATTATATTCTAATTTTATTTAAATCGTTAAATAATGAGGTCATCGCTGCATCATAATGATGTCATAAATAATTTAATTCATTTAATGTCTAAAAATTATAAAAAAATACTATGATGTAGTAAATCTTTTTATATTTCTAATTAATATTTATAATAAAAATTTGGACTTGTGTAACCCCACGTAAAAATTGTTTTAATAAAATATTTTATGTTTGTGTCATTTTTTACTTTAACATTAAATAAAAGGTATTTATGTCATTTTCTAACATAAGTGGAACCATGGGGTCCCCAAGTTGACCCATGGGTTGTCTTGGTCGGCCATGACTCATCCAATAGGAGTATGACAAGTTTCATGCTCATATCATATTATTAAAACATTATTTTTACCTTAAACTACACTAATTACCTCTAATCGCGATTAAGAACTTAAAAGTTACTATTCACCAAAAAATTATTTTAATCTCATTGAACCACATTTTACTTCTTAATGAAAACCATGTATGTCGGATTTTTGAAAATCAAAACACAGACGTGGTAATATTTCATTTGAACGAAAAATCAGTTATTTAACTAGCACTTAGTGGTTTCACTATTCATCAAAAATTGAAGTTTTTCAGAACAATGCCAAAATTTCACCCTAAGCTATAATTGATATTCCGAATTAAAAAATGATTTCTATTTTACAAAATTCCAAACATATAATTTGCATTAATTAATTTTATAATTAATTCCCGCTGTTACGACAAATATCGTGTTTTTAAGAAACAATTTATATCAAAAGATTGGCAATTGTTTATGTCCAATTTCAATGTTAAATTAATTCTAATGACCACCATTGGATAAAATGGTAAAAATATATTCTAATTATACCTTAAAACCACTAAATAGTATAATTTATCACAATAAATTATTTTGATTAAAAAAGTTGTTTTAAAGTATTTTTCACTATTCATAAAAATTAGAAGTTCTCAGAAAAATACCAAAAATTCAACATAGGCTAATTTCGATATTCCGAATCCAAAAGTGAAGTCCATTTTGAAATATAAAATTTCTATAATTTTAAAAAGTGGTTATTACTATTCATAACGGCTACTTTGATTAATCGTTGTGTTTTAGAACTCGAAGTTGTGTACAATGCAAGCTATTGCATTATTGAATGAGAAGCGTATCATGGAAGCTCGGGGTGTTACACTAACCATTCTTCCATGACTGCATTAGAAACAGAGCCCTCATACTTCTGCAGACTCTGGAACTAAAACTCTCAGAGTGTCTTCCTCCAAGGGTCATTATCATCGCCCTCTACCCTGCGACGACCTATTTGAATGTCATGTTAGAAATATTTTACGCAACCCTGATGAGGATGTCGACCCGGAGCCATACCTACAAAATAACAAACAATTAGAGTTCCAAAGCCTGAAATATGGAAGAGTCAACATTAATTAATTAATTATTTTCTTTTATTCATTTTAGGATAAACTATCCCAAGGTCTACGTATTCAAACACAGGAACAAAGAAGAATGATGCGTGATCCTTTCCTAGGCCTCTAACCTGCAACTAGTATCACCATGTTTAGTAGCCATTGTAAACTTAATGGTTCGTACATCAGATCATAGGGGGCCCTAGATACCCATGTCTCAGCCGGTCTCCAGTGTTTACCTCACTTGCTAAACATGAATGACACAGTTTCCCTACCAACACATGCTACCTCACTTGTGCCTAACTCCAAACATCATCCTATCCCTCAACCAGACTTCTCATACAACTCTGTCATGACCCCCTCCCCACGAAGTGTACCCCTCCTGGGCCGACAATGTGGAAAGGGATACAATGACCCTTGAGTCCCGCCTCCAATAGGCCTCGGGTTGGCAACTAGCACCGAGGGTATAATGAACACACAAATGGGAGGCATTACCCTCTATGAGAACACATGCAGAAGGGAGAGATAAGATAGACACCAACCAACTCCAACTCAAAACTGAAATATAAAAGAAACCCAAGTACATATATGAAATTCTATGAAAAAGTACTACAACTGAAGGGGAAAACTACAAGTACCCAAATTAATATAAAATGATAGCGACCACAAGCCCAGACAACTCCAGCAACACAAGCTAGTAGTAACCAGCCTGATCTCTAATCTCCTCTAAGTGACCTAAAAATAGTTTATATAAATGTAGGGGGAGTATAACATTATACTCAGTAGGATCCTCCCCGAATCCTCTCATGCGATAGTAAATAGAGCATGCTAAATCACAGGGAACAACAAGTGAAACTAACTCGTCACCTAAACAGGTATACTATGTTCCCAACCTCACCATGGCTACTCTCACCAAGTAACACCTACAAAAACATATCATATAATAATGAATATCAAGGGTACCCCACTACTACTTCCCCACTGGTATCCCGCTTTTCCCCAATGACGTACGTCATGTGCATCTCTCTTCAAAGGCTTGCATGTACAATCTTGGGCTAAGCACCACAATCTTCCCCACTTGCACCACAAAGGCTTTCCCCCAGACACCTGGGCTAAGAACCACACCATCCTCACAACCAAAAGTAACCAGGTAGTTTCCATAAGCCACCACAGCTCACATAACGTGTATCATACGTAGGGTATTATACATCAAGCTATTACAGCCCATACATCGAGTAAGGATCATCAAGACATCATAGCCTATACATGTTACACCTATAGTAGTCCATATGATACTATATCCAGAATATATGTGTGTGAAAAATCCACAAACCATTATATCCCTCTACACACATATATGGGGAAAACTAACCTTTGTGCCTCATGGAACTAGTATCTACCAAGAGAAGATAGTGGGGTCAAAGGGGGTAGTCAGCCATTCATCCTCCCACCAGAATGTTGGGGAAAATAGCCCCCCAGGGCTCAGAATCCTCGGGGTGTCAGTTGCCCTTACCGACAGGGTGGAGTAGCATATAGAAACACCAAAAGTACATGATATATTATAACTCAAAACCACACTATGGGCATAACCCAGTCTTAGACATAACTACAGCTAACGTCCTTCAGAATCCTATAAACCACTTTTAAGACTAGGAATCCTCTATGCACACAACCAATTAAAGGGATTTATTAGATTACTTCCACCCCTTTTTATCAATTACAATGTACATTAATAAATTCTTTATACATTAATTAACCACGAACAATTTTTCACATTAAATCCCATTAACATCACATCCCAAAAACCACTGTCCCTTCAAAAGTTCTCAATCTCATCATTCAGTTCCAACAAACTCCAACCCCATGGGCTAACATAATTTATTCAAACACTCATTACAGAATTACCTTTCCATATTCCCAGGATTTCTAGAAAAGAATCCTATGATACTAAACACAAAGGGGTAAACACATTGAGTATACGTACTAACTGTCGAGACTTTTCCACCTGTAGAAAGAGCATAGACCCATTATCCATTGAGAGGATAAACACGGAAAGCATGTAGCATACCCCGCATGTCTTTGCCTCCTTCGGAAGAAGGGTAAGTAAGACCAGCTTCCTGGAGAATTGGGGAAAAGTAATGTATATAATCAACTAAATAATCAACAACATCCAACAATCACATCCATCCCATTCCATCATCCCTGGTGTCCTCCTAGAAACCCATATGGATAAAGCTATGCATCTCGCCACTCGAGGAATCATCCACTACCACAACCATAAGGCCTCCCTGCCTTCACATATCACAAGACCCCTCCAGGGTCACATCGCTATACAAGATATCAAAAAACCCCTCCAGGGTTATAGTATAGGACAAGCAGTAGAAAAAAACATTACACTGATTTGGGCTCTTGGCCCTTTAGCAAGGCATCCGACCTTCAAAGAACAAGCACCAACAAGCACACCAAATGGGCTTTTAGCCCTAATTCACAAAAAGTGGGTAACTCCATACCCTTCATAGAACTCAATCATGTTATCTAATCCATCTTGGATTAAAAAATTAAATTCGTTGGTTCCAACATCATAAAGAAATTCAGTATGCTATCACAGATGATTAAACATGCTTAATATGCCAAATTTTATCAACATCAAATTAGAACAACTACAACAATGGAAACAACTAGATTCATTTATATGCCTCTTTATCTTTAGCCAATTAATTATCAATTAAATCCATCATTATGTTCTTTATTAATTTCCATCAAGAACAACATGATAACAAGAAGGGCCTATATATCACACTTATCTAGAAAATCAAAAGGAATACTTTTATCATGGTATAAAGTAACAACATGAGATCAAACCAATTATTTTCATCCGGTTCATGTGTTTAATTAGGTCAATTCAATTGTGATCCAAAGGGATAAATCATGTTAACTCTATGATTTCACATTAACCATTAGAGAAGCCACAAATCCCCCACCTCAAAGGTTTTCAAGGAAAACAACAACGGTCGAAGAACGCACAAGAAACCGGGTTGATTCTCCACGAATCCTCTCTTAACAAAACCAAGACCAAAGCTCATCACAATCGACATCCAGACACCTATATCTACCCATAACATGTGTAGATCTAAGATCACGAGAGAAGAGGGGGAGAAGATCTAGGTATATCTATAAAACTAAACAAAAGGATTTCATACCTTGAAAAACCAGCTTTGATTCGCAAAGAGAATCTTTCAGATCACCTCTAAAACACTTGGGAGAGGGTCCACCACCACCACAAAATGGTAATCCCGATTTATGGCCGATTAAGGGCTAAAAAGAGGTGATTAAGGGAAAAAGTAGTTAGATCCACAATTTTAGGATCTAACTTTAATTACACGCATGGTTAGTCGGCTTGGTTTAACAAACTGTGCGCTAACCATGCGTTAGATTCTGCCTCGACAATCACTCGTCGCACGGTTAGTCCGCATGGATAGACAAACTGTGGGCTAATCATGCATTAGCCACTTCCTCCAAGACCATCCTTGCACGGTTTGGCTGCACAGTTTAGGCAAACCATGCGCCTCCCGTGCGAAGGCCATAACACTTTATATTTCCTTAAAAGTCCACCAAAACGCACCCCAAGCCTCCTTGACCTCCCTGAACACCTCCAGCACCACATTTTCACAAAGGAATGGATATAAGAGGTCCAGGACATTACATTAACCCTTCAAAAAAGTAAATGTGCATCTCTCCACCACTTATAAAATGAAACGCCTCTTACCTTTTCTTTACCCCAACTTCAGCAACCCAGCTCGACCAAACCATTCCCACATCTCATCTCAAATTCCATTTTTTATAATCACTTGTTTTATTTATCCAAAAATACTATTAAAAATATCATTAATAAGGGATCTAAAGGAGTTATACTGATGAATAGAAAATCATCTTACCTGAATTCGTTGAATTTATTTATTCTTCTTCATATCCAATATCGTTATAGTTTGTCATAAAATAAAATTTTCCCTATCATAATTATACATAAATTTTATTATTATTATGTAATGGCCATTATATACTCACTTTTGAAAAATTGAAATGAATGTATTATATTTGATTACGTTTGGACTACCATCTCTATATAAAGATAAGAATCATTTTCTAACACCATAATTCTTGGATAGTTATTATGAATGATTTTACAATTAAATATGATATTTATGAAATAATTATTCTTTTATAACTAATATTTCAAAAATTCCCTCTTACAATTCCCTCTGTTGGAAAATGATAATGATGTTCGTGTGTACGTGTAGACTACCAACTTCATGAAGCGATGTGATTCATTAACCATTTCTAATTTTCATTGATATTAATATGTATATATATTAATATATATATATATATATGATATATATTATATAATAATTATTTTTAAGGTTCAATTATTAGTTGTATTTATTTCAATCCTTTCATAAAATTTTTGAAAAATCATTCGTACGTATATATAGATTACCATCTCCTTGAAGTGGGGTAATTAATTTTTTATAAATTATTAAGATGAATTGGCATGAAACATTATATAATAGTTAAATAAGATACTAATTAATGAATTAATATTATATAAATTATGTAACCCTTATCATTTTATAGTTAGAAAAACTCTTGAAATGATACATTAATGATAAACAAAACAATTGACACTCAGAAATGATAATTTTAATGAGGAATTATTAATAAAAGGGTGATGAAATGTTATATGGGGATTTTATATGTTATTATAATTAAGTAAATGGCTGTTTTATATAATGATATTAAATTTATAATTTTTATGCATGATTTTCGTTCATATAAAATGATTGTCAGATTTAGGTAAGTTACATCATCGTAATATTGTTTTGTTGAAACATGTTTGGTGATATGAAGCTATTTTTGATAATAAATTATACATACTAACCAATTTTAATTTTTTATAATTAATATAATTTTTTTAATAAAATTTATATTCTTATTTGGGCTTTTTATTTCATTACTCATACGATTCTAAATTATTCAAATTGTTCATAGATATTTGTTTAGATCACATTTTAATCTAGATTGCTCCAGTTAGAAATTACATTATGGGAAATTATATGTTCCTTGTAAAATAAACAACTTTAATTTTAACTCCTCCCAATTTATTTTTTGAATTTAAATTTTTTAGAATTAGTTTTAAATAATTTTTTTTCATAATGGGTTATAAAACGTTTTAATGATAATTGACCTTATTTATCCTATTTCTATCAAAAATATGTTTTCATGAATAACATTTTTTTCTAAAAAAGTGGAATAATTTTACATAATATTATTCAATTATATTTTAAAATTATATATCACCAATTAATAATTCATTATAAAAAATTAAGAAGGTTCTTCTTATTATTTTCGTAACAAGGATCTTTTATCATATGGGTTGAAAAGAATCATTGTTTCAATATTTATTCCATGATCAAATTTTACTAGCATTATGACAAATCATAGGATTGATACTTAAATCAATATTTTCATGTTTATTGTATTAGAAATTGACTTATATATATTTTATAAATTTTAAAATTTAAAAACATTATTTCATTATGAGAAGGCTATTTTCCACATAAAATAATATAGTGAGTATTTAAACGAACACCACATCTATGAAAACAACTATTTATGATTAAAATGTTCCATAGAGGATATGATCTAATTATACCATGATCTTATTTTATCTATATATTTTATGATAAATTTTATTTATGGTGGTTTTTAATAAACCCATTACGTGTAAATGGGTTAACTAGGTTTGGTTAAAATTATTCAAAAAACATATTTATTTTCCATGGGTTCTATGGTGATGAAATGATGAATGGTATTCATTATCTAGGGATGTAAATATTAATATATTAAGAATAAATGATATTTATGTCTATTATATGCCTCCAATTCATTGGTTAATGATGTACAATTCAAGACATAACAATTTTATACATGAAACTGATTTTATGTTCACAATGTCGTGTGTGGACCTTGTTTTAATATACCTTTTCTTATTTGTAGACCATGATTTCTTATCCATGATATTTTGATCGGACCTAGTTTCACATTCATAAGATATTTTTAGGGCCTTGTTTCACATGATTATCATTAATATTGAACCTGATCCTATTTATACAAGAATATTATATTTATTTTCTATGCTCATGCCACATTCTTATGTATATGTTACACCCTCATGGCTCATGAATTAAAATTTATGATTCCACACTAATATGAATATTTTTTTATCAGAACTAATTATATAATGACTCATAAATAATTATAATAAACTGATTATTTATGGCTTCCCTATATGGTGATAATGTTCTCATATGCTTACAAAAATGTATGTTCATTAATTGATATCTAGTTTGATTATGCACAATGAGAATATGATATCACCCTTTATCATTTTTTCTTTCCATGTGTTTTGATAGAATGATAAAAGTATAAAATTTCTTGATGGTTATTAATACAGAGATATTTTTTTAATGTTGATGATCTAATATATCAAGATATGCTAGTATATTTTTTATTCAGAATACACTAAATCTTTATGGTTCTATCAGGGATTATAATATTTCATATTTAATATTTAGACAATAAGATGTAATTTTTTTTAATTTTTTGACTCTATATACCATGACTTGGTCAAAAGAATAAAATTGACCTACCTCCATCATTATATGAACAATATGAGATCAAAATCTCCTCATCCTAAATTAATCATACAGAGATCATTAAATAAATCTTATTACTCCATGGAATATTTCTAGATATTTGAATGTGATATTTGGTTCACTAATGTATATTATCCAAATACCAAAACATATTAAATATCTTCTACATCCAATTAGTTTGGTTCTATAATTTTTTACGTCAATTACACTATATTAATTACACCTTGTTCTTTTTTTCATCCAAATATCTTTTTCTCTATCTTCATAGAAAAATTTTAAATATAGTTTTCACAACTAACCAATATTAACATTTGGTCCATGGGTGTGACCTAGAATTTATAAATTATTATTTCTAGACTTCAGAGGGCTATGGATGGAGTTAATTTTCTTATATATCTAGTGGTAAATAAATTTTCCATCTTCATATTTAATTTAAAGGATTAAATTTTTAATTAAAAAATATACAACTTTTAGTTTCTATAAAGAATTTATTATTAATATCATATAAATATTAACTTTTCCTTCTAATTATTTTTTGGACCTAATTAACATCCATAAATACCAATGAGTAGAAATGTTTTTTTATTTAGTAGGATGAATATTATTTTACTAATTTTATGATGGGTTATAATACCTTCTAATTCTAATTTCTATTATTATTGTGAGACTAATACAGGTGTGGAATTATATAAAAAATATAAATAATACGTTTTTAGTGAGTAATACCTCTTATCACATTGAGTGATTTGGTTAAAAAATTATAAATAGTTTGTTATATCATATAGAGAAATATCATCTTGTCATGGGATAAAAAATATTTATTATCCTTCCACTAAATTATAACCATTGTTATTTTTAATACATATCTAAAAATTCATCAATTTTTGGAGAAATGGTTATGAAATTTTTGGGGACCTTTTTTAGCTGTGATTATATATATATATATGTAGTTAATCGTTCATCTAAACATATTGTACTTCTAGTTATATTAGCTTAGGTATACATATAGAAATAATATTTATATTAATAATACTTCTTTCCTACGGAGTTTCAATTCCTTAATGTTTATAAAGAAAAACTCTAATATTCAATATATTTTAGGAAAAAAATTACTTGAAATTGATTTACTGTTGTATCATTTCAAATCCCATTAAAAAAAATATTAATTCTTTATTAGATAATAAAAATCATTGATTTTATTATTGTCTAAAATTCATTTTGTTATATTTAGCTTTATAATGGACTAAAAATCTTCCAAAATTTAATACAATCATTTTTTACTCTCTATAAACCCATATTAATTACTTATGGAATACCTAAGATGACTAATAACATATGAAAAATGATTTATGTAATGCACTAATATATATGATTATTTCAATTATTCATATATATTATGGAAAGATAATGTGATAAGAAGGACCATGATTATATTTAAAGTTGTTTGGATGGTTTTATTCTTATTAAAAGATGGTAGGAGATAATAAAGATTATTTTTCCTAAGGTACATCATCTCTTCCAGGTGAGCTTATTGGGGGGGTTAAAGGAACTGAAAATGAGATATTTTATTGTATGATATATCATCTTTATATAGATGATGAATATTATTTATTATTTTTGGGTATGAATTGAATATATAATAAATGATATCAATTATATTAGTTAAATTGGTAATGATAGTATGATTTAACAATAAATTTTATAATAATTATTATTCTAAAAATAAAAAAATAATAGTCTTGTGTGTATGATTTTTTTTGTTTAGTGATGTTGAAATTTAGAATGAATTGAATATTAGTGGATTGAGTTTAGAGTTGATATAAAATTTTATAATTTTTATTTGGGAATATAATATGAAAAGGTTATCAGAATCTTTGACATTGTTTCATATATAAATTAAGATCGAAAAAAGAGTTCTTGACACTATCACGTAATTTTTTTATGATGAAATGTTTTCTATGTCGGTTATCTAATACATACTCAAAAAATTTATTGAGCACATTTTTAAATAAATAATCTTCTAAAAAAACTATAATATTTTTGACATTGATTATTCAATAACCCATGTGAAAATAGTAATTTTTTTCCATTTATTAGATAATTGATTAGTAATACAGAATTCCCACATTTTTCACATTGGTAATTCAATTAAAAACATGAATACCCTTTTTTAATGAAATGTTTTGAATAAAATAGTTTAAAATAATCCTTCTCACATTGATTATTAAATAAAAGATTGGGAAATAATTATAATTTTAACAAAGGAATAGGAAAATAAATTTTGGATTCATTAATTCATTTGAGAACATTTATTTGTATCTCATGTGATGATCCATAGGCCTTACGTCATCGATCGGTGGTAGTGGATATCTCCTTTCATGAATTTGTTTTCTCAAATATCTTATTTCATTTATCCATAGGCCCAAATATCATTTTTATTAAATCTTCTGGTAGTTAGTTAATTTATTTAATTACTATCTTCCAATATCACCAATATTTTTTCCTAGATTTCATCTTCTTCCATTTGGTGTTACCTTCTCTATCATCCATATATTGATATCATCATACATTTTGTGTTTATTGTTTCTATTTTCAATTAATAAAATTTAACTCCAGGATATTTTAAAAGAATACAATTTCATTAGATAGTTTATAAAATATGAAAAACAAGGATTTAACGATCCATAAAAATTCTTTCTCCAAATTTTATCTCTAATATGTTTTTTGATACAAGAATCATCGAGTCTGACTAATCCTTATACTGTTATATACTATAAATTAAATGGATATTTATTAGTATAATTTATAAGAAACCATCCTTATTCATTACATAATCTTGTAAATTCATTGATAATTAATAATTTATATTCTAAAATACATTTTTGGTTTAGATTACAATAATTCAAGTATAGAAGTCATCAATAACTACCAGTAATCTTCAAAAGTGGCTACAAAGAAATTAATATTTATTTTTTATGATATAAAACCTTCAATAAACAAAATATATTTTTTTAAAATGTCTTTAAATCATTAATCACTGCATCTCATTTTCCCTTACAGAGAATTAAACCCCATGAAAAACATTTTTAAACCTGGGATTTGCATACAAATTTAGTTAAGGGATATAAAAAGATATATAGAAACCATTAGTTCATGAATACTTACAAACATGTGAAATCATTTTCCCCAAGACATAACTCTCACCCATAAAGTATCATATACATATATTATAGAACAACAGATTCCCAGAAAAACATAGAAAACATAAATAAAACTTTAAATATATCTTAGTGAATTACATTCGTAATATAGTAATTGTCATGGATAATTTTTTTATTTTTAACCACCATGGGGACTATATAATATAACACCCATGTCTAACTTATGGTGTATCCATTACAATTACACATAGAGCAACCATATGACCGAGATCCAACTTACACATACAAAATGAATTAGAGGGATATATATTTCCCACCATTGATCATAAAAACTATACAAGAACCAAAACATAATAATAAAACTACAGTACTTGCATAAAAACATTCATTTTGTATTTTGTAAAACAAGAAATTTATAAGTAATTTTTTTTAAAAATCCCTTACACATATTATATAATTAATATGAAAATTATTCGAAATATTGAATTTTGGTATATTATATAATAACACAATTTAAAAATATATAAATAAAATTAATTAAAAAATAATCTTAGTAAAATGTAGTCAATTATGTAGAAGTTTATCCCAAAGAATGGAAATTGGTATAAGAATTACCACATATCATTTTCATCGGCCTTCAAGTATGATTTAACCTTAGGTATAATGGTTAAAAGAGTTTTATTAATATTTTATAAAAATATAATCATGTTAGCAACACCTTATATGATCATTTTAAAGTATGATTATTCCAATTTCTTAATAATATTTTGTTACTTCCATTGTTTTGAGTTTGTGCATCACATTGTTTCTATGTTCGGTTCATAATGGATTTTCAAGTAAAATGTAAGAAAAACAATAGAAGTAGAATGAAATATTATTCAAATGATTTTATAATATTAAATTATACAATATATTATTTTTTAAAAAAATATTAAAATGATTCTTTAGAAAAATCATTAAGGATATTCATTTAGAATTTTTACTAGTTCATTGATCATCATGAAAAAGTTTTTTATATAATTAGATATTTTAAATATATATTATTTTAAAAAAAACGAGGTTTTTTAATAAATTTTATAGTCTTCTTCAATAATTAAAATTGTTTTATTATCATCCATGAAGGTGGTAATGGAAATTAAAAACACATTATATACGATGTCGGCAATTTTCCATATTACGAATGATGATTTCATTTTTCTAATAAGTTGGATTTGAGAAGAAATATGATGGTTATTAATTATAATATCATGATAAATTTTATATATATATATGATAATGGAGTTTTAATTCCTCTTGTATAAGGGGAGGTAAATGCAGTATAATAAATTGAAATGAATTGAAAAGAATATTTATGAAAATTAAAATGGATTTTTACCGCATGATTTATCCTCCTTGAGAAATTCATAAGGGAAAATGGTTTTAGACATTAATTAAAACAAGTAGTTCTTAGACATGTGTAATAGGATCATTCAGATATTTGGGAAGATGTTAAACTATATACAAGGCTTTGAGTTTTGAGGACAAGATGGGGTGAGGGTGGTATTTATCATGTAAGAGAGTTGGGGTTTTTTTATTTTATTCATTGTATTATTAATTAGATCATGATTCTAAATATATTGAGTATTATACTAAAATGTATAAAAATAATTAATCTATTCTTGAAATTATGGTCCATACATCATCAATGATGTTAGATATACTATATTTAGCTTATAATGTATAAATACCATAAATTATCATATTTCATTATACAATAAAATTGAACTATTTCATAAAAAATACGCAAAATCAGCGCAACATTTATTCAAAAATTAGAATTAAAAAATGAACTCCATTTTTTGAAAAAAATTAAAAAATATGCAAAATTACATTTTTAAATAAAATCATAATTTAATTGAAAAATATGATTTTTATAAATATAGTTGATTTTATAACTCCTTGACAAATTCATCATGGTCTCATAAAATTATATTATAATAATAAGATAGTAAATTAATATTTTATTAATATTTTATATAAGAATAATTTATATTTTAATTCATTAAATTTTTTCAAATATTTGAAATGAAATATTGATTACTTGCAAAAATTAATGAAAAAAATTATTATTTCAAAAAAATTATTTAATTATTTCATGATAAAAATATATTTTTATTAAACTTATTAGAGACATAAATTTTATTTATACTCATTACAAAGTTTACTACATAATTTTCCAATTTACTATTATTAATTGTCATGTTACTATTCTTATGGTTATGATACTATTCCATCAGTAAATATTCCTTAATTTATATAAATATCAATTATTTAATTATAATTATAAAATGAATTTAATGATTAGTGTTTTGAATTAAAAAAATACTTTATAAGTACCTGGTTTGTAACATTCTCCCCATCTTCTAGAAATTGTAACCTCACATTTTTAAATTTACTTATTCAAATGGGGGTACCTTTCCCTCATAACATTTTTAGATTCCCATGTTACTTCATCAACTAAGTGGTTTCTAGAGAAATCCTCAAACTGGTGAATTAAAATATTCTTTAATAAATTATATATACTTTAAAAATTTTAAATCGGTTTCTCTACATAAGATTGTTTTTCATCCAGCTAAACTACATGTTGGCCCAATAAAAAGTTGAATCAGGCACATTCTTTCTCATCATCAAATCATGAAAATCATTTATTACCTGGGATGAACTCCGAGGAAAATCTAGTCGGTAGAAAATTGTTCAAAATTTTTCTTAGATGTAACAAGGTCCAATGAACTATGGCTTTAGAAGTTCATTCTTTTCCAAAAAAGATAACACTTTTCTATAGTGTGACAAGAATAAAAACATGACCACCAACCTCATTAGAAAAGTCTTTCCTCTAGTTATAATAATAACTTTTTCACCTACTTGGGGAATTTTTCTTGTTTTGTTGGATTATCATCACCGCCTCTACCACTTCAACTTATACTTATAGTCCCATCAATATCCATTACTTGAAATCATCCTAAAAGGATGGATTTCAAAACCGATTCCTATATAATTCCCCAAAAGGATCCAATTGTATACTAAAATAAAAATTATTATTTTAAGAACACTAAACGGAAGAAATATGGTTATCGCAACTTCTTTTGTAATCCATTGAAGAATATCAAAGAATTTATTCAAATTTACTAATTTATCGCTTCGCCTATTCATTATATTAATAATGAAAAGTGGTGAAGAAATTAAAATTGTTGTCGAATGTCATCTGAAGGCCTTTACATAAGATATAATTGATCCTTTGTTCACTGTCATATACAATAAAAATAAAAACATCATGTGTCCTAATAATATCATTGAGGCATATTCGAAAAATATGATAAAAATAAATAGAATCTCGAATAGGATGGAAATGTGTTTACTTATTCACATGATCAAGAATAACAAAAATCTCATTGTTATCTCCAGAAATCTAGCATTGTCCCACCATGATGGCCAAGGATATATTTCCCCACTTCCACTATAGCAATATAATAGGATGAATCAACCCTTTGTTAGTAATCTATCTACTTCAACCTGTTGACATGACATACATTTCCTGTGAAAATGTACAATATCTCTTCTCATTCCATCCCATCAGTAATAATATTGAGTGTTTCTATACATCTTATTAATTTTGGGATGAACTAAAAATGTAGAACTAGGAGATTCAAAAAAAATTATTTCTTCGTCAGCAAAACAAAAGGAACACATAATCTATTCCCAAATATTAAAAAATAATATTTATAATTGATAAATTCTTACAACATACCAATTTTAATTAATTTTACATATTTCTGATACATGCAGTCTTCCTTCTGATCATTATTAATTATTTATACTAGAGAATAATACACTTATACCAAAAACATAAAAGATGAATTTTTTGCACCAACAAAATGGAATCAAAAATTAATAAAATTATTAATCAATGGTTCATGTTCCAAATGTAACATTTTTAGTGACATATGATGTTTTTGTCCTAGGAAATCTGTCACGAACCGTCCTTGGGGCCCGTGCCATTACTACCCCAAGCCCGCCTTCCACAGGCCAGGGGCTGGCGACTAGCACCATGGCATAAATCCCGGTAAAAAGGGAAGACATTTCCTTTGTAAAGAAAAAAAGCACCACAGAGTAAGCAAGAGGAAAAAGTAAACACTAAGTAAAAACTGGTACAACAGTAAGTGCAGAAAGTAAGTTGGCCAGAACACAAACCCAAACTGAAAGTAAAGTACAACTCGAAAGAGAAAACAACAACTGAAAGGTAAAACCGCAACGACGATCTATCCACTGGGAATCCGACCTGAAGGGTGGGTATAGAAAAGCCTCCACTTCTCCTCGGGTCCAGCCTACCGCTCGGAGTACGTCCCGCCCAGTGGTCCACCTCTAGGTACCGTTCTGCTCCGCAAGACTCCACCACGATCTGCGATGTCCGTCGTCTGCAACCAACACAATGTAGTGCGGGCATAGCCCGTGCAGGGGTGAGTATAAGCTACTCTGTAGGGACCCCGAGACCCCGAAGGTCTCCCAGAATCCACAAAGGATAAACCACAAAGGAAAGATACAATCACGATGTAACATCTGACACTACTTAGGTATATGCCCATACATATACCTAAGTCATAAATTCTCACTCGGCTCCAACATCCGAGCTCAAGTACAACCCAGTCCACACAGGAAAGGAAATGTAAATCCACGCAGGATAGCACAAATCAATCCACAATGGAATGTAAACATAAATCCACACAGGATAGCACAACATAATCCACACAGGAAAGTAAAATAGGATTAAGCTCACACAGGTATACTTCTTCAAATGAAGATATAGATGATCAGATGTAGCCACTGATTCATCTAAGCCTTCGGACCCATAAAGGATCGGTAGCTACTAACCCCCGCAATGAACTACATAGGATCGATCATGAAGGTGAACCCAAAGTTGTTGGGAAACTCCTTCTCCATCAAGTACAGTGGTAATGTCGCTACAACCAAGCGCTTCTCTCTCACCTTGGACTACTGTAGTACTCCACCTGTCAAGTACTGTGGGCCTGCTGCTACAACCAAGCGCTTCCCACCATGGGTCTGCCGCTACAACCAAGCACTCCCCCTCATAGACTCTAGAGGTACTTCTTCTGTTGAGTACCACGGGTCAGCCGCTACAACCAAGCGCTCCTCCGTCGTGGGTCTGCCGGTACAACTATGTGGTCCCCCATGCTGCTACAACCAAGCGCTCCTCCGTTGTGGTTCTGCCGCTACAACCAAGCGCTCCCCCGTGATACTACAACCAATCGCTCCTCCGTCATGGGTCTGACGCTACAACCAAGCGCTCCCCCTCATAGCCTCCAGAGGTACTCCTTCTGTTGAGTACTGCGGGTCTGCCGCTACAACCAAGCGCTCCTCCGCCGTGGGTCTGCCGCTACAACCAAGCGCTCCCCACTACGCTATCCGTAACACACCGAGTTGTTTGGTCAGTAGTAATCAAGTCTCAACCAGCTCTAGGGTTTCCACACACAGCATGCCCGTTTCGGGAGGGTCCACTCCACGAGCCAAGAGGTCGATGCATCAACTGACATGTAGTCCGGAATTGACGTATCCCAATATATACCGTAGTAGTCACTGTCAAAAACAAGGAGGATTCCCGTACTGTTTTCATCATCGTCGCAGTCGAATCCACTGAGGATTTTTGTACAGTCGCCGTCTTCACAACAGCAGTTGCATCCACCTCTAGGGTTCCCGCACACAGCAAGCTCGTTCGGGAGGGTCCACTCCACGATCCGAGAGGCTGATACATCAACTGACACCTAGTCCAGAGATGATGTATCCAAAAGTTCCATATCGTCAACAGGAACTCAACGTCGCAGATGGCGCGTCAATCAAACGCCCAGTCTGAGAGTTATTGGTTTTTTCGTACCAGGGGCCCGATTGGTTTTTAAGGAAAAACCAACCCGACCATAGTCCACCTGCATCCAAACCTCGGGCGGAGTAAGCCAAATTATCCGTCTCACTTAGATGAATTCAACAAAGTCGACGGCACGCCAATCGGACGTCCAAAGCTCAAGATATGAGTGTTTCCGCTCCGAGGGCCCGGTTGGTTTCGTGTACGAACCAACCCGGCCGAACTCTAAGTATTTCGAAATCTTGAGTGCCATATACCAAAACGACCGTCTCGATCCAAGGATCGCATCGCCATTAATGGTGCGTCGTTTGGAGGCATGTAGCTCAAGTTATGAGCGAAAGACCGAAAAGGTCCGGAAACAGGGGGTCTGGGCCCGGACCGACCCAGCCCGGCTTGGGCACGACCAGACCCAGCGGGTCGGCCCGGATCGGCTCGGCCGAGCCGGCCGTGCGGAGGAACCGCAGGGTGGTGGCCCCTATGGGATGAAGCGCCGCGGCCCCGGGTGGGGCCGCCTCGCCAGCGGATGCGGCATCCGGGCCATGTCCCTCTTCCCGGTTCCGCGCGGCCGCGGAACTGGCTCGCCACTGTGGATTCAGCCGCGACGCGTTTTGCCGGCGGTGCGCCGAGAGCTTCCCCCGCCTGGCGGCCGGTTGCCGCCTCCGGACGCCGGCGCCTCCGCGCAGGTTGGAGCTTCCGCGGGTCACCGAACGCGCTCTGGTGGTCCGTTATGCGTGCGGTCTTCGCCAGTGGTCCTCTCGGGACTCGATCTTCGCTGTCAGGCCCTCGAATCTCCCTCGCGGCCCTTTTTATCATCGTCTGCCATTTCGCACACCAAGAACGAAAATGTGCGGTGGGTTCGGACTTGTTCGTTAGTCCGCACCAATCGCGTTAGCGGTCTTAAAGGTATTCACCCAACAATATTTAAACGATCGGGGATTTAATCACATAGATTTAAAGAATCAAACCCCTACCTCGCCGTAGTTGTCGAGCATGCGTTCTTCGCGAAATTGATCATCACGGAAGAAGAGGATCGTCACGTCGAAGAAGTGTGTCGCGTCGTCGCGGTACTTGGCGTTGCATCAACAAACTCCGAGGATCAAGAACATATAGATTTAATTTACACGAATTAAATCCATGTCAAGTATAAAATACACAAAGAAATTTAAAACATCTGCAAACTCCTACCTCAAAAGGATGTTTGAATATTTGTCACGGAAGAAGGAACGTCACAGAAGAACGTCGCGGGAGAAGAATTGTCAGCGTCGGGGTACTTGGCGTCGCGTCGTCGATCTCCGAGGGCTCGGCGTTCTTCGTCGCCCTTTTGTCGAAGGCCAGCGTTCTTCACGTTCTTCACATTCTCCGCATTCTTCGCGAAGGAGGATGAAGGACATAAGGTTCTGTCAAATCCACTCAATGACCTACACACAAGAAGAAAAGTGTTGGTCTTATTTTATTAACATGCCAACCAACAAAAAAAGATATGTTAAGTAACGAACCATTAATTAATAAAATTAATTCAACGAATAAAACCGCCCAATTAAAAGGAGTGTTTAATAGATTAAGAAATTCCCCAGTTGACTTCCAATTAATAGGGGTTTTCACGGGTGCGTTACTTAGCGGAAAAGAAATGGTGGGGATCGTGCGGGCCCCACCTCACAAATATCTTACCAAGAGGGTAAGATATTTTGAATTCTACCCTATCCGCTTCAACTCAGCTTAAGCAGCTTAAAGTGGCTTTTAGGCGGCTTAAAGTGAAATAAAATAAAGTTTGGCATACAACATTATCTTATTTCTTAACTTTAAGCCCCAAAAATTAAAAAACCACACCCGAGAAAACGCAACTCCGAAAGAGGCGTTTCTAATCAAATACAGGCATGGTGATTCCATCGGTTCCCTCAGAATTCGATTCTAAGCACCGGTTTAAAAGTTAGAAAACCCCGCTCGTTCGTTCACTGAACGAACATGAGCCAAACTTCCAAAAATTATTCCGAGCACACCGGGCCT
Source organism: Viscum album (assembly GCA_963277665.1). NCBI lineage: Eukaryota > Viridiplantae > Streptophyta > Magnoliopsida > Santalales > Viscaceae > Viscum > Viscum album. The sequence goes on along the minus strand of OY728161.1, from coordinate 1,731,029,745 downwards.
CGAAATCAGGTGCCATCAGAAACTGCGTTCTTGTAAAATTCCATGGAAAATTAAGAAAAAAAAATTCATTGAAATTTACCGGTCTTTACATCACTTCCACCTCAGGTATTTATGTCCTCGTAAAGCATTAACACAAACTAGGGTTACAAAAGCGGTACTGAGCACGTATCTGAGCCTTCCACTCCCATATGCTCACCTAGAGGTTCACGTGCTGCCAAAGAAAGTGCACAAGAGGAATCGACCGTCCTCCTAGGATCTGTTCCTGTCGATCCTCGATCCCCATTGGAACCTCCGTGAATGTCACCACATCGCCATCGTCCAGCTCCTCATGGTCGATGTTGTGTGGAGGATCGTTCACGTATCTCCTCAACTGAGATACGTGAAAGACGTCGTGCACCCGGTGCAACTGAGGTGGTAGAGCCAAACGATAAGCCACCTTGCCAACCCTGCTGAGGACCTGGAAGGGTCCGATGAAGCGTGGAGACAACTTGCCGCCTCGGACAAATCTCTGTAACACACGTCGAGGTGAGACCCGTAAGAAGACGTGGTTGCCACCCGCGAACTCCAGTGGCCTCCGCCTTCTGTCATCATAAGACTTCTTCCGGCTTCGAGCTGTCCTCATCCACTCCTGGATGACCTGGACCTTCTCTGTCATGGCTTGGACCATCTCCGGTCCCACAGGAGCTGCTATGATTTCTTCTTTTCCGATAAGAGAAATCGGGTCTCATCCCATGGATGAACCACTTTATTTGCCTAATACAGCCAATCCCGACATGGATGATACTAACCCATACCAAGGATGACGTAGTAATGCCTCGACGATACTACCAAGAGATCCAAACGTTACCCTCGCCTCCAAGGGTTGAGTCACACTGTCGGCATCAGTGTGTGGTAACTGGGTCTCCTCCAGTAGGTATCTCTCATGTGAGGGTCAAGTCAACGGTTTAAACTGAAACCTCTTTGTAACAACACAAGAGAGGACAGGAAAGTAAATTCCACAAGAAAAGGTGTCTTTTTTTACTACAGGTCAAGTACAAAGACACAAAGTATCTACAAACATACATCAAAAAAACTAGAAGAAACATGAACAAAAGACTCCAGGTCTGGAGCTAGTCCCGCTCCTGTCCATCTGCTCCCGGAGCTCCATGATCGTAGGCCTCAGCTGCATGAAGCTGAGCTCTACCATGTCCTCTTGTTCCCTATGGTCGGGGTGGACCTCCTGGTGATGGTGGTGGCAACACCCCGAAGTGTCATCCATCTCCAGCTGCACGGCCAGCTCCCCTGCCATGGCCGCCTGCTCCTTGCGGCCCGCCCTGATCGAACCTCTGCCTCTGCCTGGGGAGTCCTTCGTTCACCTACTGGTCATCCGTATGGCGGGTCAGACAGTCACAAGCCATGTGACCAATCCCGCCGCAGAAGTAACACTTCCCGCTCATGGTAAGTCGTTGTCCACCCTGAGTGCCTCGCACAAACGATCCTGATTCATGCTGTCGACCACCTGTAGGTCTAGTCCTCTTGGGCCCCTGCGTCATCTGTCTACTGCCCGCTGCAGAAGACTCTGCCTCATGTCGGCTAGTGGTGGGTCCTGCTGCTGGAGACTGCTCAGCAAGGAAACTCTCCACCAAGAAGGATCGCTCCAACACCCCTGTCTGTGTCGGAATGCTGTGAGAAACAACTGAAGCTCTGATCTCTATCCTAAGCCTCTTCTCGAAGGTTCGGGCCTTGAAGAATGGGTCCCGTACCATGTCTGTGGAATAGCGTGAGAGATCGGTAAACCTCGCCACGTACTAGGCTACTATCATGCTGCCCTGCCGCAGCTGTAGTAGCTCCTGGATGCGCACCGTTCGGAGGATGGCTGGGACAAACTCTGAGCAAAAAAGGCTCTCAAAGTCCGTCCAAAGGAGTGATGCCTCGTCGTGCACCTGGATCATCAAGCTCCACCATCTGCATGCTGCCGCATTCAGGAGGCTCACTGCAAGGACCACCATAAGGTCTAATGGTGTCCTCACTAACTGGAAAACTCGTACAACCGCCTCCAGCCAGTCTTCAGCTGCCTGGGGGCACGTCTCCATGCGGAACTTGGGCGGTCACTGGCGCTGGAACTCATGCAGTGCACTAAGGTGACGTGCATCATCAGTGGCTAGGGCTGGAAGAATCGGTGGCTAGGTGGGTAGAGGTACAGCCGGTGCCTTAGCTGAAAAATTGCCATGTACCGAGGCCTCGTCGCTCGGCGGGCTGTCGTCACGCTCAACTCTCGGAACCCTAGCTAGCTGCCATCGTGGGGTCATCCTGAAAAGGAAACAGGTGCACCACGGTCAGAACAGTATACCTGGTGAGCTGATAAAAAGTAATCACAAAAAAAACGTGAAACACACGTGCAATCAATGTTTTCGTGCATTAAGTCGGAAATCAGAAGTCATGGTCCTGGTGTACGGATACGTCGGTTTCCGCACCAACACTGGACTCCCTGGACTGATAACCACACCCAATATGCTAAACACTATTGCTTTACATAGGAAAAGATCAGAGTACCAAGTTCTACAGTAGAACAGAACTCCTCTAATACCAATTTGTCACGACCCGTCCTCGGGGCCCGTGCCGTGACTACCCCAAGTCCGCCTTCCATAGGCCAGGGGCTGGCAACTAGCACCAAGGCATAAATCCCGATAAAAAGGGAAGGCATTTCCTTTGTAAAGAAAAAATGCACCACAGAGTAAGCATGCGGAAAAAGTAAACACTAAGTAAAAACTGGTACAATAGTAAGTGCGGAAAGTAAGTGGCCCATAATACAAACCCAAACTGAAAGTGAAGTACAACTCGAATGGGAAAACAACAACTAAAAGGTAAAGCCGCAACGATGAGCTATCCACTAGGAATCCCACCTGAAGGGTGGGTACCGAAAATCCCCCACTACTCCTCGGGTCTAGCCTACCGCTCCGAGTACGTCCCGCCCAGTGATCCACCTCCAGGTATAGTTCTGATCTGCAAGCCTCCACCACGATCAGCGATTTCCGTCTTCTACAACCAACACAACGTAGTGTGGGCATAGCCCGTGCAGGGGTGAGTATAAGATTCTCAGCGGGGACCCCGAGACCCCTGATGGTCTCCCAGAATCCACAAAGGATAAACCACAAAGGAAAGATATAATCACGAAGTAACATCCGACACTGCTTAGGCATATGCCCATACATATACCTAAGTCATCAATTCTCGCTCGGCTCCAACATCCGACCTCAAGTAAAACCCAGTCCACAGAAGAAAGAAAACGTAAATCCACACAGGATAGAACAACTCAATCCACAAAGGAAAGTAAACATAAATTCACACAGGATATCACACCAAAATCCACACAGGAATGTAAAACAGGATTCATCTGACATAGGTATACTTCTTCAAAGGACGATAGAGATGATCAGATGTAGCCACTGATTCATCTAAGCCGTCAGACCCACAATGGATCGGTAGGTACAAACCCCCGAAATTACCTACATAGGATCGATCATGAAGTTGAACCCAAAGCTATTGGGAAACTCTTTCTCCATCAAGTACAGTGGTTACGCCACTACAACCAAGTGGTTCTCTCTCACCTTGGACTGCTGTAGTACTCCACCTATCGTGTACTGTGTGCATGCTGCTACAACCAAGCACTTCCCACCATGGGTCTACCGCTACAACCAAGCGCTCCCCCTCATAGCCTCTAGAGGTACTCCTTCTATTGTTTACCTCGGGTCAACCGCTACAACCAAGCACTCCTCCATCGTGGGTCTGCCGCTACAACCAAGCGCTCCCCCGTGCTGCTACAACCAAGCGCTCCTCCGTCGTGGGTCTGTTGCTACAACAAAGCGCTCCCATGTACTGCTACAACCAAGAGCTCCTCCGTCGTGGGTCTGCCGCTACAACCAAGTGCTCCCCCTCATAGCCTCCAGAGGTACTCCTTCTGTTGAGTACCACGGGTCTGCTGCTACAACCAAGCGCTCCTCCGATGTGGGTCTTCCGCTACAACCAAGTGCTCCCAACTGAGCTATCCTTAACACACCGAGTTGTTCGATCAGTATTCATCAAGTCTCAACTGGCTCTAGGGTTTCCGCACACAGCATGCTCGTTCTGGGAGGGTCCACTCCACGAGCCAAGAGGTCGATGCATCAACTGACATGTAGTCCGGAGATGACATATCCCAAGATATACCATAGTAGTCACTGGAAAATACATGGATGATTCCCGTATTATTTTCATCATCGTCGCAGTCGAATCCACTGAAGATTTCTGTACAGTCGTCGTCGTCCCAACAGCAGTTGCAGCCAGCTCTAGGGTTCCCGCACACAACAAGCTCGTTCGGGAGCGTCCGATCCACGATCCGAGAGGATGATACATCAACTGAAACCAAGTCCATAGTTGATGTATCCAAAAGTTCTGTATCGTCAACAGGAACTCAACGTCACAGACGGCGCGTCAATCGGACGCCCAGTCTGAGAGTTATTGGCTTTTCGTCCCAGGGACCCGGTTGGTTTTTAAGGTAAAACCAACCTGACCTTACTCCACCTGCGTCCAAATCTCGGGCGGAGTAATCCAAATGATCTGTCTCACATAGAGGAATTCAACAAAGTCAACGGAATGCCAATCGGACGTCCAAAGATCATGATATGAGAGTTTCCGCTCCGAGGGCCCGATTGGTTTCGTGTACGAACCAACCCGACAGAACTGAAAGTATTTTGAAACCTTGAGTGTGATATACTGAAACGACTGTATTGATCCAAGGATCGCATCGACACTGACGGCGCGTCGTTCAGAGTCCCGTAGCTCATGTTATGAGCGAAAGACCAAAAAGGTCCGGAAACGGGGGGTCTGGGCCCAGACCCACCCGGTTTGGTGTGACCCGGCTCGGCCAGGGCGGCCCGGCCCAGCCTGGGCGTGACCTGGCCCGGCTCGGCTCGGCCGAGCCGGCCGAGCGGAGGAACCGCGGGGTGCTGGCCCCCGCGGGATGAAGCGACGTAGCCCTGGGTGGGGCCGCCTCGCCAGCAGACGTTGCATCCGGGCCGCGTCCCTCTTCACGGTTCCGCGCGGCCGCGGAACCAGCTCGCCGTCATGGCTTCAGCCGCATCGGGTTTTGCCGGCGACAGGCCGGCGGGAGCTTCCACGGGCCACCAGACGCGCTCCGGTGGTCCGTTTTGCGGGCGCTCTTCGCCAGCGGTCCTCCTGGGACTCGATCTTCACTGCCAGGCCCTCGAATCGCCCTTGCGGCCCCATTTTTCATCGTCTGCCATTTCGCGCACCAAGAACCAAAAGGTGCTGTGAGTTCAGACTTGTTCGTTAGTCCGCACCCACCGTGTTAGCTCTCTTAAATGTATTCACCCAACAATATTTAAACGACCGGGGATTTAATCACAAATATTTAAAGAATCAAACCCATACCTCGCCGTAGTCGTCGAGCGTGCGTTCTTCGCAGAATTGATCATCGCAGAAGAAGAGGATCGTCATGTCACGGAAGAGGGTCGCGTCGTCGCGGTACTTGGCATTGCGTCGACGAACTTCGAGGATCAAGAACATACAGATTTAATTTACACGAATTAAATCCATGTCAAGTATAAAATCCTCAATAGAATTTAAAATATTTGCAAACTCCTACCTCAAACGAATGTTTGAAGATTTGTCGCGGAAGAAGGAACGTCACAAATGAACATTACGGGAGAAGAATCGTCGGCATCGCGGTACTTGGCGTCGTGTCGTCAATCTCCGAGGGCTTGGCGTTCTTTGTCACCCTTTCGTCGAAGGCCGGCGTTCTTCGTGTTCTTTGCGTTCTTCGTGTTCTTCGCGAAGGAGGATAAAGGACATAAGGTTCTGTCATACCCTCTCAACGAACAACACACAAGAAGAAAATTGTTGGTCTTATTTTATTAACATGTCAACCAACAAAAAAGATAAGTTAAGTAACGACCCATTAATTCATAGGATTAATTCAACGAATAAAACCGCCCAATTAAAAGGTGAATTTAATAGATTAAGAAATGCCCAAGTTGACTTTCAATTAATAGGGGTTTTCTCGGGTGCGTTACATAGCAGAAAAGAAATGGTGGGGCACGTGCGGGCCCCACCTCACAAATATCCAACCAAGAGGGTAAGATATTTTGAATTCCACCATATCCGCTTCAACTCAGCTTAAGAAGCTTAAAGTGGCTTTTAAGTGGCTTTAAGTGAAATAAAATAAAGTTTTTCATACAACATTATTTTATATCTTAACTTTAATCCCAAAAAATTAAAAAAAAACCACACCCGGGAAAACGCAACTCCGAAAGAGGCGTTTCTAAGCAAATACCAGCTCTGCGATTCCATCGGTGCCCTCAGAATTCGATTCTGAGCACCGGTTTTAAAGTTAGAAAACCCTGATCGTTCGTTCCCTGAACGTACCCGAGCCAAACATCCAAAAATGATTCCGGGCACACCGGGCCTCAGAATCAGGTGCCGTCAAAAACTGCTTTCTTGTAAAATTCCAAGGAAAATTAAGAAAAAACATTTCCTTGAAATTTACGGGTCTTTACAAAATCTGCCACATTGTGTTGTTTTCTATGATGGTAATTGATTTTACAATAGTAATTATTTATCAATTCAAGCTATCTTTTCTGCCTCATGTTTAATTCTGTTAGAGTGAATATAAAACTTTATACTCTTATTATCTGTATATATTTCACATTTGGCACCATATAAATGTTTCCTCCACATTTTATAATAAAAAACCACTACTAGTAATTCCAAATTGTGTTTGGGATAATTTAACTCATGATTTTTCAGTTTTCTTAATCATAAGAAATTACTTACTCATTATGCATCATAACACAACCATTTCCATTAAATGATGCATCTCTCTAGATTGCAAATCATCATTTCATGAAGGTAGGGCCAATATAAGAGAAATCACTATTCTCTAATTCATTTCATGAAAACAAATATCATACTATTCTGTCTAAATAAATTTATCCCCTTTACATGTTAACATAGTTATAATTATCCATAAATATGAAATTTTTTTATCTTACATTGAAAATAACCACCTAATAAAGGAAAACCACGAATATTTGTAACATATGTAGGTCTTGGACATTCAACACCCACTTTTGTTTTCTAAAGAACAACTATTATTCCATCCTTATTTACAATAATTCCGTTAAAAAATTTATTACATCAAAAAATCACATTTTATAAATGTTTAATATAAATTACTTTATTTGAGAATTTTTTAGACAATATGTACATGATTTTTATGATCCTGATAACTTTTTTAAAAGACCAAAATATTACTAATAAAAATAGCAACAAACTTATCCAAATATTACTAGAATATTATGTTATAATATCCTAGAATATGATAGGGGGTATTTTTAGAACAAAATTTATAACTAAAATTTCATAATTCCCATATCAAGTATGAAAACCTATTTTTAGGATGTCATCCAACTTCTCCATTAGCTGATGGTAACCAGATCACTTTTCAATCATAAAAAAATTCTGAGATCCATGGATTTGATCAATTAAGCCATAAATATGAGGAAATGGATACATACTCTTAATAGTAATGTTATTCAAAGAACTATAATCAATGAAATGTCTTAGATAATAATCAATATTTATAATGAAATAATAGGATTACCCCATGGTGCAGTTCTAGGATGAATATATTCTTTATCAAGAAACTCCTTTAATTGATTTTTGTAGTTCAATAATTTCCATTTGAAACATATGATTATGAGGTAGAAATTTTAATATCATGGAGAACTATGTTTATGTTAAATTAAACATTTAAATTTCTTATAACACCTAGGAACTTTTTAGAGAAATATCTATATATTAATTCAATATTTTCACATACTTAATATGAATAATTTTATTTTTTCAACAACATGAGAAAGATAAATTTAGTATCCCACTCTTTATATTTTCTTAGTATCCTGATGTGTTTTCAACGGTATGGATTTATTGTTGTCTAAAAACTGAAATTCTTTTTGAAAAACAACATAATTTTCTCTACTTTAAATATTTGCATGATAAACTAAAATCAAATCTATACCGATAATCACTTCAAGGAATACTTTGGGTAAAACAAAAAGGTTTTCATGTAATTCATTTCTATAGAAAATAATAGGAATATTTTGATAATTCCTTTTTGTTATAATATTTACCCTAGTGTTTTAACCATGTATTTAGGTCCCATTTCTTTTGGTGAAATTATTAATTTATAAGAAAATATCTCAAAAAGGGATTGTGTAGACCCTGTATCAATAAATACATTATAAAAATATATCTAAATAAAAAATACTAGATACCACTTCATTGGATGCCCCAACATCTCCTGAATTTATCTTAAATTTAACTCATTCCACCATTCTACATATAATTTGGTTTCCTTAGATAATTTGGATCTTTCTTTGCAGAAGTGTTTGCATAATGACGCATCTCACCACATTTAAAACAATATTTTTTTTCTTATAATGATTAATATTCAGATCATTTTCATTACAATCTTGGTCCATATGTCCAAATATATGACATTAGGAACACTTCCCACTTTTTCTAAGGCATTCCCCAAGGTGATTTTTACCACACTATTCACAACCTAGAAAAAAATCATTCTTACCTTCAAATATTATTGATTGATTCATACCGATCATGTTCCATATATAATTAATCCAATACTAGTTTCAAGGAAAAAATTATTATTAGAAAACTCCATTTCTAACCACTCAACACATCATAATAGTTTCATATAACTTTAGAAATCATTGGATTCCAATTCCCATCGATATCGTTTCTTTAATCCAAGGTAAAATTGATTGATTTTTTAATAAATATAACAAATATTATTTATAGCACACATTTACAATCTGGTGTTGTTTTCTTCATACACAACCACTTAATCGTCCTCCTTTTTTCAATTAAATGATTTTATTTTCATCCATAAGTCGTATCAACTTATTAAAATACTTTTCATGGAATGAATTTTTAAATTCATTAGATTCAATGTCATCAATAACCTTGTTATCCTTAATATTATGGATTATTGACCACCGCTAGTCAACATCACCTTCAAAATAGTAAAAGGATAGACTAAAATTTTTAATATTTGAACACCCTAGTACATCGAAAATATTTTCATGGGATTTAATCTATCATTATGCTAAGATGGGGTCAAAAATTATATTTATTATAGGAGGGTGTTTCCTCATAGAATTCTCCACTACCATCATGTTATATTGTGGTAGTTAAGGTTTTTCACTCTCATGAATACTAACACTATTAATTGACTATGTTAGCTAATTCATTGTTGTAACAAACTACATGGTTCCAATTCACACTATATAATGTTGTTGATTTCGAATGATACCACCCCCTTCGTGACTTCCTTATTTAGAATCCCTTATTCTTCTATAGAAAACCATTATTGAAAGACATTTCTTGGATAATGAAACTTCAAATTATTAAAAGGAAATATCATTAAAACATAATAAAAATGTTAAAAATTATTTATGATGTTCTATTACTATCTTCTTAACCCATAAAGTTATCTAAATCATGCTCAGATATTAACAATAACGACCCATTCTTAATCATTATAAAATCTAGTCATTTATTATAGAATTCCACTTTTACATTTCCATGATTATAATGGTTAATAGTTTTAGAATGATACGATATAATTCTTATATATAAAAACACCATCATAGAAATTGGGTACAACTAAAACAATTTCCATAAATTTTTATAATACATCAATTTATAATAAAAATATGAAATCATTTTATAAAAAGTATTATCCACATTCATCATGGACAATACATTTCTATTATCCACCCTGAACCCATTTGAGAAAAATTTTAAAAATTGGTATGAGAGTCAAAATATTATTAATGGATATTAAAATAAAAAGAGAAATTATTAGTTCATGGATAATTATAAACAAATAAAATCATATTCACAAAGATATACTTATCACCTAAAATGTATCATATACTTAATTTTTTAAACAATAGATTTCAATAAAACGTAGAAATAATAAATCAAATCATAAAGATATATTTGGGAATTACTTACTTGATATTATAACCCTCATGGATATTTGGTGATTTTTAACACTCACAGATATCTTACAATGTAACCATGACTATTACCATTTGGTGTAAGCATCACAGTTACACATGGAGTGGCCATACGTCGGACCGCGAAAATAAAAATACCCAATTCATTGGAGGGAGATATTTGACCTCCCACCCCATATTAAAAGGTAGTGACCATTAAGTATATCATAATCATAAAACAATAATACATGAAAAAAAACAATAATATTGAATTTTGTAAGACAAGAATTTAAAATCGGTGTTTCAAAGAAATATCCCTTTCATATATCATATAATTGATAGGAAAATTATTTCATTGAAAGTAATATGTGTATAAAATTTAAAACTAAAAATAAAACATAATATAAAAAATATTATCAACAAGAAATAGTAATAGAACTACATAATCACTGATGTAGCTTGATAACCCAATGAATAGAAATTTGATTAAGAGTTCCCTTACACTAGGTTCATCTTAAATAAAATATCTTTAAAAATCAATATAACTGATAAAATAGTGTTATTAATATTTTTATGAAGCATAATCTGTTGTACCCCACACTCTTTGATTTTCATGATCACAATCACTTTCATATGTGTTTAACCTTGTTTGAAGTGTTTTTGAATGATAGGCATAAGGTTGCCAAAGGATTGGCCCAAGAAAGCTGGCAAAATGGACTGAATTGCAGTCCACCGGCCAACCGGTGTGATAGCACCGGCCAGCCGGTGGCATCCAGTCAAACAGTGGTAGCTACTGTCTGCCCACCGGCCAGCCGGTGGCTCTGGCACCGGTCAGCCGGTGGTGCCTGGAAAAGAAGAATCAGCTACTGCCAAGCCACCGGCCAACCGGTGGCCCATCCACCGGTCAGCCGGTGGAGCCAAGACTCGAAATCTCCCAAATTCCTTAAGCACCGGCCAGCCGATGGGACTGTACCGACCAGCCGGTGGAGCCAGTCAAACTAGCCGTTGCAGTTTGACCAGGCTGGCCCACTTGGCTCCCAACGGCTCTTTAAGCCTCTCCAACGGCTCCGAAGACTCCCCAAGGGTTCCATGCCTATAAATAAAGGCCAAGGAAGCCCCGGACACCTACCAGAACCATACGGAAGCCCACAGACACCTTGTTGATCATTTGGCGTACCTCCGGCGCATTCCTCCAAGGGAACCCCAATAGCTCCAAGTCAATTCCACATCCAAGGAGCTCCATCATAGAAGCTTGGGAGTGCACGTCTTCAACTCCAATCTTCCTCCGGCGCCCAAGGCTTCTCCAAATACTGTTTTTCATTGTTTTATTTATTTTGAGCTTAAATTTGGGTTTGTGCCTACAAACCCCAAACTTTTTCTTCATCCCTCTTTCTTTTGGGTTTCACATCACCACTAAGGTGTGAAGTGGTTGTCAAGATTTCCTTTAAATAGCTTGAGACATAGGTGAGCTATCCTTCACCTATAAGAAGGATAGTGGGTTCTTATTAAACCATTAAAAGCAAGTGGGTTCTTGCTAAACCATTTCAAAAGCAAGCTGTAATAGGTCCTAGTGCTACCTCAGAGTCTAGTGGGTTTCTTGCTAAAACCATTGAAAAGCAAGCGGTAGGAATCTCTCAACGGTTGAGTTGGGAGCGGAGACGTAGGCCGGGTTTTGGCCGAACTCCGTTATCAATTTCTTGTGTGATTGCCTCTTTACTTTCCGCTGCTTTTTTAACTTTGATTTTATTTTGTTAATTATTTTTTAAAAGGCAATTCACCCCCCTCTTGCCATCACTTCACTTTTTTCTCCGCAAGACAATTGGTATCAGAGGACGTATTTGATTAATTCCCTTACCGGTTTCAAATTAAAGATCCACTTTGATGGCTTCCACATCTTTTGCCCCCGAAGGCTTTTCATTGGGTCGTGCTCCATTTTTTGATGGGACCGACTACACTTATTGGAAAACCCACATGACTACCTTTCTTAGAAGCAGAGGATATCCTATTTACAAAATTGTCATGCAAGGTTATACTTTGTCTACCCCCGACGAATCCAAATGGACCCCCGCCGATATTAGAAATTTTGAGCTTGATGGCAAAGCCATGAATGCTCTTCATTGTGGTCTTGACCGTAATGTTTTTAATTGCATTTCTACTTGCTCTACTTCACATGATATTTGGAAATATTTAGAGCTAACCCTTGAAGGGACTAGCATGGCTCAAAAGCAAGAACCCGCTCAAAATCTAGAACCCGCTCAAAAGCAAGAACCCGATGCAAAATCCGTACCCGCTTTCCCACTTCACAAGAAAAGGGCCAAGAAGAAGAAAAAGAAGAAGGCTTCAAAGGCAACATGGAGTGATAGCTCCTCCTCATCCTCCTCCTCCTCCTCGAGCGACCAAGGTACAAAATGCCTAATGGCATTTCACGAGGTAACTTCTTCCGATTCCTCTTCCTCATCCTCTAGTTCTTCAAATTCTTTCAATCATTTGTCTTATAAAGAACTCCAACATGCTAGAGACCAACTTGAAAATGATTTTCATGAACTTTCTTCAAAATTTGTTTCTTTGAAAAAGAATTTCAAAAAACTTTCCTCCGAAAAAGAACAACTTCTCAAAGAGAAGGAGGAACTCTCCCTAAAAATCCAAAATTTCCCCAATGTTGATTCTTCGGAATCAACCATCAAGGACCTAAGGGAATCTCTAGCCAGGTTCACCCAAGGGGAACAAAATTTGAACAATTTACTTGGTTCCCAACGAATTTCAAGAACCTCCCAAGGGCTAGGATATACCAACCAAGCCTCCCCCTCCCATGCACCCACTGTTTTTGTAAGGGGGAGCTCTTGTTATAAATTTTGCAATTATTGTAAAAAACCCGGGCACCTCATTTATGAGTGTGATTACAAAAATGCCCGGTACGGCCAACCCAAGTATATTTTCTATTCCGATGAGTTCTATAGGAGAATACCCGCCATGAGACAAGTATGGATTGAAAAATCCCTTCTAGCGAGTCTCTCCGGGCCTAAAATTGTCTCTTTTCAAAATCCCTCTCCCCGGTGATTCATTGTTTTTATTTAGGGGGAGAATTTTCAAAACCTTGTCTTAGATTCAAATCTTTCAATTCAATTTTTGGTTCAAAATTTTCAATTGGTTTTTGATTCAAAACTCTCAATTCAAACTGTTATTCAAATTTTGATTTCATTTTAAAAAATTCCAATTGATTTAAAAAAAATCTAGTTTTTCAAACTTTTCCCTCAATCAAGTTTTATGCCCCATGCTATTTTGATAATCACAAAGGGGGAGAAATTTCTTGATTGATTGGGGGAGAATCTTTTCTCTCATGCTTAGTATTTATTTTTCAATTTATCATTTAAAGCTGCCTTTCATTTAAGTTTTTACATTGCTTAGATAAGTGATTGTGATCATCAAAATAGGGGGAGATTGTTGTACCCCACACTCTTTGATTTTCATGATCACAATCACTTTCATATGAGTTTAACCTTGTTTGAAGTGTTTTTGAATGATATGCATAAGGTTGCCAAAGGATTGGCCCAAGAAAGCTGGCAAAATGGACTGAATTGCAGTCCACCGGCCAACCGGTGTGATAGCACCGGCCGGCTGGTGGACCTGGCAGAGGCATTGCCCACTGCCAGGCTCCACCGGTCGGCCGGTGGCTTGACCACCGGCCAGCCGGTGGCATCCAGTCAAACAGTGGTAGCTACTGTCTGCCCACCGGCCAGCCGGTGGCTCTGGCACCGGTCAGCCGGTGGTGCCTGGAAAAGAAGAATCAGCTACTGCCAAGCCACCGGCCAACCGGTGGCCCATCCACCGGTCAGCCGGTGGAGCCAAGACTCGAAATCTCCCAAATTCCTCAAGCACCGGCCAACCGGTGGGACTGTACCGGCCAGCCGGTGGAGCCAGTCAAACTAGCCGTTGCAGTTTGACCAGGCTGGCCCACTTGGCTCCCAACGGCTCTTTAAGCCTCTCCAACGGCTCCGAAGACTCCCCAAGGGTTCCATGCCTATAAATAAAGGCCAAGGAAGCCCCGGACACCTACCGGAACCATACGGAAGCCCACGGTCACCTTGTTGATCATTTGGCGTACCTCCGGCGCATTCCTCCAAGGGATCCCCAATAGCTCCAACTCAATTCCACATCCAAGGAGCTCCATCAAAGAAGCTTGGGAGTGCACGTCTTCAACTCCAATCATCCTCCGGCGCCCAAGGCTTCTCCAAATACGGTTTTTCATTGTTTTATTTATTTTGAGCTTAAATTTGGGTTTGTGCCTACAAACCCCAAACTCTTTCTCCATCCCTCTTTCTTTTGGGTTTCACATCACCACTAAGGTGTGAAGAGGTTGGCAAGCTTTCATTTAAATAGCTTGAGACATAGGTGAGCTATCCTTCACCTATAAGAAGGATAGTGGGTTCTTGCTAAACCATTAAAAGCAAGTGGGTTCTTGCTAAACCATTTCAAAAGCAAGCTGTAATAGGTCCTAGTGCTACCTCAAAGCCTAGTGGGTTTCTTGCTAAAACCATTGAAAAGCAAGCGGTAGGAATCTCTCAACGGTTGAGTTGGGAGCGGAGACGTAGGCCGGGTTTTGGCCTAACTCCGTTATCAATTTCTTGTGTGATTGCCTCTTTACTTTCCGCTGCTTTTTTAACTTTGATTTTATTTTGTTAATTATTTTTTAAAAGGCAATTCACCCCCCTCTTGCCATCACTTCCCTTTTTTCTCCGCAAAACATAATCATGTTTATAACACTATATATTATAATGTTATTACATAATTTAACCAATTTATTTATAATATTTTTTCCAATGTATCTGGTGTGTTCTTTACATGGTTTCTATGGTCCTATCGTAATGTATTTTCAAGTAAAATGGAAGAAGAAATCTAAAAGTAGAATGAAATTTTAGTTTCATGGGTCAATAATTTTTAATTATACCATATATCAATTTTTTCACATTTGAGGATGATTTATTAAATAAAAAATTAATGATATTCACTTAGATTATTTTGGTCAGTCTTTAATCATCACAATCTCGTTTCTTTATATAAATAAATATTATTCATATCTTGTAATTCCAAAATATACAATAGGTTATATCATAAAAAGTAAAAAAAATTTCAATAATTTAAATGGTTTTATGAAAATCCATGCATTTTGTAAAGGATGTTTAAAACACATCATCCATGATGATGGTAATTCGACATAGCATAGATGATGTTTTTATTTTGTCAATAAAAGTGATAGGAGAAGTATAAAGATTAGTTTTATCAAAAACATGATTAAATTTTAGTACATTTGATATACTAGAGTATTCATGATTCTTGTATTAGTGGTGGTGAAGAAAATATAAGTGATAAAAAAAATAAAAATTAAAATTAAAATAAAATGAAAGAGGAATTTTACATCATGAATTATCCTCCATAAGAACCTCCTTATGGAAAATGATTTTGGAATATTAGTGAGTCCGGTTTGACTCAGAAGTAGGGAAGAGTGATGGGACGTGATTTGGGAAGAATTATAATAATATACAAATCATTGAGTTGTGAGGAGAAGAGGGGGTGAGGGTTGTATTTATTGGGGAGGAGCATAGGGTTTTTTATTATTTTTGTTGATATATTATTAATTGATACAAGAACATGAATAGTATGGGAATTACCCTAATATATTTTTAAATAATTAATTTTTGTTAGATATTATGATTATCACATCATTAATGAGGTTATTAATAGTGTATTAAATTTATAATGTATATATACCATATTTCATTATTCAACAAAAATATAAGTGTTTCATAAAAAACCTTAAAATTTACCCTAGCCATTTTATATGTTAAGAATTTAAAATTGAACTAATTATTTTCAAAATTATTTTATGTATATAAGAAATTAAATTTTTAAATAAAATCAAAATTTATTATATGTATAACAGTCTTAAAACTATAAATGATTTTATAACACCTTCAAAAATTAATCAAGGTATCATACAATTATCTTGTAACTATAATTAAATAATTAATTAATTTAAGAATATATTTTCTGAATATAATCAATGTTTTAAATCAATAAATTTAATATAAAATTTTAAATTAAATATTGGTGAATAACAAAAATAAGAATTAAAAATTTTTCATTTCAAAAAAAATTATTCACATATTTCATAATATTAATATATAATTATTAACACATATAAGATATATATTTTTTTATTATCTCATGGGTGGAAGTTGCTATTCTATGGCCTAGATTACAATTCATAATCGTTATGTTACTATTCATATGGTAAAAATACTATTCTATTAGTAATAATTTATTAATTTATATATATATATATATCAATTAATTCACTATTACTTTATATTAACTTTAAATATTTAATTACAAAGTGGAAAAATAATTATTTCATTTGTACGTTGGTAGTTACTAAAATTAATAAAATAATGAAATTATATGTTTTAAAAATACATAAAATGTATTCAATTTTCATCATATTATTATAATGAAAATTAAAAACATTTAGAATAAGAAAAATATATTTATGAATTTTTTTTAAGAAAGGTTGATTTCATCACGCTTTGCACATATAAATTGAAATTTATTTTAATTATTTTTAGAAATTATAATTTACTTAATTAAAAATATTTTGTAAACAATAATGTCTAATATATCATATGTTGGGGTTTTGAAATTTTTATGAGGAGATTAATTTGTTTATAAATTGTCAAAAATCAGGTTATTTTTTAAAATAGCCATTTTGTTAAATGCATTGAAAAGTTAACATTTTATTTAAAATTTGAAATGAAAGTTATATTGGATCAATTATAAAATAAACAAAATATTATTCTATTCGAATCAATTTGATATTGTACTATTATGTAATAACATTATATACTTAAGATAACATTGATTTTTTAATAACATGTTTTCAACGCATTTATGGGATTAAAATTAAAATAAATTATAAACCCATTTTTAATATAATTTGTTAAAATGAATAAAATATTTTTATTTGAGAATATTATATATTATATTATAATTAAAAATTAAAAATTTCTGATTAAATTAAAAAAAATTCAAAAAATATTAATCTTTATAAATATTAAAATCCGTTGACCAAGGGGTACTAAAAGGATAAGTTATATAATGGACAAGAAACATTTACAATTTCTATATGATGAAAATATTTGGATAGTAACTCATTTACTTTTTAATAATGATAAAACTGGGGTAATTGTGATGTGTAAAAAAAAGGGTATCACTTTTTAGTTTCATAAAATCCATATGTTTCCTCTTGCTTACTTATAAAAGGACACCCCTCTCCTCCCATATCATCATATAAAAACCCATTTAGATCATCCAATACCCACCAACATATCACTATTAAAAAACTCTCTATATCCTTCTATTCATTTTTATCTGAAATTCATTTATTGAAGACATTAGGTATTAAACGGAATAGGTTTTCTAAAGAATAAGTAATCTTCTTAACACCACATTTTCTTTTTTTTTCATTTTCATATATCTCAAATAATTATTATAAAATTGTTCTCAAACAATAAAAAAAATTAATCTAAAGTATTATTATCTGTTATTAATTTAATTTCATAACCCATATCATTCTCATGGTAAATAAAATGTGAATAAAAATAATTTATCATGTGAATGGTGGACTACTACAACAAGAACAGATATAATTCTTTTCAATAAAAACCTCCCAAATATAGATATAATTATTGATTAAAAATATTTACAATATAATTATTTATTTCATATGATTTTTTAATTATAACAACATTTAAAACATCTTAACATTAAATTTGTTTTAAAATAATAACATCTCTAATGGGTATGTGTGGACATCTGCCTCCATAAATCGATGGGAAATGTTTTTCATTTATTTCATTTATTTCATGGATTATAATATAGATATATTTAATGAATATAATTCTACATTTTATACAATAATGGTTTACTAAATTTGAAATGTTCTTTGAAATTCTTAACCTCTATCTTTTTGAAAATTGAAGCAACAATTGTTCCAAAGTATCACCTACTCTCTCTATGAATGGTGTAACTCATTTTCCCATATCGAAATTTTATAGGCTTTTACATATATAGATTTAATGATTATATACGATTTTTATAACATTGATAAAAATATGTATATTTTATAACAATTATAATTGAAAAGTTAATAAAATTTACCCAAGAAAGATATATATGAAAATAGGAAGCAATTGTCACCTAAAATAGTGTTTTAACAATGAATTGTTAAAAAATTGGTAATAAAATATTATAGGTTATTCATATAGG
Organism: Viscum album; assembly: GCA_963277665.1. Lineage (NCBI taxonomy): Eukaryota > Viridiplantae > Streptophyta > Magnoliopsida > Santalales > Viscaceae > Viscum > Viscum album. Next base: position 1,731,011,365 of record OY728161.1, on the reverse strand, counting down.
GTTTGTAATATATATTAGTATGATTCAATATTATATTTATAATAAATTTATTTTAATAATATTATGGGTTTAGACATGTACAAAGGAAATCAGAATAGATGTAAGGGTTTCTTATCTCACATTTAATTCACTTAATCATATTCCATATTCACCTCATATTTTATTTTTATGGGTTGTATAGTGACCATTTTATGTCTTATATCATGAGAATATTTTTCATCATATAATTTAACATTTCCTTTAATGTTATTAATTTCATCAGTTTTATGATTTAAATGTTACCAAATTTGGAAGGTTATATATCAATTTCATTACTGTTACAGATTGTTTATATTTAACTATCCCATGAGTGAATTTTTTGATATTATAATAAAAAACATAATTTATTTATTATACAATGGTTATTAATTGAATTTTTATTTAATTATATCATTTTCATCTCTTTTTCTGTTATAATGTATGATAAAATAGTTAAATCAAATCATTGGAATCCAATTCTCTCTTCTATTAGAAGACATTTTTCTTCAAAATACCCTTTTCTATGAATTGTTTTAAAAGAAATTTAAATATTAGTTTTTTTAATAATTTTACATTTAAAAACATTATAATTTTTTAAAAAATATATTAATGGAATATTTTTTCACTTTTCAAAGGATGTTTTTAATATTTTTTAAATTATTGTAAAAGGAATTTTCATTTTCTTATATGACATATAAGGTATTTTCACACTAATTAGAAAAAAATTATTAAATTTTTCTTTTATAATTTTCAAAGGTTACTTTAAAAGAAAAATATTTTAACAATTTTTTATGATTTTTATTAAGGAATTTATTATCAAAGGGAAAAGAAAACATTACTCATGTATTATTTTTTTATGCTATTTTTTATTATACTTGTATTCATAAACAACAAAAACCAAAATCATAAATATGCAACACATGGGAAATTTTTTATTGATACCATACATATTATTTCATTAGATATTTTATGATTTATTTAATATGGGTTCTATATTTTTTAACTACTCAATATATTTCATTGGATGGTTATGATTTTGATTATTTATTTTGGAATATATTTAAATTGTTAGACATAATTTATCAATTTGAATGTTCTTTTTTTATGTTTCATCACTTTCATATGAGGAATTATTTAAACATAACAAGTGATGAGTGTGTCCATCTATACCCCTCGATCCATTGATATGTATTTTAAGGCATACTATATTGGTTATATGGATAAGGGCTTCCCTTTTATATAATATATTATTGAACATGTCCTTAATGATATGTTTAGGATGTCTATAATTATTAATTACCTCATTATGAGATTAGTTATTGATTCCCAAGTGATTATTCTATTATTTATTATATACATGGTTATGTATCATGATTATGTGAATACTTATATGGAATTATTTTTATCATTCGTAAATCCATACTATTATTCTCCATTCTCATGTTATTAAATTAATGTAATATTTCTATTTATTTATCTATTAATATTGATTATTCCTTATTTTATCATGATTGGATTTGATGTATGAATTCCAAAACAATTCCATTGATATCCCATATTCTTAGGTTTCTTTTCTCCATGATTCTAAGAAGTTTATAATGATTTATATATCGGGAGATTAGAAAGGGAATAATTTCATTACAAAATAAAATCATATCTTGTATTTAATTTATTCAAATATAATCTGAATTTAAAAAATGAATTAACATTCCCAATAGTATTAATATATTTTTTCCATTTTGGGATGTAAGCAATTGAATATAGAACTATTTTAATAAAGCTACCATAGACTATAGGTTACATGGGTCATAGTCTTTATATATCATTTTGAATCTATGACTATTAAAAATGCAAGTAACTTGATATTGGAAAACATAGATTTTAGAACATAGCCCTATCAAAGAATTTAAGGGTAATTATAAGTATCTAATAGTATACTAATGTTTTTCTATGGTATACATATTGTGGTTTTCTTATAAATAAATCTGTTTCATGATTATACATGTGTATATGGATCTTGAAAACACATACCTAGCTGTAACAGCTCAAGAAATGTTGTATTGGTCTATGAATCAATCATCACATGTTAAAAAATATATTCATTTATATACACATGGTTTGACACAGTCAATAGATATTTATAGGAAAATTAAAAAATACTCTATAAGCTATTATAAAATTATTGAAAATATATTTATGTGGGGATAATATTCATATAGATAACATGTGTATTATTCAATGATTATCTATATAGAAAATTTTAAATTTTTATATGGGGTTATAATAGTTTTGAAATTATAAAATATTTTTTTTATTGTTATAAACTAATATTTTATATTCTTTTTTTTAATTTATAATATTGGAAATAATGGAAACCGTATCAATATATATAATACATGATGGTATTTCCTTCATATGAATGAAAAATAAGATAATGTTGGTGAACTTTTATAAACTATTGAAATTATAGCCATATTAGTTGAACTGACATAGGTTATACACAATTACATTTCCCATATGGATAATCTTAATTTTCCACCATCCGTTTTTATAATGTTAGACTGCATCATGAGTATGTAAATTTCATCATTCAATGGAAAAAATTCTATTACTAGTATCGGAATGGATTAGTTTTTTGGAGAATATATTTTTTGTTCTATGATGTAATGGAAGGGATAATGTTTTCCTAAAATTGTATCATCTTGTGGAAGATGAAGATCAATTGTTGACATTTTTTCAAAACAAAAATGATGATGAAGAAAAAAAACCAATGTGGGGAATGATATTGAGGAACATTTAATGTAGATATATTTACCCCTTCTACAATGAGAATATATGAAAAAATAATTTCTAAATCTATGACAAACGAAATATAGAAATACTTATATGTTTGAAAACAACATCAAATTTTTATATAATGAATTCTATGATGAATACCAAGAAAAATATTTACTATTTTTTATGGTTTCAATATAATCCTTCAAATATATATAATATCCAAAACATTATCTTCCTATTAGGATATAATATAATGTTCTATCAATATTGAAAAGTAATTCTCTATGACTTGTGTATTTGAAGGAATGTATGATAATAAGAGGATTGTTGATCAAAAAATGGTTATGGGTATAATGGAACTATGGATTTTCCCAATATTGATAATCAGTAAAAGATAAATCCTCATACAAAATAAAGGGGAATTAGATTTTACTTCATGGGTGGAGATAAATTCCATCACTTTAAGAAATGAATGCTTTACAAGGAAACCTATAATTTTAAATGATACTTCTATTATGAGAGGGAACTTCAAAAAATATTTCACCCTGAAATAAGTGAATATACAATAAAATTATTTTTTAATCAAGGTAATCCATATTTTATTAATATATTCGAAGTGGAATGATTAATGTGAATGTGTGTGTGGATTCATGAATTATATTGTAGAACTATTTTTTCTATTGGTATTTTTGTTTTAATAATCGTGAAACAACATGGTATTGTGTTATTTTATCAATCATTTTCATATTCATGTAATATTAACGTAATATTAATGGATACCAATATGTGTTTATGAATTAAATATTGATAATGAGTTATGTGCCTCAAACACCCATTTTAGTATTTATGTTATTGAATTTTATCAAGATTATGGATATTTTTGGTGAAATGTATGAGTATTCGACCCATTATATTATTAAATGATTTAGTCAACAATTAATTAAATGGATAATGTCTTTAAATATTATGTTAATTCCATTAATGATGTTAATAAACATTATATGTAATATTATAGTTGATGTTATAGTCATAATAGTTGATAAATATTAATTACTTTTTTTGAAAAAATAAGTCATAATGAAAACTCATGTGGTTAAAAATATATTTGATGACCAATATTGTTTGAGGATATTCATAATATTAGAATAATGTTATAGGAATTTAATTAATATGGTTTTTGAAAAATAAAACCATTCAATACAGGTGATATCATGTCTCATTCGGAATGTCCTAATAGATTGAAACAATAACCAATGGTTGAAATGGGTTATGCACCTGCCTATGCCTACTTGATTTTATGGGTAATATGATTTTTTATATTAAATAATTTTATAGAGAAATTCATATTTAATGGATTTATTATAAATTTTTGATTTACTATTGATGATTATAGATTAATTTATTATATTGGTTTAATCATGATATCAATTTGGATTTGGAAAATATGTAGAGACCTACGTAATGGGGTGTCACTATTTGTAGATATTATGATCCCTTAATTTTTTTATAGCTTATGGAATAAAAAATTAAACATGGATATTCATTACATAATGTATGAAATGATGTATAATATGATCTATGAACTAACAATGGATGAAAGTCTATTTATATTTTTTATTTTTCAATAATTGGATACTAAAGGAATCTATCAAATCAATAAATATGATCATGAGAAAAACATTTATCACATTTCATTAATTTCAAATGATTCTTACAGTCTTTTACCAACATAATTAGTTAATGGATTTTCCCTTGTTTAGTTTCCCTTGATCATTCAATGTCATGTGATCAATGATCCATATCACTCTATATAATTATTTAAGATTTTATTCTATTTCAATATTTTATCTTCCATGTACTCTTTTCCAAAATCTGAATTCTAGTTATGCAATAATATAGATGACAGTCACACTTACCTTTATTTTTTTAGGTAGTGTATGTTTTTTAATACTTTTGACATAATAGATATTCAAGAATGGTATTTTCATATAATGAACAATCGATTACCAAGATCATGTTCAAGTTGCAATGATTTATTATATTGATGATTGGTTGAGTGTAAAACCCCACGATTATAAAAGAAAAAATTTTGTTATATAGTGTATGTCCAATGTATCACTGGGAATAAACTATCGATGAAATAAATTTCAACTAAATTGATCTCTTCTATAGCTTGAAATTTATGAAACTCTATGTCAAAGTTAATCATATAGCATCATTACATAGTTTTAAAATTTTTTAATATGAATATTAATAAATAAATTAATAATTTTTAATAATTTTAATATGTATAAAATAAATATTATGGTAATCCCCTTATTTTAAATTAAATAAATATCATTTAAACGAGAAAAGAAATTTTTATTTTTCTAAAAAACTATATTTGTCTAACATTTGGTATCATTTATCTTTTTTTATAAACATTAAAATTATTTTTTACGAATTTTCAAAAATATGTTTTTTATATATTTAAGCTTATTTTTTAAATCATCATCTAAAAATTATTTTTGAGTGAATATTTTAGTATATTTTGTAAATAATAATTTTTTAATGAGTAGTTAATAATTCAAGTATTTATTAAAAACTATCTCTGTGTCTAGAAAATAAAATTTACACTTGATTTTAATTTTTTAAGTTATATTATCTTAATTATATTTTAATAAATTTAATTTATTACATTGGAATCAATTTCATATTGAAATTTTAAGTCATAAAATAATATTTTTATGAAAAAATTTCTTTAAAAAACCACATTTTCATCACATATTTCGATGAACATTAAATTAAATTACACCACGTATATGAATTTAATTTTTTAAAATATATTACATTTTTTAATTATAATAATCTATAATATATAATAATTTTAACATATCATTGGTCATAATGAATTGTAAAAATAGTAACTATTAATTACAGTGGTTATGGGTTAAATGCATATACCAATGGGTTAAACAAGATTGAAGTGGGATAAAATGACCATTAGACAAGTATAATTACTATTTTATGAACATATTATTAACTTATATAACACATTGTATGGTAATGAGACATTTTTATAACATGTTACATGTGACCAATTTGATTAAATCTTTTTCATTTCAAATATTTCAGAGTGCATCCTCTCACATACTTCTAAAAGGTCATCCCCTAATCTATTCTTTTCACACTTGAAAATCAAATTAGTTTGGAAAATACCATCTGAAATATCTTCCACAAATACCTCCCCGAATCATTTGGTAAATAGTTTTATCATAAATATAATAGAGGTTTTAAATATGTATAGATCTAAAAAGTTAGTTTAAAAAATAATTACAGTTCATAACTATTTGTTTTTTTACTTCATCTCATATATCCTTAAAATATTTTCCAAATATGATAAAATAAAAAAAAATTAATTATTATATAATTATATGTTATTATATAAATTTAATGACCAATATTAATCATATATTCCACCAAATGGGAATCTAACCCATCGATTGTTTGTATGACGGGATACAACCTAATGATCCAATGTATATAATTTTTCAGCATCACATTTCTTAGTAATATATACAGATAGATTCAAAATATAAATTTTTTATTTTTAAAATAAATATTATCCTTGATTTATAATATCACATATAAATTTTTTACATTCAAATAATTTGGAAAACAATAACATCGTTGTTTCATTCATGTGGACTACCTCTTCCACCTAGCAATTTGGAATGTTTTATATTTTATTTTGACTTGAATTGTAACACGGATAAATTTAATGAATATAAATGGAATATTTTTTTATTATTGTTTTCTAAAAAGTTAAAATATAATATATATTTATTACAATCTATATTTTTGAAATATATATAAAAAATTCAAGCGTATGAATGACCTACTGTGTCAATGAATAGTGTTACTCATTTTATAATATCTAAATTTAATGTAATACTATAAATAAATATGTAAAGATTTATTAATATATTTATATCACACAATTTTTTTGGATATAATGGAACCATGATAAAAGTAAAAAATAAAAAATTTTCATAAACAAAGATTAATGAAAAATGAAGCAATTATCACAAGAAACCATGTTTTTAACAATTAATTAATACTAAACAAGTCACATAAGACAATATGTAAATCACATATAGTATAAAAAATATTATTATGGATCATATGTTTATTAATAATAAATATATATTTATTAAATATTATATATGAACTTCTTTTAAGGAAAACACACCAGACGTATGGGTTTCTCATCACACTTCATCATCCATGGGACATATGTCATTTTCAACACTTATTTATTAATTGTGAGGTATATACATCCCATTTTATATGTTGTAAAATGAATCAATTTATATTACTATTCTGTAATTTTTCATTTTAAGTTATTTCTCTCATTGGTACTATAATTTATGTTACCATAGATGAAAATGTTTATTTCATAATGTCATCATTATTCATCAATGTTTCTGTTTTATTATCAATTTGGGGAATATTTTGATGTTTCTTTCATAAACCCAACATATTTTATTCTTATATAGTTATTCATTAAATTCTCATCTAATAATATCATCATGATTAAATTTGTACTCAAAATCATTAGGAATGTATTTTTAATGAAAATATATCTTATTTTATCTCTTCGGACAAAATTCATTTAATCCTAAATACATGATTTATAAAAAAAATTTCTAATATATTTATAACATTATCCTACTAATTTATTATATAAAATTTTACCCATTTTTTAACCTTTATGATATACTGAATTGTATTATTAGTCATTTTCAGAACAAGGTTCTTTTGATATTTTATCAATAGTATAAATCAAAATTTTATTTACCTATATAAAATGTATAGAATATTCCTATTTCATTAACCCTCACTGTATTAATGATAAATTTATACGATTTAGTGGTTATTTTCCCAAAAATATATTTTACAATGTTTATTGAACATTATTTTTATTTTCCTAGGGAGAAGACACTTTACATGTTATGCTCTATCCTTGGTCATGTGAGTAATTATTTTAAAAATATATTGAATATATATTTATATATATATATATACATGTTAATATTGTAATAAAATTTAAATTTATTCCATATATATTATTTCCAAATAGAGAATTGAAATACTTTTGAAAGACAACATTATTTTAGAGTGAAAAGATTAAATATATATTGGAAAATATGATTTTTCATTTCAAATTACTAAATTTTTTAGTTATGTACTGAACATGGTATTTTTAACTGTTTTTTAGACTCACGTGTCTTCAAAAATAATTATTCAAATTGTTTTTTTTTCGATATTATAAACATTCTATAAAAAAATCTGTTGTGATTATTAAAGATATTCAAAATACTATTTTTAGTTATGAAGATTCCTTCAATTTTTGATTCATAATATTCAAAATTCTTGATTAATTAATTATGTTTAATTTTTTTATTTTTAGTTATGAATATTCCTTCAATTGTTTTCTTTCTTGTATATTTATACACTATTGGTGTGGTCTAATTTATTGATTTTATTGGTAAAAATTTATTTTTAATTAATATGAATACAAAAATTATGTGATAAAGTCCAAAAGAATGTATATCAATTTTTTCTAAAATAAATGATCAAATAAATGATTTACCACATTAAATTTTATGTAAAAAACATAGAAAACACCTATCAATATGAATTTTTTGGATTTATTCATCATTATTTATGAGAAAAATAACATTATATTGTGTTTATTTTGACATTTTCTCCAAATAAATGACACGATATGTTTATTTACATGAAAATTAAATTAGTAATGGCTTGTAAAACCACACTGAAATATGAATTTTTTAAATCAGTTTCATGTGTTTTTATGGAATCCAGTGTCAACAACCATCTATATTTTAATTTATATTGTTTTTAAAACAAAATCTTTGATAATATATTAAAAATGATAGTTTTCTAAAAAAATCAACATAATTGTTTTTATGTCATTATTTTTGATAATCCACATACTTATATACATTTATAATGATTGTTCTTTTTAAACTAATGTGATCAAATTATTTCATAACATCTCCAGCAATAACACTATTTGAGAAAAAAATATTAAAAATGAAACAAATGTTATTAAAAAAAATTTCAGTACTGTGATTGAAACTTTTAGAGTTTTCTAATTTATTGTTATTTGGTAGGCTTTAACAATACACACTATAAACCCTATAAAACCCAACTATTATTCTAGTGGGATAGATGTCAAAGAATTCAATTTGCAATTACACTATGATTAATTTAGTAAGCTAGAATATCCCCTATTAAAATTTTAATGTTACGAGGGTATATCTAGAATATTGTGAAAGGATCACCCTCACTTAGTTCCTAATTTATATGGAAAATTATGGTATATTTTTCATTTAAATTTTTTCTTAAACTTATTTTAAATTATTGTAGTCATTAATATAATAATCCAATATTCATCATCTCGCCTTAACTGATGAAATTAATTTTTCTCATTAGCACTCTTATGGTTTTAAATTAAAAAAATATTTGGGGTCCATAATAATCTACCAATATGCCAAAATGAATACATCCGTAAAAAATGTTTTAACATTTTTTAGAAGAATAAACTTCTAAAATAATAAATTTTTTGTTTTTATAGAATTAATAATGTCATCTAATTGAGGAAATTTTACATCATGTTATTGTATTAGATAACTCTTATTAGTATATAGTAGGTTTTCCAAAAATAATATAAAATTTATTTTTTATTTTAGGAGTAATTTGGAATTTGAGAATGAGTAGTTGGGATATATAGACCGTAAAGGGGACTTTGATGGTTTTAAATTGTGTAATATAATAATAAAACACTCTTCGTACTGGAGAAGACTTATCACATATGGTATGGCGAATCTTTTATTACACATAACTAAAATAAATTTTGATCATTTTTCCATTTCTATATAATATTCCCATAATGGGAGTATAGTGAAGAGATAAATTACAAGGGTCCTAATATAGTCTCTTTTGAATATTTTATATTGTCTCTTGTGAGTTTGTCATATGGAAGATGATTCAAAGATTCTTTCACTATATGAGAAAATCCAATCAATGTATAAATGTGGTTTATGGAGCTTATGGTCTCCCTTCAGTGGTAAATAAATATTTCTATTGGGAATACAAAATCCTACAATAGATGAATAATGTTCATTCAATTATTATTCATAGAAAAAATGAACATATTATGGTAATAACTGTAGTTTCTATTATATTAGACCTTGTAGTAATTGTACTTCCAAATTTTTTTTGTGTGGAAAATGAGATGTACTCCAACCAACAAGTATCTATTTTTTATGTGGAACCTATGGGAAATTTTTGTGCATTTTTAGATTGAGATTCTATTGTACATGATCAATGGTTTAGATAAGATTTTTTGGTGATGAAGGAAGTCATATATTGTAGTGTATGAAATTCTATATAGAATAATATAACACCCTCATTTTCTTTGAGATGTTGTATTATGAATTTAGACATGGTAATCCTAGTAAACCAGACCATGATAGATTACTCGTTATGGGGAGGAATATTGAGCCCATTTATCTCCCTAAAGTACTATTTTTTTATATTATCTTTATTGATAGATGACATTGAGAACAATTATATTGATGTATGTTATATTAATAGACATGAAAAGAGTTTGATTCCAAGAAATATTTTACACCTGGTTTTTTTATAACAATACCCAAAATACAAAGTGATTGGAAGGTGTCCCTATTATAACTAATCATAAAAATAATTATGAGTCTTTGAATAAAAATAATAATAAAGGGATAAATAATTATTCCAAATGTAATTATAATGAAGATGAATATACAATTATAGATGAAAAATTGTAATTATATGTGTATATATAACCAAATATAGAATCTTATAATTTGGATTTGTATGGTTTTAATTGTATAATACAATAATAAATTCCATCATGGGTGATTAATCTCCACTCTAGCATGAGTAATTCTCCATCATATAAAGGATAGAGGAAATTTAATGAAAAAATAAGAATTATTTGATTCCATTTTATTATTTATGAAAAAATTGTATATGATGAAATGTTTTCATCTAGGGGAGGAATTTATATGGAAGAATCATCACATAGGTCATATTATTTTATCCAAATTAAAATCACATAAATTATGAGATATTTAATCTATCATATATACCACAGAATACATTATCTTCCATGAATCATTTTTGTCTTCTAGGATAATTGAAGCATAGTGGTTAGTCCAGTATGTATCTGTTAAACTATATGACTGGAATGATGAAAAATAGGATAGGAAACACTTTTAAGGATGACTATGTTTCAATGTATGAATTCCCCCTAGACTCTCAATATGACTCTCAATCAACATGTGGGTATTGAATTTTTTTATTTTTAAATGATTATGATATTCTAATGATATACCGTACATCATCCCAGGAATTTAATGGTTGTTTTTTTAGTTTTCTTGTACAATGTGACAACTTTCTTCAAAGTGGACTATAATAAAATCCTATCAATGATAATGAATTTTCTGGTAAAATTTCATTAAATAGTTTGACATATGTTATATTTTGGAAAACATTTTAAGGACTAGTATGATATAATGATTGTTTTATCTAGTGTATATTACTAAGATGATACTCTATTGAGTATTTATCCTTTCTAGATTAGTGTGTGGAATGTATTAAAAGAAAGATATGGAGTTTTATAAGATTGAAGAATAATCCATACTAATAGTATGGTGGTATGATTTTTTTTCATATTCAACTTCACAGTATATGATTACTAATGATGTTTCATTTCTAAATGACCTTATATTCTTCAAAGATGTTTTTATATGCATAGTATGTTTATTTCTAAGCTGTTTGAGAACCATACAGTGTGTCAAGATATGTGACATACTCCATGTCATGTTTGTAATTTTAGGTCTAGAAAATTAGATGTATGATTTAATCTGGTTGTATTTAGTTATTTATCATAATGAATAGTTTATAATATGTTTATAATGCAGCATTATTATTTATATGGACTTCCATAACAAAGAGGCAAAGGGGAAATGTATGAATTATGTACCCTCAAAATATGAATTATTACTAAAAATATACTTTTTATTGTATACCAAGGGACTCAAAAATATATATGGTTGTTGAAATTAGTGTTGAAAATTCTACTAAGATACCATATGGTTTGAATAATTTCTATGATAAGGTGCTTGTGTAACAATATGGGACCAGATTTCCAAATAGTACCTAGTTTTTAACTCCACTTATTCCAAAATAATTCCTCGATATACATGGAATAGAGACTAGATCCTCTTGTCATTTAATTTATTTTGGGAATGACTTACCAATATTAAATCTTATAATAATTTAAATATATTTTACATCCAATTATATGAAGGTGTCATCTACATGAAATTTAGATCAAAATAAAGAATACATTTTCATCATAATATGGATTAAATAGTTTGATTATAATAAATTTTAGAATTAAATAAAAATAAATTATAATAAAAAACACATATCTACAATAACTCATATAAAACATTTAAAAACACGAGTCACAGAAATATTAAATCGCACTAGGAAAAAATATGAATAATAATATATGACGATCTAAAGGGAAAAATCTAACCAAAAATGATATCCATTACTGAAATATCCTTATAGTTACTCTTATGATTCTATTATACTAATATAGACATCTAAAATGAGATATGTTGATAACCAAGTGCATAAAATTGTATATGTGAAATTGTATGGCCATTATAGTATGTAGGTGGGTATGATAATATATACAAGGAAGGTCACCACCAATGGGTTGTAATCTCACACTGTGTACAAAATTTTATATTAATTTTCGAGTCTATTATATTAAAAAATTACACAAAAAATAGAAAACAAAATATGAATTTTAAATAAAAAACATATTGTTGAATACTATATACCAAATTTAATTCCATATTATGGGATGGTCCATAATTATACGTACCTTAATTGGGTAATTCATGGAATATAACAAAACTGAATATAATATATTCAATGTAGAATATTGATCATTATGGATTGTAAAGGTTATACTAGTGGTAAAGAGAGTATTTAGAACATCCTAGGGGAAAAATAATTATTCATTCTAGAGTTTTGTAAATTTTTTAGCTCGTACATTATAAAGTAATAGAGTTTATTCTATAGTTGAGGAACTAAAATTTCATCCCAATCCATTGACATATCATACACACATGGAATACCGACATATGAATCATATAATATAAATATAAACCATTTTTATGTACAATAAAATGAATAAGTATCTATATTCATGCATATATATAAATCACATTCATTACATAAAAAAATTATCCACTCACACATATATATTTTTTGAACCACCATCATAGGAAGGAGTAATATGATGATACATGTAGTCACTAAAAACATTATAGACTAATCAATAGATGTGATAATACATAAAACAATATCAGACCACATAACAACAATCCAAATTATGAACTATATAAGGTAGGGTTAAAATCATGTGTGTACTATCTAAAATAAGGTATCAAGTGTGAATCGAACACAAATTAAAATATACAAATATAAAATAAATTTCTCCAAATTTAAATAATTATTTCATTTTGAAACATAAGTTATTGAAAATATTTATCAAGTTAATGTTTGTAGTATAATTTATGATGTTCTTATGTAAAAATGTTTTTTAAATAAACTAAACTTATTACCAATAAATTTTTTATTTTAAAATGAACACGTTTAATTTCTAATATAAATTTTTATATGATATAATAAGATAAATTATGAATGTAATAGAGGATACAGGTCCACAATGGGGTTCCAACCATCTTAAATGCTTAGTATAAACCATGATATATTTTCAAACCACTATGAAAACAAACCAAATTACTATTTATAAAGTGCTTATATTATCGTAGTAAAAACCATATTTATATACAATTAAAGTTTTGTAACAAAATAATTCATTAATATAGGATCATTAGAGTATGCGATGTATGACAAGATAGGGTGAGTTATAGATTAAAAAATTCAAACATATAATTTTACTAACACCCATAAAAAATTATATCAAATAATGTTTACTTCCAAAATACATAGAAAACAGAGTTAGAAAAGTTTATAAAAAATAATATAATCTTTTATAAATATATAATTTTTAAAAATATAAATATTTTTATAATAATGATAAAAAAAATTAACGATCTTTTCCCCTTTGATGATATTGACACTCAGCCTGATCACAAAGTAGCTCATGATGATTCAAAGGATTCAATAACAAGTCTGATGACATTATGGCATGGATGTCTCCCATTGATCACTTTTTCTAATAAATGAAGTACATATACTCTCTTCCAATCTTTATTTTTTGATTATTGTAATTTTTATAAAATGATAAACCTCTATAATGTGGTCCCAATATATTTTCAATGATTCTAACCAACACATTATTTCTTTTTCATTTGGATTCTCTGGGTTCCCTTTGAATATATTTAATCGGTTCACCATTTTTAAATTTATTATATATTTGGGTAACCCCACCAATTAGATATTTCTACTAATAACAAGTCCTAACCATTAGTCTCTAGGATCTATATAGAATTTGATATATAAATAACGTTTCCATTCTATTTTTGGATACAAAATGGTTACCATGGATTTTTTAAAGATGTTGTATTTGAAAAATTTCAATTATACGTCTACAAATGTTTAAAAATTTCGATGCTGAAAATGGTTTGTGAGATTAAGCACAATTTTTCACTCCCTATTTTACATTTTAATTTAATTTTTGTAAAAAAATATAGATAAATTCTAATTTATTTCACATCCTTAATTCACCATGGATATCCTATTAAGAAGGATAAAAACAATAATATTTATGGTTCTTCTAATTATCTACAAACTTATTCTAAACTCTCCAATTTCATGGTGGTGGGTAATAATTATTAGTCTAACAATGTGGTTAAGGAACTTTTCAATATGGAAGATGCATCTACTATTTAAGGTAAAAAATATTCTCTCATTCCATAGAGAGAATAATAATGGTCACATGGATTTTTTTTGATTTATTACAAAAATATTCAAAAAAGTCCTTCCAGATTGACGATGATTTCATGAAATCGAGTGCTAAATAAGGTGAAAACCCTAATGCTTTATTAAAATGGTTTATATAACACCCTGATATTCTATGAATGTTTTTCCTTAATTTAATTGTTTTTTAGGTTCTTCATTTCATGCTAACCTTGATATTACTTATATTATGTTATTTAATTAATTATAATATTGATTTCCCATGGAACTGACAAGGTTTTTGCTACACACAACGTTGACGTGGTGTACATTACTGACAACACTATGTTTCTACAAAATATCACTTGATTGAAATAATTATTACATCAATATTATAAAAAAATAGCATTTAAAAATAGTAATATGAATAGAAATAATTAATTTCCAAATATTATATATAGTATTTTTATATAAATAATATATAATATTAATGAAAAATATTTTTTCCTATAGTCTATATTAGTTTAAAAATACTATTTTATAACATGAACTTCTTTTCAGGTCCTTTTATGAGAAAAAATAAAATTATATTTTCCAATATTATAAATTTAGTATTATAAAATTAAAGTAATTTATGAATTTATAATTTCTAAAATAATGAAGGGTTAATTTTATGAATTTTACCACGCAACATCATTTTTGAAGAAGATTAAAACATACTAAATTAAAATTTGCAACGACATTTACATATAACTAATATATAATGTTATATTATAATTTATATTTTTTCAAAGTTTAATATGATTATATTTTCCACATTTAATCTAATTTTTGTTATTAGAATCAATATCAATTTGAAATTAAGTATACAAACTTAGATAACTTTTGAGAGTTTTAACTTTACAAATACACATTGTCATCCCATCGATGAGTTTAAATTATATTTAATTTATTCTAATTATGTGATATTAAATTGTTAAAATATTTAATATATATTTATAATTAGTTTAATTTATAATTTTAAATATGTAAACCATCTTTTGATAAAAAAACATTACTGAAAGTAATGAAAAATAATTAAAATGATTAATGTATAATTATGTTTAATAAGGGACCAAAACTTAAAAATATTGATCCAAATGGCCTATAAACATTTCCAAAACCTGTTGGAGGGAAATTAGACATCAAATTACCTTCCAATAATGATATTTTTTCTTCTATATTGTTTTTAAGTAAAAACATGGGTACCCAATTTTTTTTTCAAACATACCAAGTGAGTCCTTTTCATTCCCTATAAAATCCAACCAAATCTCCCCCTTCCTCACACCACTCAAACCACATAGGATCTTCCATGATATGAACAATAATCTACATAATATGACTATATTCCTCATTTAATCATCCCTCTAGGTAGTAATAATTCCATGTAATCCATTTGCTAAAAACCAAACGGAGTTACACAAATAAGAAGTAACATCCTCTATCATGTTCCTTTACATTATCATCAATATACACCCCATCCACTATTCATAATAAATTAGTATACCAAAAAACAACTATAATAATATTAATTATATATTTTGATGATAGTGGTTCTAACTAAACTTATAAAAACATCCATCTAATGCGTATTGAACATAATATTTTTGTGTATGGTGATTTACCGCCTCACTAAATGATGATTAACCATAATTAATTTACCACCTCCCATTGTGATAATTATGATTTAAATTATATATATGTATTATATATAAGATATGTATTATTTTTTTAAGATTATTTATATATTTTATAAAAAATATGCAAACTTTCAATTTTTTAACTATGATAATTTGGTTTTCAGAATGTGTGGACTATCCTCCCCTCAATGTGTTGTTATCTGTTTTCATGGTTTGTAGAATTTATTAATGGTGTGTTTATTGAGATTATTTGATATATATTAAATACTTATTTTACATTAAATATATTATATAAACATATCTATCATCCACCTTTTTTACATTCAATATTACAAATAAAAATAGAAACATAGTTCATTCAGATGCATGACTTATCATCTCAATTAACAATGTATTAATTTTCAGAATTCTATATTATATGAATTATTATAATAAAAATATAATGAATATAAATAATATGTATATCGGGGTTTACATTCTGTAAATAATTTTATATATATCAGGATAAAATATATAACAAATTAAGGCACATGTGAAAACAATGAAAATATTACCTTAAGTGAATCCATATCATTTAATTATTAAGAAGAGGGTAATATAATGTAATAATAAAACAATATATTGAATTATATATAATAATATGGTTGTTTGATAGAATTATAATATAATTTTCTACATTATAGAATATTTCTTTATGGGCTTGACAATCGTCAATATAGAAGGCAATAAAATTTGATCTCACTTTTTATTTCTAAGAGGTATATGATTTATTTACCACCCATTAATTTTGTGTGGTGTGAATACATTCCAATTATTTTTTTAAATTATTTATAATAATATTTATATTTATTTACATATCCATTTAATGATATTTCCATTAGATGGTTTATGATTTAAATTTTACCAAGTCAATAATGTAATTTCGTCTGAATTATTCTTCTTTGAAGCAAATTCAAAATAATGCAACTATATCATTCTTTGAGATGTATATACTCTATTTTAACAATTATATAAGGAATATCCTTATTAGAAAGATATGTTGTGAATAATAATAAATAATTTTCTTAAATGGGGTGTATGGTTGAATGTTATCATATGGTAATACTATATTCAAGAAATCACATTGTATTTCAAGATTGTTTAAGACTATGATTCCATTGATGAAATGTTATGAACCCACTATACAGAAAACAAACGATGTTTTTCTCCTTGATTTATTCATTAAATATTTATTTATTGGAAACTTTTTTCTATTATTATTTTAATATGGTAGTTAATAATGATTTTTCAAAAATTCGAACATTACCTCTCTCTTTAGTCGAAAGTATGTGTTCCATAAAATACATGTTAGAAAAATAGAATCTAAAAATATTCTAATATTAACAAAAGGGAAATTATAAAAATATTACACATGTTTTACCTTTTAAAAAATTATTTTTTAATACATTTAATCTCTTTTTCATTTGATGGTTGGGGAATTTTTTAAAACTTTTTACGATGAATAAATGAATGTTTATTATAAACATACTTATCTGACATCATTCCATTTAAGTTTGATTTACAAGAATACAATTATTTTCTTTTTAAATAAAATACTTTACCAATATTATATAAATTCATTGTTTTAAATATGTATTCAATGAAAAGGGTTTTCAAAATTTATTTTGTAAAATTTTTTTAACTGATATTCAAATCATCCTTTATATGTTTTCAAATGATTCCTTCTAAGAAAAGTATATGAACGATATTGAAGAATCATTAAAAATTTATCATTATAATTTCAAGGAGAATGTTATTGTTTTTTTCAATAATAATTCATAACATTTCATGTAAAATGGGTTTTAAGCTTTGTTTGTAAGTTTTCATGATTATTTTTATGAAAATGATTTTCAAAATGATTTTTAAAAAAAATAATTATACAAAGATAGAAACATATTTTTCATCAGAATGATTTATAAAAGATACTTTCAAATTATTTTCAATATATGATTACATTAATTGGTTTTACTCATTCACTTGTGGGAAATTATCCAAAGGTTCCATAAATATTTTTTATGTGAATAGTTTATGTTTTATTGGAATTTTTTTACGAAAAATAGTTCATTTTTAATGGGATGTCTGTTTATGAAACACATTACACTTAAACAGGTTATATTATTTTAAATCATATTCCTCTTCCCTAGGTTATATGCTTATGAAACCAATATCTCTTCAATGGTTTATACCATAAGAAATTCTTTTGAATACTACTTCCTTTAATGAGTTAATCTTGAATGAAATGATAATAAAAACATATATATTTTCCATTGTCTATGATATGAATAAATTTTTATGGTTTAAATTTCATTACATGGGTCATGATATGATGTTAATGAAACCTAATTCTTTTTATAGGTAATTTTATGATGAATGATTCATTATAATCTATCATATGTGGGTTTGATTTTATGATTAGATGGGTGGGAGCTATATCATCCTCTAATGAATTCAATAATGATTATTGTTTTATGGGTTCAAGAGGGTACAAAAGATGACATCCCAATCCCAAAACAAGAAGGTTTATAAGAGGGAATCCCAAACCTAAAACAGGAGGAAACATTAAGACTGAATAAATATAGTACGTGAGTGGACATCCGATGTTGAAAAAAGTAGGCTACATAGGAGGAAATCCAATTCCCAAATAGGGTACATTGTCACTCTATCAGGGTCTTGTTAGGTAACATTGACATAGTATTTTATATTTTTATGTGCCTGAAGCAAATTTTGATGTCTTATTCCTATAATATTATTATTCACTTATTTTCCTTATGATTCATTTCTTATGAACTGAAAATCATTCATCCATTATTCATGTTTATAATGGTTTATATATAGGGTATGAAATTAGATTATCATGATCACATTTTCATTCCATTATTATCGTGTTTATGCTAATATATCACCCTTTTTAACCCTTACAATGCATCTGATCTTTCCCATTTTTTATTTCCCTTGTATATGAAGATATCTATTATGTATGGTGTTTCATTAAAGGATTTTACTCATGATGAACCTAGTGGGAGATAATATAGATCACTCATGTATTATCATTTAAATTTCCATATTTCCTAATGCTTTAAACTAAAATGTTATTTTAGAATTTGTTTCAGAAATGTTTTCATTATTCCCCAAATACAATGTAATGTCCATGTATGATAAGATTGGGTTATTATAGTCATTATAGAATGGATTGTTTGCCTAGAAATTGTAATCTACTATGAGAATACATTAGTAAGATTACTCTGTATATTTCTACAGATATATTTAGGTATGTCTATATAGATATTTATAGGGATGGGTTAAAATTTAGGAAAAAATCATGGATTTTTTGTAAGGGGTATTGTGAGTAGTTTCTTATAAATAAATACATATATAGATACTACAAATGGATGTGGTATGGTATAGATATTAATTGGAATTATAACTCCCACATTATGTGTCGAGTTTGGATTGGTGTAACTTGGGGGTTGAAAATTAGCCTTATTGCACAATTGGTTTGACAATCTAGGGGGATATGATTTCGGAATTAAAAAAATACATCATGTACCATAATATAAGATTTAATATTATGTATCCTATGGTAATACTATAGTAATCCTACTGCATCATATTTTTAGTATAGTATCATTATTTTTATTCTCTAAAATTATTTCGGTTTCATTATTTTTTGGTTTACCACTATTAAAAGTTTTTTCCACTCTATTATTTTAGTTTTAAGAAAAAATATAGAACTTGAAGGGAACATGTTAATGGTGATTTAAATTTAAAATTAAATGATTATCTTATGGAGAAACAAAATTTTATGGGACTAGGAATCAAAAACCCATTGTTTTACTCACCCAAATTTATCATTCTATGAACCATGTCAGACACCCAAATGAGAAAAATAGGTAACAAAATTCTTTTTAATATTTCTTGAGTAAAAATTTTCCTTCTATCATTGGGTCTTATAATGAACTTTTTATTTAACAATGGATTAGTACAACTGAAAATATACATTTTTTTATCCAATTTTTAGGACATGAGAAATTCATTCATGATATTTATCAGTTAAAAGGGGAAGTGGAAATGTGATGGACTCTAATCATTAATATAAGGTATAAAGATGATATTAACTCCTTGGATAAGGATAATTTCATGAACTTACATTTCAATATGTCCATTTCTGGGATTATTCATAAAAAGATGTAAAAAATTATAGTTATTAAGAAGAATGATGATGAATATTTTTGTTCCTATGAAGTTTATTTTTCAAGTATTTGGAGGTATTGTATGGGTATTATCATTCAACCTAAATGGAAATAAATTATGAATTATTTGTTCATCATAGACCAATAATTCTTAAGGCCTTCACTATAAGATAAAATATTTGCTATAAAGATGTTTTATGTGTGATATATATGTGGAAATGGACGTTTTATTTGTGTATTATTCTCATGATTTTGATATGAAGATGATTATGGAGTTCAATTTAAAATATTACAAAAATTGAAAAAATAAAATGACCCTTATTTTATGCAAAAAATGTGCAAGGAAACATGGAGGGAATTGAAAAAAGTGTAATAATAAATGTTTTATGTGTGGAATAGAATGTCATTTAGTGGTATAATGTAGATTGAATGGGAATTAGGTGTCTAATGATGATAATAATGAGAAATACCCCTTTAATTCACATACCAAAAATCTATGTTTTAATTTCTTGATGTTTGGTAATTATGATAAAAGTTTTCAAATCCAATGGTTAATGTGAATGAAAATACAAAAAAACCCCGATGAAAAAGTATAAATGGAAATATTAATCATTAATTATGTATATAGTGCTCGTATATAATTATGAAATAATTATCCTCTCTTTTATAGTAATGAATTTTTTTGTTTGATTTTCTATGAATAATCCATATGAAAAAAAATTTGTCCATCATTTTATGGGATTTCATGGGACTATATTCCCCAACATAGATTATGTAATCATACATTTATATTTTATATTTTATCAGTATATGAAGGGGACAATGTTTCTAATGAAAATGTTATTTGTATAAGATAAGAGCTTATTTATGAAATAAATTATAATTTATTTTTGAAAAGTGTTATATGGTTAAACCTTTATTGAATGTTTAGATTAAATATTTGATGATCATTATGATTTTCATGTATAATCTCTCCATTTGAGTATTTATGAATATTTTATAACTTTTCATAAACTATTGTTGTGATAGAGTCTTATGAAAGGACCTATCATTATATTTATTAATCTCGTGATCTTATAATGCTTCAAAAATGAAAAATTAAACATCATTTATTGGAATGCGATTTGAATGGGTTGTAGATTGTTGCATTAAAAAGATTATTTTGTGCTAAAATGGAATAAGTATATTTTATTAAAAAATTATTAAACAGTACGAAAGGCTTTTGAAATAAAAGTTTGTCCTAATATTATCATTTATGAGATTATAAATGACCTTTTTCATACCTCTTTGGGTTAATAATTATATTGCTAATTTTCTCTATAATGTGTTCTATATCACTCTCCATCAGAAAATTGATGGTTTAACTTCTTGTCACTGCCTAAATTTTCTCATGACACTTATGTTCTTCAATATGGAAATCTAATTATGTATTATAATTGGTAACCATTATGTTTCCAACATTATTATTTAAATCATGTTTTAGTTTATATTTTATGACTTGGGATTCGTCGAAAATAACAGTCAAGTATTAATCGTTTGATTACATATAAAATGTATGGGGTGAAATTCATTTAAAGGGGGAAAGAATGTAACACCCTAAGATTTTTTGATATTTTTATTAATTTAATATTTTTCATATTTTTCATTTCAATAAAATCCATATATATCATATATTATGATATTTATCTAATTCAAACATTCCATTCAAATAGTACCTACTTTTTGGTACTACACGCTTCAATGATACAGCATGTGTTACATAGAACATAGAGTTAAAGGGAAATATCATTTTATTAATATAAATATTACAACAAGAATATTATTAAATGGCTATACAACATAGTAATATGAATAGTAATATCTACTTTTAATTTATTAATTATAGCAATTTTATATATAAAAAACATAATTATAACATAATATAATTTTTTTAATATCTTTATATGTTTAAAAATATCATTTTCCTAAAATGAATTGTTTTTCATGTCATTCTATGAATGATTTTAATATTAGTTTTTTATAAATTTATAAAAATATTAGGATAAAATAAATTACAATTTGGAATTCAGAATTTTTAAATTAACTTCTAGGGAATTTTTGGTATTTATATGAGCAACATCAATTTTTGGATGAATCGTGAAAAATACTAAATTTCAATTCAAATATACTTTTTCATCTAATTTATTTATAACGATAAATGATGAATTATTTTTTTAATAGATTAATTATGTAATATTTCATAAATTAATAAAATTAACGATCATGTAATTCAATTGCATATTAAAATTGTGTATAAAAACATAGCAACCATTGGGATGTTTTTACTTTCAAAACACACATTGTCGTTCCATCTACATGATTAAATTTAATTAAATTTTTACAATGAAGGTTTATATAATTCTTTAAAATGGTATATATATTATTAATGATAATAATTTATAAGTTATAATAAATTCAAAATAGATTTTTAACAAAATGATTAGTGGTGTTAATATAAATTAATTACAACAATTATGGTAAAGTTTATCACAATAACTGATTAAACCATAATGTTATGTTCTTAAATGGCCTTTAAACAAGTCAAAACCCTCATTAGATTTCCATAATTAGTCCATAATACATCCTTTGTTGATCTTTTTTGGGTTTCAATGGCTTTTATGGGTTAAAACAGGGGTACACATTATTTATTTTAATAAATACGATGTGAGTCATTTTCAACACCAATAAAAGGACACAACTTCTCCACCTTCCTCAAACCTATAAAACCATGTAGTATCAACCAAAATATTCCCAATAAAATTCATTCCATCTGTCTATTACACTATTAATCCATATTTTTTGAATAAATAAACCCCCAGTATCCCTTTGGTTAAAATGAAAAGGAGCTACCAAATGAATATGTAACATACTCCTAGAAGCTCCTTTAAATTATTTTTATTCCACTCCCCACTCTACTCTCCTTATTACATTAATATAGAAGAAATAATATCATATATAAAATAATTTGTTTTTATTAAATGGTATTGACCTAATCATACACAAACATCATTGTAATGTGAATCAAACCTACTATATATTTGTACAGCAAACTACCACATCGAAAACCTAGGAATGTTCGTCCTAACTTAACTACCTCCCATGGTGGTAATTATGATTCAACATAAATTTATATATTATTTATATGATATTTATTATATATATAGTCTTATTTAATTATTTTAAAAAATATATATTTATACTTTATATTTTTAGTCAATATGATAAGATTGATTTAGTAAGTGTGGACTATCATCCCCTCAAAATGATGTGATCTGTCCACATAAAATGTGGAAGATATTAAAGAATATATAAGTAAAAATATAATAAAAACATGAAATAAAAATTCTAATGTAATGATATTATATTCCAATAAATTTCAAGTACTTCTTTTTTATTCATTATTACAAATTACAATGGAAACAACGTTCGTGCATATGTACGGCCTACCGTTACAATGAACACCGTATTTCATTTCATAAATCAATATTATATACATTTTAATAATAAAAATATTATTAAAATAGATGGAATTTATATCATGGTCTACATTATATAAATCATATATATTAATAAGAACCAAATATATGTCAAATTAAGACACATGTGAAAACAAATTGAATCTTACCTAAACCGAAACAATAACATAGAATTATTGACTAGATAGTAATATAAATTCATAATAAAAGAATATATGGTATTATATATAATAAAATATTATATTTTATATATTTAAAATAAATTTATATTTATTATACTGGATTTTTGTGTGAATATGATGAGAGTCAGGACATATGGTCAGAAAATTTCATCTCCCTTTTTATTACCATGTTATACATGAATTATTCACTAACCGTTACTTTTGTGTGTTTTGTATAATGGAAATGGATTTATTCTTCCATAATTATTATCTTATTTATGGGTTTTATCATATAATTCATATGACCATTTATTCATGTGGAATATGTTTTAAAAGATACAAAATATGAAATGTAATTCTGTCTCAATTTTCTGTCTATGAGACACATTTGTTTTCATGCACCGGTATTTTTCTATGACGTGTATATATTAACTCTGAAATTTTATTTCATGAATATTTTTCATTTAATGGTATTTTAAGGTTCATTTAATTACATTTTCTTAAATGGGTTTTTTGGATAGAAGATACCTATTGGTAAGTGTTTATTGAAACAATTTCATCGTGTTTCTTGATTTTTTACGATTAGGCTTCTCTTGATGAAATATTAGGATATTTATGTCAATAAAAAAATGAATTTTCTTATAATATGGTTATTAATGACATATTCATTTCTTTGTATGATATTTTCACCCTTTTTTACATAATATAGTTATGAAATAGTTTTTATGAAAGCCTAACTTTTCATCTCTATTCGATCAGAAATCAAGGTTACTTCAAAGCTATGTTTCCTAAAATATGGTATACAAAAATATTATACTATTAAAAGAAGATTAATAAAAGAAATTTTTACACATTTATTACCCATTCATCAAATTATTTAAAATATAAATAATGAGTCATATTATCATGTTCTGATCGAGACACTTTTCAAAACATTTTTATGTTGAAAAAGAATATTTGGAATGTATAGATTTCTCCATCATCATTACATTAAATATTTACATCAAAGAGTAAAATTTTGTTTTTTTATATGAAAATTAATTGAAAATATTCTCTAAATTCATTATTCAAATGAGGTTTTAAATTAAAAAGGTTCTCTGAAAGGATTAATTTTTTAAAAGTGTTTTTAAATATTTTTAATGAATCTTTTATAAGTTTTAAAATGGATATTTTATATGAAAAGTATTTAAATGATTTTATATAATCTTTTATAAGTTTTTAAAGTTATTTTATATGGATAGTTTTTCAAAAAAAATCCAGATATTTTTTATTTTTTCATGTAAAATAGGTTCTGAAATGTTTTAAAGCATTATTTATATGTTTTCATGTTTATTTTTAGGAAAATAATATTCAAAAGTTTTTTGGTTTAAAAATTAATTTATAATATATTAAATGATATTTTCTACAAGAATTGTTTATACATGATACATGAAATTTATTTTCTATCTAATTTAAAATATTTTGGTGTATGTCATGCCTTTCTAGGTAATGATCCAAGGGTTTATTTCATATTGTTTCTATAAATTTTTTATGTATTTATGGAATAATGTTTATTAAAAATTGTTTCCCTTTAATGGGATATACATTTATGAAACATGATCCTATTACATACATTATATACCAAGAATACATGTTCATCATCAACAATTTATATGATTATGAAAACTGTTTCCCTTCAAAAGGTTGTACCATGATAAATTCTTATTAATCCCTTTTAATTTCAAAAATTATTCTAAGATTAAATGATTATGAAAACTAAATAATTTAAATATATTATTATATGGTTAAATTTTTATAATATCCATTTCTCTTAATGTTTTTTGATATTATTTTTATAAAAAACCATCACTTTTTAGGGGTCATGTTATAACTCATGTATTAAAATATTCTAGAACATGTAAGTATTATTGTATCATGTGATGAGTGGGACCTATGTCTCCCTCTATAGTATTGGTTAATGATAAACGGTATAGGAGCTATAGAGGGTACACTGGTGGGAATACCAAACCTGAAAAAAGATTGTACGTATATGGGATTCCCAATCCCAAAAAAAGAGGGTGCATAGGTGGACATCCCATGACTAAAAAAACACTGTATATGAGAGGGAATCTCAATACTAATGCAAGTAAATAGTGTAATTTTTCCATGTCTAACATGTTGTGATTTTCTTAGGTGGTATCAATGTCCAATGATTTTCTTTGTTTATGTGGATGACCATGATTTCATGTCTTATTATTATGATATGCTTATTCTCTAATTTCCTATACGATTTATGTATTATGAACTACCAACCATTGGTCTATGATTCATGTTTAGAATCACTGATATGAAGGGTATGGTATTCTAATTTCTTGATAATGTACTCATACCCTTATTCTCATTTTTATGTTTCCATATCTATCTTTTTTACCCTTATATATCATATGAGATTAACCATTTTAATGTTTTCCTCCACGTGATATAAAGATATGTATCAAGTATGGATTGACTCAAAAGGGTGATTTTCATGATGAACCCAATGTAAGATAATATAGCTCACTCATGTATCATCATTTATGTTTCCGTATATCTAGAGGGAAAAACTAATATGGTAACTAGGGGTCTATTTTCCCAATGTTTTGTGTATTCTAAATAAGTGATGTAATGTAATTGTAGGAAATGATTATGTTATTATAGTTTCAATAATTAATAAAAGTTATCATATATATATTTATTACACTAACATTGAGAGGAATATTTTACTGAGTTCTTAGGGTCCTCTTGTAACATCAAAAAAATTACTCCCTCATAGACTGTAGTTGATGGACTTTTGACTACATCTTATATTGAAAAATATTTAGAAGATTGAAACAATGATGAAGATGATGATCGTGTATTGATAAATTCATTTAAAATTGAGAAAAAATATGACTTCTCGATTGAACTAGAATCTTGGATGTAGAATCAGGATACAATTAAATTCTATAAATTTTAAAATAGTGAGATTTCTGTCAAGACCTTCCATCTAGTCAGATATAGAATAGTTATTAATGCACTGAATAAATTGATGAAAAAAACAGATTTCAACATCAAAAAAAATTCATCGAAATTACCCTTCGTAGTTTTCTTCTTCTTGAGGATGGTTAAATTAGCATCATTATGAAAAATGTTTTCCTTTTTCAATGTTACTTTTAAAATGATTTTAATTATGTGAAAATTAATGGTATTTATCCTGAGGTTTCTGTATTAATGTTTTTTACTAAATATTCTAATGGGAGTTTGATTCATTCTGTAGATTTTATAGGGATCTTGTACTAATTGATGGTCAATAATTGATATGTTATTCTTCCGATTTTTGTTCTTTGAATCATAATTATAGGTAATGGGACTAGGCTAGTCATTTAGTCCTCAGTTACACATCTATTAAAGAATTGTATTTATTTAAAGTCTTATATTTTTTAAGGTATATATGGACCAATAAAACATTAATTTCATGGTTTTATGTCTTCTTCATTCTAAAAAAATCAAGTTTTAGTGATGATAAAACTTTTAGGGTTTTGGAAGAGGTGCATTATTGTCACTATTTTTATTCTCTCTATAAGGAATATATTTCAGATAATGAGTTCTATTATTTTTTCTTTATAATTGTTTTATTCATTGTTTAATGATATTTTATATTTTAGTGACTTTAAACTATACTATCTAATTCAATGTTGATGTTCACTTCTGCAGAAAATCATGGGTTGTGTCAAAATAGACATGTTTACTGTCTAGATTTCATGTATAATGAAGATTGTTTTGATAGATTATCTTTTAGTTTTTAGTTCTTTCATTTTTAGTTTATTTAAATCTTGTACATGACATTTTTACCTCATATGAAGATATTACCTATTTTTTTCATAAATATTTTATAACTGTGAATTTTATCCAATTCACACATCACCTAATTAAAAAAAATATCAATACTTTATTAGGAATTTTTTACACTATATCCTCATTATTTATATAATTTTTGAAACATGAATTTAATTATTAATGAATTAGAATGTCATAATGTCTTTCTTATAATCCTAAGAATCCCTTAATCATAACAATTAGAAGAATAATTTACTTATCCCTAGGAACCCTTGATAAATATTATCATAATAACCTTTTTCCTTATCCCCAAGATCCATCAATCAACTACATAGAAAAACATAAATTATAAAAAAATCATAAATAATTTAATACGATAAACTCACTAGATATTCCATATGAATACTCTCTATGATTTACAAAAGATACTTATTCTGTAATTATTTTTTATAAAAATATGATAAGAAAATTTTGGAGATTGGTTTTCAGTAGCTTATTCTCCTAAAGTTTTTATTTTGTTTATTGAAAATATATTATAATTGACTTCCAAAATTAATGTGAGTAGATTCAAGGTAATTTCATGATTTCATTATTCAATTGAAATTTTTATCATATTTTTTAATAAATGTTTGATAAAGAACTACTATAGTTGATTAATATTTTTCCTAGAAAAAATCTAAATATTGTTTCTATAAAATTCAAATTTATTATATGATAGGATTAATATATGTTATTATAGTTTAATTGTATGTATCAAGCTAATACATTA
Source organism: Viscum album (assembly GCA_963277665.1). Lineage (NCBI taxonomy): Eukaryota > Viridiplantae > Streptophyta > Magnoliopsida > Santalales > Viscaceae > Viscum > Viscum album. The sequence continues at coordinate 1,730,982,322 of OY728161.1, read as the reverse complement.
TGTCTAATAGATCAAAATGAAGTAAATTTGATTTAATATATTTATCTCCCACATATAGACATTATGAACCTTCCTCTGATGATGTTTTTATATGTAAATCCTATGAATATTTTTCATGTCTATCTTGTAAACATGATAAATATCTATATGATAAGAATAATATAATGAATTTTATAACATTATAAATATTTCTATAAAAAAGTTAACATTTTATAATACTTTTAGAAACTAGTAAAAAGTAAATATAGAAATGTGTTTTTCCAAATGTAAGGTTAAAATGTGTTCTTTTGACTCAACACATCCCTCTTAATTAACCCAATCCTTATGTCACCATTAATGTAATCATGTAAAATAAATTATTTATGGTTCATTGATTTATAAATTATTTTTTATTACAAAAAATGTTTACCATTATAAACCATAATATCATACATATAATGGAATATTTATTATTGAAAATCCACATTGTTATAGTTTAATATAATAATAGTCTTTATATTTACCAAAAAAAATCACTATTGGTTTGGTATGAAGATCACAAAAAAATATCCATCATGACTCAATATTAGGTCCTAAAAATTTATAAAACATCAGTACAAATTGGATTATGATATATAAAACAAACACACACTAATATAAATTTCAATTATGTCTCTAAAATATTTTTGTATTTTGGAAAAAACAAAATATTTTCTATATAATAGATACTTGATGATAAATAAAGAACACATAATCATATTTTCTAACCCTTAAAAACATTTACAAAACAAATAGATGTGCATTTATAACACAATATTATAAACCATGTATAAATATACCATATAGGGATATGAGGATGTATTAATATTTACATTATTAACTATTATTTAAAAAAATATAATGTTTCTATTTGTTAAAGGAAATAGGTAGAGTAAATAACAATAAACATACATTGAAAACTTTATTTAAATTTATTGTGAATAACATTTTCATTCGAAAAATAACTAAAGGAACATGAAAAAACATTATTATATATTAAAATCTATATATCTTGTCATCATTTTTTGGATAAAAATTTGATGAACAAAAAAATCTACATATTTATACATAAATTCAATTAAAACCCATTATCTTTAAATATATTAAATTTTTGTTAAAAAAATCCCATTTTTCCATTATATAAATATTTTCTTTATAATCATTTTGTATAATATGTTGAAGAAATAGTTCAAGCACAACCTAAATCTCACAATAAGGGTTGATACGACCAACCTTAATCATCATTAAAATTGATCAATTGCAGTATTTACAGAAGAAAAAACTAAAACAAATAAACCAATTTTTATAACTAGATAATTTATATTGAATATAATATATAACAGTAGAAAAACTTAATCAAATGAAATCTTTAGTAATTTACTAAGATAATACAAAAATAACAAAACATCCAACATCTTACAATCAGTTAATAATAAAAATCCCATAATTCCATCTAAAAAATAATAAATACATAAAACTATTTTTGAATAAATAGTTTAATCATAAATAAATAGTGACTAATATATTGCATCCGATCAATCTCAGAATCCTCAAGTGAAGACATACCAAATATTATTCATTTTTAATGTATTGTAGCATGTCTTAGAGGAGATCATTTATGGTACCTAACATAAATGATGTGAAATTGAAATAAAATAGATATCGTTTGAGGTAGAGAGGAATAGTAGAGTTTTACCTTAAATTTATAATAGAGAACATCCCCAATAGTCAATAGATCAAATAACATTGATAGAGGAGAAAAATTAATCCAATTATGTTATGAGAGAGAGATATTGAGGTCCATGGATGAATGTGGTGGATTGACCCATTTATAGAGGTAAAAAGAAAAAAATTATATTTCCGATCAACCCTCATTTTAAGAATGATAAGAATCATGACTATCAAGAATCTAATATTGAGATACCAAGTAATGCATGATGACACATAGGTGAGTACCTTCTTCTTGAACTCATTAGGTACATGGGGATTTCCATCTGTGTACCAAATAATTATTTACCTAGTACCTATTGTCACATATATTTAGGTAGTACATATAAATAATTCTATAAACCTTACCAAAATCCACAAAATTTTTATAATCAAAAATTTCACATGAAAAAACCTATATAGTTACATTTAAATAAATAATTTAAATTTCACATCCCAAAGTAAAATAAAAATATACTTCATATCGAAATGTTCAAACAATCCAACATTTTCATTTCTAAAATTTCAAAATTATGACTGAATTTTACATTCAAATTACGTATAAGCACATAGGTCACTACAAACATCAGAATATTAAACATTTCATCCTCATAGAGATAAAAACTATTATACTAAATATCATTACATAATTAAAAAATTAATTTATTATTGAAGCTATTATACATGTCTATAATGTGTGGACCAAAATTTTGATGAAAGAATGTCACAAAAAGAAAAAAAAATTAAACACTAAAGGTTATTACTACATAAATAACATGTTTACCATATAAACAATAATATGTATTATGAAACCCTCATCATACCATTATTACATAATTCCCATAACATAATAAATCACTATATACCAAGACATTATAAGACCAAATGATATTTTGATAGAACGGAATCCAAAAAATATTGATAACCCATAAAAATCATAAATTGTTATACACAAAATTAATTTTCCAAAATTTAATTATTTATACCCTTAAAAAAAATTTATTCCTCCAATATATTAAATTCATAAAAAATTACCTAAAGTAATATTTCATTTCAAAATATCCTCTAAATTTCGCAGCTGAACACCAAAAAATTACAAACATTACCACTTTATACAAATTCAACTTCAGGACACATTTTTAAATTCAACATTATAGTAATAACTATATCAAAATATAAAATATCTTTTGAAACACATTTCTATTTAATATATAATGTTTTCAAACCCGTGTTCATTATTTATTTAAATAATAAAATGTTTCACATAACTACATATCTATTTAATGAATATGGAAGAATATAAAAAAGATAATAAAGTAAGAATTAACATTTAAAATAATTATATTATAAGAACAATATTTTATTTTTTCATGAAAAATATAATTGGTATCATTATCAAGAAAACAATTTATATAAAAATTTAAATTGTGTAATACAAAATAGATAATATACAATGTTATATTTTCATTAAATATATTCCATAAACTATAACTAATTAAATGATGCATAGTAAGGTATTGACGAAATTATATATTACATGATTATATGATTTTTAATAGAAATAGTAATTCACATATAATGATTATAATATTAATTATTTTTACATTCAAAAATGTCCTACTAGGACATATGATGGATACAAAATTTGAAATTTTGTCACCCAGTTGAGACATATGAAACTTATATTTTTTCTAAAGGTTGTACTCAAGACATTTTAAAAACATACATAACCTAACAGTTTATACTCTGTACCGATATGTCCCTTCATTACTTATTCTTCCTCTATAAATATATGAATAGTAATATTTATAGGTTACTTCTAATATGTTCACATATAAAATTACAATTTATAAAATCTAAAAACCAATAAATTTACTCTATGATACAACTTGTAAAAACTGAGACATAGATACTGAAATAAAACCTAGATCGTACCGTCATTTACCTCATCAGAATTAATCAATACCTAAAGGTTGGAGACATGACCAATAGATCTATAATTTTTATTTCAAATGATTGTATTTAATTATCTGATTAATTTGGATGGAAGATTAGTTTTCAACCATTGGTGATTTTTTAGGATTCTTTGGCCGAACAATAGTGATAATAGGTGAAATATTTACTGTAAAATATTGTGGAGAAGTTCCTAGAATTATTCTAAAATTAATTATAGGTGAAGGGTCAGGTATTTAATTCATAATAATGTTATTACAGAATAGTGGATTCATATGTTTGGGATGTCAAAGTCTACATGTAATTTAGGTGAAGGGAAAATTTATATTTATTATAGGATAATATGATTTTGGAGAAGTTATAGATTCATTTTTATGTGTTCGGAAGATTTTATATTTTTGAGTATATTTTTAGAAGAATAAAAAATTTGATTCTTCAATAAGCATTCTTATATAAATTATAGTAATCTTAATCCTCCATGTGGTGGATAAGTTTTCCTAAGAGCATTAATTTAAGTCACTACATTACAATATATATATATATATGAGAAATTTTTAAATCATAATTAGAATATAAAAATAACTCATGTATCATAAATAACTATAATGAAAACCTCACATATAATAGTTACTATGAAAATAGTTAAATTTAGTTAATTACTGGAGAAGATTCAAAGGGATAGATTGAACCAAAAAATCATTCTCCAATAACAATTCAATATTTCTTAAGAATCTATATTTATAAATAAAGATAATAGTCTCCAATATATTGATTTCCTCACCCTAATGAGTAATTAAAACATTGGAATCATATAAATAAATAACTAAAGAGTTCAGATTTGTACAAGGGAAATCACTCATATTGATATGTAACAATCACCAAACCAATATATAATAATTTAAAGTATATTATGGGAATATAGTTAATATAAAATTACAAAAAATTGTTGAATTAAATTAGAGTTTGTAATGGAAACCAATATTTTAAAAAAATTTAATCATGGATCATGTATAATATAATTTTAATGAATTTTGAAAACATCTAAAGCTTTTGAGTGCTACATAATGGTTTCTAGTAAATATAAAAAAGTTACCAATTCAATATCTGGGGCTAACATATAAAGTTAAATATCAATGATGATGTTCCCTCTTATAAAAATAATAAATTAAAAATTAAATTTTGGGATTCATTTGAATAATTTATTATACAAGTCCTATTCATAATGGGGTTGTGGAATGGGATTTGAAAATGTGTTGAGAGAGAATTAAATGCATAAGAGTGTGTTTGTATCATGCATAAATTTAACAAAAAAAAGTAATGAAGTATTTTGGTCATTATTAATCATAATATATGGTTCATAATGAATGTAGTTTAAAATTATTATATGTAGTGTACCAAAATATTTAATTTAAGATATAAAAAACTGTGAAGTATTAATGTTATTCTATCGATGTCCATACATTGAATAATCCTATGAATGAATTAATTGTTCCACGTAATGATATATGTATATTTATTGAATTATGTTAGTTTTATAAAAAAGTAATTAATAAAAAAAAATTCACCACGATATTTAAGGATGTTAAAAATATGGAAAATCAAGGGACATTCCAAATGGTATTTACTAAATATTTATAATAGAAATAAGTGAAATGTTTTAGTTTCTATTTTATAATGGAATGATTTATATTTTATCAAAAGAAATAAATTTAAAATATCATGATGATTGTTTCAAAGATAATATATTTCTATAATTTCTGTATTTTAAGAAGTAAACTCAACCAAAACTAGAATACTAGTCACAATATCTCTAAATGTTATGTAAGGATATTTTTGGATATATAATCTTATCATACAAATTGAGAATTAATGATATTAAATAATATAAACAGGTAAATATTTTGTAGAGATAAATATAATTACAGATTATTGGAATTTTAGATTAAAATTTCTCCAAAAATATCATGTTCTTCTATAATGAAACATGTATTAAATGTTATTTAATACCAGTCTCCCATAACGAAAACATGAAATACATTGAAATGGTTATTTAGAACTCCAAATGAGAAGTGAGTTGATTCAGAATATAAAAGGGAGGTTTAATGGAATATCTAATTCATGGGAGAAGAATAAGAGGATATTATTGATCTACAATAGAATGATGAAGAAACATATAACATTATCATCCATTAAAACTATTTCAACAAAATAAGGATGATTTAAAATGATGAATCAAGGAAAAGGGATATAAATATTCCTAATTATTATAATAACTTGTTTTTAAAGGATTAATATTTGGCGACCAATGGTCTCCTAATGAAATTTATAAAATCAACAAACACTATTAAGTTTCATTGTATTATCTTTCATACAATGTTGGTTTTTATTATACTCTAGTGAGATAAGAATAAGAGTAAATTAATTAACCTTTAGGAGGAATTCATCCATCTATAAATAATTTTAATGGGAGTTATGTAGGTGACGAAATCCACTGATGGCCTCAAGAAGAAATTATTGTGAAAAGTGAAGGCTTTTTTCACCTCCCCGAACCATTTTGGGATGGTTTGAAATGTTGTACAGAAAATATGAGGAGTTTCATGGAAACCCAATACATTGCACATAATGATGTACGATAGGGGGGAGTTTTTCACGAAATAAGAAAAATCTCATGCATCCGATAGATGGTGACGATTTTTAACAAAGGCCAAATTCGGAACCCCCCAGCCGAAACTGATTGCCTATAAATTGAATTTCCCCCTCACATCTAGGGGTTGAATAACTCAAAACATCTACTATGCACATAAAACTTTCATTTTGTGTATAAAAAATTTTCATTTAGTTAAAACATTTTTCTTGACAGGTCTCACATGGATCCACCTTCGGGTTGGGCCACTAGGGTTTGATCCTCTCCCCATTCCTTTATTCATGATCCATTTGGAAACAAAACTCTTACAATTTCGTGAAAAAATCTTTAAATTTCATGAATAGATCTTCCAATTTTCATGCACCATACACTTCTCTACACATTCCCGGTTTATTGTGCACAACAACTATCATTTGTGTGACTATTGTTCTGAAACCCTTCATTTTCAATGAAACCCTACCTCATTGTGGGAACCCTTGATCATGTATTCAATGTTTCTTTCTTAGATGCCATCATTAGGTGCTTCTTACACAAAACACACCTATCCTTCAAACCCTTCTCCAGTATGACCCTCCAGGATTGTACGATGTGATTTCAAGTTCTATTGGGTGGTGCTTCATATCGCATTGTTTTGCCATATTCTTCTTAGCATAGGCCTGCTAACTACTATTTATTAATTGCATAGCCATGCTATTGTGAGCACCTCACTAGATCACTCCAAAATAGTACCCCAACATGGAATTTCAAATTCCTTCTTTTCCCAATGGGTGGGTGTGTATCAGCTATGTATTTCCCAATGGTGCAGAGTGAACCCACCTCATCCAATCTGTAGAACGTTTAACTTCCATGCACAGTCTTCCTCATCACATGAGATTAAATTTTATCCACAACTTGTGAAATACAAGTGGGGTGCCACATCTCGAACATTTATACACCCACTGGTCTCCATGGGATTGAAAAATTTATCACATGGAATGAGAGGCTCATTGTTGGAACTACATCTATTAGGTGGGAAGGGAAACTATCTTGGTGTAAGACCCTGGCCTTTATTTTCTGAGCCAGCATCCCTGCTCCTCCTCTATTCTTCTGTTCTAAAGACTAGAGGATAGATAGGCACTAGGACCTTAGTTACCATGTCCCTCCCCCTCTATGTTTTGTCTCCATCAGGCCTCTAGCCATGCATAAGCACATGTTTCCTCTTTGGGCCGCTAACCAGACATAACCCCTTTTCATTCCTCGCATTGTAACACCCCAGGTAAATAAAGAATATGAAATTTTTATATTTATCCCTATTTTTGAATAAAATTTCAATATTAATTTAAAGGGAACGCTATGCTCTATGGATTACCCAATACGCAACAATGAGTTCCTTTGAAATCTTACGTTGCACTCTAATAAGAAAATATGATTATTTTAAATGGTAGTTAAAACATAGTCGTTGTATTGGCGGGAAGGAATATAAATAACTAAAATATGATTATATATGTTTGTTATATGTTTTTATACTTATCCAATAAAGGATAAAGGATTAAAATACGAAAAGAATTCAATATTAGACATATATACTCTAATTTTCACTAAAGGTCCACTTATCACATTTTGATGGCGAACCGTCATTAAATATAGTTTTGGTCACTCTTATAAAATCTATCGGACCAACTAAAATTCTTCTTTAGAATCGGGACATCAAAATTTACTTTCTATAAATTTTTGGTATCTTTCCGATAAAGTTCATTTTTTAATGAATAGTGAGAAATGTTGTATTTTAATTCAATACCACTTTTTAATCTAATTTATTTATATTATTATATTATATTTTGAATTTTTTTTAAAGTAAAATAAGAATATATTTTTACCATTTAATCCAATAGTGGTCATTGGAATTAATTTCACTTTGAAATCGGACTTAAACTAGTGTCAATCTTTTGATACATTTCATTTCATAAAAACATGCTATTTGTTTTGACAGCGGGAATTAATTATTAAATTAATTAATGAAACTTATATGTTTTGAATTTTGTAAAATAGACATCATTTTTGAATTCGGAATATCAAATATAGCTTAGGGTGAAGTTTTGGTATTTTTCTGAAAAACTTCAATTTTTGATGAATAGTGAAACCACTAAGTGGTACTTAAAAAAACTGATATTTCATTTAAATGAAATTTTAGCACTTCTGTGTTTTGAATTTCAAAACTCTGACATACATGGTTGTCATTAGGATGTAAAATGTGGTTCAATTGGATTAAAATAATTTTTTGGTGAATAGTAACTTTTATGTTTTTAATCGCGATTAGAGATAATTAGTGTAATTTAAGGTAAAAATAATGTTTTAATAATATTAAATGAACTTGAAACATGTCCTACCCTCATTGGATGTTTCATGGCCGACCGAGACAATCCATGGGTCAACTTGGGGACCCCATGGAGCCACTTTAGTTGTAAAATGACATTAATAACTTTTTATTTAATGTTAAAATTAAAATGACACAAATATGAGTTGTTTTACTAAAACAATTTTTACATGTAGTTATAAAAGTCAGATGTTTGACTATAAATAGTCATTGGAAATCTAAAAATATTTCCTACATAATAGTGTTTTTTATAATTTTTATACATTAAGTAAATTATATTATTTATGACATCATGATGATGCAAAGATGACCTCATTATTTAAAGATTTAAATAAAATGGAAAGATAATGTAAAATCTAAGACCTAAACCTGTCCAAAACCTATTGGATGGGTGGATTTCTAACCCTTATCACCTTATACACGAAACACATCAATGTGGGACCATTAAAATCCTAAACTCATTCTAAAATAAAGTAGCATTTCCTTACATTCCAAGAGTGCCCCTCCCCTCTTCTTATAAAAGGCCCCCACCTCTACCTCCTTACCCACACTTCCAAAGCATTTGGATCGGCCAAACCCTGCCCATTTTGTCTCTCCAAATCCCTCTATAACTCTTAGAAGCCTCACTTTGGGGAGAAGTCTTCCCAAGGAATCAATTGGCTCAAATAAAAGAGAGTTACCCGATTTTAAGGTAATGTCTTCACTTGTGTTCTTTTGTTTTATTTTGCTTCTCCAACCCCCTAATCTCATTTTATTCATTTATTTTGTAACAAATATAGTATATTCAATATACTAGGATTTTTTTATAAGAATCATTCGAGCTAAAATTACACACACCTACATCTAATGGATAAAGAACATACTGTTTCTGTGGATGGTGATTTTCTGCCTCACGAAACGATGATTGTTTAACACTCATATAACACAATAAAAGGTGGCCATTAAGATGGAAATATATTTATATATGATATATAATATGTTTATTTTTTACTTAATCTTATTTATTTCTCTTTTGTGGCATACCTTTATAGTTTCCATTGTGGGTAAACACGATAATTTCTTTTTAGGAAGTGCAGACTACCGCCCCCTCAAAGTGATATGATTCGTTATTGCCATATGTGTGATGTATAAAGGATGTATTTAAAGTTACTATATATGATTTATGTTAAATATAAATTATTAATATAATTATGTAATTAAAATATACATACCTCTCATTTAGTTTTAATTCCATTAATATTACATAGAAATGAAAGTAGCGTTCATGCGTACGTACGGCTTACCGTCTCCATGAATTGTGCATTTCATTTCTTACCTCTAAATGATTTTGTAATATTATAAATACATGTATATTATGGATATATATGATATATATGATATAAAAATCATGAATATCATTCTGGATATAATGATTCTTTGACCCCACGAACAACGTGTAATTGTAAGAAGTCCACTTTCGACTTATGAACCAAATATCGACAAAACAAACATTATTAACTTAAATGATTACATAATGTTTATAACATGGAAATAAGTGATATAAAAGGAAAAATGAACTTGAAATAGGTTCTTAATCAATTATAAATTAACTCAAGTTTATTATTCTGGACGTTAATGAATGATCGAGTCAAATCGGACCTGAGGTAAGGGATCCTACCCCTCTCTTTCTTTTTAAGTACACTCTTTTATGTCATTCTTTTTAAGCTAATCTTTATTATGATTGGGATGTTATTTTATATTATTCCTACTGTACGTTTTATGTTAATATGATGAGAGACCCTATTTTCTCTCATCAATCCATTTTGGAAGTTTTGAGTGCCACTGTTAGGCTGCCGAATTTTCATAAGAGATCTAACCTCTCTCTTTCCTTTTAAGTACTCTTCATTATGTCACTTATTTTATGATCCTCTTGGTTATGATGGGGGATGTTATTTTATATTCCTCTTTCTGTACATATTATTTTAATATGATGAGATACCTTATTTTATCTCATCAATCCATTTTTTTTTGAAAGTTTTAAGTGGCGTCGTTAGGCTGCCGAGTTTCCGTAAGGGATTTTTCATTTCACTTTTAGTCTTGTGATATTTATGATACATTTTGCACCAATTACTTTGAGTGTTGTATGTACATCCCATTATTCTACTCTTTGTGTAATATAATTTTGTTTATGAGTATTTACATCAATGATTTATTTTCCTTCTTTCATGGGGTGTATGTTTCGAAAGATACCCAAGTCGGTAAGGGAACCTTTCACCCTCCTCTTTTAAAAATACTTCTTTTGTTGGGTCTTTAAATTTACATATTATTATGTTGGGATATGTTATTCTATATCCATATTGATTTAAATTTTATGTCCATGTGATGAGATAACCTTTTTATCTCTCATCAACTCATGTTGATGTGACGTCGTTAGGCTGTCAAGGGAACTTCTTAACCCAATTTCGATTTCTTTGGGTTCAATATGTAGTTATTGAATATTTCATCCTTTGAATATGTGTGAATGACCTTTTATTATTTTACACATAATATCCACTTATATTGGGTGTATTTATATTTGTCGTACATAATTATGAGATTGATTTATCCTTAATTTAAGGATACCATCTTTATAATGGATTTCATCTCAATTTACATTTCCATTGAGACTTTATTGTTGTTATGAACCAATTCACTATTATAAGGTGTATATACTATCATTTGGAATATTATATAATGAATCCCTTTATTCTCATGATATTATAATGTTTTTATTATATGTTATTCCTCAATTATTATATTCAAGTGTCCCTCATTTTTTTTAAAACCCTTTAACTAAAATATCGTTTTAAATGTTTTAATGATTTACTCTTATAAATATTTCTCATTAATATCCATGTTTTGAAAATGGTATTAAGGAATTATTTATATGGATATTAATGGTTTAAAATGTTAAAAGCTTCAATGTGGTATGGGAAACGTTGATTCAAAAATCTCTTTATTATATGTTTTAAATGGTTTTGAAAATGGTTTTTAGAATGGATTCATTATTTCAATATCTTAAAATGTTATATTGTTATTGCAATGTGGGAATGTTATCTTTCCTTTATTGTTAAGTTATGTGTTATGATTATGTTATGGTTCTTGGGAATTGTTATGAAGACGGGTGGTTCCGTGATAAACTAAGGGAAGGTGAGCCTGATATAGCTCTCCAATGCATTGGGTAACGCGAAGGGGTTAAGCGTTAAGGTTTCTCAGAAGAGATTTAGGGAATATACTGTGATGGGTATTCCAAACGTAACCAAGAGGGTTACTCCCTACGTAAGAATGTTATGAATGCCTCAGGTTACCTTCATGCCTTATGATTTCTATGATTTATTCATGATTTTATGAGGTATGTTAAAGTGGATATGTTTTATGGGTAAAGTATGATTTCATTCTTATGTATATATGAACTCATGTTTCCTTTCCATACTTTTTATAACCCTTACTAAGCTTTTTATGCTCATCCCATTTTTTTGAAATGTTTTTCACACGTCAAGGGAATGGTTCATGATATGATGATAGTGTCAAGGAAGTGTCAGGAAAGAATCCATGTTTTATTTTAAATATGTTCCCGTTGATGGGAAAAATGAATACTATCTTTTATGTAACCACTTTGTTTAAATGTGGAATGTAATTCATGTTTTATGATCTAATTATCTAAAACTCTAAAACTGAAAAGATCCTCGATGTGTAATCTTTTAATAACTCACGATTTAGTAAGGTTTAACGTCGGGGACTTATAGTAGGTATCAGAGGTCGGTTTAGATTACTTTAGTGGTTAGGGTATTCTTTAAGCATAAGGGACATTACCATAATGGTTAGGATTTCAGAAAGATTCATAGTTTTTAGATAAAGTGAATGAGTATGTATATTTTAGTGTTTACCTTCCTCATTAGTACATGATGGTTTTGTTGATATACTCACACTAACATTTCTGTTTTTAGTGAATGGATGGATCTAGAAGGCACCAAAGTGACAATAGGTTTGAAGGAAACTATGGTGGTTCTCTGATTAAGAGACTCAATGAAATGGGGGATTCAATGAGGAAACTCGTAGTTGTTCTAAAACAACTATCAAGGAGTCATGATCAACCACTTGAACCATGGTATGTTCTGTAATGCATCATGTACGAGATGACCAATCGATGTGGAAGATCATGTAATAATTATAAAGGTAACCATTTGGTTTTATATGATCCTTACTTTTGAGTTAATTATGGGTTACTATATGTTATGATGGAAGTGAAAGGCATGAGATAAAATTGAGGTTAAATTATGTTGTGGTTATTTTTGAAGATATTATCTCGTTTTGGGGAATGTTTAAAGAATTATATAGTTTTAAAAAAAGGACAACACACAGACCGTGTGACAACCCGTCGCTTTGGACAAATCTGCGGGAATCGAACCCACAACCAAAGTGCGACTGGTATTTATCGCCTACCACTGGACTACGTGAAGTCCCAGGTTAGTATGAATTATTCTTTTTAGTTAGGTGACTTTATAAATTAAGAGTATGTGGATTTTGGGTTATTTATGAAAATGATTAACCTATCATGGGGGATATGTGATTAGGATAATTACTCTTCAATAAGAGACTTTAGGAGCAACTGATGTTGTTTGGAGATAAATGTTGCGATTTAACTAGGAAGAATATGTGACTAAATCCTTCAAATATTTGGGTATCAATCTTAGTTTGGTTTACTTTGAAGAATTTTATGGACAAATTGTTTATTGAATAGTCCTCATTGAACTCTAGGTTTTGTTGGACAAATTTTGGAGATTAAGAATAGATTTTCTTTTTATAAAGGGTTATCCTTTTCTGGATTATCTGATCATGTACTAACCTTTTTGATTTTGGTTTTGGTTAAAGTCTAAAGATATGGGAAGTATATAGTTCTCTTTTGTGGATTAGGTGATTCCAAGAAGTTGATTATAGTGCTCTTAATGCGAACATGTCTTCCTAAATACTCATCTTTTGGAGAAAATATGAGTTTGATTAAGGAATCTAGTAAAAGTTGAAAGTCTATGTGACAAGTAAGTATGTTTCCCTATGATTTAGTTAATCTCAAAAAATAAATTCCTCAATGAAAAATAACTTAAATAAAAAATGTTTTCTATTAACTTTTCCGACTGGGGTATCAAATACTGTTTAACCCATCATCAGTTTGTGATTTTCTGGTGGTTAACTTTCTCCTAAACATGGTTTCTATCCCTCTCCCTCAGAACATGACCCTTTGCTTTTTATTCCATATCCATATTTTCATACTTGGAATCCTAGTATGGGATAACTCGGGTGACCTTTGTACTTCTCTCGCTTTATTTTAATGTGATTGTTTTACCGACTCTTGTTCCGAAGTGGGACTTTCAATGATGTTTCCGAGCCCAATTTTGAAATTACGAGGACGCAATTCCCAAAAGGGGGGAAGGATGTAACATTCCCGGTAAATAAAGAATATGACATTTTTATATTTATCCCTATTTGTGAATAAAATGGAATTATTAATTTAAATGGAACGCAATGCGCGATGGCGTACCCAATACGCAACAATGAGTTCCTTTGAAATCTTATGTTGGACTCTAATAATAAAATAATATTATTTTAAATGGTAGTTCAAACATAGCCGTTGTATTGGCTGGAATGAATAGAAATAACTAAAATATGATTATATATGTTTGTTAATGTTTTTTTCATTTATCCAATAATGGATAAAGGCTTAAAATATGAAAAGAATTCAATATTAGACATATATACTCTAATTTTCACTAAAGGTCCACTTATCGCCTTTTGATGGAGAACCGTCATTAAATATAGTTTTGGTCACTCTTATACATTCTATTGGACCAAATAAAATTCTTCTTTAGAATCGGGAAATCAAAATTTACTTTTTATAAATTTTTGGTATCTTTCCGATAAAGTTCATTTTTAAATGAATAGTGAAAAATGTTGTATTTTTATTCAAAATCTTCTATTAATCTAATATATTTATATGATTAGATTATATTTTGAAATGTTTTTAAAGTAAAATTAGAATATATTTTTACCATTTTATCCAATAGTGGTCATTGGAATTAATTTCACTTTTAAATCGGACATAAACTAGTGTCAATCTTTTGATACATTTTGTTTCATAAAAACACGCTATTTGTTTTCACAGCGGAAATTAATTATTAAATTAATTAATGAAACTTATATGTTTTGAATTTTGTAAAATAGACATCATTTTTGAATTCAGAATATCAAATATAGCATACGGTGATGTTTTGGTATTTTTCTGAAAAACTTCAATTTTTGATGAATAGTGAAACCACTTAGTGGTACTTAAAAAAACTGATTTTTCATTTAAATGAAATTTTAGCACTTCTGTGTTTTGAATTTCAAAAATCCAACATACATGGTTGTCATTATGATGTAAAATGTGGTTCAATGGGATTGAAATAATTTTTTGGTGAATAGTAACTTTTATGTTTTTAATCGCGATTAGAGATAATTAGTGTAATTTAAGGTAAAAATATTGTTTTAACAATATGAAATGAACTTGACACATGTCCTACCGTCATTGGATGAGTCATGTTCGACCAAGACAATCCATAGGTCAACTTGTGGACCCCATGTAGCCACTTTAGTTGGAAAATGACATTAATATCTTTTTATTTAATGTTAAAATTAAAATGTCACAATCATTAGTTGTTTTACTAAAACAATTTTTACATGGAGTTATACAAGTCATATTTTTGACTATAAATAGTCATTGGAATGATAAATAGATTTCCTACATCATAGTTTTTTTTCATAATTTTTAGACATTTAAAAAATTAAATTATTTATGACATCATGATGATGCAACGATGACCTCATTATTTAACGATTTAAATAAAATGGAAAGATAATGTATAATCTAAGACCTAAACATGTCCAAAACCTATTTTATGGGTGGATTGAGAACCCTTATCACCTTATCCTCGAAAAACATCAATGTGAGACCATTAAAATCCGAAGCTCATTCTTAAATAAAGTAACATTTCTTTACTTTCCAAGAGTGCCTATCCCCTCCTCTTATAAAGGGCCCCCACCTCTACCTCCTTACCCACATTTCCAAAGCCTTTGTCTCGGCAAACCCCTGCCCATTTTGTCTCTCCAAATCCCTCTAAAACTCTTAAAAGCCTCACTTTGGGAAGAAGTCTTCCCATGGATGCCTTTGGTTCAAATCAAAGAGAGTTACCCGATTTTAAGGTAATGTCTTCACTTGTGTTATTTTGTTTTATTTTTCTTCTCCAACACCCTAAACTCTTTATATTTATTTCTTTTGTAACAACTCCAGTATCTTAAATATACTAGGATGTCTTTATAAGAATAATTCTAGCTACACTTACACACACCTACATCTAATGGTTAAAGAACATACTGTTTTTGTGGATAGAGAATTTCTGCCTCACGAAACGATGATTGTTCAACACTCATATAACACCTTCAAAGGTGGCCATTAAGATGTCAATATTTTTATATATGATATATAATATGTTTATGTTTTACTTAAGCTTCTGAATTTTTCTTTTGTGTCATACCTTTATGGTTTTGTTTGTGGGTAAACATGATAATTTCATTTTTGGAAGTGCGGACTACCGCCCCCTCAAGGTGATTTGATTCGTTAATGACATATGTGGGACGTATAAAGGATGTATTTAAAGTTATTATATATGATTTATGTTAAATATAATTGATGAATATAATTCTGGAATAAAAATATACATACCTCTCATTTAGTTTTAATTCCACTAATATGACATAGAAATGAAAGTTGTGTTCATGCGTACATACAGCTTACCGTCTCCATGAACGGTGCATTTCATTTCTTACCTCTAAATGATTATGTAATATTATAAATACATGTATATTCTGGATATATATGATATATATATGATATCCAAATCATGAATATCATTCTGGATATAATGAACCATTGGCCACATGAACAACATGTAATTGTAAGAAGTCCACTTCGACTTAAGAACCAAATATCGACAAAACAAACATTATTAACTTAAATGATTACATAATGTTTATAAAATGGAAATAAGTGATATAAAAGGAAAAATGAACTTGAATAAGGTTCATAATCATGTATAAATCAACTCATGTTTTTTATTCAGGACGTTAAAGAACGATCGAGTCAAGTCAGACCCGAGGTAAGGGATCCTAACCCTCTCTTTCTTTTTAAGTACACTCTTTTATGTCATTCCATTTAAGCTCATATTTATTATGATTGGGATGTTCTTTTATATTATTCCTACTTTACATTTTATGTTCATATGATGAGAGACCCTATTTTCTCTTATCAATCCATTTTGGAAGTTTTGAGTGGCGCCGTTAGGCTGCCGAATTTTCATAAGAGATCTAACCTCTCTATTTCATTTTAAGTACTGTTATTTATGTCACTTATTTTAAGCTCCTTTTGGATATGATGGGGGATGTTTTTTTATATTCCTATTTCTGTAAATTTTATTTCAATATGATGAGATACCCTATTTGATCTCATCAATCCATTTTTTTGGACGTTTTAAGTGGCGTCGTTAGGCTGCCGAGTTTCCGTAACGGATTTTTCATCTCACTTTTAGTACCGTGAGATTTATGATACAATTTCCACCATTTAATTGGAGTGGTGTATGTACATCCCATTATTATACTCTTTGTGTAATATAATTTCTTTTATGAGTATTTACATCAATGATGTATTGTCCTTCTTTCATGGGGTGTATGTTTCGAATGATACCCATGTCAGTAAGGGAACCTTTCACCCTCCTCTTTTAAAAAGACTTCTTTTGTTGGGTATTTTAATTTACATATTGTTATGTTGGGATATGTTCTTCTATATCCTTATTGATGTAAATTTTATTTACATGTGATGAGATACCCTTTTTATCTCTCATCAACTCATGTTGATGTGACGCTGTTAGGCTGTCAAAGGAACTTCTTAACCCAATTTCGATTTCTTTGGGTTCAACATGTAGTTATTGAACATGTCATTCTTTGAATATGTGTGAATGACCTTGGATTATTTTACAATTAATATCCAATTATATTGGGTGTATTTATATTTGTCTCACAAAATTATGAGATTGATTTATCCTTAATTTAAGGATACCATCTTTATGATGGATTTCATCTTAATTTACATTTCCATTGAGACTTCATTGTTGTATGCACCAATTCACTCTTATAAGGTGTATATAATATCATTTGGAATATTATATCATGAATCCATTTATTTTCATGATATTATAATGTTTTTATTAAATGTTATTCCTCAATTATTGTATTCAAGTGTCTCTCATTTTGTTAAAAACCCTTTAACTAAAATATCGTTTTAAATGTTTTAATGATTTAATCTTATAAATATTTCTCAATAATATCCATGTTTTAAAAATGGTTTTAAGGATTTATTTATATGGATATTAATGGTTTAAAATGTCAAAATCATCAAAGTGGTATGGGACACTTTGATTCAAAAATCTCTTTATTAAATGTTTTAAATGGTTTTGAAAATGGTGTTTATAATGGATTCATTATTTCTATATCTTAAAATGTTATATTGTTATTGCAATATGGGGATGTTATCTTTACTTTATGCTTATGTTATGTGCTATGATTTTATTATGGTTCTTGGGCATTGTTATGAAGATTGGTGGTTCCGTGATAAACTAAGGGCGGGTGAGCCCGATATAGTTTCCCAATGCATTGGGTAACGCGAAGGGATTAAACGTTAAAGTTTATCCAAAGAGATTTAGGTAATATACTGTGATTAGTATTCCAAACGTAACCAAGAGGGTTACTCCCTACAAAATAATTTTATGAATGCCTCAAGTTACCTTTATGTCTTATGATTTCTATGATTTATTCATGATTTTATGAGTTATGTTAAAGTGCATATGTTTTATGGGTAAAGTATGATTTCATTCTTATGTATATATGTACTCATGTTTCATTTCCATAATTTTTATAACCCTTATTGAGCTTTTTATGCTCATCCCATGTTTTTGAAATGTTTTTCACAGGTCAAGGGAATGGTACATGATATGATGATAGTGTCAAGTAAGTGTCAAGAAAGAATCCATGTTTTATTTTAAATATGTTTCTGTTGATGGGAAAAATGAATACTATCTTTTATGTAACCACTTTGTTTAAATTTGATATGTAATTCATGTTGTATGATCTAATTCCCTAAAAATCTAAACCTGGAAAGATCCTCGATGTGTAATCTTGTAATAACTCAAGATTAAGTAAGGTTTAAGGCCGGGTCCTTATACGCATATTCCCCATTTGCAACATGATCATCAGGTATTTCAAGCCTCATGTTTCTCACACTGATCATGACTCACGTGGTCTTATATTAAGCATTGACAATTTAATCCTTACTGGTCATCCCTAGTGTAATCCCCATGTATCCACATGAACTATGTGGACTTTGATCTTTCCCCCTTTCCAAGAAAGGTACAAAAGAAGCCTTCCTAAGGTTCAAGCCCAACACCCATTGGTCCGCCCCACTTCACATCAATTCACCCTCATCCCACATGATTTTAAATTGTATTCACAATCTAAACAACATGGACTTTGATCTTATCCCCCTTCCAAACAAGGTATGTAGGGAACCTACTTGGGGTTCAAGCCCAAAACCCATAAATCCTATCCAATTTATAACAGTTCACCCTCATCTCGCATGATGTTAAAAGGTATTCACCATCCGAATTACGTGGACACTGATCCTTGAACCTTTCTGAGAAATGTAGGTCGGAAGCCCCACTAAGGTTCATGCCCCACATCCATCGGGCCCGACCACATGATTTCATTTCACCATCATCCCACATGATGTAAAAATGTATTCACCATCCAAACTATGTTGTCATTTTTCCATTCCTCTATCCAAACAATGTACGTGAGAAGACTCCCCAATTTTTAAACCCATCACCCATTCATCCTGACCAATTAATGTCAGTTCACCCTCATCCCGGATGACATTAAACTATAAATACCCTTTTCACCCAGCATGACACTAAATTATATACCATAGAACAATGTCATTTCTGATCCCAATCTTCTAGGCATGGTATATAGGAAGCCTCTGTTAGGTTCAACCACGACCAGTTGTAAGCTGTTGGAACCCCCATTAGCGGTAAGCTGTTGTATCCCAACCAGTGTTATGCCATTGTACTCCATCCACGGGTAAGCCATTGGATCCCCAATCAACAGTCATCATTTGTACCCCATCTTACTGTAATCCAATGTACCCTGACATGTTGTATGCTGTTGGGACACCAATCAGCGGTAAGTTGGTGTATCGCAACTAGTTATATGCCATAGTACCCAACCAGATGTAAGTTGTTGGAACCCTGATATGCGGTAAGACATTTTACCCCAACTAGCGCTAAGACATTGTACTCTGACCAGCGATAAGCCTATAGAACCCAAACTAGTGGTATGTTGTTGTACCCCAACAAGTTGTAAGCTATTTTACCATGACTACTGTAAAGCGGTTGGAACCCCAAT
Organism: Viscum album; assembly: GCA_963277665.1. NCBI lineage: Eukaryota > Viridiplantae > Streptophyta > Magnoliopsida > Santalales > Viscaceae > Viscum > Viscum album. The sequence goes on along the minus strand of OY728161.1, from coordinate 1,730,962,088 downwards.
CAATGGTAAGCTATTATACCCCAAAAAGAGATAAGTTGTTGTACCACGACCAGTTATAACTCATTGGGAACCCTACTTGTTTGAGGATATTGTTCCTCGACCAGTGGAAAGACATTTTAACCACAACCAGCAGTAAGTCATTATAACCCGACCAATAGGAATCCAGTTTACACCAACCAGCGGTAGTCCATTGTATTCCCTTTTGTTGGGACCCGATTCTCCGGACCACCCCAGGGGCCTCAGACCACCTCGGGCTATTAACCACACGTAAGCCACTGCATATCATCGCATCATTGTCCGATGTGTACACACCGATTCTATTCCCCTATCCCTCGAAATATGCGGACATTGATTCCCAATGATGAGGATATGTAGGAAGCCTCCATAATGTTTAATCCCATCACACATATCCCATAGTGTTCTCTCCCATGAGCCTCCATATGTTTTAGGATGATCACGCCTCAACCATATGTCTTTATTTCCTTATGGTTCTATCCATGCATTTATTCTCACAAGCCACGTCCTCAGGCTCCCTACCTCCCCTCTGAACTACATAGACTTTGATTCCCTTCCATGGGGATATGTAGGAAGTCTCTTCAAGGCTCAAGACCAACAACATTATCGTTTTCATATCAGTTCCATCTCATTCTACATCAACTTCTATCAAGCATACATCATTCAGCCTGGTTTTACCCAGGATTTCACATCTTGATGAAATCATGTCACCCACCTTCTTAGTTCCCTTTTTGGAACTCATGCCGCTAACAAGGGGTATTCCCAACAAGTCTTCAGGTCGTTTTTTTCTACATATACCCTAATTCATTTCCCTTAGAACTGTGTGGGCTTCATTTCCATTAGAGGGACCCAAGAACCCTCAGATTTGTCTTTATTAGATGTTTGGATTTACCGATCTCGTAGGACTCCCAGGTACTCCCTTCTGAGGATTCACCCATCTCATCCACTCCCATCAATTTTTTGATCATTTTGATATATCTTCACTAGAGGATAAACATGGGGTGTACCAAGTGTTAAAAATGGGAAGTTGGGGAAAACATCAGATACTAGCCTATGTCATATAATTCCACGCACTTAATTTCTAACACCTAGGGTATGCTCACCCTCAGGAATCCCTATCATATGTTGAAAAAATTAAGATGCATCATTGTTCTAGACTCCACACAATCCAAATATGTTCAATGTGACTACTTCACCGATCGAAATTTGTTGCACTTATTTAAACCCTGAGAATGTCCAGATAGAATAAATTTAATTATCTGGAATCTAGTAAGACATGGAAATGGGAAGAGTTTCATAAAAAATACTAATATTTAAGGCAGACCCAGACTATATATCGAGTTCCTAGGAGGAATCCATATAAGTAGAAACTGATATCCCATCATCCTATTTCGATCAGTGATAAAACGTCCCTAGATATGATACATATTCCACCCACCTGTGGAATGTGGGAATGTGGGGAAACATACCAGTGAATCCTCCAATAGACGGATGCATGGCCTAACATAAGCATCAGAAACTAAAATGGTTTACCCAGTGTGAAGTTCTTACCATAAATGTGGATATTAGTAGCATCCGTGAAATCAGTGGATAAGTGTGTCACTTGATCGAGCTATCTTGTTTATGGTCCCACTAATAAAATAGTGGGTCTAGTGTGAAATTCACTAGAAATATGGGATGGTGAACATTCTACATCAAGGTCTATGGAATTATCAGCATTGATCCTTCTTACAAGCATTGTGGGACAAGACGACGCTGTGTTGATGGATGTCACATTCCTTTATTCATCACTAATGGTTGAATCTCCCTACATTTCAAGACCCAAGTTGTTATAATAGGAAACTTATCACCACCCACCCACTATTGCAAGGGTAGGGGAAACGTCAATACGACAATCACTTGTGCCCTCATCTCTTCCACAACAACATCAACATCTACGACTGTTCGGCGCCCATATCCTATATCCACATCTGATCGGTACACATTCATAGAAGGGAGATTAACGACCTCTATTGACTATACAAAGTAAAAGAGATTATTGTAACACAAGATATGACCTACTATGGATTAGAGGCTTCTGCGCCTCACCATCAACACTACCCCCAAGAGCTGTACAGGGATCCACTACTCTCGACTCTGACATACAATCATTTTAGGAGCCTCTTCCTGAAATTCTTAAAAGACTCTATCCTTGATGCCAATGAGGTCAGCAATGTCTGGGCTGGCCCATGTCTGATCCTATCCCAAGGTATCTTATGTAGGGATCCCATAAGGCCGTGTTAGCGACACCACTCCACACCACATGCTAAAAAGTAGGTGAGTTATGCACCTTCACCATTGTCCCCAGTTTGGTTAACCTGACACCAACGTCGAGCGCAAGATGAAGATGACGCCCGCTAGGGAGCATCATAATCAATGGTTATCATGGCCCTTACCACTACTGATGCATATAATCACCCTTTTTTTACTAAATAGGGGCACTCTTTCAGCTGACCCAGATCAATGCCCCAACCAATCCACAGGAAGGTTTGGTCGATACTCCTAGTCACTGAAAAGTGAAGCACTCATCGTAGGCTTACCCGCGATAATTACCCTCCATTCATAGTTTTCTGATGTGAAAATGCTCCTCATCTGCTAGACCGTCATCATGGTGGGTCTTCACAATGATCATATAGTAGATGATGAAGGTCCTCCCCATCTAGGAAATTAGAGCTGTGGAGTTTTGACTCACATTGTTGGCATCCAATATGGAGGTCTTCCTAGGTTCAGATTGACCAGTATGACGATCCTCCTCATATAGTCACTACTAGGGGGACAAGAATGGAGATATTTATAGTATTAATACTAGTTCTAGCTGAGGTCCTTCAAGCTCCAACACTTACCATAGAGATTCCCTTCACATGTCATCAGTCCAAAAAAGAGGTCCTCCCCATGTTCCATTTGACATCTTATCCATGTGCTCCCTGCACCCTAACTCATCCAGGAAAAATTATTCTCTAACTCAGTATCAGGATAATAGAAAAGTCCTCCTTGGGCCAAATACATACTTTATACTGAAGATCCATAATGGGGTAAGAAGTATGGTCATTGATGCTATAAGAAGAACCCCAAGATGTGTCAGACCACGTTAAAGCCAGTATGCTACTCAGATTCCAACGCATAATGAGATTTGTCAGTGGAACCCTCACCCCGATCTCTTGTGTTAGGGGCCAGGGAAAGAACAAGGAATATAAACCTCATCCTACCAGAATATGAGGTCCCCTGAATTCCTGCATGCCACAACAGATTCATCCAAGAGGGGGAGGATTTGGCCCCTTACTAGGGCGTTGTTGTGCAATCCTACCTGTCATCAACATGGTCATTTTATACCTCAACTAGAGGATATGGAGAGTTAATTTGGGGACCAATGGAGGATGAGAAATAGCACAACCCACAATTAGTAACCAATGACCCTAAATGAAAAAAATTAGTCTCTGGTCCATCTTACGGGTATGTGGAGGCTTAGTTGTTGTGTTATTTGAAAGACCTCCCAAGACGCAAGAGTTTTTCATCATATTTCCAGTATTCTCTTCCAGATAGTCCACTATCACAACAGTTTGGATCAGAGCCATTATCAGTCCTACAGCCGCCCGGAGTTGGTGACTAAGACCAACAATGTCCAGATCTGGAGTGTAATCCATGATGTTTGTGTGAAATCCTTGGAGCAGTTCATATCACCGAGATGTTTTGGCCTCTTTCAACAACAAAAATCATTGTTCTAGGATAACTTACATAGGTGTAAGTCGCGTGTTTTCTCCAAACCCTCTGGGTAAAGCACATATGTCTCCATTTTCGGTGAGTGGATTTCCCCAAGAGTTAGGAACTATTTGAAGATATTGACCAGCAATGTCGTAGGGTCAAATTTTCTATGCTCCATGTGGACCAGTGCCTTAAGTATCCTGGTCTCTATCAGATCCTACAATAGGACTGTTCCTAGAAATTTAAAATTCTACATTGGATTATCATGGTAGCTCCCCCTTGATGTATAGGTCCTCAGTTAGGTGTAGTATGCTGACCTCTATTTCAATTATATTTGGTGTCATCCCAACCCTCTAAACCATATTGAGGATAAGCCACAAGGTAATGTTGTGGTTAACAATGTCAACTTTTCAGATGATGAGAATGAGAGAGAACAAATCAAGGAGAACTTACCCCCGGGGGGAGTGCCAAACCTATTGGATCTTCTAGAAAGAGTTACTATCATGTAGATAAATATATTGACTCTTTTTTTAACCACCATGTCATTGGTCCTTATCCAGAATTCCAATAAAAGAAAAGAGAATCATGGAAGTGTGAACACCTTCCACTCATATGGCTCAGTGCAGAAGACATAGGATGATCTCAAATTGTCTGTGTAGTGCTAACAACTCACGGATCATAAGAAGATTGTCAATGACCTCATTTATGAATGTGAAGAAGAGCAGAAACTATACTATGATGATCCTCGACCGAGGAATCAGGGGCAGGTACAAATTTCTCCCTTCACGTTGCCTTCGAGGGACCATCACCATTCTACCCACGAAGATTGGGTAGAAGTCAGAACATTAGGTATGAGTGAACATTATGTATCACCAAATACACTTGAGCAGTGTGACAATCATCAGGACCCAGCATAGGCTCCCCCAACTTTCCCATAGTTCCTTCTCCCAATAGCCCCATTGGTCATCCCACCCATTGCTCCGTGATAGGCTGGGCCTTCATATCTTGTTGAAAAACCTGCCAATGCACTTGTTGTCAGGGATCCCCATCATGCATGAAATACCTTCCTGGAAAATCTAATGGATGTGCTCATCCCTCACATCGAGGCATTGAAAACTCGACATGTGTCAATTCATCATGATGGAAATCCATATCCAGCATGGGTGGATGATATTCCAACACCCCCTTGTTTCATAAACCCCACATTCTCTCCCTTTAATGAGATGTGCAACTCGCAACCGCATCTGGCCCACATCCTCTCATGGTGTGGACCTATGCTAGGAACTTCTGAGAAATAGGAGGTCGCCAAACTCTTGTGTTTTGTACAAACATTAGAAGATCCTGCTCTATTCTAGAACATCCAGCTAACTATGGGGTTAGTAGTCAGCTAGAATGATCTTCATAGGCAACCTACTTACCAGTTAAGCTATACCACTTGGAAGATGTGTGTTGTATACCCCTTCTAGTTCAAGAATAGGACTGACAAGCACATCACAGACATTGTCTCCCAGTGTAAAGGCCTCACCTACTCCTTGGAGATGTTGCTGACAAAGGAACAACTACTGAAAATGCGTGTGGGGAAGGTCAAAACTAAAATGGTCCTCTCACTCATCAATAAAAATTACCTAGGGGATTTTGAGATTTCTTTGAAAATGCCAAGCATCTTGTGTAGGCCTTTCATAAGGCCAAAGTGGAATGTTCATTTCCACATTTAGTTCCCAAAAGAAGAGTTTCTAGGGCTGAGCCCGATGTAGTAGAAAAAGTAGAGGCCCCCATGAAGCTAGAGTTATTAATGATGGAGCCACCACTATAGCCTTGATTGGGACTTCCCCCTCAACTGAAGCCTCTATCCCAACAACAGCCACCCCAGAATCTTTAGTATCAATGCGTAACATGCCGCCACCTCATTGGCAAGATAACCAGGTCCCACATCCTCTACAAGATCCTCTAGCCCCTCGTCTAGTCCAGACTCCCAGAGCACCCATCTCTTATATAAGGAAGAAGACAAGCAAATTCAATAATTCCCTGGTCCCTAATTATTTTTAAATCTCCATAGAGAATGAAATTCTATGGTTGTTGGAATGCATGATGCTTGAAGAAGAAGATCTCACTGATTTCCCTAATTACGTCCCCTATCACCGGATCTAGTGAAAAACCCTCAAGTAGTGATTTGCGTATAAATATTGTATCCAAGACTAGGTCTGTAACAACATAGTCAGGTTAGGCTTGGCCCCGGCAATGGTGGCTTTTGTATTCATACAGCCCGACAGTGATAGTGGAAGTGTATACGAGAGGCAGAAGGTTCCTGATTACTAGTCCCTAAAATATGATGATAGGATGGACTGTATGACAGTCACACGTTCCAATGGAATTATCCATGAAATTCATAATCGACCTAATCCTTCATAAGTATCAGTGTCACCCACAACTGCTGCTTCTGAGTCAATATACCAGCCTTCCTCTTCCCATAATGGAAGGCATCAGCAATGCAAGGGAAAACAAATCCCTCCCAGTGTTTCCATCTTCATCCCATATTCTCAAAGACTTCATGGTCCTAGAGATAGAAATTATCCCAAAAATTCATCTGATGGTGGATGATTATTCAATTGAAAATCAAGGGTACACTTCAGTTAACCCCAAGATGATGGTAAACTCCTATATGGATCCCAACAACGTAGTGTTCTAGACGGATCACTCTAATGTACCTAGCCATATCACATATCTATGGAGCAGTGGTTATAAGATTCATCAGAATTACATAATCAGTATGTCAAACCTGTATGTGCCAGCACTGAAACTAGACAGCATGCTCATCGTACAGAGACATGCCTATAGAATATAATAACATGTACTCAATGTGGGATTCATCAAGCTCAAACACCCTTGATAATCCCTATCAAAAGGGGAAAAAATACTGAATAATTAGTGTTATAGTGTCCAAACAAGCCAGTGATGTCCAAGGTGAAAACTACCATGATCAAAGGATGTTTCCCTTACTTGAATTCTCAGAATGTCAAGACAAGAATAAACATAATTAACATGAATCCATGAAGACAGATGTAATGACCTGTAAAATTCATGGAAAATGTTTTCTTAATTTTTTTTGGGATTTTACCAGAACGCAGTTTCTGACGGCACTTGATTCTGAGGCTCGGTGTGCCCGGAATTTCTTTCCGAAGTTTAGCTTGGGTACGTTCAGTGAACGAACGAGCGGGAATTTATATCTTTTAAACCGGTGCTCGGAATCGAATTCCAATGGCACCGATGGAACCGTAGCGCCGATAATTGCTTAGGAACGCCATTTCTGGAGTTGTGTTTACACGAGAGAAGTTGTGAATTTATGTGGAAGGTAAAATAAAATTTATGAAACAATTTTATTTTTAATTTAAGTGGTTTAAGCTTTGTGTGGAAGTTGGGTAACTACCCAACATCCCAAGGGAGGTTATGAGGGTGGTGGGGCCCACACTAACCCCACCTCTTCACATTCTTAAACCCCCCCAACTCACCATTAAGGATGACAACTTGTCATGAATTAATTATGTTGAATTAATTCAAACTCATGAAATTCAAAAGTTTATGTTATGTTAATAAAATAAGAGATGATGTTATTTTATTTGTGGTTGTAACCTTGTTGTGTGAACTTTGGGAAAAAAGCCAAGGTACTTGAGGAACTTCTTAGTCTTCGATGAAGAACGCAAAGAACACATCGGTCTCCGAAGAAGAATGTCGAGTTCTCGAAAACCGATTACGTGACACCGTGTACTGCGACGCCATCGACGTCTTCTTCCGCGAAGTCTCTTCCCGCGATGAATCCTCGTTCGACGAACCTCCGTTCAAGCTCTCACGAGGTAGGGGTTTATTTATTTATTTTTTTCGTGATTACTACATTGTCGTTCTTCGTGAAATTACGACCAATTGCTATCAATTAACAAGAGGGGGCTGGACCGCACAAACATGGCCGACCCTCTTACCTTATCCATGTTATTGTTTCTAATGTGGTTGGAACGGGAATGGAGTGGTGCCATCACACCGCGCAAGTTCTGGGCCGTTGCGGAGCAGGGTGACCGGCGGCCAATTTCGGGTCGCCTGTGTCGAAGCAGGGAGGGTACCGGCCATAGCCGGTCTCGTGGTGGCAGAAACAGGCTGGCCGGGGCGGGCCGGCCAGACAAGGGGAAAGCCGGGGGTCAAACCTCCTGCCGGCCATCTGAGCGGCCCCCATTAAGGGGGGCCGCAGTTACAAACTAGGGGGCCAGGCGCCCCCCACTCCAAACGGCTCGGCCGTTTGGCCAAGCGCCTGACCAGCGCATTGGGTGCACTGCACCCAGGCCGGGCCACGCCCAGGCCAAACCGGGCTGTGCCGCGTCCAAACGGGCTGGACCCGGACCCGGTTCGGGTCGACCCTGGGGGTATCGGGCTGGGTCAGACCGGGCCCGAACCCCTTAATACCGAATCTTTTCCGGTCGGACGCCGATAACTTGTGCTATGGGCCTCTGATCAACGCTCGTTATATGCGATGCGATCCTTGGATCGAGACGGTCGTTTTGGTATATCGAGCTCAAGGTTTCGGAATACTTTGGGTTCGGCATGGTTTGTTCGTACACGAAACCAACCGGGCCCTCGGAGCAGAAATGCTCATATCTTAAGCTCCGGACGTCCGATTGACGTGTCGTCGATTTTGTTGGTTTCCTCTTAGTGAGACGGATCATTTGTCTTACTTCGCCCAAGGTTTGGACGTAGGTGGATTATGGTCGGGTTGGTTTTTCCTTAAAAACCAACCGGGCACCTCGGACGAAAAATCCAATAACTCTCAGACCGGGCGTCCAATTGGCGTGCCGTCTATGGCGTTGAGTTCCTATTGATGATACGGAACTTTTGGATACAAAAACTCTGGACTATGATTCTATTGATGTATCAGTCTCCCGGATCAGGGAGCGGACCCTCCGGAACGAGCTTGCTGTGTGCGGGAACCCTAGAGCTGGCTATGACTGCTACTACTACGATGAATGTACAAAGATCCTCAGTGGATTCAACGGCGATGACTACAGCACTCAACGATCCTATGTGGATTAGTGCTACCGATCCTATGTGGGTCCGATCCTGTGTGGGTCACCGCTCAGCGGTTCTGTGTGAACTAGCTCCTATAGATCCTATGTGGGTCTGATACTGTGTGGGCCTTTGCGGGGGTTAGTTACCTATCGATCCTTTGTGGGTCAGATCCTTTGTGGGTCATTGCGGGGATTAGTACTTGTCGATCCTTTGTGGGTCCAATGGATTAGATGAATCAGTGGATATATCTGATCATCTCTATCGTCATACGAAGATGTATACCTTTGTGAGCTGAATCCTGTTTTGCTTTCCTATGTGGATTGTGTTGTGCTATCCTGTGTGGATTTACTTTTTGCTTTCTTATGTGGACTGGGTTGTACTTGGGCTCGGATGTTGGAGCCGAACGATAATTGATGACTTAGGTATTTGTATGGGAATATACCTAAGTAGTGTCAGATGTTACATCATGATTTCATATTTCCTTTGTGGATTATCCTTTGTGGATTTAGGGAGACCTTCGGGGGTCTCGGGGTCAATAGTGAGTAGCTTATACTCACCCCTACACAGGCTATTCCCGCACTATGTTGTGTTGGTTGCAGATGACGGACAACGCTGTTCGTGGCTGAGGCTTGCGGAGCAGGACGATACCTGGAGGTGGACTACTGGACGGGATGTACTCGAAGCGGCTGACTAGACCCGAGGAGTAGAGGAGGATATCTTTACTCACCCTTTAGGTGGGATTTCCAGTGGACAGCTCGGCATTGCGTCTTTACTTTTAATTTGTTGTTTTCCCTTCCAGTTGTACTTTACTTTAGTTTGGATTTGTATACTGGCCCACATACTTTTCCCCACTGACTGTTATACCAGCTTTTAGTTAGTGTTTAATTCTACTTCTTTCTTTCTCTATGGTGTTTTTTTACTTTACAAATTCAATGCCTTCCCTTTTTATCTGGAATTTACGCCTTAGTGCTAGTCACCAGCCCCTGGCCAATGGAAGGCGGGCTAGGGGTAGTCATGGCACGGGCCCCGAGGACAGGTCGTGACAAATTGGTATCAGAGGAGTTTGGTTCTACCACGAAACTTGGGACTCTGATATTTTCTATGTGAAGAAATAGTGTTAAGTGTATTGGGTGTGGTTATTAGTCCAGGAAGTCCAGTGTTGGTGCAGCGGCCGACGTATCCGTCCACCAGGACCCTTACTTCTGATTTCCGACTTAATGCACGAAAATATTGATTGCATGTGTGTTTCAAGTTTTTTTTGTGATTACTTTGTTTCAGCTCACATGGTATACTGTTATGACCGTGGCACACCTGTTTCCTTTTCATGATGGCCCCCTGATGGCAGCCAGCTAGGGTTCCAAGAGTTGTGCATGACGACAGCCCACCGAGCGACGAGTCCTCGGTGCAGGGCCCTTTGACAGCAGAGGAACCGGAGATACCTCTACCCACCGAGCCACTGATGCTTCTAGCCCCAGCCGCTAACGATGCACGTCGCATTAGTGCACTGTATGTGTTTCAGCACCAGCGATCGCCTAGGTTCTGCAGGGAGACGGACTCTCAGGCTGCCGAGGACTGGCTGGAGGCAGTTGTACGAGTTTTCCGGTTACTGAGGACACCAGCAGACCTCATGTTGATCCTCGCAGCGAGCCTACTACACGCGGCAGAGGGCCGATGGTGGAGCTTGATGCTCCAGGTGCACGATGAGGCATCTCTCCTATGGATGGACTTTGAGAGACTCTTCCGCTCAGAGTTCGTCCTAGCCACCCTCCGTGCGATGCGCATCCAAGATCTGAGACATATATTGTCCAGTGCACCTATCTTGAGGTTGCCTGAGGAGGGAGTAGGGTACGTAGTCTACTGCGATGCATCAAGGACCAGACTTGGATGTGTCCTGATGTAGGAGCAGGTTGTGATCAACTATGGATCACGTCAGTTGAGTCCGCATAAGCAGAACTAAGCTACCCACGACCTGGAGTTAGAAGTAGTGGTCTTCGCTCTGAAGACATGGTGACACTACCTGATGGGTGAGCTCTTTACAGTCTTCTCTGACCATCAGTGTCTCAGATACATCTTCTCTCAGAAGGAACTGAATCTGAGACAGTGGCAATGTCTCGAGTTCTTCAAGTACTTTGACTTTGAGATAGTCTATATGCCATGGAAGGGGAACGTGTTAGCTGCTGCTCTCAGCAGGAGGATGGGCATTCAGCTACTTGAGGAGGCGACAGAGCAGCTAGCCGCTTTGCAAATATCCTTCGTGGATAGAGATGGGGCATCCTTCCTTCAGTATCTCACAGTCACTCCTCCACTACTGCAGCGGGTCAGAGAGGCACAACGTGAGGATGCTGACTATGAGATGTGGCGTGCATAGATATCCTCTGGGTAGGCACCTGATGGTTTCTCCTTTGGAGAAGATCATGACGTCCTTTTCAGAGGACGTACCTTGGAACCAGTTTCTTTACGGGAGGAGGTGCTGAGGGAGTTTCACACTTATCATTTGGCGGTACATCCTGGAGTGGTGAAGATGTACCAGGATCTCAAACGATAGCACTGGTGGTCGGGCATGAAGAATGCTATGGCAGAGTTCATTTCATGATGCCTCACCTACCAGTAGGTGAAGGAAGAGCACCAGGTACCAGCAGTCATGGTAAATACCTTGGAGGTCCCAGAGTGGAAGTGGGACAGGATATCTACAAACTTCGTGACTAGACTTTCATGCACTTCCAGAGGTCACAACGCCATTTGGGTGATTGTCGACAGACTCACCTAGTCGGATCACTTATTACCCATCAGAGAGCAGGGCTCAGTGAAGATCTTGGGATGTCTCTACGTTTAGGAGATTGTACGGCTTCATGGTGTGCCATCATCTATCGTCTCTGATCGAGATTCTCGCTTTCCTTCCCGGCTTTGGAAGGGGTTGTAGGAGGCATTCGGGACGCAGCTACGTCTGAGCACTACCTTTCACCCTCAGATAGATGGTCAGATGGAGAGGACCATTCAGACTGTTGAGGACATGCTCCGCGCATGTGTCCTCGACTTTGGACGCAGCTGGGAGGACCACGTACCCTTGGTGGTGTTCGCGTACAACAACAGTTACCACTCCACAATCGGGATGGCACCATACGAGGCGTTGTACGACCGACCTTGCAGATATCCTTTGTTCTGGATAGACCCTGTGGAGTCAGCACTTGTGGGACTAGAGATGGTCCAGGCCACGATAGAGAAGGTCCAGGTCATCCAGGAGTGGATGAGGACAACTCAGAGATGGTAGAAGTCTTATGCTGACAGGAGGCGGAGGCCACTAGAGTTCGAGGATGGCGACCACAACTTCTTGTGTGTCTCACCTCGACGTGGATTACGGAGATTTGGTAGAGGCGGCAAGTTATATCCACGCTTCATCGGACCATTCCAGTTACTCAGCAGGATTGGCGAGGTGGCATATCGCCTGGCTCTACCACCACTGTTGCACCGGGTGTGCGGCGTCTTCCACGTATCTCAGCTGAGGAGATACATGCACGACCCGATGCATATCATTAACCGTGGGGAGATAGACGTTGATGATGGGGTGCTTTTACGGAGGTCCCAGTGGAGATCGAGGATCGACAGGAGTGGGTCCTACGTGGACGGTCGATTCCTCTAGTGCGCATCAGATGGCAGCACGAGATTCTCCAGGAGAGCACTTGGGAGCGGGAGGCTCAGATGCATGCTCAATACCCACATTGGTTTCCCTATCTTATGATGTATATTTATGGGGACATAAATCCCTAAGGTAGGAGAAATGTAAAGACCCGTAAATTTTAAGGAAAATTTTTTCTTAATTTTCTTTGGGATTTTACAAGAGTGCAATGTTTGATGGAACTTGATTCCGAGGCCCGGTGTGCCCGGAATTTTTTTCTGAAGTATAGCTCAGGTACGTTCAGTGAATGAATGAGTGGGAATTTCTAACATTTGAACAGGTGCTCGAAATCGAATTCCGAGGGCACCGATGGAACCATAGAACCAGTAATTTCTTAGGAACGCCATTCCCAGAGTTGTGTTTACACGAGAGAAGTTGTTAATTTATGTGGAAGGTGAAATAAAATTTATGCAACAATTTTATTTTTACATTAAGTGGTTTAAGCTTTGGGTGGAAGTTGGGTAACTACCCAACATCTCAAGGGAGGTTATGAGGGTGGTGGGGCCCACACGAACCCCACCCCTTCACATTCTTAAACCCCCCCTACTCACCATTAAGGATGAAAACTTGTCTTGAATTAATTAAGTGGAATTAATTCAAACTCTTGATATTCAGAACTTTATGTTATGGTAATAAAATAAGAGATGAACTTATTTTATTTGTGGTTGGAACCTTATTGTGTGAACTCTGGGAGAAAAGCCAAGGGACTTGAGGAACTTCTTCGTCTTCGATGGAGAATGCAAAGAACACATCGGTCTCCGACGGAGAACGCCGAGTTCATGGAAACCGATTACACGACGCCATGTACCGCGACGCCGTCAACGTCTTATTCTGCGACGTCTCTTCCCATGACAAATCCTCGTTTGACGAACCTCCGTTCAATCTCGCACGAGGTAGGGGTTTATTGATTTATTTTGTTTGTGATTACTAACTTGTCGTTCATCGTGAAATTACGACCAATTGCTATCGATTAACGAGATGGGGCCAGACCGCACAAACACGGCCGACCCTCCTCCCTTATCCATGTTATTGTTTCTAATGTGGTTGAAATGGGAATGGCGCGGTGCCGTCACACCGCGAGGGATCGTGCAGAAAGTAATGTGTGGCGCCGTCGCGCTGCGCCGTGAAATTGAACCAAGTCGCGGCGCCGTCGCACCGCGTCGGAGAAAACCAAAGACAACGCGGCCAGAGCAGGGCCGCGGCGGAGGGGCGCAGCGCCATCGCGTCGCGCTGGACGAACCAAAACCGCGGTCGGTTCCGGGCCTCGGCGGAGCTGTGTGACCGGTGGCCGCTTTCGGGCAACCGGTTTCGCAGCAGGGAGGGGACCGGCCGTCGCCGGTTCCATGGCGGTAGAAACCGGCAGGCCGGGGTGGGCCGGCCGGACAAGGGTAAAGCCGGGGGCTCAAACCCCCAGCTGGCCAGCTGAGTGGCCCCCATTAAGGGGGGGGGGGGCGTAGTTACAAACTAGGGGGCAGGCGCCCCCCACTCCAAACGGCTCGGTCATTTGGTCGAGCGCCTGACCAGCACGTTGGTCGCGCTGCGCCCAGGCCGGGCCGGCTGCCTGGCCGGTCCGCCAGGCCGGGCCGCGCCTAGGACAGGACTGGCCGTGCTCAAGCGTGCCGGACCCGGACCCGGTTTGGGTCGACCAATGGGGTATTGGGCTGGGTCGGACCGGGCCCGAACCCCTTAATATCGAATCTTTTCCGTTCGGACGCCCATAAAATGTGCTACGGGCCTCCGATCGATGCACCGTCAGTTGAGATGTGATCCATGGATTGAGACAGTCATTTAGGTATATCGCACTCAAGGTTTCGGAATACTTTGGGTTCGTCTAGGTTGGTTCATACACGAAACCAACCGGGCCCTCGGAGCAGAAACGCTCATATCTTAAGCTCCGGACGTCCGATTGACGTGCCATCGACTTTTTTGGTTTCCTCTTAGTGAGACGGATCTTTTGGCTTACTCCGCCCGAGGTTTGGAAACAGGTGGGGTACGGTTAGGTTGGTTTTGCCTTAAAAACCAACCGGGCCCCTGGGACGAAAAAGCCAATAACTCTCAGACCGGGCGTCCAATTGACGCACCGTCTACGACGTTGAGTTCCTGTTGAAGATACGGATCTTTTGGATACATCAACTCTGGACTGTGTGTCAGTTGATTTATCAGCCTCTCGGCTTGAGGAGAGGACCCTCCCGAACAAGTTTGCTGTGTGCGGTAACCCTAGAGCTGGCTGCGACTGCTACTACTACGACGACTGTACAGAGATCCTCAGTGGATTCAACGACGACAACTACAGCACTCAACGATCCTATGTGGATCAGTTCTACCGATACTGTGTGGGTCCGATCCAGTGTGGGTCAACACTCAGCGGTTCTGTGTGAGCCAGCGCCTATAGATCCTGTGTGGGTCTGATCCTGTGTGGGTCTTTGCGGGGGTTAGTTACCTATCGATCTTTTGTGGGTCAGATCCTTTGTGGGTCATTATGGGGGTTAGTACCTATCGATCTTTTGTAGGTCCGATGGCTAAGATGAATCAGTTGATATATCTGATCATCTCTATCATCATACGAAGAAGTATACCTGTGTGAGCCGAATCCGGTTTTGCTTTCCTATGTGGATTGTGTTGTGCTATCCTGTGTGGATTTACGTTTTGCTTTCCTGTGTGGACTGGGTTGTACTTGGGCTTGGATGTTGGAGCCGAATGAGAATTGATGACTTAGGTATATGTATGGGCATATACCTAAGCAGTGTCAGATGTTACTTCATGATTGCATCTTTCCTTTGTGGATTATCCTTTGTGGATTTAGGGAGACCTTCTGGGGTCTCGGGGTCCCTACTGAGTAGCTTATACTCACCCCTGCACAGGCAATTCCCGCACTATGTTGTGTTGGTTGCAGATGACATACAACACTGATCGTGGTTGAGGCTTGCGGAGCAGGACAGTACCCTGAGGTGGACCACTATACGGGACGTACTCGGAGCGGTTTAATGGACCCGAAGTGTATAGGAGGCTATCTGTACTCACCCTTCAGGTGGGATTTCTAGTGGACAGCTCGGCGTTGCGGCTTTACTTTTCAGTTGCTGTTTTCCCTTCCAGTTGTACTTTACTTCAGTTTGGGTTTGTATAATGGCCCACATACTTTTCTGCACTTACTGTTGTACCTGCTTTTACTTAGTGTTTACTTCTACTGCTTTCTTGCTCTGTGGTGTTTGTTTACTTTACAAAGGCAATGTCTTCCCTTTTTATCGGGAATTTACCCCTTGGTGGTAGTCGCGAGCCTCTGGCCTATGGAAGGCGGGCTTGGGGTAGTCACGGCACGGGCCCTGAGGACGGGTCGTGACAACTAAGAACTAGGAAGAGTTTTACAAATAACATATTAATCTTTATGGGAGACCCGAACTTGGTAGAGAGTTCCAAGTAGGAATCCATGAAAGAAGATACTGAAATCCCATCATCATATTTCTATAAAGTAGAAAAAATCCATAGATAAAAGACAATATTCACCCACCTATGGATAGTAGGAATGCAGGGAAACAGAACAGTGTATCCTTCAACAAAAATCTATGTGGCCCGAAAAATGTATCGAAAACAAGTTATTCTTGGCTTGGAGGTCCTTAGAGAAAATCCACAACTGACATGTCTTTTTAGTGGGTTTTTTAATTCTTATTATTTCCATTGTATACTCTTTAATCTATCTCGGTGTGGGTAAACCAGTGAAAGAACATGTGTCTATAATTAATGCTGGATTCATTTTTTTTACGATATAATTTCATGATTGCTGGAAAAGTATTAATTAAAAAATAGATTTAGTGATAAAAATAAGAGGTTGAATAATTTGATTATGAAAAAAGGGTAATTAATTGTGACCCTTCTAACTATTAGTTATGGATTAGTATGTGTGGTGGGTGTTTGAGGAATAAGGGAATTTTTAGGATTATGTGACTATTTTGGACTGATGGTGGTATAAATAAAAGGTTCAATTTTTTGGTGTTTTCTATACGCTAATCAATTTCTTTCATGGTGTTAATTATAGGACAATTCTTAACATATTTTGGTGACATGTAGATTGGAAAAAATTGGTAGAAAAATTATAAATTAAGTGTAATTCCATATCATATATTATTTAGAAAAAACTATTATTTTTATAATTGAATGTAGAATTTTATAAAATCAATTAATGATTTTTAGAATATAAAAAAATTTATTATAAAATTAATGGTCTAGATTAGTTGAAGATCATTATATTCCATGAGATTTCAGATGTGTGGATGAACATGATGAATCAACATATATTTTTATTATTATTGTCCACTAATTAGAAGAACAATATTTTTAAGAAAGAATAAAATGTGAAGTAAAAATAGGATACTGAGTCTCAAAATATTTATGTTGGAGGACTATAGAGTGTTGTTAAAAAATAGAAAATCCTGAAAATAGACTTGTTGAATTGGAAAAAATACAAATGTAATATAATTATATATAAGCTTATGATATGAAGGATATGTTTTACTACGTGTATAATATCATATATGGTATTAGATTGATTGGAAATGACATAAATGTAGGTCAAATTATGAAGGATATGATTGATGATTATAGAGTAAACATGGAATAATATGTTACAGAGAATAAATGGATTAAAGGAGAAAACAGAATCCTTAAGTATTTCATTTCATAGTTGGAAACCATGATAAAGGTAGAATGTGATATTTTGTAGAAGATTATCAATGAATTGATGGATAAAATTTATAAGATTTTACTCAAAGAAGACATTAATTATTTGTTTAAGGAGAAGGAAAAAAGGTCTCTGAAATTTTGAAATATTTGATATTGGGTAGAAAATGGGAATAATAAAAGAATAAAGGAGTAAGACTATACTAGAATATTCCTTCAATTTTTTATTTATCTATCCAATAATATAATGTAAAGAGATATAAAAAAGGTGTGACATATAAAAAGATATACATGAAATTATTGAAATTACGTAAAGGTAGTGAATCATGGGAAAACATTCCCATGTAAAAAATTTATCTTCATTGAATCATTAGAAGGCAACAATAATTGTAATTCCAAATAAATTGTAATTTTTTTGAAACCATATATCAAAACTAATAATATTTTCTTGTGCATTGTAGTACATTTACTTCTTTGATGTTTATGGAATGTACTCAAAATAGGGTCACCAACCATACCTTCAAATGTTTACATTTTATTCAAATAATTTATACCGCATTAATAATTTTGATAGTGGATATCACATGATAAACATTTTTTTATTGAATATAGAAAAATATAATGAATTCAATTAAATAATTAATTTTTGATAAATAGATTACATGAGATGACTGAAGAAGGATACTATGATGAAAGAGGTTTCAAGAGGGGTTCAAAAATCTACATTGGATAAAATATTATTGGAAAATATATGAAGATTTTTTGTAAAATAGAATAAAATTAAAATTAGGATAAAAGAGAAAAATATAAAACGTTTGTTTCATCCCAAGGTAATGCCTTTGTTGAAAAGACAAATGATTATTACTAGTATAGACAAGGTGAGAAGATGGTTTTAAAAATAACAACATATGATGTTATTTCTCATTATATCCTGGTTTGTAAGAGTACAAAAGGAAAAAATTCTTATATATTGGGTTAAGAAGTGAAGATCAAGAAAAATGTAAATGAATTACAATTCAATACTATAAATACCATTCTAGATTAAGAGATGGATTCCAATGTAAAGGATAATGGAAAAGTAGATGTCCATAATGACTCAGTGTCTACAAAAACCTGAGAAAATTGGATGTTCCCCTATCTCCATGGTTTAAAAATTTGTAACTATATTTTAAATTATATAAGACTTCTTGGATATACGATTTGTGTATAAATTACATCGGAATATTAATTTGATATTGTTACATAATTATAAAGTCCAATAGATTTTGGAGTAGTAATAGTTCTATATTATTAAATTTTGTAATTTATGTGAATGATTTAAAAAATAAGTATCTGATAAATAAAAATTTGAATGGAAGGGGGTATCAATGTATAGTGGTTGTATTGGAATCCCAATAAGATATTTTAAATTTTTATCTGAGCATGAAATTAGAGGAGGATTTCTTGATATATTAATAGCTAAAAAATAAAATTTTATGAGTTATTTATTTGATCAATTATATGATATCATAAAAAAATTCAATATATAGAAACTACGTATAGATGGATGTATTTGATGAGAATTTTTTTCCATATGTTTCCTTATTGATGAAGCATTTACATGATATTTTGAAATAAATATTAAAATTTTTTTCTCCAAACCATTAATGTATAATAATTATAGTGGTTAAATGAAATAATAAATATTTACTAGTGGAGGTTCAAAGAAGAAATATCATTTCAAATGTTGTAATAATATTTGTGTCTAGATATAATCATTACATAATAAATCTTGTATAAATTTCAAAGATTGTAATTTATGTTTTATTCACACATGGGTTTTTGTAATTTTAATTGAGATAACAGGGAGAGTTTCATAATAAAATATGAGTATTGTGTCAAATTTTAATGTTTTGTACTGTATGCATGAAATAAAAAACATTTATTTCAATAGATTAATCTAGTTTTTTCAACACTAATTTCTTATTTGGTAGTAATAATGGATTTTTTTGGTCTCACATTGATAGGTGGTAAGATCACTCAAATAATAAATGTTTATAAAATATATATATTTATATATGAATTAGTTTCATAAAATCATGGTAAATCATGCGATTATTGTTAGAATATGGTTATGGAGATTTAAATTATAGGAATCATATACTATATTGAAAAATGGGGGTGAATAACTCATTATGTTTCCCCTATGAAACATCATAAAATTTTGAATCTTATCATATTATATCAATTTTTTCCTAATGAACCATAGACATGAAAATAAAAGATAATATTTTTCTGTTTGAAACAGAAAAGATTGGGGGTAGAACAAAATTTATGTTGAATTTTATTTACCAATTCACTCAAGGTAATGGTTTTCCATGGTTATAAATTATTTCTCTATATTTATATAATTTTAAATTGAATTAATATAAAAATGTTGTATAAACTAGAATCTGGAATCAAAAAGGATATGACACATTAATGAATCATTAATATGAAGAAATAGAAATAATGAGGATATAGAATTATAGTATAAATATTATGAAGTTTTCTTTGTTTTTGGATTCACTATAGTGATCACAAAAAAATAAAATAGTGATATTTTCATTAACTAATATTGCATAATATATGAATAAAAAGATATATTTATTTCATTAGTATCCTAATGAATGGTGTTCTATTGGATATATTATATTATTTTTTTTAAAATATAAATTGGGATATTTTAATAATTCAATTAAGTTTTTAATTATAAGGATAAGATATATTTATATGACTTTTATCATGATGGTTTGTTGGAATATAGATTAAATATATTTTTTCCACCAAATCTAATGGATTGCGTGTTCTGGGGTTTCTATTTATTTAAGGATTTTTATTTGAATGAAATTTTAAATAATACAATGATGATTGTATTTTATTATAAAATTTTGAACAATTGGAGATTGTTGATTAATGAATTGTTTTCAAGAAATTTGAAACATGATAATGAGTTATTATAGAAGTTATTAAATATTAGGAATGTAGTGGTAATAATTTTAGGAAGTTATAATAGAAGAGGACCACTGAATTCTCTAGAAAAAGATTTTCAAATTTAATTTTGGTGAAGGTTTTTTTATGTTTTTTATTTAATGATATTTTAAAGAATAAGGCTAACAAGAAACCATTTAATATGGTTCCCAGATATACTCAACGTAGAATTCAGAAACGTTACTAGTGCAAACACTGTATATATAAAAGTAATTTGTGAATAAGAATTGGAAATGGTTTAGTAATTAATGAAAATATGTAGTGTTATCAAAAAACCCATATATAATGGTCGCTCAACAGATAATGAAATTTATGATATTATTGTACAATCTTTATAGTAATACATAAAAGTCTTATGACCGTACTCTCAGAGATGGAAAACAATTCAATAGAATATCTCAATATTTGTAATGGAAAATAATAATAATCTATAAAGGAATCTACTCTAAAGAAAAAAATGTAAAATCCATTTACTATATTTAGGTATTCAGAAATCATTCTTTTGATCTTTATTTGGTTGGGTTTCTTTTGGGGTCGTTATGTGTGAAAACATTGTATTTTTTTGAATGTTTCTTGGTTGTGAATAGTTTGTGCACATTTTTCCCAAATCAAGAACCATGCTAGTGAAAAACATATAAATCAACAAAGATATTTTTTTCATTATTTACACTCTATATAAAAATATTCGCACCGACCTAGGAGAAACTATGTAACCCATTAGAAGGTGTTCATATCTATGGCTTATGATTTGGTCTAATTGTGCAACCCTTTCCCGCAAATTATACGTATAGTTTTTGAAATCTAAATTTATTTTTTGAAATAAAAAATCCATATATTTAGTTTCCTGATATACCTATATGACCACTATCTTTTCTCCTCTTTCTTAGAGGCTAAAAAGTACATTTTTTTGCCCCACTATACCCCTCTAAAAGATAATCAAAGGTATTTAAAGGACATTTTATTTTCTCCCACTTGGTTTCTACTTTATATTCTTTTTCATTCTCAATCTCATATTTCCTATATGGGGATTAAAATATCTATGTGTTTTTGGGGGATCTATTATCTATAAATAAGATCACGGTTATAGGTTTTATTCCTATATTTTTTTACCATCACTCTTCATTGTTGATTTCTGATTTGGGTTTGGAGTTTTATAATCCCCTGATAACAAAGTTGTGGATCCATTATGATGGCCATGTTTTATTAACCATAAATTTAATCATTTAAATTCCATTTTAATATTTAAATGAAATTTATTTCAAATAGGTTAATAAATCCCAAATCCAGTTGAATTAGGGGATTTGAATTTGAAATTTAATCTTTTTACATTTAATTCAGAATGCCCCAAATTGTAATGAATTTTCTTCTATTTTTGAAATTGATGGAATTTTATGAAATTAAAATTTATAGATTTAAATTGTGAAATTAATTTTTTATAATTTATTTCAAATTATAATTTGAGAAATATTTATACAGATGATTTTAATATAAGCCCATTGGTTTTATCATGGAAAACGAGATGATTTATTAAGAACATATTTTTGTTTTTGAATGAAAAATTAGCAAACTTGAAATTGATAATAGAATGAGTTGTTCACTAAGATGTCATAAAAATAATTTTCCATAATTATTATTATTAGATAACATGAATGACATAGGTGTTTAGTGAGTTATTTTGATAATACTCTATTATATTAAATGATCCAAAACGAAAATGCAGCATGTAAAATCCTTAAATGGATGGTGATGGTATCCTCATGAAAAGTGTGAATTCTACATGCATATAAACATATTTTCATGTCACTTTTAGTGTATGGTGTCCCATTTCAATGAGATATTTTATTTTGACACATATGACCATGTTTCACCCCTGTAGTCTATCAATTCAATTTATTTTGTTATCATTCACATTTTATCATGCCTTTGCATTTCAATAAACAAAAATTACATGTAATAAATAATAAGATATATTTTTTAATGTAAATCCATCATTTTAATTTTAAATCGTGAATTTTTTTAATTATTATTTTGAAATGAAAAAATGATCATTTAAATATGGATGATTTATTTAGTTAATTTTATGTTTTAATTTTATTATGGAATCTAGACTGAGATGATACTAGAATATAATCTCATAAACGACCAGTTCCATTGGGTGTTTCTTTGAATATCTTTATTGAGTTTTAAGAAGTTGAAAAGAACCTCTTTGAGGTGGTTCTATATATTGATATTTTAGATTAGAGATCTGAGTCCATTTAGACTTGGGATGTTCTTTATATTTTCTAGTTCTTTTTCATTTTAAATTGGGTTTTCATCCGACTTTGAATTTAGGTACAGTTATCCCATTTTCATTTTTCATATATGAATATGGATTCTATGTATTGATTCTGTTGTGTTTGTGTAAAAATCATTCCCACATTCATATTTTATGATCTCTAGTGCAACTCACAAACCCATGTGGATTAGGAAAACCCTTTTGGACATGTCATGAAAGACTCTATAATGGGGTAACTGTCACATAGATGACTTATTTTGAAGTTAAATTTCATTTATTTTCCATTCATTCTTTGTTTTGGAGGGTTTCCAAAGGTTTTATGGAGGAATATATGATTTTTTATGAATTGGGCCAAACCGTGAGCCCAATTCCAGATTTAAAAATAAATTTAGTTTCTTTTATAAATTTTTCATTTTTTATTATTTTTCACCCATTCCAATTCCTAAATGGTCTCATCTGACCTATTAACACCAAAATTTAATATTGGATCCTTTATAAGTCCATAATCATGGAGGATTTGGAGTTTTATTTAAGAATTGGGCCAACCCGAAAGCCCATTTCCGGTTTTAAATAGTTTCTTTAATTTTTTAATATCTTATTAAATATAATGGATTTTTTGATGATTCCACATCCCTATAGACCCTAAAACCCCAGGCACGCTCCCATTTCCTTTCCCTCCTCCTTAGAGCTCCTCTAAATCGCGACTTAGGGCTGAACATCATAGGGTGTCTCAAATAAGCCATAATTGAAGAGGTAACTTCATCCCTTCTTCACTCTCTCAATTCTTACCCTTTTCCCTCCATTCCAGTTCCTAAATTACCTCCTAAATCTTGTTCTAACAACTCCTAAATTTTGGCTGTTTTTAATTTCATAAACTATTGTTTTTGGAGTGATTAATTCAAGATACTTCAAGTAAGTGAGTCCATTTCATTCCTCTTTCATATTGATTAGGGTTTCTTCTCTAATTCTTGAATTATAAAAATTACAGAAGTTATGGTTCGTGCCTAGGTTCTAAATTAATGTATTTTGGGTGAAATATTGAGGTTTTAGGTTTCTTTTTACTTCCTTGAGGTGCGACGGTCGTGCGGTTGATGTTTCGCCCCAATATTTGAGGGTTTCGACACATTCAGTATGTGATTTCGTGGGAAAACCATTTAATTATGAGTTATTTTGCATGATTAAATAATTTTTCATGTTACTTATATGTTTTTAATTATGAAAAAACCATTTTTGGTAGCAATAGTAAAGCATATGGTATTAAAGTTACATTTTTGATTGAAGTGTGTATTTTTCAAATGTATTTCATGTGTTAACTCTTGGGGTAGTTTTGTAAAACATGGAAGTGATTTATTAGTTGTTGAATGGGGATTTCAATTTTTGTTGGGTAATGATATAGTGTTATGTGGGACTAAAAAAGACGGTCTTTGAATGGGTTTAATGTGTGTAACCTTGTTATACTCCTTGAAAGTGTTTTATGGATTTGTGTGTTCTCATGGGTATCTTTTGCGATATTGTTCAAGGTGATTATGTAAAATCTGAAAGTGGATTAATACATGTTGATTGGGATTCCAATTATATTTTGGTAGGATGTTGGTGTGATTTTGGCTAAAAATTAGGTTTTTGAAATGGGTTTTGTGTGAAAAACATATTTACACCACCTGGGTACTTTTTATGAAAATTGTAAATGTTTTAGTTGGTTAAACATAGTGGGAAAAAGGTGAATATGTAATGTTTGGGATGTGTGTTCATGTATTATGGGGTTTTGAAAGGTGAATTTATTTTTTAAGATGTCAAATATTTTTAGAATGTTTTGTAAATTTCTGAAATGTTTTATTAAATTGTGATGTTGGAGCGAAACTTGTTTGTGGTGTGTTTCGTTTAAGTTTAATGAAAAAATGATTTTGAAGGTAAAAAGGGTGTTATGTAACAAGTGAGTGGACTTTTATGGGAGTTTTAATATATTTTAATGGTTTTATAAAATTGTTTTAATGAATTTGTGGAAGTGTTAAAGAAATGTGAAAAGTGTTGTGGGCTATTTTGGTGTGAGTCGGTTTCAAAATCAATTTGAATGAAAAGTGGGCTTTTGTGACTTGTGTTGTATACATGAGGGCTGTTTGGTAAATTTATGATGTGGAAATGATATTTTCTTGTGAATATTATATTCATTGACTTGTTGAACTTTTTTGGGAACAAAGGGAAAACTCGGGTATCAAGGTGGGTGGATGTGTACTAGTATGCTAGTGAATCTGTGGGGTTTGGCATCAGTTTCACTTAGCAAGATTGATGCTTACAACTCTAACTAAATTATGATGATTATGATTGGGGACCACTAGGTTATGGGTATGTACCCTTCTAGTGGCTCGTGCATAAGAAAGAATATTTGTGAAGGTTACTCTCACCGAGATAGGAGGTACCTGGGACCCACAACTAGCTGGTGCCAAGGGGTTATTTCCCATTGCTTGTGCTCACTAGATATTTTGTGCTTATCATTGGCATACAGTATGAGTGGCTGTAAAATTCATTAGCCTTGGTATTTATTTTAAATTTGTTTATTCTTTAAATTAGCCCACTTGAAAACTGATTTTTTAAGATTCATTTTTAGAAATTGTACCTAGAAATTACATGTTTTTGAAAACTTGCATGATTTTCATCTTTGAATGTTTATCACATGGAATCTCTTAGTGGTGGTATCCTAATAGGAATTTGATCACACCCTAATTACACCTTTGGGTGTCAGTAGACTTGGTTATTTTTGTTGTCCCATGTTGGTTACAATATTGTTTGTTCCAGTGGTTCAGGTTTCTAGCAGGTCCTTAGTAGTGAAGTCTTGTGGAGATGGCTTGAGGGCAGTGCCCCATGAAATGAGGGTTCATGGGCTGTTTCATTTTGGTTTTTTACCTTTGGTATAGTATTTTTGAGTTGTTTTAAGCTATGTAATTCAGTTCTGAATTTTTGTAAAATATTTTTTGGTTTGAAATATCCAGATTCGTTTTATTGGATTATTTTGTTGTTTTTAGTTTATAAACTTGGGTAAATAATTCCAAATTCTAATTTTATGATACCCGGGAACTTGTACGAGCCCATGGGGATCGGGAACACCCTTCGGGCCTTTTCACGGGCCAGGTTTGGCACTGGTGTCGGTGTGACCAGATTTGGTTCGTGACAAAATGGTATCAAGGGGTGGTTCGCTCTCTTTGGGTCATGTTATTTGGGGAACAATCAGGATAATCTGGAGTTAGGATTTATGGGTCTTTGAATTTCAGTTATGAGTAGTGTGGCTGATCACATGAACTCATGATGGGATTCACGTCTCCAGGGGAAGTCGGGACCTTTCAAAGTCCTTTGGTTTTCTTTTTTTAAAGATGATTAGGGGAAATGAAATGAGAGTTGGGTTATTGGTCTCAGTAACCTCATAGGGCCTGGAAAGCCATGTAGAGCTAGGGATATTCCCAAGAACACTCTCTGTGATAGTGAGTTGATTGGAATATGGCCTCCAACCATATGTCTAAGTCACCCACTGAAACTAGTTTCCTCTCACATTGTCTTGTGTTCTTTAGTTTTGAAATCATGGAACATTGGTTTTAAAGTTACTTGGTTTTAATAAGTGTAAATTTTTTTGTGAAATTATTGTCAAATAAATATGGAATTGTTTGATTTATGAAATATTTTAACTGAATATTCATAATTATTTTGAAATGGAAAATTGTGTGCTTACACCTCTTTTGAATGCAGAAACTATAGTGAATTTGGTTTTGCAAAAGTGTTTCCAATTGCGTTTTCTAAACTGTCATAGGGTGTTTTGTTGGGATGAGATGTTATGAAATTGATTTGAATAACATGAAATTGATTTCATGTAAAAATGGTTGTGTCTTTTAGAAAATTTTAGTAATATTTGAATTATTATTTGGATCTCTTGGTTATCAGTTTTGAGAAAAAGGATGTGTTGGTTGACCATTTTGGTTTTGAAAAGTGGAAAGAATATTTGTTTTAACCTTTGGTATTTCCATGAGTGACCACATGCATGGGGTAATATGGGATTATGGATGGTTGATGGCATGACTGGATGAGTTCTGTGATGGATGTGAGGAGGGTGCTCAGTGTGGCACAAAAACATGCATGTGTGAGGTCCATGGGGTACTGTTGGTGGATACGATTACTACTAAACCATTTGTTTCCAAAGAATTGGTTTTAGAGAAAAACATGACGTCTTGATGAATAGTTTTGTATGGTTTGTATTATGGGTTTTTAAAAGTATTGATGTTGTGGGGTGTTTTGAGTCCAAGAACCTCTTCTATTTGAACTGTGTTTTGGCTTTTTGTTTGGTCGGTAAGCTGTGTTGTAGGGACGATTAGTGGTATCTTTTGAAAAAAAAAATTGGGATGCCTTTACGATGGTTCCATTTATGTGTTTGGAGCTGTTTTATGGCTTGTTTTGACCAATTTACCAGATTGGTTGGGTCCTTGGGTTCTCTCATTGGATAAGGTACGCCCCCATTAAAGGTTAATGCATAACTGAAGCACAAACCAGATTGTTTCTCCATTGGAAAATCCTCTAGTTGATTAATATAATGAATCTTTTTCTTGATCTTTTTAGATTGAGTATACACCCTTTCCTTTATTGGTTTTTTGTATCCTCTTGTAGTGGGATATTGATCATGGATGGTTGAAAGTGACCTTAGAATCTTAAATTTCAAAATTTTACAAAGGTGGAATTGTTCTGGGGTTTTTAGCAAGGATGAGTATTTGGATAGTGTCTAAGAGGAACTCTTAGTCCTTCATAGTCTCTTCGAAGAAGGACTTCATGTTAAATTACCAGTGTGGGAAATCTGGTCACGAGAGGATATTGTGGCGACTATCTAGAATTGTGTGTTGTTTGGGGATGTTGTACAAGTTCCCCCTCTATGCATTGTTTATATCAGTCACAATGGTCATGGTTGGTGACGCCTTGTGATGTCATTTGCTCGATTAAACTTGAAGGTGAATGTTGGGCAATCATCTGAGAGTCTCTATTATGTTGGGAGAATTTCTCCCTTGGAAAAACATAAAAATATTCCATTTTAGAGGAAGGTGAGTATAAGTGCTATTTACTTCTATTTTTTCTCACCTGAACAAACAAGGTGTGATGTGTGTACATCTTCTAACCCCTTGTTTCAGTGAAATATCGAGTTAGGGTAAAGTGAGTTCGGAATGTGTTATGTCTTTGAAAAAATTATCGGCAATTGTAGTGTAGTTGTTGTTTTCAATGAAAGAAGAATTCTCATTCAGGTGGTTTCTAAAGCCTAACTGCGAGGCCGAAGATGCCTCAATAATTTGAGATCCATCCATAGGTCTTTGAGAGAAGCTATCTCATAGTAATGGGAAATCACAGGGTCATTTAAACCCTTGTGCAAAGTCCTATCCTCAGTATGAAAGATAATAAGAGTTCAAACCTATTGTGTCATCATCTTTCTTCTGTTGTTCATGTTCGGTGGAAATAGGTGGAGGGCCTTGTACCCATGTCATCGCCCAATGTTATTCCCTCCACCTTTGTTTTCCATTGAGTCTTTGGAGAAAGGTATGAAGTTTGGCTAGACAGGTTGACCACATAGTTTTCACTTGGTTAGTAGTGACCATGCCCCAAAAAACCATGTGGACAAAATAATCCCCACTATTAGTTCATGGTTTTCCAAACTGTGTAGACTAACCATGTGGTCGTCCCAAAACATTATATTTTTGTGTCTTTCTGTACAGGCCCATGCTGGTCGATTAAGATGGTTGGTTCTTATGGTGGGGAGCCTATTTTGTTCCCCTGTACCAATATCATAGACATATCCATGGTCGTGGATTGGTGGTAGGTAGTGTCGTTTGGATCTATCAGGCTACCTAAATCTTCCTTGGGTAACTATTGAGATTGGATAGTTCCCAATGGTTTAGTTATACCAAGGTAAGTGTATCCTTTATCGATGCCGTTGTTCATTTGGTTGAATTGCTTGAGTCTTGTTCGAATATTGTTTGAGGTGTTTTCCTTTGGGATAAAACCTGAAAATGATTGATTGTTTCAGGAAAGTGGTGTATGTTTTTTTTGTGAAGTATTTCTTCCTTAATTGATCACTGGATATGTTTTGGCCTTTTGGGGGCGAAACCCGGCAAGGGAGTACATCTTGGTTTATCAGTTGGGTTTGGTTTTCGTATCTGGACTTTCTGTAGTTTTCAGGGACGGAATGTCTTCATGGTGGGGATAATTGTCCCATGCATGCCTTATTTTTAAGTTAAATTTCATTTATTTCCAATCATGATTTGTTTTGGAGGGTTTCCAAAGGATTTATGGAGGAATAGATGAGTTTTTATGAATTGGGACAAACTGTGAACCCAATTACAGATTTAGAAATAAATTTAGTTTCTTTTATAACATTTTCATTTTTTAATATTTTTCACCCATTATAATTCCATAATGGTCTCATCTGACCTATTAACACCAAAATCTAAATTTGGGGACTTTATAAATACATAATCATCAAGGATTTGGGTTTTTATTTAAGAATTGGGCCACCCCGAACGCCCATTTTCCTATTTTAAATTGTTTCTTTAATTTTCTAATATCATATTAAATATAATGGATTTTTCGGTGATTCTACCTCCCTATCGACCCTAAGAAACCCAGGCACGCTCCCATAGCCTTTCCCCCCTCCTTGGAGCTCTTTGAAATCACGACATAGGGCTGAACATCATTGGGTGTATCAAATCGGCCAGAATTGAAGAGGTAACTTAATCCTTTCTTTACTCTCTCAATTCTTACTCTTTTCCTTACATTCTAGTTCCTAACTTACCACCTAAATCTTGATCGAACAACCCCTGATTTTTGTCTATTTTCAATTTCAGAAACTATTGTTTTTCGCATGATTAATTCATGATACTTCAAGTAAGTGAGTCCATTTCTTTCCTCTTTCAAAATGCCTAGGGTTTCCTCCCTAATTCTTGATTTATAAAATTCTAGAAGTTAGGGTTCGTGCCTAACATATACATTACTGTATTTTGGGTGAAATATTGAGTTTTTAGGTTTCTTTTAACTTTCTTGTGGTGAGGAGGTCGTGTGGTTGATGTTTCGCCCCAATGTTTGAGGGTTTCGACACATTCGATAGGTGATTCCGTGGGTAATCATTTAATGATGAGTTATTTTTCTTGATTAAATAATTTTCCATGTTCCTTATATTCTTTTCATTATGAGAAAACAATTTTTGGTATAAATAGTAAAGCATTTGGTATCAAAGTTACATTTTTGTTTGAAGTGTGTATTTTTCAAATATATTTCATGTGTTATCTCTTGTGGTGCTTTTGTAAAACGTGGAATTGATTTATTAGTTGTTGAATGGGGCTGCCAATTTTGGTTGGGTAATGATATAGTGTCATGTGGGCCTAAAAAGGAGTGTCTTTGAATGGGGTTTATGTGTGTAACCTTGTTATACTCCTTGAATGTGTTTTATGGATTTTTGTGTTCGCATGGGTATCTTTTGCGATATTGCTCAAAGTGATTATATAACATTTGAAAGTGGATTATTACATGTTGATTGGTATGAAAATTCTGTTTTCGTAGGATATTGGTGTGATTTTGGCTTAAAATAGGTTTTTGAAGTGGGATTTGTGTGCAAGACATATTTACACCACTTGGGTTCTTTTTGTGAAAATAGTAAATGTTTTAGTTTGTTAAACATAGTGGGAAAAGGGTGCATATGTACTGTTTTAGATGTGTGTTCACGTATTATGGGGTTTTTAAAGGTGAAGTTATTTTTTAAGATGTCAAATATTTTTAGAATGTTTTTTAAATTTATGAAATGTCTTATTAAAGTGTTATGTTGGAGCGAAACTTGTTTGAGGGATGTTTCGTGTATGTGTAATGATAAAATGATTTTACAGGTAAAAAGAGTGTTATTTAACAAGTGAGTGGGATGTTTTGAGAGTTGTAATATATTGAAATGGTTTTATAAATTCTTTTAATTAATTTGTGGAAGTCTTACAGAAATGTGAAAAGTGTGGTGGTCTATTTTGGTTTGAGTCAAATTTCAAATTCAATTTGAATGAAAAGTTGACTTTTGTTACTTGTGTTGTATACATGTGGGTTTTTTGGTGAATTTATGATATCAAAATGATATTTTCTTATGAATATTATATTCATTTACTTGTGGAACATGTTTGAGAACAAAGGGAAAACACAGGTATCTAGGTGGGTGGACGTGTACTAATATGCTAGTGAATCCGTGGGGTTTGGCCTCAGTTTCACTTTGCATGATTGATGCTTAAAACTCTAACTAAATTATGATGATGATGATTGGGGACCACTAGGTTATGTGTATGTACCCTACTAGTGGATTGTGCATGAGAACCGATATTTGTGATGGTTACTCTCATCGAGATATGAGGTACCTGGGACCCACAACTAGCAAGTGCCTAGGGATTATTTCCAATTTCTTGTGCTCACTAGATATTTTGTGCTTATCATAGGCATACAATATGAGTGGCTGGAAAATTAAGTAGCCTTGGTATTTATTTTAAATGTTTTTATTCTTTAAATTAGCCGACTTGAAAACTGATTTTTTTAATTTGCGTCTTTTAGAAATTGTAACTAGAAATTACATTTTTTTGAAAAATCGCATGTTTTTTACCTTTTAATGTTTATCACGTGGAATCACGTAGTGGTGGTATCCTACTGTGAATTGGCTGACACCCTACTTACACATTTGGGTGTAAGTAGACTTGGTTATTTTTGTTGTCCCAGGTTGGGTACAATTTGTTTTGTTCCAGTGGTTCGGGTCTCTAGCAGGTCCTTGGTGGTGATGTCTTGTGGAGATGGCTTGAGGGCGGTTCCCCATGCCATGAGGGTTCTTGGGCTATTTCATTTTGGTTCGGTTCCTTTGGTATTGTATTTTTGAGTTGTTTTAAGATATGTAATTCAGTTCTGAATTTTTGTAAAAGATTTTTTGGTTTGAAAAATCCAGATTCGTTTTATTGGATTCTTTTGTAGTTTTTATTTTATAAACACAGGTAAATCATTCCCAATTCTGATTTTATGATACCCGAGCACTTGTACCAGCCCGCCCATGGGGATCGGGAATGCACTTCGGGCCTTGTCACGGGCCAGGTTTTGCACTGGTGTCGGTGGTGACCAGATTTGGTTCGTGAAAAAATGGTATCAAAGGGTGTTTCGCTCTCTATGGGTCATGTTATTTGGGGAACAATCAGGATAATCTGAAGTTAGGATTTATGGTACATTGAATTTCAGTAATGAGTAGTGTGGCTGATCACATGACCTCATGATGGGATTCACATCTCCAGGGGAAGTCGGGACCTTTCAGAGTCGTTTGGTTTTCTTGGTTTAATAATGATTAGGGGAAATGAAAAGAGATTTGGGTTATTGGTCTCAATAAGCCTGTAGGGCCTGGAAAGCCTTGTGGAGCTAGGGATATTCCCAAGAACACTCCCTATGATAGTGAATTGATTGGAATATGGTTTCCAACCACAATTCCATGTCACCCACTGAAACTAGTTTCCTCTCGCATTGTCTTGTGTTCTTTAGTTTTGAAATCTTGGAAATTTGGTTTTAAAGTGACTTGGTTTTAAGAAGTGTATATTTTTTTTGAAATGATTTTCAAATAAATATGGATTTGTTTGATTTATGAAATATTGTAACTGAATATTCAGAATTATTTTGAAATGTAAAATGGTGTGCTTACACCTCTTTTGAAAGCAGAAACTATACTGAATTTGGTTTTCCAAAAGTGTTTCAAGTAGAATTTTCTAAACTGTCATAGGGTGTTTTGTTGGGATTAGATGTTATGAGATTTATGTGAGTAAAATGAAATTGAGTTCTTGTAAAAATGGTTGTGTCTTTTTGATAATTTTAGTAATATTTGAATTAATATTTGGATCTCTTGGTTATCAGTTTTGAGAAAAAGGATGTGTTGGTTGACCATTTTGGTTTTGAAAAGTGGAAAGAATCTTTGTTTTAACCATTGGTATTTCAATGAGTGACCACATTCATGGGTTTATATGGGATTATGGATGGTTGATGGCATGACTGGATGAGTTTTGTGATGGATATGAGGAGGGTGCCCGGTGTGGCACAAAAACATGCATGTGTGAGGCCATGGGGTACCATTGGTGGATACGCTTACTATTAACCATTTGTTTTCAAAGAATTGGTTTTAGAGAAACACTTGACGTCTTGATGAATAGATTTGTATGGTTTGTATTATGGGTTTTTGAATGTGTTGATGTTGTGGGATGTTTTGAGTCCAAGAACCCCTTTTGTTTGAACTTTGTTTTGGGTTTGTGTTTGGTTGGTAAGCTGTATTGTAGGGACACTTAGTGGTCTCTTTTGAAAAATGTTTTGGGATGACATTACGGTGGTTCCCTTCATGTGTTTGGAGCTGGTTTGTGGCTTGTTTTGACCAATGGACCCGATTGGTTGGGTCCTTGGGATCCCTCATTGGATAAGGTACACCACCATTAATGGTTAATGCATAACTAAAGCACAACCCAGATTGTTTCTCCATTGGAAAATCCTCTAGTTGATCAATATAATGAATCTTTTTCTTGAGCTTTTTAGATTGATTACACACCCTTTCCTTTTTTGGTTTTATGTATCCTCTTGTACAGGGAGATTGATCATGGATGGTTGAATGTGAACTTAGCCACTTAAATTTCATAATTTTTCAAAGGTGGAACTGTTCTGGGGTTTTTAGCCAGGATGAGTATTTGGATAGTGTCTAAGAGGAACTCTTAGTCCTTCATAGTCTCTTCGAAGAAGGATTTCATGTTAAACTACCAGTGTGGGAAATCTGGTCATGAGAGGATATTGTGAATCCTTTATAGAATTGTGTGTTGTTTGGGGATGTTGTACAAGTTCCCTCTCTATGCATTGTTTATATCAGTCACAATGGTCATGGTTGGTGACACCTTGTGATGTCATATGATCGATTGACCTTAAAGGTGAATGTTGGGAAATCATCTGAGAGTCTATATTATGTTGGGAGAATGTCTCCCTTGGAAAAAAATAATAATATTCCATTTCAGATGAAGGTGAGTATACATGTTATTTACTTCTATTTTTTCTCACCCAAACAAACAAGTTGTTATGTGTGTACATCTCTTAACCCCTTATTTCAGTGAAGTATCGAGTTAGGGTAAAGTGAGTTTGGAATGTGTTATGTCTTGGAAAAAATTATCAGGGATTGTGGTGTAGTTGTTGTTTTCAATGAAAGAATAATTCTCATTCAGGGGGTTTCCAAAGCCTAACTGCGAGGCCGAAGATGCTTCAATAATTTGAGCTCTATCCATAGGTCTTGGAGAGAAGCTGGCTCGTAGTCAGGGGAAATCACAGGGTCATTTAAACCCTTGTGCAATGTCATATCCTCAGTATGAAAGATAAGAAGAGTTTAAACCTATGGTGTCATCGACTTTCTTCTGTTGTTCATGTTTGGTGGAAATAGGTGGAGGGGCTTGTACCCATGTTATCGCCCAATGTTATTCCCTCCCCCTTTGGTTTCCATTGAGTCTTTAGAGAATTATATGATGTTTGTCTAGACCGGTTGACCACACAGTTTGCACTTGGTTAGTAGTTACCATGCCCCAAAAAACCATGTAGATAGAAGAATCCCCACTATTAGTTCATGGTTTTCCAAACCGTGCAGACTAACCAGGTGGTCACCCCAACACTTTATTTTTTTGGTTCTTTCTGTACCGGCCCATTCTGGTCAATTAAGATGGTTGGTTCTTATGGTGGGGAGCCTATTTTGTTCCCCCATACCAATAACATAGACTTATCCATGGTCGTGGATTAGTGGTAAGTAGTCTCGTTCGGATCTATCAAACTACCTAAATCTTCCTTGGGTAAATATTTAGATTGGATAGTGCCCTATGGTTTAGTTATACCACGGTAAGTGTAACCTTGTTAGATGTCGTTGTTCATTTGGGTGAATTGCTTGAGTCCTGTTCGAATATTGTTTGAGGAGTTTTCCTTTGGGATAAATCCTGAATGTGATTGATTGTTTCAGGAAAGTGGTGTATGTTTTTGTTGTGAAGTATTCCTTCCTTAATTGATCACTAAATATTTTTTGGCCTTTTGTGGGTGAAACCTGGCAAGGGAGAACATCTTGGTTTATCAGTTGGGTTTGGTTTTCATATCTGGCCTTTCTGTAGTTTTTCGGGGATAGAAAATTTTCATGGTGGGGAGAATTGTAACATACATACCTAATTTTTAAGTTAAATTTTATTTATTTTCCATTCATTATTTGTTTTGGAGGGTTTCCAAAGGTTTTATGGGGGAATAGATGAGTTTTTATGAATTGGGCCAAACCGTGAGCCCAATTACATATTTAAAAATAAATGTAGTTTCTTTTATAAATTTTTCATTTTTTAATATTTTCACCCGTTCTAATTCCTTAATGGTCTCATCTAACCTATTAACACCAAAATTTAAATTTGGGGCCTTTATAAATCCATAATCATGGAGGATTTGGGTTTTTATTTAAGAATTAGGCCAACCCGAATGCCCATTTTCCCATTTTAATTTGTTTCTTTAATTTTTTAATATCATATTAAATATTATGGATTTTTAGGTGATTCCACCTCCCTCTCGACCCTAAGAAACCCCGGCACGCTCCCATAGCCTTCCCCCCCCCCTCCTTGGCACTCTTTGAAATCGCGACATAGGGCTGAACATCATAGGGTGTATCAAATCGGCCAGAATTGAAGAGGTAACTTAATCATTTATTCACTCTATCAATTCTTACTATTTTACCTCCATTATACTTCCTAAATTACCTCCTAAATCTTGATAGAACAACACCTGATTTTTGTCTGTTTTAAATTTCATATACTATTGTTTTTTGAGTGATTAATTCAGGATACTTCAAGTAAGTGAGTCCATTTCTTTCCTCTTTCAAATTGCTGAGGGTTTCCTCCCTAATTATTGATTTATAAAATTATAGAAGTTTGGGTTCGTTCCTAGGTTCTAAATTACTTTATTTTGGGTGAAATATTGAGGTTTTAGGTTTCTTTAAAATTTCTTGTGGTGCGGAGGTCGTGCAGTTGATGTTTCGCCCCAATAATTGAGGGTTTCGACACATTCGGTAGGTTATTCCGTGGGTAATAATTTAATGATGAGTTAGTTTGCTTGATTAAATAATTTTTCATGTTCATTATATGCTTTTCATTATGCGAAAACCATTTTTGGTAGAAACAGAAAATCATTTGGTATCAAAGTTACATTTTTGTTTGAAGTGTGTATTTTTCAAATATATTTCATGTGTTATCTCTTGTGGTAGTTTTGTAAAATGTGGAAGTGATTTATTAGTTGTTGAACGGGGATGCCAATTTTGGTTGGGTAATGATATAGTGTAATGTGGGCCTATAAAGGAGTGTCTTTGAATGGGTTTTATGTGTGTAACCTTGTTATACTCCTTGAAAGTGTTTTATGGATTTTTGTGTTATCATGGGTATCTTTTGAGATATTGTTCAAGGTGATTATATAACATTTGAAAGTGGTTTATTTCCTATTTATTGGTATTGAAATTCTGTTTTGGTAGGATTTTGGTGGGATTTTGGCTTAAAAATAGGTTTTTGAAATGGGATTTGTGTGCAAGAAATATTTACACCACTTGGGTTATTTTTATGAAAATAGTAAATGTTTTAGTTGGTTAAACATAGTGGGAAAAGGGCGCATATGTACTATTTGGGATGTGTGTTCAAGTATTATGGGGTTATGAAAGGTGAAGTTAATTTTTAAGATGTGAAATATTTTAAGAATGTTTTGTAAATTTCTGAAATGTTTTATTAAATTGTGATGTTGGAGCGAAACTTGTTTGTGGGATGTTTTGTGTATGTTTAATGATAAAATGATTTTGAAGGTAAATAGAGTGTTATTTAACAAGTGATTGGGCTTTTATGAGAGTTGTAATATATTTAAATGGTTTTATAAAATTGTTTAATTAATTAGTGGATGTCTTAAAGAAATCTGAAAAGTGTGGTGGGCTATTTTGGTGTGTGTCAGATTTCAAAATCAATTTGAATGAAAAGTGGA
This sequence comes from Viscum album, assembly GCA_963277665.1. NCBI lineage: Eukaryota > Viridiplantae > Streptophyta > Magnoliopsida > Santalales > Viscaceae > Viscum > Viscum album. Next base: position 1,730,925,609 of record OY728161.1, on the reverse strand, counting down.
CATTTGTGACTTGTGTTGTATACATGTGGGATTTTTGGGGAATTTATGCTATGGAAATGATATTTTCTTATGAATATTATTTTCATTTACTTGTGGAACTTGTTTGAGAACAAAGGGAAAACCCAGGTATCTAGGTGGGTGGACGTGTACTAGTATGCTAGTGAATCCGTGGGGTTTGGCCTCAGTTCCACTTAGCAATATTGACACTTACAACTCTAACTAAATTATGATTATGATGATTGGGGACCACTAGGTTATGGGTATGTACCATACTAGTGGCTCGTGCATGAGAACCGATATTTGTGATGGTTACTCTCATCGAGATACGAGGTACCTAGGACCCACAACTAGCTAGTGCCTAGGGGTTATTTCCAATTTCTTGTGCTCACTAGATATTTTTTGCTTATCATCGGAATATTGTATGAGTGGATGGAAATTTCATTAGCCTTGGTATTTATTTTAAATGTTTTTATTCTTTAAATTAGCCCACTTGAAAACTAATTTTTTTAATTAGCATCTTTTAGAAATTGTAACTAGAAATTATATGTTTTTGAAGAATTGCATGCTTTTCGTCTTGGAATGTTTTTCGCGTGGAATCACATACTGGTGGTATCCTACTATGAATTTTATTACACCCTACATACACATTTTGGTGTAAGTAGACTTGGTTATTTTTGTTGTCACTGGTTGGGTACAATTTTTTTTTCTAGTGGTTCGGGTTTCTAGCGCATCTTTCGTGGTGAAGTCTTGTGGAGATGGATTGAGGGATGCGCCCTATACCATGAGGGTTCTTGGGCTGTTTCATTTTGGTTTTGTAGCATCGGTATAGGCTCTTTGAGTTGTTTTAAGCTATGTATTTCAGTTCTGAATTTTTGTAAAACATTGATTGGTTTGAAAAATCCAGATTCATTTTATTGGATTCTTTTGTTGTTTTGAGTTTATAAACTCGGGTAAATCGTTACCAATTCTCATTTTATGATACCCGGTCACTTATTCCCGCCTGTGGGGATCGGGAACACCCTTCAGGCCTTGTCACGGGCTAGGTTTGGCACCGGTTTCGTTGGTGACCATATTTGGTTCGTGGCAGTAACAATGGTACCAAGGATGGTTTGTGACAATGTGGTATCAAATGGAGGATTTTTATCATTCCTTAATTACATTATGTTGTTTTTTATTCATATTGGGATATAGTAGATTGATGTGATTGAGTTCCTATCCATCTCTCCTTAAATGTATCCTTCAGTAAACATGGGTGGTTTGTGGAAGACATATTAAAGACTAGTTCAACTCATTTCCCTACCATGTATTAGAATATATTTAAATATAAGTTTATTTATTTATTTATTATGGATAATTTCCTAGATTCTCAATTTGAGTGTTAAATATGATTCTTTCTATATTTTATGATGATATTGTGTAGCATCATTACTCTAAGAAGATTTGTGAAGAAGATCTAGTGGAGTTTTCTGCTAAACATCATCATCAAAATCCTCCCAATGACATAAGCCGAGTTTAGGTTATTGTGCATATTTTACATGATCCGGGAAATAAACCACCACCATTTCAGATACAAGATTTGGATTTTGAACCATAAATGGATAATCACTAAAATTATTCTCAAGAGTCAATTCATTAAAATCAAACAGTTATCAATGCCTCAAATGACCCTCCAGAGGATGATAAATGGTTGATAATGATTGATTATTTTTTAGGGTTCTTGGCAACACCTGATGAAATCATGGTGATGTGTTTCCCCTTATTACTGGTTGGACTAAGAAAGATATGGTGGGAAAAAAGGGAAATAGTGATGAAACAAGATGAATTAGTGTGGAAAGACTTTATGGATATTTTGACAAGCCATTTCTATCCAGATTTTATGGGGTTGAAAAATTCTATTGGGAATTTCAAACATGGGTAGGTAGACATAACCAAGAAAGATTACTAAACCCTTTTTTCGGATATTGTTCAGTTTAACCCATAGATAGTATCAAATGAGAAGATTAATACTTTATGGTTCTTGTTGGGAATGTGATCTTATATCTGTTCTCATGTTTTCATGTTGAATCTATCTTAATATGATGATTTTTTTGGATAGACCATTGATGGTGGGGAAGGACATGAATGGAAAGATAGGGTGTTCAGAATATTTTTCTCCTTATGGTGGTAGTAATTTTTCATCTATGGGAAGGAGGAATCATGATGATTATCATGGTGGTTATTGTAAACAGGGTTTTTGTAATTCTCTTTTATTACGTAGAGGAGGCCCTTTTATTTTCTACCACTGTTGAATGTTTGGGCATTCTAAGATTGTTTCCACCGGGTCACCCATGGTATTTTTCTCTTATTGATTCTTAGGTCACATAATGTTTTTCCCCATGTTAATTCCAATACTCATAGTGGAAATGGTTCATAATAACCATTTAAAATTTGGGTTCAATCAGATGCTTGTCAAACAATGTGGTTCTTGACAAATGTATCCAAAATGAAGATTCTTCACAAACTAAAAGGGTCTCCACTGGAATCGAATATAGGTAAAATGAATGTGAGAGGTACCATTAATATATATTAGTCATTATAGACTACTCTTTTTAATATGGATTCATCTCATTCATGTATTTATACCCATATTGTTAATCTGATAAATCTTTAATCATTTCTTGTGTCTAATGTGATAGACATGACTATATGTGGTTGAATTAAGAGAGATACATCTCTCCATAGTCCCACATTATTTTTCTCTCTATATGATATTGAAATCAATTGTAAATTTATGGTCCTTGGAAATAAACCAATTGACATCATATGTGGGATGGATTGGATTATTTCCCATAAATAACAAATTGTTATTTTTATGTCAGATAGGTCTCTTTTACCACATGTGATGGGGTTTTCAAGGACATTGAAGGATAATGGGACCCAATGATGAGTAGATCCAAACCATCATATCTATTTTTGGGTAATGTGACATTTCTCTTTTCTTCTTATTTGGAGTGATAATCTTTGAGTGATGATCTAACTATTGCTTTAATCAAATTCTCAAATGGGTTCCCTTTAGACTTCTCCAGTATGCCACTTTTAAGATACATCTAGTTTTATATCGATATAGATCTTAGTACTCAAACAACATGTATTACTTCTTACAAAAAACACCAATTAAGATTAATGAAAAGTGGAATTAGTTGGATGATATTATAGAGAAATGTTGTATACACCAGAGTATATCACCTTAGGTGGTTCATGTTCACTTTTATAAGAAGGAAAACAGTTCCCTTCAACTATGTGTTTATTACCAAAAATAAAAAGAGTCATGGTAAAGAAACAGTATTTGTATCTAAGGATTAATGATATTTTTTATTATTTGCATGGGGATAATTGGTTTTTGAAGACTAGTCTATCGTCTGGTTACTATCAGTTGGTAATAAAAGAATCTAACGTTTAGATAAATCTCTTTTAGAGCAGGTATATCAATTATGAGTACCATGGAATGCTATTTGCTCAATTAAATAACCCTAAAACCTTTATAATGTTGATAAAGAATATTTTCCATGAGTATATAGATACCTTCTTGGTTTTCTAGGTGGATGACCTCATGGTTTACTCTGTATTGGAGGAGGATCGTGTTCAGCATCTAAGAGTAGTTCTATAAATTTTGAGATATCATTGTATTTCATGTATGATTACAAAATGTGATTTTTTTATTCAGGAAGGGACATTATTGGGACATGTGGTGTCAGCACATGGTATATCATTTGATCTTCAAAAGGTAGAGGTTGGGATGACATGGGCATAGTCATGATATTTTATCAATATTCAACATTTCATGGGTTTATCAAGGTACTATCACTAGTTAGTAACGCAATTATAAACCTTAAATCTCCAATAAATACTCTAACTATGAGGGGAGTATAGTTATCATGGTTTGAGAAATGGTAGAGTTATTTTGTGTCTCAGAAGAATATTTTAACTACTACAATATCATTGAATCTCTCATATGCTCAAAATGACTATGTGGACTTATATGATCCCTCATTTTTATGTTTAATCAACATTATCTTATATGATAAACATCACATTTATTTTTTCACTCTTCTTTATAAGGTAGATGAGAAGAATTACTTCACCCATGACCTTAAACATGCATTTCTTCTAATTGTCCTTATGATTTGGAGAAATTATTATTATAGAGAAAGGCTTACCTTGATTTCAGACAACAATAGATTGATTTATATCCTCTTTCAGAATTATATGTATTCCCCTTATATGTCATGGGTGGAATAGATGAAGTATTGGGGTTTCGACATCACATATACCTCAGGGAAAGGGAATATTACTATAAATTATTTCAGTATGAATCATATAACCTATCCAGTGAAAGAATCATCAGAATGATGGAATAACTGGCTTCGGTTTGCATCGGCTCTGTGTGCTTCGTATTTTGGTGTTAGGTCGATGCTTTCCAGTCTAGATTTGGCTTATTTTTGTGGATTCGTGAGCTCGGTGTTGGGAATGGTGTTCTTGCCGTCAACTTCGGCACTCCTACATCCTCCAGATCCTTTCGCGGTTTCTGTGCACGCTTCGCCAGATCCAGGTTGTTCTTTTCTGGATGCAGATGGTTCGTCCTTGGATTTGAGATTCGGTCACAGCTTCGGTATTCTTGGCTTCTGGATTCGCTATCCATATCCGACTTCTTCTCGGCCTAATGGAGGACCTAGTGTGCTTTTCTATGGCTAGACTCAGATCTACTGGTTGGGGGTGGCTATGGCTTTAATTTTTTCTAGATTCCTATGCTTCTGTACTTATCTAGCTGGTGATTTTTTGTGGTTGTTTGGTGATCTGTGGGTTGCTCTGGCCATCATATCGATGTTGTATGCACTGATTTGGTGGATGCTTCCTTACAACCCTGATTCACTGTCCCAACATGGTGACTTTCTATACTTGAATGGTTTTTTGTTCGAAGGAGGGAAGTTTTTGATCTGGAAGATTTATGAACAGACTTTAGAGGATGTTTTAGAGGTGGAGCTTCATCGTTGTAGGGATTTTTTGGATTTGGTTGTTTGAGAGGGTTTGGCGACAGCCATCTGATCAGGCATGTGCAAGACACATGACACTTGCTCGTCGATTAGCTTTGTAATGGTGGAGATCTTCTTCATGTTCTTATTCTAGGGAGGGGTAGTTCAATGATGTCCTTCTAGTTTTTATTCTTTTTTCCTTCGACTGTATTGTCCTATGTCAATGATGTCTTTGGTTTTCCACCCCATTCATCCCTTAAAACGGGGAATTATCTTATAATAAAAATATTTAAGGCCTTCGGGCCATTGGATGGATGGTACATTTTTCAAAGATGAATAATGGAGTTTTGGAATCAGTGGATGAGGTCTCCTTGTTTAGAGTTTTGTTGACATCGTCTCCACTAGAGATTATTATTTTTGATCATCATTTTGATAATTATATTTATAGTATTATAGAAGCTGTTTACAGTGGGGAGACCATGCATGACTGGTCATTCTACAATGATGGAATTATACGATATCATAATAACATTATTGTTACATTAGAGGTACGTGATGATATGATATGGTATTTAAATAACTCCCAATGGGAAAATTACCATGAACAACAATGATATTCTATGACATGCAACGATTATTTTGGTGGTCATGTATGAAATATGGCATAGGTGATTTGTATCTCATTGTTATATGTTCCAACAAGTGAAGGATGAGAAACAGAATCCTTTGGGTTTGATTAAACCACTTCCACATCCATTGTGGAAGTGGGATTATAAATTTATGGAATTTTTTGTTTTGTTTCTATGTACCCAGAAAAATATGAATACAATATGCATTGTGGTTGATCAGTTGACTAATTCAGATCACATTATATCTATTTGTGATGAAAAAAATGTTCAATTGGTTGTAAATTTATATTTAAAATATATTGTTTGTTTTTACAGAGTTTATTCATATAGCAACCCAAACCTTTTACATATAACATTTCATTATTTTAAGCATAATTAACCATCACAATACAAGCCAAGGATCGTTAAGTCTAGTGTCTTGGAAGACTAGGTACATAAAAAATAAAACATTCGGCTAAAAAACATCATTATTTAATCTCCATAAAGATCCTATAACTTCCTTTGAGATCTTATATCTTCATAGGGTACCCTGGGAAACACATGGACAAAGGGATGAGCTAAAAATGCCCAATAAAGGAATGAACATAAGGATACATCTCGGGAACATGAGTTAAGAGGAAAAACAAAATGATATCAAAAGAATTAAACTTATGAAATCATTTAATATAAGAATGGGATCATATAATCATGGAATCATATAAATGTGGCAGAATCATAAATCACATCCTTAGTACAGATCCAAGCAAACCGCCAGTCCCGTTTCACATTGCATCTCACGAGACTTAACATTACCTAATGCATTGGAGCGCTATCTAGGGGAACCCGTCTCATCATATTCATGAATATCCTTTCCAAATAAATATTCTTACCACATATACAATCATGCATATTCAACCATACACAAACATAGGTTACCCATGGAAAGAATTGGGTACCACAATCATGACATAAGACATATCCCATGGGTGTATCATGAAAGTGTCCACGAAAGGAAAGGATTAGAAAATAAATGGACATTCATAGGTTAAAATAGTAATATAACATGGTATGTTTTGTCAAATATAAGTGACAACTTATTAGAAATGTATTTTAGAAACCTAATCATTAATACGTTTTCGTGTGGTTTTAAGGAAAACACTCTAGAGCTTTTAAAATAGAAAAGAGGACATTATTTTATATAAAACAAGAATTTAACCAAGAAGGTTTTAATAATAAAAATACAGATTTTTTAAAGACAAAGGTGTCATAAAACTAAGGAATTAGTTGACTTGAAATTTGGGTAAAAATTAGGGAAGTCCCCTTAAAACAGGTTTTCTTGTCGGAAAGTTCTAAAGAGGGAATCTTTCAAAAACACGTATATCCCTAACAGAAAGTGATGAAAGGGTCTTGATATTAGAATCTTTTACAACTATACATAATTCATTATATTCACATAAATAGATATGATTACACCATTTTTATAGAAAGATAATGTAACCTGAAAGAATGATGAAGGGTTGGGTGGAATTGATTACGATTTTACCGGCATGTTGTCGGCTGTACCTAAGAGGATTTGATGAGAGAGAGAATGGGATATCATTACTTATAAAAAATTAGGAAATTATGTGGAAATTGAATAAACATACCTCATCACTTGTAATTACACAAAAAAAACATAGCATAGAGAATAATCCTGATTAACAGTGAAAAGGGGAGGATCCCTTACCTCCAATCCAGTTGTGTTCTCCACTTCTTATTAATGACCCGAATTAAAAAATTAGGATTATTGATTCATAATTACAAAACATATTATATATTTAATTGATTTATCATAACCCTTTTTAGTTCATTTAAATCCTTTTTTATTACTTATAAGGTTTAATTTCATTGTTCGTGCTTGTTTGTTTACTTGTCTTTAAAAGATCGGATCAATTATATTCCTGTTTGGATTATAAGAAAGATGAATGTAGTTTTCCAGAATAGAAGGTAAATTCTTTAGTTCATGTCTAGTAGATTAGATGGTTATAATTTTAATTATGTTACTTAGAGTGATTTCGAATTATTATATATATAACCTGAGTGATAATTGTTTTTGTTAATCAGTGGATTTGGTTACAGAAGTTGTGTTTTTCATTATAACTTAATTCAATTTGTACAAAAAGATTACAGAACCAAAAATTGGATATATTACATATATAATAATCTGTTTTAACCATAACAAAAATGGTTTCATTACCAGAATTAATGATAATAAAAATTGATAAACTGTTGTCCTGGAATGTGCTAAATTAGCACATCTCAAATGGTGCTTTCATTTCATTCAAATAAAAGGGTGGGGAAAGGAGAGAAGATAATGAAATTTACCAATAGCATGAAGAAATTATAGTACATGTATGCTAATGGAGTTATCATACTATTATGTTGAAGGGATGTGAGGAAATAAATAAAAAAGATAAATAACTTAAAAGAAAAGAAGAAATATGGAAGAGGAATTTAACCTATTTAGACTTCCCCATTTGAGAAACTCTTAAAAGAAGAGGTTTTTCTATTTTGAGGAGGCAGAGAGCTTATAGACGTGGGGGAGGACCTTGGGGAGAGATTTGGGAATAATTTAGAGAAGTCTTGGAGCTTGAGAGGAGTGGAGAGAAGAGGGAGTGAAGGGGTGTTTTATAGTGTAGGAGAGGAGGGATTTCACAATATTATAATCATTACTTTATTATTTCTTCATAATACAAAGAATAGTAAGTATTCCATGACAAAGAACCGTAAATAGGTCATGTGAATATGAACCAAGTGTGGTGACATCATCCATGATGCTAGGAATAGTCTAATTATCTTATAATGTACATATATGATAAATTACCGTATTTTACTATTTATCATAAATTCAAGTATTTCAGAAAAATCTCAAAAATTCTCCCGGACCATTTTTCAACATATAGAATCCAAAGATGATGTCCATTTTTCAAAAATAAATTTCTAAATATGATTATTTTAATATTTAATTGAATCTATAATTTATTATCAAAAACCAGATTTAAAACATGCATTAACTCATTCTAAAACATAGGTATAGTGTACTTCAAACTTGAAAATTATTTTTATACTATCATAGGTGAGGTTAAAATTCATTAGGGTATATAACTATTCATAAGGGTATGTTACTATTTATTAAGGTAGGTTACTATTCTACAAAAATTATTTTTGATTTATTAGACTCCAAAAAACATGTTGAACACAACCGTGTATGTCAGATTTTCATAATTCCAAACACAAAAGTGAAAAACATATGTTTAAAGGTAACTTATCACTTAGTAGTTCATTAGTATGTGATTTTATTCCATATTTATAAGAAGTGAATTTCCATTAAAAAAATTGGGTCATTACATTCTATCCCCTTTAAGAAATTTCTCCCTCGAAATTTCATTATACATTCAAGGCCAAAAACAGATGCTGGTGATTTTCGTTCATTACATCCTCCAATTCCCATGTTGATTCCTCAAACTTATGGTTCTTCCACAACAGTTTGACAAGATGGGTTATCTTGCTTCGTATAACCTTATCTATTCGATCAAGAATCTTGACAGGATGCACCTCATTGGAGAGATCATCTTCCAGCTACACCACCTTTGAGTTTAGTACATGTGAGGGATCAGGTATGCAATTACTCAAGAGTGATACTTGAAAAACATCATGAACTCGAGCCATATTCAGTGGGAGTTCAAGCGGATAGGCCACAACTCCTATGTCGTCAAGGATCTTAAATGGGAAATATACCTTTAGCTTAGCTTCCCTTTCTTCCCGAATCGCATGACTCTCTTCCATGGAGATATTCGAATGAAGACTTTATCTATAACATCAAACTCCAAGTCCCTTCGACGATTGTATGCCTAGATCTTTTGCTGACTTTGAGAATCTTTGATGTGTTTCTGGATGACTTGACCCCTCTCTGTCATATCTTGAACAAGATCGGGTCCATGTTTCATTCTCTCTCCAACTTCATCCCAACAGGTTGGAGTTCTACATCTCATTCCATACAGATCTTCATATAGAGCCATCTGAATACTCGAGTGGATGCTATTGTTGTATGAGAACTCAACCAATGGGAGATGCTGATCCCAACCACCTTTGATTTCATGAGAGCAGGCTCTTAGCATATCTTCAATCTTATGAATATTCCTTTCAGAATGTCCATCAATTTGGGGGTGGTAGGTCATGCTGAAATTCAATTCAGTACTCAAAGCATACAGAAGACTCTTCCAGAATTTAGATGTGAACCTTGCATTGCGGTCAAAGAAAATTGAGAGTGTAACACCGTGAAGTCTCACCACTTCCTTCACATATATCTTTGCAAGTTATTCAAGTGAAAGATCTTCCCGAATAGTGGTGAAATGGGATGTCATGGTGTGTCGGTCAACCACAACCGATAACACATTATTTACCTTTGACGTCTTTGGGAGACCCATGAAAAAGTCCATTGTGACATTTTTCCCATTTCCAGATGGGTATAGGAAATGGATGCATCATACCTTTGGAATTTTTCACTCATCATTAACTTTCGGACATACCAAGCACCTTGATATGTATTCTGCAATCTCTTTCTTCTTGTTATCCCACCAGAAGTGTTATCGGAGATCATGGTACATTTTGGTACTCACAGGATGGATAGAGATGGTTGAGCTATGTGCATCATTCAATGTCTCATTCTTTATCTCTGGATCTGATGGTACACATAATCGTTCCCAAAATATTATAACTCCTTCATCATCAATTTTGAAATAATAGGATTTCCCAATTTTAATAGCTTCCACCCTTTTCTGAATTTCAACATCCTTTCCCTGAGGAGCCATTATTTTATCCATGAGGTATGGTTGAGAAATAATTTGAGAAAGGATTGATGATGTTCCTCCCTTAATGATTCCCATGTCCATCCTTTGCAAATCCAAGAAGATCGGATCCTTTTCAATTCTCATCATTGATAATGATGTAGGTTCCTTTATACATAGAGCATCTGCCACCTTGTTTTCTCTTTGGGGGTGGAAGTGGAATGAGCAGTCATAATCCTAGATGAGCTCTATATATCTTCGTTGGTGCATATTAAGCTCTTTTTGTGTGAAAATATATTTGAGACTCTTGTGGTCAGTATATATCTCACATTTTCCCCATAGAGATAATGCTACCAGATATTCAATGCAAAGATCATAGCCGCCAACTGCAGATCATGTGTGGAATAGTTTTTCTCCTGGATTTTCACGTGCCTTGAGGCATAGGTTATCACTTTATTATTTTCCATTAGCACACATCCTAATCAATTATTAGAAGCATCACTATACACTACAATGACTTCTCCACTTGAAGGTAGTGTGAGTACTGGCGCAGTGATAATCCTCTTTTTCAACTCCTTAAAACAGTCTTCACATTCCTGTGTCCAGTTGAACTTTACTCCCTTCTGTGTCAGCTTGGTTATTGGGGTTGACAATCGTGAAAACTTCTTCAAGAATCGTCGATAATACCTAGCTAGACCTAAAAAGCTGCGGATCTCCATTACAGTAGTTGGCCTCGACCACTCTTCAATTTCCTTCGTCTTTTATGGGTCCACAGATATCCCTTTCCTGGTGAAAACATGCCCCAAGAATGATACTTCATTCATTCAGAACTCACATTAACTATACTTTACATAAAACTTCTCCCTTCGCAAAGTCTTTAACACAATTTCCAAATGCTCATCATGTTCCTCCTTGCTCTTGGAGTCTATCAGAATATCATCAATAAAGACGACCAAATTTTTTTTGAAGTAATATCTAAAGACCCTATTCATTAAATCCATGAAAATTTCTGGAGCATTGTTGAGTCCGAAGGGAATCACTATGAACTCATAGTTTCCATACCTCATTCAAAAGGAAGTCTTGGGAATATCTTCCTTCCTCACCTTTAGTTAGTGATATCCAGACCGAAGGTCAACCTTAGAGAATTAACTGGGCCCACAAAGCTGATCAAACAAGTAATCTATCCATGGAAGGGGATACTTGTTCTTTATAGTGATTTAATTGAGCTCATGATAATCAATGCATAGGCGCATTGATCTATCCTTCTTCTTGACGAAGAGGAGTGGAGCACCCCACGGTGAAGCACTCAGGCATATAAAACCCATCTCCATATTCTCCTGTAACTGCTTCTTTAGCTCTTCCAGCTCTACGGTGGCCATTTTGTAAGCTGTCTTAGAGATTGGCAAAGATCCATGGATATGTTCATTTGAGAACTCAACCTCTAGGTCAGGGGGAAGACCAGAAAACACTTCGGGGAATAGATCAGTGTAATCCCTCACGATGGGCATGTCTTCAAGCACGGTTCTTTCCTTTGTCTCAATCATAAGAGCTAGGTATGCATGCTCATAAAATTAAATATCCACACATGAGACAATGATTCTAAAAGAGATTCATATTCCTCATTGAACTTTAAAAGAATCAGAGGATGTTTTGGGATGTTAAGAGTAATCTCCCTTTCCCGGCAGTTGATGTTGCCCTTGTACAAAGATTGTCAATCCATGCCCAAGATAGTGTCAAAATCCACTAAAAAAAGTATGAAAATATTTTCTGGGAGGTTAAAACCACAAAAATTTACCTGGGAGGATTTATAAAACATGGATGCAATAATTTCCCCATTCTCTATTCTCACAGATAACTTTTCCTCCAAATTTTGAGGTGGTGTTTGAATAGTTTTACTAAACTTTTATGATATTAAAGAATGCGTAGAACCATAATCAAATAGTATGCACGCTATTCTTGAATGAATAACAAGTGTACCTGTATCCACATTGTTTTCCGGCTGCACCTCAGTAGTAGTGATAGCATAATACCTTCCTTATTGCCTTGGAGGTTGTTGCTGAATGCCTCCGATAACCCTCGGCTTAGGGAAATTGATTGCATAATTCCCAATATCCTTGTAGTTATAACACTGCACTATAGGCTGATTGCTGATCTGAACCTTCCTTTATTCTTTAACATTAGTGGGATTTTTCATATCACTTCGATAGTTCTTGTCCAGATGACCAAAATTCCCGCATTTGAAACAATTCATGGTTCTCTTGAGACATTCACCAAGATTTTTCTTCCCACAATTCTTGCAAAGTGGAAAGTGAGGCTTCTTTCCATCATGTGATTTGTTTGATGAACCACCCATGTTGTTCTCCATTTTCCTCTACATTTCATGAGGCCCATGAGACCAATGAGTGTCTCCAATATCCATTTCAACCTTTGGGGCACAACAGAAAATCTCCTCATAGCTGTCAAAGTCTCGAATTGCCAACACTTTTCGTAGACTCTGATTTAGTCTGCTAAATATGTGAACCACCTTTATTTCTGTATTCATGACAAAGCCATAGGCGTACCTTGGAAGCCTTGTAAAGTTTTCTTCATACGCCCTGATTGACTCATCTTCCTTCTGCTTGAGTCCAGGGAACTCCCTTTCTATCTTGAGATGGATGGTTCGAGGAAAATATTTGTTGAAAAACATCCTCTTGAATTCCTCCCATTCTATGGAATCAATTTCTTCTTGGGACTTTGTATTCTTGATCAGTGTCCACCACTGATCAGCTTCCCCATCAAATCGATAGGCTGCCAGTACAATATTCTCTTCTTCCGAGTGCTGGAGGACAGTGATAATATATTCAATGGAGTTAATCCATTGTTCTGTGAGGAGGAGATCATAAGAACCACTAAACATGGGAGGAATTTTCCGCATAAAGGATTTTACGAAAAATTTATATTTCCTTGGAAGAGGGGGATGTTCCACTTCATTCAAGTTTTAATTCATAAATCGAGCCAGCTGAGCAGGTACTTCCATGGTGTTTTTAGCACCCACTTCCTTCACATTAGGCATGTCAATAGGTAAATCATCACTTTTCCAGTCACACTGGTTGTTGGAACGTGTTCCTCTATTTCACGCCATTAACTATGAAAAAGAACATATAATTAGAGATCTTTAATACATAGCTATTGAGCATAAAAAGGAAACTTTGAACATTATAAGATAAAATTATAAAGAAGAAGTACATACATACTTATGATTCCTTAGGTTTATATCTAGGTGAACCTCGATCTATTTCATAACTTATATTCTTATAGGATTTTTTGTACCTTAATAATAGTTTTTACTAAGCTCGTGAATCTTCCAAAGAATATCCCTCGGGTGTGTCGTAACCAAGAGTGCAGCAAGGCCCGTTTTCATGCACCATTTCCCATTCAAGTCTAGCTCAAAGCAGTATTTTTGAGTTTTACCCCTAGATACATCTTGCTAGAGCCACCTCTACCTGCTCATATCCAGAAAGGGATGCATTTTCTTGATAAACCACTTACTCTATACTCACCAAAATTTAGGATTTTTTCTTTATACTTAGTCTCATTCTTAAGGTTCTCACTAAGGTGCTCTATTCCTAATCTCCAAAAATAACTATAACATTCTCGGATACCAACTATAGAGACCTGATCCTTTTAGATATAATATTTAATTATTTTAAGCATAATTAACCATCAGAGTACAAGCCAATGATCGTTAAGTCTAGTTTCTTGGAAGACTAGTTACATATTACAAAAAACATGGGGCAAAAAAGAAAACTTCTTTATTTAATCTACATAAAGAGCTTCTAACTTCTTTTGAGATCTTAAATCATCATAGGGTACCCTGGGGAACACATCAAAAAAGAGATGAGCTAAAAATTCCTATTAAGGGAATGAACATAAGGATACATCTCATGCACATGAGTTAAGAGGCATAACATAATGATATCCAAAGCATTAATCTTATGAAATCATTTAATATAAGCATGGGATCATTTAATCATGGAATCATATAAATGTGGAAGCATCATAAATCATATCCTTAGTACGGTTCAAGGCTAACTGCCAATCTCGTTTCCCATTTCCGTATGGGTCAAGGCTAACCGCCAATCCCATTTCACACCGCATCTCATGCGACTTAACCTTACCCAATGCATTGGAGCACTATCTAGGCACACCCATCTCATATTATCATGAATATCCTTTCCACATAAATATTCTTACCACATATACAACCATTCATATTTAACCATACACAAACATAAGGGTACCCATGGAAAGAATTGGGTACCACAGTCATGCCATAAAACATATCCAATGGGTGTATCATGAATGGGTCCACAATTGGAAAGGATTAGAACATAGATGGAAATTAATAGGGTAAAATAGTCATATAACATGGTAAATTGTGTCAAATAGAACTGAAAACATATTAGAAATTTATTTCATAAACATTAGCATTAAAACATTTTCATGCGGTTCTAAGGAAAACACTCTAGATATTTTCAAATAGAAAAGAGGAAATTATTTTATATAAAACCAGAATTGAACCAAGAATGTTTCATTAAATAGAACTACAGATTTAAAAAGACAATTTTGTTTTAAAATTGACTATAGAGTAGACTTGGAATTTGGGTAAAAATTAGGGAAGTCCCCTTAAGACAGGTTAGATTGTTGAAAAGTTCTAAGGATGGAATATTTCAAAAACATGTATATCACCGAAAGAAAGTGATGAAAGGGTATTGATATTAAAATATTACAAAACAATCCAGAATTCATAAGATTCACATATAAAGATATGATAACACCATTTTTAAAGAAATATAAGGCAACCCGAAAGAACAAAGAAGTTTTGGGTAGAATTCGTTACGATTTTACCGGCATGGTGTCGGGTGTACCTAAGAGGACTTGATGTGAGAGAGAAGGGGTTTATCATCACTTATAAAACATTAGGGAAGTATCGGTTCACTGATATTCATTTTTAGGTTACTTATAGTGATGTCAAATTATTATATATATAACCTTATAGATAACCATTTTTTTAATCAGTGGACTTGGTTACAAATAATGTGTTTTTCATTATAACTTAATTACATTTGTACGAAAATATTAAAGAAAAAAATCGGATATATTACATATATAATAATCTAGTTCAACCATAACACAAATTGTTTTATGAAAATAATTAAAGGTAATAGAAATGGATAATCTGTTGTCCTTGAATGTGCTAAATTAGCACATCTCAAACGGTGCTTTCATTTCATTCAAATAAAAGGGTGGGGAAATGAGAGAAGATAATAAAATTTACCACTATCATGAAGAAATTCCAGTACATGTATTCTACTGAATTTATCATACTATTATGGTGAAGGGTGGTGAGGAATGAAAAAAAAACAACTTCAAGGAAAAGAAGAAATCGGGAAGATGGCATTTGCCTCTTGAGACTTCCTCCTTTGAGAACCTCTTAAGGGGAGAGGTTTTGGTATTTTGAGGAGGCTGAGAGATTATAGACGTGGGGGAAGAACATTGAGAGAGATTTGGGCAGAATTTATTAAATGTTTGGAGCTTGAGAGGAGTTGGGAGAATAGGGGGTGAAGGGGGGTTTTATAGTGGAGGAGAGGAGTGATTTCACAATATTATAATCATTAATTTATTATATCATCACAAGACAACGAATTGTAAGTATTCCACAACCAAGAATAGTAAATAGGCCATGTGAATCATAACCAAGTGTGGAGACATCATCCATGATGCTAGGAATAGTCTATTTAGCATATAATATACATATACGGTAAATTACCGTATTTTACAATTCATAAAAAATTCATGTATTACAGAAAAATCTCAAAAAATTTCCCTAACCGTTTTTCAACTTATAGAATCCATTAATGATGTCCATTTCTAAAAAATAATTTTTTAAATATGATTATATTAATATTTAATTAAAATCATAATTTATTATCAAAAACCAGATTTAAAATATGCATTAACTCATTCTAAAAAATAGGTATATTGTACATCCAACTTGAATATTTTTTTAAACAATCATAGGTGAGGTTACTATTCATTAGGGTATATCACTATTCATAAGGGTATGTTAATATTAAGTAGGGTAGGTTACTATTAACGAAAAATTATTTTTGTTTTATTAGACTCCAAAAAACATCCTGAACACAACTGTGTATGTCAAATTTTCAAAATTCCAAACACAGAAGGGACAAACTTATGTTTAAAGGTCACTTATCACATAGTAGTTCTTTATTATGTGATTTTAAGCCATATTTATAAGATGGGAATTTCTATTAAAAACATTGGGTCGTTAAAATTCATCTATAATTTCTAATAAGTATGCTCAATTCCTTTCTCTATTATAGAGTGGCACTTAGGAATAACTAGAATCTCAATTTCACGTTGTTACAACATACCATCTTTAATTGGATTCCCAGACATAAAGAGATGTTGAAATTAATGGGTACATGGGTAACACCCCAGGTAAATATATAATATGAAATCTTTATATTCATCCATATTTGTGAATAAAATATTAATATTACTTTAAAGGGGATGTTATGCTCTATTGCGTACCCAATATGCAACCACGAGTTTCTTGGGAATCTTACGTTGCACTCTAATAATAAAATAATATTATTTTAAATGGTAGTTAACGCCTAGCTGTTGTAATGGCGGGAATGAACAGAACTAACTAAAAAATGATTATTTATGTTTGTCAAATATTTTTACTCTTTACAATAAATTTTAGAGGATTAAAAATGCAAATGAATCCAGTTTTTAAGCTTAAACATTCTAATATTATTTAAAAGGTCGATTATCCACCATTTGATGGCGAACCCCTTTTATATCCACTTTTTGACAATTTTAGAAGCTCTATTTTTCAAAATAAACATATTATTTATGATTGGGACATTGAAATTTACCTTGGGTTAATTTTTGGTATTTTTCTGACAATGTTCATTTTTCAATGAATAGTGAAAAATACTGCATTTTACATCAAAACTGCTTTTTCATATAATTTAATTATAATGTTATATTATCTTTTTAATTTGTTTTAAAGTTTAATTAGAATATATTTTTACCATGTAATTCAATGATGGTCATTGGGATTAATTTCACTTTGGAATTGGGCATAAACAAGTGCCAAACTTTTCATAAATATTGTTTCTAAAAAACCCGCTATTTGTTTAGACAACGGGAAGTTTTTTTTTAAATTAATTATTGCTATTTATTTGATTGGAATTTGGTAAAATGGATTAAATATTTGGAATCAGATGGTCCAAATTATGTAATAAATAATCTTTTGTTTTTGGACATTATGAATAGTAATGACGGTAATTATCTTTAATTATCTTGATTAATGAGTAATCAGGTAGTTAAAGATAATAAGATAATATCATAATAATAAAAAATGACCACAACATGTGTAATAAGGCTACTGGTTGTCTCATGGCTGACCATGGGATGCCTTTTTCCAAACATGGGGGCCCCATGGAATCACTTTTGTGAGAAAGTGACTTTTTATCTTTTTATTTTTAAAGAATGTTAAATGTAACAAAGAATGTATCACCTAAGTAAAATATTTTTAATTTTATCTACATAAATGTTATTTTGGACTATAAGTATTCATTAGAAATCTAAAATGATTTCCTACATCATGATATTTTTTTTATAATTTTTAGAAATTAATTAAATTAAATTATTTATGACATCATGATGATGCAACGATGACCTCACTATTTAACAATTTAAATAAAATGGAAAGATAATGTAAAATCTAAGACCAACACATGTCCAAAACCTATTGTATCTGTGGATTTAGAACCCTTATCACCTTATCCTCTAAAACATCAATGTGGGTCCATTAAAATTTGAAACTCATTTGAAAATAAAGTTACATTTTATACCTTTCCAAGAGTGCCCCTCCTCTCCTCTTATAAAAGGCCCCCACCTCTACCTCTTTACCCACACCTCCAGAGCCTTTGGCTCGGACATCCCTGGCCCATTTTGTCACTCCAAATCCCTCTCTAACACCTTGAAGCCTCACTTTGGGCAGAAGTCTTCCAAAGGAAGCCTTTGAGCTCAAACCAAAGGGAGTTACCCGGTTTTATGGTAATGTCTTCACTTGTGTTATTTTGTTTTATTTTGCTTCTCAAACCCCCTAAACTCTTTTTATTTATTTATTTTGTAACAACTCAATTATATTAAATATAATATGATGTTGTTATAATAAGCATTCTAGCTACACTTACACACACCTACATCAAATGGTTAAAGAACATATTGATTCTGTGGATAGCGAATTTCTGCCTCACGAAACGATGATTGTTCAACACTCATATAACACCTTAAAAGATTTCCATTAAGATGTCAATATATTTATATATGACATATAATATTTTTATGTTTCTGTATTTTTCTTTTGTGGCATACCTTTATGGTTTCCATTGTGGGTAAACACGATAATTTCATTTTTGGAAGTGCGGACTACCGCACCCTCAAAGTGATTTGATTCGTTAATGCCATATGTGGGATGTATAATGGATGGATTTAAAGTTATTATATATGATGTATGTTACATATAAATGATGAATATAATTATGGAATTAAAATATACATACCTCTCATTTGGTTTTGATTCCATTAATATGACCTAGAAATGAAAGTAGAGTTCATGCGTACGTACGGCTTACCGTCTCCATGAACGGTGCATTTCATTTCTTACCTCTAAATGACTATGTAATATTATAAATACATGTATATTCTGGATATATATGATATATATGATATCCAAATCATGAATATAATTCTGGATATAATGAAAATTTGACCACATGAACAACATGTAATTGTAAGAAGTCCACTTTCGACTTAAGAACCAAATATCGACAAAACACACATGATTAACTTAAATGATTACATAATGTTTATAACATGGAAATGAGTGATATAAAAGAAATAATGAACTAGAAAATGGTTCCTAATAAAGTTTAAATTAACTCAAGTCTATTATTCAGGAAGTTAAAGAACGATCGAGTCAATTCGGACCCGAGGTAAGGGATCCAACCTCTCTCTTTCTTTTTAAGTACACTCTTTTATGTCATTCCTTTTAAGATGATCTTTCTTATGACTGGGATGCTATTTTATTTTAATTCTACTGTAATTTTTATGTACATATGATGAGAAACCCTATTTTATCTCATCAATCCATTTTGGAAGTATTAAGTGGCGCCGTTAGGCTGCCGAGTTTTTGAAAGGGATTTTTCATCTCACATTTAGTCCTATGAGATTTATGCTACATTTTCCACCATTTCCTTTGAGTGGTGTATGTATTCCCATTATTATACTCCTTGTGTAATATAATTTCATTTATGGGTATTTACATATTCATTGTATGACCCTTCTTCAATGGGGTGTATGTTTCGAAGGTTACCCAAGTTGGTAATGGAACCTTTCACCCTCCTCTTTTTAAAAGACTTATTTTGTTATGTATTTTAGTTAACATACAATTATGTTGGGATATATTATTATATATCCTTATTGATTTAAATTTTATGACCAAGTTATGAGATACCCTTTTTATCTCTAATTAACTCTTTTTCCGAATTTTGATGTGACGCCGTTAGGCTGTCGAATTTTTTGCAAAGGAACTTCTTAACCCAATTTTGATTCTTTGGGATAAACTTGTACACCTTGAATATGTTGTTCTATGATTATATGTGAATTTCCTCTGATTGTTATACACTTAATACCCACTTATATTTTGTGTATTCGTTTGTCACAAATAATTATGTAACTGATTTATCTTTAATCCAAGGATACAGTCTTTGTATGGGACTTTGTCTCAATCTCCTTTAATTGAGGAATATTTTGTTTTATACACAACTTTCCTTTATACGGTGTATAAACCACTTTGACTTTTATGATTTTTCAAAAGTAATCTTTTTTATACTAATCATTTACTATATGACAAAAGGGAATGTTTTTTTGTCGTATGTATGCGGCGGCAATGACTTCTCCGCCGCCGTGACCATTATTTGAGTTTCGGCTTCCTCTACAAGACATACCATTTTTTTAAATGAAAAATAAATACCATGTTTTACATTTCTTTTATTTTGGTATTGAAAATGGTTTTCATAATGTTTTTATATCAATGTGTTGTATTGATATCTTGTGATTGAAAGGTGGAAATGTTATGTTTCCTTTATGCATGTTTTATGTGATACAATTATGTTGAGGTTCTTGGGAATTATTATGAAGACGGGTGGTTCCGTGATAAACTAAGGGCGGGTGAGCCCGATATAGCTCTCCAATGAATTGGGTAATGCGAAGGAGTGAAACGTTAAGGTTTCTCCGAAGAGATTTAGGGAATATATTGTGGTGGGTATTCCAAATGTAACCTAGAGGGTTACTCCCTACGTAATAATGTTATGAATACCTCAAGTTACCTCTATGTCTTATGATTTTTATGATTTATTCATGATTTTATGAGGTATGTTAAAGTGCTTATGTTTTATGGGTAAAGTATGATTTCATTCTTATGTAAACATGTACTCATTTTTCCTTTCCATATTTTTATATCCCTTACTGAGCTTTTTAGGCTCATCCCAAGTTTTTTTTTGAAATGTTTTTCACAGGTCAAGGGAAAGGTACATGATATGATGATAGTGTCAAGGAAGTGTCAAGAAATAATCCATGCTTTATTTTTAAATATGTTTCTGTTGATGGGAAAAAAATTAATACTATCTTTTATGTAACCACTTTGGTTAAATGTGGAATGTAATGCATGTTTTATGATCTAATTCTCTAAAACTCTAAACTTGAAAATATCCTCAATGTGTAATCTTGTAATAACTCAAGATTAAGTAAGGTTTAAGGCTGGGGCCTTATAGTTGGTATCAAAGTTCAGTTTAGATAACTTTAGAGGTTAGGGTATTCTTTAAGCATAAGTGACATTACCATAATGGTTAAGATTTCAGAAAGAGTCCTTGTTTTAGATAAAGTGAATGAGTAAGTATATCTTAGTGTTTATCTTCCTCATTAGTACATGATGGTTTTGTTGATATACTCACACTGACCTTTTTGGTTTTAGTAAATGGCTGGATCTAGCAGGCACCGAAGTAATAGTGGATGTGAAGGAAACTATGACAGTTTTTTGAGCAAGCAACTGAATGATATGGGAGGTGTAATTAGAACTCTTGTGATTATCCACAACCAACTATCTAGAGTCATGATTGACCACCTAAACCATGGTGATTTTTCTAAGGCATCATATATGCGAGAAACAAATCCCTACAGAACTATAGGTAATAATCATAAAGGTAACTCTGTTCAAAAACCTATGTGTGAAAAATGTGGAAAGAAACACCTAGGAAAATGTTTCAAAGGGACAGAAATATGCTATAGATGTGGAAATGAAGTTCATAAAGCAAGAACGTGCCATGGAAAAAGGAAGCATCTTGTTGACTCAAGGAAAGGGAAAGAAGTTATTTCTGAGGGATCAATTGAATGTTTTAAATGTGGTGTGCATGGTCATTATGCAAACACATGTCCTATGAAGAATTTTCGTGAATGGTATCACCAAGATCGTACAAATACTCATTTACCAATACCTAATGCCATTCCGATTGAGGATGAAGAAAGTGAAAATTACCAATCAAAGGTATAGATTATTTCATAACTATTGTTTTCCAATTTTGGAATATTAGGATACGATTCATGATTTTGTCTGTAGGGAAGAAGTATTTTAGAATAAGGTGGAAAGGAATGGTTAATGGGTCATGAAGAATGTTTAATGAGTAAGATGTCAACATATAAGGGTTTCAAGAGTTATGGTGAAATTCTTAATAGTATTAAGTCTCTTTGGATGATGGGGTTACATTAGAATACTTTTTATAGTATGTGTAACCCTGATGTTTAATATATGAAAATTTTATTCAAGGAATATTTATCTGTTCTTTTGTGGACATAGTTATAAAGAACCATTTGGGTTTATATGATCCTTACTTTTGAGGTAATTGTGGGTTACTATATGTTATGATGGAAGTGAAAGGCTTGAGATAAAAAAGAGGTTAAATTATGTTATGGTCATTTTTGATGATTTTGTCTCCTTTTGGGGAATGATTTGAGAATTATATAGTTTCGGAAAAAGGACAACACGCAGACCATGTGACAACCCGTCGCGTCGGACAAAGCTGCGGGAATTGAACCCACAACCAAAGTGCAACTGGTATTTATCACCTTCCACTGGACTACGTGAAGTCCCTGGTTATTTTCACTGATTCTTTTTAGTTAGATGATTTTATGAATTAAGAGTAAGTTTATTTTGGGTTATCTATTGATATTTATTAACCTATCATGGAGGATATGTTATTAGGTTAATTACTTTTCAATACGAGACATTAAGAGAAACTGATGGTGTTTGGAGATAATTGTTACGATTTAACTTGGAAGACTATGTGACTAAATCCTTCAAATATTTGGGTTTCAATCGCAGTTTGGTTTACTTTGAAGAATTTTATGGACAAATTTATTATAGAATGGTCCTCGTTCAACTTTGGGTTTTGTTGGACAAATTTTGGAGATTAAGAATAGATTTTCTTTTTATAAAGGTTTATCCTTTTCTAGATTATCTGATCTTGTACTAACCCTTTTGGTTTTGGTTTTGGTTAATGTATAAAGACATGGGAATTATATAGTTCTCTTTTGTGGATTAGGTGATTCTCTAGAAGTTGATTATAGTACTCTTAATGTGAACAAGTCTTCCTAAATACTCGTCTTTTGGAGAAAATATTAGTTTGTGTAAGGAATTTAATAAAAGTTGAAAGTCAACATGATAAGTGATTATGTTTCCTTATGAATAAATTCCTCAATAAAAAGTAACTTAAAACAAAAATGTTGTCTATTAACTTTTCCTATTGGGGAATCGAATACCATTTAACCCATCAAAAGTTTGTGATTTTCTTGTGGTTAACTTTCTCCTAAACATGTTTTCTATCACTCTCCATCAGAACATGACCCTTTGTTTTTTTCCTCCATGTCCATATTTTCATACTTGGAATTCTAGTATGGGTTAACTCGGGTGACCATTGTACTTATCTTTCTTTATTTTAATGTGATTGTTTTACCGACTCTTGTTCCGCTGTGGGACGTTAAAGGATGTTTCCAAGCCCAATTTTAAAATTGCGAGGACGCAATTCTCAAAAGGGGGAAAGGATGTAACACCCCAGGTAAATAAAGAATATGACATATTTATATTTATCCATATTTGTGAATAAAATATTAATATTACTTTAAAGGGGATTCTATGCTCGATGGTGTACCCAATACGCAACCACGAGTTTCTTGGAAATCTTACGTTGCACTCTAATAATAAAATAATATTATTATAAATGGTAGTTAATGCCTAGCCATTGTAATGGTGGGAATGAACAGAACTAACTAAAAAATGATTATATATTTTTGTCAAATATTTTTACTCTTTACAATAAATGTTAGAGGATTAAAAATGCAAATGAATCCAGTTTTTAAGCGTAAACATTCTAATATTCTTTAAAAGGTCGATTAACCGCCTTTTGATGGCGAACCCCTTTTAAATCCACTTTTCTAAAATTTTATAAGCTCTATTTTTCAAAATAAAAATATTCTTTATGATTGGGATATTGAAATTTACCTTGGGTTAAGTTTTGGTATTTTTTTTGACAATGTTCATTTTTCAATGAATAGTGAAAAATACTGCATTTTTCTTCAAAACTGCTTTTTCATATAATTTATTTATATGGTTATATTATCTTTTTAATTTGTTTTAAAATTTAATTAGAATATATTTTTACCATTTAATTCAATCATGGTCATTGGTATTAATTTCACACTGGAATTGGGCATAAACAAGTGCCAAACTTTTCATAAATATTGTTTCTAAAAAACCCGCTATTTGTTTTGACAACGGGATGTTTTTTTTTCAATTAATTGTTGCTATTGATGTTTTTGGAATTTTTTAAAGTGGATTAAATATTTGGAATCAGAAGGTGTATATTATGTAAGTAAGACTCTTTTGTTTTTGGACATTATGAATAGTAACGACGGTAATTATCTTTAAATATCTGGATTAATGAGTAATCAGGTAGTTAAAGATAATAAGATAATATAATAATAATACAAAATGACCACAACAAGTGTCCTAAGGATAATTTTTGTCTCATTTCCGACCATGGTATGCCTTGTGCAAAACTTGGGGGCCCTATGGAATCACTTTTGTGAGAAAGTGACTTTTTATCTTTTTATTTTTAAAGAATGATAAATGTAACAAAGAATGTATCACCTAAGTAAAATATTTTTAATTTTGTTTAAATATATGATATTTTGGACTATAAATATTCATTAGAAATCTAAGAATATTTCCTACATCTTGATAGTTTTTTTATAATTTTTATACATTAAATAAATTAAATTATTTATGACATCATGATGATGCAGCGATGACCTCACTATTTAACGATTTAAATAAAATGGAAAGATAATGTAAAATATAAGACCTAAACATGTCCTAAAACTATTGGATGGGTGGATTACGAACCCTTAACACCATATCCTCGAAAAAAATCAATGTGGGACCATTAAAATCCGAAACTCATTTGAAAATAAAGTTACATTTTATACCTTTCCAAGAGTGCCCATCGTCTCCTCTTATAAAAGGCCCCCACCTCTACATCTATAACCACACCTCCAAAGTCTTTGGCTCGTCCAACCCCTGCCCAGTTTGTCTCTCAACATCCATATCTAACTCCTTGAAGCGTCACGTTGGTCATAAGTCTTCCCAAGGAAGCCTTTGAGCTCAAACCAAAGGGAGTTACCCGATTTTATGGTAATGTCTTCACTTGTGTTCTTTTGTTTTATTTTGCTTCTCCAACCCCCTAAACTCTTTTTATTTATTTATTTTGTAACAAATAAATTATCTTAAATATACTATGATGTTGATATAAGAAGAATTTGAGCTACACTTACACACACCTACATCAAATGGGTAAAGAACATATTGTTTCTGTGGATGGCGAATTTCTCCCTCACAAAACGATGATTGTTCAACACTCATATAACAGATTAAAAGGTGTCCATTAAGATGTCACTATATTTATATATGATATATAATATGTTTATGTTTCTGTATTTTTCTTTTTTGTAATACCTTTATGGTTTCCATTGTGGGTAAACATGATAATTTCATTTTAGGAAGTGCGGACTACCGCCCCCCTCAATGTGATTTGATTCATTAATGCCATATGTGGGATGTATAAAGGATGGATTTAAAGTTATTATATATGATTTATGTTACATATAAATGATGAATATAATTATGGAATTAAAATATACATACCTCTCATTTGGTTTTAATTCCATTAATATGACATAGAAATGAAAGTAGCGTTCATGCGTACGTACGGCTTACCGTCTCCATGAACGGGGCATTTCATTTCATACCTCTAAATGATTATGTAATATTATAAATACATGTATATTCTGGATATATATGATATATATGATATCCAAATCATGAATATAATTCTGGATATAATGAACATTTGACCACACGAACATCATGTAATTGTAAGAAGTCAACTTTCGACTTAAGAACCAAATATCGACAAAACAAACATTATTAACTTAAATGATTAAAAAATGTTTATAACATGTCAATAAGTGATATAAAAGGAATAATGAACTATAAGAAGGTTATTAATAAAGTGTAAATTAACCCAAGTCTATTATTCAGGAAGTTAAAGAACGATCAAGTAAAGTCGGACCCGAGGTAAGGGATCCAACCTCTCTCTTTCTTTTTAAGTACACTATTTTATGTCATTCCTTTTAAGGTCATCTTTCTTATGATTGGGATGTTATTTTATATTAATCCTACTGTAATTTTTATGTTCATATGATGAGAAACCCTATTTTCTCTCATCAATCCATTTTGAAAGATTTAAGTGGCGCTGTTAGTCTGCCGAGTTTTCGAAAGGGATTTTTCATCTCACTTTTAGTCCCATGAGATTTATACTACATTTGCCACCATTTCCTTTGAGTGGTGTATGTATTACCATTATTATACTATTTGTGTAATATAATTTCATTTATGTATATTTACATATTAATTGTATGACCCTTCTTCAATGGGGTGTACGTTTCGAAGGATACCCAAGTCGATAAGGGAACCTTTCACCCTCCTCTTTTTAAAAGACTTTTTTTGTTACTTATTTTAATTCACATACTATTATGTTGAGATATGTTCTTATATATCCTTATTGATGTAAATTTTATGACCAAGTGATGAGATACCCTTTTTATCTCTCATCAACTCTTTTTCTGAATTTTGAAGTGACGTCGTTAGGCTGTCGAATTTTTGTAAAGTAACTTCTTAACCCAAATTTGATTCTTTGGGATAAACTTGTACACCTTGAATATGTCGTTCTATGATTATGTGTGAATGTCTTCTGATTTTTATACACTTAATACCCACTTATATTTCATGTATTCGTTTGTCAGACATAATTATATAACTGATTTATCCTTAATCCAAGGATACCGTCTTTGTATGGGACTTCGTCTCAATCTCCTTTCATTGAGGCATATTTTGTTTTATACACAACATTATTTTATACGGTGTATAAAACCCTTTGACTTTTACGATTATTCAAAAGGAATATTTTTATACGAAGTGTTTACTAAATGACAAAAGGGAATGTTTTTTTGTCATACGTATGCGTCGACAATGACTTCTCCGCCACCGTGACCATTATTTGAGTTTCAGCTTCCTCTACAAGCCATACCTTTTTTTTAAATGAAAAATAAATAACATGTTTTACTTTTATTTTATTTTGTTATTGAAAATGGTTTTCATAATGTTCTTATATCAATGTGTTGTATTGATATCGTGTGATTGAAAGGTGGAAAAGTTATCTTTCCTTTATGCATGTTTTATGTGATAAGATTATGTTGAGGTTCTTGGGAATTATTATGAAGACGGGTGGTTCTGTTATAAACTAAGGGCGGGTGAGCACGATATAGCTCTCCAATTCATTGGGTAACGTGAAGGAGTGAAACATTAAGGTTTCTCTGAAGAGATTTAGGGAATATA
The DNA here is from genome assembly GCA_963277665.1 of Viscum album. Taxonomy (NCBI): domain Eukaryota; kingdom Viridiplantae; phylum Streptophyta; class Magnoliopsida; order Santalales; family Viscaceae; genus Viscum; species Viscum album. The sequence continues at coordinate 1,730,898,020 of OY728161.1, read as the reverse complement.
CTGTGGTGGGTATTGCAAACGTAACCAAGACGGTTACTCCCTACGTAAGAATGTTATGAATTCCTCAAGTTACCTTTATGTCTTATAATTTGTATGATTTATTCATGATTTTATGAGTTATGTTAAAGTGCTCATGTTTTATGGGTGAAGTATGATTTCATTCTTATGTAAACTTGTACTCATGTTTCCTTTCCATATTTGTATATCCCTTACTGAGCTTTTTATGCTCATCCGATGTTTTTTTTGAAATGTTTTTCACAATTCAAGGGAAAGGTACATGATATGATGATAGTGTCAAGGAAGTGTCAAGAAATAATCCATGATTTATTTTTAAACATGTTTATATTGATGGGAAAAAAATGAATACTATCTTTTATGTATCCACTTTGGTTAAATGTGGATTGTAATGTAAGTTTTATGATCTAATTATCTAAAACTCTAAACCTGAAAAGATCCTCAATGTGTAATCTTGTAATAACTCAAGATTAAGTAAGGTATAAATATGGGGCCTTATAACAAGATCCATTCTTAAATTCATCACATTACTGGATCTTGGGATGACCATCTATGGCTGGTTGTGTTTTTAATATAACAATATTTACCAATTGATGATCAAAATGTCTAATATTGAAGACCAGTAGGGATGTCCTTTCAGATCTTCCTATTTTTGGTCAAATATTTTCAAAGGTTCCTTGGTTGGAACAATATGGGTTAAAGATATGATAACAATGATTTAGTTTATTTGACATAGAATTTTGATAGACCATATCTGATACTAACCTTATATTTATTTTCATTAAAATCCGTTATAATTTTCATTTGGTGTCCATATGTTCTTGAATATTTCACCTTATTTGATTCGTCAATGGATTCATAGATAGAGGTAGATTACATATTTTTTAGGTAAATTGTATGTTAGTGAGAAGGTATGGAAAATGGAATACATTTTTTTTACTTTAACTATAGCTGACATCAATACATAAAGTATTCCATGTATCTCAGATACTAAATAATCTTCTTTATCCATCAAATGTTCTAATTTCGAGTAATCATGAGGTTGTACCATGATTATCTGTGACTAAATGGTCTGTCATGACAGTTGATTCCTTTAACCAGGTATATCCTTGGGGGAAGAAACCTATTGACTTATTTCAAGGGAATCTTGTTTCTAGTAGACATGAGTCACGTGAGAGGATGTAACTAATGTGAGAGTAGTAGAATCATCTTTTTTGTACGGAATCTTTTAAATAGGTTATTAGGGGATAAAATATATGTATGTTTTTGAGGATTTAACATTATTTTAAAAATTTATAATTTTCATAATCCCCTCATTTATGATATATTATGTTTTTTATACTTTTTTTCAGGTGAACACATTGGATTTTTTAAATGTTACTAATTTATGCACTATTGGTGTAGGGAATTCCCAAATTTTCTGTTCTCATAGAGAGAATATTGAAAACCGAGGTAGTGAGGTTTATCACTGTTTGTGCATGATTTGACTAGTTTTCTACCCATCTATGAAAAACAATGAAACATATTATAAGGGGTTCACTACTAGGGTTCACAATATTGTATAACTATGTGTCTTTTCACATCTAACTATTCTTACATGTTTTTAATTATTAATTATATTTTAAACAATTTAAACCCTTATTTTAGGTTATATAAAGAATTATATGACCCCCATTTGATTTATTATTTATTATAGGCTCCCAAGATCTATTTTGGCACAACGATACACCTTTATAAGTGAATCAAAACTCAAAGATCTTCTCTAGATATGCTACATCTTCTTAGTCTCAGTCTCACACTATCTCCCCTTTCATATATATGATTATAATGATATCAATGTTGGTTGGAGTATCTAAAAACCACTATTTTTTATCATGTATCTATGTGGGATTATTGGATCATATTGTCATCATTTTTCATTGGGGAATCCAAAATAGGGTTTGTTGTTTTGAGATCACGTGATCATTTGATAGGTGGTTCTATTATGAAATTCAAATTTTATTCACACTAAATTGATAGAATTAAATTATATTGTTTGATTTAATTTCATTTTCTAGGAATTCATTTTATTTTTTTAATAATTCAAAATTAAATTGAATTCGGTGACATGAATTTGAAATTGGATTCTTTGGTATGAAATCGGTAAAAACACCAATTACGATGAATTGGGGTGCATTTATGAATTTGTTGTTATAATACAGAATTTAAATTGTTGGATTTAAATTATGAAATTAATTTTATTGAATTGATTTCATGTTAGTATTTTTGAGAAAATTATTGAGATGATTTTGATAGAATCCCATTATTATAACTTGAAAAATGAATGATTTGATTAAAACCACAATTTGGTTTTAAAAAGTAAAATTGAAATATATGAAATGGAGAATGGATGAATTGTATTTTAGGAAGTCATAAAATATATTTTCCATCATTGTCAGTTATTAGATAACAGACATGAAATAATTACCTAGTGAGTTATTTGGATAATTATATTTTATTTACAACCTTCCAAAATATAAATGCACCACATCACATCCAAGATAAGATGGTGATGGAGTCCTTTTTAAAACTTTCAAAGAGAGGTGTGTATATATATATTATTGTTTCACATTTGGTTTGTGGATTCTAATAGTCTGGAACTATCATTCAATTAGGCGTATGAACATGGTGCTTATATGTTGTATATGTAATGAATATATGGTATTGTAGTAAACTGTTCACCGTGAATTTAGAATTTATATAAACTGTTTTATATATAATTTGTAATAATCTAGTTGTTTACATTATCTCATCATTTTAAATGTAAAGAACAAATTTTATTTATTATTCATTTGAAATTCAAATCATATTTTTTAAAAAATGTAATCATTATTTTGTAAATAAAATGTCGGAAATTATTAGGGAATCCTTAGTAAGGTTCTACTGGGATTTATTCTCAAACCCTATTACTGCCTTCGGGTGATTGTTTTTTATCTCACTCTAAGATCATGTACTGGGAAATATCATCATGGAGGTGGTTCCAGCTATTGATCATTGGGATTGTATATTTGAGTACGCTAGGGAATGGTTTTTTTCTTTCTATTTCCTTGTTCTTGTTGTAGTACAATGGGTTTTTATACCAGTTTGGCATCTAGTAAACTTTTCATAGTGGATTCTTTCTTATATATATATATATATATATATAGTTTTTTGTATTTCATCTATTATTTATGTGGAAAATTCAACCCCGCAATCATATTGTTTGATGTCGGGTGCATGTCCCCAACCTGTGGACCAAGAAAAACTAATGGGTAATGTGAGGAACTGATTAGTTGTCGATTTACCAGGGTACCCAAGCTTGTTTATGACAAAAAAGATTAACAATATAGAATATATAATAGTAAATACTATGTAGACAATTGGTAACGAAATATATCATTGTATTATACATAAAGGAAACCACAAATTTTTTTAAATTTAACCCTGATGACAAATTAAAATAGTCTCATGAAAATTTATGATGTCTTGAATGGAACTAGAGTACATATAGGTAACTAAATAGATAAGAATAAGTGATATAAAATTAGGTTTAATAGTGGTTGAATATTTTTTTCATTTTCATAATGCTCCAGTTGGATACTTAATCATTACCATAAAATAAATATAATTAATTAAGACAACACTTGAGGGAAATCAATGAAGGTAAATATTAGTGTTAAAGTTCCATTAGATATGAAAATTTAATTTAATTATAATGTGAGATACATAGAATATAATTATGATAAAATGTTTATGTGTAAATATTATTAATATTAGATGATAAAGAATCTGTTGGGAGGCATTGAATAATTTAAGAGTATGTCTGGATTAAATAAAGAAGTAGTCATACCACTGAATATTATATATAAATGAAACATTCATTCATAAAATAGAAATAATAATGCCTTCAATCATAATAATTGTGATGAAATTTTATATAATATATTATTAATATTAAATCATGAATTTTTAATTAGTCATGTTGTGATTAGGATGGTCATTCGATTAACAGCCCTCAGATAGTATCAATGGTTCTTCTTAATCAGATATGATCACTTCTAGGAAGAAGGTATCCTTACCACATGTTTAGTAATCTATATGATCTGAATTATCATTCAATGACAATCAACAAATTTTTTATTATATGAAATTTGTGGACTATCCATCTAGGTTTGGATAAAAGTTTATGATGCAATTAGGTGGCACATTTTTTCTTTCCATTTATGAATACAAGGATGTGGATTCTATAGAAGTCATAAAAATGATAATATCATGTGGGTATTTATTAAATAATATACTCCAATAACATTGTGTCATTTGTATTGATGACTAAACCCAAATTTAAATATAACTCACTGAAATTCTAAAAGTTATAGATGGATATTTTTGGAATAATTTCCCATCAAACTCGCAATGAATAGATGATACTAAATAAGGGAAACATAGTTATTTTATCAAGGAGGAATGAAATGGAACAATTGAAAACTAGAATGATAGATATATAATTATAATGAAGTATATGGGTTTTTATTAGGAAAATTGACTGAGAAATATTTTATACTGAGACTAGTCTAAGAGAATGATATCAATAATGAAAAGTATTCCCATTAGATAAATAGATAAGTGAATTACTATATTCAAAAATACTGAGGAATATTAAAAAAATGATTTAGTGTTGAAGAAGAAGGATTAATTACATATATTAATATAAAATAATTATATGAAAAAACAATTAGAACTCCTAGATGATATCTCTAATGAATAATGTATAATTTCTATGATTAATCATTGAAATGTGATGTTATTTTTCTAGATAATTTTCATAAATAGTGTAATAAAGACCTATGAGTGGATATCTAGGTCACCTATCTATTCCAATTGTTTCAACAATAATGTTTCAATTGTTTTTTGTTTCATTTCAATGCATGGTTTTTCATTCAGGGATTAGTGAATAATTAAAGGACCGAATGGAGTAATCATTAGGTGGTAATGATCTATCCCTAAATAATTATAATGAAAGTTACCTTAATCATAGAGTAGCATGTATTCTCCCACAAAAAGTAGTCTGTTTTTTGGATTCTGTATCATTTGATCTTTATTGTTTATAATCCTTAAATTGTCCTAGTTTTGATGAACCATGTAAAATATGTCTCTTGGGTTAAACAATTAGTAATACACTTAAAGAAATAATTTATTAAGTGTAGGTTAACTAATCATTACAAATATTATTAAGGTAATAATATGAGAGGGATAATAATATGATCATTACTAAAATAAGAAAACTTGGTCAGAGTTAGTAACTCAAGTATGTGGTGAATTGAGTTCACAATAAAAATTTATTTTATGAAATGTCCAATTTAAATACTCAAATAGAAAATAAATATTCATATTTATTCAAAAGAGTATATTAATATAATTTTAACCTTTTCAAATATATCTTTGAGGCTGACCAGTGCTCAGTAACAACCATATGAGTAGTATTTTAACATTCAAAAACGATTTAATCAATCAAATACTTATACAAAGAAAATTTACAAATAAATATCTATATAGATGATTTTTTATAGTTGAAAACAAATTTAGTATCATAATTTTTAATGAATTAACCAAAACATATCACAAAGTGTAATAAAATATGTGGTCTTGTATGAAGATGATACTTAATCCCCTACACATGGAAATCATGAATTTCCATGTATATTATATAAATATAATATGATCCAATCCAAGATATGATATTCTTAAAGAGGAATACAAGTTTTCCATGACACACATCGACATCTTCAAAAAAAACTATTGGAAGGAAAACAATATATCACACAAGTTACTCTTCCACGAAGAGTGTGTGAAAATTGATGAAAAGTGAGATAAAAGAATATCATACATTATATATTTATGATACATGAAATTTTGGGGGTCAAAAAATAAGACGAATGGAATATAGGTCAAAAATTAAATTAAATAAGGAGAAATAGAAATTATTAAGGTATTAAAAATGGTAATATTTCTTGGTCTGATGTGATTACATGCTTCAAATACCATGAATATATTTTTTGGGAATAAAGATGAAGCTATTTTTATTAATTTAACAGTAAAATAGAGCACTATAGAACATTATTTTTTCTTACATTGGGATGGATATTAATTAACAATTAAATCAACTTTTTCATGGTATAAATGTAGTCAATAATGATGTGTTTGAATTCTCTTGTAATTAATTAATAGTTAGTACCGAAAAAATGGTTCCAAGCAGCCATCTCTTGCGTGTTTTTTACAGGAGGGAAAATTCTCAATATATAAAGCATTATTGGATTGATAGTCCATTTGAAGAAGAATCCTAATAATCTTGTACATCCCCATAATGAGCTTTGAAATTGAAATTAATCTTCCCTACATCAATTTATGAATAATAATTAAAAGAATTATTAGCCTTAATATCAAAAATATAGACATGGGGAATAATTAATTCAAATGTTATAGAATAGAAATGGTGGAACAAGATCATGGGGAGTCATGTGTGGCAGTGATTCAATAGAATAGTGATTCAAGATGACTATAGGTTATTTGGTAATAGGCCATCTATTAGTCATTCATGCCCAATAGTAGGTCATCCTGGGTGGTGACATAGCTATGGAAGTAGGTCATTTTCTATGGTGATCCATACAAAACAGTGACTCGATCTTTGTAGTGGCTCTTTCATAACATTGTGAGATTATCAATAGTGAGTAAATATTTGAGGGGAATCAGTCTCAATGGTATTTTATTCCTAGTAGTTATTAAATAACATCAGTGATTAATTCTCAAAAACGATTCATTCCTAGTGGTGACTCAACTATGGTGGAAATTCATTCTTAGATGCGACTCATCTCCGATGGTGACCCATGTCTAGAAGTTTCGTTACTGTGTTTGTGGATGTTTTCAACACATAACCAATATTTATTGAAATTTACATATATTAAAAAATTCAATCATCATATATTAAATCCATTAAAAACAAAATGAATAATGATTTTTCGATCATTAAAACAATGGTTCCAACAATATCCAAAATTATGATGATAAAAATTTATAGAATTTTAAAAACCATGTGTATGAAGCATTTTGAATTCATGTATATCTACATAACAAAAAATGGTCAATGTAAAGGATTGAACGTAACTTTTGAAACATAAATTTATAAGAAAAATAAATAAATTTAGTATCTGATATTTAGTATCAAAGAATAAATTATATGTAAAATAAGAGGCTAATAATTAGTCTTTCTAGATAAATATCATATTTTTTATACCGCTTTTGGATCATAAATGTTTTTAATTAACAAAATGAAATAAACAAAAGGAAACATCTGAATAGATTTTAGTAATGAAAAAAGTAATTTAATTAAAACAAAAAATAGGTAAAATTATGTAAAACAAATTCCACATATAATGGATAATCCAAATCCCAACTAATTCTCACCCTAATTACTAGAAATAGTAGGTAATTGTTCCTATGTAAAAGGAAGAGGGAACAAAATAAGAGGATGGAGATGAGGTATAAGTAGGAATAATGGTAGGGGTAAAAGGACTTGGTATCTATCTGATGATTACTATCCAAAGTTTCTAAAATTTTTACCAAGGAGAGATACTAAGAAGTTATTACTGATGAGTAAATAGATATTCTGAAACCCAGACATTAGATATTCGGAATAAATCTGTGGTTGTAGTAGGATTTGTCAGACGAGAAGTAACTGGATTTTACTCATGAGATATTACAATTGATTTAATGCGTTTTTATAAAGGATTCATTTGGATAATGAAATACATAATGATATTTCCTCCACATTCCATTGAACTAATAAATCATTATTTTCATTCAAATAGAAATCAATCCATGGATTCATTACTCTCAATCGTTTTCCCTTCTTCTTGATGTATTTATTAAATAGAGGAATCTGAAGGTCATCCATAGGGAAAATGAATTTAGATTTAGTGATTTATTGGTGTAGATACTCAAACAATAATATTTTATGTATTTGGTAATAGTTTCTCTATCACCTATTACATTATATTATAATTCCCTAACTATATTATACACATGATCACTATTATATCTGATCTGAATAAGGATCTTTTAAAGATTATAAGGAACATATCATGAAATATTATGATGTTATATGATGACAACTATCCTAATTATATATATCTCAGGATGGATTTGGTGGTGGAGCATGGGTATTAGGAACCTTGGAAGATATAATATACACCTTTTTCACTAAATCAAAAAATATATAAGTAAAATATATTTCAAATCCTCTAACATAGACATTAAAGTCTTCATATTATTAGTTATTATTCATTTTTCTATCTCAACCTCTTAAATTTGATAATTTCTATTCAGATGAGGATGACATACCACAAACTCAAAATATGGTCAATAATCATGCTCACTCACTGATTTAGTTGTAGCTGGCTAATACCTAAACATCCTACCAAAATTAGAAAGTATCCTTTCTATAAAAGTTTACAGGTTGTCCCTACAACATGTGTCCACTAGAAAACAATTATAAATAAAATTACAAATAGGTAGGTCTTTAGAAACACTCTTAGAAAGTGGAATAGAATCCTATACTAACTCTAATCTAGTACAAATATCTAAATAATATCTCTATAGCTCTCCAATAACATCTAAATTTTTATTCAAGGTTGCCTTATGTTTCATCTCATATCAAATTGGGGTATTAATTCCACAATTCATTGGATAACTTCTCTCATCAACATTTTGTCCTGCAAACTCCAAGAAAATACTAACAGAGAGTGGGAATCTATCAAACTCATCAAACATAGAGATATAACCTAAAAAAATAAACAACTATAGGCTTAATATGTTCATTATCATCTGGTTCAACAATGTTCTTCACAAAACTATGTGTTTCCTTCACCTCAATTGATTCAGTAATCTCATCTTTTGTTTGGATTCTTCAATATCTTCAAAAAGAATGAGTACTTCATCAGACTAAGAATCAATAATTAAATTGATATGAAACATATTCTTGAGTCATCTCTTGATCATCGGGACCACCAAGGTATGATACAAAATCAAATACATATCCATTTTCATTTCCTTTACATATGTAATCTCATTATTGTTTTTCATTTCCACATTCAACAAAACAGTTTCCATTATCGTTATATCATCTATTTCCATCAGCATTTTCATCATTGGACGAAGCTATTATATACACAAAATATTTAGAAGAAATATTAAACTGTTATTGTCTTAAAACACCCATTTCCCCCTCATTACCACCTTCAATTATAAGGACTCATCTAACAGGAAGTGGTCATTGTGGACTAGTTTTTTCAATTAAAACTACATTTTTCATTTGTTTTTCAGGTTAAATACACTTCTTAACAGATAATTCATCCGCTTCAATATCATTTTCATTCTCATAATCAGAATACAAAACAACCTTTATATTTTCATTCTACAATCAATGCGGTTCATTATTATTATAGGGTGATAAATAAGAATAATATCCCCTTACAACTTATCAAAAACATTAACCCATTTTCTCTATTATTGGTTACACATAATCTTTGTTACCATATAGATTACTTTGGTCAAACAAACTACTTCACACATTACCTCTGTTTCTTCTTCCCCATCAACAAATCCTTTTTAAACCACATTGTTCTAAATTAACATAGGAAAAAACATGGAGTCATATGTGGATGACGTATTACACAATTCCAAAAAATAAACAACAAAATAACAAACCATATTGATTTTATAGTATATATTCATAAGATATATCTGATAAACATCATAGTCTCTTATCATGTTGAAGTCTATTTTTTCTAGGAACAACTTATTCTATATTTAAATTTTGACTAATCGATAGTCACTATTAATGATGATTATAGATGGTCTCCTTAAAGATCTATATCTTTTCACTTCTAGGAAACCATTATTATACACAAATAAATAACTTATACTTAGAGATGTCTCTGTATAATCATTAAAAAACAAATTTGTTTTGTAATTGAAGAAATATTCCCCATATATTCGATGATAAAACTAAATTATTCCCATTTATAATACATCAAATCAAATATTTATCTTTCCAAAAGATGAACATGTTATTTTTAAAAAAATGTTGCACTAACCTTGGATTGAACACTTAGTCATTACATCAGAACCAATCCATCCATCCATGGTATTTGATTAAATTATTCACTATTGATATACTCAACAAAATCCACCCTTAATTTACTTATTTATTTGGTAATCCTATTAAATTCATGTCTTTCAGGTTTCATGGTTTGACTACAGATTTTCTCAAAACATCTCAAAACTTCTTTAAAGGATGTGACGCTTTAGGATTTTACTCAATAACTCGCTTCAATATAAGAATTTCAATGGTGATGGATGGTATTTCCACGAATGGAAGAAAGGTAATGTTCAGCAAATAAAGGGTTTAATAGAAACATGATGTTAAAATGATTCGATATAGATTGAATCAAAATTAGACAAAGTAACAAATTTATATCATTAATGGATTTGAAAATTGAAATTAAACATTTTTATTAATATAAATTTATAATTATACTAAAAATGTAATTAAATTACAGATTATGGATTAATATAAATAGTGGATCACTTCCAATGATGGGTTTTTTTAATAGAGGGTAATCCAATGGTGGTAAATTTCCTACCGTGGGTAATTTCTAAGGGTTTTTAACTTCCAATGGTTGGTAATTTAAAACGGTGTGTAATTTCAAATGGTGTGGAATCTCTAACTATGAGTAATTTCAGAAAGAGGGTAATTTTTTATTGCGGTTAATTTTCAATGGTGGGTAATTTCTAATGGTTGGTACACAATAATATTTATCAATCCAAATTCATGTTTGAGGTAGTTTAATCTCCCATTATTTGACGTATTAATAATGATATCAGCAATATGATGTTCAGTACCAAAAAATTGATGGTTTATATAACACTTTTTAAAATGAAATCTCAAAATGTGATGTATGACATCAATGTTATTTATTCTAGAGTGAGATATATTTTTATTATAATTATTCACAATACATATGTTTTCATGGTTTATAGTTTCATGTCTAAATTTATATTCATAGTTTTGTATAATCTATTTCATCTAAAAAATTGTTTCACAATAACTACCTATATCTATGTATTTAGATTCATTAGTAGATAATGAAATTGGATTTTATTTCTTATTTCACTTAGAAACTAGAGAATTTAAAAGATGTTGATATTTTCTAGATGTGTTAATCTATTAAAATAAATAAAAATACAACAATATGAAAAAATTCATTATATACCATGCATTTCCTCTAGGGTATAATTCTTCTATATTAGTTGAAAATTATATTTGTTTAAAAAATATGCTATAAACAAGTAAATAAGACTATTTTATGTTTTATTGTAAATGATCAAACATACACACAAAAAACAAAATTTCTAGTCCACTATAAATTTTTTAGATAAGGATTCATATCATACCTATGTAACTTCTTTGATATACTCTCTTTCCAAAAACTTCAAGATCCAAATTATTGGTGGTACTCCCAATATTTTCACTAATCTTAGTTCTAACCAATCAAAATAATATTTTGGATCTTTTCTTTACATAATATGATTTCAAATAATACATTCTTTATTTTGAAAAATAATATAATCAAGTATAAATTTTACTTCACCCATAAATCTTATTCCAAATTCATTTGCATTCTTATTTGAAAAATTAGTATAGAAATAGTTTTTATATGATCCATACAAAATATCATATACATTCATTTGAATAACTAACTAAGATTTGGAATATATTTTTCTAAAAAAACATTGAAATCAGAAATGTGTATAGAAAACCATACCATGTTATGTGACCCTATTTTAAAACATTAAATGAATGTTTTAATCTGAGAACATGATTTTGAAAATTAGGATTTTAAAAATAGGGTCTTTTCAATAGAAAAATACTCAAAAATATTACCGCTTAAGAATTCACTTTTTAAATCCATTTGATATTGCATGAAATCCAAATGTTATATATAGGAATGAAGTATTATTTTGGATTCATTTTTGATATTGTTGAAAAGTACACCCAATAGTCATTACATTCCTCCTGACTATAACCTCATGCCACCAACCTAGCCTTGTTCATTATTATAGTAACAATTTCAAAAAAAAAAATGCTTCTAAATTCCCATTTAGTTCTTATAGTCAATGTTTATTTTTCTCATTAAATATATTCTAGGACATTATTTATTTCATTAAAATTATCTTCATATTTTATCACCACTACAAAAATTAATCACAAATTTCATCAGTGATTTTCATACATTCATGATCTAAAAATAATGATTGGTCTTAAACCTTATTCCATATAGAATATATAGTGTGTATACATATGTCTAGTCCTACTTCTTTATTATAAAAAATTTGGTACCTATGAGTCCTCCTACAATTTCAAAAGATTTGTAGTTCATCTCATAGTCATCTACCAGTTAAAATCTATAACAATATAGTTCTTCAAAACTAAATGAATATTCCACTGTTTTAATATAGTGTATGTAGATCGTGAATTTCTCACCAGAGTAGAAAATTCATCCTCAAGATTTTATAAAGGGATCTTAGGTTCATGTGGATCTATTTCATCAAACATGACACGAATAGACTCTTATAAAAACATAGTTAATTTATAAATCCCCATATAAATTTTTGAAATGTTTAATATCCAAGGAAGATTCATTCACCACTGTTGGAAAAAAATCAATATTTTACTTAAAATTAAAGAGAAAGACTATATAAGAAAAAACTCTAAATTATTTAACCATAGGCATTATATTGTTCAAAATTTCATAATGGATTTTTATTAAGAGAGGTATAATTAAGATGATATTAAAAATATGGAATTATATATTCAAAACCTCATCCCCAATATAAATATGGATATAATATTCATTAAGAATAATTCCATAAATTTCTGTAAATATCCTATATTTTTCCAATAACACATTGTACTAGGGGTACTATGAATTTAAAGCTTGTGATGTTACCGATTTTGTGATAAAAAGTATTCAATGTCTTAATTTTTGAACTCCTATAAATGACCACATATTAAGATTTTAATCTAATTTAAACTATGATTTTCATCAAATCTATAATACTTGTTCATGTGAGTGAATGCTTCTCATTTGTGAGGTAAAATGGATAACCATGTATACCTATATATGTCATTTATAAGGACCCATATTGATTGCATACCATTTAAACTATAAATTCTTGATGATCCAAACAAATCCATGTGATCCAATTCAATGTCTTGAGAAGTTGATTCATCATTATTTATTTTTGAATTATAACTTTTATCATTTCAATTTTTTACATGTGTTGTAAACCCTATAATTTTGGAATTCAGGTTTTGGTATATCATTAACTAACATGTACCAAGTTATATTTATAAGGGATTAAAAGTAACTATTTCCAAATCTCATATACTAAATTTATGATTCCTCATAAAAGGTGACTATACAAGATTTTTTTTGATGAAATATGGAATATAAATTAAATTTGTAATCATTTACATTTCTAAATATGTAAATAGTAATTCATTATTAAAATCATAAAACATTACAATAATTGTATTAAAAATTCACATGAAAACCATCATCACATAATTATTATATGATAAGTGAATTTTTGTCTTAATATACCAAAGAAAAATAGTTTATAAATTAATATTATGATAGAGTCATCAATTTTTCAATAGAAAATTATATTCCCTTTACCATTGACTTCAAAAGTATCAAGTCCTCCATCATTTATAATATTTTTTAATCGTGAATAATCTCTTATAAAATTTTTGGAATATACACTATCTAGGTACTAGATATTTTAAATGAATATCTTCAAGTAAGGTCTATATATAACAATTTGATAAAAAAAAATATTTTGGTTCCCAAAACATCTTGGTTATTTAAATGTTAGTAATTATATATTTAGATACCCATATCTACATATTATTTTATCCAATTGGGTGATTCTATGCTTTTATAAATAAATTGATTTTTAGGACTTCTAGAATAGTAACAAGTAGTAAAACTATTATAATTATATTTAGTGAAATGTGTAGTTTTTGAAATACTTCTCAATACATGTTGATATTCTATGATATTTGAATACATAGGTGATATTTTATTGTTAGTATTTGAGTGAGAGTATCTCTACCATTAGCATATATCTCTAAATAATCTTGTATTTTCACATTAAAAAAATTCTATTTATTTATTACATTCATAATTTCTGTAATATTTAATATTTTTATTTCTAAATCAAATTAAATAATAGCAGTTAAATCATGATGTATTTTTATAATTTTACACTTACCTTTAATATCATTGAATGTATCATCAAGATTTTTACAACACCGAACCATTTAATCAATTTAAAAATTTTAATTCATATTCTCCTCATCAAGATGATTTGAAACATTTTATGGGGATTAATTAAGTTCATGATGCAAATCAGGTATGTTTTCCATGAATCTCATGTTTTCTTTCTCATGTTACTCATAATTTGTTGATTCTTAGTCACTGGAGCTGTATGAAGAATCACTCAAATTATATTTCATTTATATATTTTAAAATGTGTTCTTTTCCACATACTTATGTATATACGTTTTTAAAAGGACATTCAACTTTTACATTCCCTATTCACTTATATCATTAGATAATATCTCATTGTGAGTGTCATCCCTCTTCCAGTATATTTTCAAATTTTGTTTTATTGTTGAATTTTCATTTGTTTCTCGGTTTCCAAAATAACTTCACTATCTTAAGAAAACATAAAAATCTATCTACAAGCTTTCATTCATAGTCGGTTCATGCAGGTGATTCTTCATCACTATAATATTCAAATATAATTTCTTTTTTTCTTTCTCTTAAAAAGTAGAAGAATTGAATTCTACATACATCTGTTTATGTTCATCTTCCACTTATTGGTTCACTTTATGTTTTACCACATACATCACTGATTTTCCAATAAAAATGTTAATATTGATCTAAATAATATCACATCATTATCTGATTGAGAATGTGGTTCCCATATATCACTCTGTAAGACGCCTTAGTAGCCATAAGATTCGATCCTCATAAAAAATTAGATTTCCTATAGAATTAATCTAATTAACTATTTAATTAAATCTGAGATATATTTCAGGAATATGATCATCATGTTTCATCATATGTTAATTACATTTAATTTTATAAGTGTTTTAAATCATTTATTGCACGTTTATTTTCCTTTTGGGAGAAACAACAAATGTAACCCTAATTTTATATGATGATTTACAAGAAGATATCCAATTTAACATTTCATCTTGAAAATCATGATAAATAGAATTTATTTATTAATACTAACTGTTATAAGTATTCTTAGTATCATGATCCTATGCTACTCTAGTAGGATCATGTAATTTTTATTTTTTTCTATAATAGTTATTGTTTGATATCCCATACAGTCAATCGTCATTTTCATATTTATTTTCCATGGAGCATAATTATATACATTAAATAAGGGTGGTATTTTAATAGCATAACCCACATTAAAATTATCCATTTAACAAACTAAATTTATAACAAATTGAAATTTATCATGTTTGTAACAGAATTAAAATCACAGTTCAAAAATGCTTGAAAACCATTGTTATGAAAAGTTTGTAAGAGTCAGTAACATAAGTGGGGGTTAATTGAGTTCCCAATATATATTTTTTGTTAAATAATAATTAATATTAATTGTAATTTTATATTATTTTTGAATATCTGAATAAATTATTGTTTATATAAAATAAAGAATGAAATAAAAAACACAAAGTGGAATAAAAGAGTTGTTCAGACTCACAAATGATACCTAATCTTATCCACTTGAGAGTCTTCAATAGAATATACTATTATATAAATATAATATATTAAAAATTATAGATGGGGTATTTTTTAACTATATATAATATTTCTAGGAGATTTAGGGAGTTTTTCCAAAAAAAACATAGGAATAAAACGTCAATAGGTCCAACAAGGACATATTCCAAGAACATCATGGAAATGAAAATAAAAAGGATGTTGAGGGAATATCATGAATTATATAGTTATATCATAGGATATAATTAATGTTAACATAAAATAATAATAAAACACTTCTCAAAAATTATATTAATCAAACCAAAAGTGCATATAGTATGATATAAAAAATTTTAATGTTTCTAAATCTGATGTTATTAGATGCTTGAGACTCCATTGATGTGTCTTGGTGGGAAGAACATTACATTTTAAAATAAATATCATTAAAAATTATAATAATAGAGATTATTTTTTTTAAATGTATTATGTATCTAAATTCTAAATGTACTCCAATCCTTCAAAATAAAAAATTAAGTAAAAATATTGCATTTATCCTCTATTGAATGTATTCAGTATGAAACAATATTGGTCATTTTTCCCCATATCAATCTATGAAATGTATTCTTAAATGAGTGAAACTTATATAAATATAATTTACTACATGATATATTGTTAATTATATGGAAAATCATCATGATATTCCTTATCCTAACACTAATAACTGACAGAAAATTCAACGGTCACTCCAAATTGCATAGTAATATTCATTAAAATAAACCTTCACATTAATTAAAATAATATATAAATTGGGGGAATTGAATTAAAATTTTTGAGATTTGAAATGGTGGTACAATATGATGATGACTCAGGAATATTGGTGAGTCATCCCAATAATGAGTCAAGTAGATGGTATGTCATCCTGTGATTGGTCATCTGGAAGTGACTCATAATCTACAGTTTGTCGTCCCATGCATTGGATTAGATCTAGTGGAAGTTCATATTTAATAGTGACTCGTACAATGTGGTGATAGTTTCTAATTGGTGACTCAGTTCTTATGGTAGGTCATTCTCAAAAGTGAGCCATTCATGGTAGTGTGTCATTATATGTAGTGTTTCAATCTCATTGGTTACCCATTCTCAATTGTGATTCATTCCCCTTGGAGAGTAAATATCAATTGTGACTCATTCTAAATGGTGATTGATTAGTTATTATGACTCAAGAATGATGTGGATTCTTTCCTGGGGGTGATTCATCTCCAAAATTGACTCATTCCAGGTGGTGACTTAAATCTGGTTGTGGGTGCTTCCATAACATAGACAAAATTTTATCGAAAAGTCTTCTATTATAGAACTCTATCATAAAATAGTAAACCCCTTAAAAAAGTGATTCATGATTTTTTATCTTTAAAACGTGTTTTATATTATGGAAATAAGTACACCATTAATGGAAATGGGGTCATTATTTGTTATAGATGAATTATTATAAGGAATATTTAATCATGTTTTAATGATTTTCAAACCCTGAATCTCCCCTCCTCATTGTATCTATCAATAACGACCCTTCTCAGAAAGACAAAGGAATTATTTATTTTATTAAAAAATGAATATAATTATATCTAATAAATGGATACATTTTTATCAAAGTACATATTAATATGGATTTTATTGATATATAGTATATTTAAGTATCTAAATAATATATTAATAACTCCATATATATACAAATTTTGATAAAATGGTAACAATAGTGAATGGGATAACTTGTTACACCCGACATAACTCAATGGAATATGTGATGAGATAATGAGAAACCTCTAACAAAACAAACATTACATTCTCCATGTCCTGGAATGGATGATATTACTCAGCTAATAACCAAATATGAACTCCTAAAATGTTCTATGATGTTACCAGTTTACTTATAATACAATATATCGACCTATATTTTTAATGTATTGTACATGTATGGTTTGGTAATAAATTCTCCATAGGCTAGAACCAAATGGATTCTGAATTCAAATAATTAGTAAATATGTTTAGACATGAATATTTATAATCATTTATATAACTATAAAATAATCCATGTTTAAATAATGTTATAAATGTGAAAAAATTGCCATATAGATTAATACTTACTATAACAATTAACCCCAATACATGAGTTATCATGCCTATACAAGTCTATTTTAGGCATTTCCATTATCAAATATTACCAAATATACTAAATTTAGGGTATAATACTCATCCCATGGGAATGAGAATAATGTATAATAAATATAGGGATTTATTTTATCCCCTCCAAAGGGAAAGGGAAAGTGTATACTATTGATATGGAAATATTTCATCTCATTTCTATGGAATCAGAAAATGGTATATTATATTTATGATTTTGTGATCTCATCCCAATCCATAATCATTCTCCCAACATGGGGAATACATGCATATGCATTTTATAATAAAAATACATTTGATTTCACTAATTATAGAAATCATATATCATAAAAACACTATTTTTTTCATTATCATATATATATATATAATTATATTATGCACTATAGGGGGAAACAAAATAACATGTTATTTATTCACAATATTTGAATACAAAAACATGAATGAGTAATATTTATAAAATAATCCTATATCATAACAACATGAAAAATAAGATAAAATGTATATCATGGTTGGAAACTACTGAATACCATCTAAAAAAGTTTAAGGTTATTAAAAAAAGAAATTAATTCATACTAAATGAAAAATAAATGAAAAATATTAAAATAAGTATTGTCATTTATGACTTCATTTTGGGAAATTAGTTTTTTATTTAAATGTTTTATTCAATGGCAAAATCTACTTATTCATTTTATTGTTTTATAATATGATGTGATATATATTATACCATTTCTAATAAAAATAATTATATTCAATTTATGGTGTAAATGGTTTTTTATTGAATCATTTAAATAATTATAATTTACAATTGGTTTTAGGTTTATAAGGATTATTCACTATTTTTAATTTCATAGTATTAAACCATTTGAATGCCTGACTCTACATAAAATAACCTATTAAAAATTTATAATGTGATGAGTTTATGTTATAAAATAAATAAGGAGGGAAGCTAAATTATTTTAATAACTATATCATTAACTCCCACTTGATTAACACATTAATTTTATCATACCAAATGAAAAAATAATAACTGGTAAATTATATTTTATTACACTTATTTTATTAATGTATTTGTGTATGAAAGTAATATTATTTATAAAACATGATAAAAAATTTAGAATGAATATTTAATCCAAGCAAAACTATATTGTAGGAGTTTTTTTAAATTATTATATTCATACCCACCAAAATTAATTGATTGATTTACTATGAATATCATTTTTAAATATTCTATCCAAACTCAACATCATCGTATGAAAAAAATTATCACACCATACTGAAAATGGAATCAAGTGATAAAAAACATACATATTCTAGAAAACATATCTTTAATTTCTCAAATTGATTTTAGTATTTTGGAAAATATTTATACACATATCCTCCCTAATTGAATTATATTGAATAAAAAATAACACCTAGTCACATTTTTGGATATTAGAAAATAATTAATATCCCAAGGGATGTACATTAAGGAAATTTTAGAACACATTTTTAAAATACTTGATTTAGTATTGTTATTTTATTTTAATCAAAACATTACCAATTCATATGTTAAATAAAATAACATTAAATGTTATGAAAGAAAAAAACACAATTAAAACAATTGAAATGATTGGAATAATTGAATTAAATTAACAATTAAAATAATATTCAATCTAAAATTATTTAAATTAATTTTAAAAATAAGGAATTCCAACAAATAAAATACTAAATGGTAATTAATGTTGGTTTTTGAAAATATGTTGATCAAAAAAAATTTCATTGCTTCAAAAAAAATTTTAAAAATATAATGATGTATCAAATTATTGGTAGAAACCATCCATTAATAATTTTAGTATATATTAATAAATAATATCTATTTTATATTTTGGAATAAAATGGAACACATAATCTAATAAAATCTATAATTTCGTATATTAGTGTTATACCACATACCCTAATCGTAGAAAATATTGATCAAATCAAATGAAATCCAAAGAAAAACTAGTATCATAAAACAAAATTTATATAGACATATTATTCCACATAAATAGAAATTATGATGATATAAAACAAAATCTATTAAAATATAGTAAATAAACTCTGTAAATACACATGATGTAGCAAATCAGGCTCTAGTAACACATAGTTGGTTTCTATATTATTAAATTAATAGAGATATGCCATTTCTAATCCTTAATGATCGTTCAGTTTAGTTGTATTGGATATCCAGATAAACAGATGATAGTAATTTTAAAATATGAATAAATTATTAATCATAGTAAGATAAATATTTCAACATCCTTTAATCAATTCAAGAAATTATTATTCCTAGTGTAAGGAACCAACAATTAAAATTACATATTCTAGTATTTTTTATTAGAATTAATATTTTTTAATTTTTTTGGATCCTTTCAATTTAGAATTTTGGAGTACATCTAAAATATCTTACAAATTAAACACTTGCAATACAAGTGGATACTTATTCTCAACATTAAATGTTTCCTCCAATCAAAGGTCCTTAAAATAAAAATCCATTTTAAAATAAAATTACTTAATAGTTTTCAACATTATATTATCATTTTCCCTAATCTATGTTAAATCCATTGAAAATTATTTTAAAACATTGGATGAAAAAAATATGATGACTATAGTGAATAAGAGAAAATAAACCATTAGCCCATTAATACATATGAACCCTTGAAATAAAGTTTCACAATGTTGTACTTTTCACCTATAAAACATAAGATATTTAGCATAACTAATTAAATCAATAGTTGATTTTAAAAATGCATATTAAAAATAAATCAAAATGATAACTTGGGAATCATTACAATATCACTATTACATATACTGTTTATCTCATATATACATAAGGAGTAACCTTTGTGTTTACATTTGGAATACCAACCACAATATATTACTTTAATCTATTTACAGAAAACCTAATGGTAAACCTATGTCTTATTACATAATTCATTATAGATCTATATGTGGGGCATCTAATGTAGGTTTTTCATAGAACCAACCATACACAAAAAAAATTCAAAATCCATAACATATTAATGATTAATAAATATTGAATAAAATAAGAATTAGTTATCCTACATTGGAATTACATTTCATTTCATCAATGTGTCTCACTCATAAAATAACATATATTATTTAAAAATAAAAATGTAAAACTATAATGTAAATTTTAAAAATTTAATGAAACATGAATGTGCAAAATTTCATTCGTGCCGTATTTTTTAAAAAACTTTCCCTTGGGATTTCGTAAAAAACGTAGTAAAAGTGACAATAAAAGAGGTTTTTTTTATAATGTCTCTTTCATGGAGTTCGATTCATCACATAACATAACTATCATGATAAATAATAAAATTTGGTTAATTATTTACATTAATGATGAAATTTTTAATGGTTATTATTCCGTTTTTTACAATTTTAATTTTGTTGTAATAATTAATTAATTAATTAATTTCATGTTCATTGTTTTGATGATATTCGGTAGTTGACTCCATAATGAATTTTGTGTGATGGAAATAAAAAAATCTTTATTCCATCATATTTATTATAATATTCGTGATATTATTAAAATTTTTACACATCAATTTTAATTTTAAATCAATCCATTCTTTTTTGTTATGAAAAAATAGACTACCGTAAAATCATAAAGATGGAAAATTGTACGTATGCATGAGTAAAATTTCCATTTTTCATTTATCATTATGGAAACAAAAGTATTATTTTAACTTTATTTGATATTAATTATGTCATTAAATTCAAATAAATCTTTTAAATATACAAATATATGTCATATAATTGATGTGGTCCCCAAAAACAAGTCACATCGCTTCGTGGAGGTGATAATTCATATGTACACATGAACTACATTATCATTTTAATGTGCATGGAAATATAAGATGATAAATGATATATAATACACTAATAATTAAAAATATGCCATAAATATCACATATAATCATTAATTTCATAATTATTACCACTAATGGGAGATGGCGATCAAAAACAAGTTATATCGCTCTGAGAGCTGGTAGCCCGACGTACACCCAAACGATTAGTTTTTTTCCATTTTATGAAAGTAGAGACTGATTTAGGTGATTGTTTTTACATAATAACTTATAAATATGTTTAAAAACTTTTATTTTTTTATTTCATTGTGGTTTAATAATACATTATCAATGTGGAAGAATAAATAAAAAATAAAAAATTGATTAAAATAATACCTCTTCCACAAAAGATCTCTTTTTTTAACACCTTATGACCACTAAGGATGGATTTATACCTATAATAAGATATATATAATTTCGTTATGTTTTATATAATGTTTTTTGGCATGATATGTTTTGATCCAAATAGGTTTTGAATTTTAAATACAAGATTAAAATATATTTTGTGTTATAAGAGAGGAGAGGGGCACTCTTGGAATTCTTGAAAATATTAAATTAATGTAACATAGTATTATCTTTGAAATGAACCAAAAGTGAATTATTTTGAATATAGGATGAGGATGAGTAGAAATAAATTTAAATTATTAGAATTAGTATTGATTGGATTATTATTTTCGTCCTTATCTTTCTGTATTAACCAATTATTAACCACTTTATCTTTTATTAGTATGTCATTTAAATTTAAATTTGTGGGATATTTTTACTAGAATAAAATTATTATATTCCATTCTATGATTTATTAATTTTTTTAAAATATTTATCCCAAATAACTTCCAAATTTGTTTTTTAATAATAAATTTTGTTTATAAAATATTATTGAATTTAAAATATCATTGATTTCAATTTTAAAAATATTCATTTTTTCATTAAAAAAAGATAAATTCAAAACATATATCTTATATATCAATAAAATTTATTTTTAATGTAAATATTAATTATATTACATTAATTACATAAAATTATTTTTCTATATTTTTAATCAAATCAATTTTATATTCTTAATAATTAAAAAATTTCTACATCATCATTCTATAAAAATTTAATTTAATTATTATTCATAAAATTTAATAATTAAATATTGTTGGTCAGAGTGGATACTCAAGAGGGGGGGGGTGAGTAGAGTTCAATTAAAATTTCTATTAAAAACTTTTAGTATTAAAATCCCCTAAATTAGAACAGCCTTGTCAATTAAGGTAGTAGAGATATAAATGACTTATTGTTAAAATGGTTTTTCAAAGGTTGATTACTCCTCAGTTGAATCAGTATGTTAACTAATTCATCTTTTGAAACAAGTTTACTAAACAACTCATATATACACACTAACTCGAACTAACTATCAGAGTGAATGTAAAAACAGATTTCTATCTTTGAAAATATAAACAAAGCAGATAGATGTTAAAGAGAGTAAAGAAAAGATGAAAACAACAAATTTAAACAGGAGGTTCAGTCTTATGTCAAGACCTAGTCCTCTCCACTTGGTGATCACCTACCACCAAGCAGTTATATTAATAAGTTACACACAGCCTGTATCGGGCTTTACAACAGTTTTCACAAACTGTCCAGGTTTTGCAACCTCTTCCACAATTCTACATGGGAAATAAATAAACTACCAAGCCACACCAGGATTCTTCCAAAGTTATACATGGGAAACAAATGTAAAGATAGTTTGGAATGGGGATTTTCAGTATCCCTCAGTTCAAGCACAAAATTCAGTGTGTGTAACACATACACACTGCTCAAAAATGTAATGTATTTAAACACAGTAGATCTATAGATAGTAGGGATAAGTTTATAATGCTCTGTTGGGTTGGAATATTAGCTCCGGACTCGTTGGAATGAATGAAGTGATGTTTTGGTCCTTCTCTACAAGTTGCCTCCAAAACAGAGTGTCGCAACTTCCAAACTTCTATATGTAAAGATGATCAGCTTCTTGGGATTGAAGCTCCTTGTAGCACACCACTTCAGCATGAAAAGTTTATTTCAATAGATCTTGGAGATGATCTATGTTTTATGAATGAGTGCTTAAAGGATCTTCATCAGATTGTGTATGAGTCTCTCTTTTATATAGACTATTTTCCAATTAAGTTTTTTTTCATTTGGTTCTGTAGGGGCCGACAGGAAAAACGTTTCAACCACATGTGGTGTTCCTCGAACAACGTACTGTATCCTGATATACCTAAAACAATAATTAAATAATGTCAGATTTAATAATTTGTCCAAACAAGAACGTTATAATTATATTAATGAAATTGGTAAAGAAAAGAAATGAATATCATTAGACGGGTAGCAGATGCATGTCACACGGTAGACATTAATCTCTATAACTGTGGACTTCATTGGTAGACTATTTAGATGTGAGCTCCAATGGTAGGTTCTTCAATTGTAGGCTTATAACTGGGGACTTTGTGTTAGTGGATGTCTTGGTAACGATAGCTTTTACTCTGTGTAACAGTAGCTCCTCATCAGTAGACTTTGAGCAACAGTTGACTATCTTGACAGTAGGAGTTGTCCAGCGGTAGCCTTCTACTAAACTTGTCCAACTGTAGGGTTGAACAGAGGGGTTATCAATAGAAGACTTGAGAATGAATATGACAGTGGACTTTTAACAGAAGCCTTGTTATAGTAGTGACCTTGTGATAGTAACTCTTTGTCTTTGAGCTTTTATAAGTAGATCATCAGTATGTTTGTAACAGTAACCGTGTACTGGTAGTTTCAAACAGTGACTGTAAATCATCAACAGTGATCATCTAGCATCAGTTAATTAAGGTGATAGTAAGCTATAATGGTGACTTTGAACAGAAGGCTCTTACCAGTAGCCTTTAACAATGAACTTATATTTAGATAAATATGGACTGTAAGTTGATGCAGCAAAGTTATGAGTCTTAAGAATATAGATTGTTGAGAATAAGATAATTGTATATATAGATTAAAAAGATTATTAACTGACTTAATATATTATGATATATATTTAAACATGATTTGGGATTATCAAAACCGGTGATTCCAACAATCTCCCCCATTTGATAATCAAAAATTATGCCAGTGTGTATTAAAGATAGATGTCATATACAATACAGTTATAAAAAAATTCTCTCAATTATTAGATATTAAGAAGCACAATATTTCTAGAATTAGCACTGTAAGCACAGTATTTCTATAATTTCCATAGTAAGCCCAATATTTCTCCCCCTTTGTGATTAGCAAAAATAAATACAAATGAGAGAAAATTAGGAATGCTTATATTAGTAACATGAGAAGTTACATGACCAAAAAGAATATAGAGGCCCTATCAAAAGACATAAATAGATTCAATCCATAGAATTTGTAGGTAAGGGATCTTTCCCTTTAGAAGAACAAGATGGAGAAGGATCTAGGGGATCAGTAGGTTTAGGAATGGCTGTAGGAATGACTGGAGGGGCTGCAATAGAAGCTCATGTGGGTCTGTAATGGGTAGCTCGTTGAGGTATCAGTGGTGTAAGGATTATGATAGCTTCAGTAGGAGATATGGTGGATGAACCACTAGGTTGAGAAGCATATAAGGCAGGAGGAATAATGACAGGGGTGCAGTCCACATGGAGAAAGGGGGGAATATGGTTTCTGAAATCCTTAATAATGCTTCCTACTCTTTCCATAGTAGATAGGAAATCATCTTTATTCTCCAAAAACATATCCAATGTAGGGGTCAATTTTCTCAGCTTGCTGAACTTCTCCTTGAATGCCTGAGTCACTAGAGGAAACTTCATATTCTCAATCATGAACTTGAAATGGTTGGTCATTTGATGCATGGTATAGAATTTCTCAAAGTAAGCATCCACATTATTCTTAATGGCCTCTTGAGAAGCAGTATCTTCCCTTAAGTGGTCATGAACAAAACTACTGACCTCCCTAGTGGTAGAAAGTATCTGAGAATCAGAGGTTCAACTTGTACTGTACTTAGAAAACTCTTCCTAGATCACAGTCCTGATTTGGTCAAAGTTCAGAACAACTGCATCTTGACTGTTCAAATGTTCTTTGACTGATGTATTAAAATCTTCAAATACTTCCACAAACTGCATGACTACTTCTTTGATATATCTAATCTCAGGATTCACTTGGGTTTGAGAACTGTTCATGGAAGTCAATGAAGCAATCGATTGTCTTAGAGAAACCACAACTCTTGTTCATCTCTCAATTTGAGTATGGCATACTTTAACTTCAGCCATCATTTCCTTCATTGGACTAGACATAGAACATCCCAAAGATAGCTCCAGGGATTTCTCTACACTCCTCATCTCTTAAACCAGGCTTTCATCAAATCTACCACTGATTATCTCAGTTCTTTGTTCATTTCAGCCTTTAGGGACTCAAGGTCCTCTTTGGTTTCCAAATTTTCAACCACAACAGGTAGGATAATTGAATCCCTTTGGGGCTAGTATTCCTCATCAGAATCTCTATAATTGAGTCCAATTACCATATATCCTAGATCTGATGACCAACCTTTGATGTCATACATCACAGAAACTGAACCCAGATGCTCACCCTCACTCAAAGAATTCTTCGGAAGAATCTCCTCTAACTGTTCTACTCTAGGTAAATCAATAATCTCCTCTGCAACTTCTGCAGATTCAACAACCATTTTCTCTATTAGTTCAACATTAGGGTGAGTCTTATCCATTTCTGAGTCATCAATGACTCCCTCATCAATGGAAATAGATGCCACTCCTGCTTCTTGATCAGGCACTATCTGGACTGTACTATCTATTAGAGGGCTCAAACTTAGCTCTTTCTCATCATTGTCATCATCATCGGCTTCAGCAACAACCTCCTTTTCATCATGAACAAAATGATCTGACTCGGTTTCCTCATCCTCTTCAGAGGTGTCCTTGACAAAATTATGATATGCTTATTCTTCTTCTTCTTCAGTGGTATCAGTATCACTGTCCTTCAGAACAGTCTCTCTCCTTGGTAGTTCATTTGGAGGGCTAGCTTCTCCAAAATCTACTGTCCTTACAAGACTATGAGAAATATCAAGATCACTCACGTCATCAATGGGGGTGTTCTTTCTTTGAGGGTCCACAGCTCCTTCATCCTCCTCCTCATCAGAATAAACTGGTTCTGGCTCATCAGGCGTCCGCCATGGATCTCTTTTGCCTTTAGGCTTAGTTGGATGAGTAATAGGGTCAAACTTTTCATACACATTTCCCTCATCATTCACCCATGCCTTTTTTTCAGGGATTCCAGCTAATTTTCATGAATTTGAAAATAACCATGGAGATACAGACACTGTTCTTGGCCACTATCATCTCTTCTTGATTTCCAGCCACTCCCTTTACCTTTAGCATAAATGAGATAAGTTTGGAATGGAATAAGGCATTAGACTTTGAGCTTTCCTTGACCATATCATCCAATTGTGCCATCAGTAACCAACATAGGTTATTCTTCATTCCATGCTTCAGTAAGTACATCAGGAATATGTCCTGGTACATCAGTACTGTAAAGTCCCCTTTCCTCAGACTAAGTACATGCTAAATGAATTTGAATAAGAGCATGTCTTCTCCATTCATATCAGCTGCAATGATCGTTCTTGATTTTCCATCTACTGTCAATTCTTCCAAAGCTTTTTCATACTAAAAAACAGCATTGTATGGAGGATCTACTCCAGAGTAGTAATCAAGTATTATTTCATGAGGAACTCTCAAACAGTTATCCCACTCAGTAGATGCGAAACTAACTTCATTTCCATTGACTCTATTCATTAGATTATTCACATCCTCTTCCTCTTCCAATATTAGATATTCATAGAATTAGTTCACACGCTTTGGGTAGTAAGGTCCATTATTGTTGGAAAATCACTTTGTCCATCCTTGGGAATCTAGTACTTTTAGTACTAATGACTAGATCGATAGCAGCCATTCTTCACTTAACTCCTTCTCAGCAAAGATTTGTCTCTTGGTCAAATGCGGGTTTACAGGTCTCGATGGGGTGTTATAGGTACCACTGGATTCGGCTCGAGTTCTCTTAGGCCTTGGTGCATCCTCATTGATAGTCATGGGTCACTTGGTTCTGGCCATATAGATTGAGAGCGATTCGAGATCTCATTTTAAGGGTTAGGGTTTTGGAATTTTGAGAGCAAGGATCAGGATTGGGAGAGGAAGGTGGATTGAAATATGTTCTATTCCTTTGATTTTATCATTAAGGGATTGAAACATGATAAAATAGAAGTAATAAAAAGGAATAAAATGGTTCGAATTCCAGAAAAAATAAACAGCGAGGTATCCAATAGTGAGATGTATCAGTGAGGTATACCGCTGAGGTGCAACAGTGAGGTATAACAGTATGGTCCAACTGTGAGCTTTAACTATGAGGTTCGACTGTGAGATCTAACAGTGAGTTTGACTGTGAGATATAACTGTGAGGTTTGACTGTGAGATCTAACTGTGTGTTTTGACTATGAGTTCTAACTGTGAGGTTTGACTGTGAGATATAACTCTGAGGTTTGACTGTGAGATCTAACTGTGAGGCTTGACTATGAGATCTAAATGTGAGGTTTGACTGTGCCAAAATTAATCATACCTAACTAATGTTTGATGTAATTTAACCTCTTAGAATTCAAGGGATTTGTGAATATATCAGCCAATTGATGTTCAATGCCATTGAATTCAAGAGCGATATCACTCTTTTGATAACGATCCCTCAAAAAGTGATGTCTCACATCAATATTCTTTGTCCTAGCATGAGATACTGGATATATGGAAATGTTAATAGAACTTTTATTTTCACACATTATAGATACATGTTTGAATTGATATTCATAGTCTAGTGAAGTGTGTTTCATCCACAGAATTTGAGCACAACAACTACCACCAGCTATGTACTCATCTTCGACAGTAGATAATGAAACAAAATTCTGCTTCTTGCTACACCAAGATACTAGTGAATTTCCTAAAATGTGACATGTCCCATAGGTGATTTTTCTATCTAACTTGCAACCGACAAAATTATCATCAGAATAACTCAACAAATAAAATGATTTTCCTTTTGGATAGAATAATTCTAAGTTGGGAGTATGTTTGAGATATTTAAAAATTCATTTAACAGCAGTTAAATGAGATTCTTTTGTATTGGCTTGAAAGTGAGCACACATGCATACACTAAACATGATGTCAGATCTACTAGTTGTTTGATAGAGTGGGCCTCCTATCATACCTCTGTAGTTGGTTTTATCCACTCGTTTTCTAGCTTCATCTGTATCCAACTTACAGGTGGTACTCATAGGTGCATCACTAGCCTTACTACCATCCAAATAAAGACATTTTAAAAGATCCTTAATATATTTGCTTTGATTCAAAATAGTGCCATTTCTATTTTGAAGGATCTGAAATCCAAGGAAAAATTTGAGTTCTCCCATTAAACTCATTTCAAACTCATTTTGCATCATTTTTGAAAAATCAACACATAATGAATTTTTAGAAGATCCAATAATAAAATCACCCACATAAATTTTCACTATCGAAACATCTTTAGAAATCCATTTAATGAAAAGAGTAGGATCAGCTATCCATTTGGTAAAACCTTTTGAAATAAGAAAAGAGAAGAGCCTATCATACCATGCTCTTGGAGATTTTTTTAAGTCATACAAAGCATTAGATAGTTTGAATACATGATTAGAAAAATGGGGATTCGTAAAACCAGGAAGTTGTTCAAAAAACACATCCTCAACTATGTACCCATTTACAAAAGTACTTTTAACATCCATTTGATAAAGTTTGAAATTAAGATGAGCTTCATAAGAAAGTAATATACTAATATCTTCTAGTATAGCTACAGGTGAAAAGTCTCCTCCTAGTCTATTCCTTATTATTGACTATATCCTTGTGCAACTAGCCTAGCTTTATTTCTATCTATATTCCAAGACTCATCTACTTTGTTTCTAAACACCCATTTAGTGACTATGGTTAAGGTGTCCTTGGGTCTTTCCACTAATACCCAAACATTGTTTCTTTCGAACGGATTTAGTTCATCTTGCATATCCATTACCCAAAATTCAACATTGATTGCATCATTAATATTTTTGGGGTCAAGCTGTGAAAGAAAATCATGATGTTCAACCTAGTTTCATAGAGAATCTCTAGTTTGTGTTCCTCTATTTAAATCGCCTACAACAGCATCTAGAATATGATTCATGAGAGTCCTAATACCTCTAGGAAGGGTTAAACTATATTCTTTATTGTAAACTATTAGTTCAAAATTAGAAGGTGCAAATTCTGGAAAATTTCCAGAACTGGATACTTTTACAGGGGATTCACTATTTTTATCATTAAAGTTCAAATTTGATAAATATTCCTCACAATTTTCAAGAGAATCTTTTGGCTCATGTGGATCAGTCTCATCGAATTTTATATGAATTGATTCTTCCACACATTTGGTTTTCTTATTGAACACTCTATAGGCTTTACTTGAAATAGAATAACCTGGGAAAATTCCTTCTTTACTTTTGGGAGAAAATTTTCCAATATTATCTTTAGTATTATGAATAAAGACTTTGCATCCAAAAACTCTAAAGTAATTAACCTTAGGCTTCCTATTATTCCAAAGTTCATAGGGGATCCTTTTTAAAATAGGTCTAATTTAAGCTCTATTAATAATGTAACAAGTTGTATTTACAGCTTCTGCCCAAAAATAAATAGGTATGTCATACTCATTAAGCATAGTCCTTGAAATTTCTTGAAGGGTCCTACTTCTTCTTTCTACAACTCCATTTTGTTGAGGTTTCCTAGGGGCAGAAAAGTTGTAACTATAGCCATTATGCGAGAAGTGGGATTCAAACTCATTATTCTCAAACTCATGGCCATGATCACTTCTTAGGGTTTTAATCTTAAGTCCACAAATGTTTTCTATTGACTTGGAATATTTGAAAATGTAGGAACAAGATTCACTTTTTTGAGCTAGAAAGTATACCCATGTTTACCTAGAAAAGTCATCTACAAGAACATAAAAATAGTGCTTCCCATTTAAACATGGAACTCTTAATTGTCCAAACATATCCATGTGAACCAACTCAAGTGGTTGAGAAGTTTAATCTTCTTTCTTTGGATTGAGAGAAAGTTTGTGTTGTTTTTCCTTTTGACAGGGATTACACACTTTATCAATTGGGAATTATAATTTAGGTAAGTCTCTAACTAAACATTTCATAGATAACTTCCTAAGAGAGTGCACATTACAGTGTCATAATATTCAATGCCACAATCAAGATTCTTTATAAAAATCATTTAAACAAGAATCATTTTGTTTGTCTAAGGAGTTTAAATCAACAGCATATGCATTCCCATTCTTATATGTAGTGAAAACTAAATCATTTTTTGAATTAAATACATTTCATGATTCATTATAAAATTTAACATTAATGAAATCATCACATAACTAAGATATTCTAAGTAAATTATATTTTAATCCATCAACAAAAATCACATTAGAAATTAATATTGTATCAGGGTTACCAATCTGGCCTAAGGTGGTGATTTTTCCTTTTGCATTGTCACCAAAGGTGACATGCCCACCATAAATTTAATTAGACTCTGAAAGCAAGAATAGTCTCCTGTCATATGTCTTGACCGTCCACTGTCCAAGTACCGTAGTGTGTTTCATGAACTTTTTAAACAACTTCCCTTCCAATAGATTAAACATGGGGTAATTTTGGTACCCATATTTTCTTGGGTCCAGAAAGGTTAGCCAATAAAAATTTAGGAACCCATATTTTCATTATAGATTTTATGAAGTTGACAAAAATATTTTGAGACATAAATACATTGTTTGGTCCTTTAGAAAATTGGTTCTCAAAATATTGCCAGAATTAGCAGTGAACTGTCCAAATTTTGGAACAAATTTTGTTTTTCTAATGAGTCTCTATCCAGGATGATATCCTAGAGCAGTTGTATATTTTGGAGCAATATGACTTCCTAGAAACAGTGTCAGGGTATCCCTACCAGAAGCGAACTTCTCAATATCCTTTCTTAATTGTTCATTATATAATTTGAGCTGGGTATTTTCTTTCAATAGTTGAGAATTCTTTTCATTTTCTACACTTATATCTGTATTAATATTACTAGTCAAGGCATGTTGTTTCTTCAAAGATTTGTATTTATCTTTTAGTTTGTTGCAGGTATCTTCCAATATATTACAATATTCAAACAGTTTATCCTAAGACATATTTGCATCATTATCTGAGTCACTGTTATTTCAAGAATAATAATCATTTATAATAGATAAAATAGGTACCTCAGATATGTTAGTCATGAATCACATGTTGGAATGATTCTTTTCAGAATTAGTAGCTTCGGATTCACTTGTGCGGTCTTTCTAAGCACTCCAAGTTTCATTCATGGATTTCTTGTACTTATTTTCCTTATATTCATATTTATTTTTGAATTTTAACTTCGAACAGTCAGCCTTGATGTGTCCTTTCCTCTTGCATTCATAGCATACTATATCATCTTCCTTATCAGATTTCATCCAATCGTTCTTCCACTTACCTTGTTGATCATACTTACCCTTGTAGTTTGGCTTTCTAAAAAACTTTTTCTTCCTATAGATCTTCTTAAATCTATTTTCTATTTGAGCCATTTCTTCATCACTTTTGGAATCTGAATCTTCACTAGTTGAACATTCTATTAGGTAAATGTATTTTATCATTGTCTTTGCTCTTTAATGCAGTAGGCTTGAATGCTACAGATTTTCTTTTGGGTTCATCATCTTCTTCTTTTTTAACTTTCGATTCCTCTTCATACCTCATTATTTTACCAATCAACTCTTTAACTGGTAGCTTGCTGATGTCACATGACTATCAGAATGACACAAAAGTGCCTCTCCATCTTTCAGGAAATGATCTCAATATTCTCATGATCTGCTGCTTTTCTGGAATAGCTTTTCCCAGTGAACTCATGTTGTTGAAAATCTCATTAAACCTAAGATACATATCAGAAATGGGTTCATCAGGTTTCATCTTAAAATTATCAAATTTAATAGTATAAGTATTTAATCTCATTTCCTTCACATTGGTTGTTCCTTAATGAGAAATAGCCAAGGTGTCCCAGATTTCATGATATGTTTTACAAGAATAAATTCGGTTAAATTCCCCATCTCCTAAAGAGATGTAAAGGGCATTCATAGCTTTACAGTTATTATTATTTTCAGAATTTGTAGCATCATCCCATGTAGATCAAGCAGTTTTGGGAATTTCATATTCTGATTCTATATCAGACCAAATATCAAAACCAATACTTTCCATATGAATTTTAATTTTGATTTTCCATTGAACATAATTCGCACCATTAATGAAAGGTGGTCTTTTTGTAGTATCCCCTTCTAGTCTATTGTCCTTAACAAGATTTTAGAAAATATATTAACGAGAGAAAATTTAGAACTAACAAAAATTTATGATCTTTAAGTAAAACTAAAATCACAGTTTGAAAAAAATGGGTTTGAAAACCTTTTATAAATAAGAATGTTTCCTCTGATACCAAATTTTGGTCATAGTGGATACTCAAGAGGGGGGTGAATTGAGTTCCAATTAAAATTTCTGTTAAAAAATTTTAGTATTTAAATCACCCAAATTAGAACAACCCAGTCAATTAAGGAAGTAGGGATATAAGTGAGTTATTATTCAACCGGTTTCTCAAAGGTTGATTACTCCTCAGTTGAATCACTATATGAACTAATTATAATTTTGAAACAAGATTACTAAACAAATAAGATATACAAACTAACCAGAACCAACTATCAGAGTGAATGTAAAAACAGATTTCATTCTTTGAAAATATAAATACAACAGATAGATGTTAAACAGAGTACTGAAAAGATGGACACAACATATTTAAACAATAGGTTTATTCTTAAGTCAAGACCTAGTCCTCTCCACTTGGTGATCACCTGCCACCAAGCAGTTATATTAAAAAGTGATACACAACCTGTATCGGGCTTTACAATAGCATTCCGAAACTGTCCAGGTTTTGCAACCTCCACCACAGTTCTATGTGGGAACGAAATAAAATATCATGCCACACCAGGATTCTTGCACAGTTATATGTGGGAAACAAATGTAAAGATAGTTTGGTATGGGAATTTTCCATATCCCTCGGTTAAAGCACAAAAGTCAGTGTATGTAACACATACACACTGGTCACAAATGTAAAATATTTTAACACAGTATAGCTAAAGATAGTATGGATACATTTAGAATGCTATGTTGTGTTGGAAGATCAGCTCTGGACTCATTGGAATGAATGAAGTGATGTTTTGGTCCTGCTCTGCAAGTTTCCTCCAAAACAGAGTGTCGCAAATTCCAAACTTCCAGATGTAAAGATGATCAGCTTTTTGGGATTGAATATCCTTGAAGCACACCACTTCATCTTGAAAAGGTTCTTTCAATAGATCTTTGTGAAGCTCTATGTTTTCCGAATGAGTGCTTGAAGGCACTTCTTCATACTGTGTATGAGTCTCTCTTTTATATATACTATTTTCCAATTAATCTTTATATCATTTGGTTCCGTAGGGGATGACAAGAAAAATGTTTGAACCACATGTGGTCTTCCTCGTACATCGTACTATTTCCTGATATACCTGAAACTAACATTAAATATTGTCCGATGTACTAATTTTTCCAGACATGACCGTTATAATAGTACTAATAAAATTGGTTAATAAAAGAATAGAATATCATTAGACTGGTAGCAGATGCATGTCACACGGTAGGCATTAATCTCTAAAACAGTGGCCTTCATCGGTAGACTATTCATCTCTGAGCTCCAACAGTAGGTTCTTCAACTATAGGCTTGTAACGGTGGACTTTCTGTTAGTGGATGTCTTGAAATGGTAACTTTTACTCTGTGTAATAGTAGCTCCTCATCAGTATACTTTGAGAAACAGTCGAATATCATGATAGTAGGAGTTGTCCAGTCGTAGCCTTCTACTAAACATGTCCAACTGTAGGCTTGAACAAAGAGGTTCTCAACAGAATACTGGAGAAAGAGTCTTACAATGTACTTATAATAGAAGCCTTCTTACAGATGTGACCTTGTGGCAGTGACTATTTGTCTGTGAGCTTTGATAAGTAGACCATCAGTAGGTTTGTAACAGTAACCGTGTACCGTTATCTTCCAACAGTCACTGTAAATCTTCAATAGTGATCATCTAGCATCAGTGACATAAGGTGATAGTAATCTATAATGGTGACTTTGAACAGAAGGCTCTTACCAGAAGCCTTTAACAGTGAAATTATATTTAGATAAATATGGACTGTAAGTTGATGTAGTAAAGTCATGAGTCCTAATAATATACATTGTTGAGAATAAGATAATTGTATATATAGATTAAAAAGAATAATGACTGACTTAATATATTATGATCAATATTTAAACATTATTTGGGATTATCAAAATAGGTGAGTCAAACAAATATAATTATGAATAATAATATATAATTTCTCAAAATAATATTTATTTTAAATCATATCAAATGGAAAACCTTATATTAAAAATAGTTTACTTGTTAAACATAATATTATGACATGTTTGAATTTCATCAAATTAAAATAATACCATGGGATAGACCAATATTAGTGGGTCCAAGAGGTCAAAAAATATGCACAAGGATGATTTTGGACAATATTTACTCATCAAATAAAATTAGTACAAGTGTAAGGGTAATTTTATAATATTTGTAATTTTATTTTTTCCACATATTACATGATTAACCATTAACCATTGTAACAAAAGATACAAATGTTACTACTCATAACTGCTAAAAATAAAAGAGGAATATTTTTTAATTTTGGACCTTATAATTCACTATATGGAATAATTTTTTTTCAAATTCAAAATATATAATTTTATACAATTAATTAAATAATATTCCCTTTGATGGTGTAATAAAACGGGTTATTAAAATGAAAATGTTCAAAAGATTAAAATGGTTTTATATCCATGATAATTGAGAAATAGGTTTCAATGACCTAAATTGGATTCACTGGTATAAAATATATCATGGATTAATTTTAAAACAATTCATGAATTTTATTTTTTACTATTTATTATTTACATAAAAATGTTCTCTCAAATAAAATCCATAATGTTTCACTATTCAAAAAAAATGGATCTTATTAGGAAAATACCCAAAATTAATCCAATGTTAATTTCAATAATAAATATTCGGATAATAAATATATTTTTTGAAATATGATTTCATAATGTTTAAAAATACTATATTTAAATCAAATGCACCATCAAACGGTGAAAAACCTGACTTTTAAAAAGAATACATCTTTAATTATAAAAATTGGATTAATTATTATAACTTGTTTATTAAAACTACATGATGAATATTAAAAATTATATTGAATATATTATTAATAAATTTCATTAATATAATCCAAATACAGTTTTCTGTTTAATTTTTTATATAAAACAAATTTTTTGACATTAAAATTGTATTTTAGAAATACATTTCTTTCTTAAAATTTATTAATTTTCATCTATAATTAATTCCCCTATAATGATTTAATTATATATATATATATATATTTAATAAAAAAATTCAAAATTAATTTAATTATATTCATAACAACAACATTAATCGCTAGTTTAAAATTGAAAATTTTAAATATAAATATTTAATTGTGTTTTATTCTTGATTGGTCGTATTTTTTCCGTTATCTAATAATGTATATAGAATTTTAAAAACACAAGACGTTAAATTCTACCTCTTTAATAAATTTAAACATTGAAATTTGAACTCAGTCATAGTAACTAAGGAATAACTATTCAAAATACCATTATTAAATTTTCATATCAGAGAAATAGCCAACAAAACATCCTTTTTAAAAGTAAGAATGGGAAGTACATATGTAATGCGAGATAACCCATAATTGGGTTCTATTTATTAAATAATTGACATGAATGGGGAAAATAACTATGTAATTCTTATGGAATGTGATAGAGAACGTGGCCATGAGAATTCTAACCACTACAAAACCATATATCTATTATGGGTTAAAAGATCATTGATTTCTTAGTAAGAAAAGTATATGGATGATATATTTTCTCAAATCATTTTCCAAATAATTTATAAATTATATTAATATCTATACAAATACAAATATAAAAATATACATCTGTGACTATAATTGTATTATCCTTTAATCAATTCACCACAAATTCATATATTTCTCCAAATAAAGAGTAGATTAGATGAATTTTTCTTGCACAAAGCATTAGAATCAACTTATACAAATCAAAAAATCCACAATTATATAACTACATATTCTTTTTATGTGTATGAATTAACCAAATAAAAATTTCATGTAAGATGATATAATTCCACAAAAATAATAAACCATAATCTGATGTAAAACAACATTAATATCTAAAATTATATATTGACCAACAATGTTTAACATATATCATTACGTAAATAATTTTCCATAAAATTATACAAAAATCCCTAACAGTAAATGAAACCCCAAATGCATAATGATTTAGTAGCACAATCTTCCAAGATATATTTTTAGAATTATCTCTTTATAAAATCAAAATCATAGGAATTTTAATACCAAAAAATAATTTTACTAATAATATTAAATATATTCTAAGCATTTATATAAATAACATGAACCACTATAATCAAAAATAAAATCATATATCATTCAAAAAATTAAATCATCATTTATTTCACAAATAATATCCTACAATACAATGTTTAACACAATAATAAAATAAGTTCCCTAAATTTTAAATGTATTCCAAAATGATATTTATACCTTAATAAATAATCATTTTTTCATCCCAAGGGTATCTATTCATTAAAACATTTGTTCATAAAATCTGCATAATCATCAACAAAAAAATAAGTTAACTAAAAATATAAATTTATACAATCTATATAATTCCTTGGCCTTAGTTTCCCAGAGTTGGTGCATTGTTACATATCATATTCATGATCACAATAGACCAAGTCCCCAAATACTGATTAGTTTAGAAGTTCTAGATGTACTAGATTCATACATAAGTTTGACATTATATCATGATATAATGAAAAATAACATAGTATCCCCTTTGAACACACTCATATGTCGTAGCCTATTCTAGTAGGTTAATGATGATATACTTATTTAAATCCTAGGAAAAATAAAACCTAGAAAGGGGTGAGCTCAGATTCTCAGTATGGATAAAAATATAGCAGATACTATTATAAATAAGCATAAACATTTATGGAAATGAATAAGACTAAAACACAAGCATTTTAAACATAAATTTCAGCATAATATGGAAAATATAAATCAAATAATTCTTTTTACTAATTCATATGGATATTAATCAAGTTTCACAATCGCATCTAATATTAATAGATAATTTCCTAATGGTTGAATGCATAATGTTGGATATCATAACCACATAGTCAAGGCATCATGATAAGACTACAAAAAAGATTTTGTCAAAGCATTGTGCCAAGACACAAGTTTGACTCATGAGACCTACAGAGGCATCGAGGAGCTATACTGGGCTCTAACCATGACTTACTATGTCCAATGAATTTTTCATATGAAATGTTTGAAACAAAATTTAAACATTCATATTAAAACATGCATATTAAATGTCTACATTTTTACCACAAACCATGAGTGGTATAAAATTAGCACATCCACTATCCAACATAAATCATTCAATAAAATATGGAAGATTGTATAAATCAACTTCAATGAATAATAATAAAGGATATTGTCATATATGAAAATAATCAGTAAAACAATTTGAGATAAAAACCCCCTTTTCATGAAAATATTTAAAAGACTCACTATTTATCAAGAAGCTTTTAAAAATTTGACTTTTGAATAAAATTATACCATACCAATTTGAAACTTTTAAAAGGAACAATAATTTTAAAACATGCATGTATATATAAAAAAATCCATATAAACATCTGTAAAAAATGGATATTAATGAGAATGATTTAGATGAATAAATCTATAAACCATTTAAAATGATATTTTAGTTAGAGTTCCTAATAAGATGAGAGAGGATTGATTACAAATAATTGAGGTAATATAAACTTTATAATATCATGATAATAAAATAATTAATGATATAAAATGTCAAATTATAGTATATACACCATATAAAAGTGAATTAGCACATAACAACAAAAAAGTATCAATAGGATGTAGCTTGAAATGAAATACCTTATTAAGACAGTATCTTTAGGTTAATAATAAATCTATAACATAATTATGTGTGAAAAAAACAAATAAACTAAATATGATTGGATATTCAGTGTAAATTACTCAGTGGACATTCACACATATTCATGTGAAAATAACACCAATGACTTGGATGATTAACTTAATGAATGGAAATTGGGTTAAGATTCCTCTTAGCATGTTCAAATTGATGACTTGAGAATTTATCAATGGATTGATTATGTATATCAAATTTATATCCAAAAAATGGGATTATAAATTACTACATAAGTAAATAAATAGTAATTTCACAAAAAATCATGGATTAAAAAAATAAATGAAGTTTGCATAGAACTGAATGAGTAGAAATCGTAATTTTAAATCCCCTTACCGATTTGTTAAAATTTAAAAAATACACCACT
The DNA here is from genome assembly GCA_963277665.1 of Viscum album. NCBI lineage: Eukaryota > Viridiplantae > Streptophyta > Magnoliopsida > Santalales > Viscaceae > Viscum > Viscum album. Next base: position 1,730,858,341 of record OY728161.1, on the reverse strand, counting down.
TGAAAATAGGATCAAACAATGAATATTTAAATAACCATAAATTAATTAATATTACACAAAGACTACAATCATGGGTTGTACATATACCACACATAAGGAAATAGTGGCAATGTAGAATGAATCTCATGAGAACAATAAATGAGATCAAACCCCCTGACCATGAACTTTTACATATTATAGGGAAGTTTATCCTCCTATATAAGGGTGAAATCATTGTTTTAAAATTATGAATGAACAAAATGCATAAATATTATATCATATATTAACTTCTAATATTTCAATGTTAATGATATTTCAGTCGAATCGTTATTTTGTGTGTCAACTGATTCGATTTCTTTTAGATGTTTAATTTTATAAGTCATATTTGTTATATATAGAATATATTTGATTCATATCCATAAATATATTATGTTATTAAATATTATTTTTAAATCATCAAATAAAAATTATTCTTTAATGGTTACAATGGGGAATAAAACATATTCTGTTTGTGGGGACGGTAATCTGTACATATGCATGAGTGATAATATCATTAAATTGATGGAAAAATCATATTTAATATGATGGTATAACATATATACAGATAACTAACATCTTTTCGGTGTTATTTAAATCACTTTTACTCATTATTTTACCCATCCAAAGAATGAAGTGTTGAATAACTAACTACACTATGATGTGGAGAGGGTAAGACATACTTACGCACGTATGGTGACTTGTCATTCATAGGATGGATAGAATAATGAATATATATGCACCATATTTATTATAAAATTACTAAAATTATATAGTATTGGATTTATTATTTTGGTATGGAAACAACAAAGAAATATGATGTGGAAGAAGAAAAAACATTGAAATAGGTGGTGAAATTATTACCTCTTTTTCAGGTGATTCCTTTTGATTTGATAAAAAGGGATTCATAGATTGTAATTATTATCCAATTATTCCCTCTAATTAGAATTGAGGGTAGTTGGGAAAATATTTGTGAAGGATTTGGCAAATCAAAATGGATTTGGAGGTGTGAAATTCAGATAAGGTGATGTGCCCTTTTATAAGAGAGGTGAGTGTCATTTTAGGAAGAGTTTGAAACATTGTTTTATTATATAAATATTTTTGGTTTATAATGAATATAAATAGATTTATTCCTAGGATAAGGTAGGTATGGGTCCAAATCCATTCAACAAATACGTTTTGAACATGTTTAGGTCACCATATTAACCTTATACTTTAGATTTTACTCTTAGTTAATTAGTTTAACTTTGACCAGGACATCTTGTATTCTTACACTACATGGTCAATAAACATACTATAAACTAGAAAGAGAACTTATAGTGGTTCATTAATGACATATATATCATCATATTAGTCCTTTTTCCGAAAAATATATTTTTATGAATATTTTATCATTTAATAATATACTATTTGTTTTAAAAACTCATTTAGGTCAATTTTGACACAATTTAGTATTTGATTTTTGTGAAATTTATAACAACATTATTACATAAATAAAATTAATTGAATCAACCCTAACATGTTATATTAATATTAAAAATTAGTAGAATGCATCTAAAAGTATCAATTTACATTTATTTTGATATTTATAATATCAATTATTTTATTCATTCATTAATATGGTAATTATTGCATCATCATTGTGTAATAAATAAATTTAATCACATAATATCTAAAAAATATAAATAAAATACCATGATTTATGAAATATTATTATATTTAAAGTGAATATTAATTGTTGAAATTAACTTATGTATAATAGTATATTATAAATGTAATAGTTATGAAAATTTTAATTTTACACTTTTATCTTTTCTTTAAATAAAATAATTATAAATGTCCTAATATAATCCAAATGGACCGAAGTGGATCGTATTTTATTCCAAAATTTTATTCTGGTTGAAAACCACTTATCCAAAATAATCAAGACATTTTATACTGTAATTATAATATCATTATTACCTTTAATTACAATATTTATTTTTAACCGTGGTAAATAAACGTAATTAATACTATTCACAAAAAATTATTTTTATCTTATTGAACTACATTATACTTACTAATGTCATATGTGTCCCTATAATTTTTGAAATTCAATTCACAGAAGTGTTAAAAATACGTTTTATGCAAATTTGCTACCGTGCCTTGAAGGTGGGTAAAAACTGTTAAAAAAAATTCAATAAAATTTTATATATCTGAATTTATTATAAAATTACATCAATTTATTACATTTAACTAATATAGGTATTATTTATCTATTTTGACTAAAAATAATTTAAATAAAATATTAAATTATTTAAATAAAAAGTCAGTTTTTAAAATATAACCCATTGTTTTTCACTATTCATCAAAAAATGAAAATTTTCAGAAATATACCAGAAATTCACCCTATGATAATTTTGATATTACAAATCCAAAATAATACACACAGATCAATAAATAAAATTCAATAAATAAATTTTCATAAAATCCTTCAACATATTCCAAACTATGATTGAAACCTAAAACTTAAGGGAATTTTTTATGTAGTCTTCCACATTAAGTTTTATCTCTAAATAACATTGACTAATTTGAAAGTTGGATACTTAAAGTAATTAACATAATCACATATTTTCTATGATAGGTTAATAATTTCCATAATTAAACAAAATTTCTATAAGTCCACAAAAAAAACAAAGTTAAAAATCCACCACTACCCCTCATATGAAATACCTATATATTCTATTTTCATTAGCCATATAGTGTTCCCAACAATGAAAACATCTTCCTTAATAACATTTATAACTTAATCACCAAATCAGTTTCCTATACTAAGGGTATCCATTTGATAATCATAAGATCCTAAATGAACTTTTAATTAAACAATAAAATTATTTAACTAAAAAGAATTCCTCACATTAACTAGGGACTTCACGTTGTTTTTTGGTAGGTGATAAATTACAATCACACTTTGGTTGTAGGTTCGATTCCTATAGATTTTTCTGATATAATGGGTTTTCACATGGTTTTCATGTTGTCATTTTTCAAAAACAATATATTATAACATTTAAAAAATGAGATAAATCTATCAAAATAACCATTAAATAATTTTACCACAAATTTTATCACATACCTCGCATTTTCATCAGAAAAATTTAAAAACTAGTAATTGCCTCAAATTCAAGGATCATATGAACCCAAATGACTATTTATTACTATATCCACAATAGAACATAAAATTCCTTCTGAAAAATCATTTTTATATAACAAACAATAGGGTTAAATATACAAGAGAAAATTCTTCCAATATAATCCCATTAAAAAAATATCACCAATACTTTTAATCATTTATTCATCCATTTATTTCCATACAGGTTCTTCATTTACCAATATGTTATCCTATAAATTATGGAATTACCTAGGTTGATGCCCAAGTCCCATACATTTAAATAAAATGATTGTAAATAGATTCATGGGATCATTTTTATTTTCATCCATGGTACTCTTCATTTTACCTCATCAATTCATTATATTATGTCCTTATTTCACAAATATATATCATTTCTTTGTTCCATTGAGACACTTTCCTAGGTTTCTCCTTGCATATTTCCTTCATAATGGAAGTTGATCTTTATTTTCTCTATGGTCTCCACTATTGGAGCACTAATCATTCATTGCATTTCTCTTCTTTGTTTAGTTTTGTAGTAGGTTAATATATATTGTTGATCATATTTTTGGAAAAATGATTCGCATTGGAAAAAATATCTTTTACACCTATTAACATTCCATTTTGTTTCTCATTTCCACCTCATTCCCACCTTTTAAATCATTTTCAATGTTAATAATACTTCCTTTGAATCAATTCATTGACTAATACTGGGAAGCATTGGGTGAGTAAAAATAGTAATAAATTTATTTAGAGAATATCATGACACATTATCTTCAATAAAAAACACCTTAGGATTAACCAAGGATATTTATTCTCATCTTATATAAAGATCTTTCAAAGTGGTTTGTAAATAAAATGTGAATTATCCTATTAATATCCCTAGGGAGTGTCATAATCAAGATTGTAGCAAGGACCATTATCATGCACCAGTTCTCATTAGAGTCTAGCTCAAAGTGGTATTTTTGGGTTTTACCCCTAGGTACATTTTTCAAGATCCGCCTCTACCTTCTCGTATCCAAATAATGATTTATTACTCGGAAAACCCACATAATAATGATATTACAAATAAATTTTGATGTTATTTTATAAAAATCCCCAATGTCTATCTTTGAGTTATGTTCTCTAATTAGAGTTTTTGATAAATCTAGTTTCCAATGTTTGTACTAAACTTCCTATGATACCAAGTGTAACTCCACGACCCTAGTTAACCAGAGTCGGTGAATTATTACATATCATTGGAATGTTAAAAATAGATAAATTCTTTCATGACCAAATAGTTTAGTATCCTTAAATGTAATAGATACAAACATATGTTTTAAATTATATCATGAAATTAAAAAACATTATATTCCCTTGGAACACACTCATATTCATTAACCTTTTATTACAGGTTAATCATGATATACTTCTACACATACAAGGAAAAATAAAACAAAGAACGGGTTGAGCTGGGATGCTTAGTATGGCTAAACATATAGGGGAAACTATCACATATAAGTACAATCTTTTAAGGCAATGTATGAGACTAAAATACAAGCCTTTAACACAAAAATTTTAGCATAATATGGAAAATATAAATCGAATAATTCCATTTACATATTCATATGGATATTATGTTAGTCGAATAATCTCATCTATCATCAATAGATAATTTCATAAGGTTGGAATGCATAATGTCAGCATCATAACCACATAGTCAAGGCCTCGTGCCGAGACTACAAATAACATTTTGTCAAGACCTTGTTCCAAGGCACTAGATTATCTCAAGAGACCTACAGATGCATCTAAGAGATATAACGGGATCCACCCATCACTTACTACATCCAATGCATTACTCATATGAAAAGGTTTAACCATAATCTAAACATTTGTATTAAAACATGAATATTAAATGTTTATATTTTAACCAAAATCCATGAATGGTATCAAAATAGAACATCCAAAGTCAATCATAACTCATTAAATACAACATGGAAGATTATATAAGTCATCCTCAATCAATAATAATTAAGGATAATAACATATAGGAAAATAATTAGTTAGAATATTTAAGAGAAATAACCCATTTTTCCTGATAACATTTAAAAGAATCACTAGTTATCAATAAGCTATTAAAAATTTGATTTTTTAATCAAAGTTTACAATACCAATTTGAAACTATTAAAAGGAATTTTATTTTTAATTCATTCATGTACATATAAATTAATCATTAAAACCATTTTTAATACCTGAATATAAATGAGAATGATTTAGAAGAATAAATATTTAAAACATTTAGAATGATATTTTAGTTAGAGATTCTAACCAAATGAGAGACACTTGAATAAAAATGATTTAGGAAATACAACCATTATAATATTATAAGAATAAAGGGATTCATGATATAATATGTCATGAAATAATATATACACCATATAAATTTGAATTGGTGTATAACAAAAATAGGTCTCAATAGAATGTAAATTCAGATGAAATCCCTTATAATGACTATATCTGTAGGTTAAGAAAAAATCCATTAAATAATTATGTGTGTAAAATATATATACAATAAATATGATTGGATATTCAGTGAAAATAAATCAGAGGACATTCACACATATTATTGTAAAAACAACACCAATTACTTGGATATTTATCTCAATTAATGGAAATTTAGTAAAGGTTTCTCTTAGCAAGTTCATATCGATGACTTGATAATTTATCAATGGAGTGATTATGTGTATCAAAAGTATATGGACACAAAAGGTAGTGGAAATTAATTCATAATTAATTATATAGTGATTTAAGATATAATCATGGAGTATAATAATCAATGAAGTTTTCATAGAACCTAATGAGTGGAAATTGAAAATAGAAATTTCCTTCCTGATTTGGTAACATATGAAATATACATCCCTAGAAAGAAGGATCATATAATTAAGATGTATATACCCATAAATAATAGTATATTACAAAACGAATACATTCTTGGTATGTATATACACTACAAAAAGGAAATAGTTTTAATATAGAAGGAATATCACGCGAATAAGAAATGAGATAAAAACCCCTTACCTTGAACTTTTCATTTGTATAGGGTTGGTTAACCTCTTTTATAGTAGTTAAATAATTGTTATTAAATTATACACGACCCAAATACATAAATATTGTATCATATAAGTTCTTATAATATTTTATTGTTAATTATATTCTAGTAGAATAATTGTTTTTGGTGTAAACTAATTTGTTTTCCATTATATTTTCATTACATATGTAATGTTGGTTATGTATATGATGTATTTTATTCATATCCAAAATGATATTATGTTCTTAATCATTATTTTTTAGTCATCAAATGAAATTTCTTCTTGAATGGTTACGATGGGGAAGGCATTTTATAGCGTTTGTAGATATGGTAGTCTATACATATGCATGAGCGACAATATCATTCAATTGAAGGCAAAATCATCTGTAATTGGATGGTAAATCATATTAATAGATTCATTAACATGTTTTATTTATTATTTACATCAATTGCATTCATTCTTATACCCTTCTAAAAAATGAAGTGTAGAATTACAAACAACGCCACGACGATGTGACAATAAGACATATGTATGCACTTATGAATATTTTTTCATTCATAGGATGGATAGAATAATGAATATGTTTCTACCATATTTATAATAACATTATATTATATAGAAGGTAGTAGATTTATTGTTTTGGTAAGGAAACAACAAATGAAAGAGGATGTGAAGGAAGAAAAGAACAATGATAGAGGTGGTGAAATTATGACCACCTCTTCGAGTTGAAGTGAGGGTATTTTGGAGGATATTTCAGCATGGGTTTGATGAGCCAAATGGAATTGGAGGAGTGAAATTAAGAGAAGAGGAAATACCCTTTTATATGAGTGGTGTTAGTGACATTTGGAAAAGCTTGAAATATTATTTTATTGTATAAAACTTTCAGTTTATAATGGCTAAAAATGGATTTATTTTGAGGATATGGTGGGGATGGGTCGATATACCATCATCTAATGGGTTTTAAACATTTTGAGGTCACCATATTAACTTTATCATTTAGATTTAACTCTTATTAATTTAGTTTAACTTTTACCATGTCTTCTTTTATTCTTACACTATATGGGTAATAAACATACTAAAAACTACCCAGAGAGTCTAAAGTGGTTCATTAATGATATATCTATCCATATATATGTTCTTCTACCCATCCTTAAATTTTTAGGATAATTATATCATTTAATATTATTGTATTTGTTTTAAGAACACATTTATGTCAATTTTGAAATAATATGGTATTTGGATTTTGAGAAAGTCATAAAAAAATTATCTCTTCGATAAAAATTCATTTCATAAACCCTATAATGTAATATTAATATATAAAATTCATGTAATGCATCAAAATTATCAATTAACATTTATTTTGATATTTATAATATAAATTATTTTAATATTTCATTAATAAGGTAATTACCGCATCATCATTGTGTCGTCAATTAATTTAATTATTTAATGTATAAAAAATATAAATAAAATGTCATGATGTAGGAAAACATTTTAGATTTCTAATGAATATAAATAGTAAAATTTCTCTTATGTATTACCCTATATTAAAAATGTTTTACTTATGAACATTTGAATTAAACTCATTTAACTCTTATTTAAATAAAATAATAATAAATGTCCTAATCTGATCCAAGTGGATAAAAATGGATTATATTTTATTCTTAATTTTTTTTGAAAAAGACTTATACAATAGAATTTGGAAATGTGTTATGGTAATTATAATATCATTTTTATTTTTAATTACCCAATTTACTTGTAACCGTTGTTAATAAAAGTCGAAAGTTAATATTCACCAAGAATTATTTTCATCTTATTGAACTAAATTTTAATTGTTAATATCAATAGTTTCTCTTGGATTTTTGAAATTAGATTCACATATGTAGTAAAATTATATTTTATGCAAATTTCCTTACGTTCCTATAAGGTAGGTAAAAAACGATAAAAAATGACATTAAAATTTTTAACATCGAATTTTAATATAAAACGTCTCCAATGAATTACATTGAACTAATATCGTTATTATTTATATGTTATAAATTAAAATTAATTTAATTAAAATAAATAATTATTTAAATAAAATGTCATTTTTAAACAATAATGTAGTGTTTTTCATTATTCATCAAAAATTGAATGTTTTCAGAGAAATACAAAAAAATAACCGAAGATAATTTTGATATTCAAAATTTAAATATTATATCTATTTTACCAAATTCAAAACATAGAAGTTGAATAAATAAATTTAAAATTAATTTCTGCCATTAAAACCCTAAAGTAGGTTTTTGAGATGTAAAAACTATTAAACAATTGATGTGTGTTTATGTCCAATTTAAGAGTAAAATTACTTCCAATGAAAAACATTGGATTAAATGATAAAAATATAATTTAATTATACTTGAAAACCATCCATATATATAATTTAACATTATAACTTTTTTTCATTTAAAAAAAGTTTTTCAATTAAAATTTAGTATATTTAACTTTTCATCAAAATATGAATGTTATTAGAAAACAAAAAAAATTCCAATCTAAATTTTTATTTCCACTTGTAAAGAAGAATTTAGATTCATAAAATTGAATATATAAATTGAAATATATTAGATTATAGTGGGTTCTCCATTAAAATGGGGAAAACTTCATTTTTTTTAAAATGATTATTTTAACTACAAAATTAAATTTGACCTTATATAATGCCTATGAAACAAAAAAATAAGAATGTTAAAATTATATGGTATATATATATAATTTAAATTTTTGTTATTACTATATATAACCACTTTTTAAACATCATGATTGTTAGGTCACAGTAAGCCGGTACGCAGTGCTGTGTGCATCGCCCACAATTTTTTTATTCAAAGGGAAGCATACTATGGAAGCGTGTGGTGTTACAATCATGGAAATCACACAAGATATTTGTAGTTCTTGCACCCTTTTTGCCCTCCAATTTGGTGATTGATTACAAAAACCTTAATTAATTTGATTTGTTTTCAAAAAACCTTTATGATGTCCCTTTTCTAAAAATATATAATTCTTATAACATTCCCATTTTATGATATGATCCAAACAAATAATCATAAAATTTGTTATATTCAATAGAAATATCATGCCTCTAATTAGGCATCAAAAAATATAATATCCTACAATTTCAAAAAAACCAAAGATCGTATAAACCATAATGGTTATCTCAAGAATTATATTTATGGTCACAAAAAAATATTAAATTCATAATAAAATGAAATTTTATAATAACAATCTAAAGGGTTTACTAAAATGAAAACACTATGAAAGTGTTTCAACATACCCCCATCAACAAATAAGTATTAATAAATTTAAAACCTTCACATACCTTAAATATACCAAAAATCTACAATCCCTTATATGTAGACATCTTAATAATTCATAATTTAATATAATCCCATAACAATTATTATTCAATGTATTCATTGATTCTATTTTCCAAAAAAAACATGAATCATATCCCATGATATAATAATGTAAAAACGTGAACCCTAAAATAATCTATATGTTTCATATTTCCTTTGATGTTTCATAATATTAAATTTTTATGGAATTATGTGTTTCTAAAAATATTTATATACCATATTGATGATACAATTCATGTGGCTTATTCATAATTCAACAATTTTTATAACGGCCAGGCTACCCAAATATAAAACATTCAATTGATAATTAAAGAATGAAATATTTACCTTTCATGGAGTCAAATGAATGATTTTTTATTTTACATAGATGTTAATTTCTTTTTTGGATTCCTTTCCCACAATTTAAACACAATCCCATACCTTTTAAAAAATTTCCATGGTGTTTCATTCCACATAAATGACCCATATTTCAATGAATATATTTATCGTAATGTTAAATTTTACATGAACATAAATACGGATTAATTTATATCATATATGATGAATTAGAATATTTACTAAGGTTTAAGTGTCAAAAAATAATACAGATAGTTGGTTTAGAATAACCCATGTAGTTCTCATTACGGATCACATTTCATTCAGTTTCTTATTTAGATAACCCTTATATTTTCCATCACATGCATTATTTTTTTTATACTAGATCCATTTATTTACTATAACCTAAAGGATATGGGGAGGTATAATAACATAATATATGACCATTTTAAGATTCTAATCACTAAAGTAACATAAACCATGTCATCTAAAGCTCATTAAATTTATCTAAAATAATTATGAATCTTCCTACCATTATTAACATTGTGAATATATACAACATGTGACATGTGAATAGATAACATCATAACCTATACTATTATCAAAACCTTCATCTAATAATAACTATAAGAACCTGCACATATATTTCTGTGTTCATGAACTAAAACTCAGATTTCTAAAATTAAGAGTATCTTCTCAATTTATGGTTTTATATTATTTCAACAGAATCTTACAAATTAAACCCATAAATTAGAAGTGGAAACCTATAATTAGTATCAGTTGTTTTCACCAATCATTGGACACTAAAATAAAAATTGTTTTCTATTAATGATAAATTATCATATATTTATCCATGATATCATACATGTCCCTAATATCCAATAAAACCTATAAAAAAATTTTAAAACGCGGGATGTCAAATAAATATCATTAAGGGATGCTAGAAAACAGAAACGGTGACTCTATGAATACCTATGACCCCATGAATTTGTTTTTCAATATTTTAACACTTTCACCCATTAAACATACTCTTTTTATCTAGCCTCATAAAATCATAGGTTTCCTATTAGTATAAATATCAAAAATATATTTTAATGGTCACTTTTGGAATCCATTAAATATGACACTATCATATACTATTGCTCTACAGGGTATACATGGAGTAACAGTTATGGTAACATTTTGAATACTCACCATAGTATATTCCCTTAATCTCATAAGAGAAACCGTACCAGTTAACTTTGTCCCATTTCCTAATACATTTGAAAACATTAATGTGATTAAATTCCCTTTGTTTATAATGGAATGGACCATTCTAATAAACAATTCTCATAAACCATATCATAATTATAACAAAAAATTCCTGAATTAATGAAAAATAAATTTTCCTACAACGAAATCATTAACATGATTACAAAGCTGGGAAGTCATAATTTAAAAAAAAATTATTGGCAAATATAATAGTAAAAATTTAAAAGAAAATTAAATAAATTAATGATTATAGAAAGGAATAACTTAATTTGATCCCATTTATTTAAAAAACATTCCTTTTTTTAATTTCGAACAATGTTTGAAAGAGTAACATTAAAAGACGTTTTTTAAAGAATGTCAAATACCATGAGTTCTACACATCACATAAAATATATATATACTAGAATAATAAAAATAGTATTATTATTTTCATTAATGATAAATTTTTTATCATTTATTATTCATTTTATATTATTCATTATCTTGTTTTAAAAATTACATAATTATTTAAGTTCATGTTTGATGTCTTGGCGATATTTAGTACGTGAGTCCAAAATAAATTTTCTATGATTTTGATAGTCAATGTAGAAATAGATCATTATATATATGATATTATTCAAATAATTATAAAAATTTTATACATAAATTTTAATTTTAATTAAAAAAATCGTGTAATGAAAAAAACTATTTTATAATCATTGAGACTGTAGGTCATACGTAGGAATTAGTAACATTTCCATTTTTAACTGATCGGTCTATGGAAAATATAATTATTATATTATCATTATAGAATTATCATCATTTCATTAATATCATATTATAAATTTAAATAAATTTATATATACCACTAAAGTTATGTTAGGTTGCAAAATTAATCACATCACTTCATATAGGTGACAATTCACGGGTATACATGAGTGATGGTTATCATTTTTGTATGCATGGAATGGTAATAATATAAATGATATATTATATATTAATAAAGATATATATGTAATTAATAACACATATAAACATGAATTTAATCATTATAACCATCCTTGAAAGATTGTGATTGTCAAAGAATTATATCTATTCACGAGATGGTAGTCTACTATACCCATGAATTATTATAAATTTTCTATTTTTTGAATTTCATGGAAAATATATGTCATTATATTGACATAACATAATATTTTAAAATTTAGGAAGCTATATTTTTAATTTCATCTTGTTTGATTAATATTTCATGAAATTAGAACATGAAATAAAATAGAATTACATGATTAAAACAATACATCTTCTTCAAAAGATCTCCTTTTCATAATACCTTATGACAACTAAGGGTATTGACATTTCTAAACTAATATACATAAAATATGAATAGACATTAAAATAATTTTTTTTTTCTAATATAGGCTGAAAAAAATTGGTTTTGATGTATAACAAAAAGACAATAATGTATTCCCTTTTATGTTAGAGGTGAGGGAACCCTTGGAAATAGTCAAAATATTAAATTAATATAAAGTAATTTTATTTTTGAAATTGATCCATTGTGATATTTTTCAAATATAGAATGTATAGGGGTTAAAATAAATTCATAAAATGAAAATTAAACATGTTTTGATTAATTTTTTGTCGTTATCATTTTGTTTTAACCCTTTCTAACACCATTATCTACTACTCTGATATCTTATTATTTACACTTTGAGGATAAATATATTTATAATATAATGAAATGAGACCATTATATGAGATATAAATGATATTTTAAAACTTAAGTCAATTGGTTTTCTAAATTATAGATTTTTATAAATTTAATAAACTTCAATATATCATTATTTATTTGAAAATAACATTGATGTTGATTTTCATTGTATTCATTATTTTCTCAAAAAATATAAAATAAAATAAATTACAACCCATTCTTCATTAAGATAAATTATATGTCAAATCATTCTAAACTTTTTTTGGATGACTTAAAATACATAAAATAATATTTATTTTAATATTTATAATTGTGCCATGATTTCATTTTATTATTTATTCAATATAAATTAAAAATAAAATATCATTATGATGATAAATATTTTATTTTTAAAAATTATATTTATATTATAACATATCCCCGTGAAAGAAATATATTAAAAATATTTTAGTTGTTTAAAACAAGAATATGTTATGTGTGATTTTTCTTAAATTAAAATAATATAATGGTATTAATTTATTCTAAGTGGATTTATGAGATAAAAAACTGGCGCAACAATTATTTTTGTTGAAAATATCTGATCCTGTGATATTATGAAAAGTGATATGGTAATTTAATAATGTTTATATTATTTTTACCCACAATTACTTGATTTAACATTAACTGTGGAAACCAAAATTACTAATGTTAATATTTATATTTGTAAAAAAATTAATTATTAAATATATCTAGACCATCTTATTCCAAAAATAGAATCTATTTTTTAAATTTCAAAACACATTATTGGAATAAATTATTTTTATATTAATCTATTTGATGGGCTGATAAAACATGTTATTAAAGTGGAAATGCTGAAAATATTGAAATGTTTTAATAGAATAATAGAATATAAAATTGATTATAATGAAATTAATTGTATTAATAATATATAAATTATCTAATTATATTATAAGACCTAAAAATATAACTTAACAAAACTTTTTATTTTGTTGAAAAATTTATTTCCACAAAATAGCATTTTTTCATTATTCATCAAAACATGAATTTTATCAGAAAAATAACAAAATTATAAAGAAAGTAAATTATTTTTATATTTAAATAAATTGTTTTATTTTGAGAAATATTATTTATAAAAATTTTAAAAATTAAACTTGAAACAACTGAATCGTCAAATGTATTGAAAATTGGGATTTTTGAAAAAATATATCATTTATTAGTAAAATTTGATTTTTTTCCTTATATCAGTTCTAAAAAACATATATAAATAATTATATAAATAATATATAATATATTATATATCAATTTAATTAATATAATTCAATATGAGTGATTTGATTATTTAAGGGTATGAAACACACCTGTACACATTTTAAAAGTTTTCGAAAAACAATTTTCCCTTAAAAAGTATTTCATTTTAATTTATAATTAATTTGTTAACAAATAAATAATTATATATTAATTTTTAAAAAATATCTTCAATATTAATTTAATATTTTTCATTCCCAAAATTTTAATGGTTATATTATAATGATAAAATTGAAATAACTGTATTTAATTGTTTATTTCATCTTATTGAGGGAAATGTTTTTTCCTCTGTAACATAATATTTTCATTTAAAAAACATTGGAGGTTATTAAAAATATGTTAAATGGAAACAAAATAAGTGTTACCATAAATTATAAGTATGTTTTATTTTTATTGGATGTTATCCTGATTAAATAAGGCATAATTAATATATAATGGTAAACAAATAAAAACATATTCCATTAATTCAATAACATAAAAAAATGATTCCACAGATAATATCAATGCAATATTTTAATTTTTAATAGAAATATAATTATAATTAAATTAAACAATAAATATTGTATTACATTATCTCATTCATCATTATATTAATACATTCATGACCTAGATCTATAAATGCTTTATCGATGGGTTGGAAGACAACATAATCCCATTAAATTAGGGTAACAGATTTGTCTAGTTACACCTGTCAATTATTTGATAATCTATTTATAATTTGGTCCCAACCTTTATCACATTTTCAATGAATTCTTCATAAATTTATTTTTTAATTTAATTTAGGAAAAATAACACTGATCAAAAAATATCCATATTGAATAAAGATTATAGTATATTAATATTTCCCTATTCAATAAAATGATATTCTATGTAATACAGTGTATATAGAAATGATATATTATTTATGATATAATCATATCAATGATACAAATAATATGGATATTTAATATAATTTTGATGCATAATGGCCTCCATGAAGTGAATGTTTCATGATAGTGCTATGTTATAGAATTTATTAGTGATAAGAAATGACCATAGATTCATTGGAACAAAATCCCATCCTTTTGAGAAATAATAAAATTGAAGTGAAATATTAAAAATAATATTTATTTTAATAATGTTTATAGTAAAAACTTTTTAATTTTTTTTAACAAGGTAAGTATCATATATTTTTTATAGTGGCTAGAATGTTTTTTAACATGAAATTTGTTAAAAAAATATTCTTATTGAATTTTTGAATAGAATGTCAAAAATAAAGCATTCATTAAATATTATGACGATTTATTTCATATATTTTAAAAATTTATAAATGAAATTTAAAATTCCTTAATAAAATATTTTATTATTTAAATGTTATTTTGTATTATGATAATGAACAATGTGAAAAATAGAAGAGAATATATCCTCTTAAAAGAGAAATAATTTTTTTAATAATTTTCTTGATTGATTCAAGAATAAACAAATTATATTTTAGAAGAAAATATATATTATTATTAAATAATTATATTATCAGAAAATATATATAATTTTTAAATTTTTTTTAATATTTGATCAATGAAAATTAATGAAATCCCCAAAAATGACATTTTTAAATAAATCCTTACCTATTTGGTAACATTTAAATTTTACCCCTTGAATGAAAAACATGAATTGAGTCATTATTCATAATTTAAAATTATGTATTATTTTTATTTTTATATAATTTTTTGTATATACACCATGTAAAATCTAAAAGGAACATAGTTCTTAATCTATCTCAATTAAGTGAAAATTTAGATGAAAATATGTTACCTCACTCACCCATTTTGTTTCCACATGCATTAAAATCGTTTATAATTGTTTTAATCATTTCATTAATATGTAGTAAAATTATAATAATTATATCATATTTGATCATCTAATTATATCATATCTCCATATAATTAATGATATTTCATTATTACTGTATTTTCGAGTGCTAACTATTTCATTTCTCCCCAACTTTTTTAGTCATTGATGTTCAAGATCATGGGAAAAGAATTTTGTTCCATAATCTTAAAAATTATTTTAAAGTTTTAAATACAATATTTTATTAATATTTAACATTTTATAACATATTTAAAATTTAGACAAAGAAAATGAATCCAACTGCTTCATTGAGATGGTAGGTCATATGTACACATGAGCGACATTATCATTTCCATAATTTGTGATTGAGCATATTTGTAGAACAAATATAAAATTTTAAAATAAAATATAATATCATAAGTACAATTTTTAATACTTTTTCCAAATTTATTATTACCCATGTGATTTTTTTATTGAAAAAAAATAAATTTTTTTCACAAGTTGGTAAATCCTCTTACTACTAGGAAATGATTTTGTTTCACATTAGACTGAGAATGTGATAGATAAATATTAATAGATAACTATAATATCATATTTGTATATTATAGTTATTTATTTTATCATTTTTAATTTATTGATAGATAATTCAAGGTGATAAAATAAGAATAAAATAAATAAGTGATTGTGAAGTAAATTACATTCTACTAGGAAACCTCTTTCTATATATTATTAATGATATTAAGTATTGTGTGTTGGGAAGACCATGTACTATATAAAACACATATTTATTTTAGATAATGATGGTTTTGAAGTTTTCTAAGCCAAATTTATTAATAGTTGTGATATAGTGAGGTTAGGCGGTTCTCTTTTATAATGGAAGTGAGTGGAATTGGTGTTATTTTTCAATTTTTTACAATAATGCCATGCATCATTCATGGGAAAATGCCTCCAAATTGTCTCATATTTGATGGTGGTAGTTTTATAGTTGAAATAAAACAATTAAATGGAGTTGAAAATTGTTCTTGATAATTTTAATTCTAATGTTTATTGATTAACTCTCTGTAAATTCGTTTTTGACCAAAACCCTAGTAATTAATTAATACTCTTAGTAAACATCATAATGAAAAATAATGTAACATTTTTTACTAATATTAATTAATTTTATTTAAAATATTTAATAAATTTTATCAAATTAAACTCACAGAATATGGATAATTTAATTTTAAAATAATCTCACAAAACATGTCAAAAATTTGGTTAGATTAAATGAATTTTTCATAAATACGATGATTTTACATCAATAATGAGACCAATAGTTATAATTTTACAGATTTAAATTATTATATTTAGATATATTAATCTATAATTATTATTTATATCAGTAAAAATTATTGCTTATATTAATTCCTTTAATTGAAATACATGATGCATTTCGAAGTAGTTTTCGAAAAAACATACATTTTAATTCAAAATGATCATATATTTATTTATATAAAAATAATTTTCAAACAAATTTCCAATTATATGTATTATAATGATTTATTATTATTATGATGAATTATTAAATGCATCATTTTCAAGCATTCATAAATCATATATCAAACGGGGTGTTTAAAAAAATTCCTTGGAGGCTTATTTTGAACATGTTCAAAAGGTGATTTTCATCATATAAAAATAGTGTTTATTTTCCATGATATTTTAAAATGTAATTGTAATATATTATTATTAAAAAAATGTTATTATATAATAATTAAATCTAAATAGTTAACTAAGATATAATAACAACCAAAATCTATAATCAATTTAAACTAAACATCCACAAATTTTATCCAAAATAAAATAAATAACTAAAATAATCCCTCTTAAATTTTACTAATATAATAAAGTCTTAAACATAGAAAAAATGATCTATTCTAGAATCCTCAGGTTAATATATACCAAATATACCTCATTTAGATTTATCTTCTCAAAATGGTGAAACTCATTTGAAATGAAGATAATTTGGTATATATTCAATCGGGGAAGATGAAATGTCCCAATTCTTCTATGTTAGTTATTTTTTTACAATAATTATGTTAAAAAAATAAAAAGTAAATAATATATAATAAGGGAAATTATATGTCAAGATTTTAATATTTATAATATAATAAAAATGGAGGATGAACATGCATTCATGATAAAAAAATCACTCATAGAATCCATGGAATTAATATCCTTAATTGATTGAGAAAGGGAAGTGAAATAGAATCCTAGAGAGAGAATATACCTGATTTATGATTAATGAGGATGATTTAACACTTAAAAAAATTTAAAAAATAATTTAAATTTTTAAACGAATCTTATTTTATTAAAAAATGTATAGAATCTATTTGGTAACCGATATAGGGCCATCAGTTACCTATTCGAAATGTTTGAGCTACCCTCATCCTCATTACCTTATTGAGTACTAATTGAGTAGTCATCAGAATTTTTAGTAAATTCATGAATATTATATATTCCCCAAAC
Source organism: Viscum album (assembly GCA_963277665.1). NCBI lineage: Eukaryota > Viridiplantae > Streptophyta > Magnoliopsida > Santalales > Viscaceae > Viscum > Viscum album. Next base: position 1,730,839,840 of record OY728161.1, on the reverse strand, counting down.
CATACATGAACTCAATAAATTTTAATATTACTTAAATTTATAGGTAAAAAAATCAAACATAAATGTCCAAATTCATATAGAAACCCCGTTCTAAAAAACCACCTCTCACCTTGACCTAGAAGTCTATACAAGGCAACATAGACTTTGATAAGTTTCCGAAATTATGCTCACATTGCTCATTTATTAAATATATATGGTCATGTTTTATTAATGATTTAAAATGAATTGATTAATCTTATAAGTAAAATGGTTATAACGAATATCAAAGGAAACATATATTATGGATCCCTATAAAAAGATTTTATATCTATATAATAAATAATAATGGATAAAGAGGATAGATCTGGGGTAAATATTTATTTGTTGAGTGTTAATTATTAATTTAATATAGATTAAATGTAATAACAAATAAATATTTATTTATATCATAGATTACACATTATTAGTGTTTATATAGGTTCTTACTGAATCACTACATGTGTGACTTGATTGACATATACACATTGGGATTACAAACTACCTCCAACAAGGGAAATAATAAATATCTTTAATGATATTTTATCTTGAATTAGATGTAAAGGAAATATTTTGGTAGGGTTAGGGAGTATCTACTAGTGTCTCCCATTATATATTTATTTCAGATATTCCATATATATGATCAACCAATTGGGTGATCCATTTTTTGACATATGATATGTATGAAATGAAATTTGTTTTTTATTATTTTCTATAATTATAATATAGTCAATGTTTAATCAAAAATCCTTAGTTTTATATTGGGGATAATTAATCTTTGTAACTTTTATTTTTTTTATTTTATGTTTACAATTTTAAAGAAATTATCATCCCACAGTTTTTATTAGGAAGTCACCACTAGTTGGAAGCCTCTATTATATGGTGTGGCAAACACGAGGTCTTGTCTTGTTTCACGAATTACACCACATGAAACACAATAATTAGAGTATTTTATAATATTATTTCAGATACCATGTATTGAATTTATTTATTATGTGGGATTTAGTAGATGGTAATATATTGGAAAAAAATTTATTGAATGTTTTATTATGCCTAGAAATATCTTTCATGGTGTAAAAATATGTACCCAAGGAATGATATTTATTTAAATGAATTCTTCTATTATAGATCACTAATTTCATGGAAATATAATTTTTATGAATAATTAATTTTTGGTTAACTCTTTCCCAAGAAAGGTAAGAGCTATGTGTATGTGTATCAAACATGGAAATTGGTTCACATGCTTTTGTTTTATTATGTATGAATGACGAATATTTTTTAGATAAATTATTTCTTGTTAATAAGTTATTGAATACAAAAAATTTAGTCGTAATTTATTTATGGTTTTACAATATTTAGGGTGAGTACATGAGTATGTATTTATTTTTTTAATTTTTGATAATTTATTATGATACATAAAAAAGATATTCATATTTAACATGCATTAATTGATGTAAATTAATTAAAAAGTAATTTTAATTTTTATGTGTTTGAAAGTGATATACTAACATTTTAATGTTCTAAGAATTAATAAAAATTGTTATAACCCATGGGAAATTTTTGTTTCAAAATGAACAAAGGTGTGGTAAGCTTCTAGGAGTACACATTTTTGGGTTAAGTCTATATTGGGGGGATATATGTTTTATTTTAAGAATCCGATTTTTATTATCAATTAAATTTTTCACATCTATTTAAAAGAGGATCTATTAGGAATCCAATGTAATGTTGTTGTCTATCCCAATAGTGAACTTGAATGCCAAGTATACATCATATATAACCCCATCAATACATCAAGACCAAAAAATCCTCTCTTATGGGATTAATAGTAAATTGGGACCCAAATGGAATCCGACATTCATTAGTTAAATCATAGTCTCCCGTATAACAGTATCTCATTAGAAATTTTTAGTAATGCACTTATAAAAACATTGAAGGTGGAAATAAACATATATGTAATTTCTCCTAATACAACATCATAAGATCCAATTCTAGTTCTGTTTTAGAGTAAATGTCTTACGTGTGGTAAATAAATTTACATATATCTAGAAATATAATGAGAGATTCTATCAATTTATTGCCTATAATATGAAAATTAACATTATTGGCCTATATCTCCATGATAACATGACCCAAATTTGATGCCAAATAATCTTTAGTATAAATATTATCCAGGAAATTCACTAAATATTAAAAAATATCTACCAAAAAATTATAAATGATGAAATATTATAATGAACATGAATAAAATCTGTATCTATATGAACTAATATATGTTTTCCAAGAACAATGTTATATTATTGCATAACGCCTGATTAAATACATCTGATTAATCTTTTTTATCAAATTTCTAAAAATGATGCAATTCATTTTGGATGTTATCTAAATCTTTTAGAAGTGCTTCGGTAGCCTTTAAAAATTTCAATGAACTTATAATTCATTAATTATATTGGATGGATGGATCATGATCTATGGGTGTTGATGATTCTATAATTTTCCATGTAGATAACATGGATAACTTTAGGTGACCAAACAAATACCAGTACAAAACTTTCTAAAAAAATCAATGTGTGTACTTATCATAGATTCTTTAACACATAAAATATTAATGTTTATTAAATTTAATTAAGAATTATATAAGTGACTATAGATAGATCTTTGAATGCTATAATGAGTATTTAAGTAAAGTAATATGTAATTTGTTTATAGGAAATATATAGCAAGGAAATCAATCCAAACACCCATTCTGATTCATGTTTTTTTCCTATATATATTTTTTTATTTTCTCATGCCCTCATTTACTCTGATTACATTTTAATTTTTTACATTTTTTCACTTGGTAAAATACTTTTATACACACATAAACAGTTATAATTAATAAATTCATACATGTATACATGATATGTGAATTTCACATGTCTTCATTATTGATATATCCTATTGTAACACTAAAATAATGTACTAAAATGCATATTTACTTTGTTGGGAGGTTGTGTAGATACTACTAGAGAATTTTGTTTTATTATTAAAATGATTCAAATTTTTTGGATGACGATTTAGTTTTATTTTTCTGTTTAAATTATTCATATTAAATAATAAGACATAATATTGATTCATCAATACTAAAAATTTACAAATCTATTTTATTTTACAAAACATTTAATTTAAAAAATATGACTATCGGGATTTACAGGTAGATCTACACTGAATGTTCGAGTATATGCTACCACCTATAATACCTAAATTTTAATGAATGTTACATTAGAGTAGATGTAGGACTATATTTGGGTGGATAAATCGATATTTTTCTATGGAAACAAAATTTGAAAAAATAATAATATCAATGGATATCATAATGAATAGCCATTGGAATTTGTGGTCATGATGAGGAAGCAAGTTTCATGGAAAACTATGGGATAAAATATGTGTGAAATGATCCTGAGTAAAAATTATATAATATTAAATGGAAGAATCCACAAAATTTATCATATAAAGAGGAAAATAACATAGAATAAAGAGGATATGTTGGATTTTATTGTTATCAGTAACCTGGATACTAATCAAAAATTTAACTAGAATCTTTTAGTAACTAATCATTAATATATTTCCAATATGGTTCTTTTAAATATATGATTTAGTAAAATTTCAGTGAGATCATGGGACATCAATTGAAAATATATATAGTTTTTATGAGAAATAAATCTATTTTTATAAAAATACTTTGACATAAACAATAGAATCTATCTAATATTTATAATATAGAAATATAATATGGTAATATTTATATAAATAACCATGAGAGAAAATTTCAAAATTTACTTCCAATACTAAAAACAATACATGGGAGGGATGTGCAGTGATAATATCATGATGATTGAAGACTATGATATTAAAAAGTGAGGAGTGTTATATAGACCATGAAATAAAAAATTAATCCTAAGATGGATTTGGACTATCAGAATGATAATAATATAGAAATAATTATGAATAGAAACTAAAAGTTTATTTAGATTATAAAATAAGGAAAACGGGAAAATACTATGGGATAGTGATAAATAAGAATATTTTTAGTGTTTTCAAGGGTCAATATCAACATAAATCACTGACTAGAAAATATTAATGTGTTTATTATGTAAATGTATATGTATTTCAAGAGATATATTTTAACATTATCAAAATATAAGAGATGAAGTTATACTTTTAAATTCACTATCCAAATAAATATACCATTTTGAATTGATAATAAATATCAACTAAAATAATAAGATACTATATGAGATTGAATTTTCTCATGTTGTTAAAGATTTTAGCATTTTGATACATATAATTATACATAAAAAATTACAAATATGTGGAACATAAAAATTATATATGAATTTAATGGAAATGGTTAATTGAAATATTTAGGTTTAAATAAAATTCCATTGGTATTTCATAAGAAAACCTATGTTAGAGAACCTATGATCATAATTTTAGAACAAAGAATTTCTAGAAAATCAATGAAGTATTTAATTGGTGTAATTAATTAATTATTTTTTTAGAGTTCATAATAATATTTTTCAGGTTAATTTAGTAGTATTTTACCTAGTTTATGATATAGAATTGAATAAATATATTGGGAAGACAATTTTTTGGACACTAGAGTTATTTAATAGATTGGACTAAATGGAAAGTATATTTTAATGCAGGGTAACAAAATGAGATATTGAATATATTTCATGTTGCGGGGTTTCCATGAAACATGGGGGATTTATTTTTAGTGGATGTGATAAATTAAGAGGTGGAAGCTATGTTACAAACTCAAACTAATTATGAATAAGCTATATTGATTGTGTTCAATTATTAAAATGTAGACACTAACATGTGTATTTAAAATTATTTCCTAAATTTTGAAGTGAAAAATAATATTAATAAAAATGAATAGTTAAAAAGGGTATTGATTATGAGTGGAAAGTAATTATACCATATCAATAGAAGTAAATAATTATAAAATTGGAGGGATTTTATATATTCTATAATTATGAGTATTTGGTTATAATATGGACATGTTTGGTCATTGCATTATATGAATTATGAACTCAAAATAAATAAAAACTACATTATGTTTTAATAAGTCATAAGAAAATAATATCATTGACAGTATCATACATCAAATAATTTCTTCAAACCATATTCATTTAAAAAATTCTCAGGGGGTATTACATTAACTCAACTATAGATGATTAAATAAAAATTTATTAATGTTTATAGAAATATTTTTGAATGAAAATTATGTTACAACTTAATTAAGAAATAAATTTTTTGGATTGATTCACATTAAATACAAAAACAAAATAAATATAAGATTTTATAATATTGTGGTTAAATTTTAAGGTAAAATAGTAGTAACCAAATTATGATAAAAATATAAAAATATATATTATCATTACATATAAAATTAATTAGTAAAGATAAGACACTAAAAAATATTTCATTATTCGTACAATGTATTTTAAAATAATTATACATATTAGAATTTATATATATATGAGTAAATTATTTTAAAGTAATAGTTACTATAAAAAACGGTTCGCCTACAAATAGTTTCATTCATAATATTAAATGGTATTATTTTAATGTCATGTTTATAAATATTGGGATTTTAATTTTTAAAAATTAAAATCAGTTATTTATTTATTGTATTGATATTGTCAAACTATGATGTTCTAAGATTTTTCACAAATTCTAAATTTTAGGTGAATAGTAAAAATACTGATTTAAAAAAAATTAATTATTATGAATTTTTTATATGAGCAAATTGAAGAATTTTAACATATTTTATATAATATTTTTAATTTTTATTTAATGATAAATAATTCTAAAATACTATTTTGGGAATATAATCATATGATTAACATTTAGGATGTTTATATAGTGATAAATTGATAAATGTTTTTTTGAAGGTAATTATTATTATTTATAACATGATGAAATGAAGTCTATGATTTATATTATTTTTATATTAATAATTTATTTTTATTTATTTTTATCATTAATTAATTGAATCTAATTTCCTTTATAAATACATTCTAATAATAAATCATTTTTTAATAATCCTTTTAAAAAATGTGTTCTGGGATATTACATCTACTAATGTTAATATATATTTCTTAATTAACTAATAGTTAATTTAATAAATTCATTTTTATATTTTAGAAAATAATTTTTTCATAATAAATTACTAAAATTTAATTTAGTAGTAGAAAATTTATATAGTAAGCATTAACTGTATTTACAATGAAAATAGTGAAACAAGTCATTTTTAATATTTATTTACTAATACTAAGAATGTTATAAAAATATAATTATATTGAAATACATTACATAATTAATCTAATATGATGTATGAATATATATATATATATATATATATATATATTAACAAACAATTAATTTATTTTAAATACTAAATAAGATTAAGAATTCATACAGGCCCCAATGTGATATTCGACTAAAAGAGTTTTTATACATATGATCTATTTCAATTTAAAAGATAATTTTATATTATTTATGAATTGGGTTGGATTAAATATATGTTTAAACTAGTTCCATCAATCATTATATTATTTATATATGTTATTTTATTTGTTCAATAAAACTTAATGTAACAGAATCAAAAATGACATATTTTTAAGTAGTAAAAAAAAGTAAAATATAAACTCATAATGGTAAAAACAATATAACATGTTTAAATAATATTTATAAACACTGGTTTTTTCATTTATTTACCCAACTACACCCCAAAGTAAATAATTTGGAATCCATTCATCTATTGGCCTTGAAATAGTGTTAGGGTACTATTGAAAAATGATGATTTTTTTCCAAACAATCAATATTCACCAATGAAAAAAGGATTCTGCTACCACAACTCAACGATTAACTAATTCAAAAAATTATTTCATTAAACTCTAAAATTTTACTCTCTATGGATCCCTATCTCCAAAACATAGCCTGGTGTCCCCTCAGTGATAGTCCAATCCCTTTAATTCCACTGAGGCTTTTAAGGATACAAATAATTTACAAAAATAAATGTCTTATACTATTATTCATTTTTTCATAATATCACAACCATTAATATATTATCAGAATTATAAATGTTGATATCATTGTAAATATAATAAAAAAAATTTAATTGGAAAACCTTAACTTATTCATTTCATCGACTTATTAAAACAAAAGAACATCATTAGTGATTATAGGGTCTTGAAAATTCCAACAATTGAAGAACCCCCCCCCCCATAATCATTTTTCATAAGGAAAAAATTATTCCTACAAGACTGGATTGGTGAATTGACTCAAAATGTATTTCATAATTCAGAGAAAACATGAAGTAATTCATTTATTCAAAGCATTTCAAGTGGCTCATGTACCATCATTAGGAAATGTACGTGGACCATCTAGATAGAGAACCAACCGGTATGGAATGATATACGAACTGCCTACCTACAGAGCAATTTCTAGTGAACAAGGAAGACCACAAGCAATGTCACTGAATGACTCATGCACATGAAGTCCATCTGCGTACCATTCTGTGAACTCATCAGTTCAAGGAAAAAGTGAACTAGTAGAGTTCTACGAACTATTATCATGAACCGAAGACTCTAAAAATCCCATATTGACAGAGTCTTTTGTGGTTTAGGATATCTCCTCATGGGTCTCTCCCAATTGGGTCTCAAGGGAAATAGATATAATTATCCCGATGCACTATAAAAGGATCACATAATAATGATGAAGGATGGACGATGAATGCGAGAAGGGGAATCAGAGGCTGAAATAAATAGTTCTGAGAAGACCTCACCTTCAGTATCGATTTATCGACAAAGCGCGAATCACGAACCTCACACTCCAAAGGTACATCTACCCATGAAACATAAAATGGGGTAATTGAATTATAATAATTGGAGCACAAACCTAACTACTGAATCGAGAACTAAAAACCTCTCACGGATGAATTCCCCGTGAACGATAAACCCCCAGTCCCCCTTTAATATGGTTCTACAGGTAGTTTATTGCTATGGAGACATAACCAGGTGTCGAGTACTTCATTACAACGTAGGTGGAACCCAGAGTTGTGTGATCGGCCACATACCACTATGGTATGCTGTAATCTATACCCTTGCACACGTACCACATTGGTACATGGACATCCCCTATGCCTGTATACCATTACGGTATGCAGAGCCTCCCCCATCCCACCTAAGAAACCAATACACAGAAAATTGTTTTTTCCGATATTATTTCCTCTGGTGGAAATCTAACATTTCCATTACCATCCAGTCCAACATGATTCCACCACTGACTTGTCTTATGGCATCCGACCAATGATTACTCCAAAGCAAAAAGACCAGTATGATCAGACCATCAAGTGCATCAGCATGACACTTTGTGTCTATATACCAATGGTAAGTGGATCCATGAAGGATCTACCCAAAATGATTTGGTCTTTAGGAATGCTTCTATGTCTACATTCCCATGGTAATAGGGATTCAAACTTTGGGATGCCGACGTGATCCTCCTTGTTCTAGGGATTATGGTTGGTGACATTATTTTCTATTCAATGATGAATAGTGATCAGTCTGTGGGGTTATGTTCACTCCCCCATTTAATGAGGATAAAACTCCTCCCCTTCGCAGAATTTATTCTAGGGCCCACCCACTAAGCTATGTCCCCAATCTTCTGAGGCCATATTTCAATTCCATTAATGTAATCTCAAATTAAAGTGTTTGTTTATCCATCCCCCTAGCATAATTTCCCCGGACTCTTTAGTCATATTCTCTTCCTCTCACACAAATGGGAGAGGAAGCATGTGGTTGGTTGGATCTCTCAAATCTTCTTACTATTGACACCAAACATGACTCATATAGGATTAGAGGTATGTGATGAATACAACATCCACACATTCTAAACTATTATAAATTTGATTCCTGAACAAATGAGGATGCAGAGGACACCTACCAGAGGGAATGAGCTCAAAAGGGTTCGCTCCCATAGATATTCCACCCAATCATGTCTCCTAAAATGGTTAGCTTCTATGCGTAAACCCCACACCATCTGAACTAAGTGGGTTCTGATTCCTATCTCATGGATATATAGGAAACCCATTTTATGGGTCTGATCCCAACATCATGTCACCTTCCATCCCCCATAGATGATGATAAAATCCATACCTCTTTATTATATGGCTCAAGTCAATATCACATTTGTTTCATGAAATATATTCATACTTATGAAGATCATAAAAAACAAGGGTATCCCATGGACACACTCTTTGGGAAAGAATCAGGGATTCACGAAAAGATGAACATGATTTAAATCTATAAGAGAGTCCAGAAACAAGAAACAATCCTCGGCCGGAATGGTTTGGTGAGCTTGAACTCTCATCCTCTTGACCAATGGGGTCCTTAAGGGTCATTGGAAAAATCATCAATCAATGAGTGCCTGCCTTTGGAATGAAGTTCCATGAATCATGGATTCCAGGGGTTTTGGGTGTTCTTGGATCCACATATAATCCCATTGGATACCATCTGAGGATGTCATATTCGAGAAGGACCTATTTCACAAGTACATAATCCCCATGCAATCACCTGCGGGGATCATCAGACTATGGTACCTCCTTCGCACTACAAAAGAGGTGAATTGACCTGTCACTGGGGGGTTAATCCAACCTTCATTATAGGATAACAACATAAAATAGGTCAAAACAAAAGGAATGGAGAATTTGACAAGAAACTATCTCTATAAAAAGGGATAGTTGATGATCCCCATCATACCATTTGCACACCACCTGAAATGTGCCACCTCAGTGAAGGAACAAAAAAGGTGAACCCTATGTGAATCCATAACCGAGGTGGATGTTCTATACCAATTATAAAATTCAAAATAATACTACACGTAGGACAATTTTTTTCACCCCAGTGCATGAAAAAAGTGCATCCTCATAGGCAGAACATAAATGGTGATCCTGACATGAATCCTTAACCAAGGTGGCGGTTCTACACCTCTCAATCCACTTCGCCCCACAATAGAATAAAAAGGGGAAGGGGGAAATCTGAATTGAAAAATATGAATATTTTTAGAAGAATTCTACTTTCACGAGGTCTTTTGGTATGTATGTAATGTATATATATTTCAGGTGCCTGCAGAGAATCCTTCGATCCAAATGTCTTCCCAAAGACTGATGAAAATTCATGAATCAATGATCCCATAGGCAGCTGACTCCCCAACAAGGAGATGTAACCCCTAACTCAACAAGAATTTTCAATGATGGGTATCCAACATGCTGATCAAAGATAACGATCGACATGGTACTCTCCTCTCGCTGGAGTCTGTGAGATAAGCCCTATAATCTGCAAAGACCCTCCAGCATCCTCTTTAACCACTTCCAACAACCTAGCACATTGAGGCCCTAATTTTCATTCAAATCATTTTGGGATCATTTCCTTGAAATTTGAAAACAAATACCTACTTTATCTTATAGAGGTGGATGAATTCGATAATGGAATTCCATCTCATCTATAGAGAGGTCCCTCTCATGGGCTCTCACTGGAGTGCATCCCCGCCAAAACCAGATGACAAATCCTCCTCCAGTTGAGTTGGACCTTATGCCAAGGGAAAATGCCAATGTCCAAGAATCTCAGGCCCCTCAGGCTGCATTCCCATGGTGGATAATATACATTTTGGAAAAAGTTATCACCCTGGATTTTTAAGGAGCAGCCCCACCATACTAACACGTTGGGATTCAACAGGAAAACATAAAACTCTACCCCATCAACTCAAGCCCACCAAAAAATGGTGGGTTAATACGAGCACATGCATGTTACTGATAGTGCTCACCAGTCCTGCTATGTAGACATTGCGGCAAACTATTGGAAGATGCATATGTCATCCAATACACTACTATCCCGTCAACTAAATAGGGAGGCACTCAGTTACATGCAGGAACAAACACCTACTGACACATTTCAAGACTCCCATATATATATGTATGTAACAAGCTATACATAGGACGGAATACATAATGATGCATATCAAGATCTCCATAAAAATAGGGTTGCCACCACATATGAGAAGTGTAAAATTCCATCAGTTGCATACAATGATCGTGAGACAAATATTGCGGAACGAGAGTGGATGAAAATCACTACATGTAAAAATGAATCCCACAACCAAAAGATGTTGGCAACAAGAGAAGGAAACTAGAGACATAGTTGTTACTCTATCCCAGTATAGGATAACTTCCAGTATCTACTAGGAACTCATAGAGGATTAGAACATGAACAAACCCATGCTCAAACATCGGAATGATCCTTCATACCCATTCCTTCCAAAGATATATCTCAACACATCATAGAAAAGATGTATGATCAGACATCGATTCTATACCATATTCTCCAAACATTCTAATATAACAGTGCATCAATGGAAAAGGATAGATATATGGCCCACAACCTGGTTTATTCAAATGGAATAACTCACTCACAAAATGATATAGTCACTCTGGATCAGTTATGAATCCCATATCTAGTCTGTTTTGGTCAACAACAATATCCTGCAATAAATGGACAACTGAATCACGAATAGAAAATTGTTCTAATTATGGTATGCCATTCCAATGTTGTGGTGACTCCATTGTAGGAATATATCCCTATGAATATCAATATGTATGCCTATGTATCCCAACGACATCACAGGTCCCAACAAGATAGGGACCTGTAGGTGAAGTCCATTACCAACAACAGATGGCCTCGACTACCCACATAGGAACACCCAAAAAATGAAAGGCACCCAAAGAAACCAAAAATTGAATAGAACATTCAAGATAGTGCTCTACAAGAATATGTGGTTCTTGGCATCTTCAGGCATATATAAATAAAGTCTCATGACCCTATCAGTCCTTTTCAATATTATTGATGTGGAAGTAAAAGTTTTGAAGGCCCGCCCTGCAATTCCACTACTAGCATCTCTGAAGATCCACCAGAGTGAACCCATGGGGGATCACTATGTGGGCCAGGAATGATCAATCATGATAGCTTATCTCCTAATGCGCATTGGAGTAGCCCTTACCTAGACTAGAATATCAACCAATAAGGATGAAATCACCACTCGTTCTTCTACATTGATGGTCCTCCCTAGGGATACACTATAGATATGCTTCTCCCTGTATTCAGACATCAAGACATGATGGTTTTACACACAATTATTACAATCACTGAAAAGGCCCTCCCTGCACTGGCAGTTTCAATGAAGGTCTTCTCCATTGTAATGATAAGAAATGAGAAGGTCCACCCCTCATTGCAGTATATCCAGAAGGCCCTCCACATGATTTTCATTGCATAAATTCTCACTACATCAATGTATCAATTTGTGGTGGTAGTAATTGTCATGATGATAGTCATTGCATAGGCCCTCCCTGCAATGGCAGTATCGATGAAGGCCCTACCCTCAACAATGTCATGTTGCAAGAAGGTACTCTCCCACAATGTAGCCCACTCTGAAAGTAGACCTCTATGTATAAAATGTAATGAAACAACCCAAGATCGGGCATCAAGTTGCAAATGTTTCCCTCGCCATTATAGCACGAATTGAGAAGGTACTCCCCTTGTCCAAATCCATAATGGCCAAAAGGACATCCCCTTGTTAGAACAAATTTGAGAAAGCCCATTATGTTTAGATACATGGAATGAAGTCAGACACATCAAACACTCTGTCTATAACATGTGATATTCTTTATCAACCTAAGGATGGTCCAAGGCCATGTTCATATGCTGAGCCTCGGCCATGTAGTATGAAAATAAATAAGGATCCCAACCACCTAGTTTCATAGAGTGAAATATTTAAGAAGAAATCATGTTGGGAATATCATGTATACGATCCTCCAGAAGAACAACGGTATAATATATATCTTCTGAGAATAAAACTATCTGGGGAAAATATACCAATGATTCATTGGCCTATAGACACTTCTCACATTGACATTCCAGGAGAGTTGTATGTGGAATGCACTAATTACATTCTCTTCATTATATGAACAACCCTTTGTCAGCTAAAAGAAAAATTATTTCCCTATGAATGGTATGTGGAACATGTCATCACGATAGTGGATCTTTATCATCTAATCGAACTATGAGCTCTCCCATTCACACAACAACCACACTCAAAAAGGTGAAAGATAAACCTTGGACTGACCTACCTCCATGAACAAAATAATTTTAATCACCTCATTGGAAATGCCATGACTAGTATTCATATTCAGGAATGAAGAGAACATGGAGCTCTACGCATCACCACACATCCCGTACAGAAGCCCCCATTGGAAATGACATCGTTCAACGTCATCACCCATAGAAAACAATAATGTAAAATCCCTCCTCACGAAAGATGGGATACTCAACAAAAACCGACCCAGAGTAAGTGTCAAAAGCATCAGGACCGAATAGATAAATCCATCAAAAATCTTCTGATCCTTGAAACCCATAACATCCAGCAGGCGTCCCACCTAAGGTAACCCAACCAGAAAGTAGTGTCTATATCTTCAAAATACTATAGAATCAGTGAAGGCCCCTTAAATACTCGGCCCAAACCAATGTGAGATTATAAGAAATTGAAAATGTGGCAACAGCGTCGGCTACTACCGCAATACAAGAACAACCACCTCCCAAAGGGATGGGAATTTTTTTTTAAAAAAATACACATATAAGATAACACATATCCAGTCCATACTAATTCAACAAAACAAGGGAAGCAACCACCAGACATAGGTCAAGGTGAATTTTTACCACAAGTCCCCACACGGAGGACATCCATATTCCCCTGTCTATGAAGAATGATGTATAGAAGAGATACCTATTCCATGCTTTCTTAGGATTCGAACCCTTTGAGACAAGGATGCTTTATGAGGCCAGACCAGGGCTCCCTTCAGGTCAATCTTCACCAAGAAACCTGATTAATACCACAAAATGGATGGATAATGTCAAATAAAGGGGGACTAAATACTTCATACCAATCATCATCAGGTTCACCACCCAAAATGCGGGTTTCCACAGGGAAATTGGTAAACGCATACCCCACGGATATCACAGGAAATGAATTAGGGGGATAAAACACGAAGGAATATGGTTCCCTCCTAGAGGCATCCCACACTGAGCTTGACGTTTATCATACCTAGAACCAGAGATCGGGCCTATATCTGGTCACCCCTTTAGCTAATTCGTCACTAACTCTTATGTGAAATCCCAAAAGGGGAAGAATAAATCCAAGGCCGTCAATGACTCGTCTCATCCTCCCCATAAGAATGAATATATCACCCTAGAGGAAATGTTCTCCAATCTTGATGAAGAAAAGAAAGATCTCAAGAGAATTAATGTTGAGTTTCATCATTGAAGCTAACTTGCGGGATGTGTTCCCCTATGAGGAATGTCAGCAAGGGCTCCTAGAAGATGTTACCTTTCAACATAGGCTCATCTTAATGAATGAATAAATGCTCAGAGGCTCATCCAACCCAGCATCGGTACCAACAAGCTACATCAACCTGGACTCGTAAGGACATCATGATGTCCCCTAACTAGGATGGTAGCCGGAATATATCCAGGTAAACCCTCAAATGATACCCCCAGTTTGGAATCAACCCCAAATTCCAGCAGCACTGACATGCCCAGTGTTGGCCACTGCTACTCCAGACCTAACTCAAGCCCAACATGATATGAAACAAGGGATATTGAACAATATCGAAAAATTAAAAACATGACTTGAAGACATGGAGGGGAGACACTCTTCGATATATCTAGAGTACATACCCTACCCCAAGTGGAAGAGCAATGTTTTGCCATCACCAAGATTCAGAAACCCCGTATTCCACATATTCAATGGCTCAGGGACCCGGAATAGAACTTATTTCATGATGCCTCTTATTGTGACCCCATGATGGGCCCTCTGGAGAATCAAGAAGAAGTGAAACTCCAGGTCTTTGTACAAACCCTATTGAGCTTGGCCTTCATAGGGTATACTTTCCTACCATACAAATAAATCACAGGATTGGAAGACCTCCGATGACAATTTATCTTCTCGTCCAGTTCAAAAATTACTAAGACGGATGTCAATGATCATATGAACTGAAAATAGAAAAATAATGGATGAATCTCATATGCCATTTCCAGATGGTATGGTCTGGCATATTCCCTGAACCGGCCACTCACCCAGGATGAGATTCTCTCCATGTGAAACGACAAACATCCGGATTAATTGTGAACACCTCTCATCTAAGTGATGTACACTAGGGGGTTCAATGGTTTTACTTCAAATTACCCAATAATAGTATACTCCTTGTAACAGAACAATCTTATGTCATGAGGGCGCCATCAACCCATAGTAAAAGAATGGGAAATGCTGAAGCAACTTCTATCATGATAAATCCACAAATGACACGAGCCCCCATTGTGAGGTCCCCTCCAAGTCATGTGTCCCCCCAAGATTCCAAAAAACACCCCCACCTTTACCAGGAGAGAAATGAGGATCTAAAGTTAACCAGTTTGAAGAAAGAAGACATATATTTTATTCATTCCAAGATTACCAGGTCCATGACTACTTCATAGCCTCTAGGAATTTAAATTTTCTCCGGCTACTAGAGCCAAAGCGAGCCGATGAAGTTGGTCTCGAAGACCATCCAAGTTATTGTCCCCATCATCATATATAAGGGAACACACTCCATGAATGATTTGTTTTCATGGTTCTCTTTTAATTGTTGGTTGATTTGAGAAAAGTTATTTTGGGACCATCATCCTCACAAGTGACGTATAATTCCACCTAAAAATAAAGAAAGGAAGAGGAATGGAAAATAGTATCCAGTAATAACAATCAAAATATTGAAAATTGTATGACCTATAAATCCATCAATCGAGTTCATGAAATCCATCAGATATATTTGAATCAACAAAATATGCCCCCCAAAAGCTGACAATTCAACACAACCATCCTCCATGGCCCCGTGATCCTCTAATGGTTATAAGGGAAGAAAACAATAGAAATTAGATGAGATGAAACTAATGTCGCATATAGTGTTGACAACTTTAGACTTCATGAAAATAGAATTTCTACAAAGGTAACCACCCCACCATATGGTAAAATATGTGCCACCCTGCCAAATGGTACAACGGGAACCACCCTACCAAACGACACCATCATATGGAGACAGTCAGAAAAAAATGTTTCGGATCAAGAATCGATCATCGACTCCATTAATTTCAGTCTCATGATGTACCGCTTCTTGGATGGATACTACGGGAATAAAACCAAATTCCTCGTTCCCAATTGGAGAGCTCGAAGAAGAGGATACAGAGGCCAGAGGTTTCTAAGAAGGAAAGATCATGACATGATTCAAATTCATGACCATGACATAAATCAAATGATTAACATTGTAGAAGCTCACAAAAGGACCCTATAGGAGATGAAACAATAAGTATAATTCTCCTATTCTCCCATAAGATGAAATACAATCCCTATTATATTTGAATATATATCAGAGATAGAAAAAATATCATATCACCCATGGCATGCAGGCAAACCAGTTTGTCTAATCCCAGAAAGGACTACAACACCACTAACCTCGGATATAGAGGCTTAACCATCTATGTCTTAATAAAAATCCACTAAAATGACCGTGAAAGAGCATCCCTAGTCTAGGAAGCACCAATCTTTAGAAAAAAATTATGATTTTCTAAAGCAGCTTCCATCGGTACTAGAAAAGATGTCAATCCTGGATATGTTATGCCTATTTGTGGATCTTATGGAATAAATCACTGAAGCCTTACTAAGTCCCCAAGAGTTCAAGTCTATAGTACCGACATCCGTATTCAATCGAATGAAGACCAGTCCCGACAAATGAAAAGATGGCATCTCCTTCACAAACAATGATGAAGACCCCACCATGAAAAGGTACATCAAACCCTTATATGTGTTTGAAAGGATAAATGGAATTGATATTCGGAAGATCTTTATCAAAAATAGATCTGGAGTGATCCTCCTCCCACATTGGACACTTCACCAACGTGGCTATGATGAAGACAGGTTGACACCCAGCACTACAACTGTGCTGGGATACGACAAAAGCTAACATAACGTATTTGGGTGAATCAAGCATAATACTTGGTTCAGAGATATCATTTTAGATTCTGAGTTCTATATATTACAAAAAAGTATGGGCTTCATCATCTGTTTAGAGAGGCTTTGGTTACATCTGCATGCTACAATTCTTTCATCATACAACCAGTGACTGAAATATTGCACTAATGGGATGAACAAGAAATTTCACACTGATAAATTCCCTTTTGAGTCCTTTGAGTGTTTTTTATCGATGTAGGGTTCTATGAATCAGATGAAAAACATCGGGCATCCGACGTCATGGATTAGATCAATTCTCTAAATGGATTGGAAATGGATCCCGCTGACCCCCTCCAACAACATGGGGAAGAGAATGTATTACCCATCAACTATATTTAATGCATATGTGCATGTTATTATATAGACTCAATTGTTTGTATGGTCTCTATTATTTCCGTCAAGTCCAAAGATCTAGAAATGAGGTTTGACTTCCACGATGTTAGGAATGTCCCTATCAATGAAGCTTTTGGCCCATCCTCGGGACATACAACAACCACTGCCTCACACACTATGGAAAAAGGCAATTTCTCTCCAAAAATTGGAGATATCATCTCAATAATACTCTCTCAATCATAGTTGAATGAAGCTGAGAATGGTGAAGATGAAGAAGAATAGGATGAAGACCTCAATAATTCCACTCCCACAGACCCTCACCAAGATCATTTAGTAGAGTATTTATTACCCATCAACAATTTTTAATAATGATGTGCAGGTTCAGATATAGACTCAATTTCCTACAAGATCTTTATTACGGCCGCCATGTCCAAAGATCAGGAAAAGCGGGATGAATCCAACAATGTTAGAAAAATACTAATCAATTAAGCTTACCGCTCATCCTTGGGACATTAGACTAACCTTTCCCCAATCACTATTGAAAAATTTTATTTTTCTCCAAAAAATGGATATCCCATGTCAAAGATAATCTTTCCATCAGAAAAGGAAGAAGATAAAGATGATGATGAAGATGAAGGGGAGGAATAAAACCTCAATGATGTCAGTTCTGCATTAAAAAAAGGTGTCTCCACAACATTCTATGAACACGGTAAGGTAAATATGGGAACCGAAAAAAAGTCGTAGCCTACTCTAATCAGTGTGGATCTGCCTGTTGAGGAACAAGAGGAATAAAACTCCTTGAAAAAGAAGATGTGAGAAGTGTTTTCCTAGAACTAGACAAAAATTTTAGGCCTAGATCATTTGGTTTCCACTCGACATATGGTCTTACCATAAGTTCATCGCGGCTAAAAACAAGAATCCATAAAGACCCACCTTCCACATGATACCAAAATAAATATTGATGTTGTCATGCTAATCAAACCCAACTTTTTATGGGAGGTCTAATATGCGATATGATGTGTAGACATAGTCCCTTTCCAAAAGAAGAATGGAAAAATTATAATCTACAATGACATCAGGTACTATAATAGACATTTTCCAAAAGACAACTTCTCGGTCCTGATCATAGAATTGTTGATCGATGCAATAGAAAGATATGAAGCCCACTCTTTCATGGATGACTATTCTAGTTACAATCAAATCGAAATGGCAGAAGGATATGATGAATCTACTGATTTTAGGCCCCCTTATAGTGTTTTATATTATTTTGTGGTTCCCTTTGGTCTAAAAAATATATGTGACACATATTAGTGATACATTAATGGCATCATCCTGACCTTCTTGGGAATTATTTTTGAGAGTTATGTTGATGATCTAGTGGTTAAAGCATGACCACACATGATCAACCTAGCAGATCATGAAATTGTCTTCAACTAATTTGGAAAATACAATTTAAAAGATGAATCCCCTAAAATGGTCCTTTATCATTACCTCGAGAAAATTCCTTAGCTTCTTTGTATGGAATCACGACATCCAAGTCGACCCTAAGAAGAAAGAACCCATCCGTGGCATGTACCCACCTCGCAACAACACCGATTTCAGAGGTCTCCTAGGGAAGCTAACCTACATTTGGAACTTCATCGACCACCTATGTGGTAAATGATTAAATTTCACTAGGCTCTTGAAGAAAAGAGTTATATGTATGGCTGGGATAATGATTTCCAAGAAGCATTTGACAATATAAAAATATATCCCTGAATCATGCCGGAGTTGAAGCCACCAGTTGAGGGG
Source organism: Viscum album (assembly GCA_963277665.1). Classification (NCBI taxonomy): domain Eukaryota; kingdom Viridiplantae; phylum Streptophyta; class Magnoliopsida; order Santalales; family Viscaceae; genus Viscum; species Viscum album. The sequence continues at coordinate 1,730,820,514 of OY728161.1, read as the reverse complement.
AAGCCTCTATTTTTGTATATAACCACCATATAATTGTCATTATTCTCCTTACTCACACAAAATAAGGATTTAGGTTGTGATAACAACCTCTATTACCCCAGCAGAACAATAAACGACATTGAATCTCGGTATTCAAAAATTAAAAATAACCACCAAGCTATAATCTTTCCGGTTCAGAAACATAGTCATTACAAATAGAACTATGAGTTCCACCTAATTTCTATTGTAACACATTCAAATATATTCTCAACTGTACCATGCTAAATGGTCACCTATTACGATGGGAGTTCATCATACAATAGTTCAACATATGTTACGTACCCCCGAAGGACATCATTGGTCAAGCATTATAAGACTTCATGGATGAGAAAACATTGGAAGAAACAACACAGTGGGATGTCAAGTTTCTAGATGAAGAAGTGTTTCCCATCCAGAAGGTCCCCCAGACATAGAAAATATACTTCTATGTTGCTTCCATAAGACTGATTGGTAAAATGATGGAGGATCCATTGATCAACAATGTGGGGTTGGAAATTATACTTGTATCCCTCGAAAAGGTCATCTTGGCTTACTCATTCTTGCTTTTAGAAGGCAATACAAATAATGAAGTAGAGTATTAGTCCCTTATTGAATACATGGAACTGACAAATCATGTTCAATCTAAACACATAAAAATGTATGGTGGTTTATATCTAGTCATCAAACTAGTCATTGATGACCACTCTATCAAACAATAAGTATTTGTTCCATTGATGAACCAAGTTTGAGAACTAATGAATGAATTATTATTGGAACCAACTTGGAATTATGTCCCTCAGTTGAAAAATTCCCATGATGACACTTTAGAAAATGAATCCACAACTTTGGCCGATCCAGACGAGGATGAAGCAGTTATCAGCACTTCCAATCAACCGATGGTCTTACCATTCATCCAGAGAAAAAAAAAAGATGATTGAAGAAATTATCCCCTTTTATAAGCCTCATGGTCACACCACTGGTTGGATGACACCCATTAAATATTACATTCGAAATGGGGAACTCCCACAAGATAGAGCTGCAAGATAGTAGGTCCAAAGACAGGCAATCAATTTTACCTAGTACAATGTGGTCAACCAAGGTAAGATTCTCTACAAATGAGGCCTTGATGAGTTCCTTATCATGTTCATTGATGGAGATGAGATTGTTGCAATCATGAAAGAACATCAAGTCAGAGCTTGTGGAGAGCACCATTTAGTAACCAGGCTCTCTCGCCAAATCCATAGGATTGGGTATTACTGTCCCACTATAATATTGGATTGTTCCATATTCACCATGAAGTTCCATTCCTATAAAATTCATGCTTATTTAATACACCAAAACCCAGAGATACATAATACATCTATGTAATCTGGGAAATTAACTACATGTGGAGTGGATTTTGATAGATTGTATCCTCTCGCTACAATCAGACAGTTTATGCTCATACTCATAGTGACTGAATTCTGTTCCAAATGGGCCGAAGATATACCCCTTAAAGAATCCATGGAAAAACATCTTCTGCCTTATGAAGGGAAACATCATCACTAGATTTAGTGTCCCTCATACAATAATGACATATAAAGGCCCCAACTTCTACTTTGTTGAGTTGAACAAGCTATACAAGGAGTACAAAAATAAATCCAATTATCCATCCTATTACCATGTGGTGTCCAATGTCCAGTTAGAGGCATTCAATGAGGAATTTTTCAACATACTCATAAATATGGTCGATAAGGATACGAAATTTTGGATAAATAATTTTTTTATTCTTTGTGGTCTTATCAGACCACAACTTGAACCACCACCAATGAAACCCCATACTCACTAGTATATCGGGCCGAGGATGTTTTGCTTATCAAAATCCATGTGCCATCACTCCATGTGTCCATTTGCGATCAACTGCCACGGAAAAGAAATCCAAGAGATAGTTTGATGAGTTATAGAATATAGATGACAAAAATATGCACACTCTACACCATGTGGAAATCTACCAAATTCGGATTCAAGGAGCCTTCCACAAAAATATTCCCCATCGATATTTCTTCAAATGAGAAATGTTGATTGTTATCAGAACCCCAATGATACATGGGAAGATGCCCCGAAAACATGAACCGAAGAGGGATGAACCATATGTCATAAATAAGGTCTAGAGCATACACCCTGATATAAAAGGATGGAAAAATCATCACAGTTCCTGCAAATGCAATGTTCATGAAGAAATATGTAATATCAACCAAGTCATGAACCAATCACTATGACCATATACTATGAGTAACATCTAACCATATCAATGTTCCAAAATCTATTACCCTAAAATATGAGTTATAATACCGAAAAGACACGATCTGAACTCTAATACCATAAACTATAAGTTGTAGTCCCTCGTGTTACAGTTCAAAATCATTGACCATAAACTGTGAGTTGTTTTCCTTTCCACATGAAATTTAACTACAAGGAATCTGTCCCAAAAACATGCCATTAAACCATGATTCATGTCCTCACTATATGATTATAAAATAATCAGCACAATGTGTCCTAATAACATGACAATAAATAGAAATATATATCACTGAACTTCATATGGCTTGATTCCTTAACTCACAAGATATTTAGCAATTCCTTGATCCTCAATCTTCTCCCAGCCCCCACTATAATAAAATGCCTCTATCATGCCCCATATCTACCCATATCTATAAGGTAAACCCTTATCATAATTTTTTTCTCACATAGAGTATCACCCATGTGAGCTTATGATTATATGTGGATGTTCTCTTACAATAGAAAACTATGTTGTAGACATGAAAATCATGATGGATAGAACAAAGATGTACCAACTAAGCCAGATCGGTACATAAAAAAATTTAGAAGAACATATGGATTGATTCCATCCCTTTTCGGATATGTAGTGATTCCATGAATTGGAATCCTGACCTAAACAATCGACATCATATAAAAATTCCCTCAAATGTCACAACATATCAAGAACACATTTGTAGGGGACATTCAGAACAATGTACGTCTAGATTCCTGCCCTCAATTTTTACGTAGCGATTCCCTGATTTGGCATCGAGGCCCACCCACAAATATATTAAAACAAAATGCCCTAACATGTTCATAAAAGTGATCTGATCCAGATCAGTGTAGGGAATGTTCAAAACTATGTGTGGCTTTATTCTTTACCTCACAAGATATGTAGGGATGCCCATATTTGGCATCCCAGCCCACAAACCATAAAAATTCCCCTATCCCCCATTGAAGACTAGAATAGTATATGGATCCCATGAAAGTTCATAATCTCAGGATAATAAACTGCAAAATTCATCAAGAGTTTTGTGTGGTCTAGTTCTCATTATTAAGAGATCCCGCACATGTCCCCACTCCTTAGAAGTCAAAAGATTCTTATTTCCCCTATATGTATGAGCTAAACATATGTGGAAGTCCCATTTGATTAATATGTAATCATTTTTTTGGTATTTCTTATGATCCCAGGAATGTCATCTCTCTCTTCTAAACTTTATTCCCCAAGAAAACATGAATACCAAAAATAATTTAAGGCCTTCTGATATGGAAGGCCAGTGTCCTACAGAGTCCCTTGTCTGACTATGCACATAATGCCTTAGTGGCTCTGCATACATTTTCATTTAAAAAGGCAATCAATCAAAGGATAATTCTTCACCATGTCAGTTCTCTCCTATCTTTGTACGTCCAATAAATTCCAAGACCCATTTCAACCCAATTGATTCATGTTACCCCCAATACTCTGGTTTTAGCTTTCTATCATTAATCATGTCTAATGAATGCTGGACCTTCTTGTTTTCTATTAAACCAAAACTATTAATGATCATTATTATTGTATAATATATTTCCCTGGATGACTCAAAACAACATAGTGTCATATCCTCACTTAACGACATTAAACTATGAGGCAAAAACTATCCTTGATCTATGATGTTAAACTGCCTAGCAATAGTTTAAGCATAACGTGCCCGTTCGGGTTGATTTTCTATTCTTGAGTAATGCCATGAAATCCTTGTAGTCTCTTATTTCTCATATTGATCATATATTATGTGATCTTATAGATCATACCGAGTGATCTAGTGTGACATTATGGAAAAACAGTTCAAAAATTTTATCCAAGAAGCACGACCCTAAAAGTCATGTCATGGTTCCAGTCCCCTAGTGGAACCCCACATCATAGCCATGTGACGTTAAATGACCTGGTATCCTAAAGATGTAATTAATTCCTCAACATTCGTACGAGTTATATCTATATAATGGAACCCTGATTCCATAAGTAAATCTCATCCCAAATGTCCACAATATTTCTCGATAAACTCTTTCCATACTCTATACTTCATGCACTGAGTGATCTTGAAACTACATAATCGTCCTAGGTCATCTGATAGGGATGGTCAGTGTTCTGCAAACACCTTTGTTGGACTATGAACATCATTCCCTAGTGGTGCTAAATATGTTTCCCAAAAAAAGGAGGATAATCAAAACAATATTTGTCACAGGAGAGTCCTTTCATATCTCAGCATGTCCAATGGATTCCAAGCCTCGTTCAACCCCTCGTGATTTAAGGTCCCACAAAGTCATGGATTACATTCCCCTCCTGACACACATTCTAGATATATTAGAACATGATGTCCTAGTAAATCTTTGGCCTCTCTTGATGTTTCTAAATATTCCCTATCCATATTCGTGAAGTTGTTATGCATACAAAAGAAGAGTTCCACCACTCATGTCAGGGTTTCCACTATACAAATTTTAGCTAAAATGCTCCTTTTGGTGTCCTTGTGCACCCCTTATCTATGGTCACATTCCATATTCAAAAAGTTCCCAATCTCCATGATCTTCAATGACAATCAGAAATGGAAGGGAAGTGTCCTGTTGACACCTTTGTTTGATTATTCTTATCATGCCCTGGTGGCTCTTCATATGTCGCCTACAGAATGGCTATCAATCAAATGAAAGTTTTTCTCTATGAGAGTCCATTGAAGATTATGTATTCTCAAATATAATTCATGTTCTAATACACCCCTAATTTAGAAAACTCTTTGATAACAACATACCTTCATTTATATTTCCATGTTCCCCTAACATAAAAAATGACTCCTAATAGAACTGAACATTCACCCGCCCACCCTTGCACAAGTAAGAATCATGCAGGAGCGGTTTTCCACTCAAATATGATTTGAATGTGCCTAATGATTCAGACACCACAACTCAGTTTAGCCACCCACTATTTCTCACAACATTAAAATAAATTCAAAATATTTCAAATCCCACTAATGCTATCAGATATGAAAGGCTAGTGTCATGCATACACTTTTGATTGACTATACACATCATTCCTCGGAGGATCTATATAAGTTACCCACTGAAATGGTGGTCAATTAAATGAAATTTTTTCCCCAAGAGAGTCATTTCCAACCTTTGTATTCCTAAAATCAATCTCGAGCCTTATGCATGTCTAAATTCACAAATTTTGGGATAATAAAAATCTATATTCTATGTTGGAAGTATATTAGATCATTCTTGGCTGAGGGTCCTGAATTGGGGCAATTTACCCATTATGTTTGATCAAAACTATTCAACCTAAAACATCTATAATAAGTTTGATTGGTAGTAATGTGAACTGCCAGCTAAAAAGAAACCATACTTTCTAGAGGGAAAATCCACGGATGGAACATCTGTGTAAAAGACGATTATTGGTTTGTTAAAAACATGAATCCATCAAAAAAGGTGTTAAGTTTTTTAGGTTGAAACCCCATAATGGGAGATCTATAAAAAACCATGTTATTCTAGCTAAGCCCATATTAAGAAATCTTAGGAAAAAATAGTGTAATAATAAAAAATATATAAATATTGGTGGGGTTTTCAAAGAAACCCCAGCAATAGTTGAACTATTCTAGCTTTGTCCGGCAGATCATGGAAAAAATAGAACCCAATTGGATTATTTTAGTGTATTAGTTTCAATTCATCGTTTAAAAGTAATACTTGATTAAGATTATTTTTATATGATTGAATGATCAATTTTCACGACATGGAAAGTAAATGAAGAAGAATTTAAATGACAACCAGTTTCATTGAGTTCACGAAAAATAGAGGAGCATCCCTAGTTTAGAGTCTCTCCAAAATATCAAAAAAATGGGGAAGAGTACACATCATAATGTGGGATAAAACTACAACAAGGATCAGTGCACCCATTCTAGATTAATAGAAAGTGGTTTCCATGGTACATCAATAGTTTTATCAAACGAATTTATCTCCTCCAATTTGGCCTTTACCATCAGACGCAACTGCTCCAGAAGCACTTTAATGACTTTCCCTTTCTTTTTGAAAAATTCATAGTTGGCTTGAAAAGAGGCCAGTTAAACACAAAAACTTATTGCGCTAGATTTTCAATCCCACAAAAAGTCCTCTTGGGTGTCCACCAAATCACAGGCCTTCAACTCCTCGGCCACCAGATGAACAAATTCTTCTTAAACATCTCTGATGTTCTCCGCTGTGTGATGGGATGAATTGAACATGGCCAGCTTGTCCTCATAAAAGGTAAGTTATTCCTGAAAAAAATGGAAATTCGGTATATGAGAAGGTGTAAGGGCTGGTAATAAATGCCTCCTGAACCCAAAAAGGTGAATAACTACTGAAAATTGTATCCTTGGTCAGTAAAAATTTCCATGGGTGTCTTAGCAGAAAGAGCACATAACAGGCACCATGCCTCTTTTCTCACTAACCAGTGCCTTGCCAAAACACTAGTATCTCTATCCTCCATTATCTCCATGGTTCTATAAGAAGGTTTCATCACCATAGGGTGGGGGGGGATAATATAGGCCACCCATGATGGGGTATGTTCTCTTATTTTAGATGGTTCAACCACTGGAGATGTATGCAGAGGACTTGCCGCAACTTCCATGGTGAAAGGTGATATATACTGGTTCCATCCTCATTGAGGTCTTAGGTGGTGTCCACAAGAAAGGGATTTTTATGAATCACTTCCAAATGAGATAGGTTTTACCAATGAGGCCCCTCTCTGATGTTTCTGATGACGAACTGAGCTTCTTCTTTGCACAACTACAACAAAGAGTGGTGTATCCATCATTGATTCTTGCATGGATATAAGTTAAAGGCATTTCTATCTCATATTTCATAGTAGAAGGAATGTGAGTCATTATCGTTGGGGAAATGATGGGGAATGAAATAGTTATAGGTTTTGGCACCCTCCAAACTAGTTATTTCAGCTTCATATTGGCATAAAAATGCACCAACAGTCAGGAATACCCCAGGGATGAGAAAGTTCATTATGTCATGTTATAAATGATAACTTCCACTGCAGCACATTCATGAATCATCAGGAGCTATAATTGGTGATGAACTACAGGGTGAGACTCTCCCCTTAATTGAATAGTTGAATGAAGTGAAGTCTGTTTAAGGCATCTGGATTTCATAGAAAACTGTTAGGGGAGGTATGTCACACAAATTACTAGTTGATATCTACTAGTACTGAGAATCCCATCCCTATGTCTGATAATGTATGATAATTCTTCCAAAGAACCGTCCTTGTCACCTATCATTGATCCATTATGGGAAGGATGTGGTGTAAATTAAAAATGAGATGTTTTGTTCAATAAACTAATTGCATGAATAACTCTTAGAGTTTTACGAATAACAGTGAAAATTTTGAGTAGTGAGGGTTGAAGGGCAGAGTGAGGAACCTTGTAGTATGACATAGTTCTTAACAGGGGAATTATTCTAACATCCACTAGTATATAAATTGAAATAGTCCACCGAGAGCCACATTAATTGGTCAACCATCTACTAGCATGGCTTCCATCATCAATGTATCGGCCTTATCCCCGGTATATACTTCATTGGATGGGAAAATCCATCCACTAAAAAACAGGAAAAAAACATTCTAGTATATCCTCAAGTGAAACTTCTGGTAGAGTATTATATCCCAATGTGGTTTTTCTTCCCTATTAATGGGTAGCATAATATGACATGGATTTTGGAGGTAATTTTGGGTTGGATGAGTTCTACTATGTGATCGCTCTGCATGGGTTTGTTTTCCTGCAATAATGACCCAATATATGCTTCATATCGGATAAGCATGAGTCCCTAAAGGGGAAAGTCAATTAATCCCTCTTCAATGACCATTAAACTCCTTCTAAATGGGGACATTTGGTGAGGGTCATTCGAAGATGTGGGTGCTAGGAGAACATCATCATACATCTCTGTGAGGATCAAAAGGCCTCCAAGATGATAGATATCACATAGGCCGATTCCCACTTCCCCATGAAATAATTTGATGTTGTTGGTGCTTGAATATCAATGGATCAACAATTCCATATGGATTTATCTTAAGGAGAGGACTAAAAATTTAGAAAACTAGGTATCCTGATACAATCCCACCACCTCCAACTAGTCAGGGGACTCTAAATAGGTGTTATGTACCCAGAATGCCCAGGCCCACTCATCAGAGAAACATCATCTAGCCTGCATATCCCACTTTTTGGTCCACTAACCATTGGTATTATCTTGGGATATTCTGATAATGGATGCGTACTCTATAACATCATGTCTTGGGACTCCATCATGACACCCGTAGTTTTCATGAGTCTATTCTGAGCCTTATATTATAAAGATGTTATCTTGAATTTCAGTGGATATTATTTCTCCTACAGGGAAAATTTTGACACGATCATGTCCGTATGGTTCCTCCAAGAGGAGGAAAGGGGTATCAGGGTTATCTATTGTTAGATAAAAATATTCTGGGAGACCAAAAAAATAAAGTGGGAACTGTATGGATAATGGATAGTCTATAATCTCTTTCATCCTTAAATCCCATAAGAATCTATCGTAAGGAATGATGTGGCCTCAATAATGATATCAGTATTTCCCTCCACGGTTTCCCATGTTTTCATCAATTTTACCACACCTTGTGAAGAATCCATTGTTGACCGCACATGAAGATCCAGAAGCCGATATAAATCATGTCCAGTAAAATATTTTCGATTATGGCTATGTAAGAATGGAAAAAGGGATCATAATATGTTCGCATAGGGCTCCATGTACTATTATTAGAAATTGTATATAGAATCCATATTATGCATACTATATTGTATGTGGAAGGAACAATATGCATACTATATGATATTTGGAAGCCACACAACCTATGCATAGGGTACGAAGGTGAATTTCTCCATGTCCATCTACATTACGTGAATCATCAGTGAGGTGTTGGTCCGGGGATAATTTGCATGAAAATAGAAAGTTTAACTGAAATTGAATATATTGAACCCAGTCCTTGATTAATTTCATGTTCGTTAATTTTGGATTAATATTTATCTACGTATTATTAATTCATTATGTTTGATTCTCTGATCCATGTTCTGTATACGGACAAGCCAGCTGCATAGCAACCTCCTACGAGGAATCCATATTCTAATCTTAAAATTCTATAATGTTGTTCACAACATCCAAAAAATGATACACAGATAGAGAAGTAACTAAAATATAGGTTCATGGTACGTAAGAAGTAGTTCCCAAGCGGGAGTTTAGCATTGAGAATGTTATACGAGAGTAGAGGATGCTAGAAAAATCATGAGCAATTTTCCCCACAAGAAGTGGTTAAGGAAAATTTAAATGGGCCTTATATATTTTTGTGGCCCCATCCTACATGGTACATCTATTATACGATGAACAATTTCAGTTTAGGACCTCTTTTAAATTATAATAGTCTCCTTTTCATTCCAAACAGACACCATTATGATGGGGGAATTTGGGGGGTCCGGAAAAATCCACTAAGGGAAGAAAATCCCCCCCCAAATGATTCATAAGAATGAATGTTTTCTTACAAGAATAGTATGTTGAATAGACTCAAATTTTGTAGAAAATTTTAGATGTAACTTGAATTAATTAATGTTGTCAAGGAATTTAAATTTCCCACATACCATCAATGGGATAAGTACGCAGACCAGATACATCGCAAACAAACAGGTACATGAAATGATCCACGAACTGCTGGCCTGTGGAGCGGTCACCAATAAACAAGGTAGACCATGAACCAAGTTGTTAAAGGACTCGTGTGATTGAAGGCTATACACATACCATTATAAGAAGTCATAATTTCATAGACAACGTGAACCAGAATGGTTCTGTGAACAATTATCACGAACTGAAGCCTCTACAAACCCCAAATTGACTGATTCTTCCACAGGTTGATATATATACTCATGGGTCTCTGCAAATGGTGTCGCATGGCAAATAGATACAATAGTACTGATTCTCTATACATTATTAACAATATAAGGATGGAGGATTAATAATGAAAACATGATGGGGAATATGAGGTTGGATGAATGATTTCATAGTAGAAGGTGACTTTAGTCTCGATTTATCGATGAAGCCCATATCATGAACCACACTCTCCATAGTTACAGCCAGTCATGAACTATAAAATTGGGGAATCAAAAAATAATAATATAACCAAGTACCTAACTGGTGAACTACAAAGCACAAACTTCTCACGGATGAACTCCCCGCAAATGACAATCCCCCAACCCCCCCCCCCCCCTTGAAAATCGTGCTCTGTGTAGTGTAATGCTACACTAACTAAACCTGGCACCATTTACTACATCAGTACGTGGGTGAAACCAAGAGTGGCATGATGGGATGAATAAAACAATGGTACATGGTGATCTATACCCATACTCACACACAACATCAATATATGGATGACCCTTGTTCCTCCATATCATTATGGTATGTAGAGCCTCCCCCATCCCACATAATAAATCCATACACATAATGGTGTTTTTTGGGTAATATATCCTCCACTTCCAACGTCACACTTTTATTACAGTCTACTCCACCATGATTACAGCACTATCCAGTCATCTGCATGAGGCCAATGGCTTTTACAAATCCACTAGACCCGTATGATCATACCACCAGGAGCATCAGTGCTCTCATTTGTGTCTACATACCCAAGGTAAGTGGAGTCATGATGGCTCTCCATAAAATGGTTCGGGATTTAGGAATTACTATAGGACTATAATTCCATGGTATCCCAGAGTCCAACCATCAGATGGCGATGCAACCCTCTCTATTCATGGGATTAAGGGTGATCACTTGATTTTTCCATTCAATGAGTAATAGTTATCCATCAAAGTGGTTATGTTCGCTCCCCCTTTTGATGAGGACGAATCTCCTCTCCTTCCCAGAACGTATTCTGGGGAACTCCAACGGAGGTATGTCCCCAATAATTTGTGGTAGAGTCACTTGATCATTAATTTCCTCTCACATTGAAGGGATCATTGATCAGTGCCCTTTCCCACAGTCTCCCCGACCACTTCAACCATAAGTTTTCCCTCTCCCACTGATAGGAGAAGAATCATGTGTTTGGTTGGATCTCTATCATCCTCTTGTTCTTCACACCGATCACGGAACACGTGGGCTTAAAATATTGTGATGATCACAACATCCAAACATTGTGAACTAAGAAAAATCTTATTCCTAAACAAATCAAGATACGTAGGAACCCTACCATAAGGCCCGATCTCAAAAGGTTTCCCTCCCATAATGGGTCCACCCAATCTAGTCTCCTCAAATAGGAAGATTTTATGTGTAAGACCCACCCCATCAGAACAGTGTGGGTTCTGATTCCTCTATCAAGGATACATAGGAAACCCATCTTATGGGTCCGATCCAAACATCAAGTATCCTTATATCCTTATGGATGACGATAAACTCTAGAGAACCTTATTATATAGCCCAAGTCAGTATCACCTCTACAACATCAAATATATGCATGGTTAAGACGATCTTGCAAACCGTGGGTAGCATGTGGAAACACTCTTCGGGAATGAACCGAGGATTCACAATCATATGAACATGACTAAAATATATATGAGAGACTTAAAACAAGCAATTATCCTCCCCAAAATGAGTGTGGGGAGCTTAACCTCCCATCCTCTTAACTAATAGAGTCCTTAAGTGTTGTAAGTTGAATCAACAATCAACGAGCACCTAAATTTGGAAAAAAGGTCCTTGAATCATTGACTCTAGGGTCGTTGGGAATTCCTGGATCCATAAATGAACACGTTAGAGAATATCTTAGGATGTTAGAACTAGGGAGAACTGATTTCACAAGTACATGACCCCAATGAAGTCGAACGTTGGGATCATCTGATTGTTTTAACTCATTCGTAGTATGGAAGAGGTGAATTGCCCAGTCCCAACAGTGTTATTCCAACATTTTTAAAGAATAATTACATAGAATGGGTTGAAAATAAATGAATGGTGAATTTTACTAGAAAACATCGCTATAAAATGTGATGGGTGATGAGCCTCATCAGACCATTTCCACACCACTCGAAACGTGCAACCTCGGAGGAAAAATATTGAATTGCATAGATTACCGCCTCTATAAAGAAAAATCATTAATTATTTATATGGTGTTCAATATGATGAAAAAATTAAAATTATACCAGTACAATTTATTGTAATTATATTTGATAATTTGAAAATATTATTAATCATTCTCACTAATCAATCTATTTTGTACCTAAAACTCATTCTATTTACCCACCTACATAAAAAATGATTTAAAATCTCATTATGTCTGTATTTTGGAAAATAAATAAAACATTAATTGTAAATTATTAATAAAATAATTACTAGTATAGGGTCTTGAATTATTATATTAATTATTTAATGTATAAATTATATAGACATTCCATTCAAAAATTACTAAAATACGTCGTTATCTATTTGGTTTTCATATTGTATAACCAAAACTAAAATTTAAGGAAATAAAAACATTTAAAATTAATATTATTTATTCATTTTATAAAGTATTAAATTATTTATAAATAATTATCTGAATATTAAATTATGGGTAATGAAAACCTAATTATTTAATACGTGTAAAACTCATAATGTTATGAACAGTAGTGTCTAAAAAAATTACAATAATCTAATAAAAAACTATAATTGATATTAAATAAGGTTATTATAAGAATATGGTTCATTAAATTTTTATTAATATTTTTATTTCATGATACATGTGATTAAATAACTTTTGTGGATATTAAGTGTATATTTAAGTTACTTAGTAACTTAGACATCATTATTTGAGTTATGAAATTTCTAACTGGAAGATAATTTTTTAAAATATATTCACAATAAAATGATGATATGTTTTTCCTATTTTTGGATGCTTATGTGAAAACAATTCGATTTCCACGAAATGTATTCTTTTAATTTTTGATGAATACATACTATACTTTTTTAAAAGTCACTTTTAACCATTACTTTTACAATGAAAAAATTTATCCAAAAGATATTTTCATTTTGATTTGTTTTAATTTATATTAAATTATTTATCCTTATTAGTGTATTTTTTTCAACAAGTATTATACTATCACTGTGTTATTATTTCGGGAGATCATGTTGTTCTTATCAAATTATTTATTCCAACCTTTTATTATTTTCCTTTTATATGTTTTATGTAATTCATTTTATTTTTATTGGATTATTATGAAAATTTATTCAATTCTGTTATTGACATTTTATGACAAATTTTAATATCAATGGGTTATTTATAAGATTATTTATAAAATTCATGATTCTCGTTTTCTTTCATTGGGTTAATTTATGAGGAGATGATTATTTATAATTGTCACAAAAATTTATTTATTAGGAAATATTTTTTTATTATATCTCTTTAAAATTAATTGGATAAATGATTATATATAATGAGATATAGATATTATGTGAATTGGACAGAATTAAACCATGTTCATAAATTGTGATTATGATTTCTTTTAAATACACTTTGTATTTTATAAGTGAATGTCTTGGTGGTAGCTAGTTTCACAAGGATAAAAAATCATATGTTGATAGTTTGAACACTTTTTCCCCTTTGTTACAAGATCTGGTTTTTTGATTCATTTTTTATTTTCTCATTTCATGGATTTTCTTTATCATTTTAGACATTTTTATCATATTTCATGCTTATGGGTAACACTTATGAATTTATATAAAATGTTATATTTTTTTATAATCCATTATTTAAAAAAAATTATGATCATATCTTTATAGAATTTTTTAAATAATTTTTTTGATTTATTTAAACTCACACCTTAATATATATTCCCATACCAAGTATTTGAAATGTATTATGCCACATGGAATCCCTTAGGGAATTTTTTAATTATGTATAAATATTCACAACATGTTGAGTATCTGTTCATTTATCTATAGTCTCCAATATATTAAAACTGTAGTTCTATGAAATTTATAACTAATAATTGTTGTAATAAATAACACATGTTTTATATTTATTAATTATGAATATTTTTGTCATTTCATGTTACATGGAATCATATTTTTTTGTAGTTATTTCAGATATTCGGATGAGAAAACATTTGTGAAAACTATAAAAATATGTTTTCTGTAACATCCATATTTTTTGGTAAATTATTGATTACGTGGTTTTCCTAGGAATACATGCATGATTTTATGCTAATATTGATTAAAGATTTAGCATATATTAATCTCTATGTTATAACAAAATTAATATTTGTTTGAGTATATCTCGACCATCATTCTTGTATATGGTGAATGGGTTATTACTTTGCACATGATTTAACACTCCCAATGGATTTTCCATAGTTAATTCAAATATTTTTTATCAATTATAATGTATTTGGATACCATGTTATCTTAAATAGTTAAAGAAATATAGTTGTTAAATAATAATGGATTATACTAATTTAAACATATGATTTTTTATTGGAGAATATAATGATTTTTTTATTTATTTTCTCTATGATAATATATTTACTCCATATACATTTAAAAATATAGGTATCCTCAATATAAAAATTGTTTTTTCAAGGAAATTTCAAGAAAACTAAATAAATATGATAATGAATTATACAACGGACAATGTTGTGACTCTCTAAATGAAATTGAATAAGATGATCAAAAAATAATGTATATTCCCACTAAACTCTCTCAGGTTATGAATAATAACCTGAATAATGCGAATATCCTAGACAAACTAAGATGAAATCATATTTTTATTAATTATTTTATAAAAAACATTCACCATCCTTTAGTGGTCCTTGAAATCCATTTTAGTTTTTTTTATGTGGATCAATTTAATGAAAAGAATATTTTTTTCTATAATGATAGGAGCATGAGAATGTGTTTTTGGTTGTCTATCATCTGGTAGGTGAGGCTGACCAAATGATGGTATATCATTTTGAATAAAAAATGGTGAATGAAAATATTATGATGTGGGAGGATTTCAAGGGAATACGTTTCACTAAAAATTTCCCTTAATATCTTCACAGAACATTGGAATTAGAATTCATGAAATTATAACAAACAGTAGGATTGACTATATGATATTATATAGAAAACATCATAAGGCTCAACATTCATGAAGTGAAGTCCCTCTATGGAGATAAATAGATAGTTGATAAATTATTTGGTTGTTTAAAAAGTATTCTTCATATAACATTATTTATAAGGTCCTTTGGAACCAATTATGATGTTTTTTGATGAACTATTACTGTTGAAATGGGAGAAGAAGGGTGGAATTATTCTAGTTAATGAAAAACAAATGTTGAGAATCAAAGTTTAAATAATGAAATACCTCATTGGGATAAGAAAATACACATCACTACATGTAAAAAAGGAGGAAATAGACACATTGATAATTTTAAACAAATATTTTAGGAAGTGCACAAGGGTGGTAAGATACGACACCTAGCTCGAGTTAACTAAATCAATGAAAAGAGGTTGAATATGAAAAATGATGTGAATAAAGCCCTAGTTGATGCTCCACCTTCTCTTTAATGCTTCGTGAACTAGAATTATGAGAATTATATGAATCAATTCCCTAACCATAAGGAATATTATATTAATATGAAATAGAATCATCGAACCTATGGTATAAAGGGAGGTAATTTAAAAACACTACTACATTGGTTGACCATGATAATGAAGTTAAAAAGAATACACTAATTCCCCAACCTAGATACATAGATTTCTTATTTTATTTTCTTCAATTTCATTAATTTATATCATGTATGTGTGTTAATAATTCTTATTCACAATGTAAAATGTTTAATATTAATCTATTCATGAAAACACTTGATGGAATGATAAAAGTAGATATGTTTTGAGAATCTTCAACAATAATTTTTTTTTGGGAGATGCGTCCATAAAATCTTGTTTTTATACCTATATTTTAGTGTGACCATATTCTAGGTATGTAATGGATTTCCTAATATTAATTTCATATCAATAATTGAAAATAAAAATCACCTTTTATATCCAGAATCATTTAGTTATCACTTATCATGGCATGAAATATCCCTGTCATGACCCGCCTTCACCAAAAGGAGGGAAGGGTTAGCACATTTTCAGGCCCTTCCTTATTTAAGATAAAGGAGAGATAATGACCCTAGAAACATTCCTTCAATAGGTCTCGGAGCGGAGACAAAAACCAAGGTTATGGAATCACACACTAAATGGAAGGTATTACCCTTTTTCTTTTAATAGGATCAGAAGATAATATAGTGAATCCCACAACACCAAAACTGAAAGTGCAAGTACGGCTGAAAGTAAACCATTCCCATATGCATGTTCAAAGGTAAAAGATACAAGTCACAAAACACCAAAGGTGAAAAGATACCACGAAATAGAAAACAACAACAACAACTTCCCCAAAGGTCCAAGCTAGAACAGCTCTGCATGATCCCTGAATTCCACCTGGAAACCTGAAAGCAGTTTTATATACGTAGGGTGAGCATACAAGTACTCTCCATAGGGAAAACCAAGACTCTCGTGCACAAGTGAGGAGACATTCTAATTCTCCATGGAAAAAGAGATAACCAAACACCTATCATGGTAAACTATCCACCCAAGCCTCAACGAGGCATACTCCCCGAATAATTCAAGTCAAGTAAAGTATAGCAATAGCACATCGATGTTTGGGTACTCCATGCTGTTTTCCCATTGGTTATTGAGGACATCCTATACATCGAACAAATCCCGCCTTTCTCACCGCAGTCCCACTACCACACCCGCCTGCACACACGTGGGCCGTAACCACACATCCTGCCCGCAAACACCTGGGCCACAACCGCTCTCCCGCTTACAGACACCTCGACCACAATAATCTCACGTAACCATGCCCACAAACACCTAGTCTAGAACAACCACCGCCATGCCCGAAGACACCTAGGCCTTATCCCAAATATTCTTGGGAAACAAACTGCACGTAAACACTTGGGCCAACCACCGCAACCACTCCGCCCAAAGATTCTTGGGCTAATAATGGACCTCAGGCCATCACAGCATGCCCGAAGATACTATGGCTATCTGGGAAAGGGAGTACAAAGAAGCTAATAACCAGCCACTAATAAAAGTGTTGGAAAAAACACCCTCCCCCATGAAATGGGGTTGTTCACCACTAAGTGCACAACTTGGGTGGTGTGGGAATAAGAAACATAAGAACTAAAAAATATATGTATAAGTAACAAAAACTCAACCCAACCTAGGGTTTCCAAATCCAATCCATGCACAAGCACACTTGTCCCTATTCATAGGATGCACACTGCTCATAGCCGAGTCACAACTCACCCCTCAGAATCATTTCCCATTTAAGCTATTCATGCTTCCATGTTCAAGTAATCTCATTTAAATAAAGTTCTCCACTATTGGGAAATTAGTAGCAAAAGCACCAACCAAGTGAAATAGTTACAGCCAACAACAATTTAGGCATTCACACCTAGTTCTATTGCAATGTCACAACAACAAACGGATAAGGGAGATCCCTCGAATCACTGGAACCAAAGAAATCCACAAGATACAGCCCCATGTTCCCAAAATCCAGTAGTCAATGGTTTCTCAACATCAGAGGATCCCACCCCAATTCATGATATAAGCAGAGTAATCACACAGCCTTAAATTCACAACCAACGAATTTATAACAACAGGGGATCCCATCCCCACCCGAATCGCCCGAGCAATCATCCTATGAATGAAATGACCAAATAGCTACCACC
This sequence comes from Viscum album, assembly GCA_963277665.1. Lineage (NCBI taxonomy): Eukaryota > Viridiplantae > Streptophyta > Magnoliopsida > Santalales > Viscaceae > Viscum > Viscum album. The sequence goes on along the minus strand of OY728161.1, from coordinate 1,730,802,401 downwards.
AACACAAGGCAGGACCATGCAGGTATTTTCAGATTTAAAAGATGTAACACAGTCCATGTAGTCAATTTCACTATGCTTTAACTGGGGTTATCACAGAAAATGGTTGATCCTGGTGCTTTCAATTTATTTAACAGAGTATACACAATTAACCAATTCCATGTTACAGTTATTTAAATAACCAAAAACACCAAGGTTATTTAGTGCACAGGGAAAGACCACCAATGACCATGATTTTCAGTGAGCATAGGCACATATAATTTACAACATATATCAACAATAAAAGAGCACAACAGAACATCGGTCACACCGCCATCATTCATTAAAGGTCAGTTCATTATCGTTGTTAAATTCGGTTTTGTCAATTTCCACAAAGAAAAAAATCATGCCCACCCCTCATGATACACAGAAAGGAGAGATGAAGGAGAAAATCCCTACATGAAGGATCTACGTTAAGTCCTCATGTGGAAACTGGAAAAAAAGAGTGGCAGGAACTCCACAGAACACGATCAATGAAAACTTCGCAACAGGGGTACTGCTCGTCAGGAGGAAGGGTACTCCGAGCAGGATGATCGAGAAAAGAAACCTAGAGAGAATTATTTAGTTATAAAGGATGAGATACAAAATTCCCAGGAGGGTGAATATACGGAAAGAAAAACTTGAAACCACGTAAGAAGTGGGATCGTGGGTTGACCACGCGGCTGAGACACCCCACACGGTACTTAACGGTCCCGGCCTATTGGGGCAGTTTAAACTGATGAACACCTCATGGTTTTTCATTTAAGGGGTACCATACCAATCATTAAATTTAAACAGGCATTAATGGGCTTTAAAACAGGCTTAAAATGGGTCAAAACATGGTTTAAAAACAAATTTGCGCAAAAAGGGGGTGCTACTGGAAAACCCATTGGGGTAGGCGACGCTACCGGTAGCCGAGAAATACCGGTTGGCGACAACTACCTGTAGCCGAGAACTAGCAGTTGGCGACAGCTACCAGTAGCTCTCGGCTACCAGTTCCATATAGATACCGATAACTGAGAGCTACAAGTTGGCGACACCTACTGGTATCTGAGAGCTACCAGTAGCTTAGAGGTACTGGTAGCCGAGAGCCACAGGTAGCCGAGAGCCGCTGGTAGCCGAGAAAGACTGGTAGCAGAGAGCAACCGGTAGGCCGATGCTACCTGTAGACCAAGGCTATCTTTAGGGGTCACCGAGAAGCTTGGATGGCCTTCCATGCCAACTAGAACACCTCAAATATCAGATTTTTACGAAGTAAAAGACCAAAAAAACCCGGGCCAATACGTCATATACTTCTCAAACTATTCTCATCCCCAAGAATATAAGAACAACCAAAAAAAGAAGAAAAGTGGGGTCCAAACAACCAACCTCTAAAGATACTTCTCAGGGGAAAACCCTGGAGTTATTCGAAAGCTAGAACAGAACCCCCCTACATCCAGGAATACTCCCCCATGAGTTATCAACCACCAACATTCACAACAAGAACAAGGATCACATGTCCAACACATGAGTTATGGAGTCCCCTCCTACATGTTAGGATATTATCCGCTATGGGCGGCACTGAACAACTGGCATGAGTTTAATAGCATCCACATTAATGCGTCCTGATTAGTATTCATGTTTTTCCATCATCACACAATCGTTCACACACACACAGAGAACATGGAATAGATCATTAAATACCTATGAAAAACAAGCATTATATATATTTATGAACAAGGTACAATATATGAAGGATTAGAACAAAAAAAAAAGGAAGTTAAAACAGCTCTGGGTACTGAATGTGTAACCGGGCCACATGCTCCCATGTTCTCTCTTCCAGGCCACCATGCCTTCACAAGACATGAACCAAGGGGATGGTTCATCCATGAAGTACTTTCTCCTCACGATCCTAGATCTTGGTTGGTCATTCTATGAAGGTCGCATCGTCTTCGAAATCTGACCTTCCCCAATCGATGATGTGGGAGTCGTCGTGTAGATTTCTACAAATATAGGACACATGGAATACATCGTGTATCCTCAGTAGCGGCGATAGTAGTGGTAGATGATAAGCCACTTCACCAACTCGACGCAACACTTCGAAGGGTCTGATGAACCTATGATAAATATTAATTCTCCTGTTGTACCTCTGTTGTCCACGCCGAGGGGAGACCTACAAGAACAAGTGGTCCCCGACATCGAACTCTAAGGGTCTCCTCCTATCATAGGCATATGAATAATATCGGTCCTGAGCCGCCTTCATCCTTTCTCGTATAATCTGAACCTTCTCTGTCATGCTCTGCACCACCTCCGGGCCAAGAACACCTGCTTCCCCAAACTCAATCAAGCACACGGGTGAGCAACATGGCCTTCCATATAGGTATTCGAATGGATCCATGCCAATGGTATAGTGATGGATATTATTGTAGGAGAACTCTACCAGAGGAAATTGTCACACCCATTATCCCCCGAAGTCCAGGATGCATGCTCGGAGCATATCATCCAAGGTCTGGATGGTGTGCTCTGTCTGCCCATCTATCTGGGGGTGGAAAGTAGTGTTAAGGTGCAGCTGGGTGCCAAATTTACGCTACAAACCCCTCTAGACTTGTGAGGTAAAACGTGCATCCCTGTCCGAGACTATTGAATTCATAACTCCATGAAACCTTACTACCTCATCCACATACTTCTATACTAGAGCATCCACTTCACTCGGCTCCTTAATCTCTAGAAAGTGAGCCAACTTCGTCAAGAAATCCACTACTACCCAAATTATGTCGCATCCCCCTAGAACCTCGAGTAGTCCCTTGAAAATATCCATCGATATGTCATCCCACTTCCACTCAGGGACATCTAAAGGTTGAAACAACCCACCCAGAACACGATGTTTAGCCTTTACCTGCTGACACACTCGGAAGTTGGCCACAAATTCTACCACTGCTCAATTCACTCCGAGCCACCGAAGCTATCTCCTCAGACCCTGGTACATATTGGAAACTCTTGGGTTTATATCTAGGGGTGAGGTGTGGAACTCACTAAGAACCTTTCCATGCATCGCCTTTGGAAAAAACATCTTCTCTCAGAAGAGCATACAATTTTGACCACCTTCCGTCCACCCTTCCAGAGCATCGCCCTGGTCAACTCGGTCGCGCATCACTTTGCACTCTAGGTCTCCCCACTGAGACTCCTCCACTTGCCGAAACAGAGAAGACTGCTCTGTCATCTGATACAAGAAACCTATACCACTATCCATCCTCACATCCTAGGGCAAGGTATCCAACTCCTCCATCGCCTTCCAAGCGTTTGTTGACTCTCGGACAACATCCTTCTGCGACCACCTTCTCAAAGCATCAGCCACTTCATTTCCTTTTCCTAATGTTTTGGAAATCTCGAAGTCATAATCTTGGAGGAACACCATCCACCATCACTGTCGTATGTTTATGTCCATCTGGGAGAATATATACCTCAAGATTTTGTGATCTGTGAAGACCACAAAGTGTTCTCCAATGAGGTAATGCCGCCACAACTTTTGTGAGAAAACAACGGTTTCAAGCTCCAGATCGTGTGTGGCATAATAACTCTCATGAGGGTGTTGCTACATAGACCCATAAGAGATCACACCTTTTCGCTGCATCAACACACATTTGAGGACTTTACCTGAAGCATCACAAAACACCTCATACACTACCCCTTCTTCTGGTATTCTCAGCACTGGGGCACTATCTAGCTTCTCCTTCAGATAGATCAAGGCTGCCGCACACTGCTCACTCAACACGAAAACTTGGTTCTTCTTGGTTAAGGCTGTCAATGGTGCCACAACTCGAGATATGTTGGGTATGAACCTATGGTAGTAACCTGCCAGCCCGAGGAAACTACGAACCTCTACCACGTTCTTGGGTGCTGCCCAAGAGACAACCGCCTCAACCTTTGATGGGTCCACCACTACCCCATTCATGGACTCTACATGCCCAAGGAAATTCACTTCTCGTGTCCAGAACATGCATTTTGATAACTTCCCATAGAGTTGGTGTTGTCGGAGGACCTCCAAAACTGTCCTCAGGTGCTCAGTGTGGTCCTCATCTGATCTTGAATAGATCAGGATATCGTCAATGAACACGACTATGAACCGATCCATATACTCCCGGAAGGCGGAGTTCATAAGCCCCATGAACATAGTCGGAACGTTCGTAACTCTGAAAGGCATGACTATAAACTCGAAGTGCCCATATCTGCACCTGAAGGCCATCTTCGAGATGTATCCCTCCTTTACCCTCAACAGGTGATACCCAGACTGCAGGTCAATCTTCAAGAACCATCATGCCCCTTTCAGTTATTCAAAGAGATCGTCTATCCTTAGAAGAGGGTAGCGATTCTTGACCGTTACCTGATTCAGCCTCCTGTAGTCTATGAATAGCCTTATACCAACATCCGCCTTCTTCGCAATCAACATAGGAGCACCCCACGGTGACACACTCGGTCGAACAAACCCCTTCTTCATCAGATCATCAATCTGAATATGCAACTCTCGTAGCTCCGAAGGTGCCATCTGGGTGGGAGCCATCGAAATCAGACAAGCACCAGGCTTCATGTCTGTACCAAACACGATATCAAATTGAGGGGGTAGGGTCGTCACCTCCTCCGTGAAGACGTCCATAAACACACTATCGATCCATAGTACATCCACCATCTCATCATCCACTGACTCTACAGATAGCTCGGATAACAAGGGGGGAGGGGTTCCTCTCGCCCGCTGCCCTTCTGGCCACTCCGCTCACTGGTGAATGTAACATGTCGACCGCCCAAGTCTTAGAACAATACCCTTCCTCGGAAGCAGTCAATGATGGCACACACAGAGAACAACCAGTCGATGTATAGGATAACATCGTATGGCTGTATCTATAGCAGTAGTAGATCCATGACTGACTTATGTGGCCCTATTATCAGTCTACATCCTCTACAAACATATAAATAGTCGGTCTGACCTCCTACTGGTGTGCTCAGCTCCATGGGAACTGGAATTCTCTTGGTATCTGGACCCACAGAACGGGCCACACCGGGTGAAACAAAGGAGTGAGATGCTCCGGTATCGAACAAGGCGTAAGCAAGGGTACTGAACAAACTGATCGTACCTCGAACATCCTCTGGTCCTGCTGGAACTACTGCCTCTACGGCGTGAAATTGTCTACGCCCAGATCCTCTTCCCCTCAGCTATCGGCCACCTCCCGGACCATGCCATGGTCGAGGTACCTGAGGAGTTCCCTGAAGTTGGCCTCACCCTACAACGTCTTCCCTCAGAGGTGCGGGAGCTCGCTGTCCCTACTGCTACTGCCGAAAGGGCCTAACTAGAAGCTGCTACTGTGGTAGGTGATGGGCCTGTCCACCACTGCCTAAATGTACTCAGTCCTGGTACTGATTCCAGATATGTCCATTTCTCCCACCGACGAAGCACCTCGGTCTTAGGCTTGAATAGAAAGGGTGAGGACCGGGGGACCCGAACTAGAAGTGCTGCAGCCTGCTCCCTGCTGGTCGGAACCTCGAGGGTCCCGATGCTGGAGGTCTAGTGCTGACGGCCTTTCCCTTTGACGGGCCTAGATGAATCCCCTCTCATGACACACCGCCCATCGTGTGAATCCTATACACAACCTCTTCCTTCTTCTAGACCTCCAAGTATGTCTGTAAGTTGAAGGTGATAACAGCGTACTGAAGGAAGGGTCGGAGCGCCTCCTCTAAACGTCTCGCCCGAGACTCCTCCTCTGGAAAGAGGTCCGGAGAAAAGCGGAGGAGGCCCTTGAACTTGATCCCCAGCTCCCTTACTCACATACTCCCTAGCTGGAGGGAGAGTAGCTCCTGCCTCTTCTCTGCCTTTATCATAGAAGAGAGGAATTCCGCCGAGAACTCCTCAAAATCAGGCAGTGCCACCTCATCCTCTATCATCTCTCCCAGGTAGATCATTCACCACTGACACACTGCTCCCCGTATCTGGATAAAGGCCAGTGGAACCCAGTACTCGGTCGGAGCCCAGATCAAGCCGAAGGCAACCACCAGCTCCTCTAGCCTGCACTCCGTCTTCATGTCAGAGGTGATGCCCTCATACTTCTCGAGGGTCTCTCGGTGGAAGGCTCGAAGCGTCTTCTTCCACTGGTCCTCCTCCTCCTCTCAATCATCCCTCTGTGGATCAACCAATTCAAACACCAGGGCCTCGATCTCCCGTACAACTAGTGGTCGTCTCCCGGGATCCATAGCTATAAGGTAAACAAAGAATGCCTAAGCCCAAGTAGTACAGAATATTGTTATTAAAACTTCTTAAACTTCTTATCTATTTCAATCTTCCAAAAAACCCCATAAAGAAGAGAACACAAGTCATTATGATGCATGTACCATTCCTAGGGTCTCTACCCTGTAATTATCGTGGCCTCACTTGGTTGTTCGATAAGTCCAGAGTCCTTGCATCAGATCATGGGGGGCCCTAAAATCCCATGTCCTAGCCAGTCTTCCCTGGCCTAATTCACATACCAAGGTCACCCAACACTATTTCCCTACCATCCCATACAATCCTCACTGTGCCTAACTCAAGAATTCATCCTATATGTCAACCTCCCTCCTTTGATACCATTCTATCGCGACCCGCCTTCACCAAAATGAGGGAATGGTCAGCAGATTTCCATGACCTTCCATATTTATGTTGCAGGAGTGACAATGACCCCCGAAACCCTCCTTTAATAGGTCCTAGAGTGGCGACCAACACCAAGTGTATGGAATAACACACTAAATGGAAGGAATTACCCTTTTTCATTCAATAGGATTTGGACATAAGATAGTGAATCCCACAACACCAAAACTGAAAGTGAAAGTATGGCTGAAATTAAACCATTCTCATATGCATGTTCAATGGTAAAAGATACAAGTCACAAAACACCAAAGGTTAAAAGATACCAAGAAAAGGATAAAACAACAAAAACTTCCCCAAAGGTCCAAGATAGTATGGCTCCGCACGATCCCTAAAGTCCTCCTGGAAACCTGAAAGCAGTTTTATAAACGTAGGGTTAGCATAGAAGTACACTCAGTAGGGAAAACCTAGACTCTCGTGTACAAGTGAGGAGATATTATAATGCCCCATGGAAAAAGAGATAACCAAACACCTAACAAGGTAAGCTCTCCCGCCAAGCCTTAAAAAGGTACACTCCCTGAATAACGCAAGTCAGGTGAATTATAGTAATATCACATCGATGTTTTGGTACTCCGCACCTCTTTCCCACTGGTTATTGAATACATCCAATGCATCGAACCAATCCTGCCATTCTAACAGCAGTCCCACTGCCACACCCGCCCACACACACCTTCGCCAGAACCACACATCCCGCCCAAAAACACCTTGACCACAACTGCTATCCTGGCCACATACACCTGGGCCACAACAATCTCACGTAACCATACTCGCAAACACCTAGGCCAGAACAACCACTACCATGCCCAAAGACACCTGGGCCTCATCCCGAAGATACTTGGGAAACAGACTACCCGCAAACACCTGGGCCAACCACCGCAACCACCCCGCCCGAAGATTCATGGAATTATAATGGACCTCATGGCATCATAGACTTCCCGAAGATACTTGGGCTATCTGGGAAAGGGAGAAAATGGAGATAATAACCATACACTAATAGAAGTGTTGGAAAAAAACACCCTCTCCCATGAAATTGGGGTGTTCGACACTAAGTGATCAACTTGGGTGGGGTGCACATAAGAACCATAATAACAAAAAAATATACTTATAAGTAAAAAACACTCAACCCAACCTAGGGATTCCAAAGCCAATACAAGCACAAGCAGACTCGTCCCTATTCATAGGATGCACACTGCTCACAGACGAGTCAAAAATCACCCCCCAGAACTAATTACCATTTAAGATATTCTTGCTTCCATGTTCAAGTAATATTATTTAAATAATTTTATACACTACTGGGCAATTAGCAGCATAAGCACAAACCAAGGGAAAAAGTAATAGCCAATAGAAATTTGAGCATTCACACCCAATTCCCTTGCAAAGTTACATCAACAAAGGGATAAGGGAGATCCCTCAAAGTACTGGAACCAAAGAAAACCCCAAGATGCAGCCCCATGTTCCCAAAATCTTGCAGTCAACAGTTTCTCAACAATAGAGGATCCCACACCAATTCATGATATAAGCATAGTAATCACACATCCTCAAATTCACAACCAGTGAATGTATAAAAATAGGGGATCCCATCCCCACCCACATCGCCTCAGCAATCAGACTTTGAAATAAATGACCAAACTGCTTCCACCAACATAAGCTAGGCCCATACAGGTATTTTCAGATTTAAAATATTTAACAAACTCCATGGTTTCAATTCCACTGTGATTTAACCGGGGTTATTACAGAAAATGTTTGATCCTGGTGCTTTCAATTTATTTAACCGAGTAAATGCAATTAACCATTTACATGTTACGGTTATTTAAATATCCAAAAACACTGAGGTTCATTAGTGCACCGAGAAAGACCACCAACGACCATGATTTTCAGTGAGCATAGGCCTGTATAATTCACAAAATATATCCACAATAAAAGACCGTAGAATAACATCAGTCACACCCCCCTTCATTCTTTAAATGTCGGTTCATTATCATCGTTAAGTTCGGTTTCATCAATTTCCACAAAGGAAAAAGCATGCACACCGTTAATGATACATAGAAAGGAAAGACGAAGGATAAAATCCCTACCTAAATGATCGACTTTAAGTACTCACATGGAAACTGGAAATAGAAGTGGAAGGAACTCCACGGAACACGATCAAGGAAATCATCGCAACAGGGGTACGACTCGTCGGGAGAAAGGGTACTCCGAGCAGGATGATCGAGAAAAGAAACCTTGGGAGAAACCTTTGGTTATAAAGGCTGAGATACAACATTCCCCTGATGTTTAAAATATGTAAAGAAAACTCGAAACCGCGTAAGAAGCGGGATCGTGGGTTGACCATGCAACAGCTACCGGTACCCATGAGCTACCGGTTGGCGATAGCTACCGGTAGATGAGAGCTACCGGTTGGCGACATATACCGATAGCCGAGAGCTACCAGTAGGCCAAGGATACCACTAGGAGTCACTGAGATGCTGGTATGGCCTTCCAGGACACCCAGAACACCTCATATATCATATTTTTACCAAGTAATTGACCTCAAAAACCCCGGCCATTACAATCCTGGAACTTCATCAACAAAAGATTATAAATTACTTTTCATAATAACATGTAAAAAAATTGTTACTAAAGTATTTTATTAGAGAGGATGTAAAAATTGAATTCATTACTATTATATAAGAATATTTTGAGGTATTCAATAATGAATTTTACAATCGTCTAATATAATATGTGTTTGATTTGTTAATCAAACTCTTTTATAGAATTTTTTATATATCTAGGACATCATATAGAATGGAGTCTATTGATATAGAACAGTTAAATAATAAATTACAAGATAATCTTGATAAGGATTTTATATTCCTTAGTGCATCAAAATGGTCTATACCAGTCATCTATTAGAAAAAGAATGATGCATTAATAAATCATTACATCGATTACAGTAAGATTAAAAATATCGTGATAATAAACAAGTATCATATTCACCATATTTATTAATTATTTTATGAACTTATAGGAGCTTAATAGTTCTCAAAAATTTACCTCTAATTAGGAAATCATCAACTAATGACAAAATAAGTGGATATTCCAAAGAAATTATTATTTATAATTTATATAAACCATGAGTTTGTTGTGATTCCATTTTCACTTACCAATTCCCACTCTGACTTCATGGATCATATAAATAGATTCATTATTGATTATATATTACAATTTCTAGAAGTAATTATAGATGTTATTCAAATATTTAAAAATTAATGGAAGATCATGAATATCACTTATAGATAGTGTTGTAGACCATATGGAAGGGCATAAGATTCAATAATAATATAAAATGGAATTTTTTTCCAGAAATGTATCAATCAGATTTCATATCATCAAAATAGTGTGTATATATATAGATCTTTCAAATATTGAGGATGTTTAGAAATATACCATACTAGACACATTGACTAAAATTCATAGTTTTTTGGGTTATCTAGACATTATAATGTTTTTTTGAGAAATTTATAATTTATATAAAATCTATTAACTATGATAAAATATAGAGCAATCATGTTTATATGGATAATAGAATGTTTTGAAAGCATTATGGAGAATATGGAAATTTTTTCCACTAACTTGAATATTACAGTAGCCTATAGTGGTATGTGGTTGTAATTTCTAAATATTAATTATTGAAATTATTAGGATGTTTCATCAATAATTATTAAAAGGTAATTAGTTATGACTAATACTAAATAAATACACATTTTAAAAATTACATGCTATATTATTTTGAATTATTGGTCGTGATATTTTAATTTAAAATATATGAGAATTAAATTTATAGTGATGAGAGGGATATATTAACTGACCATAAGGGAATGAAATATGTCTTTTATTGGATGGTATTAAAAAGGATCCAATGGAGATGGACATATATAATTAATGATTATGGTTGGTCAATACATTAACACCATAAAATGGAAAACACGGTGGATGATGCTCAGAATAAAAAACAACATTCTATTTTATCCATGTTGATGGTAGAAGAGGACTAAATACTACTGGATCTAGAAAGGGGGAATCTTGTATTTATAAGGTAAGGGGATAAATCTATCCATTCCAATGTTCATAATAAAACCACTATTCATTTCAGGATAATCAAATCATAGTAGTATGATATGGATAAAAAAATAAGGTATATAATATTATAGAGTTTTTCTTTGACTAATAATAGTTTATAAGGTTTGGAATCTAGATATTTGTCATGTAAATATGGTAACTAAAAAAGGATCTTTTAGGTTTTTAACATAACTCAAAATTTTCAATCCACCACATTAAAACTATTATATAAATATATCGGAAGTAAATTTTCAAGGGGGATAACATGGAGATGGTAAAAGAGGAGTATATAAATCGATGACTTGTATATCAGCAAGTTAAGAAACATTGACAGATGCCTAATTGGATCATGGAACCATTACCCAAATCTATATGAAATTTGAAATATATCTAGTGATTTTTACATAGTAATCCCTAAGAAATATTAAGGTCACTATATGATATGGTTTTTTTTATCATATTACAGTGGAAGTAAATTTTATTTCAACAAAAGATGATTTCTCACTAGATAATCTTTCAACTGTATACAATAAATAGGAGGTATATTTTCATGTAGTATTATAATTTATTTTATATTTATTAGATACTAGGATTATCAAAATATTTTCAATATGTTTTTACATGTCTTTAGAGATATATCTGAGATTACTCACTATATATCATACTCAAATAAGAGGTCCTCATAGAAAGACTATTAAAACACTAGACGATTTGTTTAGATCATATTCAATATATTTCCAAGGATATTTTTTACCATCATATTTTAATAATTGAGTTCTCATATAAACAATATTTCCATTATAGAATCCATCTGAAAACATATGAGGTGTTATATGGGAATTGATGTAGGGATATAATGTATAGGGATGTTTTTGGGGATAGAAATCAGATAGTTCTTATAATTAACCATTGGTTTTAGTAATACCTTTTTCCTAAATAAATATTTGTTTTATAATATTATACACATATAAAATATAATGAAGCAAACAATTAGTTTGTTTCTCTAGTAAATACCATTACATTAATAAAAAATAAAACAAAATATAATTAAAAACACTATAGATGAAAAATATAAATATAGAAAATCTATAATTAGAAAATAGGCATCATCCAAACCTACTGGAATCATCAACCCCAATAAATACTTTTTAGAAAAGAAAGAAATTATTAGTAAATCAAAAAAATTATAGAAATGGGAATTAATGAAAACTTAGATTAATTGAGTTTAATAATTAATTATGGAATGTAGAGGTATTTATTGAAGGTACTATGATTATTGGAATAGTAATTTGAACATTAGAATAATAAACATTTTATTAGTCATACTTTCATGACCATTGGGACCAGTAACTTGACTAATGGAATAGTAATTTTACATAAAATTAATAAATTATTATATAAGGAAAATTTAATATGATTAAATTATGTAAACATAAATTTTATAATGACCAATAAAATTAATATCTAGATTAAAAAATAAATAAAATTATAAAATAAATTTTAATAGAAAGTACATTAAAGTATTTTTTTTAAAAAGTTATTTTTATATTTATATTAATAATTTCTTATTTTAGATATTTATTAATAAAAAATTAATATTTTACTTGGATTGATCACATATAAATTATTAAAGAGTTAATTTTTTATTTTCAAAAAATAATTCAATTATTTTTGTACATATTAAAAAAACTGTATTTCAAATAACTAGTGTATGGAAAATTACACCATTCTAGATATAATAGTGACATAGTACTTTTTATAATTTTAGTTTAGGTGATGGTATATTTAATTTAATAAATCCATCATTAATATACTATAATACCTCTTTGAGACACTTAAAATAGCCTTCTAAAATCTAAAGTCATAAGTGATTCCTTAAAATAATTTGTTTTTCTTTACATACAATTTAATTTCAAATATATGAAATAATTAGAATTATAAATGGGATTTGAAGTGATAAAAATATTATATTATATTAATATATTTTTTTTATTTTTGAAATAACACTATTAATTTTTTTACCATTGATATTTTATTTTATTTATTATTTTATTCTGAAAATACCTCTCCACTCTTGTAAAAATTACCCCACATCCTCTGCTTCGAAAAGTGCTACTCTAATGAATTGTAAAAATACATATATTCTGATGTACATCTCATAAATACCATTATAAAAAATAGTAAAATTTTAAAACTATAAAACTCTAACCACAAAATAGATATAGTGTTGTACAAGAGAATCCACACTGAGGATTAAGCATGTTATGATCCACTTCTATATATTTTTTTATTTCATATTCCACTTTTATTTATGATTTAGCCAACCCTTTCACTACCAATATTAAAAATAATTAATTAATATGTAGTTTATCATTATATAAATTATATTAAAATAAAATTATTTCCATAAAAACATAAATATAAATTTTATAAATCCCTTCTGTGCTCTACACACAATATCCAGTCAGAGGTTGGTTTACCACCTACAAATACATTTCCCTATCAACATGTATGAACATAATCTAGGATAGTTATTATATAATATATATAAAAATTATATAAATTATAATAATCTAGAATTATTTATTTTAGTTTGTAAATTAAATTTATGTAAATATATAAATCAATGAGAAATAACAATTTTTATGAAAGCTATGATATCCAAACACTTATATTTCATAAATTAAAAACTAGAAATATTATCCAATAATTATAATTGATAGATAAATTTATAAATGACTATAATTTAATTATAGATCAATGTTAGAATTAATAATGTTTTATTATTCTAGAGGAAAAAATTGATGTAATAAAATGGGAATTAATGTAGGGGGATTCTCGAACCCAACTCTATTTCCTTAGGGTTTCCCCCTTTATCACCAATTTCAGAATTTATTTTAAATAAATATTTATAAAATTTCATTTCAATATTTTCAACATTTATTTTCATGGATATCCATGTTTTCGACATGAGTTTATGGGAGACACACTGATTTATCCAAGAGAACACTTTTTTTAAAGACAAATATTTTACTTCTCTAGAGATTGTTTCTTCATCACTCAACATTAATGACTTATATAATATCTTTTATTACTGTTTTTTTGGAAATGATAATAATTATTTATGAATTTTTTCATTATTAAATTCATAGGAAACCCATTGATTTCCATGTGTTATTTTATTTCTGTGATGGTCATATAAACTATGTGTTATCCATGATTATATAATATTTATGATTTGATGACTACCCATGGAATTATATAACCCTCCAATGCAGTGGTTAATGTGATAATATCTTGGTACAAAGTGAAGTATTCATGAACATAAAGCTAGATATTTTTCAAAGTGATGATGTCCCGATTATACACATATTTTATGGGTGGAAATGATATTAACATTGTTCATAACAATGTGTGGTACTTGACCAATAAGACATGATGTTTCATATTTATACATTGTGAAATTCAATTATTATATATATTTATTCTGATCATTATTATGATGGTTATAATATCCTTATGTTGTGATGATTATTATTATTATCACTCTTTTTTATTTATTCATTTCAATATCTATCTTATTACATGGATGTTAGCTCACTCAATTCATTGATGTTTATAGTAAAGTGACTACATTTAAAAAGGGGGATGTGAGGGAAGATATGATGTTAGTAAATTAGGAATACAATAATTTTTATGCTATTTATGTAAAATTTATATTTTATCCTAATTCCCCAATGAAAATAAACCACTATATCCAATATTTGAAACAAAATTATGTATTTTATCTATAAAATTAATCAATAGTCATGTATAATAATATTTCGTCCCAATAATTGGTATCAGATCATAGTTTAGCTATTTTGGGAATTAGGATTAGAGAATTTTAATGATGTACCAATGGATAAATCATTTCATTTGAAGACTCCCATGATGCATTGTATTAGAAAAATGATTATCATAGGGATTCGATAAGATATACCATTAGAGTTAACTGTAAAAAACTATTAAATTTTTTTTTCATATATTTTTTTCAAACCTTTTATATTTTCGAAAATGGTGGGATCCCGGAGAAACTAGGATGACAGCCTTTGTGACGGATAATGTAATGATTTCCCAAACAATATCTCAATGTCATGGAAGGGGAGTTAAAAAATATTATGGAGATTTTTACCCATCTATATAAAGATATGATTAATTAAGTGATTCATGTGTATAGTCGGTGTCCACCAAAGAAGGATCAATTAATCATAGACTCCATTATAGGGAAATAACCTTTAACGTTTAATTGAAATTACGAAAAACATGTCACAGAACAATGGGTTAACTCAACGGAAAGATATTAGTTGTGATCTACTATTATAAAAAGTATTACGTGACTCTATAAGTTTATCATTTAAATGGAGAATCGGATCAGTGTTAAGTTAGAGTTAAAAACACCAACACATATGATGAAGATTATGATATGGATTGAGGTAAATCAATGAAATATTTATCCTAATTTATTTCCCTATAAATCATGAAACAATAATGGAGATATTGTTTATGGATCTAATTCTCAATAAATGTGAAACTATCACATCTACTTAGGAAAACATCACAATAGCTTAAAGATACAACTAGGTTTTTTTAAACAACAATGATAGAATATATATATATTATTAATTGGTTTAGAATCATAAATTTGAAGGGATCTAGTAATATGAGACATTGGGAGTTATGTAGAGGTTATTTTTTGTGATATCAATATATATATATATATATATAGTTTGGAGAAGGGTCTCATGGTTGTGAAAATACGAATAGAAGGATGAAGTTTAATGTTAGTGGGTTAAATGAAAAATGAGGCAAGAGGATCCCAATACCTACCCATCAAATATGTGGTAATAATAAATATGGTAATTTTCATAAAGGGTTAAGTAAATTCATTGATTTTTCTAGAGTATGACAACATACCAAGAATATCAATCATACATGATGATGTTGACCAAAATGACAGAGTAAAAGAGTATACCTCTGAATAAACCTCCAATGGTACAGTTCTTCATCTTAAAGGATTAGGGGGACTCTAAAGTCAAGTACACTAATCCAAGAGTCATGGATGGTAACACATTTAATCAACCAAAAAATATAAAGGGAAATAAAAATATTAATCTCTCACAACTGCAGAAGTGGAACAAGAAAGTGAACTCATACAAGGTATACATCCTAATTAATGTATGGCTATTTATTTTACTCAGGTTCTACCCATTAAATTACATCCTAAATGATTTCTATAACTATATAATAAAATCCATGATACCTTGAAGTATATATATCTCTAAAAACACTTAATGGTTCATCCATTGACAAATATGTGTTTTACTCTTCTCCTATTGGTTTATGTGGGAAGATTATCGCATTAAATCTCATCATTATTCTCATATTGGAATTTAATGATACAATGGTGATTGATTAGCTCTTATTATATTGAGAACACCCCAACAATTGGGAAATGGAAATATCCTTTCAGTTTCTTAACCATACAATGCACTTCTATAAATGAATGAAATATCATGAATCGCCGTTAGAAATTTTTTTTAACACTGTGGGTATTGATTCACTATGAAGAAGCATACCTTTCGAAAATGGTTGAGTCAAATAAATGTATCAAAATAGAAACAAAATTCCATTTTATGGGAAAAACTGATTGATTTCTTTATGAGTTTCTCAGACATCCCCCAAATCATGAGGTCAAATCATTAATAGAGCTCATAATGAGAGTTACACCTATATCAAAATACCCCTAAAGGGAGGTCCATATTGAACTAGAAGAACTAAAGAAAAATATGAAATTTAATTTGGATATAGGGTTATTATGCTATAGTGTATCATATTTTGGTGTGTATGAGATCATTTTCAAGAATAATGAGGGATTAATGTTTTATTTTATTGATTAACAGATCCCAATAAGATCGCAACAAAGGAAAAGTATCCCCATCCAAGGACTGCTGACTTGTTTGATCAACAATGAAGAGAACAATATTTCTCAAAGGTCTAGATTTGTTATGGATATTTGTGTAGAAGGAAGATATTCAGATTACTACATTCTGTAAAATGTATTGGAACAATGAATTCATAGTTATTCTTTTCTTACAAAATAATTCTACTAAAGTAATCATGTATTTGATGAATAATGTATTTAGATACTACCTTGAATAAATTGAGGATGTTTTAATAAATGTTGTTTTCATATAATCCATGAGAATAGGAGAAAATTTAGAGAATTGAACTATTATGATAGAGATATTAAGGACGGATAAAATGAATGTTATGCTTGGAATGATTAAAATATGGCTGCTGAAAATTTCATTGATGGGGCATGTGATCATAATGGAGGGAAATTCTAGGGACCCGTCAAAAATCAAGGTAATTGTAGAATGGACTAGAGTCACTAATGTCAGATAAATTCATATTTTTCATGGATTGGTTGGGTACTATTGATGTTTTGTGACAAATTTTACATTATTTTTTACCCTGCTATATAATTTATTATTAAAAGAGGTAAAATATGTCTAGTAATAAGAATGTGTGGAATGATTTATAGAGCTCATGCTGAGATTAATCACTAAAATTGTGCTCACATTACCAACAAGTGGAGAATGATTTTTGATATAGAATGATGATTCAAATAAATACATGGTTTCTGTACTAATTCATATGACAAAGTGATATCATATGCCTCACAACAGTTGATGATCCATGAGTAGAACTACCTTACACATGATTTGGGGTTAGAATATATAATCTTTTGTCGAAATATTACATGACATTATCTCTATGGTGAGAAGTGATATATATATATATATCAATAATAAAAGTCTATAATCTATTTTCACATATAAATAGATTCACATTAATCAATGGATATAGATCATTCTAATCAAGGACTACAGTTTATCTAATCACTACCATCAAGGAAAGGGAAACAATGTAGAATATTCTCATTGCAGAAAATAACATGCTTCACAATTCATGATTCAAATTGAGAAAGTCCCAATATTCATGAAAATGAAATGGATAGATCTAGAAATATTTATATAAGGGAATGCATCCAACCTTTACTAAATGATTTCCAAACCATATATCTATGATAAGATCAAGGAGGAAAAAATGTATGATTTAGAGATACAAATGAAAGAGAATGAAGTAATGGAAGTGAAGATATAAGTGATTCGTATCGATGATAATTTTGTGATTCAGTTTCAAATGAATCTTTTTGTTCCTACAAAACCCTAGAAAAAAAGAGTTTATTGGAAAATTTACATAGCTCACATTTCACCATCCATTATGAAAGCACCATGATGTATCATGATCTTCACTAAAACTTCTTATGGGAAAACATGGATAAGGACATTGTGTATTATATATAAATGTGTTTAGTTTTTTGTAGTGTTAAATACGAGATATATAAGTCCAATAAGTTGAGGCAACCATTTCTATAGCCATGTTGAAATTAGAGAATTTCATTGTGGTCATTGTCATTAGTCTCATGATGAAATCCAATGGAAACAATGAAAAGTGGGATGTATTGAATAAACTCTTGAATAATTACCATATCAATGCTATTCATGAAGATTTATCACTAAAAAATATAGACGGATATATGTGACGGAAGTGGTGAGGTTTCACAGGAGTTCATTTTTTATTGTCTCTCTTCATGATCCAAGGATTACCGATATATATTAGAGAATTCAACAACCACATTTGAGTAATTAAGGGAATTTAACTCAGGCTGTCACCCCCAACATTATAGTCAGCCTAAAAATAATATTATGAAACTTTGGGGGAATTATAAGAGACATATCAATGGAATTAATAGGACGATGGTACCATCATATTCTATTTTTTATGTTCTCATATAACAACCAGTTCTATTATAGTATTCAAAAGGAACCATATGAGGTTCTGTATGGGATGCAATGTTGAAGTACAACATGTTGAGATTAATTTGGGGAACAAAATATATATAGAGCATAACTTTTTTAACAAGTGAAATAGAAAATTCAAGACTTACATCAGATGATAAAACCTTTTAAGAGTCATAAAAAGTGATATGTTGGTAACCATTAAAGGAACATGGAGTTTGATGTTGGAGAAAAAAATTCCATACAATATTACCATATAATCTAATATTATTGTTTATAAGGGAAGTTAATATTATTCTATGTAGCATTAGCCCCTTTGAAAGCATCCATCAAATAGGCTTATTTGATAATCATCTTGCCCTTCCACCAAATAAAGATCAAGTTCATGACATGTTCCACATTTCACTAGTGAGAATGTAAATTCTTCTTCCATCACATGTATTATTTCTAGAGGTGGCATAACATGATATTTACCTCTCATATGAAGATAATAAATTAAAAAAATTTACCATGGATTAAATATTTTTTGCAATAAGACAACAGACCTTTTCGAAGTGTTTTAGAATATCCGTAATTATGAAATGTGACATGGGAACAAAAGGAAGAAAGGAAATTTAAGTACCCTTAAATATTCATAGTATTGTATGTGGGATGAAATTTTAGAGATAAAATATCTAATGTAGGGAAGGATTTAATGACCTAGTGTATTTGGTGACATTTGTTTCATTAAATAATGTTTTTTGTATTATATTATACACATACAAAATATAATGAAAGAAAAAAAATTATTTAAAATAATTAATATTTATAGATTAATCATAAATGAATCCATATAAAATAAAAAACTTGATATCTAGAAATGAATATGTAATTGAAAATCTATAATGGGAATATAATGATTGGCCCAATCTACTAAAATCATCTCCACCACTGCTAGCACAGATGAAAGAAAATAAATTTTTTAGTAAACCATGAATAATTATAGAAATTGAAATACAAAACCTTGATATATATAAATTTGAATAATGAATTAAGGACATTAGATGAATTTTTAGGAGTTAATGTGATTGTTGGAATAGAAATGTTACTGTTCTAATAGAAACATAGTGCTTGGGAAAAATATCCTGACTATTGGGAATAATAACATGATATTTATGAAAGTAATGTCACTTAAAAATAATAAATTCTCACATAAATAATATTTATTATTATAAAATTAATTAATTATAAATTATATAATCCCAAAATATTACTGACATGATTAAAAAACCAAAGAAAAAATAAACCCATTTTTAATGCACTATATTTTCATATATTTGTACAAATCCTTATTTTTATTTTAAAATTTAAAATAAATCTATCATAATATTAGTTCAATAAATTCAATATCATTTTTCTTTCCATAATGGCAATATTATCAATTATTTATTTTTGGGTGATTTTTTGAAATACTTCAATTTTTTACAGAATGCTAAAAATACAGTTTTTATCATAATAGGTGTATCATAAATTATATCATTCATGATGTAAGGGTGAAATAATCCTCATTACAAAATTATGATCATATATTGTAAAAATAATTTCATAAATGGTTCATTAAAAAAATAAAATATATTCCCAAACGTAAAAATGAACTTTCCAAAACCTAATATCAAAATTGATTCCTTATAATAAATTTTTATATCTTTATATTTATCTTTTTTATAAATCAATAAATTAGAATTATAAAAGGAATTTAATTTCTTAAAATCAATATATTTTTCATATATTCCATATATCACTATATAAATGTTTACCTTCGATATATTATTTTATTTAGTACATAATTCAAAAAAAAATATTAAACCTCCACTCCATACAAGAGAAACTACACCGAGTATTATGTATATTCTAATCCATATATCTATTTTTTTATTTCATCATCACATTATATATATTATTACAGAAAACCATTAATAAAAAACATTAAATTATGTATTAGGAATTAATTTTACATTATACTAATGATCTAATCCTATATTAGGTATCATATTACTCAATACATAAATTTTAAATTTCATTGTAACACTCTCTCGACAATGCCTCGTCAAAGGTCTGTTACCTACCTAAGGAGACCTGGACATGTCAATACATATAACCACCATAGGGTATAGATATTATAAACTATATATAAAAAATTATAATATAATTATTTTAATTATAGTATTCTGAAATTAATTATTCGGATATATGATATATATTTTAGAAAATATGGATTCCAAAGAAAAACGTAATATATTTAAGAGAGGGATAACATCAAGAGGTTTGATTTTCATGGAAATATATTATATAATATAATATAATTATTATAACTAATAACTGGATGTATAAATGAAAATAATATCTATTTCATAAAATTTTTATTTAATATATGTTTAATTATTCAAAAATTGAAAAATTGACAAAATAACAAAAGAATTAAGGTTAGGGGACACTTGAACCCAACCCCACGTCCTTTTATTCTCCCTCATTAAAACAAATTTTAGAATTTATATTCAATTAATATTACTTAAATTTTATTTCATTATTCTTACCTTCTTCTTTCATATATAATCATCATGTCTAATTTATTTTACAAAAAACCGAGTGCTTTTCTAAAAAAAATCATCTTTAAAAAGGCACAACTTTATTTTATCATGATATTTGTAGAGACCCGTAGCCTGACGTACATGGACATTACATTACTTTTTTGGAATACTTAGTACATTACAAAAACACACACACTAGGACCGAAATACTTTAGTGTCTTTGGAAACTCATAATATAATCTTCTAATCATGGGGAAAGATCTTCAACATCTCCCATAAAGATCTTCCACATTTTGTTTCCTTACCTAAAACCTTTCTTTTGATCGTGGGGGAAAATAAAACATAAAAAGGATTAGCTCAAATGCTCCGTAAGGGTAAGCATGGAGAAAATAAAAGATACCATATACATTTGACCTTAAAAACATGAACATAATGTTTAAACATCAAAATATTGAGCAACGACATAAAACATGGAAGTACATAAGGCATAGATCATAATGGAACATAAATCATGATAAAATAGCATGGGAATAAAACATGTAATTGTGGCAACCATTCAGCACATGTCATGATTTCCACAGTAGCCAAGTCATTGCTTCCAAGACCATCTTAGTGGACAAAGTCCCTTTCTGAATCGATTTCACTCCTCATTTCAGTCCTGTAACACTGAACCGGATTAACCTACTATTCCATCCATGTCTATCTCATGAGATATAAAATCTTTACCCAATGCATTGGAGGGAGATATTGGTCCCACCCATCTCATAATGAAATCATTCTTACATGTACCACAAAATAAACACACATCATTCATAGTAACCCAATAAATAAAATGGGTTTCATAAACATCATACCATAATCACATAATCCATATAAAAGAAATGGATATCATTTGATAATAAGAAAAGTGAAACCATGTAAATCATAGAGACTTTATACTTGAAACATACACATATGAAATAATGCCATCTTAGATTGAAAAAGGTTTTGATAAAAAACTTGAAATGGATTCTTGAGGAAAATATCCTTTTTTATTCAAAATCATTTTCTTTTCACAAAATGTCATGCAATTTTAGAAGAAAAGGATTTTGTTGAAAATAGTCATGAAATCTTTTGAAGGAAGCTTCATGATAATAAGGCTTTATAAAACCATAAAAATCCTTTCATGTCGTATACGTTAAAAAAAATTCTTATCGTACTGTTGTCGGAAAAGTCAAAAAAATTACCTCGTAACGTAAATAAAAGAAAGATTCCTTACATACCATGTAGTAAAAGTAAAAAGAGGGTAAAAATGAAATTAAACATACATGAAACCATTTTTAGGAAACATGGACATGGATGATAACAATAACCGCAGTAAATAATTACGAATATGCAATCTCGGATAAAAATGAGTTTTGCAAAATTATCCCTTACCTTAGGTCCAATTTTCATTGTAAGTGTTTGAACCTCCTGTATAATGATTTAAATAATGTTATTGACTTATTAAATAATAATATTTATTGTTATGATATCATATATGGTTCACTTATGACTTTATATTACCCGTTTTTTGTAAATTCCATGTTAAAGAGTGTTTTGGTTAAAATCGTTTCATTTGTCGTCTGTGTTTTGACTTGTAATTATTCATATGATTACTTAGATCATGATTACATAATTCCAGAATATAAAACATGATTTATATATAATATATATTCATAATATACATATATATATAGATCAGTAAATGGAAAGAAATACACCGTTCATGGAGACGGTAGGCCGTACGTACGCATGAACGATGTTTTCATTTCCTTATTAAGTTGAATGGAATTAAGTAGATGACATACATATATATATATACATAAATCCAGAATCATTATTATGTCATATATTTCATGATTACTTATTATATATACTTTATAATCATTCATGAATGGTTAACGTGGAGAATGAATCTCATCGTGTCGTGGAGACGGTAGTTCGTACGTACGCACGAGCGATGATATCGTTCTCATGATCGTGGAATTGCATTGGAGTGTATGTATACTATTTCAGAATCAATATGACTTTACAATAATCATATATAGTTATTATGTACACCATTATACCCATCCAAGTAAGGTGGTGGTGGAAAATAGATTACACCACGGCGTGGAGACAGTATTCCGTACGTATGCACACGCGGTGATTTCGTTTTCCGTAGGATGGATAGATGGTGAAATAGGTTTGTTTCATACTTATAATATCATATAAGTATATTAGTGATAATTATTTTATTACTTCACAATGAAACAACCTAAGGAGAAGAATTGGAAGAAGAAATAAAGTTGAAAGAATCGGTAACGAACATTACCTCTTCTTTGAAGCGCCTCTTTGAGTCCTCCTCTTAGGGCACTAAAATTGGTCTTTGAAGAATCACAGGACCTCTAAAATGTTTCTACAGAAGTGGAAAAGAGAAGTTGGTAGGGTTTTGACGAGCTTTAAGGCTCAAGGTGGTGTGAGGAAGAAAGGGAGGAGGTTCCCTTTTATAAGGGAGGAGAGGGGCTCTTTTGAAAAAAACAAAAAATATTATTTTATTATAATGTCAAGTTCGGTTTTAAATAGCTCCAAATTGATTTATTTAGAAGCTAAGGTGAGGATGGATCAAAATAATCTCATCCAATAGAATTTATACATGTTTAGGTTCCTATTTTAACCTTATGATTTATATTTAACATTAAGTTAAATAATTTTACTTTTACCGTGTCCTCTTGTGTTCTTATACTATAATGTTAATAAACATACTATAACAAGACAAAAGAACCTCAAGTTGTATATTATTAATATATATAACCTTATATAAGTCATTTGGCCAAACCTAAGATTTTTAGGAATACAATATCAATTAATAATATAATATTTGTTTTAACAACTATTTTATATCAATTTTGACACTATTTGGTAATTGATTTTTGTGAAAATCATAACAGACTGATTAGTTAGAACCAAGTTAATTAAATTAATAATAACATGTTATATTAACCTATATATTTAGTGTAATTCATAAAAAGTCTCAAATTACATTTATTTTGGTATTTATAACATCAATTATGTCAATATTTCATTAATAAGATAATTACTGTATCATCTTTGTGTCATAAATAAATTAAATTATTTAATGTCTAAAAATTAGAAATAAAATACCATTATGTAGGAAATATTTTTATATTTATAATGAATATTTATAGTCGAATTTATCTTACGTATAACCCTATATTAAAAATGTTTTAGTAAATAAACATTGATTTTAACTCTTTTAACTCTTCTTTGATTTAAATAATAATAAATGTCCTAATCTAATCCAAGTGGGCCTAAATGGTCATATTTTATTCCTAAGGTTGTTTTTGGTAGAATTTAACTTATCCAATAGAATTAGGGCATGTGTTAGGGTAATAATAATATCATTTTTACCCTTACATACCCTATTTACTTTTAACCGTGGTAAAAATAAGTAAAAAGTTACTATTCACCAAAAATTATTTTCATCTCATTGAACAACATTTTTTACTTACTGACATCAACCATGTCTCTCATATTTTTGAAATTCCATTCACAGAAGCAGTAAAATTATGTTTTATGAAAAATTCATTTTTTAAACTACCACTAAGTGGTTTCACTATTCATCAAAAAATGAATGTTTCCAGAAAAATGCCAAAAATTAGGCCTAAGCTATATTTGATATTATGAACTAAAAAATGGTGTGTATTTTACCAAATTCAAAACATATCAGTTTCATTAATTAATTTAAAAATAAATTCCCATCGTCAAAACAAATAGCGTGTTTTTAAAAGATAATAACTATCAAAAGATTGACACTTGTTTAGGTCTGCTTTAAATGTGAAATTACATCCAATAAACAAAATTGTATTAAATTGTAAAAATATATTCTAAATATACTTTAAAACCACTAAAATTAATAATTTATCACTATTAATTATTTTGATTAAAAAAGTTGTTTTTAATTAAAATCTAATAATTTTCACTATTAATCAGAAAATGAAAGTTAGCCGAAAAGTACAAAAATTTCAACCTAATCTAATTTTGATATTCTGAATCCAAAAATGAAGTCCATTTTGAAAAATAAAATTTACAAAATTTCAAAAATAGGTTATTACTATTCATAACGGCTAGTTTTAATAATATTTTAATAGAATATTGTTGTTTAGTAAAACTCGGTATTGCGTACTACACATGCTGTCGAGGAAGGTCGCGATTGTGTGTAATGCAAGGCAGGTCAAGGATGCGTGTTTTGCAAGCTCCTTTTTGGGTAGCGTACAACACAAGAAATTAATAAAATTAAAAAGAATATTTTTCATAAAATCTCGGGGTGTTACATTCTACCCCCCTTAAAAGAATTTCTCCCTCAAAATTCGTTGGGGTTATAAATGGTTTACTACTCAAAAGTTTCTTTAATAGAAACCCACATCGTAAAAAGGAATACCAAAACCAATATTTAAAAAAAATGTGTGAAATGTAACGGTTACCCAAATAAACTAATCATTGGGTTTCCACATAGGTGAAAATATGGATATGGAAGAGAAATCTAACCATCATGTTCTGATGAAGAGTGGTAGAGAACATGGATATGGAAAAGCCAGCCATCACAAAGCCATAAATTTGTGACGATTTAAGGTACCATATGATTCATTAGAAATAAGGGCACTAGAACATCATTTTTAGTTTTCAAGATCATTTCCCTAAAATTGATGAAATTAGAAATAGAAGAAATACTTTCGTGATTTTGGTACAGTCTCACTGTTGTTTATTCTTTGGATAATTTCCACTTCCTCTCTTACAGAAATTAAGTTGAACTTTTCATTCGTGAAGTGTTAGCAGTTCATGTGATACAATGATGGGTCATTCCATCTGTCTCAAACAAAAGGTTATAAAAGTTATCAAAAATACATAAGCTCATCTATTGTGAGATTAATCATATATGGTTCCTAAAATAGACTTATACTTCATATATCATACCGCTTAATAAAATAAAACTAGTTTCTACTAACCAGGGACTTCCTGTAGGCCAGTGGTATGTGATAAAGGCCAGTCGCACTTCGGTTGTGGGTTCGATTCCCACAGCCTTGTCCAACGCGATGGGCTGTCGCCCGTCCTGTAGGTTGTCCTTTTTCTAAAGCTATATTACTATAACATCCCAAAAATAATATCAAAAAAAAGTTCTATCCTTAAACAATACTAACTTATATCCAACATAATCCATTCCAATCTTTAGGGTTATCTAAAATACTTTGGTC
This sequence comes from Viscum album, assembly GCA_963277665.1. NCBI lineage: Eukaryota > Viridiplantae > Streptophyta > Magnoliopsida > Santalales > Viscaceae > Viscum > Viscum album. The sequence goes on along the minus strand of OY728161.1, from coordinate 1,730,775,898 downwards.
CAAGCTCATACTATAAAGAAAATGATTACTTGAAATGTCATCAACCAAGCATGTGAATACCATCATTTATCCCCCATATATCTTGTTGGTCACATTACAATCATGTGAATACCTTAATCATGTATTATTTTGAAAAATGAATACCCATTGAACCTTAGTGAAAACATAAATGCTGTCAAAAGTTTACTCTTTCCACATACCAAACTAAAAAAATTCTATATACTCAAACCATGATATAACCATATCCTTATATCAGTCATGAGATCATGAATACTATCAAACATTTAATTTTATCCTTATCCCTTCATTATGCGTATATCATCTACATTCCAAAAATATCTGAATAACCTTTAATAGATACTGGTACCATTAATCATACACTTTCAAAACTCAAGGAAAGACAACAGTGTAACAATCCTTAGATGTCTCTTTATTCCATAGTACCATGAGATTACATATACAACATTACACATGATAAACATGTAATCATTCCACTACATTCTTAAACTATTGACCGAGCTTCAACAATTCTTTCATCTCACATATCATTTGTAGTCTCTTCATCATCATCAACATAAAAACTACCCATACGACCGTACTGATTCTCTTCATGAGACTTTACCTTAGGGAATTGGTTTTCATAGTGCCCATATATTCCACATTTAAAACATTTAACCATTGTTGATGTCGTAGCAATACCATTATCCTCATCCATGGTGTTAACTAAAACTTTTCCTTTGCACTTACTGGATTTGTGTCCTTCTTTTCCACACCCAAAGCATCTTCAAGTTCCCTTGAATAATTCTCCTTGATGCCTCTTCCCACATTATTTACATAGGGGAAATTGAACTTTCTTTCCTCTATGATCATCATGAAACTCCATCTTTCTCTTATTAGCCGAGTCAGGAAACTTACCAAATTTGAGTTTATTGATCATATTATGATATTGCTGATTCTGCATAATAATGATGTTTGGACTTCCAAATCCTGTTTCATTTGATTTCTCATGAATAATATCATTCCATTGTCTGTCATATCCTCCATTATCGTGAATCTTCCTATTTCCAGCCATTTTCTAAAACCCAAAAAGAATAGTGTGAGAGGCAAAAATCCTGCTAGGGAAAACAACATAGTAAAGGGGGAGTACCCTCAATATCTATCATCTTAGGTCAAATTCTATGATCGTTACCATAGTTCTAGGACTATATCCTATACGTATACTTTTCCTTAGAGACATCCCTAGACACACCTTAGAAATATCTCTATGGATCTTACTAACGTTTTCGCATCCTAGTTTCCAAAGGTAAACTAAACCTTTCTTCTGATACCAACTCTAGAGACCCGAAGCCTGACGTACATGGAAATTACATTACTTTTGCGGAATACTTAGTACATTACAAAAACACACACACAAGGACTATAATTGTTTAGTGTCTTTGGAAACTCAGAATATAATCTTCTAATCATGGTGAAAGATCTTCAACATCTCCCATAAAGATCATCCACTTTTTGTATCTTTAGCTAATACCTTTCTTTTGATCCTGGGGGAAAATAAAACATAAAAAGGATGAGCTCAAATGCTCAGTAAGGGTAAGCATGGATAAAATAAAACATACCATATACATTTGAACTTAAAAACATGAACATAATGTTTAAACATCAAAATCTTGAGCAACGACATAAAACATGGAAGTACATAAGGCATAGATCATAATGGAACATAAATCATGATAAAATAGCATGGGAATAAAACATGTAATTGTGGAAACCATTCAGCACATGTCATGAATTCCATAGTAGCCAAGGCATTGCTGCCAAGACCATCTTAGTGGACAAAGTCCCTTTCTGAATCGAGTTCACTCCTCGTTTCAGTCCTGTAACACTGAACCGGATTAACCTACCATTCCAGCCATGTCTATCTAATGAGATATAAAATCTTTACCCAATGCATTGGAGGGAGATATAGGTCCCACCCATCTCATAATGAAATCATTCTTACTTGTGCCACAAAATAAACATACATCTTTCATAGTAACCCAATAAATAAAATGGGTTTCATAAACATCATCCCATAATCACATAATCCATATAAAAGAAATGGATATCATTTCATAATAAGAAAAGTGAAACCATGTAAATCATAGAGACTTTATACTTGAAACATACACATATGAAATAATGTCATCTTAGATGGAAAAAGGTTTTGATAAAACACTTGAAATGGATTCTTGAGGAAAATATCCTTTTTTCTTCAAAATCATTTTATTTTCACAAAATGTCATGCAATTTTAGAAGAAAAGTTTTTTGTTGGAAATAGTCATGAAATATTTTGAAGGAAGCTTCATGATAATAAGGCTTTATAAAACCATAAAAATCCTTTCATGCCGTATACGTTAAAAAAACATTCTTATCGTACTTTTGTCAGAAAAGTCAAAAAAAGTACCTCATAACGTAAACAAAAGAAAGATTCCTTACATACCATGTAGTAAAAGTCAAAATTGGGTAAAAATGAAATTAAACATACAGGAAACCATTTTTAGGAAACATGGACATAGATGATAACAATAACCCCAGTAAATAATTACGAATAAGCAATCTCAGATAAAAATGTGATTTGCAAAATTATCCCCTACATTAGGTCCGATTTGCTTAGTAAGTGTCCTAACCTCCTGTATAATGATTTAAATAATGTTATTGACTTATTACATATTCATATTCATTGTTACGATATCATATATGGTTCACTTATGACTTTATATTACCCATTCTTTTGTAAATTCCATGTTAAAGAGTGTTTTGGTTAAAATCGTTTCATTTGTCGTCCGTGTTTTGACTTGTAATTTTTCATATGATTACTTAATTCCAGAATATAAAACTTTATTTATATATAATATATTTTCATAATATACATATGTATAATAGATCAGTAAATGGAAGGAAATACACCGTTCATGGAGACGGTAGGCCGTACGTACGCATGAACGTTGTTTTCATTTCTTTATTTAGTTGAATGGAATTAAGTAGATGACATACATATATATACACATAAATCCAGTATCATTATTATGTCATATATTTCATGATTACTTATTATATATACTTTATAATCATTCATGAATGGTTAACGTGGAGAATGAATCTCATCGCGTCGTGGAGACGGTAGTCCGTACGTACGCACGAGCGATGATATCGTTCTCGTGATCGTGAAATTGCATTGGAGTGTATGTATACTATTTCAGAATCAATATCACTTTACAATAATCATATATAGTTATTATGTACACAATTATACCCATCCAAGTAAGGTGGTGGTGGAAAATAGATTACACCACAGCGTGGAGACGGTATTTCGTACGTACGCACGCGCGGTAATTTCGTTTTCCATAGGATGGATAGATGGTGAAATATGGTTGTTTAATACTTATAATAACATATCATTATATGAGTGATACTGATGTTATTAATTCATAATGAAACAACCAATGAATAAGAATTGGATGAAGAAATAAAGTTGAAAGAATCGGTAACGAACATTACCTCTTCTTTGAAGTGCCTCTTTAAGTCCTCCTCTTAGGGAAATATAATTGGTCTTTTGTAACACCCCAAGCTTCTACGGTATGCTTCTCTTTGAATAATGTGATAGCGTGCGTTGTACGCAACACCAAGTTCTAACACACCATAACTAATCAAACTAGCCGTTATGAATAGTAATACCTAATTTTTGAAATTATATATATTTTATATTTGAAAATGGACTTCATTTTTGGATTCGGAATATCGAATTTAGCCTAAGGTGAAATTTTGGTACATTTCGGATAACTTTCATATTTTGATGAATAGTGAAAATTACTAAGTTTTAATTAAAAACAACTTTTTTAATCAAAATAATTAATAGTGATAAATTAAGAATTTTAGTGGTTTTAAAGTATATTTAGAATATATTTTTACCATTTAATATAATGTTGGTCATTGGACATAATTTTACAATTAAACCGAACATAAACGAGTGTCAATCTTTTGATAGTTATTATCTCTTAAAAACACGCTTTTTGTTTTGACAGCGGGAATTAATTTTAAATTAATTTCTGCCACTTCTGTGTTTAGAATTTAGAAAAATGGATTCCATATTTGGAATCAGGATGTTCAAATTGTGTAAATAGGTAACTATTATTTTTATACATTTTGAATAATTACTGCGGTAAATATTTTATTTACCATGGTTAAGGGTAAATCCGGTAAATAAGGGTTAAAAAAATAATATTATAATAATAATAATTACCCTAAAACGTGTCTTAACCCTATTGGTTGATACATGGTCGACCATGGGAATCTTTGGGTCTATTTTTGGACCCCATGGATCCACTTGTAAGTGATAATGACACATTATTTTAATTAAGTTAAAATGAATACAAAAATGACACAAGCATATATCTTTTAGAAAAAAAATTGTTACATAGGGTTATATATGTTGGATTTTAGATTCTAAATATTCATTAGAAAGCTAAAAAGATTTCCTACATAATGATATTTTATTTATAATTTTTAGACATTAAATAATGTATTTTATTTATGACACAATAATGATGCAGTAATTACTATAATAGTGAAAAATTAAAATAATTGATATTATAAATACCCAAATAAATATAATATGAAACTTTTAATGAATTAAACTAATTTTCTAGGATAATATGATATATTAGGATTGATTTAATTGACTTTTTTCGAAGTAATCAATCTGTTATGAGTTTCACAAAAATCAACTATTGAATAGTGTCAAAATTGACATAAAAGAGTTCTTAAAACAAATATTATATTATTAATTGATATTAAATTCCTAAAAATATAATGTTCGGCCAAGAGACTTATATCATGATAGGTTAATCATTAATGGACCACTTGGGGGTCGCTTGGATGTATATAGTAAGTTTATTAACCATATTATATAAAAATACAAAGAGACATTGTAAAAGTGAAACTAATTAACTTAGAGTTAATACTTAAAGATAAGGTTAATATAAGTACCCAAACCTGTCTACATTCTATTGGTTGAGTGGTTTTAGACCTATCCCCACCTTAACCTTTGAATAATAAACTTTGGAGCCATTAGAAACCGAATAGGAATTTATTATAAATTAATATTTCTAGCTTTTCCAAGGGGGCCCCTCACCCCACTTATAAAAGGGCACTCCTCCTTCTCATTTATTCACACCTTAAAAGCCTTTTTGTTCGGCCAAAATCTGCCCAAATACTCTCCCAACATCCCTCAATACAACCTAGAGGCCTTAGTTTGATCAGAAAGCCAACCTAAGGAGCCCTTTTGATCAAATCAAAAGGAAGAACCCGAAGAAGAGGTAATGATTTCACCACCCTTTTCTAAGTTCATTTCTTCTTCCACTTCTTCTTCCTTTGTTCTTACCATTCTAAAATAATAACTCCAGTATCTCACATATACTGTGATGTTATTATAAATATGGTACAACCATATTCAGTATTCTATCCACCCTTTGAATAACATGTCACCATACGTGCGTACGTACGGACTACCGTCTCCACGTCGTGGTATAATTGTTATTCAATATAATATTATTTGGATGGGTATAATAATGATGTGTAACTCATGTAAATAATAAATATAACATGTTAATGATTCTTTATATATGATATACCATCCATTTATATATTATTTTAATATCAAAAGAATGATATTGTCGCTCGTGCGTACGTACGGACTACCGTCTCCACGAACGCGATGAGATTCATTCTCCATCGTATCCATTCAAGTATAATTATCATTTGATGATTTAAAAATGATGTTTAAGGACTAGATATCATTCTGGATATGAATAAGATACAACAACCATGGCTTATGTAACAAAACATATAAAAGAAAATGAGTAAGTTAACTCCCGAAACGACGATAATTCTAAGATATTATTAACAAATCAAAGTTAAAAGATCATATATGATATCATATTATTATATATGATTCTTGTATAATTTAATAACAACTATTTCACCATTATACAGGAGGTTAACCTACCCCAACCAAGGAAAAGTACAAGGTAAGGGTTATTTCACAATCTCTTCATTATCCGAGGTTGTTTATATGTAATAATATACTGGGATCTCTTTATCATCCACATCCATGTTTCTTAAAAATGTATTTCAAAACATTTTTACTATTTACTAGAATATGAGTTAAAGTCATTTATACCCTTTTTGACTTTTATAAGTGGTTTATAAAGGAATCTTTCAGTCTTTTTCAAAACAAGGTCCTTTTTAACCTTTTCGACAGAATTAAGGTAAGAATGTTTTTTTTTACTTATACGGCGAGTGCGGCTATTTTCCGCCGTTATAAAATCTTCAAAGCTTCCCTTACAAGCTTATAAGAATATTTTCAAAGAAAATGTTTTATATTATATGGATCATAAATTATTTCAAAATAAAAGGAGATATTTCTTTAAAAAGAATTTTGATTTCATCTATGTCAACATCCTTTGATGGATTTTTAAGATTATTTGAAGATGATTTATTATGATACAAAACTTCTATATTGTATTGAAGGTTTTTTGATATGTTTGACTGTGGATGTGCTATTTTTATACCATTCATAGTTTATGGTGAAAGTATTGACATTTCGTATGCTAGTTTTAATACGAATGTTTATGTTATGTTTAAACCTTTTCATATGGGAATGCATTGGACTTAATATGTGACGGGTGGAGCCCGCTATAGCTCCTCGATGAATCGGTAGGTCTCATGAGACAAACTAGTGTCTTGGCACAAGGCCTTGACAAAATCTTATTTGTAGTCTTGGCACAAGGCCTTGGCTATGTGGTTATGATAGTCTGGCATTATGCATTCCAACATTATGAAAGTGGTTATTGATTTTTTCATGTGATTATTCGATTAGTAGAATATCCATGTGAATAAGTAAATGGAATTATTTCATTTTATTTATGCCATACCATGTTGAAAGTTCATATTTAAAAGTCTTTTGTTTTAGTTATACATTGCCTTAAATGTTTATTCTTATTTATGAAAGTTTCCGCTATATTGTTATCCTTACTGGGCATTTGAGCTCACCCCTTTTCTATGTTTTATTTTTCCCAGGATGTGAAGAATTAAGTTATGAATGACCTGCAGGGATTTTATGAGGGGTTAATAGTGTGGATTGTGGAAACATTATGTTGTTGTAGTAGTTTTTCATTTTATGATGTAATGTAAAACTTATGAATATATCTAGTGTTTCCAAGGCTACTAAACCAATCGGTCTTTCGAGATTTGATATTTCTTGTGATCATGCCAATGTTATGTAATAATGCACCAACTCTGGGTAACTGGGGTCGGGGCGTTACAGTTGGTATCAGAGGAAGTTTAGTACAAACCTTGGAAACTAGATTTAGATAAACTCTGATTAGAGCACGTAGACCTAAGATGAACTTTGAGGATTAGTATAGAAGAACTTCCTAGAATTTTGGTATTGTAGAGATTTTGTGAGTTTTCCGAGCAATACATCCCTGTCTGGATACGAGCAGGTAGAGGCGGCTCTGGCACAGATGTACCTAGGGGTAAAACCCGAAAACACCGCTTTGAGCTAGACTCGAATGGGAACTGGTGCACGACAACGGGCCTTGCTGCACTCTTGGTTACGACACTCCCGGGGGATATGCTTAGGATAACTCTCACTATCTTTACAAATCATTATGAAGGGTTTATGAGTATATACTTCCTCAAAGAAAACATTTTTATGATTATGGATTATATCCATAAATAGTTCAATTTATGTTTAGTGTTTTATAAGTATGGGATTATGTATTTTGATTCATAAACTGATCTAGTTTATTCCATTGTTTAGAAATGGCTCCTAGTGGAAGAAATGGAAACCATATCAATGCACGCACTCCATGTAGGGATTGCCCTCCTGCTCAAGATAATTATAGTGGGGCTGGTGATGCAACTGGTGCTGATCAGCTAATCACCATACTGGGAAAACTTACTCAGGTTATGAATAATAACCTTACCCATATGGAGCACCCTGATCCGCAGCGTGGAGGATCAATGTTAGATCGATTCATGAGGAAACAACCACCAACGTTCAATGGGAATACAAATCCCTTAGTAGGTGAGCAATGGATATTTTCCCTAGAGAAAATATTTCAGGCTTTGGGGAGCAGTGAAAGGGAAAAAGATATCATGGCAGTTTACCGCCTCACTGGAGATGCTTATCAATGGTGGTCATTGATTCAGAACATGAAGGAAGATGATGAAGTATCAAATATGGAATGGAGGGAGTTCAAAGATCTGTTTTGAGAAAAATACTTCCCTCGCGACCATCAAGAAGATATGGAAAGACAATTTCTGAGTCTGAGACAGAAGGAGGATGAGAATGTCACAAAGTATGAGGCTAACTTTACAAGGTTAGCGAGGTATGCTGGAGATTATATTCGCAACCCAAGAAGTAAGATTGATCGTTTCTTTGATTGGTTAAAACCATTTCTCCATCGAGCGTTAGTCTCACAATCCTTTTCATCGTACGAAGACATTGTCTCATGTGCTATCAAGACCGAAAAGAAATTCTCTAAGTCTTATGACTTTAAAGAAAAGCAAGAGAAGAAGAGACCTGCTGATCAATCTGGGAATGGAAATAAGGGGAAGAAGGGAAAGGTTGAATATCCATCTTGTGGTAAATGCAGGAAGAAACATCCTGGTACTTGCTTGAAGGGAATGGGAGTCTGTTACAAGTGTGGGGAAAAAGGCCACCAAGCTCATGATTGCAAGGGGAAGAAGGAATCTACCAACGTTCAGTGCTACAATTGCAGGGAGATGGGGAATTATGAAAATGCATGTCCTAAGCGTCAGGAGAACTTACCTCAGAAAAGGCCAAGGGATCGAGGCCAGGCTTATGCTATCACTACTGCTGAGGTAGAAGCTCCGAAAGACGTGGTGGCAGGTAATTTAATGGTTTCCTCAAGTTTAGCAAATGCATTATTTGATTCTGGATCATCGCATTGTTTCATATCTTCCCAGTTTGCTAAGAAAATTAGATATTTCTAATTTGATTTAATAAGGGAGTTGTTAGTTAAAACTCCTAAGGGAAGTATCGTTGCAACAAAGTTTTGTGAATCAGTCCCCATTAGAGCACATAAATTTTCTTTATCTGCTGATTTCATCGTCATACCTATGATTGAGTTTGATATAATCCTCGGTATGGACTGGCTTTCGGACTATGATGCGAAGATTTATTGTAAGAAGAAAGAGGTTACAATTCTTGATGATAATGATAAGGAGCACCTTATTTTTAGAGCAGAATCGTCACCACCTAATTCTTATTTAGATCCACCCCCAGTAGCTCAACTTAATTCAATTATTGGGGAGTAAGAGAATGAAATAACTGTCGGTGAGGAAAGGAATGTTCAAATAGAGGATGTACCTGTTGTGAAAGAATTTGTAGATGTATTTTTGGAAGTTTTACCTGGACATCCTCCAGAACGAGAAGTTGAGTTTTCTATTGATTTGATTCCTGGATCAAGGCCTATAACGAAGACCCCTTATAGAATGGCCATTGTAGAGTTAGTCGAACTAAAGAAACAACTAGAGGAATTGAGTAATAAGGGATTTATTCGCCCTAGTGTTTCTCGATGGGGAGCCCCTGTTCTTTTTGTTAAAAAGAAAGATGGATCTAAAAGGTTATGTATCGACTACAGGGAGATCAATGCTATAACGATAAAGAACAAGTATCCCCTACCTCGTATTGATGATTTATTTGACCAACTGCATGGAGCTCAATACTTTTCAAAGATTGACCTTCGATCTGGATACCATCAGTTGTGTGTGAAGAAGGAAGACATTCCGAAAACAGCATTTTGAACCAGGTACGGGCATTACGAGTTTACTGTAATACCGTTTGGATTGACTAATGAACCCTCTGTATTCATGGATCTGATGAATAGAGTTTTCAAGGAGTATCTCGATGAATTTGTGGTGGTATTTATTGATGATATTCTGGTATACTCCAAAACCTACGAAGATCATGAAAATCACTTGCGCATTATCTTGAAGACTCTGAGGAGGCATGAATTATATGGGAAGTTTAGCAAGTGTGAATTCTGCCTTCAGGAGATTTCTTTTCTTGTCCATATTGTCTTTAAAGATGGAATCTCTGTTGATCCTTCTAAGACCAAGGCAATCCAAGAATGGCCAGCACCTACGAGTATAACTGAGGTACGTAGTTTTATTGGTTTGTCAGGTTATTATCGACGTTTCGTCGAGAATTTTGCCCGATTGGATAACCCATTAACGAAGCTCACACGTAAAGGGGTTAAATTTGTTTGGACAAAATAGTGTGAAGAATGTTTCGAAGAACTGAATAGAATATTAGTCAATGCTCCTATATTGACTCTACCATCGGGGAATGATGGGTTCGTTATTTATAGTGATGCATCGAAGAAAGGACTTGGCTGTGTCCTTATGCAGAATAATAGAGTTATTGCCTATGCATCACGATAGTTGAAAATTCATGAACAAAACTATCCTACTCATGATCTCGAGTTAGCAGCAGTGATCTTTGCTTTGAAGATATGGAGGCACTACCTCTATGGTGAAAAATGTGAGATTTATACTGATCACAAGAGTTTGAAGTATATTTTCTCACAAAAAGAACTCAACATGAGGCAAAGGAGATGGCTTGAATTACTCTAGGATTATTATTGTACGATACACTACCACCCAGGGAAGGCAAACAAGGTGGCAGATGCTTTGAGTAGAAAAGACCATGGAGTTTTGAACAATATGAGAATTGAAAGGGATCCAATTTTCATGGATCTAGTGAAGATGGACATGGGAATAACCAGGGAAGGTGAAACATCAATGCTTTTTCAAATGGTTGCCAAACCATCTTTACTAGAAAGGATTAAGAGTTCTCAGACCGATGATGAAGAATTCCAAAAGAAGATTAAAGCTGTGAATGATGGGAGATTGAGAGACTTTGTGTATGAAGATGGAATTTTGAAATTCGGGAAGAGACTTTGTGTTCCCAATATACCTGATCTAAAAAGGGAATTGCTGGATGATGCTCATAGTTCCAATTTCTCTATACACCCTGGGAGCACCAAAATGTATAGAGATTTGAAGGAACATTTTTGGTGGGACAACATGAAGAGGGAGATTGCTGATTTTGTGTCAAGATGTATGGTTTGTCAACAAGTGAATGCTGGAAGGCAACCGCCTGGAGGAGTCATGCAACCTCTTCCCATACCGGAGTGGAAATGGGACAATGTTACGATGGACTTTGTCATGGGGCTACCAAAGAATCCTAGAAGGAACGATGTAATATGGGTTATTGTTGATCGTCTTACCAAGACAGCACATTTTCTTGCTATAAGAGAAGATCTACCCCCGGAACGTCTTTTAAGACTATATATTAATGAAGTTGTGAGACTTCATGGAGTACCCCTATCGATTGTTTCTGATCGTGATCCCCGTTTTACTTCAAGATTCTGGAAAAGTCTTCAGAAATCCCTGAATACTGAACTTCATTTGAGCACTGCTTACCACCCTCAGACAGAAGGACAATCAGAACGGACTATTCAAACCTTAGAAGACATGTTGAGATCTTGCTCACTTGACTTTCAGGGTATGTGGGATCAATATTTACCTTTGGTAGAATTTTCCTATAACAATAGCTTCCATTCGAGTATTCAGATGGCACCATATGAAGCGTTATACGGAAAGAGATGTCGTACACCAACCTGTTGGGATGACGTTGGTGAAAGAAAACTTGTTGGCCCAGAACTGGTGGAGGAAATGGTGGAAAAGGTGAAAGTAATCCAAAATCACATCAAAGCAGCTCAAAGTAGGCAGAAGAGCTATGCCGATAATCGAAGGAAGGATTTGGAATTTCAAGTCGGTGATCATGTTTTTCTGAAGGTATCTCCGTGGAAGGGAGTCATACGTTTTGGTAAGAAAGGTAAATTGAGTCCCAGGTACATCGGACCTTTCGAAATTTTAGAACGAATTGGGGTTGTAGCTTACCGATTGGCAATGCCGCCAAGTCTCTCCAAAGTTCACGATGTGTTCCACGTATCTCTATTGAGGAAATACATGCCTGATCCGACGCATGTACTCACATATGAGGAATTAGAACTGGAACCCGATCTGTCTTATTGCGAAGAGCCCGTCAGGATTCTTGATACGAGAGAACAAGTGCTGAGAAACCGGACGACGCGTCTGGTAAAAGTTTTGTGGAGAAACCATAAGATGGAAGAGGCAACGTGGGAACCCGAGGAACTTATGATGAAGAACCACCCGAGTCTTTTTATGCAGTAATACCCTAGAAATTGCGAGGACGCAATTATTTGAATGAGGGGAGAATGTAACACCCCAAGCTTCTACGGTACGCTTCTCATTGAATAATGTGATAGCGTGTGTTGTACGCAACACCAAGTTCTAACACACCATAACTAATCAAACTAGCCGTTATGAATAGTAATACCTACTTTTTGAAATTATATATATTTTATATTTGAAAATGGACTTCATTTTTGGATTCGGAATATCGAATTTAGCCTAAGGTGAAATTTTGGTACATTTCGGATATCTTTCATATTTTGATGAATAGTGAAAATTACTAAGTTTTAATTAAAAACATCTTTTTTAATCAAAATAATTAATAGTGATAAATTATGAATTTGAGTGGTTTTAAAGTATATTTAGAATATATTTTTACCATTTAATATAATTTTGGTCATTGGACATAATTTTACAATTAAACCGAACATAAACGAGTGTCAATCTTTTGATAGTTATTATCTCTTAAAAACAGGCTTTTTGTTTTGACAGCGGGAATTAATTTTAATTTAATTTCTGCCACTTCTGTGTTTAGAATTTAGGAAAATGGATTCCATATTTGGAATCAGGATGTTCAAATTGTGTAAATAGGTAACTTTTATTTTTAGACATTTTGAATAATTACTGCGGTAAATATTTTATTTACCATGGTTAAGGGTAAATCCGGTAAATAAGGGTTAAAAAAATAATATTATAATAATACTAAATTACCCTAAAAAGTGTCTTAACCCTATTGGTTGATACATGGTCGACCATGGGAATCTTTGGGTCTATTTTGGGACCCCATGGATCCACTTGTAAGTGATAATGACACTTTATTTTAATTAAGTTAAAATGAATACAAAAATGAGACAAGAATATATCTTTTAGAAACAAAATTGTTACATAGGGTTATATATGTTGGATTTTAGATTATAAATATTCATTAGAAAGCTAAAAAGATTTACTACATAAAGATATTTTATTTATAATTTTTAGACATTAAATAATGTATTTTATTTATGACACAATGATGATGCAGTAATTACTATAATAGTGAAACATTAAAATAATTGATATTATAAATACCCAAATAAATATAATATGAAACTTTTAATGAATTAAACTAATTTTCTAGGATAATATGATATATTAGGATTGATTTAATTGACTTTTTTAGAAGTAATAAATCTGTTATGAGTTTCACAAAAATCAACTATTGAATAGTGTCAAAATTGACATAAAAGAGTTCTTAAAACAAATATTATATTATTAATTGATATTAAATTCCTAAAAATATAAGGTTCGGCCAAGAGACTTATATCATGATAGGTTAATCATTAATGGACCACTTGGGGGTCTCTTGGATGTATATTGTAAGTTTATTAACCATATTATATAAAAATACAAAGAGACATTGTAAAAGTGAAACTAATTAACTTAGAGTTAATACTTAAAGATAAGGTTAATATAAGTACCCAAACCTGTCTAAATTCTATTGGTTGAGTGGTTTTCGACCTATCCCCACCTTAACCTTTTAATAATCAACTTTGGAGCCATTAGAAACCGAATATGAATTTATTATAAATTAATATTTCTAACTTTTCCAAAGGTGCCCCTCACCCCTCTTATAAAAGGGAACTCCACCTTCTCATTTATTCACACCTTAAAAGCCTTTTGGTTCGGCCAAACTATGACCAATACTCTCCCAACATCCCTCAATAAAACCTAGAGGCCTTAGTTTGATCAGAAAGCCAACCTAAGGAGCCCTTTTGATCAAATCAAAAGGAAGAACCCGAAGAAGAGATAATGATTTCACCACCCTTTTCTAAGTTCATTTCTTCTTGCACTTCTTCTTCCTTTGTTCTTACCATTCTAAAATAATAACTCCAGTATATCACATATACTGTGATGTTATTAGAAATATGGTACAACCATATTCAGTATTCTATCCACCCTTTGAATAACATGTCACCATAGGTGCGTACGTACGGACTACCGTCTCCACGTCGTGGTGTAATTGTTATTCAATATAATATTATTTGGATGGGTATAATAATGATGTGTAACTCATGTAAATAATAAATATAACATGTTAATGATTCTGTATATATGATATACCATCCATTTATATATTATTTTAATATCAAAAGAATGATATTGTCGCTCGTGCCTACGTACGGACTAACGTCTCCACGAACGCGATGAGATTCATTCTCCATCGTATCCATTCAAGTATAATTATCATTTGATGATTTAAAAAAGATGTTTAAGGACTAGATATCATTCTGGATATGAATAAGATACAACAACCATGGTTTATGTAACAAAACATATAAAAGAAAATGAGTAAGTTAACTCCCGAAACGACGATAATTCTAAGATATTATTAACAAATCAATGTTAAAAGATCATATATGATATCATATTATTATATATGATTCTTGAATAATTTAATAAAAACTATTTCACCATTATACAGGAGGATAACCTACCCCAACCAAGGAAAATTACAAGGTAAGAGTTATTTCACAATCTCTTCATTATCCGAGGTTGTTTATATGTAATAATATACTGGGATCTCTTTATCATCCACATCCATGTTTCTTAAAAATGTATTTCAAAACATTTTTACTATTTACTAGAATATGAGTTAAAGTCATTTATACCCTTTTTTACTTTTATAAGTGGTTTATAAAGGAATCTTTCGGTCGTTTTCAAAACAAGGTCCTTTTTAACCTTTTCGACAGAATTAAGGTAAGAATGTTTTTTTACTTATACGGGGAGTGCGGCTATTTTCCGCCGTTATAAAATCTTCAATGCTTCCCTTACAAGATTATAAGAATATTTTCAAAGAAAATGTTTTATTTTATATGGATCTTAAATTATTTCAAAATAAAAGGAGATATTTATTTAAAAATAATTTTGATTTCATCTATGTCAACATCCTTTGATGGATTTTTAAGATTATTTGAAGTTGATTTATTATGATACAAAACTTCTATATTGTATTGAAGGTTTTTTGATATGTTTGACTGTGGATGTGCTATTTTTATACCATTCATAGTTTATGGTGAAAGTATTGACATTTTGTATGCTAGTTTTAATACGAATGTTTATGTTATGTTTAAACCTTTTCATATGGGAATGCAATGGACTTAATATGTGACGGGTGGAGCCCGCTATAGCTCCTCGATGCATCGGTAGGTCTCATGAGACAAACTAGTGTCTTGGAACAAGGCCTTGCCAAAATCTTATTTGTAGTCTTGGCATGAGGCCTTGGCTATGTGGTTATGATAGTCTGGCATTATGCATTCCAACATTATGAAAGTGGTTATTGATTTTTGCATGTGATTATTCGATTAGTATAATATCCATGTGAATAAGTAAATGGCATTATTTCATTTTATTTATGCCATACCATGTTTAAAGTTCATATTTAAAAGGCTTTTGTTTTAGTTATACATTGCATTAAATGTTTATTCTTATTTATGAAAGTTTCCGCTATATTGTTATCCTTACTGGGCATTTGAGCTCACCCCTTTTCTATGTTTTATTTTTCCCAGGATGTGAAGAAGTAAGTTTTGAATGACCTGCAGGGATTTTATGAGGGGTTAATAGTGTGGATTGTGGAAACATTATGTTGTTGTAGTAGTTTTTCATTTTATGATGTAATGTAAAATTTATGAATATATCTAGTGTTTCCAAGGCTACTAAACCAATCGGTCTTTCGAGATTTGATCTTTCTTGTGATCATGCCAATGTTATGTAATAATGCACCGACTCTGGGTAACTGGGGTGGGGGCGTTACATCATTAAAGAAGCCCAAGACCTCTAGGATGTTTTTAGGGAAGTGTAGAAGAGAATTTGTTAGGGTTCGGCCAAGAATGAAGGCTCATGGTTGTGTGAGGAAGAGAGAGAGGAGGTTCCCTTTTATAAGGGAGGAGAGGGGCTCTTTTGGAAAAACTAAAAATATAAATATATTATAAAGTCAAGTTCGGTTTTAAATAGCTCCAAATTGATTTATTTCGAATATAAGGTGGTAATGGATCTAAATAATCTCATCCAATAGAATTTAGGCATGTTTAGGTTCCTATTTTAACCTTATCATTTATATTTAACATTAAGTTAAATAATTTTACTTTTACCGTGTCCTCGTGTGTTCTTATACTATAAGGTTAATAATCTTACTATACCAAGAAAAAAGAACCCCAAGTTTTTTATTATTAATATATATAACATCATCTAATTCATTTTGACGAACCTTATATTTTTAGGAATAAAATATCAGTTATTAATATAATATTTGTTTTAAAAACTATTTTATGTCAATTTTGACACTATTTGGTAATTGATTTTTCTGAAAATCATAACTTAATGATTAGTTCTAACCAAGTTAATTAAATTAATAATTAGATGTCATATTGACCTGGAAAATTAGTGGAATTCATAAAAAGTCTCAAATTACATTTATTTTGATATTTATATCATCAATTAAGTCAATATTTCATTAATAAGATAATTATTGTATCATCTTTGTGTCATAAATAAATTATATTATTTAATGTCTAAAAATTAAAAATAAAATACAATTATTTAGGAAATATTTTTATCTTTCTAATGAATATTTATTGTCGAATTTATCTTATGTATAACACTGTATGAAAAAAAATTTAGTAAATAAACATTGATTTTAACTCTTTTAACTCTTCTTTGAATTAAATAATAATAAATGTCCTAATCTAATCCAAGTGGGCCTAAATGGTCATATTTTATTCCTAATGTTGTTTTTGGTCGAATTGAACTTATCCAATTGAATTAGGACATGTGTTAGGTTAATAATGATATCATTTTTACCCTTACTTACCCTATTTACTTTTAATCGTGGTAAAAAGAAGTAAAAAGATACTATTCACCAAAAATTATTTTCATCACATTGAACCAAATTTTACTTACTGACATCAACCGTGTCTCTCGGATTTTTGAAATTCCACTCACAGAAACGGTAAAATTAAGTTTTATGAAAAATTCATATTTTTAAACTACCACTTATTGGTTTCACTATTCATCAAAAAATGAAAGTTTCCAGAAAAATACCAAAAATTAGCCCTAAGCTATATTTGATATTATGAACTCAAAAATGAGGTCTATTTTACCAAATTCAAAACATATTAGTTTCATTAATTAATTGAAAAATTAGTTCCCGTCTTCAAAACAAATTGCATATTTTTAAAAGATAATAACTATCAAAAGATTGACACTTGTTTATGTCTGGTATAAATGTGAAATTACATTCAATGAACAACATTGTATTAAATTGTAAAAATATATTCTAAATATACTTTGAAACCACTAAAATTAATAATTTATCACTATTAATTATTTTTATTAAAAAAGTTGTTTTTAATTAAAATTTAATAATTTTCACTATTCATCAGAAAATGAAAGTTACCTGAAAAGTACCAAAATTTCACCCTAAGCTAATTTCAATATTCCGAATCCAAAAATGAAGTCCATTTTGAAAAATATAATTTACAAAATTTCAAAAAGATGTTATTACTGTTCATAACGGCTAGTTTTAATAATATTTTAATAGCATATTATTGTTTAGTGAAACTCAGTATTGCGTACTACACACGCTATCGAGGAAGGTTGTGATTGCGTGTAATGCAAGGCAAGTCAAGGATGCTTGTTGTGCAAGATCCTTTTGGTGTAGCGTAAAACACAAGACATTAATGAAATTAAAAAAAATATTTTTCATATAATCTCGGGGTGTTACAATATTGACTCTTATTCAATCAATATTAATTATTATTATATAAATTATGTTATCCTATTTTTAATTTTGGGAACTCAAATTTTTATTGATGAATGTATTCATTATGAAATTCATTTGAAACCCATTATATTACAGGGGTTATTTTATTGATATGATTGTTATATGTTCTATATGGAAGTCATGATTACATAAACGTTATGAGGTAATCAGTGGGGTAATAATTACATATCCCACTCATGAATTGGATAAAGTGAAGTATATCATGATATAAAGTGAAATATACATGAAAAATATGTTAGATTTTTTCCATAATGATGATGTTATGTTTTTTTACATAGGATACTTATGAACATGATGTTGGATCTGTTCACAACTATGTGTGGTATTTGACAACCAATACAAGATGTTTCATATATATGAAATATCATATTGCATTTTGTTATCAAATTCTTTGATTTATGATCATGATAATGATACAATGATTATGTTATGATTATTAGTATTATGCTCACTCTATTATGTTGATTCATTTCAATAATTATTCTATAAATGGGATTTTTTATCACCCCATTCATTGATGTATATCCTCAGGTTACTACTTGTAATAAATAGAACATGATGAAAATTATGAATATTGAGGAAAAAATAGATAATTTCTAGGTTTTTTTATCAAATAGGTATGTGTCAGCCCATCTTTCTTATGAAAATAAAAATTAGGATCCCAAATTTGTAATGTTATGATGTTTTTATCATTAATATGATGTAATTGTAATGTAAAAAAATGTAGGGTTCTAATAGGACCTGACATAATGAATGAAATTAAGTCAAACGACAAAACCATTTAGCAATATAATAAAACGGTAAAAATTAAAATGAATAGTAATAGTGAAAATCATTAAAGAGATGTATAATATCATGTTAGTGTTAAGGTATTCCTCAAAATAACTCATTGGAAATATGTTATGGGATTTAGAAAAAATTGGATGTTGAACCCTAGGATCATTGGTCCATTCAAGATCAATGGCCATGTTGGTTACATGGAAAACTAGTTAGTTCTCCTTCTAAAACAGTCCCAAAAAGTTGATATATTAAAATTTCAATTTTGAAAATTTACATACTAGTTTATTCACGTGCACTAATCACAGACATTTTGAAACTACAGAATTAGATATCTTTTGATGAACAACCCTTTAAGTAATTATATAAATAAATTATGGTGATTTTGAACAAGGGCACTGTTATGGTAAAATTGATATGGATAAATAATTTTTTTGAACGCTTTATGGGATTTTAAAAATAAAATGAAAGAAATGTACCATCAATTGTTTTCATCATTTTAATGAACTTTTGAGGTTGAAATTCTTTTCATGGGGTACATTACAACAACCTTATTCCATCCTTATTAATTCAATTATTGTTCTTTTGGATTGTTCCACTTGGAATACACAAACATATAGAATATGGAGTTATATAAGGTAACAAAAAAAATATATTCATTAACAGTAGTAATAGAATTATGAAATTTATATAAATAAATATATTCACTAGAAATATGAACATAATTAATAGTGATAAGAAACTAATAAAATCATTACATTTAAAGAAAAGTTATTATAAATAATGGATATTTTTATGTTTGATAAATATAGTTTTTGAACTAATTTTAAAACAACAGTTATTATTTGAAAAATTATTTCTTATAAAATGGGATGTATTAGAAGATCCTAATGAATCTTTTTAATGTTAATTTTATATATTTTATGATGTTAATTTTAAAAACATAATATAATTTTGGGATTTATCACAGTCATATCATCATAAAATTATTATTTTTATATTTTATTAAAAAATATATATTTCATGTGAATAGTAAAAATATTGTATTTATTAATGTCATAAATATAATAAATTGATTTTATTATATGATTACATTTAATATTTTTATTTTTTTTAATACAATTTAATGTTAAAAGGTATGATAATTAATTTTAAATTAATATGTAAAATTTATAATTTTATGGTCAATATTTTAAAAGATTATATAGAAATTTATTGAAAATAATAAAACAACCTTATTTTTAATTAATTATAACATAAATAAACGATTTTTTTATTTTTTTTATTGAAATATAATTATATTTTTTTAATAAAAATAATTTAAATTAATTGAAATAAATAAATTTGTTAATTTTTTCATAATTAGAGATCTTTTTGACAAAAAAAAGGATTGTGTGCTAACTTGAAGAAACATTCTAATTCATTACCCTATAAAAATATATTTAATTGAACAATTCTTTTTAAAATATAGATAATAATTTTAGTTCTATATAGTTTATCCAAATAAATTTTTTTATATAATATTTTCATTGTATAGATTAATGATGATTTCCATTATAATGGTGAAATAATGACTTTAAAGAAATTATATGATTAATATTGAAAATTTTATATCAATAAAAATAAATTTAAATAAATAAAACAATGAATCTAATATTATTTATAAAAAATATATTAAAACGCTTTTAATTATTAACAATTAAAAAATTAGAATAATATTCCATTATAGTGAACAAAAATTGTACAAAAATTGTTTTTTCCGCATTATTTTTGTCAATTTAGAATATAATTTTATATTTTTTTGAAACTAAATTTGATTATATTGTTTTTAAATTTAGTTCTATCACAATAAAATTATATTTTATAATATGTTTAAATTTTTTAAAATAAACATAATATCACATAGGTAAAAAAATTTACCAACTTTAAATGTAAAATATTTTAATATAAAGACATAATGATAGAAAAGAAATATAATGTATAAAAAACTAATAAAAATTTCATTTTTTTCATTCATCAACATAATAAAAGCATTGAACCATTATTTTTGAATCTTATATGCCACTTACAATTGGATAATTTCAATGAATTGTTGAATAAAGACGAGTGTTTCCCAATGATCCGCCTTTCTCTTCTTGTAAAATTGTAGCACTATAATCCATAATGGATACAGATAACTCTTAAATTTCTCCAAGAAGTACATTAATTTTAATATTCCAAAATCCATATCTATAAAATATAATCCACTAGTAACTCATAGTTATCCTAATACCATAAATTTGAATGGAACTTCTAAGGGAAAAATCAACAGTCCAGTGTAACTGTTATCTCCTCTTAAACATTTTTTATTAATGTTAATTAATAAAAATACCTTATTATCATAATAATAAGATAAACATAGTATGTTTATTATAATTATAATTTTTATAGTAGTTGTAAAATCATTTTTTTCATGCACATTGAATAGAAAAAGAACAACGTAACTGCATTTTGAGGACATTCACCTCCACAAAGAAACATCATTTTTTGATACCAAATTTCATGAATGATTTTAATTATGGTATATATGAATAAATATATTATAAAAAATATATTTATTATCATAAATATGTAAACTTCATACCCATGTACATCTCCACTATGTGTTTATAAACTAGATGACTAATCATGCCTCTGTTCGGCTACCTTTGTGATGAGATGTTTATTTATATTATTTCTATATTTTAATAAAATATATATGTACACTAAAATGTTTGTAAAAAACCAATTAAAAAATAATAATATATTTAGTCTTTGTTATAATTATTTTAATTTAATATAATAGTTCGTTAACCACATCACCAATCAAGTTAATTTATGTTCATGTTTGGGTCAATTTTACCAAAAAAATTGACTAATGATTAAAATATTAATATGGATGACTATTGTGTTATTAATGATATTATTGTTGTAAAATATAATTTAAACTAGGATTTTAATATGGTTATATAAATATTATAATACTTATTTTATTTATAATTAATTTAACAAATTTTCAATAAAAAAATTAATAAGTTATTATCATTTTTTTCATGTAACCTAAATAAAACACAAAAGGAATGGAATAATAAAAATTTAAATAAAATTTAAATATATATTAAAGAATATATAATTATATATCAATATTTAACATGGTATTATATTATGAGAATGTGGTTAATATTATTAAACATTTATAAAAATGTAAAATTTATGAACACCCAATGTAGAAAATAGATTACAATAATCTAATAAAATAATATAATTTTTATTAATGATGTGTTTAAAAGGGAATATATATAAATATTATTTTGAATTTGGTAAATAATAATATAAAATTTATGATTCATAAGGTTAATTAACATACATAGATTTCAATGATAAATATATGGGACTTGTGAATTCAAACATATTTACCTGTTTTATATAATTTATTATTGGAAATTCTTTTTTCTAAGACGTCCCCTTTTAATTAATTTTTATATTTTATTTATATTGAAAATATTTCTTATTTAAATAATTCTTCCATTATCATTTTATTTTTTATTTACATTAAATGATACTAATTTAAAATAGGCTCCTAACAAAGAGTTTTACATTATATAATAAGTTAAAATTGTCAAGGAACATTTATTTTGTTTTTATTTTACATATATTTAAATGTATTATCTCAAGTGGAGTTATGTTTCTTGATTCATAATATGTTATTATTTTATTATGTGATTATTTGGGGTGATTGTTGTTTGTATAATATTATTTAATTTTTGATGTTATTTTAAATCATTTGAACGTTTTCTTAATCCTAGTTTGTTACTATGTAATTCTTATAGAAACTGGATGATTTTTTTGTTTTAGATATTTATTGAAGCCCATTTTATTTTCATGGGAACTTCATGTAGTTTTTTTCAAATTTCATGCAACCCATTTTTTGTATAGTGCTATTTTATAATGATATGACAATTTTTAGTTGGTATATAAATACATATATTAAGAGATAGATGAGACCCATATATTTGACCAATTCATTGGGAAAAGATATATATATCGTAACATATAAATGTTATGAGAATGGGTTAAGAGTATTTAGGTTCACAAGGTTGAATGTGAATGTTTTTGTTTTAATTAGAATTTTAATACAGAATGGATTTTTGGATATCAAAAATTCTAAACAAAATAAATCATATCAGTGTTAAATGATTCATTTGGGTCTAGGTCGAATTTTTTGGAGGAGTTTCAATATTCATTTTAATGGATGTTATAATTTCTAAAATGATCCTATGAATGAAAATATGAGCATTAGAACACATAAATGTGTTTTTTCTAGAATAAATATATGTCATTATTGGTACCTTTGGTGATACATATATTTTCAAGAGCATCAATCTCTAAAATATCGAAACAGAGGGTTGCTATTAATGGTGCATGGTTTCCCAAAAATTGTGTCGTACACTATAAGAAACCACGAATTTGGACTAGTGTAGATGAAGGTATCACATGGATTTGTCAGACCATGTTAGGGGATCCACATGGATATTTATGTGTGGTGCATACATCTCGACAGAGGTAATTTTTAAGGGATGCACTAGAGTAGAAACACCATTTTGCTAGCCTAGTGAGGTGGCTACTACGGAAGTGTTGTGTTCATGGATGGTAAATAGTTTGAAAAAACAATTATTAGATCCACGAGACTCGTATAAATGGTTATATTTACTATTTTCTGTATGTGTTTTTCTTTCCATCTACCCCATTTTCATCCCCAACAACACAGGTGCAATAGTTCTCCCATAGAGATTTTCATATCCTCTCTAGAATATGGTGATATCTCTACCAAATTTTTCCAGAATTTCTTATCGGTGGTCACATTGGATGAAAGCTAATAATTTATTTTCACCCCCATATCCTTTAAATATTTCACTACCATCCATTATTCCATCTTCATGCAATATAATCCACCCTATGTTCAAATATTTTGACCATTTCAACATTTTCTCATGAACCATACCAAATAAATCTTAAATATTGGATGAGTGAAGAATCTGAGGAATAAAGTTGTTTTTCTATATATATTTTTTTCATAAAATATTAATTTTTTATAATGTATATTGTTCTACCTCATACAATTATTTTTTTAACAAAACCTCTTAAATGTGTAATTTAATTTATCGAACCAAAATCGATAAATACAGTGGACCTTGTACAATAAAATGGCATGGTTGATGGTCATGGACCTCTAGATTTAACTATCCATATGTTTTAATTCCATAAAATCCCTTAATGAATAAACTGATTTCTAATAATACCCTTATTTGTGGTGTGATGCCTTATAAAATGCCGACT
The DNA here is from genome assembly GCA_963277665.1 of Viscum album. Classification (NCBI taxonomy): domain Eukaryota; kingdom Viridiplantae; phylum Streptophyta; class Magnoliopsida; order Santalales; family Viscaceae; genus Viscum; species Viscum album. The sequence goes on along the minus strand of OY728161.1, from coordinate 1,730,751,597 downwards.
TTTCAATAAATTTTTAGTTTAGAAGGATGTGAGAATCATTATAATATATACTAGTGACTAAACCCCCATAAGTGGTGTCACCCTCTATTATTGAATTAATAGGGTGACTAAACTGTGGTAAGAATATAAGAATGACTTATTTTAAACATCAAAAAATTATGGTGTTAACAGTTATTGATTGTTGACATAGACCATTGCAATTTAGTGTCACTTGGACATGTGATATAAAAGTTATATTTAATGGAATCTTTAATTAACTAGTTATAAAATTATGTTGTGGTATTTATATTAGCATGGTCATTCTCGTATTTATAAATGAAATGTATTACTGGTATTAATGAGCCAAAAAATATTTCTATAGGATAAATGAATTATATTATAAGAATCCAACACACATTGAGTGATCTTAGATTAATCATTATGGAATATTGTTCCAATGTATAATAGGGAAAATGGATAGCAATATATTTCATACTAACTAAAGTGGGCTCATTTAGGGTCATTTTCCATGATGTTTCATAGCCACATAGTAGAGGATGTTGGCAGGACATTCACACAACTTGGTTTGTTTCCCAGGATGTTACACTCACCCTCGATTTGGAGGTAGGGTATGACCCTCACTTTATTTATTATGGTACTCAAAATAATGTTCAATGATGAATATGATACTTTTCATAGAGTCTTATATTGGTTATGATACTTAGTATGGCATCATTTATTTATCCTATAACTTGGGCATGTTGACCCTCATTCATTATTTTGATATTCTTTTTAAAGTGGTATTATATATGGACTCGTGAATTACGTCTTGTGTCATGTCTAGTACTACATATCAATATATATGTATATAAATACCACTATATATATAGTGAATATATTTTAAAAAACCAATATATATGTATTTCAATATACTAATACTCGACGAAATTCTGGATTATGTTGTAGTAGGTATGATCAGGCTACTTTCCATGAGAAACATGAGCCCTACATGAAACTTTTATTTTTTTAATTAACATTTGGATTATTTATAATAACTTGTTAGTGCTACATTTTATAAATAAAAAGTTGAATATTCTATATGAATTATTTTTTATATTCTATTGAGTATATCCCACAACCTTCTCATCCTAGAATTGCATAGGGATACCTAGAAAGAACTCATGTTTGAAGGTCCATGGATATTGGATGATGCTTGTGTTATTCTAGTAATCTAGAGATATAATAACCAGACTGAGTTGGAACACAATATTATAATCGAGATAGACCATGGGTATTTTCTTCCCTATTTAATAATGTATTATATTTTATCTCAAGCATTATTCCTTTAATTTAAATTTTTTATAATTACATAGAAAATAATTCCTATGTGGGTTTTTCATTGTCCATGATTTTCAGTTTATTACTGACTTTTGCTGATCTTTCATTTATTTATACATCTTCCAAATTTTTCTCTATTCGATTAAAATATATTGATTTTATAATTTGATAATTATGGTATAGTCCCTCTATGATTCCATTTTTATACCCTCTCAACAAGTCAGCAGCCTAGAACATATTTTAAGGCGTGTTTCATTCCATGTGGCAACAGGTCCATTTATAGATTTGATTTTTCGTCAGGCTGGGATGTTACACTGTTTAATCTGAGGGGTTTTTTAATTTTTGTTTCTATTTTGGATTAGTATATATGATACTATGAATTTTTTGTTTCTTGGTAAATATATTTTTATTGTAGTGATCAACCCATACATTGAGGAATGTCTCAGTGGTCAGGTTTGTGATTTGTGTTTGTGATTTTTTTGTTACTATTTATTATGATATCAAATTTGGTGATTGGTGAAATTTTACTAATAATTTATTTATGAGTTTAATTAATGTATCCTTTTCTCTGTATGGAAATGGATTATCATTACATGAATCATTCTAGGAACAATGATATTAACATTCCATGAATATGACATGTCATATAGAATAAATTTCTTGGATATTTCATATTTTCTGATGCTACTATTGTGATTGTTAGAATGAATGTTATATAAAATGATAGTTATTTTAGTGAAATTATGTTTACATATATCAAGATGTGTTACTTATTTGTTATGTTTTTCCATATAACAAAAATTTGTGGTTCATTCTAATGTAGTGGATTCCCATGATTGCAATGATAATTTACATGTTACATGTATTTATTGCTTATGATAGAACTCATAGCTATAAATTTATATAAAATTGGTTATTAAAGTCCTTTCATCATCCAAAATGGTTTTATTCCTTATCGATTGATGGTATAACCTTAAAAACTCATCCTATCATTTTTAAGCCATGACCAATTGGTTGGATGACCTAAATCAATGAAGTTTGTGGTTAATGAGATCCAAATTTCAATATATAATCTGTATGGGTTAAATATTAATTTGAAAATGGTACCCATGTAATCGAACTATTATTTTTGAGACTTATATAAATATTAATTTTAGTATAATTATTAATTCCGTAAATTTTTTCCTTAATTGAATGGTGTTCCTTACAAATTATTATAACTCTATCACATGGGGGTTACAAATCATATGACTAAATTACTAAATGCACAATTGGACTCAGGTATGTAAGAAAGTCCATGTTTAATTTGAGATAACCCAATAAGGGTGTTTTAATATATTATAATTAAATAAACTATAGTGGTTTGTAAATTTACATTTGATATAATATAACCCTCATATGCCACATTTCTTTTTTCATTCCTTTGTGTGTAGCCCCATGTGTGTATGTTCATCTCATATAGGGAATATTATTGAAGGTTTCATCATATAATTATATTTTATCACAAATAAACAAATGGTTTCATCTTACTAGAACATTCCCGTTTTAATTTATAACATATATATTATCTTATTTTGGGTTGTAAATATTTTATTGATTAGTTTATAGAAATTCGATTTACATACTAAATAGAATTTTCATCAATATATTAAAATTGTAATTTTATGTAACTATCAAAATTATTGAAATATATGAATAAATAAATGATTTTTAAATCATATTATTTAATAAATTTATATATATGACATTATTTCTATAAAATAATAATTTAAATATTTTTGTTTTATGAAACATTCAAATTCTCCTTCAGTGGGTTAGCTAAATAAATTTTCTAATTATTATTTCACTTTTAACAAGTAACTGATTATGAAATAAACCATATTATATTTATCTATTTCCAATGTAAATTGATAAATTGGATCAAATAAAACTATTAGGTGGTGTCATAACATGAAAACAGAAGTATGGGTTTTCTTTTCATTTCCATTATCGTTTTTTGAGGATAGGAATACAGAAATTTACCATATGTATCAATTTTAAATTATATGTCTACATTAATCCTAAAATATAGGCTGCATATCCTAGTGTCCTTTTTAAGATTAATAAAAAATATGTGTACCACTTTCTGCATTTGTATGGGGCTAAGAGGATGTAGACAGTGACCATAAAACATAACGGTATTTCTAATTGTTGTGATATTTTTTATGGAAGATGTCATTTAGATGATGTTTATCCCAGGTAGGAGTCTTAGAGACTAAAGAGAAAGATAGGATGAATGAGTGGCTATATGGTAGATGTATATATATTACCAGAATGAGAACCCAATAATGATATGTTTTAGTGGGTTATAGGTGCATAAGGATGGACAAACATATAGTGGGCTGTGTGAACAATCTTCTACTTATCATGTGATTGATCTATCCTTAAATAATCGGCTGTATTATTTTCATATGGGAAAAGATGACTCTACTCATGATTTTTATAAGACATTAGATACTAGAATGAAAAGGGCTGAGAAGCCTATAGATAATATCATGGATGTGTCATTTTGTTTTTGAAATATCACTGTAGTACAGATTCACACACAAAATAACTATCAATTTTCTATTATAGTATAGAAAACCATATTATTTTAGTGGAAATCATAAAACCTATGTGTTGTTAGGATATAATGATTGGTCATCTCCATGATAGAGTGACCTAGGAGTCAATGGAAAATAAACATGACCTATTGCTCAGGTTGATATCATAAAATGATTAGTTGTACTAACATGAATGTTAGATTTTTATGGTTGTTACTACTAATTCTATGGTGAACATGGTTGTATATTAGGAAGAGAGTCTTTTGTATGTCTATATTAAATTGGATATAGAGAACTGGTTAGTAACTAGTATATCCAAACATTTATTTGAACTAAATATAAATTCATGTTGTCCAAATCACAGATATATGGTCAATGGTAGATGGTGGTGATTATAGAAGTATGTTGTAAATCATTATTTTATATATTTCATATTTACCGGTGAATTCATCATAGTGGAACACTGTAGGGTCAATCATAAAAAGGCACTCACACACATTGTCTTCAAATTTTCACAATTTAAATTTACCAGATATAAAATTAACCTATATTCTAAAATAGTTGAGGGGATTTGATTATGAATATATATTTAATATAATATATATGACAATTAAAATGAAAAACATAATGAAAATAAATGAGAAATAATGGAGCCTGAATTATGAAACCATTGTTCTTGAGGATTCATAGTGTTGTGGTTACTGTTATTCGAAATATATTTCTCATTATTTATTCACTATAAATATCCAAACCATTGACCCTATACCCTATAATTTCAATGGAATTGTCCTAAACTAAGACCTATGAATGCATGAGTAAACTATTCCACCTAAACAACTAATCCAAACACCACAATTTGAATAACATAGATATCAAATAAAAGGAAAATGATTAAATGTGGGGATAAAATACAATAGTAGTGAATGTGGGGAGACCACTCACCAAATTTTTTTTAACCACAAATGTAAGCTTAGAATTAAATATGTTAATTTATTAAATTGAAAAAAAATAAAATACCACCACTCCCCCCATAAAAACCGAGGGATAGTTCTCCAAAAACAAGTATTTAAAAGGAGCACAGTGAGAGAAACACAAAATACAAAACTAAGGGAAATGGTAGAAGAATAATAAAATCTTAACTATTATATATTTAAAATATATCAAAATATTACTAAAATTAAACTACATATTAGCCCATGGAAATAGATATTGTTGGTCCCAACTTCTCTAGAATATCTTGGAAGGGTTATTGAGGGGCTCCATTTATAGAAAAATATCATTATAAGTTTTCCACTTCTGCATTTTTTTCTTCTCACTGACATTGTCATGGAATGTTATAGTCCAACATGACATTTATTCATTTAGTCTTTATGTGTCGTAAATCTTAGTGTAATTATCTATAATAATTATGTAGAAAATTATCACATTATGTAATAGATTTTCACGATCTTTATTATCCCTAAACATCGTTAAATGGAGTCATGAAATGCCATGCACACAAAATAATTTTTGAAAAAATCACATTCTGTAATGTCATTAAACAATATTTAATAGTGCCACTATAGTTTTATAGTTTTGATTTGTTCTCTAGAATTAGGTTTCATGCATTATCATTTAACTCGTGGAATAAAGTTTCTTTATCCTGCACCATGAAATACAGAATCTAATGAAAATGGTTAAAAAAACATTTATTAGATCATTTTTTTCATGTCAACTCAAAATAATTAGAAAACATAAAAATATGACATTTTATAATTAGACAACACTACTTTAGTATTATAAACAATGAGTTAGTGTATTATAAATGTGAAAATTCTTGTTTCATCACTCCCCCACAGGTAACCATTGCACACTCGGGTAGTCATCACAAATTTAGATTGAAATCTACAAAACAACAAATATAGTAAAACATCCATTATCATATAAAAAATATAATTTCATCAAGTCAATAATATGAAACAATACCCTACCAATTTTCATTTCACCCATTAATTTTTTTTTGAAATCATAAATCCATCGATGTCCCACCCAAAACTACCTCACATTGAATTTTAGGCCACTCTTCACTCAAGTGAAATTGAATCTGGTGTTATACACATACATTGAAATTGAATGTGTCACGATAGTCTTGTGATAGTTCTCATATATTCACAACATTAAATTTGGAAATAAGTTCAATCATTAGGTATTATTCAATGGTATTTTTGTTTATTAGGGTTTGTGTGTAAATTGATTTTAAAATTTAGGTCCATATAGAGGTGGCTAGTCTCTTATGTACAATGCCTGAATAATCCGGCGAAAAAATAGGATGAAAATCACTCAAAAACCATTGATAACATGAAACACAATAGAATAACTTTTTTTGACATGGGACATGAGACAATATTTGATTACAAATAATGATATGAAACAATTTCCCCCCTTTTTCAAATTTATTAAAAATATCTTTAATAGAAGAGCATTATTTTCTTTTTGGTATAGTTGATGAGCTCAAAATTGATTTCATGGAATGGATAAATATTTCATCCATTGATTTCTATGAGGACATTATTAAAAATTTATTTTTAATGTGGAATAAGTCTCTATACATTTATTCATTTTTTTATTGAGAACCGTATGAAAAAAATGAAATATAATAAAAATATGAATCATTCCCAATTATATATTATCAACTACCTAAAATGTTTACACACACCTCAAATCACCCATGATTGAAACAAGTCCTAAATTATGCAAAAATATATCCTTTCCCCTGTACGAAAACTTGAATATACATGAATAAAATATCAAGAGTGTAGGTTGCTATGGGAAAATAAACATGTAATGTAGAAGAAACCTATATTTAAATTCATGTAATGTAAGGGTATATCTCAGGATAAAATATGGATGGAAAATTTAGTTCTTCAATCATATCAAAAAATTTCCCAAAATACAAATCATTGACTGTTTAAAATCACAAATTATGGATCTTACACAAAATTAATGTTTCTCTAATGAAATTATTGATGTTAAGAAGAATATGTCAATGTGGTATAGAATACATTCTATGACAGTAAATATATTTTTCATCAATATTTCATGGGAAGGGATTTAATTTTTTTTTTAAAGTGATTAGAATTATTTAAAATACTATACAAGGTAAGTAATTTCATATCAATAATCATTTAAAATCCATTTTTTCAAAAATAATTTCAATTTTTAAAAAATTAATTTATTGGTGTGAATTATCAGAATACTAATTGAAGCTCAATGTTCATAAAAAATGAATGCATAAAAAACATCTAGAATTTTGGCACAATAACATAAATAAAATTTACTACTAATCATTTTAGTACCCCAAAAGAATTAAAATAACTCGAGAAAGCAATGTGATGAAACATACAAAATGACAATACCTTCTAATGGAAGCAATGAGTTATGATCCTATCTAATATAACTAAAACTGTAATGAATGAAATAAATTAATTAATAATAAAAATAATTTTATATAATAAAAATTAAAAAAAAGGATAGAACTTGGTTTGACCCCCCATGAGGGTGAAATGTTTTTATTTCCCATAGTCAAGGAATTACAGTGTTTTAACCCAAATTTAAATGTAAATGTGTTTCAATTAATAGAAATCGCCATAACATATTTGAGAAAATGGTAATAAATTATAAAAATATTGGCTGAACCCATGAATATAGTACATTAGATCCTAACACTTTTCGATGTGGTACAACATAAATTATTTGGGAGGAAAATTAATGGACTCTCTTTTTTTACTTACACTACTTATGTGGCCTCTTCGACTAAAATATCTAGTGCATGATCATGTGGTATTGATTCCAAAAAAATAATATAATGGGAATTTTAAAAATTATTTCATCCTGAATAAGATTTGAACAAGAAGAAAAAATATTAAAATCTACCCATTCATGGAGAATAGTTAGAACCACAATCTATTTAGGAAAGTTCACCGGGAACTGTATTAGGGTAAGAGAATATTCATATTCATATTAAAATATAAAAGTGATATAGAGACGTAATGAATATTCATTAAACATTTTGAGATTATTACATACTATCCATTCTTTAACAAAATATGACCAATGTTCATAAAAATCATTTTGTTATCATATAGTTGTTTTAGCTGGCATTCCTCTTTCATAAACATCTTCAAGCAATGGATAAAGAGATATGGTAGGATGTTCAAGTTGACTCTACAAGTATACCCTTTATTATTTAACATAAATTTTTGATGTAATATAATTTTCATTCTCATATAGTTGTCTTTTTTTCTATTATATCCATTGAACATTGAAATCATTTACTATAGCGACCAAAAATGCTACCATCATGATATCTTTTTCAATGATATTGAATTTATTTTTGAATCACCCGGGAATATAGTACCATCCTAAAATAAAAAGATCTATTCACTAAAATAAAATACATTACTAGGTCTGGAATAAGAAAAATAAATGAAATAATTAATCATTACATATTAAACAGAAACAATTAAACAAATTTGTTTGAAATGTTATAATTTTTTTTAGGAAAAAATAGTGTTTGAAAAACATCACCTCACCGAAAGTAGTTCTAAATTGACAATAGAAATTTTTCAAGAATTTTAATTAAATTAATTTCTTATTTACATATGAATGAAACATAGTGGAACACCGTAGGGTCGATCGCAATGAGGCCGCTGACACACACCGTCTTTGTATTGGCACTATTATAATATAAAAATAATAAAACTAATTTTAAAAGAAACATATATGGGGGTTTTGATTTTGAGAATATATTTAATATGATATATATGATAATTTAAATCTAAATAATAATTAAACTTCTGAATAAAATAAATCATGATGAAAAAAATGTTCTTGAGGTTTATTTGTGGTGTTATCCTTGTTATTCAAATATGTTTCTCATTTATTTATTCAATATAAAGATCTAGGCCATTTGAATTACATCCATACATTTTAATGGTATTATAAAACATTGAGGCCACTCCATGTAGGATAAAATCTTCTACATCAATATCTAAGACAAACTCCCCAATTTTTATGAATTATATATCAATGTGAAGGAAAATGATTAAACGAGGATAATGAAAAAATAGTAGAGAATGTGGGGGAACCACTCAGAAAGATCATTCTATCCACTAGTGAATCCTTATAGTAAAACATGATAAATTATTAGAGTGAAATATACTAATATACCATAACATTACCACTCAAACATTAGTGAGGGTTAGTTCTCCAAAAATATGGAGTTAAAAGAAGCATGATGGGGGAAACAGAAAATATAAAAATATTAGAAATATATGAAGAAGAACAAATGATTCGCAAAAACATATTGAAAATATTATAAACTATTACCAATATTAAACACCACCTTAGACACATAAAATAAATACCACTAGTCCCAATGTGTCAATAATATCATTGAAGGGCAGCCGATGGGAACTATTTATAAGAAAATATCATAAAACCTCACATGCGGTTGAATTTATTTTTCTTCTTGCCATCATCAGCATCATGTGTAATGGACTTACATGATGTATAATCATTTGAACATTAGGAGTCGTGAATATTAGGTAATATTTTTTTAAAAAAAAATAATTAAATGTCTCACATCATGTAATCTAGATTTTCAATGTCTTTTTTCCTATCATAGTGTGAAATAAAGTCACAACATGTCATTTGAGTCAAATTCTTCATGATAAATTCATGGTGTGTAATGTAATTAAATGATGTATAATTGTGTCACTCTACTTTTCTAGCTCTGACTCTTTCCACAAAGTCTAATTTGATGCCACTTCACATCAATAATATAGTGAACTATCTTATAGTAGAACCATAATATTTAAAAGCTATTAAAAACATTTACAATTCAATAATTAGATCAATTTTTCATATAATCTAAAAAATCATCCAAAATATAAAAACATGAAAATTTCCCATTAAATAACATTATAATTGGAATATATACATTGATTTATAGTAATAAAAAGTTTGAAATTACTACTTCATCAGGAGAATGTGTCATGGGATGATTTGTTTTAATAAAATCAAATCATGGATAATCCACATGTGGGTAGTAGTGCTGCAATTCTGGAAAAATAATTCCATCAATAGAGAAGGAACAAAACTGAGATAGACTATTTTATGATGTTATGTATTGAATTTTAATTACAATGAACATGGTAATATTGAAGTATGTCGATGGTTTCATGGAATAAAAATTATGATGGGTTTCGATTTATAAAACATTTCAATAATTCGATAATATAGTTGGATATTGCTGGTTATGCTTGGGTAATCATGGAATTACATGGTAGTTAGGGAATCGTTTTTGTGAACTGACGTGGGGTGATAGGTTTAGCGATGATCATTCTAAATAGATGGACAAGAACTAGATCAGACATTGTTATCTTTAGTTTATTTTATTATTTAGTTTGGAACCATACATAGAACATTTTCTTGGATATGCAGGGACTATCTTATATTGTTTTTAAAAATGATTGTAAATAAAATATGTGTATTAATGACATAGTTTCAATAATACCCCAAACATTACATCATCATTGATATGCTGAGAGAGCATTAGTAGTACACTGAGCTAAATTAAAAGTACTCCTTTTGATTTAATTTTCATATAACATTAGATTTTTTCAATGGATATGTGGTTGTTATGGAATTTTATTTTCCCTGAGTGATACATGGTTCTTGGGTAGGAATTGATTGTATAGACTCATGGACAATAATTTTTTTCCTTTGACATGACTACTCAGATGATTCATCTTGTTATATATCGGTGTTCTGGAAATTTGGATGTTTGGCTATGTACCAGTGTATCACATAGGAAAGCTGGATGATGGACTACCTTGGATGACAACCTTGGACTCTAGATGATAATTCAAATGTTAGGAAATAATTTCAGTAATTTTTGGATGATATATTCTAAACATTAATGACCCAAGACTGTTAGGTCGTGTATGGACAAATGTTTATGTTGAGGCACGATATCTTAATGTGAATGTTTTGAAATAAGACTACAATTGTAGTCTGCTATGGAAATTATTGTAAATATATTATTAAATGTAATGTTCATTGGGATAATGAATTTGGTTTTAGGAGGTGATATTCCATCCATCTTTGCCATGTTTTTTTGAACAGTCTATTGGATGTGACTTTATTTGGCTCCTCTTGTATTGTTAAATCATATTCTATGAGGAGTAACATTGCTCAAAATAACCCAATAAGTATTTGAACCCACTGGTGCAAAATTGTAGGAATATTTAATGAAATATATAAAATAGAGATTATGTTTAGGGATGGATGGTCTTGGGATAACATTGTCATGATGTCCAATTTTTTAATCAAGTGTCGACGCGATTTTCAATTACTCTTATAATGTATGATTAAAGTCATGAATGGATGGACAATTGTCATTTGAAAACACAATGATTCAATTTTGATAAAACATCACGTGTCAACGAGTTTGGTGTTTATTCCTTGGTTTTCCACATGTATTCTAAGGGATTATATGTTCTATTGTGAAGGTTATATTTTCCATTGTTTTGGACCGTGTTTAAATTTTATTAATGCGTCTGTGTTTGGTAGAATTAATGAATTGATAATTAATAATTTAATGCCAAAACCAAGAAACCTAACTCGAACATGTGGTGTTTTTTGAATTGATTTAATTCTCAATAAGTGCCTTGGGTGATCGGTTTTTTTTAGCATTGCATTCTATGAACCCAAAACTACGATAATATATAAAGGGAGTATGGTTTTTCTAAAACTGAGGAGCTCACCAGATGAAATTTATTACCAAATCAAGTGGATTTGTCTGTACGATATTATTTTTTTCAAAACCTTAAATTGGTTCTTCATGGTTGTGAATATGCTTTAAAATTATTGAATATGGGGATTATCATGGGATACATATGATTATAGAAAACAAGAATCTAGCACATGTGAGGGGTTTGATTCAGATTCTATGGGCACTACGATGGTGCATGGTTTGGCCAACCATGTAGCAAAACAGGTGCCTAATATGAATATGTAATTTTAATCATTTTCCCTTCATCTTTATATTTCCAACTACCCCAATTTATTTTTCTCCTAACCCCAAGTAGTAGATCTCATATAGAGATTTTGTTCTCCTCACATTAAAATAGAGATATATACCTAATTCAGGGTTGGAATCTCTTGACATTATCCTTATTTATTCATAATATTATTTTATACTCTTATCAATATAAATTATTATTCTTCCTATCAAACCTCTATATTATCTTCTTTATGAAAAAATGTTCTGTGTTTTCAGTGTGTTTGACTGTTTCGCCATTTCCTCTTAAATCATAAGAAATTAAGCCTCAATATTGGATAATTTAAGCATACTTTGTTAATGTTAGGTGTTTTATTTATTTTCCCTCAAAGATATTTCGTTTTCCAAATCATTCCATTTTGATGCACATCGATATTTTCATGAGGCATAACTTAAATTTTAAATTTAATTTGTTGAAACTAACACCGTATATATAGTTACCCTTGAATATAAAATTTTCATGTTTTTTGTTCATGGACCTCAATATGTAAACAACCATATTTATGGGTTCAATGAATACCTTTATTGAACCAACTTATTTATAATAAATCCACTCTTTGAGGTGTGTTATCTTATTAACTTTCACCAAGATAATAAATTTTGAACAATCACTTTAATTTATTATAATGATTGAACCCATCCTATGTGCTGGAACCCAAAATTATTGAATGGAAATGATGATTAGTTTGTGGAATAATTGTTAGCATGAAATATTTTCCTCTCTCATGCGTGGAGTTAATAATTATACAAATTTCTGCATGCCCCAACTCCTTCCATTCTACATAGATAGCATTTGTATCTTTTAATTTTTATGGAAGGGTTATAGTTATGGATATTATAATTGGTTAATAATTGAATTATGATGTGGAGTGTCTATGAATACTGACTTTTCAAATTTTCTGATGAAATGTTTTATTTAAATGGATGAGAACATGACCTATTTCTACAGGTTAAATAAATTTTATTAAAACAACACAATGCAGCTATTATGATGACGTTTTCCTCTTTACATTTTTTTATAATGGATTATAAGGAAAATATATTACCATATAATATTTATTAAATAAGTCACAATTATTAGGGTCATTTTCAATGATGTGTTACACCCCCTTCGTCACAGATTTTGTCCTGACATTTACATATCCTTGGTCTCTGAGAATGATAGTCCATAACCTGTATATTATACCTCGGTCCTGGAAAATACTATGTATCTATTTTTATGGCTATAAATATCATTATATATATTGTGTATATATATATATATTAACATATATATATATACACACACACAACCATAGATATTCATGCTTTGGTTGAAGTATGTATGGTTGGAATGATTCCCTTAAGGGACCTGAGTGTGACTTGTTGAATTTGTTTATTAATTTACTTTAAATTATTATTTTTTATGCAAACTACTATATTTTATAATAAAATAATGTAAAATAGTTTAGACATAATGAATAGAGGCATATTGATAATATCCCAGAACCTTATTAGGACACAATTTCCCAGGTGAAGTCTAGCATAACTCGTGTTTGCAGTCTAAGAGTTATTGGATGATGTTTGAGTCATTAATCTATACATTAATGTAAGGAGATGAAGAGTGAACTGATACTCACAAATCTTATATAGACATCCCTTAGGGAATTTCTTATTTTTATATACTTTTATTGTATCGTATATTATTTCTCTATTCATATTCTATTATATTTTTTACCATCATATGGACATGCTTTCCTAGTTTTATTTGGTGTAGCCTATGTTTATCTTTTTATTATTTTCTTCTACTTCTCTGTCATTTATTTATAATAATTTTAATAATTTTTATTCCAATATGATATACCAATGTTTTATTCTAGTCATGATATTATAGACAACCCATTGTACAATTTTTGGAACCGTGCTGCCAGTTAGAAAACTCTAGTGTATGAGGAGGCATTCTTGAGGCCTTATGGAGAATGATCCAAATACTAGGTTGATCATTAATTAAACAGAGAAATTATAATGATGATGATATTACAACATTATTTCTAATTTTCATTTCTAATTTTATTTTATTCAATATTTATTTTTCCAATCCAAGCAAAAATTATTAACGTTTGAGGTGTTATGGAAATATTTTATTTTTATGGTAAATACATATTTATTTTTAAAATTTTAAATTATATATTTATTATTATTAGTTATTTCACACAATATTATGATATAACCATTATTACATTTATTATTTTTACATTACTCATCATTTTAGCTCACCATTCTTATGTTTTACCTTCCCAAATATTTGAACTGGATTTCTTCCACATATAATGTCTAATAGTGGATTCATATTAGTGAGAAATTTTCACGCCATATCAAATAAGTGTTTTTGTTTCTTGAATCCAATATGTAAACCATTATGTCCTAAGGTTATTTGAAAATTTCCCAATTTAATAATTTAACCATGATGATAATTTGTGGATAATGTATACATATATTGGATCCCATCATTATTCATGGCATATTAATCCAATTTCTGGATGAAACTAGAATCAATCCTAATTCTAAATATTCATCTGTGGACAATATATATTTGTTACAACCAAAATTATATTTCACAGTGATCAAAAAGGAATAGAAAGAGAAATATAAAAAACAAATATATGCTACTAGGGTGTTGATATATATTATATAGTTATTAATAATTCTAAAAATAATGGTCAATTTACTTTGATATTATTTTTTCGATATTTCATAGTTCTATAGTAATTTATCACTTTTTATTTTTGGATGGTTATTCTAGGTAAATTATATTTCCAATTTATCCTTCTAGTAAATAAAATAAACTTTTAAACATGCTTATGGAATATATATCTGTGTGTGTTTGTGTGTGTGTGTGATAAATATTTTCAAACAATCGACACTTCATAGAAACATGATGGCCATTTTCTCAATAATGGTAGATGGAATCATTAAATTAGTTAGAGATAAATTTCCCATTATTTTCACCAAAATATGGAGATTTATTAGGTAATATATCAATAGTGTTTGATATATATAATGAGAAAAACTAGGCACTCAATTTGGAAAATTATATTTCACGGTAAATAAAGGTATTGTGTTGGTCGATAAGTTATCTATGTATAAAATGTAAGTGGTTAAGGCCAAAATGAAGATGAATTCATCACTATTTAAACCAATATCAAAGAGGATAATTAAAAGAATCCTTAATCAACATGGGTTTTATAAAATATTTATAAGTGTAATCCAAAATACAAAAACACTATATTTTTCATTAATAGGCAAGGATATTGGGTACAATATTATAAATTTGGATAAGTAATGTTTAAAAATATTGAAAGAGGTTATTTAAACACATTTATTCAAATAACCTAATCAGAACAATCAATTTGAAATTTTGGAAGATACTAGTGATTTTGTTTGGGAGATGTTAATGAGAGAAATTGTATAGAAGAAATATGTGATTTACTATGAAAGTATTTTTTTTTGAATGGAGAGAAACAAAACTATTCCAAAAAAGCATAGGGAATGCAAATATTATTTTCATTTTTGTGAAGAACTCATGTTTTATATCATTAGATGAAAGGTTCTTATGAACATATACCCACAATCATTGGTTTTTTTAAAACAATATTGAATATAATAGAAAATTTATTAGATAGTTATTGCATATAGTATAATTTGATCATGAGTTTAATGATAATAATGGTGGTGAGAATCATTTAATAGATCAAATATACATTATTGTGTAATATAATTAATATCCCATAAGTACTTCCAATGGTGAATTCCATAATAAAGAAAAACATTTAACACGTAATGGGTATGCGTGGTACTACGATATTCAAAACTACATAGCTACAATAATTATATCACAACAATGGCATATCTCTACTGAAATTTGAGGTATTTGGGACGATTTATTTGTGATAGGTTCTCATCACAAATGAGCATTTGTGATGGGGTCCTTTGTAAATAGCATGATGCATAAAATGGTGTCACAATTAGTTCTCTGTTTATATATAAAAAACCTATTCAGAGGGCCCCGTTGTAAAAAATTATTTCTGACAGGCCCATTTTCAAGTCATTAATTTTTATATAAAAACTATTTAAACTATTTGTAATGTGAACCCATCACAAAAGTTTCCATTATAAATACTTAGTAAAATAAAAAAATGTATATTCAATAAAATTATGATAGATTAATATTGTAAAATAATAATATTATTATTAATATTAATATAAATAATATTATATTATATATCAATAATACTATTATTAAAAATATATAAATATTATATAATAATAATAATAATATACTAATAATATAATAAGGTTATTTTTATTATTAATCATGAAAATAAAATGTTATGTTTATTAAAATAATAAAAAAAATTATAAAATCTTAAAAAACTTAATATTCACATAAAATATTAAAACAATAAAATATTAATTATTATAATTAGTAAAATAAAAAAAATTAAAATAAATATTAATAATAAAAAATAAAATATTATAATATTTTTAATATTAAAAAATTTAAAAAATAAATTATGCAATATTCGCTCCAAATATAAAGGATGAAATAGTAAATAGATAATATTACAAAAAAACATTGAATTCAAATGTTTTTAACATGATAAAGATAACTGGGGGTTGTTCATCTAAAGGAGGTGGATGAGTTGGAGGATTTGGTGGATAAAACTCTATCACTAAACAACATTTAAGACGGTGCATGTACTCTAACTTCTCGTGATGCTCCTGCATCTATCAACCCATCTAATACTCGTACTTCTACTACTATCGTCGACACTCCACCTCAGGCTACTACAAACACATCTTCTCCTACTCCTTACACAAACTCTCTATAAGCTCACTATGATCTTCCAGTTGATCCTAATTATTATGAATTATTTTTAATTATTAGTTATTATGTTTAATTCTTACTATTTATTCGGATTTATTTCTAATTATTTCGAATTATTACTATTTATTAGAACATATTAGTATTTATTAATATTTATTACCAATTATTAGTATTTATTAATCATTATTAGTATTTACTACTTATAATTATTCATTACTAATTATTAGTAACTGTTATTATGTTTACTATTTATTACTAATTATTACTATTTATTACTATTAATTTCAAATTATTAGTATTTATTTGTAATTAATATTATTTATTATTAATTTATAATATTTATTACTAGTTATTTATAATTAATACTATTTATAAAAAATTAATTCTAATTAAAACTAATAGTTACCTATTAATAAAATTTAATACTAATAAATAGTATTCATTTCAAATTTTTTGTATTTTTTACTAATTATTAATATTTCTTAAAAACCATTGCTATTTATTACTAATTATTAGTATTAATAACTAATTATTTGTATTTATTATTATTTTCTACAAATTATTTCTATTTATTCCTAATTATTAATATTTATTGATTATTAAAACTATTCATTTTAATTAATACTATTTATTACTAATTGTTACCATTTATTGAAAAAAATTACAATTTATTTTAATTATTACTATTTAATTCTAATTGTTACTAATTATTTACAATTATTAGTAATTATTGCTAATTATTAATAATTACTTTTAATTATAAGTAATTATTGTTAATTATTACGAATTATTGCTTATTATTACTAATAATAACTAATTATTAGTATTTATTAATAATTATTTCTAATTATTAGTATTTATAACTTATTATTAGTATTTGTTTCTAATTATTAGTATTAATTACTAATTATTAGTATATATTAATATTTTTTCAAATTATTAATATTTTTTACTAATTTTTAATAATTATTAAAAATTATGTATATCTGTTGCTAAATGTTAATATTTGGTTCTAATTATTATAATTTATTGATAATTATTACTATTTAATGCTAATTATTACTGTTTGTTGCAAATTATTAGAATTTATTGCTAATTGTTTGTAATTATTGCTAATTTTTAGTAATTATTTCTAATTATAACCAGTTATTTCTAATTGTTAATAATTATTAAAAATTATTAAGAATTATTACTTGTTATTAATAATTAATAATAATTATTGCTAAGTATTCGTAAATAATATTAATTATTAGTATTTATTAATAATTATTACTATTGTTTACAAATTATTACTAATGTTTTACGAATTATTACTATTTTTAGTAATTATCAGTAATTATTATTATTTATTACTGCTTTATAATATTTATCGCAATTTAATACAAATTAATTCTATTTTTTACTAATTAATACATTTTATTACTAACTAGTACTAATTATTATCAATTAATACCAATTATTACTAATTATTACAATTAATTATTAAGTACAATTATTTATTACCAATTACTTGTATTTATAACTAATTACTAGTATATATTACTAATTATTAGTATTTAATACTAATATTTATTATTTATTACTAATTATTTGTAATTATTCATAAATATTAGAATTTATTACTAATTAATAGTAATTACTACTAATTATGTCTATTTATTTCTTATTATTAGTATTTATTTCAATTTTTTACTAAATATAAATATTTATTCCTAATTATTAGTATTTTTTGCTAATTAATACTATGTATTCCTAATTTTTACTATTTATATCTAATTAATACTATTTATGGCTAATTGATACTATTTATTGCTAATAATTACTATTTATTGCAAATTAATATAATTTACAGCAAATTATTACGATTTTTTGGTTATTATTACTAATTATTAAAAATTATTAATAATTATTGATATTTATTAATAATTATTGCCATTTATTACGAATTATTTCTAATTATTAATAATTATTTTTAATTATTAATGTTTATTAGTATTTATTACAAATTATTTTTAATTAATACTTATTTTTTTGTTAATAATTTTTACTATTTGTTACTGATTATTATTATTTGTCACTAATTATTTGTATTTATTAGTATTGTTTACTAATTATTAGTAATTATTACTAATTGTTAGTAATTATTACTAATTCTTACTAATTACTAGTATTTAATACTATTTTCCCCAAATTATTACTATTTATTCCAAATTATTACTAATTAAAACTAATTACTACTAACTATGATTAATTAATATTAATTACTGCTTATTACAGATACTAATTACCACAACTAATTACTTATTATCTCTAATTATTTATATTCATTAATAATTATTGTTAATAATTTTTAATTACCACTAATTATTAATAATTAGTACAAATAATTACAATTTATTAAAAAAATACTCCTAACAAATAATTTTAAATCTAATTTAATTTCATCTAATTACAAATAATAAAAATAAATATAAACAATAAAATTCATATTAAATTTATCAAAACAGAAATACCTTTAAACTTGATCTCCTATAGGTGTAAACGACTTCAAAACCTGTTCATAAAAAAATTTAACTGAGAGAAATTTTATCTCTAAAATTAGAGTTTATAGAGAGATAGATAAAGTATGAATAGAGAGGATGAAGGGAAAAAACAGATGGGGGTATATATATGTTAGATTATTTGCGATGAGACAATTTTTGATGGGACCTATCGTTAATATGTTTGGCCACAATAAATAAAGTCAGCGCTTAAATGTGTATCTGTGACGGGTCTCGCCGTAAATAGTGACCCACCAACACACTATTTGCAACAGGGAAATATGTCATTGCCAGTTGTATTTACCGCAGTCGGGTATTTGTGACACAGAGGCACCCCCGTCACAAATACTTTTCCTGCGGTTTGGCACCCAAACAACACCATACCTAATGTGATGGGTTGATGTCCTTGTTGCAAATAATCTTTTCAACATACTGTTTGCGACGGGTTCTATTCCTCTCTCTCAAATAACGTGTCGCAAAAATCCATTTTTCTCATATTGTGTAATTATAAAAAGCATTTCAATGTTAGTGTGTATTATTTTATCTAGGAAAATTCTATCTGATATAGGAATCTGGGTGATGGAATTCTTAGAAAACGGGTTCTAGATAGAGACATGATATTATTACATGATCATTATCACACGCTACCCTATGGTGGTAATAATAAAAAAAATAGAGCCTAATGTTCATTGATGTGGCTTATACTGGGCTTTATTTTTTAAGGATGCATGATAGTTTTTCTAGAACATAGATAACTACAACAAGATAGGAAATCTGGGATGGTTAGAAGACATTAATGAAATGATAAATTTTAAATTTTTTATATTTGATGTTTTCAAGTTGATCATTGTATAACCATTCCTAAAATCATATTTGAATACATATATTAGTGAATACTGATAGTCATTTGATATGGGTTGATGAATTTACCCCTCGAAATAACAATAGAACATTTGTGTTAAATATAATTGGATAATATCTGCCAAATATATGGATTTCTAAGGGATATCATCTGTGAGAATGGTGTAAACATTCAGAGTCACCAATTTAGAGTGTGGTTAAAGAATCATGGATTCTAGCACAAGACTAAGACATCATATCATCCCCAACGTAGTTGTTAAGTTAAATTGTAAATAATGATATAAATGGATTTTTTGGAAACATTATGAGTTAATTATGGAATGGTAGGGCTTAAAAGATATTACATCATCTTTTGGAAATAGAATTTTTTATAAGGCATCCATTGTTATGTCTCCTTACATACCTATTTTTGGAAACAATAGTCATCTTCTTATAGAAATGAAACAAATATCCATTTAGGATATACAATATATGATCATGGATTAAATGAGTTCTACCATAGAAGTCATCATTTTGTAGGAATGTAGTTGATTAAATTTTAATAGAATCATTTAGTTAATAATTAATTATATTTGAAGCATCAAACAAATTTATTATAGTTTTATTCAGAGGAAAATATTTATTAAAAGTCAATATGGCCTACTTCATAATTCAAAGAATATGTTATTTCCTGGAATATGATGTCTGGATGTTATTGACCAATAGAAATACAAAATGTAATTCGGAATATAGCTTTGAATATTACAAGAGATATTTTCTAATCATCCAATAGGAATAGATATAGTATTATTATATTTATGTTTTAATAGGAAATATAATGAAATCTATAACCTTACAAACAATATATTAAAGTGGACGATGAGTCAGGATGGTGGTTATAAACCAATTTTCTTTTGGATGAATCTCAATCATTTAATTTTTTCTAATTTTAGAATATATTTAATTTAAACCATTTAGTGTGTTTATTACATTTAATTGGATTGTACAAGGAAAGAAGATTGACTAGAAATGGAAACCATACTCCTTATAAACAGAGTTGATATTAAAAAAGTATTCTATATTAAATATTTCTTTTGTCTAATGTTATTATAAAGTTATAATATATATCATTTCTTCATATATATTTATAAAGAAAATCTATAAATAATGATGGATTAGAATTCTATGATCCATCATCCCATAACATGATTCAATTTCCATGTTGATACAAATAATCTTAGGGGATTCATGTTTAATATGATATTTTATTTATAAAATAATTTTACTCAATGAATAAGTTATTGATACATGTCATGGATTAAAAAAAGAATATTATACAGCATGTTTTAAAAAGATATTAATAGTAAAGTGAATATTGAATCTAAATGTTGAAGGGGAAATAAAATTTTAAAATTTTCATTTTTATTTTATCCAGCATGTAATAAACCAAGAAGTGTATTATGAACATGAGGGAGAGGTATCTATAAATTTGTTTGATGTAGGGGGAACTTTTTCAACTAAATGGCCATCATTTATCATTTAATATTCCATTAATTAAACATTGGATAATTTTGGATCATTGTTAGACATTTGGAGAGAAATTACCAGATAATTATTTAAAACTCAAATGTGATTGAATGCATCTGGAATAAATTTGTAGTTATTTCTTAACTATTTACATACAATGATTATGTTTGTTTTTTGTCACATTTAATTTTTTTTTGGAGATTCACAGCAAGAGCATTAGTGTTGATTATTATACCATTATATTTGTTATTGATGTAATTATTTGAATTCATTCAAGGTAAAATTTTCATTTTCAGATTTTAGTACTAGGTTTAATGAATTTATATTGTGTTTGGATTTATGGAAGATATAAATAAAATAAATAAGAAAATACAAGGATAGCTTCAATGAATTAATATATTAGGTTTAATACTTTATTGGGGGGAAATATAAATTATGTTTGGAAACTTGGGTTTACACAAAGAACAAACATAGTCTCCCCATCATAATTGAGGATTCTTTTAAGAACCAATGTTACATCGAAAACTATAATTAGAAGTTCTTATGGGATGAATATAGTATCATCGAAAAATTTGGGAGTACATCAAGTCCAAAAATATTCTTCCAATCAGAGCGTAAGAGTATGTTTTGAATATAACTACATTATATATTAATTACTATATGTTTATTTATAATAAATAGAATACACTAAATCAACTTATATGGATTAACTATGATTTAATATAGTATATTGGAATTACATGAGAACCTATTATTCATAATGAATCCCCATGTAATCCAACACAAGATATGTTTGATATTCAATATAACATGAGTGGAAACCACATGTTATGAACATGGGGTATTGTAGTGATCATTGTGATACAAAATTTAATGGGATTTATAATTGTTAGATAATATAGGATTCATAAAAAAATTTAATTTATCTATGACTGAATCCATGAATATTTCTTCCTCAATTCCATTTATTCCACATACAGATGATATATTTGAGTGATAAAAAAATATCAACTAATGTAGTAAGTTATTCAATCTATTAAACAAAACCCAGTTCATGCTACCATGAGCCAGTATTTCCATTCCAATATATTTTCATTCTATAATGAAATGTTTTTTACATCCAATGGATCCATAGGGTTATAATTTAATTTAATATGTTAGTTGAATTTATAATGTTTTTTATGTTTTAATATGTGATAATTTGGCCTCAAAAATTTAGAAATACAAATTAATTCATAAATTAGATGATAGTGAAGGATTGCAATCATTGGTAATCATGGATCATTACTTATTACACAATGATGATATGTATATCTTAGTGTAACTACAAGAATACTTAAAAAATCTAACAATATATACATGTAAATTAATAATAATGATAATTGATTATATCTCATTGAGAGGGAGAATATAATCCATATAGGTATGTTTTAAAAATTAACCAATGAAAATAAATTATTTTATTCCATGTAGAATGATCTCAAAATTCATTATACATATGAAATATTAATTTAAATTAGAAGGAAATTTAAATGGAAATCTAGAGAAGAAGAGGGTGGTTGAAATCAATTCAAATGTTAATATGGGTATCCATTATTCACCTTTACAGAGGATTAGTCTTAGAAGGATCATTTTAAGCCCTTATATTTTTTTTAAAGATTTCATATATAATAGATACTTCTTACTCAATTTTTCTATATTTAAGGATATGAATATGTATTGATAAATAACTAGTGATATCTCGGAGCAGTTTATTCATATATTTTTTTAAAAAATATTGAATAAATAAAATTATAATTATCATCTTCTTTTAATAATATTGATTTCACTACTTAATCAGTAGTAGATAACAGTAACTGATAGTGTTAAAAAATTAATGTTGATTTAGAACACACTGACCATAATGTTGGGACTTATTTCATTAATGAAAAATATTTTTCTAAGAGTTTGTTACAAATATTTATAATAATCCATAAATAGATTAATTCATCAAGTACATTTTGAACAAGAAACCTTATGGGGACCTACAATTTCACTATGAACTCAAAGAGTGACTTCGATGAACTCTTTGATCGATAGAGTGAGTATGATATTGAAGAAATAATCCATTAATATATAATATAAATCAATGAATCCAATCCAGATCACCCCATTAATTCTCATTTGATTCCTCAGACCATATTTTCAATTCTCTTTTGATTGTTCCCTATAACTAGTTTCATAATTTTTTTATTTATGTAATATGGTTATATACAAAAATATAAACCTCAGACCTTCTCATTCATATGATCTCACAAGAATACATTATGTATTATATTCACGTACCATCTCCGTGGATATTACTATTGTAAAATCCTAATAATGGATATAAATCACTTTACAGACCTATATGGAGGGTTTGAAGCTACAATTTTATCGTTCTAAATCTATAAAACATTATAAATAAATAATTTTGTTTATATTCATAGATATGTCATTTGTATGAAATAATTTTTTAAACACATGATGATGATTTTATGTGTTTTGTAAATTATTATTTCGATGAAATAGATTATATTTGTATGTGGTTTTTTAATGATTAATGTGGGTATTATAGTCATTGGAGGGTTTAAATGTGGATTAGATCCCTTGGGTGGTCGAAGTAGGTGTATAGAGTGCCTGGATATACATGGGAATAAATTATAGATCATACATAGTAAGGTATGTATCATGTTTGTAAAGGATTGGTCTTTTATATTTCTATCATAGATGATCTGTCATGAGATCTTAGTGATAAATAAATAAGACTCTTGGTAACATGTTTATGGTGTGGTAATAAATTAATTTGGGAGTATATATATAATTTTTTAGTTTTGGATTAAGATCAAGAGTCTATCATATTGAATCATTATGGTATTTTGATCTACTAGATTTTATATAATCATAATGTAAAGTAATTTTACATTAAGAAATTTAATTCATGTTAAATTAGGTACCATGTTGTGGTGGGGGATTATGATTATAGGGTTTAATCATTCTTGTAAATATAATTTATAAATTATTTATTTTGGAATAATAACAGGATGAGTTATAAATTTAATTAAAAATTATACTTGATCGGTATTCATCCGTGGATCTTTAACTGCTAATGTAGGGTCATTTTATTGTAGTTGGTCCCATGATTATATTTTCATTTTCAATAAGTTTTTTGCTAGTGTTCAAGTATTTTGAAAATATATTTAGGAATGTGAAATTATAACTACATTACATAATCATCAATTTCATGTGTAGATATAATAATATTGTATAGGTGAAATGGGATCTGAGAATACTTATAAATTGACCTAGAATATGAATTTCATATCTAGGCGGATTAGTATTCCATTAGATGTGTATTGTGAACTAGATATCTATAAGATAGATTGTACTGAATATGAAAAGTAATTAATAAAAATATGTCTGTAACACCCCATGTAAATAAAGAATATGACATTTTTATATTTATCCATATTTGTGAATAAAATATTAAAATTACTTTAAAGGGGATGTTATGCTCGATGGCGTACCCAATACGCAACAACGAGTTTCTTCGGAATCTTACGTTGCACTCTAATAATAAAATAATATTATTTTAAATGGTAGTAAACGCCTAGCCATTGTAATGGCGGGAATGAACAGAACTAACTAAAAATTGATTATATATGTTTTTCAAATATTTTTACTCTTTACAATAATTGTTAGAGGATTAAAAATGTGAATGAATCCAATTTTTAAGCGTAAATATTCTAATATTCATTAAAAGGTCGATTAACCGCCTTTTGATGGTGAACCTCTTTTAAATCCACTTTTTGAAAATTTTATGTGTTATATTTGAAAAAATAAAATTCTTCTTCAGAATCGGGATATCAAAATTTACTTTGTGTAAATTTTTGGTATTTTTCCGATAAAGTTCATTTTTTAATGAATAGTGAAAAATGTTGTATTTTAATTAAAAACCTCTTTTTAATCTAATTTATTTATATGATTATGTTATCTTTTGAATTGTTTTTTAAGAAAAATTAGAATATATTTCTACCATTTAATCCAATAGGGGTCATTGTAATTAATTTCACTTTGAAATCGGACTTAAACTAGTGTCAATCTTTTGATACTTATTGTTTCATAAAAACACGCTATTTGCTCTGACTGCAGGAATTAATTATTAAATTAATTAATGAAACTTATATGTTTTGAATTTTGTAAAATATACATCATTTTTTAGTTCGGAATATCAAATATAGCTTAGGGTGAATTTTTGGTTTTTTTCTGAAAAACTTCAATTTTTGATGAATAGTGAACCCACTAAGTGGTAGTTAAAGAAACTGATTAATTGTTTAAATGAAACTTTGCCACCTCTGTGTTTTGAATTTCAAAAATCCGACATACATGGTTGTCATTAAGAAGTAAAATGTGGTTCAATGGAATTTAAATAATTTTTTTGGTGAATAGTAAGTTTTAAGTTTTTAATCGCGATTAGAGGTAATTAGTGTAATTTAAGGTAAAAATAATGTGGTAATAATGTGAAATGACCTAGAAACATGTTCTACACTCATTGGATGTGTCATGTCAGACCATGAAAATCCATGGGTCAACTTGGGGACCCCATGGATCCACTTTGGTTGGGAAATGACATAAATAACTTTTTATTTAATGTAAAAGTAAAAATGACACAAACATGAGTTGTTTTACTAAAAAAAATTATATGGGGTTATACAAGTCATATTTTTTACTATAAATATTCATTGGAAAGCTAAAACTATTTCCTACATAATGATATTTTTTTATAATTTTTAGGAATTATATAAATAAAATTTTGTATGACATCATAATGATGCAGGGATTACCTCATTAATAAAGTATTTAAATAAAATGAAAAGATAATGTAAAATATATGACCTATACATGTCCAAAAACTATTGGATTTGTGGACATAGAAATATTATCACCTTATCCAAGAATTATATCAATCTGGGACCTTTAAAATATGAAACTCATTTTCAAATAATTTAACGTTGCTTTACTTTTCAAGAGTTCCCCTCCTCTCCTCTTATAAAAGGCCCCCACCTCTACCTCCTTACCCACACTTCCAAAGCCTTTGGATCGGCCAAACCCTGCCCATTTTGTCTCTACACATCCCTCTCTTACTCCTAGAAGCCTCACTTTGGGCAGAAGTCTTCCCAAGGAAGCCTTTGATCTCAAATAAAAAAGAGTTACTCGATTTTAAGGTAATGTATTCACTTTTGTTCTTTTGTTTAATTTTTCTTCTCCAACCCCCTAAACTCTTTTTATTCATTTCTTTTGTAACAACTCCAGTATCTTCAATATACTAGTATGTTGTTATAAGAAGCATTCAAGCTACACTTACACAAACCTACATCAAATGGTTAAAGAACATACTGTTTCTGTGGATGGCGAATTTATGCCTCACGAAACAAGGATTGTTCAACACTTATATAACACCTTAAAAGGTGGTCATTAAGATGTCACTATATTTATATATGATATATAATATGTTTATGTTTTACTTAAGCTTCTGTATTTTTATTTTCTGTCATACCTTTATGGTTTCCATTGTGGGTAAACGCGATAATTTCATTTTAGGAAGTGCGGACTACCGCCCCCTCAAAGTGATTTGATTCATTAATGCCATATGTGGGATGTATAAAGGATGTATTTAAAGTTATTATATATGATGTAAGTTACATATAAATTATGAATATAATTATGGAATTAAAATATACATACCACTCATTTAGTTTTAATTCCATTAATATGACAAAGAAATGATAGTAGCGTTCATGCGTACGTACGGCTTACCGTCTCCATGAATGGTGAATTTCATTTCATACCTATAAATGATTATGTAATATTATAAATACATGTATATTCTGGATGTATATGATATATATGATATCAAAATCATGAATATCATTCTGGATATAATGAACCTTTGACCACACGAACAACATGTAAGTGTAAGAAGTTCACTTTCGACTTAATAACCAAATATCGACAAAATAATCATTATTAACTTAAATGATTACATAATGTTTATAACATGGAAATAAGTGGTATAAAAGGAATAATGAACTGGAAAAAGGTTCTTAAGCAAGTATAAATTAACTCAAGTTTATTATTCAGGACGTTAAAGAATGATCGAGTCAAGTCGGACCCGAGGTAAGGGATCCTACTCCTCTCTTTTTTTAAGTACACTCTTTTATGTCATTCCTTTTAAGCCCATATTTCTTGTGATTGGGATGTTATTTTATATTACTCCTACTGTAATTTTTATGTTAATATGATGAGAGACCCTATTTTCTCTCATCATCCCATTTTGGAAGTTTTGAGTGGCATCGTTAGGCTGCCGAATTTTCGTAAGAGATCTAACCTCTCTCATTCTTTTTAAGTACTCTTCTTTATGTCACTTCTTTTAAGCTCCTCTTTGTTATGACGGGGGATGTTCTTTTATATTCCTATTTTTTTACTTTTTATTGTAATATGATGAGATACCATATTAGATCTCATCAATCCATTTTTGGAAGTTTTAAGTGGTGCCATTAGGCTGCCGAGTTTTTGTAAGGGGTTTTTCATCTCACTTTTAGTCCCGTGAGATTTATGCTACATTTTCCACCATTTCCTTTGAGTGGTGTATGTACTCCCCATTATTATACTCTTTTTGTAATATAATTTCATTTATAGGAATTTACATATTTATTGTATGCCCCTTATTCAATGGGGTGTATGTTTCGGAAGTTACCCAAGTCGGTAAGGGAACCTTTCACCCTCCTCTTTTAAAAGACTTCTTTTGTTATGTATTTTAATTCACATAATATTATGTTGAGATATGTTCTTATATATCCTTATTGATGTAAATTTTATGTCCAAGTGATGAGATAGTGTTTTTATCTCTCATCAACTCATTTTCTGAATTTTGTAGTGATGCCGTTAGGCTGTCAAATTTTTGCAAGGGGACTTCCTAACCCAATTTTGATTCTTTGGGATAAGCTTGTACTCCATGAATATGTAGTTCTACGAATATGTTTGAATAACCTCTGATTGTTTTACTCTTAATATCCACTTATATTTGGTGTATTAGTTTGTCACACATAATTATGTAATTTATTTATCCTTAATCCAAGGATACCGTCTTTGTATGGGACTTCGTCTCAATCTCCACTCATTGAGGCATATTTTGTTTTATACACAACCTTCTTTTATATGGTGTATAAACCCCTTTGAATTCTATGTTTATCTGAAAGGAATATGTTTTATACAAAGAATTTTACTAAACGACAAAAGGGAATATTTTTGTCGTACGTATGCGGCGACAACGACTTCTCTGCCACCGTGACCATTGTTTAAGTTTCGGCTTCCTCTATAAGCCATACATTTTTTTTAAAAGAAAAATAAATACCACGTTTTACTTTTCTTTTATTTTGGTATTGAAAATGGTTTTCATAATGTTTTTATATCAATGTGTTGTATTGATATCTTGAGATTGAAAAGTGGAAATGTTATGTTTCCATTATGCATGTTTTATGTGATACGATTATGATATGATTCTTGGGCATTATAATGAAGACGGGTGGTTCCGTAATAAACTAAGGGTGGGTGAGCCCGTTATAGCTCTCCAATGCATTGGGTAATGAGAAGGGGTTAAAAGTAAAGGTTTCTCCGAAGAGATTTAGGGAATATACTATGATGGGTATTCAAAACGTAACCAAGAGGGTTTCTACCTACGTATGAATGTTATGAATGCCTCAAGATACCTTTATGTCTTATTATTTCTATTATTTATTCATGATTTTAAGAGGTATGTTAAAGTGATTATGTTTTATGGGTAAAGTATGATTTCATTCTTATGTATACATGTACTCATGTTTCCTTTCCATATTTTTATATCCCTTACTGAGCTTTTTATGATCATCCCAAGTTTTTGAAATGTTTTTCACAGGTCAAGGGAAGGGTACATGATATGATGATAGTGTCAAGTAATTGTCAAGAAAGAATCCATGTTCTATTTTAAATATGTTTCCGTTGATGGGAAAAAAATGAATACTATCTTTTATGTAACCACTTTGTTTAAATATGGAATGTAATTCAATTTTTATGATCTAATTCTCTAAAACTCTAAACCTAGAAAGATCCTCAATGTGTAATATTTTAATAACTCAAGATTACGTAATGATTAAGGCTGGGGCCTTATAATGTCAACTCTTGATAATGTTATAAATCAAAAGAAAAATAATGGCACTGATACTGACTTCTCCTCTGACCCTCAAAATGAGGTTAAAATTTCTATGAAACTCAAATCCCTTTTGGTTAATAAGGATAACATTCGAAAACATGTTTTCAAAACTAAATGGATCTCTGATGGGGATCATAAAAACAAATTCTTCAATGCCCTAAAAAGGTCTTGGAAATTTTTACATCCTCTGTCATTTCTCAAGTAAAATGACATCCCCTATGATTCTGAGGCTGGTATTGAAAATCATGTGGTCTCTTATTTTGACACTATCTTCAATGGGTCATGTCTAAACATAGTCACCCTTCCGGGGATCATTCTGAATTTAGTCCATGAGGGAGAAAACCTTTTTCTCATGACCACTCCCATTTATCATTAGATAAAATGAAAAGTATTTAGTGTCAACCCTGATAGTGCTCCAGGGCCTAACGGCTTCAATAATAGTTTCTTCCAGCACCAATGAGAGGTAGTTTATATGGATGTTTGTAATCTTGTTAATACCTTAATCTGTAATGGTGTCCATCCTTGTAGAATCAATGCTCAATTCCTTACCTTAATACCTCAGGTGGCCAATTCTTCTGAAATTCATCTGTTCAGTCTTATTTCTCTCATCAACTCCTTCTATAAAACCATTACCATGCTCCTTCCCTATAGTATTTCCCCTCTATGTACCAAAATTATCTCTTAGAACCAATTTTTGTTAATCAACGGTGGGTCTATTTAAGACTACATATGCATTGCTTTATAATCCACCAACTCTATTTATAATGCTTCTAGAGGTGGAAAAATTGCTATTAAGCTAGACATTAGGAAACCATTTAACATAATAGACTAGAATTTCATTTTAAAAGTTCTCCAAGTATTTGGTTTCAATGGTGTTTTCATTGGTAGGATCAATTCTCTTTTCAATTGTCCCTCTATTTCCATATTTATTAATGTCTCTCCCAAGGGATATTTGAAATTCTCTAAGGGATTCCAATAATGTTTTCCCCTCTCTGCTATTCGTTTCTCCTTTGCAGTGGATTAAATTAGTCTACTCCTCACTTCACTTGTTCATCAATGTAAAACCAAACATATTTAGGAAGCCCGAAACCTCATTGTTCCAACTATTTAACTTTATGCGGATGATATAATCATATTTCATAATAGAGGCAAACAAAATATCATTAACCTCAAAGCTTCATTATCTCACTATGTAGAGATCTCAGGTCAATCCATCAGTTGGAAAAAATTGCTTATTTTCTATGGGAAAAGTTTCCCCACCTCTAAAAAAGGCTTAATCATTGAGATTCATGGTATCAAAGAAGGGTCCACCACTTTTATTTATATTTTAGTTTGCATATTTTGGGTCAGGCATTAATATATGTACATTAATCATATATGTGACAAAATAATTAACCAATATTCTTCCTGGAAAGGAAAATCTCTCTCTATGGATGGTATAATCTACCTTGTAAAGTCATCTATTGTCTCTAAAATGTTTTTCTCTCTGATGATATACAGGTGGCCTCTTAGTCTCCTAATGAAAATGAATTCATACATTACAAAATTTTTTGGATTCATAGTATCCTTGATAGGATGTTTGTTACCCTTAATTGGTCTACCTTCTACAAACCTCTTGAGAGAGGAGGGCATGGAATCAAAAACCTCAAGCTTCTTAATGAATCCCTCTAAGACAGACTCACTTAGAACTTGATAAACAATAATTATGAATCTGTTACCTTTCTCAAGAATTGTTTCCTGGAAAAAAAATAACCAAAGTTTGAGTTATGCTAATTCTTCCTGCAGACTGTCTATTTGGATCTCATTTTTCAATATCTTGCACAATTCTAGATGGATGGTTATCTCAAACTCCACCATAAAATTCGGGTGTGACAACTAGACTGGAACCCATGATTTTTCTATAATACCTTCTAATTCCTCTCCAGATAGTATCAACTACACCGTAAAGGAGGTGATGCATTATAGTATCTTAGATCACTCTAATCACATAAAGCATTTTGTCGACAAGTATCCCTTTTCTATTGAAGAAGTCTTTTTTATTTTGGAACCACCCCACAATGGTATTATTAAGTCAAAAAATTATTACAACCATTTTTTTACTTCCCCTGAATCTAATTTCTCTTAGCTGAAACCTTTTGATAACCCATGTATCAAAACATCTAGACATACTCTAGTTTTGAATATTTCTCACAATCGTATTCCTAATGAGGTTTGTCTCCAATCTTTTGGTGTCCAGCTATGTTCGAGATTTCCCCTATGTCATCAATATCAGAAGGACATCAATGTATTATTTTTGTCTTGTGCCACAACCACTTCTCTTTGGAATTATATTACAGACATCATTGACTGCAGATAGTTACTCACTGACTCAATTTTCTCTCTACTAAAATGTAGTGTGGATCTTGATTCTTCAAAAAAAATCATAAACATTTTTATTATATTTATTTTCATATTTTCTCAACAATATCTGGTATGATAGATATGCCATTATCCACGACAACCATTCATTCCATCTTAATGTAGGTCGGACACGAATTCCTATAGCCATTACAGATGCCACCACGCTTCAGAAATCCCATTACGACAACTTAGTTGGAGACTTTGTGGTCCTTATTTGGCTTAAAATCAATGGTATTTACAAATTTCTGAATCTATTGTTCGAAGTGTTTTGGAATGCCTCGAGTCCGGGATGGATCAAAATCAATGTTGATGGAACATCTAAAGAAAATCCATGTCTTGCAGGAGGTGGGGACATTTTCAAGGACCCTCTTAAGCTTTTTCGTGGATTCTTCTTTTTTAACTGTGGGATTGCCTCCTCCCTGGAGGCTAACATGATGGTTATGATTCACGTTGTCCACTTTTCTATGCTAAGAGGTCGGAACAACATTTGGATTGAAGGTGATTCCACCATCTTTATCCCAGCTATTTTGAATGGTGTGGTACACCATGCTTGGCCTATTATAGCGCGTTGGAAGAATTGTCATAACATGCTCCTTTGCATCAGATACATTACCACACAGGCCTACCATGAATCAAACATGATGGCTGATGGTCATTCCAAATAGAAAATCAACCAAAAAATTACGTTGAGTGATTTTTTTCAGTTGATCTTCTCTCTATCTATGAAAAATATTGTAAAAAAATTCCTTCCTTCAGACTCATGTAGTTTCGATTCTTATTTTTAATAAAATTTGTATTTTTCTTTTAAAGGAACATCTTAAATGAATGAATTTGTTTGGAAGCACTCAATGATAAAATTTTATTATCGGTGGTATAATTTTTCTTCTATATATGTCCATAGGATTTTATGATGATTGAAATATAGGAATAATATGTGTTATTACCATTAGATGTAACTAGAAGAATGTGATTCTTGGGGAAAAGGGTTAGTGGATCAATTATAATTACGATGATAATTTTTAAAACCAGTTCTACAGCCAAAACTCTCTATAAACCAAATGTAATATTTTATAAAAGTGAATCCAATATATAAGGATAGTTTATATAAACTCATAGTATACCTATAAACTAATTTAGTGAATATCCATTGGTGATATAGGTCATGGAATAATGAATTATCATTTTAAAAGACATGATTTTTTTTTATTTTTAAATATTAAAACTCATGAACCAAAATATAATGTAAATATATTTTATCACCAAAATTGGTTTAAAACTATTTTATTTGACATGGTTAACAACCAAGACAGTCATATATAGTTTATCATGCCTCAAAACCATACTTTGATTGTAGATAAGTACCATTATTTTATTCCAAACTATATATCGGTCCCATCAACATGATTCCCATTATTGATCAAGATAATATACTTGTTTCTAATTGATAAATCCTTAGAAAAAAATCATTTCGAATTAATTGGAGGGTATATATATCATACGCGTCCATGTTTATAACATAACCACAACAATTGGTAATAACGTTACTACCATACTCAGTTATAACATAACCATCATCCATGGTTATGTCACAACCACTATCACATTGACAAAATGATACCAAAGTGTTCCAAAAAATTGTTAAACATTAAACTTATTATAAACATTGAAAATAAAAATTGTTCAGAGACATTGAAGTATATCAAAAGTCATGGAATGCATCTAGGTGATGTAATCATCTCATCAATTCAACATAGAATAGTTTCTGTAAAAGGAATGCTTTTTATAAACATATCATCATTATAATGAAATCCATCAAGATAAAGAATAAATATGGTAAAATTGGGGCATATATTCTATAAAACAGGTCTATCTTCAAAGGATTTATTTTTCTATTTAAAACATTCTTGAATGATGATTTAGAACATTTCCGGATGAAAATCGACATTTCAAATAGAAAATCACATTTTAAAACTAAAATTTCACAATAAAATATAGAAAATTATTTTCATTAAAATTATAAAAAAAATCATAAAAAATGAATCTTTATATCAATGAGCAGTCATGATGGAATACAATTAAATTATTCTTATGCATGTTAACACAATGATTCCATCCCCATTTTGATAAAATAAAAATGAAAGTATTTGGAATATCACATTAAAATCACATTTAAACTATTTTTTATTGATTTAATGGGGATTTTAATAATTTTCATTATGAAATATATTGATAATTTCAAAAAATAATTAATATTGTTTTAGAATACTTGGATACGGAAAAATAATTTTTTATAGAAGAATGAAATAGGTATATATTTTCTTGGGAACACTTTTTATTTTCTATTGAGTCAGTTACTAGATGAAAATGGAAGTAAGAAAATTATTTTATAATAATAACCATACTGTAAAAATATAATTTAGTTTCATGAGTGTTATACTCTAATATCTCATCATTGGATGTATATAACAAACAATCCCAATAGACACTGAGATTGTAACATTAAACCTTTAACACTTTTCTATCTTTTGAATATTAATCCCCATTAAAGAATAACGAATATAAGTATATATATATATATATAAACAGTAATTATGAAAAGGTTAAAAATATTAATTCACGAAATTATATTTATTACACAAATGAAACAAGCGGTATTTATAGAATTTGTCCATGGAAATAAAAGTGTGATGAAAATCCCTTATCAAAATAATCATCATCATTCATAAACCTTAGAATCTCTAATATATCAAATATAATTTTATTATAAATATATCAATTAACAATATTAATAATTATCATTCATCATATTATTTCCTTATGACCATTTATTTCTATTTTATTATCTATTCCTTGATAAAATCATTGTTTAGTTAGTAGCTTCTTTGTTTTTCTTGTATTCCATCGTTTGGTATTTTTGGTCCTTTAAATTTGACCTTTTTGAAGAATATATATAATTTTAACCACAATATAAATATAGTATATATTCATAATAATTGTATATTGAGTAAAAAAACAATGTTAGAGATGGAAAATTAATTACATTTTTCATTAAGATCTTTGGCCTTATATACACGTAAACATTGTTCCTATTATCTTGAGGGATGAAAAAAATGCAAGAAGAATAATAAATTATATTTTAATAACAAATTTAATCATAAATATATCAAATAATTTAATTTATACTATATTTTTGTAACATCCAGGTAATGTGTATGTGAAGAAAAAATCCTATCTCTTTATGAGGTAGTAGTCTATCGTACAAAGAGTCGATGTAACTATATTCCCATAAAATGCAATGTTACATGTTATATGTGGAATTAGAGTTACAGAAGTATAATTATTTCCAAAATACCATATAAATATGATAAATTAAACATTATTTCCCACCTTATGGTTTTTTTGGAAATTTAATAACCATGGTATGTGTGGTAGTATTTCCAGATACATTTGATCGATATTTTCATTTCCCTCTTCATGGGAAAAAATTTCTTGTGTTTTAATGTTATCAACATATCAAAAAACAGTAATATTGGAAATAATTATTTAATTATATATATTTTTTATAAATATTTAATAGATTTATAGAATAAAATAAAATAAAAACTCATGTTTAATAATTTTACTTCATCATTAGAGAACCTATTTAATTTTATACATAATGAATTATTACATTTGATTCATTAATAAAATAGTGTCATATAGTATGTGTGTAGGTATTAATGCAAGATATTTTGGTTTTTTTACTGTAAAAATAGTTTTTATGTGTGAATATTATATAAGTGTTATTTCTCTTTAAAAAGTAGGGGAGTTTACACACATGTAATTTCAGAAATGAATAATGTGCACTCACATGTTTCATTCCACCAGATTCCAAACTCGATAATAATAAAAAATATTATGATATAAGGTCTATATTTTTTTCATAAAATGATATTTTAACAAGTATTGATGTTGTTTTAACCCTTTGAAATTTACTTAAACCCTCAGTAAACAAGTTTTAACCATAACAATAACAATTCATTTCTAGTGTTTTTACTATTCATTTTGACAAAATTATATATTAAAAGTATTATATAATATAAATTATTATAATAAAAAATAGGGATCTGTTATTTGAATTTCCATTCACAAGAGTTTAATAATATAATATAAAACCATTCATTAAACAAGATAAAAAAGTAGTTTTCAAAAGAGAATTTAAATAGTGTAGAATATTTTATCTTAAATTTCAATATGAAATGGATTCCAACATCCCATATTTGATAAATAACAATATATTTTTTGTAAAAATAAAATCTAAAAAATATTTAAATAAATAGATCCTATAAATTCTATGAATAGAAATATAATTTTTAATAAATATTTATATTTTTTACTAATCATTAAAGAATTGATCCTTTTTTCCAAAATCATAA
Organism: Viscum album; assembly: GCA_963277665.1. NCBI lineage: Eukaryota > Viridiplantae > Streptophyta > Magnoliopsida > Santalales > Viscaceae > Viscum > Viscum album. The sequence continues at coordinate 1,730,714,739 of OY728161.1, read as the reverse complement.
AAAACTCAATAAAATGTAATATTTTTATGAATAATTCCATAATAAATTTTAATTGTTCATATACATTTTATAAAACTGGAAAATAAAAAAGTTATAATTTATTAACAAAATTAAAAAATATGTTCTTGGTATAAAATATATTTTCCAAACATATACAAACATTACTAAAAATGTAATTATATTTGTTATAAATAGTTATTCATTACATAAAAACATTAGGATAAATATTTAAATGATGTTAATTCATATTCATATTACCCTGTTAATATTTTGGATTTAATTTTCATGTTTAAATAATAATATTTATAGTTTATCATAGTTCATTAAATCTAGTTGTTACCTGGAATGAAAGCTATAAATTAAATTAAATTTCATTTATAAATTTTTTAAAATGTCTCTTGTTGATATATTATATTATAAATAACATTATTTTATACATTTAAATTTTATTACATTATTACAAATAACATAGGATGATCAATTTTTATTGCATCCCCACTTTCCCAGAAATATTCCCTGAGCATGTGGTTTTTTCACAAAACATCAAATAGGTCAGTGATATTATTTCATAGAACATTATATATATTATAATAAATATCCAATGGAGATTATATATAAGAATGAACTTGATTCAAAAGTATGACCTCTGAGATCAATACATTTTATGGATAAGGAATGTACTTACTCGGGGGAGATACAAGTAAAAACAAAATATCTAGAGGGAGGTTTAATATAAGATTCATGTGATAAGTTACTACCCCTATATGATTTTTAATTTCAATGGGGATGATATACCTATGTATTATATTTCCCTTCCTTCTATATCTCATTACAATATCACTTGGAGATATTCATAGAAACAACTCATCACCATATTCATATTCATGATTGAACTGGTGATTATCGACACAAATTTTAGGTTGAATATCTTCCTCCCTAAGGTGTTTCCAAAAAGGTATAACCTTCTATTCCAATTATTCCACAAGATCATATCTCAATATCCTTTTCTCTCCATGGTCATCCTCATACATTGTATTTATAAACTACATTCCATATAGAACTTTATAATGGTTCATTTTAATTTTCATTTGGAAGGTATTTTTTTAATTAACCTCAACTTGAAGTATTTGTTGATGCCTATCTACATTGGAATACGTAGATCAAGATCTCATCATTTTCTAAAGGGTACTAATTGATCTCAATGATGAATAATCTGTCAATGAATGATTCACATTGATGAAACTAAAATCTGTATCCAGAGTCTTATAAATACTTACAGAAAATATTAAAATAAATGTTTACTCCTAATCAGACACAATAGATTATGGTAATCTATAGAGCCTTACCAATTCAATAATATATATCTTGGAATTATTCTACAAAGGAAAATATTCTTTGGTATTGATGATTTGTGTCAAGTCTATAAGATGATTGACTACAACCCCTACATTATTATCCCATTTAGTTTTTTATCGGATTCTAATGTCAGAATCCAGATTGATTGTTCCCATTTCCATTGTGGTATAAGTAACGGTTGCACAATCCCCAAATAAATTATTCTATAAGACATAACAAACTAAAATACATGAACCAAGATACAATAATGGCAATATCAATCTTTTCGTCCACACCACAAGAAATACACTTTCAAATCTATATAAATTAGTGTACTTATAAGATTAATAAATAATGATGAAATATTATAACATTCCTATAGTTTCTTATTAAAATGTATTATTTATTTAACAAAAACAAAAATTTGGGAAATTATCATTCCATCATTTCCATGGTTGGAAAAATACCATTTCAAACTTTCCTTTGCATCACTATATATTCCATTTTAGCCCCAATAATATTCACTTGAATATATGTTTTGACACATATTTAATAATGAAAAGTCCAACCCTTCTTTATTTAGTTCAATATTCATACATTAAAAATTCCAAAATATTTTATCTTTGGTGATCTGTATCATAGATAATCTTACATTATCCTTCAAACTCAAAGAAACATCTTCATTTTTAGTTTCCCAACTTGGTAATGTATTGAGTATTCCAAAAAATTAATCAACCTTAACAATATTCATTGGAACATGTATTAATCCAGGTTTTTTAAATTTACTTTAATAAATTACTGTCAATATATATATCACATATTTTTCAAGCAGGATGATGAATCCATTTCATTAATGTAAAAATTATTGCAGTTCACTCTATATCATGAGTTCATAATTTTTTAATATGAACTAGAAATTTTCAGAATGCATAATTTATAACCATGTAATTCTAATGTTAATTTATCCTAATCCCTAATTGGAAACACCTCTATTTATTAAAAACCATTACCTACTATAGAAAAATTTATGAAATGCTACACTGAATAACTTTATCCTCTATTCCCTGAAATTTTTATCACATTCATCCATCTATATGAATAAGGATACATTCCAATTTATCTTTCATAAAGTATTAATTTTTCATGGTAAAATATACATAAACATCAATAATCTATATCAAACCAATAAAAAAATTTCATAGTTATTGTGGTCGGGATACATCATTATTGTATAGCATATTTCTTTGATGGATCCATCTATATACTATATATTGAGATTACATAACCCAAAATGATTCATTTTATCATTATAAATTCACACATTTAAAATTTTTATTAAATGGTCTCCACCCATTGGGTGTTCAGTACATTTCTCAATATTTATAATTCCATTCCTTTATAATTATAAATATAATAATATTTTCTATAAAGACTACCCAAAATAAATCATGGTGATATATAATTAAAATATTCACTAAATTTCTGGAGATATAGGGGAAATTTGTAAAACCAAATAGAATAACCATATAATCATAGTGATAATAACTAGTACAGAATGATACATTGGGTATACTTTACTTCTAGTCCCACAAATGATAACTGATAAAATGATGGTATATCAGGTAAAATAATAGATGAACATGAATTTTATCAAACATTTCATCAATATGGGGTGTGTGATTGTTGTTTTAGATTGTCTCCAAGATTAGATTCAGATATTAAAAGAAAAGTTACATCGATCCAACATTATTTTTTTTCAAATAGATTTGGGGGACCCCACATTGACACACAAGTAACTTTGAATACTTTTGTAATATTATCTTGTATTTTTTTATGAAATTCATGAAATTCATGAAATTACATCAATTATATTCTACAAAAATTATTCATAATGAGTGAAATGTCATGTATTTAATTTCGTGATATCTCAACTTCTTGATTTGGTGGATGACTATGAAACTCTTTTAGAAATACTTAAACAATCCCTAAAAATTATTTAATGCAATCAATTATAGGATTATACCAAACCATATAAGGAAAATATGATTCATAAATAATAAATATGACTGACAAGGTCAATTCAATCCCAATTTTAAGTTTTTATTCATCCACACACCTATAAATGATTCTGGGAAACTTTGGAATACAAATTGTGACTTCTTATACTCAAACATTTTGTTGGGACATATATAAATAATTACTATGCATATTCAAAAATCATATCAAATTCATATAATGGATGAATAATTTTATTTTCATAATGTATGTTCCCAGAAACATCAATCAATTAATAACTATTTAATTGTGATCTAACCATCATATCATTATAAAAATTTTCCAAAAACATATTATTTAATAATTTATTTCTAAATTCAATATCCACTAGAACATTAAAAATAGAATAGATTGGGTATATTTTGAATAAAATAACACATTATCTAAAATATATGGGATGATAAGTGTATTATTCAACATGTCATGCTCATAAAAAACTTCAACGATCATTATCACATGACATTTCACTTTATCTGTGGGCTTAAGTGGATTTTAATCTTAATTAAAAAATTACAATTCATTCACTTGTAGGAATAATTCCCATAACACATACATTTTACTAATATAAGAGTTCATTTTAAAGTGGCTGCCCTCATATTTTTCTCTGTTTCATTTATCAACCCTTTTAGTATATATCGACATTCACTGTTTTAATGACTATCATTTCCATATTAAAAAAACCATATAGTTCCATACAAAAAAATTATCTTCATGTTTCTTCCAACATTTTTGTAATGTAGATGGATTTAATTTATTTCCACTATGGCCATTATTTATTTATACTTGAAACTCGATTTTCCTTTTCTGAGTAACATTTTGGGAATGGTGGAAATTTTTAATTTTCATTTCTACTTGTATTTCACATCACATAAGTTAATCATAACTACCGTTGTCTATTATTCCTAAATTCGTTTAAAAGATTGGATTTATTCCAATAATTAATCAAAAAAATTGATTTTATGGATTCTGATTAAACTAGAGGCATACCATGAATTCCTTATTAATGTTTCCTCATTATAACCAATGGATTTATCATTCATTTTCTAACTCCAATGGAAATGATTGTCCACTTTAGTATATAGAATACATGGGAGGTATTTACTTGAAATAATATCTTAAAATAATCCCTTTACAAATAGTAATGTTCTTCATATTCCCTCTTATTTTCAATAATGTTCTTCCATTACTCTTTCTCAACATCCAAATTATAGTTTCCAATTACAAACATGTCATGTTCTAAGCAAGGGGAACTGAAAATATCATCTCCATTGAGTTGATCCATCACTCACACTACAGTGTATCAGAACACCCACTAACATATGTTGGATTTTATCTCTTGAAAGTACCATCCAGACATTGTTCACTCCATTGTTCATTTGTATTCTCATCATAACTCATGACATGATAATGATATGTGTGAATAGAAAAATATTTCTTCATCCTAGATCCCATCAAATTTTGACTCTTAATTAGAAAATAATTACATTATACATCATATTTAACATCTACATGGTTCCTTCATGTTCCATCCATTTACTAATATTAGAAATAATAGTGTGAGAAACACTAAACAAATTGGTAAAATACATAGTCATGGAGATTCATTTATTGGTTGATTAAATCAAGAAACTATGTTTAAATTCTATGACACATTTTTTTATCTTAGGACACACATGATCATCAACAATTTAAATAATTCATAATTCTAGTACGTAGAATTTAAATTAACCAAAGTATATGGCCAGGAAGGGTCAAATCAAATGAGAAATAAGGTACGTTATCATATACTGAGTTATCTATGAGTTAAGCACAATAATCCATTTTCAAAGTTATTTTCCCTAGATTCATCTATTCTAGAACCGTGTACACATATAGTATACAGAGATGGATGTGTTTCTTTTAAAATTTCAAAATATCTTCCCTAATAAATCAATTAATTTATAACCTATATTTACCATATTCCTAAGGTTTATCATTAGTATTTTCTCATAAATGCTTCCTGTGGTTTTCAAAACATTTTTCTCAAAAAAATATAATGATATAATATTTTTAGACATAAGTATCACATATTTTAGATTAATATTCAATATATTTTACGGATACACACCCAATGATCGTAAAGTCTTCATATCATTTAATTATAGGTGAACAATATTATTATTTAATGAGTGATCATTATTATATCTCATAGGTTTCTTCCTCTTCTATACTCTTTATAAAAAACCCAACTTAAATCCCATAATCATAACATGTGAATAGAAAACAGAAGAGTGATATCAGATTCTCTGTAATGGTGAACAAGAAAGATATAATTATGTTATCATATAAAGTCATATGATAAGAATAATGTCATGATTCAATGAACATAACATACAACATTTTTGCAATTAATATCGTAAATCATAAACCTGATTCTTGACATAAAAAATTATAACTACAAAAGACATGATTCGTAAGAGTGTGAAATCATCATTAATCCTAAACCGTTAGCTCAAGTCATAAAATTATGACACCAACGTAGGTATATAAAAAATTTAATATTTCACAATTAACTACATGGATAATAAAATATAGTGTATTAGGCCTCATAACCTCTTTCCAATTTCTTATCACGCCCACTATCCAATACCAAAATATGTATCAAACCCGCCATCATGTTTCCTATTATTTTACAAGAACATATACTTAATTTCAAATATCATATCAAGATATATAATTCTTTACCAACATCATTATATTGATGTATTGGTTCCACTGATCCATGGTTATAACAGGGCCACTGTCCTTGGCTATAACATTACCAATATTCAATGTTATAACATAACCACTGTACAAATTTATAATATAATGATTATCAAATAATAAAAACAATACATATGTTTCATACAATATAATAAATAATTCATTATATCAAAACACTTGATTAGAATAGTGTATCATTAACATTCCTTAATTTCAAAATTCATTTAAAGGAAATGGGTCTAATAATTATTTCATCAATTCTTCATATGATAACACATGTAAAAGGAATGGGTATTATAATCATATATTCATCATAATAACAATCCATCCATATTAAAAAAGTATTACTATATAACTAGATCATTTCTCTAGTAATTAATAACTTACATGAAATGGTGTAATCTTAGATAAAAAAATATTTTCATAGATCACTTGGATCACTTTTATGAAAATTCCATTTTCTAATTGGAAATCACATTATATAAATTAAATTTATCAGAAACATATTATAAATACTAATTTCAAAATAAACTTGTAGATAGTTAAATAAAAACTTAAATCATTGATCATTCTTGTTAATGAAATATTTTATTCGTATCCTACATGTTAAAATAATGATTTCTTTATCAGTTTAATAAATTCCAAAAGTGCATTGTTCAGAAATTGAGAGGATGATTTTTTAAACCAATTTGTTATAAGTAATTAAATGGTTAAAATTTTCATTAATATATAATATTATAACATCAAAAACCTTCTCTGAATTATTTTTAGAAAACATTTATACATAAAGATAAGTGTTTTTGATTAAATAAATACATATAATTTATTCTTATTAAAAAAATTCATTTGGTATCTTTAATCGTATAATATATTAAAATCAAGAGATAATTGTATTTTCCTTAAATAAATACTTTATAAGATATTAAATTACATTATATGATATCATCATTGGAAGCATATCCTAAACAATCTATTTAAATAATGAGATTATATATTAAACATTTTCAATTTTGATATATTTTTAATCCTATTATCCATGAAAGAATTAACATCACATGGATATGTATATAAAATAATTTTCATGATGATTTTAATAATATGAATTCTATTTTAGTATATGAAACAAGAAATAAGTAGTAAGTGATGTATAATGCATGTGTCTCATAGATTTCAGGGTTAGAAAAAATCCATTACACTAAGTCTAGAATTCCATTATAAATTTATGGATATCCAAAATAATTAATATAATATTATTATTAATATATAATAGAACATTAATAATATTTATCATTCCATATTCTATCAACATAATCCCATTTATTACCTGTTTATAATGTTGTTTCCATTTCCTCAGTGATTGGAATAAATGAAAGGTAAATAATATATAAAATTTTGATTATAAATATTATTACACATATATAAAAAAAATTATTAAAAATATCATTATTACCATCCATGTAATGTGTATATGAAGAACGAATCACTCCACTTCATGTGGGATAAGTTCACAGTACACTTAAGACACGTTATCGTATTCATGTGGAATGAAAAGTAAGATTATATATGTGATATTATAAATCACTAATATTAATTATTTATTGTGTATAATATATATATATATATTAAAAACATCATTATTTCAAAACATTAGAGGTGGTCATGGAAACAAATTACATTGCTTTCAAGTCACTAGTCCACTATACACACAATTGAGGGTTTTGTTTCCGACTTGATAGATGGTGATATAGATGTATTTAGTTAAAATAACATAATTAAATCCCAGTTTATTAGAGTAAATTAGGATAATATATCATCTTTGATTAAGAATATACGATGGAGTTACATGAGGAAATGTATAAAAAACAAATTTTCCAATTTTACACTTCATTAGAGAACCTATTTTGGTTACTACCTATATAATTCATATTAGTTTTACCTTATTTATAAACCAATTATTAGACGTGGAGAGAGAAGGTAGATATTTTATTAGTTCATGGTTGAACCAAATTTATTTTTATGTGTGAAATAGAAAGGATAGGAGTATGCCTTTTATAAGTGGGGGAGACGACACACATGTAATTTTTTAAAAGAAGAATGTGTATCATTATATTTCTAATGAGAAAAGGAATATAATAGGTAAATTATCTCGATAGCAGTGATATAAGTATTAACTATATCCATGCAATTAAATTTAGAAAATTTAATTGGTCATTTTATTTATTATGTTTTTAGTTTAACCACAGATAAACTCGTATTAACATTAATTTTCTATATTTTAGTATTCATTTTGATAAAAATTTAAATATTCCAAGGTATATAATATTATTTATTTTATTAAAAATATAGAATCCAATTTTTAAAATTCCATCAAAGAGTTGTAAATATTATTTTTGATAATTAAACCAGTAGATGTTGTGAATGGGTGGTTTGCTAAAGAGAAACTCTTCATAAGTATAGAATGTATAATTATAAAAATAAAACATGAAATAGATTATGTTAAAATATATTGAATCAATTTATATATAACTGAAATGTTTTTACTTTTAAATACATATTAAATAAAAATTTCTATTTTAAAATTATTAATGGACTAATTTTTTTTATAATAATAAATATTACATTATTATTAACATAAAAATATGTTTTTAAATAATTCAACATAAATAACACAATGACAATTTTTATATGTATATTTCAAATATATATATATATATATTTCTAATATGTATTATAAAATTTTAAAATGTTACTTTTATCCTAAGAAGAAATAGAATGTTCTTGTTGAGAGAATTGTAGTTTTGAGACAAATAAAAAATTTAATAAAAAATTAAATATATTTTTATCCCTATGTATTATTTATAAAAAATCATTACACTTAATAATTAAATTTTTTTACTTCTATTCATATCAAATTGTTTATTGAATATTTTATAAATTCATGTTTGTATAATATTAATATTATTATATCATGATTCATTAAAACACAATGTTTCATGTAACATTTTGAAAAAAATCATAATATTTTATAGATAAACATTGGTTTTAATGTCAATATTTATAATTGGTGTTTTCTTGTGAATCCATAACAAAAATTCCATCAAAACGAGACAATTATACTAAATGGGTTTTCTTTTAATAGTTGAATAAATATAGAGTTACATATCTAGTTGAAGAGAAAACACCAAATATGGGATTCAAATTATGATTTTAATGTTAATTTAGCACATGGAATAAAAAATATAGTAAATAATTAGAGAAATAGTATAAGGACCCACCCTTAAACATTACATAATCATGAAATTAATAAATAATTCACATTGAGTATATATTCAGATTTAGATTTTAGAGAATTAGGCCATAACTATTACATTAAAACTTGAATATTACATGTAGACACTATTAACTAGTATCCATTTTTCATAAAATAAAAACACTTAACAAAAAATAGACATGTCTAGTTCCATCTTTTAGACAGCATGACTTTTCCTTGATCACATCCTTGACCCTATTCATCTTTATGTTCTGTGAAAAACATTTCAAAACCAGGGATGTGCATGAAAATCTAAGTAAGGGTTATAAAATAATGAAAATAAACATTACCCCATCAATAAATACAAATCAATGAAATCATATTTTTAAATCAAAACATATCTTACGAAATCATAAGATTTGTGAATAACACACAAAAATCATTAATCATAAAGGTTACTTATAGAATCCATATCATTCTTACATTATAGCTATCAAAGCTACATAGGGAGATACACTTGGATTACCCATCATAGTATATTCCCTAAATCTCTTTGGATAAACATAATGTTTACCTCCGTCACATTACCCAATTCATTAGAGAGTTATCTCGGGCTCACCCGCCCTATGCTTATCACGTAACCACCCGTATACAAAAACAATGACCAATAACGATAACATAATCACATCATATAACACATGTATAATGGAAATACAACATTTACACATTCCAATATATCAAATAAATATATTGAAATAAATAATGTTTTATCAAATCATTTTCAAAACCATTTAAAAAGAGATTTTTGAATCAAATTGTCCCATAAAAATTTGAAGATTTTAAATGAATTATCACATGAAAACATTAATTTCCATATAAATAAATATTAAAATCCATTTTGAAAACATGTACATTAATGAGAAATATTTATAAGAATAAATCTTTTAAACATTTAAAACAATATTTTAGTTAAAGAGTTCTTTAACCAAATAGAGACACTTGAATATAAATAATTAATGAAAAGCATTTAATCAGAACATTATAATGTCATGAGAATAAAGGAATTCATGATATAATATTCCAAAGTACAATATATACACCACATAAGAGTGAATTTGTGCACAACACCAATGAAGTCTCAGTGAAAATGTAACTTTAGATGAAATCTCTTATAAAGATGGTATCCTTAAATTAAGGATAAATAAAACACATAATTATGTGTGAAAAGTATAAAAAATCCCAATATAACTGGATATTAATTGTAACACCATCATTGGTCATTCACACATATTCATAGGATGACATATTCATGATGTACAAGTTTAACCCAATTAATTGAAATTGGGTTAAGAAGTTCCCTTTACAAAATTCGACATCCTAACGACGTCACTTTAAAATTCAAAAAATGAGTTGATGAGATAAAAAGTGTATCTCATCACTTGGACAAAAATTTTACTTCAATATGGATTTAAAAGAACATATCCCAACATAATATTATATATTTTAAAAGGCATAACAAAAACATGTTTTAAAAAAAGAGGAGTGTGAAAGATTCCCTTACCGATTTGGTAACATACATAACATATGCCACATGAAAGAAGAATCATACAATGAAGATGTAAATACTGATAAATGAAATTATATTACACAAATAGTACAATCATGGAAATTACATATGTCACACAAATGAAAATAGTGGCCAAACTAGCATGAATCTCATGGGAATAAAAAGTGAGATGAAAAACAGTTACTTCATTGTATTCAAATTGAATCATATGACCAAAAGTTAATAACCACAAAATGAATAAAATAATACAATGAATATAATTCTATTAATGATAATATATATCAATGTTTGTACACATTAATCCACATATAATAAATTAGTGACAAATAATGGAAATGTCAAGGAATTAAAAGTGAGATAAGAAATCTCTTACCTCATGTCTGTCTTGACTCGATCGTTGATTAATATACTGAATAATAATCTAAAGTTAATTTATACTCACTTAATAATATTTTTCAAGTTTATTATTCCTTTTATATCATTTATTACCATGTTATAAACATTATGTAATCATTTAATTTAATAATGTTTGTTTTGTCGATATTTTGTACTTGAATCAAAAATGGACTTCTTATAATTACATGTTGTTCATGTGGTCAAAGATTAATTATATCTAGAATGATATTCAAGATTTGGATATCATATATATCATATATATCCATCATATACATGTTTTTATAATAATACATAACATTTAGATGTCAGAAATGAAATCCACCGTTCATGGAGACGGTAAGCCGTACGCACACATGAACGCTGCTTTAATTTATATTTCTTATTTTAATGGAAATTAAACAAAATTATACATAGTTATATTATAATTCAAATATAATATCAAATATAATATCATTAACACCATCATTTATACATCCCACATAGGTCATTAATGAATCAAATCTGTTTGAAGGGGAGGTAGTCCGTACTTCCTCAAATGAGATTATCGTATTTACCTACTATGGAAACCATAAAGGCGTGATATAAGTGGGAATTACCAAAGAATAAGGATATAATAAACATAATATATATCATATGTAAATATATTTCCATCAAAATGGCCACCATGATAAGTGGTAAGAGGTAACTCAATAATTATCATTTCGTGAGGCGTTCGTTTTCCATCAAAAGAAACATTATGTTCTTCACCCATTAGATGGATGTGTGTGTAATTGTGGTTAGAATAATTCTTATAAAAACATCCAAGTATGTTGACGATACTGTTTTGTTTTACAAAATAATGGAAAAAAAGAATTTAGGGGTCATAGAAGTAAAATAAATGAAAACAATTTAAGAGAGACTCTTACCTTCAATTTTGGTAACTCTCGTTGGTTTGAACCAAAGGACTTATTGAAGTTCTTATACCTAAGGTATGGATCCTAGGTGGAGGAGGGGGACGAAGGGAGATTAATTGGGAAGAGTTTGGATGAGAAAAATGGATTGAGAGGTGTGAGGAATTGGTTAGAATTCGTCTCCATTTATAAGTGCAAGGAGGGGATTTTTAGGAAAGTGTGAAAACATTATTCTATTATATAATGATATTCAGTTTATAATAGTCCAAAAATCATTAGAGTCTATGATATGATGGACCATGGTCAAATTAAAATGATCAATAAGTATTGTACAGGTTTTAGATAATAATTTAATCATTATAATCATATTTTTTTAAATGATTTATTAATGTGGAAAACACTGCATCATTATTATGTCATAAATAATTTAAATTATGTGTTGTCTAAAAATTATAAAAACAAATTCCATGATATAGGAAATCTTTTTAAATTTACAATTAATATTTCTCGTCTAAATGAAAATTTATATAACCACTTTTAAAAATTTATTTACTAAAAGATTTTTTCTTTTTTCTTTTTTTCCATTACTTTATGTTAATTAATCTAAATTGTCATTATCACTCCCAAGTGGCTCACTGGGGTCCCAAAATTCACCCAATGATGCCCATGGTCGTTAATGACTCAACCAATAAGTTGTATAAAAGTGTTATGGTAATTTTGAATTATTAGAATATTTTTTTACCATGAATTATCTTATTTAACTTTAACCGTGGTAAATAAAAGTCAAATGTTACTATTCACCCAAAATTATTTTCATCTTATTGAACAAAATTTTACTTCTTGATAACAACCATGTTTGTCAGATTTTTTAAATTCAATTCAACGAAGTAGTAAAATTTCATTTAAATTAAAAAGTCATGTTTTTAACTACCACTAAGTGGTTTCACTATTCATCACAAATTGATGTTTTCATAAAAATACCAAAAAATCAGTCTAAGCTATATTTGATATTACAAATTAAAAAATGATTTATATTTTACCAAATTCAAAACATATAAGTGGAATTAATTAATTTAAAAATTATTTCCCTTTGTTAAAATAAGTAGCGTGTTTTTAAGAAACAATAACTATCAAGAGATTGATACTTGTTTATATCTAATTTCAATGTCACATTAATTGCAATGACCAACATTGGATTAAATGGTAAAAATGTATTTTAATCTCACTTTAAAACCAAATAGAAAAATAATCTAACCATATAAATAAATTATATTAAAAGGCACTTCTGAATTAAAATGCAATATGTTTTACTATTCATTAAAAATGAACTTTATCATAAAAATACCAAAAAATTTACACAAATTAAATTTTGATGTCCCCATCATATATAAGTTTTGTATTTGGTAAATTATAAAGTATTAAAGTGACCTAAACTATATTTGAAGAGGGTTCTCCATTAAAAGGCGATAAATCGGCCTTTTAATGTAAATTATGCTTAAAATTGGATTCATTCACATTTTAAGCCTCTAAAATTTATTAGATATCTGTAAATACATTTAACAAACATGTATAATCATATTGTAGTTATTTTGGTTCATTACCTCCAATAAAATGGCTAGGAGTTAGCTACCATTTAAAATAATAATACTATATTATTAGTGTGAAACATAAGATTTCAAAGAAACCCGTTGTTGCATATCGTGTATGCTACCGATTATAGCAACCCCTTTAAAGTAAAATTAATATTTAATTCACAAATATTAATAAATATGAATTATGTCTTATTCTTTTTTTACCTGGGAAGTTACAAATAGTCTATTTGTGTCTATAAATCAATGTACATTAGTACTAAATATAAAAGTAAAATATTTTATTCAACAATTAATTATTTAAATATTAGACTAATTCCAATTTTAGATACTATAGATATTGTGAAGATGATTTAGTGGGTTCTTGGTTTCTAATGTACTTGTTAATATTGGGGATATATATTTCAATTTTTTCCACATATAATTTGTTATATTACAAAATTTTCTAAATATGTAAAAACATAAATATATAATTTGGATCACTTTCAATATCACATATTATCACTTACTCATTTTAGTGAAATTTTATATTATGATTCTTTGCTAGATTAGTCATTTAAATATTATCCAATTTAGTAAATTTAATTCCAATTACAACATATAATTTTATTAATAATGACTATGTCATTTTATATTATAGGGATAGACCATTTGTAGGAATGATAATTCCATAAAATCAATCATGATGATAATATGGTCATGTCTAGTAAGGGTCCCATGAATGTGGGCTGGAATTATTATTGTTATTTATAAAATTATCTAATATTTGTAATCATTTATAATTCAGATTTATGAGAAGTAACATAGTCTGATGTTTGTAAAACCCAAGAATATTATGTGTAATTATAAGTGGGAAAAAATTTTATACCAGTGGTCTGATATTTTTATGAATTTTTTTATGATTTGGATCGATGTAATGATATTAGGATGCAATTTAAAATATTCAATATGAGGTTTTGGAGGTGAAAATTGGCTTATAATATACTTGTAAAAAATATAATATTTTTAATAATTAATGTGTTCTTTGAGATCTCAAAAAGAACCCATAGGAATTCTGGTGGCATCCCAAAAATAGTTTGGTGGAGAAAAAGGTTTCTCAGAAGAACTTATAATTAATATATTAGGTTAGTGGTATGGAAACTATATCTTGATTCCCCAATAAATATATTATGGGTAACTATTGATAATTATGTTTAAAGGATGGATGCCAACATTAACTCTTATATTTTGGTTATTTATGGACTTTTTTCATATTATGAATTCCCCTTTTGCTTCTCCTTCCCACTAAACTTGTGTGTAATGTCCCCCACCACTCCATTTTATATTCCCATCCCATTACATTAATATTTATTACAATATATTATATAGTGTTGGGTCAATGAACCATAAATAAATACATCTTATATCACATTGATTAAGTTAATTCACCCTTCAATAAATTTTTTTTATCTCTACTAGATATAGACTACTACTAATTCCATAAAAAAATGTTTCATACTATTTTAAACATATTTTAGTGTAAGAATAATTTTTTCAAGATATTTGATTAGGTGGGTCCTATTGGTATATGTGATTTTTTGAATAAAAATCATATATATATAATATAATATAAAATAAATATTCATTAAATAACATTATGATTCATGAAAAAACCATAATAGTTTAGTTAATTTGTAATATAGATAAATAATATTATCATTTCTTGAAATTTCCTCAAAATCCCCCATAATTGTATTCTCATTGGGTAATTCTATTATAAATAACCTACTTAATACCATTTTTCATAACCTCAGGAATGCAAAATAAGAAACAACTATCTCAGATTCTTAAATTGTTTCATCCTAAAATACCCCAATCAATGATCATAATTGTGTATATGATAAGAAAAATACTATGAGAACATTATAATAATATAAAATAATTAAACAAATCCAAAAAAATGGTCCTTAACAGTAAATCATTCCATAATAAATTTATATAAGAATTATAGAAGTCCTAAGTGTGTAAAATAATTAATAATCGTTGATGAGACATTAGAACATATAATTAGATTATGTCATAAATTTTTTTCATACAAATAATAATTTAAAATAATATCCTTACTCAATGATCAAAACCAAACATATCATATTTGATTGGCCTCACTCCACATTTTATCATATCCTTAGAAACTATTCACTCCAATTACTATCGTAGTGGACATAGACTCTTACCGCAATGTTTTTGGTCACTATTATAGTTTTTATGATCTCATGAGGCATACATATCTACATGCTTCATTGGAGGGATATATAAATTTTGAAACTCCTATAAGATATTAAAAACTATACGCATGTCTACCCATGAATTATAAAACAATAATCACATAATCAATTCATAACTCAAAGAATGTAAAATTTTTTCGTAAAAAATTCATCATTTTATCCTAACATAGAAAAAAAATAAATAAATGTGATTTATCAAAAGAATCATAATTTTAATCCTAACCAATCAATAGAGAGAATAATAATGGTTTAATTTTATTCATATCCCTATTACAACATAAATAACATTAATTTTTTTACATATATGAAATATTTCATTAATTTTTCTTGTAATACTTCATGAGGGAAATTCCCATTTTTTATATCACCTATTTATAATTATTATTTTTTAATATTAATGAAAATTTTAAAATTAAAATATCCATTAAAATATGAAAATTAACCTTCAAACTATTTATCATTCATTACTGTGATTAATTATATTCATTAAATAATCATTAAAACAATGAATATGTTCACAACATTGATAAACATAACTTCTTCAGGAATAAAATTAAATTATATTTATTTATTTTTTTGGAATTTAAAAAAATGGGTAAAATTTTAATTATAAAATCATTACTAAATATTTTAAAACATTATTCATTACATTTTAGAAAAAATGTATATGGAATAAATTTTTTTGCGACATAAAGAAGATAAATAAGGTTGTTCATTCTAAAAAACAGTCTATAAAAATATTTTGTACCAATAAGAGAAATAAAAATACAAAATATTATTTTCATATAACATTGAATCACCCAATTATTAAAAAATCATTATTAAAATTACTCTTTTCATTTATATAAACTTCATTTCTCATGATTGTTTATCTATGATGGGTTCTACAATTTCAACCTTTTAGTGGGTAGATATTCCCATGAATATTTTTCTAGAAATAAAAATAATATTAGTTTGTTATATTCACATTGAAAATTAGTCCTATAAAGAAGTGATGAGATATGAATTACATTAATTTGTAGTGTTGGTAGTCCGTACAAATTCAAGAGGGACGTTTCCACATATCAATGGTTGGATTGAGATGAGTGTACATAATAATTTAATTTTAAAAAATAATTATTATATATTACATTTAATATATTTTCATTTAATGTTATATTTTTACCATCCATTTAAAGAAAAAATTGAAAAAAGAATATCATTTCATAGAGGCAGTAGACCACATATGCATAGGAGAGATGTCATTGTTTTGCAATTGATGGATAGCTAAGAAGTTAAATATTATATTTTAATTATAGAATAAATAATTTTTAATTAATACTATATATGAAAATAAATCAATCATAACTAAAATCCATGAATAATAATGATGGATAATTAATCATATCTCTATGTTGATGCAAGAGTCCAAACATACACACAAGTGATTTATTTTATTTCTCCTTTTATGTAAAATATATTAGGAATGATTGATATATCATCATAAAAAATTAATTATATTAATTACATTGAATTTTTTATTTACAATTGATACCATATATTTGTAGGAGGTAAATCAATAAATAAATTTAATGAGACTAGTTTAAGTGATAACACATCTTCAATATAACTATTTTTATCCATTCATAAGGACCCATTTAATGGTATATTAAGAATAAATACACCTAAAAACACTTTACTGTTAATTTTAGATGGTAATTTTTAATGTTTTTGTTAATATATTGGGTTAAAAGTTTTGAACATAAGAGATCAGGTGCCTTTTTATAAGTTCAGGTTGGAAAAAAACTAAATTTTTTAGTGGATTAAAATATTTTAACCACATATTCCAGGTAATGTGTTGAATAAATAAATTTAATTTTGATACCATGGTTTTAGGATGAAAATTTATTCACCAAATTTGAATTAATATGAGGAATAATTTCCTTACCACATATTTTAACTCAAATTAACACATTTTACACTTTTTTCTGAGGTACACAATTTTTTATATAATTACCCTTCATAATGACTTAAAATGAAATTATACTCATTAATAATTATATACATTGTTATTAAAAGTTTGGAAATAATTTTTTATAATCAAATCATAATAAATTTTTGCCATTAATTGAATATAAAAACACAAAAAAATGAAAAAAGAATCTAAGAAATTTATTTTTATGTCTTAAAAATTTTATATAAATATTTAAATTATAATAACGATAAAAACGTATACAACAAATATTTAAAAACTTAAAACAAAATTTAAATAATATAAATAAAATGGTTCTTTGAAATTACTGTAAAATAAAATACATTTTTCTTTAACAAAATTATTATTTTCACAATGCATTGAAAACCCAACATATTCTCAAATTTCACCAAAATTCACCAAAAGATTATTTGACATGATGATTTAAAAAATTAACTTCATTGTAAAAAATTGATGATACATTTTTTTAAAAAAATAATTACAATTTTCTTATAAATAAAATAGTAAAAATCAGTTTTATGTAATAAATTTTAGAAGAATGAATGTTAATTAATAGACATTAAGTACTTATTTATCAATAAATATAAATTATATATAATCATAAAAAAAATAAAATGTTATGTCCTATTTATATATACAATATTAAGGTTATCTTACGAAGGTATACTATATTATGTATTATTTAGACTTGATGTTGTGGGTTTCTATAAGATATATAATACAATTAAATCTATTTAAATAAAATTATATTATATAGTCTTATGGTATTAAATTATAATAGTAAAGACCATCACTACAATGACATGAATCAAGTGTATACATTATTACATTTGTACTATATATAAAAAATTAAATCCTAATGGATGGTATATTTTAGTAGAAATTTTAAATTATATACGTACATGAAATTAATATTATATTTCAAATTTGGAAGTACAAAACCTTTTTTCAATCATTATTACATTATCCCCCTTTGAATATTTCTGCATATAAACCATGAAACACGTCTTTGTATCAAAGAGAAAATAAATAAATAAATGTTGATATCAAAATCCCAGTAATGGTATGTGTACATACCTTTATATCATGACTAAATTAACAAAATAATTTTAGAAATTTACATAACCAAAACATGTTCCATTCAATTTAATACTGGAGTATAAATTGGAAGGAAAACATTCTGACCAAATAATACTATATAAATAATAACTTGAACTATAAACCATCCCATAAATATTATAACTAATAGAAAATTGAAAAGGAAAATCAAAAACAATTATCATAATGAGGGGGAAAACAATTTTAGTCACCAATAGCATACTGGTAAAAAAGTTTCCTAAAACAATTTGAAACAATGGGTAGATCCCCATTTAATTTGTGTTACATGTCTGTCTTAATGAGACATGTTGATGCATTGAGGGGATATTAATAATTAAAACCTCCCAATTAAATAACAATTTCAATGAAATCCTTGAATGTAATGATTGAAACAGAATGATCATAAAAATTTATATTGAAAAACAAACATACAAAAAGTTAATATTTACACCAATCAATAAACCTAATCATAAACTATTTAGATAAATATAGTGAATGGTAATTAAATTGAACAAAACCAGTCACAATTATCATAAAAAATCTTATTAAATAATATGATTTCTGATAATAGAACATATTCCTATAGTATCATAATATTTTAATGGGTTTATGCTTTTGATGAATAAAAATATCATAAAAATTTACTTTAAAATATTCATGAGGAAAATAAACCATGCACAAAAAAAATTTACATTTTTTTAAAATACGTTTTAAATTTTTTTTTAAAAATATTATCTGAAAATAATATTTGAATCTATTAAAAATATTAAATATTATTTTTATCAAGAAGGTAGAAAATAATGTTCATAGATTTCACAATAAAATAATTATTATTATCATAATTTTAGTATAATTGAAACATACATTTATCAAATGTAAATAAAGATTCTATTAAAAATAGTTATTAATTATGTAAATTTTTTTTGAATAGTTATATAATAAATTGTTTTTTAATTTTATATAAATTGATAAAATATATTCAGAAAGCAACGATTTGGCTAAAAAAGTATTTTTGACTGAAAACAAAAATAATATTAAATTTTCAAAAAAAATATATGTAATTATAAGTACAAATGTGAGGGGAAAAAGAAAAATTACATGAAAAAGTTCTTTAATATTGGTAGGTGATGAAAATCAATATATTTAAAGATATAGATATCAAAAATGTCCCCCATGAATTACCTAAACAAATACAATCATGAAGAATGATGTGATTGTAACATATACCCATAAAACAGTGTTAATGTTTGAATTATATTATCTATGATTGAAATAACATAAAATTAAACTATTAATAACATGAATTGACATATATTTCATATAAAAAATCATAATATGTACAACACAAAATTGATTAAGTGGTGAATGCATCATTTGTCCCCCGAAACTAAAAGGGAGATGAGAAACCCTTATAAGAGGTTCAATTTAATGTTTATGTGGGAGAACCTAATGTAAAACAAATTGTTTCAATATCTTAAATACTGAGGATTTCTTATCAAATTGATGGATGAGGCACAACTAAACTGATCTCACCTCTTTAGGACATTGGCTACTGACCACCACTTAAATCTATAAAAAATATGGGAGGGGTATTCTTAATGTATATAGATGCACACACCAAAAAATAACCATGAAGAATTGAATATGAATAGAAAAAACAATAAAATTATGAGAAATAACAATACATGTAACAAACCTCTAGGGTATTAAAATGAATATAATAGTAAAATCTGAAAATTAAAGGTGAAATAGATACACCCAAACAGAAAACATGTCCCATGAAGAAATTTTCAGAATACATAAAAATTTGAGTGAACCCATCTATAAATTGACAAGATCTAACAAATATACATGTCCAAATTCACTCATGTGTCCCTATAAACCATGATATTATTTCTTACTTTTCAATCATCTATAAAATACACGACACATCTGTGAAATATGAAAGGAGGGATGAGTATATACAAACACAGTAGGATACCTCGAAAATTGAGGGGAGGAATAAGAGACAGGATATAAGAATAAAATTGAACTAATCATATGAAAGAAATAATATCCATGAAATGTGATATATATATATATAAGTAGGCATAAAATAAACCCACACTATAGAGAAACGTTATCTCTATCACATAGCCCAACCTATGAAAATAGTATTCAAGTTGTTTCTATGGTCTACCAATTATTCCCAACATCTCATATATCCTCCTAAATACATATCCACATGTTTCCAAACAATTCCATTATTACACAAAATTTAGTGGAAAATCTGATTATAGGGGACCCACACACTATTACATTATGAGGGTGCCAATAAATAAGTAAAGGGTCCATATTATTACCCCAATTGTGGGAACTGCTCAGTAGAAGGATTTTCTATTCCTTGACTCTATTGGGGGTTCTAGATTATATATAGACAAACCTTTCCCTAATAATATATTAATATTCCACTAATTAGGTATATGACTTATTCATTCATACAAAGGATTGTGGTAATCTTTTGATAAAGGACTCATTCCCTAACTCTATAATAGGGTTCTATTAAGTAGTTAGAGGACCCATTCCATAATCAAATAGGATGGAGAATCTATGTAGTTTGTGAACAAATGCCATGATCTAATAAGAGGCTTTCAAATATTAGGTAGAGGACCCATTCCATGATCTAAATGAAGGGTTCCACTCACTTGGTTGAGGACCCTTAAATTGATCCAATGGGAGGGTTTCACCCTATATGATGAGGAACCATAAACTGATCCAATAAAATGGTATCACTTATTTGGTAAAGGACCCATTCCATAGTCCAATAGAATATTTATATTCGGTAGGTATAGAATACATGTATTAACTTCATAGGAGGGAGGAACTCTCTAAAAATAATTACCAGTCATTTTCATCATCATGCACCACCTAAAGAACAATCATGATTTTAAAATCTCAAACAATATATCAAAATATACTATTAAAGAATCCATAACAGATTATTCTCTCAAAAAAGGGATAGGCTACTCAAAATTCAAAATCAATGTCCAAAACGATGGAGACATGAGAGTTAAAACATTCTCAAAATGAAAGTACAAGACGTGTATGGTGGTCGAAATGGCTGGTGGCCCCACTCCTATGCCTAAAAATTCCATCACCAATACGAGGAAAACTACAACTGTTGTATTAAAATATGTGTTCTGATTCAAAATGGTGTGTCTTAACAACCTGGGGCTATGTAGTGTTGTCAACAGTCATGCCATTTTTATTGTCCATGTTTCAATACACGAAATGTGACTTTTTGTTCCTACGTCTGTGTACTTATAGAGTACGTGATGGTCCTCTAGTACCATGGAACATGACATGTGGGGGTCCCACATGATGTGTAAAATTTAATTCACTCATAAAACATAATAGCTGCAGCTAGGTTTCTACACAGTCGATATTCTTCATATCACATTTAGTTTATTTGTTTTTTTACTAGATATAATTATATTATACATTGCATTAATGTACACCACTAAAACATATATAATATTCCATTTTTACCATAGATCATTCTAAAATAAATGATTCTGATTCTGATTTTTTATTTTCCAACCACTTATGGCCATAATTTAGTATGTCATTACTTCTCTTAAATCCCACAAGCCACTGTAATGTGTAGCGCTACCAGTTGTCACTAAAAACCAATCCTGAATACTGTATACATGGGAATCAATCCCCACAGACCAAAAAATTTTGATTCATCCCTAAATCACTATTTCATTCATATCATGTTAATCTTCCAAGAATCAAGAATTTCAATCATGCATGAACCTACCCTGAAATGTCAAACCATGACCCTAAAGGCCAATAAAATAGAATGAGTTGAATGTTGAGGGAAAAGAAGAAATGAAAAGGATGAACAATAATTGGCCAGTAGTTATTGATATTTTAGAATAAATTAAATATATCAAGGGTTATAAAAATTTCATTATAATATAAATAAATTGAATAAAATTGTTATATACGATTAATAGACTCATATAAAGGATACATTTAAAGTAAAATCAAAGAATACAGTTTTGATAACTCTAAAATGTTTACTAATAACTGAGAAATCCATTAATAAAAATTCCTACAATGATTTGGATAAATATTTATTGATCAAATCCACATCTAATTATGGTAATGTTAAATTTCATTTGTTTCCCCGCAATTTTCCTTGATCCAGTAGTAATTCGACCACCAGATCTTAATCCATCAACGATGAATAGTGGAATACTCCTGCCAGTGGTCCCACAATTGTGAGGTACACCATAGAATTTCTTGATGAAAATATATTTATATTATGAATATTTTAGTCATATAAGGAATTAAATATAAAAATATATTATTAAATTAACTTGACATAATTTTCATCAATGGATTTATCGAAACGTCCCACAACGATCAACATTATGTCACACATAGGGTAATCATCACAATTTGAATTCAACCATGGTATAAATATTTGTATTGAGAAATCATTTTTCAGGATATTACCTTATATATGAAAACGAATATGATATTGATATTGAATATTGAAAATAATATTATTAAAATAATTATAGACACAATGTGTCTCATAATCTCACTGCATCTCAGCTTATTGATCAAAAAATATTCTTTGATGTATTTCTAAATATTAAAAAGAAAAAGGGCCTCTAAATTGTTTCCTTCTTCAAGATTTAATACTCATATATATATAACATAAACAATGTGGGTATACACAACATTCATCTAGATTTACACCTATGAGTGTCTCTCCAGAATTCTCGAATGCCGCCACAACAGAAAAACTAACTAAATGCTCCACCCATGTAGGATCACATATTTATGATCCTCGATTGTCATGGAGTACTAAATGAAGGCGGATTTGTCATCGTTTACCATATATCCTTTTTAAATAACATTCACAGGTTCATGGATGTTTCTCCAAATATAGGACACATGGAAGGCCTCACAAACCATATCCAACAATATGGATATGTAAGGTGGTAAGAAACCGCATCAACACTCTATTGGATCTTTAAATAACAGATGAAACTCAGAGTTATCTTGCCACCCTGTTCATATATTCAATACAACCATCATTAGAAGACCTCCCCGAATAGATAGACCCTCTGATCGAACTATATCTATCTAAGATGTTGACCTTCATAAATTTTTTGTCCTCTATAAACATTACCCATCTACTCAATGATCATTTGTACCTTCTCCATCATAATATGTACCATCTCTATCCCGACAAGAGATGTATCCCTAATATTATCCTATCATAAGGGAGACCTATAAGTTTCACCATTCAAGTCCATGAATGGTTTCCATAAAATTATAATATGATATCTGTTATTATAAGATAACTCTACCAATCGTATGTGTTCCTCCAGTCTAAACAAAGATCACAACACACAAGCCGTAAATTTATCCACTAGAACATAAATATTGTCCTCGATCAGCCCATATTTCGTGGGTTGGATGATTGTATCCATCATCATTTGGGTCTCAAATATATCTTATATGCAACTCAATAAATGTGACATAAGCTGCACATCATGGTTAGCGAAAATTGTCGATCGAACCCCATGAAGAAGAATGATCCCCTGCATATACAACTTTTAAAATCCCTATAGAACTCTATTCTATAATTGAAAGGAAGTGTGATGACTTCATACATTAATAAAATATCTCCCAGATGGGATCATGGGGTTAAACATTCTATAGAAACCCTGTCAAAAATTCCATGTACATCCCTTCCAATTTATATATAGGGGTCTCAAGAGGCTATAATAAACCATCCACAACCTGTTTTCATCCTTCACCAGCATACATGTGAGTCACCAAGAGACATTATCTATGAATCTCTTTATCATACAATTTAACAACACAATATTTTATCAACAGAAATCTAGTTCATATAATTATGTCACAGAAAATCACATCAGGAAAAAGAATACCACACAATGATTTAATGAACAACTCAATATTATGTTACCTTCATAGCATAGTCCTTATACAAAATTTGGCCACTTCAATGTTTTGAATTTCGAAATACTAACAATCATGATTACCATATGTAAAACATTTGGATACTTATATGAAAAAAATAATTTTTGGGGAATAGAAAATTCCCCATATGATTAATATTGTTACTCATATGAATAGTAATACGACCATTATTAATAATAAATCATCAATGTAGATTGTAATCATAACAATTATATTATAAATATGATTTATACATTTTATAAGTGACAATATGATATAATTATAACATATTATATCTACATAAATATATAAAGAATTTTAAATTATCTATTGGTATTTTTATATGTCATAAATATTTTTTAATAACGTTCTAAAAATTAATTTTTATAATATGAATTTTGAAATTAATTCCCTGATGTTTTATGATATTAGGATAATTTTATGAGTCCTTATGTGAATTTTCAATGTGTTACAAATTCAATTATAATTATAAAACTTCCATTTTCCAAGTTAATGATAATTTTATATAAAAAATTAAATTACTAATATTTAAAACATTATTAAACTAAAAGTGATTTAATTTTTGAATTCTACATGTCAAAAAATAGTTACGGTGAGTTTTTTTTATTTCTGGGAAATACATGAATTTTTAGTAAATAGTAAAATACAATAATTTCTAAAAGCCAATATTTTTTAAGTCATGAAAGAGTCATAGATGATATAAGTTACCATTTTTTGGAACTCACATTAACTAATTAGGATATTTAGTCATAATTTAGTTCACTATTTCTTATCTTTATGTAAATTATTAAACTAATGAATTAATTTTTTTGAAAACACCCCTCCACTACCACCCCTCACCCTCCCTACTCCTCACAGTTCATAAGCCTAAATACTTGAATAGATTCTACACACCTTATTCCCTTTCCCCTCCTCCATGTCTATTATCACATGGTCTCATCAAAATACTAAGCCTAGATGCCTTGAAGAGGATCACAAGTGGAGAAATCAAGAGGTAATTCCCCAATCTATTTTCATTCAATTTCCTTTCAAATTTTACTTCAATTCATCTCATATCAAAAAATTAACATAGAGAAAGGTCAATAAAACTCTAGTATGATTGATATACTATTATGATATAATATTTAGGGAAGATTATTCATTATAATCCACCCACTATTCTTTTATAAAAATGGAATTTTTAACTGTTATGTGCCAACATACCGACATTGTTTGTGATGAACTATAATTTTTCATTAGCACCTCCAAGGATGCTAATAACAGCATTAAATTATTGAAAATATATTTTAATATGTGTTTTATAAAAAAATTTGTTATATGACTAACATTTTTACATAATACTAAATGCAAAAACAAAACAAATTCATTGTGATCGAATTACAAAAAAAATTAACCATACAAGATCATCCTTAAATTTAAATTAATTATTCCTACTCATGGTATATAGAAAAATTATTTATTAAACCATATAAAATACAAGAATATTTTTAATAATAGATAACAAAAAATCTGGTAACTTATCTATATTTTACATGAACATCCATTCAAGTATACATGTGAACCAGTCCTGAAAACTAGGAAAATGAAAACTCTTGATCGATGAATTTGATCTCTATAAATAATAAAATGGAACATAAAAGAAAAAAATAAAAGCATAATAAATGGTATTTTTGTATTAAAGGTATATTAAGCGTTAAATATTGAATCTATTTTCACTATATAGTACACTAATGTCAAGGAAGCGTTCAGACGGAAGGTGAGGGGAATTTTCAATCCCAGCTCTCTTTCCATGGGTTTTCCCTTTTCAGCCCATTTTTTGAATGGATATTCCATAAATATCATTTCAACCACGTTATCTTACCCCTTGTGGGATATACATGTTATTTTCTTGAATTTATGAAAACATAAAATTTTCAAAAGAAATCTTCTTTATAATACATTCCTTTTACTTACAGAAAAATGTTTGAGATTCTTATATCAAGTATGTTATTACATCATTCATTAGGGACCAAAAATTTTATGAATTTATGCTTTATGGAATGAAACATATTCCTTTCCATGGGTTTATTTCTTTTCAATATTGATATATGTTCTATGTGGCATGAATGAAAATATAATCGTTTAGATATGACAGGTGCACCTAGAATTATATGCTACTCAAATGTATTGGGTAATGTGAATATCTTCATGAATAAAATAAAATATATGTGAACATGATTATATATTTTTTCAAAACAATTTTTGGTAGTTGATCGCTAGGGAATGATGTTTCATTTTTATGGATTTCAACATTCCAATCCTTTTCATAGTGCTTCCTCTTAGGATTATGATCTTATGCCTATTTTATGATGATAATGATATTTCTCACACCATGTTTTATTATTACCTATTATTATATAATCTCGTAGTAGTCTTTTATATCACCCATTTTGGATGTGTATCCTCTAGAGGAAACATGCACTACGGATAAGATAAGGTAAAATCAGAATCTAGAGAAGAAGGAATTAAAAAAATGATAATGATTTATGTTATAAAATTTAGGTATGGTATTAGTTTTCCCAATACATTAAACCATTTGATTCTCATTGTGTAATGTTTTTATGTTCTTTATTATTAAAATTATATAATAGTAATATAAGGAAATCAGTGTCAATATAGTTGTTATAAGAGGACAATTTATTTAATTTTTTAATTAGGATTATGGATCCTTAGTGAAGCCCATATAAGAATACATAGTATATGTAATCAAACAAAATTATTTTCTATGTATGGGGTCCCCAAATGATATTCCCTTAGAATTCATTTAACAATGTAATAATTTATATAATCAAGAATTGTTTTAATAATGTTTTTTTCTAACATTTTCTATTTTAGAAAATGATTGGAACTAGGTGAAACTAGGCTGAAAACCCATGTGAGGGATAGTGCAGGGATTTCCTGACCAACATCCAATTTTTTTGTACGTGGAGTTAAAAATTTCATGGATATTCTTACCATGAAATTTCATGTTATGAAAAAAAACCAAAATAATGATGAATTTACTCTTACATAATGGTGGGATCAACTAGCTATCAATTTATTTGTGCAAAAACAACCTGAAATGTTTAACGAATATTCCGATCAAATAGTTGACGAACAGTGGGCCAACATGAAGGAAAAGATCATTTATGAGCATAACTATTTTGAGAAGGAGAATGTGAATCTTTTTGTTTATCATCTAGATGAAGTGGCTTAATAATGGTGGGATTTTATTAATATCAAAACACCGATGGAATAAATGAATGATATGGAGTTGGAAGACATTAAAATAATGTATCTTAATATGTATTTCCTACTAACTTTGAAGAACAAGATGGAGGAATAATACATAGAAATAATGAAAGGGGAAGGATAATATATCATGGCCTATGAAGAAAATTTCAAAATTCATGCAAGGTACCCATCATGATTTTTTATCAATAATAATAGGAAAATTGATTGATACATTAGTGGTCTATAACAATACCTTCGAGAAGATCCTGAAATTAAAGACTTTTAGAGTTATGAATAAGTTGTCTGATGTGATCACAAAGTGGATATTTTTTAGAATGGTCCACTGACTATAGTGATAATAAATGAATGATGGAATTTCAAGCTACAAGATCTAATGAAAAATGAGGAAAGAAAAACTAACCACCCACATTTATAAAATGTGGGAAGAAGCATCATGAGAACTTCCTCAAAGAGATGAGGAAATGATTAAAATGTGGGAGATAAGTACACCAAACTCATGAATGTAAAAAAATGGAAAGGATATAAAATGTGGGGCTAGAATGGAGAGAAACGCATGTGGTACAATTATACAACTATAGGGATCAAGGGAACTATGTATGATAGTGAAAAAACGTCATTTTCTCAAGGGTAATCAGCATCATTAGCCACAAAATAGAAAATAACAAGGTAAGGATTATTCCATCACTACCCTGTAAGTCGAGGAATATAATGATGTTGTAGAAGGTAAAATTACTATCAAAATAATAATAGAAAAGTATTATTTGATTACAGTTATACGCATTACATTATATCATTCATGTTTTCTATAACTATTGAATAGATGCCCCAAATCATTAAAGAATAGATATATTTAATAACACTCATTGGTAGATTCATTGAAACCCTGGTGTTGGAATATTCATCTTTTGGCGTATGTTGGATGATTCTTCAAGAAAATCATTTGATACTTCCCTTGGTGGAATTCAATGCTATACTGGGGAGGAATTAGATTTCATGACATGGAGAAAATATAAATTGATTGGAAAATGAAAAAAATTGAAATCTAAAGCATCTGTTGTTACCCTATAAATTAAATTAATTTCATGAATCACATTTTAAAAATCGTTTAATTGTGTGTGTGTTGATTCCCTATGATGATGCATCATTCACTCAAATGGATGAGTATAAGGAGGTTATCCACATAGGGAAAATTCCCATCATGAGAGAATTAATTGATTTATTCCTGAAGAGTTCCATGGACTACCCTTTCATCCTGAGATATAGTTATCAATAGGACACATAGCTGGAGATAATCCTATCTCAAAGTGTCTGTGGAGGATGTATCCAATTGAATAGGAGGAGTTAAAGAAGAAGTTGTAAGAGAATTCAAAAAAGGGTCCATACTCCCAAGTGCATCACCCTGAGGTGTGCCAGTTCTTTTTGTTATAAATAAGGATAGATTAGTGTGACTATGTTTCTATTATTGGGAACTCAACAAGATCACCCTTAAAAACATGTATCCTATAATTACAATTGATGAATTATTTGATTTTTTGAGAGGTTATTGGTACATTATAATGATGTATCTTCATTATGGATATGATATACTAATGATGAATAATGAAGACAATCATCAGAATTCATTTCGTAAATTGTATGGGAACTATGAGGTTTTTTTGTGATGCACATCGGACATAATAATTCTCAGGTAATTATAATGTTTTATATTGATAGAATCATTAGACATTACCTCAGCAAATTTTTGGTAGTTTTTATTGATTAAATTCTAATCTACTCCAAGATAATATACTAACGAGAAGAAAAACATTGGCATGTGTAGGATATATTGTGGAAGGATAATGTGTACACCAAGTTGGGCATGCAAGACTACTGTAGGTATCAAATCATGTTATGTGGGAATGTGATAACTTGTGATGGAATTTATGTTGAAACTGAAGTTTTACACGAATAATTTATTGTATTGAATACTCATGGAAAATGATAATTTGATTTCTTATACTTTACGATAGTTGAATATCAATGAGCAGAACTACTATACGAATGATCTAGAGTTTCAAACTATGACTTTTCCATGAAAATAATGCATAAGTACATCTATGTTGAGAATTTTTCAATATATACCACTCACAAGAACCCAACGTATATATTCACACAAATATAGCTCATCATGCACCAAAGGAGATGTTTAGAGATAATCGAAGACTATAATTTCTCTATTCTCTATCATCCTAGAATGGAGAGCAGGGTAGTTGGTGTTTTATAAAGAAAAGACCATGCTACCCTATCCATGTTGTAGATTGATAAAGACTCCATATTCTTGTACATGGATGAATTGAATAGAAAATCATAACTTCGTCGAATACATCCTTCCATGTTCAAATGATTTCCCAACAATCTATCAATGAGAGGATTAATGAGGCACAATGGGACGATCATGAGTTGTAAAAGAGGTTTATTGTAGTAAAGGAATTGAAGATGAAGGACATCTATATTGATAGTGATTGTGTAGTTCGATTTGATACAATTCTCGGTGTGCATTTATCACTCTAAATAAAGAAGGAGCTATTTGAAAAATTCATATATCCACATTCTCTATCCATCTTGGTAGAACCAAGATATTCCATGATGTATGATAAGACTTCTTATGGGATTACATGAAAATGGATATTGTGAAACATATCAGATATTTCTTGAAATTTTTGAATGTTAAAGTATAGTGAAATGTTCAAATGGATTATAAAACCATTACCTTTACCCATATAGAAATCAAATAATTTCACCATGGACTTTGTCAGAGGTCCCTTGGAAACATCCAATGGATATAATATGATATGGGTTGTGGGGGACTGACACACCAATACTGGTCACTTTATTTCTATTCAGGTTGATCACTCACTTAAACTACATTCTATGATATATGGGTTGGATATGGTGAGACTACATGGTGTTCTAATCTTCAATGTATTTATTAGTTGTCTGAGGTTCATGTCAATATTATGGAGGAGTCTTCCACCTTTATTGATTACTGAATTAAATCTCAAAACAACCTATCACCCCAAAACTGATTTCCAATATTAAATGAATAAATTGACACTTGAATATATTCTAAGAGAATGATCATTTGAACTAAAGGGTGGATGATATTGAAATCTCCCATTGGTTTATTTCTCATACAACAATATCTTCCACTTGAGTATTCAGTTGGATCCATATGATGATCTATGTATAAGGATATGTAGAACTTCTACCCATTGGGATGTTGTTGGAAAATGAAAGACACATGGACCTGATCTTGTAGAAAGAATGAAAAAATAGTTCAGGCTATCAGGAATCATGACAAAGCATTTCAGTGTGAGAAAAATACTTATGTTGACATCACTTGAAGGTATTTGGAATTCGAAATTGGAGATAAAGTTTTCCCTTGAATGTCACCATTGAATAGATTCATGATGCCAGGAAGGAATGAGATTATAAGAACAAGGTACATCGGTATCTTTAAGATCCTTGATTACATAGGAGTTGTGGCCTATCATCTTGAACTTCCACCGAATATGACTCACGTTCTTGATGTGTTCCATGTATCAATCTTGAAGAAGAACATACCAGATCACTCCCATGCACTGTACTCAATGGTAGAATAGTTGGAAGATGAACTCTTTTTTGAGGAGTAGCCAGTAAATATTCTAGAGTGGAGATATATGGTTATAAGTTACAAGAGAACACTCCATGTCAATGTGTTATTGATGAATCATATGTATGAAGAAGCAATATGGGAACTAAAGGAGGCGATTAAGGAGAATTACCCTTGCCTTTTTTTAAATGAAATTTTGAGGAAGAAATTTTAGAAGGGGGAAGAATATAACTATATAAAGATTAATCATGAGAAATTTCATTCTTATAATCATGTCTCATAAAATCACATTCAGAAACAAAATTCCACATCAGCATTAAATGAAATTCTATTTAGAATGTGAACATTATATCATTGTAGTTAAACATAATTTATCCAATTTTGTGTTTTGAAATTTAAAAATCTTACATACACAGTTTTAGTTAATACAATATTTGGACTCTGGTAGGATGAACATATTTTCTGGTGAATAGTAACTTACAATTATAAATAGTAATGTTACACTTAAGTATAGTAATATGGACCTAATGAATAGTAAAATGGTCATGTGAGTATTAATCATTCCAATTATGGTATAAATAAATTTTATCCATCTAAAATGTGACAATATGATATAATTATATCATAGTATAAGTAAATAAATATTTTTAAACTTATTAATTAAGTGTTTTCATTTGTACATGATATAAATATATTATGATTAATTTAAATGAAAACATATATTCAATAAATGTATTTATAAATTAATATTTTTATGTCTTCTGATCTTAAGATAATTTTATGATACCATTAGTAATTATTCATTGTGTTATAACATCATTGATAATTAAAAAAAAATTAAAATTAAATGAATATATTATTTAAAAATTTAATTAATCATATTTAGAAAAAAAAATCATAAAATGGTGGTCATTTTTTAGGTATACATGTCAAAAAATGGTGTGGGTGAGTATTTAGTATTTTAATGAACTACTTGAATTTTTGGTGACAAGTAAAATACGATAATTTAAGAGAAATGCTACAAACCTTAATTTTTGAGTCATGCATCATTCATGGATGACGTAAGGGACCATTGTTTATAACTAAAATGCAATAATTACTATATTAAGTCAAAATAATCATTAATATTTCTTTTATTAATGGAAATTAACATACTAATTAATTAAATATTGAGAAAACACTCCTCTCCTCCCCTATGAAGACCACCCCTTACACTCTCTACTCCTCATAACTCAAAAGCATAAATAATTATACAAATTCAAAAAAAAATCCCTAGCCCCTACCCCAAGCACAATAGCTTGTGGTTGGAACAAAATACCAAGACTGGGAACTTTGGATAGGATCTGGAGATGAGAATTTAGGAGGTAATTAATCTTTCCCTTTTCATTGAATTTTTATTCAAAATTCATTTATTTTATTATTTTTTCCTCAAATTCTATTATTCAAATGAAATCATAACTCTAGTATGATTAATATAATTGTATGATATCATTTAAATGTATTATTATTCATTTTATGCCTCCTTATCTCCCTCTTTAAAAAATATGAAATCATACACTGTGATGAGCCAATTTACCGAAAATGAGGGTGATGCACTCTAATATTCCTTTAACGACTTAAAGTATGTCAATAAAACCATTATATTTTTCAAAATAAATTTTAATTAATGTTATATAACATTTTTTATGTTATACAAATATAGTTTATACATTTTTTTAAAAAGTTGTGGTCGAAGCCTCATTTTAATATTAAAGCAAATAAAATACCTCTTTTAACTGGGTAGAGGGAGACCGATTACATAGGCCGAAGGCCCAGTGGGTATGTATCCCATTACAAAGCCCGTAGGCCCTAATTTTTTTCCAAAGAACAATTCTGTAAATAGTAACCCCACTACTACAGTACATGTCGTTGCTACAGTGCCCTGCTGCCGCTATAGTACCCGCCGATCAACACTACCACCGCTTCTACAGTACCGCTACAATACTACTACAGTAATTGTGCCCCATGGTTTTTGAACCCCCAATTTTCATGTAGAATTATGGTGTTATTACCACTAATCCAAAAGAGTTTTTTGTGATCGAAATACTACAAACATTAGCCTAAATGATCATCATTAACTTTTATCTAATTATTAATCCTCAAAGAATTTAAAAAAGATAATTTAGAGAACATTTTAAATCATTTAATATCATTAATAAAATATAATTACAATTCTAGAAATTTATCCAAATTTTACATGAACATCCATTCATGTATACAGGTGAACCAGTCCTGAAAACTAAGAAAAATAACACTACTGAACGACGAAATTGAAAACTATAACTAATGAAAATGCTCATTAAATCACTTATTAAAACCACAATGAATCATATTCATGTATAAATCTTCATGAATTTATATTTAATGAATCTAATTTAATTATATTAGACATTAATGTTATGGAAGCGTTCAGATGCATGGTAAGGGGATCTCAAACAGAACTCTATTTCATTGGGTTTTTTCTCTTTCAACCTATTTTCATAACTGTTACTCAATGAATATCAGTCAATAATAATTATAGTATCTGTTATGGTTTAGAAATGTTCTTTTATTTAATTTATGAAAAAACACTTTACCAATATAACTATAGTTTCAAAAACAAACCATTTATTTCTCATTTATGGTTGAATATTCTTATATCAATTATGTTATTACCTATTTTATTTGGGAACCAAAAGTGTATGATTTTGTAATTTATGAAATTAAAACCTTTCCTTTCATTAGAATATTTTATTTCCAAGATCTATATACATACAATGTGGCATGTTTGATAATATTTCTATTATGATGGCCCTAGTGCACCTTGAATTTTATAGCACTCCAATTAGATGGCTAATGTGAATAACCGCATGATTAATGAAAATGTCACTGAACATGATGCTATATTTTTCAACAACTATTTTTGGTAGTTGACCACTAAGACAAGATGTTTTATTTTATACATCTCTATATTCCAAGTCTATTCTTAAAGCTTCCACTTAGGATTACGATCTTATGAATATTTTATGATGATAATGATTATGCTCACCCCATGTAAAATTGTATCATATACTAATCTCTACTCTTACACGTCTTTTTGCTCAACCATTTTTTAAATCCTTAGGAGACTACATTTACTAAGGATAAAACAATAGACAATTACTAGATATTGAAGAATTAATTAATTAAATGTTTATTTTTTATGTTCTAAAAGTAATTCATGGTCTTAGTTTAGAATTACACTAAACAATTAGATACTCATTTAGTAATTTTTTTTAATATTTTTTTCATTTAAATGATTTAATTGTAATGTAATAATATAAAGGTTTCAATAGTTAGTGTTAGAGGACAGTTTATTTTATTTGGGAATTAGGATTATTGAACCTTAATTAATCCTATGGTATTAGGATGAATATATGTGAGCTCCCAAGAATCATTCATAATCATATCGATCATGAATGACATGCATTTAGACATCATTATAAAAAAGAATAAATTATATATCTGTTAGTTTTTTTCTTATGTTTTATTATAACAATTTCTATTTTAGAATATGGTGGGATCCATGAGAAACAATGCTAACAACCCATGCAATGGGTCATGTAATGATTACCCGAATGTCATCCCTAATGCATTGGGAGGTTGATTTCAAAATTTCCTGGTGTTTCTTACCCATCATCCTTAGTTTTTGTACAACGACCAAAATAATATGTAATTTCCTCCTTTAACAAAGAGGGGAAATAGGATACTGAGTTTTTTCTACACTAACGACCCCCAACATTTATTGGATCATCTGATCCACCAGTTGTAGAGAATTTTGTTATCTCGATAGAGAAGATATCTTCATTGATTCACATTTATAAGATAGAGATGGAGAATCTTGATTTTTATCACCTAGATGTAGAGGCCAATAAATTTGGGGCTTTTATTAAGCACACCAAGTGGAGGGATGAAATTGATGTGATGGAGTGGGAATGCATTAAGATAATGTTTCATAAAACATATTT
This sequence comes from Viscum album, assembly GCA_963277665.1. Taxonomy (NCBI): domain Eukaryota; kingdom Viridiplantae; phylum Streptophyta; class Magnoliopsida; order Santalales; family Viscaceae; genus Viscum; species Viscum album. Next base: position 1,730,678,640 of record OY728161.1, on the reverse strand, counting down.
CCCATGAACTCATCAAACTATGATGGAGAGATAATTAATAGAGATGAAGCAAAAGAAAATAGAATATATCAAAGACTACGAAACAAATTTCAAAAGGATTTCATAGTATGCTTAGGGTTTTGTTATGAACAATGGTAATAAAATTGGTAGATTATATAATGGTTTAAAACCACACATTCAAAAGGATCATACAATTCGAGATATTGCGAGTAATAAAGAAGTAGATTGATGTGATCTCAATGTTTATATAGAGTTTGGATAATGTTCCTATGGATATGGTGATAAGAAATGAAATATGGAGTTTCAAGCTAGATGATATAATGAAAAAGGTAGAATGAAAATAGAGTTACATCTGTTTTCAAGGTGGCAGTTTGCCGGACATATGCATGATGATTCATTTTATGATTTCATTATAACATGAGATGGATAAATATATGAAATAAAAAGAATAAATTCTAATTATAGGATATATTATTTTTTAATATTTTAAGAGTTAATAAATATTTTAATGTATGAAATGAAGAAATACAATGAATGATATTAGTGAATAAAACTACCATATCCTAGTAGATCCTCCTATAGAACCCTTTGTATGGACCTTGAGGTCAGATTATTGAGGGGAAAATAATTTCCATAAAGTTAAAAAGGATTTGGGTTGTTCACATCAAATACATGATGTTTCATTTTTATGCATTTCCACATTCTATGTCATTTCTTATTACATCATCGCAAGATAATTACGCAATGACCATTTTATGATGATAGTGATTATGCTCATCACATGATATATTGTTTCATGTTCAAATATATCCTCTTACTGAGATTTTAGCTCACCCATTTTTGATATTAATCAAAGGAAAATACATGTACAAATGAGAACACAAGGGAAAATCATGAGCAATAAAAGAATGAATTTAATAAATTTTTATGTTTTATGTGGTTAAAGTTAAGTATGGTAATAGTTTTCCCATGAAACTATATCTTTATATCTTCATTTGGTATTTTTTTATATTTCTTATAATTAAAAAGATGTACTGGTAATGTAAGAAAAGTAGGGTCACTAAAGTTGTTTTTATAGTATGGTTTAGTTAATTTGGGAATTATTACTAGAAATCTTTAGTGAAGCCAAAAGTATGAGCCTATATATATTTAAGCACACAACATGATTCGCTAAACATAGGAACATAAAAAGTTATGAAATGAGACTTTATATAAGGCCCCAGCCTTAAACCTTACTTAATATTGAGTTACTACAAGATTACACATTGAGGATCTTTTCATATTTAGAGTTTTATAGAATTAGATCATAAAACTTGGATTACATTCCACATCTAAACAAAGTGGTTACATAAAAGATAGTATTCATTTTTCCAATCAATGGAAACATGTTTAAAATAAAACATGGATTCTTTCTTGACACTTCCTTGACACTATTATCATATCATGTACCCTTCCCTTGACCTGTGAAAAACATTTCAAAAACTTGGGATGAGCATAAAAAGCGCAGTAAGGGATATAAAAATATGGAAAGGAAACATGAGTACATGTATACAAAGTAATGAAATCATACTTTACCCATAAAAAATAAGCACTTTAACATACCTCATAAAATCATGAATAAATAATAGAAATCATAAGACATAAAGGTAACTTGAGGAATTCATAACATTATTACGTAGGGAGTAACCCTCTGGTTACGTTTGGAATACCCACCATAGTATATTCCCTAAATCTCTTTAGAGAAACCTTAATGTTTCACTCCTTAGCGTTACCCAATACATTGGAGAGCTATATCAGGTTCACCCACCCTTAGTTTATCACAGAACCACCAATCTTCATAACAATGCCCAAGAACCATAACATAATATTATCACATAAAACATGCATAAAGGAAACATAACATTTCCACCTTTCAATAACAAGATATCAATACAACACATTGATATAAATACATTAAGAAAACCATTTTCAATACCAAAATAAAAGAAATGTAAAACATGGTATTTATTTTTCTTTTAAAAAGAAGGTGTGGATTGTAGAGGAAGCCGAAACTCAAATAATGGTCAAGGCGGTGGAGAAGTCGTTGTCGCCGCATACGTATGACAAAAACATTTCGTTTTGTCGTTTAGTAAAACGCTTCGTATAAAAAGATTACTTTTGGATAAACGTAAAAGTCTACGGGGTTTATACACCCTATAAAAGAAAGTTGTGTATAAAACAAAATATGCCTCAATGAAAGGAGATTAAGATGAAGTCCCAAACATTTGAAGGATTTAGTCACATAGTCTTCCAAGTTAAATTTTAACATTTATATCTAAATAACATTAGTTGCTCTTAATGTCTCGTATTGAAAAGTAATTAACTTAATCACACAGCCTCCATGATAGGTTAATAAATATCCATAGATAACCCAAAATCAACTTACTCTTAATTCATAAAATCATCTAACTAAAAAGAATCAGTCAAACTAACCAGGGAATTCATGTAGTCCAGTGGTAGGAGATAAATATTAGTTGCACTTTGGTTGTGGGTTCGATTCCCGCAGCTTTGTCTGACGCGACGGGTTGTCACACAGTCTGCGTGTTGTCTTTTTTCCAAAACTATATAATTCTCAAATCATTCCCCAAAAAGAGATAAAATCATAAAAAATAACCATAACATAATTTAACATCAATTTTATCTCAATTCTTTCACTTCCATCATAACATATAGTAACCCATAATTACCTCAAAAGTATGGATAATATAAACCCAAATGGTTCTTTATAACTATGTCCACAAAAGAACAGATAACTATTCCTTCAATATAATTTTCATATATTAAACATCAGGGTTACACATAATATAAAAAGTCTTCTAATGTAACCCCATCATCAAAAGAGACATAATACTCTTAAGAATTTCACCATAACTCTTGAAGCCCTTATATGTTGACATCTTACTCATTCAACATTCTTCATGACCCATTAACCATTCATTTCCAACTTATTCTGAAATGCTTCTTTCCTACGAACAAAATCATGAATCATATCCTACGATTCCAAAATAGGAAAACAATAGTTATAAAATAATCCATACCTTTGATTGGTCATTTTCAGTTTCTTCATCCTCAATCGAAATGGCATTAGGTATTGGTAAACGAGTATTTGTACGATCTTGGTGATCCCATTCATGAAACATCTTCACAGGACATGTGTTTGCATAATTACCATGCACACCACATTTAAAACATTCAATTGATCCCTCAGAAAAAACTTATTTCCCTTTCCTCGAGTTAACTAGATTCTTCCTTTTTCCATGGCACGTTCTTGCTTTATGACCTTCATTTCCACATCTATAGCATATTTCTGTCCCTTTGAAACATTTTCCTAGGTGTTTCTTTCCACATTTTTGACACATAGGTTTTTGAACACACTTACCTTTATGATTATTACCTGTAGTTCCGTAGGGATTTGTTTCTCGCATATATGATGCCTTAGAGAAATCACCAAGGATTAGGTGGTCAATCATGACTCTAGATAGTTGGTTGAGGATAATCAAAAGAGTTCTCATTGCAGCTCCCATATCATTCAGTTGCTTGCTCAAAAAACTGTCACAGTTTCCTTCACATCCACTATTACATTGGTGCCTGCTAGATCCATCCATTTACTAAAACCAAAAAGGTCAGTGTGAGTATATCAACAAAACCATCATGTACTAATGAGGATGATAAACACTAAGATATACTTACTCATTCACTTTATCTAAAACTAGGACTCTTTCTGAAATCTTAACCATTATGCTAATGTCACTTATGCTTAAAGAATACCCTAACCTCTAAAGTTATCTAAACCGACCTCTGATACCAACTATAAGACCCCATACTTAAACCTTACTTAATCTTGAGTTACTATAAGATTACATATTGGGGATCTTTTCAGGGTTAGATTTTTATAGAATTAGATCATAAAACTTGCATTACATTCCACATTTAAAGAAAGTGGTTACATAAAAGATAATATTCATTTTCCCCATAAATGGAAACATATTTAAAATAAAACATGGATTCTTTCATTACACATCCTTGACACTATCATCATATCATGTACCCATCCCTTGACCTGTGAAAAACATTTCAAAAACATGGGATGAGCATTAAAAGCTCAGTAAGGGATATAAAAATATAGAAAGGAAACATGAGTACATGTATACATAAGAATGAAATCATACTTTACCCATAAAACATATGCACTTTAATATACCTCATAAAATCATGAATAAATCATAGAAATCATAAGACATAAAGGTAACATGAGGCATTCATAACATTCTTACGTAAGGAGTAACCCTCTTGGTTACGTTTTGAATACCCACCACAGTATATTCCCTAAATCTCTTCGGAGAAACCTTAACGTTTCACCCCTTCATGTAACCCAATGCATTGGAGAGCTATATCGGGCTCACCTGCCCTTAGTTTATCACGGAACCACCCGTCATCGTAACAATTCCCAAGAACCATAACATAATCTTATCACATAAAACATGCATAAAGGAAACATAACATTTCCACCTTTCAATAACAAGATATCAATACAAAAAATTGATATAAATACATTATGAAAACCATTTTCAATACCAAAATAAAATAAAATTAAAACATGGTATATATTTTTACTTTAACAAGAAGGTATGGCTTGTAGAGGAAGTCGAAACTCAAATAATGGTCACGACGGCGGAGAAGTCGTTGTCGCTGCATACGTACGACAAAAACATTACCTTTTGTCATTTAGTAAAACGCTTCGTATAAAAAGATTCCTTTTGTATAAATGTAAAAGTAAAAGGGGTTTTTACACCATATAAAAGAAATTTGTGTATAAAACAAAAAATTCCTCAATGAAAGGAAATTGAGACGATGTCCCATACAAAGACGGTATCCTTGGATTAAGGATAAATCAGTTACATAACTTTGTGTGACAAACGAATACACGAAATATAAGTGGGTATTTAGTGTAAAACAATCAGAGGACATTCACACATAATCATAGAACAACGTATTCATGGTGTATAAGTTTATCCCAAAGAATCGAAATTGGGTTAAGAAGTTCCCTTGTAAAAATTCGACAGCCTAACGGCATCACTTCAAAATTCAGAAAAAGAGTTGATGAGAGATAAAAAGGGTATCTCATCACTTGGTCATAAAATTTACATCAATAAGGATATATAAGAACATATCCCAACATAATATTATGTGAATTAAAAGACATAACAAAATAAGCCTTTTAAAAAGAGGAGGGTGAAAGGTTCCCTTACCGACTTGGATAACCTCCGAAACGTACACCCCATTGAAGAAGGGTCATACAATGAATATTTAAATACCCATAAATGAAATTATATTACACAAATAGTATAATAATGGGAATACATACACCAATCAAATGAAATGGTGGCAAATTTATCATAAATATCATGAACTAAAAGTGAGATGAAAAATCCCTTTCGAAAACCCGGCAGCCTAACGGCGCCACATAAAACATCCAAAATGGATTGATGAGAGAAAATAGGGTTTCTCGTCATATTAACATAAAAATTACAGTAGGATTAATATAAAATAACATCCCAATCATATGAAATATGAGCTTAAAAGTAATGGCATAAAAGAGTGTACTTAAAAACAAAGAGAGAGGTTGGATCCCTTACATCAGGTCCGACTTGACTCGATCGTTCTTTAACGTCCTGAATAATAGACATGATTTAATTTCCACTACATTAAGAACCTTTTTCTAGTTCATTATTCCTTTTATATCACTTATTTACATGTTATAAACATTATGTAATCATTTAAGTTAATAATGTTTGTTTTATCGATATTTGGTTCTTAAGTCGAAAATGGACTTCTTACAATTACATGTTGTTCGTGTGGTCAAATGTTCATTATATCCAGATTTATATTCATGATTTTTATATCATATATATCATATATATCCAGAATATACATGTATTTATAATATTACATAATCATTTAGAGGTAAGAAATGAAATGCACCATTCAAGGAGACGGTAAGCCGTACGTATGCATGAAAGCTACTTTCATTTCTATGTCATATTAATGGAATTAAAACCAAATGAGAGGTATGTATATTTTAATTCCATAATTATATTAATCATTTATATGTAACATAAATCATATATAATAACTTTAAATCCATCCTTTATACATCCCACATATGGCATTAACGAATCAAATCACTTTGAGGGGGCGGTAGTCCGCACTTCCTAAAATGAAACTATCGTGTTTACCCACAATGGAAACCATAAAGGTATGCCAAAAAAGAAAAATACAGAAACATAAACATATTATATATCATATATAAATATAGTGACATATTAATGTCCACTTTTTAAGGTGTTATATGAGTGTTGAACAATCATCGTTTCGTGAGGCAGAAATTCGCCATCCACATAAATAGTATGTTCTTTAACCATTTGATGTAGGTGTGTATAAGTGTAGCTCGAATGCTTCTTATAACAACATCCTAGTATATTTAAGATACTATATTTGTTACAAAATAAATAAATAAAAAGAGTTTAGGGGGATGGGGAAGAAAAATAAAACAAAAGAACACAAGTGAAGACATTACCTTAAAATCGGGTAACTTTCTTTGGTTTGAGCTCAAAGGCTTCCTTGGGAAGACTTCTGCCCAAATTGAGGCTTCAAAGAGTTATAGAGGGATGTGTAGAGACAAAATGGTCAGGGGTTGGCCGATCCAAAGGCTTTGGAGGTGTGGGTAAAGAGGTAGAGGTGGGGGCCTTTTATAAGAGGAGAGGAGGGGCACTCTTGGAAATGTATAAAATGTAACTTTATTTTCAAATGAGTTTTGGATTTTAATGGTCCCACATTGATTTGTTTCGAGGATAAGGTGATAAGGGTTCAAAATACAGCCATCCAATAGGTTTTGGACATGTTTAGGTCTTATATTTTACATTATCATTCCATTTTATTTAAATCATTAAATAGTGAGATCATCGCTGTATCATCATGATGTCATAAATAATTTAATTTATTTAATGTCTAAAAATTATAAAAAAATAGAATGATGTATTAAATCGTTTTTTCTTTCTAATTAATATTTATAGTCCAAAATATCATTTATGTAGACAAAATTAAAAATATTTTACTTAGGTGATAAATTCTTTGTTACATTTAACATTCTTTAAAAATAAAAAGATAAAAAGTCACTTTCTCACAAATGTGATTCCATGGTGCCCCCAAGTTTGGTACAAGGAATCCCATGGTCGGCCATGAGACAACCAGTAGCATTAGGACACATGTTGTAGTCATTTTGTGTTATTATGATATTCTCTTATTATCTTTAACTACCTGATTACTCATTAATCAAGATAATTAAAGATAATTACTGTCGTTACAATTCATAATGTCCAAAAACAAAACAGTCTTAATTACATAATTTGGACCTTCTTATTACAAATATTTAATCCATTTTACCAAATTACAAACACATAAATATCAATAATTAATTTAAAAAAAACTTCTCATTGTCAAAACAAATAGCGGGTTTTTTAGAAACAATAATTATGAAATATTTGGCACTTGTTTATGCCCAATTCCAAAGTAAAATTAATCCTAATGACCATCATTGAATTAAATGGTAAAAATATATTCTAATTACACTTTCAAACAAATTAAATAGATAATATATCCATATAATTAAATTATATGAAAAAGCAGTTTTGAAGTAAAATGCAGTATTCTTCACTATTCATTGAAAAATGAATATTGTCAGAAAAATACCAAAAATTAACCCAAGGTAAATTTCAATGTCCCAATCATAAATAAAATGTTTATTTTGAAAAATAGAGCTTATAAAATTGTCAAAAGTGGATTTAAAAGGGGTTCTCCATCAAAAGGCGGTTAATCGACCTTTTAAAGAATTTTAGAATGTTTACGCTTAAAAACTGGATTCATTTGCATTTTTAATCATCTAAAATTTATCGTAAAGAGTAAAAATATTTGACAAACATATATAATCATTTTTTAGTTATTTATGTTCATTCCCGCCAATACAATGGCTAGGCGTTAACTACCATTTAAAATAATATTATTTTATTATTTGAGTGCAACGTAAGATTCTGAAGAAACTCGTGGTTGCGTATTGGGTACGCCATCGAGCATAGCATCCCATTTAAAGTAATATTAATATTTTATTCACAAATATGGATAAATATAAAGATTTCATATTCTTTATTTACCTGGGGTGTTACTCTTTATTTCACTGATGAATAAATTATATATTCAAGAGTCATTGACTTATCTTTTCTTATAACTATTTCTATTTTAGAAAATGTTTGAAAATAAGAGAAACCATTCATTCTATATAGTTTCATGTAAAATAATAAAAAATACACGAATCCACTTTCTCAAAATCATTCAAACTTTATTCGATCGAGAAATGATTAAAGAAATATATCATTATTATCTTACACATGACAACTACATGCACATGAGGATTTTAGAGCACAACCATGTCAATAAAAAACAAAACAATCTCCCTTAGAAATAGGGAGATCAAACATAATATCATGGAAAGGAGAAACATGAGAAGAAAAATAAAAGAAAACCAATGAACATAGGTAGATCATATCATGAATTAAATACATATCAATTAAAGAAGGGGAGAAACAATACAGGATGAAAGAATCCCCAAACGATGGAGAGGGAGGAATCCAGGTTTTCTGGAGTCGAGAGAGTGTGCGCTCAAGCTATAGGGGCCGAAAAAACAGAGCGGATGGTAGTCATTAAAATACCCTTCTGTGGGTAAGTACTCGACTTTTTCCTACGCAAGAAGTCGTGTACCAACTTAAGGTCGACTTACATAGAAAAACTGGTCACTTCATAACTATATTTTATTTTTATGAAATCATAATTCTACATGTAGTCTCACCCTTGTTTAAATCATGTATCCCCCTATTTCTATATTTCTATGACTGATCTCCACTAGACTTCCTCTGAGCCTTCTCAGAGAACCATGGTCTTCGATAACATTCAAATGGTTGATCTTCATGGATCCAAAACCTGACATCATATACCTCTAATAAAAATATTTTATTTGAGAATACAAAATCAACCAAGAGAGGAAATAGAAATTTTTTTCCCAAATAACCACCCTATATGTTACGTTATGAGGCATTCTCCACTACATGAGCTCAAACACATCAAAACAACAAAGTAACACCGCATGAAAACCACAACCAACTCCTAAACGCTCTCTCAGGGGAGATACCACTAAAAGAATAAAATCCAAAACAAAAAAAAATAATGTAATCTCATAGAAAGGAGTGATATAAAACCAAAAAATGAACTTCGTTACAAGGAATGATCTAAACATCTAATAACTTGGGGTCTTGAGCATTTATTTTTGACTCACATTCCCATGTGCAATCATCCACACCACTTTGTTTGAATTAGACGTGAACCAAGGGAATAGAATTCTCATGAAACACATTATCCGTGATGTCATGGATATCCACATGTAGCTCTTCAACAGTTACATAATTTTCAACATTGATATCTCTCTAATAGATGATGTGAAAGGTATGAAGATAATTATGGGACTGCGACACATGAGAAAAATCGTGTAACTAGATTATCTTTAGGGGAAGTGAAACTCAATACGCCATAGCTACAACATGATCGAACACCTAAAAAGGCCCAATATCTTAGGGAGACAGCTTACTCCCATGACCAAACCTTAACTACCCATAATGGGGAGTTACCTTCAAAAACATTTGATCCCTATCATCAAACAACAGAGGTCTCCTCCTTTGTTTCTAATATGATTATTAATGATCTTGCACTGCCTTAATCCACTAATAAATCATCTAAACCATCTCTGTCTTATTCTACACTAATTATGATCAATGAATTGTTGACTCTATGACCCTAGTACAACACAATGTATAATGACAAGGTAGACCATACAAGGCATTAAAAGGTTCTATATTGATGGTTTAGTGAAAACTATTTTTGAAAGAGAACTCCATCAATGGTAAGTTCCACATCCAAGATCCTAAAAATTAATTGACATACGAGTGCAAAATTTCTTCAATATTTTTGATGGTACACTCTATATATTCATCTGTCTGTGGATGAAAATATGTGTAATTAAATAGCTGAGAACTGAAATTATACGGGAGACCTATGTGCATCGTATAGGTAAAATGGGGATCTTGATAAAAAAATTACCATCATTAGAACTTTGTGGACCCTCACCACCTCATCCAAGTAATCCCTTGAAAAAACCTCTACTATGATTGATTCCTTGACTGTTATAAAGTTGAATTATTTCTTCAAATGATCCACTACTATCCATTGAGTGTCATGGATTACCTGAGCTCGTGGTAAACCAGTAATAAAGTCCATCGAAATGTACTATCACTTCTACGGAGGAATATGTAGCATTTTGAGAAAACCTCTGGGGACATGGTGCTCTACCTTCACCTTATATAAGAAAAAACATTGAGACACAAACTCTACAACTTCATGCTTTATCCTCGGCCAACAAAACTTGCTCCTCAAGTTTTGGTAAATATTTGTCATGCAATGATGCATCACTAAAGTAAAACAATTGAACCCTATGAGAACTATCTCATGCATCGCCAAAGGAACAAAATGCCTTCCCTAATACAAAACTAGGTGTTGTTCATCCTTAGAATAATCATAATGGGCCTCACCAAAAAATAACATGGTCTCTTTATAGCTCCACCACTAGATCCACCAAATGGGAATCTTCTACATGCTTCACCATAGATGAATGCACCATCATCTAAAAAAGTCAACAATTTCCATCAAATTATCCTATATTCATGTTTAAATCATAATGTTCCTCCATAAATCTCTATGAATCACTAGATTCTTGTGTTGTATCACTACATGTCATCATTATTAACATATCTTCTACCACATTCCATTTTTTATGTGTATATGATATTTTGAAGTCATATTCCTATAAGAACTCCCTCAAACAATGTTGTCGCAAGTTTAACTCACATTGTGAGGAACTATATCTCATCCTATTTTGATCAATTAAAACCACAAATCAATCACCAAAAAACAATTGGGGCTCCCCATCGTCATCGAAGAACACCACATATATTTAGAAGCAATTTATTATATCATACAATAAATACAACAAATCAATGATTAGGATGACATCATATGGTTGAATCCAAAAAAATCAGAAATCTATCAATGTGCAGTGCTTCCCAATCACTATATCACAACCTCTACTTACTTCAAACAAGTTAGCTCAACCTCCTATTGGCATAGTAAAATCCAATGGAACTAGAAGCCTCTATATCTCGAGTCCCAACTAATGGTCCAATGAAAGTGATTTTAAGGAGTGTGTCGCTTCTAAATCAAACATGGAATACACCCAAGTTGAAAACATGAAAATGTTACCTCAAATGATGTCTAGATCATCTGGCATTGGAAAATATAAATCATGAACCTTACCACGACCTCCTAAATTACATCACTCTTCTATCAGAGGATTGGGAGTTTCACAGGGATGTTCTCTACCTACCCCATATTTTCTCTACTGATCTAAAGCTAGTGAAACATGCTTATTCTACCTTGGTAGGAACTACCTCAACATAGTAACCTAGAGTGGAACACATGGTTCATGATGACCACTCTAAAAGGAATAGCACTCTCACTGCTGATGAAACATGCCTCCACAAGAAAATCATGTCTATGATCCCATGGTATAGGCATGAGAACTATCACCCATGGAGAAACGACATGCTGAGTTCTATGTCACACCCCTAGAAAAATTTAAACTCTACTTCCTAGTAAACTGAGAATCCCAGACCACAGATCTGATTTGTGAGGAATCGTGATGAATCCCCTATCATGGAGATCTGATTCATACTGACAACCTCTTGATGACCTATAACTTCACCAACACCTCAAGACATCTCTTCATAATAATTGGGATGAACTTACAATAGAAATCAAGACAAAAATCCTCCTCAAAATACATCACTATTAAATCATCAACTGAAAACTGGTCTATAGTATATCATAAATGATTACTCGAATAAATTCGACACTCTAGAACCTTAGAGCTCCCCTGTAAAAGTGTATATAGTACCTGGTGAATTGAAGCCTTCATTATAAAATATAGAAACATTACTATAAATTTTTATTGGAAATCATGACATGAGATCTACAACACCTCGCGATCCCCAAGGAACAAGAACTACAACTACCTCATTGCCTCATGTAGAATCATCACTAGAAATGAAATCCGATGATCTTTTTTGTGAATAGATCGAACTGAAGGCTATCTCAACTTCCTCTAACCAGTATTCCATGCCATCATCTGAAACAATTACCTCGTACTTCTATAGAATTTGGCTATGAAACTCTTGGAGTTTCCTCATCTAAGTTTCATTGTCTTCAAACTCTACCCTACAGTGATCTGATGGCCCAAACTATTATAAATCATATACGCACACCAGATGTGGTTGTCGACCTAGGTCCATATCTAGAAGATAAAAAATATTAAAAGCACCTAAACCGAGAAAATGGATTGTTCGACATTGAATAATTTTTTTGTTTTATTCATTTTAGGTTAACATATCCTAAGGTATAACCGTTCGAACATCGGCACAAATAATAATGATGAATGATCCTTTCGTTGGTCTCTAACCTGATTCTTGTATCACCTCATTTAGTAGACACAGTAAACTTAAAGGTTCATACCTCAGATCAATGTGGTCCCTAAATTACCATGTATAGGTAGTGGTCTCCAGTGTTTACATCACATTCTATACTTGACTAACATCGTTTCCCTACAAACTGATGCAACCTCACATGTGAGTAACACTAAACGCCATTTTATCCCACAACTAGACCTCAGATTCCACTTTTTCTTGACCCCCTCACCACAACGTCTACCCCTCCTATACTGATAATGTGAGATGTTATATAATGAACCAAGAGTCCCACCTATAGTAGTCCTAGGGATGGTGACTACCACTGAGAGTACAGGAAACAATAAAATTAAGGAATCACCTAATAATAGAAAACTTTAAAAATATTGAGATAAGATATAACCAAACCAAATCCATTTGAGACAAAAATATAAAAGAAATACCAAGTACTGCATGTACCAAAATAAAGAAAAACGTAGCAGAGACCACGATGCCTGAACATCTCGTACAACCCCATTGTAGTAGTCACTAGCCTAAACTTCTACCTTCTCTAGGTGACATGAAAATAATTTATATATATATAGGGTGATATTTTACACTATAATCAGTATGATACTCCCTGTAGTCTCTCATGAAAAAGTACGGAAATCATGCTAGAGCATAGTGAACAAAAAGTGAAACCAAGTCATCGTCTAAACATGTATACTGTGTTCCCAACCTCACCATGTCCCCTCTCACTAGGTATTGTATAAAAGAGTATTTAATGTAATAAATAATATCATCGGTACCCTTCTACCACTTTACCACTAGTTTTCCGTGTTTCCCCAACATTGCACATCCAACAAATGTCTCTCCAAAATGGCTTTCCCATAGTCACATGGGAGAAGTACCACAATATGAACCCTGTGAAATATAAAAACTACATCCAGGTAACCAAGGTAACTAGGTAATTTTTTAGAGCCACCACAGCTCGCATAATGTGTATCATACATATGGAATTATACCACAATCCATTACATCCCATACATCGTTTAAGGATCATCAAGCCATCACATCAAATATAATGATACCCCTATAGTAGTCCATAGGAAACTATATCCATAATATATGTGTATTGATAACTAAAGGAAATTAGTGCACTATACTGAAAGATATGGGGAAAACTAATAGATGTTCACACAAACACAAGTTAATACCAAGAGAAAAGAGTGGTGCCAATGGGGGTATTAAGAGATCCATCCTCCCGCTAGAATGTTGGGGAAAACACCCCCAAGGCTCATAATACAAGGTGTGTCAGTTTCCCCAAATGATGGGGTGGAGTAGAATATAGAAACAAAAAAGATGTATAGAATATACAACAGCTCATAACCAAATTGTGTGAATAACTCAGTCTTAGACTCAAGGGTAGCTAATGTCTCTTAGACTCTTAGCTGCCACTATTAAGACTTGGTATCCTATAAGCAGACAACAATTTTAAGTCCTTTATAACATTACAACATTCCCTTTTTATCAGTTTCAATTAATGTTATTTAATTCTTTAATAATTAATTAACCATTATAAATTCAAAATTAAATTTCACAAGCATCACAACAATTTTTCATTCCCTATAGGCACAAGTCCCCTGGTACTCTGAAATATTACCTCATAATTGCATCCCTACAAGTTTCAACCCCATTGGTGAACATAATTTATTAAATCATTTATTAATATAATTATTAAATTTTTATATTCCCAAGAATTCTAAAAAACATTCAATGCTACTAAACACTGGGGGAATCAACCTGGTGAGTAAATGAACAACCTGTCAAGTCATTGCCACAAATATCCGGGGCGTAAACCCATCCTCCCTCGAGAAGCTAAACACAGAAATCATGTGGCATACCCCATTCGTCATAGCATATTTTTTATGTGGGGTAAGAGAGACCATCTCCCTTGAGTAGTGGGGAAATTAAAGTAGAGAAACAACCATCAAGAATCAGCAAACACCCAATCATTCACATCCAACCTATTTTATCGTATTTGGTGTCCTCCCCAACACCCTCATGGAGGAGAGGATGTGCCACACCGCTCTATGAATCATGTGTCACTGTAACTAATGGGAATATATGTCCCCACATATCAAAATAGACATCCAAGATCACATCACAATATTAGAATAATGTAAAAAAGATCATATCAATTGGGAACTTGGCCCTTAAACAAGGCATGCAACCTATATATATAATGAACACTCATGGCTCCAATGAAAAAGGAACTAATCCTTACAAGAAATAGGTTAACTCAGAACCCTAAAGAAATTATCTATTATCAAATGACTTGTTTATTATTCCGTCTTGTATTAACTAATTCATTATTTGTATGTTCCAACTATGGTAATCGTTAACTACAAGCTATCATATCTATCACAAATTAATTAAACATAATTACAACATAAATTTGATTACCATTAATATAAAAAACATCTAGATTAATAAACATACAAATTTATATTTGAAAAATAATTTATAAACAATCCAAATTTATGTGCAATAAAACATTCTATCTAGAATGACATGCTAAAAAACAAAAAGTTTGATATGACATTATCAAAAAAAAAGATGCAATGACATAAGATAGATACCAATTATTTATTGAGTTAAAATATTTATAATGGTAATTACATTGTGATTCAGTGGGATAAACCATGTTACGTCTACAGTTTCACATTAATGTAAAGAGAACCCATGAATTCTCTAACTCAAAAGGATTCATGAATTCTTCGCTCGAGAATATACCAAATCAATGGATCACAGTATTCTTCCCCGCAACAACATCATCCACCTGAGGATGTCGCGGCCCAACCACATCATCAACATAAAAAAGAAACTCCCTTAGAACCATGGATATGAAATTCAATATCATGGAAATAAGAAATGGTATAAGATGGAATTAAGACAACCATATAATGAAGGTAGATCTTACCTCGGGATGAAGAGAGGTCGAAGAAGGAAAAAGGTAACATATCTATAATGATAGAATCCCCAAATGTTGAAGAGGGTTGTGTCTCAGCAATCTGGAGTCGAGAGAGGGTGTGCTCAAGCTGTTGTGTTTGAAAAACCCGAGTGGATAGGTGTATTTAAAAGACATACAAATGGGTTAGTACAGGACATATACCTCCCCGCGACGTTGTGTACAACCTTGAGGCTGAATTATTCCAAATAATACATTATTTTAGTGATATGTTATATTTCTCTAAATCCCTAATGGTACATGTTGTTTCCCCTTGGTCACGTCGTGTATCCCCCCTATTTCTATCTTCTCGCAACCTAACTCCTCTAGACTACTTTAGAGCCTTCCCCAAGCACCGTAGTTTTCAAAAACATATGAAGAGTCGATCAACGTGGATCTAGGACACTATAACATTACTCTCTCATTTAATGACAATTGTGAATTTTTACCTTGCATGTGTTGTAAATGATTCTTACAAAATACCAATGTATTCATCAACTTTTCCATTAACCTAAAGAAACTTCATATCCAATTTTTTCAATGAATATGTTGATAGTACTTATTGAAAAATATATTCTTGAATACTTCCCATTCAATAGATTAAAATTCATATAGTTGCCTCAAATTATTTATTATATTAAACAATTGTAAGCTTCCCATTCTAAATGATAGACTCCAATGATGATTTTTTAATGTTCTGAACAATGGATAACTACCAATACATTTTCAGTGGTACCAATCCATTGTTCATTGACTAGTGGTTCGGAAGACACACTAAGAGGAGGTTGATGTTTTTTTATAAAAGACATAACACAATGTTGTACCCTATATTTAGCATTTTAATGTAATACATGATTCATAACAAGATAATGTTTTTTGAGCATAGGAACCCAATTTTTCATTTCTTCTCGCATAACATTATCTTTCTTAGGAGGGCAATCATTTAAATGTCTATCACATTCATTATTAACGTAGTTCCTTCGTGTTATATCCATTGAAAAATACCATGATTAATCATGTGATAAATAATAATCACAATGGGAAACCCAAATAATCAATTGAAATTAGTTAAAATATTTAATTTCAGGATATCATAGGTCGTATCCTAGTTTATTTAGGATTTTAATCAAAACATTAGGATTGCACTTATATAAAGACTTATCAATAGGGATCTTACGATGTTTTTCTCATCCTAGTCTATAGATGAATATTAAACCCTTATCTAATACAAACTATATTTCTTATACATTTCAACATATATATTACTTCTAAATAGAAGAATATTAATTTTAGCACATAAAAAGCCACAAATAGACAATATATGTTTAGTGTCATCAGAAACATGTAAAAGTAAACAATTATTTAATAAAAAATCTATTTCATCTCATCCATATTACTTCATATATATAGTCAATTATTTGACACATGATACATAATAAAATTCATCATATGATAGGGAAACAATCTATAAAAAGTGATGCGCTAAAATTCTTAGTAAGGTGGATATCAATCATATAATCATCATATAAAATAAGAATGTATGAAAAATATTTTAATATATTATCTTAAATATCTATGAACATTATATCAGGTCACAAGATCAATCATAGAAGTTCACAAATAATATACATCATGAGTTCATAGCATAAGACATGAAGTTGTGACGTACACAAAATAAAATAAAATAATATCCATATTTATCAAGGATCATCAAAATGACCATCATAGTAAAAAAATCGTTTACCAAACCATTATCAATTATTGTTTTGGCCCTATGGTACTAAATCAAGTTTACTACATGTTCCAATGCATTAGTACTGAACTGAGATAATTTACCATTCCATTCATGTCTATCATGAGATATAAATCATTACCCAATAAATTGTAGTGAAATATTGGTCCCTCCCATCACATAATAAAAACCATACATATGAGTTCCACAGGAACATAAATCATTCATCATATAACAATAGATGAAAATAAATGGTTTTCATAAAAAAATCAATAATTAAATATACCATGTTAATAAATGGGTTTCATATAACCCAACAATTGATATAATAGATATAACATCATTGAAAAATATACTCATTAAGATATATGTATCATTGGAGATATCATCTGAAAGTAATTCATGAGTAAAATATCCTTTCTTCATTAAAACCATTTTATTTATATAGAACAGAGAAAAATATTAAAGGATAAAAATTCCATTGAAAATAAACTGGTATGATTTAAAGGGAAGATTCCATGAAATATATGGAAATGCAAGGAAAAAAACCTCTTCATGATGTATAAGTTAAAATCAATCATTCTTATCATAGTTTTATTAGATAATTCAAAAACAAACATCATAAGGAAAACGAAAAAAATCCTTTAAATAATATTTATAAAAAAATGGATAAAAATAAAATTACATTTTTTATTGAATTTTTAGATAATTTTTGAATATATTTTTAAGGAACATTGACATGGATGATAAATATTCCCTAGTAAATAAATATGTATAAACATTCATTGATAATAATGAAATTTGGAAATTCTCTATTACCTTTGGCTAGAGTTCATTCCTATGTATCAAAACCTATTCTATAATCGAATAAATAATGTCATTAACTTATTACATAGCCTTATTTATATTTATTATATATTATATTATCATATTAGCAGCACTTTTATGATATTTCATTTCTACGCTTCTTTTAGGTGTCAACAGCTTCATTTTTTTATTCATGTTTTCTCTTATAAGTTATAGTTCCATCACTTATAATATATTATATAAGTTTACAGATTGATATTATTGTAATATATTTCATATTTTTAATTGTATTAACTAATATAATTGTTCTTTATTCATCGTTAAAGTGAATAAATATCATCACTTCCTGATGATGGTATACCATACTAACACACGAGCGACAATATCTTTCAACTAAATGTGAAATGATATTTATGTGGATAGTGCATATATTATTTCAAATTAATTATCATTATATAATTATAATATCTACTTTTTATTTTCTTCATTAGAACCTTCCATTAATATTAGTGATGAAAAAAGAAAAAACTACTTTGTGGAGATGGTAGTTCGTAAAAACACATGCATGGTGATTTTTTTATAGGATGGATAATAGATAGAATATGGTTATTATATAACAAATAAATAACATATTATAGTTGATACTAGAGTTATTAATTTTTCATGGAACAAATGAATATGAAGTAGAAGAATAAATTATCTTGAGGGATTCAATAAAAGAGATTACCTCTTTCTCAGTTCCCTCACTCCAGATCTCCTATTATTAACAATATAGTAGGTATTTTGATAAGACCATAACCTAAATAATGTGTATACGGATGTTGATAACCGAAATGGGAAGGGTATTTATGAACTTTAAGAATCAATAATTTTTGAAGAAATTAGGGAGGTTGTTACATTTTTTAACGGAGGTGGGTGCTCCATTAAATGTTTTTAAAAATGTCAATTTATTACACGTTAAATATCCAAAGAAATAAAATCAAAATTAAATTTATTAGAATATAATATGATATATGGTTAAAATATAATCAAACAATTGATATTAGACATGTTTTTGTATTAAATTAAATGTTATAATTTTAATTATACCTCAGTTTTCTAATTTTAATTTTAATATGTGTAACTACTTTTTAAATGTTAAAACGTAATATATTATAATTTTCTGATCAAAATTTGAAAATAAATGAACCATGTAAAACATATTAGACCATAATATTATTATTTATTATTTTTATAAAGGTTTTATTATTTTCAAATAAATATATAAATTATTATTTTGAGATAATATTAATAATGTTGGTTTTGACACTTAATTTTTGATATACAACTAAAAATATAAAGATGGCATATTATCATTTATAAAAAAATATTATATCCCTAATATGTTAAGGTCTTATATTAATTTTTTTTGGATATATTAATTATCCCACATTATAATCATTTAACTACACTTAATAACATACTATTTGATATTTTAAATAATATAATAATTAGTACACCTTCTTTGTGTAATTAATTCATATACTAAATTTGTTATTAAATATGAAAATATACCATGATGTAGATAAGGATTTTGTATTTGAGAATAATATATATAATCTACATTATCTATTATATACCCATATATGGAAATTATATATTATTTTAAAAATGAACGTGATATCTTTAAATTTTTATTAAATAGAATATTATAAATAAAATAATTTCATCCATGTAGCCCAAACCATCACAAATAAATTCAATTAATGAAAAAAAAAATTAAACTAAAAATGAACATTGATATTCATTCATAAAAAAAATTTATCATGTGTACTGATAAGTGATATCAAAGGCAGTGAAAATGTCATTTTGTGACATTCATTAATCTAAATATTACATATGTCTTTTTATTTTTTTTAAACTAAATTTTGTAATTTACCCTTTATTGCGGTAATAAAATTTAAGAGTTTATTATTCATATTGTAAAAAATAAATGGTAAAAATTTACTAAATTTGGAAATTATCAATCCAATTCTTGAGTCAAACTTTTGAAAAAAAACATATAATTTAATGAATTTAAGTTAAAGTAAACCCTATAAAATTAAATGAAAAATAGTTTTTTGAAAAATATTCATTTAAAAAATAAAAGGTTTTTGTGTTTAAAACCATTTTAGGAAACCATAATTGAACATTTTTAAATTAAAATAAACTAATTATAATTAAAAAAATATTCAAATCATAATATGACCATGAAAATACATTTAAATAAAAAATATTTTCATTAATGAAAATATGTATTTCATTAAAATATGAAACATCAAAAAAATTACCAAATGAATTTATCAAACTAAAATTTTGATATCCTAATTTCAATGAAGAAGTCTACTATTTCATTTAAATATTTGAAATTCATCAAATATTATATTTAATTTCAGTTCACCATTAAATAGATGTAAAATTACCCTTTGAAAAATAAATACTTTTATTCATAGAATACATTTATTAATATCTTATGAAGATAAAATATATTTGATAAATATAAAAATATTTTATTCAATATATATCATATCTATATCATTTTTATTATTTACTAAATATAATTAATTTTATTTATAAATAAAAAATTACTTATAAAGTTTAAAAATAAGATGTTTACCCTTACCTTAAACTGTTTTATATTTTCATTTGTAATTAACAAATGAAGTCTCAACATATTTTCATAATATAGGTATTTTTTCCCTCTAAATTAAAATCTAGTTTATAATGGTTATTTTATACTATCTCATGGTTTATTTTAACTGATGATTTCATGCATTCAATGCTACTAAAAAGAGTTAAAATTATATGAAGGGTAATATTCATTATAATATTGAGGGGTTACCATTGAGTATAGTAGCATATATAGATTCTTAAAATCGGGTTGGAGTAGCTCGGAAGATTCTATGGAGATTAGGATTGTTGTTTTATTTTAGTGTAATGGAGGATCCTTATGTATTTGTTTTATTTTTTATGAGTTGAACCTAGTGCGAGATTAGTGTTATATATATGAAATGTTTTATAGGGCCTTAACTACTATTCATTTTGTTACATCCTTGTTTATATTTATTACTTCTACTCTCTAATTATATATTACTATATATAATGTTTAGATATTTCTACAATTTATCACACTCTAATAGAAGGTCATAATTTTCCCATAGACACCATGTATATTCTCACTGCTATTCAAAGGAGTTTGTTATATGTGGAGGTTCATATGAGGATTTGTGCTCAATTGATTCAGTCACTCTTCATGGAGCGATTTGGTATAGGACATGAAAATGTGGTATTATAGTATTTCATTTGTAATTGTTTTACTATTTGTGATATAGTGGATATGAGAATTTTTATTTTTCTAGAATCATTTATGGATATTAGAATAGGTTGTGGAGAAAACTTATTAGGATAGGAAGTCTTCATTTCAAGGGATATGGAATTTCTACTCATGTTTTTCATTATTATTGTTTTATATGTTATTCACATTGAGTAAAACATCTGCAGGATATAACATATTATTTATTTTGTATTTGTGGATCTCATCCCATTTCTGAGAGGATAGTGATTTATTTTGAATCATGTTAAATACTAGAGGAATTTTTTGAGGTATCATATTTGGTATGTATAGTATAAATGTTATGGGTCTGTTGGGGTTTGATTTTTCATTATATTGAAAAAAATGAAAAAAATATCTCAAATTCTGTTTTAATATATATTTTTTTGGTGTACTTTACTTAGTTTGACCACCTTGTTTTCATCTATTTAAGAAAATATATTTGGAATATGATGTGATGTGGCATGGTGATGGTAATCATGGTACAATAACATCTATATGGGAGGTTAATTGAAAATTAATTAGTCATTATGGTTACTTTTAATCTATTTAGTTCCTTCGAAATGTTTTTATGGTCATGAAAATCCATAAATAGGTAATCTTAAGAAAACCATATTGTTATCAGTAGGTAGTTCCCATTCAGAATACACTCTTTAGATGTATCATTTTCAGGTGTGGTTAACTGATCGTTCATAAAATCTCGAATTGATTTTTTTTCAATCATGATTTCTCTGATATTTAACATATCCAACCTATCTTTATGGTTATTTAGTCAGATGATCCAATGATATTCTAATAATAACCTGATGTGTTTTAGTGAACTAGGACTATTAGGGGTTTTTACCATATACAGATTCATTGTAACTGTCAATTCAATATAATATTATATTTACATGATTACCCCTTAGGGATTACAAATCTATTATTATGTATATAGAGTATTAGATCCTAGTAGCATGATGATTAGACGATGATCAATTGAAGGTTTATAAAGCTATATTTCTCCTTGTGAAATGAGTTACAAATTTGTGTCATTTAAATGGAATTCCAATTACAACATATAGGGTGTATTCCTTTATTAGTAAAAAATGAATCATGAATAATTTATCCCATGTTGAATCATTAATACCCTCTAATTTAAATGATATATTTTCTGCCATTTTGGATTCTTATAGTGTAAGAGGTGTAATTATGGATGATTCACATGTGTTATTTGTAATATCTGTTGGAAGATGTATGTTTGGGAGACATATAGGATTCTTAGTAAGACATAGTGAACCATATTGAGGTTTGATTTTTATGATTGGGAGGCAGACCAAGAGTAATTTATTTTGAATGAGCACGTAGTGTCTACTTTGATTGTATGATTACATGCGACATCTAAGATTCGATAGCCATAGATTATTGAATCCATTAGAGGCAGTGATCCGTATAGTAAAATATTGATTATTTAATTAAACATTAGCTGTTACAAAGTATTTTTATTAGGCATGACAATGAATTTTGATTCTGAGGAATCACATTGGGTTCGTGGGCATCATTACTGGCTCTGTCAGACTAGACTATTTTTGTATCTATCTTAATGACCCAGGAGTGTGCTCTTGATAATTTCGTCAGAGTCTGTGTACATGATCATGAATAAAGTCATATCATGTGGTGGTTAGGAATTAGAGGATGTGGGATTGATTTCTAATTTTTATTGACACATTTGTATCTAGTATAATATCATGTAATTGAATGTGTTTGAATAAAATGTGGAACAAGTGACACACCTGATATATATCTGGTGTTCCAAGGGATCTTATGGAATAAAATTTTTAATGTTTCATAGAGTAAAATCTTAATATCCCTTATAATGAGAATTTAATGAGATCATGAATAAAGTGGTGGATTGGGATATATATTTGAATCTACAACCATTATAATGGGTGGTATAGGAATTGTATGTGTCATTTGTGCACAATACCTATTTAAATATTTAATCGGTTTGCAGTCCTGTACAAGATGAGTAATAATAGTTTCAAAGAAATATTATATAGATTTTTCCTAGTAGATGTCATGAAATGGAAAATCTCACTTCATGGAAAAAGACACATAAATAATGGATCTATTTTGGTGTCATGGATAATCAGGATCAATCTTTGTTATGTATCAATAAGATAATGTGCATGGATCAAGATGAGAGATATCAGAATAGTAGTGGAACTAGATGACGATTTAATCTAGGAGGGGTGTAAGGTAATCCATATGGTTGGGAGATTACTATTGGTTATATCAGGGTTGGAAAAATCATTATTTATAGATATTAAGAAGTTGTTGAAGGAATAGTTCTTGGTTAGAAATAATGGGCTATATTATGTGTTAAAACTCATGAATGTGTGGTTTTGTCCATACAAGTAATTGATTTTTGTGATGTATGAAACATGGTTCATGGATTTGGGGATTTTTGTTTTCGAGATGTTGATATGTATACACCAATGGTGGGGGGCATCATGTTGGTCTTAGTTGAACCACTCTCATGTTAGTAGATTTTTTTGGAATTGTTTTATCTTTCACTAAACGATCAGGATTGCATAGTTTTTTAGACACATGGGATGGGATTATTTGTTGGGTTGTCCACCGAGGCTTCTATAGGATGGTAACAATTACTCTTTGAGGTTGTATAGACCCATTTATTTCATATAACATAAATAATTATAAAAATATGATTTTTTTATATTCTCATGAACGGTTAATTTCCCTTTTACTTTAGAATATGATCTTTAATTTTATTAACTACTATATTGAACAAAAAATTTGGTGTTTTCCCATGGATAAAATTTTAGAATTATGATCCATATGAATTTTGGAATAATTATTAATTTTTTAAATTACGTTTTTCAATATTAATTTACACACACATTCCAATTAAGTGATATTATTTTTTAGAGCTTTATATTGAGATTTTTTCTCTATTATTGAGTTCAAAATAAGGGGTTCCAAATAGTGGAGGCATAAACTCATATTAGGTGTTATAGCTAGACCACATACCAATTTTATTTCTCATTTCATTGTTCTTCTTTTAATTTTTTTCATTTATCATTTTCATTTCTCCTATTCATTCATTGATTTATGTGGAAACCACATTGGTGATTCCTTCCTATTTGAAGGTAGAGGGAGGGAGATGTATATATATATATATATATATATATATGAGGAAGGAGTGAGGGGGGAGAGGTATGTGACGATACCGAGCTTGGGATGAGTCAAATCACCATTCAACAACTATAATTTTTGGATACAGGAAATGATTCAGTAGATTCCACCTAAAGGTAATGTGTTTTTATATTTTACATATGAATCCCCATATATCAATTGATTTAGGTTTTAAATACAAGTAATAAATTATATTGACACATATAATTTGATATATAATTAATTGGGAACAAATAGAGGTTTTTGTCTAATTCATGGGGTGTCCCATTTTTAAAAATCAATAACATGGGGTGTTGATCCATAAATGTGCACCATATGTTCAGAATATCTAGCTATGATACTGATTCTAATAAATTACACATGGTTTAATATTATTATATATTGTATTTCAATGCAATGAAATGTATCATATTACTTACTCTGATTGATTTTTTTGGAATACATTTTACATACTCATGGTACAGATTGTGTAGTACTACATGGACATATACCCCAATACTTGGGAAGAAACACCCTATAATGTGTACATGGGTATGTATTAGTATACACTACTGGAAATGGGGACTTTCAAAATGGTTCATAACCGTTGGGAAAGGCCGTAATACAGTTGGTATAACATATACCAACTATTCTGCAAACTGTGGGGATGTAAGCCATTGGGGAAACCTATCCCAATGGTTTACAAAGAACTGTTGGTATAGGTTAGTAAAATTTACCTATGAAAACAGTTTAACCAAACCATTGGCATAAGTATTACCAATGGTTTACACAAAACCTTTGGTAAAACTGGTGAAAATAAACTCTTTCCCAACAGTTCTAAAACCATTGTGAATGGTTTTTTCCAATGGTTCTAAGAGAACCGTTGGCCAGAAAATATATATTAATCTTTCCCAATGGTTTGTAAACTATTGGGAAAGGCTTATTACAACCTATGCCATTGGTTTCAAACCGTTAGCATAGGCTGGCTATGCAAATTGCACAGCAGCTTGCAATTTTCACAGCAGACTCCAATTTTGCACACCAACCTCCAATTTTTCACACCAACCTCCATTATACTCCTTTGAAATTACTATACAATCATTAACAAACTAATACATACATAGAGAGAAAAAATTAATACATATTTAACATATAATTCATTCTTGACCAATACACATCCAGATTTAAATCAAAATTCATAACGTAATTATAAACATACATAATTGATTTAGAATTCAATTTAAAATTTAAATGAAAATTATATATGGAATCCATAATTCAATTCATAATTGAATACATACATAATTTAATTATCAATTATCAATAAAATACATAAAAAACTGAATAACTATCAATAGAATCCGAATACATTTGTTCGTATTTTCATATACCAGTTGTTTTTACTAAAAATGATGTCCATTTTAAACAAAATACATTCACTAGGAGTAATACCAGCCACACCATGGCTCTAATTGAGTTGTGGTTGACTTGTAAATGTTATATAGGACCCATGGATCGTTTTCCTAAAGTATCAACATATTCTGAAAGCATTTGGTTGGTTTTCCATATGCCTGTTATTGTTTTCACTCAAAATTTTATTCATTTCAAAAAACAAATTGAGACACTTTGAATGGTTTTTCCCACACCAGGCCTCGGATTGAGGCGGTGTTGACTTGTACACATCACATATGACCCAAGGATCGTTTTCTTAATGTTTCAACAGGATCCAAATGCATTTGGTCAGTTTTTTGTATTTCATTTATGGTTTTCACTAAAAATGAAGTCTATTTTGAATGAAAGAGAGAAAATTTGAGTTGTTATGGCCACACCATTCCTCGGATTGAGTAGAAGTTGAATCATAGATATCAAAAATGACCCATGGATCATTTTACTAAAGGTTCAACAGAATATGAATGTGTTTTGTCGGTTTCCGTATGTCAGTTGTTGTTTTCACTTAAAATGAATACCATTTTAAACTAATGAGGGACACTTTGAGTAGTTTCATCCACACTGCGCCTTGGATTGAGGTGGGGTTGACTCATTCACATCATATATTACCCGTGGATTATTGTGCTAAATTAACAACACAATCAGAATCCGTTTGGTTGGTTTTCTGTATGTACTTAAAATGTTGTCCATTTTCAAAAAAAGTGACACACTTAGAGTGATTACGGCCACACTACGACTTGGATTGAGGTGCAGTTGACTCATACACGTCACATATGACCCATGGATCATTTTCCTAAAATTTCAACAGAATCTGAATGCCTTTGGTCAATTTACAGTATGACAGTTGTTGTTTTCATTAAAAATGAAGTCCATTTTAAACTATAGAGAGACACTTCGAGTGGTTTCGGCCACTCTGTGCCTCAGATTGAGGCTAGGTTGACACATACACATCACATATAATCCATGTATCTTTGTCCTAATGTTTCAACTAATTCTGAATCTGTTTAGTTGGTTTTCTGTATTTCAGTTGTTGTTTTTATTTAAAATGTTTTCTATTTCAAATAAACCTGACACTTTCTATATATATGTGTTAGTTGGTTTTAGTGTGTTATTTTAATTCCCTCTCATTTTCAATCCAATTATTGTACCTACAATAAACTAACACATACATATACAATTATTGTACCTGCAATAACCAACTAACACATACATATATAGAACAAATTCATACACATTTAACATATAATTCATCCTGGAGCTATACACATCCATAATTAAATTATAATTCATAAACATACATAATTCATTTAGAATTCAATTTAAAATTTAGATGAAAATTATATGTGGAATCCAGAATTCAATTCATAATTTGATCGGTTTTTTGTATACCATATATTTTTACCAGAAATGATTCCCATTTTACACAAAATACATACACCTGGAGTGATACCGGTCAAACCGTGCCTCGGATTGAGGCGAGGATAACTCGTAGACATCACTAATGACCCATCGATCATTTTCCTATAGTATCAACACATTCTGAAAGTGTTTGATCGGTTTTTCATATGCTAGTTGATGTTTTTCACTTGAAATGATGTCCTTTTGAAACAAATGACAGACAATTTGAGTGGTGTCGGCCACACCGCATCTTAGATTGAGTCGGGGTTGTTTCGTACATGTCACAGATGACCCATGGATCGTTCTCCTAATGTTTCAATGGAAACTGAATGTGTTTGGTCTTTTTTCCATATGTACATAAAATGCTGTCCATTTTAAACAAAAGAGAGCCACATAGAGTGATCCTGGCCACACTGTGCCTTGGATTAAGGCGTGTTTTACTTGTACACATCACATATGACACATGGATCGTTTTCCTAAAGCATCAACACATTTCTAATGAATTTGGTCACTTTTCGTATGTCAGTTGTTGTTTTCATTTAAAATGATGTCCATTTTTTTAAAAAAAGGGAGATACTATGAATGGTGTCGGCCACAATACATCTTGGATTGAGGCGGGGTTGACTCGTACACGTCAAATATGACCCATGGATCGTTTTTCTAGAGTATCGACACAATTAGAATCCATCTGGTTGGTTTTCTATATGCTAGTTGTTGTTTTCACTTAAAATGAAGTCAATTTTATACAAAACAGAGACAATTGAGTGGTGTTGGCCAGACAGCACCTCGGATGGAGGTGAGGTTAACTCATAAACATCACATATGACCCATGGTTTGTTCTCATAATGTCCCAACAGAAACTGAATTTGTTTGGTCGGTTATCCTTACGTACTTAAAATGTTGTCCATTTTAATGAAAATAGAGACACTTAGACTGATCCCAGCCACAACACGACTCATATTGAGCCCAGGTTGGCCCGTACACATCACATATGACTCATGGATCATTGTGATAAATTATCAACAGATTCCGTAAGTGTTTGGTCGGTTTTTCATATGTCAGTTGTTCTTTTCACTTATAATCATGTCCGTTTTAAACAAAAGAGACACAGTAAGAGTGGTGTCGTCCACACCGCGTCTTGGATTTAAATTATGTTGACTCTTACATGTCTCAAATAACCGTTAAATCATTGTCCTAAAATATCAACACAATCCGAATGCATTTGATCGGTTTTCTGTAGGCTAATTGATGTTTTTCACTTAAAATGATGTCCTTTTGAAACAAAATATAGACACTTTGAGTGGTTCTGGCCACACTGGGACTCAAATTGAGGCAGGGCTAATTTTTACCTGTCACATATGACCCATGAATTGTTCTCCTAATGTTTCAAAGGAAAAAAATGTGTTTGGTCGGTTTTCCTTATGTACTTAAAATGTTGTGCATTTTAATCAAAAGAGAGCCACTTAGAGTGATCTCAGCCACACTGTGCCTCGGATTAAGGTGGGGTTGATTCGAACACATAACCTATGACAAATGGATCGTTTTCCTAATGAATCAACACATTTCGAATGCATTTGGTAATTTTTTGTATGTCAGTTGTTGTTTTCACATAAAATGATATCCATTTTAAACAAAAGAGAGACACTATGAAGGGTGTCGGCCACACCGCGTCTTGGCTTGAGGCGGGGTTGAATCATACACGTCACATATGACCCATGGATCGTTTTTCTAGAGTATCGACACAATCATGAATCTGTTTGGTCGGTTTTCCGTTTTCTAGTTGTTCTTTTCACATAAAATGTAGTCAATTTTAAACAAAATACAGACACATTGAGTTGTTCCGGTCACACCGCACCTCGGATTGAGGCGGGGTTGATACGAACACGTCACAAATGACCCATTTATCATTCTCCTAATGATTCAATGGATACCGAATTTGTTTGGTCGGTTTTCCGTATGTACATAAAATGTTGTCCATTTTAAACAAAAAAGATCCACTTAGAGTGATCCCTGCCACACCGTTCCTCCTATTAAGGCGAGGTTGATTCGTACACATCACATATGACCCATGGATAATTTTTCTAAAGCATCAACACATTTTGAATGCATTTGGTCAGTTTTTCATATGTCAGTTTCTATTTTCACTTAAAATGATGTCCATTTTAAACAAAAGAGAGACACTATGAATGGTGTCGGCCACACCGCATCTCAGATTGAGGCGGGGTTGACTCGTACACGTCACATATGACCCAAAGATCATTGTTCTAGAGTATCGACACAATCATAATCCGTTTGGTTGGTTTTCCGCATGCTAGTTGTTGTTTTCACCTAAAATGAAGTCAATTTTAAAAAAAAAGACACATTGAGTGGTGTAGGCCACACCGCACCTTGGATTGAGGTGAGGTTGACTCGTACATGTCACATATGACCCATGGTTCGTTCTCCTAATGTTCTTATAGAAACCGAATGCATTTGGTCAGTTTTCCGTATATACTTAAAATGTTGTTCATTTTAAACAAATGAAATACACTTAGACTAATCCCGGCCACACCGCGACTCGGATTGAGCCCGGGTTGGCCCGTACACGTCACATATTACACCTGGATCATTGTGATAAATTATAAACAGATTTCAAATGCGTTTGGTCATTTTTTCATATGCCAGTTGTTGTTTTCACTTATAATCATGTCCATTTAAAACAAAAGAGACACAATTAGAGTGGTTTCGGCCACACTGTGTCTCGAATTTAAATAGGGTTGACTTGTACACGTCTCAAATGACCCATGAATCATTTTCCTAAAGTATCAACATAATCCAAATGCGTTTGGTCGGTTTTCTATATGCCAATTGTTGTTTTTCACTTAAATTGACGTCCTTTTGAAACAAAATACAAACACTTTGTGTGGTTTCGGCCACACCACATCTCAGACTGGTGCGGGGTTGATTAGTACACATCAGAAATGACCCATGGATCATTATCCTAAAGTTTCAAAGGAAACTGAATGCGTTTGGTCAGTTTTACGTATGTACTTAAAATGTTGCCCATTTTAAACAAAAGAGAGACATTTAGACTGCTCCCGGCTACACCGTGAGTCAGATTGAGCCCGAGTTGGCCCATACACGTCACATATGACTCATGGATCGTTGTGATAAATTATAAATAGATTCCTAATGTGTTTGGTCTGTTTTCCGTAAGCCAATTGTTCTTTTCACTTATAATCCTGTCCATTTTAAACAAAAGAGACACAGTTAGAGTGGTGTCGGCCGCACCGCATCTTGGATTCAAATGGGGTTGACTTGTACACATCTCAAATGACCAATTAATCATTTTACTAAAATATCAACACAATCCTAATGTGTTTGGTTGGTTTTATGTATGCTAGTTTATGTTTTTCACATAAAAATGATGTCCTTTTGAAAAAAAGACCGACACTTTGAGTGGTATGTTAGTTGTTTATTCACATTATTCAAATACACTATTTGACTATGGGTCATTAAAATAATTTATTTATGAAATATTTACATTTAAAATGAGAATATCATAAAATTAATAGAAGACAAAACTATTACTAAAAATCCTTGTGGAAATATTAATGTAAACATGATTTATGAGAATCATCTTGTGTCTATTCGTGGAATGGTATTTACTTAAAATCTTGTGGATATTCATAGAGAATATTTTTATATCATTCTTAGTATGGAATAGATTTTAGTTTATCATGAAATGAAACATATCAAAGCTAACACTGTCATGACCAATGAATACATCCCTTTTATAACATACCAAGAATCTATGATATTGAATAGATGTGTAAATGTGATTTACATTGATTATCATTATAAAAATAAATAAAATATATAAAATATATTTTCTATTATTAAATGAAATCAAGGAAGGTGGGGTGGCTGTCCGAAGGGGGTGTCCGGGGGGGCTGTCCGGTGGGTGTCCGGGGGGCTGTCCGGGGACCAAGGAGGGTGGTGGGGGGCTGTGCAGGGGGCTATCTGGGGGGTGTTCGGGGGGTTGTTCGGGGCCAAGGAGGAGGGTGGGGGACTATATGGGGGGTTGTCCGGAGGGATGTCCATTGTCCATTGAGGATGGTGCGAGTTGTCCAGGGTCCAGGAAGGAGGGGGTTCCCAAACACACAACCACTCAAAGACATCAGCATCCATAAAAACAGATAATATATAAATATAACTCAACTCCAATACTATACTACGAGTCTAGATAAAACCAACAACTAGAGTATATTAAATATCAAATCTCAGTAATATTAGTCAAAAATGTAATCGATAAATTTGTCCCACATCACCTTCACCGTCATCACCATCATAATAACCCTCGTCCTCATCCCCATCATCATCCTCACCATCCTCAGCACCCTCCTCCTTGCCCCCACCCTCACCACCCGCATCACCCTCCTCCTCTCCCTCCTCTTCCACATCAGACTCCTCGCCATCATCATCATCAAGCTGGACATTAACATGACCAACACTAGAAATGCTACCTGTTGCACTATATATAGAACGTATCGACGACATATATTCATCAAAAGCTGGGTGGGCCTCTGCTGGATGTGTTGGACTTAGAACTTCAATAAATTTCATAAATGCACTTTTTGCCCTAGCAGACTATTCTATCATCTCTATGGCCCTTTTCTCAGCCTGTTCTTCAATTCCCTAACTTGCTGGACCTTGGTGGCATTATAGATCGTACTTGAGGAGGTCCAATACCTCGTCGGGGCTATCCAATGTCGGCAGCGTACTCTGCCAGAATGCTCCTCTCCCAACACCTAATGTAAGTGATCTGTTGACCCAAAATTGTCTGGTTCTTGGTCATCGAGGGATTAAAAAGAATCCTTTTACAAATATAAATATATCATTATGTTACAAAATAGATATTAAAATATAAATTCAATAGATTAATACTTTCAATCTACTGCTGAGTCGCTTCGTTGATGGCACTTCCATCATTTTTCTGTCTACTCGAGCAAAACAATTTTCCTCAAGGCACATGTCCATCAATATTTTGTATTTTCCTGTACAATGAAATTGGAAACTAAAGTTATATGTAAACTTTAGAAAACTATTAAATAATTGAGGGGAAAAAAGTGTAAGTCGTAAAGAAAACTTATAAACAATTGTCATACCTGCTTCCTCTCCTGATCATGCATCGTAGTGCATCCCAGTGTGTGGAGGTATTTTTTTGCATCAATGTTCTTTTTATTTTTTCTAGATGATTCCTAAATAAAATTCAAAAATTCAACAGAAATTATTAATGAAAAACATGAATGTTATTATTTAAATACCTCAAATGTTATTAATACCTTAAACTGGGTACTCGTCCAATGAGTAATCATCTGAAGATACTGCTCTATAGGACAATCATCCACCGCTGGTACTGCCTCTAACTCAGTGCCAACTCTAGCAACCCATCCAATATACAACTAATTCTTGTAGGCTCTCCAAATCTCGTCTAAATCCTTTAGATGTTCCGGTCGTGCACCCTCACCTTCAGGAAAATTAAATCGAAGATGACATCAAAATATTATTTCATATAAATACAAAAATAATTCATGGCATTAAATAGAAGATATTTTTTACCCATATCTCTACCAAAGATCTATCCTTGATCTCATGTGGGAAATGTATCCATGATAGCGGGCTGACGGGAATGATGTTAGAGTATTTGGAAAGCGTCTCCAAAAAACCCCGACATTGCTGCCCTGTTTTCTCAACCATTTTGTTGTCTTCATTATAATCCACCATAACCTGTGTGCAGCAATTCCGCACCGAACGCATGCGTGTATTCCCCTACCCATGCCTCCTGTCAGTAGATTTATCTTTCATGAAAGAAAAACAAATAATTTATCAAAACATGTTATAATGAAAATAAATATTGCTTTAAAAATTTGTTAGGGTTCTACAAATATACCTGTGCCGGTCTGATCGCTGAGTGCCACTGGATAAACCGAAACTGATCGAAGACCCTGTGGTGGAACAGGAGTCAAAGATGATGGAATATAGAAGGTCAGAGAGACAGAAGTAGAAGGAAAAGATGATGGGACAACAGTCTGACCAGATTCTGACTAGGGAGTGGGAATCATCATGGGATGTGAAAATGATGGGCCAGAAGATGCAGAAGTTAGAGAAAACATGGGAGGCCTAAATATCTCATGTGTCCCTAATGACACATCCGGATCAGAATTTGGGAAGGATGACATATCAGTAGGAGGGGCAGGGTCTAGTCGAGAACGTGCAGCTGCGCGTCCACCTCTGGTACGAACCATCCTCGTACCACCGACCTAAGTACTAAGAGTAGTACTAGGCTCCTCGTCGAATAACTGTCGACATATATGTGGATCCTAAGAAAATTTTTACAAAAAAATTAATCACATGACCTTATATATTCTTTAAATATATCAATTTGAAATAATGTACTCACTACAACACTAATGATGGAATTCCCAACTCCGTCATTCGATGATTGTTCTCCATCATTTTTTCCTTTGTCTCTCTTCAATTGGATTCATTTCTTACTTTTGAAAACAAATATGTAATTAATTAGAAAAAGGAAACTAATGTGTAACCCAAAAAACTAAATATATGAGGGAATAGGGGGATTCATTGGTAATTTAGCTATCAATTGTTTTAGAAGATCTTGAATGGATTTAAAAAATCATACAAGTTGTAATGTTCACCATGTTATAAGTATTGTTTGACTATTTTTTAATACAGTTCAATTCAATTTTAGAAGATGAAAATCAAATAAAACGGCAACCAATAAACATTGAAAATTCACAAAAAGGTCAATTCATATAAAACATATTTGTGATCAATACTAAATCAATTTGAATATTACCAACCTTAAAAACCCAACTTGAGGTAAACAAAAAGAATTGAGAACATGGATGAATGGTTCTATATATTTTCAACCACAACTTCAGGTTCACAATCAACTCTGACAATTGAGCTATTGGAGTCATCAAAAGAAATAAAGGGATTGGTTCCAAGGGCACTAGGTACAATGTTAATTACATCATCACCATCATCAAATAATATGTTTTGGAATTACTTCAACTGTGACACCAAATTCAGGTCGAAGTTGGTCTTTGACATAAAAAACTTGTTTATCCATTGATGCTAACACATATGGTTCTTCGGTAGCAAGAGTGTGATACATATTAATTACTCTAAATCCACAATCATCAATAAATGTGCCATGTCTCATCATCGAATCAAACCAAAGTAATTTCATCATTGTGACTCATCCATGAGAGTAATAATCCAATATTATTATTTTCTCATCAACTCCATAATAACCCACATTTTCAAATCGCGGTCTACTATCTGATGAACTGGCATAACAATCTATTGTGGTAGTAACCATAATACCATCATGTTGTGTTCTCGTGTTCTTTTATGGTTCAATGACAATAAATTTGTACCCATTGATAACAATTGATTTACAATCATGAACCACAGTATTATGACCATAAGTCAAAGCCCTTATTTCCTCAAAGACAGAATCAGTAGACAAACTCAATACCTACAATATAAATGACTATTAAACTTAATTTAATATTGATATAATTATTTTAAAGATTAATTTTTTTACCTACAATTTTAACCAAGTAGAATACTCTTTGCTATGAAAATCTCTCTCCTTCTCAATGATAAATAACGATGCATCCTATTTATCATTGTTTTATGTTCCCTGTAGATAAAAAATATGAATAATAAAATATATATATATATGTAAGATATACATAATCAATTTAGTTGCCTGATATAGTCATCAAACAAATCACAGTTGAACAAAACTGTGTGATGTGACATCTCCTTCTCTTTATGGCTTAATGTCTTCAACTAATATGATCCAGGAATTCCTATTGTTTGAGGAAGTGTTGGAAAACTGGGTTTAATTTTCTCATACTGTTATTATTCATTTTTAATTGGTCTGTTAAATCTTGTAGTAACATCTTAAAAATACATCAAGCAGAAATCCATACATTCTTGAGCCAAGTAACCGTTCACGATAGATCATTCGGGATGATTCTTGTTTCAGACATATACTTTAATGTGTACATATATCTTTCAGTTGGATACATCCAAAGAGAAGAAACAGGTCCTCCGAGAACTATTTCAGTGGGAATATGGACAGTCAGATGCAACATGCACGTGAAAAATGATGGAGGAAATATTTTCTCCAACTCACACAAACTTAATGGGGCATCTGTCAACATATTTTTCCAGAAAGACTTGGACAACTTCTTAGCACAAAGATCTCTAAACAAATGTCACAACCGAAAAACAGCCACCCTTACATTATTGGACATAAGATGACGGATTTCTATTGGAATCAACACATGTAGTAGAACGTGATAATCATGAGTCTTCAAAGATTTTAGCTTCAACTCTCTTTTATTGACCCGTTTAGTTATGTTTCTTGAATAACCAGCATGAACTCTAATAGTCTCTAATACTTCCAGAAAATGTTTTTTTCGTAGGTTTCATCACATAAGAAGCACATGGAAGTTTCCATTTATTTTCACTGATACGCACAGGATGTAATTCTGGTCTGATTCCCCAATCCACGAAGTCACGCCGAGATCATAAATCATCTATTGTATTCCCCTTGACATTTAGAAGAATCGAAAGCAACATTTCTCATATATTCTTTTCAATATGAATTACATCTAAGAAATGACATAACAAATTGGTTGACCAATAAGGAAAATCAAAAAAGATACACCTCTTACTCTAATTGTAATAGGATTCAGTGGAAACATTCTTTCTCTTTCTAGATTTCATTTAACCCTTCCAGAATGAAAAACTGAAATCTTTCAATTCATTAAGCACATAACACCCAGACATACGCTCAGGTGGATCATTTGTCTCTATGGTATTATTAAATCATTGGTGATTATGTCCCATAAAACTGAAACTACAACGATGTTTCAGTCTTCTGGATAGTGTATTCTTCATACAAACTGGAAATGAATGTTTTCCCTTCATGCCCCATCCAGACATCATTTCATAAGTTGTAAAATCATTGATCGTCCACATAAGCACAACCCGCATCTGAAATATGTCTTTCGAACATGCATCGTATGTGCAGACACCCATATCCCAAAGATATGTTACTCTTTTATTAAAGTTTTCATGTATACATCAATATCAATGTGGGGATTAGAAGTACAAGATATGAGTATAATCATGAAAGTGAATAGTTTTTTCATACACGTCCATGGGGGAAGATTATAAATGTGTATAAAAACTGGCCAAGTGCAGTGCGAAGTAAGAATATGCCCAAATGGATTAAAATCGACACATGAAGGACCCAACCTCACATTACGCACGTCAACTGCAAAATCATGATGTTGAGCATCAAATCTCTGCCATGAAAATCCATATATAGGATGAACCAACTCATCATTAGTATTCTTTCTCTCAATATCATTCCATCTCATTTTTATTGATATGTCATCAGACATAAAAATATTCCGGAGTCTAGGGATCAATGGAAAGTGCCACATTACTTTCTGTGGAATTCGGGATGGTATTCCATTAATTTTTGACTTCCAGCGGGACGTGCCACATTTTATACAATCATTTCATTCAGTGGTTTCCTCCCTGAATAAACTGCAATATTTTGGGCAATCATGAATTTTTTTTCTTGAAAATACATGTTCTTAAACTAACTTCCATGCCATATTGTGGTATGATGGAATATCTGGATCATTTGGAAGTAAATTCTTTAATAAGGTAAGAATGTAATCAATTGCTGTGTTAGAAATACCATACATAGTTGTCCCATGAACCAATCCGATTAAAAATTCAGGCTTTTTCAATTTATCGCATTGTGGATATACTGGAGTCATGGAAGCATCATTAAATTTTTTCACCCTATCAATATCATCATTTTCACTAGAAGCATCAGTTGTCCTCATATCAAAGTCTTCTTGATTCGAAATCCGTTCTTTTTCATGATGACGAATAAAAGGAAACCGATCATCTAACAAATTCTTTATTCTGGTCCATTCATTTCGATCATCACCAATTTGAGATTTCATTTTCTCCCCATTGTGATACCACACAAAGTAGTTTTCTTGAAAACCATTTTGGGTTATGTGGTAGCTGACTTCTTCATTGCTCAACCAAGGTCTACCAATACAATTGGACTATGGGCAGTGTATACGACAACTATATGAAGCATTGTGAAATGAAAAATCTATAAATCTCTCCAAATTGTTTTGAAAATCGCTTGAGATCCGATCGGTTTCATACATCCAACGTCTGTCTATTCTGTAAAAATAATTTATATATGTCATTTTTTCATAAACAATTCAATAGGATTGAACTTTAATAGAATATACATTTATGTAAATGATAAAGGAATATGTTTCTAGTCGATGTAGTGAACTATTAAAATATTGTAAAGAACAAGTACTCATAAATTAAATTAAAATTTATTTATAATCATTTTCATTAGGTCTATAAGAGTAACATGCCTCAGGTCCCATCATGT
The DNA here is from genome assembly GCA_963277665.1 of Viscum album. Taxonomy (NCBI): domain Eukaryota; kingdom Viridiplantae; phylum Streptophyta; class Magnoliopsida; order Santalales; family Viscaceae; genus Viscum; species Viscum album. The sequence continues at coordinate 1,730,640,501 of OY728161.1, read as the reverse complement.
GTTATAGGCATCCCAAATCATTCACTCGTGTTCAGTAACTCATTATTGAAACCTCTATGGCCATACCCTTCATTACCCAGTTACTTCCCCAAGTCAAGCGCACCCCATGGGTGAATAAATTGTAGGCTTCTACAATAATAGGTTGTTCATGGCTTGTAAAAATATTTAATTTCATTAAGTATAGACAAAAACAATTATTTTTAAAATTTAGTTAAATAATAAAGTATGTCAATGATAACAACATTACTGAATTAAACTTTTGACTTATCTAGAATTTTTATGGATGTCTACACATGCCAGAATCGGTAGTGAAAAACACCCCACCCTCGTAAAAGTGAGTATTGGCCATGAAGGACACATAATATACATCGTACAACGAGAACCATATTAATTGAACCTAAAGTAATTTTAGTACAGTTATCTTGGGGGAAATGGAATATATGATCCTGGTTAACTGATGAATTCAAAAGCTCATATTTCATATGTTGGACACTATCGAAGGTAAGAAATCATGTGAGTATGGGTTTACATCATTCAATTTCTTACATGCTATTGAGAATTAAGGTTTGAATTAATGACTTGAGTTCACTGATTAAATGAGGGTAGAGGTTGCATATGCTATGTATTCAGAATGATTAAATAAGGGTAGAGGTTGCATACATTATGCATGGTGGGGGAGTCTCAGCCGATTTAGAAACTAAAATAAATTCCCATCATAGGTAACAATAAGAAACATCACCATCAAAAGAAAATACAAATAAAAAAGGACTAAAAAGATCAAACATTTCAATAATTCACTTCTATGCAAGGTTTATCAACATTTTTAGCAGTAATTATTTGTCTTCATCTTGAACAACCTCTACAGCTCCCAGTTTTCACTAATAAACATAAGGTAAATATCTCAAAATATCTTTAAAACAACTCATTAATAGGCTCAAAACTTAAATATAATCTTGAACCAACCATGGAATCTCTTTCACAACACATTCCCACACACCAGTTATCTCATGTGTTACTAAATTCCAAACATAGTCACATAGTGTACTATAAAAAATTACATTCCACACACCTTTGTAAAAAAAATTTATTTTAATAAAACACTATCCTCAAAGAATTTTTAAGAAAACATTCATAAAAACATTGCTAAAAATTATTAAACACGTAAAAATAAATTTCCACGTAACAATTAATTACAAGATGAAAAAAATCATACAAAATTCATAGAAAATCTAGAATACAATGATAATGAATTTGAAATGCTTCTTCTTCGATGGAGAGTTAAGGATTTAATTAATTAAATGGATTGGAATGGTTAAAGTCTATATTAAATAAAAACACAAAAAAATGATATACACATCAAAATCAAAATTTAAAAATAAAATATGAGATGAATAACAATAAATATAAGGTATCACTTAAATATTTATGTTTATGAAGAATAGAATACCTGATTTGAGATGATTTGGATGTAGTTTGACAGGTTCAGATGGGGGAAGTTGCGAGAGCAGCGGAGCCCTGGACAGGATTAGGGTTTTGTCCTGAATGGGGGATAGAGTGGCCTATTGAGTATTTGGGGGAAATATTTCACAACGGGTTTTAAAACCCATTTGAAAATGGGTGTCCAAGAGACCATTTACAAACTTCAACGGTTCTATAAGAACCGTTGGGAAAGGGTGCCTTGGACACCCCATTCCCAAAGGTTTACTAAAATCTTTGGTAAAGAGCATCATTACCAACGGTTTGTTTAAACCGTTGGTAAAGATGCATTGGGAAAACATGAATTTCTAGTAGTAATATATCCAAAACCTAGGTGTGTTGTGGTTATGTAGTAGTACTCATCCAAACACCTTCTATTCACATGCCATGAAGAATTACACAACAAAAAACTAAGTATGACTGGGCTATTAAGGTTTATATTCCCACGGTGAAGGATTTGGATTACAAAATGTTCAATAATATTACATTACATGTACTAAGACCTTGAATACCATTACCACTATTGGGTTAATGTTTCCCTTAAGGAGTCGACAAAATTGGATCCCAAATTTTGTATTTTCGATTTAGATCATGATGATGGAACCCTTGGAGAAATTTTATGACTCCTTAATTTGATTTTTGATTGAGTTAAATATGATATATAGGATCTTCCTTTGGAAGTAAAAACAAGAATTTTCTTAATAATAGTATATGTTATAGTCTGAAGAGGTTGTTTCTATGATAACAATTACCGAAAATATATTACCTCTGATAGGGGGTTGTCGATCTAGAGAACTTTTAATTACTAGGATCCTAAGATGAATTCCCCTACATATGATATGACATAGATGATGTCATGTCATATGTATCAATTTTTGTACAATTTTTGAATAGTTTGAAGAGTTATTACCTCGCTTACATATATTCCCATAGGATCTATAGATTAATGCCTTTACATGTGTACCCTTTCTAAAGCACCCAAGATGGAATAATTTTCTTAAATGTTGACAAAAAGGATGCCAAGAAGGTTTTATCCACCAATGTAAGCTCTATTAGGATCAAGAAAGGAATTCTCTTCAAATGTAATGACCTTGGGGGCTTATGTGGGTCCCCTAGTGGTCAACCTACCATGATAAAATGTGTTATAGGATTGGATAATGACAGTATATAGCATAATATTAGAAACCACACTTGTAATGTGATCCTAAGGGGTTGTGGTAGTTTTGATGTGTTTTATTATTCAACCAACCTCACTCTTTTATTCTTACATCCACCCCGTTACTATTCATAATGAAAAAATTTCTAGATGTGTTTCATAAAGATCAAACTGTAGGCCTAATGGGATGTGATGGTATGATGGGGATTCCCATGGGTAGATCCTTGTATAATGAATATGTTCATTATTGGATTTAATGCTTCAATTTATTGTATACCATGATTCACTAGATTTCCTCCCTACATTGGGAACATAGAAGAGGATCCCAAGTACATATATGGAATACTCTTAGTTAGTCTTTTTCCAAAAATTTCCTTCTCACTATCATTGAGGTGTTTCTAATGGTTGTTGAGGGGAAACATTTCTCCCAAGAACATGATTATTATAAAATCCATTACGATTAATGTCTTTCTCCTATATTTATCCATTGGATACTTAATAGTATTGGGTGGAATCACCTTATTCAATTTCCTAGGGACCTCTGGAAATTGGTTATTGAGTGTGTTTTTAAATTATACATGGTAATTATGGTCAAACATTAGTATATTAATTATTGAATTTTTATGGGTAACCCCCATTAGTAATTATCTATGTTTCCAATTTCTTTATTGCCTATAGAACAAGGTCTAGGAATATGATATCAGAATGGATTAGGAAATGAAAATAAATAATAATGGTTCCATCAGTTAGTCATGGATTGAATTTTAGGCCTAGGAAAAAAATAATATATAACTAAATAATATTTTTAGGATATCAAGTTGATATATGGACTCCTACTTTACATAGTGGATGTTACTATGGGAAATCCCATTGGTAGGACTTGTATTCCTTGGTCATGACGTAGCCATCTCATTGAATTTTTAGGATCTTTTTGTGGTTGGTTTCGTTGATATTGATAAATGACCGAAGCATCATTAATTATTTTATTTTATTTATTTTTTTCTAGTTGTGTCTTGTATATGTTTGGAATATTTCATGATAATTAACTTATAATAGTATGTTATAAGAACACCAATATGGGTGACATTCAATGATTAATTTCTCATTACATATATGTTCACCATGGATTACTTACAAACAATATTTAATCATTTATTTTATGAAAATATACATGATGGATAGGTGTAGTCAACATGTAGTAAGATTGAGTAGTGATTCTCCTGTGGATTCCTATAATTTGTCTGGAGCATCCTGATAGGGTATAAAGAGACCCAATTTATAGTTCATATCAGATCATTAGATAATCCTTGTGTTTTTATTTTCATTATTCAACTATATATAATATTGGAAATGAAGTAAATTATAATTGTATATACAAAATGGTTCTTCAAGACTTTATAATTTTTTTTTATTATAACCTTCTTTATATTGGTATCATTTATATACTGAATGTTTACTATTATATGTGATTTTTTGTTCATTATAAAAGTTAACATACTCTAATATAAGGGAATATCAACCCATAGACACATTATAGTCCCTAGATACTGGCCAGATTCTATTAACATATGGGGTTGCGCACATAAAGCCTACTCACGAAATCAGTTCAAATAATCTTTAGGTAGTGAGTCAGGATAGAACATGAATATTATTTAGGTAGAGTGAAATATATTGTGCTAATTAAAATATGATGGTTTTAAACCCATTAAAATTTGATATTTATAGACCGAGATCATAGTATGTCATTTAGTATTTGAATAGTTCACATAGACTGACTATCTAAAGGATATATGTGTCAGTAAAACTCAACTACATATAAAGACTTCTCTAGATCATTAAAGAAAATATTATATCCTTAATAGATATCATATAATATGGTACTCCATGAAAACATACCATATAATTAGTTTATATTATAGACAACTGATTAAGAGATAAATTATCTATGATGGTAATTATACAAGCACATTTTCTATGGAGATTGACTATAACAAAAATAACATTGTTACTATTAAATGATTTTTGTTTTCGAATGACAAAATATGTTGTCATTTCATCTCATTTCCATTATAAAATGGGGGCTGGTTATAACATTATCTTATCCTCCTTCCTATAAATCATAATTTTCTGACATTTTATGAAACGTGAAAAATTATTAATAATACCCATTTTCATGTTTTTTGGAAAAAATTAAACATTTTGATATTTATATATATTAATACATCATGGATGAATAGTGAGTGATAAATCATGAACTTAATCTAAAACCCCTTTTTCAGATATGGTATTTTTGGGACACATGGTCTATTATGGAACCTTATCATTCCACCACAATCATTTTTGAACATGGGAATATTTATCACATACTACATTAGTTCCACATCATCCATCTATGAAACCTTAATCATCACATTAATATACTTTTTGAATATTCATATGATAAAGATAATATATATCCTCATTAATCATGATGTCTAGATCAATATTTTATAAATAAATAAATATTATATAACTTTTAATCTTATCATGGATAAACTAGAATGTCCTATCTGACCTAGAGCATCAACAGCATTATTCAGGTGACCATGATGGTAATGTATTGAGAAGTCATAATATTTAATCATCACCATACATCCCATTTTGTTAATAGTAAGCTATTTTTTGTATAAATATATATATATTAATCTTTTTTGATCAATATATATATCACACCATTCACTATATTGATAATACCAAAAAAATCAATAAAACAATTATTTATACCATTAGAAAATCATGAGTCATATAATTTTTCACTAGAATTTTAAATTGCAATGATGAATAAGAAATCAAAATATATTTAGGTTTTACGAAATATCTCAGTACCTTCATGAATGCATCACTAAATATCATAAACCATTCTTCAATGCAGGGTAGTCTATTCATTGGTACGTTAACCGAAAATACATTTTTTTCTGTGAAATTTTATTTATATAAATCTAGATAATGGATCTGGAATCCCTTATAGGTTAAAAATATGAATGTATTAGATATAAATTATAAATTCATTTGAAATACAAGATAATATCATGAAAAAAAATAAAACTATGGATCTTGTTCACCATGGTTGGTTTTGGCCAATGGACAATAACATTCATCTTTCATGGATCCAAAAATATATGATCAGTTGAGATTATATTAAAAAAACAATAATTTATATAACATGACTATAGTCTTCATTAATATTTCTCACAATGTCTCATTCCTATGGTCTTAAGTATAATCAGTATGTAATCTTTATGATCTTAATTTCTCTTAGGTTTTGTAATAATATCATTTTTAAGTAAAACAAAAACTAATAAATGTAATATATAAATACAAAATTCATTAAATCCATAGAGATAGTGAGGTAATTAGTAAGAAAATGTATTAACAATAAATTAATATTTTTTTATAGCTCATATATAAGATACTTTAGGATTTTTCTTCTCATTTGACATCATTTTTAGTATCAATTTTAGAGATCTATCTCAGAAAAATATATAACTCCTCATAATTAATCAAATAAAACCTATATATGATGTGAGGGACACATATTCTTAATTTCAATCTTCTTCAGTTACTTAAAATCAATTAATAGTTATATTGATCCATATTTATTAAAAACAAAATGATCAGATGTTCACTATGGCAATTCAATTGTCCAAATTACTCCCATATAATGATTCTTTTTTACATGATTCTCCAATTAATAAAGCTCAATGAGGAACATTCTATATGCAGTCATAAAATAGGGTTTTTCTCTAGGTAGTAGTTCTATTAAAAACATGACCTCATGATTGGTAGGAATAATAGATTACTCATATATAAAAAAATTAAAATATTTGCATAAAATAAAATTATTTGAATTTTATGTTTCTCCTAAACCATATATGATAAATGCCACACTCTATTAGGAATCAAGACCGAGGAAGTGTATTTAATTTACATTTTTATTTCATATATATTATCACACACAAAAATAGTTTTGGATGAAAAATAAAATTTTACTTCCAATTCATGTCAATTGATTTGGGATTGATATAAATGAATACAATTCATGCATTAAATTACATCAAATTATTCGACATGAAGAATAAAACTATTTGTAGTAAAAAATTGTTAGAAACATAAATAAAATAAAAAACATAGTTTAGAAATGTTGACAAGTCAGCCTTAAATTTTTTCTTTACAGAAACATCATTTATTCATTGACTTTAAATATTATTATTCACGGATACATTTCATAATACAACAAAATTAAATTATCAATTATAACAAAATATACATCAATACTTGATCATATTTTTCTTTAACTCAACATCATCATTCAATTTTAATTTCCTTACTAATAAAAAAATGGTTCCTTGGATTGTCAATCAATATAGTTATCAATTAGATAATATTGAAAAATCATTCATAACTTATCTAAATCATTAAAAATTATTTTCAATATGTGAAACCATATATTTAACCTAGAACATTAATTGTTATCATATATTCAAATACATCATAATGGGTTAAAGAGAAAATTTAAATTAACCTAAAAATAAACCCAAGGAGTGTCAGATCAAGAGCACAGAAAGGTCCCATTCACCATGAGATACAATTATGGTGGAGGTATTTTATACCATCCATTTTATGTTTATTACCCCTTGATTAATATATGGTTAAACAACTTCCACATGTAGTATCCAGACTTATATTTATTGGAAAAAAATCCACATAATATATATCTTACAAAACAATAGTGTTTTATCTTATACAACGGTTTATCCCAACGATTTTAAAAAAGGATACCAAATCCAAATTACTAATAATAATTGAATTGTATCGTGATAACAACCATGGAACCTAAAAAATAATACATAAATATTAAATAATTATAAATTATTATGCATTACATAACACAATGATCCATGCTATAACCAAAAATTTATTTTATTTGGTTACTAGGTATATTGTAATATTATTTCATGAAAAATATTCAACGCATCCCATAGATATCTTCAAACAAAGTAATAATATTAGACATTCCCAACCTAAAACCATCCTTCATAACATGAGTAAAATAGTAACATATAAGGCTTAGATCAGAAGATTAACAAAATAAAACATATGATATATCACTCAATGATCTTATGTTATCCCAAGATAAGAATAATTGTATGAGAACATGATTAGATCATATAGTAATAATACATAATTAGTTGATGACCATTACCCATAAATCATGGAATATGTTTTTTTATAAAAAATATATTAGTTGTAAGTGTGCATAATCAGGACTAATCTTTAATCAATAATGATCATATATCATAAGAATAATTATAATTTTTTGGAGTATACATAATAATAGAAAATCATTTACTTACTCATGTCTCATTTTTAATACTATCATAGTGGATTTGGTTAAGACTTTATTACACTATAAAATTAGTAATGTCTTACTCCCAATACCATCATAATGGATAGAGTGTAATACAAAACTCGGTTCACCCCACCCCCCCCCCCCCCCCTTCGGGTTCATACTATCTCATGAGAAATCCATATTTACCAAATACATTAGAGGGATATATAATTATTAACCCATTAATAACATAATTAATTCCATACATATGAAAAAAAAAATATCATAAAACATTTATAATTTAGTTATAATTCAAATCATCAAAAGGAAATGGATTTCATATATATTTCACCATTTCAATATATAATGACCCATGGAGAATAAACATGTTTTTGGAAAATACCATCATCAAAATCATATACCATCTAGATATATAATATGAACTATATATTTGGATAATATCAATAATAAAATATAATTAAATGAAAATGATGTTATCATTACTAAAAAGTCCCCAAAATAGTATAGGAAATATATCTTGAGAAAATACAATACTCAGTTTGAAAGAAAAAAACTAGAATACATACATTAACATTAGATTAAGGAATAAAATTTCATTTCAAATTTATATGAAACTATTTAAATGAAGATTCTTGTAATTGATTAATCATGGAGGTGGGAAATTCAATTCGAGTCTTAATTGTTAAAATAATAATTTTTTCACATAATCTAGAAAAGTACCTTTAAAAAAATAGTTGAAGATTATTTTTAAATAGTTTTCAATAAATTAATACAAGTTTACAATTAAATGTTAATGATCATATATTAATTTTAATATAATCTACTAAATAAATTTTAGTAATAATGGATATGAAATAAATTGTTTTTTCATCTAAAAGAGGTGAAATAATGATGAATTTTCATAAAGAAATATTATGGTCTATTTTGAGTAAAAAATATAAATAAATTATTCATGAATATAATTATTCAAGAAATAAATAGAATAAAATAAAATTAAAAGTGTTTAATTAATAAGGATCATATAATTTCCTCAAAGGATATTCAGGCATAAACAATTCCTATTAATGTAGGATTGAAAAATTAATCATAGACAAGATGCATCTATATTTTTCATATGCGCCAAAATATCCTATATATTAATAATTGATAAATTGTACATATAATATATAAAAATATGCATTCCTATAATATCATTTATGAATTAATTATATCATATTGTCATCCATTTATTATTAATTCATTATTCAGATCATTATTCTTTATTATAAGTACATCTTCTTTAATGTATATTGTTTTTGGACGGTTCTGATACATTTAATAGACACCAACACCATAATCGTAGTGATGTTTAATTAAATTATTAAAAATAAAATATTATAATACAGCATATTTCAAAGGACCAAATGTTTCAATAGTCATGGAGTTGTAGATACATACATGTATCCCTGTTTTACATTGGGATTTAAAATGAAACATAATATATAAGGATGTTTATCCTTATAATTCCGGAAGACTCAATCAATTATCTCTTCAAAATTTCCTATAAAAACGAAACAAATATAAGGAAGATATAAAATATTCAATAACGGGATAATTACAATGAAAATTATCATCAATAAATGAAAATAATTAACATTTAATGCTAGATAACATAATCCACATTCATTTTAAACAATAAATTTAGAATGAAATGCATCAATTGATTTAATTGTGGTGATATAATCCTGTAGTATAATAACTGAACACTAAATTAAAGAAATACATCATTATTTTCTAACATGTATTTGTCCTAGGAACTACATTATCGTCAATAATTAATATAAATAAATTTTATATCAAGTAATAGAAACCATCTGATTCTACTTCTAAACAAACTCAATTGTTTTGACAAGAACAAAATTATCTTATGAAACCTACCAATGTATATAGTGGATATCTATAATCGGACCTCGACCCTTGCTATAATGATCAAATAAATAATTATATTTAAGAAAACTATAAAATTCACTAATAATGTTACTTATAATCAAATATCCATTTCAAATCTGATATATACATTTAAAAAAACATCCCCATTTAATAAAATATCATTCAAAGAAAACAACATATGTAAAAAATGGTTTTCAACATTTAAATGATACGAAAAAATGGATATTTAATTAAATATTAAATTATTTAAGTCTATATATAATATGGGTAGTACATACAATACACAAATTAAATAACTAATTAATATACCATATGTCCCATATAATTTAATGCAAGATCAATAACCCTTACCTTGAGCATTCAATTAGTTGAATCTGATTTAACCTCCCATATATTGGCTTATTTAATGTTATTAATTTATAAAAAGAACCGTATAAATATTTATTATATCATACATTATCATATTATATAATATAATTACATATTTATTAATAATTATTCAATATTTTCACTCATTCGGACTGTTGGTTGACTAATTATTTTTGTAGGATTTGACTATATATTTTATGTTCCTCATACAGAGATCATAATATAGTTTTCTCCAGAATGTATACCATGATGTAAATATCATATATATTCAGCATATAATTATTTACAGTAATCCATTATATTTACATATTTTTGTGGAAAGCACCGTTCATTGAAATGGATGATTGTACATACACATGAATGACAATTCTATTTTATTATCATTTTAAAATAAAGGAAAAAAATTATAAATATGTATCATATAATAATATTATAATATTATCATATATATCACTTTTTTATAATTAACTCATCCTAAATACATTTCATATAATGTGTAAACAATTCATATATCATTGTAGAGGGATTAGTCCACTCATCTCTAAGCAGTGTTATTGTACTCCATCAAATTTAAAATCATGAATGTATGTGTTATGTAAAATTTAATGAATCTATTTATACATTATTAATATCATATATATCATATATAAACTATATATCAATTTTTATTCCCATCATTTAAATGTTGTACTTGAAAAAAGAATAAGCTAGGATCGTGAGGCGTTGTATGTCGTACACATGAAAGATTATTGCTTATCTTATTTGATGGAAGGGTTTGAGGTTTTTTTCTAAAATATTAAAGGAAAAATATAATTATATGGATGATATGGATTTTATTATATAAAAATTATATAATAATAATGAAATGGGTTAATAATGAAAAAAAACAAAATCACTTTTTGAAACTGTATTTTATGTAATTAATATAAATGTTATTTGGACAAAAAAGTGTCCACTACACATCTCCAATTAGATATTATGTTGATAAGTGTTTAATCATCACAATCCAATACTTTTTGATAAATTTTATTTCATAGTTATAACTTTATTTTTTTAAACCATTTTAAATTGATACAACTATTACCAAGACTATATGGATTATTAATATTTGAGGGTTAATATAGTTTTTGTAAAATAAAAAGTGATCAATTAATTGATCATTTATAAAAAAATTACATCATAACATTCATTTTCCAAAATTATTATTTTCGTTAATTTTATATCATTTAGTAAAACATTATTTACCTTAAATTTTCATTAATTTCAGTTTTGGTAGTATTCATTATGTTGAATTAAAAAAATACCAACCAAATAATATATATTTTAACTAAATATTTTAATAAATCCAAAAAAAATCATTTCATTATATAAAATTAATTAATTAATTAATTATCACAAATTATATTTATTTTAATATTTTTAATATCATTTATTTTATAAGTCAACTAATAATATAATCACTACGTCATTATTTTTCATGTAATTAAGGTACTTACATCGTAAATATATATTTAAAATAAAATACTTTAATAAATATAAATAATTTACATTTAAAAATACTTTTTATAGAATAACATACCTTCTGAATAAAACCATTTTTATAATGTTATACATATTAAAAACCATAGTGTAAATTTTTTTAATTTTCATAAAAGAAAACACTATAGGGAACACAAAATCATCCATGTGGGTCTAAGAGGAAATATAACCTTTATAAGAATGATTCTAGATGAAAATAACTCATAAAAGCTAATTCGAACATGTTTTGGGTTAATTTTATAATCCTTCTCATAATGATTTCTACAATTAATAACACAATTTACTCTTAACCATGGTAAACAATTTAATTAGAAACTGTTAATATTGGACAAAAATAAATTTTTTCATTTTATATAAATTTTAAATAATCAATAAAAATATGTAATATGTTTTAGATAATTCGAAAAACATATTTGGGTCAAACATGTTTAAAATTTATCCTCTAGCATGGGTGAGTTATTAGGATTTTTATATTAAAGTGATCAAATGTATGAAAATGTATTTATATCCTAAATCCCAATAAAAATGGATTCTCGGATGATAATTGGAATAATAATTTTTTTGATCTAATTTAATTTTAAAACCAAGTTAATTTATTATTTAACATCACAAATTATTTAGATGAAATGCGAGTTCTATATTAAAATGGGGTAATATTCACTATCAACTAAAAAATCACTTAAAAATAAAATATTCACCCTATGATAATTTTTAAAATACTATTTTTAAAATATGTTTTCTTCATATATAATTTATAATAGTTTCAAATTTTTGTTTTAAAAATAGTTCTTGTTCAAAATTTAGAAAAGTTCCGTTATAAAAATACATATTTTTATATGTAAAAAATATTAATTTATAAATCATAAATATAAATCACACTACATGAATATTAATCATTATTTTGATTGTATACTATATCAATTTTACTACTTAGATAATACAATTCATTCTATCCAATTTAATAACTAGGTTATAATAATATTTTATTGTTTTTTTAGGTTGTTTGTTGTGTACAACGTATGCTTTCAAAGAGATTCAATTTAAAAATAAAATTGTATAATGTAATGGGGAGATACATTATCCCATACTTCCATAATTTTAATCATCTCAATTTATAATTTAAAATATAAAATCAATGGTTTTCAGTTGAATTTTTTTTTTGGAAAATCCTCATTTTAAATACAGAACGAATCGTGAGCATACCCACAAAAGTAGGATTTAAATTTGTAGAACCATAGTGTGATGTAAAAACATGTTACTGGATAGGAAATTTAACTATTCTGTTTTTGTATAGGTTGATAAAGAACATGGTCATTATGATTTAAATTTTCACTATGAATTAATTCTATTATGGTTTAAAAGAATATTTATTTCATAGAATGAAATATATAAAGATAATGTTTTTGTAATAAATTCATTTTACGTGAGTTGAGAAATAATTTTACAGTCCATAGAATCGTATTAGAAAAAAACTTCCTCGATTTATTTCTTTGTCATAAGAATAATCTCATCCTTTGGTGGTTCATAAATCTATTTCCACTTCTTTGAAAATGAATTGGGTAATCAATATTATTTTTCATATTCCTAAATCACATTAATGTACAACAATATCCCCAATTCATTCTTTCAGCCATTAAATAATTAATTAAACTAAATCGATTTGAACAAGATATCTTCTATGATAAATTAAACATCATACCCAAAAAATAATATCATATATCCATTTTATTTATAGTTATCCATTACAATAATCCATAATACATTTGTCCAAAATGAGAAAAGCACAGTCATTAAATTATCAAATTAACATAACCTTACATTTTCCTCCATCAATATTGCATAGATTTGTTTTTCCACATATCAAATATATGTATACCCATATCACCATTAATCTTTAATTTAATCATTAATGCTTATTAAAATAAAATATCAGGTGTATTTATGTAATCCAAACATCTAGTTATTCCTATAAATGATAATATAATCCATTAAATCAGTAACCACATCATAGACACTGATACAATATCATAAACATATCTTTTTACATCATAATGTTAATATAAATAATTTATTAATTATAAAATTCCCATAGTAATATGTTTCAACAGTGATCAACCATCCACTAAATAACTTGTTAATGTTATCAATATCATTCAACATGTGAGCATAAATCCAAAAATAAGAAGTAATGTAGTACAACACTTATATATATCAGGATTATTATAAAAAAATATCCTTGATAAAATTATTTCTATAACTAAATTCTTGAATCCAAATACATAGAAACATTATTCAATAATCATCATTTATAAACTAATACTTAGGAATAATAAATCTTTCTTTTTCATATTTCATTAATTGTATATTCATCATCAGTTGTTTATTAATTAAACATACATATTTTAGGATTATCATTATGTGATTTCCCCTTGGGTCATTGATATGGGTAATTCCCATATATCGAACATTAAATCATAAATATATCTATAATAACCTATTAGGATAATTATTAATTTCCATTTTGTTAACCAAATTTTTTATTTATTATTAAATTAATTTCTTTTTGTCCTTATTTTTTCATCAAATGAATCATCCATGCCCTTTAATACATTCACATGGTTGCTTCTCAAACCATTCTCAACAAATCTGAAATTGATTCCCCATTAATTCATAGTATGTTCTAAGAAATATCATTAAAAACTATATCATTATCATTATTGGTGAGTACGTGATTTGGATAATGTTTATGTTATTTGTCATATATCATGATTGCTGATTAGTGATAATTATAGTATCCTTTACTCTGTTCATCATTCCATTTGGTTTCCCATGAAAAAATCTACTGTCAAATTAAACAATCTCTTCATTCCTTTATATTATCATGTTTGAGTATATCCAAATGATGAGTTTTAGAAACACTAATAATTTTAGTATAGTCATGAATAATCAATTATAGGATGTCAACTCATGATATATTCTTTTATTTCTATGATTCAATGGTGTTATCCAAGGTCACTAAGGGTAATTACAAAATATATTGGATTATATCATATATGGATACTTTTCCTTAATTTGAGTCATAGTGGTATGTTTTTAATCCACTATTTCCTAAATCTAATTTCCAGGGATTCTACGACAATTTCTCTAATTCCAACTTTAAAGATGCTGATTCTAGAATCTCAGATCCAGTTCCTTATTTTATTACCTTTTCATTTTTAATGGTTATAGAATCCTAAAGGGTCAAATATTTTAGTAATCCTAGTATACTAGGTATATAAATCGATCTATTTTTAAATTGGAAATAAAAAATAAAACATAATACATAATCAAATTAAATTAACTGATTCATTGAAAACTATTTCATATATATTTTCATCACAATGTAGGAAAAATAAATAAATGGTGAGCTCAAATTCTAATTAAGGGGTTATGTATAGAAATAAATACTGAAAATCAATGCGTATAATCCACATGAAATGGTAGATAAATAAACTCACATGAAATTTAATCAATAATCTAATAATTAAATCCATCCATATTTTTTTTATAGTGAAAATATATTGGATAATAACAACTAAATGAAAAATAATGATCTTTATATTTATTGGAATTAATGTATCTGGAACATGAACAACCATACCATAATGAACTATTCTCAAGTCTACTAATGTCTTTGGGTTGAATGCCTTCTAATATTCCTTGGAAACATAAGTGAAGGGTTTGTCTCCAACTGATTTATCTCATGATGCATGTAAACACATTAATGGCATGTTTATAATTGAACCTACTCATGTATTCAAGTGAATGTAATTCCTAACATATCTATAAATATTTATAATTCATGAAAAATGTTCCTTATCATGAAATATCCTTTTCTAAAAATATATACCGGTTTAGAAAAATCTCCACAGTTATTAAAATATCATTCAAATAAAACATTGTATGTAAAAATGGATTACAACATAAAAAATATTTATATCAATGATATAAGAAATATAAATTTAATTAAATCTAATATTATTTATGATCATAAATATCTGAGAGTTAAATACATCACGACGAAGAAATATGTGATGAATTTGGCATTTGTCTGACAAAAATTAAAATGAGACAAAAAACCATACCATGTGATTTTCATTAATGAAAAAAGCATTGACCTCCTATTAAATTTTTAAATCATTTAATTAATTTCTAAAATAACCATATCAACATTTATGATGACATATATGATAATATTATATCCACTAATCACCCAATTATTAATAATATGCCATTATATTTGCATATTTTGGTGTTAATTTCATAGTTTTCATGTATCTTTTAACTTTTTCTTTTTAGTTCCTCTTATATCGATCATGATTTAATCGTATCCATAAATTAAACAAAGATTTAAATATGATGTGCATTCAGTATATAATTATTAATAGCAATCCATAATATTTATTGGTAGGAGGTGAAATGCATCGTTCATGGAGAGGATAGACCGTATGTATGCATGAACACTACTTCCATTTTCTTCTCATATTAAAAGAATAAAAATTAAAAAATATATATGTATATTATAATAATATTATAATTTTATATAATATATATCCCATATTATTTTTATACCCATATTTATTACATTATATGTAATGTGTGAACAATTCATAATGTGTTGAGGAGACTATAGTCCACAAGGCCATAAACGATGTAATCATTTTACCTAAAAATAAAAAGCATGAGCATAAGTGTTATATAAAATATTAAAAATAAATAAATACATTGTAGACAAAATATATATCATATATAACCTACAAATACGTCATTATTTTCATCCATAAAATTAGGTAAAGGATGAAGGAATGACATCAACTCGCAGGGTGGTAGTCCGACATACACATAAATGATGATTATGTATCATTTTTAGGGGAAGTGTGTGATATTTTTGCTATTAACCATGAAATAAAAACATATCACAATTTTTAAGATGTTTATTTTACTATATAATAAAGATATAATAAAAAATTATATTTTTTAGAAAGAAATAAACTAGAAGTTCTCGTTGAAGAACGTAACGTCTTCTTCGACGGGGATCCTTTAAATCTCTTCATAAAGGATCAAGGGATTGTATTTTTTAAAGTATAAACACTCTAAAACATATATTATGATGTATATAAGTGAAATGGTTTGGGTTTTTTCATGCAATATGTCTCAATGTGGACTATATAATTGATTTATGGTGTTCTATTTTATAATTGAGGGGTGTGGCACTATTGGAAACACTTTGAATATTAAAATATAAAAAGGATATTCTAAATACAAAGAAATACCGATGTCCTATAAATTAATAGTGGATTTAATTTTTACTATATAAAATACCCTATCAATTTATTTTACATTTTATTAAATTTTAACTAATTTAATAGTATACTAATTCAATGAAATATCATTATGGACAAATTGGAAACTATTCATTTTTGTTTACATCAAATACATCATGAAAATGTGGGGATTTTAATCTAATTCTTTTAATCATCTATAATATAAACTATATATATATATTAAATTATTTTTTAACATACAATCATTCTATTTATATATAATACAATTTTTTTAAAACCAGTGAATTTTTTAATGTTAATTAAATATTTATTTCATTAGCATTGTAAATTAATTCAATGGAATTAAATAATTTTTAAAAATTTAATATGAAGTTATATATCAATAATATATATATTTTAATATTAGTATAAAAATTCAAGATAATTCATGTCTTGCTTTCTCTGTATTTGGACACAAAAAATATATTAAATAACATGACCATGAAATTATTTAGCTATATTTGATTTAAATAATATATAATTAATTTTAATGGAAGAGTGTCCAAAAACAAAAAAAATTAACTCTTAAATTGTTATGGGTTGAATACAATTCCACTAATAATGTTTTGAATGATTATGTCCTTGTTATACCCTAACCATTTTTTCTAAATATTTATTTAATCCCGTTAAATCATGCATTGAAAATAAGGATTTGTTATTATTAAGGGCTAATATAGTTATAATAAAATTCAAAACTGACAATAAATTGACTATAGATGAAATTTTTAACCCAATAACAATCATTTTTTTAATTTAATATTATTATAAATTTTATATGAATTAATAAATTATTATTTATTATAAAATCTCATTAATGAATATGTTGAAAGTATTTAATAATTTTACTTTTAAAAAACATCAATACTATAATATATATTACGAAAAACAATTTTACTAAATCCTTAAATTTCATGGAAATATATAAAATTTATTTATTAATAATTATGTCATGTTTTATTTATTTTTATATTTTGATATTATTCATTTTATGATTCCATTAATTAAATAATCATTACATCACTATTTTTCTAGAATTTAATGTAATTATTACATTAGAAAAAAATAAATTTACCATAGAATGATAAATATAATGACTTTAACATTCAAAATACTCTTCATATTTAGATATAAATACTAAAAAAACCATATTAAAAATGATATACTACATAGAAATAGTAGTGTGATCGGACTGACTTTCTATTAAATTAGTCACAATGAGTAGGATGAATACATCCTTGTAGAACCAAGAAGAAATAAAAACATTAAAAATATTTTTATTGAAAAAAAATTCACATAAAATTATGTTGGTATAGGTTTTAGTGTATCATTATAATCATTATCATAATTATTTTATCCATTTATTACATGATTTACACTAAACCGTGGTAATAATAGTTAATAATATTAATAAAGATCATGGGAAAAAAGGTAAATATTTACAAAATATTTAAATCATAAATCCAAAAATGTAATCCACTTTTCAAAATACTAATCATAGAAATGTCTGAAATAAATTTTATTTTATCCCGTAGAGGGGTCGAGAAAGATGGTTAGTAATGTGAAATATTGAAATGTTTTTTATCCTAATTTAAAATAAAAAGATTCCAATAAACTAAATTGAATTAACATATATATATATATATTAATAGAGATAATTTTATGTTATTGAAATTAAAATATAATTTTATATTATATATTATTTACATGAAAATCCATTTTTAAATTAAAATGCACTAGTTTTCACTATTCACTAAAAAAATCAATCTTTTCACCAAAATAAAGAAATTGACCCCAAGATAATTTATTATTTAATATTTCAAAAATGATGTTTATTTGATTATGTATAATTTCTAAAGATATCAAAATTTATTTTTGAAACATGTGTTCCATCAGAATATTGCAAAACAACCTTTTAAAAATTATATCTTATTATGCGTAAAAGTAGACTTTGTTTATATCATGTCTAAGAAATTTATATGAGCAGTGTTAAAAATAACATTAAAAATATAATAAATATATTTAATAATATATATAATAATATTCATTTCATCCAAAATAATTTCTAGGTTATAATAAAGTTTCAATGTTCGTTTTCACAGAGTAAGGTGTGTAACATAATCTTTCAATGAGATTAAATTTAAAACAGTCACACCATACATTCCTGGGCTGTTACAAACATGAATCATGGTTAAGGATCCATATTATATAGAACTATAATAGTTAAATAATTTTAATATTTACTCATATTATACAAATTAATATTTTCAATAATAAATAGTGATGAAAAATGAATTATATAACTTCTTGGAAATGGTAGTTTGTAAAGACAAAAAAGTTAAATTACCACAATTTATGGATGGAATTAACAAAATATAAAAATAATTAAAGTTAAAATAATATTAATTAACTCATATATATATTACATATTCATTAAATATTTCCTTATTAATATCCATGTAAATAAAAAATGAAAAACAAATCATACCACTTCATGGAGGTGGTGGTCCACAGATATGTGTGAAATAAATTTAAAAATTTTAAAATATATAAGTCTAAGTAGGTAGAAAAGGTATTTTAATTTTATAAGGTTAAATATATTATAAATATAATATCTAAATTTAAAATCCCTTATAAAATAGTCAATGATTATTGTGATATATATTGAATCATATAACTACGTGGATGTGGTCGTCCATGCGTAAAAATGAGTGATGATTTTAATTTACCATTTGATGGAATGTATATGGATTATGGTTGATAAACCATAAAAATTAATAATCAGCTAATTGAAGATAATTATTTATTTATTTTATTGTGGATACCAATTTTTTATATTCTTTCAATGAATAAAAAAATTGAAATAGGTCATGTTTGGTGACTATAACTTCTTTAGTGGACCTCCATTAGATTCCTTTTTAAGGACACTTCGAATGGTCATTACGAAAACAGAATCCTATAATACATGGATTTGGTGGTTTATAGGGGAATTTATTATGGTGTGGTATATATAGGTTTCTTCATGTGGTGTAATGGTGAAGGAAAAGGGTTACCCTTTTATAAGTGGGGGGATGGACACAACTTGGATTTTTTTAGATTAATATATTATTTAGTAATATTCGTGGAAAATTGTTCCATAAATATTAAATTTAGATCCAAAGGTTATAATGTACAAATTTTCATCATGAAATACGAATTCAGATGGCAATAATGGCCTTATAACCTACATTAACATTAATTAACCCATTTTACCCATTTACTTGGGTATTACTATTTTCAATAAAATCTTCATTCATAATGACCTAAAATAAAATTAGGACCATTAACAAATTTTAACATGTTGATTCGAAATAATGGATCCATTTTTCATTTTTCAATATCATTAAATGGAATAAGAAAATTTAATATACACAATCATGACATAATAAAATAGGATTTTCCAAAAAAATTACATTTCTTATAAAATAGTATTTTTATCCCATGATCAAGTACAATATTGATAAAAAAATTAATGTGAATATCATTTTTTCTAAATAAATCAATTTTTTTATTTAACACCAAATTAAATATAAAATCGAACTTATAAATAAAATAAATTAAATATATTTTTCATTAAAAACAATATTTTTAGTATTCATCTAAAAGTCAACAATATCATAATGATTCCAAAACATTCACCCTAATATTATATTGACATCATTATTTCAAAAATTATGTCCCTTATTTCGAATAATATTTCTAAAAATATTAGATATTTATTACAATGTCAACTGACAAACTGCTGTATAAAAATTATATAAGAAAACTTATTTTTGAAGAGTGAAATATATTTATTCATATTTGAGTAGTTATTTATCAAAATATTTTTATTATATAAAATATTTATACATATTTTTTAAAAAAATTATTTTAATTCATACACCCATTTTAATGATTATGTGATAATGGTATTCTATATTAAAATATATTTAGACTAGAGATTACATTCATTGAATGAAATTGAAGAAGTTAAATGTATTTAAAAAAATATTCTAAAAAATCTAGGTATTTCAATATGGATGTTTTTTCATAAATTATTATTAAATTTATTTTTTTGTTTAGATGTTATGTGGTGTGAAGTTATGGTTAGTTAGGCTAAAAACCCTAAATGGGGACTAAGAGTGTTAGAAACAGCATAGAAATATAGTTCATGTTTGTTATGGATATACTGGATGTCCAATAAATATATGGGTTACTTTAATCTCACTATGTATCCAAATCACATTGTTATGTTGGTCTTTTTTGCGTGATAAAAATACAATGAATGTATAGGTATTAGATAAAATATGTGTTTTAAATAATGTTCTTCTCATTGTATATTATATGGTATACCTAGAGTGGGTCGTCAAATTTTCACGATCAACGATATGTTTCCCTTGTATGTTGATAAAATAAGTTTTTAATTGTAGTTTTAAGACCTGATTTATTTTAAGAATGAACAATTGAGTTTGATATTGGTCACACTATATAAATATTTCCAATTCTTACAACCTCTAAGGAGAGAAGTATTACTTTGGTATAATATTGTGATAGCTGTATGAAGAGTAATGTTTATTTACAGATTAATTTATGGAAAAATATTAATAATCTGTGATAACTTATATATGACTATATGAATTTACCCAGAGATTATTGGTTGTTCAAATGATTTTTTATATTTTGTTGACTTTATGTTCAAGGATAATGAATAAATATAAAATGAAAAATTGAGGTGTATTCATAGGTTATATGATTTCAATCATAGAAAAATGAGTTGGGGACAAATGATCTCTATAAAATGATTTAGGAAAGGGACACAATTGATGAGATGATTTATTACTAAGGGATCGGGTATAGGGTGTATGATGATGGGTTGTTATTTTATAGTCTTATTTATCCATAATTTATTAAAATATCATGTAAATGTGTGATGTAATTTATCAATATCTTCTATTACTCTAGGGAAAAAGGAAATGGTATGAACAAATTTCACATCACGGTTTGAAATATAATATGAAAATGGCTGACCATAAGCCATTTAACCCCAAGTTATTGATGGTGACATTCAAAAATAGGTCAACACTTGTCGTTATGAATATAGTCGAATAAATTTGATAAAATTTTAAAGGAGTAAACATATATTGTGAGGATTATTATTGCACTAATCATTACCATGCTCATAGGTGTTAGAATTATTCTGTAGAACAAATCAACTGAGAATGAGATTATCATGGTCCACTATCAATAAAAAAAGAAGGTATTATTAAGTTAAGAGTCTTGTTGGTAATTTTTATGGTTTCTATTATATATTATAGTAACATAGATTCATAAGACATATAATAGCATAGTGTCACTATTATTGGATTTCTATCACTATTAATACACACACCATGCATAGTCACTTTAGTGGGTATACATTGCCCATTCTTTGATATACCATACATAACGAATATTCTGGCCGGGCTATCATGTTATAGTATATAAATAAATATATATATATATATAGTATTGAGGTGATAGAATGTATTTTTAATAGTGTATATATATTTTAATATCTCTCATCTTCTTATATATTAATTTCACATGATCATCACAATTATAATTATATATATATAGTATTGAAGAGTTATTTTAAGGTTTCTTTACACTATGACTCCTTATATTTATTTTAATATTTTTAATTTTTTGATAGGTATTTATATAATTTATGGTATTATATCATATAAATAGACAATCCATAAGACAAATATAGTCATTTTATCCTTTTGATATAATTTGGCATGTGGGGTGGTATGGTTTATTTCAGGTGATGTTTTCCAAGTCAAAACATAGTATTATAAGGGAAGTGGTATATTACATTCAATCTGAACCATGATTATAATATCAGTATATTAGCATATTTCCTTGCTATTTTATATCATAATGATATCATTACATAGTACATGTTCATATATTTAGAGGTATTTTAAAAACATGTTTATGAAAAGGAAGTATTCTGATTTACTTATATATCATGTTCATTGTTTATGTTGACAAGATTATGATTGATTTATGATTTATTCTATGATACATGAATGAATATAATTTCTTTTTGAAAACTCCATCCTATACATAATAGGAGGAATCCAAAAATCCTTGCATAAGATATACTATGTAAATGATTAGAAAAATAAAATTAAAAACCCTATAAAATCTGAATTACCAACTATATATTTTGATTATTTATCAATGATGAGTTTAACAGTGCTTTTTCGATTATGACACACTAAATCCTCACCTAAAATGACTCAATCAGGAACTGGAATTACTAAATTCATCGGTATGATCACAAATATTTCAAGGATTTAATAAAACCTACTTTATGAATATTATTTATGAGAATATATTAAATAATTAACTCAATCAATAAATAATTTTAATTAATGTTTCAATTTTATTACCATAATAGGAAAATATGGAAAATAAGTTATGGGTGATCGAAATTATGTATACCAAATGAATACCGACAAACTATATCTTTATAGTCGAGGGATAATCACCTTTAAGAGGAGTATATAGTAATGTTTAAATATTAATCAACACTAGTAGCCAAAATTTCTTTTTTCCTTGTTATCCTCACCCTAAGTGTAGAGTATCATTGATTTTTGATTATCCGGTTAGTAATATTCTCAATTAAGATAATTAAAATAATAGTGGGTTTTAGAAAATCCCCTTGAAAATTCTTCCTCAAAGATGAGTATAATCTTACAAGAGATAAAATAATATACAAAATCTTTTAAATGGAGAGGCATGTTATCACATCCATGGACTCAACTCTCAATAGACTCCGTTCAATGTTATAAGAAATATTAATCACTAATACAGTTAAATCATGTAAAAAATAACATTAAATTAAAATCATTCATTTAATGAGGAGACTTGTTTGAGTATAACATTACATATATTATGAAATAGAAATCCTTTTTCTTTATATGTATTCACTATCAAGACTCGTACATGTGGGCCCTCTCAATGACTACCCCAAACCCACCTCCCAAAGGCCTGGGGCTGAAGACTAGTTCCAAATGAGTCAACCTTCTAGTGGGTGGAATTTTCATGAGTACATGAATATACACACACACACCCAAACATGTCCTAACTCACTAAAATTGAAAAACAAGTATTAAAAATATACTGAGTATAATGTATAGTAGAAAGAAAGTGGTCTAGAATACAAATAGAAAAAAAAACTAAAACAACAAAGTACAAAAAGGTGTTCTGATGGCCATTCATGGAAAACCCCACCTGATCATAATAGTAGTGAAGATACTGGAAGAAAAATTAGTATGTCTACTCGGTCTGGTCCTACTAGGCCCCACCTAGTCCGAGGACACCATGTATAGCATCGAAGTGTCGATCAGTCCTGTCTCACTGGGTTCCACCGGGTCGTGGTCCACAAAGGTCTCTATCAATGTGTCAATCATCATCATGGGAAACAACATAGATGGGAACTACCCCTGCAGGTGTGAGTAACATGAAACTAATTAGGGACCCCAAAACAAAATGGAATGAACACACATCAATCTTTAATGTAATTAACAATGCAAAAGAAAGCTCAAACCATGTATATTGTAGGGTATTAATAGTAATATCATCAGTCATATCATCGAACTCTGTGGCTGCTGGATAAATCATCCTCTATCAAGTACAGTGGTCCTACCAGGTCACACATAGACTCCTCCCACTATCCTTGCATAGTCATGCTACTCATCCCTTATGGGTACTATTGGTATGTTAGGTCACACATAGCCTCTCTATATTGTGAACCTTCCGGGTCACACAGACTTGCTTCCCACCATGGCCGAACTGAGGAACATTTCATTTCACGTTACATGTGTCTACTGGGTCCCAACATGCAATTGTAAACTTTATGCTTACTGGGTTATAAATATTATCTTCCCAGTACGGCGTCATCTAGAAGTCTTCTAGTCTCAGCGAAATACAAGGAACTGTACGTAACACTCAAGGGAGAACTGTTCCTCATTATATTAGTCACATAAAAATATACATTAAAGTCAGAAAAAAAGTATTCCAAAAGAATCTCCACATCAATATGGATCCAACTAAACAAATGACTCATGAATTTGATTCATGGGTTGAAAGATACGAGCATTTTAGTATCCAGGGGGCTGGTTGTGACGGGGCCTAGTATGACCCGGTCGGACCGACCCGACCAACCTAGCCTGGGTTTCCCACATACCCTGGTATAATTTGATAGAATCAACCTAAACTAGTTCGGTTCAAGGTTGGTCTGGTCTGGCCTGGACAGTGGGCAAGGCCCTATAGTCGTTTCTTGACCCAACACTGTTTGGCAGAAAATCTAGCCCACTTGGTCACCCAGTAACCTGAATAGTCTGGGCCGTCCTACTGGAAGCGGGTCCCATCCCTCTAGAGGGTGTCTGGGCTAGCCCACTGGGCTGGAGGTGTGACCCGTCACCCATTCCTGGTCCTCTATGGGTGGACCGGTGGTGCATCTTCTGACTGATATGTGGAAATTTACCGCATCCGGCATCTGAAGGCCCCATGGATGTGAGGCCTCCTATAGTCATGGTCAGTGGACCACCTCTCGCCACCTACCCAGATGACTGGACATGGGTCACCCTTCCTTGCGGTTCCCTCCTGGCACTGCGCCTCTTGACACTACAACCGGTTGGTTTTGACCTCCTACTATCGTGGCCCGCCAACGTGTGATCCACCATCCTCTAGCTTGAATGGTGAGGTTTAAGCGCCTTTTCTGATTTTGTGATGATATTTGGTGTTTCCCCACTCACATGGTCGGGGTAGGTCAGTCATGGCACCAACATCAGCTTCGACAGGCCATTGGAGTTCCTCCGGTGGTCCGTTTTCTGATCCGTATTTTCATACAGGCCTCTCAGGTCACCACCATCACTACTCATTCCCTAAAATTAAATTTACACTAGTTTGAAAATTCAGACACCAAGAACACACAAGTGGATATTCTCGGGCCTTGTTCGTGTCATCACGGGCCCTCTGTGTTTGATGATTAAATCAATTGTGAGGTTCGGGGATTGATGTTCAATCATTTCATGATAGGTTTGAATCCCAAATACTAAATCCCCAGAAATGTCACCCTCCCATATAAACACATGAATCATGAATTAACTTAATTGTGGGTTGATCCGTGATATTCTATTCTAGAAAAATATGGGAGGTGAATAACATTGAAAAAAAAAATCAAACCCCTACCTAATTGATGTTTGATGCTGAAGAGTTCATCCTCGAGGATTCAAGATGACGATGTTGTCACTTCCGGTTACATTTTTCGAGGGGTTTTGAAGATAATAAAGATCCACACACATTATTAATTCTTCATTAAAAAAAATTCTCTATATATTCGTTAGAGAATCCTCTATATTTAATTCTTTATCAAGAAATGGTTTATAAAATAAAAATGAAATCAGGTCACAACATTTCAGTTCTGCAACGACATTGCATTGTTATGGAATTTCATTTATGAACTAGCATCGCTACTATACTTCCATTATTGCATCTTTACACTGTGTGATACAGGCCATTAATGAGCCTCATTAATGTGACATGTCGCTATATCGCATCATCTCTATGTCGGGGCTCGTTGGAAGAAAAAATAAAATAAAATTACTTTTGAATGTTATATTATTATTTTCGAAAAATTCCAATAAAAACATTTCCATTGTGCCATTGTCATCCCCAAAAGACAAACAAAAAACTACGATAATAGATGGTTTTACATAGAACAAATCTAATCCTCCCTCTCCCATGTTCACTACTAGTGAATCATGTACAGCCACCGAACATGAACAAAAGGAATCGAGCGTCCATGTATGAGCCTCACATGTAAGCCTTCTATCTCCACCAGGATCTCTACAAAAGTCACCCAATTTTCAATGTCCAACTCTTTCTAATAGATGACGTGTGATGGTTCATTCATGTATCACCGTATCTACGACATAAGGAAAATATCATGCATCTGATGTATCATTCAGGGAAGATCTAGGAGATACTCCCCCTCAACAACTGTACTCAAGATATTAAAGGGTCTGATAAACCTCAGAGTTATCTTCTTGCCCTGGCCAAATGTCTCAAACCCTCATCAGGGTGAGACCCGAAAAAACACGTGGTCTCCTTCCTCAAACTCCAAGGGTCCCTATCTCCTATCAGCATAAGACTTCTACCTGCTCATTATAGCCCTCTTATGCTCCTGGATGATTTTAAACTTCTCAGTGGTATCCGAAACACACTCTAGACCCAGGAGTGTTGAATCCAATGGGTTTGTCTAGCATATAGAGGGTTTGCATGGTCACATGTACAACTCCATGAATAGTATAATTCCAAGGGTGGAGTAGTTGTGGTTGTACACAAACTCCAGCAATGGAATGTGGTATTCTAAAATGAAAAAAATGCCATGAACACAAGCATGTAGAATGTCTTACAAGGTATGTATAGTCCACTCCATCAAACCATCTGTATGGGGATGAAATGATTTTGTCAGACGAGCTCCATCCCAAACACATCTAGTAATTTCATCCACAACTGGGACGTAATACTGGCATAAAGATTTGAGAATATCATTAAATGAACAATGTAAAGCTACACTATCTCCTAGACATAGAGGTATCCCAAAATCTATAACTCTCCCTGCTCTTGGATGTGATGGATGTGAGCTGACATGGTGAGTCGGTCAACGATACCCAAAATAGAATCAAGGCCAATCGACATTCGCGGTAACCCCCTCACAAAGTGCATTGTTATACTGTCCCACTTCCTCCCTAGTCCCACATGTGGTTGGGTCAAGCTTACTATAAACTAATGCTTGACCTTCACATTTTGACAAGTGCGGGAACATGAAACAAAATCACATATTTCTCTCTTCAACCCCAACAATCAATACTGACAATGATGGCCATGGTACATCTTTTCCACTATGGGATGTACCACCAAAGGTGATGTATGTAACTCACTCAACACCTCCTCCATCAATGACACTAGTACTAAAGTGCACCCTATGAAAAGAATGGTGTGCACCCCACCAATAATAACTTCATTATATGCTTATCCTGAGGATAAATGTTAATGTAAGGCCTTGTAGTCCAAATCCACAATTTGTGTCTCCCTAACTCGCTGTATGAGTGGGGGAGTAAACATCATCAACCTCTACCATTATCTACAAAGGATATCTGGATCACAGATAACTCTTATGTCGCATCACTCAGTAGCTGCAAACCTGTCTTCCTGGTTAACGCTTCTTCCACCACATTCCCCTTCATAGAAATATATACTATCTGAAAGTAATAGTCCTAGAGTTACACTATCCCTCACCACTATCTCTGGTTCTTGTCCTTCTAGGAGAATATATAACGGAGACTCCTAAGGTTGGAGTAAACTGTAAACCACTCACCCATGAAGTATTTACTCTACATATTTAATTCAATGAACACTCCTGCTAACTTCAGGTCATGAGTCAAATAGTTTTACTCATTCTGCCTCAACTGGAATGAGCCATAGGAAATCACTTCTTTTTGCTGAATCAAGAAACAAACTAGTTGTTCCCTGATGTATCATAGTAAACTACATACCCAATTCACTCCTTTGGTAGTCTCATGATGGGGGCACTAGTCAGTCTCCACTATAGCCATTTCAACCCTATTAATATATCTCAATCCTCAAAAAGGGATTCCCCTTCCATGTCAAAGCTGATTAGGGTGCTTCTATAATAGAGAAGTTGAGCACGATCCTCTGATAATGATCTTCTAAACCCCATGAAGATCTGCACCTGAGTCATAGTCCTAGATGGCTCCCAAGAAACCACCACCTCTATCATCTCTGGATCCACTACAACTCCAGCCTATGAGATGATGTTTCATATAAAGTGTACAACCCAAATCCAAAACTGACACATCAAGAGCTTTCCCTAATTATGGTGCTCTCAAAATGTATCCAGATCTATATGTAGGTGTGTTGTGTGATACTCCTGTAACATTGACTACACCATGATGACATTTATGAAAACCAAAAAGAACCAGTCATGTTATGTCTTGATGATTTTGTTCATTAATACCATCAACACTACTAGGATGTTGGTCACATCGATGGGCATCACAATTAAATTACAGTGGTTGTACTAGCTCTTGAAGGACATCTTCAGTACATCCTCATCTCGTACCTGAAGCTAATAATTTACTAATCTATGATCTACTATTGGGAACCACTTCGCACCCATAAGCTGGTTGAAGAGGTCATCGATTTTCTGCACTAGAAACATGTTCATTGTGGTCACCTCGTTCTGGCACTGGAAGTCCTCACACAACCTCAAATTCCCATATACCTTCTAGGAAAAAAGTACCGGGGTATCCCATGGTTAAACACAAGGCCATACAAATCCCTTGTCTTTCAATTCCCCTAGTTTTACCCTTAGCTCGCGAATGTCCACAGGAGTCATCCAATATACGAGTGTGGTTTTCGTAGATTTCCTAGGGAACTTGTCACTGAAAAATTATACCCCTCAATAAGGAGGTAGTCCTAGAAAATCCTCAAGACAAACATCCTCATACTCAACCAACACTACTGGAAATATCATACTCCTATCATCCACTGCACCGAATGTGAGGCGAGCCAACTGGTGAGTGATCGACTACTCCCTCTTCTATGAAATCTTTTCCTCCATTACAAGGGATTCATTCTCATCGGTGAACAAAAACATGGTCCCATCTCTGCACACACAGTGTGGTGTACACATAAAACAGTCGATCTCATCATGGACTCTGGATAACCAGTCCACACCATAGATGACATCATAAGTCCTCGACATCGCTACTAGGTGATCCCAACCAATGAAATTTCCTCATTGAGTACGCTCACACTGCCAACACTAGTGTCTAATCCTTTAATCATATTTCGTAGAATTCTCTAGCCATATGTATCGATCCAAGGACTCTACCGAATTATCTGAGCTCTGAATGAGAGGAATGGAAAGAAAATAGTGACTAGAACCTATGCCTATAAAAGTAGTTTATAGGGTGGAGAATACATATATCATACCTTGCATATTTTTTGGAGTGTCATTGAAAAATGCCACAATTGCCTCGAGATGAGATCACCACTTCATGCATTCTTTATGAGGTCTGTGCGGAAAACCTAGGGGTGGAGTTGGTATCACCTAAAACTATCGCCCACCACCTTTCTAATGGCCAACTCCCCTTTCACGTCTGTCGCCCTACAGACTTCCTCGCTCAAACTACTACATATGCCTCGGTGGTCCCTCGAACATCTAATGGTCATGCAAATTGCAAGTCAGGTAGTCACATTCCCTCTATCTGTTCCCACCACACGTGAAGAACTTCCAGGCCACCTGTTGTCTCCCAGTAGACTGGGATCCCCACAAAATTTACCTTGAGTCCTGCAGTGGGACTCTAAATGACCTAGCCTCCTAGGGCCCATGTGTCTCCTATCAGCAATATACTGATGAACCCATCACATGGGGTCTTATTTCGTCTCTAGCTCTAGGCACCTACTCAGCCAAGAATTTACCCACAAGTAGGGCTATCTTCAGCACACCATCTATGGTAGGGATGCTGAGAGGCATCACAGATTCTCTGATCTCCCACCTATGTATTTTCTCAAATGCCCGATACCTGATGAAAGGGTTACTACCATGTATGTGGAGTTGCGAGATAGATCAGTGAACCATGCTAAGTACTCCGCTACTATCATGATTCCTTAATTAATGTGAAAAAGATCTTTAATGTTCGTTGAGAACTTTTTTGTGGGAAAAATACTCCTGTAAAATCCACTCAATGTATGTCAAGGTGAGGGTGTCCTCATCGTGTGACTATGTGGTAAAACTCCACCATATCTCTACTAATACCTATAGAAGGATCACTTCCATGATTTCCATATGATCAAATTGTGTCTTTACTAAGCATAAGGCCCAAGTCACATCCTCCAGCCACTCCTCAATGAACTAAGGACTCCTCCTTCATTTGAACATGGGAGGTCTATATCAATGAAACTCATGTAGGGCACTAAGCCGACAATTTTACTTTGCTGAAACTGCCAACAACAGATTCTGTCCACCAGGTGGTAGTAGCACTGGTCCATCAAATGGTGGCTCCTTATAAATCAGTGGTCACTAAATAGATGCCTCATCCCTCGGCAGCCTGTCCTCACGACCACATATCAGGATCATGACTGGTTGTCCACATAGAGGCATCCTAATACAGATATAAGTGTACCCAAGTAGGAATATTATACCTGGTGAGCTGACTTTTATTAGAATGAACATAAGGATACACTTATGAAACCAAAGTTTTCATGTATTGAGAATAAAAATAGAATTAAATGTTTTGTGGTATTGATATGTCGGTCGTCGTACCAATACTGGACTCCCCAAATGTAAAAAGAAGACTCGCAACACCTAACATTTCACCCCAAAATAAACATAGATTGTTAGTCTTTTTTGGTAGGACTGACCACCGTTTGATACCATATTGTCACGACCCATCCCACAGGGCCCGTGCCGTGACTACCCCATGACCACCACTCGATGTCCAGGGGTCGGTGACTAGCACTGAAAGAGTCAACTTGGAAGTGGGATGCATTTTCATTTGTACATTTATAGAAACATTCTCCCAACAACATACTATCACACAAAATGGTGAAAAGGGTATACTAAAATAATACTGAGTACAAATTTCAACCAAAATCATGTGGGATAGTGTAAAAACCCCAAGAAACACATAAAACACAATGTAAAAAAAGGAGCTTTGATGTCCATCTGTAGAAAAACACACTGGATTGTAAAAGTAGTGAAGCTACTTGATGATGGAGTAGAATGTCATGTCCTCCTTGTCCTACTAGTCCACACCTATTCATACAACACCATGTCCACCATCGAAGGATCGATCGGTCTTGTATTAATGGGCTCCAATGGATCCTTTTCCACCATGGTCTCAATCAAAGCGTTGCTCTTATGGACAGGACACGACATGCATGGGCTGGGCCCATGCAGGGATACGTAACATGAAACACAATAGGACCCAAAAAACAAAAGTAAATACCACACAACAATCCTCAATGTAATAGACAAAGAACAAGACCCCTCAATCTATTTTTATCTGAGGGTAATGATTTTAGAATTATAAAAGATATCATCAAACTCCTTAGTTGTAGGATAAATATTACTCTATCGAGTACAGTGTGTCTGACGAGTCACATAGATCCACTTCACATTACCCATGGAATGTTGTTGTACTCATCCCTGATGCGTACTGTGGGGATGCTACATCACACAACGTCACTCCCCACTGTGGGCTTGCTAGGACAAATAGAGCTACATCCCACATTGGCCAAACTGAGGTAATCCTTCTCTCAAGTAACATGGGTCGGTCAGGCCACCTAGAGCCTCTCCCCACCATGGGGATGTTGGGTCACATAGAGCTACTTCCCATTGGGCCATCGTCAAGTTGTATTTAGGTCTCAGCCAACTGCAGGGTCTTGTCCATAGTGTGCTTTAGTGAACCACTTATCAATCCATTAATATCATCTCATCTTCTCTATAAGTCACCAAAAATCAATCCAAAAGATAGGCCTCATCAAGAGGGTCCCAATGTTTCAAACAACATATCAACAAAAAGAGCATTTTCTATGATACTTTCATTTTAGTAACTAGGGGATGGTTGTGATGGGGACCAGTCAGAACTGGTCAGACCGACCTGACCAAACCTGCCCGATGATCCCACATACTGTTGTTTAATTTGACATACTCGACATAACCTGTTTCAGGTTGGGATCAGTCTAGTCTAGCCTGTTCAATGGGCCTTTCCCAATAGGCCTTGTTGGACCCGGCCCAGTATGGCCAAGGGTCCAGCCTACCCGATTACCTGGCATCCTGATCTAGTCCTTCCCTGCCCAAAGGTCATGGGTGCAACCTTCTTGTTGTGGGTTTGTCCCACAGGCCTACACACCACCCCTAGCCTGGTACACATGAGGCCGACCTGTGGTGCGCCACCCTTCCGGGACGCAACAACCACCACGTCTGGCGTCTGTTGGCCCCATGAATGTCGGGCCTCCTTTAGCCGTATTCAAGGGCCTACAGCTCACTAGCATCCTGGATTCCCTGGACGTTGGTCGTCCCTCTCCATTATGCCCACCTGGAACCACCACTCCCACCATTGTTGCATTCCAACAGGCTCACTGCTGCCCTCCACTGTAGTAGGTGAGGGTTGGATGCCTTTTCCATTTCACGATGCCAGTAGGTGTCGCCCCTTCACATGACCAGTGGGGGCCAACCGCCACCACTATTTTCTAGCATCCCCGCCCCTCTGTGCCGACACCCCCTTCCTTAGGCCACCAATGTTTCTCTAGTGGTCCATTTTACTATTAGTCTGTTCCTATGGGTCTATTGGGTCACCACCATCCCTACCCATGCCCAAAATCAAATTTCAACCACTTTGAAAAAGTGAAAACCAAGAATTCATGAGCGGAGATGCTCGGGCCTTGTTCGTGTTGGCCTAGGACCTCCGTTTTAGATGATTATATCATGGGGTTGTTTAGGGATTGATATTAAATTATTTCATTCCATGTTTTACTGCTGAATAATAAATAACAAAAAAATTCATCCACATGGATATATGAACGAATAGAGAATCAATTAGATTGTGGGATGATCTGTGTTTTCCATATTTAGAAAAACAAGATGGAGAAGAACTTTTAAATAAATATCAAACTCCTAAAACATTGACATTTCATGTCGAAGAATTCATCCTTGTGGATTCAAGACAATGATTTCATCACTTCCGGGTCCATTATTCAAGCTGAATTGAAGACTATGAAGATCCAATAGAGTTTGTCATTCTTCATTGCAGATGAGATTCAATTGAGTTTTTTCAGAGAATCCTTCTAGATTAAATCTTTGTCCAACAGTGTGTAAATAAATAAAAAGGACATCACTTTGTAGTGTTTCAATAACATAGCGATGTCGTGTCATTATGCTATTTCATTTATGAAACTGTTTCATTTTTATGTTTCCTTTATTGCATCATTATGTTATGTGATATGGGCCATTAATGGGACTCATTAATAATCTATGTCATTTCCTCGTCACTACACCACTGTGTTGCCATGTCACTGCTCATCAAATGTGAAAAGAAATGAAAATAAATTTTAAAAGAATTTTATTATTTTCCAAAATGTCTGAAAATAAAAATTTCAGTTCGGCCCTTGATGGCCGAAGATAATTCCATTATAAATGAATCCTGGAGTTCCTAGTTTTAAATTATCATTATATTTTTGATCCGAGCATCAGTTCAAAAAATAAAAAAACTCTCTTACACATTTACAAAATGTACATTAAAAAATGTTCAAAATTATATTCTAGGCTCTCCGAGCCTCGAAATCCCATGCCGTCAGAGCACGCGGTCTCCGAATAATTCCATATAAATAAAAACAACTTAACAAATCTCTTGAGACATTTCATAAATCATTATAAATTTCCCACATTAAGACAATTTTTTTTAAATTCATTTGAGCATTAATTATTCTAATACAAAACATCTCATGATGTATAAATCATTATTATAACATATGACAAATCAATATAATATAATCGAATGAATGATATTCCATATAATCCTAGATTTTCACCATTATGTGTGGTCAGGGGAGATGGCTCAAGAACCACAATCCCTAGTTTATATTTCTATTATTATCCAACATAAATCGAATCACCCAAAATATTATAAAAATCATAAAATGTACTAAAAAATAAATCCATACTCCTATGCATATGATTATCATATATACTCTTATAAATATTGGAAAAACACCATGTAACAAAATAAATTATTTTTAAAATGCCTATGATGTACCCCTATGGGATTTCAAAACATTGAAATGGATAATAAATTCCCAAATAAATAAATATTAGAAAATAAAATCATCTAAAAAATTCCATTTCAAATCATGCTATAATGGGGTCCGGTGTGATCTCGATTTAAAACACTTCTGTCTCTCAATATAAACATTTCTACCGAAATATGTGTCTCCAAAAATCATATTAATTATTATATAATCCATTTAATCAAGTCATAAAGTGATAAATAGACATAAAACATGAATATATAGTTTTTTACAAAAAATAAATTTATACTTATATGAAACAGACATGCTGTTATGAATTTATATATCAATTATTATATATTAATAAAATCAGGAACATCATATATCACTCAGAAAAACAAGGATGTCTATTTATTTAAAATAAATCAATATATTTTTTGGATTATATACATATCATAAAATAAGATCAATCATATCTTATTTAACCTATATTTATTATATTATTAACATTATTCTCATCCAATCCATGATTAACTCAACCTTAAAGATATTGTATAAATAAAATAATATTATAATGATCATAAAGATAAATATCATCATGTAGATTCTTATAAATCATACAGCCAAAATATAGTGTTGACCCTATGTCATTTAATGTAATATATGTTGGTGGCCTTGTCCGGATAATAATTATCCTCATACTATCACATAATTTTACTGTATAACATATATAATATTTTACTCTAAATAATATGAACTTGTCATCATAACCGATAATAATCTGTATAGATCTTTATGTCAGGATAACTCAATATTAGTATTTAATGGTATTTGTCATTCCACCATTCATGTAATAAATACAATACCCATGATTGAATGAAAATTTTAGATTTCCTTCATTATAAATCCATAATGTCAGAACATATAAAATGAATATTATATATGTTCAATTTTTATTCAATATATATTGAGTTTATTTGACTCTCATACCTCTATAATGTTAAATGAGTAAATAATCTATACAAAACATTAACCTTTTAAGACACCCAATATATCTCTACATTGAAAATCATATTGATTTAATGAATGATATGGTATTTAAAAAGATGTATTTGTTCCTTTACTGAGGGCATGGTTTCGTTTCCTAGGAAATACCCCCATTGTTGCCATAGTATTAATCAATTTCTCCCCAACTGATAAGAACCACCCCCACTTATGTGATTATATTCTTGATCTAAATATCCTTATTCAAAACATCTATGATTTTATGTTTTTTTTTCATTTGAATTTTTTGTATTAATCCATGGTTTGTTATTTAGATCTCTTCTAACTAGTATGTATATCATTGAGTTAAAACACAAAACTAGGATAAAATTATGTCCATAATTCTAAGTATTTTATCCCTAAGAGGGATGATAGTTAGGTGTTTTATTAACAAAAAATTTCTATTGGTTTAATTATCCACTTTATGAGATCATGTAACATTTTTTAATGGAAATTGATTAATCTTTCACTATTGGTGATGATCTCACTAAATAATATGTAGGGGAATTAATATAAGTTACACATGTCCATTGGTATTTTATTTAGGTCACTAATATGTGCTCTATCCATGGATAACACATTTATGGCAAGTTAATGTGGGAAATCCAATATTATTCAATATTCTATGGATATATATTTAGTCTATGTTTACACTATGCCATGGCTCACTACCGATATTTAGTTTTGGAAAGATTGATTATCATTACAAGGTTCAACACATCTTACCCCCTTGAAAAAATGCTTCTTAAAGTGATATATGAGTATATATATATATATGAGGTTCATTTCAATATTTTATATGAATTGTTTATTTTAAAAATTATTATAATGAAATACATTTTCTTTCCCTCTCTTTTAAAATGATTCATCGTTACGATCCAATTATTTATTCATCCAATTCTCCGTGTAGGGTCAGATCAACTCCATGAAATGAGGGTTGGATATTTATAGTTTAGATTCTGATGAGTGGAACCCATTGATGTTAGGTTGGACACATTTTCTTCCACATGAATATAATATTCAAAAACACTACTAGAAGAAGAATTATGTTTCATAGTATTTATTCTTATTTCACGCTTTCTTCAAAAACAAAATGTAATAGTGACTTCCCGTTATTCTTCACATTACATTATTTTTTTCAATTAAAATCATATATAAAAATCTATTCATCATTCCCCACAATGATAAATGGATATACATGTTTTACAACACTCTATCATAGCGTTTTCATAATAAAAAATATTCATCTATGTTTCTATCATTTTAATTTTAGTAAGTTTCAATGATTATATTATATATCCAGTAAATAAAACTTGTTTCATAAAGATGATCATATCAGGGTATTTGAGATTCTATTTTGTTATTAATTGTTACCCCAAGTGTTTCTTTAATTAGAAAAATATGATTGATAACGAATGTCACACGCAACCCCGAACTGAAAAAATATATACTAGAAATTTACTATTTTGACCCATCCAAAAGATTTATAGATTTTCAAAAAATTAAATGAATAATTAAATTTTTTAAATTTACAACTCTAAATAGTTATATTTAAAAATTATTAATAAATAATAAATAACTTTTTTGTATTGAAATTTTATTTATCAAAAAGATGTTTTCGTCCAAAAAAATAATTTCTTATTGGGAAAAAATATTCTTAATTTATAGAATATATAAAAATTGAACTTGATGCCAATAAAAAAATTTTAAAATCATAATCTCACAATAATATAATGTTTATCATTTCTGATTTCTAATTAATGAATTATTTTTCATTGAGAGGTGAAGAATACGAATTTTTATCAAAATCTAATTTATTTTGATAAATTCATTAATTTAAAATTCTATTTATTTTTATATTATAAATCAAATGTAAAATAAGGATAAATTTTTATATTTAATCAAATTAATTACATTAAAATCATTTTTATTCCATATTTTAGTGTATGTTTGTTTTTAGGCTAGAAAACACAATTTTCGAACAATTCTTTTAAAATACATAATCAATATACTTCATAATTAATTAAAAAGAAACTTTAATAGAGAGTTATTTAAATTGAAATTATGGATCATATATATATATATATGATAATTTAAATTCATATAGTTAAAATTACTTGTAATATTATTAATATAAAATCATCTTTTCCTTTGAAAATTAATTTTTTCGAAAAAAAACTACATTCCATTTCCCATACAGGTGTTATAATAAAATAAATTCATCTCTATATATGAATTTATTTTTATAAATGTCATTCCATATTTTTAATAACCATAAATAAATTTAGGAAATAAGACCATATGAATATTAATTTTAGAAAAAAAAAATTATTAGTGTAAATAGAATTTTTTTAATAACGTATAATAAAAATTTCACAAGGACTATAAAAAATTAAATATTATAGTATTAATAAGTATATTTTCATTTTAATATAATTTTTTTTATATTTATTCTTGTTTCTTTATTATTAGTAATTACTTGTCTTTTTATAAAAATTATATTTTCATAGGATTAATAAAGATTGTATTATTATGATTAAAGAAGATTCAAGTATGTAATTCCTTATTTATGAATTCGTCAAATTTAAAAATAAATTTTATTTTATAAAAATAATAATACAAAATAATTATATTTAAATTAATATTACAATATAATTTTAATAATGTCAAGTGTAATTATCACAAGGGATGAAAAACTATTATTGAAAAAAAGATATCTTCAAAAATGATGATTCTAATTTTAAAATAAAAATTTAAAAATTCTTTTATTTTTTTTGTTAAAATAAATACTTTTTTAGGAATCATAATGATGAAATTATACAATAAAGACAACATCATAATTTTCCGAGACAATATAATTTTTAGGTAAAACATTAATATGGTTTAAATAAATGATGTGACTTATAACATCATAATGACCCAAATGTGATATAATAAATGATATAAATGGTATAATAGACCAAAATTTTTTTTCCAATTTAAAATAATATGTATTTAGTGTATTTTATAAATTTTTTCAATCCTTTATGAATCCCTTGAAACAAATATATATTTTGATGTCTTAAAATAAATTATTATTAAACATGACACACTTTTACATCATCGAGTGTAATAATTTAATTAATTTATAACATTTTTACATAATATAATTAAAACCACTCTTCCTTGGTAGAAACCAGGTGAAGAAATATATGGAACGTTTTTTGTATGATTATTTTATTATTTACATTCCAAACTAATGTTTGAGAAATAATAAAGAACATCCCTCCATTTTACTCAATAAACCTACTGAGGACCTCATTAATATTCACAATAAAACCCTGGTGAATGTAATTACTATTTTCTACGCAATCTACAGTCCTACCAAGAATCCTTTAAGCAATCTAAAATCATACCAAACAAGTAATACTTCTTCCTCTCCAAACACAGATAAGAAACAATACAATAAATTTAATCAAATAATATTAATTAGATAGTATATTATTCACCCAAGGGGAAATAATAATCAACAATAATAGAAAATTACACAGTAAAAAATCATATCCCTCACTACATGTACATTTCCCCATGGGTGGGTTATTAATCCAAAAAATGGATATTTTTAAAGTGGTGACACATTTATTTCTCCGTTTTACTATACAAAAATAGTATAACCAATGAAAAAAAGGAGATCTGATATAACTTTACAACATTTTTTCCAGAATGACAACTAAACAAGTAGCTAGGCCAGTCACCATATGGAATCACTAATAAATTACTACATACTAGAAGCTACAAACTATAAACTTGGGTCTAAAAAAGTTATAGTGGGGAGAAAATACACTTATGATTATAGTAGTGCATCATTTTATCATAAATTAAATAACTAAAAATATTTGAATAAATAATACATTAATGGAATACAAGTGGAAGAATAATATCAAATGAATTTAAATAGACATTTCCAATATTAATAAATTAATGAAAGTGATAAAGATTATACAAAAACTAAAATATTATAAAAACACCTGGAAACATGATGCTATGTAGTACATGAATATAATGATATGTAGAGGCCACAAGGGTTATCTCCATGAGAATCTTGACTTCCAACTCTATCTTGTTCTATTAACACTTAGGTACATGAAAATAGTTCATTCAATAATACATGGTCTTATGAATATGATAACTTCTCGGTTACCCTAGTTAAATGATGTCTCAAGAAGGGTGTGAGATAATATCCTAGTAGAGCACCGCTAATTGTTTCTACTGCTAAATCTAGTCCATGAATATATAATAATGCAATGTGTAGTGATAGAGTGATATATAAAAAATTGAATAATAACAACTGTTCTACTCTGGTTTCTTGAAATTAACCATACGTATCTAATTTATTCATCTCAAGGATAGAATGTGGTTTTGTTGAAAAAATTCATATATAAAACATATATGAAAGGTATATATTTCAACCATCTACATGGACCAAGTATGTGAAAAAGTATGTTTCCATATAACTGGAATACTATGTGATGGGAGGACTATGGCGTTACAGATGCATCCATAACAATTCTAAACAATTTAATAAGTTAATGAACCTAGTAATATTTGATATATATCATAAAGAGTTAGAGAATTCATGGTAATCAATCGATATGATGAGTGGGATGTCATGCTAATACTCAAAATAATGTGTGTGTCGTTAGGCCATCACCCAAATACTAGATGTGGTTCATCATGCATTTCATCCATAAATTTTCAATCGTGTGAGATGTGATTCTCAACACAAGATGTAATGTGGGATGAATCTTCATTCCCAACAACAACGTTGATAATGTTCAACAACCTATATTTAGGGAATAATAATATTTATTATATAATACATGAGGCATTATATATCATTCATTCTTCTATCAATCCCAAATATAACAACATCACCACAATTCAATAAATATATATTGATCTACTAAATCATAAAATGATTGTTTTTTCCTTTCCAACTGTAAAGACCCATAAAATGCAAGGGAATTTTTTTTAATAATTTTCTATGGAATTTTACAAGAATGCGGTTCCTGACGGCACTTGATTCTGATGCCCAGAGTGCCCGTAATTTCTATCCGAAGTGTTGCTCGGGTATGTTCAGTGAACGAACGAGCAGGAATTTCTAACTTTTAAACCAGTACCCAGAATCGAATTCCGAGGGCACCAATGGAACCGCAGTGCCGGTAATTGCTTAGGAACTCTTGTTCCGGAGCTTCTTTATCACGGGTGTGGATGATAAAAATTGTGGAAGTGAATTTATTATTATTCTACAATTTTTATTTTCCTTTTGTGTTTTAAGGCTATGGGTGGATGTTGGGTAACTACCCAACCTCCCTTGGGAGGTTATGAGGTTGTTGGGGCCCACACTAACCCCACCCCTTCATATTCTTCAACTCTTCAACTCCCCGTTAACTCCCCTTCATTTAATTTGACAACTTGTGTAATTTTAATGAGGTGTGTTATGTGTGGTTAATTGAATTTCAAACTCTGGAAATTCAAAAGGGTAAGTTTTGTTAATAAATTAAGACTTGGGATTATTTTATTAATGTTAGAGTTTATGCCACGTTGAGAGGTTTTGGGAAGCGTGAAGATCTTCTTCATCTCCAACGAAGAACATCTTCGACGAAGAACGTGAAGAACACCTCGGACTCCGACGAAGAACGTCGTTCTTCAACGAAGAACATCTCCGCCGAAGAACGCGAAGAACTTCTCCAACGACATTTCCTCTTCGGACACACCTCGACGACAATGGAATCAACGTTCGTTTTCTGTGATGCCCGACCTCCGCGATGCTCGTCTTCCGCGGCTCGTTGACGTGCACCGTTCTTGAAACCGAGGTAGGGGATTGTATTTAATTAATTTGTTCATGATTACTTCCCGGAGTTTCTTCCTGAAATTTAATCAACTGCTATCGATTAACATGAGGGGGGGGGGACGACACAAACATGGCCGACCCACCTCCTTATTTTTTTTCCTGTTGGATTCTTTTGGATTGAAATGGAAGGGGCGCGGTGTCGTCGCACCGCGCGGAATTATTGCGGCAAGAAATACGCGGCGCCGACGCGCTGCACCGCGAATTAATACAAGGTCGTGACGCCATCGCGCCGCGTTAGAGTCATCCGAAAATACTGCGGCTGGTACCGGGGCCACGGCGGAGGGGGACGGCGCTGTCGCGCTGCGCCAGATGTCAAGGGTCGCGGCCGGCTCCGGGCTGCGGCGGAGCAGGGTGACCGGCGGCCGTTACCGGGCCGTCGGCGTCGGAGCTGGAAGGGGACCGGCCATCGCCTGTCCCGTTAAGCAGGAACCGTCCGGCCAAGTAGGGCCGACCAGACAAGGAGATGCCAGGAGAATTAATTCCCCCGGCCGGCCATCAATGTGGCCCCAAATTAAGGGGATGTGGTTACAAGAAAACGGGAGGGGCAGCGCCCCCCCCCCCCCCCTACTCGAGCCAAAAACGGCTCGGCTGTTTTGGCCGAGCAACCGACCAATGCGCCCAGCGCGCGGGTCGCCGGTCCGGACCGCGCCCAACCTGGTCGGTCCGTGCTGGGCTGGGTCGACCCGGAACCAAGTCAGGTCTCCCCGGTTCAGGCCGACCCAGGGGGTCTCGGGTCGGGTCGGTCCGGGCCCGAAACCCCCATTTTCGGACCGTTTTGGTTCAATTTCCCATAACTCGGGATACGGACCTCTGATCGACGCGCCGTCAGTGGCGACACGATCCTTGGAACGAGACGGTCGTTTCGGTATATCGCACTCAATGATTCAGAATACTTTGTGTTCGACCGGGTTGGTTCGTACATGAAACCAACCGGGCCCTCAGAGCGGAAACGCTCATATCTCAAGCTCCGGACGTCCGAATGACGTGCCGTTGACATTGTGGGTTTCCTCTTAATGAGACAAATCTTTTGGCTTACTCCGTCCAAGGTTTGGATGCAGGTGGAGTACGTTCGGGTTGGTTTTGCATTAAAAACCAACCGGGCCCCTGGGACGAAAAGTCCAATAACTCTCAGACCGGGCGTCTGATTGACGCGTTGTCTGCGACGTTGAGTTCCTGTTGACGATACGGAACTTTTGGATACATCAACTCTGGTCTATGTGTCAGTAGACGTATCAACCTCTCGGCTCGTCGAGCGGACCCTCCCGAACAAGCTTGCTGTGTGCGGGAACCCTAGTTCCGGCTGCGACTGCTACTGTGATTGCGACGACGACTGTACAGAGATCCTCAGTGGATTCGACGACGATGACTACAGCACTCGGCGATCCTGTGTGGATCAGTGCTACCGATCCTGTGTGGGTCTGATCCTGTGTGGGTCCGATCCTGTGTGTGTCAGCGATCAGCAGTTCTGTGTGATCCAGCGCCTACAGATCCTGTGTGGGTCCCATCCTGTGTGGTTCAATGCGGGGGTTAGTACCTATCGATCCTTTGTGGGTCCGACGACTTAGATGGATCAGTGATCATCTCTATCATCTTTCGAAGAAGTATACCTATGTGAGCTTATTCCTATTTTACTTTCCTCTGTGGATTGTGTATTTCTATCCTTTGTGGATTTACGTTTTGCATTCCTGTGTGGATTGGGCTGTACTTGGGCTCGGATGTTGGAGCCGAACGGGAATTGATGACTTAGGTATATGTGTTGGCATATACCTAAGCAGTGTCGGATGTTACTTTGTGATTGTATCTTTCCTTTGTGGATTATCCATTTTGTATTCTGGGAGACCTTCGGGGGTCTCGGGGTCCCTACTGAGTAGCTTATACTCACCCCTGAACAGGCTATGCCCGCACTACGTTGTGTTGGTTACAGACGATGGACAGTGTTGATCGTGGTGGAGGCTTGTGAAGGAGGACGATACCTGGAGGTGGACCATTGGGCGGGACATACTCGGAGCGGTCGGTTGGACCCGAGGAGCAGTGGAGGCTTTCTGTACCCACCCTTCAGGTGGGATTTCTAGTGGATAGCTCGTCGGTGCGGCTTTACCTTTCAGTTGTTGTTTTCCCTTTCGAGTTGTACTTTACTTTCAGTTTGGGTTTGTATACTAGCCCACTTACTTTTGCGCACTTCACTCTTGTACCAGCTTTTACTTAGTGTTTACTTTTTCCGCTTGCTTACTCTGTGGTGCTTGTTTACTTTACAAAGGCAATGCCTTCCCTTTACCGGGATTTACGCCTTGGTGCTAGTCGCCAGCCCCTGGCCTATGAATGGCGGGCTTGGGGTAGTCACGGCACGAGCCTCGAGGGCGGGTCGTGACAAATTGGTATCAGAGGAGTTCGGTTCTACCGCAGAACTTGGACTCTGATCTTTTTCTCTGTGAAGAAATAATGTTAAGCGTATTGAGTGTGGTTATCAGTCCAGGGAGTCCAGTGTTGGTGCGGCGGCCGACGTATCCATACACCAGGACCCTGACTTCTGATTTCTGACTTAATGCATGAAAACATTGATTGCATGTGTGTTTCAAGTTTTCTTTGTGATTAATTTGTATTAGCTCACCAGGTATACTATTCTGACCGTGGCGCACATGTTTCTTTTTCAGGATAGCCCCACGACGGCAGCCAGCTAGGGTTCCGAGAGTTGAGTTTGACGACAGCCCACCGAGCGACGAGGCCTCGGTGCAGGGCCCTTTGTCAGCAGTGGAACCGGCGGTAGTTCTACCTGCCGAGCCACCGATGCTTCCAGCACCAGCCGCTG
Organism: Viscum album; assembly: GCA_963277665.1. Taxonomy (NCBI): domain Eukaryota; kingdom Viridiplantae; phylum Streptophyta; class Magnoliopsida; order Santalales; family Viscaceae; genus Viscum; species Viscum album. The sequence goes on along the minus strand of OY728161.1, from coordinate 1,730,595,648 downwards.
ATGATGCACGTCGCCTCAGTGCACTGCATGAGTTCCAGCACCAGCGACCGCCCAGGTTCTGCGGGGAGACGGACCCCCAGGCAGCCGAGGACTGGGTGGAGGCAGTGGTGAGAGTTTTCAGATTAGTGAGGACACCAGCAGACCTAATGGTGATCCTCTCAGTGCACCTACTGCACGCAGCAGCAGGAAGATGGTGGAGCTTGATGATCCAGGTGCACGATGTGGCATCTCTTCTCTGGACGGACTTTGAGAGCCTCTTCCGCTCGGAGTTCATCCCAGCCACCCTCCGTGCAGTGGGAATCCAAGAGCTTCTTCAGTTGCGGCAGGGCAGCATGACGGTCGCCCAGTACTCGGCGAGATTTACCGATGTCTCGCGCTACTCGACGGACATGGAACGAGACCCATTATTCCGGGCCCAGACCTTTGACCCGGGATTGAGACAAGAGATCAGGGCATCACTGATCTCCCTCATCATTCCGACCTAGACAGGAGTACTAGAGCGAGCCCTTTTGATCGAGAGCTTTCTTGCTGGGTCTACACCAGCGCCGAGACCCACCGTAGGGCGACATGTAACAGCGTCTTCTACAGCAGGCAGTCGACGGAGGAAACATATGTCCAGGCAGACCAGACCCTCAGGAAAACGACCTCAGGACACTGGCTCAGCAGTGCAGGTCACACAGCACGGAGCTAGTCTTTCAAGAGGCATGCAGTGCTACTCATGTGGAGGGTAGGGCCACATGGCTCGTGACTTCCCGACCCGCCATGCCGAGGAGCAGCAGACGTTTGAGGGACCACCGAGGAAGAGGCAGAGGGTCGACCGTGGCGGTCCGCAGGGAGGAGGCGGACGAGGCAGAGGAGCTCGCCGAGCAGCATGTGGTGGGTGACGCTTTGAGGCTCTACCACCACCACCACCAAGAGGTCCACCCCGACCACAGGGAGCTGCCTGGCAGAGACAGGCACAACTCCAGGCAGTGGAGGCCTACGACCATGGCACGCCCGAGATGATTCGAGGTACTATCTGTGTCTATTCTACCCTTGCTGCAGTACTTATAGACACATGAGTGAGTCACTCATTCATAGCCGCTGCCCTTGTTCGGAGCTCGGAGATTCCGACAGATCCATTAGCTTGATCCTTACAGCTAGAGACTCCTATGGGAGCAGACTCGACGATTACACACTGGTGCCGGCAGTGTGAGCATACTCTAGGAGGCGAGAGCTTCGGCTAGGATCTTCTTGTAGCAGCGTCGAGGCCTTACGACGTCATCTTGGGCATGGATTGGTTGTCTACGGTCCATTCACAGATTGACTTTATTAGGCGCAAGGTGCGATGTGTACGCACCGACGGGAGCAGGTTCACCTTCACCATCGAGAAGGGAGCCTTCGCAGCACAGGATGGACTTCTGCAGAAGAGAGGACAGCCCATCACTCATCAGTTGGCTAGCCTCATCCTAGGAGCATTTGACGTACGAAGTCCTAGTTTTCCTGCAGTGGTGGATCAGTATGAGGACGTTTTTCCCAACGACGTTCCAGGGCTACCTCCTCGCAGAGAGGTAGACTTTTATATTCACATGTACCCTGGGACAGCCCCGATATCAACTCCAGCATATCGAATGGCCCCCACCGAGCTTCAAGACCTGCGGGTACAGTTGGAGGACTTGCAGGGCATGGGGTTCATCCGACCCAGTGTTTCACCCTGGGCTTCCCCGATATTGTTCGCCAAGAAGGCAGACAGGAGCTTGCGACTTTGTGTCGACTATCGTCGCCTAAACTAGGTGACAGTGAGGAACAAGTATCCGCTACCGAGGATTTATGACCTCTTTGATCAGCTCAAGGGAGCACGGTGGTTCTCGAAGATAGACCTCTGGTCAGGCTATCACCAGCTCAGAGTTCGAGACGAGGACGTGCAGAAGACGACTGTCAGGTGTCGGTATGGCCACTATGAGTTCATGGTTATGCCCTTCGGCATACCCAATGCTCCAGCAGTGTTCATGGCCCTCATGAACAGGATCTTTCAGCCATACCTCGATCGATTTTTCATGGTCTTAATCGACGACATTTTGATTTACTCGATGACTGAGGAGGAGCACGCCTACCACTTATGGTAATACTAGACACACTCCGAGAGCACCAGCTATATGGAAAGCTCTCAAAGTGTCAGTTATGCATACGTGAGGTCCACTTCTTAGGGCACATCATCTCTAAGGTGGGATTTGCAGTGGATCCTGTGAAGATCAAGGAAATGCTATCTTGGGAGCCACCCAAGAGCGTGACGGAGGTGCGAAGTTTCTTTGGTCTACCTGGATACTATCGGAGATTTGTGCCAGATTTCTCCAGAGTTGCGGCACCACTCTCAGCTTTGATGAAGAAGGGGAAACCCTTTGTGTGGTCAGAAAATGTCAGCAGAGCTTCCAGGAGCTGAGACAGAGATTGACCAGCGCACCTATCATAATATTTCCTGAGGAGGGAGTAGGGTACGTAGTCTACTGCGATGCATCAGGGACCGGACTCGGATGTGTCCTGATGCAGGAGAGGGCAGTGATCGCCTATGGATCATGTCAGTTGAGGCTGCATGAGCAGAACTATGCTACCCATGACCTAGAGTTAGAAGTAGTGGTCTTCGCTCTCAAGACATGGCGAAACTATCTGATGGGCGAGCTCTTTACAGTCTTTTCTGACCATCAGAGTCTCAGATACATCTTCTCTCAGAAGGATCTGAATCTGAGAGAGTGGCGATGGCTCGAGTTCCTCCAGGACTATGACTTTGATATAGTCTATACTCCTGGGAAGGAGAACGTGGTAGCCGATGCTCTCAGTAGGAGGACGGGAATTCAGCTACTTAAGGAGGCGACAGAGCAGCTAGCCTCTTTGCAGATATCCTTCGTGGATAGAGATGGAGCAGCCTTCCTCCAGTCTCTCACAGTCACTCCTCCACTACTGCAGCAGGTCAGAGAGGCACATCGTGGGGATGCTGACTGTGAGACGCGGCGTGCACAAATATCCTCAGGATAGGAACCTGATGGTTTCTCCTTTGGAGAAGAGCACGACATCCTTTTCAGAGGATGTACCTTGGTGCCAGTTGCTTTACGAGAGGAGTTGCTGAGAGAGTTTCACACGTCCCCTTTTCCGGTACATCATGGAGTGGTGAAGATGTACCAGGATCTCAGACGACAGAACTGGTGGCCGGGCATGAAGAAGGTTGTGGCAGAGCTCGTTTCTCGATGCCTCACCTGCCAGCTGGTGAAGGCAGAGCACCAAGTACCAGCAGGCATGGTACAGCCCTTGGAGGTTCCAGAGTGGAAGTGGGACGACATATCTATGGACTTCGTGAATGGACTTCCACACACTTCCAGAGGTCACGACTCCATTTGGGTGATTGTCGACTGACTCACGAAGTCGGATCACTTCTTACCCATCAGAGAGCAGGGCTCAGTGGAGAGCTTCGGACGTCTTTACGTTTAGGAGATTGTGCAGCTTCATGGAGTGCCATCGTCTATCGTCTCTGATCGAGATGCTCGATTTACGTCTCGACTATGGAAGGGATTGCAGGAGGCGTTCGAGACACAGCTACGTCTGAGCATAGCCTTTCACCCTCAGATGGATGGTCAGACGGAGAGGATCATTCAGACTCTCGAGGAAATGCTCCGTGCATGCGTCCTCGACTTTGGTCGTAGGTGGGAGGACCACCTACCCTTGGTGGAGTTCACGTACAATAACAGCTACCACTCCACCATCGGGATGGCACCATATGAGGCATTGTACGGCCGACCTTACAGATCTCCTTTGTGCTGGAAAGACCCTGGGGAGTCAGCACTTGTGGGACCGGTGATGGTCCAGGCCACGACAGAGAAGGTCCAGGTCATCCAGGAGCGGATAAGGACAGCTCAGAGCTGGCAGAAGTCTTATGCTGATAGGAGGCAGAGGCCACTAGATTTCGAGGATGGCGACCATGTCTTTTTGCGTGTCTCACCTCGACATGGATTACAGAGATTTGGCCGAGGTGGCAAGTTGTCTCCACGCTTCATCGGACCATTCCAGGTCCTCAGCAGGATTGGCGAGGTGGCTTATCGACTGGCTCTACCACCTCAGTTGCACCGGGTGCACGACATCTTCCACGTATCTCAGCTAAGGAGATACGTGCATGACCCGACACACATCATTGACCCTGGGGAGCTAGACGTTGATGATGGGGCGACTTTTGCAGAGGTCCTGGTGGAGATCGATGATTGATAGGAGTGGGTCCTACGTGGACGGTTGATTCCTCTAGTGCGCATCAGATGGCAGCACGGAAACCTCCAGGAGAGCACTTGGGCTCAGATGCGTGCTCAGTACCCTCATTTGTTTCCCTAGTTATGATGTATCTTTATGGGGACGTAAATCCCTGAGGTGGGAGTAATGTAAAGACCGGTAAAATTCAAGGTAAATTTTCTTCTTAATTTTCTTTGGAATTTTACAAGATTGCGGTTTCAAAGGGCACTTGATTCTGAGGGCCAAAGTGTCCGGAATTTCTATCTGATGTTTAGCTTAGGTACATTCAGTGAACGAACGAGCGGGAATTTCTAACTTTTGAACCGGTTCCCAGAATCGAATTCCGAGGGCACCGATGGAACCGCAACGCCGGTAATTTATTAGGAACTCCTGTTCCGGAGTTGCATTATCACGGGTGTGGATGATAAAAATTGTGAAAGTTAATTTTTTATTATTCTAAAAATTTTATTTTCCTTTTTTTTAATGCTATGGGTGGAAGTTGGGTAACGACCCAACCTCCCTTGGGAGGTTATGAGGGTGGTAGGGCCCACACGAACCCCGCCCCTTCATATTCTTCAACTCTTCAACTCCCCATTAACTCCCCTTCATTTAATTTGACAACTTGTGTAATTTTAATGAGGTGAGTTATGTGTGGTTAATTGAATTTTAAACTCTTGAAATTCAAAAGGGTAAGTTGTGTTAATAAATTAAGAATTGGGATTATTTTATTAATGATAGATTATATTCCATGTTGAGAGGTTTTGGGAAGCATGAAGATCTTATTCATCTCCAACGAAGAACATCTTCGACGAAGAATGTAAAGAACACCTTGGACTCCGACGAAGAACATCGTTCTTCAACGAAGAACATCTCCGCCGAAGAACGCGGAGAAGTTCTCCAACGACGTTTCCTCTTCGGACGAACCTCGACGACAACAGAAGTGATGTTTGTTTTCCGCGACGCCCGACCTCCGCGACGCTCGTCTTCCGCGGCTCAATGACGTGCACCGTTATTCAAACCAAGGTAGGGGATTTTATTTAATTAATTTGTTCGTGATTACTTCCCTGAATTTCTTCGTGAAATTTAACCAACTGCTATCGATTAATGTGAGGGGGGGGGGGGGACCGCACAAACACGGCCGACCCACCTCCTTATTTTTTTCTTGTTGGATTCTTTTGTATTGAAATGGACGTGGATAGGTGACGTCGCACCGCGCGTAATTATTGCCTCAAGAAATACGCGGCGCCGATGCGTCGCGCCGTGAATTAATACAAGGACGCGACGCCATCGCGCCACGTCGGAGTCATCCATAAATACCGCGACCGGTACCGGGGCCGCGGCAGAGGGGCGCCGCGCCGTCGCGCCGCGCCAGATGACAAGGGCCGCGGACGGTTCCATGCCACGGCGGAGCAGGGTGACCGACGGCCGGTAACGGGCCGCCGGCGTCGGAGCTGGAAGGGGACCGGCCATCGCCTGTCCCGTAAACTAGGAACCGGCCAGCCAGGTCGGGCCGGACGGACAAGGAGAAGCCGGGGGAATTAATTCCCTCAGCCAGCCATCAATGCGGCCCCCAATTATGGGGCCGTGATTATAATAAAACAGGAGGGGCAGTGCCCCCCCCTGCGTGAGCCAAAAACGGCTCGGCCGTTTTGGCCGAGCAACCAACCAGCGTGCCCAGCACGCGGGTCGCTGGTCCGGGTCGGGCCGTGCCGGGACGGGTCGACCCGGACCCAAGTCGGGTCGCCCCGGTTCGGGCCGACCCCAGGGGTCTCGGGCCGGGTCGGTCCGGGCCCGAAACCCCCATTTTCGGACCGTTTAGGTTCAATTTCCCATAACTCAGGCTACGGACCTCCGATCGACATGACGTCAGCGGCGACACGATCCTTGGAAGAAGACGGTCATTTCAGTATATCGCACTCAAGGTTTTGGAATACTTTGTTTTTGGCCAGGTTGGTTCGTACACGAAACCAACCGGGCCCTCGGAGTAGAAACACACATATCTCAAGCTCCGGACGTCTGAATGACATGCTGTCGACCTTGTTGGTTTCTGCTTAGTGAGACGGATTTTTTGGCTTACTCCTCCCAAGGTTTGGATGCAGGTGGAGTACGGTCGGGTTGGTTTGCCTTAAAAACTAACCGGGCCCCTAGTACGAAAAATCCAATAACTCTCAGACCGGGCATCCGATTGACGCGCCGTCTGGGACGTTGAGTTCATGTTGATGATACAGAACTTTTGGATACATCAACTCTGGTCTATGTGTCAGTGGATGTATCAGCCTCTCGGCTCGTGAAGCGGACCCTCCCGAACGAGCTTTCTGTGTGTGGGAACCCTAGTGCTGGCTGCGACTGCTACTGTGATTTTGACGAAGACTGTGCAGAGATCCTCAGTGGATTTGATGACGTCGACTACAGCACTCAGCGATCATGTGTGGATCAGTGCTACCGATCCTGTGTGGGTCTGATCCTGTGTGGGTCTGATCCTGTGTGGGTCATTGCTGGGGTTAGTACCTATCGATCCTTTGTGGGTCCGACGACTTAGATGGATCAGTGATCATCTCTATCGTCTTTAGATGAAGTATACTTGTGTGAGCTTAATCCTGTTTTACTTTCCTGTGTGGATTGTGTAGTTCTATCCTATGTGGATTTACGTTTTGCTTTCATGTGTGGATTGGGTTGTACTTGGGCTCGGATGTTGGATCCGAACGGGAATTGATGACTTAGGTATATGTATGGAAATATACATAAGCAGTGTCGGATGTTACTTCGTGATTGTATCTTTTCTTTGTGGATTCTGGAAGACCTTCGGGGGTCTCGGGGTCCCTACTGAGTAGCTTATACTCACCCCTGAACGGGTTATGCCCGCACTACATTGTGTTGGTTGCAGACGACGGACAACGTTGATCGTGGTGGAGGCTTGCGGAGCAGGACGGTACCTGGAGGTGGACCACTGGGTGGGACGTACTCAGAGCGGTCGGCTGGACCCGAGGATCAGTGGAGGCTTTCTGTACCCACCCTTCAGGTGGGATTTCCAATGGATAGCTCATCGTTGCAGCTTTACCTTTCAGTTGTTGTTTTCCCTTTTGAGTTGTACTTTACTTTCAGTTTGGGTTTGTATACTGGCCCACTAACTTTTCCACACTTCACTCTTGTACCAGCTTTTACCTAGTGTTTACTTTTTCCGCTAGCTTACTCTGTGGTGCTTGTTTACTTTATAAAGGTAATGCCTTCCCTTTATTGGGATTTACGCCTTGGTGCTAGTCGCCAGCCCCTGGCCTATGGAATGCGGGCTTGGGGTAGTCACGGCACGGGCCCCGAGGATGGGTCGTGACACCACCCATCACAATTAATTTCAACTGCACCATTTAATTCATTTAGGGGAATAAACCACAATTTTCGTGCTATTAGAATTATTACGTGATATTTCATTTATCATGGAATGATAATTTATACTAAATACATGCCAAACTATATAGAAAGTTGTTTATAATTTAATCAAATAATCCCAAGGAAATATATTGTCGTTTATTGAATCCATTTAAGAATAAAATTATAATCCATGTATACTGAATTCCATAAATTTGAAAATTACATAATGGTAATGAAAAACACCAATAATATAAGTCCACGCATTATATAAATCGTTAATATAGGACTTTTTGTTTATAATATGGTTAAATACATCATAGGGGGTTTATTATAAAACCTATAATTGATTAAAAATCAATTCAGTCATCTCACCCATGAATCAGATTCATGGGGCATAGCTCTATTCACCAAAATAGGAACTTTAATAATCTATAAAACATTTAAAATTAATTTAATGAATTAACATATAATTTTGATATTCTATTATCAATTAAGAAAATAATTAAAAGGGGAAATTCCAATTGTATTTCAAGATGATTTCTTAGAAGGAATGTCAAGCATTTAAAAATTACATAGAAAGGGGAGAATCAGGTCATCAAACCCAATGGGTGCGTGGTTGAGGATTCCATCATCCATTTACTTAACAATGACCCTTGGTAGTATAACAAGGATAGTATACAAATATAATATGGTGAAATAAATTTTAGGGATATTCGTAGAAAAGGTTGGTGAACGTCCCATGAGTAATATTTAGTAAAATAAGAAAACATAGGTGTGGATCTATGGAACACCTTACTTCTTCCAAGGATGACCCATACAACAAATATTGGGGGTTTATTTGGTTTGGTTTGGAATAAATTGATTTCATGGAAATCTACCATAAAAAGAGAGAGAATGAGCTCGTAGAAAAATAAGAAAACATTTATAAATAGAAACGTAGAAAGAAAGAAATTGGATTTAGGAGTTTAATAATATACATCCAACATGGCCGATGATGTTCAAATCAAAGTTCAGATGAGTGAGATATCATGATCCCATGGTCCAGGAGTTTAAGAGATCCATTGGTGGAGAGAGCGACTCACACGAATGTAAGCATAATAATGAAAGAAGAAAATTATTGAAAAGGTGTTTTAATAGATAATTAATTGAAAAGGGCAATTTTACCTTTGAAATAAGGTTAAATGGTTGGCCAACATAGGTAGACAAGTCATGCACCAACCATGATGTTCCTACATATTGAGAACAACACCCAACACCATTGTCCTGCATGATTTTCCTAACCATCCATCCATGAGTTCCCAAACACAGCCCAATGAAAATAAACATGATGGATCAGTGCACTATTCTGGATAATCATGAGTAACTCATGAAATACCTATTGATCCATCAGTAGATGGAAGGCAAATTAAACTAATGGTAAACATAGTTTCAGACAAACTGTGTTCTCTTACTCATCCATACAAACATTAATTTTTGATCCCCAATGCTCTTGAAAATTGACAAACCACCTGATAATCATATCGGGCCTCTAACCATGTCTAATGAAAACATATTTAATTGTTCCAACCATCATAAATATGATCCAATGCACGGTTCATATAATTTATAATCCTCTAAAAGTCAAAATACAAATTTCCATGGAATTCTACCATAGTTCAAAACATGAGTCCTTACAAGTGGAATGAGAGAATTGGTTTTTGTGGTATTATCTTATAGATGAAAAATGGGGTTTTCCTAGAATGTAATATTATGTATGGGTTTGGAAGGAATCAAATAGGCTTTATGACATTTAGATGATTATAGTGAGTTAGGTGGAGAAATAATAAGTGATATTTCTTGGAAATAATTGCATTCCGAAAAATGTTTTTTAAAATATTCAAGTTATCTTTTTTCACTATATTTTATAATACTTCTACCAATTATGACCCTTATTAATCATGATTGAAAATTAATAATTATAACTATTTTATTTTTAAAAATTATGATGACACATATTACTAAATTTTTTCATTCGAAATTATAATTTAGAATCCATTTAATATAATTCAATATCTTAATTTTACAAAACCATCATTTACATTAAAACGTAATATTTAATAGCATTAATATTTATAGAAAAATGTCTATCAAAACATTGTTTTTTTATTATTATTTACTATTAATTAATAACTGAATGACTGTTTATATATTTTTTTATGATCAAATATCATATTTTATTTATAAATTAATATATATTAAAATGATTTATTTATTAAAAAATCATATAACTCTTATAAAATTAATTTCGTGAAAGCCGCCAATTTTATTTTATCAATGTAATTTATATTTAAACTACGTAATATATTTCCAATGCCTAAAAATAATATTTTAAATTTTAAATTTTATTAACCTAATGATTAAAAAATTAAATTTTATTTTATCAAATAAATTCAATATTCATAAGGAAAAATAAATTTATTTTAATTATTAGTGCATGTGAAACCAATTTTTCAAAAATATGAATTTTTATAATAAATATTATGTTAAGAAAAAAATTAACCATTCTTATGATTTTCATGAAATAAATTTAATTAATATATAATTAATAAATGTTATGCTCTTTTAAAATAAATATGTACCAAAATGTTATGTAAATCATATTTGTTAACCAAAAATAAAAAAAAATCATTCAATTTAAAAATATTATTTAACATCCAAATAATTTAAAAATAGGTTTTATGATTTAAAATTTTATTTTATAAATACAAATTTTTAAATGTTAAACACATAATTTACTATTTAAAATGAATTATGAAAATCATTATCATATTTATATAAATAAAATATATAATTTTGTTGAAAAATATATCTTTAACTATTAACATAATTATTATCTATATTAGGTAAATACTAAAAAAATATATCTTAATCTAATATATTTATGAAGAGTTCCAATATAAATTTTCTAAAAAAATATAACATTCGGAAATTATTCATTTAATTATACTAATGAATGAAGTAACGTTAGAATATTTATTGTGTGATAGTTCAAGATATAGTGTTTACCTAATACAGTTGGGTATTGGGTATCATATTCTCTCCCATTAAATAATATTTTTTCCAAACTGGTATTTGTATTCGTTGTTGAAAAACTAACGATATTACTTCCTCATTAATTTATTAGGATCCTATGTTTCCTTTTTTACTACATCATTTTTCTAGTAGAATTTTTGTAATAGATCATCTATATTACACAATATGTGTTCTTTGGTGTTAGGAATATTGGTAGGATCTTCATTATAAGAAAAGTCAAGATCCACCACTATTACTTCATATTAGAAAATATGAATTAGATTTTGAATTTATTTTCACATCTATGAAACAGGAAACAAAATTTATACTTTATAATTGTGGTGAATCATAAAAAAATTTAAACTACATCTATAGATACTTCTATTATTTCATAAACCATAATGTAACTAAGGTTTATATTCACCTATTTTAAAAATATTATAATTCCCTTCCATGGGAAAACCATCAAAAAATCATGACCCTCGAATGAAATTACATGTCATTACTTTGATTATCGACATTCATCATTTTTCAACCGTGTGATACTTTAATATTAATTAATATTTCATCTTCATCTTATTAATAAATTTACACATTTTCTACTAAATATAGTTTAATTTTTTTAGAAAAAAAATGATTCTTTCCCATACCTTAAACGCAACATAATCTTGTTTACTAGATCTATATATATAGTATCCATGTTTATCCTAATCAGGTTCATATATCCATGGTACCTCCCACTCAATACATCATACACCATGTTATCTAATCTTGGCTAGTAGTTTATTGAGCAATCAAAGAACCAGAGTAGTCTTAACTATCACCCATTCCTCATGTAAATCTACTTCTAAGTGAAGATATCATTTAATATCTTATAGGTCATATATATATATATATATAATATTTATTTTTTTGGGGAACTGTCTCTATATTCTGAAGTTAAATTTTATTTCTTCTATACAAGGATGCCAAATTGATAGTTCTGGTCATGGATATTCAATTTCCATGATGCCAAAAAATAAGAATATTCTTTTTTATAAATGCACAACCAAGTGATTTAATTGATTAAATACTCTATATTACTAAACAGTCTTTACCTGATTATAAATTTAACAATAGTTCGTTAATAAATCTATTCTTGAACTATTTAAAACATTTTTTACAATACCCTGACCATGTGAATATAACACCTTTAAATGATCACATTGTTAGTTAAAAAAATAAATGATATCATAATTAAAATAATGATACAGTCCTAATAGACCCATGTATCTACATAAGTTGAATATATTTATTGGAATAGGAAAATACCTAACTATATCATCCTTTTACATGTACGTTGATATTCTATCCTAGGATATAATTTGTATAAAAATGAATAATCATTGTTATAAAATTTACAATTACTATATTTACCACATATTTTTTCTCTGGGTCTTGAAAATTATTTGTAGATGAATATCATTATCCATGGAGCTATTAAATTATATCATGATATCGTCAATGAAATCCAAAATAGATTTTATTGTTTCACTTGGATATTATATTCATCATAGATGTAAATATAGATGGTTCATTATTTACTGAAAAAGCAAATATCATGAAACCATAATGGCCATTTATTGTTTGAAATTTCTAATTTGATATATCATCCATCCACACCCATAGAGGATGACAAACATTTTTATTATTTATCTTTGAAATGTATTATAATTATTGGAGTTGATCAAATAATTCTTTAATGCATTGAAATGGAGTATTTTTTATTTATACTAATGGTATTGATATCGCTATAATGAATTAAAAATATTAAATACCAATCCTTATTTATTAAAAATATAAATAGGGGCTCCCCATGATGAAACAAAAGGCCATACAAATAACCTTCCACAAGACTCTTGTGTCACTTTATTTAAATCTAGAAGCCCACTTGTTATATTATATGGCGAGTTGTAGATATTGGTCTTGAATTGGGAATGAGTTCAATTGAGAACTCAATTTCACATTCTAGTGGATAACCAGGAAATTATTCAAGGGAAAAAATGATTCTTTATACAATTAGTACATATTGTTATCAGAGTACATAATCATTATCTATATATTACACATTATTTGACCTTATTCCCTGAAATTAAATTAATAGAGATAATGGGGGAGTATTCATAGATGATTTAAATGATCATTTATCCCCTTAAAAGACAAGACACTCCATATCACCCTTATAAAACCTTAGAATAATAAATGGACAAACAGGTAAATAACATGATACCTGTAGATAAGCCCCACCAATTATTTCTGGTGCCTACTTGATTTGAACTCTAATGATAATCATTCTTATCCGGGAGTTGTGATTAGAATGGGTGACCATATGGGAATCATCCTAGTATGAATGCTAGTGAGGACACAAAAAATAGGGTAGAACATTAGATGACATGTAGGGAAATTCATTAGTCATATTAACAATTTGGGAATGTGGGTGGGCCCCATTAAGGGGGCCACATGTTTTTGGGGATCCAGGTGTCACCTGGTGTACCATGACCCAAATACCATGTAATGGTTGTGTGTCTTTGTTGTTAACAGGGCTAGTTGTTGCATTGGTATCAATGATGTAACCTAGAATTATGTGTTGTGGAACTACCTAGGTTGAGATATATGGTCCATAATTATGATATTATACTCTATTGTGGGGGAGAATGAGACACCCCAAAATGATTAATAGAAAAATTACTAAATGATATATCTCATTTATATACGATTATTTTTAGGATCAAACCGAATTAGGACTCCAAAATTAAACATTCTCGTCCTAGAGTAGTGAACCGGATGGGAGAACTTCTAGGAAGTATTCAGGTTATGTGTGGGATTTTGAAAAAGAAAAAATTAAAGAACATGAGTAGTTGTGTGGGAAAAAAGGATGTACCTTGAAGTCTCAAAACCGACTACTATATAAAGGTAGGGAGTCTGTTTAGTTAGTGGGGTTCAATTGTTACAACCTTCATGATTCACTATCTTATTCTATTAGAAATAATTTTTTTCATTATTTACTTGAATCCAATCCATATCAAGGACTATACTAATATAACCATAGGTGTAATATTAGGAAAAGAAGATCAGAAAAAGAAAGGCTCTGATGACGAATGGCAACATGCTAGAACTCGAAGCCAAAAGAAGAGAGAAAGGAAAGAGCAAATGAAGAGGATGGAAGAAGCTCAAGTGGACAGCTCTGATGAAGATGTAGAATCGCTCCTACAACAAGCCAGGGAGATTGAGGAAACCCATCGTGGAGGAAGAGGAAGAGGAAGAGGACGTAACAACATCAGCCTTTGGAACGAGATGCGAAATAAAGAACGTATCATTGGGGACAAGCTGAGGAAAAAGCTTGGCGCCCCTGAAAATGGGTGATAAGTTTATCTGTTTTCATTCCTTTTTTGTACCTCTTTTGGACTTTCTTTTTAATAATAATCCTGGGCTTTTTCCCTTTAAAAAAAAAATAGGTTGTTTCCATTAATCACAATTTTGACGGACTAATATATCCTTTTTGAAATAAAATTTACACTTCGTGGCTTAATTCATAACACATGTACTAGGGTTCATGGGAAATATATGTTTTTTAAGAAAAAGTTGTTTGTATTAAAATAGGGTGAATAAAAATATGCAAAAAATACATTATAATCAATTGAGTCGATATTAATTATATCCACTAATACATCATTTGAATCATTGTATTTCTATGTGGAAAAATCCTAATAATGTTCATTCACAGATGGTCATTCAAATGTAAAATCCATTAATGATTATGGATGTTGGTTACATAATATCCCTACTCCATATAGAAAATCATTAATCATAAACTACTTATTATTTTACATTTCATTCATGATCATAATATCGTTTTTCTAAAAATTTATAACAAATTCATGTTCATATCCTATAATCCATTGAGTATTTCTTCACATAGATAGTTAGTCCTTAAATACTTACTATTTTTGGAATTTTTTAAATGATATAGAACCAACCTCTTATTCATCAGATTTACCATCTATACATACATCCTATAGAATACATTTTATATCATAATGGTGCATGATAAAATTTCATAAAATGAATAAATGTTATGAGAGGAAAATTCAATTAGATGTCTTTGTTTTAACCCATAAACGCAATGATAAATATTTATTTATAGCCTAATAAAACATTCAATAACATTTCTATCGGAACTTGTAATGTTATCCTTATTCCCAGTATTATTATCGTCCACATTTTTCTTAAAATTATGTAACATTTATTCCATTTATGCTCTTTCCTCGTGAGAATTGTATTTAACACATCCTTAATAATTCCCCTTTACATATACAGGACCACATTTTCCTCTATACAATGTTTAAAAAGAGATCACAATTTCTTAACCACATTTTATAGAAGATATACCACCATGATGAAATCTTCCTCTTCCCTACATCTAAATGAGTGAAAAAGTTAACTCGATACATTATATGTTGTTCATCTACCAATGTATTTGTAGTTCCACTAAATTATGGAGGTTTCAATCACATGATGTCATCCAAAATTTATACATAGAGTTTTGGATGACCATGTATCTCTATTTTTGAAAGATTATATATTATAATATGGTTAAACTACCCAAATACTCATATGATATAATTAGTCTCAACTCTACTATCATTCACATTATTACCAGGGTACATCCACACATTGACTATAGGTGTTGAAATGGTTCTCATTCAAATAATTAGTCACCAACTCTTAAAAATATCATACATGAAGTTAGTTTGTGAAAATTAATTTTAAAATAAAATTCTTATTAATATTTCTATAATAATTTAAAAAGATTATTAATTTTTTCCCTATATCATGTATTATCTTATTAGGTTTCTCAATATTTAGAGCCCAAGGTCACTATTAAACATTATCTTATACGAACTATAATAACCAGGGATCTAGAAACAATGATACGGTAGACATATTACATTAAATGCACACAATAAAAGATTTATCAGAGTATTCAATAGATTATTAATACTAGATGACTAGATACATACAAGTATTATATATTAAATGTTAAGATACTACAAGAAATCACTTTGAAAGAATTATTTTACATTTTATAAAGTCAGAGAAATGACACATAGTTCTCCTACATTCTTCCTTATAGATGTAAAATAAAAAAGGCATGAATAGATTCTTAGTAATGACTCGAATAGAGAAGAATATATCAAAACATAAACATTTGACATGTGATATAGAAATTTAATAAAACAATAATCAAATAAAACTAGTGTAATTATATATTCATTGATGAATATGAAATTAAAATAGATGACATGTATAAGAATACTTGTTTCGTAATAAATAAAATTTTTAATTCCAAAACAAATAATTACATAACATAAGAAAAGACATCATGGAAATAGAAATCATGATCTTATAATCCAAGATTCAACTTGTTCTAGTTAGGCATACACATAAAATACCCTAACTTTTTTTTCTCATAATAATTACTGATACATCAAGGGGTTATATAATGTTGGTACCCACCCATCACTGGTTTAATTTAAATTCACCATATTATATAAAAATTAATAAATAATTTATATTAAACTTTTCCAATAATAATCTATATTGGAATAACAGTATACAAAAATCTAATAATATTACCCATTTCATTAAAATGGATTACATGATCATATTCCATCCAGAGAAATGATATATATGGTTAAAAAATACATTGTACCATTTCTTATTATCATCTATATTGGAATTGAAACATCCAGAATAATATTAATTTTCCAAATGTAAACAAAATGGTTAACATCATGATAACCCATCCAGGGAATAAAAATTTATGATTAAAAAAATATATTTATCATGTCAATAATAATCAGTATTAGAATAAAAACAATGGGAAAACTACTATTTTCCCATATTAATAAAATGTATAACATGATCATAACACATCCATTTAAAAAGGTATGATGGTTAACCGATAGATAGTGAACTAATTAACAATCATTTGTATATTAATAACAACATAGGTAATTCCAATACTTTTCCACATATTAATAAAATGGATAACATGATCATAACCTATCGAGATAAATAATGAGGTTTGTTAAAAAAACATATTCCTCCTGAAAATATTAATCAATATTGGAATAATGATATAAGAAAGCCAGATATTTTTACACATATAATTAAAATAGATTATATGACTAAAATCTATCTTGATAAATAAGGTGGATGGTTCAATAATTCATATCCAACATTCCATAAATATTCTTTATTATAATTACAACATACTAAACACCAACAAAATTACCCATGATAGTAAAAGGGATAAAATGGACATAAAACACCCATAAGAAGAATTTTTATGGTTATATAATAAATATTAAAATTGAGAATAATCATTTTTATTAAATTAAAAACATAATAGGAACCAATATTTTCACCCACCTCAATAATTGTTACAAATATATTCATAACCCTTATTGAAAATATGATTTATTATTAAATAATAGATAATAAAACTAGAATCTATGGAATTTTATAAATGTAAAAGGAAGTATCTATATCCAAAAAATAATGATAAAGTAATGGTGAAGGGTACCTATATGGTGTTGGGTTATGAATAGATGATAGTATTTGAGTTGATTAGTTACCATAGGTAGGATACTACAACAATGGTTTGAAAAAAAACTATCATTATGGTTTATATTGAGTGTGTGAATATTCAAAATATCATCCCATGGGATTATCTAATAGGGTGAGAGGTCATAGGACCCCATCAAGTATTATTGTGAATGTTGAATCGAGGCTTTAACCAACACTTTTAGGTGATTACCCATAATTATAATGCTTCCACAACCACTTTCACTTGGTAGTACAATGAAATTAATGTCACTAATATTAAAAAAATTAATGCTTTAATTTTCAAAAATTTATGATAATTTGGAATTATGATTTATCAATAAAATTATCAATTCAGATGAATTATAATTATCGAAGTATCATTTCATTTATAATTCCATACAATAACAGGAATGATGAAAATACAATTAATTTTTTAAATGATAATACAATGGGTTGAATGATGGCCTCATGTCATCATAATAATGAAGTAGGAAAAAGGTCAAAATGAGGGGGTGTGATTAGAATCACCTAAATTTTATTTGAAATATCATATAATATAATGACATTCCAATCTAATATATACATTAAAATAGAATTATAATAATATTTTCAATTAAAAATCAATGAGAAGGATGGGAAAACCATAACTTTCTATACAAATTATTAAATATGTAGGGGACTCTATAGATCCATATGAACTATTAGTAATAGATTTAAATAATTTTATCGATGGGAAATTCATGCTAAATTCCACTATGTTGGATCTGTGTGAGTGAACGGTTGTGGGTGATCTCTATATATATGGGAAATGGAGAGGCTTTTCATGTAACCCAATGTAATTTAAGGACTATGAATTAGATCACAGTGGTGTTAGGTGGGTTCAATGTGTTGGGATAGTTAGGTGGAGAAATTAAGGGGTGGGGGTGTATGGGTATGACATTAATACCCTAAAATGATTTCAATAAGGTATTTGGATCCATTTAATTATTTAAATGGCATGAAGATTTTAATAGTGATCATCCTCAGATATTCTATACAATGATATTTTCTTAATGGAAACCACCATAAAAATATCTAGGATCTCAATACACATTGAATTCAAAGAACTTATTAACATGGATGGATAATTCATAAAATATAATTAATGTTAAAAAAACTCAAAATCATCATGATGATAATTGAAATAAGTCTTCATAATATCATCATCCTTCACCACCATATAATGATACCTTGACCAATGATTGATCATTAATAACTAACATTTTCCTTTCAATAGATCATAGAAATCATTAATATGTGGATGAGGATAGTTTTTCATCACATTCTTATAGATAATGTGATGATAATTGATGAAATTGAACAAAAGGACCTCATCCCTCGATATGAACAAAATTGAAACACTATAGGTTAACACACCTTGCCAAAAAAACAAATCACTAAAATATATCATCGATAAATAAATTCATATCTCATATATAATAACCTTCAATAATATATGGATACATCAAGATATGTGACATTCATGGCTATATATCTGTCCCAAACATGATATTTATTGAGGGGTACCACTAGAACCTCTTCTAGAAGAAAATCATGATACTATTTAACAACACTGAAAAATAACAACTTTTCAACAATTAATGAAATCATATTCAAATCATTGTTCAAGGATAACAAGGAAAAAGAATTAAAATAACTCATTCAAGGATAAAAATCAATGAAAAAACACTACTGGCTCTCTATTATCATAATATACAACAATCTAGTTTATAATAAAAATAGATGATATAAATCAATGAATTCAAGCAATACATTCTGAGGATGGTGTCATATGGATTGAAATGTTAAAATATTAAGTCTCTTTAAGAGAGATACTTCCACAAAACTTCCTCAAAATAAATATGTACATCATATAAGATACCTAGAACTCCAACGATTGTAGTAAAAACTAATATAACATGAAGCCACTATTCCTCAATTACAAAATAATGGATGAGGGTAGGTGATATAATTGAGTGTGTAACTCTTTTATAAATAAATGAATGAAAACATCTGGAAGACAATATATAGTTACCTTAAATGGAATCTCGCTGGCTTGGTGCTGAGAATGCAAATGTATGAAGCCAAACAGAAAATTATCCTTGTCCTCTAGAACCTTGATTATGACTACCTCAATTGAAATGCTCTATATATATGAGGATGTGGAGAGTGATGATGTTGGACACATACTCCCTAGAGTCCTCTCAATTGATCCAATAATATAAAACAATGTAATAACTACCTATATCGAAACTATATCAATGGAGAAACATATAAAAGAACACATAAAACATAATGGTTTCTATGAAATTTTTGGTACTCTCATCATTGATGATCTAATCCTACCTATGTAAAAAAAGTATTTGATATCATTGACATATTTAGAGCTTTAATGTCTGAAGAGAAATAAGTTTATGATGGATGGGAACTACCCCAGACTTAATAAAAAATCTTTTATCTTGAAAAATAGGATAACTAGACCATATTTATATTTCACAATGTTTTTTAATGAATACCCTATCATTAGATTATGTTTTTGTATAGTGACATCCTAATAACCCATACATTCAAAATAATCATGATATATGTATTTAGTGTTAATGGGGTGACTTGATGCTATTTCTATGGATGAAAATCCTCCAAAAATTTATTTCCATTGATTACTTAATTGGAAACTTGTCTGAATAAAATCACATAAGGGTATTAAAATATACCCTTAAATATTTCTGTCTATTAATCCATTGTGGAAGGTTGAGAAGATCTTGGGGACTAACCAAAATACAAATTCATGAAAAGAAATCTACATGGAACAAGACTCAGAACCTCTCCCCTGATACTACCAACTCCACATAATAAATAAGGAACATTATCCAAAACTATTTCACTACCCCAAAAAAAATTTAATTTCCAAAAAAACAAAGGGCTCTATCTAATAACATATCAAATTGATAGTTATAAAAACCTAATTAAACTATTATTTTTTGAAAAAATCTAAGATAGAGCCCCCATAAGACTAAAAATAATGGAAATAAATGTCTTGGAGTTTAATTTATGTGTCATCATCGTCAACTAACACTAGGTGGAGATCTACTGGCACTTCGTGATGAACATATTGAATAGGAACATGACAAGGATGTCAACCTAGATCAATTACTAGAAGAATAATAAATTTTTAGATCTACTAAACCTCAAATATATAATATATAACATTAGTTAATTAATTAATTATCTTTTTTTATAATTCAATTTACCCAGGGTATACCATGTTTAAACATAGAAGAAATGAAGACTGATTTTTTATCCTTCCCTATCTATCAACCCAAAAACTAGTATCACGTCATTTAGTGGGATTAGTAAACATATTGTTTTATTCATCAGATCACTGGGTGTCAAAAATGCCCAAGCATTAGATGAACTACCATTTTTATATCACTCACTAAACATAACTTACACTATTTCCATATCATATAACGGAAACTAACTTGTGGTACACTCCAATTTACATCATATATCTCAATACTAAACAATTCATACCACTCATCAATTATCCCATGACCCTAATGGGTCCCATTATTGGACCAACTTGGAGATATTATAGATGATTAATTTATGAGTCATGTGACAAGTATGAATCGGGTTACCAAGTAACCATGAGGGTATAATGACCATAAATATAGGATGCATTACCTGAAAAAAGAATATGAGGAAGAGAGATATAAGACAGATACACCAATCAACTCTTGATCATGCATATTATGAAATCCTAGGTGGATACATTATATATGATATTATAAAAAATGAAATAAAAAATACAAAAACAAAAAAAAATCTTGGGAACATGAATCCCAAATATCTCTTGAAAAAATACGAGTTATTACTAGTAAACCATATCTATAACCCTCTCATTGAATTAATAAATAAATGTATATATAGGATTATAATAAAATTATATATAGTTTGATCCTATTAGGGTCCTCTCCTAAAAAATATATCCAAAGAATGGAGGCAGACAGTGAACAACTTTGAAACTAACCCAACAACTAAATAGTGGTACCATGTTATAAGACTCAATATTTTTATCTCAAACCATGTATTTAATACAATATAGAATATAATATAATAATAAAACTTCATGGGTACTCCAATCCTTCTTCCACAGTGGTTAGAATCACATCCCTTACATTTCACATCGAATGCAGTATCTCTACAAAATAATCTAGCTAGAAAAAACATATTAATAGAATGACAACTTGCACCTCATGCATCACATCATCATAATATCCCATCCAAAAAATTATATATATATTATTCAAGTACATTTAGGGTCCTCAAAATCCATTATAATGTTTATCATAAATTGGTTACCATACCTTAATCCATCACTTCCCATAGAATGAGTAAGTACATCAATCCATCATTGCATATACACATCATATCTTTAATAATACATTGTATACTATATCCAGATATACATTTTTGTAAAATAATCATATTCCATCATTACCTCTTAAAAAAATACATGGGTATATTAACAATCATGAATACTAGAATGTGTAACTACCAATAGAATAAGGACGACCTGTAGGGGTGGTCATCAACCCATTATTCCTCTAGAATGTTATGGAAAACAAACTACCAATGTTTGATGGGTATCATTCACCCAAACCGACATGGGTTGGGTAGATAATAAAATTTAATTATAAATAATGTATAATATTTCTCGAAACCACACAATGGGTGTACCTTGTTCTTATGAACAACTATAGTTATTGTAACTTGAACACATGACCACCACTTCTATGGACTAGTTATCCTATAAGAACATTTGAATTTAATGTGTTGCAGTAAATTACTTTTCTTCCATTATAAAAGTAACATTATTAATTTATTCATTAGAAATTAATAAACCAGTATCAACATTCCAAATTTTATTACATTAATTGTTAATGTATTTTCCACCCCTTACAAGCAACATCAAAAGACTGTCTTTTGTTTCTCATGATCAACATCATTATAATATTTTCATTACAGAAAATAAACCATGGGTCCAGAATTATTTATTCATTATTACCATCATTCCACAATATATTTATTATAGTAAATCCTTATAAAGATACCACTATGTGGAATCAATCCACAATGAACACCTAGTTGCCTCATGTAGTGGGAAAAGAATGAAAATTAAATAAGAATCCAAAGCATAATCAATTAAAAATATTTTTTTTCAATCAAGCATCATTATTTATCATACAAATTTGTATTATAATCTTTAATACATTCGATCATCTATAATTTCATCTATAATAATATCATAAAAATATGAACAAGTCTAACCATTATAGGCGTCAACTGCGACCTCTACATCTGGGCCTCCCCACCAAATATTAAATTTGTCATCATAGGCGCATCCCTTCCAAAGATCATAAAACAATATATAGTGAATCATAAATCCATTCAATACCACAGGGGACAATGAAACAGAAAAAGTCAAATAGGGAAATCAAGACACTAAAACAGGGAATTCATCCTTCAAACAAAACAGGCTCTCACTACTCCAAACACATAGCCCTTATACTTCTCAGAAAAATTGGAATCTGAATCCCTATTAATTATCTTTATCATAAAATCATTATTATAACATATTGAATTATCCAATTCATTATTCATTGGTATCAACAATAGGAAACATATGGAATCAATCTATAATTAGATAGTGAATGTTAAAAATTCAAATAGAATTAAAACTACCTCTAAAAAACTAACAGTCGTACAATTATCATTATCTTGCCTTTTAATTTCAACTATCTCAAAAATAATTGTCTTAAATTTAATTTATTATGAACTAAATTATTGTGGATTAACACATTTAATTAATAATGTTCATTTCATTAATATTAATTACAAAAAAACTATAAAATGGAACACCATATTTATTTTTTATGACCCTTTATTAATTATGAATACAAGAAATAAAAAAAATATTGGAGTTACATTCATTACCATTATCTATCTAGATCAAAATAATAACTCATAACATCAGAATAAATTACAATAAAGAAATTGAAATTTAAAAATATAATGAAAATCAAGAGTTTACCCATTATCATGGTAGAATGAGACAATAAAATATCATAATAAAGAATTATTTACTAATACAGTTCAACAAATAATATTTTAATTCCATTGAAATAAAAAATTGATAAACCATGAAAGCCTTAATATTTAACGTAAAAAGAATATAATATGAAAAAAAGAATCCAACATTGAATTCATCGATATTCATGATATGAGAAACGACCAACATTAAAAATATCTGATCACCTCTAAATTGTTTAACTGTATCCTCCAAGGAACAAAATTCCATGGGAAAACTAGAAAACATAAAAAACTCCATTGTTTAATTTTAGGTCAAATTCAAAATCATGGATATAATTAATTGGAGGAAATAATGTTACTAAGATCACCATGGATCGATCAAGGTTTGCGATCATTAATCCCTATTGAAGGGGTTTCAAAGAGCCCAAAAATCAATTTTTTCACCATTATTTCAAGAGATATAATTTACCTGAAAGATTGTTTTAGGTGCCTCAGATATTTATATACAGTGTAAAAAATTAGATGTCCATAGTGAAGCTTCATGGTCTAAAATATATCACACCAAGACAAGATTTATTCTTCGATATAGAACTAGGAAAATTATGTAGACAACCATGGTTCATGGAGATTCCAAAAACCCATGACAAATACTATTAAGCATGACATAAAAATTTTATTGTATCTATATGTTTAATTCCAATGGGACCCTTCCTCCATGGAAGGTACAACACTATAGCCAACAACACAAGATTCCTCTACCCCTAATTTGATAATAGCCTTGAAAATTCTCCAGAATTCCCTACAACAATATTGTGGTATACTATTACAATTAGTCTATTAACAAGTCATTTTATATATATACATACAACTTCCATTCCATTTTTTGTATTTTTAACTCTAAATATCCTCAATCACCATACAAACAACATAGAACACCATCCAGATGTCTCCAATTACCAAATCATGCATTGGAATTGGATTTTGGGATCCAATCCCAATCAGAAATCACTTTTAACTATGTATTTTCCCTCATGGGATACCAAATGATCATTTAGATATAGTAAACAATGGGCTTTCATAAATGATCTAGATGTTCCTAGTAATATTTCTAGATATAATGTATGTTCATTTTCTAATGGTTATAATTAAAAAATTATGAATAGAATATTATGAATCCATTTTAAACATTACTCATTTATAATCCATTATATTATGGATTTAACTTTCTTTATTAAAATAACTTCAAACGCATTAATATAAATGAAAAAAAGATCGTATTTAAATTATTTTAACTATATAATTGATTTTGTGGATCCACCACCCAAATTTTAAAATCCATTTTTTCTAAATTAATATTCAATTTATAAAGATATATTTATTTTGTAAAAAAATACCCCTGGTCTTATTATGAATTCCTTCCATAATATATTCATTAATATAAAATTAATGTGGGAAATGTTTATTCAACTATATATATGGAATACATCTCAAATGAATTTAAGTTGACAATGTGATTTTTGACTATAAGAAAGATAATATCTAATACTTACTATAATATTTATTGAAAAATTAACTCGATATGATATTTATTTTGGAACTCAAATATTCATTAGTTTTCAAAATTATCAATGAAAGATTGAATATTTTAAAACAAAGTAAAAAAGAACCAATGAAATCATAAAAAGATTCAGAATGGGCCATGATGATGAAATTGTTAATCCTATGAGTAGAACTAGATAACATATGTTGTAAAAATTGTGTAAACTAATAAGAAAATGATTTATAGAATTATGATGTGGAATTTAAATTAACATACTTGGAACCTTTCTAATTTCATGATTACTATTTTTCTCTATAAAAAATTTTAATTAAATCCAAAGGATTCTCATTTATGATATGATAATTGTATTTTTAATTATTTTAAAAATATATAAAAATGGGTTTACCTTTATCCAAAAAACCAATTTAGTATAAAATTATTTCTCTTATTCTGATTTTTTAGGGTGGTTACTAAATATGAAATGTACTAGTTATACATTCCATATACTAGGAAGGCCCCCATATAATGGATTTGTAGGAAGAAAAATTGAATAATTATTTTCACAACTAACGATAAATATATATCTATCAGTTGTTGTTACAACATAATATTATAGCTGAAAATAACTATATTAAATTTAATTCCTAATTTTGATCAAATATCTATCATTTATAACAACAGTAACATTATCATTATACATAAAAATCCAGTCCAACACTCTCACACCAAACACACAAACTATATGCACCATTTCAGAAGTGATCACTTCAAAGAAGATGATATTTTATGTATTTTAAGTATTTTATCCCAACTGAATATACACTCATTGAAATTTTCACCAAACCTCTAGTCTATGATTATTATGAATTCATTAATGGTAATTTTTGAATATATTTATTCTATGGATCTTTATTAGATAAATTTACATCATGAGTTTTCTTTTTATAAGATATTTTTCACAAATTTAAAAATTTTATAAACACGAATTTTCATATAGTTTTATTTTATTTTATCTTGATAATAATATTATTCTCTTTCCTATGTTATTATATTAGTTAGAGCATTATTAATTTTAATTATAAATGATTTTTTCATAGAGAACCATTTTTTCAAATATAAATAATTGATATTTATCAACATATATTTTCTTATTTTCAAAAATTCAAAATCACATTTACAAAAAATAATTATCTTTTTTCAATATATTGATATTTATATAAGAACAACATTTCACACAAATTATTTTTAAATATTTTAGAAAATTAAATTTCAAAACTCATAAACCTACTAATGTGAATATATATTATATATATATTAATAAAAAATATCTCTCTTAATTAATATTAATGACGAGTAAAAATATATTATTTACATTTCAATCTAACTTTTCACTTAAGCCTTTTTTGAAATAAATTAAAATGTAAGATAGAATTTAATGTATATTTTAAATTGAAATAATATATTTATTGTTATTTTTTCATTAATAAAATCAATATTTGGAGGGAGATTAATTTCATGAGGAAATCAGGTTTTTTTTCAAAAAGGTGATTAATTTTCGATTTTTATAATATTATTTTTCTCTTCTTAATTATCTTTTATTCTCCATCATCTATTCAACTCTTTATTTTTTAATTGTCACCATTTTCCATAATTCTATTTAAATTTCCTTTATATCACCCACTCTAATGATCATATTATTGGGGGAGTTTAAAATTTAATAGTATTTTTCAAAATATATTATATCGTTTTTCTATTTTTCTACTCTCCCTATCTCTATAGATTTTATATTTGTTGGTTGTTTGGATGTTTGGATCCCTTTTAAAATCAATTTATAAATTATAATTTTCTATTAATTTAAAAACATCTATCAATATTAATTATTCATTTTAAAAAAATACTATTATTATTTTTCTCTTTCATCTCCAATATATTCTAATTTTTAATAAAAAGGAAGGGAGTTAGTTTTTTTACCATAACCATGTATAATTAATTAATGGGGAATAAATTTTCTACAATTAACTCATAATGGGGGATAAATAACTAAAAAATATTTTTATTCTACTATAGTCTCTATTGTTGTAAAATGGGGTCTTGTACAACAATGTGGGAGATTTAAAAATTCAACATTATTATGGAGAATACCATGTTCAATGTGCATACTTAATTATATCATTAGATATCTTGTTCATATATCGAATTTTCCTTAATATATATTTCATTCAAGATATTCCCATTACTTATCTAGTCATGTTAAGTGTATTTTATCTTAAAATAGAGGAAAATTTTGATACCTCTTGCTTTCATGGTCATTTCATGATAAAAAAATCGTATGTTTCTTTAAAAAATTGAATTGAGTAAGTTTGATGGATTATAATGAATATAAAATGATATAAAATTGTTTATGATGGATGATCTTATCTAATTATTTTTATCATTAAAGATGTTGGTAGTGTGTTATTTCATTTTTCATTACATTGGAATCAAGAAATAAGTACCTTATAAGATCATGCATTGATTTGGAGGAGATTCTTATTGTATATACATACAAACTATACAAAAAGACACATGCCATGGTATGAAATACTTATTAAAGAAGCATGGTAGATGTGTGGAACGATATGGTTCTATGTGTTTTAATTGAATAATAGTAAGGGTTTTTTCAGTATGTAATAGAAACATCAATTTCATTCCGTGATGTACACAAACTTCATTAAATGTTGGAAAAACCATTCCTAATTCCGGTCATCAAAGAAATAATTAATTGTGGTGAATTTCATAATTTTTACATGGTTTTGGATGGACATAAAATGAGTATCTATAAGTATCTCTAAAACATAATTCATTAACAGTCACTCTTTATCTAGAATTAATATGAAGGTAAATAATTCTACATAACCACTAAAATATCCAACATCATGTTCTTATTCTCTCATGTCACTAATACATTCTCTAAAATATCTTATCTAATTTTTTAATTATCCATACTGATGATTTTTTGGTCCTTTATAATACAATTTCCTAATGTAAACCTATCACTACCAATCATGTTTCTACAACTATTTCTATGTCTTAAAAAGTTTGTAAATGGTTCCATAGCCACCAATATAGATTGAGAGGGTTCTCACAAAAAAATATTTTGAGGGAAAAGATTCCAGATCACCTTTACTATCAATAGATTTATACAATACTCATTTGATGTCAAGGGTTGGGGACATTGAGGATCACATCGAGTTTTAGATGAACTATATATCAACTCTATTTGTTTGTATTTAGTTTTTTTTATTTCAAAAGTTAACATTAACTATAAAACAGCCATAAATTTATTGTTAATGTAGTCATGCGTAATAAATTTTATATTATATCCATCAACTCAGATAAAATTTTTCAACTATCTCTTAAACAATTTATCTCCTGAACCTTTGAGTCTATATTATATTTTTAAAAGGTAAATCCCCCCTCTTTTTATATTTATCCAAATAATAATGAAATGTCACACAATATTTCCAAAACTACCATGTGCTATTTTTTAGAGTATTCAAACATTCTAAATTCAGTCTAATTATGAAGATCAATTCAACTTTTTTGTTCACATATATTAATACCTTTCTTATACACTATTTTGTGTTGACAAACTATCTTAAATAAACCATGTAAATATCTAAAATTTTATGATTTTTCTTTTTTACAATTAAATTAAATCCAATTATATTTTTATAAAAGTAATCTAATTTTTAAATGATTCCGATCAATACAGATTGATTTTATCCAGAACATCGATGTTTTTTTAAAAAATATCTACATAATAATTGATAAATATTTATCTAAAATTATCTCATAAATGTTTTTTATCTATGTTCATAAAAAATGGAAAATAACCATTATAAATAATCCCATAGATATCACAGTTATACATCCATTTAAATATCCTTATTATTACATTTTAATCATCATAAAATTATCCACTTAAATATCCACTGTAATCACCAATGAAATATATAAAATAGTATAAATTCTAATATATTTTATTATCTATAAAAATTAATAATAATTATTTTAAATAATTACAATGATTTTTTCATTCAATGAAATTCATTTAGAAACTCCAAAAGAGTTATCATACACAATTTTTAAAACATTTGAATTATTCTTAAATAAATATAGAGGTATTCAAATTATACTAAAATGGGATGTGACCCCAGGGTTTAATAATACATAAGCTCCATATGACTCATTTGTGGCTTTATAAATGATAAGATTACACTTTCATGGAAATTGAAATATTATATTACTATTATATAGATCCATTGTAAACTTATTTAAAAATACATAAATCAAATTTAGTCTTTTGAAATTACCTTTCAAAAATTATATTATTATGGAACTCCAAATAATGAATGTTACCCTTTTGTATTAGCTTTTATTAAATCTATTTATAACATGGATATTGTAACAGCCATGTAAATATCAAAGAACCATTGAAAATCCAATTGATTCTCTTCATATTTTTATGTCCGACCAAAAGAATCCAGATTCTAATATAAAAGAAACACAATAAAATAATAATGACATCGTGTTATATCTTAGTAGGTATATGGGGGTAAAATTGGTTTTTCATTGATAAACAATAAAGAATTAATGATAAGGAAATAAATATAGACACACAGTCCCCTGGAACAACTATAATATATGAAAGGAATAGATGGAACCCTCCATAGTCAATAGCTCTACACATGTTGTAACACTCTAACAAGAATGGGAATTTCACATATATCTCCAAATATTCCCAATAATATTGTAATAACCCAAAATTTGTGGGATGTGGATTGAACTCAAAATATAATTACTCCGATTATGCGCTAACAATTAATTCTGTAATTTTTTTGAAACACTCCATAGACACCCATTAATTGTGAATTGGTCATTCATCTAAATGGTGTTTTCTAAAGCTTATGTGGATTCCAACATTGTATTCTATAATCTTTTATTTTAATATTAATTGTTGAAATATTCCATGATCTCATACACTCTTGTATGTGGATCCCCCTACTCTGAAAATAATCATACCAAACTCTTGACTATAAATATCTAGGTTGTCACTTTCAAAATATGAATAAATACACACAAAGAAATAATGTATAGTATATTAATGTGGTGAATGGGTTTCATGAAATACCATATGTAATTTGGGAGACAGTGGACTGAAAATTCCAGGATGTTTTCTTAGACCGCATTAATGATGGCTCATTCACAAGAATAAAAGGTAGATATTACATACCAACGAGCTCCCCGTGAATTCTAAACTCATGAATACTAATAATTTGATCCCACCATTCCATATCATCACGATTATAAGGCCACCATGCTAATAAATATCATTATAAGATGGCTACATGGATGGCCTCCATGATATACCAACAGATTTGGTGCCATCCACCATGAGATTACTATGTGGATAACCTCCCGGGTGGTTCTACCAAGATAGTGGCATCCATTTGATCTGAATAAATAGAAAAATCTTCATTGTGAGATCACCATAAAGAAAAAATCACCAATATAGTACATATTTTAATAATTGGGTTCCCTATAATGTATAACAAATCCTATATAGTCCGAGATAATGATTAACTAATTTTCATATGAAACCCTCATAAAAATCCTAAAAATAATATGGGTTTTTATCCCTCCATTTTTACACCCTATGAGCAGATTATCCACCAAGATCAATAATTTTAATATTTATTTTATGGAATCATTTAATCAATTTTTATGCTCTAAAAATCATTAATCTAGTCCCCCCATAGACAATTGATATACATTAAAATATTATATTTTAGATAAAAATTTACTTACAGAATCACATTTTTCCAGTATTAAAGGAGTATAAGTAATTATCATCCTATATAAGGCAAACCCTAAGGATGATCAAAATTATGTATTTTCATCATATTGATGGACTATATCACGATGAAATTGGAGTGGTCTCTTCGAGAATGAAATTCTCATCTTGAATATAAATTATAGTCAACGATCATTGATTAAATGGGGTTACTCACATGGTTTAATCCATTTCCATGTTCTCATTGATGATTTAATCACTAAGATAGGTCAATGATTCAAGGACCTAAATATATGGGTATCACACATTCATGTGTATAATATACTAATTCTCTCTAGGTTCACATGTAGAATTCTTCCCCACCATAATGTGTAAACACTAATCATGGGCTGTAGATGGTATTCCAATTACATAATACAAATTTATCCTAGATGAAGAAATAATATGGAGTGCCATACTATTTTCTTTGTAACCATTTAATATGTAAAATACACAAAATTTCTGTGATTGAGAACCTATAATTCATTCAGATATGTAAAATCCATGGTTTTCCATAACTAATAGTTTTAATGGGGGGTACCCACATGTGTTCCCAATGATATCTGTACAAATACCAACCACATATTAAATCTAAAGGAGGGTCTCATGTGATGAAATAATTACCCAAAAAAATTATCATGAGCCTAACCCCCCAACCTATCGAATCAATAGACTAAACAACATATCCTCAACATATCATAGAGACCATAAAAATTGGAGTGTAGGAAAACTAATGTACAATAAAACATATTTTGACATGTTGTGTGATTGGAATAGAAAATCTAGAAATGATGTTCATATATAATTCTTGGATACAAATTGATGCAGTGAATTGTACCATTCATTCGCCAATTATGCTGTTATTATATGATGCATCATTACACATGATAAAGATAAAATGATTACTTATCATTTATTAATAATGAGTATTATTTTTCAAGATTCTATTCATATGGGTGTTCCATATATATCAATTTGATCCAATGTCATGGGATCATCATCCATAAAAAATGATTATTATTTACCAGATAAGGATTCAATAACCCCAACAATTATCAGAATGTTTTCATATATATGAAATTTTTCTAAAATAGTGATCAATTTATAATTGAGGGAGAACTTCTTAAATAGAATACCCACAACATTAGAGGATTCAGGATAGATCCACTACATGATAAAATCATATAACTCATGCAATATGATGAATAATGTAATAAATCCAATAGTGTCCATCCCCACATAAAATTTCACATGGATAAACTATCTGATGTGAAGAATATTGATACACAGATACCTAAACAAGGTGGAGAGGCACACCAGGGATTCTTTGAATATTCAAGAGCCACCCAATAGGGATATAATAATTTTTCACCATAGACATTGATTACAACAATCCTCAACTCTGTATGTGTAAGTACCCAAACCTTCTTTTTAGGTATGTTTTTCTGTTCTGGTCATTTTTTAGAAAAAGAGGAAATTTTGGAGGTCGTGCAGGGGTGCATGGTTGGCACACGGTTGGCGCACATTCTGAACAAACCATTCCTCCAACCCAATAAACCATTAAACCCTTTATGGTGGGCTCTGCACGGGCAGTTCTTATTTTGTCAAACCATGGAGGAAAGCCATACAGAATCCCTAGTTGAGACAGTTCCAACCGCATGGTTGGCACACGGTTTTCCAGACCATGTGGGGTAACCATGCGGCCACTTAAAGTATGGGTTTTCTTCCTAGGCCACTCGATAATTCCAATTTCTTCTCTAAACTCACCCCAACTCAAGCCTGAATCGGGATTTTGGATTCTTAAAGCTTGAAGGTGATCCCTCACTCATTTTGGAGGTTTATCGAAGGGGTATCGTAGTGGATCGAAGGCGATTATTCTTGGGTAAGTCCCTCCTCTTAGTTTCTCCATGGTTTTCCCTAGAACTTCTCTTCCCTATCTATATGATTTCTAGATCTACATCTATTGCATGTAGATCTAGTGTTAGGGTTGGACTTGGGTTTTGATTTTAAGGCTTGTGGATGATAGGGAAGGCGATTTAGACCCGTCTTTTGTGAAGTGGTTTCCCGGATTTGTGGGTGCTGTTGATTGTGGATCATTTTCATTTGAACACTAAAGGTTGGTGGTTTGTGCCTTTTCATTGAAAGTCTTTGATTATTATGTGAAATTGTGCCAATACCCTTGAATGTGGTATTGTGTGTTTACCATTTTACCCCTGTGTTTTTCCTTCCATTCATATAGGCTTGTGTAGTGGTAGATTGAATATGAATATGGATGAATTTATATGATTTGGATGCTTTGCTCATGCATGCCTTATTTTCGACCGTTTGGTCCTATTATGCATGTTCCCCATGGCTAGTGATTGTAGGACAAGGAGTTGTTTTTCTAACATGCTTTTGAGATTTAGACTGCTTATCCAAGTAGTTATTAAGGTGTACCTTGGCCATATTTCCTTGTTATTCTTGTTGACAAGCATAGGTCCATGAGAACCTTGTGTTATAGACTATAATGGGATAGACCGAGTGATCTTCCTAAGAGAGTCTTGGGGTATTATAGACTATAAGGGGATAGACTGAGTGAGCTTCCTCAGAGAGTCTTTGAGCATTGTAGGCTATAAGGGGATAGACTGAGTGAGCTTCCTCGGAGATTCTTTGGTTATTATAGACTATAAGGGGATAGACCGAGTGATCTTCCAAATAGAGTCTTTTAGAATTAAAGACTATGAGGAGATAGACCGAGTGAGATTCCTCAGAGAGTCTTTGTTTACATTAAATTTCCTTGAACCATCCTATACTATAGAAGAAATTGACCAAGTGAGCTTCCTTAAAGAGTCTTTGAACGACTTGGTCTAAAAGGGGAATTGACTGGCAGAGCATCCTCAGAGAGTCTTTCCCCTTGGGGCTATAAGGGGAACTGACCTTGTGTGCTTCCTCAGAGATTCCTTCACTACCTTAGACTATAAAGGGAATTGACTATGAGTGCTTCCAGAGAGAGACTTCATGAATGTGTATGACTGAACCAGAGAGGCTAGGCTGAGTGTACTGCCCAGAGGGTTGCTTATACTTGTTAGGTAGGACCATATGGGATGGTAGTGTGTACTTACCATAGGATTACCTTGTTTGTTTAGATTCCTACTTGATACGTGGAATTGTTTGATGCTATGTAATTTTATATTTACTACCTTCTGTACTTTAACATTTCATATATTCACTGATTATTAGGCACAGGTCTTGGGGTGGTTTCCTACTGTTATTTATTTTCACACCCTATTTGGGTCATTCTTTTTGGACCAAACAGATTATATTGTTGTAGGGATAGATAAGTGAAATCACCCATCTACTTTAAGAACATGACTTACCGGGGATAGGGAGAGCATGGGACCAAGATTTGGCTTTCGATGCTAGGGAGTTGTTTACCAGTTTACATTGAACATTGATTTAGCACTATTGTATTCCATCATTGTATTATGTTTAGATATTTTACTAGACATATCTTCCATGCATCATTTATATATGTAATTTCTCGAGTTGATACTTACATTCAGTCTTCCGTTGTTTACTTTTTTATGGATTCTTACTGCTTCCGCTATTGATTTTTATTTATCCGCTATTTACTCTATCAATGAGGGCATAGTTTCCCCACTATCGCACCCATGTCCCTCGCTGCTAGTCCGCAACCTCTAGAATTTGGGAAAATGCACTTGAGGGCATGTGACCAACTGGGTATAGGGTTCCTCTGAGAGGCTTCCGGATCCGGGATGTTACCAAGTACTATCAGAGGATTCTTTTCTCTTGACATACTGTTTAGATCCAATATGTTGTGATAAGATGAAATAGGTAGTTAGTTATAAGCTGTGCCTGGGAGTAGATAACTCGTGTACATGGAAAAGCTCTTTTCCTTCGATTATTTCATGTTTTTTGGTTTTGCAATTTTATAGTTGATTCGATTTCATTGTTGGGTGATTCACATTCCTTGTGCTATTAATATTGATATTATTCACGTCCTATTTTTGTTGGAACCTAATGAGATGAGGTAATTCCATATATATCTTCATATAGGCACTTCCTAGAAATCACATTCTTGCTATGCCAATTAGGGTGCATTAGAAATATCATGTTATTTTGATAAATGTTGTGAAGAATACGCATGTTGTTGTGATAGATTCCTTGATAAAAATACATGTTGTTTGATAGGGTATTTTTTGGGTGAGGTTTAGTTTGAAAGAACTTCAAACATTGGTTCTTGAGGTGTTATGGGCCGTCGTGGACTAGAATTTGGGGGATCATTGACTTCTTCACTTTGTTATAACAAGTATAAGATTCCATGCTTTGATTCACTGGTTGTACGGGCCCTCACGAATCAGAATTTGGAACATAAATGTTCGTTTTCAGTATTTTATGGGTTTAAGAGTAGTTTCTGAGGCTTACTATCTCGAAAATCCATGACTACCTGCTGTGTCACCGACTGTGTGGGCAGAGACATGGGGTTTTGAAAATCATGGTAGAACACACCATATACCAGATGTGCACGCCCTATGTAGGGACATTGTATCTAGCCATGTAACAAACAACATAAGTCATTGATGTTTGTTTAGTAAACTATGTTTCTAGAATGAACACACCAAGTAGTTTAGTTTTAAGGTAACCTTGGGGGTTAGTCGTGTCGAAGGACTCGGGCATGGGAAGAAAATTCATGTACACACCTTGTAGTCATGTTTTTCAAATCTTGATTGATTTCAATAATATATACC
Organism: Viscum album; assembly: GCA_963277665.1. NCBI lineage: Eukaryota > Viridiplantae > Streptophyta > Magnoliopsida > Santalales > Viscaceae > Viscum > Viscum album. The sequence goes on along the minus strand of OY728161.1, from coordinate 1,730,560,037 downwards.
TTTATTGTCCATCCTATTTATAGTCCTTGAAAATCATGAATCTAATCTGAGTATTTTACCTTGTATGGTCATGAAACTGAGACGTCCTCAGGTTGTACACCATTTTCTAGACGGGGACCAATCCTTAGATATGGCTGATCAGGGAATTCATGCAGATCCTCCAGTTGTTCCAGTCTTGGCACCAGATGTTATTCCTGACACAGGAGCTGATTATTAGTTCAGAGGGGACTTTTTTAGGATGATGCAGTCCTTTCAGGGAGCACCGCCTCCTGCCCCATCGATGTCATAATTGACGTGGATCTTTCAACAGCAACATCCTCCATTTTTTTCAGGGGATGGAGGACCCCAGGCTGCAGATTCATGGATGGATGCCACACTAAAATTTTTCAAACATCTGGAGATACCTCCAAAGAAGAGGGTGAAGCTCACTACCTACATGCTCCGAGACTCCACCAATAGGTGGTGGGAGGTGATTTCACAGGCGGGGTGCCAGTAGAGTATGCCATGGGATGAGTTTAGGAGAATCTCCTATGACTAATTCTATCAAGATACCTTTATGGCCGATCATGCCCTAGAGTTCATGAGTCTAGAAAAAGGTACTCTGTCTGTTTTGGAGTACTCATCTCACTTTACTGAGCTTCAATGTTACACACCTATTCTAGGAGGTGATGAGTTTTTCCTTTCATGGATGTTTGCGGATGGTCTGATGCGCGACATCCGATAGCAGCTGAACATGTTGAAGTTGACATCGATATCTTCCATCTTCAACTAGGAACTGATCACAGAGCACAATCCAAGGGATTTTGGAGCTGTGAGCCAGGGCGGTTTGACATCCAGAGTGTCTATTCCTCCTACTGATAGGAGGAAACACCATTGGGAGTTTGTGTGAGGAGATCAGAGTAGGCAAGATGCATTTGCTGGTAGCCAGGTTGTGTGCTACCATTACGGGAGAAGCATGCATACTAGGACGCATTGCCAAAGAGACCCGATGGAGTGCCGATCTTGCGGAAAGATGGGCCATATATAGTGTTTCTGTCAGATCTTCTCACCAGAAGCTGGTGACAGGGGTTCGTCTAAGACTCCTCATACAGGAGCAACCCCACCATTTTCACCCCAGTCTGGGAACTTGAGTTCTTCCAGCCATTAATTTCGAGGTTGAGGCCGCAGATGTGAAGTCCAGTCGTCAGGCTATCAGCGACAGTAGGGTAGATCAAATCAGAGGAATCAGGTAGGGTCAATGGCCATGGAGTAGGCTATACTTTTTCGGTGGATCACACCCAGCAGGAGTAGGATCCCAGACCCTCTACAGTCCGAGGTACCATTCTAGTTTCCTCAGTTTTATCTTCATCTCTTTTCAACACAGGGGCATACCATAGCTTTATATTTGATTCTTTCGTGGAGATCATGGGGCTCGGTATCTTTTCCTCTACCGATATCTTGATTTTAGACACTCTGTTTGGGACGAGGACATATAGTGTATGTCAGTTCAAGGAGTTCCCTCTTGAGTATGGTGGGTGTCACTTCTATTGGGACCTCTATGTCATAGAGATGACATGCTATGATTTCATCCTCAGAATGAACTAGTTGGTTCCCCTGCAAGAATATCTCGATCTCTATCATCGTAGAATGAGTTTCATATCACCGGAGGGTGGATCGTTTCTTCATAAGGGTGAATGGGATGTCCGGGAGAGCAGAGCGGGCCCATAACATCATGGGTTAAGAGGAGTTACAACCCAGATTGCCAGTCAATATCTGGATGATGAAGGGACTCCATAGTTAGACTTTCCTCCAGTAGTGGATCATTTCAGTGTTGTCATTCTAGAAGAATTTTTTAGGTTTTCCTCCAAAGCAAGAGGTAGAATTTTTGTTTGAGCTTGTGCCTAGAGTGACACTAATGTATATTCCTCCTTATAGGATGGATACACCTGAGATGCAGGAACTCAAGAAGCAGTAGGAGGAGTTTTAGGTAGAGGGTTTCATCCGACCCAGAACATCTCCTTGGGGGTTTCGTGTCCTTTTTGCAAAGAAGGCGGATGTTACTCTTAGGCTGTGTGTGGATTATTGGAATTTAAACCAGTTGACAGTCAAGAAATGACATCCCTTATTGAGTATTGATGACCTGTATGATCATCTTCGAGGAGCCTTGGAGTTCTCGTAGATATATTTGAAGTCTGGTTATCATCAGTTGTGCGTTAGAACATCTGATATATCTCTTATAGATATCCAGAGAAGGTATAGTCTAAAAGATTATATAGTTATGTTGTTCTGTCTCACGAATGCGCCTGCAGTTTTCATGGAACTAATGATCTGAATATTCTATTCATTCATGGATTCTTTCCTAGATGTTTTTGTGGATGATATTTCAGTGTACTCTCAAACTAGACATGACCGTTCGACACATCTTTGAGAATGTTTTGAGTACACTGAGAGAGAATCAGTTAAATTCTAAGCTCTCAAAATTCCCCTTTTGGATGGATCTGATTCACATCTTGGTCATGTTATCTCAGTGAAAGGACTATCAGTAGACCTAGAGAAAGCGAGATAAATAGTTTCCTGGGAGACGCTGGAGAACGTTTTTGATGTGTGGAGTTTTCTAGGGATTTATAGACACTACAGATGATTCATTCAAGACTTTTCACGCTTATCAGCACCGCTGATAGGCCTGACATAGAAGGGTTCAAATTTCTTGTGGTCGGATTCATGTGATTCATCCTTTCAGTAGCTGAAATTTACGTTGACTTCAGCACCAAAAATAGTCTTGCCAGAGCTAGGAAAGAGCTATACTGTTTACTGTGATGCTTCAGCTATGGGTCTGGGAGTTTTGCTCATGCAAGGAGATGGAGTCCTTGTGTATGGATCTCAGAAGTTGAGGCCATATGAGAGGAACTACCAAATGCATGATCTAGTGTTGGAAGCTGTTGTTCATGCCTTAGGTTATTGGAGACATTACCTTCTAGGAGAGAAATTTGTGGTTTTCACTGATCAAAAAAGTCTCAAGTACATTTTAACACTGTGTGACTTGAATTTGAGACAACGAAGGTGGGTTGGGTATCTTCATTCCTTCAATTTCTATCTTTCCTATACGCCTGGGAAAGGCAATGTAGTGGCTGATGTGTTGAGCCAGAATACTCAAATAAAGGTAGTCGAGGAGGCCAGCAGTGAGTGGCAGCTTATGGCTTTATTCTCTGAGATGCATTTGGAGGTGCCCGACAGACAAGGGAAGATGTTTCATTTGTCAGTAGTTGTTACCTATCGTCTACTTGATCGAGTGTGAATGAGGTAGTTATTAGATTCTGATGGTCTAGTCTAGTAGGAAAGAGTTTTAGGAGAGGACCCTATTCCTTGATGGACCATAGGCGAGGGTGGTATCTAGCATTTCCAGGAGTGCGTATGGGTTCCAGAAAACATATGGGAGGATATTATGTAATACTTTCATTTCTCATTTTAGGAAGTTTATCATTGTGTGACCAAGATGTATCGTGATCTACACCGTCAGTATTGTGGGCCAGGTATGAAGAGAGATGTTTCTGGGTTTGTCATAAGGTTTTTCACCTGTATGCAAGTGAAGGCGGAGCATCAGCGACTAGAAAGACATCAAAAGCAGTTTCCCATTCTTGAGTAGAGGTGGAATGACATCACTATGGAAATCATGAATAGTTTTCTAAGGAAGCCTCGAGGTAATGATGTGGTATGGGTTGTCATTGAAAGACACATGAAGGTCACTCACTTCTTTCCAATCAAGGAGACCTTCAGTGTTGACCAGATGGGATAGCTATACAACCTAGATATAGTACTTCTACATGGGGTTCCCCACTCGATTGTTTCAGATAGTGATACACATTCTACTTCATGATCCTAGTAGGGGCTTTATAATGCTTTTGGTACATAGGTACATTTGAGTAAAACATTCCATCCCTAGATTGATGGCCAGTCCGAGCATATGATTCATGTGCTTGAGGACATGCTTCGAGCATGTATTCTAGATTTTGGAGGTTCATAGGAGAGACAAATACATCTATTGGAGTTTGCCTACAACAATAGTTTTCATGAAACTATTCAGATGGATCCTTTTGAGTCTTTGTATGGTTGGCCATGCCGATCACCCTTATGTGGGCTAGAGGCAGGAGAGGTAGCTATGTTGGGACATCATATTGTCCCGGAGACCACATAACATATAGAGTTGATTCAGAAGAGGATGTATACTATGCAGTCTTGTCAGAAGTCTTATGATGATCAGTGGAGATGAACTCAGGAATTCGAGGTTGGAGATCAGGTTTTTCTACGTGTCACACAGACATTGGGGCATAGAAGTATCAGAAGACATGGTATGCTTTCACCGAGGTAAAATGGTCTATTTGATGTGTTAGAGAGAGTTTTCCGGTTTCCTATTATTTTCAATTACCTCAGAGGTACCAAGATATACAAGACGTCTTCCACGTTTCACAGCTTCAACATTACTTTTTAGACTCTTATCATGTTTTTCATCCTGAGGAGGTTGATCTCGAAGTGGATGCGTTGTTTGAGGAGAATCCTATCCAGATTGTCGATCGAAGTATGAAGGTTCTCCATGGCCAGTTTGGTCCTCTAGTACGAGTGGTATGGCAGCACGGGTGAGTAAAAGATGAGACTTGGGAGAGGGAGGCTGATGAATGAGAACAATGGCCAGAATTGTTTGGGGTTTCTTCTTCTATACCACCTTTCTAGGGAAATTTGGGATGAATTTATTTAAGGGGGGATGTTTGAAAATACCTGGTTCTTATTTTCAGTTAAGTTTTCCTTTTCTGGTAATTTCGGAGAAAAATACAAAATTCTAGAGGTCGTGTAGGGGTTCATGGTTGGCACATGGTTGGCGCAATGTCTGAACAAACCATATAGGCGGCCCATGAAACCATGCAGACCGTGATAGTGGGCTCCACACGGGTAGCGCACATTTTGTCAAACAGTGCGGGCAAGCCATGCTGAATCCCTTGCTGAGATTGTGGAAACCTCTCAATTGGCACATGGTTTGCAAACCGTGCGGGGTAACCATGCAACCACTTAAATTTAGGGTTTTTATGTCCTAGGCCACTCGTGATTTCTCATTTCTTCTCCAAAATCTCTTTCACATGAGCCTCACTCGGGATTTTGGATTCTCAAAGTTTGATGTTTCTCCCACACTCGTTTTGGAGGTGAATCGAAGGGGTTTCATGGTTGATCAAAGGCAGTTATTCTCGGGTAAGTACCTTCTTCTTCCTTGGATTTCCCTATATCTTCTCTTCCCTATCTCTATGTTTTATATATCTCAATCTTGTGCATGTAGATCTAGTGTTGCGTTTGCCTTGGGTGTTGATATCAATGCTAGTGGATGATAGGGAAGGAGATTTAGAGTGGTATTTCGTGAAGTGGTTGCCTCGATTTGTGGGTGTGTTTGATTGTGGGTCATTTTTTTTTCAGAATCCTAAATGTAGTTGGTTTGTGCCTTTCCATTGATTGTTTTTTAGTATTATGTGAAACTGTACCAATACCATTGAATGAGGTATTGTGCGTTTACCTTTTTACCCCTGTTTTTTTCTTCCATACTTGTATGCTTGTGTAGAGGTTGATTGGATATGAAAAGGGTTTAATTACTATGCCTTGGATGCTTTTCCCATGCATGTCCTGTCTCTAACCGTTTGGTCTGGTTTTGCCTATTTCCCATGCCTAGTGATTGTAGGATGGAGAGTTGTTTTTCTAAAACGTTTTTGAGCTATAGACTAATTATCCAAGTAGTTCATAAGGTTTACCTTGGCCATATTGTATTGTTATGCTCGTTGAATTGAATAGAGCCATGAGAACCTGGTGTCATGGACTATAAAGGGATTGAACGAGTGAGCTTCCTTAGAGAGTCTTTGGGTATTATAGACTATAAAGGGATTGACAGAGTGGGCATCCTCAGAGAAACTTTTCGCATTGTAGAATATAAGGGCATTGACCGAGTGAGCTTCCTTAGAGAGTCTTTGGAAATTATAGACTAGAAGGGGATAGACCGATTGAGAATCCTCATAGAGTCTTCGAGAATTATAGAATATGAGGGTATATACTGAGTGAACATGATGAGAGAGTATCTGTTTACCCTGAATTACCTTGAAGAAACCTAGAATATATGAGTAATTAAACGATTGATCTTCCTTAGAGAGTCTTTGAACGGCTTGGGCTATAAGGGGAATTGACATTGTGTGCTTCTTCAGAGAGTCCTCAACTACCACATACTATAAGGGGAATTGATAATATGTGATTCCTCAGAGAGTCTTTCGGAATTCGTATGACTAAACCGGAGTGGAAAGGCTGAGTGTACTACCTAGAGGGTTGCTTGTAATTGTTAGGTATGACCATAGGGGATGGCTATGTATACTTCCCAGTGGTTTACCTTGTTTTTAGCTTCCTACTAGAAAGGTGGAATTATTTACTACTATGTACTTTCATGTTTATGTTTTATATATATTAACATCCATATATTCACTAACTATTAGGCACAGATCATGGGTTGTTTGCCTACTAGGATTTAATCTCACACCCTATTTTGGTCATGACTTTGGGGCCAAACAGATTATATTGTTTTAGGGATAGATAAAGTCAAGTGCCCTTCTACTTCAGGTACTTGAGTTGTTGGGCAGTGGGAGAGCATGGGACCATGCATTGGATTGCGATGTTGAGGAGATGTTTATCTATTTTATCTGTAAATGGGTTTAGAACTGTTGTATTCCAGCATTGTGTTGTGTCTGGGTATTTTCCTAGATATATTTACCATGAATCATTTATATATGTATGTGCTCCAGTTATTCCTTACTTTCAGTCTTCCATTGTTTACTTTTGTATGGATTATTACTACTTCCTCTATTTCTTTTGTTTTCTTCTTCTACGTATTCTTCCAATGAGGGTATAGTCTCCCCACTATCACACCAATGGCCCTTGGTGCTAGTCGGTAGCCTATGGCGTTCGGTGAAATTTACTTATGGCCATTTGACCTACTAGGTACGGGGTGCCTCTGGGTGGCTTCCAGATCCATGAAGTTACACTATGAGATGATTGAGAAAGTAATCCTATAATCTGAATCCCATACTATACAACATGGTTTTCATTTGTAATGTTATCAAAATTGGTAAAATGGAATGGGTGTAGATTATATACTCTACTTTCAATGTAATTCCTCTATATTAAGAAGGAAATATTTAGAAATTGGATTCATCATTTCACTCATCTCTAAATCTCATAAAAGTGCACTTTTTTCAAAATTAAAATGCACCGTGAAATATATCCTAGATAAAAATAGAAGTGATCACAAATTCCCACTACCTTCAAAAAATTTATTTTCGGAATACTTTTTGGGAATATTAATCGGGGTAGGAAAATATCCACATTATAACTAAGGATGATTATTAGCACATCTCGACCCCCAATAGTTGGTAAGAACACACTATACTACAAATTATCATGTTACCACATCAACATATTCTAGAAGATACCACCCAAGAATATTAAATCATCCCCACGTCCATTTTATTGGATTTCTGACATAGTATGATATAGAATTAATTCCATGGCTATGATCATATAGTTCCATCAATATAATTGTTTTTGACTCTTCCAGCAATAAACAATGGGAGAACCCATATTCCTATTACATTGATGTTAAAATGAGAGCAATAATATATCCTAAATTAAACCGGATAATGATTATAATATTCTCATAGAATCTAAAACGGGGTAAATAACTATAGATCCATTATGTATGGTATCTATACATTCTTATAGAGACTCAAAAGAATGCGCGTATTCTTTCACCATATATTTTTTAGAATGACCTACGAGATGCCTACATTGCTACCAGAATGCGGTAATACATTCCTAAAATTTATAATGTGTCACATGTTAATTTAGAAATGAAAAAATTATCCTTCCCATATTACTATAATGCATCAATGTACCGATAAACTAGCTCCAATGATGACACAATAGCTTCCCTAGAATATTCACACCCAACAAATTCCCCAATCTCTCCCAAAAAGATCATCCAAATGGACTCCTAAACAAAGTTATCATGTAAGATAATAGTAATGTACTTCCCCTAAACTGATCAATTCTGATGTTCTGTATTCCTTGAGTCATTAAGAAATTATTTCCCAAGAGTCAACATCCTCATTAATAAAAATTTATAATTTCATTATCCATAGTGGTCCTCTTCATGATATTCCAATAAATAATCCAAAAATCCATCCAAATATCATGTTAAAAATGTTTCATTCCATGTAAAATCAATGATTAAATATGAGAATCCAACCCATGATGGATTAAATGGGATTACATGTCATTGTGAAGAGATCATCCAACAAGGAGTTCCTCCTATTGCTATAAAATTGAGTGGAAATTACAAAGGCCTTCTTTATAGAATAATAATATAAATCCTTGGTTTTCCTCCCAATGATTGTAATTCTATTAGTCCACTATATCATGATAGTACATCCCGACAAGAAGGTCATGCATATGTTTCATTTCTTTTGGAAATGCCCCCATGTTGTCAAAAACTCAAAAGACTGAGGCTACATTCACTTTTGACCACAATAGATATCATTGCTCTATCAACCCAATTAATAAATGTTACTTGGGTGATAGTTATTTTATATGACTCCATTTCCTAGAGTATATTCTAGAATCATTTAATGGAATCATGGATGTCCTTCCAAAGTTGATATTATATTCAGAAAAAATACCTTGGTTTGGACATGTGGTATAATTTTACATGAAAATGATGAGGACTTATATTAGTTGACAATATTATTAAAATAATTTTTCTCAACCATATTATTTCCCAAAACCACATCCCATTATAAAATATAAAATTTGGTGTGATAGAATTACCTTCTTTAATTATTCTTGAATTTATATTCAACTCATTATCAATTAACTTCCAATCAGTTCCTCTATCATGGGGATAAAATCTATCAGAAGATGATAAGAAAATAATTTCCCATATTTAAATTTATTCATTCTCAGTAACATGGATTTTGAAAACTAAAAATATAGATAAGAAAACTAGGAATAATTCCTCCATAGTCATATGTTACTGATCCAAATTTCCATCGATCCCTATTTAGTGTGTTTATCAGAAGATTGGATGAATATAGAGCATTGAACATTAGTCCATTAACAGGTTAGAAAAGTCACCATATGAAGATATCCCCTAATGGAATAATTTTATGATATGCCTTAAGATTTAATTCTACATATTTTATTTGGACCATGTGAGAGAATTCTATAACCTCTAATGAGTACAAGTGTTGTGACCAGATAGAATAGTCCATTGATAGTGTCCAGTGATAGGGTTTCAACAATTTTCTGTGAACAAAAAAATTATTAAAGTAAAAATAATTTAACATAATATAGCCATCAAAGTAATATATTTGAAATTATGAATTTTTAGCACACATAGTCCACCCCAGTGTGAAGTAATTTAAAATTAGAAATACTACACTAGAACATGCTATGGAATCCATTTAAGAAAGCCCCAACATATTGGGTGTGGTAATTTTTACAACATTCGCACACTAGGTGTCATCAAACCCAAATTACCATAAATTGGTGATAGAGGAAATATCTATTCAACCCTGACCATCGGTTTTTTCCGAAATTTGAAAAACTACACCTCATCAAATATGAATGAATGCCCTGTATGGACTAGTTTATGATATCTGACAACCAATAACACCCAGATTCATGATTCTATGTGATATATAAATATCATTAAGGTATTTTTCAATAATTATATTTTGGAATTCACTAAGAATAAACACCCATGTATCAATCTTGATGTATTTACACATGGTAATATTTAATACCTAAGAAGCATCAGGATTATCTTTTTCTAGAGGGCTTTGGCGTTGATGAAACACCATATTAATTTCATCATGATGAATATTAGGATCCATATAAATGATATTCATTAGATAATTTCTTCAGTGATAATACAAATTAGGATAGAGGAAAGGATATATATGTAGAAGGATGTGATAAATTATAATTTTACAAAAAAATTATTCACAATGAAACAATTATAGAAGATGTGTGCACCCAAAATCAAAAGTTATATTACAAACTATAATCATTGATTTTTTAATTTCCATATATAAGATATTCTTAAATTACAGAAAAAAGAAAAGGAATGGATATATCCCACTTCCCACTAGAGGTAAATGAAATTATCAATCCCGAAGAGAAGATAGTGTGGCACGAATCTAATATAGTTGAACAGAAATAATTAAATGTGGAAATACAAAGGTGAAATATTCCTAATAAATATAAATTCCAATATTATAGTAATTTCTATAATCCTATTAATCCTCTTTAATAATAGGGGTTACCCAAACAATTAGAGAATATTCAAATCATCATGTTTGTTTTAAAAAAATTTCAAATTTATTTTATCCCAATGATTGAGGATGAGAAAAAATACCACTATTATGATAACATTATCAAACATATATGGATATGAAAGCTGGTATTGCTAAAAAATGTTGGTCAATTTCTTGTACACATGCGTGACAACATGATGATTATCCTACTACCCACAATCATTCTTATTCTCAAACAACATGAACTCAATATCTCTTCATCACCATCTACTCTTTTAATCCAAAAGATGGATATCAAAAATAGTGGTTCCCCCTAATAAAACTCAATGATAAACCATTCCCTGAATGGGTTGATGACCCTCCTCCAATATCAATCATATAAAATCTAAACATCACAACAATTAATTGAAAAGGAATAAGATAACCATATATTCAATGATTTTTTTCGTGATGTTCCCATGTAATTTGAACACTTGATCAACATGAATATGAAAAACACATATTTTTTAAAGACCATAGAGGGGGAATAATTATTATAATATGGAAAAATTCCATCCAAATCCATTAAAAAATGGATAAACATTATTATAAATGCCACTATCAATAAAATTTAATAACATAAAAATTTAATATCATTGATCTCTCAAATAGCATGAAAAGTGAAAATCAATGAATCATGGATTTCCTCACCATATAAAGATCCTAATGCACAATATAAAATTATTGCACCCATAGGAAAAATAGTTTAGATATATATAGATAATATTTAATAAGAGTTTCTTATGTGTTTAACCACAATAAATTACACTATTTTATTTTACAAGGACTTAGTAATGGATCATGACCTAAATGATACTATTTACTAAACTGATTCCAAATATTAGTGTTTGACTATTTCTTTATGAGATATGTCTTAAAAAAGGATACTTATGATATCATATATAAATACACAGTGATAAATTCTATAAAACCTAGAAATTATTATTATATCCTTTTACCACATAGAATGTGGTGATATCCACAACACATTCCATGGCTAGATTAATGGAAATTGAAAGGATACTTGTGAAAACCGAGAAAGTGAAACAAAACCTATTTATAGAAAAATTAGCATACTCTATGTTACATTATGATATCAATAGAAAAACATTTACTAAAGATACCTATGTCTATGAAATCTAATTAATTTTCTTTACTGACCATCCTAAAAATCACCTTTAACATTTTCTTCTAGTCCACCACATTCAATAGAATGTTTTTATGAAAATTATTCAAGAAATTGTCACTTCTTGAGCAGTGGTATTGGGAATTTATCTAAAATAGGTCACTTGTTTTCTTGATACCCTATCATGGAATTAATATGACTAGAAATAATTCATATCCATGAATGAAGGAAAGCTAAATGATTAATTGATTATGATGATAATTTATAAGGATTACATCACACTTAGGGAACAACTGAGTCAACAGATTATGCCCCAAATTCCCATTATATAATCAACTATTATACCTTCAAATACATATTTTCCGATTTATATGTAATGAAGAAAGGAAAAATAGTTTTCATGAGGTGGATTTATAATGACTTCTAATCTAGTCCAATAAATAAGGTATTTTATACCCATTTCATTGAGATGAAAAAAGCATTCTCACTAAATATAAAAATCTAAGGATAATGAATCAGATTTCAATTTAGATTATTTCATCCAATTAAAAAAACGTTTTGATGAAGGGTATTTTTATAATTCATAATCACACACTCATACTTTAGGACGATGTAATATATGAAAATATATATAGGTAATTTTTTGGAATGGTAGATTTTATTGTTCTAGAGAAATCAACAAGGATGTAGTAAATGAAACTAAAACTAAACTATAATCATATTAGAGAGCTTAGATAGAACATCAAGATGCCCTTGAAGTTCATAGTATTCATATAAATAACATTTTAATTGATGATCGATTGGCATGTGTATGAAATCAATATTAACATTATAATGTAAACAAGAAAACAATAACCATCACCTTGATATAAATATTACATCTTGTTCTAGTTAAGCATAAGAACCATCAGCACCGAATTTCTCAACATAAAATCCATTGCATAAGGTACAGTCCCATATAAGGTAGTAACTACTATTTGTACATATTAATGATATCTCCAATAACATTTCCATCATTATTTCCAAAAATTAAATAATAAATCCACAATTCGTATTAAAATGGATCTATGAAGCAATATTTGTGGCCCTTGGAGCTCGATTAGTGAAACAATATTCCATGCCCATTGGACCCCCAACGGGTTCAAGTTTGATGTAGTTCTTATAGAGATATATCATATAGTGTTTGAATAAATAGAATGTAACATATTTATATTATATTCAAATTAATATGGTGTAGTCATCATCCATAGATAATTAAAACCCCAATACATTTCAGGAGTTATTTTAAATGTTGAAATTCATTAGGCATATTGAAAAAAAGTCTATAATCCTTCTTATCATTGTTTGGTACCTCCGAAACATGTTCTATTATGTTGATTATATATCTCCATTAGTAATTATGATTCATGGTTTTGAAAAAAATTCCAAAAAATATTTTTGAAGGAACAAACTCAAATCCCAATTTGGGGATTATTTATCTAATATTGAATTCATGTCTGTTCATTTGGACCAACAATTTCAAATGGTTTTGTAAAGTTTCTACCATTTAATACATTCATAATTACCCTCATTATAAGTTCAATGCCTTAAATAAATTTTTATAGAAATGTTACATTTTTATATGGTGACAACTCCCCTATTACATTTTTATAATCTATATAATCTAGGGAGGGATTATATAATATATAAGGAAACAAATTTATGGAAGGTGGGATCATCTATATTTTCACAAAAAATGATTTAAGAACTTCACTAAAAATACTCTAAATTATAATGATTTAGGATTATGTATTTCCCATTTACATTATTGAGTAAATAAACACATATATGGGTATATTCTTAGATTTAGTGATTTTATTGGATACTATTTATATGGGGATAGTTTTCATAGATAATGTTATATTATTATAATTTGACAAAGTATTATCTAGTGAAAATGAAAAAATATTAAATATTCTTCAAATGATTATATCTTTACCTATTTTTTCATTGATTCTAAAGATATATACATTTCCTCTTCTAAATTTTATGGTTTTTGACCCTTTTCTCCTTGATGATATTATGTAGGATGTAGAGGATATCAATAATTCACCTAATATTTATACCCTTACATTGGAACACTCTATATCCAATGATTTTACCTAATAATTCAAAAAATATTGGAAAATCCCTTCACGACATTTGGATCCAAACATTTTCTTTTTTGATACAATTAAAAAAAATATTGAAGAGGAAGAGGATGAAGATGACTTAGGATATTCCACTCTTCCATTTTAGGAAAGAATATTTGCATCAATTGATGATCATAAGAAGATAAATTATAATATTAATGTGTATTATTTACTCACATGATATAGTGAAACCATAACCATAGAATAGAATGTTGAGTTTAACAACTTCATAAAATTTCAGCAATATGTGTTCCCGTTGAACTAAACTCAAATTCTACGATTGAATTATGAGTTGGCCAACCAAAACCAATGTATGAAAAATTACCACCATAGGTATAACCAAGTTGGAGGCTGAATAAAACAAAATCCTTCATCAAAAATGGAATCTATGTTTTAATGACTCAGTAAATAAAAATTCATCAAAAATGACATTTACTAACAATGGTATGAAAACATTATAAACATCATGAAGAAGAATAACCATATCTGAGTATGTATTGACTTTAGGGTCCTAAAATGGAATTTCCATAAATAATATATTCCAATACCGATAACAGAATTTTTTACTAAAATGATGAAAACCCATTAAGACTTTTTCATTATTATAGGTTCTATAGTTACAACCTAATTTGAATGACCCTAGATAATGAGGAATCCACTAATTGGTAGGCACCCGGTGGGTATTTTTCAACCATGTAATTCCCTTTGGCATAAAAAATATGGTGATATATATATATATATATATATATATATATATATTTGTGTGTGTCTGTTGAATCAGATAATTATGAATTTATTGCAAAAATCCATGGTTTTCTACATTGATTTGATTTAAATTAAATCATGGTAGTGTTGTGGGTATTTTATTAAAGTAGATGTTTTATTGTGAAAAAAAATAGAAACATTAAATAAATATGAGTTCCCTCATGTATTATTTTTATGTCACATTGGGATAATTATATGGGATCATGGTATACCATCTGGACATCAACATCAACCTTGAGATGACAATAGTGATCATTAATAGGTCATCTCCCCAAAACCATAAGGTATTCTGAGAAACTAAGTGAACATATATATATATTAGGATACTCATTTCCAATATCACTAATAATATTTTACCCATTAACATATTAATGAATATATAGGTTTCCTACTAGAGGGATGAGGACTGCAAAAAGAACCATTAATTTACTTATGAAATTCATGCTTAATTGATTATTTAATACGCCACCCAGAAAAGGAAAATACATCATATTATAGATGAAAAATAATGAGAATTAAAATTTTATTCTCTTGGAATAAATGAATTATTTATTTATGTAAAAAATATAATATTATCTCTACAAAAAAATGTTTGACACTATGACTTGATACAAAATCATTGAGAATAACTACTTGTCATTGGGCTTTTCGGTGTTAAAGATGGGTAACTATCCATAACATCATAGGAATAATCACGCCTCTAATATTGACTAGTTAAAATATATCCTCAAATTCCCCATTCTAAATAGATGTATTGAATAATGGGTATTCACCTTTCAATGGTTATACATTAGGTATATACCTCAGTAAGCTAAAAAGGGGCATGAATTTATAGGCACTCTTTAGTACCCCTGGTTTGAGGCATGTGACCCTTCTTTTGGTTCGTTTGTGCTTTTTGAAGTGTTTGGTTTTAGTATGGAAAATTTAAGGAAAAACTTTTATTATTGTGGAGGTTGTGCAGGGGCACACGGTTGGCGTACGGTCTGAACAAACCATGTGGCCAGCCCAGGAAACAGTGCACCCTTGACAGTGGGCTCCACACGGGCGGTGCATGGTTTGTCAGACCATGCGAGATATCTATATGATGTCCCTGGGTGAGATAGTTGTAACCGCACGGTTGGCGCATGGTTTTCCAAACTGCGTGGGGTAACCGTTCGACCACACAGTGTATGGGTTTGTAAGTCCTAGGCCACTCGGGATTTCCCATTTTTCAGTCATTCTTCCTCCAACTAATGAGTCACACTGGAGTTCTGGTTTTCAGAGGTTGGGGGAGCTCCATAGCATATTTTGGAAGCAAATAAAATGGGTTTCAAGGTGGTTTGAATGTGGTTTCTCCTAGGTATGTCTATCCCCTTAGTTTCATTGTATTTTCCTCTAGATCTATATCTCTCTCTCTTGGTTTTCTTGATCTACATCTGTTGTGTCTAGATCCAGGGTTGTGGTTTCCTTTGGTGACAATTTAATGACTTGTCGATGTTAGGGAATTAGATATACAGAAATTTTAGTGGTGTGTTCACCAGATTTGAGGAGGTGTGGTAGCTTGTGGGTCGATTTCGTCAGAACCCTAAAGGTATGTGGCTTCTTTCGTGATTCCACATTGCTAGAACATGAATATTGGTTACAATTAATTTTTTTTTTCTGAAAATTTATTTATTTTTTGATGTGTGTTTCCAACTTTTTCGTCGGGGCGCACGTGCATCCGTCCATGGAGGAGGAGGACGCGCGGCGCTTGTTGCCCCGCATTCCGGCTTTCCAAAGGCAGGCGGCATTCACTCCTTATTCAGGGACGTCTGCTCCTTGATCGAAACAGGATGATGGGATGTCGGTTCTTCCTTCTGTGGATTCCTCCTCAGAACTCGTTGCCTAGTCTGGGTCTCCCTCATAGATTTAATATGTAGTTCGTGAAACTCTTCCCAGTGCCATGTTTCCATGGACGCTGGTTAATTACACTGCTTCTGTCGGGACATTCCAAAGGGTCCGGTCAGGGCAGCAACCTTCAGTCGGGGGAGTAGTCACGTTGAGGCATCAGTAGCATGTCTGGATACTGGGGAACCTGGCATGTCTGTCTATTATCCCTGGTCAGAGTGCTTTTTGAGGGCGTGGTAGCCAGAGGCATCCCACATCGAGCGTGGGGAATTATATGTCATAGACACATATCTGAGGTTTTCCTCAGCTTCCCGTGTTTAACACAGGGTACGCCGCGAGTTTAACGTCCAGGGGAGATTGATCAACCCAATCGGAGAATTAGCTAGGATAGATCGGATTGAGGGATTTCCCTTAAAGGGATGACGATACCAGGGCCAGCCCATGGGCGGCTGTGAAGAGGAGCATACCGACATGGTCTCACCGAGATATGACGGTCCGGGCGAGAATCGGTATGGGTGATAGGTGGATGAATGGAGTGGTGGGGGAGTGAAATGGGACCATCGCAGGGGCGACGGTGAAGTTGGGCTTGAACCTTGAAGAGGCCTCCTACGTATCCCCGTGGAAGGGAATCAAAGTCCACGTAGTTCGGGATGGTGCTGGTAAACCGACGTGAAGGTGGACCTTGGTCCGATGGGCATCGTCAGCGTACCGACATAAAGGTGGACCTTGGTCCGATGAGAGATGGGCTTGTACCTCTGGGAGGATCTCTACGTACAATGTCTTGACACAGATCAAAGTCCTCGTAGTTCGGGTTGTGGAATACAGTTTAACGTCATGCGGGACGGGGGTGAACCGACGTGAATGAGGTCGGAATGACCGGATGGTGGGTTTGAACCTCGTAGAGGCTTCCTACGTACCATGCCTTGACATGGATCAAAGACCTTGTAGTTCAGGTTAGTCACAACGGCTTGCCGTCGGACTAGAATGCAGTTTAAAGTCATGATGGACAAAGGTAGAACTCGATGTGAATTGGATGACTGGTGGGCTTGAACCTCGTGGAGGCTTCCTACATACCATGCCTTGACATGGATCAAAATCCTCGTAGTTCGGAAGGGGCTTCGTCGGCGAACCGACATGAAGGTGGACCCGGGGTTCCACTTGTGGTGGGCATGAACCTCGTGAAGGCTTCCTACGTACCATTACTTGACATGGATCAAAGTCCTCGTAGTTCGGAGTGGATGAGTCACAACAGCTTGCCGTCGGACCGGAATGCGGTTTAACGTCATGCTGGACGGGGATGAGACCCGACGTGAATAAATGATGGGTGGGATTGAACCTCATGGAGGCTTCCTATGTACCATGCCTTGACATGGATCAAAGACCTCATAGTTCAAATGGGTGTGCAGTTTAATGTCATACAAGACAAGGGGGTCATACAGTTTAACGTCATGCTGGACGAGGGAGAAACTCGACGTGAGTGAATGACCGAGCAATGTGGCTTGAACCTCATGGAGGCTTCCTATGTACCATTCCTTGACATGGATCAAAGTCCTTGTAGTTCTCTATGGGTGGGGGTCAGGGTCAGTGCTCACTCTAAGCCCACGTGACTCATGCTCGGTGTGAGAAACAAGAGGTTGCAAGTACCTGACGATCACGTCGCGATGGATGCGTCCGTGAGAAGCGAAGAGGGGCTTACGCGTTAGGCTTCCCATGGTGCTGGGACTTACTCCAGGATGGAGGCCCATAGTGAGAAAAAGCGCAGTGAATGAGGGATTTGGGACCAAGGATGGGAGGTGCCTCATTCCCTATCACGCCCTCCACTAACCTTAGTAGTGGGTAAGTACGGAGATGCAGAGGTGCAGCCATCCTTTGGGGAACTAGGGCCACCCTTCTCCTGAGAACATACGCCACTCCAATAAGAAGGATATCACCCCTTGTGGATGGGTGATTCCACTCCCGTGGAGACGAGTGGTGTAAAAAATGTTCAAGCTGGGGGGACCCTTTGTGAGAGGCATGAGCTCGGGTCACAGTTTAACGTCATGTGTTGAGGACGTGGTGCTTCGCAGTTTAACGTCCTGCAGATCGGACGAGGTGGATTCATTCCGCACCCCTAGGACTTACATAGCTGGTACCTTCTGGTCCATGGGGAAGGGAAGGCACCAGTAAGGCCATAGTCAAGGGGGGTTGTGGAACGAACCATCAAGGGGTCCACGTTAGCATGGCTATGCGAAGAAGCAATATCCGTTAGCGTGCCTATGCGAAGAGGCATTAGGCGAAGCAATGCTACGAGTGGTATTGTCCATGGGACATTGAAATCACATCGTGCAAACCTAGAGGGTCGCACGGTGAGGGGAATTTCTAAGAAAAGGAGTGTACTTCGCGAAGTGGAGTGCCTTGGCCTTAGCATGGGGTGTAGGTGTGAGTGGAAGGTGCTTCGCGAAGTGGAACAGTGTTCGCGGAGCACTGCCTCGTGAAGAATGGGTGCCTCGCTAAGCAGGGTCCTACGAAGCAGTGTGCTTCGCGACATATAGCGATCCTGCCTTAGCGTAGGGATCACTAGTATGGGTTGGGTGTTTCGTGAAGCATAAGTTCTCCACGGCTGCCCGGGTTCCCTTGGGAATCCCCCTCCTTCGCGAATGCCCTTGAGCTTTGCGAAGTGCATCCCTCTCTGAAGAGGGGCTCAAAACGAGACAAAGCAAGGGCGTCTCGCGAAGTAGAAATACCTCACGGAGCTCATGATTCCCGGGGAAAAGAGTGCTTCGCGATTCGGGAGAGGAGAAGCCGAAAGGTTGGATTGTCCGTCCTCAGGACTCAGGGGGAGTCCTATATTTATAGGGAAGGGGAGTCGCAAAGCAGAACTCGCGCGCCACCTCAGGTGCTTCGCGGCACGCTCGCAAACGTCAACGGCGTCCGCGGTGAGTTAATGCCTCTGGAGCTTCGCGGTGGGCTCACGAACGTCAAATGCGTTCGCGGAGAGTTACCGCCTCTAGAACTTCGCGAGACAGCGCCGCCCACGGTGCTTCGCGGAGGGTTCGCGAACGTCAAATGCGTTCACGGAGAGTTACCGCCTCTGGATCTTTGCGAGACCGCGCTGTCCGTGGTGCTTCGCGGAGGTGCTTCGCGGCGGTGCTTCATGTTGGTGCTTCGCGAGGCAGCGTGCTAGCCATCTTTTTCGTCCATCCCTTTCGTGCAATATTTTGGTGCCAACAAATGCCCCCCCTCGTACTTGGAGCGGCGTAGGGTGAAGGGTCGAAGTCTGAGGGAAAATCGACAAAATTGTTGGTGGTTCGCGATGCAGCTCCGCAAAGGGGGCCCGCGGTGCTGACCGGGGCCACAGATCCGGACGCGCCGCGATGCTCCGCGCGGGTGAGGCGCGCCGCGATGCTCCGGGGTCGCTGCCTATAAATAGGGGGTCGACCTCTTTTTTATTCACGTGACTTCTTTGTCTTTTTGTGCTCTCAACTTCGCGAAGCTCAACGTACTCCACGACAGCCCTCTGCGAAGCGAGCTTCGCGGAGAACCGCGGGTCTCTGACTCCGCGACCGCACCAAGCGAACTTCTTCTTGTCGACCTCGGCTAGACATCGTGGCTTGGTCTCGCGACCGATCTTCGCGATCCGGCATCGCGGTTCAGCTTCGTGGTCTAGCTTCACGATCCAGCTGAAAAAAATCTTTTCTGAGGGCCGAAATCGAAATGGCCCATCCAGAGGCTGTATTGGGGGTGCTTGCAGATGCTGCTCGTCGGGATGAGATGGACAACTGTCCAGGCCTGGGGGAGATGGTCCGAAGCCACTCAGACCACACTTCTTAGACATATCTACTATCGGAGGGTCAGAAGGATTATCCGCAGTGCAAGAAACTTCCATTGTACGGATTTGGGCTGAGGGATGACGTCTTCATCCCTGAGGCGAGTAGGGACGAACCAGCTTGCTGGTTTAGGAGCACACCATGCCAGCACCAATGGTTCAGGACGACCGACAATCATGCGAGGGAAGACTTCACACCCGTCACCGCTGACTGTCTCTATAACCATGTGAACGATATTGACGGGAAGCCACTGCAACCGGAGACGTCCCCTCCTCTCTACCGCACCATGTTGAAGGCGACTTTGCGGGATTCGAAGAAGGGATGGTCCGATGAGTGGGACCTACACCAGGGCGGCAACTTTACTGATGACTGGGCCTAGGCCTACTGGGTAGGCACCTCATGCGTGGAGTTTGGGGCTGAGTTGAGGAGAGTGGGGTTGTATGAGGCGGCATGGGCCTACCAATTCCACATTTACCAACCAAAGAAACTGATGCCGTAACTGCTGAGCAGATGGTCGTCTAGGACCAATACCTTTCACCTACATCCCGGGGAGGTGGGTATCAGCCTGTGGGATGTCCGCCAAATTTCTGGGGTCCCGATCTTGGGGGCTATGTATGACGAGTTCCTCCCCTTCATCAGCGCGTGGGAGGATACGGAGCAAATGTCGCGACTGGCGTCAGCACTGATGGCACTTGTCCCTGGAGAGGACAAGGAGGCAATAAGGGATGTCCACTTTAGGAGATGGTTCAAATGATTCCTGAATTTCCCCGAGAACCGAGAGTTCCCTCCGAGGCCTCAAACTTGTCCAAGGGCGGCCCAATGGGGCAAGGGGCACTCGTATTGGAGGGTCTTGGACGACAGCCAATGGAAGACTTGGGGTTTCAGTGTCAGCACTGAACAACAGCCGATAGTCAGGATGGCGACATTCATCGTGGCTCTCATCTGTGGTTGGATCCTACCGGTGAGGGATACAAGCATTGGTGTACAGCCCAGATCATTTATTATGGCGTCGATGTTGGCCATGGGGCAGCGGATCAATATGGGGATTCCGATGCTCACCAAACTGTACAGAATGCTGCGGCACATTAGCGAGGGCAAAAAGCCGCCAAGGATATGCGGGCCCTTCCACCTCCTATATGGGTGGATCGTAGCGCATATCAGGGGGATTTATGAGTATCCAAACCCCATTTCGCCGTCGGGATCGAACTTCCTCCCCTCCATCCTGAACGCGGTCAGGAGATTCCCGTTCAAACTAGCCGTTCCGATGGTGCTGAATCGGGTGTGGAGGTAGGATGATTTTAATTTCCACCTCTTCCCATTGCCAAAAGGGATACTTACTAATGAAGGGAAGGGAGCGTAAGAACATCGGGCTTACCTCCTAGACTTTAGAGGTGGAGTTTTGGTGGCACGGATAGATCGTGAGCCAATCTGCGTACCGTACACCCCGCATAGATTTGCGAGGAAGTTCCGGTGCCTCCAGCGGCTGACCCCGCAGGTCTACTGGGAGGTGCATTACGAGGAGCACTCGTGTGTGATGAGGCAGCTGTGGCTCATGATCACACGAGAATATGGGAAGATTCGGATTGCATTTCCTCCATCCACCGCCACTTTCGGGTTGGTGAGGGAGTACGCCATCAGTTGGGAGGCTGCTTACCCAGGGGAGATGCTGAAGAAACCAACTATTCGGGTTTGTGACGGTGGGCCTACTCTATCTCGAGTTCAGGGCCGGAGGGTAGCTAGGGCTGCTCACGGTAGCGGGGCTTCCATGGCAGTGAGACCCGCGCCGGCCGAGGGTATGGCAGCAGCGGTGGATCCGGTGATTCCGGAAGAGCAGGGCCATCCGGAGGGGCAGACACCGAGGGGATTTCACAGGATATCTACTCAGGCTCCGGGGAAGCGGTTGCGTCATATCGACATGGCAGAGGATGCTGTCTTCCCGGAAGCCTGAGACATTTGGGATGTCAACCGGCAATTCCTCAGCCCACCTACAATGTTTGCGGGACATTCGGCGACAATTCCTCAGGCCCACGTGGGTCGAGCCCGATGTGAGAAACAAGAGGTAGTTGCCTTCTCATCCCACCTAACATAGGAGTGGGGACCATGCTCCAGGATTCGGATTACCAGTCCAGATTCCCAAAAGATGGGTGAGGCTTGATCGGAGGAGGAACTTCCAGGATAACCGAATTACCGTTTCTTCAGCGTGCCCTTATGCACGAACGGTGCAACGCCAGGGGCGCTAAAATCGGCCCAAATAGATGAAAATGGAAAGTGTGAATCACGATACCCAAGATTCGGAACACTGTGGGGATGACATGACAATAAGGGACAACCGTTAACCTTCGAGGAGAAGCGGTATCCTTACTGCGTTAGCTTGTAATGGGGACAACAAATGAGGGTCGACCGTTGACCATTTTCAAAACACAGGACCATGTCACAAGTGTTGTCGATCAATCCTTCAGGATGTTGGCCCAGGACAGTGGGAGGACCATAGGTCGACATCCATACTGTTAGGGGGTCCTTCCAGACATGACCGGTCTTCCGGAACGTTGGCCCAGAAAGGTAGGTGAGCCGATGCGGCATGAGACCAGGCCGTTAGGGGGTCCCGTGAGACATGAAAGGGGACAAGGGTCCGAATAAGGGGCACGCAAAGCGTGGAATATGGAGTGATGTTTTGTCCGAACAGAATCCAAAACTTAGGTAGTTACACCACCGTGGTGGGAGTATGCCAGATGGGCGTATTGGTTTGATCATGGATCATTCCTTCTTTCAGACAGGGCCTCTCTAGCGAGGGGATCTGTCACTTCCCAATGGGGTCTTGGGGCATCCAGAACTTGTTCAGGGTAGAACCGCAGTTTAGTGTCATGCGTTGAGGACACATAGACTTCTGTAGTTTAACATCATACGATAGGACATGGAATAAGAGGGAAGATCCCAGGGAGCATGTGGCGCGGTAGATATGAAACCGACGTGAATGAGGACTTGTAGTCCAAATCACACCACGTACCCCCAGAGGAAACTCTTTAGGTCGAGGGACCAAGAGTAAGGATTAGGCTGGGCCCGAAGTAGAGTGGTCGGGCGTTCCTACGTACCCCATGAGTATGGGAATCAAGCCATACGTAGTTCTAGAAGCTTAGTTTAACGTCATTAGGGATGGTGAGAAGCTTGGCCATGTTGGTACACATCCTTCCAAAACTACTAAGCCCACGTGAGTAGTGCTCGGTGTGGGAAACAAGCAGTAGTGGTGGGAATTTCCCGACATATAAAGGGGAAGGTTAGGGAAAAGGGACGCTCGGTGAATACCGGCCCAATGACACTAACACGATCATTTAGTGCACCTAGATGCGTGAAGTGAAAGAGCCGAGTATGATGGAATTCCACTTGAACATGAGGAAGTGGAAATGTGTGAATCATGGCGCTCGAGATTCAGATCACGATGATGGTGGCGTGACGATGGAGGATAAATGCTGACCATGTTTACAACACAGCATCCTGTCGTGTTAGCCTGAAATGGGGACAGACAAATGAGGGTTGACCATTGACCATGTTTGAAACACGAGACCATGTCGCTAATGTCGTCAAATATTCGTAGGGACGTCGGCCCGAAACGATTAGTGGGCCCTTAGGTCCAGCATTCATGGAGAGCCCTTAATCCAAGTATCCATGTCGTCCGAGGGACCTTTTGGATGTGGAAGAGGATGAGGATCTAAATAGCGAGTTCACGAAGCTTGGTCATGGGACGAGGGGAATGTCCATATGAAAATCCCACACATCGGGCACTTTGTCGAAACACATCTAAATACGACAACGAGACGTATTAGAGAGAGGGAGTAGATTCCTTTCCCATGGGGAGATCTTTGTATTGGGTCGTAGAATTCGGACCATGAATGGGTAAGGGGAGCAGGGGATACATGGCAAGGCAGTTACAAAACCCGACATGAATGAGGACCTAAGCCCTACTTACCATGCATTCTCTGGGGAAGTGCTTGAGTTGAGGGACCGAACACGAAGGTTAGGATGGGCCGCGGGGAAGTTCCCGTGCGCTCCTACGTATCTCATAAGGATGAGAATCAATCCATATGTAGTTCTGAAGGGTGGCATGGTAAGGTACCAGTGCCAGGGGAAAATGGGGGAGTGCGGCTGTGGACTTTGCACTAAAAGAAGCGGAATTTGATAAGTCTTGTTTTTTCATTAAGATGAATGGTTTTTCTTTGTGAAGCGACAGGCCTAGAGTAGTAGGCAGTGGTGTTGCCACAATGATCAAGCCGTGATGGGCGTTGACAAATGGCATGGCACACGACCAATACCCAACATGATGTACTCTACAACGAGGTCACCACAATGCAGTGCCATTTTTCCTCGTGGGGCCAGGACGATAATGTCACAGTTTAGGGTCATATGATAGGACCATGCATGCATTTTATCGTCATGCAGTGAAGACATAGAAGATATGATGCTAGGCGGGAAATGTGCGAAGTGTTATACAACACAATTGATGGAGACATGATCCCACATCAAATTTTACGCTATTCGGAGAGAGAGACCTTAGTCCGACGGGCCTATATAAAGGTAAGGGGTGAAACTGGGGGGAAACTGGCTCCCTAAACGGGTTGTACCCGAAGACAGGGTGTCCGGGCGGTCCTACGTATCCCATGATGATGGGAATCCAGCCACACGTAGTTCTGAAGGGCGCCTTCTAATGTCGTGCCGGACAAGGAATAGGAGGTCAGAACAGGGGTGTGAGTGGTGCAGCCATTGCAAACCCGACGTGAATGAGGACATAATCCCTCACTACGCCACGCGGTCCCGTAATTGGAGTCCTGAAGGCAGGACCAGAGAGGTGAATTTGCTGAACTCAAGCTGGACCCAAAGACAAGGGGTCTGGGCATTCCTACGTATCCTATCAAGATAGGAATCAAGCTGAACGTAGTTCCATGTGAGAATCTTAGTTTATGGTCTTAGAGCTCAGACCGTGAATGGTGACAACTTCCTGAGTAAGCACAAATGTCAACCCAATTCCTAAGCCCACGTGAGTTAAACTCGGTGTGGGAAACAAGGGGGGTATCCTCATAGAAATACTTGGGGCGAGTCAAACGGGTGTTGGTAGAGATCCTTGAAGGAAAATTTTGACACGGATTGTTCCCCCAACGCGCAGACGTGCACAGAGGAAACGTACCAAAAGTTCCGAGACTCCACTTGGACATGGTGATGTGATGGAGGGCGGGAATTGTGCACCCGACATTTTGGGCCTAATGGGTTTTCGTTGCGAGAGAGGAAAACTGTTAACCATGGTTGAAACGCAGCGTCCATATCGCGTTAGCCTGAGGTGGAAACAACAAACGAGCATCGACTGGTGACCATATTTGCAACGTGGGATTTTACCGATTTGTTGTCCAAAACCCTCGGGGGCGTTGGCCCGTAATGGTAGGAGATCCCTTGGGCGTAGTGTCCAGGCCGTTCTTGGGGGTCCCTCTGGGTGTGAAAGATGATGAAAACCCTAATGCAGGGATACACAAATCCTGGAAAGCGGGTGCGGACGTGTCTGAGTAATTCATGGCATTCTAGGTAATAAACCAGAGTACTCTTAGGCACATCGGTGAACTGCCGAAAAGGGATCGACGAAACAGCTCAGTAGGGATAGGTACATGGCGTGGTCATTACGAGACTGGCGTGAATGTGGACATAATCTCACACCACACCATATAATCCCCTCATAGAGGAAGGGTTGGCTAAGGGGCCATGATGGGATGAAGATTCCCGAGGGATGGGGCTGGACCCGAATCCTAGCCATTCAGGTGGTCCTACGTATCCCATGAGGATGAGAATCAAGCCACACGTAGTTCTCCAAATGTAGTTTAACATCATACGGGACGAAGAGGGGAGTAATATACCCCTAAACAAGGGAGGTGTACGGTATGTCGAAGAAGCCGACGTGAATGAGGGCGTAGTCCTACACCACACCATACAATCCTTTAAGAGAGGACCTGGGCCGTGGCCCGGAATGGCCAAGGGGCCTGATGGTTAGGCATTGGTCAGAAAGGCCTGACCTGCTTGTAGTTTAATATCTTGCAATGAGGACGAGGGTCGGGGACCCGAGGAGGCCATGGGGCCTGAGGCTGGGCCTCGTAAGGGAGGGTGTACGACATGGTACATGATCCCGGCGTGAATGAGGTTGTAGTCCTACACCACACCGTACACCCCTATGGGGAATCGGGGTCGTGGGCCCGATCGCTAGCACCACCCGGGGGGAAGTTTGTCACTTTGGGATGGGGCAGAATGAATCACTGCACTCGATGTCTGGGACATCTTGGGGTGGACCCGAAAATCTAGGACACTGTTGACCATGTTCGAAACACAGCGTTCCTATGGTGACCCGATATGGGAGCAACAAATGAGCATCGACCGCTGACCAAATTCGCAATGCGGGACTTGTATCAGCTTGTTGCTTGGAAACCCTCGGGGGCGCTGGCCCGTATCGGTAGGAGAGCCCTTGGGTGTAGTGTCCATGCCGTTGTTAGGGGTCCCTCCGGGTGTGAAAAAATGATGGAATCCCAGTCAAAGAGTGGGTGAAGCATAGCTGTATCCATCCATGAAAGAGGTAAACATCTCCAGGGGGGATGTGCAGCCGGGTCGAGACTTTCTCGATGTGAGTTGGGGCAAAAGTGTGCACCCTTCCATGTCTTGACCCGAGGGGAAGTTTTTGGCTATTGGGCTAGGCCAATGGACGAAATACCCGGGCGTTCCTAAGTATCCCATTAGGATGGGAATCAAGTCATACGTAGTTCTTGAAGGCCATGCAGTTTAGCGCCATGCTGTGAGGACGTGGGGGGAATTGAAGAACGGGAGTGGGCACATGGTGCGACCCTTATAATCCTTATGTGAGCGAGGATGTATGAGCGGGGCTAAGAAATCCTACTCCATGGCTACACAAAGATCCTCCAAAATACTATTCCCAGGGGGGGATAGTGGAAGAGAAAAGCTTGGGGCTAGGCTCAAGATGAGGCGTCTGAGCTTTCCTACGTATCCCATCAAAATGGGAATCAAGCCACACATAGTTTTTGAAATGTTGTTTAACGTCATGCGGGACGAGGAGCATCTCATTTGGGGATATGTAAGGTACGGTATGTAATCCGACATGAATGAGGACGTAATCCCATACTATACCATTCAATCCCACAAGAGGGTAAGTCGGGGAAAAACCAAGGGGCCTGGGGGCGGACCGCGATCAGGGAGACCTGACCAGCTTGTGGTTTAACGTCTCGCGGTGAAGACGAGGGGCCAGGGGACCGAGGAGGCCAAGGGTCATGAGGTTGAGCCCCGGTCAGGAAGGCCTGACTGGCTTGCGGTTTATCTTCTTGTAGTAAGACGGGGGCCGTGGGCCTAAAGAGGCCAATGGGCCTGAGGCTGAGCCTCGGTCAGGAAGTCCTGACTGGCTTGCAGTTTAACGTCTTACAGTAAGGATGGGGTCCGGAGGCCCAAGGAGGCCAAAGGTCCTGAGGCTGAGCCTCAGTCAGGAAGGCATGAATGGCTTGTAGTTTAATGTCTTGTAGTAAGGATGGGGGGAGATCTTAGTTTAAAGTCATAGAGCTTAGACTATTTTGTAGTTTATTGTCTTGCAGGACGAAGATGCAGTTTAAGGTCATGCAGGACTTTACAGTTTAGGGTCATGTTGGACCATAATGTGCAGTTTAAGGTCATGCGGGACCGTTTCAAAATTTATCATCTTGCAGGACGAAGATGCAGTTTAAGGTCGTGCAGGACCAACTTGCAGTGTAGGGTCGTGCATGACCCTTTTGCCCTAGGAAAAGTATCGCTTAAGGAACTTGGTATTGGTGGGAGGGGTTATATGCTCTCCATCCGTGGTCACCAAGGAGTATGCTCCATTGGGGTAAACCTTATGGATGATATAAGGCCCTTCCCATTTGGGTTCTAACTTGGGCGGTTTCCTATCGGGAATCATTGGAGCTCGAAGGGCCAGTACCAGGTTGCCCTGTAGGAAAGAGCGGAGACGAACCTTCTTGTTGAAGGCCCTCTCTATCTTATCCTGATGCCTTTCCAGATTGTGCAGGGCACTAATCTGGTTCTCGTCCAGTGCTTCCAATTCAGCTAGACGGGTCTCAGCTACCTCATCTGATGTCTGGTGATCATAAACTGTAGTGTGTAACGATGGCAGCTGGATCTCAATGGGTAGAATGGCCTCAGCTCCATACACCAGGGAATATGGGGTCACCTGGGTAGAGTTGCGAGTCGTCGTCCGGTAAGCCCAAAGGGCGTTGGCGAGCTTGTCTGACCAACTTTTCTTGTTCTGACCAACCATCTTCTGCAGAATGTTAGAGAGGGTTTTGTTGAACGCCTCGATCTGTCCATTTGCCTGCGCGTAGTAGCGGGAGGTATGGTTCGACCGGATATCATATTTGGCGTACAATTTCTTCAGTTCAGCAGCTCGTAAGTTGGTTCCATTATCGGTGAGGATGGTGTGAGGGACCCCGAACCGGTGGATAATGTTGGAGCTCACAAAGTCAGCGATGGAACGGGCCTTGACCTCTTTGAGCGGAACTGCCTCTGCCCACTTGGAGAAGAAATCTGTAGCAGTCAGGATGAACCTACACTGGCGGGCTGTTGCCGGTGGATACAGTCCCACTATATCAAGTCCCCATACCGCAAATGGCCAAGAGTACTTTGTGGGGTGGAGGGGCTCCGGCGGCTGATGCAGGAAGTTGGCGTGAACTTGGCACGCATGGCATTTCTTGGCATATCCAATACAATCGTGGATCATAGAGGGCCAGAAGTACCCCAACCTTTGGATCTGATGGGACAGCTTCGGCCCAGCTTGATGGGAGCCACAGGAACTGGCGTGAACCTCTTGCATAACTTGAGGTATCTCTACCCCTTGGATGCAACAGAGGAGGACACCATCGAAACTCCGCTTATAAAGGATTTGTTCAAGACTGGGGCTGCTCTAGATGGTAAATTGTAGCGCGTGGCGTCGGATTCACTCGCGCTCGGCCCGGTCGTCTGAGAGGCGACCATTTTGGAGATACTCAACAAAAGGTGCCCTCCAGTCAGGAGTGGCTTCAACCACTGCATCTGATGAACCCGGGACCCCTGACGTGGAGGGTCCGACGGTGAGATGATCTACCCACAGGACATCATTGTCCACTTGGGTGACAGGGGCAATGACTCTCTGGTGTGCCACATGTATGATTAAATCATCTTGCTCAGGTTCTGCGAGCGATGCGGCCAAGCCAGCCACGGTTTCTGCTTGACCGTTCTCCGATCGTGGGACATGGGAAACCTTTGGTCGAGAAGAGAACAGGGCCATTAGGCTGAGGGTGTACTCCAGCAACAGTGCAAGCTCCGGCTTCCTGACAACGTAGTCGCCATTAACCTGTTTGATTACCACCTCAGAATCTCCCTTCACATGTAGATGGGTCACATGGATCTCAAGGGCCAACTCGAGGCCGGTGATGAGATCCTAGTACTCTGCCTCATTGTTCGTGCAACCTTCTGAGAACAGGAATGAGTATGGCAGGACAGCCTGTGTCGGGGTAATAAAGACAATACCCAGGCCCACTCTGTTGAGCTTGGGATCGCTGAGCCTCCTACTAGTGGGGCTCCGGGAGGCGCTGTCGAAATGCATTTTCCAACACGGGACAACATGATCGACTGAGAGGATCCTCTCATCAGGGAAATCCAGGTCCAGGGATTGGTCCGCGGAGGTTGGATGGACAGCTAAAATGTCTGCCAACGCCTGTCCCTTAATGGACTTCTGAGGTACAAATGTGATATCAAACTGCTGGAGAATCACTGCCCACCGTGCTAGTCGGCCAGTCAGTATGGGGAGGTTCGGGATGTACTTCAGTGGGTCTACCCGGGAGACCAATTGCACCTCATGGGGCTGCAGGTAATGTTTCAACTTCTGGACGGCGAAGAAGAGCGCAAGGCAGATCTTTTCGATAGGGGAGTATCTGACCTCCATATCGAGAAGCATGCGGCTGAGATAGTAGAGACTGTTCTTAGTACCCTCGTTATTCTTCTGGGCGAGCAGCACACCGAGGAATCTCTCCAGGGCGGTCACATAAAGGACCAGCGACTTTCCGGAGACGGGTGGAATCAAGACCAGAGGTTGGAGCAGATACTGCTTGATTTCCTCAAAGGCGGTCCGACACTCCTCATCCCATTCATAGGCGGCTCCCTTCTTCATGAGCCGGGAAAAGGGCTTACACTTTCCGTCCAGATTCGCGATGAATCGGCGTATATAGGCTAAGTGGCCTTGAAGGCCTCGAAGCTCCCGAATGTTCCTTGGGGGATGCATTTGGCTTATGGCCTTGATCTTCTTTGGGTCGATCTTGATACCTCGTTATCTGAAAACAATGCCTAGAAACTTCCCAGAGGTGACCCCGAAGGCACACTTCAACGGGTTCATCTTTAGGTGACTGGAACGGAGGAAACCGAACAATTTCTCGTGGCCTTTGAGATGGTCCTGGCGCTGACATGATTTGACTACGAGGTCATCCACGTATCATTCGACCAATGTCCCGAGGATCGATTTGAATATGCGGTGCATGGCCCTCTGAAAAGTGGCACCTGCATTCTTCAAACCGAATGGCATAACCTGGTAGAAAAAGGTTCCTTGGGGAGCCCTAAAGGCAGTGGACTCCTCATCTTCGGGGGCCATCTGGATCTGGTTGTAGCCGGAATATCCATCCATGAAAGAGAGGGCTTGGAACCCGACTGTGGCGTCAATCAATAACTCCGTCACCGGGAGTGCGAAGTCATCCTTTGGGCTGTGGTGATTTAGATCGCGGAAGTCGATGCAGACTCTGATCTACCCATTCTTCTTCCTGACTGTCACAATGTTGGCAAGCCACTTGGGGTACTGGAATTCCTTAATGAAGTTGGCTTTGATAAGCTTGTCATCTTCAGCCTCAACCATAGCACCATGAGAAGGGTGCATTTTCCTAGGGGGCTGCTTAAACCCACGGTGTTTTACTGGGAGGCCCAGACTGTGAACAGATACATAGGGATCTAGTCCTGGCATCTCTATGTAACTCCAGGGAAACACGTCACGGTGTTGTTTGAGGAAGTCTATGTAATACTACCGCTCCTCGAGGGACATGGATGCACTGATCAATGTGGGTCTCGGATCTGCCTCGCTACCAAGGTTCACCTGTACCAGTTCATCAACTGTGGTAGAGACGCCTTCTTCAATGGCAGGGGGAGCATCCTCCAGGTCTTCCTCCCCACCCGTGTGGGGACTTCCCGCGACGGGAGATGCTTCTAGGCTATCAAAAGATGAGGGGAAACTGGTGTCGGCTCGGGCAGTAGTGGTCATCACATCGGGAGACTCACTTGCCATTGAGACCATATCAATGAAGGCAGTCGATCCAATCCCATCTTGCCTTCAGCCTAAGGGGCCACGTTTGATGATATCAAAGCAGTGGTGACGTGTCAGCCTGAGTCAGTCGATTCCAGCCCAGCGGAAGAGACACATATGATGTACCTCCATTGTCATAAGCTTGACATTCCGGTACCGTACAGTGGTAGGAGGTTCCGGGATCACCTGTGCCAGGTTGATGTAGGAGTACGAGGTGATTTTCCACCATCGCTTGGACACAGGAACATGCCTTCCCTGCATACCCGAAACAACAAAACATTGCCCCATGTCGGGGGTCGTGGCCTCCACGGTGGATCAGGAGGACGTAGGCGTCATCCATGCTTTCCCAGGGATCACTTGTGACCGGGGCGGGTTCATCCTCACTTACTAGGATCTGTTTAACCTTACTTTTGTAATAACCCGCATCCAGATAGCGGGCCTCACATGAAGCGAAAGGGGAAGCATCTCCTTGGAGCACGCCTACTCGACCGTTGAGTGAGTATTTGAGGCACTAGTGATACGACGAAGGCACCGCTGCATGCAGATGGAGCCATGGCCTACCCATCAATGCATTGTAGGTGGTGTCCTCAGAGACGACCATGAACTTGGTGCTGGCAATTAACCCACCGAACTGAGTCTTCAAGCGGATCTTGCCGACTGGGGTTTTCTCGGTCATGTCGTACCCCTGGATTCTGAGGTCAGAGGGAGTTAAATCACCTTCAGACAAACCCAGCTTTCGCAACGTCCGGGTCGGAATTAGATTGATTCCGGAACCTTTGTCAACGAGGCAGCGGCGGACTTCCACGCCATTGAAGTAGCCAGTGATGTATAGCGGGCGAATGTTCCCCTGTATAGGAGGGTCCTCATCTTCACCAGAGAACGAGATAAACGCCTGACATTCGGCGTTTTCAATCATCTCGGTATAGAAGGCTTCTGCAGCTGCTACCTCCGTCTCAAACTGGAGGGGGCTCCTTAGGGCCTCGGCAAGTGCCTCGCGCATTTCAGATGACAGGAGAAGGGCCTCAAGGATGGAGAGCCTCGACAGAATGCCAGCCAAGTGCTTCAGGACATCATACATTCGTGCCAAATGCGAACCTATGCTTACAGGAGGTCGTTCGGCACTTGGAGGCAGAGCGGGTCCTGCCGGTTGAACCGGCGATCGGCTAGTTCTGGGTACATCCTATTGCCTACTAGTTGAAGCCTGGATAGTAGTCGCCGGACTAGGATTGGACAGCAGAAGCTGGCCTGTAGCTGGGCAAGACTGACTATGATATGAACGAGGCAGCTCTCCCCGATCTAGTAGCACGAACGGCATTGGAGGTAGAGCCGAGGGAATTAGATGGGGTTGCGCGTACTGAGCTCTGCACTGAGCCTGCTGCCTAGTCTCAGTAGCGTGCACGGCTTTACTGAATGTGCCTGCTGACGTACCTCGATGACTGGCGTGGTTGTGATTCCGCTGACGTTGACGTCAGTTGGAAACGTTGGGGAGGTTCGCCTGGCGTTCCCCTCTCATCGGGGGTCATATATGGCTTTACCAGCTCCACGGTGTTAACCGAAGCGTACCCCTAGCTGTCGCTCGAGGATCCATCCGCCACTGGGTGGATTCTGGGAGGAATCCCCATTTCAGGAGACATAAAGTCGCTGAGAGTGCGGGATGATGACAGCACTGGCGGTGCACGTTGCTTCTTCTTGCGTCGCTACTGCTTGCCCTTTTGGGAAGAGGTTGACTGTGAAGACGATGCGGAGGCACCGGCTACTTCTTCTGAAGGATCTGACTGCTTCAGGTGTGCCTGGATGATACCATGGGCATGGACGACGGTTTTTTGAGCCATCCAGTCGTCGTATTTCTGGGATCCGCGGCTGGGGACCTGCTGCCACTCGCCTTCGCTGTCGCTGCCTATCTCTGATCCTACAAAGACACCCGCCACTTGTGATGGTGTCGTGCCCAACTTGACTATGTTTTTGTTGACCTGGTCTTGAATCCAGTCTTTAAACACATAGCATTGTTTGAGGGAGTGCCACAGAATCTGATGATAAGGGTAGTAGTTGGGGTGGTCGGTGAGATTCGCCTCTGCCAGCCTTCTGCACTCGGGCAGGCGCACAATCCCTTGCTCTAGAGCACTTCGGAAGTATCCAGGGACCTGATTTTCATTGAACGAATAAATCTGGTGCTTTCTTTCTGGATAGGGGGCCCTGGGGGCCTGGCCCTGATGAGGGGCCTACCGAGGAGGCGGGGCCTGATTGTTTCGCCTAAGTGGCGGTGGCGCATTGCGTGAGGGAACCTGTCGGTTCTGAGGCGGTTGCTGCTGGGAAAGAGCATGTGCTTGTGGTGGAGGACCTCTGTGGGGTTGCGGGGATGGTAACACTGACAGTAACCCCAGCTGCCTCGGGGCTTCTATTTGGGCCACCGTGGTAGGTTCAGCCCTGGCAGTCCTCCTGGCTGGGATCATAGGGGGCAACAAACGTGCCTGACTAGCCTGTTGCAGGGCTTCCTCAAGGCGCTAAGCCTTATCTGAGAAATCTCTAAACCCTCCAAGGTAATTCTGGGTAATTAGGGAGGGTACCAGCTCCGTTTTGACATTCCCCACACACATCATCAGTAATTTCTCCTGAGTCAGTGGCATATCGAGAGAATACGTAAGTCCCTTCCACCGGGCGATGAAATCTGTGACTCGCTCATCAGGCATTTGCTTGCACTTGAAGAGGTCTGCAATGCTAGTATTCCGCGTGGTGGAGCTGAACTAGTACAAGAACTGCCGGGGAGGATCCTCCCAACCGGTCACCGATCCGATAGGGAGATGGTTGTACCAGACGAATATCGGACCTTCAAATGTCTGTACGAAACATCGGAGCTTGGCGGCTTCTTGCTGAGCCGTGGTCCCCAGCATGGGGCCACACCTGGAAGAAAAATGTGCCAAGTGCTGTGGCGGGTCCCCTGTCCCATTGAAGGGCGAGAAAGTGGGGTTCCCAAAACCCGGGGGTGCGGGCATATCATCTACCCACGCGGGATACGGCTTGCCATCCGGTCGGACCGCCACCTACCGCGTTTCCATCACTTCGAGGCGGGCTGTGAGTGCTGAAATAAGATCATCCGGATGGGGGTCCCTGTCTTGACGAGGATCCCTAACCACAAGTTCATTGACAGGTTCTTCAACACGGTAGACGGCTTTGGCCGCTCGTGGATCAACTGGCGGAACGACCTGCGGGGCGACTGGGGGAACCTGGGTCGGGTTCATCAGATTGCCTCGTCGCTCCGGGGGGGGGGGGGGGGGTTGGCGAAACGTATCGCGCCCTCTTGCCATACGTTCTGGCTTCTGCCCTATCTCTGGCAGTAGCATGATCAGGGTTGCCCGAAGGCATCTCATAGGGGGGAAATTGTTCCTGCCCCTGCTGCCCCGGCCTGGTATTACCATAGTCGAGTCACCGCTCTGCGGCGCGCTCAGCCAAGAGTTCGCCAACCAGCCTCTTCTGCTCAACAAGAAGCTGGTGTAACGTGGCCTTCTCGGGATCTTTGTCCATTTTCTGCATAGAGGCGGATGGGTCGGAGTGCTTGACAATTCCGACGTGCTCTTTACCCTTGTCGGCGTTTCGACCGAGTACCAGCGACTCGATGGGTACGGGGAGGCCTATCAGGTTCCTCTGCTGACGAGTAATCCTCCCTGATGGGTCCAGCAGTGGAGGTACGCCCTCGGGGGGAAGTCTCCATCAAGGAGTTCAAGCTCTTCTACCTTGTCAACAATGTCGGCCATGTGGACCGCGACCCCTGTCGGGGGCATGTCCTCGATGACACATAATGAATCGAGCTGCCGTCGGATAAGGTCGAAGAGGAGAGCGGCATAGTGTCCCCAACCACGGACTTTCACATGGGGGGGCTTCCCTGATGATTCTGCGGAGTGCTTTAAAAATCTGAACACATTTCCGTTGAAGGGCGCCCTGACGGCCTGGCGACTCGGGGTGCTGGGCCACAAGGAGTGTGGCCGAATCGATCAGGCGACACTGCTCGCTGATTTCTTCGAAGTGCTCTCGACTTCTGGGGTACACCACCCATTCATAACAGAGGAGGAAGTGTGTTTCCCATAGGGTTGGACAGAAACACCCCACTTCTTCAGGGGTAAGGGACTCCGGTACGCGAAAATTCAGCGCCGCCGTCGGCCAGAACTTCTCTGGGAAGTAATCCGCTGCAAGAATACTCCAGAAGCTCCTGGGTTTGGACTCAGGGTCTGGACCTGTATTTCCCCACTCGTCAACCGGGGGTGGTTGAGGGACTCGTAGCGGTACCGTGGCGGACCTCTGGGATAGTAAACTCGGCGGCGAAGAATACGGCGAACGAGATGACTGGCCACCGAATTCCGGGCCATCCTCCGAAGAGTGAGGTGACCTGGCCACGATGTCACGGTATGATGGGATGATAGCCACAACTTACGGCACATGAATCGCAGCTACCAGTGACCGTTCATGTCGTATTTCTACCACCGCTGGCCCCCAAAACAGCTCCCCGTGATCTCTGGTAGAGGTAGAGGGCGCTTCTGGTGACGATGGCGATGATTGTGCGGTCGAGACCTGCAGAATTCCCAAGATTTCTTCCTTCTGGATGTACCTGCGGAGAGAGACAGGAATCTGGTGGACCTCATATTCTGGGATAATGAGGCTAACGCATCTGGTTCCTACCCCGGTCCTTGATATGGAGGAGCGGGGAGAAGGTTCCATCGCTGAGTCGCACTCCGCTTCAGAGTCGGAGAAGCGGGCAGGTTTGATCTCCACCCGGGCTTTCCCAGGACTCTTTTTGTGGCGGCGACGACCTGATCTACTTCCTCGGGGTGGCTCTTCGGGACAGGGTTGATCCCTATCATTGAGTCTCGGGGCGGTGCTGGCACCGTGGCGGAGTGAACCCCCACTTGAGATAGCCGAGGTGCGAGGGGCACCAGGGAAAATGTCTAAGGGTACGTGGGGAGGGCCTCCACGAATAACACCCATGTGGGAGAAACCTCTGTTGGAATCGGTAGGAGCATGGGGAGGACCTCCATGGTCAATGCAGGCGGAGCGAGGCTAACCTTCACTCCTTGAATTGTTGGGGCGAGGAGGACCTTCGCCGGTTGCAGAGAGGACGTAGGGAGGGCCCCCACGTTGGAGAAGGACTGGATGGACAATGCCTTCAGATCGGCGGTTGGGGGCAGGAGGATGGACTCCATACCCTGTATAGTGGGTGCGGGAAAGGTTTCCGCGCCGAGCGTCACTGTCGCGGGGAAGGTCTTCCTTCGGGATGGGGGTAGCACGAGGCATGCCTCCTCGAAGAACTTTGGAGCGGGGAAGGCCCACGCTCTATGGAGCAGTGGTACGGGGAGGACCTCCGTACGAGGCGACATCACCGCGGGTTAGTTCGCGGCGATCACCACTTGGACCTGCAACCCGGAGAGCCAACCCATCCTGCCCGCGGGGTGGTTGGGGTGTCGATCCTGGTTGGGTGAAGGAGTGCCCCTGCTCAGTGTATGCGGGGGCTTCATAATGCACGTCGGTAGTGGCTCGGGCCACTGTAGCTATTGACGTCGACGCGCGTGGGCGAGTGTCCTCAGCCCGGGCCTGGCGCTGACGTCGGGTTAGGCGAGCTGGTGCAGGTGGTGCAGGGGCATGGCCTGCCTGCTCTTCCTGCGGAGCCGGACGGCGGCGTTGACGCTGCCGGATGGGAGGTCTCACCTGGAGCCCTTGGGTTGGGACCCTGAGCTGGCTGAGCCGGACGGCGCCCGCCTCTTCGGCGTAAGGCGAGGAGTCGTCAAGGCATTCCGAGGACAGGCTCCCCAAACGGTTGAACATTGGCGTGGGGAGCAGGGGATCCCTGCGCGGCCTATTAGGGCGGCATTGACGGCAGGGCCTGGATGCCTCCAGGTCCAGGCGGGCCATATCCCTAGTTGGGATGACCCCTTCCTCCTCGTACCTGCACACGAGGTTGTTGATCACCCTTCACTGGATGACCTCTGATGGGGAAAGGGGACGTGGGCGCCCCATATTCCACGATGTGGCAGCCGTCGTGGCGGTAGCGGCGCCATGTGGGGTGGTTGTGGCGATGTTTCCCCTGCCCCTTGCGTAGGCTAGCGGGTGGTGATCCCATCTCTATAACAGCAACCTGGTTCCTGAGAAACGAATGGATCAACTCATCAGCACTGAGAGGGAAAAGGATTGACAACCAGTGCCCCATCATCCTTCCATTCTCCACGTCTGTAAGAAGGATCCACACCAACACGATGTAGAACGGAGTGCCCCACGTTCTACTGCCCCGACTTCTGGTGAGTTTCACGACAGGCCCGCTATTTTCTTGGCGGGACCAGGCACCAGATATCTGGATCCGGTGACACGTCAATCTACTAGTGTCTCGAACGCTACTAATCTCCACATTGAGGAGAAGAATTTCACATCGGGTTCACCATTTCTGTTTCCGACGCTTTCTCCAGGGCGCGCGCGCATCCGTCCTCAGAGGAGGAGGACGTGCGGCGCTTGTTGCCCCGCATTCCCGCTTTCCAAAGGTGGGCGACATTCACTCCTTATTCAGGGATGTCTGCTACTTGATCGAAACGGGATGATGGGATGTCAGTTCTTCCTTCAATGGATTCCTCCTCAGAACTCGTCGCCTAGTCCGGGTCTCCCTCAAAGATTTAATACGTATTTCATGAAACTCTTCCCAGTTACATGTTTCCATGTACGCCGGTTAATTACATTGCTTCTGTCGGGACATTCCAAAGGGTCCGGTCAGGGCAACAACCTTCAGTCGGGGAGTAGTCACGTTGAGACATCAGTAGCGTGACTGGATGCTGGGGAACCTGGCATGTCTGTCTATTATCTCTGGTCAGAGGGCTTCTCGAGGGCGTGGAAGCCCGAGGCATCCCACATCAAGCGCAGGGAATTATATGTCATAGACACATATCTGAGGTTTTCCTCAGCTTCCCGTGTTTAACACAGGGTACGCCGCGAGTTTAACGTCTAGCGAAGACAG
This sequence comes from Viscum album, assembly GCA_963277665.1. Taxonomy (NCBI): domain Eukaryota; kingdom Viridiplantae; phylum Streptophyta; class Magnoliopsida; order Santalales; family Viscaceae; genus Viscum; species Viscum album. Next base: position 1,730,521,544 of record OY728161.1, on the reverse strand, counting down.
ATCAACCCAACCAGAGCATTAGCTAGGATAGATCAGATTGAGGGATTTTGCTTGAAGGGATGCCGATACCGGGGCCAGCCCATGGGCGGCTGTGAAGAGGAGCATACCGACATGGTCTCACCAAGATATGATGGTCCGGGCGAGAATCGGGAAGGGTGATAGGTGGATGAATGGAGTGGAGGGGGAGTAAAATGGGACCATCGCAGGGGCGACGGTGAAGTTGGGCTTGAACCTTGAAGAGGCCTCCTACGTATCCCCGTGGCAGGGAATCAAAGTTCGTGTAGTTCGGGATGGTGCCGGTAAACCGACGTGAAGGTGGACCTTGGTCCGATGGGCATCGTCAGCGTACCGACGTGAAGGTGGACCTTGGTCCGATGAGAGATGGGCTTGAACCTCTGGGAGGATTCCTACATACCATGACTTGACACAGATCAAAGTCCTCGTAGTTTGGGTTGTGGAATACAGTTTAACGTCATGCGGGACGGGGGTGAACCAACGTGAATGAGGTCGGAACGACCGGATAGTGGGTTTGAACCTCGTATAGGCTTCCTACGTACCATGCCTTGACATGGATCAAAGACCTCGTAGTTCAGGTTAGTCACAACGGCTTTCCATCGGACTAGAATGCAGTTTAAAGTCTTGCTGAATGAAGGTAGATCTCAATGTGAATTGGATGAATGGTGGGCTTGAACCTCGTGGAGGCTTCCTACATACCATGCCTTGACATGGATCAAAATCCTCGTAGTTCGGAAGGGGCTTCGTCGGCGAACCGACATGAAGGTGGACCCGGGGGTCCACTTGTGGTGGGCTTGAACCTCGTGAAGGCTTCCTACGTACCATGCCTTGACATGGATCAAAGTCCTCGTAGTTCGGAGTGGATGAGTCACAACGGCTTTCCGTTGGACCGGAATGCGGTTTAACGTCATGCTGGACGGGGATGAGACCCGACGTGAATAAATGATGGGTGGGCTTGAACCTCAGGGAGGCTTCCTACGTACCATGCCTTGACATGGATCAAAGACCTCGTAGTTCAAATGGGTGTGCAGTTTAATGTCATACGGGACAAGGGGGGCATACAGTTTAATGTCATGATGGACGAGGGTGAAACTCGACGTGAATGAATGACCGAGAAATGTGGCTTGAACCTCATGGAGGCTTCCTACGTACCATGCCTTGACATGGATCAAAGTCCTCGTAGTTCTCTACGGGTGGGGGTCAGGGTCAGTGCTCACTCTAAGCACACGTGAGTCATGCTCGGTGTGAGAAACAAGACGTTGCAAGGACCTGACGATCACGTCGCGAAGGATGCGTCCGTGAGAAGCGAAGAGGGGCTTACGCATTAGACGGCCCATGGTGCTGGGACTTACTCCAGGATGGAGGCCCATAGTGTGACAAACTGCAGCGAAAGAGGGATTTGGGACCAATGATGGGAGGTGCCTCGTTCCCTATCACGCCCTCCACTAACCTTGGTAGTGGGGAAGTATGGAGATGCAGAGGTACAACCATCCGTTGGGGAACTAGGGTCACCCTTCTCCTGAGAACATACGCCACTCCAATAAGGAGGATATCACCCCTTGTGGATGGGTGATTCCACTCCGCACCCCTAGGAATTACATAACTGGTACCCTCTGGTCCTTGGGGAAGGGAAGTCACCAGTAAGGCCATTGTCAAGGGGGGTTGTGGAACGAACCATCAAGGGGTCCACGTTAGCGTGGCTATGCGAAGAAGCAATATCCGTTAGCGTGCCTATGCGAAGAGGCATTAGGCGAAGCAACGCTACGAGTGGTATTGTCAATGGGACTTTAAATCACATCGTGCAAACCTGGAGTGTCGTACGGGAAGGGGAATTGCTAAGAAAAGGAGTGTACTTCGTGAAGTGGAGTACCTTGGCCTTAGCATGGGGCGTAGGTGTGAGTGGAAGGTGCTTCACGAAGTGGAACAGTGTTCACGGAGCACAGCCTCGCGAAGAAGCGGTGCCTCGCGAAGCAGGGTCCTGCGAAGCAGTGTGCTTCACGACATATAGCGATCCTGCCTTAGCATAGGGATCCCTAGTATGGGTTGGGTGTTTCGCGAAGCATAAGTGCTCCGCGGCTGCCCGGGTTCCCTTGGGAATCCCCCTCCTTCGCGAATGCCCTTGAGCTTCGCGAAGGGCATCCCTCTCATAAGAGGGGTTCAAAACGAGACGAAGCAAGGGCGTCTCGCGAAGTATAAATACCTCGCGGAGCTCATGATTTCCTGGGCAAAGAGTGCTTCGCGATTCGGGAGAGGAGAAGCCGAAAGGTCGGATTGTCCATCCTCGGGACTCAGGGGGAGTCCAGCATTTATAGGGAAGGGGTGTCGCGAAGTAGAACTCGCGCACCACCTCAGGTGCTTCGCAGCGCACTCGCGAACGTCAACAGCGTCCGCGGAGAGTTACCACCTCTTGAGCTTCGCGGCGGGCTCACGAACGTCAAATGTGTTCGCGGAGAGTTACCGCCTCCGGAGATTCGCGAGACCGCACCGCCCGCGGTGCTTCGCGGCGGGTTCACGAACGTCAAATGCGTTCGCGGAGAGTTACCGCCTCTAGAGCTTCGCGAGACCGCGCTGCCCGTGGTGCTTCGCAGCAGTGCGTTGCGGTGGTGCTTCGCATTGGTGCTTCGCGAGGAAGCGTGCCAGACTTCTTTTTCATCCATCCCTTTCGTGCAATCTTTTGGCGCCAACAATGTGAAAAGTTGATTATAAATCCCTTTGGGATGTTTTGTTTATTTTTGCTAAGAAATGGGTTTCTGGGTAAAATGCTCTTGTTGTGTTTTTAAAATGGAGATTTTAGAAAGGGTTATTTTGTTGAATTGTCTAAGATGGCTTGTGAAATAGTTTTTCAATAAAGGGGTTATTTTAATGAAATGGGAATTGGCATGTAAAAAGGGTGGAATGATGTTTTCAATAAATGGTTGATTTATTGAAGTGGATCGGGCTGTAATTGAAATGGTTAATTATATATTTTTGGTGACCTTGGTGGGTTATATTCTTAGTTATGGATTGTTTGAATGCTGTGTAAGTGGGAGAAAAGTACCACTATATTAATGGGATGGGTAGTGGATGGAAGGGCCACCATCAATGTTAAGTGTATGGGAAGTGCAACTAAATTTGGGAAGGAAACAATGGGTTGGACAAAAGTGTCATCGTGATTGTTATACAAGTAATGTTTTGGAAAAAATTTCTTGGTGCATTGCTTTGCTGGATGGAAATTCTTGTGCTAATTTGAAATAATGAAATGTCTTGTGGAATTTTTTTGGGTTTTCCTTGGGTTATCTTGGCTTGGTAATGGTATGTCTGGCTTATAGTAATGGTTTCACTTGTGATTATTTTATATAAAAAGATTTATATAAACGTGTTAAAGGTCTTATCATAGTGGCATGTGTAGGGAAGTCTTTTGGGGAAAACCTACTGAGTATTAGTACTCAACCCCTACATTGGAACATTGTTGTTTTTTCAGATGTCATATTCCGAAACACAGGTAAAGGTAAGGTATCTCATTGCTAGTGGTTCGTGGTGATTTTTGGGGGATTTGATGGTGTTTGGAGCAAGGAGCTTGGGGTGGAGTGGTGGAGTGTGTCTTAGTTTATTTTGGGTCTCTTGTTTAGACTTCTATATAGTACTCTGATATCATGTTGGATTGTATAGGTTTTAGATTGTATTGTGGATCAACTTGGTTGCCTTTTGGGTATACATTCTTTAATGTTTTATTGACATGTGTATATAGTGGTTGTTAGTGGATGGTTTAGTTGGTTTTTTTCTTAATGGATAATTGTTCCCCAATTTGTTCTCGAAGCCCTCATCATTTATAGCCAGCATTTGGTGCCTTGGGAACGTCACTTAAGGCCAAGTAACCCCCACCACCTCCTCATGCCAATGAGTTTGGGGACGGTTGTTACAAGTGGTATCGTCTTGTTTGGTCTATTAGAGTTTATTCTTGGATTTGTATGTGACATTTTTTGTGGTATATTCCTTGAGTCGGGATGGTAGAAAGATTTTTTAATTTTGTAACATGGAATGCCTAGCCTAATAGGATTCATCTAATCCTTTTATGCTGAACTTCATGTTACCAGAGTGTTGGGTACATAAGTGTTTTGGAGACACATATAGGCATTTGAAATCTCATTGTCGAAGGTATAGCCAATGAGATGCGCATGGAATATATGGTAGATATAAATTCCCTCATGGATGCATATTTCATTAGGCATAATTTTTTAGGGGATGACTTGAGAAATGGATTTTCAGATGTGTTAAATTTTAGTGTGAATAAATTTTTTATTTTGAAAGTGGTTTGGTTTTCAAAAATGGTGAATCATGGAAAATGTGGAACGGTGGAATGCCTAGAAGTGATAGTATTGTGTAATGCGATTTGAAATGGGAATTCATGATTTTTAAGGAAGTGAGACACATGGTTGTTTGTTTTCTATTTATAGAAATGGCATCGGGTAGTCATCATAGAGACCAACTAGAAGTGGCTGATGAGAACGTGGTTGCACCTCATCCCCAGGTTAACCACCTGTTAGTACATAGCATAGTGAATGCTTTCCAAGCTGTGGGAAGTGTGAATAGAGCGGAAGATCCAAAGCATGTTGATTATGCAGCTCAGTTTCAAAAGTAGGATCCACCCGTCATTAGGTGTGATTCGGACCCAGAAAGGGCAGAGGCGTGGCTGTCTAGAATTAACAGAATTTTCTAATTCTTGGGGATGTTGGTAGAGATGAAATTAATTCTAGAAAGGTATAAGCTAGAGGATCTTACACATCAGTGGTGGGATTTGGTAGTAAATGTAGGAACAACCCAGGGTATGATTTGGGAAGGCATTGAGGAATTTATCAATAAACAATTCTACCCACATTCGTTCAGAATTCATCACATAACTGATTTCTTCAGTCTGAAGCAAGATCATATGTCTATGACAGAGTATGCAGCTATGTTTATGAGTTTAGTGTGGTTTTCACCAGAGGTGGCGGGTAGCTCATCATTGAAGGCATGGATCTTCAAATCGGGGTTAAGGGAAGAGATCCGTTCAAAAATAGTAGTGATGTGTATTGGTGATTACACAGAGATGGTGAATCGAGAATTGGTGGCTGAGTGGGATCTGTTGGGATATCGAGCCGGTGGAAGCATGGTGGTACCCATGGGGAATAGTGGGAACTCTGATGCTGGGTTCAAGGGGAGGAGGGAAACTTATTCCCCGTGCATTAGTATGCCACATAATCTGACAACAGGATCGGTAAATATTTCTCAGATGCCCCAGAGAAAACCAGGATGTTATCATTGTGGCTCTACGACACACATCATGTGGGATTGTTCTAAAGAACCTCGATCATGTCACAATTACAAGATGATGGGGCATCTTCAATGCTATGGTATGAATTCTCCGATGTCGGGTGAGCGTGACACTCCTCAGGGATCGTAGACGTCATATGCTTCGATGGGACGGGGATAGCAGCATGCCCCCTACTGAGCAGATAATGCTTATCATGGTGATTCTTGGAACACCACAACTCCTCAGGAGGGCAATAAAGTGTAGAGTGTGGAATCCAATGCATTGTTCGGAGCTCAGTAGGTTGTGGTGGATGATCAGTCGGGACCATCCATGGTGTGAGGTACCATTCTTTTATATTCTACATTTATGTAAGTGCTATTTGAATCATGTGATTCACACTATTTTATTGTTGTAGTGTGGTTGAGTTGATATGTATTAGGTTAGAAATGATGCCTTAGTTTTGGAAACATGAAATTCCTCTAGGTCGAAGAGAGTGTCGAGCCTTCTTGTGTAGAGCATGTTATATTGTTGTGGGTTTGGTTGAGCTAATGTGGAATTTCCCAGTGCTTGAGATGGATGGGTATGATTTAATCATGAAAATGGATTGGTTGGTGGAATTTAAGGCCCACATCTACTTGAATGCATGAATAATGTATTTTACGACACACGATGGCATAAAACATCTCTTTGTAAGAGAGATGCAGGAAATGCAGGGTGCAATGGGTTTTTTGGAACCAGAAGTGGGCATGTTATCATATCAGTTGGCAGTGTTCTTAATGGAATCAGTAGAGGGTGTTGAGAAGAGTGTTCTTCTGGTAGTGGTGTTTCAGTTCATGGATGATTTTCATGAAGAAATTTATAGGTTACCCGTCGTAAGAGAATTGGATTTTATGATTGATCTCCTTTTGGGGACAAGTCCTATCCCACTTCTGTCTTACCGAATGGCACCAACTAAATAGAGGGAATTGAATGTCTAGGTGGAAGGGTTAGAAAACAAAGGGTTTATTCAGCCTATCATGTCTCTATGGGAAACACTAGTGTTGTATGTTAAAAAGACGAATGGAACTTTGAGGCTCTATTTTGATTATTGTAGACTTTATCATGTTACTATAATGAATAAATATCCACTTCCATGAATTTATGAATTGATTGACAAGTTGCAGGGAGCCTAGTTGTTCTCTATGATTGACATGAGGTTGGGATATCATCAATTGTTGGTGTGGAAGGACGGTATTCCATAATCATATTTCAGAAGTAGATATATTCGTTATAAATATGTGGTTATTTCATTTGTTCTAACGAATGCGCCTATGATGTTTATGGAATTGATGAATCCGATATTTCAGATATTTTTGGATTCATTTATTGTGGTGTTTGTAGATGATATTCTGGAGTATTCAATGACCAGGGTAGAGCATGGGCACCACTTGGTGGCAGTGATGGGGATCCTGAGGGATCATCGGTTGTATTCCAAATTGTCAAAGTGTGACTTTTGGATACTGGATGTCAATTTTCTTGGCCTTGTGATTTCTGAAAGGGGTGTTTCAGTGGATCCGAAAATGACAGAGGCTATAATCTCATGGGAACCACCAATGAATGTGTTTGAGGTATGAAGTTTCATCGGTCTAGATGGGTATTATCGGTGTTTGGTTTGTGATTTTTCACTTTTGGCTTCACCGATGACAGCTTTGACGAGAAAGACTGTTCCATTCCAGTGGAATGAATAATGTCAGCAGTGTTTCGAATAGCTAACTAGTTACCTTATATCATCACCAATCTTGATTTTTCTTGAACCAGGAATAGGGTATGTGGTGTATTGTGATGCACCTGGATCAAGGATGGAGTGTGTTCTCATACAAGGGAATCATGTGGTTGCGTATGGATCACATCAGTTGAGGGTTCATGAGAAGAACTACCGAACTCATGATTTTGTATTGGAAACAGTGGTCAATGCATTAAAAATATGTCTTCATTATATCTTTGGTGAGAAATTTACAGTATTTACCGATCATAAGAACTTTAATAACATTTTCTCACAACGGGATTTGAACATGAGGAAAATCATATGGATGAAATATCTCTAGATGTTTGATTTTTTTACTTGATATACACACCAAGTATGGGAAATTCAGTGGCAGATGTATTAATTAGAAAATCATATGCTCAGGTGGTGAAAAAGGCGTGAGACCAGTGGCAGTTGATGTTGGTTATAGCTGATATGTGGTTGCAATGTGAGGACCAGGGCGATAGAGAGGTTTCTTTCCCGATTTTGTTGATTCTTGACATGGTTGGCTTTGTTAAAGAGGAACAACTATCTGATTCTCTGTGTGTGACTATGTGGTCAAAACTCAATGATGGGGAGACCATTGAGGGTTTGCAACTAAATGGAGATTTAGTTTTGTGTTTTCAGAATTGGATGGTTGTACCAGTTTCTTATCATGAGGATCTTCTCAAGTCGTATCATCATTCTAGATGGGATGTTCTTCTTGGAATTCAGAAAAGGTATAGAGAATTGAAAGCGATGTTTTGGTGGGCTGGTATGAAAGGATGAGTGGCTGAGTTGTTTCCAGATTCATGACATTCTAGATGTTCATTTAAGAGCATCAGAGGCTAGCAGGAATGTTTCAGTCATTACCAATCCCTATTAGGAAGTGGGGGAAAATGGTGATGGATTTTGTCACAGGTCCCCCATGAACGGTTAGAAAGCCCGATGCCATTTGGGTGATAGTGGATTGGGTAATGATGTTGGCCCATTTCATTCCAATTATTAAATCTCATACAGTAGGGAATCTGTCCAAAATCGTTATTCAGGAGGTGGTAAAGAGGCATGGAGTTCCAGTTACGATCGTATCTGATCGAGATCTCAGGTTTAATACTCATTTCTGGGAATCCTTAGAGAAAACCCTTGGTACTAAGTTGACTATGAGTACGACGTATCACTCTCAGACAGATGGGTAATCCACTAGGATGATAGTAACTTTAGAGGATATTTTGTGGGATTATGTCATGGATTTTGGTCACTCATGGGAGGAGCAGTTTTCATTTGTTGAGTTCTCGTACAATAACAGTTATCAAGAATCCAAACATATGGCTCCGTTTGAAGCATTTTATGGGCGGTCGTGTCGTTCTCCACTTTTCTGGGTGGAAATGGGTGAGTCCTCGATGGTTGGACTGAGCCTCATCTAGGAGACTATGGTGAAGATCATGTAAATCAGTAATACAATAGAGATAGCTCAGAGTTGTTAGAAATAGTGTGAAAATCATCATAGATGACCGTTGTTGTTCGAGGTGAGTGATCATGTTTTCTTAAGCATCTCTCCTATGATGGTACATCATTGGATTGGGAATAAGTGAATGTTATATCTAATGTATATTAGGCCTTATGATATTAATGTGTTGGTTGGGGAGGTGGCTTATCATTTTGCTTTTCCACCTAGGTTCAGTGTGGTGAACAATATGATTCATGTGTCGCAGTTGAAAATGTATCAGCAGGATCCATGTCATGTTCTTTGATGGGATCATGTTGAGCTAGAGCTGGATGATTTGTAGGATCACAAGATAGTGAGGGTTGTGGATAGAAAAGAGAAAGACTTCCAGGGTAAAAGCATTGGTTTGGTTCGGGTATTGTGTTAGTATGGCTAAATCCAAGAGAAGACTTGGGAGTAGGAGACAGAGATGGTTGAGCAATGGACAATGATTTTTCTGCAATTTTTGGGATCACTACTTTTCGAGGAAAGAAAGTCCAGTTGTGTGGAGAATTTAATACCCCCAGTTTGAAGTATGTGACCCTTTTTTCAGTTCTCTTGTTCTTTTTGATGTGGTTTGTTGACGTTTGGGAAATTCTGGGAAAAACATAAAATGTTTTGGAGGTTATGTCGGGTCGTATGGTTGGCTCGCGATCCGAACTAACCATGCGGCCATCCTTGGAAACTGTGCACAATTGATAGTGGGCTCCACACTAGTGGTGCACATCTTGTCAGACCATGTGGGCAAGCCATTCGAAGTCCCTAGGTGAGACACTAGAAACATCATGGTTGGCGCACCATTTTCCAAACCGTGCAACCCCATAAATTTTTGGTATCTAAGTCTCAGGCTACTATAGATTTCCCATTATTCCCTCATTCGTCCTCCCACTCATGGATCATGCGGGAGTTCCAGTTTTCAATGGTTGGGGAGCACCTTAGCACATTTTGGAAGCAAATCAAAGGGGTTTCAAGATGGTTTGATGGTGGTTTCTCCCAGGTAAGTCTCCCATCCTGGTTTCATTGTTTTTTCCTCTAGATGTACATCTATCTCTCTCTCTCGGTTTTATAGATCTACACCCATTGTGTGTAGATATATGGTTTTGGTTTACTTGGGTGTTGATTTTATGCCTTGTGGATGTTAGGGAAGGTGATATTGAGTGATTTTGGTGGAGCATTCTTTGGATTTAAAGAGGGTTGGTACCTTGTGGATCGATTTGGTTGGAACCCTAAAGGTAGGTGGATTTTATCGTGAATCCACTTTTCTATAACATGATTTTTGGTTACAATTAATTTGTGTTTCTTAAAATTAATTTTGTTTTTGATGTAATAAATTGATTGGAAATACCTTTGGTGGTGTTTTGGGGATTTTTGTGATGAAAGGTGTTTTTGGGTAAAATTATCTTGTTGTGATTATAAAATAGAGATTTTAAAATTGGTTGTTTTATTTAATTAATTAAGAGGTCTTGTAAAATAGATTTTCAATAAAGGGGTTGTTTTATTGAAATTCTAATTGGTGTGTAAAAAGGAAGGAAGGGTGTTTTCAGAAGATGGTTGATTTATTGAAGTGGTTCGACATGTAATTGAAATGGTTAATTGCATATTTTTGTGACCTTGGTGTGTTGTATGCTTGGTTATGGATTTTTTGAATGTTGTGTGGATGTTGGAGGGAAGTAAAACTATAATAATTGGATGGTTATTGGACGGAAGGGCCACCATCAATTGTAAGAGGACCCGAAGTACAACATAATTTGGGAAGAAAGAAATGGGTTGGATGGAAGTGCCGACGTGATTGTTATACCAGTATTGTGTTGTGGAACCTTGTATGGTTCACTACATTGATGGATGGAAATTGTTGTGCTAATTTAAAATAATGAAATGTCTTGGGTCATGTTTTTCTGGATTTCCATCGGTTTTCTTTGCTTGGTAAGGGTATTTTTGGCTTATAGTAATGGTTGCACTTGTGATTATTTTATATAAACTATTTTATATAAATGTTCTAACAGTTTTATCCAAGTGTCGTGTGTAGGGATGTAATTTCGGAGAAAACCTACTGAGTATTAGTACTCACCCCCTACTTTGGAACTTTGGTGATTTTGCAGATGTCGTATTCCAAGACCCATGTTAAGGTAAGGCATATCATTGCTAGTGGTTCGTGGTGATGCTTGGGAGATGTGGTGGTGCTTAGAGAAAGGAGCTTGGGGTGGATTCGAGGAGTGTGTCTTGGTTTATTTTGGGAATATTGTTTAGTCTTCTGCATGGTACTTTGATATCATGTTGGATTGTATTGGTTTTGGGTTGTATTATAGATCAACATTGTTGGTTTTTTCATAAGGGAAAATCATCCCCCAATATTTTCTCAAATCCCTCAGCATTTATTTCCATCCTTTTTCAACATGGGAACGTCGCTTAATTCTGAGTAACCCTCATTGACTCCTCGAGCCAATGAGGCTGGGGAGGGGTGTTACACACACTAGTCTAACTATAAAATATTGAGAGAATAAAATTTGTATAGATACCATTAATGAATATATATTCTCCATGTAGGATATATTTTAGGAATGAAATTTATTCATTGATGGTTCTTCTAGGCTCCTCGATGGTTAAATAATAGTGATCCCATAAGATAAGTATGTCGTATTTGGAATTTTATACATTTTCATTACCAAGTAAGTATTTACATTTTTTATTCTACATATAGAAGGATACATTAAAAATGTGAATGAATATCAGTCCTTATTATTGGATTGAAATTATTAGTAATGATAAATAAATTTTGGCTCAATATTACTGATGGGTTGGAGATAGTAATCACAAAAATCAATGGCATATATTCCATAATGATTGACTAGTTTATCCTTAATAAAGTAAATTTCCACAAGATGAGAGAAGTTTCCCCATTAATAAATACTATCACCCATTTTTGGATCACAAAATACATATATTGATATCCTATCCAACATAACAACCACTATATAAGTACCATACTAGGAGAATATATCCATCTATATTAGGCATCGTAGGATGGACTCCCCATTCATCAAAAAATGCCGTACCGATGAATGAATTCAATGCATCCCTTGACTAAGAATATGATCTCGATTCATCTATTGATGTGACCAATGAGTCAGTCTCCAAATTCTAGACTAACCTAGAGAAAATTTTGTTTCATTAAATTGATAAAGGAATGATAATAATAATCATTATGGAATGAAATTCACACATTATAGTTACATAGATTCCCAAAAGACCCTCAAAACACATAGGTTTGAAATTATTCTAATTTTATGAATTAAAGGAAGGGATACCCTCAATTTAAAGCAATATATCAAATTTGACTCTTATGATTCTCACCAAATGCATACTAATAACTATGTTCATATCTAAATAATTAGTTACATTTGCTTTTTAATGACTCTTGTTTTACTAAATTTCACTAAATTGTTACGTGCTTTCATGGTACCTTATAATTTTAACCATTAACACCTTGAGTTTATAAACACATTTAAATAGTTGCATAAATTTTCCATTTTAAGAATTAGCATCAATGGTCCATATACACCAGCCATAGTTAGGCAGTTCATGTTCATCCATATGAGAAATTTTTTTCCTCTAATTAAGAACTAGATATACCCATCAAATATGATAGAAAAAAATCAATATTCATCTTTTTGAGTGTATCGCCGTGATATTTCAATATATATTTCCCTTTCGAAACATCTCAATTCATTAATAGCATAAATTAAAAGCAATTCCATGTCTAAATGAACCTTCATATTATATTAAAATATTATTATTCAATAAAATAGTAATTATATATCCATTTAATTAGTAGTTATGAATAGTCGTAGCCTAATAATGAATTATATAAAAACGATCCACTCTGTTGAAAACCAATTATTAATGATTATGAAATAAGTATTCAATTTTATGAATATTTATTTTATGATTTAGAAGTACGTTTTCATCCAAACTGATTTTTATGGTTTTTTTGTGTTAAAATATTTTAATTAAATTCATTAAATATTATAAATATTATTCTATATAAGTAATAAAAATATTGAAATTAGCATATCAGAATTAGTTTAATGTAATTAAATTTTTTTTCTAAACATTTTAATTTTCATATGTATTGGGAATATTATAAATTTTTATTAAAAATGTTTTTTTATTAAATCATATCAAAAGGACCATCTGTTAAAAATATTATTTCAAAATATACTAAGAGATAATTAATTATTCAATTAAATCCATTTTAATTGATTTTATGATTGAAAATTTTAAATAAAAATTTTTATACATAAAAAAGACAATTTCCTAAAAAACATTATTCAATTCATTTTTTGTTTTCAATATAATTTAATTAATTAAAATTATATATATTGAATAATTATAAATAGAAGAAAACAATTTCTTCCATAGTTAGTGTTAATTAGTTAATTAAGGACTACAAAATGGCACAAAAACAAACATTAATTTAATTATATGACTTTATATTGTACATAATCATACAATATAAGAATATATTTACTCTTTACATTAGGATGTTATTTTCACAATTATATTTAATTATATATGTAAATGTCAGAAATTTCATTCTCTATGTTTTTTTATTGTTAAATTTTGGACTTATGAAAAATGCTATAACCAGTTATATATAGGTATTTGAAATATTAACAAATTTTTTTCCAGGATAATACATTTATAATTTTTTTGGGTAAAAGAATAAAATAAATAAATACAAAACATTAATATAGTATTGGTTGATTTAATATAAAAATAAAATATATATTATGAAAAATATTAACAATGAAATAAATTTAGTTAAATAATCTGTGCAGAAAAATTTAAATATCAATATGACATGCTATAAATTCATTAGATCATTAAATTCAAATTCCATCTTTTTCATGAATTATTTACTATCATATTAAATTAATAGTTTCAAAAAATGACATTAATTAAATTTTATAATAATAAATATTTTATTACATTATTTAAAATTCATAAAAGGCATACATTGTGGTAAATGAATTGGATATGGTTAACAAATAAAAAATGGTATATTTATGGGTGAATTTTCATTTCATAGTAATATTCTTGAGCCTTAGATGGTAGAAAATTTCAACATTGTCATCTTTCTAAAAATAGTTTATGTGAGTTAAAACTACATGATAAGGTTGAGAACATAACAAAAACATGTTGTAATATTATTTTTTAGATTATTATTACTCATAAGAATGTTATATTTTAATTATAATGAATTGGATCAGAATTTTCATTGAAAACTAATTCATAATATTTTATTACATTAATAATCCAGAAATACACCACTACTTGCATAGAAACCGATTTTAAAAAATATTCCATCAAAATTAAGACATATATCTTGGCCAAACCATATACACATCTCTTTTTAAAACCCTTATAATTTTTACAAATTTTCCAGTATTTCTAAAATATTATCTATACTTTTCGTAAGATGTGATCCAAAGAGGTCTCTCTATGGGAAGGTAATAATTTTTACAATTCTTTCAAATTTATTTCTTCATATACAACATATAAATATATTGTACCCATACTAAAAAAATATATAATTTATAAGAAATATACTAATATTTTATTATATTAATGGGATATCCAATTTCTATCTCTTTTTAATCCTATGTAATGTTAAAACTTTGATAATGCAAATGCACATCTTAACCTATCCACAAAGCGTTGTAATTCATTTTTCATCTCTGTATAACAATAAAGTTTATAAATATGGAAAAAATGAGTATATAAGATCTATATTAAAATAATTATTATTTTGGAGTTATAATATCATACATATATTCTCACCTTCCAATCCATTGGAAAATGATGACATCTCTCTTTAATTTATGTGGACTACCAGCACCAGGAAGAAATGTGATTAGTTTTTATATTCTAGTTTAAATGGATGGAAATAAGTCGTATATTTAATGAGTATATATTATATAAAAAATTTAATAGAAATGTGAATAATTTATTAACATTCCATCAGACTATTTGACATGAAGTGAAGTGTATAGACCTATTTTTTTGCCCAATAAGACATTGAAATAGTTCTAAGAATATTTCTAGAGTTTGGGGCTAAGACGATGTGAAATTCTGAGGCCCGGTGTTCTCAGAATTGATTTTATAAAAAATGTTAAGTTGTTTTATCTTACGCACGTGCGGTTACCTAAAGAAAACGGTATATCTCTTAAATGGTTGATCAGATCAGAAATCAGAGACCATGGTTGGGTCCGGAATGCAATTTTTCCCCTAGGAGCGACATAAAATAAGTCAGCGCAGGATGTTCGGACCCCTCGCTCTTTGGCGGTGTATTAAATGGATAAATTAAATAACTAATTTTTTAATTTAATATATCAAACATGAATATCTCTTGAACATGGACTCATATGAACAATATAAGACCTCCGATGAGCTCGAAACATAGGTTTTACCCTAAGAAATATATAACCTTTTTCCGCATCAGGTGTTTGTCATATGCGCCATCACGAGAGAATAATTAAATAATTAAATAATTGTTTATTTATTTATTTAATTTATTTCTTTTAACCTAGTGAGAGGTTATAAATTCT
The DNA here is from genome assembly GCA_963277665.1 of Viscum album. Taxonomy (NCBI): domain Eukaryota; kingdom Viridiplantae; phylum Streptophyta; class Magnoliopsida; order Santalales; family Viscaceae; genus Viscum; species Viscum album. The sequence continues at coordinate 1,730,506,407 of OY728161.1, read as the reverse complement.
TTGTTTAGAGGGGTTTTTTCTCATAATTCATTTTTTCCAACGATGGTAAACCCACCCTCTCCTCTCCTCCTATCCTCATTGATGAACAATGGACAAAGAACAACAAATCCTCGGATCCAAGCGAATCGAAGAGCGACTAACACAACATCTTCTTCTCATCATTGTGCACGTGAAATCCTCATCAACAGCGAATGGTTCTTGATAAATTCGATCTTTCCCAATGATCGATCCAATCCTCAGGTTGGATTTATCTTTGTAAATTCCTTACCTGGTTTAATTATCATGAAGAACGCGAATTAAATGAATGAATTCACGGATCGAAAAACAATGGGTTGAATAAATTATTTATTCTCATTTATCATGATATTGAAAATCTTGAAGTGTGATAAATATTTATTTACCAATTTCTTGTGTTCCTTATTCTAAAAAATGATGGCCAAACTAACATGGCTATTGATCAGCACTTGGACCGTGATCTTTCATTATTCGTTGTCCGCGCATTCTTCACATGTTCTTCATCGAAAAATAATTAAGAGCGTTAAAAAATAAATGTTTCATTGAGCACGACATGTGAACGTGGATATATCGACCCGAGGATCGTGAATCTACGCTCGCCAAAATTTTTGGGGTTAAAATGAAGATACATCGGATCCTGGAAGGGGCAACGTAATGGTGTGGTTTCTGTGTGGTGAGCGGACATGGGACATGTGATGCGGCTGGTTTGTGGCACATCGGCACGGTTAGCCGGGGGCCGTGCAACGGTGAGACGGGATGTCAGGATAGTGGTAGGTCGGAGGTGGCAGATCCGGCATGAGAGGTAGCCGTAGGAAGGCCATGATCGTAGGGTTTGGTGGAGAAGAAACCATGAATGGAGAAGGAGATTGGTGAGAGAAACCGTTTAAATAAAATAAATAAAAATTTAATGAAATAAAAGAAGAAGAATCCAAGAAAGGTGATGCGCAACAATTTTGAGTGAATTGTGATTGTGGGTGTGCGGATTTTGGGTGTGATAAGTTAATGAATTAAATTAAATTAAATATAATAATAATATTATTATTATTACTGGATATTGTATCCGACATATCTCCCTCATACGGTGTCAGAATGATGAACCGTATTTGACGTTGTGTCCCAGAAATTAAGATGGATGTTTCAAGACCTATTATGTATATTTAAGTCGTGGTCGAAGGGTAGGCCCCATGAGGCCCGATTCGCGCGTATTGCAGTGAAATACAAATTTTTCACCGGGTATCTATTTTGGACAAATGAGTAGTCCAAATCATGTCTTTTACCACGTGGATCACAACAGTGTGACCTATTTGGTTATCTAGTGTCGTTTGATGTACGACCCTATTGGATTGAATACGAATCCAACTGGGCCCTCGGCATAAAAATCCCTATAACATATAGACTATGCATCCGATTACCGCACCATCTGTCGTGTTCGAACCCTTATTACATTGTGGTCCTCCGGGTTTCTCTCGTGTGAAACATCATGGTGGTTGAGGTATGACTGATGACCTGAAGAGTAGAGCTAGTGTGTTTCTTAGTTGGCTACTCCCTGGACGACTAAAGGAGCGGGTATTTCTTACTCCTCTAATCCGGTAGAGGCGGGACTCCCCACCTCATGAGTGTGTGTTCATTTTCCTCTGATATGGTTTTTCTATCCTTGGAGTCGGTAATCCATTAATGGCCAGACCAGGCCAGTTGTATGGGTCACCCTGTGTACCGATTACATGAGTTGGAGTACATGGGTTGAGACCGTGTATAGGCACATGGCCAACATACACGTGGCGGACCCCCGATACTTTGACATTATGGGTGATCCTTTCTACATGTTGTGTTGTTGCATTTTACATGACCAGGGGCGGTTGTACATGGGTAGTACCCGGGGTCAGAGGACAAGACGTGTAACATTTCTACATGTCGTGTACTTTTTAGTACATGGATTGATCTTATTTCCCACTGTATCTTGGACATCTTTCATTTGTGTTAGTGCCCCTTCTTCTCGTTCCCCTAAAGGTTATGCATCGTTTCCTCCTACAAGATTATGATCCCATCATAAGGACATTCTGTGATAGAGTGGACATCCCTCCGAGAGGCCCGAAGAGAGATCCTCTATCCATTCCTGACCCTAGGTAGAGTCAGGCATCGGCGTGACCAACTCTACCGGGCGTTGATCCTCTACCTAGTTGGTGAATCCAGATGAGTCATGGTATCCGCCATGGCCCTAGAAGTGATCATCATCTATGTATCATGATCTTTCTCACTCAAGAGTGTGCCTCCCTTAATGAGTGCTTCTATCTATCATGATCTTCAAACTCAAGAATGTGTCTCTCGTAATTAGTGTAACTACCTCTCGTGACGTTTCCCAACGAACAATACTTCTCAAACAGACGTCATCAGAGCTATAAGACTCGTGGAGTGTGTTCTCTAGGAACGAGTACTTCGTGGAAATCTTCAAACTGGATCCCTAGCGTGGGTATTTGGTTGTGTGAATTGTCTCTAGACTACGAGTCAGAGTCACGAGTATATCTGGTTGCCCTGGGTATATGTATGGGCATATACCTGGTGTGAGCTGTGAGATGAAGATCCCCTTACTCTGTCGTTTGGGTTTCTTTGAGTGATCATATCTATTATTGGGTGGAGCTGTACTCTTTTTGTTCACTCTTGTTGTACCATGTTCTCTCTTACATATCTCCTCTTCAGTACCTCTATTTCTACTCCATTGAGCCATTGAGGCATCCTACTGAGTATATTTATACTCACCCCTACATGGGCTTTTCCATCATTTGGCATGCCCTTGCAGATGACGGACAGTTTGATCGTGACATCAGATGAGATTCGGGATATGGGGGGAATGGACCGCGTGCGGTGGTCGTAGCTTGGGAATCAGGAGTGGGAATCTTCCAGCTGTTTTACTTTTTCACCTGTTGCCGGGTTATGGCACTTTTCTAGTTGGGTGTGTATTTTTTCCCCTTTCCCTTTTATCTTTACTTTTCTTGTACTTGTAATATTAGAGGTCGATTCATTTTGTTTTGGTTTCCTTTTTATAGTAGTGTGGAACATTGATTTTTTTTCTTTTTCTCTGCACTTTTTCATTGAGTTATCTGCGTGTGTCTGTACAGGTTCTTAGGCAAAGGCCTCCCCGAGTTTTTTGTGCCTTCGGCTCTAGTCCCCAGCCCCTAGCCTTTGGAAGCGGGATTGGGGTAGTTCTTGTTCCATCCTTGGTATGGGTCAGGTCGTGACATAGTGGTATCTGAGGTGGTTCGACCCTTGGGATGTTGTTCAGACGTTTCCCTAAAATTGTCATGGTTGGCTTTAGGGAAACAGTTTCGTTGTGTCTCAAGAGCTGCTCTCAGGCCAGGGAGTCCATTGATGGTGCGGGAGGCCAACGTATCCATTCACCAGGAACCTGATTACCCGCTTGTTAAGTCGGCACCCTGAGACACCAGTTGTAGGGATCATTGGTACATGCATCATATAGGATTGAGTCTTTGACTTTCCATCTCGAGTTATCTCCGCATCATTCTTGATATATATAGATATTCTCATCTGACTGCAGTACTCCTTGAAAATATTCAGGATGTCTTCATGATGATAGCCATCCAGGATACTAGATATAGTTCATGGCGACGGTTCTGTGAGCGACAAGAGCTCAGTTCAGGAACCATCATGCGAGCCCCTTTCTCTAGGTGGGTAGGTAACAACACCCCTACCTACTGAGAAGAAGACAACACCAGCTAAGCAGGCTGAGGATGTGTGTAGGTTGAGCACACTTCGTGTGTTTCATCACCAGAGACCACTAAGGTTCTGTAGTAAGCCAGGCCCTTGTATAGTAGAGGTTTGGCTAGAGTCGTTGTTCCACTGGTCAATAAGGGTAGTTTCTAAAATCAAACGTTAGAGAAGGGACTCTGTAGATAGATCTATGTTATCAACGTTCCCTTGTGCATTACCACATAAGCCAAGGTGTGAGAGTAGGCACCGGTGGTAGAAAGCTTCCTGCCACGCCATACAGCTAGTTGTGGTAGTGAGCGCAATAGATCTGAGATGTCTACTACAGCTAGAAGATGCCAGACGACGAGATTTCAACCTAGGAGATCTTATCATGACCATTCATAGTCATGTGGTCATATGGGACCCAGACAGTGCAGCGAAGTCATTGTGGAAGAATCTTGCTGACTTGTGCAATCAAGGTGTGGTAATGTAGAATATTCCCTTAGTGAGAAGTGCAGGAAGTCCCAGACTCACATGGTGCAGGAAGTTTCAAAGTTGTTAACTTCCCTATAGCCGAGCCTAGTGAAACATGTGGGTACAACATTTCTTTAGTTGTCAGTGTTGACTCCTTCACTTCTCGAGCATGTAAGAGAGTCTTTTTTTCAATTCATTGACTTTGAAATCATGTGTGACCAGATATGCTTAAGTATTTCACAATATGTATATTCTGTTGGAGGGAATCACGATACATTTTCCTATTTTCAAATATTGATTCCAGTTGTTACATATGATGTAGAGGTTCGGTCGGGGAGACAAAATTTCCCATGAGTTCTATCAGGTCGTTTGAGACTATGCAGGGAGATGGCGTGGTTTCATACCACCTTACCTTAACCTAAATAGTTGGAGTGGGTATACGACGCCTTCCATGTGTCGAAAATGAGAAGATACATGTGTGTTCCTACACACGTCATCGACTGATTAAAGCCTTACGAGGGTGGACCACCCCTTTGGTCTATATTCTTTGGCAACACAGAAACATGCAGGCTTCCCAAGGAGAGGGAGAGCTATGTCTGCACTCAGAATCCCGAATTGTTTCCATGGTTTTTCTTTTCAAGGATGAAAATCATTAAGGAAGGAAAAATGTAGAGACCCGGTTTTTTGCCTAATAAGACTTTGAAATATTTTTAAGAATATTTCTAGAGTTGGGGGCTGAGACGGCATGCAATTCCGAGGCCTGGTGTTCCCCAAATTAATTTTATAAACAATGTTAAGTGTTATTATATTACGCACACATGGTTAACTAATGAAAATGGTATATCTCTTAAATGGTTGATCAGATCAGAAATCGGAGAGCAGGTTTGGGTATGGAATGCAGTTTTCACCTTGGAGTGACATAAAATAAGTCGTCACGGTATGTTCGGACCCCTTGCTCGTTGGCAGTGTATTAAATGGATAAATTAAATAATTAATTTATTCATTTATTATCTCATACCATAATATCTCTAGAAAATGGACTTATATGAAATATCTAAGGCATTCGATGAGCTCATAACGTAGGTATTAACCTGTGAAAGGTATAACCTTTGTCCACATCTGGGGTTTGGCATATGTGCCATCACGAGAGAATAATTAAGTAATTAAATAATTTTTATTTAGTTATTTAATTTATTTCTTTTAACCTAGAGGGAGGTTATAAATTATTTGTTTAGAGGGGGTTGGTATCATAATTCATTTTGTCCAACGATGGTAAACACTCCCTCTCCTCTCATCCTCTCCTCGTTGATGAATGACGGATGAAGAACAAGGATGCCTCGGATCCGATCGAATCGAAGAGCAACGAACGCAACAGCTTCTTCTCACTGTTGTGCAAGTGCGATCCTTGTCAATAGTGAACTGTTCTTGATTATTTCGATCTTCCCCAATGATCGGTCCAAACTTGAGGTATGATTTATCTTTGTAAATTCCTTACATGGTTTAATTTTCATGACGAACGCGAATTAAATTAATTAATTCGCGGATCAAAAAACAATGGTTTGAATAAATTATTTATTCTCGTTTATCTTGAGATTGAAAATCATGACCAATGATAAATATTTATTTAACAATTTCTTGTGTTCTTCATTCCCAAATATGATGGCCAAACTAACACGGCTATTGATCCGCACTTAGACCATGATCTTTCATTATTCGTTGTCTGCACATTCTTCACATGTTCTTCATAAAAAAATAATTAAGCATGTCAAAAAATCAATGTTTCGTTGAGTGAGACATGCGAACGTGGAGATCTCAACCCAAGGATTGAGAATCTACACTCACCAAAATTTTGGAGGTTAAAACGAAGATGCAGCGGATCCTAGAAGGGGTAACGTAATGGTGCGGTGTTGGTGCGGCGAGCGGAGATGGGCCAGGCGATGCGTCTTCTTTGAGGCGTGTCGGCGTGGGTAGCCGGGGGGCGGTGTGGCGGCGCCGCGGGAGGTCGGGACAACAATAGGCTGGAGGCGGCAGATCCGGCGTGAGAGGCAACCGCGGGAAGGCCAGGCTCGTAGGGTTTGGTGGGGAAGAAACCATTAATAGAGAAGGAGAATGGAGAATGAAAATTTTTAAAGAAAATAAATTTAAATGTAAAGAAATAAAATAAGAGGAATCCATGAATTGTGATGTGCACCAATTTGAAGTGAATTGTGATTGTGGGTGTGTGGATTGTGGGTGTGATAAGTTAAGGAATTAATTTAAATTAATAATAATAATAATATTATTATTATTAGATCATGTATTCGACATATCTCCCTCATACGGTGTCAGAATGACGAACCTTATGTGACGTTGCATCCTGGAAATTTATACGGATGTTTCAAGACCAATTATGGATATTTAAGTCATGGTCAAAGAGCGGGCCCCACGAGGCCCGGTTCGCGCGTATTGTGGTGAAATACAACATTATCACTGGGTATCCATGTTGGACAAATGAGTAGTCCATATCATGTGTTTTTTCACGTGGATCACAACAGTGTGGCCTGTTTGGTTATCTGGTGTTGTTTGAAGTACGATCAGTTAGGATCGAACACGAATCCAACCGGGCCCTCAGCACTAAAATGCTTATAACTTAATGGATGTGCATCCGATTGACGCACCGTCTATCACGTTGGAACCGTTATTACATGGTGGTCCTCCGGGTTGCTCCATTGTGAAACATTGTGGTGGTTGATGTATGACCGATGACCTGAAGAGAAGAGCTAGGGTGTTTCTTAGTTGGATACTCCCTTGACGACTCAAAGATCAGGTATTTATTACTCCTATGCTCTATTAGAGGCGGGAATACCCACCTCATGGGTGTGTGTTCGTTTTCCTATGAGATTGTTTTCCTATCCTTGGTGTCGGTACTCCATCACATGGCCAGACGAGGTCGGTTGCATGGGTCACCCTCTTTACCGATAGCACGGTTTGGAGTACATCGGTTGAGACCATGTACGGGCACCTGGACAGCATACACGGGGCGGACCCCCGATAATTTGACATGACATGTGATCCATTCTACATGTTGTGTAGTTGCGTTTTACACAAACAACCTTGTTATAGGGGCCGTTGTACACAGGTAGTACCCGGGGCCAGAGGACATGACGTGTAACCTTTCTACACGTCGTGTACTTTTCAGTACATTGCTTGATCTTCTTGCCCACCGTATCTTGGACATCTTTTCTTTGGGTTAGTGCCCCTTTTTCTTGTTCCACTAATGGTCAGGAATCATTTCCTTCTACAGGAGTATGCTACCTTTAGCTGGACTTTCTGGGATAGAGTCGGCATCCCTCTGAGAGGCCCAGAGCGAGACCCTCTATCCATTCCTAACCCTAGGTAGAGTTAGGCATAGATGTGACCAACTATACCAGGCATTGATCCTATATGTATCTGGTGAATCCAGATGAGTCTCGGTATCCGCCATGGCCCTGGTAGTGATCCTCATCTGTGAATCTTGATCTTTGAAACTTAGGAGTGTGTCCCCCATTATGAGTGCTTCTATCTATCGTGATCGTCCCAATCAGAAGTGTGTCTCTGGTAATGAGTGTAACTACCTCTCGTGATGTTTACCGACGAACTGTACTTCTCGGATGGACATCATCAGAGCTGTCAAACTCGTGGAGTGAGTTCTACCAGAACGAGTACTTTTTGGAAATCCTCAAACAGGATCCCTATCGTGGGTATGTGGTTGTGTGAATTGTCTCTAGACTATGGGTTTGAGTTACGAGTATATCTGGTTTCCCTGGGTATATATATGGGCATATACCTGGTGTGAGCTGCGAGATGAAGATCCCCTTACTCTATTGTTAGGTTTTCTTTGAGGGATCATATCTATTATTGGGAGGAGTTGTACTCTATTTGTTCTCTCTTATTGTAATTTATTCTCTATTACTGATCTCCTCTTTAGTACCTCTATTGCTGCTCCCTTTAGCCTTCGGGGCATCCTACTGAGTATTTTTATACTAACCCCTTCTTGGGCTTTGCCCGCAATTGGCGTGCCCTTGCAGACGACGGACATGTTGATTGTGACATCAGAGGACCTTCGGGATATGGGGTTCTTGGACAGCATGCAGTGGTCGTAGCTTGGGATTCAGGAGTGGGACTCTTCCCACTGTTTTACTTTTTCACTTGTTGCTGGGTTGTGGCACTATTCTAGTTGGGTGTGTATTTTTTCCCCTTTCCCTTTCAGCTTTACATTTATTGCACTTTCACTATTAGAGGTCCATGCATTTTTGTTTGGTTTCCTTTTTATAGTAGTGTGGAACCTTTCTTTTTTTCTTTTTCACTGCACTTTTTCATTGAGTTAGATGCGTGTGTGTACAGGTTCTTAGGCAAAGACCTCCCCGAGTATGTTGTGTCTTTGGCGCTAGTCTCCAGCCACTGGCCTATGGAGGCGAGCTTGGGGTAGTTTTGGCTCGAGCCCTAGTATGGGTCGGGTCGTGACATGAAGACAATGATCTTGACTATGTACGTCCTATAATCTTTGTTAAAGGTGAAATTAAATTTTTAATCTCTACCTTTTATGGATTACTTTAAATATCATTATATAGTATGCATATGTTATATTTATTCTATACATAAATTTTTTGAGATGATTTAACCACGATCAATGTATACTGAACGAAACTATTAAACCAAAATATAGATGAAAATAACGTATTTATCACCTTAATTAGTGATTTTAAAAATGAATATTCATTAAATAGGTGATAAAATTTTATAAATAAAATATACATATTATGATTAATATAATTATGATTATAAAATATATTTAAAATAACATAATAGTTATTATATAGGATGTTTATACACATGCGATAGAAGTTTTACATGAGGTAATATATTTCTTGCAAATTTCAAATAAATATGAAATATTTTGATGTTATTCACCCATATTCTTTTAAATGGTTTATATGTTAAAAATTAGACATTTATATCATTATTATAAATATTTTAATTATATTTTATGTCTTATTTTTTGGGTCATAAGATTCAAATGTTACAAATGGGGAAATTATTTATTTTATGAATTCTTCATTATTCGGTATTATTTATTTTTCAATCGCTACTTTGTGAATTACATGATATTTACATAAAAATCAAAAAAATAATTATGAAATTTTTATTATTTAAATTTTAATGTTTTCATTTTAAAATACATTATATATGTACTCATGATACCAAAAAAAAAATTAGGGAAAAATGCCCATGGTTTTTTACACAGTCATGAATCCAATTATTTTGAACCATATTATCACTAAAATGCTTTAAATAGTATTTTACTCTTATTCAATTATTTTGAATGAATTTTTTACTCTTGTATGAATTTTATAAAACAGTTTCAAAGGAATCATACTATCAGTTTCGGAGAGAGTCCCTTTTTGACATTTGAAAAAAAATTGATATGTATGTTTCTAGCCAATATATTAAAAATGGAAATAAGAAACATAATTACTAGTAAATTACTATAATATTTCTCATAATGTTTAAAAAAAATTGAAGAATTTTCCTTCCACAATTTTTTTGACTTTTATGTTTAATAATGTGGATTTCAAAATTAATAGTGCACCTTCTTCAAGATTAGTTTTAATATTACTTTTCAATTTCTTCTACTCATAAATGATAGAAACTATTTTATATAATTATAATGAACAAGAGATATAGTGTAATAATACCATACCTATTCATTTTTAACATGATTAATTATATATTTTACATTGGAAATTACTAACATTTGTATTGTTATTTTTTGATATGAATATTTAAATTGATTGTGTATGGAATTTTTATTCAACCTATTCATATGATGAATTAATTGGACATAGTGACTAATTATGGTGGAGATATATATACCCTTGATGCATCGATCAGTCTCGTGGGACAATCTATTTTGGGTATGTGGCCAATTTGATATTCATTTATGTAGGATGTCTCGACATGTGGCCTCAATGTTATGATTAAAATGTCTGGAACATTGTATTCTGTAATTAGGTTATTAGTTATTGATGTCCATGTTTATATATAAATAGTTATTATATCCAGGGATAAGTTTAAATCCTAAGGTATTTGATATATAGAATTACTTTTTCTTCATTTATTAGTTCCATATTATTCCTTGTGTTCAAATAATTGATTAAATGGAATTTTTTTTCATTTATTTACGAATACATATTGATATGTATTATTAATTATAGTTATATTCTACTATATGTTAACCAAATTGGTAATATGAGTTAAAAATTACTATGATTAAATTTCCTTGGATTTTAAGAAGGAATATTTGAATGATTTTATTTGTCCATAATTTTTACAGTCACATTTTTATATATTTTATTATTAAAATATAACATGAGATTTATGTATGGATATAGTTTTCCAAAACTACAAAACATTATAGAATTTTGGGATGTGATTGTTTTTAATTTATTCCTAATGTAATAATGTAACCACTTGATATAGGTTACTAAGGTCAAGGTATTTATATTTTTTATTGGATCATGTCTATTATAAACCATAGGAGCTCAATTATGGATAACATATATTTGAGAAAATAATTATATATATGAAATTGAGGTTATTTCTATGTATCATATAACATCCAAAAAATTTGTTATGGAATACATTTTGTAAATTTCCACTATTATTATTACTTCTTTTATATTTCTTTTTAGTTTTAGTGTTTTGATTGAACTATGACTAATCATGGTTGAACAAGATATGAATGAAAATGCAATGATAATTTGAAACCAAATTTGATGATGAATGGTCTGAATGGTATGTTCATTATTCATATCCAATTATGATGATATATTATTCCCTTAATACAAATTATCTAACTCTATAACCCAATAAATAATGGAATGATAATTTTTTCTAGGATCATGGGTGGTGGAGACTATGGAGGAATGAAATCCCAATTTCCAACTTGTTAGAAATCAAGAAAGAGTCACCCTATATAATTATTCAATGGAATTCGAAAATTGATTCATTTTCTAATATTAGTTGAATAAATAAACCAATTTTCAAAGGAAAGTTAATTTTTACATTAGAGGATATTAAATTTTTTACATGGTAGCAATTATATATCAATTCATTATGTGTGAACAATATGTTTGTTATCCAATCCAATGCCATAATCCATGTGTTATATCCTAGGCCAATGATTAAATTATTTAATCAAAATAATTAAAGTGTATGGATTGAATTTTTTATATAACCAATTTTATAATATTATTTCAGATGTTTAATATCAGTTATACTCTAGATATAAGAATCAAGATTCATCAAAAGATTGATATACATTATTTATCATTTTAGGATTTGAAAACATATGTTCAATGGTATCGATAGTTATGAAAATTGACTCATATAAAAAATGATAGAGTTATGATGTGACAAATTTAAAATTTATATTGATGGACTAAGTTGGATAGATTTTATGATCATGAATATTTCAGTTATTTGATACGAAAATGATTTAAGTCATCTTTGATGATGTTTAATTGTCTTTTTTATTTAGAGAAATAGGCTGTGATATTTTTGAGGGGTAATGATTGAATTGGATTTTAATTAATAAATGATTTTATTGTGAATTTATATAATTTTGGGTTTTTTATATAAACAATCATAATGTTTTTTAGATTACATGGTTAGGGGATATACGGTTTTTTCTATATGGATCTCTGTTGTTGATTGAAGATAAAAATTAAAATATAATTTGAAGAATGGGGATCAAATTATATTGTTGTGTGGGTTCGAAACTTGGTTTGGAATATTTTAATGTAGTTTAGGGATATTTTTTTCAAATTTGATCTATTATTAACTATGGGAATTTCTATTATGGATTTTGAGATTAATTTATTATTTCTTCATAAGAAGGTTCATTCATTTTCTAAATTCTCTAACATAATGAATTTGTTTTGGTTTTTTAATGTATAATGATACCATAAATTTGTTTTTTGAAATTTTTTGGATTATATGATCCATTATAGGTTGATTCTAATGGTAGAAGAATTAAATATTCATCTTGAATACCTATCATTTGGGGAAGGATGAGATTGTGGTCAAAATTGCTTAATAGATGAAATTATAATTTTTAGTATGTATATTTCCTTATGTTCTAATTCTAGATGATAAATTAAAACATAAACTCTATAAAAATGATCTTAAAACATATATATTTTTATGTTACCATAATTTATGATGAATCAATGTTCGTTTAAACCATAACAGATATTCAATGTATTGTTGATTAAGTTTCAAATGGCTATGTCCTCTATCACTCTATAACAATCCCTGAGAATTTTTTTTCGCTTCACAATCTATATTTTTTATTACGAAAATTTTCTTCCTTTTCTTGGAACATTCATATGTGATATTTCAGGTGTCTGTTAGGTTTATCAAATTTCTTTTTCAAAATAATTATTTGTATCCCTCTAAACATTTTGTGGTTTCAACAAAATATGAACATGTGATAAAAATAATTTATATTATTGGGAATCAATATATTTACAATATAATTCAATTTATCTAAATTTAATTTCCTCTACATCATTAGTTAATAGAATCACTAATACAAAATGAATAATGATATACACTAAATGTACTGCTATTTAATATAATTTTTATATCTATGCAATTGAATTTTTGGGAGAGAATAATATTAAACATATAATGAAATATATATATATATAGTAATTAATTAGCACAAATACTTTTATCAATTCCTTGTAATAACTACTACATTTTTAATAATGTTAATTTATTCTTCAGAAATCATTTTTTTAAAGAATTTTATTAATATTTTTTAAAGTATTAAAAACCTATTCATGAACATATAAAAAAATATTATATATTAAATAATATGTTTTTGAAAAAATATTATCAAAATTATATTTAATTGAAATTTACATATTATTGTAAAAATATTGGATTTTAAATTTATAGTGAAAATTATAAATTTTCAATTTGGTAATGACATTGACCATTGTATAATTTCATTTCGTAAATTCTCAAAATTTTCATTATCATTGTTTATTGTATTTAAATATCCAACATAAAGTATTAAAAGGCCATTTTGTTTTAATTATATTAATTTTAAACATTAATAATATATTTTCATGATGAAAATTTGTTTATAAATTTTAGAGATGAATTAATTACCTCAAATTTGTACGCAACACCAAAAAATAATGATTCTATTAATAAAAAAATAAACGTTTTAAAAAATATAACAAATTATATAATTAGAATTATTTAATGGGTAACATGAGAATTCAATATCTAAATAAAATATTAGGAAATTTTTAAAGGATTATATATTATCTCCCATTGTTCTTGATTTATTTAGAGTCATATTTACTAAATAGAGGTACTGTGACAACCTGACCAAACGACACCCAATCAACAACTTCCACAGCAACCTCCCACAGGCCAGAGGTTGATGACTGGCATCAGGTATGAATATAACATATGTGTGATTCCATTTCCTAAATTACTAGTATGCATTCACCCACAAAAACTTCCAGCTTACTATGCAGAGATATAAAAAGCAAGGAAATAAATTGCATGCATGCATCTATTCCATACTAGAGTACAAAATAATTAATGAATGAATAATTTAGGGAAAAAATATCATCAAATATAAAAAACGAATCCATATTTCATAAAAGTATGGGATCGCTATCAAATAAATCTTCTATAAATCTTCTCAGCTCGGCTTAGATAAACACTGGAATAAATCTTTCACACTCGGATCTGCCTACCTCGAGTCCTCCGAGATTCTTTCGAAAGGGTTATGGTCTACACAAGACAAAAAATGTCTAGGAAAGTCTCATACTATGATGAATAAACAAATTCCTTTTATGTGAACTTACATTCGAAATTAAAAAGGGAGAAACTAAAAGGTAATAGTTCGCTCAACCTTGCCATAGGGAACCCAATCATTATAGAAACTCAAACATGAATCATCATTGACTATACATGAATAGTCAACTATCCCACAAATTCTTCCAACCTAGACACATGATAACACCTCAAGGAATCCTAAAATCACCATGATATACTCATCAAATACTGCAAGTATCTTGAGATTCTTAAATCACATCCACCTACATGATTCTTATTGAGGATCTACATGTAATTCAAATCTGAGAGAAAACAATCCATGGGATCATCAGTCACATATTTAACCTATTTGAGAGATAAAATCCATTAGTAAATAGTCTACCATTAATGATGGTATGTCCAAGAGAAAAAACTACATCATGACCAAATCACAATAACCAGCTCTATTACCCTGTATAAACCTTATATAATAAGTGGGAATAGAGGGACCCTCCCCTTAAAACAGCCTTATAGTTGAGGGAGTAATAGATCTTATATAACCCATGAATCCTCTTTCACTCATGTATTATGTGTACCACATCATTGTATATTAAGGATGAACTAAATCCAAATTAGGTACTTCACATAACTATTATAGGGGATGGATCCTCATAACAACACTCAATTTCCAAGGGAGATCCATCTTAATAGGAGGACCCTCCCCATATCCATACAAAAAAAGGGTGCAGTGCTACATCGTAAATTAAGGAACCACACTTTGATATTGTTATGGTGTACTATAGCATAGATTGGAGAATCATACGATTGTACGATAATGGAGTACCACTTTGAGGCTAGAAGACACACACCATGTTATGAAAAGTGAGTAACCATATTCCAGCAGACCACCAACTTATTTTTATTTTATAAAGAACCACTTTTAAGGAAAAAGTGGGAAACCAGTCCAGACACAACTAGATAATCAATCAACCCCATAGGTAATTATCATATCATCGAATTGCAGTATAAGCCTTATATAAAACATACCTCTATGGAGACTCCATTGAAGAGTGTTTGTGTTTCCATACGGTTCTTCTTTGAGGAAGTCTTCAATTCTATTTTCCACTTGTCACATGTTTGGACAAGTTCTTCCACAATAATATTTTTTTTGTTCAAACCATTTGCCAATATGATGAGTTGTTTTTGAACCCAACATCCCCGCTCCGCGTTCATATTTGACTGGATGCATGTCCCAACCAATCTGTCAAACTCCTCTGGAGTACAATCGACCACACGTTCCTTCTTTAAGAAATTTTCAGTGTTGTTGATGATAGAATCCCAAACACCACAGTCCGTCATTTCCCTACCACTCAGGGGGATTACATATTCTACAATATCTGTTTCCTTATTCACCAGATCCATAACAGGAGATTCACCTGCTTTTGATTCATGCTCCTTATGCGTCTCAACCTCCGTACGCTAGACGAATTCTTTATGAATGTGTGATGTGTTGTTGTCCATGATTATTTGAACCTTTGGAGGTGTCCTGCCTTTACATGAAGATATTGTAACGGGGGGACTAGGTAGATTTGAATAATCTTTTCTTCTTAATGGACACCAGGAGTGTGTAATGAAACCATCAGAATCTATAATATTGTTATTTCCTTTCCTTGACGAGGATCTAAGATATTCCTCCGCAATTACCGTTTCCTTGGGCTCAAAAGTGTGATATGAAGTAGAGTCATTTTCATAAGAATCTTCCTGGTAGGTGGGGGGGGTTCTCTTCTAGTGAAACCACATCATCCCCTTCCTCAAGATCCTGAAACTCATCTTCCCCAGCACTGGAAACATGTTTTTGCTACCTAGAAGAAACTATTTGTCAATATAAATAGATAGGGAATCCTTTATGGCCTCTCTAGAAATCATAGAACAATGCACTCGGGATCCTCTACTGCCTGATTTGACGATCTATGCAAAGGAAGAGGTTGCATAAGAACTCAGGCCAGCCCCTTACCCACCTCCATAAAACATGTTCTTGATGCCCAAATCATTTCATAATAGTTAATAAGCTTCTGAGTCCTTGGCATCTGAGGGCCTCAAATACATATCGTTCTGATTTTCTGGGGGCAATTCAGCATCTCTGGTAATCAGTCTCACCTCCTTCTGGTAATGAAGGCGCCCACTCACCCCAGAGCCCATGGGATCCACCACAACTGCTTTACACCATGCATCAACAGGCATAACAGCATCCACATAGGAAGTAATCTCCCGAGACTTTTCAATCATCTCATTTCCTAGATCCTTGTGGATCGGATTTTCCATATTAACCAAACTCGAAGCAGGTAATCTATTACATCTAGGAAATCTCTAGACTGAGTGTGCTTGGTGGAAATAGGAGGTGCAGTAATGAGTCCACAACTCGTAAACAACCCGCTTCTTAACCCAATATTCAAATTTATTCTCAATCTAGAAGCAATAAAATGGGGGGTTCAGAGATATTGAACTAAATGCATATTATAGGTTCAATGGGATGGAAAACCACTTGGGTACTGGGGTCCACATCCAAGAAGAGACATAGAAGATTACCAATCATCTGTAATATGGAAGGGTTTAGGAAGGATAGTGACAAACCTGGAGGACGAACCCAATTCGTCATTGTCTCTGGGACAAGCTTCAACTGCAAATCGAAAGACCAATGAAGGAGTAAGAACATATTATTGTTGAAATAATTTTCACCACTAGAACGCCAAAGAGCAAGATCTTCATCAGAGGAAAATCAAACCATCTTTTTTCGAGAATCAAGCAGACTGACAATCGCGTGATAACGAAGACCCCATTAGGTGTTGACGAATCTGTCGACTGTATCCACTGAAGGCCTCCGACAACCAAATTGAGAAACCAAAGAAATGTTGTGTAGGGAAGAAGCCACTGAAAACTACACGATAGAAATTGGGATTGAAGGGGCTCTAAAAGTGAAGGTGAGGAATTTTGGGGCTAGCTCGATACTAGGGAAAATTGTGAGTAAACCTGGGACAGTGAAGGAATAAAAATGGAGGGAAGGGTGACTGTGAGAAGAAGATACAAGGCCATCGCACCCCCCCCCCCTCACGGAGGGGAAGAGTAGATAGAGTGGACAATCCAAAAACCCTGGCACACCCTAGCGCCTGTCAACCCCTTGAGTAACCATATTCCAGAATGATCATTATTGGGGACCCTCATATTTACATGATAGGGGACTCTCAACTCTATTCTATATGATCTTCTCCCTGATAAGATAGGAGAGTACCTACTCTGTTGGAATGACACATATGGTGGACCCTCACCCTGATACAGATGGGGAGTACCCACTCTATTAAAAGATTTACTATACCCTGGTCAAATTGGAAAGTACATTATCAATCTGAATAACACGTATGGAGGACATACACCCAAAAATTGCAGCGGATAACTATCTCCATGTACAAGAATGATACGGTGAAACAATTACCTATTTTGAAATTAGAGTGTCATCCTTGAGAGAACAAAAAATTTATATAGAACCCACACACATGTAGTTGGGAGTAAAATATCTTTTAAATTAGATAGGTAATGTAATATCATGCCCTGAATCCATAAGGGAGTACCAACACCAAATTATCACTCTAAAATACACCAAAATATACATAATTGGTCATGATAAACTAAAAGTATTGTCCCATTTATCATACATCTCATTGAATTAATTCCACATGTAAGGGACCCACAACATCATATAAAATAGGGTATCACCCATCTATTGGCCTAAACAGTCTAGGGGATCCACATAGTAAGTGGATAGGGGATAGTACAAAAAACAATTATCCCAGTGATCAACCATAATCATGAATGAAGCTTCAACAATAATACAACAACTTCATGCTCGAAACACAACACATCATATATCACAAAAAACTAGAGAGACCAAAATAGTGTGGTATGTAAAAAATTACTCTGCATAGGATACTCACAAGACTAAATATGAGTTCTGAAAAAAAGATATATGGATGGAGGAATTTCTATAGAAGATCTAAAGGGATTTAATTGAATGCACTTGAGTCCACATGAGACATGAACCCACCCTAGAACCAATACATGTCCCATGTTCACATGGTTTTCCTAGGAATATAGGCATACATTGTCTGCACCAGACGTACATGGTGTGTCGTGCCTCACCCAAACATGACCATGGTCTTCCTCTTCACATTGATACCCCATGTTCCTCACACACAACATGTACCAATGGGTACATAGTGTGTCTAGTATATTATTCCAAATGGTATTTATATTTTAACATTAAATTTTTTGGCCCCCTATTCATATGTACATTGTCCATGTAGTTCTACAATGCGATATGTTGTCACAATACCATATTGTCCATGTCATATGACCACCGACATGGGGTCACCACATGACATATAATCTATGTAGATGAAATGTTAACCCCAAAAGTAATATTCATCAAATTTAAATATCATATGCCATGTCACACATATCTATAGACTTTGAAACTGAGTATTCTGATGGGAATATCCCAATGAGTCAACTGATTCAACCGCCTTTTTTCTTCAAATCCCACAACTCTACCTAGAAGGGATATCTAACTATCATAACATGGATTTAATCCCTTAATAAAATTCATAAGAATGGGGGTTAGGAATAACACCAAAATCCTCATAAATCAGTGCAGAAACAATGAAGATTCAGGTCTATAATGATTCATAGATCAGGTTACTCATCAATTAATTGACAATTGACACCAATAGTGGAGATCAAAAAATACTCATCGTATTGATTTAGCATGGTTTCATTTTTTGGCCAATGGGGGAGAGGACAGGTTATTATGATGATTATTCTCTCACCTACGGGTTTTGGGGGGAATAAAATTTGATTTTGATGAATTAAAATCATTTTACTCCCTTTTTAATGCATCAGTTCTAATTCACCTCTGACCAAATATCTAATGCTAATTTTTTTGGTATTCCTAGAGTAAAAAATAATTTTTGGCCTCAAACATGATGCATGAATTCTGATATTATACCTTTATTGGGATTCATTCCATAATTCAAGGGAAATTTTTTGTGTGTGTCAAAATATATTTTATATCATTAATATAACCACATCGATGCACTTCAGATCGTAGAATCCCATGTTTACTCCGTATGTAGATTTAAAAATATAATTATAAATATTATAAATTATTACAAGTCATATTTACAGTCATTAAATTTTTTCCATTGTAATGGTTTTTTCTCTAAAAAAGAGGATTACTTGTCATAAGGGAATGAAATTGATGTCTTCAATAGTTGTCTGACACATTGATCTCACAAAAGTTTCTCATTCTTTTTAAATAAATGATCATAGGGGAGCCACCACGTAAAAACCAAACTCAAACACATATCCAAATAGGTTTACATCATGGTCAAAAGAGATAAATGTATCCGCATCTATGACGGGTGGAGACGCACCAAGCACCATATTCCTTCTATAGTCTTATGTTCTAGCAGTACCCCACATTACTAACATAATATAGATAATGGCGTAATTTCATAGTTCACATCCCCCACTGGATGAACTCCACCATGACCTCCTCATGAATCTATAATTCATTGTTTATTCTGAGTAGATGAGGTTACCAATGAGAAAAATAGGACTTCCCAAGTGTAAACACAAGGTCTTACTTTGGCCTTCATCTATGAACATATAGTTGTAACACATCTCACCAAACCAAAAACACCACCACAACTTTTAGAAAAATCCTATTTATGAATGGATCATAGGTAGCCAATCCATACAACATAAACATGGATGGTACATGCTTTGTAACTACGGATTGGTCTAAAAGAAGTATCCCATTACATTAGTGTTGACATGCATAAGTGTAAAGTAAAAAAGTTGCATTGGTGACACTAGGCCTTTCTTGGGTACACCAGTGCACGAACTCACATGAAAACACCCTTCTAAAGAAATCACCATCCACACCTCAATAATATAAGCTTTGGGAATTTTTAACATTCTCCTGCAGTTTTGGCCACATTAAAAAAAGTATCTCATTGAAGAAAGAATCTTTCGTCATCATGATCCCAATGAAACATCAACCACACTGACACAGGGATATACGAATGCCATGTATCACCTCAGGTAATATTTGACAAAGAAGTTAATAGTATTTATTACCTCATAATAGTGTCTAATTATTACTAATAAAGAATTTAGAATCGACACATCACATACCTACATTCATCCATAGAGATTTGGTTCAATGAAATCTACTACCAGTTTTTTCCCACTTCATCATACTCCAAAATACTAATCCTTTTGTGGAACAATTGGGGGTGATGGTTGATAAAAATTGATATACCATCCAAAAATTTCTTTTCCCCCAACTTCTACTCCATGTAGACCATCTCATGGAACTCCTTAATCCATAGGTTTCCACATCCAAGGTGATCTATCCACTATATCCTTATAAGTATCACATCTCATTAGAAAATCTAATGAATGGTTTGATCATTCATTCGATGTGTAACATTTTATCTCATGTGGTTGAAATGATCATTATCACATCTCATGCTCTACAAGACCATGTGATGGAGTCAGATCACGGGTTTTCATCCTATGTAATTAAACTATATGCAGTGGTCTTTAACTACTAAAGATTCTATATACTCTTAACCACCACAACAGACCACATACAACCTTCCTTCTTCTAGGAAGCTCTCTACTACAAGAGGTCACTCTAATACCCATCCATTAGTGGTAAGGCACAAGGAAACAGCATGTCCTTAGACATATATGCGGATGTCCTTATCAATGTTCCTTGTTTTTAACAATGGTTATCAAACCATATACAAGGATTAATTCAAAAGGATTGTAAACATCACCTATAAATATTCCATGGTCATGCTACTGCTGCCAATGCTATAGATGTTTCTGGGTATGCATGTATTTCAGTATTGATGCGTAAAACTATTCCCAAAAGAGCCCTGTTGTACCTCTCATACCCCTCGTGGTTTGATTTTCATGATCACAATCACCTTCTTATTTATCTAATCTTGTTTTCAAGTGTTTTTGTTGATATTCATGATTTCAGGAGCAAGAAGTGGCAAAGAAGTTAACTTGGACTATTTTCAGTCCACCGGCCAACCGGTGGCATGATACCGGCCAGCCGATGGACCTTTGACAGAAAGGCTCTCCACTGTCCAGAGCACCGGCCAACTGGTGGCCTCAGCACCGGCCAGCCGGTAGAGCCCAGACCAAGAGTCCAGCCACTGTCTCAGCACCGGCCAACCGGTGGCCTCAGCACCGGCCAGCCGGTGGAGTCCTGCACAGAATGGCAAGCTACTGTCTTGCCACCGGCCAACCGGTGGCCTCCTCACCGGCCAGCCGGTGGATCCTGAGCCAGAACCCTCTCCCATTTTGCACACACCGTCCAACCGGTGGCTCTATACCGGTCAGCCGGTGGAGCCAGTCAAACTAGCAGTTGGGCTTTTGACCAGCCTGTCCACTTGGCCTCCAACGGCTCCGAAAGCCTCTCTAACGGCTCTGAAGCCTCCCTAAGGCCATATGAGGGTTCCCCCTCTATAAATAAAGGACCTTGAACCCCCGGAAGTATAAGGAACCATACCGGAACCATATCCAAGCCACGGAAGCCAATGGACACATTTCTCATCATTTGGCGAACCTCCGGCGGACTTCCTCCAAGGAACCCCAATCGCTCCAACTCAATTCCACATCCAAGGAGCATCACCAAAGAAGCTTGGGAGTGCACGTCTTCAACTCCAATCATCCATTGGCGCCCAAGGCTTCTCCAAATAAGGTTTTTATTGTTTTGTTCATTTTGAGCTTAAATTTGGGTTTGTGCCTACAAACCCCAACTCTTTCTCTCATCCTTTCTTTTGGGTTTTCACATCACCATTAAGGTGTGAAGAGGTTATTCAAGCCTTACCTTTCAAAAGGCTTGAATCAAAGGTGATATAGCTTTCACCTGTAAGAGGGCTAGTGGGTTCTTGCTCAACCATTAAAAGCAAGTGGGTTCTTGCATAACCACTAAAAGCAAGCTGTAATAGGTGAGCTAGCCTTCACCTGTAAAAAGGCTAGTGGGTTTCTTGCTACAACCATTGAAAAGCAAGCGGTAGAATCTCTCAACGGTTGAGTTGGGAGCGGAGACGTAGGCCAGGTTTTTGGCCGAACTCCGTTATCAATTCTTGTTCCTTGCCTCTTTATTTCCGCTGCACATTCACTTTGATTTTAATTTGTTAATCATTTTTTAAAAGGAAATTCACCCCCCCCCCTCTTGCCATCCTTCCCTTTTTCTCCGCCCAACAATTGGTATCAGAGGCCAAATTTGAGTAATACCCTCACCGGTTTCAAATTCAAGATCTTTTTTTTGAGGGATTCAACCTCTTTCGCCCCTGAAGGATATTCTTTGGGTCGTGCTCCATTTTTTGATGGAACCGACTATACATATTGGAAAACCCGCATGACTACTTTTCTTAGAAGCATAGGATATCCCATTTATAAAATTGTCATGCAAGGTTACACTCTCTCTTCCCCCGATGAATCCAAATGGACCCAAGCCGATATTAAAAATTTCGAGCTTGATGGCAAAGCCATGAACACTCTCCATTGCGGCCTTGATCGTAATGAGTTCAATCGAGTTAACACATGCTCCTCCTCACACGAAATCTGGAAACTTTTGGAGGTTACCCATGAGGGAACCAACAAAGTTAAGGACACTCGATTGGACATGTTTCGTCAAGATTTTGAGTCATTTTCTATGCACCCACAAGAAAATATTTCTGATATGTTTACACAGTTTACTGACGTTTGCAATGGTAGAAAATCTCTTGGTGATGATGTTTCTGCAGAAACCATGGTCAAGAAGATCCTATGGATCCTACCAATCTCATGGGCTCCGAAGGTCACGACAATCCAAGAAGCAAAGGACATCAAAAACATGCCGGTAGAAGAGCTCATCGGATCCCTCATGACCTACGAGATCATCATGAGGAGGCAAGCTGAAAAGGAAGGCAAACCAATCAAAACTCCAAAGAACATCGCCTTCAAGGTACTAAAAGAAGAAAGCTCATCCTCCTCCTCATCTTCTTCCTCTTCAAGCGGCGATTCCGAAATGGAGAACCTTGCCCGCAAAATGCACAAGTTCATGAAGAAGCACAAAAAGAAGAAATCTCGCAAGGCCCGCAAGGCTCAACCCAATGAAAAATCCGAGCCCAAGGTAAAATGCTACGGGTGTGGCGAGAAAGGCCATTACAAGCCTGATTGCCCACTCAACAAGAAAAAGGCCAAACAAAAGGAGAAGAAGAAGGCTTTCAAAGCGTCTACATGGAGTGATAGCTCCACATCCTCCTCCTCCTCGTCGAGCGACAACGGTAACAAATGCCTAATGGCATTCCATGAGGTATCTTCTTCCGACTCCTCATCCTCTTGTTCTTCAAATTCAAATTCTTTCAATCACATGTCTTATGAGGATCTCCAACATGCAAGAGATCAATTTGAGGAAGGTTTTCACGAACTTTCTTCCAAATTTGTTTCTTTAAAAAAGAATTTCAAAAAACTCTCTTCCGAAAAAGACCAACTTCTCAAAGAGAAGGAAGAGATGTCCCTCAAAATCCAAAAATCTTCCCGATGTTGATTCCATGGAATCAACCATCAAAGATCTAAGGGAGACTCTAGCCAAGTTCACTCAAGGTGAACAAAATTTGAACAATTTGCTAGGTTCCCAACGTGTAACTAGAACCACCCAAGGGCTTGGCTATTCCAAGCAAGCTTCCTCTTCCCATGCACTTACTATTTTTTTAAGGGGGAGCTCCCAATTTAAAATTTTCAATTATTGTAAAAAACCCGGGCACTTAATTTATGAGTGCAATTGTAAAAATGCCCGGTATGGCCGCCCCAAAAGTATTTTCTTTAATGATGAATTTTTTAGGAGAAGACCCGCCACTAGACAAGTGTGGATTGAAAAATCCCTTCTAGCGAGTCTCTCCGGCCCAAAATTTATTTCGGTTTCAAAAACCTCTCCCCGGTGATTTGTTGTTTTTACCTAGGGGGAGTTGGGTTTGTTTAAGCCTTTTTGTTTTATTCAAACTTTCATTTTTCAACGCTTGGTATCAAATTTTTCATTTCAAAATATTCAATTCATATTTTCATTTCAAAATATTCATTTTTCATTTCAAAACTTTCAATTCAAACTGTTATTCAATTTTCAAACATTCAATTCAAACTGTTATTCAATTTTCAAACTTTCAATTCAAACTGTTATTCAATTTTCAAACTTTCAATTAAAACTGTTATTCAATTTTCAAACTTTCAATTCAAACTGTTATTCAATTTTCAAACTTTCAATTCAAACTGTTATTCAATTTTCAAACTTTCAATTCAAACTGTTATTCAATTTTCAAACTTTCAATTCAAACTGTTATTCAATTTTCAAACTTTCAATTCAAACTGTTATTCAATTTTCAAACATTCAATTCAAACTGTTATTCAATTTTCAAACTTTCAATTCAAATTTCAAAAATCTCAATTGGTTTAAAATCTCTCTCTTGTTTTTCAAACCTTTCCCTCAATCAAGTTTTATGCCCCGTGCTATTTTGATAATCACAAAGGGGGAGAAATTTTTGGTTGATTGGGGGAGAAATCCTTTAAAACATGCTTTTCATTTCATTTTCTACATTGTTTGTTTTGGTGATTGTGATCATCAAAATAGGGGGAGAATGTTGTACCTCTCGTACCCCTCGTGGTTTGATTTTCATGATCACAATCACCTTCTTATTTATCTAATCTTGTTTTCAAGTGTTTTTGTTGTTAGGCATGATTTCAGGAGCAAGAAGTGGCAAAGAAGTTAACTTGGACTGTTTTCAGTCCACCGGCCAACCGGTGGCATGATACCGGCCAGCCGATGGACCTTTGACAGAAAGGCTCTCCACTATCCAGAGCACCGGCCAACCGGTGGCCTCAGCACCGGCCAGCCGGTGGAGTCCTGCACAGAATGGCAAGCTACTGTCTTGCCACTGGCCAACCGGTGGCCTCCTCACCGGCCATCCGGCCGATCCTGAGCCAGAACCCTCTCCCATTTTGCACACACCGGCCAACCGGTGGCTCTGTACCGGTCAGCCGGTTGAGCCCGTCAAACTAGCCGTTGGGCTTTTGACCAGCCTGTCCACTTGGCCTCCAACGGCTCCGAAAGCCTCTCCAACGGCTCCGAAGCCTCCCTAAGGCCATATGAGGGTTCCCCCTCTATAAATAAAGGACCTTGAACCCCCGAAAGTCTAAGGAACCATACCGGAACCATATCCAAGCCACAGAAGCCAACAGACACATTTCTCATCATTTGGTGAACCTCCGGCGGACTTCCTCCAAGGAACCCCAATCGCTCCAACTCAATTCCACATCCAAGGAGAATCACCAAAGAAGCTTGGGAGTGCACGTCCTCAACTCCAATCATCCATTGGAGCCCAAGGCTTCTACAAATACGGTTTTTATTGTTTTTTTCATTTTGAGCTTAAATTTGGGTTTGTGCCTACAAACCCCAACTCTTTCTCTCATCCTTCCTTTTGGGTTTTCACATCACCTTTAAGGTGTGAAGAGGTTAGTCAAGCCTTACCTTTCAAAAGGCTTGAATCAAAGGTGAGCTAGCTTTCACCTGTAAGAAGGCTAGTGGGTTCTTGCTCAACCATTAAAAGCAAGTGGGTTCTTTCATAACCACTAAAAGAAAGCTGTAATAGGTGAGCTAGCCTTCACCTGTAAAAAGGCTAGTGGGCTTCTTGCTACAACCATTGAAAAGCAAGCGGTAGAATCTCTCAACGGTTGAGTTGGGAGCGGAGACGTAGGCCGGGTTTTTGTCCGAACTCCGTTATCAATTCTTGTGTCTTGCCTCTTTATTTCCGCTGCACTTTCACTTTGATTTTAATTTGTTAATCATTTTTTAAAAGGCAATTCACCCCCTCTTGCCATCCTTCCCTTTTTCTCCGCCCAACAATTGGTATCAGAGGAAAAATTTGAGTAATACCCTCACCGGTTTCAAATTCAAGATCTTTTTTTTGATGGCTTCAACCTCTTTCTCCCCCGAAGGATATTCTTTGGGGCGTGCTCCATTTTTTTATGGAACCGACTATACATATTGGAAAACCCGCATGACTACTTTTCTTAGAAGCATAGGATATCCAATTTATAAAATTGTCATGCAAGGTTACACTCTCTCTTCCCCCGATGAATCCAAATGGACCCAAGCCGATATTAAAAATTTCGAGTTTGATGGCAAAGCCATGAACGCTCTCCATTGCGGCCTTGATCGTAATGAGTTCAATCGAGTTTCCACATGCACCTCCTCACACGAAATCTGGAAACTTTTGGAGGTTACCCATGAGGGAACCAACAAAGTTAAGGACACTCGATTGGACATGTTTCGTCAAGATTTTGAGTCATTTTCTATGCACCCACATGAAAATATTTCTGATATGTTTACACGGTTTACTGACGTTTGCAATGGTAGAAAATCTCTTGGTGATGATGTTTCTGCAGAAACCATGGTCAAGAAGATCCTATGGATCCTACCAAGCTCATGGGCTCCGAAGGTCACGGCAATCCAAGAAGCAATGGACATCAAAAATATGCCGGTAGAAGAGCTCATCGGATCCCTCATGACCTACGAGATCACCATGAGGAGGCAAGCTGAAAAGGAAGGCAAACCAATCAAAACTCCAAAGAACATCGCCTTCAAGGTACAAAAAAGAAGAAAGCTCATCCTCCTCCTCATCTTCTTCCTCTTCAAGCGGCGATTCCGAAATGGAGAACCTTGCCCGCAAAATGAACAAGTTCATGAAGAAGCACAAAAAGAAGAAATCTCGCAAGGCCCGCAAGGCTCAACCCAATGAAAAATCCGAGCCCAAGGTAAAATGCTACGGGTGTGGCGAGAAAGGCCATTACAAGCCCGATTTCCCACTCAACAAGAAAAAGGCCAAACAAAAGGAGAAGAAGAAGGCTTTCAAAGCGTCTACATGGAGTGATAGCTCCACATCCTCCTCCTCCTCGTCGAGCGACAACGGTAACAAATGCCTAATGGCATTCCATGAGGTAACTTCTTCTGACTCCTCATCCTCTTGTTCTTCAAATTCAAATTCTTTCAATCACATGTCTTATGAGGATCTCCAACATGCAATAGATCAATTGGAGCAAGGTTTTCACGAACTTTCTTCCAAATTTGTTTCTTTATAAAAGAATTTCAAAAAACTCTCTTCCAAAAAAGACCAACTTCTCAAAGAGAAGGAAGAGATGTCCCTCAAAATCCAAAATCTTCCCGATGTTGATTCCATGGAATCAACCATCAAAGATCTGAGGGAGACTCTAGCCAAGTTCACTCAAGGTGAACAAAATTTGAACAATTTGCTAGGTTCCCAACGTGTAACTAGAACCACCCAAGGGCTTGGCTATTCCAAGCAAGCTTCCTCTTCCCATGCACCTACTATTTTTGTAAGGGGGAGCTCCCAATTTAAATTTTGCAATTATTTTAAAAAACCCGGGCACTTAATTTATGAGTGCAATTGTAAAAATGCCCGGTATGGCCGCCCCAAAAGTATTTTCTTTAATGATGAATTTTTTAGGAGAAGACCCGCCACTAGACAAGTTTGGATTGAAAAATACCTTCTAGCGAGTCTCTCCGGCACAAAATTTATTTCAGTTTCAAAAACCTCTCCCCGGTGATTTGTTGTTTTTACTTAGGGGGAGTTGGGTTTGTTTATGCCTTTTTGTTTTATTCAAACTTTCATTTTTCAACACTTGGTATCAAATTTTTCATTTAAAAATATTCAATTCATATTTTCATTTCAAAATATTCATTTTTCATTTCAAAACTTTCAGTTCAAATTGTTATTCAATTTTCAAACTTTCAATTCAAACTGTTATTCAATTTTCAAACTTTCAATTCAAACTGTTATTCAATTTTCAAACTTTCAATTCAAACTGTTGTTCAATTTTCAAACTTTCAATTCAAACTGTTATTCAATTTTCAAACTTTCAATTCAAACTGTTATTCAATTTTCAAACTTTCAATTCAAACTGTTATTCAATTTTCAAACTTTCAATTCAAACTGTTATTCAATTTTCAAACATTCAATTCAAACTGTTATTCAATTTTCAAACTTTCAATTCAAACTGTTATTCAATTTTCAAACTTTCAATTAAAATTTAAAAAATCTCAATTGGTTTAAAATCTCTCTCTTGTTTTTCAAACCTTTCCCTCAATCAAGTTTTATGCCCCGTGCTATTTTGATAATCACAAAGGGGGAGAAATTCTTGGTTGATTGGGGGAGAAATCCTTTAAAACATTCTTTTCATTTCATTTTCTACATTGTTTGTTTTGGTGATTGTGATCATCAAAATAGGGGGAGATTGTTGTACCTCTCGTACCCCTCATGGTTTGATTTTCATGATCACAATCACCTTCTTATTTATCTAATCTTGTTTTCAAGTGTTTTTGTTGTTAGGCATGATTTCAGGAGCAAGAAGTGGCAAAGAAGTTAACTTGGACTGTTTTCAGTCCACCGGCCAACCAGTGGCATGATACCAGCCAGCCGATGGACCTTTGACAGAAAGGCTTTCCACTGTCCAGAGCACCGGCCAACCGGTGGCCTCAGCACCGGCCAGCCGGTAGAGCCCAGACCAAGAGTCCAGCCACTGTCTCAGCACCGGCCAACCGGTGGCCTCAGCACCGGCCAGCCGGTGGAGTCCTGCACAGAATGGCAAGCTACTGTCTTGCCACCGGCCAACCGGTGGCCTCCTCACCGGCCAGCCGGTGGATCCTGAGCCAGAACCCTCTCACATTTTGCACACACCGGCCAACCGGTGGCTCTGTACCGGTCAGCCGGTGGAGCCAGTCAAACTAGACGTTGGGCTTTTGACCAGCCTGTCCACTTGGCCTCCAACGGCTCCGAAATCCTCTCCAACGGCTCCGAAGCCTCCCTAAGGCCATATGAGGGTTCCCCCTCTATAAATAAAGGACCTTGAACCCCCGGAAGTCTAAGGAACCATACCAGAACCATATCCAAGCCACGGAAGCCAACAGACACATTTCTCATCATTTGGCGAACCTCCGGCGGACTTCCTCCAAGGAACCCCAATCGCTCCAACTCAATTCCACATCCAAGGAGCATCACCAAAGAAGCTTGGGAGTGCACGTCTTCAACTCCAATCATCCATTGGCACCCAAGGCTTCTCCAAATACGGTTTTTATTGTTTTGTTCATTTTGAGCTTAAATTTGGGTTTGTGCCTACAAACCCCAACTCTTTCTCTCATCCTTTCTTTTGGGTTTTCACATCACCATTAAGGTGTGAAGAGGTTAGTCAAGCCTTACCGTTCAAAAGGCTTGAATCAAAGGTGAGCTAGCGTTCACCTGTAAGAAGGCTAGTGGGTTCTTGCTCAACCATTAAAAGCAAGTGGGTTCTTGCATAACCACTAAAAGAAAGCTGTAATAGGGGAGCTTGCCTTCACCTGTAAAATGGCTAGTGGGTTTCTTGCTACAACCATTGAAAAGCAAGCGGTAGAATCTCTCAACGGTTGAGTTGGGAGCGGAGACGTAGGCCGGGTTTTTGGCCGAACTCTGTTATCAATTCTTGTGTCTTGCCTCTTTATTTCCGCTGCACTTTCACTTTGATTTTAATTTGTTAATCATTTTTTAAAAGGCAATTCACCCCCCCCCTTTTGCCATCCTTCCCTTTTTCTCCGCCCAACAAGCCCCTCAAACTACACCCATGGGAAATTCGAATCATTGAGGGTTTATATTACTAGACTCATCCATCATGTGTATAAACCATGAAAAAGGCTCGATGATAGAACCCCATCTAGTCTGGAGGATTCCTCACAGGGTGTAAAACATATGTGTGTTCCTGATGCCAGCCATCAGCTATATGGGAGTCTGGATCATCAAAATACCATAGCGGTCACTCCTCTGTATCTTTTGTAGTGATCTCAGCCTTCACACATCCTACTCCAGAACATCCACCACAACAAGATACTTAATGGGAGGATTATCAACTAGAAAAACACCCAAATTTACAACATAATAACTAGTTCCCATTAATAAATCCTCATTAAAAATATGATTTTCATCACAATAATGTAGTTTAACCCTTTTCTGATCATATTGTGGTTGTATCCTAAAATAAAATCATGAATCTCCATAGTGAAAGTGTATATGTCAGGATCTGACTCAATAAGGATAAAGAACCCATGAACTAGTCCAATATGACTAATATACCATTATTTCCCTATGTAATGTGGTATAATTTCCAGATCTAAAAAGTAGGATATTAGATTTTTGGTGAATAGATATTTCATCTATTTCCCCAATAATAAAACCACTAGTATGAGAGATGAATGGGAAACACCCTAACACTATATGTATGAAACCCAAACCAAGATCATGACATTTCGGTACTAATGATGAAGCCCCACTGATTGAACTCTATCATGACCCAAACCAATAGGGACTAGTCCACCAATATGCTAGCACTCTTAAATTAGGATAGGGATATGGAACTAGTGATGAGTAGACATATCACACTTATTGGAGGCATTTTACTAAAGTATTGGTAAACACTAACCCACATACGCTTCCATGTAATACGGTCGAGAGATAAAAATCTAGGAACACAAATTACTGAATAAATAAATCCCAAACTATATTACAATAAAGTATAGAATGAATTGAAATGGAAAATAGACACCCAAATGAAAATTTAATAGCATCCAACATGCTTGGAATCAGGTATTTCTATCAAATGAAACTACCAAAAATATCTTCTACACAACTTCTATAAATAACTCGAACGATACGGTTCACTAAGCTATTAATGACTGATGTCCTCCCTGGATTACTTCAAAAGGAATGTGTTTTACATATGATAGAATACATTTCTAAAAATCCCATGATGGAATGAGTATAAAAATTCATAATAGGAATTGAATAAAACCAAATCATAAATGTGAGAAACTGAATGGAATCAATCTGATTGACCTTGCTCAAGGGAACCCAATTGAATGTGAAAATACATCACAAATTATCCTTTTTTATACATGAATAGTCATCATAGTTGAAAAGGTGATTTAATGGATATATGTAACAACACATCAACGACTCCAAAAATGAACCACATATATTCATCTTAAACATGAAGACTCCTAAGATTCATTCCACAAAACTAGATACATGATTCTACTAGTAGCTAAAATGGTAACCCACAATTAGGAGAACACAACCAATGAGATCATACATCTTAGATAACACACTTATGATATATAAATTCCATCAAGACAAACTCTAAAATTTTTTATAGTAAGCCTGACAAAACATGTTCCATCGAAAAAAACTGACTTGGAACAGATCTGATCCGCATCACCATAGGTTCATCCGTCTTTGACCTACTACATGTGTATAGTAATAAGTTAGAAAGTGGAGATGCATGTCCCTCCGCACTGAACATAGTTTAGTGAGATATTCTTTATACTATTCAACACATGAGTCCCCTTAAAATAGAGAGAACAATGGGACCCCCACCATGCCTCTATCCTATAACTGAGGGCTAACTAGCTTATAAATAACAAGTTCAATCTCTATCACTTCTATATGGAGTGGGCCACACAACAATCTATTGGGGGAGTACAAATTGTTAATCACGTACCACACATAACTTGTGGAGGGTACCACTCCTTGTAATAGTACATTATATTTATTGGATTTATGCCTCTAGTGGAGGTCATGATCCTTGTCTCTACTCAATAATGGGAGAGTAATACTATTTATATTGAGGACCCCCAACCTGACATTGAAGGGGAGTATTAATCCATATATTGATGGCCTTCAAATAGGATGATAGGGGAGTACCACTATATAGATTGAGGACCCAAACCCTATTTTTTAATGAATGTACTAGTCTCCCAATATGATTATTATGGTGGACCCACACCATGATATGATAGGGGTTTATAGAACACAGTCTAGAAAACCCACTCCATTAGAAAATAATTCAGTACCATATCTATTAGAAAGACACATATTTAAGAACTAACCATTGGTATGACATGGGAATTATGACTCTACAAATAATGGTATCCCACCAATCCATGATAGGGTAGTAACACTATATCTTTAAGTAAAAAATGGAGGACCTGCTCCCTAAAATAATAAGGGAGTAACGAATCCATAGATAGTGGAATTGTACCCTGGTCCAATAAGAGAGTAAATACTCTATATGTTGAAAGAGTATGGAGAGCCTTTACCTAGTATAGTGGGGGAGCGATGCCTCCTACCTCAAGAATGATTTAGGTAACTGACAACATAACATAATCATGGAGTACCATCAATATTAGAATTAACACATGGGTTGGAACCTACATCCACGATGTAGGGAGTCTCGTCTCTACCAATGAAATTAGGTAAGGGATACCTGCTCTCTATTACCACATGGGGTACCAGTCACAATGTCTATCTCTATGAACCTTAGTGATACATTGGATAAGTTATGCATTAAAGAATGGAGAATCACATTTATCATACCTCCCATTACAACACTTCCACTTATAAGGTATTTATTCCCTTATAATAGTTGAGAGCACCACTCTACATACCTAATGAGTCTAGGGTAACAACATCCTAGGGTGATTGGGAAAAGTACTGAGAGAAATATAATGACAGTAATCCACCCTAGTCCCAACCTAACGTTAAGAAACACAACTACAACATCATGCTCAAAAAAGACACATCGTATATCTAAGGACACTATGGAGTACACCATAAAATTAATCATTGAAAGTTTTTTATTATATGCTACACACAACCCAAATTTCAATTTCAGAGAAGGTGATTTGTAAGGTGGCAGACTTCAAAATGATATAAAGTTAAGTACATGAGGTGAACTGGGGTTTATATGGTCTGATCACTCACTCGACAACCTTGACATTTCCCTAATATACATGTAAATCATATCCAGGTTGTCATTAAAGGTGTAAACATGATGTTCATGGAATTTACTACCTCACCCGACCCTCAAAAGTGTTCTTCTTATAAATATATCAATTGTCCAAGCCTCTGAAAAAGCATGTACCACCATGGACAGAACATACACACTATAAATAGACACTTGGCTATTTCTTTTTTCTAGGCCCATGACAAGAACCACATTCACCAATAGTTTTTTCCATGAATTTTACACAAAAATATTCTAAAACATAACTACCTAGGACATGTACTATGGCCACAAAACATGTTGCCACTACATATAATGTAACCACAATACATGAATAATAGTCCACAAGGGTCGTCTTTCATGAATGGGAAGAACACATAGACTGTCCCATTGGTCTGCATGCCATGATGATGGGAATTCTGATGAGAATCTCCCGAGGAGTCTCTCAATTCACTCAGTGTTTCTCAAAACCCATAGATTGACCAATAATTGATCTATAGAAATTGTAATAGATCTCTATAAACATATAAAACTCATAACAATTGTGTATTAGAAAAAAAACCCAAATACCCCTACCTTGAGGGAGAAATGGTCATGATTCATCTACAAAATGACACCAAGATCATACTACTCTGTGCTAAAGTATAATTGGTGCCATGAATATAGATTAGAAGATCCTTATGGCTATGATTTATCACAGATTCATCCGTCATCCAAAGGGGGAGATGAGAGATTCCCCTCTTACTAATGTAAAAAACCCATGGTCATGCGAGAGTTAAAATATATTTTAATGAATTAAGATCAATTAAATCCCATTATAATTCGCCTTTTCTAACTCACCTCTGACTGAACCACAACAACTGAACAATTTTATGTCACCCATCGGGTAAAATGGATGTTATGAACTCAATCACAATATAATAACATTGATCTATATTTCTTTTGGTAGTTATTCCACATTTCCAAGAAACTATGTATGCATGACATAATATATTTATTGTTTTTAATATATCGAGTTTAAGGTCCTCCTAAACATGTAATCCTATACTAAATCAACACATATATTAATAAATATTCATAGAAACATTAAAAAGTATTAATTATCCAATCCCAATACATTAACATTATAAAATATATATAGGATATTTTGATATAAATATTATTTTACTAAATTATTTAAAATTCATAAATTCATATAAATTATAGGGATATTGTTGAAAAAATAATCAATGGGATATTAATTTTTCATTTGACCATTTAGGGAAACATTATTTACCCTTAAATAAATTAAAATTTTAATATTGTAGAAATTATCGAAAGCGACAGGACGAGTTAAAACCGAATGATATGGATGAAAAATTTGACAAAAATGTATTGATTTTATTTTTTGAGTGGAATTTCACATATCAAAATATTATATATGATTATTATCAGTTTTTATCCATTTATACATGGGAATTTATTTTTCATAATGTAATTATGTAACAAGATTCATGAATAACACATCACTCATGTATAAAAAGAAATCCATTATCACAATTCATCACAAAACATTGTCCAATATTATTCTACAACCCCCTCCACAATAATCATCCAAAAATACATTGGGTTAATTTGGAGGTGCTGGTATTCCCAATATACCCACCATAGGGAACTTAATATACGATATAAATGCAGTTTACATAAAATAATGTAATCATTTGTACAAATATGTAACATTTATTTCATCGTCTAAATCCTCTAAAAATGTTATACCCATAACAAAATATTAACTAAATGTTTATTAATATACTAGGATTTTATATGATTTTTGGATGACCAATTTGCAACATATTACATTTTTTTTGAGAAATGGAAACATTTCTCATGCGTATGTATAGATTATCATCTTAATGTAGACTTGCAATTCTTTTTTAATCACAAAATTACCATTTAGATTATAAATATACAACTATAAAATATATATTATTTTAACCAAATAATTATTATTTTGAATAAAAAATATTATACCCATATTATTACCTTCCAATACATTGGAAAATGATAACGTCTCTAGTGAGTATGGGTTGAAAAACACCTCTACAATGCAGTGTGATTTGTTTGGCAATTCAACATTATACGGATGTTAATGATATAGAATTAATAGATATATATATATATGATATATTTGATACATAATTATTATATAAAGGTAAATTATAATTTACTATTCTTGTGTATCATCCATTCAAAAAGGGAGATACAATTTTCATGCATTTGTATGGCCTACTAACTCCTTAAACTGGGAAATTCAATTGTTTATTCTTATCTTTTTTATATTAATAAAAATATTAATATATTAGATATATATTTGTGTGTATATATGATATTTATACCATGGATAATTTTATTGATATGATGGAATCATAATCAATGTACAAGGACAAAAACTACCAAATAAAAACATACATGAAAAAAGGTAGTTATCACCTAAAAAAATGATTTTATTGATGACATATTAATAAATTAATATTGAATTGTTTTAACTAATGAATATAATGCATGATATATATATATATGTATGTATGATTATATAATATATGTATAATATTTATATATTTATTATAGAGGAGATCTAAAAACATAAGAATTATGTTAAATGTAAGATATGTGATTTCGTCTCGATTAAAATTTATTGAGGAATAAATATTTTTAATGAATTTTTGTTGCGTTTATATATAATTTCCCTATCCCATTTTATATCATGACTACTCTTATGATCAGAAAATTTAATGTTTCATTCATTTTATTCTTTCATGGGGCCCATGATTCAAATTTTACAAAATTGGTTTGTGTATACTTTAAAATATAATTTTTTCAAGGGGTTGTTTATGTTTAAGATTATACTGATAAATATATTTGACATTTCTATATTAGAAAAAACTATTATCATCTCAACTTTTTATGTCTAGAAATTATATAAATTTCAATCATTTTTCAGTAATTATGTCTTCATGATTGTGAAATTATATTTTTAATAAAAATTGACATTGTTTTTATACTTTTACAAGAATTGTTTTCTTCTATGTTGTCAATTTGTATAAAATAGTCTAAATAATATTTTACTATTTATAAAATGATTTTATATAGTGATTTTTTCCATTTTTTAGTTATAAGATATTGTTTAAAATTTATCCTTATATCATTTTCTGATGGAGAGGCTTTTGATATTTTCATATAAAATGTTGAAAGGAATGTTGGTTTAACTTATACGACATGAAAACAATTTCCCACCTTCATGACCTCTCAGTTACTTGATGCAATCAAAACAATTACATTGTTATTTTGAAACAAAATTATATACATAATATTTTGAAATTTTTTATTTTTTAAAAGTTAAATTTATTATGAAAATTTTATCTTCCTAAAAAATATTTTTAATGACTATTTAATGGGTTTTATACTAATTAAGGAAAATAACCCATTATTTTTGTTATTATCCACTAGGGATATGTTTTAATGATTCTAATAATTTTCTTTTTATTGATGGTTTATGATATGTTTGGGATGGGATGTTATTAACATTTATATTCTAGTTTTCAAATACAAATGAATAAATTAATTATCTTCTAAAATGTTATGCACCAATTGTATATATTTATCTACAATTGACTTTAGTTTCGGTGGGGATCACTGTATCTATGATATGAATCAGTTTGAATCATTATATAAACTAGTTTCATTATTTTTTGAGGCCTTGCACATTTATATAATATATCTCTCCATGAGTCCTTGATGGTATAATATAAATTTCATGAATTATGCTTTCCATAATTATGTTAATTATTATTGACATCCATGTGATTATTTTAATAGTTATGATATCCATAAGAATGTTTCCAGCTCTTGTGATTAATTATATATAATTACATGATGATCATTAATTCCTTCCGTAATTTTCATTTTTTTTCATGTTAATGATTAAATATAATATGTTTTTTGCTTATTAACTTTCAATATTTATTATATCTTATTTACTCATTATAGCTTCCAACATACATAAAATGTATCATGAATAAAAAATCCCTATAGTTTTGTAATATTTTTCATGGATATGATGAAGTAATATTATAATGAATTTATAGATTCATAATATTTACTTCCCCCCATGTTATGTATTTTATGTTTTAGAATTTTTAATTAGATTCAAATATTTATCTAGTTTTTAATTACTATTAAACAATATAGTCTATTAGGATATGACCACTTATATATAGTTACAATGTAATAATATAACCTATGACCTTAGGCTACTAGGTTCTAAACCATTATAGTGATTTCGTTCAACATTTCCAGATTTAGTGTTCCTCAAAATATATTTTTGGAAAAGGAACCATCTTATAAGATTCCAGTATACGTACATACTAGTATGATTAGATGTTTATTTCCAATATTCGTCCTGTTTTCTAGTAGTCACAAATGGATATATAATGTCCTTTGACATGAACATTCCTAAATTTATCAAAAACATGGATGACACAAATAAAAATTAATTTCTAAAACATCCAAATAAATATTTATGGTCATATAGAATAGTGGATAACAATGATACACAAGTGAACCAAAACATACTTGTGTATGAGAAAGGTATAGGCTTTCAAATAATGGATCAATTTAATTATCCATATATTATAATAATAAATAAACTCATCATGGATGAGCACTCACAAAAATGAATTGATGAACTAAATAAACTGGATGGGAATTGTTTTTCCAGGTTACAAAACTATAATATTTATCAAACTTCTATAGCATGATATATGTTCAACAGAGACTATCTATGACCATTTGTCAATCAAGAATTGGTATCCACATTTAAAAATCCAATGATGCCATGAAAGAATACCCTAATAATATAATAAATATTATACAGAAATTATTCGATACATAAGGACTATTTTAATGATGAATTTCATTAATCACATTGTAGTGTCAGTGTATCATTCCCCCAACTAATGCATCGGTGCTCAAAAATTAATTTTTATAATTTTAACATTACTTTTAAACATCTTCAATTTATCAAATTAAACATTATATTCATGTTCCGATTTGAATGACTATAAACTACATGGCATGTGATGCTACACATCATGACCATAAACTACACCCCCCTAAGACCATTCAACTAAAATTCATACATATTTTTATTGGTTTGATTCACATGAAATTAGATTTCATGACATAATAATCCTTGATAAATGACCTGTAACTATATGAACCAATATTCCTTGTAACATGATGTTAATCTCCACAACAGATATTCTGATCTAGAAGACAATAAACAACCTATTAAAATATAATCTATAAGACGTAGTATTATTAAGTTTGATCTATATTGATGTTATAATCTAATGAATTTACTCCTTTTTCCATAATTAATTGTTGAATTATATACCCTCATGTTTATGGAATACTATCCTAGTTTTGGACACATCCCATTTTCTATTGGTATTCCCCAAATATACTCTACGTTATAGACTATGTATTAATATTCCCCATCATACGTTAATCCATTACAGGTTTTATGTTTCCCCAGATTATTGGTAGGTCCCTTGATATCCAATAATTAAAATGAATCTATGTTTTCCTCTTGTGAATTAGAATGACCTACATAATGGCCCTTTCATATGGTCCTCATTGATTTATCTTTAACTACATGACACTTATGTACTCATTGTAAAATGTTTATCAAAATAATTAATGAAATCACTAGATATGTACTCTAATCTAACTCATGTAATATTAAAACTTCTTCATATTTCTAAAATAATACAATGTTAAATTAAAAGTATACTACTATTCCTAGGTAGGTATCTTATATATCTCGTTTAACTCTTTAATCTACTATTGTTTATTTAATTGATCATAAATCTTTTGAGGTTAAAATGTTTTATTTATTTTAATCACTAGAACAATTGAGTTGTCTATTGTAAAAAATCACGTGATAATTTCAACCAGGCCGAATAACAAAAAATATTAAAATATTTGGCCTTCATTATATGGTCTTAAACATCATTTGGAATACAACTGTCTATATCCCTACAACCTTATATGAGATCCATAACTATGTCAAAGTTATGTGGCATAATATCCCCCTTTATAAGAAATTACATTACCTATTCTAAACAATATATGGATTGATTGATATTCTTATTAGATATATAGTTGGTAAAATTTCTATAATTATTGAACTAACCATCAATTTTATCTTTAAAATGGACCATCATTACCATTGTTTCCATACCTCCCCATCCATATTGAGTTATCTCAACAGAAATACATTAACACATAACCAATTTTTTCTTATACACATTGGTTAGATCTGTGAATAATATCCCAGAAAAGAACCACAACCAGATTGGTTTCTATTACTATAATATCTATCATGATTACCAAATTCCATTTCATGGTTCCATGAGTCAATACATAGTAAATACACAATCCTTCATGATGATCATTCATATTATTCATGTCTATTATTACCTCAATGGTACTAACATTGATATTAGTTCATATTATTTTTCATATATGCCTAATAGACGAAGAACAATTTGAAAAATATCCAAATATGAAGATGATAATTTTTATAAAATAGGATCCATATTATAATACCATAAATATCATATATATTCTTTACCTTTTTAGCATGATCTTTATACAAATAGAATCTAACACATGTAAGAACGTCACATGAACATTTATCCATGCTTGTTATCGCATTGGGGAAAAATATTCCCCCTCTTTGATATAAGAATGATCAATAGTGGTGCCCCTAAAATAAATTCATCCATGGTACTTTTCTAATGAATTTTCTAAAATAGATGATATATCATCACTAGGATATTAAATTTTCTTAAATAACTCTTCAACATGGGATTAATTTTTCAATATAGGGTTCAAGGGTCACCAAATCATAGAGTACAACAATCCCTAACCACAAGTTATACATGTAATACTTATTCCATTGTGATGATAAATTTCATCACATATGTCAATTTTTCATGTTTTCTTCTCAGTCCATGATGCACAATAATTGTAACTCTCTCCCAAACACATGATCTAGATCAATGCATGAGATTCGTATAAGAACAATGTGATTCAAGATTATTAAAATGTAGGATGTATAGAAATATCTTGATATTTTATCCTAGTATATGTTTAAAATTAAAACCATACCCTATAATTTATCAATCATTTCATCAATTTTTTAACTCCTTATTTGGAATTTGTTCTATTTTTCTATTTTTTTTGCATGATAAAATCATATGAGACTATTCTAACTTATGGATGTATGTTCAAAATTAAATTATGTTAAAAAATATCTCCCTTATGAATTATTACATCAAAGTATCAAAACCTCCAATTAAACATAGGTTCCTTCTATACGAGATCAATCTTTAAGAGAAACTATGTAATTATATTCATCAGTCAGTTGTGATTGAAATGTTACATATAATGGTACTCATTAGATGACCATAAACTATAACACAATACAATCCTTATCACATGGAATTAACAAAAAAGTCATTTGTTCCAAACCTTTTGATGATAATCTTCTTTGAGTGATCTGTGTCAATGTAGAACATGTGATATAAGAGTTTATACCTTGATAAAATTCCCCTATATATTTGGAAATCTGAATTTTTGGGTTTCTCAAACCCAGATTAAAGATATAAAATTGATTTTTTTCCCTAGAAATGACCATGTAGGTTATTCTGATTCCAACCCTATGATAAATGAAAAAATCAATTTCTTATACAAGAGATATATATGTGTTCTGATTTCATAAAAAATAAGCATTATGTGATTGTTAATATGTCAATTTACATAGTTCTTCTTAGGCCACACATTTAGAAATTCATTATGAGTCATCATTCATCTTATCATATTTATATTTTCATATAGTTAATTTTTCATAGAAATAAAAAGTCTATAATTCCACCAAAACAATTCCTAAAAACATGGTTTCCATTAATATCACTACAATCCTCATGTTTTTAATATTCAAAGAAGCATCCATTTCATATTTAAATATTTATTCCATCTTCAAGAGACACTTCTACATTTATATACATACATACCACTATTTTTGACCAACATATTCACCCAAATATAACAAATTAAACAAAAGTATGATTTTATCATGATGGTAAGGACCTATAAAACATATACACCCCCCAACATTACTAGATAAAATATTTTAAATATAGAAAATGGTCATCCCTTATGAATCTAACAAATATAATCATTTTTCTCCAAAAAATGATGCATTCTTTATTATATTAAGATGAATATTGAAATTTTTTTGGATACACTTTCCCTTTTCCCCCATTATAGTTTCAATTTCTCACTATACTTGTCCATGCGATATGATCACAAAATACCAGTTCTCATAAAAGGGATAATATATGCCCGTATTGGGATTTTTATTAATTTCCACCTTCTTCATTACATTAAAAACATATTTTCTCACTCATTTTAAATTATTAATTATGACTTAATACTATTAATGATCAACCATTTATAATGTTTACAAGAATTGGTTAATCTATCCACTTCTGGGGTTTTATATCCCTTTTAAAATTAATTTCCACATATTTTAGTCATAGAATAATTTTTTTTATTCATTTTTCAATTTTCTCTTGTGATAATCAATGATATAAATAGAACACCTATTAATGTTGAGTAAACTTCTCCAACACTTATATGTATACATACCTTCATTTTTTTCATAGTTATAGGACGTTAAAATCGTTCATTCAACATATATGCATTAAAATATAAAAAAATGTATACGAGGGAGACGTAAATAATTTATAGTAACAATTAATTAAATAATGTTTTAGATAAACTCATTTATTTACTGATTATTCTTCACACATTTATGTATTAAGAATAAATTAAGTATAAAAATGTAAAAACTCCATGGGGCACACAACATAGCCCAAAAAATCATATTTTCTCACTAAATCCACTAGTATTGGAATCATCTAGAATGATATAAAGAGACATCAATTATACCTAAATGTGTGCTCCATACATAATGGATTAACGTTTAGGGTTCTTGATCCAACCATAAATATCAGTTTTCTTCATAAACCAAATTCTTTTAACAAGTGTTTAAATACATGAAAATATATTGTGCCCACCAATAATGTGTTCATTTGGATCAATCACAAACTTATGATTGGTTATAAAAACATATCCCATTATACAAATCAATAAATATTTTCCCAATATAACATACTATTCATAAAGAATGATATTAACTATAAGAAAAAGTCAACTGATCTTTATATTCCATGATTCTATTGAAGTAGAACCCATTATTAAAAAACAGTAAATAGTTAACCATTATATATGTTTCATATCTCACCATATTTGATTCAAATATCATGATATATGATTTTCAAAATCCATATTTTTAATATTTAAGTGGATTGTATACCCTTGATGTTGTGAATTTGTGAATCATGCTCACATTCAACAAAGTGATATTATATATCATCATTAAAAATTTTATTAGTTTCCATACCATTATCCTAAACTACATGAAACATTGGTCTCATATTTCTGAACCTAAATAAATGCTCTTCTATCTAAGACAGAATATTCAAGAAATAGACCATTCATTAATATATAGTGTTATCATTCTATTTTAATATAGATTGTCTCACACTTTAGTAAATATTGTACAAAATTAAACATATAATCCCTTTTTAAGAAATCCATTTATGCTAAACCATTATTGGATTACACTCTGAAAATTAGTAAATTATACTATTTTCACTTATAAAGATATGTAATGTAATTGTAACCTCATTTATGTCAAGTTAGTTTTGGAACAATTTATATAATGACTGCATCAATTTTCGTTAAATAATTATGTCCAAAAATGTCAACTCTTCCTAATCCAACATGCATTGGCTAGAAGAACCTAACGATATAGGAATAAAATATTCATGGTTGAAAATATGAAAGGGAGGACATGGGAAAAAATTATTCTCTACTCAATGAAAATGAATCTTAAAATATATTTTAATAATCTAGTTTGTATAGGAAATAAAATTGGTTTTTTAAAATTTTATGCTACAAGAACAAAATGGGACACTAATTAAATATTGAGTTCCAACTGACAAACATCACCTCAAAAAATGTTA
Organism: Viscum album; assembly: GCA_963277665.1. NCBI lineage: Eukaryota > Viridiplantae > Streptophyta > Magnoliopsida > Santalales > Viscaceae > Viscum > Viscum album. The sequence continues at coordinate 1,730,463,157 of OY728161.1, read as the reverse complement.
AGGAAAATAATAGTCCGGTTAAATAAAAAACAAAAATAGTTTGTACAGTACATGAACCTAGTAGAATACATTTTCATAAATATAGATCCATTAGAAAATAAAATATTTAGAATATATATATATGCATTATCTATTATATTTTATATCCTATCATTAGTATGAAATGCATGAATATACAAAATTAGGGTTCCTAGGACATGTTGATCATCGGAAACCTCCCTCAGAAATTACCCCTTCATGATCCTCAATGCATTGAGTCAACTAATCTCACATTTAAATGGACCACCTCTAGTGTTATGGTGACAATGTTTATAATAATACAAATATATGATCAACACATATGAGAAACCCATGTCATATATATAGATGTAAGGACTATTGCATTTATGTAACGATAATTGTTCTCATACACATCCATAATCCATGGACAGAAGTAAAAAATGATTAACATCCTAATTGACCTACTCTTGTATTATGTTAATTGTGATTATACTTGTACCTATCAATAAGACTCTCCCAGTAAGATAACATTTAGAGAAAAGTGTCATGGAACATTGATCACTTTAATTTATTCAATGTTCAAGTGTTTTATTGGATTAATGTCATCATGATATTTCCTTATATAGTAGTTAAAGTTATTATGGAGTGATTATTATATATAAATGGGAATTCAAGGATTGATAGGTTATATAAAAAATAGTCTTTATTCCATTAGAAATAGAAATGGGAGAATATACATGATTAGGTATCAATTAATAGTATCTATGTATCAAAAAATAATATCTAAATATGTTTGGAGTTCAAGGATTTATTTCCATTATTCATTAAATTATGTTGATGACAATCCATGTAATGGAGAAAAACATTTGGAAGAAAATTATTATTATTTTATTTAATTAAAATTCTTATGTTTATTTAAAAAAGATGAATATTTTTTTATTATATCAAATTATATTTTAATTATCATTAAGTGCATTTAATGTAGATAATATAGTTGTTGAACAACGATCACAATATTTGTATAAATATGTTTTTTAACTAATATAATTGTCGGAGAAAAAAATATGATGGCCTCAACCAATAGGTTTTTAATCTATGAGCCCATTTATCATGGCATATGAGTAGGATAAAATTTATAGGCCTTACCCAAGACTAATCCAATGTTGTGAACGAATAACAAATGAATGAGTGAAATATTTTACTATAGAATGTCAAGATCATCAGGATCATAATCCAAACCATGTTCACAGAATAGCCCTAGAAAATCACCACATCTTCCACCTTAAATTATTATCATATTATGGTTTATTAATGTATTATGTATCTATACCCTAGATATACGAATATGTATATTATTTTTTATATAATAATTAATATATTTTTATCATATTATTTTTACATTGTATACAATTTTTGAAGAAGAAATTGTATTTATGGATAATATTTAAATTCAATAAATGAATTAACGAATTAATGGATTTTGTAAATAAATAATTTCTTCATTAAATATTATTATTAAGTAATATTTAGAAAATATAAATGATCATATAATTTTTATGTTATTGAATATAATTTTTATATGGTTTCAAGAAAATATTATTTTGAAATATCACATCATTTTTAATAAATTTCATTTATTATTTTCAATGTAAAATTTAACTTATTTAGATTTTTTTTGATAAAATGAATATTAATTTTAGAATACAGATGTTGAAATTATTCAATGGTAAATTTTTCATCATTTTGTGATATTTTCATATTTTTAGGTAAAAAATAAATAGCCTGTAATTTTTCTCTTTGTTTTATGATATAATAATGACACAAATTTAATGTAATAAGTAATGTAATTAGGATGAAATAAAAACTATATTTTCCCCATTAAATTAATGGTTTATGTTTACTTGATTTATTTTTCTAATCCATTATTAATCCTTCATGACATATAATATATTTTAAGAATTTAAAATCTTTCATTAAGGGTTTGACTCAACTCCACATCAATAATGGTTATATTTAATTATGTTCTAACATTTTATTTTATAAAATACTTAATTCACTAATTGTTTTAAGAAACCGTGGATGGTTTGGGGTTTTGGATATTTTAATTTGTGGAGTCCAAAAAGGAAATAATTTATATATTCCCATTATTGCCTATATAAACCAATCTAATATCCCATTTATCATGTCCATACACTTTCCACTACTCTATAGAGCCCTCACATGGAACCCCCAATCTCTGAAGAATCCCCTCCCAATCCAACAGAACCACGAATTCATGTAAGTAGTTTTTTACGATCCTCGTTTATCGAGCACTCCATTCATGTTATGTATATGATATTATTCTTCTAATGTTGAAATTTGTTTCTAAGTATCCATATTATGCACCATTTTTATGTATAAATTATTAGAAACAGTTTCAACCTCATTTATCCCCCCTATGAATCATTTTGTACACCTGTTAGCCTGCCAAACTTTTGTAAGAGTCATTCCACTCTGTTCAAATTGAAGAAACATATTTGGAATCCATTCTTGTAATTTCATGTGGTTATATTTTAATTTATTTATAATTTATCCCTTAATGAATATTTCAATTTATTTTAATGATGGATAATTTATCATCCCCCATTTGTAAACATAACTAAGTCGTTACTATGAAAAAAAATCTATGAGGTTTCTCACCTTCTCTCATTTTTTATGTTTGTTTATGAGATTATTAATTCTATATTTATTTACAAATATTGAGAAATATTGTTCCATGTACATATTACTACCCCTTTATGTTTAAAATAATAGATACCCCATTTTCTTTCATTATCCATTTTTAATAATTTTTATGTAATGTCGTTATGCTTTATTGTGATTGTCCATGAAAAATTAATTTTGTAGTTGATACAAAATCATTTTTCTATCATGGATATTAATCTTTATGAAAATTTTCATATTGATTGGGGATTTAAATATATTTATTTTAGACTCCTTACTAATATAATAATTTTTTTGGCTGAATGGATACATGTTTTATGATCTCTGTTGCAGACATATACATGAAAATGAAATGTTTAAGATGAGTGTGTACAGATTGTTATCTAATACAATGAAAAATGTTTACTATCATGATACTTCAAGTTAGGATAGGGGTTTAACTGATTAAATTATTAGACTTTTTCCATGAAAAATTCTTGGGAAATTTTTTCTTGATTAGTATTTTTTATGTTGTGATTAATGGTTTTTTCAAAATTACAATGTTATGGTGATCATGCTATATCATATCAAATTTTTCATATTAATGGTTCATACAATTTTTATTCCAAATTGTAATGACTTTTGTCTACCATTTTTTATCTTCTTCATGATATGTCTGTTTTATTCCCTATTTGGTAGTATAGCTTAGTCTTTTTGTATGAATGTCCCCATAATATCCCATGGGGTTTTATGTATGAAGGAATATTGTGAAATGTTAAGGAGTTTTTGAATAATTAAATGAATTTCATGTTTTAAAGTATTATGTAAAGTACAAAATTCAAAGATAAACTATTATTATCTAGTATTTTTGTTATATTAAGTGTAATTTTATATAAAATTACTAGTATTAATTTGAAATAAAAGGGTTTGGTTACTATTACTGGTTTTAGATGAAGCATTTAGTTATTATATTGGGATTAGTATTATAAAAATATATAAAAAACATTTGTGATAAGTCTATGTATAAGAAAAAAAACCCAAAATATTGGTTTGTTTAGATTAAATAGATTTTGAAAAAAATACATCCATGTATGTGTACTAAAAGTGGACCTGGGCTGGCGTAGATGGAACTAGGTGTAACAACACTGACATGATGTTTCGACCCTAACTTGAAGTAATTGGTACATGATAATTGACCATAATGTGAACATAGATTGGAACTCTTCAAGGAAATTAATTTTTAAATTCATAATCTCATTAAAAACCATTATTATGGGAATAAACAAGTTCCAAAATAATACATGTAATGAAATCGATCATGGATAACGATGGTTGGAGCCTAGAAAGCAATAAGATAGTAAATAATTGAAGATTATATGTTATTATTCTAATTTAATTGGATGCCCCTATATGTGTTAAATAGTTTAATATAATCATGCATGATTTCCCATTTATTCTATCCAATGGACTGTAATATGAAAAATAAGGTTAAAAACTGATGTGAAGGGCAACGTGATGACTACCACAATGAGACACTAAACAAGATGGGAGTAAGAATCATGAAATTCATTATGATACTCTGTCAAATTCCATAGGTTCTAAATAGGGTCCTAGAGATGTTGAAGCATCCCAAACCCTCTAATAGAGGAAAAGATGAAACTAAGATATTAATGAGAAGAATGACTGCAACATTCAATGGATTTTCTGATCCTATATTCATGGAACAATGGCTCGTCTCTATTGATAATATATTCTTCATCTTTGAATTTTACAAAAAAGAAAAGTTTACTCTAGGTTTCTATCATATCGATGGAGAATCTGACCAGTGGTAGGCATTTATCAAGAATACAAATCCTGGGGATGAAATTTACTTGATGTAGAGGAATGAATTCTGAAAAACATTCTTCGAGAAATATTTTACTCTCAATTTCCATTATAAAATGAAAAGAGATTTTATTGAACAAGCAGAATCAAATCTGAAAAAACTATTTGGGAATATGAGTAAAAAAACTCAAGATATTCGAGATATGCCTTTGGTTTTGTCGTTCCGCATGAATTCATGTTTGACTATATATTCAATGGAAAAAATTATAGTCTATGAATATTCATGATGATCAATAAATATTTTATCTATGAACAAATTTCTTGGTGTATACTCATTGTCAAGATGGATATTGTAGAATATTAAGGGTATCATGTGGATAAGAATCCTAAAGTGGAGTTTAAATTTGACAGTATGATAAAGACATATATTAGTTCCAAAAAATTCCAACACCCCACATGTCAAGTAAGTTTGAAGAAGCACCATATAAATCCTCTAAAGGAATGAATAATTTGTTTTTACTAGAAGGAAGGACACCCTAATTTGAATTTATGAAAAATGAAAGCCCTAATTTTGACATAGTGAAGAAATGATTCAGTCAACAGTTAGTGCATTTCCTATTTCTCTAAATTTAATGAACCAGGAAAGTTTGAAAAACTCCTAAAACCAAGTGTTTTTATAGGAAACAAAAAAACCACCATGGAAGCAAGGGAAAGCATTTTTCATCACTACCACCAACGTTAATCCTGAAAATAAATTGGGATCAACTAAGATTGTTATTAAATCATGAATATAAAAATATACTTTTTTATTATGGTTCTATGTATTCCTTAATATCATGAATTTTTAGTTGAAATATCTAAACACATCTACAAATCATGAAAATAGAAATATCATGGACAATGGAAAATCATACCATTATTCCATCCCTAGTATATAACTCCTCCCATGTTAATTTTTTTGATGAACGTCCTTGAGAACCTTTTCACACTTACTGAGGTGGAATTTGATGCAATTCCACTCATGTAATAAATTTAAATTTATAGATCCAACATAAATTTCCGTGATAATGAAATAACTCTCCCAATGAAGATTCTTCTCCTATATCTGATAAAGTGCAAGGAGGATGAGGAATCTTATTTAATACCATCATCTCAAGAATGGATATTATTCCACAATGATGATTTTTATCTACCTAAAATGATTTATTCTAAAGAAATTATCATCCTTTAAGAAATGAACATTGCGAGGGAATATTCTAATGTGTTTCCTGTAGAATTTCCTAGTTTTCCACCAATGTAAGAGGATTTATTTTTAATTAATATTATACCTATGCTGTTTCAAAAATACAAGACTCTTTATATGACTGTAGTAGTACGACATGAATTATGGATCAAAAAACTATAGTAAAATCATGAAAAAGGATTCAAAAACCCATGTGTATTATTATGGGGTGCACTAGTATGCTTCTTCACGAAGAAAGGTGGGTTCATTCACCATTTCTTTGATTTTATTGAGCTCAAAATGATCATGATAAAGAAAAAGTATCATCTTACATATATTGATGAATTTTTCAGTCAGTTTCATGAAGAACAATACTTTATCATTATGGATCGTCAGTCTGGATATTATCATGTATGTTTGAATAAGGATGATATCCCAAAGATCAATTTTTCATACATCATACGAGCACTATGATTTCATTTAGATTTAATTAAAAATCACTAATTCAATAGTAATATTATTGGACTTGATTAATATCGTCTATATATATTTCCTCTAAAAATATGTTTTATTCATTATAAAATATATTCTAAAACACTCTAAAAATAAGGATCATGAGGAGTATCAACACTATGCTAAATACCATACCAAATGAGAATCATTAGGACATGTAAAGAATGTGTGTTTTCTGGTTGATGTAAGTATTATTTTTGGGTTATATCATCACACACAATGGTATATATGTGTATCCTTCAATAAAAAAATTTATAAAATGATGTATGATTCAAATATCTATGATTTATATCCATTGTTTCCATGTATTAGTTAGGTATTATAGTTGATTTATGAAACATTTCACTTGATTTTCAAATATTCTGACCACGAAAAAATGGATGGGATTATAATTTTTGAGGTATAATTAATGTAAATTAAGACTCTATGAGTTAAAAAGGAGGATTATCACTTATCCTTTGCCAACAATTCCCACATGTGGAGAAAAAATTCATCATATTTCATGATTCATCAAAAAATTGATTCTATAATGCGTTTACGACAAATTAAATAGGCATTGCTTACCCCTATGGGAAGTTCAAAATTAATGAAGAAAATTATCCCAAACTTGATAGACATTTAGCACTATAGATCTACACTTTGTAAATTTTATGGAATTATCTTTTTGGGGAGATCTGGGAAATATATACAGATCTCAAAATTATTATGTATATATTCACATAAATAGATATGCAATTTGTGCCAAAATAGGGTTAGATCTCATCAGGGACTACATCAACTCAAAGTACTACTATTTAGGGAAGGATAAAAATGTGTTTTATCCACAATGTAAAAAGGATGAATATATTGTATCAGAATGGATAATTGAGTTGGATTTGTTCATATTATATTTGAAGAGGATGGAAAAGGGAATCTTAAATAGAGGAACATCATTAATACTTTTACACATTAATTTTCATCCATATTTTCTTTAAAGGATAATGGATGCCCCAAAAAATTATGATGGAATATATAAGAATGTTGAAATTGTATGAAAAGGTATATCCTTATAGATCAGTGTTAAGGAATAAATAACTGTAAGATCTTTTTTAAAACTTTGTGTTCCATTAACTACTACGTCAAATAAGGAAATATTTGTGGATGCAAAAACGTTAGACATTATTCATTCACCTAGGAAACTCTAAGATGTGTGATGATCCCTAAGAAAACTATTGGTGGGATATCATGAATAAGTACATTTCTTATTATACACCAACATTCATATCACAATAGTAAGTTAAATCCAAAAGGAAAACATCTAAGGGGATCATGAAACCATTACCCATAACAACGCCGAAATGGGATAACATCACTATGGACTTTTTCCCCAGTTTCCCAATGAAATGAACGGGAAACAATGCTATATGGGTTGTTGTGGAACATATTACAAAGAATTCACACAAAATTTTCATTCATAAGGATTTATCATAGGATTTAATAACATATATATTTATTATCTAATATCTAAAAGCAACATAGAGTACCACAATCAATTAAATCTGATTGTAATTCATGTTTCACCTCTATCTTTTGAAATGTCTATATCATTCTCTAAACACTAAGATTAATTCGAGTATGGATTATCATCATAAAAAAATGTAAATTCTATATGGACAATAAACAGAATAGAATCCATTTAGAGTGAATTTTATATTGACTTCAATGATGAATGAGACAAACATCCTCCTTTGGTTATGTTTTCATACAAAAATTTTTTTGTCACAAGAATCAAAATATATTCATATGAAGTTCTTTAAGGGATGTGGTGAAGAAAACCAGCATAGTGGGATGAATATTTGGAACACAAACTACTATGTCTAGAAAAGGTTTATGAAATGATGATAAAGGTTAAAACCATTTAAAACGCATATAACATACTCGTAGTTGAAAAAATAGATATATTTACAATAATAAAAGATACATAGTGATTGATATTCATTACATGTTATTCCTATGAAAATCTATATTGATGGAAGGGATGAAAAGTTTGAATAAGGGAATAGATAGTCCAAGTTACATCATATCTTTAGATATCATTGATCCTATAAAATCAGTATCCTATCAAATATAACTCCCACCAAACTTATCTCAAGAACGTGATGTATTTCATGTGTCCTTCTAGAGAATGTACCTTTTGGATGATTGTCATGTTATAAATATAGATGTGGTAACATTATATAATGATAATTCCTATTAAGATAAGTCAGTGAAGATTGTAGATCATAGAAAAATAGTTTTATGAAATATGGCAGTGACCCTCTATAATGTTTTGTGAAGAAGCCATATCATTGAATAATCCATTAAGGTACTGAAGGAGTTGATTAAGCATAATTACCCTCATCTGTTTTAGTGTGGGAAAAGAAAATCTTAAAGTTGAAATTTCGAATAGGGGGAAGATAGGGATGACCCATACTGTAGTGATTAAAATTCCTCTTTTTTATTTAATTAATTGTCATATGGTTATAGAAAAATTGTGTTTTGATTTTGTATTAATACATCCAATTATATTTTAAAGACCACTAATTATGTTTACCATTGATTATTTTGTCATTGAACAGTGATCACATGATTTTTATAAATGTATTGTTTTATGAAATATTATTTTCATAGAATAAAGGATGTGATGGATTCAACCAATAACAATCTACACTATGAATCCTAATTATTAGAGCCTCATAGGGAGATGGAATTTCTAGGAAATTACCTACACCAGAACAAATTTTATTTCCAAAAATATAAGAATGATGTATATAGTTTACCAGATAAGTTCAAAATCATCGATATCACATCCCAGACTATGTTCACCGAACATCACCACAAATCCCCACCATTGTGCACCCAACTCATAGGGCATTTTCTGCTATATTAATGAGATATGTATGAATACCCTATCAATATAAATATGTAAATTATTTTAATATAATAATATATATATTTTCATCTTATTATTGTAACATTCATAATTATTTCTAAAGAAGAAATTTTTTTTGAGTTAATATTTATATTCGGGTACTGAATTTTTAATTTAATGAATTTTTTAATTAAATTATATTTTCAAGAAATATTTTATTTAAATGATATTTTTAATATATAAATAACCATATTATTTTTATTATGTAAAATGTAATTTTTATAATTATTCAAAAAATGTTATTATAAATAATGAGAAATTTTTATTAAATGATTATTTTTAAATTAAAAGCATTATTATAATTTTAATAAATTTTTTTATAGAAAATGAATATTAAATTTTAAATCAAGATGACAAAATTATCCAATGTGGAATTTTTCATTATTTTATATGATAGTTAAATTTTTGTGAAAAAATTAAATATTGTGTAAACATACTTTGTGTTCTGAGATATCATGATGACAAAATGTGATGTTAGAAGTATTATAAATTGGATTCATGAAAAAATATATGTTATTATTTTAAAATAATATTATTTTATGAGTATTTCTAAATTTTTTAAATAAATTATGATTCTTCCAAGACTTATAAAAATTTTAAATATCATAAAATAATTTCATTAAGAGAGTGAATCATGTCCACATCACCAATGGAAATATTTTTATAAGGTAGGCCTTTGGACATATAAAGTTATTTTAAACCCTTATATTTTTTATTAAATTAAGGTAAAATACCATTTGATGGCTTTTGATTCTAGATATTTTATTAAATAATGTACCCAAAAAATAATAAATAAATCCCCCTCCTTTCCAATACAATCCCACCCAATATCTCATTTATCATCACTCAAAATTATTAAAGCACTTATATACTCAACCCTATACTCCCTATAGTATTCCAAAGGCAACCAAAAAATCTCATGAATACCCTCCCAATCCTTTTGTTTTACACATTCATGTATGTGATCTTCCACCCAAATATTTTATCATGAACTCCATTTTTATTAGGCGGTTGATTTTTTACAATATTGTAATAAATTATTAAATATCTCTATTACTATCCATTTGATGTATAAATAATGATACCATCATTCAATTTCAATTTTCATTCCTTAGATCTATTATGTACACTCTTAATCATGCCTAAATTCTGTAAGGGACTTTCCTCTTGACATTCCTCTTCTTTCAAATTAAAGCAAATTATTTGAAATTAATAATTGTATTTTAAAACTATTATATTGTTATTAATTTGGTATCAGTACTTTACTGTAAATTTTATTTATTTCAATGAGGTATCATTTATCATCTATCATTTTTCCCTTAATTAAGCTGTCAATATGCCAAAATACTGAGAGTGATCCTCACATTCACTATTTTGTTCATGTTTCTTTAAGATCCTATATATTATAATTCAATTTCTGAATATTTGGAAATTTATTCACATTTCACAATTACTTTCCATTTTATTTTTAAAATATTGGAGACTATTATCTATCTAAAAACCCATTTTTATTAAATTCTATGTAATGTTGTTATGTAGGAAAAAGTTCTCCAATTTTTCCCTGGAACAGACAATAGTGTACTGAATACAATAATCATCTTTCTATAAATGGTATTCATAATTATGTACATATAATTATTTTTTGGGTAATTAAATATATGTATTCCAAAAACCTTAATCAGGTACTAAATTGTTTTGATGAATGGATATGTGTGGTATGATCCATGTCGAACACATAAGAATGAAAATTATATTGTTATGATGGGTGTAACGAGATAACGCTACAATTCATTGGGTTATTTATTTTATCATGATACACCATGGTGGGTTAGGGGTGTACCATATCCCTTTATGGGAATTTTTCAACAATTATTTATAGGAATATTTATCTTAGATTTTGGTTTATGATATATTTATTTCAGTTGTTTGCATATATCCCATGTTATGATTATCATGATATATCATGTCTTGATATTCATGGTTATGGTTCCTACTCTTCTTATGATCCATTGATCTTCCTATTATCTTACTTATATTATATTCATCATGTAATGACTATTTATTACCTTATTGTGATTCTTTATGTCACCCCTTTTTATGATTGGCCCCAGGAAATCCCAGGCAATTTTATGTATGATTAATTTTTATGAACATATTTAGATGTTTTTCAATAATAATGATGTATTTCATGAATCACCACTCTATTTAATTTTCATAATTCCAAAATTCATTAGTTTTATCAATCATTTAGGTTGTATTAAGTAAATGTCTATATAATGAAACATGTGTTAATGTGAATTAAAGAGATGAGTTGTTCTAATCCAATTCTACATCATTGGATTCTTGTTCCAAAAATATCCGTCCCACCATGGTAGAAACAATAGTCAATTTAATATATTGGGATTATGAAATCCTCCATTATAATTACACTGGTATCCCAATGATATAGTCTATCTATTATTGGATAATGTTCCACCATAAGTCCTATTTATAAACATGATGATGTTGTTTCACTATTTCGCCATCATAATGGGATTCCTCTCAAGACACAATTTTTTATGATCAATATATCATGAGGATAATATCACCTTGATGAGAAGTCATTATGATGATTTCTCAGGTTCATTCCTTAGAAGGGTCTTCATTATAAAATATTATATTTATAAGTATTTCAACCAACTCTATCCTAGAATTAAAAACATGTTTTAAATATTGTGTTGATTAATCTGTAGATTAACCAAAAACTCCAATGTGATCTACTTCATTCACTATCCAAATATAATTTTTAGAGACACAAAATGATCATAGTTTATTTTTTCCATAGTCAAAGATAATCCTATGGTGATATATTAATTCAAAAACATTCTCACTAAAATGGACCACTCTAGATGCATCAATAGTTGTTGTGGGTCTTGAATAAATATCATCAGCTATGTATTATATTGTTTTAAAAGTAGTGACATAGACCCCTTAAACAGTCCCAACTACCAATTATGGTTTAATTATTTGGTGTGAGGATTGAAATACAGGAATTAGAAAAAAAAAGTTAATTAATTATTTTATTGATAATTACCAACTCATATAGAAGGGATTCCTTTGGTAACTACCACATGTATTAGGGGTGTATTATGTTAAACTCTAATGATTATATTCTAGTAATTTAAGATGTTAGGAATCACAATAATTAATTATTTTTCATCATATAGAATAAATAAATCATATGGTTAACACTCGTGGATATGGATGTTGGTTTGTCTAAAATATCCCCTACATTAATGTCCTCAATAATTATTCAATTGAAATCATCCTAGATAATTAAACCATCTAATGGACCATAAGGACATTCCTCAATAATCCATGGAATGATCCACCATTTATGAGTCATAGAAAAGTGATACTTCTAACATAATATAATGGATTGAAATAGTATCATGTTGATAATGTGACATAGTGATGTGAGTAAAGAATTATTATTATGAACATTTGAATTATCACATTATATAGTGAAGTATAAAATTCCATCTTAAATGTAGAATAATTACTCACTACCAAGTTCCTTTTGAAATCTACAAACTCTTACAGGGTGGAATAAACATTAAAAAAATACATTCATCATCATCAATGTATTTGATATTACACTGAGACCTATTATGAAAATATATTTTTTACGATTTTATATAAAATCATTTTTTTCATTTGGTAATAATACATGGAGATCATCATCCTCCAATAGTGGGAAAATTGGCTGATACAATGTAAATAATTCTTAAGATAAGAACATCTTGATATATTTCTATTATTTTTTCTATGAACAAACAATAGGGAAGTTGAATAAAATATTTCCCCCCTAGGGGTTGATATCTATAGATTAATGGGAAATGGGGAATTATATGAAAAAATGAATTATTCATTGTATAGGAAGGCTCAAAAAAATTAACAATGCATAATTTAATATGTTTCTACTATTTTTACGTAATTCTAAATTACTAAAAATATTTGATGCCCAATTTATTTGAATTCAACTTCTGACAATCTTGATACTGGTGAGTCGAGTGTTATTATCACCTATATGTTTTATGGTATGAGATAACTTCCTGAATATGTTCCTCCAAGTGTTATGATAGTGTTCCTTCATCATCCTATATGTTTGAATTGAATCATGGTTCATTGGTTGTGACTTCAGTGTTATATATTATGGAAAATAAAATCATTGGAACATATTCATAAAATTATAAAACTATGATAACATTTCAATGGCATGGAAGCATCATTGAATACTTGTTAAATGAAAGTGGTAATATTTTTTATTTCTTCCTAATATGATCGTTTAATATTATCCTCATCCTCACTACTTTATTCAGACCCCAATAATTTAAATAATTGATCCATGTGAATTGTAATATAATTACAGTATTGAATGATGGAAGAAAAATATTTGGTAAAATACATAACAATATACTGTAGTGACCCAAAGCTTGACATACATAGAAATTACATTACTTTTACAAAATACTTAATACATGACAAAAAAATCGCCCAAAGACCGTATTAGTTCAGTGTCTTTGGAAACTAGGAGAATAATCTTCTAATCATAGTGAAAGATCTTCAACATCTCCCATAATGATCTTCCCCTTTTCTTTTCTTACCTAAAACCGTTATTTATATAATGGGGAAAAAAATAAAATGGGTGAGCTCAAATTCTCAGTAAGGGTAAAAATGGAGAACATAAAACAATACCTAAACATTTGAACATAAGAATATGAACATAAAACATCAAAATCAGGTGTAATGACATAAATCATGATATTGAATAAGGCATAGATAATAAAGGAACATTAACCATGATAAAACAACATGGGAATAAAACATCTAATTGTAGAAACCATTAAGCACATGTTATGATTTCCATAGTATCCCAGGCATTGCTGCCAAGACCGTCATTGTGGACAAAGTCCATTACTAAACTGAGTTTACTTGCCATTCTGGACCTGTATTACTAAACCAGATTCACTTTCTATTCCAGCCATGTCTATCTCATGAGATATAAATCATTACTCGATTCATTGGAGGGATATATAGGTCCCACACATATCATAATGAAATAATTATTATGTATGCCACAACATATCAATAAATCATTCATCATAACCCAATGAATAAAATGGGTTTCATAAAAAACATCCCATCATAAAATAATCCATATAAAACAAATAGATATTATTTCATCATAAGAAAAATAAAACCATGTAAATAATATAGACATTATTCTTGAAATATAAACATATTAAATAATGAGATCTTATATGGAAAATGGTTTTGATAAAACACTAGAAATGAATTCTTGAGGAAAATATCATTTCTTCTTCATAATCACATTCTTTTTACAAAATGCAATGCAATTTTAACAGAAAATGGTTTTGTAGAAAATAGTCATGAAATAATTTAGAGTGAGCTTCATAAACATAATTCTTTATGAAACCATAAAAATATGTTCATGTCGTATAAGTTAAAAAAACATTATTCTTTTACTTTTAACAGAAATGTCAAAAAGTACCATGTATGGTAAACAAAATGAAATATTCCTACCATAACACAAATTAAAAGTCAAAAGGTGTACAAATTACTTTAAACATACATGGATGAATATTAAACACATTAGGAAAACATTTTTATGGACATGGATAAAAAATATAACCCCAGTAAATACTTACATATATGAAATCCGGGATAAAATTGAGATTGCAAAATTATCTGTTACCTTAGGTCCAATTTCTTCTGTACTGGTATGAAACGCCTGTATAGTGGGTTTAAATATATTATAAACTAGTAACATAACAATAATAATATTTATGATATCATATATGATTCACTAAGCACTTTATATTACCCTTTTTTTGTAAATTCCATGTTAAAGCAGCGTTTTTGAATAAATATTTTCTTTTACTATACATGTTTCAACATCTTTTTCTTGATATTATTACTTATATATTGATGTAAATAATTCAAAAAATGTAAAAAATTATTTATATATAATATATATTCAACATATAAATATATATGATAGATCAATAAATGGAATGAAATACACCGTTAATATAGACGTTAGGCCTTATGTACGCATGAACATTGTTTTTATTTCCTTATTGAATTGAATGTTAGTAATTAGATGACATAAATATATTTATACATAAATACATTAGAATTATTATGTCATATATTTCATTATTATTCATTATATATACTTTATATTCATTCATTAAAGGTTAACATGGAGAATGAATCTCATCGGGTCGTGGAGACGGTAATCTGTACGTACGTAGGAGCGATGATATCGTTCCCATATTTATTGAATGGAATTGGAGTGGATGATATAATATCTCAGAATTAGTATCATGTTATAATAATAATATATATTTTTTATTTCCACCATTATACCCATCCATGTAAGGTTGTGTTGGAAAAAAAGATTAAACTACGGCGTGGAAACAATATTCTGTACATACGCACGCACCATGATTTTGTTTTCTGTAGGATATATAGAAGGTGAAATAGGGTTTTTTCATATTTATGATAACATATCAGTATATTATTGATACTTATGTTAATACTTTATAATGGGAAAAATAATTAAGAGGAAGTAGAAGAAGAAATAAATTTGAAAGAATCAGTAAAGGATATTAATTCTTCTTCGATGCTCCTCTTCTAAACCTCCACTTAGGGAACAAAAGTTTGTCTTTGAAGAATCCCAAGACCTGTATTATGTTTCTAGGGATGTTGAGAAGAGAAATGGTCAGGGGTTGGCCAAACATGAAGGCTCAAAATGCTGTGAGGAGGAGAGGGAGGAGGTGCGCTTTTATAAAGGAGGAGAGGGGCACCTTTGGAAACCTCTAAAATATAAATTTATAATAAACCTAACACCACATAAAAAAATCCAAAACATACTCAAATACAAATATTAGATGATATAGGGTTTTAATATCATAAACCAATAAGATTTATACTTTTTGGTAGTTTATTTTAATCTATATCAACTTGAATTATCATTATTTAATCTATTTAATTTTATTTGTGGTAACAAAATTCTAAATTTTAAATTTTTATAAATAATAAATTATGTGTTGTTAATTTTCCATCATTAAATAATTTATGACATTGTAGAAAATATAAATTTCAATTTTTAAATTTTAAATATTTTTATGATTTTTAAACAATTTAATAATATGTTATTTTTATAAAATAACAATAGTGCCAATGTTAACACTATTCAATTATTTGAATTTAAATAAAATCCACACCAAGGATATATTCAAAAAAAAATATTTAATAGATTCCTAAAATATTATATTCATTATAAAAAAATTCATAGAGCGCATTAATTTGTTCATATAACATTTATTTTAATATTTGTAAAACCATTTATTTGATATTTCCCTTAATAAAATAATTACTACACCATTTTTGTATAATTATTTAACATACTAATTTGTTTCATAAATATTAAATATAAAATACTATGATCCAGATAAATCTAATATCTTCCATAATAATACTTTTACACGAATTTATCATCTAAAAATTACAACATCTAAATTGTTATATTTATTAAATTATGAAGGTGTCAGCATTGACATCATTTAAAATAAAATAATATAAGTGTCATAATCACATTTATAAGGCTTAAAATGGTCGAATATTAGACCATTTGATGATCATGGATTACATGTACACGACCAATATGTTTTGGTCAGGTGTTAGGGCCATTAATGGGTATTATTAGTTTAATAACAACTATATTATTTATTTTTCACTAAATATATAATTCTTGCATCGATAATGAATAAGATATTAAGGTAAATATATATTTCATAAAAATTATAAAAAAATTACCATGATAACGAAAAGAAATTAAAATTTCAAATGAGTATTTATAACTGAATTTATATTCTGTAATACCTTATATTAAAAATAATTTATTTATTAAAGTTTGAGTGTGAAATATTTCGCATTCATTTAATTAAAATAAATTAAATGTCTTAATCACATACAAGTGGGATATAATAAATATCATTTCGAACCAAGTATATTTTTTGATGAAAAAAAATCATACAATTATATTAAGACAAGGTTTAGGGCAATTTTATAATATTATTCTTACCCTTAATTACCAAATTTACCTTTAACTGTGGTAAATAAAATTTACCGTAGTTACAATTCATAATGCACAAAAATAAAAAGTAGACTATTAACATAATTTGGACCTAAGGATTCCAAATATGGAATCCATTTTTCCAAATTCAAGACACATTAGTTGAATTAATTAATTTAAAATTTATCCCATTGTCAAAAAAATGTGTTTGTATTTAAAACATTACAAAATTTTCAAATATTTTTACAATTAAATTCAATGTAAAATTAATGATAATGAAAAAAATTATATGAAATGGTAAAAATATATTCTATTTATACTTTAAAACCCTTCAATATTATAATTTTACCATACAAATTATCTTAATTAAAATGTTGTTTTAAAATAAAATTTAACGTCTTTTTACTATTCATCAAAATATGAACGTTATCAGAAAAATAACAAAACTTTATCCAACGTAAATTTTTATATCCTGATTAACAAGAAGAATTTTATTTTGTAAAATTTAACTTATAAAATTTTTTAAAATTAGATTTAAAATGTGTGTGCCTTCAAAAGGCGATAAAACTGCATTTTTTGAAAAATACTTATTTACCCGAAAAATTAATTTTGTTCTCATACAATGTTCTAGAATATGTGTAAGATAAATTATTATGTAATAAATTTCTAAATGTATTTAATACTATTCATAACATCTATTTCAAAATAATGTTATAACAATATATCATTGTTTATTGAAACTCGTTGTTGCGTACAACACACACTATTGAGAAAGGTCACTCTTGCGTGTAATGCAAGTTAAGTCAGGGATCCGTGTAGGGAAATATTACTTTGGTGTTGTGTATAATATACTAATAATATAGTTCAGTTATACATTGATCAAAATCTATACTTGGTGTTGTGTAAAATGAATATTATTCTAAAGAACTTGAAATTGTGTGCATCACCAGCCAAGAATAGTGTTGCGTATACTGCAAGATAATACGGTGTTGCTTATAGAGCAAGCTAATCTTGGTTAAGAATAAAACAAAAGACACCAAGAAAATTAAAAATAATAATTCTCATAAAATCTCGGGGTGTTACATTCTACCACCCGTAAAATTAATGTTTCTCTTGAAATTCATCCAGGTTATAAATGGTTTTATACTTAAAATTTTCTTGAATAGAAACCCACATGATAAAACAGAATACTAAAAAATAATTTTAAAAAAGAATGTTAGAAAAATAATTGATCACCAAAGTAACATGTCACTGGGTTTCCACATAGGATAATATAGGTGAAAAATATGGATATGGAAGATAAGTGTAACCATCCTGTATGGATGAAGTGTGGTATAGTACATGGAAATGAAAAAGACAACAATCACAAAGCCATAAATTTGTGATGATTTAAGGTACCATCTGATTCATTAGATATGAGTGCACTATGATAGCATTATTGGTTTTCAAGATCATTTCCCTAATATTGAAGAATTTTTTAATTAAAATAAAAACATACTATATTTTGGTACAATCTCACTATTGTTTGTGCCTTGAAAAATTTCCACTTCATCTCATAATGAAATGAAGTTGAATTTGGCTTCCGTGAAGTGTTAAAAAATCCTGTGATAAAATGATAGTTAATTCCATATGTCTCAAACATAAGGTTAGAAAAAGTTATATTCATAAGTCCTTATTATGGTGATATTAATTGTATATGGTTACAAAAATGGACTTATACTTCATCAATCAAACCGCTTGATAAAATAAAACTTGTTTCTAATAACCAGGGACTTCTTGTAGGCCAGTGGCAGGCGATAAAGGCTTATCTCACTTCGGTTGTAGGTTCGATTCCCGAAACCATGTCTGATGCGACGGGTTGTTTCCCATCTTACGGTTTGTACTTTTTCTAAAAGTAAACTGTTATAACATTTCAGAAATAATAAAAAAAGTTCTAGCCTTAAAAAATAATATCTGATTTCTAAAAAAATCCATTTCAAATCTTTAGGTTTTTCCAAAATACTTTAGTCTAACATCAAAGATTAAAGAAAACGATTTATAGAAAGGTCATATAACCAGAATGTCAATTCAACCATTTATCCCTGATATATCATAAGATATATCTTTTTAATCGCATCTCAAACATATGAATACTGTAATAATATCTTCACATGAAACATGAATTACCATAGAACCTTAGTGATAATATGAATTTTGTCAAAAGTTAACCAAAATACCAAAATTTCTATATACTCAAACCATGATATCACTTTGTCCTTATATTAGTCATGAGATCATGAATACTATCAAACATATTATTTTCTATTTATCCCTTCATTATAAGCATATCATCTGCTTTCCAAAAATATTTCAATCACTTATCATGGTTACCGGTACCATATAATTACTAAAAACCATAATTAACCAACACATAGATATTCAAATATTCCATAATACTATAATTGAGATTCCATGATACTATTCTGAAATCCCATTACATAAACATTTAATCATCCCACAAAATCATTGTCATACTCAACATCACAAATAGTGATCTCATGTGACTTCTCATTGTACTTTTTCTTAATAGGTTGTTCACATTGATCATCATTAACCCTAGAATTAGGGAATTGGTTAGCATAATTCCCCATTTCCTTGCACTTGTATCATTGAAGTGTTGGTGGTGCGTTCTCTGTAGTCTTTTCTCTATTCACATCATTAGTTACATATCTTCCATTACTTTGGAACTCAACTACTTGATGACCTTCTTTTCTAAACATAAAACATTTTCTAGTCCCTTTAATATAATCTCCACCATGATTATTTCCACACTTTGGGCATAAGGAATAATTTTTCTTCTTTTAACCAGAGTTTTGAGATTTTTTCTTTGAACTCCATCTTTCATTTGGTGTCGAAACCATGAGATGGATATGTAACACCATCTTTTATTTCTACCTTGATATAAAAACACACAATTTCTTCGTAGCTACTGAAGTCTCTTATAGCTAGTACCATTCGATGACTTGGTTTTACGCTACTGAAGAATCGATCAACTTTACTTTTAGGTTGGATGATAAAGCCAGATGCATACCTTGAAAGCATTGTAAAATTAACCTCGTATATACCAACAGATTCATCATCCTTTTTCTTAATCTCAAGGAACTACTTTTCCATCTTTGTTCAAATAATATGAGGGAAGTACTAATTGAAAAACAAGTTCTTGAACTCATCCTATTCCATGGAATCAATTTCATCTTGGGGCCTTGTATTTTTAATAAGAGTCCACCACTGGTCTGTATCACCTTCTAACTGGTAAATAGCCAAAAAGAACTTTTCATTCTCTGAACTGCGAAGTATGGAAAATATATTTTCAATGGTACTGATCCATTGTTCAGAAAAATGTGGATTAGAAGACCAACTGAAAGAAGGTGGACATTGTCTAATGAAGGACTCAATAGAATATTGATCCTTTCTCTACTCATCTGAAAGTCCAGAATGATTCATAGCCTGTGTAAGTATAGAAATAAGAATTTTCACTCCATATCCCATAACATTGGTTTTTTCAAGAGGACAATCATTTCATTGTCCATTACATTGATCAATACGTTTCCTTCGGGTTGCAGCCATCATCTTAAACCCAAAAAGAATACTGTGAGAGGAAAAAATCATGCCAGGTTAACAACACAATAAAGGGGGAGTACCTTCCATATATAAGAAGCATAATTTTAATTCTATGTTTGTTACCATAATTCTAGGAATATAACCAATACTTATACTTAACATTAGAGACATCCCTAGACATACCATAGAAATATCTCTAGGGATCTTACTAATGTTTTCGCATCCTAATTTCCAATGTTTAACTAAACCTTCACTATGATACCAAATGTAGAAACCCAATGCTTGAAATACATAGACATTACATTACTTTTGTGGAATACATAATATATGACACAAACAAATTCCCAAAGACCGTATTAGTTTAGTGTCTTTGGAAACTCAAAAAATAATCTTCTAATCATCGTGAAAGGTCTTCAACATCTACCATAGTGATCATCCCCTTTGGTTTTCATACCTAAAACCTTTCTTTATATACTGGGGAAATGAAAACATAAAAAGGGTGACCTTAAATGCTCATTAAGGGAAAACATGGAGAACAAAAAACAATACCTAAACATTTTAACGTAACAACATGAACATAAAAATCAAAATCATGAGTAATGAAATAAATATTGACAGTACATAAGGAATAGATCATAAATGAACATTACCCCTGATAAAACAGCATGGGTATAAATCATGTAATTTTGCACACCATTAAGAACATGTTATGATTTCCATAGTAGCCAAGGCATTATTGCCAAGACCATCGTAGTGGAAAAAGTCCATTACTAAACTGAGTTTACATGTCATTCCAGCCCTATATTACTGAACCAGATTCACTTTCCATTCCAGCCATGTCTATATCATGAGATATAAATCTTTACCGAATACATTGGAGGGAGATATAGGCCCCACCCATCTCATAATTATATCATTCTTATGTGTTCCACAACATAAACATAAATAATTCATCATAACCCAATGAATAAAATGGGTTTCATAAACATCAACCCATCAATACATAATCCTTATAAAAGAAATGGTTAAAACATTATCATAAGAAAAATCAAACCATGTGAATAATAGAGACACTATTCATGAAATATAAACATATTAAATAATGTCATCTTATGTGGAAATGTTTTTGATAAAACACAGGAAATGAATTCCTGCAGAAAATATCCTTTCTTCTTAAAAATCATTTTTTTCACAAAATGCCCTGAAATTTTTAAAAGAAAGGTATTTTTTTTAAATAGTCATGAAATATTGTAGAGTAAGCTTCATGAAAGTATGAAGTTATGAAAACATAAAATTATTTTCATTCTGTATAATTTAAAAAAAACATTCTCCTTGTACTTTAAACAGAAAAGTCCAAAAGTACCACGTATGGTAAACAAAAATAAAAATTCCTTCCATAACACTAAGTAAAAGTAAAAATGGGTAAACATGACTTTAAAAATAAATCTAATAATATTAAACACAATATGAAAACATTTTTATGGACATGGATGAAAATTATTACCCCATTAAATACTTACGTATATGAAATCCCAGATAAAATTGAGATTGCAAAATTACCCTTTACCTTAGGTCCAATTTCATCAATACATGTCTGAATCTTCTATATATTGTGTTGAAACATATTATAAACTGGTAACAGAACAATAATAATATTTATGATATCATATATTATTCACATGGGACTTTATATTACCCATTCTTTTGTCAATTCCATGTTAAAGGAGTGTTTTGTGTAAAATCGTTTCATTTATCATACATGTTTCGACTTGTTGTTTTTGATATTATTACAAATATTCCGATTTACATAATTCTAGAATGTAAAACATGATTTATATATAATATATATTCAGAAAATAAATATATATGATAGATCAATAAATGGAATGAAATACATGTTTCTGGAGACGGTAGGTCGTATGTACACATAAAAGTTGTTTTCATTTCTTTATTGAATTGAATAGAAGTAAGTATATGTCATACATATATATATACATAAATTATGTAGCATAATTATGTCATATATTTCAATACTATTCATTATATATACTTTATAATCATTCATGAATAGTTAACAGGGAGAATAAATCTCATCGTGTCGTGGAGACGGTAATCCGTACACACGAATGAGCGATGATATCATTCCCATAATTACTGAATGGGATTGGAGTGGATGATAAAATATCTCATAATTAGTATTAGTTTATAATAATCATATATAGTTATTATTTCCACACATATACCCATCCATGTAAGGTGGTGTTAGAAAAAGAGATTACACCACGGCGTGGAGACGATATTCTGTGTGTACGCACGTGCGGTGACTTCATTTTCCGTAGGATGGATAGAAGGTGAAATAGGGTTGTTTTATATTTATAATAGAATATAATTATATGTGTGATAATTATTTCATTACTTTATAATGAAAAAAATAATTAATAGGGAGTATAAAAAGAAATAAATTTGAAAGAATCGGTAACGGATTTTACCTCTTATTCAACGTGCCTCTTTTAAACCTACTATTGGGGCACTAAAGTTGGTCTTTGAAGAAGACCATGACCTCCAATATGTTTCTAGGGAAGTGGAGAAGAGAAATTATTAGGGGTGTTTCTAGCTTTAAGGCTCAAAATGGTGTGAAAAGGAGAGGGAGGAGGTGCCCTTTTATAAGGGAGGAGAGGGTCACATTTGGAAACCTCTAAAATATTAATTTATAATAAAATAAAACCCCATGTAAAAACAACCAAAAATAACTCAAATTCTATTATTAGCTTATATAGGGTTTTAATCTCATCAACCAATAATATTTATACATGTTTATAATTTATTTTAAACCATATCAACTTGATTTATCATTATTTAAACTATTTAATTTTATTTGTGGTAATAAAATTCTAAATTTTAAATTTTTATAAATAATTAATTATGTGTTGTGAATTATCCATAATTAGATACATTATTACATTTTAGACAATATAAATTTGAATTTATAATTTTTTAATATTTGTGTGATTTTTAAACAATTTAATAATATGTTATTTTTATAAAATAACAATAGTGTCAATGTTGACACTATTCATTTATTTGAATTTAAATAAAATCCACACAGAGTATACATTCAAACAAAAATATTTAATAGATTTTTAACATTTCATAGTCATTCTAAAAATTCATGGAGCATATTAATTTGTTCATATAACATTTAATTTCATATATTTAGAACCATTTATTTGATATTTCCCTTAATAAAATAGTTACATCAACGTTTTTATATAATTATTTAACATACTCATTTGATACATAAAAATTAAAAATCAAATACTATGATCCATATATATCTCATATCTTCCATAATAATAATTTTTCTTGAATTTATAATCTAAAAATCACAACATTTAAATTGTTATATTTATTAAATTATTAAGGTGACAACTTTGAAATCATTTAAAATAAAATAGTATAAGTGTCATAATCGCATTTATAAAGCTCAAAATAGTCAAATATTACTGTTTTTGATGACCATGTATTGTATGTACACGACCAATATGTTTTGGTCTGGTTTTCGGGCCTTTAATGTGTACTATTGGTTTAATAACAACTATATTATTTATTTTTCTCTAAATAAATAATTTTTGCATCATTAATTTATAAGCTATTAAGAGAATTTTTTATTTACTAAAAATTATAAATAAATTGTCACGATAAATAAAAAAAATTAGCTTTCAAATGATATTTAATAAACGGATTTATATTCTTTATAAAATTATAATAAAAATAACATAATTATTAATGTTTGAGTGATACATATTTCACTTTAATTTAAATAAAATAAATTAAAGGCCTTAATCACATAAAAGTTGGTTATAATATATATCATTTCAAACCTAGTATATTTTAGGATGAAATATAATCATCCAATTATATTAATGCATGTTTTAGCTTAATTTTATAATATTATTTTTACCCTTAATTACCTAATTTACCTTTAACTGTGGTAAATAAAATTTACCATAGTTACTATTAATAATGCCCAAAAATAGAAATTATCCCATTAACATAATTTGGACATAAATATTCAAAATTTGGAATCCATTTTTCCCAATTCAAGACATAGAAGATACAATAATTAATTTAAAATGAATCCCATTTTCGAAAAAAACAGGTTTTCATTTAAAACATTGCAAAAGATTGAAATGTTTTTATCTATGAATTAAATGTAAAATTAATGAAAATGACATAAATTATATTTAATGGTGAAAATATTTCTATTTTACTTTAAAACCATTCAATATTATATTTTAACCATATAAATTATCTTAATGAAAAAATTTGTTTTTAAATAAAATTTATTGTGTTTTTACTATAAATCAAAATATGAACTTTATCAGAAAAAAACAAAACTTTCTCCTATGTAATTTTTTATATCCTAATTCACAAGAAGAAGTTTATTTTTTAAAATTGAACTTGTAAACTTGTTTAATATTAAATTTAAAATGGGATCTCCTTCAAAAGGCGGAAAAAATTCAATTTTTGAAAAATACTAATTTTACACAAAAAATTTGTTTTTTTCTCATACCATGTTCTTGAATATGTGGAAGATGAATTATTAGGTAATAAAATTGAAAATTATTTTAATACTATTCATAAAATCTAGTTCGTAATAATATTATAACTATATATCTTTGTTTATTAAAACTCAGTAATGTATACAACACATGATATTGAGGAAAGTCGCTCTTGTGTGTAATGCAAGCCAAGTCAGGTTTGCATGTAGGGAAAGATTCATTTGGTGATGTGTATAACATACTTAGAATATAGTTCAGATATAAATTGATCAAAATCTTTACATGGTGTTGTGTAAAATGAAATTTATTCAAAAGAACTTGAAATTGTCTACATCACAAGGCAAAAATAGCGTTACGTATACTGCAAGCTAATATACGGTTACATATAACTCAAGATACTCGTGGTGAAGCGTACAACAAAATAAATCAAAGAAATTAAAAAGAACAATTATCATAAAATCTTAGGGTGTTACATATAATGTTTTCCATTCTTATAAATAATTATGTGGACTTTGGCATATAAAAACCCACAGAAATAATATTTCACATAATGAGTGAATTATAGACCTCCTATTTGTGTGAGTTTTCCTTCCATGAATATCACTCTATCTTGGATATAGTATATATATAATTACCATGGCCTGATGTAATGATGGAATCTTTACTCTATGAGGGTGTAATTTATAGGTGATTCAGAAATTTATTTATCATTAATGGTAATTATTGATCCCCTGAAGTAGTTTACATTCTAGAACATCCATTTTTTTTGCTGTTTTTTAAGAAATATAATTTCTAGTAATTCGCACATCTATTATTTTCTCCAATTAATCATCACTATCAACAGCTGATAGTCTATTGAATTTGGGTACTAGTTTCGAAAGATAATTATTCGTATATGAGAATATCACATACTAATCTTAATACTTTGTGATCCTAATTAAAACATCAATTAAGAAAAATTCACTTGTATATATATTTTTTATCATAGAAAATCTATCTAGAATAAGTGAACTATAATTATATATTATTTCCATTGTATAAGAGTTAGAGGAGTGCAGAAATTCATACGGATGAAGTCAAATTTCCCCCCAATTTTACAAGGAATGTACCCCCCCCCCCACAAAGAATTTATCCATTTATCAGGGATTCTATAATTTCCTCTCAAACAGATATTAGGTATGAATACTCATTTATACACCCAATTAGGTTATGATTAATGGTTAATTTTGGGTTGAATAATTTTATGTAAACATTATTTATTTTAATATTCAATGTTTTCACCTCTTGGCAATAAAATGAACATTTCTAAGCCCAAATTATACTTAGAAGATAGGTTTGTAACTTGGAAATGGGGATATCATATGAATTGTTGAACTCATTTCCACAAACATGAGATTTTATACATCCCTACATCTCATAGACGTGTCCAACGATTCAAAATGGTATTCAACTTTAATGACGTTCCCAAATTTTTTGTATAACTTATCCAACACAAGAAAGACAATACAAATTCATTTAACACATTCTAGTGGCATTTCCATTAAATTAGTCTCATCCATCACTCCAAATAAAGATTCACATTTTGGAAATAGATACAAAATGATATCCTTTATTATGAAGGATTATAGATGAAACAACATATTCATATTAGATATGAACATCTAGCACCAATTATTGAACATTCCCTCATATGGCTGTTGCTAAAATGATCTCCGTACCTCATGTATTTCAAAAATTCAACATTTTTGAGGCCTCATGGGTAGTGTAACTTTCCTAACCATTGTGATAGACTAGACTACCCATGATCCAATAGGAACAATTTCTTTAGGATTGAGGCTTTCCCCCATTAATCATTTTACTAAATATAACTTCTCTTTAGAAGTAAGTGTAGTTTTTAAGGAAACATCATATGAATATTTTCGGGGAAGAAACTCGTCATACATTAAATCCAATACCAAACCCCCACTAGCTAGTTATAAAGCACATTGGATTATTCCTATATATTTTGGCTCTAAATATAATGTGTTTATACAAGTGAACCTCCTATTTATGACATATATAATTAATTTCCTATAATGAAGAGTGAATTTTTTTTTCATGATC
This sequence comes from Viscum album, assembly GCA_963277665.1. Lineage (NCBI taxonomy): Eukaryota > Viridiplantae > Streptophyta > Magnoliopsida > Santalales > Viscaceae > Viscum > Viscum album. The sequence goes on along the minus strand of OY728161.1, from coordinate 1,730,435,555 downwards.
TAGATAGCTTCATATTGTCCCTCTACATTCACCCTATGTTTGAAATATTTAGAACTACATCACACCATGAAAATACAACCACAATCTGAATCAAATACCACTGCAGATCAAAGGTCGTAGTTGATTACCATCCAATATTTTTCTATGGTATCAATTTCATCAAAATTTTATCATATCTGTGGATGTCTAACATAGGTGTACACTGATTAACATTAAATTTCATTGGAGTATTTCTAGGGATAAATCCTTCATAATTTTCAATTAGTTTAATAAAACTATAAATAAATGATATGTTTAATCTAGATATATCCTACATCTTTTTGATCAAATAATGTGGTGGTTATCATACTCGTGGACATAGCTCGAATAAGCTCAATGTATTCTATGGTCATTTTTAATGAAAATTAAATAATAAAATTTTGATCCCAAATTCAAATCAATTTTTTTTATAAAATATGTCAGTGGTGTGGTGACAGAAGGATATGTGGATACATATTGGAGACCAAGTAGGAGGTGCAATGACCACATGGTAGTGGTCGCATACTGGGAAATTTTTTGCAATTTATTAAAAACGATAGAATAATGAATTCCATATGTGGGTCATTTCTCACATGTAATCTTTTAGATCATGGAGAAGCAAGAAAATTAAGACTTTCTTATTTATAGGGTAATACCATTACCCTTGCTCTGATCATACTTCCAAAATGTGGACCACACATGCCACCATGTTGAACATTGGAACCCATAATGACCACATGGTAATGTTATAGGATACTATATAAACTCATAATTGGATGAACTTCTTGTCAGTTAGAACCCATTCTGAGTGGGGGCAATTTGGATACGTGAGATTTTGTTAATTGACAAATCCATCTCAATGGGACATGAAATTAAAATCAATATAAAACAATTAGATCAATGATATTCCACCTAGAATGAATGCAGATGTTTACGTTGTTAACAAATTGATATGAAACATAAAATAAGATAATTATAGAAACATGGGATGTTCTCTCCCAATAAAGTGCTCTTATATATGCAGTATGTTGATAGAACCATCTATATTCCCTAACACATAATGTATCCATAAATTTTGATATATGTTGTATGTTGATAGAACAATCCATATATTTTCACTAATTACATATTGATCATTTATCGATGTTTCATTTATATAACTCTCTATGATGACCGACTGAGTACATGTCAATAATTTATCTAAAGCACTATGAAAGAACATTTCACAAATGTCCATAAAGTAATATTCGATCATTAATCTAGGAAAAACTGATTAAAGACCCCATAGAATCCCTATTAGTTTCACCATAATCCTTCTTCTGAAACACAATTACGGAACCTAACAAGGAAACCCTTTTAAGAGGAAGTAATCATTCATACGTAGTTTCTTTGTAGAAACTATTTGTAGTCATGTAGACTTTCTTGTTTGTAAAGAATATTACCAAAAACAAATTACTCAAATATTTATTAAAAATATCTATAATTCAGTTTGATGACATAATATATAAGCAAAAAAAATGTAGTCAACATATAGATAAAAGAGAATTTAGTATCAATGAATACAAAAGGTTGTTTAAAATCCAAGGGATTAAAATCGACCCGAAGTGGCTTCTTAAATCTATATTTCTTAGAGATCATTCACAAGATTACCCGGTGTAGATTCCACTCTCACATGTTAACTATGAAAGCCTTATTATTTAATATTTTTCACTTGAACCCACTCTATTTACAGTCCACCTTCATAAGGACATTATGTGGACTCACCTTCTTCATACGCTGACCAAACAAAGGGCCTTATTCATGATTAAATGATGTGGAAAACCAAATTAATAATTTGATTATACGTACAACCTATAAGGGAATCCAACTATGTGGATGGTATCCTTTTTTTGAATTTTATGGACTATAATCCATTGAGTTCTCAATATATGGTCAAAACTTCTTGATAACACACAATGTGTGAAATGGACTCCCTATGTTAACCAAACACCTCAATGGATGGTTTTTTCAAGGAGTATCTAACTAGGATATAGTATAAAATTATTGAATCCTCTACATGATAGAGTATCATAACCCACTTTTTTCATCCCCTATACTCTAATCATCTACCAATACAAAACTCTTTCAAGTGACTTTTATAGAATCCATTTATTAAAGTCAATACAATTGAAGATTAAATTTAATGATCCTCAAATGACACATGATATACATGATCAGATCATAAATCATATAAAAGTGACGTCTTTTGATATTTTATTCTTTTTATTAGTGGATAGTTTGTAATTTTCTTCCCAGATATGCATAACCCCTAGGTTGATCATAATCATGTATTCTACTATATGTTATTTTCCCTATTATGAGAAAATTAGTCGAATCACACGTAGAAAAATATTCACATCCTAGATCCTGATTCCAATAAATGATTCAAAATTCAAATGGATTCCTATCAATTATTAAGTCATATATCTGTATTTATTATTACTTTTATCACAGTGAAACATCAATGATCAATGGAAACCTATTATTGGTTGGAACTTATTTATATGTAATCCATACTCATTATCTTCTAGTTCTGGAGAAAACGTTTCAACCCCATTATTCATGTTATCCATTTTTATTGCATCATTGAGGACAAACAAACTTTTTCACTAAATACTACACAATTATATTAGTCATCCTTAATGGTAATCCCCCATTTTCCAATTATCATATCTTATCTCTAAATGCACACATCCTTACCAATTGATGTTTAATTTTATGGTATGGTCCAACCATAGGACCTTAAATTGTGTCCCTCATACTACATGGATATAGAATACTATAAACACATATAGATAATACATATCAATGAAGAAAAACCCAATAATCACATCCTTCTCTATTTTTTCTTAGATATCCATAATCCATGCATTTCTTAATGCCCTCTTATTAATGCTATATTCCCTTGAAACCATCTCCATTATGAAATATAATTAAGGAGTCCAAATCTCTCCGAGTGAGTTGTTTCATCATTATTCAATCCAATAAATTATATAATGGGGTTATCATAATGATGACGAAAAAAATAAAATCATAACACCAATTATTTACTTGGTTGAAAATACATTTTCGAGTGATAAACATTTTGGATTCAAACAATATCTTCATTAAAAAATATGAAAGGGGATAGATTACAAACCAATGATATACTCAGATATTATGAATACATTTATATCCATAGAAAATAAATGTCATGGGAGGTAACCAAAGGTGTTTCTAACACAATTGGGAATGAATAAATAACACATCTTAAATATTTAAGAGTGTTTTGAAGATAGAAATCATTATCCCATAAAAATGTCTAGATTAGATTGAACTCATATAATCCTAATATAATATGATAATCAAAATCTCAATAGATTTTTTTATTTTCCCCTAGAATTTGAATGGAGACCATCCAACATACAATAAATCACAATGGGGGACATTTTGAAATAAAATAGAAATCTTCTCCTACAAAGAATGAAGAATTCCAAAATACTCATACATAACCTCTTAAAATTATGATTTAATCCTAAGAACATACATAAAATCACCTTAATACATTCATAACAGGAGAATGAAATATTCTATTGAATCATATATATTGAAATTTAGTAATTAATCTTTTTTGATCCATAATTTTCTATAATTAACTATAGTGTTCTCCAAATATCTTTTTACATTATCTCACCTCTCCTAAATCTATAATAATCTTGAATAATGTCAATAAAATTCATAAAAAATTTCATTATAGTATGTTTGATAATATATTCCAAACCACTAATTCCATCATAAAATCGTGAACATCCAAATTATTGTGTATCACCAATTATACATTCTTATAGTAATAAATAAGGTTCCCATTTATGTGTTACCATCATTACCTATATAATATTACTGATAGGTTAACTGTAAATTTTGACCGCCTTTTCTATAAATTGGGTTTATCATCTTAAAAAATTTACATCATCTCTAACATTGATTTCCATATAAATTTATTCAAAAACTTTTGTCGAAATAGTATCTTTCAACAGATTTTGGATTATATTATCTCATAAATCCATATATTTCATGTAATAAAAGGCATTCTAATGGAATATTTGAATTTAGGGTTCTTGTCACTATCCCTATATGATAATAATATCCAAAGCGCTTATTTATATATATTGTAATTATTATTTACTTAATTTATAATACAATATCATTAGTTAATTTTCATTGCCTCTACTCCCACTCATTTATCAAAAAATGTAAAATAGATTTAAAAAGACAATCTTCAACTTGTTTATACCATCAATTCCGTATTTAATTTTTTTATATCCAAATAAAATAATAAAAATTACAAATTTAAAAAATATTTCACTCCTCATTTTTAATAGAACGGCTTAACAGGTAATTTAAATACCATATGATAAAATACACAATTCCATACTATTTCATCCATTATAAATGTTATATTTATAATATTTGGTTACTTTATATCTTTCTCAAATCACAATAGTCTATTTGTTAAAGTTTTATTCATAAAATATGGGTTTATTTACAATTCAAGTACATCATAACAAATTTTCTATCATCTTTCTATCTCTTATATGTTTATTCCAACTATTGAATACAATTGTACAAAATTTCACTAAATATGTGCTGCTATAAACTATTTTTTCAATCTAAAAAATTAGTGATTTTATCATCCACATTTAATGTTTCATAAGAAAATAATTTCTTCCTAATAATTATTTAATAAATGTTTTAAAAATGAATAATTATTAAAAATAATAGTGGTTACCATTTCAAACACTTACATCAATAAATTTCAACAAACATGAATATTATAAAATATATCAAATACTCGCTCAACCAACATTTTACATCATGAAAAAAACAACACAAAATACACAATTTATAATCAATAAAAAAACATAGTAAGAATAATTGCACATTCAAGTGATATTTAATTGATATATAATGAATAAATTCATATAACTATAATTTATTATAGATTATATATTTTAGATAATGATTTTTTGTAAATTAAAAACTGAAATTATTTTCCCCATGAACCCTAAATGTATTTGTATGAACACCAATCAAATTCGGAGTTATCAAGTAAAATATTTCATTAATATCATCTTATAAAGGAAGTGTTCACATGATAATTTATAATATATATCATTGAAAAATATCAGGATAATTCAAAATCCATGATGATGTTTCTATGGTATTTCTAACATGCAAAGCAGTCCTCCTCAAATGGGCATCACAATTTTACTAATATTACTCTTTAAATTTATTCATACCAACTTCTTGTTATAGTCGGGAATTTCCAAATGCTTATTTATGGATCAATATCAAAACAAAATGTACTTCATCTATACAGTATCCAATATCATATTTTGCTTTTGATATCTATTGTGGCAACTTTACACAATTTCTAGATTAAACTTTAGCCATGATACCCTTAATGTTTATTCCATCACCACCTATTTATTGTATATTATTTCATAATATACACACCAAGGATCATATTTTTCTCTTAATTATAATCCACTTCTTTATTAGTTAAAATAAATAGAGTTCATGGGTAGATGACTTCTTCCAGGATATCCACCTATTGATGAATTATGTTTTTCAATACGAACTAACCCTTTACATCAAACATTCATTAAAGAATTTGTAGAGGTATTAATTTTTTTTTTGACAAAACATGTATGAAATTAATTCTAGATATTAAATTTTTCATCCTCAACTTTATTTATATTGGGATTCAGATTCACGATGAGATAATATTCACTTATATAGGTTTTCTTTAGATAAAACATCACTACATCCTTCACAATGATTCCTCCACAGTAAAATTGATCTTCCATTATCATGTCATATTTCACATGTGTATAATTAGTGAATCCCCATGAGAATTAATGATTTTTATCTTCTTCAATTCCCACTTGAGTCTTTATTTATCATTGATTAATCATTCATCACTAGTTCATCTACCTTTTCAATAATTATTGCATCCCTTAAATTTTCTTCGATACATTTTTATTCCATGTAATATTCTTATTTCATTAACATTTACAATGGTGAACGGTGAACCTTTTTTATCTTTATATCTCCAAATTATATCAAATATGTTAATATATTTTTTATTAACATATATTTTCAGTCTTTTTATAGTTTCTCCCCCTAACCATGTTAATTATGTTTTCTCATAGATTCATCATTACATATCTTATTTTTATATCATTACTTCTATTTATTTTCATTGATAATAAGACAAAACATTTTTTCATACCTTTTTTAATCACTCATTGGTTGTGATATTGATTAAATGGATTTTATTCCACCATAGAAACATTTTTCATTGTGAAGAACATCAATGGTGTGCACCATAAATCTATAATAATAAAAAATTGTTTTTACCTTTCTTTATAAGACATCGTAATTATATTTTCATAAACCGTATACATAATTAAAAAATCTACATATTTACATTTATGAAAAATTATTATTTTGGACTCTTTTATTGAGTTATTCTACTTTAGAGTAGATGGTTTTAACCTCTCTTCATTATCCTTTATCATTAAACCATTCTCCATTGATTAAAAATCCACAATCATAATCATTTAGTGATATTCATTCCAAGATTTTATCCTCTCATCACAATATTTCATGATATAGATATTAAATTATTTCATCTCTTTTTATATTTATATATATTCTCTTAACTCATGTCATAATTATTCATGTAGTTATCATTTTCTTTTATATTTTCCAACATTTTTATAATGGATTAATTCATGGATATATATTCTTTATTCAACCTTTTTCGCTCCACAACTAAATCTACATGGAATAAATTTCCATAAATGTGTGTTATATTCAATTTATCCAAATTATTATAAATGGATTGGGTATATCATAATAACTGAATGAATATTCTCCATATTGATGCCTAGTTTTTATTAGCAATTCATTACCTAAATCACCTTTCACTTCATAATCACTGGGGGATATCAATCACATGATTTTCAGATTCCTTACAATATTATTATAGAATAATTTGTATCCATAAAATAATAATTCATATCCTTGATTTTCAATTTTAACTTCACAATATTCTTCTCTTCACATTCCTCCCATTTTTACCTTTTTTACTTAAGGATGTCTTTATACACCTTCGTTGGTGAAATATCAACCAACTTGCCTTCCACTATTTATCTATAAGTAATATAAAATATTTTCAAAATATAAAATAATGTATTAAAAGATATATTATGTTCTATACCTAATTATAAAATATATGACCATACATATTGGATATCCTTGAATTACATAATATTTTATGGTGACCAATCAAATAAGTATCTCATTGAATATTCTACATGATAGATTGTCTAAATTCCAGAATGAAAATAAGAATCTAAATATTATACATATCATTTATAATTCCATTAAAACTAGATGTCATTTTAATTTATTTCATGTGTTTATAAAAATAAAAAATTTACTTTTAATATTGATCCTAAAATCATTATTTCATGATATGATACCCCTTGTATATCTAGTGTGCATATGTCGACCCTAAAACGGTGTTTGAGTAAAAGTGTTTTTGTAAAATAATTTTTATCGACCATATTTTTCAATTTATATTATATTACTCAATAATTCATATAAACTCATTTGGATATTCTATCTTTATATAACACTCAACGAAGCATAAACATATGAAAGAAATCTAAAGTAGGAAACAACACATGGTTTTATATATTTCAACCTAAATGAATATATATATATATAAGGATCTCAATATTATAAGGTATTGTTGTGGAAATGTCATCAATAACACATTTTTAATCGATATATGTTTAAGGTTGTGGTCACTCCACCCCCAAGAGTATTGATATTACATGGTTCAAAAAATAAACAATATTGATTGATAGGTTACTCCATATTCTCCTCCATAAACTGTATTAGGGAATGAAATGTTAGTTTTTATATATGATTGTATCATATGTTATTTATAAGAATGAATATGGTCTAAAAAAATATGTAATTGATTTTCATAGTATCCTCTTCTCAATATAAATGTTTCCTTATGAAAAAATTTATTGTGCTTCTATTTTTACAAGCCAGGTGATATCAACTCATCAAATTGAGGGTTGAATAGTTTACCTTCTAAATCCACAAGATAAATACCTCTTAATTATAGGGTTGAATCATTTTCATAAAAAAACAATTAATACCATGTATCTTTTTTCAATGGAAAATAATTATTCAATGGATTAATTCATATTGAACTCTATTATAAATAGTAAGAAGTAATTGTGAATTATCAATATTCATAAATCTATTATACTTTTTTTGAACTACATTTTAAAATATATATGTATTTATATGACATGGAAATAATATATGCAATTTATTTTACTCTTTCAATAAACTAAATGAGAAATTTTTATATAATCTAAAAAAAACATAAAAATTCAATCCATGGATCTCGATGAATTTTCGATTCATTCTTTTATATTTATCATTCATATGAACTACACCAGTTAAAATTGTAAGAATATACCAAATGTACCATTTCCATCTACCAAAATCTTATTAATATCTCAAACTTTTAAATTTAAACGAAATTAAAAATATATTATGTAATCACATGATCTCAACATGAATCTCATCATTTTGGACTGATATCCTATATATCATCAATATTTTCTAAAAAGAAGTTTTTTATAATAATTCCACTATTTTCATCTTAAATTTTCTCATTAATATAATATAAAAATATTCAAAATGTGTAGAAATACATAAATTTCATCATCAAGTTTTCTCATATCAATATTCCTGTTAATTATAATGTTTTTCATGATTTAAATCTTTAAAAATCAATATTTAAATATCCATGAATATTTCCATTTAAATATTAATTTAAATTAGAATTGGAGTCTCCCATATGAATATCAATTTATTTATATATGAAAATAATCCCATGATATATCAAATAATTTTAATAATAATTTCATCTAAATAATTCACCACAGTAATCCTTCATAAATCTCCAATGTTAGTTTTAAAACATTTGTGTTAATCTTATGTCACAATACATGTATTCATAAGATAATTAATACGAAATTTTACATGTATTTAATACAATATTTCATATGTAACCTTTAAGATGAAGATATTACAATTATATGAATTTATATTCATTAATATATTAATACATAAATCTACCATACCCTTATAAGGACATTTAGAAATCTAGTTGACTCTTACATACCACATTCATAGTAAATCTATTATTATAAAAATTGAAAAAATTTAAATATTTTAATGTATTATTTTTTTATAAATTTAATATCCTATGTAAATAGTGACAATTCCCAGTTAAAATTAAACAACATTCTTCAATGATGAGCAAATTCTCAGTATAAATTGTGATTCATAGACTATTCTTACATTACCATGTGAAATTCAAATTTAAATTTACAAAAATAGATAAAATCTAACTTTTTCCTATATAATAAACTAGTGATCCGTTTTACTCTTATATATAATATTATATTCATTATGTAATCTTGCAAAGCTATATAAATTTCCATAATAAACTATATCCTACTCTAAATGTCTTCAAAAATTCTCTAGCCACTTCTAAACCAATGTTATTACATAATAATCTCAATAAGATTCATTGAACATTAATTTATGGATTATTTCATACAAATTTAAAAATTCTTATACTCTCTTCAATTAATGTTATTCAAAATCAATTTCTATCACCATATCATAATTGTCACACCACTATATATGGTACCCATTTATGAGTAATCATGTTTATCATACCCACATCAACACTATAATGATTAAGATTTTCAAATTATTAATCATTAAATTCCATTTATGATATCTAAAAATTTCTAACATATCTAACATTAATCTATAATAAATAAAAATCTCAACCTATGGCTTCAATAAAAATATAATATAATAGTTATTAATTTAGAATACTTCTTTAGTGTAAAACCATACAATGAGATCTTTCTATCCTCTAAAGGGACATAATATATTCTCATATTTTATAAAGTATGAATGCAAGTTACTAATAATTATACATTGAATCTCAAGAGAAAAATATTGGAATTCCCTAGGTGTGAATATACTGTAAGAGACGTTGGCCAATTTAAAGAATATGGAAATATGATAGTTCTTTTAGAAGACAAGAAAGGAATCTTAATGAAGATATTCATTTCTAACTCTTTAGAAAGACAATGAGTGTTTGTAAGTGTAATTTAGTAAATCAAATATAAATACTCTGACTACAAGGAATTCATGTAAAGATAGTTTAACATGTTCCTAATATATTTTTATCAAAAAAATTATAAGCATCCTATTAGATCAATATATTTAGATCCTAAAACCCAATACATAAGAATCTTATCATGTTTAATTAAATAGGAAACAAATTCCAAAATATATATTTAAAAAGTATAATATTTGGAAAACATTTATTATGAGTTGAATTTCATCCACCTCCGCATATCATGGACATAATAAAATATAAAAAATTTAAACCATAATTGTGCAACAGATTGGATAAACATAGTTTGGTCTCACAAGGAGGCTACAATGAACATAAATACCCACTTATCAATTATTCTATTTTTAGGCTCTTATATATTGTAAAAACAGTAATGAATTAGCTATATAGAGAATTTTTCATGAAAAAATAATTATATTATGTAGATTTTAGTGATGATTTGTGTTTAAAGGCAATTTGGAATAATTTTAGGGTATTACCCTATTTATGTTTTTTATAGTTATAAATTAACTATTCAAAATAAATCATCCCTTACATAAATCATAAAAAAATTACATATATACAAATTTTTATGGTCATTATATGAAATTTACTAACATATCAATCTAAATGTAGACACCCATAGGAATGGAAAAATGACAAAATAGGGAAGACACCCTAAGCTTCCAAAATTTAAAAATATACATCTGGTGGAAATTAATCAATCACATTTCCTCCAACTAGATCCAAAAATTAGATATGGAGAATTATTTTAGTCACTAATCAATTATGAGAACAATAATTAACTGAATGTCAACTAAATCCCCATGAAATTCTAAGATAGAGACAACATGTGACTGCCCATCGATATATAGACTAGTTACCCCCATGATATAGTGTATCCAATTGATGTATATATTTTGACTATTATAGATATCCCCAAATGACTAGTTCAAATCATTTTTTAAATAATGAGGCTTATATAATCTGATAATATATACACATAGACATCCTTTTTGTCATGTATTATATTGGTAAAAGAATACACAAAAATTATCGTATATATAACTAGCCCACATGGATGGAATCTCCATAGTGGAATCACTTGATATTGTGATTACATGTTATGAATATATTTGAACAGTCTCTCCCGAATCAATGATGTATTTATTCTATACAAAATAATACAAGTAGTAATATAATGGGTTGATCTAATGAATTATCCTCACTATATCATACTTATATTGAAATATTTGTGACACCCCAGGTAAATAAAGAATATGACATTTTTATATTTATCCATATTGTGAATAAAATGTTAATATTAATTTAAATGGAATGCTATTCTTGATGGCTTACCCAATACGCAACAACGAGTTCCTTTGAAATCTTACGTTGCACTCTAATAAGAAATTTTTTTTATTTTAATTGGTAATTAACACCTCGCCATTGTAATGGCAGGAATGAATATAACTGACTACAAAATGATTATATATGTTTGTCAAATATTTGTTACTTTTTATGTTAGAGGATTAAAAATCCGAATGAATCCAATTTTAAACGTAAACCTTCTAATATTCATTAAATGGTCGATTAACCGCCTTTTGATGGAGAACCTCTTTGAAATCCACTTTTGACAATTTTATGTGTTATAATGGAAAATATAACATTTCTCTTTAAAATCGGGACATCAAAATTTACTTTGTGTAAATTTTTGGTATTTTTACGATAATGTTCGTTTTTAATTAATAAGTGAAAAATGTTGTATTTTTATTCAAAAACTATTTTTAATCTAATTTATTTATACGATTATATCATATTTTGAATTGATTTTAATGTGAAATTAGAATATATTTTTACCACTTAATCCAATGTTGGTCATTGTAATTAATTTCAATTTGAAATTGGACTTAAACTAATGTCAATCTTTTAATAGATATTGTTTCTTAAAAACACGCTCTTTATTTTGACAGCGGGAATTAATTATTAAATTAATTAATGCAACATATATATTTTTAATTTTTTAAAATATACATCATTTTGGAATTAGGAATATCAAATATAGCTTAGGTGAATTTTTGGTATTTTTCTGAAAAACATCAATTTTTGATGAATAGTGAAACCACTAACTGGTGGTTTAAAAACTGATTTTTCGTTTAAATGAAACCTTACCACTTCTGTGATTTGAATTTCAAAAATACTACATACATGGTTGTCATTAGGATGTGAAATGTGGTTAAATGGGATTAACATAATTTTTTAGGTGAATAGTATCTATTAAATTTTATTAATCGCGATTAAAGGTAATTAGTGTAATTTAAGGTAAAGATAATGTTATAATAATAATAAATGAACTTGACACATGTAATACCCTTATTGTATGAGTAATGGTCGACCCAGACAATCCATGGGTCAACTTGGGGACCTCATAGAGCCACTTTGGTAGGACAATGACATTATTAACATTTTATTTAAAGTTAAAATTAAAATGTCATAAACATGTGTTGTTTTAGTAAAACAATTTTTACATGGGGATATAAAAGTCATATGTTTGACTATAAATATTCATTATAAAGATAAAAATATTTCATACATCATGATATTTTTTTTATAATTTTTATACATTAAATAAATTAAATTATTTATGACACCATGATGATGCAGCGATTACCTCATTATTTAACGATTTAAATAAAATGAAAATATAATGTAACATCTAATACCTACAATTGTCAAAAACATATTGGATGTGTGTATTTCGAACTATTATCACCTTATCCTATAAATATATAATTTTGGGACCTTTAAAATATTAGAAACATTTTATAATAATGTTACTTTTCAAGACATTCCACGAGTGCCCCTCCTTTCCCCTTATAAAAGGCTCCCACCGATACCACCTTACCCACACCTATAAAGCATTTGGATCGGCCAACCCCTACACATTATGTCTCTACACATCCCTATATTACTCCTAGAAGACTCACTTTTGGCAGAAGTCTTTCCAAGTATGCCATTGAGCTCAAATAAAAAAGAGTTACCCGATTTAAAGGTAAAGTCTTACCTCGTGTTCTTTTGTTTTATTTTCATTCTTTAACCCCATAAACATTTTTTCTTCCTTTCTTTTGTAACAAAACCAGTATCTTAAATATACTTGGATGTTGTTATAATAAGTATTCAAGCTACACTTACACACACATCCATATAATGGTTAATGAACATATTGTTTTTGTTGATGGCGAATTAATGCCTCACGAAACGATTATTGTTCAATATTCTTTTAACACCTTTAAAGGTGGCCATTATGATGTTATAACACCCCGAGATTTTATGAATAATATTCTTTTTAATTTCACTAATGTCTTGTGTTTTATGCTACACGAAAAGGAGCTTGTACAACACGCATCCTTTATTTGCCTTGCATTACACGCAATCGCGACCTTCCTCAATAGCGTGTGTAGTACGCAATAACGAGTTTCACTAAACAACAATATGCTATTAAAATTTTATTAAAACTAGCCATTATGAATAGTAATAACCACCTTTTTAAATTTTGTAATTTTATTTTTCAAAATGGAATTCATTTTTGGATTCGTAATATCGAAATTAGCTTAGGGTGAAATTTTGGTGATTTTCGGATAACGTTCATATTTTGATGAATAGTGAAAATTACTAAATTTTAATTAAAAACAACTTTTTTCAATCGAAATAATTAATAGTGAAAAATTATTAATTTGAGTGGTTTTAAAGTATATTTAGAATATATTTTTACAATTTAATACAATGATGGTCATTGGATGTAATTTCACATTAAAACCAGACATAAACAAGTGTCAATCTTTTGATAGTTATTATCTCTTAAGAAAACGCTATTTGTTTTGACGACGGGAATTAATTTTTAAATTAAGTAATGCAACTAATATGTTTTGAATTTGGTAAAATAGAAATCATTTTTGAGTTCATAATATCAAATATAGCTTAGGCCTAATTTTTGGTATCTTTCTAAAAACATTCAATTTTTGATTAATAGTGAAACCACTAAGTGGTAGTAAAAAAAAACTAAATTGTTCATAAAACATAATTTTACCGCTTATGTGAGTGGAATTTCAAAAATCCGAGAGAAACGGTTGATGTCAGTAAGTAAAATGTGGTTCAATGAGATAAAAATAATTTTTTGGTGAATAGTAACTTTTTACTTTTTTACCACGGTTAAAAGTAAATAGGGTAATTATGGGTAGAAATGATATTATTATTACCCTAAAACATGTACTAATTCTATTGTACAAGTGTAGTTCGACCAAAAACAAACTTAGGAATAAAATATGACCATTTAGGCCCACTTGGATTAGATTAGGACATTTATTATTAATTTATTTAAAGAAGGGTTAAAAGAGTTAAAATCAAAGTTTATTTACTAAAACATTTTTAATATGGGGTTATACATAAGATAAATTCGACTATAAATATTCATTAGAAAGATAAAAATATCTCCTACATAATTTTATTTTATTTGTAATTTTTAGACATTTAATAATTTAATTTATTTATGACACAACGATGATGCAGTAATTATCTTTTTAATTAAATATTGACATAATTGATGTTATAAATACCCAAATAAATATAATTTGAGACTTTTTATGAATTACACTACTTTTCTATGTTAATATTACATGTTAGTATTGATATAATTAACTTTTGTCGAACTTATCATTCTGTTATGATTTTCACAAAAATCAATTACTAAATAGTGTCAAAATTGACTTAAAATAGTTTTTAAAACAAATATTATATTATTAATTGTTATTTTATTCACAAAAATCTAAGGTTCAGCCAAATGACTTAGATAAGGTTATATATATTAATAATAAACAATTTGGGGTTCGTTTGGCTTCTTATAGTAAGTTTATTAACCTTATAGCGTAAGAACAGAAGAAGACACGGTAAAAGTAAAATTATTTAAATTAATGTTAAATCAAAATGATAAGGTTAAAATAGGAACCTAAAATTGTCTAAATTCTATTGGATGAGAGGATTTAGACCCATACCCACCTTATCCTCGAAATAAATCAATTTGGAGCTATTTAAAAGCGAACTTGAATTTATAATAAAATAATATTTTTTGTTATTCCAAAGGTGCCCCTCTCCTCCCTTATAAAAGGGCACCTCCTCCCTCTCATTCTCACACAACTTTGAGCCTTCAAGCTCGGAAAACCCCGGACCAATTCTCCTCTCCACTTTCCTAGCAACATCCTAGAGGTTCTTGTCTTCCTCAAAGACCAATTTTAGTGCCCTAAAAGAAGGTCTCAAAGAAGCACTTCAAAGAAGAGGTAATGTCCGTTACCGATTCTTTCATCTTTATTTCTTCTTCCACTTCTTCTTCTTTAGTTGTTTCATTATTAAGTAATAACATAAGTATCACACATATAATGATATGTTATTATAAGTATGAAACAACCCTATTTCACCATCTATCCATCCTACGGAAAATAAATCACCACGCGTGCGTACCTACGGAATACCGTCTCCACGCCGTGGTGTAATCTGTTTTCCACCACCACCTTACTTGGATGGGTATAATGGTGTAAATAATGACTATATATGACTATTGTAAAGTGATATTAATTATGAAATAGTATACATACACTCCAATACAATTCCACGATCATAGGAACGATATCATCACTCGTGCGTACGTACGGAATACCGTCTCCACGATGTGATGCGACTCGTTCTACATGATCTTCATTTCATAATGATTATATAAATGAATTGAATGAATTAATATGATATATATTACACTAATACCATTCTGTAAATGAGGTATCTATAACCTAAAGAGAAGAATAAGAATTTATTCGACAAAACACGCATAAGAACAAAAAGTTATAAACACCCGAATAACAAGTAGCAATGAAATATTACTACTAAGAAGCTAAGAATATGACCATATATGATATCATAAAAATAATTATGATTCTGGAATAAGTCAATAACATTATTTAAATCATTATACAGGAGGTTAGGACACTTACCAAGAAAGTCGGACCTAAGGTAAGGGAAATATCACAATCTCATTTTTATCCGAGATTGTTTATACATTGGCATTTACTAGGGTGCATTTTATCATCCACATTCATGTTTCCTCAATATGACATATTATTTACATCCACCTATAATGGTTTAAATCCAATTTTACCCTTCGGTGTGTTTTTCGTAAAAGATATGAAAGGAATCTTTTGTCGTTTTTCGTAAGAGGTACTTTTTTGACTTTTCTGACAAAAGTACGAGAAGAATGTTTTTTTAACTTATACGGCATGAATGGATTTTTAAAACATTATTTACAAGAATATTCCTTTACAATTTTTCAAGTTTATTTTTAATCAACTTCTTTTAGTTTAAATTTTTATGACATGTTAAGAAAGGAAAAATGTTTTTAAAGAAGAAAGGATATTTTCCTCAAGAATTCATTTCAAGTGTTTTTTCAAAACTATTTTCCATCTAAGATGACATTATTTGATATGTATGTTTCAAGAAAAATGTCTCTATGATTATAATGGTCTCAATTTTCTTATGATGAAATGATATCAATTGTTTATGGATTAAGATGGCATGATGTTTAAGAATCCCATTTTATTACATGGGTTATGCAATGATGTATGATTTATGATTTTGTGGCTCAAATAAGAATGGTATCATTATGAGATGGGTGGGACCTATATCTCCCTCCAATGCATTGGTTAAAGATTTTATATCTCATGAGATAGACATGGTTGGAACTGTAAGTTATACCGGTTCAGTGAAACAGGACTGAAACGCGGGTGACTCGGTTCAGAAAAGGACTTTGTCCACTAAGATAGTCTTGGCAATGAGTCTTGACTAACAAGAAATGATTCACTATGATTATGTGTTAATTCCCCAAAGTTTCATGTTTTGAGTTATGATTATTGTGATTACATTTCACTGCTATGATTTAACCCATGTTATGAAATTATGATCTCTTTTGCAGGTTAAGATTTCCAAAAGTTATGTGCTTATGTATATGATGTGATAGATATTTCTTTTGTTTACCCTTACTGATCATTTGAGCTCACCATTTTATGTTTTCTTTTCCCCAGGATATAAAGAAAAGTTTTAGGTAAAAAAAGGAAGATATTTATGGGAGATGTTGATGATCTTTCACCAGGATTAGAAGATTATATTCCGAGTTTCCAAAGACACTAAACTATTACGATCCTTGTGTGTGTGTTTTTGTTATGTAATAAGTATTCTGCAAATGTAATGTAATGTCAATGTACGTCAAGCTTCGGGTCTCTATAGTTGGTATCAGAGGAAAGGTTTAGTCAACCTTTGGAAACTAGGATGTGAAAACGTTAGTGAGATCCCTAGAGATATTTCTAAGGTATGTCTAGGGATGTCCCTAAGGTTAAGTATACGTATAGGTTATAGTACTAGAGTTACGCTAACGGTCATAGAATTAAACCTAAGATGTTAGATATTGAAGTTACTCTCCATTTATTATGTTGGTTTCCCTAGCATTAGTTTTTTTCCTCTCACACTATTCTTTTTGGGTTTTAGACGATGGCTGGAACCCGAAGGAACCGTGTTGATCAATGCAATGGACAATGCAATGATTGTCCTCCTGAACAAACAAATTTTAATGGGAGATGGAGTGTAAGATCTTTTTTCTATACTTACACAAGATATGAATCATTATGGACGTCCAAATGATCAGAGAAGGGAACAATATTCTATTGAGTCCTTCATGAGGCAACGTC
Organism: Viscum album; assembly: GCA_963277665.1. Lineage (NCBI taxonomy): Eukaryota > Viridiplantae > Streptophyta > Magnoliopsida > Santalales > Viscaceae > Viscum > Viscum album. The sequence continues at coordinate 1,730,417,438 of OY728161.1, read as the reverse complement.
CACCTTCTTTCAGTGGGTATTCTGATCCACTTGTTGCTGAACAATGGATCAGTACCACTGAAAATATATTTTCAGTTCTTCAATGTTCTGAACATGATAAAGTCATCTTAGCAGTATATCGTTTGGAAGGTGAAGCTGATCAATGGTGGAATCTTATCAAGAATACGAGGCCAAGAGATGAAATTGAGTCGATGGAATGAGACGAGTTCAAGAACATGTTTTTCAATAAGTACTTCCCTCGTATTCTTCGAACGAAGTTGGAAAAGGAGTTTCTTCAACTGAAGCATAAGGATGATGAATTTGTTGGTATATACGAAGCAAATTTTACAAGACTTGCAAGGTATGCATCTGGCATTATCATCTAACCTGAAAGTAAAGTTGATCTATTTTTCAGTGTCTTAAAACCAAGTCTTCGAAGGGCATTAGCTATAAGAGACTTCGGTAGCTATGAAGAAATTCTGAATTGTGCTATGAATGTAGAAATGGAAGTTGGTGTTACATATCCATCTCATGGTTTTGAAAAGAAACGAAAGATGGAGTTCAAGGAGAAATCTCAGAATAATGGTGAAAAGAAAATGACTGTTTCCTTATGCTCAATGTGTGGAAAGAAGCATGGTGGGGATTATCTTAAAGGGACTAGAAAATGTTTTAAGTGTGGAAAAGAAGGTCATCGAGCAGCTGAGTGTCTAAGTAATGGAAAAAGGGTTTCTAATGATGTGAACAAAGCAAACACTGTAGAGAACGCACCACCAACACTTCAATGATTCAAGTGCAAGGAAATGGGGCATTATGCTAATAAATTCCCTAATCCAAGGGTTAGTGATGATCAACATGAGCAACCACTTAAGGCAAAGGACAAAGGGAAGTCACATGCGATCACTATTGGAGATGTTGAATATGAAAACGTTGTGGTGGAATGATTAAGTGTTTATGTAATGGGATTCCAAAATAATGTTGTATATAGTATCGTGGAATATTGGAATATTTATGTTTTGGTCTATTGTGGTTTTCAATAATTTTATGGGACCAGTAACCATGGAAAGTGATTGAGATATTTTTGTAAAAATAATGATATGCACATAATGAATGGAAACGAGAAAATGAAATATTTGACAGTATTCATGGGCTCATGATTGATATATGGACTAAGTGATATCATGGTTTGAGTATATAGAATTTTGAGGATTTTGGTATGTGGAAAGTGTTAACTTTTAACTACATTCATGTTTTCACTAAGGCTAAATGGGTATTCAAGAGAATACATGATTAATGACTTTGAATGTTTGGAATGTGACCAACAAAACATATCCTATGATATATGGGGATCAACGATGGTATTAAATCTCGGGTAATCATTTTCACTATGTTATGAGAGTGGACTGTAGTATTATGGATAAGCCTAAAGATTGGAATGGATTATGTTGGACATAAGTTAGTATTATTTAAGGATAGATGTTTTTTCGATATTATTGATGGGATGTTATAGTTTTAGAAAAGGACAACCTACAGGACGGGCGACAACCCATCGCGTCGGACAAGGCGATGGGAATCGAACCCACAACCGAAGTGCGATTGGCCTTTATCGCCTTCCACTGACCTATTGGAAGTCCTCGTTTAGTAGAAACTAGTTTTTATTATATTAAGCAGTATGATATATGAAGTATAAGTCCATTTTAGGAACCATATCTGATTAATCTCACTATAGAATGACTTATGTATATTTAATAACTTTTGCTGACCTTTTGTTTGAGACAGATGGAATGACCCGTCATTCTATCACATGATCTGCTAACGCTTCACGAATAACAAATTCAACTTCATTTATTTAAGAGATGAAGTGGAAATTGTTCAAGGCACGAACAACAGTGAGATTGTACTAAAATAAAGTAAGTATTTATTTCAACTCAAATTCTTCAACTTTAGGGAAACGATCTTGAAAACCAAAAATGTTGTCCTAGTTCTCTTATATCTGATTAATTAGATGGTACCTTAGATCGTCACAAATTTATGGATTTGTGATTGTTGGCTTTTCCATTGCCATGTTCTCTACCACTCTCCATCAGAACATGATGGTTAGATTTTTCTTCCATATCCATATTTTCACCTATGTGGAAACCCAGTGATTAGTTTATTTGGGTAACCGTTACGTTTCTTAATTTCGTTTTTAAATATTGGTTTTGGTATTCCTTTTTACGATGTGGGTTTCTATTAAAGAAACTTTGGAATAGTAAACCATTTATAACCCTGACGAATTTCGAGGGAAAAATTCATTTTAAGGGGGGTAGAATGTAACACCCCGAGATTTTATGAAAAATATTCTTTTTAATTTCACTAATGTCTTGTGTTGTACGCTACACCAAAAGGAGATTGCACAACACGCATCCTTGATTTGCCTTGCATTACACACAATCGCGACCTTCCTCAATAGCGTGTGTATTACGCAAAAACGAGTTTCACTAAACAACAATATGCTATTAAAATATTATTAAAACTAGCCGTTATGAATAGTAATAACCACTTTTTGAAATTTTTTAATTTTATTTTTCAAAATGGAATTAATTTTTGGATTCGTAATATCGAAATTAGCTTAGGGTGAAATTTTTGTGATTTTCGGATAACTTTCATATTTTGATGAATAGTGAAAATTACTAAATTTTAATTAAAAACAACTTTTTCAATCGAAATAATTAATAGTGATAAATTATTAATTTGAGTGGTTTTAAAGTATATTTAGAATATATTTTTACAATTTAATACAATGATGGCCATTGGATGTAATTTCACATTTAAACCAGACATAAACAAGTGTCAATATTTTGATAGTTATTATCTCTTAAGAACACACTATTTGTTTTGACGACGAGAATTAATTTTTAAATTAATTAATACAACTGATATGTTTTGAATTTGGTAAAATAGAAATCATTTTTGAGTTCATAATATCAAATATAGCTTAGGCCTAATTTTTGGTATTTTTCTGAAAACGTTCAATTTTTGATGAATAGTGAAACCACTAAGTGGTAGTTAAAAAAACTGAATTGTTCATAAAACTTAATTTTACCGCTTCTGTGAGTGGAATTTAAAAAATCCGAGAGATACGGTTGATGTCAGTAAGTAAAATGTGGTTCAATGATGTGAAAATAATTTTTTGGTGAATAGTAACTTTTTACTTTTTTACCACGGTTAAAAGTAAGTAGGGTAATTATGGGTAGAAATGATATTATTATTACCCTAACACATGTCATAATTCTATTGGACAAGTTTAATTAGACAAAAAACAAACTTAGGAATAAAATATGACCATTTAGGCCCACTTGGATTAGATTAGGACATTTATTATTAATTTATTTAAAGAATGGTTAAAAGAGTTAAAATCAAAGTTTATTTACTAAAACATTTTTAATATGGGGTTATACATAAGATAAATTCGACTATAAAAATTCATTAGAAAGGTAAAACGATTTCCTACATAATTGTAATTTATTTGTAATTTTTAGACATTAAATAATTTAATTTATTTATGACACAACGATGATGCAGTAATTATCTTATTAATAAAATATTGACATAATTGAAGTTATAAATACCCAAATAAATATAATTTTAGAATTTTTATGAATTACACTACTTTTATAGGTTAATATGACATGTTAGTATTGATTTAATTAACTTTTTTTGAACTTATCATTCTGTTATGATTTTCACAAAAATCAATTACTAAATAGTGTCAAAATTGACATAAAATAGTTTTTAAAACAAATATTATATTATTAATTGTTCTTTTATTCCTAAAAATCTAAGGTTCGGCCAAATTACTTATATAAAGTTATATATATTAATAATAAACAGTTTGGGGTTCGTTTGGCTTCTTATAGTAAGTTTATTAACCTTATAGTGTAAGAACATAAAAGACACGGTAAAAGTAAAATTATTTAACTTAATGTTAAATCTAAATGATAAGGGTAAAATAGTAACCTAAACTTTTCTAAATTCTATTGGATGAGAGGATTTAGACCCATACCCAACTTAGCCTCGAAATAAATCAATTTGGAGCTATTTAAAACCGAACATGACTTTATAATAAAATAATATTTTTAGTTATTCCAAAGGTGCCCCTCCCCTCCCTTATAAAAGGGCACATCCTCCCTCTCTTCCTCACACAACATTGAGCCTTAAAGCTAGGCCAACCCCTCCCCAATTATCCTCTCCACTTCCCTAGAAACATCTTAGAGGTTCTGGTCTTCCTAAAAGACCAATTTTTGTGCCCTAAAAGAAGGTCTCAAAGAAGCATTTCAAAGAAGAGGTAATGTCCGTTACCGATTCTTTCATCATTATTTCTTCTTCCACTTCTTCTTCTTTAGTTGTTTCATTATGAAGTAATACCATCAGTATCATTAATATACTGATATGTTATTATAAGTATGAAACAACCCTATTTCCCCATCTATCCATCCTACAGAAAAAGAAATCACCGCGCGTGCGTATGTACGGAATACCGTCTCCACGCCGTGGTGTAATCTGTTTTCCACCACCACCTTACATGGATGGGTATAATGGTGTAAATAATGACTATATATGACTATTATAAAGTGATATTAATTCTGAAATAGTATACGTACACTCCAATACAATTCCACGATCATAGGAATGATATCATCACTCGTGCGTACGTACGGAATACCGTCTCCACGATGTGATGCGACTCGTTCTACATGATCTTCATTTAATAATGATTATATAAATGAATTGAATGAATGAATATGATATATATTACAGTAATACCATTCTGGAAATTAGGTATCTATATCCTAAATAGAATAATAAGAATTTATTCGACAAAACACGCATAAGAACAAAAAGTTATAAACACCCGAATAATAAGTAGCAACAAATTAGTACTACTAAGAAGTTAAGAATATGAACATATATGATATCATAAAAATAAGTATGATTCCGGAATAAGTCAATAACATTATTTAAATAATTATACAGGAGGTTCAGACACTTACAAAGAAAGTCGGACCTAAGGTAAGAGAAATATCACAATCTCATTTTTATCCTAGATTGTTTATACATTGGCATTTACTGGGGTGCATTTTATCATCCACATTCATGTTTCCTCGATATGACATATTATTTACATCCACCTACAATGGTTTAAATCCAATTTTACCCTTCGTTGTGTTTTTTGTAAAAGATATTAAAGGAATCTTTTGTCGTTTTTCGTACGAGGTACTTTTTTGACTTTTCCGACAAAAGTACGAGAAGAATGTTTTTTTAACTTATACGGCATGAATGTATTTTTAAAACATTATTTACAAGAAGCTTCCTTTACTAGTTTTCAAGTTTATTTTTAATCAACTTCTTTTAGTTTAATGTTTTATGACATGTTAAGAAAGGAAAATGTTTTTAAAGAAGAAAGGATATTTTCCTCACGAATTCATTTCAAGTGTTTTTTCAAAACTATTTTACGTCTAAGATGACATTATTTGATATGTATGTTTCAAGTAAAATGTCTCTATGATTTAAATGGTTTAAATTTTCTTATGATGAAATGATATCAATTGTTTATGGATTAAGATGGCATGATGTTTAAGAATCCCATTTTATTACATGGGTTATGCAATGATGTATGATTTATGATTTTATGGCTCACATAAGAATGGTATCATTATGAGATGGGTGGGACCTATATCTCCTGCCAATGCATTGGGTAAAGATTTTATATCTCATGAGATAGACATGTCTGGAATTGTAGGTTATACCGGTTCAGTGAAACAGGACTGAAACGAGGGTGACTCGGTTCAAAAAGGGACTTTGTCCACTAAGATAGTCTTGGCAATGAGTCTTGACTAACAAGAAATGATTCTCTATGATTATGTGTGAATGCACCAAAGTTTCATGTTTTAAGTTATGATTATTGTGATTACATTTCACTGCCATGCTTTACCCCATGTTATGAAATTATGATCTCTTTGGCAAGTTAAGATTTCCAAAAGTTACGTGCTTATGTATATGATGTGATTGATATTTCTTTTGTTTACCCTTACTGAGCATTTGAGCTCACCCTTTTATGTTTTCTTTTCCCCAGGATATAATGAAAGGTTTTAGGTAAAAAAAAGAAAGATATTTATGGGAGATGTTGAAGATCTTTCACCAGGATTAGAAGATTATATTCCGAGTTTCCAAAGACACTAAACTATTACGATCCTTGTGTGTGTGTTTTTGTTATGTACTAAGTATTCCGAAAATGTAATGTAATGTCAATGTACGTCATGCTTCGGGTCTCTACAGTTGGTATCAGAGGAAAGGTTTAGTCATCCTTTGGAAACTAGGATGCGAAAACGTTAGTGAGATCCCTAGAGATATTTCTATGGTATTTCTAGGGATGTCTCTAAGGTTAAGTATACGTATAGGTTATAGTACTAGAATTACGCTAACGGACATAGAATTAAACCTAAGATGTTAGATATTGAAGGTACTCCCCCTTTATTATGTTGTTTTCCCTAGCATGAGTTTTTTTCCTCTCACACTATTCTTTTTGGGTTTTAGACGATGGCTGGAACCCAAAGGAACCGTGTTGATCAATGCAATGGACAATGCAATGATTGTCCTCCTGAACAAACAAATGTTATGGGAGATGGAGTGCAAGATCTTATTGCTATACTTACACAAGCTATGAATCATTCTGGACTTCCAAATGAGAAGAGAAGGGAACAATATTCTATTGAGTCCTTCATGAGGCAACGTCCAACTTCTTTCAGTGGGTCTTCTGATCCACTTGTTGCTGAACAATGGATCAGTACCACTGAAAAGATATTTTCAGTTCTTCAATGTTCTGAACATGATAAAGTCATCTTAGCAGTATATCGTTTGGAAGGTGAAGCTGATCAATGGTGTAATTTTATCAAGAATACGAGGCCAAGATATGAAATTGAGTCCATGGAATGGGACGAGTTCAAGAACTTGTTTTTCAGTAAGTACTTCCCTCGTATTCTTCGAATGAAGATGGAAAAGGAGTTTCTTGAACTGAAGCAGAAGGATGATGAATCTGTTGGTATATACAAAGAAAATTTTACAAGACTTTCAAGGTATGCATCTGGCATTATCATACAACCTGAAATTAAAGTTGATCGATTTTTAAGTGGCTTAAAACCAAGTCTTCGAAGGGAATTAGCTACAAGAGACTTCAGTAGCTATGAAGAAATTGTGCATTGTGCTTTGAAGTTAGAAATGGAAGTTGGTGTTCCATATCCATCTCATTGTTTTGAAAAGAAATGAAAGATGGAGTTCAAGGATAAATCTCAGAATAATGGTGAAAAGAAAATGAATGTTTCCTTATTCTCAAAGTGTGGAAAAGAGCATGGTGGAGATTGTCTTAAAGGGACTAGAAAATGTTTTAAGTGTGGAAAAGAAGGTCATCGAGTAGCTGAGTGTCGAAGTAATGGAAAAAGGGTTTCTAATGATGTGAACAAAGCAAACAATGCAGAGAATGCACCACCAACACTTCAATTCTTCAAGTGCAAGGAAATGGGGCATTATGCTAATAAATGCCCTAATCGAAGGGTTAGTGATGATCAACATGAGAAACCACTTAAGGCAAAGGACAAAGGGATGTCACATGCGATCACTATTGGCGATGTTGAATATGACAACGATGTGGTGGAATGATTAAGTGTTTATGTAATGGGATTCCAAAATAATGTTGTATATAGTATCGTGGAATATTGGAATATTTATGTTTTGGTCTATTGTGGTTTTCAATAATTTTATGGTACTAGTAACCATGGAAAGTGATTGAGATATTTTTGGAAAAAGAATGATATGGGCATAATGAAGGGAACAAGAAAATGAAATATTTGACAGTATTCATTAGCTCGTGATTGATATAAGGACTAAGTGATATCATGGTTTGAGTATATAGAATTTTGAGGATTTTGGTATGTGGAAAGTGTTAACTTTTAACAACATTCATGTTTTCACTAAGGCTCAATGGGTATTCAAGAGAATACATGATTAATGACTTTGAATGTTTGGAATGTGACCAACAAAACATATCTTATGATATATGGGGATCAACGATGGTATTAAATCTCTGGTAAACGTTTTCACTATGTTATGAGAGTGGACTACAGTATTATGGATAAGCCTAAATATAGGAATGGAGTATGTTGGAAATAAGTTAGTATTGTTTAAGGATAGAAGTTTTTTCGATATTATTTATGGGATGCTATAGTTTTAGAAAAAGGACAACCTGTAGGATGGGCGACAACCCATCGCGTCGGACAAGGCTGTGGGAATCGAACCCACAACCGAAGTACGACTGGCCTTTATCGCCTACCACTGACCTACAGGAAGTCCCTGTTTAGTAGAAACTAGTTTTATTATATTAAGCAGTATGATATATGAAGTATAAGTCCATTTTAGTAACCATATATGATTAATCTCACTATAGAATGACTTATGTATATTTAATAACTTTTGCTGACCTTTTGTTTGAGACATATGGAATGACCTGTCATTCTATCACATGATCTTCTAACACTTCACGAATAACAAATTCAACTTCATTTATTTAAGAGATGATGTGAAAATTGTTCAAGGCACAAACAACAGTGAGATTATACCAAAATAAAGTAAGTATTTATTCTAACTCAAATTCTTCAACTCTAGGGAAACTATCTTGAAAACAAAAAATGTTGTCCTAGTGCTCTTATATCTGATTAATCGGATGGTACCTTAGATAGTTACAAATTTATGGATTTGTGATTGTTGGATTTTCTATAGCCATGTTCTCTACCACTCTCCATCAGAACATGATGGTTAGATTTTTCTTCCATATCCTTATTTTCACCAATGTGGAAACCTAGTGATTAGTTTATTTGGGTAACCGTTACATTTCATACTTTTGTTTTTAAAGATTGGTTTTGTTATTCCTTTTTACGATGTGGGTTTCTATTAAAGAAACTTTCGAATAGTAAACCATTTATAACCCCAACGAATTTCGAGGGCGAAATTCATTTTAAGGGGGATAGAATGTAACACGGCAAGATTTTATGAAAAATATTCTTTTTAATTTCACTAATGTCTTATGTTGTACGCTACACCAAAAGGAGCTTGCACAACACGCATCCTAGATTTGCCATTCATTACACACAATTGCGACCTTCTTCAATAGCGTGTGTAGTACGCAATAACGAGTTTCACTAAACAACAATATGCTATTAAAATATTATTAAAACTAGCCGTTATGAATAGTAATAAACACTTTTTGAAATTTTGTAATTTTATTTTTTTAAATGGAAATCATTTTTTGATTCTTAATATCGAAGTTTGCTTAGGGTGAAATTTTGGTGATTTTCGGATAACCTTCATATTTTGATGAATAGTGGAAATTACTAAATTTTAATTAAAAACAACTTTTTCAATCAAAATAACTAATAGTGATAAATTTTTAATTTGAGTGGTTTTAAAGTATATTTAGAATATATTTTTACAATTTAATACAATTATGGCCATTGGATGTAATTTCACATTTAAACCAGACATAAACAAGTGTCAATCTTTTGATAGTTATTATCTCTTAAGAACACGCTATTTGTTTTGACGATGGGAATTAATTTTTAAATTAATTAATGAAACTGATATGTTTTGAATTTGGAAAAATAGAAATCATTTTTGAGTTCATAATATCAAATATAGCTTAGGCCTAATTTTTTGTATATTTCTGAAAACTTTCAATTTTTGATGAATAGTGAAACCACTAAGTGGTAGTTAAAAAAAACTGAATTGTTCATAAAACGTAATTTTACCGCTCCTGTGAGTGGAATTTCAAAAATCCTAGAGACACAGTTGATGTCAGTAAGTAAAATGTGGTTCAATGAGATGAAAATAATTTTTTGGTGAATAGTAACTTTTTACTTTTTTACCACGGTTAAAAGTAAGTAGGGTAATTATGGGTCGAAATGATATTATTATTACCCTAAAACATGTCCTAATTATATTGTACAAGTTTAATTCGACCAAAAATAAACTTAGGAATAAAATATGACCATTAAGCCCACTTGGATTAGATTAGGACATTTATTATTAATTTATTTAAAGAAGGGTTAAAAGAGTTAAAATCAAAGTTTATTTACTAAAACATTTTTAATATGGGGTTATACATAAGATAAATTCGACTATAAATTTTCATTAGAAAGATAAAAATATTTCCTACATAATTGTATTTTATTTGTAATTTTTAGACATTAAATAAGTTAATTTATTTATGACACAACAATAATGCTGTAATTATCTTATTAATAAAATATTGACATAATTGATGTTATAAATACCCAAATAAATATAATTTGATACTTTTTATGAATTACACTTCTTTTCTAGGTTAATATGACATGTTATTATTGATTTAATTAACTTTGTTATAACTTATCATTCTGTTATGAGTTTCACAAAAATCAATTACTAAATAGTGTCAAAATTGACATAAAATAGTTTTTAAAACAAATATTATATTATTAATTTTTATTTTATTCCTAAAAATCTAATGTTTGGCCAAATGACTTAGATAAGGTTATATATATTAATAATAAACAATTTGGGGTTCTTTTGGCTTCTTATAGTTAGTTTATTAACCTTATAGTTTAAGAACACAAGAAGACACGGTAAAAGTAAAATTATTTAACTTAATGTTAAATCTAAATGATAAGGTTAAAATAGGAACCTAAACTTGTCTAAATTATATTGTATGAGATGCTTTTGACCCATCCCCACCTTAGCCTCGAAATAAATCAATTTGGAGCTATTTAAAACCGAACATGACTTTATAATAAAATAATTGTTTTAGTTATTCCAAAGGTGCCCCTCTCCTCCCTTATAAAAGGGCACCTCCTCCCTCTCTTCCTCACACAACATTGAGCCTTCATGATAGGCAAACCCCTGCCCAATTCTCCTCTCCACTTCCCTAGAAACATCCTAGAGGTTCTACTCTTCCTCAAAGACCAATTTTAGTTCCCTAAAAGAAGGTCTCAAAGAAACACTTCAAAGAAGAGGTAATGTCTGTTACCGATTCTTTCATCTTTATTTCTTCTTCCAATTCTTCTTATTTAGTTGTTTAATTATGAAGTAATAACATTAGTATCACTCATATAATGATATTTTATTATAAGTATGAAACAACCCTATTTCACCATCTTTCCATCCCACGGAAAAGGACATCACCGCGCGTGCGTACGTACGAAATACCGTCTCCACGCCGTGGTGTAATCTGTTTTCCACCACCACCGTAAATGGATGGGTATAATGTTGTAAATAATGACTATAATGACTATTATAAAGTTATATTAATTATGAAATAGTATACATACACTCCAATACAATTCCACGATCATAGGAACGATATCATCACTCGTGCGTACGTACGGAATACCATCTCCACGATGTGATGCGACTCGTTCTACATGATCTTTATTTCATAATGATTATATAAATGAATTGAATGAATGAATATGATATATATTAAACAAATACCATTCTGGAAATGAGGTATCTATAACCTAAAGAGAAGAATAAGAATTTATTCGATAAAACACGCATAAGAACAAAAAGTTATAAACACCTGAATAACAAGTAACAATGAACTATTACTACTAAGAAGCTAAGAATATGAACATATATGATATCATTAAAATACGTATGATTCTGTAATAAGTCAATAACATTATTTAAATCATTATACAGGAGGTTCGGACACTTACAAAGCAAGTCGGACCTAAGGTAAAAGAAATATCACAATCTCATTTTAATCCGAGATTGTTTATACATTGGCATTTACTGGGGTGCATTTTATCATACATATTCATGTATCCTAGATATGACATATTATTTACATCCACCTACAATGGTTTAAATCCAATTTTACCCTTTGGTGTGTTTTTTGTAAAAGATATGAAAGGAATCTTTTTTTGTTTTTCGTACGAGGTACTTTTTTGACTTTTCTAAAAAAGTACGAGAAGAATGTTTTTTTTAACTTATACGGCATGAATGGATTTTTAAAAAATTATTTCCAAGAAGCTTCCTTTACAAGTTTTCAAGTTTATTTTTAATCAAATTATTTTAGTTTAAATTTTTATGACATGTTAAGTAAGGAAAAATGTTTTTAAAGAAGAAAGGATATTTTCCTCAAGAATTTATTTCAAGTGTTTTTTCAAAACTATTTTCCATCTAAGATGACATTATTTGATATGTATGTTTCAAGTAAAATGTCTCTATGATTTAAATGGTTTCAATTTTCTTATGATGAAATGATATCAATTGTTTATGGATTATGATGGCATGATGTTTAAGAATCCCATTTTATTACATGGGTTATGCAATGATGTATGATTTATGATTTTGTGGCTCACATAAGAATGGTATCATTATGAGATGGGTGGGACCTATATCTCCCTCCAATGCATTGGGTAAATATTTTATATCTCATGAGATAGACATGGCTGGAACGGTAGGTTATACTGGTTCAGTGAAACAGGACTGAAATGAGGGTGACTCGGTTCAGAAAGAGACTTTTTCCACTAAGATAGTCTTGTCAGTGAGTGTTGACTAACAAGAAATGATTCTCTATGATTATGTGTAAATGCCACAAAGTTTCATGTTTTATGTTTTGATTATTGTGATTACATTTCACTGCCATGATTTACCCCATGTTATTAAATTGTGATCTCTTTTGCAAGTTAAAATTTCCAAAAGTTATGTGCTTATGTATATGATGTGATTGATATTTCTTTTGTTTACCCTTACTGAGCATTTGAGCTCACCCATTTATGTTTTCTTTTCCCCAGGATATAAAGAAAGGTTTTAGGTAAAAATAGGATGATCATTATGGGAGATGTTGAAGATCTTTCACCAGGATTAGAAGATTATATTCCGAGTTTCCAAAGACACTAAACTATTACGATCCTTGTGTGTGTGTTTTTGTTATGTACTAAGTATTCCGCAAATTTAATGTAATGTCAATGTACGTCAAGCTTCAGGTCTCTACAGATATAACTGTATTTTATATATGATATATATGGTATTTATTTTTACTATATGCTTTTTATTTTATATTTAAAACATACCTTTATTCTTTGCATGTTGTGCAAATTCGATAATTTCATATGAGGAAGTGTGGACTACTGCCCCCTCAAGTGATGTGACTCGTTCAAGCAATACATGGAATGTATAGAGAATGAAATTAATGAACATTTATGACCTATATGAAATATATAGTATACTTGAATTATAATATATATCTATATATCTCATTTATTTTTAATTCCATTATTATGACAAAAAAATGAAAGTAGCGTTCATGCGTACGTACGACTTACCGTCTCCATGAACGGTGATTTTCATTTTTTATCTCTAAATGTTATGGAATAGTATAAAATGAATAATAACTGAATATATATGATATTTTAATCATTAATACTATTCTGGAAATTATTTACTTATAACTACATGGGCAATCATTTCCAGACAAGTTTATTTTTGACTCATGTACCAAACATCGGAAAAAACGTCTGATATGAACTAACATTATTAAACAATTTTTATAATAGTATAATATCTGATATGAACTGAATAATAATATTTAAAGGATTTTAGTAAGAAATTATAAATTTACCAAAGTTTATTATTCAGGAATATTAAGAAACGATCAATACAAGTCGGACTTGAGGTAAAGGATCTGACCTCTCTCTTTCATTCCAAGTACCCTCTTTTATGTCATTTCATTTATGCTCCATGTTCTTATGTTGTAGGATGTTATTTTATATTAATTACACATTAAAATGTATTTTAATATTATGAGATACCACCTCTTACTCTCGTCAATTCATTTTTATAATTTTCAAGTGGCGTCATTAGGCTACAGAATTTTCGTAAGGGACCTTACCCCTCTGTTTATTTTTAAGTACACTCTTTTATGTCATTCCTTTTAAGTTCATATTTCTTATGATTTGGATGTTATTTTATATTAATATTACTATATGTTTTATTTTCATATGACGAGAGACCCTATTTTCTCTCAACAATCCATTTTGGAAGTTTTGAGTGGCGCCGTTAGGCTGCAGAATTTTCATAAGAGATCCAATCTCTCTCTTTTTATGTACTCTCCTTTATGTCACTTCTTTAAAGCTACTCTTTGTTATGTTGGGGGATGTTATTTAATATTCCTCTTGTGGTATAGTTTATTTTAATATGATGAGAGACCATATTTGATCTCATCAATCCATTTTTGGATGTTTTAAGTGGCGCCTTTAGGCTGCAGAGTTTTTTGTAAGGGATTTTTCATCTCACTTTTATTCCCGTGAGATTTATGCTACATTTTCCACAATTTATATTGAGTGTTATATGTACTGCCCATTATTAAACCCTTTGTGTAATATACATTCTTTTATGAGTATTTACATCAATGTTGTATTGTCCTTCTTTCATGGGCTGTATGTTTCGAAAGATACCCAAGTCGGTAAGGGAACCTTTCACCCTCCTCTTTTTAAGAGACTTATTTTTGTTGGGTATTTTAATTTATATATGGTTATGTTGGGATATGTTCTTATATATCCTTATTGATGTATGTTTTATGTCCAAGTGATGAGATACCATTTTCTCCCTCATCAACTTTTTTTATGAATTTTGAAGTGACGCTGTTAGGCTGTCGAATTTTTGCAAGGGAACTTCTTAACCCAATTTTGATTCTTTGGGATAAACTTGTACACCTGGAATATGTCGTTCTATGTATATGTGTGAATGACCTATGATTTTTTTACACTTAATATCCACTTATATTTGGTGTATTCATTTGTCACTCATAATTATTTAATTCATTTATCCTTAATCCAATGATACCGTCTATGTAAAGGACTTCATCTCAATCTCATTTTATTGAGGAAATTTTTTTTCTAATACAAGGCTTTATTTTATACGGTATATAAACCCCTTTGACATTTAATTTTATACTAAAGGAATATTTTTCTATCAAGAATTTTACAAAACGAAAAAAAGGAATGTTTCATTTAACGTACGCGGTGACAACGACCTGTTCTGCCGCCACGAATATTATTTGGTCTTTGGCTTCCTCAAAAAGGCGTAATGTTTTTAAAATTAAATAAATACCATATTATCTTTTTTTTATTTTGGTATTAGAAATGGTTTTTATAATGGATTTGTTATGTCAATATATTTTAGTGATATATTGTGATCAAAATGTGGAAATTTTTTTCTTCCATTATATTTGTTTTATGTCTTATGATTTTATAATGGTAATTAGACATTTGACGGGTGGTTACGTGATAAACCATATGACAGGTGGTGCCGTGAATACCAGGATGGGTGGTTACGTTATAACCCCCAATTCATTGGGTTTGGAAGTCGGCCGTATGGATATTCCATTAAGTGATATGTGTGGAAGTCGAGCGTATGGTTATTCCATTTATGTATGTTTATGTCCCAAGTTACCTTTATATGTTATGTGTACTTTATATAGGTTTTATGGTAATCTTTTGGTTACAAAATGGGGAGTGATGATATTTTATTCATTGAAGAGTTTATACTACTTCATAAAGGTGAAAAGTATTACTTTGATAATGTATTCATGGTTTACTTATTGTTTTGAAAGACTAACAGTTTTCCTTTTTGGTGTATCCCTTACTGAGCTTTTTATGCTCATCCCAAGTTTCTTTTTTTTGAAATGTTTTTCACAAGACATAAAGTTGAATATGGTAAAGGATGGGATCATGGAAATGTCAGGATTTCAAAAACATGGAACTAGACATGTTTCTTTTTAATAGTTTTTATTTTATGGAAACTAAGTAGAAGTGTCTACTTTGTAATCTTTTGAGATGTAATAGTTATGTCCTAATTCTCTAAAACTCTAAACCTGAAAAGATCCTCAATGTAAATTATTCATTTAATTCAATATTAAGTAATGTTTAAGGCTGGGGCCTTACTGTTGGTATCAGTGGATGGTATAGATAACATTAGAGGTTAGAGTGTTAAGTGACAATTTGTGTATAACCACAATGGTTATTATATTAGATAGAGTCATTGTTATTTTTGAAGGTTGGAATGATTTTGAGATAACTTGGATAAGTATATCTTAGTGTTTATCTTCTTCTTTAGTACACAATGATTTTTTTATATACTCACACTAACATTTCTGGTTTTAGTAAATGGATGGATCTAGCAGGAACCAAAGTGACAAAGGGTTTTAAGGAAACTGTGGTGGTTCTCTGATTAAGAGACTGGATGAAATGAGGCATTCAATGAGAAATCTCGTGGTTATTCTAAACCAACTATCAGGATTCATTATCAACAACTTGAACCCTGGTGAGTTCTCTAATGAATCATTTACGAGAGAACCAACTCGACATAGAAGTTCAGGTAATAATTATAATGGTAACCATTATGGTTTTTATGATCCTTACTTTTGAGGTAATTATGGGTTACTATTCATTATGATGGAATATAAACGACATGAGATACACATGAGGTTAAATTATGTTATGGTTATTTTTTAATATTTTATCTTGTTTTGGGGAATGTTTTAAGAATTATATAGTTTTGGAAAAAGTACAACACGCAGACCGTGTGAATACCCGTCGCGTCGAGCAAAGCTGTGGGAATTGAACCCACAACCAAAGTGCGACTGGTATTTATCGCCTACCACTGGACTACGTGAGGTACCTAGTTAGTATGACTTATTCTTTTTAGTTAGATGATTTTATTAATTAAGTGTAAGTTGGTTTTGGGTTATCAATGGAAATTATTAAACTCTCATGAAGGATATATGATTAGGTTAATTACATTTCAATCTGATACTTTTAGAAAAACTGATGTTATTTGGAGATAAGTGTTCGTTTCTACCTTGGAAGACTATGTGATTAAATCCTACAAACATTTGGGTTTCAATATTTGTTTGGTTTACTTTGAATAATTTTATGGACAAATTGTTTATCAAATGGTCTTCGTTGAACATTGGGATTTGTTGGACAAATTTTGGAGATTAAGAATAGATTTTTTTTTATAAAGGGTTATCCATTTCTGGCCTATCTAATATTATTCTAACAATTTTGGTTTTGGTAAGGGTCTAGAGACATGGTAAATATATATTTCTCTTCTTTTGATTAGTTTATTCTCTAGAAGATGATTATAGTACTCTTAATGTGAACAAGTCTTCCTAAATACTCATCATTTGGGGAAAGTATGAGTTTGTGTAAGAAATCTAGTAAAAGTTGATCGTCAACATGACAAGGAAGTATGTTTCCGTAAGATAAAAAATAAATTCCTCAAGAAAAGTAACTTAAAACAATAAATTTGTCTATTAACATTTCCTACTGGGGAATCAAATACCGCTTAACCCACCACAAGTTTGTGATTTTCTTGTGGTTAACATTCTCTTAAAAATGTTTTCTATCACTCTCCGTCAGAACGTGACCCTTTGCTTTTTCTTTCATATCCATGGTTTCCTACATGGAATCCTAGTATGGGTTAACTCAAGTTACCTCTGTACTTCTCTTTATTTATTTTAAAGTGATTGTTTTACTGACTCTTGTTCTGATGTGGGACTTTTAATGAAGTTTCCGAGCCCAATTTTAAAATAGCGGGGACGCAATTCCCAAAATGGGGGAAGTATGTAACACCCCAGGTAAATAAATAATATGACATTTTTATATTTATCCCTATTTGTTAATAAAATGTTAATATTAATTTAAAGGGAATGCTATTCTCGATGGATTACCCAATACGCAACAACGAGTTCCTTTGAAATCTTATGTTGCACTCTAATAATAAATTAAATTTATTTTAAATGGTAATTAACAAATAACGGTTGTAATGGCGGGAATGAACAAAAATAACTACATAATGATTATATATTTTTGTCAAATATTTTTTACTTTTTATGTTAGAGGATTAAAAATGCGAATGGATCCAATTTTAAGCATAAACATTCTAATATTCTTTAAAAGGTCGATTAAACGCCTTTTGATGGAGAACCTCTTTTAAATCCACTTTTTGATAATTTTATGTGTTATATTTGAAAAAATAAAATTTTTCTTTAAAATGAGGACATCAAAATTTACTTTGTGTAAATTTTTTATATTTTTACGATAAAGTTCATTTTTAATGAATAATTGGAAAATGATGTATTTTTATTCAAATCCTATTTTTATTATAATATATTTATATGATTAGATCATATTTTGAATTGGTTTTAAAGTGAAATTAGAATATATTTTTACCATTTAATTCAATGGTGGTCAATGAAATTAAATTCAATTTGAAATTGGACTTAAACTAGTGTCAATCTTTTAATAGATATTGTTTCTTAAAAACACGCTATTGGTTTTGACTGAGGAAATTAATTATTAAATTAATTAATGCAACATATATGTTTTGAATAATTTAAAATAGACATCATTTTTGAATTCGTAATATCAAATATATCTTAGGGTGAATTTTTGGTATTTTTCTGAAAAACTTCAATTTTTTATGAATAGTGAAACCACTAAGTGGTGGTTTAAAACTGATTTTTTGTTTAAATGATACTTTACCACTTCTGTGATTTGAATTTAAAAAATCAGACATACATGTTTCTCATGAGGATGTAAAATTTGGTTCAATGGGATTAATATAATTTTTTGGTGAATAGTAACTTTTAAGTTTTATTAATCACAATTAAAGGTAATTAGTGTAATTTAAGGTAAAGATAATGTTATAATAATATGAAATGACCTTGACACAAGTCCTACCCTTATTTTATGAGTCATTTCCGACAATGAAAATCCATGGGTCAACTTGGGGTCCCAATGTAGACACTTTGGTAGGAAAATTACATTAATAACATTTTATTTAAAGTTAAAATTAAAATGTCACAAACATGTGTTGTTTTACTAAAACAATTTTTACATGGGGTTATACAAGTCATATTTTTGACTATAAATATTTTTTATAAAGATAAAAATATTTCCTACATCATGATATTTTTGTTATAATTTTTATACATTATATAAATTAAATTATTTATGACACCATGATGATGTAGCGATTACCTCATTATTTAACGATTTAAATAAAATGAAAATATAATGTAAAATCTAAGACCTAAACTTGTCAAAAAAACTATTGGATGTGTTTATTTCTAACTATTATCACCTTATCCTATAAATATATAATTTTGTGACCTTTAAAATCCTAAAAGAATTTTATAATAATGTTACTTTTCAGAACTTTCCAAGAGTAACCCTCATCTCCCCTTATAAAAGGCCCCCACCTCTACCACCTTACCCACTACTCTCAAGCATTGGGCTCATCCATCCATGCCCATTTTGTCTCTCCACATCCCTATAATACTCCTAGAAGCCTCACGTTGGGAAGAAGTCTTTCCAAGGAAGCCTTTGAGCTCAAATCAAAAATAGTTACCCGATTTAAAGGTAAAGTCTTCCCTATTGTTCTTTTGTTTTATTTTGCTTCTCCAACCCCCTAAATTTTTTTATTCCTCCCTTTTGTAACAACACTAGTATATTCAATATACATGGATGTTTTTATAATAAGTATTCGAGCTACACTTACACACACATCCGTCTAATGGTTAAAGAACATTCTGTTTCTGTGGATGGCAAATTACTGCCTCACGAAACGATGATTGTTCAATATTCTTTTAACACCTTTAAAGGTGACCATTATGATGCAAATATATTTAATATATGATATATATGGTATTTTTGTTTACTATATTCTTCTGTATTTTATATTTAAAAAATACCTTTATTCTTTACATGTTGTGAAAATGCGATAATTTCATATGAGGAATTGTGGACTACCGCCCCCTCAAGTGATGTGACTCATTCATGAAATACATGGAATGTATAAAGAATGAAATTAATGAACATATGGGTCCTAATTAATATATATATATTATAATGTAATTATAATATATATATATCTATCTCATTTATTTTTAATTCCATTAATATGACAAAAAAATGAAAGTATCGTTCATGCATACGTACGACCTACCGTCTCCATGAACGATGATTTTCATTTTTTATCTCCAAATGTTATGGAATAGTATAAAATGGATATATACTGGATATATATGATATTTTAATAATTAATACTATTCTGAAAATTATTTAATTATAAATACATGGGAAATCATTTTCAAACAAGTTTATTTTTGACTCATATACCAAACATCGGCAAACACGTCTGATATGAACTAACACTATTAAAAAGTTATTATAACATTATAATATGTGATATGAACTGATTAATAATCCTAAAAAGGTGTTCCTTAAGCAATTATAAATTTACCAAAGATTATTATTCATGAATATAACGAAACGAACAAGACAAGGTGGACTTGAGGTATGGGATCTGACCTCTGTCTTTCTTTTCAAGTACCCTCTTTTATGTCATTTCATTTATTCTCCATGTTCTTATGTTGGAGGATGTTATTTTATATTAAACACACATTAATTTTTATTTTCATATGATGATATACCCACTCTTACTCTCATCAATTCATTTTTATAATTTTTATGTGGCGTCGTTAGGCTGCGGAATTTTCGTAAGGGATCCTACTCCTCTCTTTCTTTTTATGTACACTCTTTTATGTCATTCCTTCTAAGTTCATCTTTCATATGATTGGGATGTTCTTTTATATTAACATTACATTACTTTTTATGTTCATATGATGAAAGTCCCTATTTTCTCTCATCAATCCATTTTGGATGTTTTGAGTGGTGCCGTTTGGCAGCTGAATTTTTTTAAGAGATCCAATCTCTCTCTTTTTAAATACACTCCTTTATGTCACTTCTTTTATGCTACTCTTTGTTATGTTGGGTGATGATATTTTATATTCCTCTTTCTGTAAATTTTATGTTAATATTATGAGAGACCCTATTTTATCTCATCAATCCATTTATAAAAGTTTTAAGTGGCGCTGTTAGGCTGCCGAGGTTTCGTAAAGAATTTTTAATCTCCCTTTTATTCCAATGAGATTTATGCTACATTTTCCACAAATTCCTTTGAGTGGTATATGTACTTCCCATTATTCTACTCTTTGTGTAATATAATTTCGTTTATGAGTATTTACATCAATTTTTTATTGTCCTTCCTTCATGGGGTGTATGTTTCGAAATATACCCAAGTCGGTAATGGAACCTTTCACCCTCCTCTTTTTAAAAGACTTATTTTTGTTGGTTCTTTTAATTTACATATTTTTATGTTGGGAAACGTTATTCTATATCATTATTGATGTAAATTTTATGTCCAGGTGATGAGATACCATTTTCTCCCTCATCAACTCTTTTTCTGAATTTTGAAGTGACGTCGTTAGGCTATCAAATTTTTCCAAGGGAACTTCTTAACACAATTTTGATTCTTTGGGATAAACATTCACTCCTTGAATATGTCGTTCTGTGAATATGTTTGAATGACCTCTGATTTTTTACACATAATATCCACTTATATTTGGTGAATTCGTTTGTCACACATAATTATAATTGATTTATCCTTAATCCAATGATACCGTCTTTGTAAGGGACTTCGTCTCAATCTCCTTTTATTGAGGTATATTTTTTTTCCAATACAAGTCTTTCTTTTATACGGTGTATAAACCCCTTTGAGTTTTAATTTTATACAAAATGAATCTTTTTCTACGAATCATTTTACAAAACTACCAAAAGGAATGTTTCTTTTAACGTATGCGGTGACAACGACCTTTTCCGCCGTCGCAAGTATTATTTGGTCATTGGCTTCCTCAATAAGACGTAATGTTTTTAAAAGTAAATAAATACCATATACTCTATTATGTATTTTGATATTGAAAATGGTTTTTATAATGGATTTTTTATGTCAATATATTTTATTGATATATTGTGATCGAAATGTGGAATTGTTTTCCTTCCAATATATTTATTGTATGTCTTCTGATTTTATAATGGTACATGGAAATTTGATGGGTGGTTACGTGATAAACCATACGACGGGTGGTGTTGTGATTACCAGGATGGGTGGTTACATTATAACCTCTAATGTATTGGGTATGGAATTTGGTCTTATGGATATTCCATTAAGTGATATGTGTGGAAGTAGACCGTATGGTTATTCCATTTAAGTATGTTTATATCCCATGTTACCTTTATATGTTATTTTTACTTTATATGGGTTTTATGGTAATATTTTGGTTATAAAAGGGTGAGTGATGATCTTTTATTCATTGAATAGTTTATACTACTTTATAATGGTGAAAATTATTACATTGATAATGTATTCATGATTTACTTGTTGTTTTGAAAAACTAACAGTTTTTCTTCTTGGTGTATCCCTTACTGAGATTTTTATGCTCATCCCAAGATTCTTTTTTTTGAAATGTTTTTCACAGGACATAAAGTTGAATAGGGTCATGGATGGGATCAAAGAAATGTCAGGCTATCTAAAACATGGAGCTAGAAAATATTTGTTTTTAGGAGTTTTTATTTTATGGAATCATAGTAGAAGTGTCTACATTGTTATCTTTTGAGATGAAATATTTATGTCCTAATTCTCTAAAACTCTAAACCTAAAAAGATCCCTAAAGTGAATTATTCATTTATTTCAATATTAAGTAAGGTTTAAGGTCGGGGCCTTACAATATTAACATTAAGGAAACCCTTATGAAGAGAAGCCCTAACATTTCGTACATGAGGTCATTTAGCTCATATTTATATAGAACTCCATTAGCATCAAATAGGTTGGATGATCATTGGATGAGATTACTCTCTATGTACAAGACCCAAGATGGTTCTCTCAATTTATACCATTAATGAGTCATAGATCCTCATATAAGGAATCCATTGTGTTTATCTCCCACAATAATATAATTGTGCACTCTCTAAAATTGTTCTTAATAATCAGTTATATATTTTTCCTCTCACTATGCATTAATAATGTGGTATTAGAGGAATGCTTTCATCATTCAAATATCTAAATAAAACTAGTCCTGATTAGTGTGTCATAAAAGGTGTAATACACCACTCTATATTCCATCAGGTAAGCCACTTATTATGTTATTCATTCATGGGAATCCTCATATGTGTATTCCCATATCAATTATTGTTTTTATTATCTTCCAAAACATATATGTCATTGACATATAACAGTAAATTATGTGGATAATTACTTTGTCACATGACATAAAATAGATTGAAAATTTCTTTGTCACGTGATGTTCACCAGCCTGGTCTGGCCTGGACACATGGCCATAGACTATTTTGTTTGAACTATTTTGGATTTGGATTTTTTCATTATATGATATGTAGTATGATTTTATGAGATTCAAAAAATCATTATTAATTTTTCATATCAACCACAATGGTGCTATATTTCTTATGATGTAACATACATACCTTCTTATCTGGATATATTTTCTGTGAGTTTGGAAATCCTTGATCATTAATATATATCCCCTCAGAGATATATTTGTCATTAATTACAGTCATATTATGAAGGTAAAATTCTTTATTGTATCATATTAACTTTAAAAATCATACCCTCATATAGAGGGATATATTCCCTCTTTATGTTATTTAATTTCCCTAATTCGAAACTTTTTTTACAACACCCGTCTTTATTGGTCTATATTCATAGTGATGTAATTAATAAATAGATACTCTTATGAATATACCACACCAAAAACTTTTATGAATATTTTACGAATACATACAAACTATTTGAAATTAAACTCTCTGGATTAATCAAAAACACATTCAGTTTAAATGTATGATGTGTCCTATTATGTGGAATCAAACATTATAGGTTCATATTCAATTAATTAGGATTTGTAGGTAAACATTTTCAAAGGTTTTTAAAAAATTACTTAAAAAATTATAACGTCCTTAGTTGGAAATATAATCTTTATTACTCAACTCTGTGGTGTTAAAATATATAATCCTAAAATTTAGAAATATTAATATTTAAATAAAATATATAGAACAAATTATATATAAATATACTCACATTTATTTCTATTAAAAAACAATTTTATGCACAAGTGTGACCAATATAGTTCTATTACATGGGAAAGATTCACAAATATTACTTAAATTTATAACAGATTCAAATAATTTGCCTGAATCCCCTCATAATGGTTCGAGGAGCTTTAAATCCATACCTCTTAACTAATTTTCACACCAAAGTGTCCATGAAAAAAATCTGATGTTACAACTTATTATTTATTGTACATAACATTAGTTCATTTGAAAAATATGAAAAACATGATATAAGTAATTTATAATATATATTCTTGTTGTAATATCATTGAATTATTTTATTAATAGAATATTATTTAAGGAAATTCTGATAATATAAGCATTAATTATATAGTAATGGAATTTTTTTATGAAAGACAAATGATATATAGAATTCCATAATATATAATTTCATTGATATTCATGTAAAGGAATTGTATTAGTGATAAACCAACCTATCAATAGATATGGAATGATTTCATTTCTCTTAGAATATGAACAAAAATTTTCTACAAAAAAAATTCAACCCACCATGATATTTTTTGAATACCTCCATTGGAGGATCACAATGAAATAGAAATGAACATCAAATATAAAAATTAGAAAAATATATGTATCAAAACTATAAGATCCATAATCATTTTATGTCTTCAACCACTAGTGTATTAAATAACATAATACATTTTATTGATTTTTTTCCAAAAAATTATCCTTTTGAGGAATTTCTTATAAAATAAGACATCATTTCTTATTTTTACTATTTAACTATGATATTGATTGTGTAGTAGAGAAAATGTGTAACCAATTAATAATCAAATGGAATGAGATACATATTTTAAAATCAATGTTATAACTAAGTTTCCTATTATGTACATGGGAATGTTGAGATACAAGTTGTTTTAGAGGTGGAATTTTGAATATGATTGACTAAAGAATTATAGGGATTTGAAGATATTTTTTCTCTCTTGAATTTATGAATCAGATACCATTTGAAATTAATAAAATTTGATTTAACTTATATCTAATCAATATATCCATTTTTTTAATTTGGATTAATTTAAAGTTTTATAATATCCTTGTTTTGTTGTTCATTTAAAACTATATTTTATACATTATTTTTCGGTAACACAATGTTATTTCAATTTATATTTTCTAAGGGATTTATTCATTATATTATCATACTGATTATCTAAATACTTACTTTGTAGATATTAAGTATTTCTATAATATGAAATACCGATATTTATTCTTTATGTTGTTTTTATTTCATTTGTTTATTGGTACATCGTAATACAGATACATATATTTTGGGATTTTTTTTATAATTTGATACCACTATATTTTTTGCAGGATTAATATATATGTTTAATCATAAACAATAATTCACCCACCCAAATTGTATTATTTTTACAATAATATATAAAATTACAATCATAAACTTTATATATGTTAATGTTCCAACATTTGAAACTGAATCTTATATTTTTTATTTTTGTTCAAATTTTATATTTTTGTTTCCTTGAAAATAGAATGTGTGTGGAGAATATTTTTATGTATATAAAATTTTCATGTTGTATTAATTGAAAATCATAATTTAAATAGACTGCCATATTTTAAGGGTAATGATTTAAAGTACTGATGAGATAGAATATAATCATATGCTAACAATATAGGGTTTCAAAATTTTATAAATTTTATAATTGAATATAATGTTCTAAAAAACATTTTTCGTTAAAATATAACATAAATAATAATTTAAATCAACTTTTAGAGAAATTAATTCATAATTATGTTCTATATAAATAAATATCTATTTCTAAATTTACTTTTATAGACAAAAATGTTCCATCTAAAAAAATGATAAAAGATAAAAAAAATTTAACACCAAAAGTCCCAAAAATATTAAGATATACTAAGATTAGACTTTCATGTTTAGGATATTCTATCCTCAAGTAATATTTTTTTCTAATATTCTCAATGATTTATGAAAATAATAAAATTTATATAATTCATTGGTGAGAAAGAATTAAATTATGACCACGATTTTGAAAAATTTATTGATATTATACCTAAATAATATTAATCTACATATATAGTTATTAATGATACATGTCATTTTTCTATGTAAATTATATATGGAATAATAATAACACTAATGTAGTATAGAATTTATCTTAAAAGATATATTGTAATATATAAGAAGATATCTTCCAGTTTTATAAGTACCTAAAATAAAAATACCATATATTGTATATAAATATAATTAAATAAATTTTATTGAAATTACTTTTAAGGTAGTAAAAATAAAACAACAGATTTATAACAAGATAATATATCAAGATGAATTTTCAAAAAAAATAATTTGAAAATAAATTATTTAATAGACTGAAAACAAATGAATGATACTTCCCCAAAAAAACTTATTAAAGTTTAATCAAATATTATATTAGACCAAACTATCATATGATTAATAATAATGAAGGAATTACCTCTATTAATTTTTTAAAGAATATGTTTAAAAAAATTATTAAAGTTATTGATACATAGAGAACTATTGAAATTGGTTCAACATCAAATAATTAATCTATAAATAATGATTATTTATAAAATATAACATGATTCTTTACTAATATTCCTACATCAAAAAAATTATTTGGAATAATTATTATTAAATAACATAAATATTTATATCAGGGTTAAATGTTTTGTATTCTATAGATAGTGAATATAATTCTATTGTAAATAATTAAAATGAAGAAATAGAAACTAAAATTATTTAATTAATGAATGATTATATAATAGAATGTGAAACCATGTATTATAAGTTATATAGTAAGTATATTGATCTTAATATAAAATCTATTGAAATAAAGGTCATCATTATATAATTTTAGGATAATCTAACAAAAATATGAATGGAAAATGATTTTTTTTTAGAATTAGAAAAATTATTAAGTCAATGTTAGAAAACAATGTGGTTATCTGAATGGTGAAACTAAAATTATTACATCTGATGATAATATTTCCAATTATTAGAATCAATAGAATATAAATAATAAATGTGTGAATTTTTATGCAATATGAAACGAAGAGGGTAAAAAATATTCTAATATTGAATTTATAAATATTATTTTAACAAAATTTAGAATTTGATAAAATTATTTTGAAACGATGTATCAATAAATAAGTCCCATTAAAAATGCATCTGTATTGGGAGTAAATATGAATAAAATTCCAGTCTATATGAAGTGATTTTATATTATAAATAAATAACCCTTCTATAATTTAAATCAAACTATAAATCATAGGAAAAATGAAATATTATATGAAAAAATTAAATCATATGGAAAATATAGAGCCTTAATTTCATAAAATATTTCTATTTATAAACATAATGAATCATCTCTAGTACGTGTGTAAATGGTTTTTTTAACCATTTTTATTGGACCCAACTGGGTTTTTACCTAGAATGTATTTATAAATATTACTATGATCTATTTTTTAAGATGATTTTCTATCCTGGATGTGTATGTAAATTATTATTTATATCTATTTAAAACCAGATACTTCAATGGTGCCTTGTTATTACATTTATTCTTTCTATTTAAGTGGGGAATTCTTTTATAAATTTTTTCAAAGATAAAAAATTTTCAGATTATTTTATGAATTTAAAAAATTATGTAATTTTTTGTTTTGAACCTTCACATAAATTTGAATATCAAGCCATTAAATAACAATATCTACCTTCCAAACATATTTACAAAATATTTTCATTCACTGAATTATTAGATAATGTTAAAAACATGTCATGTTTTCAAAATAATATTTATCAAGTAGTAATTAATCATTATTTGGATTCTATTATTATCTATATTTAATATTAAATTTTTATGACCTATATTCCATTTCTTAATTTTAAAATATTTTCATTATCATTTTTTTTAATTTCAATTTTATTACATATTATTTTCTAAAGTTATTTTTTAATTTGATTTTTATAATTCTATAATGAAACTAAATGACAAAAATATAAAATAAATCAATAAAAATATTTATTCCATAATTTTTTGGTATAAATTAATATTAGTATTTGGATAAAAAAATATTAAATGGAATTTTTGCGTAAACAGAATTCCATTATTAATTAAATGACTATATAATTTTTTTTACACATTTATTGAGAGTGGAATAAAATTTATTAATGTTTTTATACAGAATTATGATAAAATTATAATGTTCATTGTCTATCTGATATTTAAAAACATGCATTCTTCAAAAAAAATTATTTATTAAGAGATTTTGAGTTAAACGTTGTAGGATTAAATTTTTTATAAATGTACATGTTTATTGTAAATGATGTTGTTCGTTTTCATGGCTGTAGAAAAATAGATTCAATTAAAGATGAGAAAAAAATGTATTTTAAACTTTGGATAAGATAATTTTATAGTTCATTAATGTTTACAACAGAAGATGAAGATGAAAATATTTATTGTTCTTTTCATTGGAATTTGTTTCCATTGGAAAAGTTGGCATAATAATTTGATGTTCCTTTTAAATGAAAACATTTCATTGTTTCTCATAAACTACCTAGTTTATAAATTGTATTTGATGAATTATTTAATGAGAAACATATTCTTATAATTTTATTATATTTTAAATCCCTTTTCATTTCAATCAATATGTTTTATATTCATTTAATGTTTATATCATTCCAATTATAGAGAAAATGTGATAAGGGCAGAATAAAAATTCCAGATATATATCTATTGGTGTTTCTAATGAAAATTCAATGTTAATATTTTTAATGGATGTATATTATTTTATTGAATCAATCCAAAATAGTGTAAATAATATGATGACCTTACTATATGCTGGGATGTTGAATTGATATTTGGTTAAGCTACTAAAAGAAAAGGATATTTCCAATATAGCATTTCCTAAAAGAAAAAGAAAAATATAATTAATTGATAGACTATATCTAGAATGTTATTAGTTTTAGATGTAAAAAATAATATGTTTTTTCAAATGATTATATATTAGTTAAATAATGGATATTCAAATATTAAGTAATTCATAAAATGATAATTAAAATCAATTTTATAAAAAGGGAAAAGCATGTGAAGTCATTTCTCTAGATAAGTTATTATAAAGAAACTATAAATGTGGAAAATGATTCAATGAAAAAAACCAAATGAATGAAGTCGTATCATAAATTTAAAACATACATATTCAGTTAAAATTACTTTCTCAAAATTTTTATTGGTAGACATTGTATTTTTGAATAAAAAACTAGAATATTCCAAGATTAATGGTCATAATGACATTTGAAAAACAATTATTAGTATAAGAAACGTTGAGGCAAAGGGCAATTGAGTGTAAGATGAAGATAAGTTGAATGAAGAGAATTAACCCATGAAATACTCCCAAAAGTGAAAAAATCTAAAATTACACAAGAAATTCATCGAGGGGTAATGATAAATATAAAATTTCATATTGTAGTTTCATTGATAATGGAACTAGGATTTGAAGGAAATCAAAATGGAGTTCCTCAAATTATTCTCAAAAATATTTTCTCTTTTATTATTATAATGATTTTATAGAATTTAAATCGTAAAACCTACTGAGTTACAAAGATAATAAGTTTATATATATGATATTTTGATCATTACCCCATCTGATGGTCCATTAAAGAGTGTTTCTAATGTAAATATTTTAATGGGATTATTTGAGTATGATAAATCAATTGAAAATAAATTTGGGTCCAAACCAAAGAAACTACTTGTAAATTATTTATCTCCCTTTTAATTTTATTTTAATTAATGTAATTTTCCAATCTCTTCTATATTAATGAATGATTTTTCGAAATCATATTTATCTAAATAGAATAACTAACAATAGATAAAATTCATCAAGAAGATATATTATTAAATATTTAAATGAATGAAATATCATATATAATTATACTATAGATATCAAGGATTCATCAAATAAAAACGATAATAAATTTGAATATCATTAAGTTGATTCTAAGAGATAGAATAAATAATATGATATTTCATCTCAATAAATATATTCAACAATAAATATCTCATGCTACCATAAGTTGAATACTTTTTTATAAAATAAAGTTAAATATCTTTGGATATTATCTCAATCCTAGAAGATAGGGTTATAATAGGGGTTCATAATAAACAAAAATTGTAGGAAAAAATATTATATTCTAAATTCAGTTGATAGAATTAATTGAAAATGTGAAGTAATAGTTGAGAAAAAGAATAATAAAGTCAATTATTTTTTCATGGACGATGAAAATTATCCCAAATTAATTAATAAGACACCATAAATAATACAATTATATAATAGATCATGCAATTAATTTTTTAACAATTATATAATCAATGAGAGGTCAATAGTTCTTGATGATGTTATAAATGATATATAAATAAAATTTGAATGGATTTAATCATAAGAAGATGATATGAAAGATCCTTCTAAATTTCAGAAAAAATTGTTTGAATATCAGACTCAGATGTCTACTGAATTGTTATCAAAAGTAGGAGAGAAAGATCAGATATTTATTTCCTATAAGAAAAAATAATCAAAAAGGCCAGAATTTGTTATTTAAGAATAATTTTTTTTTCAAAAGAATTTATTGAATATTAAAGAAGGAAAAAATTAACAGGACATGATATAAATGAATATGATTACCAAAATTAATGAAAAATAAATTAAAATATACATTATTTAATAAACAATTAATCATTTTAATATCAATGTATAATCAAATTGTTTTTCCAATATAATTACTATATTGATATTCTTACTGATATTTGATTTATATTTAATAATAAATATAGTATAATATATGAATTACATAGTACATTACCATAATATATTTTTTATTCCCTTTTTGTATTAAAATAAATATTTTTTCAAAGGAAAACGTTACGTCCTTAAATTCAAAGACCACAAAAGGATTACATATTTATAAAAATTAAATTTATTTCTTGACATCTTTCACGAAGAGGTTGAATGTTTATACAAATTTAAAATATTTCCTCATGTATCAAAAAATGGGATTCTCGATAGGATGAATATTATATACTCACGATGTTTGGTTGTGTGGGTTGTTTATATTTTAGAAGATATAGATATGATTGGTATGATATTTTTAATTCTATATGATAAGTTAACTCACTTTACAAGTGTTGGTGATTGCACAAAGAAGTACAGGGTTCAAAATAACAAGTGAATATTTTACATGAAACTCCATCAAATTGAGTTTTTGGATAAGAAATTTTTATAGCTAATTTTTTTATTGGTCTCATATAATATCAATAATGATGTTTTCAATCATAGTGAGATGTAGTACCCAAACCTGAATTTCATTCATGATATTGATCATGCAATATAATGATTCTTTACTTTGATAAATTTTATCAATATAATAAGATTATTTATAAAGTATGATATATTTCTTTTGATACAAAGGTATAAAAAATGTGTTCAAGTTATTAATTGATCTTGGCCATCCCACACTTCCTCGGCTTCAAGCTTCTCTTCCCCGGTGGGTCTGCGCCAATGCCTTCTCCTGCTCGTGACCCATGGAGTCCTACTACATCTCGCAACCCTATGGATGCGCTGGTCATTTGCGATTTGTTATCTTCTAAGTTCATTTCATATCTTACTTTTGGATCAGCTGATGCGTCGCGATCACAGCTTTCGGACAATTTCCGCAACACTAAAGTTGTACTAAAGAGATGCAACTAGGATGGTCCTCATTTGGTGATATATCTTCCCAATAGATCTAACGAAATGCTATAAGCCTTCCCTCGTCCAGTTTATGATCTCTTTGATAAACCTAAATGTACATGATCTGCTGATGGATTCATGTTAAATGGTAGTGATGTGAGGATTTCATACTGTATGAAGGAGAAGCGGGATGATAGGATGGATTCAACTATGCCAGGTGGTAATAAATTTTACACTCAATCTTATGGTAATGCTTTAAATAATATAACTTTAGTATCAAAGTTGAATGGAATTCGTTCTTTGGGTATTTTTAAAGATTCATTTCATAGTAGGATTCTCTGTAAAGGCGCATCTGCTCATGTTGAAGCTGATCCTGCAGCTTTGGCTAAGAGATTGAAAATTGGAAAAAACTCTATTATTTCATGCATTGTTCTACCTAAAGGTTAAAAACATTGGAAGCATGAAGACTTGACTTGACGAATATCGATTTTATGGGGATTCTGTAATTGGAAATGTGTTTCTCTTGGTCGAGTTTTTTTTTCATTGCATGTTTCCTTCGGATGATTTGAAACATCATTATTGGAGTATTTGGACGTCGCTTTTAAAACCCGGTTGGCTTTACAAACATGAATGGTCTTTAGACCGTAACATCTTGCGTTAAAAAAATGCCTTTTCTCAGGCCTGGGTTTGTCTTTATGGGATGAATTGGGTCCTTTGGCATCCGAAGATTTTGCATGACATTGCCACATAAATTGGGACCCCTATTCATCTCGACAAGGAGACTAAAGATGTTTGGTGTGGTCATTTTGACAGGATGTTGGTAGAGTTTGACCTCAGTTCTACATTGATTGACATGGTGACTCTTTCTACTCTTTTTGATAACATTCAAATTGATGTTGAATAGGAGAAAAAACCTCTCTTCTGCAATGATTGTTTGGTTGTTGAACACTTTGGATTCATGTGAGAATAATTTCTAATGTGAGGAGTGTGGAATGAGGGGTCATTCAGAAAAACTTTTCTGAATAAAATCAAAACTTATTGTCCATGGTGGTGATGCACTCAAGAATCCGATTTTCACTATAGTCGATGTGATGATTTCTGGGATGTCTGATGTTTCTAATCTGGAGGGAAAAGGTATGTTGGTGGATGTTTCTCTGGAGAGAGATCATAGTGGCCCCTTAGTCCCTCAGGTTGATATTACTAAAGAGGTTACATTCACTACAGAACTCCATACACAGTCTCTGGGATTGATGATCCTAGATCGCTTGCAGGTTAATGTCTCTGACCAGGGTGATGCACACCACGGTGTCGACTATCATCAGGAAATTCAGAAGCTCTTTCAATCTACTGAATTGCCTAAGAAATGGGGGCGTTTTTCTAATGATAAAATGGAGAATAGTACCCCTATTAAGGCTTTGATCAGTGGTGGTCATGCATCTTTCAAGGATGTGGTCATGAGTGGAAAGGAAAATATGGCAGATGGTGAGGGTCTCACCTTTGTTCCCTTAAAGAGAAGTCCAAGAAATGATTACTCTAACCATCCTAGGAATGTTACTACCAGATCATATTTGAAGATGACCTGGAAGGTGGACAAAAAGATTCTTATGAATTTTAATCTGTAGAAATCTCCATCTGAGTGGGTGGTTGCTAGTGACTCTATTTAGGGAAATGATATGTTGTATTATGATATTTAGGACTGTTGTTTGGTGGATGAGAAAATTTCTACTTGTTTGATCTTGTCCACCTCATATCTGTACTTATTATTTCTTTTTTAA
Organism: Viscum album; assembly: GCA_963277665.1. NCBI lineage: Eukaryota > Viridiplantae > Streptophyta > Magnoliopsida > Santalales > Viscaceae > Viscum > Viscum album. The sequence continues at coordinate 1,730,383,855 of OY728161.1, read as the reverse complement.
TAAATGGTCAGATGTGTTGCTTCTGGCTAAGACATTGGGTTATGATGATACATTCATTATACATGAATGATTTAATAAAATAAAACATAATAAATTATTTTAGTATTTCGGCCTTATATAATTGTTGTATGAAGTACCATAATCTAAAACTATTTGGTGTCTTAGTGTTTTATTTGGATAGAGTAAAATGGTTTTCAAAAGTTTTTGTTCTACTGATGTATAATACAGGCCAACTCTTCAAATACACTAATTATTTGAATGAAGCATAAGTTTTCACTATTTAAAAATAAATCAATATTGATGTTGGTCTATCACAATCATCAAACCCTTTTTATATCATAAGAATGAGGGAACTGATAATAAAATTGATGATTAATATGGCCCAAGGCTCAGTAAAGTTTGGGAGTGATATAATACAAATAATCTTTTTCTATCGATGAATCATAAGGGTTTGAGAGTCAGATCAATTGGATGATGTACAATATTGACGTAATTCATTTTCATTTATCAAATGTATATGATTTTGGAATAAGGTTATTGTAGAGACCCGAAGCTTGACATACATAGATATTACATTACTTTTGTGGAATACATAATACATAAAAAACAGACACACAAGGACCGTAATAGTTTAGGGTCTTTGGAAACATGGAACATAAACTTCTAATCATGTTGAAAGATCTTCAACATCTCCCATAAAGATCTTCCACTTTTTGATTCCTTACCTAAAACCATTATTTTAATCCTGGGGGAAAATAAAACATAAAAGGGTGAGCTCAAATGCTCAGTATGGTTAAGCCTGGATAAAATAAAACATACCATATACATTTGAACTTAAAAACATGAACATAATGTTTAAACATCAAAAGCATGAGAAATGACATAAAACATGGAAGTAAGTAAGGCATAGATCATAAAGAAACATTACGAATAATAAAATAGCGTGGGAATAAAACATGTAATTGTGTCATCCATTAAGCACATGTAATGATTTCCATAGTAGCCAAGACATTACTGCCATGACCATCTTTGTGGACAAAGTCCCTTTCTGAATCGACTTCAGTCCTCGTTCCAGTCCTGTAATACTGAACCAGATTAACTTAACATTCCAGCCATGTCTATCTCATGAGATACAAGTCTTTACACAATGCATTGGAGGGAGATATAGGTCCCACCCATCTCATAGTAAAATCATTCTTACTTGTTCCACAAAATAAACTTAAAACATTCATCATAAGCCAAAGAATAAAATGGGTTTCATAAACACCATCCCATCGTCACATAATCCATATAAAACAAATGGATATTTCATCATAAGAAAATTGAAACAATGTAAATCATATTATACTTGAAACATACATATATGAAATAATGTCATCTTAGATAAAAAATGGTTTTGATAAAACACTTAAAATGAATTCTTGATGAAAATATCCTTTCTTCTTCCAAATCAATATCTTCTCACAAAACCTCATGCAATTTTAAAAGAATGTGATTTTGTTGAAAATAGTCATGAAATATTTTATAGGAAGCTTCATGAAAATAAGGCTTTATAAAACTATAATAAATCCTTTCATGCCGTATAAGTTAAAAAAACATTCTCCTCGTACTTTTGTCAGAAAAGTAAAAAAGTACATTGTAGGGTAAATAAAAGAAAGATTCCTTCAATACCATGGGGTAAAAGTCAAAATGGGTAAAAAGGACTTTAAACATACATGTATACACTTTTATCAAACATGGACATTGATGATAGCAATATCCCCAGTAAATACTTACGAATAAGCAATCTCGGATAAAAATGAGATTTGCACAATTATCCCTTACCTTAGGTCCGATTTGCTTCTTATGGATCCGAACCTTCTGTATAATTATTTATATAATGTCACTGACTTATTACAGAATCATATTCATTGTTATGATATCATATATGGTTCACTTATGACTTTATATTACCCATTCTTTTTTAAATTTAATGTTAAAGTAGCGTTTTGGGTAAAATCATTTCATTTATCGTATGTGTTTTGACTTGTCGTTGTTAATATTATTACTTATATCCTGATTTACATAATTCCAGAATGTAAAAATGATTTATATATAATATATATTCATCATATACATATATATTATAGGTCGATAAAAGGAATAAAATACACCATTCTTGGAGACGGTAGTCCGTACGTACACATGAACGCTGTTTTTGTTTCCTTATTTAATTGAATAGAATTAAGTAGATGATATATATATATATATATATATATATATATGTATACATAAATCCAGTAGCTTCATTATGTCATATATTTCATTATTATTCATTATATATACTTTATAATCATTCTTTAATGGTTAATAATGGAAAATGAATCTCATCGCATTCGTGGAGACGGAATTACGTACATACGCACGAGTGATGATATCATTCCCATGATCGTGGAATTATATTGGACAGTATTTATACTATTTGAGAATCAATATCATTTTACAATAATCATTGTAGTTATTATTTACACCATTATAACCATCCGAGTAAGGTGGTGGTGGAAAATAGATTCCACCACGGCGTGGAGACGGTAATCCTTACATACGCACGTGCGGTGATTTTGTTTTCCGTAGGATGGATAGATGGTGAAATAGGGTTGTTTCATAATTATAATAACATATCAGTATATGAGTGATACTGATGTTATTACTTCATAATGAAACAGCCTCAGAAGAAGAAGAAGAAGAAATAAAGGTGAAAGAATCGGTAACAGACATTACCTCTTCTTTGAAGCACCTCTTTGAGACCTCCTCTTAGGGCTCTAATATTGGTCTTTAAAGAAGACCAGGACCTCTAGGATGTTTCTAGGAAAGTGGAGAAGAGAATTTTTCAGGGGTTGGCCGAGCTTGAAGGCTCAATGTGGAGTGAGGAAGAGAGGGAGGAGGTGCCCTTTTATAAGGGAGGAGAGGGGGACCTTTGAAATAACTAAAAATATTATTTTATTATAAAGTCATATTCAGTTTTTAATAGCTCCAAATTGATTTATTTAAAATCTAAGGTGGGGATAGGTCTAAATCCTCTCATCCAATAGAATTTAGACAAGTTATGTCATTATATTAACCTTAACTTTTAGTTTTAACTCGTAGTTAATTATATTGACATTTACCATGTCACTTTGTATTTTTATTTTATATAGTTAATAAACTTACCATATACATCCAAGAGACCCCATAGTGGTCCATTAATAATACACCCATCATGACATAAGTATATTGGCCAAACCTTAGATTTTTAGGAATATAATATCAATTTTTAATATAATATTTGTTTTAAAAACTATTTTATGTCAATTTTGCCACTATTTGGTAATTAATTTTTATGAAAATCATAACATAATGATTAGTTAGAAAAAAGATAAATAAATCAATACTAACATGTTATATTGATATATAAAATTATTTTAATTCATAAAAAGTCTCAAATTACATTTATTTGGGTTTTTATAACATCAATTATGTCCATATTTCATTAATAATATAATTACTGCATCATAATTGTTTAATAAATAAATTAAATTATTTTAGGTCTAAAAATTATAAATAAAATACCATTACGCAAGAAATTTTTTTAGATTTCTAATTAATATTATAGTCGAATTTATCTTATGTATTACCCTATATTAAAAATTCTTTATTTATTAAACCTTGATTTTAACTATTTTAACCCTTCTTTAAAAATATTGATAATAAATGTCCTAATCTAATCCAAGTGGGCCTAAATGGTAATATTTTATTCCTAAGGTTGTTTATGGTCGAATTACACTTATCCAATAGAATTATGACATGTTTTAAGGTAATAATAATATCATTTTTACCGTTAACTACCCTATTTACTTTTAACCGTGGTTAAAAAAAGTAAAAAGTTACTTTTCACCAAAAATTATTTTCATCTCATTGAACCACATTTTAGTCCTTGATATTAACCGTGTCTCTCAGATTTTTAAAATTCCACTCACAGAAGCGGTAAAAATAAGTTTTATGAGAAATTCAGTTTTTTAACAACCACTTAGTGGTTTCACTATTCATCAAAAAAATCAAAGTTTCCAGAAAAACACCAAAAATTAGGCCTAAGATATATTTGATATTATGAATTAAAAAATTATCTCTATTTTACCAAATTAAAAACATATAATTTACATTAACTAATTTAAAAATTAATTCTCGTCGTCAAAACAAATAGCGTGTTTTTAAGAGATAATAATTATCAAAAGATTGACACTTGTTTATGTCTGGTTTAAATGTGAAATTACATCCAATGAAAAACATTGTACTAAATTGTAAAAATGTATTCTAAATATTCATTAAAACCACTCAAATTAATAATTTATCACTATTAATTATTTTGATTAAAAAATTTGTTTTTAATTAAAATTTATTAATTTTCACTATTCATAAGAATATGAAAGTTATCCGAAAAGTACCAAAATTTCACCCTAACCTAATTTTGATATTCCGAATCCAAAAATGAAGTCCATTTTGAAAGATAAAATTTCAAAAAGTGGTTATTACTATTCATAACTGCCAGTTCATAATAATATTATAATAATATCTCGTTTAGTGAAACTCGGTATTGCGTACTACACACGCTATCGAGGAAGGTCGTGATTGCGTGTAATGCAAGGAAAGTCAAGGATGCGTATTGTGTAAGCTCCTTTTGGTGTAGTGTAAAACACAAGACATTAATGAAATTAAAAAGAATATTTTTCATAAAATCTCGTGGTGTTACATTCTACCCCCCTTAAAATGAATTTCGCCCCCGAAATTCGTCGGGGTTATAAATGGTTTACTACTTTAAAGTTTCTTTAATATAAACCCACATCGTAAAAAGGAATACCAAAACATGGATTTAAAAACTAAAGTATGAAACGTAATGGTTACCCAAATTAACTCATCACTTGGTTTCCATATAGGAGAAAATAGGTGAAAATATTGATATAGAAGAAAAATCTAACCATCATGTTCTGATGGAGAGTGGTAGAGAACATGGATATGAAATATCCAACAATCCCAAAGCCATAAATTCGTGATGATCTAAGGTACCATCTGATTCATCAGATATAAGAGAAGTAGGACAACATTTTTGGATTTCAAGATCATTTCCCCAGAGTTGATGAAATTGGAATTAGAAGAAATACATTCATGATTTTGGTACAGTCTCACCGTTGGTCGTTCGTTGGACAATTTACACTTCATCTCTTAAAGAAATGAAGTTGAATTTGTCATTCGTGAAGTGTTTGAAGATCATGTGATAGAATGATGGGTCATTCCATCTGTTTCAAACAAAAGGTTAGAAAAGTTATCAAAAAATACATAAGTCCATCAATAGTGAGATTAATCTTATATGGTTCCCAAAATGGACTTATACTTCATATATCATACTGATTAATATAATAAAACTAGTTTCTACTAAACAGGGACTTCCTGTAGGCCAGTGGTAGGCGATAAAGGCTAGTCGCACTTCGGTTGTGGGTTCGATTCCCAAGGCCTTGTCCGACGCGATGGGCTGTCGTCTATCCTGCAAGTTTTCCTTTTTCTAAAACTACATTAAAATAACATCCCATCAAAAATATCTAAAAAAAACTTCTATCCTTAAACAATACTAACTTATGTCCAACGTAATCCATTCCAATCTTTAGGCTTATCCATAATACTGCAGTCCACTCTCATAATATAGTTAAAACGATTACAAGATATTTCATATAACAAGCATGTTAATACCATCGTTGATACCCATATATCATAAGATAAGTCTTGTTGGTCACATTCCAAACCATCAAAGTCATTAATCATGTATTCTCTTGAAAAATGAATACCTTAGTTAAAACATGAATGTAGTTAAAATTTAACACTTTCCACATACAAAAATCCTCAAAATTCTATATACTCAAACCATGATAGCACTTAGTCCTTATATCAATCACGAGCTCATGAATACAATCAAACATCTCATTATCTTCTTATTCCTTCATTATGCGCATATCATCTATTTTCCAAAAATATCTGAATAACCTTCCATGGTTACTAGTACCATTCAATATATACATAAAAAATATAAGGATAGACAATAGTGTAACAATCCTTAGATATCTCTTTATTCCATAGTACCATGAGATTACTTATACAACATTACAATTGATAAACATGTATTAATTCCACTACCTTCTTAAAAAATTGACCGAGATTCAACAATTCTTTCATCTCACATATCATTTGTAGTCTCTTCATCATCATCAACATAAATACTACCCATACGACCATACTGATTCTCTTCATGGGAATGTCCCTTAGGGAATTGGTTTTCATATTGCCCATACATTCCACATTTAAAACATTTAACCATTTTTGATGTCGTAGAAATACCATTATCCTTGTCCATGGTGTTAACTAAACCTTTTCCATTTCACTTACTTGCTTTGTGTCCTTCTTTTCCACACCCAAAGCATCTTCCAGTTCCTTTGAAACAATCTCCCTGATGCCTCTTCCCACATGATTTACATGAGGGAAATTGAACATTCTTTACTTTATGATCATCATGAAACTCCATCTTCCTCTTATTATCTGAGTCGGGAAACTTACCAAAGTTGAGATTATTGATCATATTATGATATTGATGATTAGTCATAATAACGATGATTGGACTTCCAAATCATTTTTCATTTGGTTTTTCATGAAGAATATCATTCCATTGTCCGTCATATCCTCCATTATCTTGAATCTTCCTGTTTCCAGCCATTTTCTAAAACCCAAAAAAATAGTGTGAGAGGAAAAAATCAAGCTAGGGAAAACAACATAGTAAAGGGGGAGTTCCCTCAATATCTAACATCCTAGGTTAAATTCTAAGATCTTTACCGAAGTTCTAGGAATATATCCTATACATATACTTATCCTTAGGTACATCCCTAGACATACCTTAGAAATATCTCTAGGGATCTCACTAACGTTTTGGCATCTTAGTTTCCAAAGGTTGACTAAACCTTTACTCTGATACCAACTGTAGAGACCCGAAGCTTGACGTACATAGATATTACATTACATTTCCGAAATACTCAATACATAAAAAACAGACACACAAGGACCGTAATAGTTTAGTGTCTTTGGAAACATGGAACGTAAACTTCTAATCATGTTGAAAGATCTTCTACTTTTTGTTTCCTTACCTAAAACCTTTCTTTTAATCCTAGGGGAAAATAAAAAATAAAAAGGGTGAGCTCAAATGCTCAGTAAGGGTATGCATGAATAAAATAAAACATACCATATAAATTTGAACTTAAAAACATGAACATAATGTTTAAACATCAAAATCATGAGAAATGACATAAAACTTGGAAGTATGTAAGGCATAGATCATAAAGAAACATTAAGAATGATAAAATACCATGGGAATAAAACATGTAATTTTGGAATCCATTAATCACATGTAATGATTTCCATAGTAGCCATGGCATTGCTGCCAAGACCATCACAGTGGACAAAGTCCCTTTCTGAATCGAGTTCACTCCTCATTCCAGTCCTGTAATACGGAACCAGATTAACTTATCGTTCCAGCCATGTCTATCTCATGAGATATAAATCTTTACCCAATGCATTTGAGGGAGATATAGGTCCCACCCATCTCATAGTGAAATCATTCTTACATGTGCCACAATATAAACATAAAACATTCAGCATAACCCAAAGAATAAAATGGGTTTCATAAACATCATCACATCGTCACATAATCCGTATAAAACAAATGGATATTTCATCATAAAAAAATTGGAACCATGTAAATCATATTATACATGAAAAATACACATATTAAATAATGTCATCTTAGATAGAAAATGGTTTTGATAAAACACTTGAAATGAATTCTTGAGGAAAATATCTTTTATTCTTCAAAATCAATTTCTTTTCAAAAAACCTCATGCAATTTTAAAAGAAAGAGATTTTGTTGAAAATAGTCATTAAATATTTTTGAGGAAGATTAATCAAAATAAGGCTTTATAAAACTATAAAAAATCCTTTCATGCTGTATACGTTAAAAAAACATTCTCCTCATACTTTTGTCGGAAATGTCAAAAAGTACATTGTAGGGTAAATAAAAGAAAGATTCCTTCAATACCATGGGGTAATTGTCAAAATGGGTAAAAAGGAATTTAAAATACATGTATAAACTTTTATAAAACATGGACTTGGATGATAGAAATAACCCCAGTAAATACTTACGAATAAGCAATCTCGGATAAAAATGAGATTTGCACAATTATCCCTTACCTTAGGTCTGATATGGTTCGTATGGATCCGAACCTCCTGTATAATGATTTAAATAATGTAATTGACTTATTACAGATTCATATTCATTGTTATGATATCATATATGCTTCACTTATGACTTTATATTACCCATTCGTTTGTAAATTCCAAGTTAAAGTAGCGTTTTCGGTAAAATCATTTCATTTATCGTATGTGTTCCGACTTGTCGTTGTTGATATTATTAATTATATCATGATTTAAATAATTCCAGAATGTTAAACATGATTTATATATAATATATATTCATCATATACATATATATTATAGGTCGATAAAATGAATTAAATACACCGTTCATGGAGACGGTAGTCCGTACATACGGATGAACGCTTTTTTCGTTTCCTTATTGAATTTAATGGAATTAAGTAGATGAAATATATATATATATATATATATATATATATGTATAAATAAATCCAGTAGCTTCATTATGTCATATATTTTATTTTTATTCATTATATATACTTTATAATCATTCTTGAATGGTTAATCGTGGAAAATGAATCGCATCGCATTCGTGGAGATGGTATTCCATACGTACGCACGAGCGAGGATATCATTCCAATGATCATGGAATTGTATTGAAGTGTATGTATTCTATTTCAGAATCAATATCACTTTATAATAATCATATATATTTATTATTTACACCATTATACCCATCCGAGTAAGGTGGTGGTGGAAAATAGATTACACCACAGCGTGGAGACGGTATTCCGTACGTACGCACACGCGGTGATTTCATTTTCCGTAGGATGGATAGATGGTGAAATAGGGTTGTTTAATACTTTTAATAACATATCCGTATATGAGTGAAACTTATGTTATTACTTCATAATGAAATAGCCTAAGAAGAAGAAGTAGAAGAAGAAATAAAGGTGAAAGAATCGGTAACGGACATTACCTCTTCTTTGAAGTGCCTCTTTGAGACCTCTTCTTAGGGCAATAGAATTTGTCTTTGAAGAAGAACAGGACCTCTAGGATGTTTCTAAGGAACATGAGAAGGGAATTTGGCAGGGTTTTTTCGATCATGAAGGCTCAATGTGGTGTGAGGAAGAGAGGGAGGAGGTGCCCTTTAATAAGGGAAAAGAGGGGCACCTTTGGAATAACAAAAAATATTATTTTATTATAAAGTCATATTCGGTTTTTAATAGCTCCAAATTGATTTATATAGAATATAAGGTGGGTATAGGTCTAAATCCTCTCATCCAATAGAATTTAGACACGTTTAGGTCATTATATTAACCTTAACTTTTAGTTTTAACTCTTAGTTAATTAGATTGACATTAACCAAGTCACTTTGAATTTTTATATTATATAGTTAATAAACATAACATATACATCAAATAGACCCCAAAGTGGTCCATTAATGATACACCTATCATGTTATAATTATATTGGCCAATCCTTAGATTTTTAGGAATATAATAACAATTTTTAATATAATATTTATTTTAAAAACTATTTTATGCCAATTTTGAAACTATTTGGTAATTTATTTTTGTGAAAATCATAACAAAATGATTAGTAAAAATAAAGTTAATTATATCAATAAAAACATGTAATATTAACATATAAAATTATTTTAATTCATAAAAAGTCACAAATTACATTTATTTGCGTATTTATAACATCAATTATGTCAATATTTCATTAATAAGATAATTACTGAATCCTAATTGTTTCATAAATATATTAAATTATTTTAAGTCTAAAAATTATAAATAAAATACCATTATTTAGGAAATATTTTTATATTTTTAATGAATATTTATAGTCGAATTTATCTTATGTATAACCCTATATTAAAAATTCTTTAGTTATTAAACATTTATTTTAACTATTTTAAACCTTCTTTAAATAAATTGATAATAAATGTCCTAATCTAATACAAGTGGGCCTAAAGGGTAATATTTTATTCCTAAGGTTGTTTTTTGTTGAATTAAACTTATCCAATAGAATTAGTACATGTGTTAGGGTAATAATAATATCATTTTTACCCTTAACTACCCTATTTACTTTTAACCGTGGTAAAAAAAAGTAAAAAGTAACTATTCACCAAAAATTATTTTCATCTCATTGAACCAAATTTTAGTCCTTGATATTAACCATGTCTCTCAGATTTTCTAAATTACACTAACATAAGTGGTAAAATTATGTTTTATGAAAAAAATTCAGTTTTTTAACTACCACTTAGTGGTTTCACTATTCATCAAAAAAATGAAAGTTTCCAGAAAAATACCAAAAATTAGGCCTAAGCTATATTTAATATTATGAATTAAAAAATAATGTCTATTCTACCAAATTAAAAACATATAAGTTACATTGACTAATTTAAAAATTAATTCCTGTCGTCAAAACAAATAGCGTGTTTTTAAGAGATAATAACTATCAAAAGATTGACACTTGTTTATGTCTGGTTTAAATGTGAAATTACATCCAATGACCAATATTATTCTAAATTGTAAAAATATATTCTAAATATACTATAAAACCACTAAAATTAAGAATTTATCACTATTAATTATTTACATTAAAAAAGTTTTTTTAAATAAAAATTTAGAAATTTTCACTATTCATCAGAATATGAAAGTTATCCGAAAAGTACCAAAATTTCACCTGAATCTAATTTCGATATTCCGAATCCAAAAATGAAGTCCATTTTGAAAGATAAAATTTCAAAAAGTGGGTATTACTATTCATAACGGCTAGTTTATAATAATATTATAATAATATCTCGTTTAGTGAAACTCGGTATTGCGTACTACACACGCTATCGAGGAAGGTCATGATTGCGTGTAATGCAAGGCAAGTTAGGGATGCATGTTGTGCAAGCTCCTTTTGGTGTAGCGTACAACACAAGACATTAATGAAATTAAAAAGAATATTCTTCATAAAATCTCGGGGAGTTACAGTTATTTCATTTATATATGGTTCTAAAGAAATGTTCCAAATTATAAAAATAGGTCTTGGTGCGGATAACAACCCAAATACTGATAAAATTTTATTTTTAATTATGGAAATAATTCATAAAATTCTTTATAAACATATAATGAAATTTTTCATATTGATAGAAATAATGGAATTTATACTAATATATTTTCAACCACATCTATTAGATTATAAATATTAATTATGAATATTATGTTTATGAATATGATATATTTATATCATGAATTAATTAGATAATTATTTTGAAAATGATAAACTATGTGTTCGTATTTTTGTGAGACATAGATTTTTATTTACAAGTTTTTAGGTAATATAATAATTCAAAATAAAAGATTTCATAACATTTCATCACAAATATAGATATATATATAAGTCTATAATTATAAGATAAATTTATGGTTCCTTAAATTAATTTTACAAAGTGTTACAAAATCATATATAATATAAAAAAATTAATATTTTGAATAAATAATGATTCTTCTTAAAATTAAATATATCATATTTATAATATTATTTTTATAAAAAGAGTTCATTTTTTAATACTATTTATAAAAAATTGTTTAGGGTGATTTTTTTTGATTTTTCTGAAATAATTAATTTTTTTGGTGAATATTAAAAAAAGATAATTAATAATATAAGTTAAATACAAGATTAATTGAGTAATTAATGATGTATGTGATATTCAAGAACATTATTTCCAACAATAATTTATTATTTTAAATTATTTAATTATAAAGCTAAAAATATTCATTGTGGTGAGCCAATATTATAAACTAATGATGAGAAAAAACGCACTTTTCTATTATAAATAACTCACCACAACACCTCCTCTCCTCAAACTAAAAATCCTTGTAACTTGTTTAATTTATACCAAAATCACTTACAAAAAACATCCCCATATACCAGAGCTTATGTTCTCACCAAAAGTGAAAAAACATGAGCATTAAATAGGATTTCAAGGAGAAGAATTCAAGAAAAAACATCTTTTATTTTTGTTTATTTTAATTTCAATTTATTGTATTTTCTTATTCTATCCTCAAATACGCCGATAGAAGTGACATAATAACTATAATATCTTAAATATACAATTATTTTATTTTTATAATTGAATAAAAATCATAAAAACTGTCATATTATACTCTTTTTCGAAAAAAATGAAAATATTGTCTACTATGTGTCAATTTTCTGTCATCATGGATGATGTGTCTCAATTTTATTGTACCTCCATCAAGGAATGTCATAAAAAAATTAGTATGGTTAAATAAGATTTTATTATACATATCATATGTTATATAATTTCATGTAACCAATATATAATCATCATATTGAATAAAATAAATTAAGATCAAGATGGTTGTAAAATCACCAAAACAAATTAAATCATATACATTAAGGTTTAATATAATTATTCATCTTTATTTAATGAATGACAATTAAATATGGTATCATTTAAAAATATTAAATCATATAAACACCAATTGGTTCTAAATTCATTGTTTTTCTTTCATTCTACATTAAAATCAATAATGAAAAAATCATGGAAACCATGAATCAAACGCACTAAAAATATTTAAAATAACAAAATAATATCAACTAATGGGAAAAAACATTTTATTCAATGATAATATAAGTTATTATAGATATAAATATAGACCTATAATATAATAATATAACTCTTTAAACTATTATACAATAGGTTTGATCATGTTTGAACTATAAAAACCCCGATGCAAGGGATATTCAATTAAAAACCGTCTTTTAATTTTCTTTTATTACAGAATTCAAAAGATATGTTTTCCTGATTCTGGTATTAATATTTTATGATTATTTTATTTTAATTGGTAATTTTTATGATAAATGGTGGGTCATATATCTCCCAAATATTCATTTGGTATGTATATTTCATAGGTCGACCACATGGTTACTTCAAGTGTAACTATGACAGTTAAACCACATGGTAGTAGTGAGGGTAACATAAAAATGTTGTTGTGATGGCTACATTGTAAGGTAGCCAAGGAGTTTTAAAATCATATGGTAGTTGTGATGGATATAATATTGTGTAATTAATTATATAAGTAACCTTTATGGTTTAATTTATGTTTTCCATGTTTTGCGTACATATAGTGTGGTTAGAAAGTATATATATGATTCTTTGTTGGAGAGAAGTATGTTCTTGAGAAAGATAATTCTTACAATTATAAGTACTCCTGGAATAAAAGTTTATTTCCTTCTTTTTTATGCCCCTTAAAATGTTTTCTGTACCTATACCATATGATTAAATTTTTCACAAGGATTATGATTGTGAAAAATAAAGAAGAATCCATGTTGAATGTTGTAATGATTTTCCATGAAAAGATTACATGTTTTATTAAAAACATGTTTATTATGGAAGAAATAGATATTTTTTTAGTAGTACACAATTTATATGATATTGTGTTGACATGTATGATTTATGTACTAATTGACTAAAACAAAAAACTGAAAATAACATTTTGGATGATAGAATGTGAATTCATATTGAAATAACAATATTTTGTAATGTTAAATAATGGGTACAAATATATGGTATCAGAGAAAAATTTAAATAAATTTATGGTGTATTATTATATAAATTTAATGCCACAAATAATTTTTTCCTTATATTTAAGTTGAATAAATTTACAATTTAATGATTACCATGTTTCTTTATATAATATATATTTGTTCATAATGGTTTTTAGCAGACTAAATATGGATGCTGATGTAGGAATGAACAAAGAAGATGATATTATTTGGAATCTGCCACCTAGAACGGTTGTAATATTAACTAACCATTTTTTTATAGTGATGGATCAGTTTTCAGTGTCTATATTAGGTCATGTAATCCGAAAAAGAGAAAATTAGATCTACTACAATAAAACATGACTATAGTTGAACCATTTTTCAGGAAACACCATCTTAATTTATATAGATCATTAAACCCAGTGGTGGCTAAATGGTGGATTAAATACCATGAAAATATTTTTAATTTCATGGGTTGTTGAGATAATAAAAAGTTTAGTATTTATATTTATCATTTTAAACTCTAAACTGACAAGTGATTTTAATTTGTCTTGAATATCAGATATAGTAAGGATATTGATTCTTGGGAATTGGTTGAATTTAAGATGTTCTTTGAAAAATATTTGGCTATGGTGGTTCAAAATTGGATGGAAAATAAATTAGTTGAATAAAAACAAATGAATGGAGATTTTGTTATTGTATATGAAGAAAAATTCACCCAATTGGAAAGGTACGCTCAAAATATTATTTGAGATTTTCATTGTAAAATTAATCATTTTTACTATGGGTTGAATATAACATATCCAATGTCATTGGCATCCATTGAATTCAAATGTTATGAGAATCATTATATATGTGTTGGGAGGGTATAAATGGAGTTTTATGATGATTATATATACTTTTAAAACAACAACATGAAAAGGTATAGGTGGAAAGAAATTTGTGATAATCAATCAAACAAATTAGATTGTAAGAATTCTCAGCTTTTGGTTTATGTGAAGTGAGGTAAAAGTCACACTAGGTACTACTTTATCAAATCGAGTAAGTCTTTTTGATGTGTTAGGCTTGGACATATGCATTGATATTGAAATAAAAATTAAATTAGTTATCATTTGATATATTTTGATATGAAAACACTAAATTTATCTATATGTGTTGTGTTGTGGAATTATGAAAATACATACCCAAAGAAATATCTAAATGATAGAAAGAATATAGATTATATGTAGAATTGTGTAGTGAAATCATTTGGGACTACTTCAGAATATCTTGGATTATCCACTGAATTGGTATTAGGTACTTTTTTCAATTACTCAAATATTTCTAAAGTCTTGTTTGATACAGGGTCTACGTATTGGGATTATGTTAGAAAATGATTCTCGAAAATAGAAAATTTCACTTGGAGAAGTAAAATCAGATGTTATGATAAAAACACCAAGGGAAGATAATAAGGTAAAATAACATTATAAGAATATTCATGTTGTTATCTATGGAAAGTTATTACCTAAAAAGCATTTTGTTTTTACCCTTTAAGATTATGATGTCATTCTTGGTATGTATATGATTTATTCTTATCGTACTAATATTTATATTAGAGTTAAAGATTTTTTTTTCATAATTTGTTTCAGTTTTTAGTGTAGAATGAACCCATGAAATTTTTGACTTATTCGGAGGATGTGAATATGTTAAAATATGGAAATAAATGATATATTTTCCATATTGATAAAATGGTAACTATTTATATTAATGATGTGATCGTGGTAGATGGATGCATGAGTGTTTTTTAAATTTAGTTTCCTAATGTTATACCTAATCTGGAAGTTGAATTTACTATTTACATAGTTCATGATTCTATGCTAATGACAAAACCCCCTTATCAAAAGTCTCATGTATAAATTATATAATATAAAAAGTAGTTTGCATATTTTCAGAAAAAAAAAATTCATTCATTGATGAACATCACTATGAATGGTCCTAATTTTTTCATTTAATAGAATGATGGTCCATGATACTTATTATTGATTATAACTAAATGAATAACATTTCTCTTAAGATTATGTTACATTACCTAATATCAATGACTGGTTTGATCTACTCTAGCGATCTCTTCTTTTCCACCATTGAAATAAGATCCGAGTAATATCATTTGATGATGTGAGAGAATGAAATATCAAAAACATTATTCCCATATATATATAGGTATATTTAATTTTTATTATTCCCTTTGGATTGAAAAATCTCTAACTATATTTATGGATTTTATAAATAAAATCATGCATAAATATTGGAAAAGATTGGATTTGTTTTGAATGATAATATTTTTTTATTCAATTAGTTTTTATTATCATGAAAAACAATTTAGGATTGTCTGAAAAACTCACATGGAAAATTTATTTTATTGAGAATTTAGAAAATGTTATTTTATGTTTCAAAAAAATTATTTTCTTGTGAACATTATAAATAATTATGAAGTAAGAATCGATCATGCACAAACATACATTTTTGATGAATGAGAATGACAAACAAATATTAGAGTGATTTATATTATCTATGGATTAACTGGTTGTTACTAATTTTTGTTTTAAATTATTTCATAGTTATCTAGCATGATAAATAAGTTAACATAAAAATGGGTTAAATATATTTGGATAGAATACTATGATGTTTGTTACTAAGAACTGAATTGAATATTGGTGAATGCTACAGTTTTGGACTTTCCTTCTATAAATGGTTATTTTAACATCTACAATGATGAATCATCAAAGGGACTTGGTTGTTTTCTGACGCGGATTGTTATTGTAAATTTTTATACTTAAATACAACTAAAACCTCAAAAGTTAATTTAGATTATACATGATTACCAATTAAAATCTGTTTTTTTTCACATTAAAAGTCAATGGAAAACATTTATATGGCTCAAAATCTGATATATATAATTACCATAATAGTTGGAAGTATATATTCAATCATAAGGAATTGAACATAATGTAGATAGGATGGATTGAAATGAAAATTATTCTGATTCTATGATCAAATTACCATGATGGAAAAGCATACAAGGTGGTCGATTCCATGAGTAGAATATACCATGCATCATTAACAATGATACATTTGGATCCTAACACCATATTTTATGATTTTAGTAATTTTTAGGGATTTTTTTGGTGTAGCATATTCCACTATATTATTTTAGGTTACAGTGCAGTCATCTATACTATGAAAATTTAAGTAAGAGTAGAAGGAAAATGGTGGGTTACATAAAACGGTAGAATTATTGAGAAATGAATATTTAAAGAATTTAAGGTTGATAATGATTTTATTTAGAGATTTTGGAAGATATTAAGTGTTCATTATGATTCCCAATTAAAGAATGATTTGTAATGTTAAATGCATATTTCTATATTTCCAATTCATAATAGCATCACAATGATGTACTGATACCATCAAGAGTATTAATTGTTGAATGAAATGATAATGGGTATTTATGATGTTATAACAAAATGTTTGAAATGTCAATAGATAGATGAAGAGAGAAAACTACCAATGAGGGTGATTCATCCTTTTTCTGTTCCATAGTGGAAATGGTAAAAAATATCAATGGATTTTATGGTGAGACTATAGAATACCATTTGAGGTAAAAAATTGATTTTTTTATTATTCCTCAGCCAAATAAATTATTAAATTTTATTATTATTAGAGATATTATCTCATTAAAAAATTATTCATGGATATTAACTAATAAAATAAGAAGTAATTGGGAAGTAAATTAAATTTTAGTACATCATTTCATCCAAAATCTAATGGATTGACCTATAAAAAAATTAAGACATTGCAATACATATCTCGTGCTTGTTCAATAAATTATTAGTGAATTTGGTATCAATATATTTATTTAGTAGTTATTTCTTATAATAACAATTTACATTACTCTATACAAATGGGTATTTTTGGAAAATTGTATGAAATGATATTTTAAACCCCATTATTTTTGGATGAAGTCAGGGAATTTTATTTGATCGGACAATTTTTATTATTAAAAGTTACTGTGAAAGTGAAGATGATCTAGAAACACAAGGGGAAAACTCAAAGTAAGAATAACATTAATGTATATAACAAGAGATGTGACTTTTATATTAAGGATTGTGATCAATATTGACTAAAAATATCTCATTGGAGAATTTTTAATAATTTTTGCAGAAATGGAAGCAATGTCCATGGCTCATTGAACATTATAATATTCTAGATAAAGTTCAAAAAATTTCATACTAAGTAGCATTGCCTTTAATTTTATCTCAGGTACACAATGTATTTTATCATTATATATTATAAAATTATGATCTAGATTCATCAAATGTTTTTATTCAAGAAATATTAAAGCTATAATATAACATTTCATATGACTAGAAACCTATGTAGTATCATGATAGTAGAGATAAATTATTTTGTAATAGAGAAATTCACTAGGATATGGTTTTGTGGAGAACCCACATAGTATAAAAAGTATATAGGGAATATGGAAATACATGGATTAATATATAACTTTTTTAATAGGTAAATAAAAATTTTTAGGACTTGATTTCTAGAAGGGGTGAGAATGTAACAACCCTAATATTTTTAAAATAACTTTTTTTCATCTGGTAATTATATTGATATATGTATGTACATGGAATTTCCATGAATTGTTTTTATTAAATAGGAATTTTACAAGTCCGTGAAAATTCACAGTGCGGGATTCAGAGGCCCACAGTTCTCAGAATGAATTTATTAACTTTTTTTTCGGGTACGTTCAATAATGGTCCAGGTGGGTTTTTCTATATTTTGAACTGGTGCTCAAAATAGAAATCTATGGACACCGTTGAACTCACAACACCAATATTCACCTAAGGATACCTTCACCTAGTCCTAACTGGGTCGAGAGTGAAGGATAGATTTTGGGTTTTTTTATAAAGGAATAAAATAAAATAAAATTTTGTAACAATTTATTTTTATATTTTTTTGAAACCACCAATGTAGATATTTCATAGGTGGGGACCACTTGAACTAAAACCTCCCATGAGAGGTTATGGATGGGGGGACCACCATGCCTAACTTCCCATGAGAGGTTATGGGGGTGTGGACCACCCGAGGTTTAAAAATGTTTGAACTTCCACATAAGTGTGGGGTAGCCTCTTAAACATTCCCACTTAATTGGTGCAACCCCCTTAAATTTATTATGCCAACCTATGTAATTAATTATGGCAATTTTAAATTGTGCCGAAAATTAAATTGGGGAAACATATCCTTTTGGCTACTTTGCTTTTTGGTGTATTTTGGGAGAGGTGAAATATTGGGAGGATTTCACTTCTCTAACAAATAACACCATCAAATAACATTCTTTAGAAATCAAGGTAGAGGACAACAAGAGAGCACGAAATCAAAGAGTGGTTTCAGATGTGATGATCGTTGGCACTCTCTTGGCCTTCTTTGACTTCCTTCTGACGCCAACGTCAATGAAAAATCCAAGGTAAGGGTTTATTTTTGTATGATTATTTGCGGGAAATTGTAGGGTGGTTGTTTGAAATTATTTCTTTTTTTGTTCTTGTGGAATCTTTGCAATTCAAAAAGATATTATAGCTGCTTTCTGCTATTATAATGCAGAGGGTGTCGGCCAAACAAACACTGCATAAACCATCTTATGTAGTTCATTATTTGTGTGTTCATCGTGACGGTGATGGAGATTGGTGCTAGCGTTTAGAATCGGTGGGACATGAGAATGGAAGCAGGAACCCCCACCGGCTGTGATGAAGGTGACGACGCAACAGTACTGCCCCACAGCCACCACCACCCTTTGCGGCCGAGCCATCGCCCGCAGTCGGGCCACCTCTTAGTGGAGGAGCCACCGCCCACGGTTGGGCCTCTGCCCCATGGCAGAGCTGCCCCCACCGTGCGGCTGGACCAAAACCCTGTTCCTGTGTCTCCGCCCTCCGCGGCCATGCCATCGCCCGCCATCGGGTCGTCGCCTCCCGGGCGAAGTGCCGCCTACCGCGGCCGAGCCGCCGCAAACTGTTGGGCCTTAGCCTCATGGTCAATCCATCCTGCTCCCTTGTGGCACCCCTAACCTAGCCTCCACGTGGCCTCCACCCTCCCGCATGAGTGGCCCCAGCCCTGGTTGAGCCAACTCGCACCCTCGCGGAACCCCTGTTGCCGAACCACCGTCTGCGGCCAAGCCGGCGTCTGCGGCCGAGCCGACATGGGGTCTACACTGCCATGCGGTACCCGCGGCCTCCACGTCCCCTCGCGGCCTATCGGACCGGCCAGCGGGTCAGGCCACACCACGAGGCATTCATGAAACTTCGGTTTGGGATGGGTTGACCCTAACCGGGTCGACCCAGGACAGGTCGGGTCGGGTCGGTCCAACTAGGTTGGTCCAACTGGGTCAGACGGGATCCGGACCTGATACGACCATTTACTTTACTTGGGCCATAACTTTGGTACTGGACATCTATATGATGATCCATTAGCTACATCAGAAACCATGGAGATAGACTGTCCCTTAGGTATACCCCACTTGAGTTTTGGGTAATGTTTATGTACATTCGGGTTGGATCGAGAAAGAATCTAACCAGTCCTCTAGAACTAAAAGGCTAACAACTCATAGACTGAGCATCCGATTGGTGCATCATCTGTTTCATTGATAACCCTATGAAATGGTATACGTTTCAGATACTTCTTCATGGGACTTCATAGCAGTTGGAGTATAGACCAATGAATTGTGAATTGGATCATCCCGGAGACCAGAATGCTTAGTGCGGGAACCATGTAGCCCGTTCAGACATGAAGAATTTAGATAGATCTTGTGTGGGTCAGAAACTAGTGATCTTGGGTGGGTGAGCTACTGGCTATCCTATCTGGTTCTGTTCCAAGAGATCCTCTGTGGGTCCGCTCTAGAGATCCTATATGGGTCATCTACTAGCGAACCTGTATGGGTCATCTCCTAGAGAATCTGTGTTCGTCATCTCCTAGTGATCCTGTGTGGGTCATCTCCTTGTGATACTGTGTGGGTATGCTCTTAGAGATTCAGTGTGGGATAGCTCCTAGCGATCTTGTGTGGGTCTGCACCTAGAAATCCTATGTGCGTATGCTCCTAGAATTCATATGTGTGTCATCTCTTAGTGATCATGTGTGGGTCAGCTTATTTACAGAGTAAGATGATTCAGTAGTTACATCTAATCAACTCTACTAATGTACTTATGTTATACGTGGAATGATCTGAGTTCATACCTATGTGGTACTTTTCATCGTGATAATATCTTGGTTGTCCTTTTCTATGTGGAGTACCTATGTGGTACTTACCTTTATGGTTTTATTTACTTCATGGAATAGTTGAGATTTGTTCTTTTTTTGGACCCTATGTTTCCTCATGATTGAGATGGGTTTAATTGATAACATAGGTATATGTATGGGAATATACATTAGTAGGGTTGATAGTAGACTTACTTCTTTGAGGTTTATCCTTTTTAGATTTTATGTGACTTTGCGGGTCTTGGGGTCCCTACTGAGTATCGTTATACTCACCCCTTCATGGGATATGCCAACACCTTGTTGTGTTTGGTGTAGACGTTGGACAACGTTGATCAAGACTGAGGGTACCAGTAATGGACAGTGCCCGGATGAGGAAATTACGACAAGTCGGTACACGTAGGATACAAATGGAAGTGGTGTACTAAGGAGATGATCTGTACATACCCTTCAAGTAGGATCCTCGAATAATGATCCATTAGATGTCTTTATCTTTCTTCAGTTGTATTTTATTTCAGTTGTGCTTGTACCTTTACTATTGTGCTTGTATTCCGGACACTTTTACTTTCAGTACTCTTTTGGATATACCGTTTTCTTGTGTTCATATCTTGAAGTGTATTTGGTTACATGAGTTTACAAGTTATAAATGCAATTCCTTCCCAGTTTTATGGAATATGCCTTTTGGTGCTAGTCACCCGCCCCAGGCCTATGGATTGTGGGATTGGGGTAGTCATAGCATGGGACCTGGGGGATGGGTTGTGAAACATTTGTATCAGAGGAGTCAATTAAACCGTAGAACACAGAACACTAATTATTCTTTTAACGGAAATAGTGTGTAGTGTAGTGATTGTGGTTATTATTATAGGGAATCCAGTATTGGTTTGGGGCCGACGTATCTATACACCCGGACCCTGACTTCTAATTTCCTACTGAGTGCATGAAAACACTAATTGCATGTGTGTTTTCAAGAGACTTCATTGTGATCTCATTGAGTCAGCTATCCATGAATAACTTATTGAACATGGCACAACTATTTTATTTCATGATGCCTCCATGCATACATCTAGCTTTGGTTCTGAGAGCAATACGTACTAATAGCCCACCAAGCGATGAGGTCTCGTTGCAGGGCCCTTTTCTAGTGGAGGCACTAGCGGTGGCACCAGCGGTACCATTAACCATTGGGCCACCGATGCCACCATCCCAAGATGCAGAGGGTGAACGCTGCTTGAGTATGTTTCATGAGTTCCAACTCTAGAGGACACCCAGGTTTAGGGGAGAGACAGACCCGCAGTTGTATGCAGATTGTTTGGAGGCTGTAGTGAGAGTCTTCCTACTGGTATGGACACTAGCAGATCTCATTGTAATCCTTTCTGCCAACCTTCTATATGTAGCAGCAGGAATATGGTGGAGCATGATGCTACCAGTTCACCATGAGTTGACGCTTCTCGATACAGAATTCAAGGGCCATTTTCGGGTAGAGTATGTTCCAGCGACTCTTCGCGTTGTGTGCTTAAAAGAGTTTGTTCATCTACAGTAGGGCAACATGATTGTAACTCAGTACTGAGCATGGTTCGCTGACCTCTCACGCTACTCTACATATATGATGTAGAGGCCATTCTATCAGGATCAAACCATCGTGAAGGGACTCAGATAGTAGATCACAGCTTCGATGATCACATACAGCATCCCGACGCAGGCGGGGGAGTTAGAGATCACCTCCTAGTGGAGAGTTTTCTTACTGAGTATTCACCAACAATAAGTAGCACCACTAGTAGTCAGGTGGCGGAGTCTTCTGTAGCTGTTAGAAGAAATATGACACAAATGGTGACAAGGAATAGACCTATAGGTGGACGACCACATGATTCAGAATCGGTTGTGCAGGGAACCCGAGGTAGAGTCGGTCATGCCATGGTTGGGTAGTGTTAAGAATGTTATGGTCAGGGTCACTAGGCTTGTGTCTGCATGACCTACCGTACAGATGATTATCAGACGGTCGAAGGGACACTCAGTTAGAGATAGAGATTCGATCGAGGAGCTCTACAGGGAGCAGGTGGATGTGTCAGTGGATCTGGTCATGCAACTAGTGGAGGGAAAAAAGTTGAGATGTAACCACCACCACCATGACCATAGGGAGCAGGAGGATGTGGAAGATCTCATCTCCAAGAAACTGAGTCTTAAGATAACGATGCTCCAGAGATTATTTGAGGTCTGATCTGTGTCTACTCTACCTTAGTTGTAGTAATTGTTGACATAGGTTATAGTCATTCTTTTATTGTCACTGCCCTTGTTCAGAGCTCAGATATTTTGATGGATCCATTGGCTCGATCATTATAGCTAGATACTCCTATGGGATAGGATTCTATGATTACACACAGGTGCAGACAGTGTGAGCTTACTCTTAGATGCGAGAGCATCGGCTGTGATCTCCTAGTAGTAGCATCCATGCCTTATGATGTCATCTTGGGTATGGGCTGGTTATCTACAATCCAGTAATAGATAGATAGTATTAGGTGCAATGTGCGGTGTGTTTACACGGATTGGACTAGGTTTACCATCACCAGCAAGAAGGGAGACTTTGCCGCATAGAATGGACTTACCTATTAGAGAGTGCAGCCAATCACTAATCAGTTGGCTATCCATTCCATCGATGCAGTTGATGTTGAGAATCCATGTCATCCTGTAGTGGTGGACCAGTATGTTGATGTCTTCCCAGATGATGTTCCGGGTCTACCTCCTCAAAGAGAGGTGGAATTTTACATTGACTTGTACCCCGAGATGAGAATAATATCTACCCCCAACGTATTAGATGGTTCACACAGTGCTTCGTGAGATGTGGGTACTACTAGATGACTTGCATGTGAAGGGATTCATTCGGCCTAGTGTTCCACCCTGGGAAGCCCCAATTTAGATCGCCATGAAGGCAGAAGGGAGAATGAGTCTTTTTGTCGACTATCGGTTCATGAACCTGGTTACTATGATGAAAAATCACCCACTTTTGAGGATTTACCACCACTTTGATCAGCTAAGGGGAGACCGTTGGTTCTCAAAGATAGACCCCAGATCAGGCTACCACCATCTCAGAGTATGAGATGAGGATGTGTAGAAGAAGGATTTCAGATGTCAGTACACCCATTATGAGTTCTTGGTTATACCATTCGGTGTAACCAATGCTCCAGCAGTGTTCATGGTATTCATGAAAAATATCTTTCAGCCATTACATGATCGTTTTGTAGTAATATTCATCGAGGAAATTTTGATCTACTTAGCTACTAAGGAGGAGCATGGCTATCATTTTCAGCTGGTACTGGACACACTCTGAGAGCACTATAATTATCGTATACTCTCAAAGTGCCAGTTTGGGATCCAAGAGGTACAATTTCTGGGACATGTTATATCGGAGTCTAGAGTTGCAATGGTTCTGGTGAATATTGAGGCAGTACTTGCTTGGGATCCACCAAAGAGTGTGACAGAGGTACGATGTATTCAGGGTTTGGATGGATACTACCTGAGGTTTGTACCAGATTTCTCTAGAGTTGCAGCACCTCTATCAGTGTTGTTGAAGAATGGGAAACCCTTTGTGTAGACAGAGAGATGCTAGTGTAGTTTTTAGGAGCGTATGCAGAGGCTGAATCGTACCTCTATCTTGTGGCTTCCAGTAGAGGGTGTAGAGTAGGAAGTCTTCTGCGATGCATCAGAGAACGGGCTCAGATTTTTCCTAATGCATGAGTGAGCAGTGATTGTGTATGGTTCTCAATAGCTATGACAACATGAGAATAAATACACTACCCATGACCTAGAGTTATTAGTAGTGGTCTTCACCTTGAAGATGTTGCGACACTATCATAAGTGTGAATGTTTTTCAGTGTACTCTGATCACAAGGGTCTCTGGTAAATCTTCTCTCAGATGGACCAGAACCTGAGACAATGACGTAGGGTTGAGTTCCTCCAGGTCTATGAATTCATGATAGTCTATACTTCTGTGAAGGGGAGTGTTGTAGTATATGCACTCAGATGGAGATCTGGTATACAACTTCTAGGTGAGGTGATAGAGCAGCTGACTGATTTTCATATATCATATGTGGATCGGGATTGAGAATCCTTTTGTCAGTCTCATAAATTCACTCCACCACTTCTTCAGGGAGTCAGGGGGGCCCAGCAGGGGGATGCTGACTGCGAGACATGAGGTGCTCAGATATCCACTGGACATGCACCTGATTAATTTTCTGAAAGTGGGTAGCATGTTATCCTCTTCAGAGAACATACCATGGTACTAGTGTCACTTAGGGAGTAAGTGGTGAGGGATTTCTAGAAATCCACTCTAGCTGTTAATCCATAAGTGGCAAAGTGGTAACATGATCTCCGACGACAACACTGGTGGCCAAGAATGAAAAAATTAGTAGCAGAGTTTGTCTCTCAAGGACTCACTTGTCAGCAAGTGAAGGAGGAGCATCAGGTACCAGGAGGCTTGGTTCAGCCATAAGAGGTCCCAGAGTGGATGTGGGATGGGATATCAATAAAATTCTTGATAAGACATCCACATAAATCTTAGTGTCATGACTCGATTTGGGTGATCGTCGACCGTCTCACCAATTCATCTTACATCTTACCGATGAGTGAGTAGGGTTAAATAGGGATCTTGGGATGCCTCTATGTTCAATCGGATGCACAACTTCATAGATTACCCTAGAAAATTGTCTTCGATCATGATGCATGTTTTACTTCCTGACTATGGAAGGGGTTGCAGGAGGCTTTGGAGACGCAGCTTCATTTGAGCATAGCCTTCCATCATTAGATGGATGTCCAAAATGATTGGACCATTCAAACCCTCGGGGAATTTTTGAATTCTTGTGTCCATGACTTCAATTTCAGCTGCGAGGATCACTTTACAATGGTAGAGTTTGTATACAACAACAACTATCACTCCACCATTGGGATGGCTCCTTTTGAGGCATTGTACGAGCGACCTTGCAGATCACCATTGTGCTGGAATGACCCAGGGAAGTCAGCGCTAGTGGGACCAGAGATGGTATAGCCAACCATAGATAATGTTTATATCCTCCAAGTGTGGATGAATACTATAGAGAGTAGACAAAAGTCTTAACTCGATAGTTGATGGAGACTTCTAGAGTTTGAGGATGGTGATCACGTCTTTCTAAAAGTCTCACCTCGACGAGGTTTGCAGTGATTTGGCCGAGGTGGAAAGTTATGTCCGAGGATAATCATACCTTTCAAGTCCTCTGCAGAGCCGAAGAGGTGGAATACCACTTATCTCTTCAACCTCAGTTGCACATGGTGCATGACATCATCCACATATCCCAGCTGAAGAGATATGTGCATGACCCATCTCACATCATCGACCACCGGGAACTGGACATCAATGATGGGGAGACTTTTACGGAGTTTCCAGTTGAGATTAAAGATCAACATGAGTGGGTCCTTCATGGATGGTCAATACCTCTGGTATACATTCGCTGGCAGCATGAGAACCTCCAAAAGAGCACATGGGAGCAAGAGGATCAGATGTGTGCTTAGTACCCCCACTTGTTTTTCTAGTTTTTTGTTGAGGTTTATGGGGATGTAAATCCTTGAGATTGAGAGAAGTTAAAGACATTGAATATTAATGAATTTTTTTAATTAAATGGGAATTTTACAGGTATGAGAAAATTGACATCGCATGATTCTGAGTCCCGGAGCGCCAGGAATGAATTTATGAACTTTTTTTTCAAGTACGATTAGTAAATATGAGAGTAGGTTTTTCTAACTTTTGAACTGATGCTCAGAATTGAAATCAAAGGACATCATTCAACTCATAGCACCGGTATTCACTTTACAAGAACTTCACCTAGGCCATAGTGGGTCGAGCGTGAAGGTTTTATTTTGGGGTTTTTGTGAAGGAATAAAATAAAATAAAATGGTGCAACATTTTATTTTTAGTTCATTTTAAAACCACCCATGTAGACATCTCAACGGTTGGGAACACCAGAACTAAAACCTCCCATAGAAGGATATGGAAGTGGGGACCACCAAGCCTAACCTCCCATGAGATGTTATGGTGATGGGGACCACCCCATGTTTAAAACACCTTGAACTATCTCGTAAGTGTGGGGGAGCCTCTTAAACATCCCCACTTAATGGTTACACCCCCTTAAATTTATTATTCCGGCCTATGTAATTAATTACCCAATTTGAAATTTTCCCAATAAATAAATTTAGGAAACATATCTTTTTTTCTACATTGAATTTTGAAAGATTTGGGGAGAGGAGAAATATTTGGAGGATTTAACATGTCCAATGAAGAACTTCATCGAAGAACGTTTTTTGGAAATCTAGGAAGAGGAAGAAGATTGAGCCTGACATCAAAGCGTGGTTATGGAAGCGACGATTGTTGGAACTCTCTTCGCCTTCTTCGACTTCCTTATCTCACCAATGTCGACGAACAATCCAATGATGGGGTTTATTTGTGTATGATTATTTGTGATAAGTTGTAGGGTGGTTGATTGAAATTATTCACTTTTTCATTCTTAATGACTCTTTGTAATTCAATGAGAAATTATATCTCCTTGCTACCATTCAATCACAGAGGGTGCGAGCCAAACAAACATGACCCACCCCCTCTGCAGTTCTTCATTATTTGTGTGTTCATTGTGATGGTGACGGGGACCAGTTCCAGAATTTCGCACCGATGGAACATGAGAATGGCGTTCGTCACCCCCGCCAGTGGTAATGAATGTGACGGAGCAACAAATCTTCCCCATGGCCACCACCCCCTTCTACGGCCAAGCCCACACCCATGAACGAGCTGCCGTTCCGCGGCGGAGCCACCGCCAGCGGACATGTCCCTGCCCCGCCACCGAGCTACCACCGCCCCACGGTCGGGCCGCCGCCCTATGGTCAATCTTCCACTCTTTGCATCCGAGCCACCACCCGCGGCCGGGCTGTCGCCTCCCTGCCGAGCTGCCTCCCTCCGCAGTCGAGCTGTCTCCCGCGGTCGGGCCGCCACCGCCCGACCGATTCATCATGCGCCCTTGTTGAACCCCCCGACTGAGCGGCCCCATGGCCTCAACCCTCCTAGATGAGCCACCCTGGTATGGGCCAAGCCGCACCATGCCCTCGCGACACCCCCGCAGCTGAGCCACCCTTCGCGGATGAGCCGACTCACGACCTCCACCGCTATGTGTCACCTGTAACTACCACAACCCCTCATGACATTCCAAACTGCACAGCAGGCGGAGCATCACCATGGGCCGGGCATGAACCATCGGGTCAGGATGAGTCAACGCGATCTGGGTCGACCAAGGCCAAGTCAGTTCGGTCAGTCTGACCGGGTCAGATGAGACATGGGCATGATGCGAACCATTATATTACTTGGGTCATAACGTTGGCACCAGATTTCTATTTGATAAATTGTCAATGGCGCCAGAAACCATGGAGTGAAACAGTCCCTTTGGAATACCCCACTAATATTTTGGGTAATGTTTAGCTATTTTCAGGTTGGATCGAGCACGAATCCAACTGGGGCCCCAAGACTAGAAGGCTAGTAGCTCACAGACCGGTCGTCTGATTGACATGACATCTATTGCATTGAGACCTCTATGATGTGGTGGACCATTGAGATATTTTTTCATGGGACATCATAGTAGTTGGAGTATCGACCAGTGAATTGTGATGAAGATCCTCTTGGAGACGAGCATGCTTAGTGAGGGAACACATTACCTTGATGTGACGAGAAGAATGAAGAGCGATCATGTGCGGGTTATCACCTAGAGATCTTTTGAGTTTAAAATCCTTGTGATCTTGTGTGGTTCATCTCTTAGAGATCTAGTGTGGGTTAGCTCCTAGGGATCCTGTGTGGGTCATCTCCCATCGATCCTGTGTGGCCCATCATCTAGCAATCTTATGTTGTTTTTATCCTAGCAATTCCATGTGGGTCAGGTCCTAGCTATCTGTTGTCAGTCAGCACCAGTCGATCCTGTGTGGTTCAGCTCCTAGCGAACCTATGTGGATCAGCTCCAAGAGATCAAGTGTGGGTCAACTTATTTATAGAGTTAGATGATTTAGTAGTTACGTCTAACAATCTATAATACTATACTTAAGGTATACCTAGAATGAGATAAGTTCGTACATGTGTGGTAATTTTCATTGTGATATTACCATGGTGGTATTATTCTGTGTGGCATACCTATATGGTACTTAACTTTGTGGGTTTTCCTTCCATCGGGTAATAGTTGAGCTTTGGGATTTTGAGTTGGACCCTATGATTCATCATGATTGAGATGGGTTTAATTGATAACATAGGTATATATATGGGCATATACCTAAGTAGGGTTGATAGTTGACTTCATGGTTTGAGGATTATCCTCCGTGGATTTTGTGAAACCTTGAGGGTCTCGGGGTCCCTATAGAGTATCGTTATAGTAACTCTTGCATGGTCTATTCCCAAACCTTTTTGTGTTTGATGTAGTCATCGGACATCGTTGATCGATATAGAGGGTACTAGGACTGGACGGTGCCCAGAGGAGGACCTTACAACAAATCGATACACAGAGGAGACAGACAGACATGGAGTGTTGAGGAGACCATTTGTACCTACCCTTTAGGTAGGAACCTTGAGGGATGATCTAGTAGCTTTCTTTCTCTTTCTTCAGTAGTATTTTATTTGAGTTGTACTTGTACCTTTACTATTGGGGTTGTATTACCCCACCCTTATACATTAATCACTTTTTTGGTTACACAGTTTTCTTGTTTTCGTATCTTGTTGTGTGATTTGATATGTGAGTTTACATGTTATAAATGCAATTCCTTCACAATTTTAGGGAATACGCCTTTCGGTGCTAGTCGCCATCCCATGGTCTATAGAAGGTGGGCTTGGGGTAGTCACGGCACGGGCCCCAGGGGACAGGTCCTGACATTATATTAATAATAAATTTGTTGTATTTATATATATGATCGAATCAATAAATATAAAACAACAATCTCATATATGAGAGTATAAATAAAATATACATATATTTTAAGATAAAAATGGTATATTTAAATCAGGGATTAAGTAAATAAATGTTTGAAAAATGATAAATTATGTGTTTGTATTTTTGTGACATATGGATTATTAATAAATTTTTTATTATTTATATATTGATTTAAAATAATATTTATTTTCATAAAATAGAATCACAAATTAATATTTTTATATCATATGATTATAAGATAATTTTATTATACTTTAAATGTATTTTCAGTTTCTGATGAAATCAGTTATAAATTTCAAATATATATTTTGGGAATAAATAATTATTGTAGTTAAAAATTAAATTTCATATATTTATAATTTTATATTTAAGAAAATAGAGTGCAGTTTTTATTTCTATATGATAAAATTTTTTTATGATAATGTTTTGCGATTTTTATAAAAAAAATTGAATTTTTGTTGAATAGTGAAATAAATTAATTTACGATAGAAGTTAAACACATGGATTATTGAGTCAAATGAGATTTAAGGTCGATGAAATCACATAATGTATATCTATAATTCATTAGGATAATATTTTTTATAATTCTCAATCTATTAATAGTCTTGAGCTAAATTAATTAACTAATAATGAGAAACACCCCTCTCCACTACTATTAATAGAAACCCTCAAATCATATTATATTGTTAATTTCTTCCCATTTCTTCTCCCTAGACTCATCCCAATATTCAATACCTACTGGTATCATGAATAATCAAAAAACAATGTTCCTTGAGTAGGTTTTCATGGATGTGAAATCATGTGGTAAAATCCTATTTAGTTATCTTTTATTTTCATTTCACTTTATTCTATTTTCATATTATATCCTCAAAAAACCACATCCAAGTGTCATTATAACTCCAATATCATTAATATAATTGAATTATTATGTGGTAATGGAATATACATAATAAATCCTCTCCTATTATCCTCTTATTCTATAATATAAAAAAACATTAGGATGTGTCGACTTACTGTCGTCATGGATAATGTGTTTTTATTTTCTTTTACAACCATCATGAAAGATAATAATAAAATTATTGTTGTTAAATAATATTTTATTATACACATCATAAGAAATATAATTTCCTATATCAAATATATAATGATGATGTTATATAAAAATATATAAGTTCGTGATTATATTAAAAAAAATCAAAAAATTAAAAAAATTTCATTCTGTTTTATCTAATGAATCATCCAAATATAAATAAATGATTTATGGTATAATTTAAAATTATATAATCATATAAATACCATTTCAATCTACTTCAAATTTTCTTCTTTAATTCAATAAGAAATTATATAATGAACCATTCATTGAAACCATGAAATAAATGCAGCTGAAATAGTGAAAAAACGAAATAATATCAATAAATGAGTATAATGATGTTATAAAAAGATAATATATTATATTATAGATATGAATATATTTCATTAATATATTAATAACACTCTTTATACAATTATATATGAGGTTTTAACATATCAGATGTATGATGAACATGATGTAAGGGACCTAACATTAAAAATACACATTTGAATTTATATTCTTACAAATTTAGAAGGGAATGTTTTTTATGATTCATGTCCTCATGTTTATGATTATGTTCTGGTTCTTGGTAAATTTTTATGTTTAATGGTGGTACCTTTGTCTCCTTCCAATTCATTGGGTATGTTTATGTTAGAGGTAATTCATATGGTTTATCCAAGTGTTATTAGGATGGTGACAGTATAAGGTATTTGTGAGGGAAACATCATTAAGTATTCATCAAGGATATATTTTAATATATCAGTGAGGGTTAAAAATCACATGGTATCTATGAGGGTTACAAAATTATATAATTAATTCCACATGGTACCGTTATGTTTTCATTTATGTTTTCTATGTTTTCTATAAATCTCTTGTTTTTACAAAGTAAGTATGTGAAACATTATGGTTGATAAATAAGACTTTGTGAAATTGATTTCATATGTTTATAATAATTCATTGAATAAACGCTTTGTTCTTTATTTTTTATGCCCCATACTACTATTTTTATCTCATTCCAAATTCTAATATGTTTTTCATATGGTTTATTATTTGATTAAATAAAAAAGGATCCATGTTGAATATCATGATGATTTTTCATGAAAAGATTTAATTTAATATAGATTTTTTATTATCACAAAAGAAATGCATACTATAGTAGTAGTACCCACATTGTATGCATGTGGGATGACCTGTATGAATTATGTTCTAATTCAGTATAAAAATAAACCAAAAATATCAATGGGAATGTATAAAAGTGAATTCTTATTGAATTAACTATATTATGTAAATTTTATGGGTGAGTCATAATTGTGTGACACCAATAAGTTATATTATACTGAAATTTAATCTGAAATTAATTTTTGTTTGCCTAAGGATTTTTAAAATAAACGATTAAAGGAGAAATATAAAAAATTAAATATCAGAAGACTACTGAAGGGTTGTAATGTATATTAATGTTACAATGATGTTTTATAGCATAACAATTTTTTTAGTTTTGGTGAATTGTAATGGAACTCATTATAATTTAAATATTGAAAATCATAGGAATTGAATCGGAATGAATAATATTATCAAAACGAATATTTATTTTAAAAATTCAAAGAACGATCAAATTGGGAGATGATTCATGATTTTTTAAAATATTATTATAAAAGTGATCAGATTGAAATAAAATTTTGGATTTTAAAATTTCATTGAGAGGAAAAAATTTCTAGGTATAACCATTTCAGTTTCCAATAAACCTACAAATAGATATCAAAGTAAAATATAATATAACACAATTAAAGTATGGAGGAGGGAGACATTTTTGATGTTTTGAAGGTAGAATTGTTAGAGAATGTTATCATTATATATTTTTCTATAGATTAATTTTTTGATAGATGTATTGTGATGAGGAAGTTTTATTCAGGGTTTCCTAGATAAGAACATTCAATTTGAATGAAAAAATCAAGGATATATAAAAGTTAATTAAAATTGTTCATATATTATTTTATTTGACTTATTATTGTGTTAAATAATCAAACTGATGAATCAGAATGAGGAATATGAATGATTTTTTATGAAATGTTATGTGGAGTTGTTTTTAATTACTTTTTTGAAGTAAATGGAAGAATTTCTGTTTGATGAATTAAAAAACGGTATGCTTTTAAAGCCCCATAGAAACATGTTTAGAACTAACTCGTGAAGGAATTTAACCATGTTAAAAAACATATTTTTATAATTTATTCTATGATGACGACATGAACTATTGTGTTGATCAAAATTCTATAAAAATTTAATTATATTTCAAACATTTTTTAATCACATAAATTTATATTTTGGTGAATTGTGTGGTATTGTATTTTTTTAAAACCATGTTATGGATTTGAAAATGTTATTGAGTATTGAGCCCTGTAAATACTTGGATTTCTATGGATGTGTAAATATTGTTTTTTAAAAAATGGGATAAATCATTAAAATATGATATGTTTCTTATAATATAAGGATTACATAGACCAAAAATATATCACAAATTCAACCCTCCACCTCTCATTGATTATATTGACAATTGTTTGAAATTATTAATTTTTATCACCAGACGTTTTCTTAATTAAAACTTTTCCACTGTTTTTGAATACTTTTTTTTTGGATAATTTGAATTCTATAAATTGTCAATGAATACCACTTTTCGATGGAAGGAAAAATTGAATATTAAAGACATAATTCTTTCAAATATTATGTCTCTAATGTGTGATTTTGAGGAATCTTAAATAAATTTATTTCCTCCTCTAAATGAAAATTTTCCTCTAATATTCATCGATAAGAATATTATGGAGAATGATGGAATATATAATAATTCTTTACTCTATTCACATTATGAAAGTAAATTCTATAGAGTTAACAAATTTAAAATTTCTAATGGTATCTCAAAGATTTTTAAAACTATATACGAATTAAATACTAATGTGATGAATTAAATTTATAAAATCATGAGGTTGGTGTATTAGGATGTCTATATGAGTGTGTATAAATATTATTGTGACTTAATTACAGGGTTGAATTAGATTGTTAGTACCAATCATAGAAAATCCTAATCCATTTGAATGAGAATTTGAAAATATGTACAAGAAGGTATAAAAGAAATATACCACTAGTATTTTTTGAATGTGGAGTTATGAGGAACGTTTCTATAAATTTCCCTTAAATAAACAATGGAGATGAAATTTATAAAGGATATATAAAGGTTATACGTTATGGGAATAAATAGGTTGATAAGTCATAATCATATTACAAGGGAAATTATTTAAATATTTGTTAATTTAAAGGTGAATTATTTATCTAAAGATGATCAAGATGAAGAAATTAAAGATTATGGTGAAAAAAATCATTGTGTTTTTTTGGAGAATGTATTTTTATTTCCTCATTGAATTATGAATAGTTTGAAAGTTATAGTTATAATTATGAACAAATGGAGAAAGAGTTTCATATAACAGGGAGGATAAATAATGTCAAACAAATATAGTAACACATGAAATAGAAATCAATATGTTAAAAAATTAATGTTCTATCTCAAATAACAGGACGAATTTCTTAAATAAAAATCTATGTGACAGCAATATATTTATATATAGATAAAATATATAGCAAAATAATGGTTTTGGAATTAATATATTTATGTGAAGATCAAATAAAATGAAAAATATTTAAAACTTTTTAAATTATTTTCTAATATTGAGAAGGGAGTTTCTAGTTTCTTGAACACTATCATTGAAGGTGGTAAATTTTATGGGAAGTATGAAATTGAGAAAGGCCAATAAAATTAATATTCAATGAATTAATTGGATGTTAAATTTCATTAAAATGAATTAAGGTGAGAAAAATCATCTATGTATCCAAAATAAACAATGTTGTCAATCAAAGGGTGTTTTATATTTCAGTGTATAGAAAATTGATGTTACTATTTTTTATTCCCATAGGGTTGTAAAAATATAATAATTGACGTTGATTATTAAAATTGATAATATGGTTTTTGGGGATCAAAAAAGGTGAGATGTGAATATTAATATATTTTTACAAAATAGGTTTACAAATCACTAAAATATAAAGTTACAATATAAATAATATTTTATATTATTATTGTGGGTATTATGGTGGATTTGGGAATGCAACAAAGATATGTCAGTTAAATAAAATACAAAAAAATTATCCCATGAGTTATTGGAAGAGAAGATTGAGGTAGACTCAAATATATCTATGAAATTGTTCTAAGAATGTTTTTTTTAATGTAAAAAAAGATTATAGACTTAGGAATCTATTTTTGAAATATGTGGACATACTAGACATTTATCTAGGGTATGTATTAATTATCTATAACATCAAAATTTTAATAAAAATTCTCAATATTTTAATTAGATGGAAGATAAAGTGAAGGAAAAGTATACTGTTTTTTAGACTACTCTAAAATCCACACAATGTTAATGAACATAGAATTTTTATTATAGTAGTTTTACCATACTACAATATATTTTATGTATCTGAAAATGTGAATGATTTTAATGAAGGAAATGAAGTGAATGGGAATGTTGAATCTCTCATAAATAAAGATGTATGTTATTTTATTATTGGGTATGAAATGATTAAATCATGGAATCACTTTTATATTTATGGGATGAAACAGAACTTGTTAAATGTTTGACGTAATTTTTAAGAATTTTAAAATAATTTTTTAGAAATTAATTTTCATTAAAAAATTTGAATATGGGATATTTTTTATAAGAATCTAACGCACTAAATAAATCCTGATTGACGTTGTTGATGTTATAAATTGATGTTATCACAGAATGAAAGTTGAAAATGAATTATTGAAAAACAAATTCAGAGATATTTGTCATATAAATATGAAAAATTTAACAATGTGAGATAGTGTTTGTTATATTATTTATATCACAATAATAATTCATTGGTTTTCTTGAATTTTTCAAAAATGGAATATTACAAACATTATTTTCAATAAAGGAGAGATTCATTTAAATAGAAATCATGAATTAATTATTTTTATGGGTAAATGATTATGCAATCTACTTTTAGAGATAATCACATTATTTATTTCATTGTTAATTATTCTAGAAATAGTTATATTATGTATCTGAAATAGAAATAAGATTCTCTAAAATTGATTAAAAAGTTTAGGATGAGATATGGAAAAGAGTATAGATATACTATAAATATTATTCAATATAATAATAGTGGTGAATAAAAAATGAATAGTTTATACATTATCATCAAAATCATATAACTGTTCATGAGATTAGTGAACTATAGACACCACAAATAAAGTTATGTTACTAAAAGGAAGAATATAAAATTAGTAGATATGGGGTGTATTATGTAACCTGAACCTAGTCATTCTCAATACATTTAGGGGAATGCAATGAGTATAGTATATCATATTAAAATTTTATGTTTCTTTATTCCATGTTTATATATGACTCCTTATGATTTTAAAATAAAATTCCATGTTTTGTATCATTTAATGGTTTTTGGGAGTCCTGGTATTATAACGAACAATGTGGTAAATGTTGATAATATTGATCAAAGAGTTAATGATGGTATCAGACATCTGTGTGCATAGGATGGTAGAGGTTATATATTTTCCATCAAAGAAACATGAATAATATTTAATTATATTGATGTAAAATTTCATGAAAAAGATGATGAAGACCTATCATAGACACATTCAAAAGAGGATGATGATGAATATGAATGTTATTTTCATGTGAATTATGAATATAAATCCATCAATAGTGATTCCACACAGATGTACAAATCGATATATGATATTTCTAGTGATAAGTACTAATTTTATACATCTCATCCAAGGATATAGAAATAGGTGAAAGTTCAAAACAATATCATTGATTAAAAATGATAAAATAAGAATAAAATTAAAATTTATTACCCAAAATAACTATAATTCAATAGTTGAGAATAAATATGTTAAATAAAATTTCAATTATCTGGAGTACATTCATTCTATGAATGATGAGTTGGAAAATAATGAGAAAATTAATTATTAGGATCATCTACACAAACCAAATATATAATGTTATTATTACAAATTGAGTGTTTCAAAACAAATTGAGTAAATATGGAGATGTTATAAAAAAATGAAGGATTAGAATTCGAAGGTTACAAAAAAATTTAAGCATTTGATTTTTATTTAATTTTCTCTTGCCTCAATGATAGATAGAATATTTCTTCCAATTCCTACAGAGTGATGTTTTAACAAATTATAATCAATGTTAAATTAGAATTTCTTATTATAGAACATCATGAATATGATTATGTTGAATAACCTTATAGATTTTTAATTATAAAGGATGACTACTATATTTAAAAGTTAAAAGAAATATATTTATTGGTTAATGAAATCATTATGGTCTTGGAATTCTAAATTCTATGATTTGTTATAGATGTTCACACTTACGAATGTAGAGTTGATAGTAATCTTTACATTAGATAAAATAAATATATTTCCATCATTGTTATTATATATGATTATTGTATTATCTTTAATGGGAATAATGAAAAATATTGTGAATGGTTTTTTAATGCGATATAAATGTTTTTGGAAAATTCCATATATAGTGAAATGAAATATTTTCTTATCTTACTAATATCATAAAATAAGATGTACATTTTTCAATATTAATAGAATTATGCTATGGAACATATTAAAAATTCAATAATGGAGAATTAAAAAAACTTTCTGCCACAATTTTGGATGTAACCAAGTTCTCTAAAGATAGAGAATGAAATGAAGTTGATTAAAATGATTTCAATAGATGATTGGATGTATATTATATATATTGGATCAAGAAAAGATATAACATATACTATTATATTATTTGAATGATTCTAAATGTTACTCAAAAGAATTTCATCTTTTGTATAGAAAAGAGCGTTCTTAGAAATATTAGATATAAAATATAATTTCAAATCATATATGATAGCTCTAATATATCTTTTTGATACGTAGATGTTGAATTGGATGCATGTTTTCATGATATAAGATCCATATATAGTGGGATTTTATTTCTTTGGGAAATTTGTGTATATTGGAATTATATCAAATTGATTTCAGAATCTCGTATCATAAAAGAAAATGAATACATATCCACCACAAAATCTAAAACACAACATAATTATATGATCACTGGGATAATTTTATTGTTAATGTGATGTTACAACTACAATTTTGGATAATATGAGTGACTATAAATCTCGGAAAAAATTCCAGTGGTATAGTCATTTAAAAATCCAATATAAATATAATATCACTTCCTAAAATAGCATGTGGAGAAGAATTAATTGATGTTATATTATGTTCCAATAATGGAACAAGTTGATGAATTCTTCAACAAACCATTACAAAAGGATTCATTTTTCATATTGATCTTGAAAATGGGAGTCCATCCAATTTCTATCCACGGTTATGGTATATTGGTTTTGTCTCCCTCGTAGTTATATTTTTTGGTAAGTGTTGTGATGTGGGAAAAAATATTTTTATTAAATCAATCCATTGATATGTGATAAATTTTTTACGAAATCATGTATTTTGGGGTTGTTTTGTGTATTTTTTGAACTCATCATATATTAGTGTTAACTATTTTAATTGTTTTTTTACGTTCTCGTAGTAAACAAGTAACTAGATAGATGAAGTGGTTTTAATGTTTTGTGAATATTTATTATATTTATGAAGATGTTGCTCAAGTCTCTATATTTGGACAACATGGTCTTATGATCGTTGATTCTAGTTTAATATTATTATGGATAGTTGGTTGTTCATAAAGATTTCTTTCATTAATTAGGTAATGATTTAATGATATAAATTTCCAGCAAAATCATGAAGATATTATGATACCAAAATGATTTTAATGAATATAGTGAAATATGAAGTCGAAAACTTCATGTCCTAGATAATAATTATAATATGTACTGCATGTTGAAATGGTTAGTTATCTATGAGTTTTATTTATTTTAAGTGAGATTTTTTCCTATGTTCTTATTGATTGTCCCTTTGAATGGACCAATTCAACCAATGTACAATCAATAAATGAGGATTAAAATGAAGTGGATGTGGATACTAGTACATCTGATTGATTGTTCCACTAACCTATTAGAATAATGATGTCACCAATAATATATTATATGAATAATATCATCTGTGTTAGAGGAACGTTTTTGAACTAAACAATACAGATATAATTTTCAAAACCACGAATCATAAGGGTTTTAGATAACAATTTGTGGGGAATTTTACAACAATGTATTAAAAACCTAAAATGATCCAAGGTATAAGAAAGAGGCAAAATTAGTTTTATTATTTGTTGGATTGATAAATTTTTAAGAACTATTTATAATACGGTCAAAACACATAACTCAAGGAGTGAACAAATATGTCATTTTTTATTGAATTTAATCAGACG
Source organism: Viscum album (assembly GCA_963277665.1). Lineage (NCBI taxonomy): Eukaryota > Viridiplantae > Streptophyta > Magnoliopsida > Santalales > Viscaceae > Viscum > Viscum album. The sequence continues at coordinate 1,730,344,244 of OY728161.1, read as the reverse complement.
TTTTTTCCATTAGTCTATAGGAGTTTTTGAAAAATGAGGAATGGTGAAACATTTTTATACTTTTATATGACTACTGGTTAAGGGTTGTGATGTATATCATATATTTAATGATGATTATGGATGAAATCTTTAATATTTTCTAGATTAGTAGAATATAAAGTGTTCTATTTTATATTTTTATAATTGGATCAAGTGAATCCAAATGAAAACAATTATCATATTAGATATATTATTGCAAATGTAAACAAGGATAAATTTTTGAAAATTTAAATGATGCATTCAGAAAAAAACCTAGTAAATTTATTATCCTTGAGGAATGGTTAAAATGTACATCAAATGGAAATGAAATTTGGAATTCTAATTTTTTTTCCTCGAATATTTTTATTTGATCACTCTATTTATATTTTTAGAGCACCTATAGATAGAATAAAAAGATAATTGTAATAGGAAACTATTAACATGAGGGATAAACTGATATAGATGATGGGTTTGAGGGAGAATCATTTGGTATCGGTTTATGGTTATAATTTTTTTGATGAACAATATGGGATAGAAAATTGTTTTTGTACATGTAATGGTTATTTTTTTCATTAGAGAACTGAGGAATTAGACATATAGATTAACGAAAAAAACTATGTGAAACATTATTGTCTCTAGATTAACTTATCAAAATTATTTCATATCTAAATATTTAGACTATAGAATAAAACTTATTTTTCATAAAAAAAATATCAAAATCTTCTATATACTAGCTCCTTGGAAAGAAAGTAAATAATTTTCTTTATAATTACAAAGTGGAAGTTGTTAAAGTATAATTGTGACATATTTATAACCAACTAGTGAAGGTTAATAATCATTTAAAAATAATAATATTTACATAATTTTATCTACAACAAGAACTAGGAATGTTATATTTATCAGAGATACACACAAATGTAAGGGTAAAATTTCATGAAAAAGTTGATAAAGACCTATCATAAACACATTAAAAAGAATTTAATGATGAATATGAATGATATTTTCTTGATAATTATGAATATAACTCCATCAATAGTGATTCCACACAGATGTACGAATCAATATATTATATTTCTAGTGATAAGTACTAATTTTATACATCTCATACAAGGATATAGAAATAAGTGGAAGTTCAAAACAATATAATTGATTAAAAAGGATAAGATTAGAAGAAAATAAAAATTTAATACCCAAAATAACTAGAATTTATTAGTTGAGACTAAATATGTTAATTACGATTTCAATTATCTGGAGTACATTCATTTTATGAATGATTAGTTGGAAAATAATGAGAAAATTAATTCTTGGGATCTTCTACACAAACCAAATAAATAATGTTATTATTAAAAATTGAGTGTTTCGAAACAAGTTGAGTAACAATGGAGATTTTATAAAAAAATAAGGATTAGAATTATAAGGTTACTCAAAAATTTAAGCAATTGATTTATATTTTAAATGTTCTCTTGTTGTAATGTTAGATAGAACCTTTATTCCAATTTATACATAGTAAAGTTTTAAAAAATTCTAATCAATGTTAAATTAGAATTTCTTATTATAGAACATGATGAATATTATTGTGTTGAATAATGTTATATATTTTTAATTATAAAGGATGACTGCTATATTTCAAAGTTAAAAGATATATATTTATGGATTAATGAAATCATTATGGGCTTGGAATTCCAAATTGTATTAATTGTTATAGATTTTCACATTTAAGAATGTAGAGGTCATATTAATCTCTACATTAAGTAAAATAAATTGATTTTCTATCATTGTTATTATATATGATTATTGTATTATCATTATTGGGAATAATGGAAAATACTGTGAATGGTTTTTTAAAGTGATAATTAAGTTTTTGGAAAATTCCATATATAGTGAAATGAAATATTTCCATATCTTAAAAATATCATAAAATAAGATGTAAATTTTTCAATATGAAAAGAATTATGTTATGGAACCTATTATAAAGTCAAGAATAGAGAATTAAAAAAATTCTGCTACAATTTTGTATGTAACCATGTTCTCTAAAGATAGAGAATGAAATAAAGCTTATTAAAATAATTTCAAATGTTGATTGGATGTTTATTATATATACTGTATCATGAAAAGATAATGTATATACTATTATATTATATGAATGATTCTAAAAGTTACTCAAAGGAATGTCATCTTTTGTATAGAAAAAAGTGTTCTTAGAAATATTAGAGGTACAATATAATTTCAAATCCTATATGACAACTCTATTATATTTTATTTGATACGTAGATATTTAATTGGATGCATGTTTTCATGATATAAGATCCATATTTAATGGGATTTTATTTCTTCGAGAAATTTGGGTATATTGGCATGATATCCAATTGATTTCAAAATCTCATATCATGGATGAAATTGAATACGTTTCCACCAAAAAATCTAAAACACAACATAATTATATGATCACTGGGATAATTTAATTGTTAATGTAATATTAAAAAAACATATTTAAGGATTATAAATTCACTTGTTTTTTCTGATAGCATCATTTAACATATCCATCTCCTCGTATACAGAATGTAATCTTATATTGACTGGTGGGGGAACCATATGAAATATCCTAACCATTCTTATTATTATTTTCCCTATTTTTGTATTTAGTGATATGCTATAAATAGTATATATAGATTCACCTTTTATCATCTTCAAAAAAATTAGGCGGATCATTGGAAGGAAAATGAAAAAAAATTTAGAGTTTGAAATATTAAATTATAAACCGAAAAAGGTAATACAAAACTGCGATATGAAACTCCCCTAAGAAATATTTTAGTTGTGTAAAATCATTTTATATTCATGATAATGAAATGACATCATAATAATTTTATGCATCAGTTAATCTTATCAACATCATCCCAACCAATGATCTAGATCTTGATCTTATACTATTAAATTGGAACAAGGAAAACTTTTTTTAATATAAATCATGGTAAAACAATAGAAAATTGTAAGTAAACACATAAATATAGGTAAACCATCAATTTTGTGGCTACACTAAATTCACTATTTCCACCTCTCTAGTCAGAATGCACGAAATAAAAGGGGACAGGGTGGCAGTTCACACACATTAATCAAAGATTTAAATCATGTTCCCATACAATATAGAGTTTCACAATAATAAACAGATAAAAAATATGAAATATAGTTAAATGTTGAGTTTATCATGTGTAATTTCATTACTATATATAAATCCCTAGAAGACATCAATTTTATCCTCCAATGGATATCTATCAATAAAAAAAGGAATCCCACTAATGAGAGAATAATCTTACAATCCAAAAAATTCATAATTAAAATATTTTATCTACCTAGATCCATTTTTGGGGAATATAAAGAGTGTTACATACTATGTATATATTCTTAACCATTTTGATTCATTAAACCCTAAGAACTAAAAATTCGTGTAATCCTTAATAAACATTAATGATATAAATATTCCATTCTATACATGTTACCCTTACACATGTGTTTTTCTAGAAATACATACCAATATAGATTATTAAATCCATTGAATTATTTAATGCTATAATTTATTAAATAATATATATACATGCACCAGTGCACCCAAAAAATAATCCATACATTTAATGGGTGGGTATGAATCCTCCTATGTCAAATTCTTGAAATCTAACCTCCCTGTACATCAATGAAACTAGGGATGAGGATTAAAATATAATTTAAATTCAATTATAATGTGGTACTATGAGGGAAACCCTTTAAAATACATATGTATCTATGTTTATAATCTATTAGAAGACATAAGATAGAAAAACAGTTGGTTGAAATATAAATATTTTAGCCATATTGATCATTTAATTGGAAGAACACTATTTGACATTACACTGCCTATTCATATCAAGGTCGAGAAAGGTAATGGTGTATGAACACTAAAATAATATACAATTTTCTAATGATATAATCTCTAAATTTATTTCATTGTTGATGGTTTTTAATTATTACTTTAATAAATAGCTCTCATAAAAAGATTAGTTAGGAATATAAATTGAAAATATTTGAGATGAATAGAAAACATAACTCATGATTGAAAAGTATAATTTCATTTATTTGAGTTATCCATACATTCACATAGGTTAGAAGATCACATTTGGTTGACATAGAACAATATTTATCCAATTATGATGTCTCATTGAAAAATTACTAGTGTTGTAGAAACTCTAATATTAACACCAAAGCCAGCATGAATACATATTATGATACCTAGACCCAGTAAATATCCCAAAATTCCACCTATTGAGTGATAAAAAATAGTAGTGTTCTTATTGAGAGGAGATAAAAGAGAATAAATATTTTCTAAAAAATGAATGGATGAATGTATTTTTTCTCTTCCAAAATAACTATGTCCCATGTAAAATTATTACATCATTGGAGATCATTTTTAAAAATTTGTCAAATGATATGAATTATAATCTGTATTTCAACACTGATAGATAAATTATTTACACCTTCATTGATTTATAGTCATAGGATTTTTTATTTTTTTATATTTAAATACAATCTCTAAATGATAGTGGATTTTGGAAAAAGTATTTTGGGCATGTTTCATGTGGAACTAACATGTGTTTCTTTTTTAACACCAAAAGAAAAATGAGAATAGATCTATTGAACCAAAATTATATAAATGAAAATTCACTTTTTTAGTTATTTTAAAAAATATAAATCACATATAATAACATAAATAACAGAAAACAGACATTATCAATGGTGAAAGAATGAAATTAGAGGTATTTCAAGAAAATATAAAACCTATACCCATAGGAATAAAACATGACCTTTGGAATAATAATGTGACCCCTAAAAGTAATAAACCATAAAATATAATATTATCCTTTTCAATAAGTGTATAAATAAAATTTATCAACCATATAAATGAAATTATGATATAATTATACCATATTTTATGTAAATAAGTGACTTGAAAATGATAAACTCTGTTTTTGAAATTTTGTGAAAAATAAATGAATATTTATAATTTATAATTAATATTAGGTTTTAAAATAACTGGTTTATTCATATAATACATTTATGAATTTATATTTTTTGGTCATTTGATTATAATATAATTTTATGGGATCTAAATTAATTTTTAATGTGTTTTAAATGGTTTTATAATTTTAAAATTGGGGTTTTTCAAATATATGATGATTTTAATTAAAAATTATATTTCTATTATATAGAACTATATTTTCATAAAATATATTCCATTTTTGAATTCCACTTGTCTAGAGGAAGTTAATATGAATATTTGTTACTTTTTTAAAATCAATATATATTAATTGAATAATAATGTTCATTAATTGACATTATGTATATATTAAAAGATAAATACACTATTACTTGAGACATTAATGATGTATGAAATGAAATATCAAACAAAACCATCACCATTTTAATATTTTTTGTAATAATTCTCAATAATCTCATATTCATAATAAAAAATAATAATCTAATGAATTAAATAATTTTAAAACACCACTATCCTCTACTATAAATTCCATCCCTCACTACCTCTTCTCCTCACATTATTCACACATTTAGTCTAGCCCAAGTTATACTAAAAAATCATCAAAATACTTTTTACCATGTATATGAGACTTTGTTCTCATCAAAATTGAAAACCCCTATCCCTAATGAGCTTCCCATGGATTAGAAGTTCAAGATGAAAATTCTTATATCCTTTTCTCAAAATTTCTTTTCACATTCATTTCTATTCTTATTATATCCCCACATACCATCATAAAAGTGAAATGATAAATATTGTATCTTATATATACATGTATTCTATTATAATAATGGATTATCCATCATCAAATCCCATCACACTCACTATTATTCTATCAATGAAAACACCATATGTGATGTGTTAATTTATCACCTTTATGAATAAATTTTTTTTATTTTCATTTACCACTAGTATGGATAGTGTTAAATCCATTATAATTAATCATATATACATTTGTTTAATTTTATATAATTTTTTATGTTTTGGAACTGGCATATACAAAACATATTAAATAACAAAAAAATATATGTTCATTGTCAGCCGAAACGACACAAAATAATCCCAATAATTATCACTTACATCTTATCTAGTGATTCATCATAAAACCAAATAACCAAATTAATTATATAATTATTTAATCATATGTATGTTCATTAATAATATATAACTTCAATTCTAGAGATCTATTCTTATTTTAGATGAACTTCCATACTCTTATAAAATAAAACCTATCATGAAAATCATGAAAACGAACAATCTTGGAAAATTTAATTATCCTCTATAACACATCAAAAAGGCAATAAATGAGCATCATAAACAATATTAAATAAATTAAATTTTTATATAGGTTATTGAATGATAGAATAATTAATTTAATTTTATAATTTAGACATTAAGAACAGGTGAAGAACCATTCCAGACATAAACAATGAGATTCCTTCCGAACCTCCATTTATTCTTTTGGGGTATCACATCATCTCTCATTAAGAAAATATAATTATTATCATTTTTCATTCTTATAAATTTTATATATGATCCAAAATCAGGTATTCAAATAAGATCATCCATCTTTGATAGGGAAATAAATGTTTAAAAAAGGATCCATTTTCAACTGTTATCGATAAGAAAACTCGATTTATGTGAGCTTCCTGATTTGTTGTCCATTTTCAATTAAAAACTATAATATTATTTAAGGTACCATATTTTTATAACATATAATGTTTTTATATAATTATATTTATGATTTTTCATGAACTAAATAATTAAATTCATTATGTTAAATATTTCATGGAGTAAGTAATTTATTATATTTTTATTTTTTTTAAAACACTAGGTTATTAATTTAGAATTTTATTTTGGTAAAACAAATTTAGTTTTCATTTCATCATGATGTAGCAATTATAGTATTAATTTTTTAAGTTTTATTAAAAAATTTAATTTAATCTGAATAATAAAAAAATATAGTCTTTTAACAAAATATATAATATTTTTTAGGAAATCATAGAGACATCATTATGATATAAAATTTAATAAATTTATAGAATAACTAATTTATGATTAAATAATATTAATATTTTTCTGAAATAATCCAAAACATATATGTTTTAAATTATTTCAGGATAAGTATTCAAATAATATTCAGTGTCGATACATCACTTTAGCCGCATTGAAAATGTCAACATTCATTCCACATAAATTATAATTTAGTGCTAAAATATTAATAATGTCACTTGTATTGATAATTATATATTATTTATGTTTTTGGTTGTTAATATCTAATGTTAAATCTATATCACATCAATCATATATGAATGCTTTTGAAATTATTTTTTAAGGAAAGAAAAGACCAAATAAAAAATTTAAGAACATTTCATGACATGTATTTAGGTTATAATACACAATGGATGAATATATACCATTTTATAAAACTAAGTAATTTTTTATGTTATTATTTTATATTTTATTTTTATACATGAAATAATTAATATTAATGCATGTTCAATGTTGATGCAGTGATTTCCTAAAAAAATAAATAGAAATAAATTGTTTGAATTAAAATTATAAGAATTATAAAATGACCTATATTTTTGGTGAATACATTCATATACGTTTTATATACAACTATATATTTTTTATTCTTTTTATGGACATTATGGACCCACAAGAATCACATTAAGACCATTATTATATTTTATTTAAAAAGGAAGTTATGTATAAATAATGTATTTTGTAATTAGTATAATATTATATGGTATTGATTTTTAGTAGAGCATTTAAAAAATATATAGTTTACAAAAATTTATAAAATTTTATTCCTTATGGAATTTCATTTTTAAATGTCAGTGAATAAATAAATACATTAATGTCTTAAACAACTTTGATGAAATGATTATTTAATTAATGAATGAATCAAATAAATGATATTAAAAATAATAAAATAAATATAAATTGTTATTTCAATGTAATTAATGAATTCCCATAATGAATTTTATATGGCTGTGATATAATAACAAAATTATTCTAATTGTAATCTTTTTTCATGTTCCTAAATTCATAGTTATAAGTAGTAATTATTTTGAATAAAATATTTTCACTAGTAATATATTTTGTAAAATTATTTAAAAATAAAAAATTATTGAAAAAATAATATTAATAATATTATGTCTAAAATTTAGTCCCCTTTTGTTTAGAGGCATTTTATAAGTCATAAACCCAATAATTGAGTTATTATATTTTATTAGTTTGAGTAATTACTATGTCAGCCCTACCGCAATTATAAAATGAGGCTCATTCCTTAACAAAACTTCATCAACCTGAGTCTTTATGCTCTACTATATTCCGAAAAATTCCCTTCACATCATCACCATCCAAAATTTAGATCTTTTTGTGTCATAAAATACCACATCCTAGATCTTTATGGTTTCTCTTTAGGTGAAATATTAAATAGGTAAGATTATTTATTCACTTTTAAATTCTTTTTCACCTCAACAATGTTCTCACCTCTTATATATTATTTCACAAAAACTATAGTATCATATTGATACATTATCTTTTAATGGTATATTCATCATAAAATCTATAATCTTCTCTTGTTATTTTAAATAACGAAATCTTCGTTCGTGTGGTGTCAATTCACCACCATTATGGATATTGAGTTTTTCTTTCCATTTATAACAATAATTTGATGTATGAATTATATTTTAAAATTTTAAATGACCTAAATATTTATATATATATCTCTTCACTTCATATGTATAATATTATATACAAAACTTTGTTCATAATAAACCGACCATGGAAATATTTAAACGAAAACACCTATAACAATGGAAGTAACAAAATATTGTTAATAAATTTGTGGAAAATATTATAAGAGGATTAAATAAGGTATTATAAATATTATTTCAGTTCATTAATGAAGTAATAAATATATTAAAACTATTTTACATGATGTTTGAACACATTTAATGGAATTAAATCCCATCTTAAGGGACTCAATAACTAAAACAATAATTTAAATGTTTAAGAAGATTAATACAAATAAATATTTTTATTTTCTATAAATGTTTTTAAAATGGGATTGATGAATGTTTATATATAGTTATAAATTTATTAATTTCACTTATGTTATTTGAAAATTCGACTTTCTCATGTGTTATGTAACAAACATTCAATTTGAAGTCCTTTTAAATGTATTTTTTACAAATCTCAAAATGATAGTTTTTTTATATATTGAATGATCGGATCAACCAAATTTAATGATTCTTTATTACTATAATGATTCCGTTGTATGTTTTCATGGTATTTTTTTAATATTTAAATTTCATTATAATGTGCACAAATGTTATATTTTTACAAGTTATTTTTACCAAAAAAAGTTAATTTGAAATTAAAATGTGTTTTACTCAGGGGTTTAGATAGTTTATCAAGGGTTTTATCTATTATATGTTACTTGGAATTTTATATTCTTGTTTTATTCTATTATATTTCCATATATGATAGGTTGATTCCTAGTATAGGATAATATATTTTGTGATTAGATTTTTATAACTCAAAATATGATAACAGAGCCCCATTACAGCTATCTGATGCACTCGTTACATCAGAGATGGAATTTTAAAATAAGGTTTTTCCATTTCTATGATTGAATGTAAGAGTGATATGGTAAGTGTGTCATGAGGATACATAATGATTTTCTATACATTCTCATGGGTTCTCAAGTTTTCATTATATTAGTGATTTCCTTACTTTATGTCCCTAATGAAGATATTTTTCCTAATCCTATGTTTTCTAATTTTTTTACATGTATGTGTAAAAGATGGTAATAAGTTGTGATTTAATTTTTGGATACATTGTTGATGAAATCATGTACTATTTTTAAAAGTTTTATGTTTTGAAAAAATCTATATAGATGGATTATTATCATTTATATATGAATATGGTTGGTTTTGAATTATTTAAGGCACCATTTTTTTATAACATATAATGTTTTTATATAATCATATTTATGATTTTTATTGAACTAAATAATATATTCATTATGTTAAATATTTCTTAGAGTAAATAATTTATTATGTAGTTATTCTTTAAATAACAGTTGATTTTTAATTTATAATTTTTTTTGGTAAAACAAAATTTGTTTTCATTTCATCATGATGTAACAATATTAGTATTAAATTTTTATGTTTTATTAAAAAATTTAATTTAATCTGAATAATAAAAAAATATAGTCTTTTAACAAAATATAATATATTTTTTAGGAAATCATAGAGACATAATTATGATATAAAATTTTATAAATTTATAGAATAACTAATTTATGATTAAATAATATTAATATTTTCCTGAAATAAACCAGAGCACATATGTATTAAACTATTTCAGGATAAGTATTCAAATAATATCCAGTGTCAATACATCACTTTAGCCGCATTGGAAATGTCAAAATTCATTCCACATAAATAATAATTTTGTGCTAAAATATTAATAATGTCACTTGTATTGATAATTATATATTATTTATGTTTTTGGTTGTTAATATCTAATGTTAAATCTATATCACATCAATCATATATGAATGCTTGTGAAATTATTTTATAAGGAAAGAAGAGTCCAAATAAAAAATTTAAGAATATTTCATGACATGTATTTAGGTTAACATACACAATGGATGAATATATACCATTTTATAAAACTTTGTAATTTTTTATGTTATTATTTAATATTTTATTTTTATACATGAGATAATTAATATTTTATTTTTATACATAAAATAATAAATATTAATGCATGTTCAATGCTGATACAATGATTTTCCAAGAAAAATAAATAGAAATAAATTGTTTGAATTAAAATTATAAGAATTAAAAAATGACCTATATTTTTGGTGAATACATTTATATAATTTTTATATAAAACTATATATTTTTCATTCTATTTATGGACATTTTGTATCAGTCCCTGGCCTTAAAACATACTTAATATTGAATTTAATGAATAATTCAAATTGAGGATCTTTTCAGGTTTAGATTTTTAGATAATTAGAACATAACTATAACATCTCAAAAGATTACAAATTAGACACTTCTACTATGTTCCCATAGAATAAAAAAAACTCTTACCAAGAAACATTTCTAGTTTCATGTTTTATATAGCATGACTTTCCCTTGATCCCATCTTTGACCCTATTCCTCATTAATTCCTGTGAAAAACATTTCAAAAAAACTTGGGGTGAGCATAAAAATCTCAGTAAGGGATACACAAAGAATGAAAACTATTATTTTATCAAAACAACAAGTAAACCATGTGTACTTTATCAAAGTAATACTTTTCACGTTTTTTAAGTAGTAAAATCTCTTCACTGAATAAAAGATCATTACATACCATTTTGTAACCAAAATATTACCATAAAAGCCATATAAAGATCACATAATATATAAAGGTAACTTGGGACATAAACATACTTAAATGGAAAAACCATATAGTCGACTTCCACACATATCACATAATGGAATAGCCATACGACTGACTTCCATAACCAATGCATTGGAGGTTATAATGTAACCACCCGTCTTGGTATTCACGACACCACCCGTCATATGGCTTATCACGTAACCACCCGTCAAATGTCCAAGTACCAATATAAAATCATAAAACATACAACAAATATAATGGAAAGAAAACATTTCCACACTTTGATCACAATATATCACGTAAATATAATGACATTAAAAATACATTATAAAAACCATTTTCAATACCAAAATACATAAAAGAGTATATGGTATTTATTTCATTTTAAAAACATTACGACTTGTTGAGGAAGGAAAAGACCAAATAATACTCACGGCGGCAGAGAAGTCGTTGTCGCCGCATACGTATGACAAAAACATTCCCTTTTTTCATTTAGTAAAACTCTTTGTATAAAAATATTCCTTTGGAATAAACGTAAAAGTCAAAGGGTTATATACACCATATTTAAGAAAGTGGTTTTTAAAACAAAAATATTCCTCAATGAAAGGAGATTGAGACGAAGTCCCCTACCTCGGGTCCGACTTGACTCGATCTTTCTTTAACGTCCTGAATAATAAACTTGAGTTAATTTCTACTTGATTAAAAAACCTTTTTCAAGTTCATTATTCCTTTTGTATCACTTATTACCATGTTATGAACATTATGTAGTCATTTATGTTGATAACGGTCGTTTGTCAATATTTGGTATTTGAGTCAAAAGTGAACTTCTTACAATTACATGTTGTTCGTATGGTCAAAGGTTCATTATATCAAGAATGATATTCATGATTTGGATATTATATATATCATATATATCTAGAATATACATGTATTTGTAATATTACATAATCATTTAGAGGTAAGAAATGATATGCACCGTTCATAGGGACGGTAAGCTGTACGTACGCATGAATGCTACTTTCATTTCTTTGTCATATTAATGGAATTAAAAACAAATGAGAGGTATGTGTATTTTAATTCCAGAATTATATTCATCATTTATATGTAACATAAATAATATATAATAACTTTAAATTCATCCTTTCAAGGTGTTGGAAGAATATTGACCAATCATCGTTTCGTGAGGCGGAAATTCACCATCCACAGAAATAGTATGTTTTTTAACCATTAGATGTAGGTTTGTGTAAGTGTAGCTCGAAATCTTATTATAAAAACAACCTAGTATATTGTAGAGACTGTAGTTGTTACAAAATAAATGAATAAAAAGAGTTTAGGGGGTTGGAGAAGCAAAATAAAACAAAAGGACACAAGTGAAGACATTACCTTATAATCGGGTAACTCTCTTATATTTGAGTTCAAAGGATTCCTTGGGAAGACTTCTGACCAATGTGAGGCTTCTAAGAGTTATATAGGGATTTGGAGATAGAAAATGGGCAGGGGTTGGCCGAGCCAAAGGCTTTGGAAGTGTGGGTAAGGTGGTAGAGGTGGGGGCTTTTTATAAGAGGAGAGGAGAGGCACTCTTGGAAAGTAAAGAAACGTTACTTTATTTTAAAATGAGTTTAGGATTTAAAAGTTCCCACATTGATATAATTAAAGGATAAGGTGATAAGGGTTCTAAATATACCCAACCAATAGGTTTTTGACAAGTTTAGGTCTTAGATTATACATTATCTTTTTATTTTATTTAAATCGTTAAATAATGAGGTAATCGATGCATCATCATGGTTCCATAAATAATTTAATTTATATAATGTCTAAAAATTATAAAACAAATATCATGGTTTAGGAAATATTCTTATCTTTCTAATGAATTTTTATAGTCAAAAATATGACTTGTATAATCCCATTTAAAAATTGTTTTAGTAAAATAACTCATGTTTGTGAAATTTTTATTTTAACATTAAATAAAAAGATATTAATGTTATTTTCCGTAAAATGTGGCTCCATGGGGTCCCTAAGTTGACCCATGGATTTTATTGGTCGGCCATGACATATCCAATAAGCGTAGGACATGTGTCTAGGTCATTCCATATTATTAAAACATTATTTTTACCTTAAACTACACTAATTACCTCTAATCGTGATTAAAAACTTAAAAGTTACTATTCAATAAAAAATTATTTTAATCCCATTGAACCAAATTTTACTACATAATGACAAACAATTATGTCAGATTTTTGAAATTGAAAACACAGTGGTGGTAAATTTTCATTTAAACGAAAAACCAGTTTTTATAAGTACCACTTAGGGGTTTCACTATTCATCAAAAATTGAAGTTTTTCAGAAAAATACCAAAACATCACCCTAAGCTCTATTTGATATTCAGAACTCAAAAATGAAGTCCATTTTACAAAATTCAAAACATATAAGTTGCATTAATTAATTTAATAATTAATTCCCACTGTCAGAGCAAATAGCGTGTTGTTATGAAACAATAAGTATCAAAAGATTGACACAAGTTTAAGTCTGATTTCAAAGTGAAATTATTTCCAACGACCACTATTGGATTTAATGGTAAAAATATATTCTAATTTCACTTTAAAACCAATTCAAAAGATAATCTAATCATATAAATAATTTATATTAAAAAGAGGTTTTGAATTAAAGTACAACATTTTACACTTTTCATTAAAAAAATGAACTTTATCGGAAAAATACCAAAAATTTACACAAAGTAAATTTTGATTTCCTGATTCTAAAGAAGAGTTTTATTTGGTCCAATAGAATGTATAATAGTGAACAAAACTATATTTAATGACGGTTCTCTATCAAAAGGCGATAACTGAACCTTTAGTGAAAATTAGGGTATATATGCCTAAAATTGAATTCTTTCCGTATTTTAAGCCTTTATATTTTATTAGATAAATGTAAAAACATTTAAAAACATATATAATCATATTTTAGTTATTTCTAACCATTCCTGCCAATACAACGACTATGTGTTAACTACAGTTTAAAATAATATTATTTTATTACTAGTGTGCAACGTAAGATTTCAGTGAAACTCTTTGTTGCGTATCGAGTATGCTATCGAACATAGAATCCCCTTTAAAGTAAAATTAATATTTAATTCGTAAATATTAATAAATATGGAAATTTATTATTCTTTATTTACTTGGGATGTTACATCCTTCCCCCCTTTTGAGGAATTGCGTCCTCGCAATTTTATTCACTTATCAAAATAAGTGGGGGTATTTATCCCTTATAGAATTTTCAGATTCCCATATTGCCTCTTCAACCATACAGTTTTTCCACAAAACCTTTACCTAATGAATCACCTGTTTCCATAACACTTGCTCCATGTGTTCAAGAATCTGGACCAGCTGTTCTTCATAAGATAGGTTCTCTTCCAGCTGAACTACCTCTGGACTCAAAACATGAGATGGATCTGGCATATACTTTCTCAACATCGAAACATGAAAAACATTATGTACCTGAGATAAACTCGGAGGTAATTCCACTCTGTATGCAACTGATCCAACTCTCTCCCGAATTTCATATGGTCCAATGAACCTTGGACTCATCTTTCCTTTCTTACCAAATCGCATCACACTTTTCCATAGAGAAACCGTGAGAAAAACATGAACACGTACCTTGAAAGATAGATCCTTCCTCCGGTTATCTGAATAACTATTCTGTCTGCTATGAGCTGTTCTCATGTGTTTCTGAATCAACTGAACTTTTTCTGCTATCTCTTCTACCAATTCTAGTCTCATCAGCTTCCTTTCACCCACTTCGTCCCAAAAAGCTGGAGTTCGACACCGCTTCCCATATAATGCCTCAAATGGTGCCATCTGTATACTGGAATGAAAACTGTTATTATATGAAAACTCGACCAAAGAAAGATGTTGGTCCCAAATTCCCTGATAAGCCATAGAACAAGCTCGTAGCATATCCTCCAAGGTCTGAATTGTTCGTTCTGACTGCCCATCTGATTGCGGATGAAAAGCTGTACTAAAATTTAATTCAGTACCCAATGAATTCTGAAGTCCTTTCCAAAAGATAGAAGTAAACCTGGGATCACGGTCAAATAAAATGGAGAGTGGAAATCCATGTAACCTGAGAATCTATTTAAGATACAAACGAGAAAGTTTATCTTGGGAAAAAATATCTCGTATGGCAAGGAAATGAGCATATTTAGTCAAGCGATCAACAATAACCCAGTTTGCATTATTACCTCGAGGTGTCTTCAACAATCCCACAATGAAGTCCATGGATATATTCTCCTATTTCCACTCTGGCATTGGTAAAGGCTGAATCATCCCTTTTGGTAGCTTTCACTCTTCTTTAACCTGGTGACAAGTCAAACACTTCACAGTTAAATCAGCAATATCTCTTTTCTTTCCATCCCACCTGTAATACTCCCGCAGTTCTCTATACATTTTAGTACTGCTAGGATGAACTGAAAATGGGGAACTATGAGTTTCACATGACAACTATATCATCAACTGTGAATCACAAGGCACACACAATCTATTCCCAATCCTCAAAACACAATCATTATCAATGTTGAATTCAGGCAACTTACCCTTCTGAACCAGCTCTACCTTTTTCTGTAACTCACCATCTTCCCTCTGTGCTTGCTTAATTCTGTCTGATAGGGATGATCTCACTCATACCTGAAACAAAATATAAGAACTTCCTACACCAACAACTTCTATTCCAAAGTTCATCAAATTAAAAACCAAAGGATCTCGTTCCAAATGTATCATGGTTAATGAAGCATTACTTTTTCGACTCAAAGCATGGGCCACTTTATTTGATTTTCTCGGATGGTAATGAATTGTACAATCATAATCCTTGATTAATTCCAGCCATCTCTTCTATCTCATGTTCAATTCTTTCTGAGTGAATATATACTTTAAAATTTTGTGATCAGTATATATTTCACACTTTACTCCATACAAATGATGCCTCCAAAGTTTGAGAGCAAAAACAACAATAGCTAATTCCAAGTCATGTGTAGGGTAATTTACCTCATGAGTTTTCAACTGATGTGAATAATATGCAATTACCTGATCATTATACATAAAGACACAACCAAGTGCTTTCAATGAAGCATCACTGTAGATAACGGACTCACCATTCCTGGAAGGTAGTGCCAAAATAGGAGCATTCAGCAATCTTCTTTTCAGTTCCTGAAAACAATCATCACACTATTTTGTCCAGATAAACTTAACACCCTTCCGAGTAAGCTTAGTCATTGGACTAGATAACCGTGAAAAATTCTCAACAAACCTTCGGTAGTAACCTGCCGAACCAAGGAAACTACGGATCTCAGTTACATTGTGGGTCTTGGCCATTCTTCAACAACTTCTGTTTTAGCAGGATCAACAGTAATGTAATTTTTTGAAACAATGTGACCCAGGAATGAAATTTGTTGTAACCAAAACTCACACTTACTGAATTTTCCATATAGTTTCTTTTCTTTTAAGGTTTGAATGATAACCCTTAAATGACTTTCATGCTCCTCTTTAGTTTTATAAAACACCAAAATATCATCAATGAAAACAACCACAAACTTATCCAAGAACTCGTGGAAAATTCTATTCGTAAGGTCCATCAATTTAGAAGGTGCATTGGTTAACCCAAAAGGCATAACTACAAATTCATAATGTCCATATCTAGTACGGAACGCAGTCTTTGGAACTTCTTCTTCTTTTACTTTCAACTGATGGTACCCCGACCCCAATTCAATCTTCGAAAAATACTGAGATCCCCGGAGATGATCAAACAAATCCTCAATATGAGGAAAAGGATACCTGTTCTTAACAGTAATGTTATTTAAGACTATATAATCAATACAAAGTCTCATTGAGACATCTTTCTTTTTAACAAACAAGATAGGAGCACCCCATGGTGATGTGCTAGGTCGAATTAAAAATTTATCTAATAACTCAAGCAATTGCTTCTTTAACTCTAAAAGTTCAACTTGATCCATTCGATAAGGGGGTTTTGAAATTGGCTTAGAATCAGGAAATAAGCCAACAGTAAATTCAACTTCCCGATCATGAATAATACTAGGAAACTCATCAGAAAAAACATCAAGATACTCATTTTCCACTGGCACATCATTAATCTGAATAGTTCCATTATTTTCAACAATATGTGCAAGGTAACATTCATTTCCATATTTTACTAGTTTCTCAACTTCCTAATATGTTATAAAAATCAAGGTTTCATTCTTGTACAAAACTAAAAATATTTCTGAAAAGAAACCATTTTAGCTCTGCAGTCAATCTTAGAATGATAAACAGAAATCCAATCCATGCCCAAAATAATATCAAACTCTACTAGAGGTAAAACAATAAGGTTTTCTAGTAGATTCTTTTCGCATAAAAGGATATGAAGGTTATTATAATTCCTTTT
This sequence comes from Viscum album, assembly GCA_963277665.1. NCBI lineage: Eukaryota > Viridiplantae > Streptophyta > Magnoliopsida > Santalales > Viscaceae > Viscum > Viscum album. Next base: position 1,730,326,324 of record OY728161.1, on the reverse strand, counting down.
TGTCTCAACGTTCCCTCCGAGTGTTTTAACTATATGTTTAGGATTTATAACTTGAGATGGAATTTCCCATTTAATAGAAAACTTCTCAGAAATGAAAGAATGTGTAGACCCTGAATCAAACAGCACATTGGCATAATCTGAATAAACAAACAGTGTACCTCATACTACTTCATTTGATGGCCCAACATCTGCTGAAGTAGTTGCAAAGAATTTCACCACCCCTTTCTGCTTGTAGTCTGGCCGTTTTCTCTCAGTTGAGTTCTTCATTAGACACTCATTTTCATAATTACCCATTTCATTACACTTACAACATCTTACCACTTGCTTTTCATTTCCCGATTTATCATCTTCCTTACAGTTACGAGAAATATGTCCCGACTTAAGACACCCAAAACACTTTCCAGACGTGGATAAACATTCTCCAGGATGAATTTTACCACACTTATCACAGGATGGATATTTGGTTTTCTTACCTTCTTGCTTCTTTGATGAATTCTTCCCCTTTTCCTTCCAACTAGACCTCTTATTCTGTTGTTTTTCAAAGATCACCTGATCATCGGCAAACTCCATTTCCACATTCTCTGCACATCGAACAAGTTTTTCATAACTTCTGAACTCATTAGAAGCTAAAGCCCTTCGATACTTAACCCTGAGTAAAAATGGTTTATTTTACTATCAAGATGTCGTATGATGTTTGGAGAATAACTTGCCAATCGAGTGAACTTTGCTTCATAATTAGCCACTGAGTCATCCTCCTGCCTCAATTCTAGGAACTGTTTTTCCATCCTAAGACGAACCACCTTAGGAAAATATTTCTCAATAAACATACCATTGAATTCGTCCTATTGAAGATCATCAATCTCATCACTATCCCTGATACTTTTCACCATCGACCACCACTGATCAGCTTCACCTTCAAAACGGTAAACATCAAGACTAACCTTTTGATGTTCTGAACACCCCATGACATCAATTAATCTTCTCCAGTACTTTAATCCACCATTCATCTTGCACAGGGTCAGATGATCCTCTGAATGATGGGGGATGTTGCCTCATGAAATGTTCCACCACTGACATGTTCCTCTGCAGTTGATCTGACTGATCTCGTGCATGGATACCACCACCATTATAGCCTGAGTCAACTGTGCCATCACTGCAACAAACTGTTCATTTCCAATTCCGAACATCTCAGATTGCTGATTTGGAAGGTTGTCTTCCTCCTGATGTCGTCCCAACATAGATTCTTTGTTTCCTCCACGGAAAACCATTCTGAGCACAAGAATATCTTAGGCGAAACAACATGGTAATCTTTAAATGCTATATCATTTCAGTCATACCATAAATTAACTTATAATTTAACAATTTTCTAACTCCTAAAGTTGTCTAAACCGACCTCTAATACCAACTATCAGGCCCCGACCCTAAACCTTACTTAATATTGAATTAAATGAATAACTCACATTGATGATCTTTTCAGGTTTAGAGTTTTAGAGAATTTGAACATAACTATTACATCTCAAAAGAATACAAAGTAGACACTTCTACTAAGTTACCATAGAATAAAAAACTCTAAAAAAGAAACATGTCTAGTTCCATGTTTTATATAGCATGACTTTCCCTTGATCCCATCCTTGACCCTATTCCACATTATGTCATGTGAAAAACATTTCAAAAAACATGGGGTTAGCATAAAAAGCTCTGTAAGGGATACACAAAGAATGAAAACTATTAGTTTATCAAAACAACAAGTAAACCATGTATACTTTATGAATGTAATACTTTTCACCTTTATGAAGTAATAAAATATCTTCATTGAATAGAAGATCATTACTTACCCTCTTGTAACCAAAAGATTACCATAAAACCCATATAAAGATCACATATCATATAATGGTATCTTGGGACATAAACATAATTAAATGGAATAACTATACGGTCGACTTCCACACATATCACCTAATAGAATAGCCATACGACCGACTTCCACACCCAATGCATTGGAGGTTATAACGTAACCACACGTCCTGGTATTCATGGCACCACCCATCATATGGTTTATCACGTAACCACCCTACAAATGTCCAAGTAATAATATAAAATCATAAAACATAAAACTAATATAATGGAAAGAAAAAATTTCCACACTTTGATCACAATATATCACATAAATATATTGACATAAAAAATCCATTATAAAAACCATTTTCAATACCAAAATACATAAAAGTGTATATGGTGTTTATTTCATTTTAAAAACATTACGGCTTGTTGAGGAATCCAAAGACCAAATAATACTTGTAGCAGCGGAGAAGTCGTTGTCTCCGCATACGTATAACAAAAACATTCCCTTTTATCGTTTAGTAAAACGCTTCATATAAAAATATTCCTTTTGAATAAATGTAAAATTCAAAGGGTTTTATACACCGTATTAAATAAAGTTTTCTATAAAACAAAAATATGCCTCAATGAAAAGAGATTAAGACGAAGTCTCTTACCTCGGGTCCGACTTGACTCGATCATTCTTTAATGTCCTGAATAATAAACATGAGTTAATTTCTACTTGATTAAGATCCTTTTTCAAGTTCATTATTCCTTTTATATCACTTATTACCATGTTATGAACATTATGTAGTCATTTTAGTAGATAACGGTCGTCTGTCGATATTTGGTACTTGAGTCAAAAGTGAACTTCTTACAATTACATGTTGTTCGTGTGGTCAAAGGTTCATTATATCCAGAATGATATTCATTATTTGGATATTATATATATCATATATATCCAGAATATACATGTATTTATAATATTACATAATCATTTAGAGGTAAGAAATGAAATGCACCATTCATGGAGACGGTAAGCCGTACGTACGCATGAACGCTACTTTCATTTCTTTGACATATTAATGGAATTAAAATTAAATGAGGGGTATTTATATTTTAATTCAAGAATTATATTCAAAATTTATATGTAACATAAATCATATATAATAACATCAAATCCACCCTTTATACGTCCCACATATGGCATTAACGAATCAAATTACTTTGAGGGGGCTGTAGTCTGCAATTCCTAAAATGAAGATATCGCGTATACCCATAATAGAAGCCATAAAGGTGTGTCATAAATGAAAAATACAGAAGATTAAGAAATACATAAACATATTATATATCATATATAAATATAGTGACATATTAATTTCCACCTTTGATGGTGTTGGAAGAATATTGAACAATCATCGTTTCGTGAGGCAGAAATTTTCCATCCACGGAAACAGTATGTTCTTTAACCATTAGATGTAGGTGTGTGGAAGTGTAGCTCGAAATATTCTTATAACAAAATACTATTATATTGATGACACTGGATTTGTTACAAATTAAATGAATAAAAATAGTTTAGGGGGTTCGTGAAGCACAATAAAACAAAATGACACAAGTGAAGACATTACCTTAAAATCGGGTAACTCTCTTAGATTTGAGCTCAAAGGATTCCTTGAGAAGACTTCTGCCCAATGTGAGGCTTCAGAGATTTAGAGAGGGATGTGGGGAGACAAAATGGGTAGGGGTTGGTAGAACCAAAGGCTTTGGAAGTGTGGGTAAGGTGGTAGAGGTGGGGGCGTTTTATAATATGAGAGGAGGGGCACACTTGGAATGTAAAGAAATGTTACTTTTTAAAATGTGTTTCGGATTTAAAAGGTCCCACATTGATATAATTCGAGGATAAGGTGATAGGGGTTCTAAATATACCCAACCAATATGTTTTTGACAAGTTTAGGTCTTAGATGTTACATTATCTTTTCATTTTATTTAAATCATTAAACAATGATGTAATTGCTGCATCATCATGGTGTCATAAATAATTTAATTTATATAATGTATAACAATTATAAAAAATATATCATGATGTAGGAACACTTTTTATCTTTCTAATGAATATTTATAGTCAAAAATATGACTTTTATAACCCCATTTAAAAATTGTTTTAGTAAAACAACTCATGTTTGTGACATTTTTTACTTTAACATTAAATAAAAAGATATTAATGTGATTTTCCTTCCAAAGTGGCTCCATGGGGTCATCAAGTTGACCCATGGATTGTCTTGGTCGTCCATGACATATCCAATAAGGGTAGTACATGTGTCAAGGTCATTCCATATTATTAAAGCATTATATTTACCTTAAACTACACGGATTACCTCTAATCGTGATTAAAAACATAAAAGTTACTATTCACCAAAAAATTATTTTAATCCCATTGGACCAAATTATAATTCTTAATGACAACCATGTATGTTAGATTTTTGAAATTCAAAACACAGAGGTGGTAAAATTTCATTTAAACGAAAAATCAGTTTTTATAAGTACCACTTAGTGGTTTCACTATTCATAAAAAATTTATGTTTTTCAGAAAAATACCAAAACTTCACCCTAAGCTATATTTGATATTCTGAACTCAAAAATGAAGTCCATTTTACAAAATTCAAAACATATAAGTTGTGTTAATTAATTTAATAATTAATTCCCACTGTCAGAACAAATAGAATGTTTTTATGAAACAATAAGTATCAAAAGATTGACACTAGTTTAAGTCGGATTTCAAAGTCAAATTAATTCCAACGACCACTATTGGATTTAATGGTAAAAATATATTATAATTTTACTTTAAAACCAATTAAAAAGATAATCTAATCATATAAATAAATTATATTAAAAAGAGTTTTTGAATTAAAATACAACAATTTACACTTTTCATTAAAAAATGAACATTATCGGAAAAATACCAAAAATTTACACAATGTAAATTTTGATTTCCCGATTCTAAAGAAGATTTTTATTTGGTCCAATAGAATGTATAAGAGTGAAAAAAAATATATTTAATGACGGTTTTCCTTCAAAAGGCGATAACTGAACGTTTAGTGAAAATTAGGATATATATGCCTAAAATTGAATTCTTTCCGTATTTTAAGACTTTATCTTTTATTAGATAAATTTAAAAACATTTATAAAACATATATAATCATATTTTAGTTATTTATATCCATTCCCGCCAATACAACGTGTAACACCCCAATCTTCCACGGTACACTTCTCTTTGAATAATACAATAGTGTGTGTTGTACGCAACACTGAGTTCAAGTAGACCACGACTTACCAAACTAGCCGTTCAAAAGAGGTTATGAATAGTGTTAACTAAATTTTAAATATTATATTATCCTATCATTTTAATCCATATTTTGAGTTTCTAGGACATGATTTATGAACATATTCATTTTTTCAGATAAAAGAAGTATTTTTCAAAAAATGAAATTTTACCGCCTTTTAATGGCGAAGCCTTTTTAAAACCATCATTTGAAACTTTAATATATTTAGTTTGACAAAATTAAATTTTTCTTTAGAATCGGGACATAAGAATTTAGTATCAATAATGTTTAGGTGTCTTTCTGATAACTTTCATATTTGGTTGAATAGTGAAAATATTATATTTTAACTGAAAACAACTTTTTTAGTCAAAATAATTTATATAGTTAAATTATACTTTTTAATGGTTTGGAAATATAAATAGATTATATTTTTACTATTTAATCCAATGATGGTCATTTTAAGTAATTTCACCTTAAAATTGGACATAAACAAGTGTCAAACTTTTGATAGTTATTATTTCTTAAAAATACGCCTTTTGGTTTTGAAAGCGGGAATCAAATTTAAATTAATAAATGAAACTTTTATGTTTTGAATTTCGTAAAATAGACTTTGTTTTTGGATTCAGAATAACGAAATTATCCTAGGGTGAAATTTTGGTACTTTTCGGATAACTTTTATATTTTGATGAATAGTAAAAATTACTAAATTTTAATTAAAAAAAACGTTTTTAATCAAAATAATTAATAGTGATAAATTATGAATTTGAGTTGTTTTAAATTATATTTAAAATATATTTTTACCATGTAATATAATTTGGGTCATTGAACATAATTTCACATTTAAACCAAACATAAACAACTGTCAATCTTTTGATAGTTATTATTTCTTAAAAACACGCTTTTTTTAAAAACGGGAATTAATTTTAAATTATTTTCTGCCACTTCTGTGTATTGATTTTGGAAAAATGTATTCCATATTTTGAATCCTGATATCTAAATTGTTCAAATAAGTTACTTTTATTTTTAGACATTTTAAATAATTACTTCGGTAAATATTTTATTTACCATGTTTAAAAGGTAAATCCGGTAAATAAAGGTAAATAAATAATATTATAATAATATTAAATTACCCTAAAACGTGTCTTAACCCTATTAGTTGATACATGACCGACCATGGGCATCTTTGGGTCGATTTTGGGACCCGATGGATCCACATGTAAGTGATAATGACACTTTATATTAATTAAGTTAAAGTAATTACAAAAATGACATAAGCATATATCTTTTATAGAACAAATTTTTACATAGGGTTATTTATGTTGGATTTTCTATTCTAAATATTTATTAGAAAGATAAAACGATTTCCTACATGATGATATTTTATTTATAATTTTTAGATATTAAATAATTTAATTTATTTATGACACAATGATGATGCAGTTATTACCATAATAGTGAACAGTTAAAATAATTGATATTATAAATTCCCAAATAAATATAATTTGAGACTTTTAATGAATTAAAATAATTTTATATGTTAATATGACATGTTAGTAATGATTTAATTAACTTTTTTTGAAGTAATAATTCTGTTATGAGTTTTAAAAAAATCAACTATTGAATGGTGTCAAAATTGACAAAAAAGAGTTTTTAAAACAAATATTATATTATTAATTGATATTAAATTTCTAAAAATCTAAGGTTCTGCCAAGAGACTTATATCATAATAGGTGTATCATTAATGGACCACATGGGGGTCTCTTGGATGTATATAGTATGTTTATTAACTATATAATATAAAAATACAAAGAGACATTGTAAAAGTGAAACTAATTAACTAAGAGTTAATACTTAAAGATAAGGTTATTATAGTAACCCAAACCTGTCTAAATTCAATTGGTTGAGTGTTTCTTCCACCCATCCACACCTTAACCTATAAATAATCAACTTTTGAGCCATTAGAAACAGAATATGAATTTATTATAAATCAATATTTCTAGTTTTTCCAAAGGTGCCCCTCACCACTCTTATAAAAGGGAACTCCCCCTTCTCATTAGATCACACATTCATAGCGTTTCTGTTCGGAAAAACTCTGCCCAAATACTCTATCTACTTCCCTAAATTCATCCTAGTGGCCTTACTTTAGTCAGAAAGCCATCTTAAGGATCCCTTTTGATCAAATCAAAAGGAAGAACCCAAAGAAGAGATAATGATTTCACCACCCTTTTTCAAGTTCTTTTCTTCTTCCACTTCCTCTTCCTTTGTTGTTACCATTATAAAAGGATAACTCCAGTATCATATATATAATTTGATGTTATTATAAATATGGTACAAACATATTTAGTATTCTATCCATCCTTTGAATAACATGTCACCATACGTGCGTACGTACAACTTACTGTCTGCACGTCGTGGTGTAATTGTTATTCAATAAATTATTATTTGGATGGGTGTAATAATTATGTGTAATTCATGTAAATAATAAATATAACATGATAATTATTCTTTATATATGATATACCATCCAATTATATATTATTTTAGCAGAAAAAGAATGATATTGTCGCTCGTGCGTACGTACGGACTACCGTCTCCACGAAAGCGATGAGATTCATTCTCCATCGTATCAATTAAAGTATAATTATCATTTGATGATTTAAAAATAATGTTTAAGGAATTGATATAATTCTGGATATGAATAAGAAACAACCTATCCATAACAAACATGTCTTATGCAACAAAGAATATAAAGGAAAACGAGTAAGTTAACACCTGAAATGACGATAATACTAAGATATTATTAAGAAATCAATGTTAAAAGATCATATATGATATCATATTAATGTAAATGATTATTGTATAATTCAATAACAATTATTTCACCATTATACAGGAGGTTAACCTACCATCGACCAAGGAAAATGTACAATGTAAGGTGTTTCTTAACGCACTCTTAATTTCGTGGGAATTCCATTGTTCACCACTTAATTATTGCATGTGGTGTATGTTTACTGACCATGATTGTATTCATTGTGTAATATACTTTAATTTATGGGTATTTACATCTTCATTGTATGATCCTTTTTTCATGGGAGTATGTTTCGTGTGTTACCTAATGGATAAGGGAATTCGAAATTTCAATTTCCATTTATTCGGCGTTACGCAAACTTCATTGATTATTTTACTCTGAGATTATGTGTGGAATAACTATTAATTTGCTTATGTCATAATTTCCACTCCCCTTTTTTGGGGATATACTTTGGATTCACATAATCACTCCATTTATAATTTCTCAAGTCATCGATATGAATTTGATAAGAGTAATTTTAACGCATTCTCCATTTGTTGAGTTAAATGTCCAATTCATTGGTGTTGTTTTTACAAGATTATGTGTGAATATCCTTTTATTGTTTTAAACTAAATATAAAATCATATTTAGTGTATTTATATTTGTCACACATTACTATGTCATTGATTTATCCTTAACCTAAGGATAAGTCCTTTATGAGAGATTTCATCTCAACGTAAATTCTATTGAGACTTCTTTGTTGTTATACACCAAATCACCTTTATGTGGTGTATATAATGTACTTTGACATAGTATATCATGAATCCCTTTATTTTAATGATATTACAAAGTTTTGATTACCTCAATTATTTTTATTCAAGTCTATCTTTTGGTTAGAATCTCTAACTAAAATACCATTTTTAAATGTTTTAAAGGCTTATTCATCTAAATCATTCTAAATAATTTCCATGTTTTAAAAATGGTTTTAAGGATTTATTTATATGGACATTAATGTTTTAAAATTAAAACTCCTTTTAAAAAGTTTCAAAGTGGTATGGGACACATTTATTCAAAAATCTATTTTTAAATGGCTTCTTGACAAACAGTGTGACTTTTAAATGATTTCAAGAAAATGGGGGATATTTCTCTCAAATAGTTTTGATGAATATTTTAATCTATGTCAACATCCTTAATTATTCTTTATTGAGGATAATGTGATACAATACAATCTTCCATATTATATCTAATGAGTTATGTTTGACAGTGGATGTGCTATTTTTATACCATTATTGGTTTGTGGTTAATGTATTGACATTTTGTATGCTAGTTTTAATACGAATGTTTATGTTATGTTTAAACCTGTTCATATAAGGATGCATTGGACTTAATAACTGATGGGTGGAGCCCGCTATAGCTCCTCGATGCATCGGTAGGTCTCATGAGACAAAATAATGTCTTGGCACAAGAACTTGAAAAAATCTTAATTGTAGTATTGGAACGAGGCCTTGGCTATGTGGTTATGATAGTCTAGCATTATACATTCCATCATTATGAAAGTGGTTATTGATATTTCATGTGATTTTTCGACTATTATAATATCCATGTGAATATGTAAATGGCATTATTTCATTTTATCTTTTCCATATTATGTTGATGTTCAAGTTTAAACGGCTTTTGTTTTAGTTATAAATTGCTTTAAGTGTTTATGTTTATTTATGAAAGCTTCTGCTATATTGTTATCCTTAATGAGCATCTGATCTCACCCCTTTATGTGTTTTATTTTTCCAAGGATGAGAAGAAGTAATTTATGAATGACCTGCAAGGATAGTATGAGTGGATATGAAGACAAGATGTTGTTTTAGTTTTTTATACCTTATGATGTAATGTAAGACTTATGAATATATCTAGTGTTTCCAAGACTACTAAACTAATTGGTCTTTCGAGATTTGATCCTTTATGATCATGCCAATGTTATGTAATAATGCACCGACTCTAGGAATCTAGTGTCGGGGCATTACAGTTAGTATCATAGGAAGTTTAGTATAAACCTTGGAAGCTAGATTTACGTAAACTGTAATTAGAGCACGTATACCTAAGATGAACTTTGAGGATTAGTATGGAATAACTTCCTAGAATTTTGTTATTGTAGAGATTTTGTGTGTTTTCCGAGCAATACATCCCTGTCTGGATACGATTAGGTAGAGGCGACTCTAGCACATATGTACCTAGGGGTAAAACCCGAAGACACCGCTTTGAGGTAGACTCGAACGGGAACTGGTGCACAACAACGGGCCTTGCTGCACTCTTGGTTACGACACTCTCGGGAGATATGCTTAGGATAATTTACATTTTCTTTACAAACCAATTTGAAGTAATATATATATATATAAGATGAGAGTAAATGACCTTGGTTAATCCTAATATTTTTCAAATTGAGAATATGGTGACATGTTAATCTCTAAATTATTTTATGACTACTATTACTCACACAATGCTTTCTGGTTTTAGTCAATGGATAGATTCCAAGGAAGTCATAGTGACTTTGAGAATGATGTACAAGGTGGGAATGGGGGTAACAATGGGAAACAAAATGTAATGTTGATAGGTGTAAAAGATATCGTCTTTATGCCAAATCAGTTTTCCAAAAATATGATGAACAACATATATATTAACCAACTTCCGGACTCAGAAAGGAAGATAAAGGTGATGAATGATAAGATCTCCAGCAATGGAGACTATGGAGAAAAGAACCCTCAATTTCCATCATGCAAGAAATGTGGTAGGAGACACCCGGGAAAGTGTCTCAATGGGGCCAAGAAATGCTTTACGTGTGGGAAGGAAGGACATAAAAGGAAGAATTGCTAAAGAAAAATGAAGAGTACTATGGAAGAAGATAAAAATGGTCCAAAGAATCCATTTACAGTCATTTTCTGTAAATGTAGTGGACCTGGCCATTACCCAAGTGAATGACCTATTCTATAGGATATTTTCTTTGTCAAAGAAGAAGCTATGTGGAAATAAATGGTTGGAGAAATGTTTAAAAAGTTTTAGTGCTCTTTGTTGATGGGTTTACTTTGAAATAATTTTCTCTTGTATTTGTAACCGTGTAGTTTGAAATGTGAGAATAATATTTGAGGAATATTTATCTCTTCTCTTGTGGATATAGTTATAAATAACCATTTGTTTTTATATGATCATTGGGTCTGAGACAATTATAAGTTATTATAATTTGAGATGAAAATTAAAGGTATGAGATAAGATTTGTGGTTAAATTATGTTATGGTTATTTTGAGGAATTTATCTCATTTTGGTAATGTTATACAACATAGTTTTTGAAAAGGACAACACGAACACCGTGTGACAACCGGTCGCGTTGGACAAATCTGTGGGAATCGAACCCACAACCAAAGTGCTATTGGGATTTATCGCCTACCACTGGTCTACATGAAGTACCTGGATCGTGTGACTAATTATTTTTAGATAAATGATTTTATTTATCAATAATAAGTTGATTTTGGTTCTTATGTCTTATCAAATGAATACCCTGGTATAGGAAAATGATTTGGCGATTAAGTGATAAATGTTATTTTGGAATATGTTCTCTTTGTTGGGAACACTATATGCCCAAGGAAAATAGAATACTATGGGGTTTCATATGTGGATTAATAGTGGATTTTTATCTACGTATTTATTGTGGATTTATAGTGATTTGGGTTATTTATGGAAGTGATTAACCTATAATAGAGAATATGTGATGAGGTTTATTACTTTTAAGTATGTGACTTTAAGCGTATTTGATGTCATTTGGAGATACAATTTAACATGGTAGACTACATAATCAAATTCTTCTATGTTTTGGGTTTCAATATTAGTTTGGATTATATTAATGGATTTTAAGGACAATTGATTATTGAATGGTATTTATTTATATTTGGGGTATTATTGGTTTAATTTTAGAAATTAAGATTAGTGTTTATTTATCTCAAGGATTATCCTTTTGGGGAACATTATATCTTGTACTAACCATTTTGGATTTGATTAATCTCTAAAGTCAATGTAAATATATAGTTTATCCTGCATGGATCATGTGATTCTATAGAAGTTTATTCTAGCTCTTCCAGTGTGACCAAATCTTCTTGAATACTCATCATTTAAAAAAAATGTGTTAGTGGTCGAAATTTATTAATGAATTAAACTATACATAAAAAGTAAGTATATATCTTTATATTCTTATTCAATATCATAAATGAATTCCTCATCCTTATGTAATGTAACTTAAAACAAAAAAAATGTTGTCCATTTACTTTTCCTACTAGGAGACTAATGATCGTTTTTCCCAACACAAGTTTGTGGTTTTCTTATTGTTAACTTTCTTCTAATCATGATTCCTATCCCACTCCATCAGAACATGACACTTAGATTATCATCCACATCCATGTTTTCTTACCTGGAATCCTAGTATGGGTTATCTTGGGTGACCTTTAAACCTCTGTTTCTTTCTTTTAAAGTGATAGTTTTATTGAATTTTTTTCTGATGTGGGACTTTCCATTCTCAGGCTCAATTTTTTAAATTGCGAGGATGCAATTTATTGAATGAGGGGTGAATGTAACACCCCAATATTCCATGGTACACTTCTCTTTGAATAATACAATAGCGTGTATTGTACGCAACACTGAGTTCAAGTACACCACGACTTACCAAACTAGCCGTTCAAAAGAGGTTATGAATAGTATTAACTAAATTTTAAATATTATATTATCCTTATAATTTTATTCCATATTATGAGTTTCAAAGACATGATTTATGGACAAATTCATTTTTTCAGATAAAAGAAGTATTTTTCAAAAAATGAAATTTTACCGCCTTTTAATGGAGAAGCCTTTTTAAAACCAATATTTGAAACTTTTATATATTCAATTTGACAAAATGAAATTCTTCTTTTGAATAGGGAAATAAGAATTTAGTATCAATAATTTTTTGGTATCTTTTTGATAACTTTCATATTTGGGTGAATAGTGAAAAATACTATATTTTAACTGAAAACAACTTTTTTAATTAAAATAATTTATATTGTTAAATTATACATTTGAATGGTTTAGAAGTATAAATAGATTATATTTTTACTATTTAATCCAATTATGGTCATTTTAAGTAATTTCACCTTGAAATTGAACATAAACAGGTGTCAAACTTTTGATAGTTATTATTTCTTAAAAATACCCCTTTTGGTTTCGAAAGCGGGAATCATTTTTAAATTAATAAATGCAACTTTTATGTTTTGTATTTGGTAAAATAGACTTCATTTTTGGATTTGGAATAATGCAATTAGACTAGGGTTAAATTTTGGTACTTTTCGGATAACTTGTATATTTTGATGAATAGTAAAAATTACTAAATTTTAATTAAAAACAATATATTTAATTGAAATAATTAATAGTGATAAATTATGAATTTTAGTGGTATTAAATTATATTTAAAATATATTTTTACCATGTAATACAATGTGGTTAATTGAACATAATTTCACATTTAAACCGAACATAAACAACTGTCAATCTTTTGATAATTATTATTTCATAAAAACACGCTTTTTGTTTTATCAACGGGAATTAATTTTAAATTATTTTCTGCCACTTCTGTGTATTGAATTTGGAAAAATGGATTCCATATTTGGAATCAGTATATCTAAATTGTTTAAATAAGTAACTTTTATTTTTATATATTTTGAATAATTACTTCGGTAAATATTTTATTTACCATGGTTAAAGGGTAAATCCGGTAAATAAAGGTAAATAAATAATATTATAATAATATTAAATCACCCTAAAACGTGTCTTAAACCTATTGGTTGATACATGGTCGACCATGAGAATCTTTGGGTCAATTGTGGGACCCCATGGATCCACATGTAAGTGATAATGACACTTTATATTAATTAAGTTAAAGTAATTAAAAAAAATGACATAAGCATATATCTTTTAGAAAAATAATTTTTACATAGGGTTATTTATGTTGGATTTTCGATTGTAAATATTCATTAGAATTCTAAAATGATTTCTTACATGACGATTGTTTATTTATAATTTTTAGACTATAAATATTTTAATTTATATTTGACACAATGATGATGCAGTAATTACCATAATAGTGAACAATTAAAATAATTGATATTATAAATACCCAAATAAATACAATTTGAGATATTTAATGAATTAAACTAATTTTATAGGTTAATATGACATGTTAGTAATGATTTAATTAACTTTTTTTGAAGTAATAATTCTATAATGAGTTTCACAAATATCAACTATTGAATAGTGACAAAATTGACATAAAAGAGTTTTTAAAACAAATATTATATTATTAATTGATATTAAATTCCTAAAAATATAAGGTTCCACCAATAGACTTATATTATGATAGGCGTATTATTAATGGACCACTTGGGGGTCCCTTTAATGTATATAATATGTTTATTATCCATATAATATAAAAATACAAAGAGACATTGTAAAAGTAAAACTAATTAACTAAGAGTTAATACTTAAAGATAAGGTTAATATAGTAACACAAACCTGTCTAAATTCTATTGGTTTAGTGTTTTTTCAACCCGTACCCACCTTAAACTATAAATAATCTACCTTTGAGCCATTAGAAACCGAATATGAATTTATTATAAATTAATATTTCTAGCTTTTCCAAAGGTGCCCCTCACCACTCTTATAAAAGGGAACTCCCCCATCTCATTACATCACACCTTGAAAGCATTTTTGTTTGGCCAAAATCTGCCCAAATACTCTATCAACTTCCCTCACTTCATCCTTGTGGCCTTCCTTTAGTCAGAAAGCCAACTTATGGAGCCCTTTTGATCAAATAAAAAAGAAGAACCCAATGAAGAGGTAATGATTTCACCACCCTTTTTCAAGTTCCTTTCATCATCCACTTCCTCTTCCTTTGTTGTTACCATTCTAAAATTATAACTACAGTATCATATATATATACTGTAATGTTATTATAAATATGGTACATCCATATTCAATATTATATCCATCCTTTGAATAACATGTCACCATACATGCGTAC
This sequence comes from Viscum album, assembly GCA_963277665.1. Classification (NCBI taxonomy): domain Eukaryota; kingdom Viridiplantae; phylum Streptophyta; class Magnoliopsida; order Santalales; family Viscaceae; genus Viscum; species Viscum album. Next base: position 1,730,311,314 of record OY728161.1, on the reverse strand, counting down.
GTACGACTTACCGTCTCCACGTCGTGGTGTAATTGTTATTCAATAAATTATTTTTTGGATGGGTTTAATAATGATGTGTAATTCATGTAAATAATAAATATAACATGATAATTATTCCTTATATATGATATACCATCCAATTTTATATTATTTTAGCATCAAAATAATTATATTGTCGCTCGTGCGTACGTACGGACTACCGTCTCCACGAAAGCGATGAGATTCTTTCTCCATCGTTTCTATTCAAGTATAATTATCATTTGATGATTTAAAAATAATGTTTAAGGACTTGATATAATTATTTATATGAATAAGAAACAACCTATCCATAACAAACATGTCTTACGTCACAAAGAATATAAAAGAAAACGAGTATGTTAACACCCGAAATGACGATAATACTAAGATATTATTAACAAATCAATGTTAAAAGATCATATATGATATCATATTAATGTAAATTATTCTTGTATAATTAAATAACAATTATTTCACCATTATAAAGGAGGTTAACCTACCATCGACTAAAGAAAAAAGTACAATGTAAGGGGTTTCTTAACTCACTCTTAATTTCGTGGGAATTCCATTATTCACCACTTAATTATTGCATGTGGTGTATGTGTACTGCCCATGATTGTATTCATTGTGTAATATAATTTAATTTATGGTCATTTACATCTTCATTGTATGATCCTTCTTTCATGGGAGTATGTTTCGTGTGTTACCTAATTGATAAGGGAATTCAAAATTTCAATTTTCATTTATTCAGCTTTACGCAAACTTCATTGATTATTTTACTATGAGATTATGTGTGGAATAACTATTCATTTGCTTATGTCATAATTTCCCCTCCCCTTTATTGTGGATATACTTTTGATACACATAATCACTCCATTGACAATTTCTCAAGTCATCGATATAAATTTGATAAGAGTAATTTTAAATCATTCTCCATTTGTTGAGTTAAATGTCCAATTCATTGGTGTTGTTTTTACAAGAATATGTGTGAATATACTTTGATTGTTTTACACTAAATATCAAATCATTTTTAGTTTATTTATATTTTTCACACATAACTATGTCTATGATTTATCATTAACCTATGGATTCGACCATTATGAGAGATTTCTTCTCAACTTAAATTCCATTGAGACTTCTTTGTTGTTATACACCAAATCACCTTTATGTGGTGTATATAATGTACTTTTAAATATTATATCATGTATCCCTTTATTCTCATTATATTACAAAGTTTTGATTACCTCAATTATTTGTATTCAAGTGTCTCTCTTTTGGTTAGAATCTATAACTAAAATACCATTTTTAAATGTTTTAAAGACTTATTCATATAAATCTTTTTCATTAATGTCCATGATTTAAAAATGGTTTTAAGGATTTATTTATATGGACATTATTGTTTTAAAATTAAAACTCCTTTTAAAAAGTTTAAAAGTGGTATGTGACACTTTGATTCAAAAATCTATTTTTAAATGGCTTCTTGACAAATAGTGTGACTTTTAAATGATTTCAAGAAAAAGAGGGATATTTCTCTCAAATAGTATTGATGATTATTTTCATCTATGTCAACATACTTAATTATTCTTGATTGAGGATAATGCGATACAATACAATCTTTCATATTGTATCAAATGATTTATGTTTGACTGTGGATGTGCTATTTTTATACCATTAATGGTTTGTGGTTAATGTATTGACATTTCGTATGCTAGTTTTAATATGAATGTTTATGTTATGTTTAAACCTGTTCATATGAGGATGCATTGGACATAATAAGTGATGGGTGGAGCCCGCTATACCTCCTCGATACATCGGTAGGTCTCATGAGACAAAATAGTGTCTTGGCACAAGGCCTTGACAAAATCTTATTTGTAGTCTTGGCACGAGGCCTTGACTATGTGGTTATGATAGTCTAGCATTATGCATTCCATCATTATGAAAGTGGTTATTGATATTGCATGTGATTTTTCGACTAGTAGAATATCCATGTGAAATTGAAAATGGAATTATTTCATTTTATCTTTTCCATATTATGATAAAGTTCAAGTTTAAAAGTCATTTGTTTTAGTTATAAATTTCTTTAAGTGTTTATGTTTACCTATGAAATCTTCTGCTATATTGTTATCCTTACTGAGCATCTGAGCTCACCCCTTTCAGTGTTTTATTTCTCCCAGGATGAGAATAAGTAATTTATGAGTGACCTGCAAAGAAAGTATGAGTGGATATGAAGACAAGATGTTGTTTTAGTTTTTTTTCCTTATGATGTAATGTAAGACTTATGAATATATCTAATGTTTCCAAGACTACTAAACTAATCGGTCTTCCGAGATTTGATCCATTGTGATAACGCCAATGTTATGTAATAATGCATCGACTCTGGGTATCTAGGTTCAGGGCATTACAGTCAGTATCAGAGGAAGTATAATATAAACCTTGGAAGCTAGATTTATATAAACTCTGATTAGAGCACGTAGACCTAAGATGAACTTTGAGGATTAATATGGAATAACTTCCTAGAATTTTGATATTGTAGAGATTTTGTGGGTTTTCCCAGCAATAAATCCCTGTCTGGATATGAGCAGGTAGAGGCGGCTCTAGCACAGATGTACCTAGGGGTAAAACCTGAAAACACCGCTTTGAGCTAGACTCGAACGAGAACTGGTGCACGACAACGGGCCTTGCTGCACTCTTGGTTACGACACTCCCGGGGGATATGCTTAGGATAATTTACATTTTCTTTACAAACCAATTTGAAGTAATATATATATAAGATGAGAGTAAATGACCTTGGTTAATCCTAATATGTTTCAAATTGAGAATATGGTGACATGTTAATCTCTAAATGATTTTATGACTACTTTTACTCACACAATGCTTTCTGGTTTTAGTCAACGGCTAGATTACAAGGAAGTCATAATGACTTTGAGAATGATGTAAAAGCTGGGAACATCAGTAGCAATAGGCAACAAAATGGAATGTTGATAGGTGTAAAAGATATTGTCTTTATGCCACATCAGTTTTCTAAAAAATTGATCAACAACATATATATTAACCAACTCCCAGACTCAACAAGGAAGAGAAAGGTGATGAATGATAAGATCTCCAGCAATGGAGACCATGGAGAAAAGAACCCTCAATTTCCATCATTCAAGAAATGTGGTAGGAGACACCCGGGAAAGTCTCTCAATGGGACCAAGAAATGCTTTACATGTGGGAAGGAACGACATAAAATGAAGAATTGATGAAGAAAAATGAAGAGTACTATGGAAGAAGATAAAAATGGTCCGAAGAATCCATTTACAGTCTTTTTCCATAAATATAGGTGACCTGGCCATTAACCAAGTGAATGCCCTATTCTATAGGATATTTTCTTGGTCAAAAAAGAAGCTATGTGGAAATAAATGGTTGGAGAAATGTTTAAAAAAATTTAGAGCTCCTTTTTGATGGGTTTACTTTGGAATAATTTTCTCTTGTATTTGTAACCCTGTAATTTGACATGTGAGAATGATCTTTGAGGAAGATTTATCTCTTCTCTTTTGGATATAGTTATAAATAACCATTTGGTTTTATATGATCATTGGGTCTGAGAAAATTATAGGTTATTATAATTTGGGATGAAAATGCAAGTTATGAGATAATATTTGTGGTTAAATTATGTTATGGTTATTTTGCGGAATTTATCTCTTTTTGGTAATGTTATAAAACATAGTTTTTGAAAAGGACAACACGAAGACCATTTGACAACACGTCGCGTTGGACAAATCTGTGGGAATCGAACCCACAACCAAAGTGCGATTGGGATTTATCACCTACCACTGGACTACGTGAAGTACCATGATAGTGTGACTAATTATTTTTAGTTAAATGATTTTATTGATCAATAATAAGTTGATTTTGGTTCTTATGTATTATCAAATTAATACCCTTGGTATAGGAAAATGATTTGGTGATTAAGTGATAAATGTTATTTTTGAAGATGTTCTATTTGTTGGGAACACTATATACCCAAGGAAAATAGAATACTATGGGGTTTCATTTGTGGAGTAATAGTGGATTTTTATCGATGTTTATATTGTGGATTTATAGTGATTTGGGTTATTTATGGAAATGATTAACCGATAATAGAGAATATGTGATGAGGTTAATTACTTTTAAGTATGGGACTTTAAGAGTATTTGATGTCATTTGGAGATACAATTTCTCACGGGAGACTACATAATAAAATTCTTCTATGTTTTGGGTTTCAATATTAGTTTGGATTGTATTAAAGGATTTTAAGGAAAATTGATTATTGAATGGTATTTATTTAACTTTGGGGTATTATTGGTTTATTTTTAGAAATTAAGAGTAGTGTTTATTTCTCTCAAGGATTATCCTTTTGGGGGAACATTAGATCTTGTACTAACCATTTTGGATTTTATTAATCTCTAAAGGCAATGTAAATATATAGTTTATCCTGCATGGATCATGTGATTCTATAAAAGTTTATTCTAGCTCTTCCAGTGTGATCAGATCTTCTTCAATACTCAGCGTTTAAAAAATGAGTTAGTGGTTGAAATTTATTATAGAATGAAACTCAACTTAAAATGTAATTATATATCTTTATATTCCTATTAAATATCTTAAATGAATTCCTCATCCTTATGTAATGTAACTTAAATCAAAAAAATGTTGTCCATTTACTTTTCCTACTAGGAGACTAATGATCATTTGTCCCAACACAAGTTTGTGGTTTTTTTATTGTTAACTTTCTCCTGATCATGATATTTATACCTCTCCATCCGAACTTGACACTTATTTTATCATCCACATTCATGTTTTCCTACCTTGAATCCTAGTATGGGTTATCTTGGGTGACCTTTAGACCTCTATTTCTTTATTTTGAAGTGATAGTTTTATTGACTCTTTTTCCGATGTGGGACTTTCCATTCTCAGGCGCAATTTTTAAAATTGCGAGGATGCAATTTATTGAAGTAGGGGTGAATGTAACACCCCAATCTTCCATGGTACACTTCTCTTTGAATAATACAATAGCATGTGTTGTACGCAACACTGAGTTCAAGTACACCACGACTTACCAAACTAGCTGTTCAAAAGAGGTTATGAATAGTATTAACTAAATTTTAAATATTATATTATCTTTATAATTTTATTCTATATTATGAGTTTCTAAGACATGATTTATGAACAAATTCATTTTTTCTGATAAAAGAAGTATTTTTCAAAAAATTAAATTTCACCGCCTTTTAATGGCGAAGCATTTTTAAAACCAATATTTGAAACTTTTATATATTCAATTTGACAAAATGAAATTCTTATTTAGAATCGGGAAATAAGAATTTAGTATCAATAATGTTTTTGTGTCTTACTGATAACTTTCATATTTGGGTGAATAGTGAAGAATACTATATTTTAACTGAAAACAACTTTTTTAATCAAAATAATTTATATTGTTAAATTATACATTTGAATTGTTTGGAAGTATAAATAGATTATATTTTTACTATTTAATCCAATGATGATCATTTTATGTAATTTCACATTGAAATTGGACATAAACAAGTGTCAAACTTTTGATAGTAATTATTTCTTAAAAATACGCCTTTTGGTTTCGAAAGCGGGAATCAATTTAAAATTAATAAATGCAACTTTTATGTTTTGAATTTGGTAAAATATAATTCATTTCTGGATTCAGAATAACGAAATTATCCTAGTGGAAAATTTTGGTACATTTCAGATAACTTTTATATTTTGATGAATAGTAATAATTACTAAATTTTAATAAAAAACAACATTTTTAATCGAAATACTTAATAGTGATAAATTATGAATTCTCGTGGTTTTAAATTATATTTAAAATATATTTTTATCATGTAATACAATTTGGGTCATTGAACATAATTTCACATTTAAACTGAACATAAACAACTGTCAATCTTTTGATAGTTATTATTTCTTAAAAACACGCTTTTTGTTTTAACAATGAGAATTAATTTTAAATTATTTTCTACCACTTATGTGTATTGAATTTGGAAAAATGGATTCCATATTTGAAATCAGGATATCTAAATTGTGTAAATAAGTAACTTTTATTTTTAGACATTTTGAATAATTACTTTGGTAAATATTTTATTTACCATGGTTAAAGGGTAAATCCGGTAAATTAGGGTAAATAAATAATATTATAATAATATTAAATTACCCTAAAATGTGTCTTAACCCTATTGGTTGATACATGGCTGACCATGGTCATCTTTGGGTCGATTTTGGGACCCCATGGATCCACTTGTAAGTGATAATGGCACTTTATATTAATTAAGTTAACGTAATTACAAAAATGACATAAGGATATATCTTTTAGTAAAAAAATTTTACATAGGGTTATTTTTGTTGGATTTCATATTTTAAATATTCATTAGAAAGATAAAATGATTTCCTACATGATGATATTTTATTTAAAATTTTTAGACATTATATAATTCAATTTAGTTATGACACAATGATTATACAGTAATTACCATAATAGTGAACAGTTAAAATAATTGATATTATAAATATCCAAATAAATATAATTTGAGACTTTTTATAAATTAAAATAATTTTATAGGTTAATAGAACATGTTAGTAATGATTTAATTAACTGTTTTTGAAGTAATAATTCTGTTAAGAGTTTCACAAAAATCAACTATTGAATAGTGTCAAAATTGACATAAAAGTGTTTTTAAAACAAATATTATATTATTAATTGATATTAAATTCCTAAAAATATAAGGATCGACAAAGAGACTAATATCATGATAGTTTTATCATTAATGGACCACGCGAGGGACTCTTGGATGTATATAGTATGTTTATTAACCATATAATATAAAAATTCAAAGAGACATTGTAAAAGTGAAACTAATTAACTAAGAGTTACTACTTAAAGATAAGGTTAATATAGTAACCCAAACCTGTCTAAATTCTATTGGTTGAGTGTTTTAGACCCATACTTACATTAAACTTTGAATAATAACTTTGAAGCCATTAGAAACTGAATATGAATTTATTATAAATTAATATTTCTTGCTTTTCCAAAGGTGCCCCTCACCAGTTTTATAAAAAGGCACTCACCCTTATCATTACATCACACCATAAAAGCCTTTTTTTCAGCCGAACTATGCCCAAATACTCTCTCAACTTCCCTCACATCATCCTAGATGACTTCCTTTAGTCAGAAAGCTAACTTAAGGAACCCTTTTGATCAAATCAAAAGGAAGAACCCAAAGAAGAGGTAATGATTTCACCGCCCTTTTTCAAGTTCCTTTCTTCTTCCACTTACTCTTCTTTTGTTGTTACCATTATAGAATGATAAATACAGTATCATATATATACTGTTATGTTATTATAATTATGGAACAACCATATTTAGTATTATATACATCTTTTGAATAACATGTCACCAGACGTGCGTACGTACGACTTACCGTCTCCACGTCGTGGTGTAATTGTTATTCAATAAATTATTATTTGGATGGGTATAATAATGATGTGTAATTCATTTAAATAATAAATATAACATGATAATTATTCTGTCTATATGATATACGATCCCATTATATATTATTTTAGAATCAAAAGAATGATATAGTCGCTCGTGCGTACGTACAGACTACCATCTCCACGAAAGCGATGAGATTCATTCTCCATTGTATCCATTCAAGTATAATTATCATTTTATGATTTAAAAATAATGTTTAAGGACTTGATATAATTCTGGATATGAATAATAAACAACCTATCCATAACAAACATGGCTTACATAACAAAGAATATAAAGGAAAACGAGTAAGTTAACACCAGAAATGACGATAATACTAAAATATTATTAACAAATCAAGGTTTAAAGATCATATATGATATCATATTAATGTAAATGATTTTTGTATAATTCAATAACAATTATTTCACCATTATACAAGAGGTTAACATAACATCAACCAAGGAAAAAGTACAATGTAAGGGGTTTCTTAACTCACTCTTAATTTCGTGAGAATTCCATTGTTCACCACTTAATTATTGCATGCGGTGTATGTGTACTACCCATGATTGTATTCATTGTGTAATATACTTTAATTTATGGGTATTTACTTCTTCATTGTATGATCCTTCTTTCATGGTAGTATGTTTCGTGTGTTACCTAATCGATAAGGGAATTCAAAATTTTTATTTCCATTTATTCGGCTTTACACAAATGTCATTGATTATTTTACTCTGAGATTATGTGTGAAATAACTATTCATTTTCTTATGCCATAATTTCCACTCCCCTTTTTTTAGATATACTTTTGATACACATAATCACTCCATTGATAACTTCTCAAGTCATCGATATGAATTTGATAAGAGTAATTTTAACTCATTCTCCATTTGCTGAGTTAAACGTCCAATTCATTGGTATTGTTTTTACAAGATTATGTGTGAATATACTTTGATGGTTTTACACTGAATATCAGATCATATTTAGTGTATTTATATTTTTCACGCATAACTATGTCATTGATTTATCCTTAACCTAAGGATACGACCTTTACGATAGATTTCATCTCAACTTAAATTCCATTGAGACTTCTTTGTTGTTATACACCAAATCACCTTAATGTGGTGTATATAATGTAATTTGACATAGTATATCATGAATCCCTTTATTCTCATGATATTAAAATGTTATTATTACCTCAATTTATTGTATTCATGTGTCTCTCTTTTGGTTAAAATCTCTAACTAAAATACCATTTTTTTATGTTTTAAAGACTTATTCATCTAAATCTTTCTCATGAATGTCCATGTTTTAAAAATGGTTTTAAGGATTTATTTATATTGACATTAAAGTTTTTTAATTTAAACTCCTTTTAAAAATTTTAAAAGTGGTATGAGACACTTTCATTCAAAAATCTATTTTTAAAGGGCTTCTTGACAAATAGTGTGACTTTTAAATGATTTCTAGAAAAAGGGGGATATTTATCTGAAATAGTTTTGATGATTATTTTTATCTATGTCAACACCATTAATTATTCTTGATTGAGGATAATGTGATACAATACAATCATCCATATTGTATCTAATGAGTTATGTTTGACTATGGATGTGCTATTTTTATACCATTCATGGTTTGTGGTTAATGTATTGACATTTCGTATGCTAGTTTTAATATGAATGTTTATGTTATGCTTAAACCTATTCATATGAGGATGCATTAGACTTAATTAGTGATGGGTGGAGCCCGCTATAGCTCCTCGATGCATCAGTAGGTCTAATGGGACAAAAATAGTGTCTTGGCACAAGGCCTTGACAAAATATTATTTGTAGTCTTGGCACAAGGCCTTGGCTATTTGGTTATGATAGTCTAGAATTATGCATTCCATCATTATGAAAGTGGTTATTGATATTGCATTTGATTGTTTGACTTATAGAATATCCATGTGAATATGTAAATGGCATTATTTCATTTTATCTTTTCAATATTATGCTGAAGTTCATGTTTAAAAGGCTTTTGTTTTAGTTATAAATTTCTTTAAGTGTTTATGTTTATCTATGAAAGCTTCTGCTATATTGTTATCCTTACTGAGTATCTGAGCTCACCCCTTTCTGTGTTTTATTTTTCCCATGATGAGAAGAAGTAATTTATGAATGACCTGTAAGGATAATATGAGTGGATATGAAGACAAGATGCTGTTTTAGTTTTTTTACCTTATGATGTAATGTAAGACTTATGAATATATCTAGTGTTTCCAAGACTACTAAACTAATCGGTCTTTTGAGATTTGATCCATTGTGATCATGCCAATGTTATGTAATAATGCTCTGACCTTGGGTATCTAGGGTTGGGGCATTACAGTTGGTATCAGAGGAAGTTTAGTATCAAACTTGGAAGCTAGAATTACATAAACTCTGATTAGAGCACGTAGACCTAACATGAACTTTGAGGATTAGTATGGAATAACTTCCTAGAATTTTGGTATTGTAGAGATTTTGTGAGTTTTCTGAGAAATACATCCCTGTCTGGATATGAGCAGGTATAGGCGGCTCTTGCACATATGTACCTAGGGGTAAAACCCGAAAACACCGCTTTGAGCTAGACTCGAACTGGAACTGGTCCACGACAATGGGCCTTGCTGCACTCTTGGTTACGACACTCCCGAGGGATATGCTTAGGATAATTTACATTTTCTTTACAAACCAATTTGAAGTAATATATATATAATATGATAGTAAATGACCTTGGTTAATCGTAATATGTTTCAAATTGAGAATATGGTGACATGTTAATCTCTAAATGATTTTATGACTACTGTTACTCACACAATGCTTTCTGGTTTTAGTCAATGGATAGATTCCAAGGAAGTCATAGTAACTTTGAGAATGATGTACAAGGTGGGAACGACAGTAGCAATTGGAAACAAAATGGAATGTTGATAGGTGTAAAATATATCGTCTTTATTCCAAATCAGTTTTCCAAAAATATGATCAACAACATATATATTAACCAACTCCCGGACTCAACAAGGAAGAGAAAGGTGATGAATGATAAGAGCTCCATAAATTGAGACCATGGGGAAAAGAACCCTCAATTTCCATCATGTTAGAAATGTGGTAGGAGACACCCGGGAAAGTGTCTCAATGGGACCAAGAAATTCTTTACGTGTGGGAAGGAAGGACATAAAATGAAGAATTGCCGAAGAAAAATAATGATTACTATGGAAGAAGATAAAAATGGTCCCAAGAATCCAATTATAGTCATTCTCCGTAAATGTAGGGGACCTGCCCATTACCCAAGTGAATGCGTTATTCTATATGATATTTTCTTGGTCAAAGAAGAAGCTATGCGGAAATAAATGGTTTGAGAAATGTTTAAAAAATTTTAGTGCTCCTTGTTGATGGGTTTACTTTGGAATAATTTTCTCTTGTATTTGTAACCCTGCAGTTTTCCATGTGAGCATGATATTTGAGGAAGATTTATCTCTTCTCTTGTGGATATAGTTATAAATAACCGTTTGGTTTTATATGATCATTGGGTATGAGATAATTAGAAGTTATTATAATTTGGGATGAAAATGCAAGGTATGAGATAAGATTTTTGGTTAAATTATGTTATCGATATTTTGAGGATTTTATCTCGTTTTTGAAATGTTATAAAACATAGTTTTTTAAAAGGACAACACGCAGACTGTGTGACAACCCATCGCGTTGGACAAATCTATGGGAATCGAACCCACAACCAAAGTGCGATTGGGATTTATCGCCTACCACTGGACTATGTGAAGTCCCTGGATAGTGTGACTAATTATTTTTAGTTAAATTATTTTATTGATCAATAATAAGTTGATTTGGGTTCTTATATCTTATCAAATGAATACCCTTGGTATAGGAAAATGATTTGGTGATTAAGTGATAAATTTTATTTTAGAAGATGTTCGCTTTGTTGGGAACACTATATGCCCAAGGAAAATAGAATACTATGGGGTTTCATTTGTGGAGTAATAGTGTATTTTTATCTACGTTTTTATTGTGGATTTATAGTGATTTGGGTTATTTATGGAAATGATTAACCTATAATAGAGAATATGTGATGAGGTTAATTACTTTTAAGTATGTGACTTTAAGAGTATTTGATGTCATTTTGAGATACAATTTAACATGGGAGACTACATAATCAAATTCTTCTATGTTTTGGGTTTCAATATTAGTTTGGATTATATTAGAGGATTTTAAGGACAATTGATTATTGAATGGTATTTATTTAACTTTGGGGTAGAATTGGTTTAATTTTAGAAATTAAGATTAGTGTTTATTCCTCTCAAGGATTATCCTTTTGGGGGAACATTAGATCTTGTACTAACCATTTTGGATTTGATTAATCTCTAAAGACAATGTAAATATATAGTTTATCCTGAATGGATCATGTGATTCTATAGAAGTTTATTCTAGCTCTTCCAGTGTGACCAAATCTTCTTGAATACTCATCATTTAAAAAAATGAGTTAGTGTTGGAAATTTATTAAAGAATGAAACTCTATTTAAAAATTAAGTATATATCTTTATATTCTAATTCAATATAATAAATGAATTCCTCATCCTTATGTAATGTAACATAAAACAAAAAAATGTTGTCCGTTTACTTTTCCTACTGGGAGACTAATGATCGTTTGTCCCAACACAAGTTTGTGGTTTTATTATTGTTAACGTTCTCCTAATCATGATTTTTATCCCTCTCCATCAGAACTTGAAACTTAGTTTATCATCCACATCCATGTTTTCCTACCTGGAATCCAAGTATGGGTTATCTTGGGTGCCTTTAGACCTCTCTTTCTTTATTTTAAAGTTATAGCATTATTGACTCTTTTTCTGATGTGGGGCTTTCCATTCTTAGACCCAATTTTTAAAATTGTGAGGACACAATTTAGTGATGCAGGGGTGAATGTAACACTCCAATCTTCCACAGTACACTTCTTTTTGAATAATACAATAGCGTGTGTTGTACGCAACACTGAGTTCAAATACACAACGACTTACCAAACTAGACGTTCAAAAGTGGTTATGAATAGTAATAACTAAATTTTAAATATTATATTATCCTTATAATTTTAATCCATATTATGAGTTTCTAAGACATTATTTATGAAAAAATTCATTTTTTCAGATAAAATAAGTATTTTTCAAAAAATGAAATTTTACCGCCTTTTAATGGCGAAGCCTTTTTTGAAACCAATATTTAAAACTTTTATATATTCAATTTGACAAAATGAAATTCTTCTTTAGAACCGGGACATATGAATTTGGTATCAATAATGTTTTCGTGTCTTTTTGATAACTTTCATATTTGGGTGAATAGTGAAAAATACTATATTTTAACTGAAAACAACTTTTTTAATCAAAATAATTTATATTTTTAAATTATACATTTTAATGTATTGGAAGTATAAATATATTATATTTTTACTATTTAATCCAATGATGGTAATTTTAAGTAATTTCACCTTGAAATTGAACATAAACAAGTGTCAATATTTTGATAGTTATTATTTCTTAAAAATACGCCTTTTGGTTTCGAAAGTTGGAATCAATTTTAAATTAATAAATACAACTTTTATGTTTTGAATTTGGTAAAATAGACTTCATTTTTGGATTCTGAATAACGAAATTATCCTAGGGTGAGAGTTTGGTACTTTTCGGATAACTTTTATATTTTGATGAATAGTAAAAATTACTAAATTTTAATTAAAAACAAAATTTTTAATCGAAATAATTAATAGTGATAAATTATGAATTTGAGTGGTTTTAAATTATATTTAAAATATATTTTTACCATGTAATACAATGTGGGTCATTGAACTTAATTTCACATTTAAACCGAACATAAAAAACTATCAATCTTTTGATAGTTATTGTTTCTTAAAAACACGCTTTTTGTTTTAACAACGAGAATTAATTTTATATTATATTCTGCCACTTCTGTGTATTGAATTTGGAAAAATGGATTCCATATTTGAAATCAGGATATCTAAATTGTGTAAATATGTAACTTTTATTTTTAGGCATTTTGAATAATTATTTCGGTAAATATTTTATTTACCATAGTTAAAGGGTAAATCCGATAAATAAGGGTAAATAAATAATATTATAATAATATTAAATTACCCTATAACATGTCTTAACTCTATTGGTTGACACATGGCCGACCATGGACATCTTTGGGTCGATTTTGGGACCCCATGGATCCACTTGTAAGTGATAATGACACTTTATATTAATTAAGTTAATGTAATTACAAAAATGACATAAGCATATATCTTTTAGAAAAACAATTTTTATATAAGGATATATATTTTGGATTTTTGATTGTAAATATTAATTAGAAATATAAAAATATTTCCTACATGATGAAATTTTATTTATAATTTTTAGACATTAAATAATATAATATATTTATGACACAATGATGATGCAGTAATTACCATAATAGTTAACAATTAAAATAATTGATATTATAAATACCCAAATAAATATAATTTGAGACTTTTAATGAATTACACTAATTTATAGGTTAATATGTCATGTTATTAATGATTTAATTAACTTTTTTCGAAGTAATAATTTTGTTATGAGTTTCACAAAAATCAACTATTGAATAGTGTCAAAATTGACAAAAAAGAGTTTTTAAATCAAATATTATATTATTAATTGATATTAAATTCCTAAAAATCTATGGATCGGCCAAGAGACTTATATAATGATAGATGTATCATTAATGGACCACGTGGTGGTTGCATGGATGTATATAGTATGTTTATTAACCATATAATATAAAAATACAAAGAGACATTGTAAAAGTGAAACTAATTAACTAAGAGTTAATACTTAATGATAAGGTTAATATAGTAACTCAAACCTAACTAAATTCTATTGGTTGAGTTTTTTTCGGCCCATACCCACCTTAAACTTTAAATAATAATATTTGGAGCCATTAGAAACCGAATATGAATTTATTATAAATTAATATTTCTAGCTTTTCCAAAGGTGCCCCTCACCCCTCTTATAAAACGGCACTCCCCCTTCTCATTACTTCACACATTCAAAGCCTTTTGGTTCGGCTAACCTCTGCCAAATACTCTTTCAACTTCCCTAAATTCATCCTAGAGGCCTTACTGTATTCATAAAGCCATCTTAAGGAGCCCTTTTGATCAAATCAAAAGGAAGTACCCAAAGAAGAGGTAATGATTTCACCACCGTTTTTCAAGTTCCTTTCTTCTTCCACTTCCTCTTACATTGTTGTTACCATTATAAAATTATAACTCAGGTATCATATATATACTGTGATGTTATTATAAATATGATACAACCATATTTAGTATTCTATCCATCCTTTGAATAACATGTCACCATACGTGCGTACGTACGACTTACCGTCTCCACGTCGTGGTGTAACTGTTATTCAATAAATTATTATTTGGATTGGTATAATAATGATGTTTAATTCATGTAAATAATAAATATAACATGATAATTATTATGTCTATATGATATACCATCCAATTATATATTATTTTAGTATCAAAAGAATGATATTGTCGCTCGTGCGTACGTACGGACTACCATCTCCACGAAAGCGATGAAATTCATTCTCCATCGTATCCATTCAAGTATAATTATCATTTGATGATTTAAAAATAATGTTTAAGGACTTGATATAATTCTAGATATGAATAAGAAACAACCTATCCATAACAAACATGGCTTACGTAACAATGAATATAAAGTAAAACGAGTAAGTTAACACCCGAAATGACGATAATACTAAGATATTATTAACAAATCAATGTTAAAAGATCATATATGATATAATATTAATGTAAATGATTCTTTTATAATTCAATAACAATTATTTCACCATTATAAATTAGTTTAACCTACCTTCGTCCAAGGAAAAAGTACAATGTAAGGGGTTTCTTAACTCACTCTTAATTTCGTGAGAATTCTATTGTTCACCACTTAATTATTGCATGTGTTGTATGTGTACTTCCCATGATTGTATTCATTGTGTAATATACTTTAATTTATGGGTATTTAAATCTTCATTTTATGATCCTTCTTTCATGTGAGTATGTTTCGTATGTTACCTAATCGATAAGGGAATTCGAAATTTCCATTTCCATTTATTCGGCTTTACGCAAACTTCATTGATTATTTTATTCTGAGATTATGTGTGGAATAACTATTCATTTTCTTATGTCATAATATCCACTCCCATTTTTTGTGGATATACATTTGATACACATAATCACTCCATTTATAATTTCTCAAGTCATCGATATGAATTTGATAAGAGTAATTTTAACTCATTCTCCATTTGTTGAGTTAAACATCCAATTCATTGGTGTTGTTTTTACAAGATTATGTATGAATATCCTTTTACTGTTTTACACAAAATACCAAATCATATTTCGTGTATTTATATTTTTCACACATAACTATGTCGTTGATTTATCCTTAACCTAAGGATACGACCATTATGAGAGATTTCATCTCAACATAAATTCCATTGAGACTTCTTTGTTGTTATACACCAAATCACTTTTATGTGGTGTATATAATGTACTTTGACATAGTATATCATGAATCCCTTTATTCTCACGATTTTACAATGTTTTTATTACCTCAATTATTTTTATTCAATTGTCTCTCTTTTGGTTAGAATCTCTAACTAAAGTACCATTTTTAAATGTTTTAAAGACTTATTCATCTAAATCTTTCACATTAATGTCCATGTTTTAAAAATGGTTTTAAGGATTTATTTATATGGACATTAAAGTTTTAAAATTAAAACTCCTTTTAAAATGTTTCAAAGTGGTATGGGACACTTTGATTCAAAAATCTATTTTAGATGGCTTCTTGACAAATAGTGTGACTTTTAAATGATTTCATGAAAAAGGGGGATATTTCTCTCAAATTGTTTTGATGATTATTTTAATCTATGTAAACATCCTTAATTATTATTTATTGAAGATAATGTGATACAATACAATCTTCCATATTGTATCGAATGAGTTATGCTTGACTGTGGATGTGCTATTTTTATACCATTCATGGTTTTTGGTTAATGTATTGACATTACGTATGCTAGTTTTAATACGAATGATTATGTTATGTTTAAACTTGTTCATATGAGGAATGCATTGGACTTAATAAGTGACAGGTGGAGCCTGCTATAGCTCCTCGATGCATCGGTAGGTCTCATGAGACAAAATAGTGTCTTGGCACAAGGCCTTCACAAAATCTAATTTGTAGTCTTGGCACGAGGCCTTGGCTATATGGTTATGATAGTCTGGCATTATGCATTCCATCATAATGAAAGTGGTTATTGATATTGCATGTGATTGTTCGACTAGTAGAATATCCATGTGAATAAGTAAATGGAATTATTTCATTTTATATTTGCCATATTATGCTGAAGTTCAACATTAAAAGGCTTTTGTTTCAGTTATAATTTTTTTTAAGTTTTTATGTTTATCTATGAAAGCTTCTACTATATTGTTATCCTTACTGAGCATCTGAGATCTCCCCTTTCAGTGTTTTATTTCTCCCAGGATGAGAAGAAGTAATTTATAAATGACCTACAAGGATAGTACGAGGGGATATAAAGACAAGATGTTGTTTTAGTTTTTTTACCTTTTGATGTAATGTAAGACTTATGAATATATCTAGTGTTTCAAAGACTAATAAAACAATCGGTCTTTCGAGACATGATAATTTGTGATCATGCCAATGTTATGTAATAATGCACTGACTCTGGGTATCTAGGGTCGGGGAGTAACACAACGGCTATGTGTTAACTTCCATTTAAAATAATATTATTTTATTACTAGTGTGCAACGTAAGATTTCAATGAAACTCTTTGTTGCGTATCGGGTACGCTATCGAACATAACAACCCCTTTAAAGTAAAATTAATATTTAATTCGTAAATATTAATAAATATGAAAATTTATTAATTTTTATTTACCTGGGATGTTACATTATGAAACCACAAGAATCACCTTATGACCATTATAATATTTTATTTAAAAAGAATGTTATGTAGGAATAATGTAATTTGTAATTAGTATAATAGTATAAGGTATTGATTTTCAACAGAGCATTTAAAAAATATATAGTTTACAAAAATTTATAAAATTTTATTCCTTATGGAATTACATTTTTAAATGTTAGGGAATAAATAAATACATTAATGGCTTAAACAATTTTGATGAAATGATTATTTAATTATTGAATGTATCAAATAAATGATATTAAAAATAATAAAATAAATATAAATTGGTATTTCAATGTAATTAATGAATTCCCATAATGAATTCGATATGTCTGTGATGTAATAAGACAATTATTCTAATTGTAATATTTTTTCATGTTCCTAAATTATTAGTTATAAGTAGTAATTATTTTGAATTAAACATTTTTCACTAGTAATATATTTTATTAAATTATTTAAAAATCAATTTTTTTTCAAAAATTAATATTAATAATATTATGTCTAAAATTTAGTCCCATTTTGTTTAGAGGCCTTTTATAAGTCATAAACCCTATAATTGAGTTATTATATTTTCTTAATTTGAGTAATTACTAAGTCAGCCCTACCGCACTTATAAAATGAGGCTCATCCCTTAACAAAACTTCATCAACCTGAGTCTTAATGCACTACTATATTCCAAAAAATTCCCTTCATATCATCACCATAAAAAATTTAGATCTTTTTGTGTCATAAAATACCACATCCTAGATCTTTAAGGTTTCTCTCTAGGTGAAATATTAAATAGGTAAGATTCTTTATTCTCTTTTAAATTCTATTTCGCCTCAACAATATTCTCACCTCTTATCTATTGTTTCATGAAAACTATAGTATCATATTGATACATTATTTTTTAGTGCTATATTCATCATAAAATCTATAATCTTCTCCTGTTATTTTAAATAACCAAATCTTCGTTCGTGTGGTGTCAATTCACCACCATTAGGGATATTGAGTTTTTCTTTCCATTTATAACAATCATTGAATGTTTGAATTATTTTTTAAAAGTTTAAATGTCCTAAATATTTATATATATATCTCTACACATCATATGTATAATATTATATTCAAAAGGTTGTTCATAATAAACAGACCATGGAAATATTGAAAAGAAAACACCTATAACAATGGATATAACAAAATATTGTTAATAAATTAGTGGAAAATATTATAAGAGGATTAAATAAGGTATTATAAATATTAGTTCAGTTCATTAATGAATTAATAAATATATTAAAAATATTTTACATGATGTTTGAACACATTTAATGGAATTCAAACCCGTCTTAAGGGACTTAATAACTAAAACATTAATTTAAATGTTTAAGAATATTTATACAAATAAATATTTTCATTTTTTATAAATGTTTTTAAAATGGGTTTGATTAATGTTTATATATAGTTATAAATTTATTAATTTCACTTATATTATTCTAAAATTTGACTTTCTCTTGTGTTATGTAACAAACATTCAATTTGAAGTCCTTTTAAATGTTTTTTTTACAAATATCAAAATGATAGTTTTTTTATATATTGAATGATCGGATCAACCAAATTTAATGATTATTTATTACTACAATGATTCCATTTTATGTTTTCATGGTAGTTTTTTAATATTAAAATTTCATTATAATGTGCACAAATGTTTTATTTTTACATGTTATTTTTACCAAAAAAAGTTAATTTGAAATTAAAATGTGTTTTACTCAGGGGTTTAGATAGTTTATCAAGGGTTTTATCTATTATATGTTACTTGGAATTTTATATTCATGTTTTATTCTATTATATTTCAATATATTATAGGTTTATTCCTAGTATAGGATAATATATTTTGTGATTATATTATTATAACTCAAAATATGATAACAGAGCCCCGTTACAGCTATCTGATGCCCTAGTTACATCGGAGATGGAATTTTAAAATAATGATTTTCCATTTCTATGATTTAATGTAAGAGTGATATGGTAAGTGTGTCATAAAGAGAGATAATGATTTATCTATACATTCTCATGGGTTCTCATGTTTTCATTATATTAGTGATTTCCTTACTTTGTGTCCCTAATGAAGATTTTTTTAATAATCCTATGTTTTCTAATTATTTTACAAGTATGGGTAAAAGAAGGTAATAAGTTGTGATTTAATTTTTGGATACATTGTTGATGAAATCATGTACTATTTTTAAATGTTTTATATTTTGAAAAAATGTATATAGATGGAGTATTATAATTTCTATATGAATATGGTTGGATTTGAATTATTTATATCCTAATTCTAAATATCTATAATCCTTAAAATATCATTATTTTGAAATAAATTAAATTTATTGACCAAGAATCAAGATAATTAATTGTTTTTTATGGGCCCATATAGTTTGAATCCAATGATGATTTAGATAAAATTATGCATTATAATGATGACAAAATAATAACAAAAATGATTATTAACTTATCATAAATATAAAATTATATATAATTTGACGGTTACAATGTTCCTCCATCTAATACAGTTTCAATTAGAAAACAATATTTTTATTTTTGAGTTCATCATGATGAAATTATCTTAGTATGAACTTTTTCTACTTTTCTGCAAATGTTTACTTGTTTTGTGAATAGTAAAAAACAGTCTTTTATGAATATTTTATTATTGTATCATGAAATCCTAAAAATGAATTAATTTTTATAAATTAATTTAATAAATAAATTATGATTTTATATGAGTTATATTGTATAGAAAAAATTTAGAATATGTATGTCATAATTATTTCTTGAATAGAATAACATTTATTATTTGTGCTGACGTAGTGCCTACAGAGCATTGTCAATATCTAATATGTTTTCATTATAAATAATAATGGACTGATAACAAATATTTTCAAGAATATTATCATATTTAATATTTATTATTCATGTTTTTGGTTTTTAATTTATAATTTTAGAGTTATATAACATCAATCTTATTCAAATTGTCATGCAATTATTTTGCATGGAATGAAAATACAATATAAAAAATTTAAAAATAATTCTTAACATGTATATTAGTGAATATAAAAAATAGATGAATAAGGAATTATATTTTGAACATAAATTATTTATTTTTGAGATATTATTTTATTTTAAATTTTTATATAAGATAAAATCAAAATTAATTAATGTGAAAGGCTGATGTAGTGCTTCTGAAAGAATAATAAAAACAAATAATTTTTTTAATTAAAACTACAAGAATTATTAAATGACACATGTTTTGGCTAAAAAATTTCTATTAGTAATATTATACAATTATAGATTTTTTTATTCAATTTTGGGAAATTCTGGGCCTACATCCATCACATTAAGACCTTTATATTATTTGATTAAAAATAAGTAAAGTAGTCACAATATAGTTTTTATTAAATACAATATATTAAATTATAATTCTCCTGAATATTTTTGAATAAATACATATTGAGCTGAATCATAACAATTTTACCTTCTTCATGAATTTTTACATTTAAATTTTACGAAATATTTAAATATGGAAATGCATTGAATAATTAGGATGTAGAAACAATTTAATTAATGGATCATGAAATTATTTATATTAATAATAATTAATTAAATATATTTTTATATTTTTCAATGCATTATTGAATTCCCAAGATGAATATTTTATATATTAGATATAATAAAAAAAATTAATTGAATTTGGATATTTATTACGTGATTAAATTCATCATTATGAAAATCATTTATTTTGGAGAAAAATAATGAATAATTTTTTTAAATAAATTATTTTAATATCCAAAATTTTTAGAAAATTAAAAAAATGATATAATTATTTTTAAAATTTATTCCCCTTGAGTTTTTAGAACTTTTTGGTATCCTTATACATATAATAGTTTTATTACATTTTAATAATTTAACTAATTCCAAAGTTACCACTCAACTCAATTATAAAGGGGGGATCCTTTCTTCAAAAAATTTCATCAAATAACAAATTATTTCTAAACATTAGTTTTCCAAATACCATATACTAATCCCCAACCAAATTACAGATCTTTAGATCTTACACAAAGACCAATTTCAATGTCCTTAATGAAGTTATATAAGAGAAATTTTCAATAGGTAAGATTCCTTCATCTTTCATATAAATTTTTTCCCCACCACCATATCCTCACATCCTATATAATTTTCAATGATAACTATAGTATCATTTATAATCTATAAATAATTTTTATTGATTATATATGCATCATAAAGTCTATAATATTATCCTTTAATTCTTTAATAATGAAATCACCATCTATAGTGTCTAATTAACCACCTTCATGGATGATTAGTTTTGATTTCCCATTAGCAAAATCATGGAATTATTTATTTCTATTTTAATAGTTTATAATTACCTTAATATATATATGTTCTCAAATCTTATTATTATATATTTTTATAGCTAAGTAAATAATAAACTGACCTTTGAATTCATGAAAACAATTGGCCCAAAATAATGGAAATAAAAATATATATTAAATTAACATGAGTAAATGTTATTAGAAGATTATATAATGTACAATAAACATGGTATTATTTCTTTAATAAATGAATAAAACTATTGAAACCATTATATAAGAGGATTGTACATATTTTATGGAAGTCGAACACAGGGTAATGAACTCTTTTACTAAAACATTGTTTTAAATTTTTGGCAGATTAATACTTTAAAATCATTCATATTTTATGTCCACATATTATAAGTGGTTTTATTGAATGTTTCTATATAGATATTAATTTTTTATTCTCTCTTATTTTTTTGAAAACAGATCTTTTTAATGTGTTATCTAATGGAAATTCTATTTGAAATCCTATTAAATATATATTTTATGAAATTCAAAATGATTTTTTTATATATATG
This sequence comes from Viscum album, assembly GCA_963277665.1. Taxonomy (NCBI): domain Eukaryota; kingdom Viridiplantae; phylum Streptophyta; class Magnoliopsida; order Santalales; family Viscaceae; genus Viscum; species Viscum album. The sequence continues at coordinate 1,730,288,812 of OY728161.1, read as the reverse complement.
ACATGATTAGATTCCCCCTTTTTTATGTTACATTATTAAAATTATTTTACCATTAATGTTTTTCATTGTTATCTTCTAGAAATATTATTTCATTATTTTATGTGCGGTTTTTATATTTTTAAAAGTTAATTTTACAAGAAAACGAATTATGAAATCGAAATATTATCTACTTAGATGTTTGTATGAGTTATCTAGGGTTTTACTGTTTATATTTTACATATATATTTTTTTGTTATGGGTTGAGGCCACTATAACTTGAGATATTAGGTGTTTCAATGCATTATAGATCATGATATGTTTTGTTGAGCCCATTATAGATCAATATATGATGGATGAGACCTAATATAGCTATCCAATGCATTTGTTACTGTAGATATGTAATTTGACCACAAGGATATTTAGTTTGTTTGTGTGAATATAAGAGTGATATGGTAATTAATACCCAAAGGGAAAACATGATTTTTAATTCATTATTATGCGTTTTCATGAAAATTTAATTTAATTGGTTTTCATTTTTTTACAAGACTATTTATTTTATTTATGTCCCTTATAATGATTTTTTCTCACAACATGCTTTTAAATTTCATTCACATGGTTAAATTATGGGTAAATTAATAGAGGAATTCATGTCGAAGGTTTTGATGATTTTTCAATTATGTCATCTATTATTTTAAAATGTTTTATATTGAGAATAATTTTTTTGTAATGTCCGTTATGTTTGAATGTGGTTTTTTATATATGAATTATGTCCTAAATTTATAAATATCAAAACCTAAAAATATACGCAATGAAAAATGTTGTAATATTATAGAGTAAAATTCAATATTATGTTATGATATAAATATGGTTCTTTATAGGTGACATCATTGGACTATTTAGATAACTATAGGGTTTAGTACGCTATTAAAAGAATACTGTAAATTATTGTTACATTATGGTTAATTATAAATGATAAAGAATTTCATGATTATCATGTTTATTTTTCTATTATATGATTATTCAAAGTGGTTCTATTAAAATTAAATAGAGAAACTGAAGTAATAATTCATTGAGATGCTGATATCTTTTCAAATCTACAGCCTGATCTTTTGGGAATTTGAACCGAGTAGATTAATACAGTATTCATTCAGTTGAATCAGGTGATAAATTTTGGTGGCATCCATGCTAGAGGGAAACCCTATCTACCATAATGGACCATGTATTCTTTGTGTAATTTCATAAGAATACATCCACTATCTTTTAGTTCATCATCTGACCCAATGGTATCCAAATGATGGATCAATTATATGGAAGATGTTTTTGATATCATGGGAAATTTATAACATTAAAATATAACACTTTTCCTTATTAATTTTAAGTGTAATATAATCGATGGTGGTCTTTGGATAATAATTCCAGTGAGAATAAAGATCTTGATTCCCTGGAATGGGAAATATTCAAGGATATTTTTGATGAGAAATATTTCACAAGGGTTGTTCGACTCTAAATGGAAAAAATATTAATTGAAATAAAGAAAAAATATATTATATACCTAAATATGATGAAATAATAAAAATATTTACCAGGTATATGATAGAATTCATTCATGACATTGATAGCCAAATGATTAGGACATACACAATATTGCAATATGTTTATGAGGAGCATTGCTTGCACTATAATTTAGAAGCTACGAGAATGTTTTAGATTATTCTAAGAAGCATGAAGTAGAGTTTTATAACACATATATTTTTCATGAGGAAAATAATATGAAGAATTCATGTTGTCAAAATTTTAAGAAGAATTTATCAAAATAAATTCGGCAGAATAAAACAAATTCTATTCATTGAAAAACATTGGTAAAAAGAAATGTGGATAATTTATTCCTAATTTTAAATAATGCTACCAATGTGGAAAATATTGAACATATATTTTGTGTGAACAATAAATTATCAAAAAGATGAATGAAGTTTGATGGTAAGATTATGAACCTGTATGGTCTTGGTTCATTTTCACAATGTGAGTCCAAACCTAGCCACTCAGCCATGAAATTAACATGATAGGATATATAAGGGTGTGGAATTATTATTTTCTATTATTGAAATATATTTTTACCCTTAAAAAAATTGGTATCATTAATTTAAAAGAAGATTATTGAATTCTCTATTTTTTGCTCTTCCTTCTAGAAAAATTGATTTTTATTCATATATTGTGATTCTTATTTGAATGGATGTGGTTGTTTCCTAATGCAGAATTATAATGTAATTTATCAATATTGAAGTTTGATGAAACATAATGAGTTAAATTTCCTTACACATGATTTCTAATTATCTATTTATGTTTTTGGATTATTAATTTGGAGGCATTATTTCTATGAAGTAAAATATGAAATATATTTTGTTAATAAATGATTGAATTTTATATTAACTCAAAAATCATTGAATTGAGACATAGAACATGGATAGAACTAATTAATTATAATTATTTATTGATTCATTAACATCCTAAAATATAAAACAATGATCTTAATGAATTGAGTCAGAAATATAATGTTACATGAACTCTGATTCATTTAGTACATAATGAATTGGTTAATGATTTGGTAATTTTTTTTTGATGTTATTGGTGATGGATATTACTCTATTTTTATTTAGGTGTCATTATAGATGTCCCATTGGTAAATAATTTAAAAATTAAATAATGAAGTCCATGAGTTAAATAAATAGGTAGTATTATTAATAAAAGGTAAGTTTTCTAAATTTAACATTTATAGAGAATGTGTTTTGAGATTCGGGATATGATTATGTATTCCATATGATTCACTACTATAGAAGGAGTTATTCTATGAATCTCAATGTTATCTTTTTTCAATTCATACTAGAATCACTAATATGTAATGATTACATAAACCAAAAATATATCACTAATTGAACCCTCCACCACTCATTGATTATATTGATAATTTTTATAAATTTTTAATTTTTATCACTAGAATGTTTATTAATTTAAACTTTTCTATTGTTTCTGAATATTTTTATGTTATGGATAATTTGAATTCTTTAAATTTTCAATGAATACCAATTTTCTATGGAATGAAAAATTGAATCTGAAAGATATAATTTTTTCAAATATTATGTCTCTCATGTGTGATTTTGGGGAATCATAAATAAATTTATGTCCTCCTCTAAATTATAATTTTCCTTTAATATTCATCGATAATAATGTTATGGAGTGTGATGGAACATATAATAATTCTTTACTCTGGTCACATTATGATAGTAAATTCTATAGATTTAACAAATTTTAAAATTCTAATGGTATCTCAAAGAATATCAAAACTATATACAAATTAAATACTAATGTGATGAGTTAAATTTAATAAATCCTGAGGTCGGTGTATTAGGATGTCAATATGAGTGTGTATGAATCTTATTGTGACTTCATTATAGGTTTGAATTAGATTGTTAGTACCAATCATATAAAATCCTAATCCATTTTAATAATAATTAAAAAATATGTACAAGAAGGTAAGAAGGCAATATACCACTAGTATTTTTTGAATATGGAGTTATGAGGAATTTTTATATAAATTTCCCTTAAATAAATAATGGAGATAAAATTTATAAAGGATATATAAAGGCAATATATTATGGGAATAAATAGTTTGATAAGTCATAATCTTATTTCAAGGGAAATGATTTAAATATTTCATAATTTGAACGAGAATTTATTTTTTTCTAAAGACGATCAAGATGAAGAAATTAAAGATTATGGTGAAAAAAATCATTGACTTTTTTTGGTGAATGTATTTTTATTTCCTCATTGAATTATGAATAGTCTGAAAGTTATAGTTATAATGATAAAAAAATGGAGAAAGAGTTTCATATAATAGAGAGGCTATATATTGTAAAACAAATATAGTAACACATGAAATAGAAATGAATATGTTAAAAAAGTAAATTTCTATCTAAAATAACAAGACAAATTTCATAAATAAAAAACTATGTGAAAGCAAGATATTTATATATAGATAAACTATCTAGAAAAATAATTGTTTTGGAATTAATATATTTATATGAATACCAAATAAAATGATAAATATTTAAAACTTTTTAAATTTTTTTCTAACAATCAGAAGGGAGTTTCAGGTTTCCTGAACAAAATCATTGAATGTGGTATATTTTATGGGATGTATGAACATGAGAAAGGACAATAAAATTAATATTCAATGAATTAATTGGATGTTAAATTTCATAAAAATGAATGAAAGAGAGAAAAATCATGTATGTTTCCAAAAAAAATAATGATGTCAATCAAAGGGTTTTTAAAATTTCAGTGTATAGAAAATTGATGTTACTATTTTTTATTCCATTAGGGTTATAAAAGTATAATAATTGAAGTAGATTATTATAATTTATAATATGGTTTTTGGGGATCAAAAAAAGCGAGATGTGAATATTAATATATTTTTAAAAAATATGTTTACAAATCATTAAAATATAATGTTACAATATAAATAATATTTTATATCATTATTGTGGGTATTATAGTGGATTTGGGAATGCAACAAAGATATGTCAGTTAAATAAAATACAAAAAAATTATCCCATGAGTTACTGGAAGATAAAATTGAGGTAGACTCAAATATATCTTTGAAATTGTTCTAAGAATGTTTTTTTAAAAGTAAAAAAATATTATAGACATAGGAATCTATTTCTGAAATATGTGGACATCCTGGACATTTATCTAGGGTATGTATTAATTAACTATAATATCAAAATTGTAATAAAAATTCTCAATATTTTAATGAGATGGAAGATAAAGTGAAGGAAAAGTATATTTTTATTGAAACTACTCTAAAATCAACTAAATGTTAATGAACTTATAATTTTGAATGTCATAGTTTTACCATACTACAAGATATTTTATATATCTGAAAATGTGAATGATTTTAATGAAGGAAATGAAGTGAATGGGAATGTTGAATCTCTCATAATCAAATATGTATGTTATTTTATTATTGGGTAAGAAATGATTAAATCATGGAATCACTTTTATATTTATGGGATGAAACTGAACTTGATAAATATTTGACATCATTTTTAAGAATTTTAAAATAATTTTTCAGAAATTACTTTTATTTAAATGATTTGAATATGGGATATTTTTTATAAGAATCCAACTCACTAAAGAAATCCTGATTGACGATGTTGATGTTATATATTGATGTTATCATAGAATTAATGTTGAAAATGAATTGTTGAAAAACAAATTTAGAGATATTTTTCATATTTATATGAAAAATTTGACATTGTGAGATAATTTTTGTTTTATTATTGATATCACAATAATAATTCATTGGTTTTCTTCAATTTATCAAAATGGGAATATTAGATCCATTATCTTCAATAATGGTGAAATTCATTTTAATAGACAGCGTGAATTAATTATTTTTATGGGTAAATGATTATGCAGTCTACTTTTAGAGATAAGTAAATTATTTATTTCATTGTTAATTATTCTTGAAATACTTATATTATGTATTTGAAATAGAAATCATATTCTCTAAAATTGATTAAGAATTTTAGGATGAGATATGGAAAAGAGTATGAATATAGTATATATATATTATTCAATATAATAATAGTGGTGAATAAAAAATTAATAGTTTATTCATTATCTTCAAAAACATATAACTGTTCACGAGATTAGTGAACTATAGACACCACAAAAAAGTTATGTTACTAAAAGGAAGTATATAAGATTAGTAGATATGGGGTGTATTATGTTACTGGAACCTAGTCATTCTCAATACATTTGGGGGAATGCAATGAGAATAGTATATCATATTAAAAATTTATGTTTCTTTATTCCATGTTCAGATATGAATCCTTATGATTTTTAAATAAAATTCCATTTTTTGTATCATTTAATGGTTTTTGGGAGTCCTGGTATCATAACGAACAATGTGGAAAATGTTGATAATATTTATCAAAGAGTTAATGATAGTATCAGTCTTTTGTGTGCATACGATAGTAGAGGTTATATATTTTCCATCAAAGAAACATGAATAATATTTAATTCTATTGATGTAAAATTTCATGAAAAGATGATGAAGACCTATCATAAACACATACAAAAGAGTTTGATGATGAATATGAATGAGATTTTCTTGAGAATTGTGAATATTACTCCATCAACAGTTATTTCACACAGATGTACAAATCAAAATATTATATTTCTAGTGATAAGTACTAATTTTATACATCTCATCCAAGGATATAGAATTAGGTGGTAGTTCAAAACAATATCATTGATTAAAAATGATAAAAAGAAGAAAATTAAAATTTGTTACCCAAAATAAGTATAATTCAATAGTCGAGACTAAATATGATAATTACAATTTCAATTATCTGGAGTACATTCATTCTATGAATGATGAGTTGGAAAATAATGAGAAAATTAATTCATGGGATCTTCTTCAGAAACCAAATAAATAATGTTATTTTTACAAATTGAGTGTTTAAAAACAAGTTCAGTAAATATGGAGATGTTATAAAAAAAGAAGGATTAGAATTTGGAGGTTACTAAAAAATTTATGAAATTGATTTTTATTTGAAATTTTCTCTTGGTGTGATGTTAGATAGAATCTTTCTCCCAATTACTACAGAGTGAAGTTTTAAAAAATTCTAATCACTGTTAAATTATAATTTCTCATTATAGAACATCATGAATATGATTATGTTGAATAACCTTACAGATTTTTAATTATAAAGGATGACTGATATATTTAAAAGTTAAAATAAATATATTTAAGGGTCAATGAAATAATTATGGGTTTGGAATTCCAAATTGTTTGATTTTTTATAGATGTTCACATTTACGAATGTAGAGTTGATAGTAATCTTTACATTATTTAAAATAAATATATTTCCATCATTTTTATTATATATGATTATTGTATTATCTATATTGGGAATAATGAAAAATACTGTGAATGGTTTTTAAAGTGATAAATATGTTTTTGGAAAATTCCATATATAGTGAAATGAAATATTTTCCTATCTTACTAATATCATTAAATAAGATGTATATTTCTCAATATGAATATAATTATGCTATGGAACATATTAAAAAGTCAATAATGGAGAATTCAAAAAACATTCTGCCACAATTTTGGATGTAACCAAGTTCTCTAAAGATAGAGAATGAAATGATGTTGATTAAAATGATTTCAATTGTTTATTTGATGTATATTATATATATTTGATCAAGAAAAGATATAGAATATACTATTATATTATGTGAATGATTCTAAAAGATACTCAAAGTAATTTCATCTTTTGTATAGAAAAACTTGTTCTTAGATATATTAGATGTACAATATAATTTCAAATAATATATGATAGCTCTAGTATATTTTTTTGATAGGTAGATGTTGAATTGGATGGATGTTTTCATGATATAAGAACCATATAGAGTGGGATTTTATTTCTTTGGGAAATTTGGGTATATTAGAATTATATCAAATTGATTTCAAAAGATCATATCATGGAACAAATTGAATATGTTTCCACCACAAAATCTAAAACACAACATAATTATATGATCACTGGTATAATTTAATTGTTAATGTAATGTTTCAACTACTATTGTTGATAATTTGCGTACTATAAATCTTTGAAAAATTCTAGTGGTATAGTCAAATAAAATTCTTATATAAATCTAATATCACTTCCTAAAAGAGCATGTGGAGAAGAATTAATTGATGTTATACAATGTTCCAATAATGGAACAAGTTGATGCATTCTTCAAAAATCCATTACAAAAGGATTCATTTTTCATATTTATCTTGAAAATGGGAGTCCAAACAATTTCTATCCATGTTTATGGTATATCATTTTTGTCTCCCTCCTAGTTCTATTTTTTGGTATGTGTTGTGATGTGGGAAAAAATATTTTTATTAAATCAATCCATTGATATGTGATAAAATGTTTACGAAAACATGTATTTAGGTGTTGTTTTGTGTATTTTTGGAACTCATCATATATTAGTGTGAACTATTTTAATAGTTTTTTTACGTTCTCATAGTATACAAGTTACTAGATATATGAATTGGTTTTAATGTTATGTGAATATTTTTTATATTTATGACGATGTTGCTCAAGTCTCTATATTTGGACAACATGGTCTTATGATCGTTTATTCTAGTTTAATATTATGATGGATTTTTGGTTGGTCATAGAGTTTTCATTCATTAATTTGATAATGATTTAATGATCTAAATTTCCATCAAAATCACGGAGTTATTATGATACCAAAATGATTTTAATGAATATAGTGAAATATGAAGTCGAAAACTTCTAGTCTTACCTAATAATTATAAGATGTACTGGATGTTGAAATTGTTTGTTATCTATTTATTTGTTTTCAGTTATAGTTTTTCTTATGTTCTTATTGATTTCCCCTTTGAATAGACCAATTCAACTAATGCCCAATCAATCACTGAGGATTAAAATTAAGTGGATGTGGATACTAGTACATCTGATTGATTGTTCTATTAACCTATTAAAATAATGATGTCAATAATAATATATTATATGAATAATATCATCTGTGTTAGAGGAACATTGTTGAACTAAGCAATACAGATATATTTTTCAAAACAACGAATCATTAGGGGTTTAGATACCAATCTGTGAGGCATTGTGCAACAATGTATTTAACCACCTAAAATGCTACAAGGTATAAGAAAGAGGAAAAATTTGTTTGATTCTCTATTGGATTGAGCAATTTTTATGAACTATTTATAATAGGGTCAAAACACATCACTCAAGGAGTGAACAAATATGTCACTTTTTATTGAATTTAATCAGACGTTTTTTCCATTAGTCTAAGGAAGTTTTAGACAAATGAGGAATGGTGAAACATTTTTATGTTTCTATATGACTACTAGTTAAGGGTTATGATGTCTATCATATATTTAATGATGATTATTGATGAAATCTTTCATATTGTATAGATTACTAGAATAAAAAGTGTTCTATTTTATATTTTTTTAATTGGATCAAGTGAATAAAAATGTATAAAATTATCATATTAGATATATTATTGCAAATATAAACAAGGATTAATTTTTGAAAATTTAAATGATGCATTCAGAAAAAACCTAGTAAAATTTTAATCCTTGAGGAATTGTCAAAATGTTCATCAAATGGAAATGAAATTTGGAATTCTAAATTTTTTTTTCTAGAATATTTTTATGTGATCCCTCTATTTCTATTTTCAATGAACCTATAGGTAGAATAAAAAGTTAAATGTAATAGAAAACTAGTAACATGTGGGATAGAGTGATATAGATGATGGGTTTGAGGAAGAATCATTTGGTATCGGTTTATGGATATAATTTTTTTGATGAACAATATGGGATAGAAAGTTGTTTCTGTACATGTAATGGTTATTTTTTTCATTATCGAACTGAGGAATTGGACTTATAGATTATTGAAAAAAAAACTATGTGAAATATTATTGTCTCTAAATTAACTTATCAAAATTATTTCATATATAAAGAATTAGACTATAGAATAAAACTTATTTTTCCTAAAAATATCAAAATCTTCTATATACTAGCTCCTTGTAAAGAAAGTAAAAAATTTTATTTATAATAACAAAGTCGAAGTTGTTTAAGTAGAATTGTGACATGTTCATTACCACATAGTGATGGTTCCTAATCCTTTTTAAAAAAACATATTTACATAAATTGTTCTACAATAAGAACTAGGAATATTATATTTATCATAGAAACACACAAATGTAAGGGTAAAATTTCTTAAAAAACATAATGAAGACCTATCATAAGCACATTCAAATGAGGTTGATGGTGAATATTAATGAGATTTTCTTAATAATTATGAATATAACTCCATCAATAGTGATTCCACACAGATGTATGAATCAATATATGATATTTCTAGTGATAAGTATTAATTTTATACATCTCATCCAAGGATATAGAAATAAGTGGAAGTTCAAGACAATATAATTGATTCAAAAGGATAAAATAAGAAGAAAATAGAACTTTATTTCCCAAAATAACTAGAATTAAATAGTTGAGACTAAATATGTTAATTAAAATTTCAATTATCTGGAGTTCATTCATTATATGAATGATTAGTTGGAATAGAATGGGAAAATTAATTCTTGGGATCTTCTACACAAACCAAATAAATAATGTTATTATTACAAATTGAGTGTTTCGAAACAAGTTGAGTAACTATTGATATGTTTTAAAAAAAGAAGGATTAGAATTCGATGGTTACTCAAAAATTTAAGCAATTGATTTATATTTTAAATTTTCTCTTGTTGCAATGTTAGATAGAATCTTTATTCCAATTTATACATAGTGTGGTTTTAAAAAATTACAATCAATGTTAAATTATAATTTCTTATTATATAACATGATGAATATGATTATGTTGAATAACCTTATAGATTTTTAATTATAAAGGATGACTTCTATATTTAAAAGATAAAAGAAATATATTTATGGGTTAATGAAATCATTATGGGATTGGAATTCCAAATTGTATGATTTTATATAGATTTTCACATTTAAGAATGTATAGTGGATATTAATCTTTAAATTAGATAAAATAAAGAGATTACCATCATTGTTCTTATATATGATTATTGTATTATCTTTATTGGGAATAATGGAAAATACTGTGAATGGTTTTATAAAGTGATAAATAAGTTTTTGAAAAATTTCATATATAGTGAAATGAAATTTTTTCATATCTTACTAATATCATTAAATAATATGTACATTTTTCAATATGAAAAGAATTATTCTATAGAACATATTAAAAAGTCAAGAATGAAGAATTAAAAAAACTTTCTGCTATAATTTTGTATGTAACCAAGTTCTCTAAATATAGAGAATGAAATGAAGTTGATTAAGATTATTTCAAATGTTGATTAGATGTTTATTATATATATTGGATCAAGCAATGAAAAAGTATATACTATTATATTATGTGAATGACTCTAAAATTCACTCAGAGGTATGTCATCTTTTGTATAGAAAAAAGTGTTCTTAGAAATATTAGAGGTAATATATAATTTCAAATCCTATATGATAGCTCTAATATATATTTTTTGATATGTAGATGATGAATTGGATGCATGTTTTCATGATATTAAATCCATATTTAGTGGGATTTTATTTCTTCGGGAAATTTGGGTATATTGGCAAGATATCAAATTGATTTAAAAAGCTCATATCATGGAGGAAATTGAATACATTTCCACCACAAAAGCTAAAACACAACATAATTATATGATATCTGGGATAATTTAATTGTTAATGTGATGTTAAAAAAACATATTTAAGGCTTATAAATTCACTAGGTTTTTCTGATAGCATCATTTAACATATCCATCACCTCGCATATAGAATGTAATCTTCTTTTGACTGGTGGGGGAACCATATGAAATATCCTAACCGTTATTATTATTATTTGCCATATTTTTTTATTTAGTGATATACAAGAAATAGTATATATAGATTCACCTTGTATCATCTTCAAAAAAATTAAGCGGATCATTGAAAGGACAATGAAAAACAATTTAGAGGTTGAAATATTAAATTATAAACTGTAAAAGTTAACACAAAATCGAGATATGAAACTCCCCCAATAAATAATTTAGTTGTGTAAAATCATTTTATATTCATGTTAATGAAATGACATCAGAATAATTTTATGCATCAGTTAATATTATCAACATCATCCCAACTAATGATATGGATCTTGATCTTATACCATTAAATTGGAATAAGGAACACTTTTTTAATATAAAAATTGCTAAAACAACAGAAAATTGTTAGTAAACACATAAATATCGGGAAACCTTTAATTTTGGGGCTACATTAAATACAATATTTCCTCCTCTCTAGACAGAATGCACAAAATAAAAGGGGACAGGGTGGCAGTTCACACACATTAACTATAGATTTAAATACTATTCCCATACAATATAGAGTTTCACAATAATAAACAGATAAAAAATATGAAATGTAGGTCAATGTTGAGTTTATCATGTGTAATTTCATTAATATATATAAACTCCTAGAAGATATCATTTTTATCCTCCAATGGATATCTATCAATAAAAAAAGGCATCCCACTAATCGGAGAATAATCATACAATCTGAAAAACTCATAACTAAAATAGTTTATCTACCTAGATCGATTTTTTGGGGACTATAAATAGTTTCACATACTATATATATATTCTTACCATTTTGATTCCTGAATCGCTAAGAACAAAAAATATGTGTAATCCTTAATAAACATTGATGATCTAAATATTCCATTATATACATGTTACCCTTACACATGTGTTTTTCTATAAATCCCTACCAATATATATTATTGAATCCATTGAATTATTTAATGCTAGAATTGATTCGATAATATATATACATGCACTAGTGCACCCAAAAAATAATCCATTCATTTAATGGGTGGGTACAAATCCCCTTATGTCAAATTCTAAAAATCTAACCTCCCTGTACATCAATGGAACTAGGGATGAGGATTAAAATATAATTTAAATTCAATTACAATGTGGTACTATGAGGGTCACCCTTTAAGATACACATGTATCTATGTTTATAATCTATTAGAAGACATAAGATAGAAAAATAGTTGTTTAGAATATAAATATTCCATCCATATTGATCATTTAATTGGAAGAACACTATTTGACATTACACTAACAATTCATATCAATGTCGAGAAAGGTAATGGTGTATGAACACTCAAATAATATACAATTTTCTAACGATATAATCTCTAAATTTATTTCATTGTTGATGGTTTTTAATTATTACATTATTAAATAGATCTCATTAAAATATTAGTTAGGAATATAAAATGAAAGTATTTGAGATGAATGGAAAACATAACTCATGGTTGAAAAGTATAATTTCATATATCTGAGTTACCCATACATTCACATAGGTTAGAAGATTACATTTGGTTGACATAGAAAAATCTTTATCCAATTCTGATGTCTCATAGAAAAATTACTAGTGTTGTAGAAACTCTATCATTAACACTTAAGCCAGCAAGAATATATACTGTGATACCCAGACCCAGTAAATAACCCAAAATGACACCTATTGAGTGATAATAAATAGTAGTGTTCTTATTGAGAGGAGATAAAAGAGAATAAATATTTTCTGAAAACTGAATGGATGAATGTATTTTTTATCTTCCAAAATAACCATGTCTCATGTAAAATTATTACATCATTGGAGATAATTTTTAATAATATGTCAAATGATATGAATTATAATCCATATTTCAACACTGATAGATAAATTATTTACACCTTCATTGATTTATAGGTCATATGATTTTTTTTGTTTTGATATTTAAATTCAATCTCTAAATGATAGTGGATTTTGGAAAAAGTATTTTGGGCATGTTTCATGTTGAACTAGTATGTGTTTCTTTTTTAACACCAAAATAAAATTGAGAATGGATCTATTGAACCAAAATTATATCAATGAAAATTCACTTTATATAGTTATTTTATACAAAATAAATCACATATAATAACATAAATAACAGAAAACAAACATTATCAACGGTGAAAGAATGAAATTAGAGGTATTTCAAGAAAATATAAAACCTATACCCATAGGAAAAAACATGACCTTTGGAATAATAATGTGACCGCTAAAAATATTAAACCACAAAATATAATATTACCCTTTTAAATAAGTGTATAAATAAAATTAATCAATCATATAAATGAAATTATGATATAATTATATCATATTTTAAGTAAATAAGTGACTTGAAAATGATAAACTATGTTTTTGTATTTTTGTGAAACATAAATGAATATTTATAATTTATAATTAATATTATGTTTTATAATAATTGGTTTATTTATATAATACATTCATAAATTTATATTTTTCGGTCATATGATTTTAATATAATTTTATGGGATCTAAATTAATTAGTCAATGTGTTTTAAAAGGTGTTATGTTATTAAAATTGGATTTTTTAAAATATATGATGATTTTAATTAAAATTTATATTTATATTATATATAACCATATTTTCATAAAATATATTTTCTATTTTTGAATTCCACTTGTCAAGAAATAGTTAATATGAATATTATTTATTTTTTTAAAATTGATCTATATTTATGGAATAATAATGTTCATTAATTAACATTATGTATATATTATAAGAAAAATACACTATTAATTGAGACATTAATGATTTATGAACTGTAATATCAAACAAAATCGTCACCATTTTAATATTTTTAGTATTAATTCTCAAGAATCTCAGATTACTTATCAAAAATAAAAATATAATGAATTAAATAATTAGAAAACACCACTATCCTCTACTATAAATTCGATCCCTCACTACCTCTTCTCCTCACATTATTCACACATTTAGCCTAGCCCATGCTCTACTAAATTATCATCAAAATCCTCTTTACCATGTTTATGAGACTTTTTTCCATCAAAATTGAAAAACCCTATCCCTAATGAGCTTCCCATGGAGAAGAAGTTCAAGATGAAAATTCTTATTTCCTTTTCTCAAAATTTCTTTTCACATTCATTTCTATTATTATTATCTCCTCACATACCATCAAAAAAGTGAAATGATATATACTGTATCTTATATTTACTTGAATTCTATTATAATAATGGATTATCCTTTATCAAATCCCATCACTCTCACTATTATTCTATCAATGAAAACACCATTTGTGACATGTTAATTTATCACCTTTATGAATAAATTTTTTTATTTACCACCGGTATGGCTAGACTTAAATCCATTATAATTAATCAAAAATATATTTGTTTAATTTTTTATAATTTTTTATGTTTTGGAACTAACATATACAAAACATATTAAATAAAAAAACAAAACATGTTCATTGGAAACCGAAACGACACAAATTAATCCCAATAATTATCACTTACATCTTATCTAGTGATTCATCATTAAACAAAATAACCAAATGAATTATATAATAATTTAATCATTTGTATGTTCATTAATAACATATAACTTAAATTATAGAGATCTAATTTTATTTTAGATGACCTTCCATACTCTATACAAGACAACCAATCATGAAAATCATGAAAACGAACAATCTTGGAAAATTTAATTATACTCCATTACACATCAAAAAGTCCATAAATGAACAACATAAACAATATTAAATAAATTAATTTTTTATATAGGTTATTGAATGAAATAATAGTTAATTTAATTTTATAATTTAGATATTAAGAACAAGTGATGAACCATTCTAGACATAAAGAATGAGATTCTTTCTGAACCACCATTTTTTCTTTTGTGGTATCACATTATCTCTCATTAAGAAAATATAATTAATATCATTTTTCATTCTTATAAATTTTATATATGATTCAATATCAGGTATGTAAATAATATCATCCTTCTTTTAAAGGGAAATAAATGTTTAAAAAAGGTTCCATTTTCAACTATTATCGATGAGAAAACCAGATTTATGGGAGCTTCATGATTTATTGTCCATTTTCAGTTAAAAACTATAATATTATTTAAGGAACCATATTTTTATAACATATAATGTCTTTATATAATCATATTTATGATTTTTTTTCAACTAAATAATTTTATTCATTATGTTAAATATTTCTTAGTGTAAATAATTTATTATATGGTTATTTTTTAAATAACACTAGGTTATTAATTTCGAATTTTATTTTGGAAAAACAAATTTCGTTTTCATTTCATCATGATGTAAAAATCTTAGTATTATTTTTTTATGTTTTATTAAAAAATCTAATTTAATATAAATAATAAAAAATATAGTCTTTTAAAAAAATATAATATAATTTTTAGGATATCATAGAGACATAATTATGTTATAAAATCTAATAAATTTATAGAATAATTAATTTATCATTATATAATATTAATATTTTTCTGAAATAATCCAGAACATATATGTTTTAAATTATTTGTGGATAAGTATTCAAATAATATTCATTGTCGATACATCATTTTATCTGCATTGAAAATGTCAACATTCATTCCACATAAATAATAATTTAGTGCTAATATATTAATAATGTCACATGTATTGATAATTATATATTATTTATGTTTTTGGTTGTTAATATCTAATGTTAAAGTTATATCACATCAATCTCATATGAATGCTTGTGAAATTTTTTTATAAGGAAAGAAAAGACCAAATAAAAAATTGAATAACATTTCTTGTCATGTATTTAGGTTAATATACACAATGGATGAATATATACCATGTTATATAACTATGTAATTTTTTGTGTTATTATTTAATATTTTATTTTTATACATGAAATAATTAATATTAATGCACGTTCAATGCTGATGCAGTGATTTTCCATGAAAAATAAATAGAAATAAATTTTTTGAATTAAAATTATAAGAATTATTATATGACATATAATTTTTGTGAATATATTTATATTAGTTTTATATAAAACTATATATTTTTTATTATATTTATGGAAATTATGGACCCACAAGAATCACCTTACGACCATTATAATATTTTATTTAAAAAAGAAGTTATGTAGGAATAATGTAATTTGTACTTGGTATAATATTACAAGGTATTGATTTTCAGTAGATCATTTAAAAAATTTATAGTTTACAAAAACTTATAAAATTTTATTCCTTATGGAATTTCATTTTTAAATACTAGTGAATAAATAAATACATTAATGGATTAAACAACTATGATGAAATTATTATTTAATTAATGAATGGATCAAATAAATGACATTAAAAATAATAAAATAAATATAAATTGTTATCTCAATTTAAATAATGAATTCCCATAATGAATTTTATATTTCTGTGATATAATAATAAAATTATTCTAAAATTAATATTTTTACATGTTCTTAAATTCATAGTTATAAGTAGTAATTATTTTGAATAAAATATTTTTCACTAGTAATATATTTTATTAAATTATTTAAAAATAAAATATTATTGAAAAACTAATATTAATAGTATTATGTCTATAATTTAGTTTGCTTTTGTTTAGAGGCCTTTTATAAGTCATAAACCCTATAATTTAGTTATTATATTTTATTAATTTTAGTAATTACAAAGTCAGCCCTACCGAAAATACAAAATGAGGCTCATTCCTTTACAAAACTTCATCAACATGAGTCTTTATGCTCTACTATATTCTGAAAAATTCCCTTCACATCATCAGCATCCAAAATTTAGATATTTTTGTGTCTTAAAATACCACATCCTAGATCTTTAAGGTTGATCTCTAGGTGAAATATTAAATATGTAAGATTCGTTATTCTCTTTTAAATTATTTTTCACCTCAAAAATATTCTCACCTCTTATCTAATGTTTCATGAATACTATAGTATCATATTGATACATTGTTTTTTAATGGTATATTCATCATAAAATCTATAATCTTCTCCTGTTATTTTAAATAATGAAATCATCATTCGTGTGGTGTCAATTCCCCACCATTAAGGATATTGAGTTTTTCATTCCATTTATAACAATCATTGGATGTTTGAATTATATTTTAAAATTTTAAATGACCTAAAAATTTATATATACATATCTATACTTCAGATGTATAATATTATATTCAAAAGTTTGTCCATAATAAACTGACCATGGAAATATTGAAAAGAAAACACCTATAACATTAGAAATAACAAAATATTGTTAATAAATTAGTGGAAAATATTATAAGATGATTAAATAAGGTATTATAAATATTAGTTCAGTTCATTAATGAATTAATAATTATATTAAAACCATTTACATGATGTTTGAACACATTTAATGGAATTCAAACCCATCTTAGGGGACTCAATAACTAAAAAATTGATTTAAATGTTTAATAATATTTATACAAATAAATATTTTTATTGTATATAAATGTTTTTAAAATGGGATTGATGAATGTTTATATATAGTTATAAATTTATTAATTTCACTTATGTTATTCGAAAATTTGACTTTCTCATTTTTTATGTAATGAACATTCAATTTGAAGTCCTTTTAAATGTATTTTTTACAAAACTCAAAATGATAGTTTTTATATATATTGAATGACCGGATCAACAAAATTTAAAGATTCTTTATTACAATAATTATTACATTTTAAATTTTCATGGTAGTTTTTTAATATTAAAATTTCACTATAATGTGCACAAATGTTTTATTTTTACAAGTTATTTTTACCAAAAAAGATAATTTGAAATTAAAATGTGTTTTAGTCAGGGGTTTAGATAGTTTATCTAGGGTTTTATCTATTATATGTTACTTGTAATTTTATATTCATGTTCTATTCTATTATATTTCATTATATGATAGGTTGATTCCAAGTATAGGATAATATATTTTGTGATTAGATTATTATAACTCAAAATACGATAACAGAGCTCCATTACAGCTATCTGATGCAGTAGTTACATCGGAGATGGAATTTTAAAATAAGGTTTTTCCATTTCTCTGATTAAATGTAAGAGTGATATGGTAATTGTTTCATAAAGAGACCTAATTATTTTTCTATACATTCTCACGGGTTCTCATTTTTTCATTATATTAATGATTTCCTTACATAATGTCCTTTATGGATATTTTTTTTCCTAATCCTATGTTTTCTAATTTTTTTACAAGTATGGGTAAAACAATGTAATAAGTTGTGATTAAATTTTTGGATACTTTGTTGATGAAATGATGTACTATTTTTAAAAGTCTTATATTTTGAAAAAATATATATAGTTGGAGTATTATCTTTTATATATGAATATGGTTGGTTTTTAATGATTTATATCCTCATTCTAAAAATCTATAAACCTTAAAATATCATTATTTTTGAATAAATTAAATTTATTGACCAAAAATCAAGATTATTAAATGGTTTTTTGATGGGCCCATATAGTTTTAATACAATGATGATTTAGATAAAATTATGCATTAGAATGATGATAAAATAATAACAAAAATAATTGTTACCTTATGATAAATATAAAATTATATATAATTTGACGGTTACAATGTTTCTTCATCTAATACATATCTATTCACAATGGTTTTATACAGAAGTAATTATGCAGGATAGAACAAATTGGTTGATACCATTCCAAATCTATAGCCTGGAATGGTGGGAATTGTAACCGAACAACATGTTACAATAATGACTTGGTTGAATCTGGTGATAAATGGAGTTGGTGTCCATGCTAGAGAGTAATCAGATCTACCATGAAGGGTCATTTTTTAGTGCATTTCACAAGTCAATATCACCCATATTTAAATGGATCATCGGACCTAGTGGTAGCCAATGAATGGATCAATTCATTAGAAAAAAATAATTGGGGTCATTTGATATTTTGAAAATAAAAAGGTAACAATTACTATTTATCTTTTTGATGGTAAAGATGATCGATTGTGGTCTTTGGGTAAGAACAATATAGACAATGAAGATCTTGATTACATCGAAAGGGAATAAATTAAGAATATTTTTTTGAAAAATATTTTCCATATGTTGTTTGACATTGAATGAAATTGTCTTCTGGAATTATGGAAAAAATATAATGATTTTTTAGCTACATATACAAAAAAATTACAAGATTTTCTAGGTATGTCCTCGTTAAATATCAGGTCACTGATAGAAAAATTAATAGTTTTGACCCATGTTTGAATACATTTTTATAATGTAATTTTTCCTCATGATAATTTTAATGCAATGATATTGTTTTCTTTTATGAAAAAATAATTAAGTTGTTTTTTCCTAAACATGTGTGCCTTATGATGAAAATAATAAAAAGAATCCAATTTTTGCATGATTTGTGGAATAACTTATTGTGTAACATTGTAATTAATAAAATAAAATTCCTATATTATAAAAAGTTTGGTAAAATGAATCTTATAGAATTTCATTTTAATTCTAGTAAGTTCTACCACTATGGAAGGATTGGACTCATTGTGTTTGATTGGAAGGAAAATGATCCAATGAATGAAGAGGAATCAATGGTAAGATTATTTTAATCTAAGAATTCAGTTAATTTATTTAATCTGTGTCCAAATAGATTCATTTATGTAGGAAATTATATTTATTGAAAATATATTATTTGCGAAAATATCTATTGCAAGTAAATTAGTTAATGTCGATCCATCAAATGAAGTGGTATCAGGAATTAAAAAGAAGATTGTTAAATGTTATTTTTTGGCCCAGAAATCAAAATTTAGTGATTGTTTTAACTAAAATTATTCTTTATTGAATATAATTAGTTGTTACTTAATGAAAACTGATTCGATAATATATTATTCCTCATGTTAGTTGAAAAATCACAAGTAAATTAAAAAAACATGATTCAGAATTACCTTCTATTTTTTTTCAAAAATTTGGAGGCATCATTTGTATGGATTAAAATTTGAAATATATACTTATCATGAAATTTTGAAATATTTAATCCCAAAACAATTATTGAAAATCATAAAAATAAAATGGATAGTACTAATCAAGGATTATGACAACATGATTCATTACCATTTTAGAAATAAAAAAAAAATGAATGATACGTTGAGTCAGAAATGTAGCAATACATTAACTATGTTGTTTTTGTAAAATGAACCATTTTTTGATGAATTGAGAAAAATTTTCATAGATATAGATGGCATATTAAATTCTACTATATTTTTAGTTGTAATTGAAGTCGTAAATCTATGACGGAATTACACAAGCAGTGAAAGAAAAATGTTGGTTATAGAAAATGGTATGATTAGAAAGAATGGAATGTTTACTAAATTTAACATAAATATTGATTGATTTTTGAGATTTGGGAAGAGGGTAGGTGTTCTTTTTGATTCACATTTTTTGAAATGGTTGTTATATAAAGCTCATAGTTCCCTCTTTTTAGTTCATACCAGCAACATGAAGATGTATTGGGATGTTCTGGATTATTACTTGTGGGATGGAATGAAAGCAGATATTTCTAATTCTACCCTGAAATGTTTTAAATTTCAACATGATATTAATGAATAAAAATTATCGAATGGGAGTCATCAACCATTATTAGTTCTAGAATGGAAATCATAACATATTTCTATGGATTTCGGGGTGGGACTACATAATACATCATGGTGGTAACAATGGAATTTTGGTTACTATTGATTTTTTGACTAAATGTCATCATTATATTCTATATTGAGGCACCATAATCTTAAATGAAGATTATTTATTATTTCTAATTGAGATATTCATGAGACATGGAGTGCATGTTTACATTGACTCTAATCATGATCTAATGATTACTTATAACATTTATAAAATCCTTCATAAGATAATTGGTATTGAATTAAATTTCATCGCATCCATCCTCAATCTGATGGACATTAAAATTGATCAATTTATACATTGAAGGATATGATTCATGTTTTGTCAATGTATTATTAGGGATGTTAGGATCAGGATCGTTTTTTGATTAGTTTTCTTATAAAAACAGTTAACATTCTAGTATACCGATTACACCTTTTAAGAAATTATATAGAAAGTGGTGCTCAACTCCATCATTTTTGGGTAATGCCAGTGAATAAAAATTTATAAGACCATAATTAGTATAGGATGTGGAAAAAAATGTTCAGTTGACTCATCCACACATGAGGACAACATAGGGTAGGTAGATTAGTTATGCATATAAAAGATGAAAAGTCTATTCTTTTAAGTCATGGGTCCTTTTTTCATAATATATATCCATATAAATGAGTTATTAATTTTTTTATTATACTATATTTATGTATATTATTTTTTGGAAATTATGAAATTATAGAAAAAGATGGGTCAATTTCCTATCGAGCCTCATTGCCTTTGATTTTATTTTATGTACAAAACGTATTTCATATTTTCTTTTAAGAACGTATGTTCCAGATGCATACCATGTATTGATCCTTGAAGTATTTAAGCAGTATGATATCCTTTTATATGATGTGAAACATATCAGATTATTTATTTCCAAAATCATGTATTATAGAACATGGTAATTTACAAGGTTAATGTTTTGGGGTTGAACCACATCATTGAAGAAACAACATGAATTTTATTAATAAGTGAATAAAATTATGAGGATTAAATTTCAATAAGGGGAGAATGTAAGAACCCCTATATTTATAGAATCTTATATACTAGTATTAATGAATTAAAAAAATTATATTCATTATGTTAAGTAATTATTAAATAAATAATTTATTATAAGCTTATTTGTTCGAATTATTAATTTTTCAATTATACAATTTCAATTAGAAAACAATATTTAAATTTTTGAGTTCATCATGATGAAATTATCTTAGTATGAACTTTTTCTACTTTTATACAAATGTTTACTTTTTGTGAATAGTAAAAAATAGTCTTTTTTGAATATTTTATTGTTGTATCTTGAACTTCTAAAAATTAATTAATTTTTCTAAATTAATTTAATAACTAAATTATGATTTTATAAGATTTATATTTTATAGAAAAAATTTATAACATGAATGTCATAATTATTTCTTGAATAGAATAACATTCATTATATGTGCTGACGTAGTGCCTATAGAGCATTGTCAATATCAAATATGTTTTCATTATAAATAATAATTGACTGATAAAAAATATTTTTAGAATATATAATATTTATTATTTATTATTCATCTATTTGGTTTTTAATTTATAATTTTAGAGTTGTATAACATCAATATTATTTAAATTGTTGTGCAATTCTTGTGCATGGAATGAAAATAAAATATTAAAAATTTCAAAAATATTTCCTAACATGAATATTATTGAATATAAAAAATAGATGAATAAGTAATTATAATTTGAACATAAATTAATTATTTTTGTGATATTATTTTATTTTAAATTTTTATATAACATAAAATTATCATTAATTAATGTGAAATGCTGATGTAGTGCTACTGAAAGCATAATAAAAACAAATTTTTTTTAATTAAAACTATAAGATTTATTAAATGACATATATTTTGGCTAAACAATTCCTGTTAGTAATATTATACCAGTATCTATTTTTTTATTCAATTTTCGGTCTTTTTGGGCCTACATTAATCACATTAATGCGTTTATATTATTTGATTTTAAAAAGAAGTAAAGTAGTCACAATATAGTTTTTATTAAATAAAATATATTAAATATAATTCTCCAGAATATTTTTGAATACATACATATTGAACTAAATCATAACAAGTTTACCTTCTTCATGAATTTTTACATTTAAATATTAAGAAATATTTAAATACAACAATGCATTGAATAATTAGGACGTAGAAACAATTTAATTAATGAATCATGAAATTAATTATATGAATAATAATTAATTAATTATATTTCGATATTTTTCAAAGGATTATTTAATTCCTAAGATGAATATTGTATTTATCAGATATAATAAAAAAAATTAATTGAATTTGATATTTTTTACATGAATAAATTCATCATTATGAAAATCATTTATTTTTGAGAAAAATAAGGAATAAATTATTTTATTAAATTATTTTAAAATCCATAATTTTTTAAAAATTAAAAAAAAGATATAATTATTTTTAAAATTTATTCCCCTTTAATTTTTAGATCTTTTTGGTGTCTTTAACCATATAATAGTTTTATTGTATTTTAATAATTTAATTAATTCCAAAGTTACAACTCAACTCAATTATAAAGGGGGGATCCTTCATTCACAAAATTTCATCAACTAACTAATCTTTTCTAAACATTAGTTTACCAAATACCATATACTATTCCCCAACCAAATTATAGATCATCAGATCTTACACAATGACCAATTTCAATATCCTTAATGAGGTTATATAAGAGAAATTTTCAATAGGTAATATTCCTTTGTCTTTCATATAAATTTATTTCACCTCCACCATATCCTCACATCCTATATAATTTTTCATGGTAACTATAGTAACATTAATAATCTATAAATATTTTTTATTGATTCTATATGCATCATAAAGTCTTTAATCTTATCCTTTAACTCTTTAATAATGAAATCACCATCTATAGTGTTTAATTGACCACCTTCATGGATGATGATTTTTGATTTCCCTTTACCACAATCATGGAAATATGTAATTCTATTTTAATAGTTTATAATTACCTTAATATATATATGTTCTCAACTCTTATTATTATATATTTTTATAGAGAAGTTAATAATAAACTGACCTTTGAATTCATGAAAATAATTGACCCAAAATAATGGAAATAAAAATATATATTAAATTAACATGAGTAAATGTTATAAGAAGATTATATAATGTACTATAAACATGGTATTATTTCTTTAATAAATTAATAACACTATTGAAACCATTATATAAGAGGATTGAACATATTTTATGGAAGTCGAACACAGGGTAAAGAGCTCTTTTACTAAAACATTGTTTTAAATTTTTGACAGATTAATAAAATAA
Organism: Viscum album; assembly: GCA_963277665.1. NCBI lineage: Eukaryota > Viridiplantae > Streptophyta > Magnoliopsida > Santalales > Viscaceae > Viscum > Viscum album. The sequence continues at coordinate 1,730,264,279 of OY728161.1, read as the reverse complement.
AATCATTCATTTTTTATGTCCACATATTATAAGTGGTTTTAATGAGTATTTATATATAGTTATTAATTTTTTATTCTCTCTATTTTTTTTGAAAATTGATCTTTTTCATGTGTTATGTAATGGAAATTCTATTTGAAATCCTATTAAATATATATTTTGTGAAATTAAAAATGATTTTTTATATATATTCCATGATTAGATTCCCCATTTTTTATGTTACATTATTAAAATAATGTTACCATTAATTTTTTTCATTGTTATCTTCTAGAAATATTATTTCATTATTTTATGTGCGGTTTTTATATTTTTAAAAGTTATTTTTACAAGAAAATGAATTATGAAATCGAAATGTTATCTACTTAGATGTTTATATAAGTTATATAGGGTTTTACTGATGATATTTTTCTTATATATTTTTTGGTTATGGGTTGAGGCACTTATAATGTGGGATATTATGGGTTTCAACGCATTATAGATCATGATATGTTTTTTTGAGCCCATTATAGATCAATATATGATAGATGAGACCTATTATAGCTATTCAATGCATTTGTTACTCTGGATATATAATTTGACCATAAAGATATTTAATTTGTATGTGTGAATATAAGAGTTATATGGTAATTAATACCCAAAGGGAAAACATGATTTTTTATACATTATTATGAGTTTTCATGAAAATATATTTTAATGGGTTTTCATTTTTTTAACAAGTCTATTTATTTTCTTTATGTCCCTTACAATGATTTTTTCTCATAACATGCATTTAAATTTCATTCACATGGTTAAATGATGGGTAAATGAATATAGGAATTCATGTCAAATGTTTTGATTATTTTTCAATTATATCATCTATTATTTTAAAATGTTTTATATTGTGAGTAATATTTTTTAGTAATGTCCTTTATGTATGAATGTTGATTGTTATGTATGAATTATGTCCTAAATTTATAAATCTTAAAACATAAAAATATACACAGTGAAAAATTCTGTAATATTATAGAGTAAAATTCTATATTATGTTATGATATAAATCTGGTTCCTTATAGTTGATATCATTGGACAATTTAGATAACTATAGGGTTTAGTACGCTATTAATAGAATACTGTAAATTATTGTTACATTACGGTTAATTATAAATGATAAAAAATTTGATTATTATCATGTTTATTTTTCTAATATATGATAATTCAAAGTGGTTCTATTAAAATTAAATAGAGAAACTGAAGTAATAATTCATCGAGAGGCTGATATCTTTTCAAATCTATCACCTGATATTTTAGTAATTTGAACTGAGTAGATTGGTACAGTATTCATTCTGTTGAATAACGTGATAAATTTTGGTGGCATCCATGTTAGAGGGAAACCCTATCTACCATAATAGACCATGTCTTCTTTGTGGAATTTCATGAGACAACATCCAATATATTTTAGTTCATCATCTGACCCAATGGTAACCAAATGATGGATCAATTATATGGGAAATGTATTTGAAATCATGGGATATTCATAACATTAAAATGCACCACTTTTCCTTAATAATTTTTAGTGGAATATAATTGATGGTTGTATTTGGATAATAATTCCAGTGAGAAATAATATCTTGATTCCATGTAATGTTAAATATTCAAGGATATTTTTGATGAGAAATATTTCACAAGGGTTGTTCGACTCTAAATGGGAAAAATATTTATGGAAATAAAGAAAATATATATTATATACCTAAATATGATGAAATCATACAAATATTTACCAGGTATATGATAGATTTCATTCATGACATTGATAGCCAAATGATTAGGTTTTACATAATATTGAAATATGTTTATGAGGAGCATTGACTACATTAGAATTTAGAAGCTATGAGAATGTTTTACATTATTCTAAATGCATAAGTAGAGTTTTATAACACATATATTCTTCATGAGGAAAATAATATGAAGAATTCATGTTGTAACAATTTTGAGAATAATTTATCAAAATAAATTTGGCAGCATGAAAAAAAAAACAATTCATTGAAAAACATTGGTAAAATGAAATGTGGATAATTTATTCCTAATGTTAAAGAATTATACCAATGTGGAAAATTTTGAACATATATTTTGGGTGAACAATAAATTATCAAAAAGATGAATAAAAATTAATGGTAATATTCTGAACCTGTATGGTGTTGGTTCATTTTCACAGTGTGAGTTCAAACCTAGTCACTCAGCCAGGAAATTAACAAGATAAGATATATAAGGGTGTGGAATTATTAATTTCTATTATTGAAATATATTTTTACCCTTAAAAAATTGGTATCATTAATTTAAAAGAAGATTATTGAATTCTCTATGTTTGTCTCTACCTTCTAGAAAAATTGATTTTTTTCATATATTGTGATTCTTATTTGAATTGATGTGGTTCATTCCTAATGAAGAATTATAATTTAATATATCAAGATTCAAGTTTGATGAAACCTAATGAGAGAAATTTCCTTACACATGATATGGAATTATCTATTGAGGTTTTTGGATTATTAATTTGGAGGAACTATTTCTATGATGTAAAATATGAAATATATATAGTTCATAAATGTTTGAATTATATATTAACTCAAAAATACTTGAACTGAGACATAGAACATGGATTGAACTAATGAATTATTGTTGTTTATTGATTCATTAACATCCTAAAATATAAAACAATGATCTTAATGAATTGAGTTAGAAATATAATGTTACATGAACTCTGATTCATTTAGTACATAAAGAATTGGTTAATGATTTGGTAAATTTTTTTTGATGTTATTGGTGTTGGAAATTACTCTATTTTTATTTAGGTGTCATTATAGATGTCCCATTGGGAAATAATTTAAAAATTGAAGAAGGAAGTCCATGAGTTAAATAAATAGGTAGTATAATTAATAAAAGGTAAATTTCCTAAATTTAACATTTATAGAGGATGTGTTTTGAGATTCGGGATATGATTATGTATGCCATATGATTCACTTCTGGAGTAAGAGTTGTTCTATTAATCTCATTGTTTTCTTTTTTTCAATTCATCCTAGAACCACTAAGATGTACATGAATCATCAGGAGTATTCCTAGTGGGATTGAATGAAAAGAGATATTGATAAAGTTTCCAGGAAATACATGATATGTCAAGTGGTTAATGAATAAAATTATTTTCTAAATGTTATGCTTCATCCATTCCCAGTTCCATAGTAGAAATGGGAAAATATATCCATGTATTTAATGGTGGAAGTAACATACACTTCTTAAGGTAACAACACAATCTGGGTTATTATTGATCATTTGACTAAATCATCAAATTTTATTCTTATTTGAAATAACCTATCCCTATGTAAACATTTTTTTGTTTATAAATTTCATAGGTAGATTACATAGAGTGCATATGTCCATTATATTTGATCATGATCCATGGTTCATTCTTATCTTTTTGAAAAAAATTAAGAAGTCATTGTGTACTAAATTAAATTTCATTACATAATTTTAAACACAATATGATGGAATCATAGGATGACTAATTCAGGAATTTGGATGTTATGATGGAATGTTACGATGGAATGTTAGGATGACTAATTCAGGAATTTTTATGATCTACATTGATTATGTTTAATAGATTGTTAGAGATTTTTTTATTATCGTTATTAAGTTTGATTTTCTAATAATAATAGTTTTCATTAAATTATACAGATGGAACATGTTGAAGCATTGTATAGAAACTAGTGCTCAACTCCAACATTTTGGGATGTCATTCGAGGATTGATGTTGATGGGTCCATAGTTAGTAGATTCTATTGTAGTGAATATTCAGTTGATTTTGCAACATATTAGGACTTCTCAGAGTTCCCAATGATTTTACATAGTTAACAGAATTAAATACCCATCTTTTATGGTTGGTGATCTTGTCTTCCTTAAAATATATCCATGATTTTTTTTATTTTGGTAAGAAATTAATAATATATCTATGGTTCACTGGATATTAGAAAATTCTATAATTTGTTTTGACTAGTTTCCTATCTAGTAGCCTCATATCCGAGTTTATCTCAGGTACATAATGTCTTCCATATTTTAATGTTATGAATGTATTTTCTAGTCTCATCTATTTTTTTGATATCAAAAGTATATTTGTTGGAAGAGAACCATTCTTTGGGTTAGTTTTTTTTTCATATTTATGATTTCATAGATAATGTATTGTGGAACAAGTTATTTAACCAGGTTGAGTTTTTTTAGAGAAAGCACATTGGTGAAGAAGCAAAATGAGAATATAAAAATTATATAATGGAAAATTATATCCATTTCTTTAATATGTGAATAAAACTATGAGAAAAAATTTAAAAAATATGGGGATAATGTTAAAACCCACGTATTTGTTGAATCATATGTATTATTCTTATTTAGTTAAATAATTATATTGATTATGACATGAAATTCATAAAACAAATAATTTATTATTTGATGATTTTTAAAAACATTATTTTATTAGTTATATAATTTCTATTTGGAAATAGTTATATTATTTTTTATATAATCATGATGAAATTAACTTTTTTTAATTTATTTTAATTTTCTAATAAATGTATATTTTGGATGAATAGTAAAAACATATTCTTTTTATAAAATTTAGTATTTTTAAGTGATATCATTATGAAATAATTATGAAATAAAATTTATTAAATTCATTGAATAAGTAAATTATGATTTTATTAAATTAATGTTTTAAATATATTATTTAAAACATGTATGTTATAATTTAATTCATGATATGTACAAAAAATATTTTTTGTGCCAACAATGTGTCTGTGAATCAATATGTATGAAAATTTTTGTTTCACATAAATAATTATGGACTAAAAATAATAATGTTCAATATTATTTTATTAATATTTTATTATTTATTTTTAATTATTGTTTATTTATTTTTGTTAATTTCATATTTTAGCATTATATGACATCAGACTTTTCCAAATGTCTCTGTAAATCCTGTAACGAGAAATAAAAGATAAAATAAAAAATTTAAGCAGTTTTCTTGACATGTATATTATTGAATATATTTAATAAACGAATATAAAACTTTATTTTGAACATAATTAATATATATTGTTGATAGTATTTAATTTAAAATTATTATATATTAAATATTAAGCATTAATGATGCACAACTCTGATGAAGTGCTTCTGCATGAAGTGAAAAATTAATAATTTGTTTTGAATAATAATTTTAATTAATATTAAATAGATCGTTATTTAGATAAATCATTATATATAAGTTATTTTAGACCAATATATCTTTTCTATTCTATTTGGGAACATTTTGAACTCATGTGAACTAAATAATGTCCTTCATAAAAAGATTTATTTCAAAATTATGTCATGTTGTCAAATTATAGTTTTTAATTTGAATAATATTTTAATGTAAATTTTTCATTTAGATATCATAGAACATAAATAGAACAATGAAATATAAAAATTATATCATCTACATGATTTTTTTAATTATTATTGGATAAATAAATAACATAATAGATTGAACAATTATGATGTAGTAAATATTTAATTAAATAATAAATATAATTAATGATATAAATAATAAAAATATAAATTCATTATATATTTTTATGCTAATTAATGAATTTACTAGATTAATATGTTATTTATATGATTAAATAAAAAAATTAATTTTAATTTTATTCATTTTTATTCCTTTAAAGCCATAGTTATTAATAGTTTTTATTTTGAAAAAAATTATTTTCTTGAATAAAATATTTTAGTAACTCTTTAAAAAAATATTGAAAACGCCATAAATTATAATATTTTTCATAAAATTTAATGGACTTTAATATTTAGGCATTTGGAAAGTCTCAAACTATAAAATATATTTACTATATTTAAATAAATTGAGTAATTCCTAAGTTATCCCACATAACAATTATAAAAGGAGGATCAATCCTCCATAGTCATTCGTCACCTTGAGCCTAATTTCTCAACCATATTATGAAAAAATACATTTTTATCATTCCTTTACACAATATAGAGCTTCAATTATTACAAAAACACCACCTCTATGACCCTTAAAAAGGTTCTCATACAGAAATTCTCAATAGGTAATATTCTTTCTTCTTATCTTTTAAATTCTTTTTCTCATCAAACATATCCTTATCACTAATACAATGTTTCTTGAAAACTACAGTATCATATATACAGTATATATATTTTTTATGTTATATTCCTCATAATGTCTCTCAACTTCCCCTTTTATTCTTAAATAATGCAATCGTCATTTGTGGTGTGTCAATTCCCCGCCTTCGTGGGTGATGAGTTTTTGTCACTCTTTTCAATAATGATGTGGTGTTTGAATAATATTTTAATAGTTTAAAATAACCTGAATATATATATATATATATATATATATATATATATTATCACTTCTATAGTATTATATTATTTTAAACTAATTCCATAATAAACTCACATTGAAATTATTGAAACGGACACACCCCAAAAAATTTAAATAATAAAATATTATGAATGAATTGGTGAAGAGTGTTATCATAAGACAATGTAAGGTATTATGAAGATTGTTTTAGGTCTATAATAATGTAATATATCTATTAAAACCAATATACATGAGTTTTTTTCCCATTTTATTGAAGATGAACCCGAGGTAAGGGACTCTTCAACTAAATCATTGTTTTAAATGTTGCAAATAATTATTCATATAAGTCGTTATATTTTATTTCCATGTTTTATAAATTGTTTTTATAAATGTATCTATATTTTTATAAATGATTTAGTTTTAATTTAGTGTATTTAAAATTCATCTTTTTTCCTTGGTTATTTAAGGTACTTTAAATATTAAATCATTTTAAATGCATGTTTTAAAAATTCAAAAATATTGTATTTTAAATATCTGGAATGACTAGTTTCCCCCAATTTCATTATTCATTATTAATATAGTATTTTAGTTATATTTTATCATATTTATTTTTATATTATATTATTATATTATTATTTTCACGGTTTTTAAATTCATAATATTATTTTTCCAAAAACGATTATTTGAAATCTAAATGTGTATTTATTAAGGGTTTAGATGAGTTATCAAGAGTATTATTCATTATGTGTTTTTTGTAAATTGATTATTATGGGATGATCTCATTTCAGCTCAATATATTATGGTTTGATACCCATTATAGCTTAATATATGTTGTGTGGATCCAATTATAACTCATGATATGAAAGTTGATCCCCAATATAGCTATCCAATTCATTAGATATTCCAGATATGGAATTTGACCATAAGGTTATTGAATTTGTAATTATGAATGATGGTGTGATATTGTAATGTCATTCCAAGGTGATTGCATTATTTTTCTGTGCATGTTTATGTGTTCTCATTAAAATGTATTGTAAATGATGTTCATGCTTTCACCGAACTAATGATTTTATTTCATTATGTCCCTCACTAATATTTTTGTGCTCATCTAATGTTTTAAGATATTTTAAATTGGGATTTAGGATGTTCCTGAGAACTTAATAATTCATGTTGATTGTGAAAATAACTTCTCAATGAAATTGTATTTCCATTTTAAATGTTTTTTACTTTGAAAAAAGGAATATTGTTTTTTGGTATCCTCTATATTATTGTGGATTGTAATTTATGTGTTATGTAAAAATTATCTAAAGCTCTAAACATGGAAAGTTATCCAATGTTGGGTAATGTAAAAATATTGACTAAAACTCATTAAATTGTAAAGTTTTATGTTTAAGTTAATATAATTATCCATAAATCACTCATTTCATTCTGGAAGACTATATTGGTCCATTTTTTGTTTTATAAAAATAAGTTCTCCTTTCTAGTTTTAAATAACCATTATTATGTTTTTTAAACCACACTAAAATATTTTATTTCTAATATTTAATTAAAATTAATTTTACATGTATTCAATTTAGTTTGACATAAAATATAAATAATATTCCTATTTTACCTTATGAATGTCTACGTATGATTTAGATCGTTCTTTATATGGAGAACAATAGGATATTTCCATATATTACACCTTTTGACATGATTTCGATACCAAATTGATTCCATGGGTAACCCTTATTTATAAGATGGATTCCTTATGTATGATTCATCATTTGGAACACTTAACCATGAACATGTAATGATGGATGTGACCAGATATTTTTCCAATTAATTGGGTAATTTTTAGTCTCATGGGACATCATGCTGTGACAATGACTAAACCTAATTCCATTACGGGACCTTGTCCACCATGTCTTGGAACCATGCCCTGAATTGTGATTATTTGGTGTTATACATTGTTTCCACATTCCAATAATTCCATGATTACATGATCCAATGTTATATATGATATAATTCTTTATTGTTATTAAATTTATATGCATATTATGTCATCATGGTATGTCTTCTAACCCATTTTAAATTATTATCTCTATGTTTATTCACTTACTGTCTTTTTTAGTGAATACCATTTTATCATGTATTCCATAGGGGTTCCTATGCTGATATTAGGGCTCAAAATTAGTTATGATCTCATTATGGAGATTAAATAAGAGGAGGTTTTATTTCAATTCAGAAGAATTAAATATGTACCTAATCATCCAATGACATTGCAATTTTTGATCATTAGATGTAGTTGATGGTTAATTTTCCATAAAATCAATTAATATCATGTTAAAATGATAGGGTTTCTATAGTTGGTATTAAGGGATGGTCTATAATTTTTGGTGATTATGAACCATACACTTTGGTAATAACACTAGAGATAATTTGATCATCATGAATAACCTCTATTGAATCATTTGTATCAAATGTTATGATATATTTTTCCATTTAAATGATTATTCCTTTATGATTTTTTTTTCTTATTGTATGTTGATTAGGTATTTGTTGAATAACCCTAATTTTACTTAAAAATTTTTGGTTAATGAATGATAATAAGAGATCACATGCCAACAATCAATGTGATATGCAATGTGATTATTTCAATAATTACATTCCAAATATTATAGGATTGTAGCTCAAAACATTATGAATGCACATTTTCATTTGGCTCAAGTTATGAGTAATAACGTAAATCATATTGAACCCACTCCTTCTTTCAAGATAGAGAATGTTTACATAAAATACTTCATGTTAATAAGGCCTCCCATATTTAGTTGATGATATGAATCCCTCATTATAGAACATTGGATTAACATTATTGATATGATATTATCTATCCCTTACTTATTAGAAGAAGAGAAAACATAGCATGTATCCAGATTCAAAAATATAGCATGTAGAAAAATTAAAACCGAGGTGAAAACATAGCATGTAGACAAATTAAAAAGAGGAAATTGATTCCATTGATTGGTATGAATTAATGAAAATATTTTTCAAAAACATTTACCATGAACATCATGTATCCAGATTCAAAAATAATTCCTTATGATGAAAAAGAAGGAAGGATTTTGAAAAAAGGCATATGAAGAAAAATCACAAGGCTTGCAAGATACGTCTCTATGTTTTTCATGATCATCAAAAGAACACTGGATCCATTCATTTGATGACTAAATATGAGTCTATGAAATTTGATGGTGATTCAAGACATTGATAGCTATAAATAAATCATTTGATGTGCCCTTAAATTGGAAATGGATATTGGAGACTATCAAATGTCTCGTGGGATAGGTGAAAAAATATGAAAATGGATTTTAATATGGGTGTTATAATAGATAAATCCCATTATAGAAAGATGATTCAACATACAACGTGACAAAAGTGAGGATGATGAATCATGGAAACTAAATAAAGGGAACCAAGTGAATCTTCAAATATGGATAGTAAGGGAGTATGTATTTTAAATTATGAAGTAATGCAAAAAACCCACTAATGTAGAAGAAAAAAAGGAAGGTTCAGATTAATACACACCTAGTATTGTAGTGTTTGAACTAATATGAATAAAGAAATTATTTGTCCCATTTTTCCAAGCTATGGGTTGTTTAGGGAAATAAAAAAAAAGTCTCCATGGAAAAGAAGAAGGTAATATTCTGTCTCTTTTAATATGGGGGAGCTCGAAAATGTAGTGGTGACATGTACATTAGTTATTTGTTTTATAGTAGTAGAAAAAACTATTTTCTTATAGTTTTATGCGTCATTTCATATAATTATTCATAATTATATATATTTAAAGACCACCTCAAAATATGGTGCTTTTGTTATATTTGATAATAAAAAAAGGGGAAATTATATCATCCAAAGTATATAACTCCTCCCTTGTAAATGATTTTGGACTAAAACTCATGAAAAATCATTTCTTAAATTCTTTAGTGGAGTTTCATGTTCATTTGGGAATGTATTGGCAATCTTTATAAAAAACAGCATTAACTATCAAGAATATGAGATCACTATTCATATCTTAAAGAATCCTCCAATTACATGAATGTGAAAGGAGGAAGATAAATATCCATTAAAATCATTTTGTAATATGTAGATATTGTTGATTTTTGAGAAATCATATAGGTCAGATTACTGACACAAATGGGAGGATCATGCTTGAATACCTATCAATCATGATGGATTAAAGTAACGTATTCTATGAATAATTTCCTAGTATTATACAAACCTATATGTTTTTTTTATATTGAATTTATTCAATGAACTCTTTCTATATAAAAGTCACAATAACGTGTGGGAACTATTAGCCAAAATAACCAATGAAAAGGAAACAAGAGAATATGGAAAAGGGGTTTATATTCCCGAGTGATTCACTATTATGTGTGATTGTCATCTTCATCAATAATAATGACAGATTAACTAACCAATTTAAATATTATTGTAAGATAAATAAAATGAAAACCTGAACATTTATCCCCTTCCATGGATTGATTTTATTTGTTCATCTACATGTGTATAATTATTTCTCTAAGATGATACTTCTGATTGGATATCACAAATTAAAGGTGAGGAAAGAATATACTCACATGACTACCTTTTGAATGATGTATGGAAACTATGATTTATAGTGACTACCTTTAGAGTTACTGATTATATAGATTGTTTCATTTACAAAATGAATAGAGTCATTATAGATTACCTAATAAATTTTTTGATAGACTTTACTAATGATATTCTGATACACACTAAGAATAAGGAGTAACATGGAGATCATTTAAATACATTTATAAGTATTTTTAATAGGGATAAATACTTTTTATTGTAAACTAAATATGAGTTTTGGGTGGAGGAAGTATCATTATTGGTTTCTGTAATCACCTGCAATGGGATATATGTGGTCCACTATAAGACAAAGGCAATTAATGAGTGGCCCAAACCAAAATGAGTAATAGTGAATCATAGTTTTATTAGTCTATATGAGTATTACTATTGATTTGAGAAGAAATTATCACAATTTAAAAACCCACTAACCAAACTAACAGAGAAGGGAGTAAATTATGTATTAACTTGTGAATGTGAAGACTACTTCAATGAGATAAAGAAGATGATTATCACTGAAGCAGTATTCATACTTCCCAAAAGTGGGTAACTAATTGTTGTATATATCTCTGCTTCAAAGAAGGTATTATGAGTTTTAATGATGTAAAATTATAAATTGATAGGCTACAACTCCTTGAATATTAAAATTCATGGGAAATCATTTTCCATGCATGATTTGGAGCTTCGGTATGTGATATATGCAGTGAAATTATAGATATATCATCTCTATAAAGAGAAATGTGAAATATATACTGATCATAATATACATATATATGTAATCACACAGAAATAGCTTAATAATCACCAGTGAAGATGGTCAGAGGTCCTCTAGGATTATCACTACTCAATCTAAAACCATATTTTTAAGGAATGTAAAGTGGTGGATGATCTATGTAGAAAAGATGATTAATATTTATCAATGGTTAAAATTGAAAAAGTCCCCAACTTCTTAGACCTTAAAAAATATGGACATGGGAATCATTATGGAAGGAAAATAATCAATCCTTTTTCAAATGGTTTCTCAACCGTCCCTTAGAGATAAAATATGGTATTATCAATGAAATGTGGGGAAAATTATAAAATAGTTGGAAGCTATCAGAAATAAGAAATCCTCCTAGTTCAAAATGTAAGATGATGGATTCAAGAGATTTTAGTCATGACTAAGTATACTATCCAATCCATTGATAAATAAAGAGCTTTTAAATGATGCAATATCTCAAAATTTACTATTCACCTTGGGAGCACAAATGTGTATCAATATCACTGAAAGAACAATTGGTGGGATAAGACTAAAATGAATAATGCTAAATAAACATAATTGTAACTGGTATTTCTGTAATTGGTGGCTAAATGAAATGATTCGTACGGGATTCTCCAACCATTACCCAAACCAACATAAAAATTCAAACACCCCAATATTTACATTGTCGCCAGAGTTCCAAAGGAATCTAGAGAAAACAAATCTATATGGATTGTTGTGTGTTTTCATAAAAATAATTTTAAATTTATAAAAAATTTAGAATAATTTCCATTGGATCATCTTTCATAGATATAAATCCAATAAGTATTGAGGGTAAATAGAGAAACACTATGGACTCTATCTGATCAAGGTCAGATATTTACAGGCATGTTTTGGAAAAGTCTCCAACATTTCTATGAATTTTGTTGAACATTAATATGGCCTATCATCCTCAAACTGATCGCTAATCTATTTGGAATATTCAAGAACTTTAAGAAATATTAATATTTTTTTAAAGGTTGGGGCCAAAGCCTCAAATTATTATTTAAAGAAAAGACCTCTTTAAAGGGTAGAGGGAGACCCAATACATATCCCGAAGGCCCAAGGCCATGTGGCTTGAATACAAGGCTTGAAAGCCCATTTTTTGGCCAAAAGGACCCTCTGTGAATAGTACTGCTACAGTACCCTACGCAGCTACACTACCTGCTACAGCAGCCGATGCCACTATAGTACCCTGCAACAGTTCCTCCGCCGCTACAGTGCTATCGCCGTTACAGTTCCATCGCTACTACAGTTCCCCCCTATAGTGCCCTGCTACAGTACCTGCTATAGTAACCCAGAAATTCATCCATGCCCATATTTGAACCCGGGTTTTTGGATTCCAAACAGGAGCCTGTACCACTTGGGTACAGGCTTGTTGGAAAATATTAATATTTAATTTTATGGATTTGAAGGGATGATGGGACCAACATATACTTTTGGTAATATTATGGTAAAACAATAGTTTTCCCGGCAGCATTAAAATGGAAGAAAATTAATCCATTTTTGGGATAATATGAAAAAACTACATTTTTATGATGTATATAACAATCATAAGATGCTAGGATATGAAATGGTCGATGAAATAGTAGAAAAGGTGATAAAATTCAGCATTATATCAAGGCATCCCAATGTTGACAGAATAAATATGCAGAAATTCATTAATGAGACATGGAGTATATGCTTTGGGACATTTTATTCCCCTACATATCTCTGGATAAAAGGATCATGATATATGAGATAAAAAAGTAGATAATTCATTGGTACATAGGCCCCTTAAATATTAGAGATCAGGTCGAAGATGTTTCCTATCTACAAGAAATTACACATACCATTGATCAAGTAAAACTGTGTATTCCACGAATAACTTTTAAAAAAGTAAATACCATATTCTTCAAATGTGTGGAATTTATAGGTGGTACATTTGGAAAATGTTCTATATTATTAGGATAAAGTAGTTATGATCATGGATCATATTGATAATTTTTTCACAACATAAATAATCACGAGGTCAAATAATTTTGGTGAAACCATAAGAATAAAGAGACAATGTGGGAACTAGATAAATAAATTAAGGGGGTGGGTAACTTCAACTATTTTCAACGTAGAATGTAAAATGAAATTTTGAGGGTGATATTTAATAACTGGAAAGGCATGTAATGAACTGATATTATATCCCAAGAAATTCAATTCTTATAATTATTTTATATAGTATAAATCACATAAATTCAGATAAATAATAGAATCCAATCTTTATAAATGAGGAATTAATGAAATAAGAAGTATTTCTAGATGTTAATGAACCTATACAAGTGGAAAAGAGACATAACGTTGGTAATAGTAATGTGACTCTTACGAATAGTAATCTAGACAATAGAATAATGACATCACCTGTGAAATTATAAATAAAATTTAGCCATCCTAAAAATGAATATATTATATAATTATATCATAGACTAAGTAAATAAAATATTTGAGGATTATAAATTATTTTTTTTTCTAAACATAAATGTTTAATTGAAAATTTATAATTAAAATAAAAATTTAAACGAAAATTTAATAAAATAAAATTTACTTGTAAATTAATATTTGTTTCTTTTGATAATGAGAAAATTTCATGACACCTTGATTAATTTTTCAATATTTTTCAATATTAGATATAATTTTAATGTTTTTATTTTTTAAAAAATGTTGATTTTAATTGAATTTTCTTTAGATATATAGAAAATTATCATCATAAAGGGATTAATTTTTCAATTCTACCTTTAGAAAAATGGCCTGGGTAAATTTTTTAAATTTTTCTGGAATGGTTGAGTTTTTAGTGAATAGAAAAAATTGTATTTTACATTATATGTACATTATAAGTTAAATAATATATTCCTTTACACATCACAAAATAAATCAAAATAACCTCAAACGTCACTTCATTATTTTAATATATGTAATGATCTTACCAAAAAAACTCATAGCATTAAACCAAAATTATAAACTAATGTATAAAATAATGAGAAAACACCCAGCACGTCCACTATAAATACCAACCATCTTCATCACTTCTCCTCGCACCATTAATTTCTTGAGGCCTATCCAAATTATAAAAATTAAATTTAACAAGCATCTCCACCATGTTTACGAACCACTGGTGTCATCAAAAGACCAAAGTTTTTCCCTATGGTGGTTCTCAAATATCATAAAATCAGTAGGTAATATCCTATATTATTTATATTTAATTTTTTTTCAACGTCAATTAAATTATCATTCAACCCTCACATACCCCAATAAAAGTTTAAGGACAAATATAATATCATATTTATATATAGTAATATTATTTTTTTAAAATAATACACTTTATAAAATCTAATCTCCTATCCATTTTATTATAAAAATGAAAAACATCGTTTCGGTTGTGTTAATTTATCATATTCAAGGGAATTTTTTTTCCATTACTGCATTAGAGGTTGGTGCTAAAACAAATATATTATTTTAAATAAATTAAAGAATAAATTTGATATCATTTTTTATGTTCAGGAAGTAACATATACTCAAAATATTAAATAATAAAACAATACACGTTCATTGTGTGTGAAACACCCAAAAAATAATCCAAAGGATTATCACTAACATCTTATCTAATTATTAATCCTCAATGAAATTAACCAAAAGATAATATAACCATTAATTAATTTTTATGTTCAATAATAAGATATAACTTCAATATTATATATCAATTCCCATTTTATATTATCTTATACACTCTTAGATGAGCGGACCGATCATGAAATCCTAGAATATGAATAATCAAGAACAATAAAATTTAACACTATAACCCATCAATAAGGTCGTAAATCAATATAATAAAAATGTATATATATTTTAAATGTAAAATATGTTATGAAAATACAAATTAATTAATTTAATTTAATTATTAAAGACATTAAGTGTTAGTGTAGAACTTTTTTCAACATAAGGATAAGGATTCATTCCAACC
Source organism: Viscum album (assembly GCA_963277665.1). Lineage (NCBI taxonomy): Eukaryota > Viridiplantae > Streptophyta > Magnoliopsida > Santalales > Viscaceae > Viscum > Viscum album. Next base: position 1,730,248,503 of record OY728161.1, on the reverse strand, counting down.
CTCCATTTTTCCTTTCAGTTACGCTACCTCTCTCTCTCTTTAACCCAATTTAATTTTTATCTATTTTAATTTACATCTTAATAATTATAAAAAATTTTTAAAAACGTGTTTCAAGATCAAACTATCTATTCTTAATGTATGATTAATATTTTAAAAATGTTTTATTCTCAATTATTTCGTAAAATCAAACCTGATTCAAGAAAACTTCTTGATTCCATACCAAATATCATGTTATTGACATAATCTAAAATAATCCACCATTATTTTCATAAGAAAAATAATTTAAAATTGGATAATTATTATGATTCATTTATAGTTCTATTAAAATAGTTAATCTTTTTTTGTTTTAAAGGATCATTAATATATTCTTTAAACTGCATTAAATTGTTATATTTATAATTTTTCTTAAAAACAAATTTTATTTTTCTACACTATAGATTGACATCAATTTTCATGATATATTAATTTGTTTACCATTTTAATGTTTATGTATTATATTAATCATTTATATTATTGACACTTTATAATATTTTATTATTTTACTATTTTTTTCAAGATTATGATACAAAATTCCTTCCAGAGGTATCCCTTATCTTCTAGATTGATTCCTTATGAATAATTCATAATGTGGAACACATAATCCGGAAAATTATTTGTTTGTTGCACCAAGATATCACTTCAATTAATTGGGTAATGTTTAGTCTCATGATACTTCATGATGGGACTATAAGTAAACTAGATTATATTATGAGACTATGCACATCATGTCATTGAATCAGTCTTGATTCATGTTAATGTCATGTTATATGTTTCTTACATATTCATATTATTATATTATTATATGGTCCAATTTTATACATGTTATTCCTACTAATATTTTTTCATGTTCTATTCCTTTTATGCCATCAAGTTATGTTTTGTAACACATGTGCTATTTTTATTCTAATTCCTATTCTTTTATTCATATTTTTAGCACACCATTTTTATTCATGTATTCCATAGATTATAATTTTCCAAAATAAGGTATAAAATAGAGCAACGTGCTAATTATGAATATTAAATAATTTATTCTTTTATTTGGATTCATAATGTTTTATTATATACCCAATATTCCAAATACACTACAAATTATGGTCCTCCATTGTATTTTTGTGGTTATGTATGCTTTAATTCATCTAATAATATTTTAAAGGGGATGTGGTCTCTATAATGGATGGATATATAAACGAATAAATTATTAAATTTGGAGAATATATTGAATAAATATATAAAATTGGGATCATTCCATCTTTAAGGAATAACTCAATAAACTAACTATCACCATAACTCCCATTCTGATAACAAAGTCAAATTCTATATCACCATGATCAAAAATGGAATGGTAATATATGAACCATAGAAATAGGTGTACCAAGATAATGTAACAATATGATCGTCTTGTAAATTTTACGAAGGAAATTCAAACCCTCTCATACTTTATGACACTTACTATAGGAGGATGGGAACCACCCTTCTTAATAGTTCAATATGATCTGGCCTAGGAAAACATATTATCATGTGAAATAGAGCCATTATACATACCTAAAAATTTTATTCTCTTTAAGGATCACTTCCATATTTAATATAAAACATATGATAAGTAAATCCCCATATAAAATTAGGAAAAGGGAGGAATATTTTGAGGAGGCTTATGAGGGTGAGGGATATGTGGTGAATATAGATCTTAATACCCAAGTCATATCATTAGTAAAACCACACATGTTTCTGAGTCTTATAGTTTGGAACCATAATAGCCTTTGTTTGAATTCCAATTTTCCCTAAAGTATCTTAAAATAATTGTTTGAATAATTATACAATATGATCTTTAAAAAATAATCAATTTTCTTGTTGATGTCAAAATTTTGTATGGTCAGCTAAACTTACCATCTTGGAAAAATGAAATTGTTATGTTATTCTCAAGTATGGTATCAATCATATTAGAGATCCTCATCTCCGTATAATCGACTTAAAGAAAAAACATAATATGGGGAAGCATATAATATTTTCATTATATTTTGGTATATTGAAATAGTGTCCACCTTTTCATCCAAACTATTAATTCTCAATACCTTTCATCATTCCATAAATCTCCAAGAATAACATGTAATTTTTCTAATAAGACCACATGAGTTTTAATCCTAGGTCATTGATTATGAAATTCATATTTTGAAGACTAACCATCTTGAGTCGTATATTTTCATATCTTTCATACATAGTGATAGGTAGACTACCGTGTTTTGAAATATCATGCTACTTTATGTATTTTTAATGCTTCATAACATTTATTTTCTCTGGTTCCTAGTTGATATTAGTTAGGAAATCATATTCATTTTAGATTAGACACTTTCATATTTTATTTATAGTGAATTTAATTTGTCTCCATACACCCTGAAAATTCAAGGGTCTGTTATATGAGAGAAAAATTCACTTCGATAAATCTTTGATTGATCATAGTTTTATGATATTGTTTATAATTTTATGTTTATGCATGTTCATTAGGATATGGAATTCAATGTCTCACTAGGTAGACCCCATATTTATTCCTATATAGATGTAGCATCATCGTACCAAGAATTTAATAAATATTCCATCATCATATTAGATGGAATATTTCATTGTGATATTACCCACATTTATTCCATTATTATTAACATATTGAATTTGGTTTTTATCAATAGGAGAGGACCAACTATAGGTGATTTCATCTACCCCACTTCCCCAAATAATCAAAAAATATCCCAAATTAACTCAATACATGAATTCAATGAATACTATTTTTATACCATCAATCAAATCAATATATTTACTATAAATATCAATTTATATCATGTTATATGAATCTCATGTTAGTGGATTAATAATTTGATAAAAATTTCCTATTATTTCATTAATAATGTTCCCAATGAATAGATACACTCAACATAGATAAATAATTTAAAAAAAAATCTATGATGATCAATCTCATTCCTCCTAATATCTATGAGAATGTTGTCTTGTATGATATTTGGCCCTATAAAAACATTACAAGAATATAATTCTATACTGATATGATTCCAAAAAATAATGAAAAGCATGTGCATTGGAATTATAGTATTTTAGTACATGATATTATTCACATTAAATAAATCTCGATTTGTGGAATTATGATGTGATCCCAAAAATCATGGTAAATCCAAAGTAACAAATACTCATGATTTGTCTCAATGACATAAATAAGGCATTAAATCATTATGTAGATCATGAAATTCAACCATGTCACCCGAGAAAACCGAATGTACCCACATTCTTTCATCTAAATCTAACGACTTCGTAATTTCTATTACCTCGATTATAGTGGAAAAGGGATATCATGTTCAACATTCCCTAAAAAGTGTTTATAATATATTAGTATACCTATGAAATTAATGTTATTAATTCTTTCTAAAAAAGATAAAAATAAAAATTAATTTTATTTTAGTACTAAAATAATTCATTCACCACCCATCTCTTTAGAGACTGACGTAATTGAATCTAATCAGGAAGAGGAATAAGATCGTTGATATTCACATCCAATATATGAGTAAGTGGTATCCACCACCATTAATGAACTAAAGTAAGTGAATCATTATATAAAGTAAGACTCGGGACATATAATGAAAATAAAAACCATGTTTCTGAAATATATATATATATATATATATATTGATCTATTTCAGATCCATAAAAATTTATTCAAATAGAATAATATGGAAATTATTCGACCAAATGCTAATGAAGACACTGATCATCTAGTTTTATCAGAAAATCACCATGAAAATAAATAATCAGACATATAAATTCAACTGACTAATTATTCTAGTAAAATGATTATGTAGAAAATATTATTTGATCAATCTTCATTATGGATTTTCAGTACCAAAAAATATAAATCCAAAATTAAAATCATTATGAAAAAATAAAATAATAATGAAAATTTTATTTTACTCAAGGGATATCATCTGCAATTTCTTAAAGGATGTCATCCCAGTTAAGAATTTTAAAAGTATTAATTGATTCCATATTATGTTTTTATTCTATCTAAATCAAGGATTCAATGAATATATGTAAGAATATCTATATATCCCATGAATATGTGGAGGGTACAAATTTTATTCCTCTCCATAGAATATATTTCTATCGAATAATACACATCATCATATAGTATTCCAGTGCCATAAAAAAGTGAAATACAAAATATAATTTTGAAATTCATAAAGAATACTATGGATTAAAAAATGTATGATCTGAATATCAAATATCCATAGGGATGTAATAATATTTCCAATCCTAAAATAGTTAACTAAAAACTATGTCAATACATTAGAAAGATGAACTCCATGATTGTTTCTTTTGGGATTAAATCAGGGAATTTATTCATATTTGTGATATGAGACAAGGATATAATGGTATATCTAGAGAATCATGTGTTATAATTAACATTTCACATCCCAGAAATTTTAATGATTTAAGATAGATTCATGGATGATTAATTTAAATTATTCTCTCCATAAAAAACAACACATGTACATTCAAACCCATAAATTTTTTCACAAATAAGTGAGTCACCCTTTAGTGGGATGATGGTTTTCAGTAACATTTCAATAATATAAAACATATTATTTCAATATGATTGATATTAATGCCATCAGTTTATGGGAATCCACTCATTCTATATTTGTCAGCTTTAGAGTCATCACTGGGAGCAATTCCTTTGAATTAAAATTGTGTGAGAAAATTAAATTTTCTCTACTACCTAAATATAACCATACATGATTCAAAGTGTAAATTATGTGATATTGATAAAAATTACGTTGCTCTAATCTTCCCATAGTACAAACTGAGACACTTCCTACTATATCATGAGTTGCCTTATGTCCCTCAAACTGATCCACTCAAATAAATCATCAGTAATCTAATAATTACTAGATGGTTGGAATGGTAGGGTATTATTATGAAATATTTTAACCCTATTCAAATAGAAATGGAAGTTAAAGAGAATACCTTAGAAACCAATCAAACAATAGAACATTCCACAGAATTTATGTTTCTAGCTATGTAATTTTAAAATAAATTAGTATTATCAATTCATGCAACTATGTATATATAAGAGATTTATTTGAATTTCATTTCCATGAGTCTAATAAGTAGAATAATGGAAATCCTAAAACTAAATATTAATAGATTACGATTTGAAATTATTTATATAGTAATGGTTATTTCTTGTCATTCCGTTAATTTTTTAAATGCTACACCGATAATGAGGAAAAATATAAGGCTCTCTTTATATGATTGGAATTAGATCTACATGTAGAAGTTTCACATGTAAGTTTATTTGGAGGTACATTGATGGTATAAATGAATATTCAAAATGAATATATCATTAAACGTAATTAATTAATTCCCCTATTAATTACATACATGTTGTAGTGGTGGAATTACACTTTGATTCCTCGTAGTATCATGTCATGAATTCAAAAACTGGTAATGAAGATACATTGGCTGATGTAGCTATATCCATGTGTGATCTAGAAAATTATGATAGAATTTTTATAATTTCATATCGTAGGGGATCGTGGGAGTTTCAAAAAGAATAAAAGTAGAAATAATTTATATTGATAGAAAGTGTAATTTAGGTAACTAGATAACCTTAGAAAATGATATCACAAGGGGATAGAAGTCACCTATATTGTATTATCTCTAAAAAATTCTAAAATAAAACTGAGTAATGACATATTAGATTATATATATATAATGCCCAGACCCTAGATTCCCAGAGTTCGTGCATTATTTTAATACATTTTCATGATTACAAGGAATCAAGTCCCAAAACACAGATTAGATTAACTATCTTAGAAAATAGATTACATACATGAACGTTACATTACACTTTCAAAAAAAAAGTAATAATCCTTTGAGAATGCCATTTTTTAAGATTAAACTTGCATCTGAACCATAAAACCCTTCTTGGGGTCTTGGGAAAATAAAACATAAGAAATGTGTGAGCTCATATGCTCAGTAAGTGTAAATAATTTAACAGAAGCTATAAAATTTTAAGGCAAGATGTTTAATATAAACAATATCCATTTAATCATAAACTGGAACACTATATGAAAAATATAAATCAAACATTACCATATAAACATGCACACGGATATTCTACTAGTCTAAAAATAACATGTCATATCTAATTTCATAATGAAAGAATGTATAATACGGGACATTAATTTCTTTGTCAAGGCCTCGTGCCAGGACCTAGGGGATAAGTGTAACTGTAACACCCCGAGATTTTATGAAAAATAGTCTTTTTAATTTCATTAATGTCTTTTGTTGTACGCTACACCAAAAAGAGCTTTCACAACACGCATCCATGACATGCCTTGCATTGCACGCAATCACAACCTTCCTCGATAGCGTGTGTAGTACACAATATCGAGTTTCACTAAACGAGATATTATTATAATATTATTATGAACTAGCCGTTATGAATAGTAATGCCCACTTTTTGAAATTTTATCTTTCAAAATGGAATTCATTTTTGGATTCGGAATATTGAAATTAGCTTAGGGTGAAATTTTGGTACTTTTCAGATAACTTTCATATTCTGATGAATAGTGAAAATTACTAAATTTTAAATTAAATAATCTTTTTTAATAGAAAAAATTAATACTGATAAATTATTAATTTGAGTGGTTTGAAAGTATATTTAGAATATATTTTTACAATTTAGTACAATGTTGGTCATTGGATGTAATTTCACATTTAAACCAGACATAAACAAGTGTCAATCTTTTGATAGTTATTATCTCTTAAAAACACGCTATTTGTTTTGACGACGAGAATTAATTTTTAAATTAGTTAATGTAACTGATATGTTTTGAATTTGGTAAAATAGGCATCATTTTTTAATTCATAATATCAAATATAGCTTTGGCCTAATTTTTGGTATTTTTCTAGAAACTTTCATTTTTTTGATAAATAGTGAAACCACTAAGTGGTAGTTAAAAACTGAATTTTTTTCATAAAACATAATTGTACCACTTTTGTGAGTGGAATTTCGAAAATCCGAGAGACACAGTTAATATCAAGGACTAAAATGTTGTTCAATAAGATGAAAATAATTTTTGGTGAATAGTAACTTTTTACTTTTTTTACCACGGTTAAAAGTAAATAGGGTAGTTAAGGGTAAAAATTATATTATTATTACCCTAACACATGTCCTAATTCTATTGGATAAGTGTAATTCGACCAAAAAAACATTAGGAAATGACCATTTAGGCCCACTTGGATTAGATTAGGACATTTATTATCAATGTATTTAAAGAAGGGTTAAAATAGTTAAAATCAAAGTTTAATAACAAAATAATTTTTAATATAGGGTTATACATAAGATAAACTCGACTATAAATATTAATTAGAAAGGTAAATGATTTCCTACATAATGGTATTTTATTTATAATTTTTAGACTTAAAATAATTTAATTTATTTATGAAACAATTATGATGCAGTAATTATCTTATTAATGAAATATTGACGTAATTGATTTTATAAATACCCAAATAAATATAATTTGAGACTTTTTATGAATTAAAATAATTTTATATGTTAATATGACATGTTATTATTGATTTAATTAACTTTTTTCTAACTAATCATTCTGTTATGATTTTCACAAAAATCAAATACCAAATAGTGTCAAAATTGACATAAAATAGTTTTTAAAACAACATTATATTAAAAATTATTATCATATTCCTAAAAATCTAAGGTTCGGCCAATATACTTATATCATGATAGGTGTATAATTAATGGTCCACTTGGGGGTCTCTTGGATGTATATGGTATATTTATTAACTATATACTATAAAAATACAAAGTGACATGGTAAATGTCAATCCAATTAACTAAGAGTTAAAACTAAAAGTTACGGTTAATATAATGACCTAAACTTGTCTAAATTCTATTGTATGAGAGGATTTAGACATATCCCCACCTTAGCTTCGAAATAAATCAATTTTGAGCTATTAATAACCGAATATGACTTTATAATAAAATAATATTTTTAGTTATTCCAAAGGTGCCCCTCTCCTCTCTTATAAAAGGGCACCTCCTCCCTCTCTTACTCACTCCACATTGAGCCTTCAAGCTCGGCCAACCCCTGCCAAATTCTCTTCTCCACTTCCCTAGAAACATCCCAGAGGTCCTGGTATTCTTCAAAGACCAATTTTAGTTCCCTAAGAGGAGGTCTCAATGGGGCGCTTCAAAGAATAGGTAATGAGGTTCAGATCCATTCGAAGCATATCAGACCTAAGGTAAGGTATAATTGTGAAAATATCATTTTATCCGAGATTGCTTATTCGTAAGTGTTTACTGGGGTTATTACTCTCATCCATGTCCATGTTTTATAAAAGTGTATACATGTATGTTTAAAGTACTTTTTACCCATTTTGACTTTTAACCCATGGTATTGAAGGAATCTTTTTTTATTTACCCTACAATGTACTTTTTGACTTTTCTGACATAAGTACGATGAGAATGTTTTTTTAACTTAAATGGCATGAAAAGATTTTTTATTTTTTTATTAAGACTTATTTTCATGAAGCTTCCTCAAAAATATTTCATGACTATTTTTAACAAAATCTCTTTCTTTTAAAATTTCATGAGGTTTTGTGAAATGAAATTGATTTTGAAGAAGAAAGGATATTTTCCCCAAGAATTATTTCAAGTGTTTTTATCAAAACCATTTTTTGTCTAAGATGACATTATTTAATATGTGTATGTTTCAAGTATAATATGATTTACATGGGTTCAATTTTCTTATGATGAAATATCTATTTGTTTTATATGGATTATGTGATGATGGGATGATGTTTATGAAACCCATTTTATTCATTGGGTAATAATGAATGTTTTAAGTTTATTTTTTGGCACAAGTAAGAATGATTTCACTATGAGATGGGTGGGACCTATATCTCCCTCTAATGCATTGGGTAAAGATTTATATCTCATGAGATAGACCTGGTTGGAATGGTAAGTTAATCCGGTTTAGTATTACAGGACTGGAATGAGGAGTGAACTCGATTCCGAAAGGGACTTTTCTCACTAAGATGGTCTTGGCAGCAATTCCTTGGCTCCTATGGAAATCATTACATGTTCTTAATGGATGCCACAATTACATGTTTTATTCCCATGCTATTTTATCATTATTAATGTTTCTTTATGATTTATGCCTCACATACTTCCATGTTTTATGTCATTTCTCATGCTTTTGATGTTTAAACATTATGTTCATGTTTATAAGTTCAAATTTATATGGTATGTTTTATAATATCCATGCTTACCCTTACTGAGAATTTTAGCTCACCCTTTTTATATTTTATTTTCCCCCAGGATTAAAAGAAAGGTTTTAGGTAAGGAATCAAAAAGTGGATGATCTTTATGGGAGACGTGGAAGATCTTTCAACCTGATTAGAAGTTTACGTTCAAAGTTTCCAAAGACACTAAACTAATTCGGTCCTTGTGTGTGTGTTTTTTATGTATTTTGTATTCTGCAAAAGTAATGTTATATCTATATACGTCAAGCTTCGGGTCATACAGTTGGTATTAGAGGAAAGGTTTAGTCAAAATTTGGAAACTAAGATGTGAAAACGTTAGTGAGATCCCTAGAGATATTTCTAAGGTTTGTCTAGGGCTGTCCCTAAGGATAAGTATACATATAGAATATAGTCCTAGAACTACGGTAATGATCATAGAATTTATCCTAAGATGCTAGATATTGATGGAACTCTCCCTTTACTATGTTGTTTTCCCTAGCATGATTTTTGCCTCTCACACTATTCTTATTGGGTTTTATAAAATGGCTGGAAATAGGATGATTCACGATAATGGAGGATATAACGGACAATGGAATGATATTCTCCATGAAAAACCAAATGAAACGGGATTTGGAAGTACAAAAATCGTTATTATGCCTAATAAGAAATATCATAATATGATCATTAATGTCAACTTTGGTAAGTTTCCTGACTCAGATAATAAGAGAAATATGGAGTTTCATGATGATCGTAAAGGAAAGAAAGTTCAATTTCCCTCATGTAAGTCATGTGGGAAGAGGAAACAGGGAGATTGTTTCAAAGGAACTGGAAGATGCTTTGGGTGTGGAAAAGAATGACACAAAGCCAGTAAGTGCAAAGGAAAAGGTTCAGTTAACACCATGGACAAGGATAATGGTATTTCTACGACATAAATAATGGTTAAATGTTTTAAATGTGGAATGTACGGGCATTATGCAAACTAATTCCCTAAGGGAAAGTCTAATGAAGAGAATCCGTACGGTCGTATGGGTAGTATTTATGTTGATCATGATGAAGAGACTACAAATGATATGTGAGATGAAATATTTGTTGAAGCTCGGTCAATGGTTTAAGAAGGTAGTGTAATGATTACATGTTTATCAAGTGTAATGCTGTATAAGTAATCTCATGGTACTACGGAATAAAGAGACATCTAAGGATTGTTACACTATTGTCTTTCCTTATGTTTTGAAAGTATATGTTGAATGGTACCAGTAACCATGGAAGGATATTCAGATATTTTTGGAAAGAAGATGATATGCACATAATGAAGGAATAAGAAGATAATAAGATTTTTTATGGTATTTATGAGCTCATGATTTATATAAGGACTAAGTGCTATCATGGATTGAGTATATAGAATTTTGAGGATTTTGGTATGTGGAAAGTGTTAAATTTTAACTACATTTATGTTTTCACTAAGGTATTCATTTTTCAAGAGAATACATGATTATGGACTTTGAATGTTTGGAATGTGACCAACAAGACATATCTTATGATATATGGGTATCAACGATTGTATTAACATGCTTGTTATATGAAATCTCTAGTAATCGTTTTCACTATATTATGAGAGTGGGCTGCAGTATTATGGATAAGCCTAAAGATTGGAATGGATTATGTTGGACATAAGTTAGTATTGTTTAAGGATATAATTTTTTTTTGATATTATTAATGGGATGTTATAGTAATGTTGTTTTAGAAAAAGGACAACCTACAGGACAGGCGACAACCCATCGCGTCAGACAAGGCTGTGGGAATCGAACCCACAACCGAAGTGCGACTGGCCTTTATCGCCTACCACTGGCCTACAGGAAGTCCCTGTTCAGTAGAAACTAGTTTTATTATATTAATTAGTATTATATATGAAGTATATGCCCATTTTAAGAACCATATATGATTAATCTCACTATTGATGGACTTATGTATTTTTTGATAACTTTTCTAGCCTTTTGTTTGAAACAGATGGAATGACCCATCATTCTATCACATGATCTGCAAACACTTCACGAATGAAAAATTCAACTTCATTTCTTTATGATATGAAGTGAAAATTTTCCAAAGAACGACCAACAGTGAGACTGTACCAAAATCACGAATGTATTTCTTCTAATTCCAATTTCATCAACTTTAGGGAAATGATCTTGAAAACCAAAAATGTTGTCCTAGTGCTCTTATATCCGATGAATCAGATGGTACCTTAGATCGTCACAAATTTATGGCTTTGTGATTGTTGGCATTTTCATAGCCATTTTCTCTACCACTCTCCGTCAGAACATGATGGTTAGATTTTTCTTCCATATCCATATTTTCACCTATGTTCTTCTACGTGGAAACCCAGTGATGATTTCATTTTGGTAACTGTTACATTTCATAATTTTGTTTTTAAAGCCATTTTTTGGTATTCCTTTTTACGATGTGGGTTTCTATTAAAGAAACCTTCGAGTAGTAAACCATTTATAACCCTGACAAATTTTGAGGGCGAAATTCATTTTAGGGGTGGTAGAATGTAACACCCCAAGATTTTATGAAAAATATTCTTTTTAGTTTCATTAATGTCTTGTGTTGTACGCTACACCAAAAGGAGCTTTCACAACATGCATCCCTGACTTGCCTTGCATTACACGCAATCACAACCTTCCTCGATAGCGTGTGTAGTATGCAATACCAAGTTTCACTAAACGAGATATTTTTATAATATTATTATGAACTACCCGTTATGAATAGTAATACCCACTTTTTGAAATTTTATCATTAAAAATGGACTTCATTTTTGGATTCAGAATATCGAAATTATCGTAGGGTGAAATTTTGGTACTTTTCTGATAACTTTCATATTATGATGAATAGTGAAAATTTCTAAATTTTAATTAAAAACAACTTTTTAAATTGAAATAATTAATATTGATAAATTATTAATTTGAGTGGTTTTAATGAATATTTAGAATATATTTTTACAATTTAGTACAATGTTGGTCATTGGATGTAATTTCACATTTAAACCCGACATAAACAAGTGTCAATCTTTTGATAGTTATTATCTCTTAAAAACACGCTATTTGTTTTTACAACGGAAATTAATTTTTAAATTAGTTGATGTAACTGATATGTTTTGAATTTGGTAAAATAGACATCATTTTTTAATTCATAATATCAAATATTTCTCAGGCCAAATTTTTGGTATTTTTCTGGAAACTTTCATTTTTTTGATAAATAGTGAAACCACTAAGTGGTAGTTAAAAAACTGATTTTTTTTCATAAAACATAATTTTACCGCTTTTGTGAGTGGAATTTCAAAAATCCGAGAGACATGGTTAATATGAAGGACTATAATGTGGTTCAATGAGATGAAAATAATTTTTGATGAATAGTAACTTTTTACTTTTTTTTACCACGGTTAAAAGTAAATAGGGTAGTTAAGGGTAAAAATGATATTATTATTACCCTAAAACATGTCCTAATTCTATTGGATACATGTAATTCGACCAAAAACAACCTTAGGACTAAAATATGACCATTTAGGCCCACTTTGATTAGATTAGGAAATTTATTATCAATTTATTTAAAGAAGGGTTAAAATAGTTAAAATCAATGTTTAATAACTAAAATTTTTTTAATATAGGGTTATAGATAAGATAAATTCGACTATAAATATTCAATAGAAAGATAAAAATATTTCATACATAATGGTATTTTATTTATAATTTTTAGACTTAAAATAATTTAATTTATTTATGAAACAATTATGATGAAGTAATTATCTTATTAATGAAATATTGACATAATTGTTGTTATAAATACCAAAATAAATGTAATTTTAGAAAATATATGAATTAAAATAATTTTATATGTTAATAAGACATGTTAGTATTGATTTAATTAAATTTTTATAACTAATCATTCTGTTATGATTTTCAAAAAAATCAATTACCAAATAGTGTCAAAATAGACATAAAATAGTTTTAAAAACAATATTATATTAAATATTGTTATTATATTCCAAAAAATCTAAGGATCATAAAATATACTTATATCATGATAGGTGTATCATTAATGGACCACTTGGGGTCTCTTGGTTGTATATGTTATGTTTATTAACTATATAATATAAAAATACAAAGTGACATGGTAAATGTCAATCTAATTAACTAAGAGTTAAAACTAAAAGTTAAGGTTAATATAATGACCTAAACTTGTCTAAATTCTATTGGATGAGAGAATATCGACCTATTCCAACCCTAGATTCGAAATAAATCTATTTGGAGCTATTAAAAACTGAATATGACTTTATAATAAAATAATATTTTTTGTTATTCCAAAGGTGCCCCTCTCCTCCCTTATAAAAGGGCACCACCTCCCTCTCTTCCTCACACCACTTTGAGCCTTCAATCTCGGCCAACCCCTGCCAAATTACCTTCTCCACTTCCCTAGAACCATCCTAGAGGTCCTGGTCTTCTTCAAAGGCCGATTTTAGTGCCCTAAGAGGAGGTCTGAAAGAGGCGTTTCAAAGAAGAGGTAATGTGGTTCGGATCCATATGAAGCATATCAGACCTAAGGTAAGGGATAATTGTGAAAATCTCATTTTTATCCGAGATTGAATATTCGTAAGTATTTAATGGGTTTATTGCTATCATCCATGTCCATGTTTTATAAAAGTGTATACATGTATGTTTAAAGTCCTTTTTACCCATTTTGACTTTTACCCCATGGTATTGAAGGAATATTTCTTTTATTTACCCTACAATGTACTTTTTGACTTTTCCAACAAATGTATGGGGATAATGTTTTTTTAACTTATACGGCATGAAATGATTTTATATGGTTTTATAAAGCCTTATTTTCATTAAGATTTCTCGAAAATATTTCATGATGATTTTCAACAAAATCGCTTTCTTTTAAAATTGAATGAGGTTTTGTGAAAAGAAATTGATTTTGAATAAGAAAGGATATTTTCCTCAAGAATTCATTTCAAGTGTTTTATCAAAACCATTTTCTATCTAAGATGACATTAATTCATATGTGTATGTTTAATGTATAATATAATTTACATGGTTTCAATTTTCTTTTGATGAAATATCCATTTGTTTTATATGGATTATGTGATGATGGGATGATGTTTATGAAACCAATTTTATTATTTGGGTTATGATGAATGTTTTAAGATTATTTTGTGGCACAAGTAAGAATGATATCACTATGAAATGGGTGGGACCTATATCTCCCTCCAATGAATTGGTTAAAGATTTATATCTCATGAGATATACATGGCTAGAACGGTAAGTTAATCCGGTTCAGTATTACAAGACTGGAATGAGGAGTGAACTCGATTCAGAAAGGGACTTTGTCCACTAAGATGGTCTTGTAAGCAATGCCTTGGCTACTGTGGAAATCATTACATGTGCTTAATGGATGCCACAATTACATGTTTTATTTCCGTGATATTTTATCATTATTCATGTTTCTTTATGATCTATGCCTTACATACTTCCCTGTTTTATGTCATTTCTCAATCTTTTGATGTTTAAACATTATGTTCATGTTTTTAAGTTCAAATGTATAGGGTATGTTTTATTTTATCCATTCTTACCCTTAATGAGCATTTGAGCTCACCCTTTTTATGTTTTCCCCCAGGATTAAAAGAAAGGTTTTAGGTATGAAACAAAAAGTGGAGGATCTTTATGGGAGATGTTGAAGATCTTTCAACATGATTATACGTTTACTTCCAAGTTTCCAAAGACACTAAACTATTACGGTTCTTGTGTGTCTATTTTTTATGTATTAAGTATTCTGCAAAAGTAATGTAATATCTATGTACTTCAAGCTTCGGGTCTCTACAGTAACTAGACCCCAACCCGAAGAGACTATATATCTGGACTACAAGTTGGAGATCCTCTTTAACCGAACTCCAACCTAGAGATCCACTTTAACTAGACTCCAACCCATAGTGCCTCTATAACTGCATCAAACTTGGAGAGCCTCTGTAACATGACTCTAATTTGGAGGGTCTGCTATAATCGGTCCCCAACCCGAAGGGATTACTTTTACCAGTCCCCAACCCAGAACATAATAGTCCAATACATTCAACATAAGAAAAATTTAAAATATGACATAAAAATTAGTATAAAAACTAGCATATAAAATGTCAATACTTTAACCATAAAACATGCATGCCTTAAAAATAACCTATCCACAGTCGTAAAAATCAAAAAACATTCAATACATTATGGAATATTTCTATCATAATAAATCAACTTCAACCAAGTGTAAAATTTATCAAATATTGTTGACATAGATTAAATAAATATTATTTGAAAGAAATGTCTCATTCTATTTTGAAATCATTTAAGAGTCACATAATTATAAAGAAAACATTTATTTTTAAAATAATATTTTAATCATGTAAGGGAAGCTTGGATGATATTATAATGGTGGAAAATAGCAACACCTTCCATATAAGTTAAAAAAATTCTTACTTTAATTTGGTCGAAAAAGTCATAATGTACCTTATTGGGAAAACAAAAAAATGTTTCCTTTCCAAGACATATAAGGTAAAATAAGAGTATAAATGACTTTAACACATTTCATGTTAAATATAAAAAATTTTATGAGATAAATTATTAAGAAAACTTGAATGTGGATGGTAATTAGATCCCAGTAGATAATTGCATATAAAAAACCTCAGATAATGAATAGATTGTAAAATTATCCCTTACCATGTAC
Source organism: Viscum album (assembly GCA_963277665.1). Lineage (NCBI taxonomy): Eukaryota > Viridiplantae > Streptophyta > Magnoliopsida > Santalales > Viscaceae > Viscum > Viscum album. Next base: position 1,730,232,375 of record OY728161.1, on the reverse strand, counting down.
TTTACCTTGGTTGAGGGTACGTTAACCTCCTCCACTTCTAGTTCATCATTTTGATTTGATCAGAAGGGCATCATAGTATGGTTTTTTGAATAATGAAGGCCTCGAGGATAAAGGGATGATAATTAAGATTATATTTGGGCAGGGGGTGTCCGAGCCAAATGGATTTGAAGGTGTAAATTTGAGAGAAGGGGGAGTGCCCTTTTATTAGAAGGGTGAGGGGCACCCTAGAAAAATATTGAAATATTATTTTATAATAAAATAGTATTTGATTTATAATGGCACCAAATTGATTTATTTCGAAGATAAAGTGGTGATGGGTCAAAATACTCTCAACCAATTGGTTTTAGAAAAGTTTATGTTTCTATTTTAACTGTATCTTTTAGATTTAACTCTAAGATAAAAAAATTATCTTTTACAATGTCTTCTTGTATTCTTATACTATATAGTTAATAAACATACTATAAACATATAAAACAATCTCAAGTGGTTCATTAATGACATATATAATAATATTTAAGCCCCTTTCAAGATCCATATATTTTTATGAATATTATATCAACCAATAATATAGTTTTTTTAAAACACAATTTATGTCAATTTTGACACTATTTGTATTTTGTTACTGTGAAATTCATAAAAACCTTATAACAATGAAAAAAATTTATCTAATAAACTATTACATTTCATATTAACCTTGAAAATTAGTGTAATTCATCAAATGTTTGAAATTTCATTTATTTGGATATTTATACTATTAATTATTTTAATATTTCATTAAAAATGTTATTACTGCATCGTCATTATGTCACAAATAAATTAAATTATATAATTTCTAAAAATTATAAATAAAATACGATTATCTATGAAATCAGTCTATATTTATAATTAATATTTATATTCGAATTTATCTAATATATAACCCTATATTAAAATTTTTTAGTTATGAAAACATTAATTTAACACCATTATCTTTTTGTAAAAATAAATATTAATAAATGTCCTATTCTAATCCAAGTGGACCTGAAGGGTCATATTTTATTCATAAGGTTGTTTTTGGTCGACTTACACAAATCCAATAAAATTAGTACATGTGTTAATTTAATTATAATATCATTTTTACCCTTAATTACCCTATTTACTTTTAACTGTGGTAAATAAAAGTCCTACATTACTATTCACCAACAAATATTTCCTCTTATTGAACCACATTTTACTTACTAAGTTTAACTAAGTCTTTCAGGGTTTTGAAATTCAACTCACATAAGAGGTAAAATTACATTTTATACAAATTTTTAAATGCTCATAGAAGGTGGGTACAAGACGGTAAAAAGTTCAATAAAATTTTCTAAATCTAATTTTATTATAAAAAATAATAAAATTAATTACATTGAACTAATATTGTCATTATTTATCTATTTTTAAATAAAATAAATTTAAATAAAATAATTAAATAATTAAATATAAAGTGTGTTTTAAATAATAACGCAGCGTTTTTCACTATTCATCAAAAATTGAATGTTTTTAGAAAAATATCCAAATTTCAACCTAAGATAATTTGGATATTCCGAATTCAAAAATTATTTCTATTTTACTAATTTAAAAAAATAAGAAGTTTATTTAAGTAATCTAAAAGTAATTCCCATTATCAAAAAGTAGTATTTTTATAAAATAATAACTATCAAAAGATTGATACTTGTTTATGTTTAATTTAAATGTTAAATTACTTACAATGACCAGAATTATATGAAATGGTAAAAATATAATCTATTTTTACATCCAAACCAAAAGACTTTATAATTTAAAAATATAAATTATTTTGATTAAAAAAGTTGTTTTCAGTTAAAATATAGTATTATTCAATATTCACCAAAAAATGAAAGTGATCAAAAAAACACCAAAAATTTATCGAAACAAAATTCTTATGTCAAGATTAAAAAGAAGAAGTTTAGTTTGTAAAATTGAATATACAATTGTTTTAAATTTCAGATTAATAAAAGGGTTCACCATTTAATGGCGGTAAAATTGAATTTTTGAACAATACTTCTTTTATTTGAAAAGAAATGAATTTTTTCTGACATTATGTCTAAGAAACTGATAATTTGGATTCTAAAATTATAAATATTATATAAAGTTCAAATTTCAGTTAATAATATTCATAAACGCTTTTGAATGGCTAGTTTGGTATGTCGTGGTGCGCTTGAACTTGTTGTTGTGTGTAGTTCAGGTTATTGAATTAATTTGAAGAAGTAACTTACTATGAAATCATGGGGTGTTAAAATATAGGTACATGAATTTCAATACATATGATGAACCAAATATACAAAAATAATTCTATAAATTAGTCTCTGATGGATTCCTCATTAGATGCATTGAAGGAGTCGAGGAACTTATCATTATACAAGAGGGTCACACATGAAATTTGGGTGCTTATCAGTATTTTACCGTGATATCTATTCAAATTATAAATATTTGATATTTATTTCCTTTTCTGTAAAATTGTTTAGTATATTTCACCATGAAATGTAGTACATTCTGGGTACATATAAATTTATTCCATCAAAACCTATATTTATTCCACTCCAATTAATTCTTTTTTCTATTTTTAGTCTAGGGGATATATTTCATAGGACCATAGACCCTATAAATAACAATGTTGTTCATGTACATACTTTTTTCCACTGTCTTCTTTTATAAATTTATTGAGGATATATCCCATAATGATGTCATGAAAAGGGTATCATAAAATTTGTAATGTCAAATATCATCAAAAAAATTAGTGTCTCTCACAATATATTAATGTACAAAGGAACTAACTTCTATTCTTCTGAGTTAAAAACGTTTTTTCAATAATAGTAAATTTGGTACAACCACTCATCATACTACCATGCAATGGAAAATATAAATATTGTTCTATATAAAATGAATATACAAAAAAATTCAGAAAAATGTGTTTGATAATGGTATGAAGTCTTTGAAAAAGGAAATATTTCATTAATTTGTGGTTTATTTCAATATAAAAAAGACAACTAAGAAATAAAATCCATATTATATTATATGTGGGTAACATATAGTCAAAACTATCAATGTCTATCTACCGTCACATATCATTTAAATGTACAAAGTTTTTTCTAAAGATAATCATTAATAAAAGTGGAAAGATGATCTTGGTTTAATTCATGAGAATAGGTGTCCCATAATGTATAACTGAGTTTCTCATAAAAACTATTGTATGGGATTTCAATAATAAATATTCCTCCACTTTTTCCCCTTTTGGGAGAGAGGGAAGTGGTTCTCAGAACTCTAATTATACAAGGAAAGAAGATTTTATTTTATATATAAGGTCTAATATAGTATATCTTATTCCATAGTCTCATTGGATATGTTTCACATTGTTAAGGTGACCATTGTAGGGTTTGGATAGAAATAATTTTAGACCAATTCACATCGTACATGACATACATAAAGCATAATGTTAAATTGTGTGGAATGAGTATTTTTTACATGAGATTAAACTATATGATTACTCTCTCATCATATGCTATAAATCAACATTGTTAACTTCATGGTCGAATGATCCAAAAACGAACAGCTTCAAATTCATTGTTTTAAGACCCTAAAATTTATAGAGAAATGTATTAGTCACATGACATTATATTTCAATAAATCTTCATAATCACATGAAATAAAAATGAAAAATAATGTACACACTAGATGACATTAAAATACATGGTCATCATCAAGTTAAAATTATGATAAAATATGAAACACATATTTAATATTTATTGCAATAAAATTTTAAGAATAACATCATAGTAAAAAAAAATTATTCTAAACAACATAATCCTAGTCATATGAAATGAATTTTCATGATAACATCTTCACCATCAGAAATTTATATAAAGTTTAATTGTCCCTAATACATGATTTTAAAATACATGTAACATTTTTTAAATGGAAGGCTATAACATACATGGAATTACATTCTTACTTCCCAATGAAAATCATTATGACAACGTATATACAGTAAATACCTAACTATAACATCCTAGGTAAATAAAGAATATGAAAACTTTCTTAATTATTAATATTTTAAAATTTAATATTAATTTTACTCTAAATGGGATGCTATGATCTATAGAATACATGATACAGACCAATTTGTTTCTTTGACAACTTTCGTTGCACACAACGTCGAGCTATACTGAAAAATAATATAATATTATTGTTAATTTATATGGTAGTTAATGAATAGTCATTATATTATTGGTAATGAATAGAACTAACCATATTATTATTAAACATTTTTCATAAATGTTTTTAAACTTATACAATAAATATTAACGGCATAAAATGTGAATGAATTAAATTTTAAGCATAAATAATGTAATATTATTTAAAAGGTCGATTTACATCCTTGTGATGCAGAACCCTCTTTAAATATTGTTTTTTTCACTTTAATTTTTATATTTAACAAAATAAAATTCTTCTTTATATTTGGAACATCAAAATTTTCTTTGGGTAAATTTTATGTATTTTTTGGATTTAGTTCATTTTTTTATGAATAGAGATAAATATTGTATTTTAATTCAAAACAACCTTTTAATCTAATTTATTTATATAGATAAATTTTTTTAAAATTTTTTTATATTGTAATTAGATTATATTTTTACCATTTATTGAATTTTTTTCATTTTATGTTCATTAACTTTGAATTTGGACATAAACAATTGACAATCTTTTGATAGTTATTATTTCTTCAAAACAATCAATTTTTTTGACAGAGGGAATTAATTTTAAATTAATGAATACTAATCATATTTTTTGTAATTTGTAAAATATAAATCATTTTTGATTCCAAATATCATATATATATGAGGCTTATTTTTTGATATTTTTCTGAAAAACGTCAATTTTTGATGAATAGTGAAATCTTTCAGTAGTAGTTAAAAAATAAACTTTTTCATTAAAATTATTTTTACATATTCTGTGAATTGAATTTTGAAAATCCAACATACATGGATACTATCATTATGTAATTAGTAGTTTAATAATGTAACACCCAAGCTTCCACGGTACACTTCTTTTTGAATAATATTGTATCGTGTGTTGTATGCAACTTCGAGTTATAACACACACCACAACCATTGAAACTAGTCATTATGAATTTTCATACCAACTTTTTAAAATTTTATAAATTTTAACTTTTAAAATGGAATTCATTTTTGGATACGGAATATCAAAATTATCTTAAGGTTGTTTTTTTGTATTTTTCTGAAAACATTAAATTTTTGATGAATAGTAAATATCAATAAAATTTAATTAAAAAAACTTTTTTAATCAAAATAATTATTAATAATAAATTATGAATTTGAGTGGTTTTAATGTATATTTAGAATATAATTTTACCTTTTAATACAATATTTGTCATTGGACGTAATATAACATTTAAACCGGACATTAACAAGTGTTAATCTTTTTATAGTTATTATTTCTTAAAAACACGCTTTTTATTTTGACAGCGGGAATTTATTTTAAATTAATTTCTACCAATTATGTTTTTTGAATTTATAAAAATGGATTCCATATTTGGAATCAATATTTAAAAATTGTATAAAAAGGTAACTTTTATTTTTAGACATTTTGAATAATTACTTCGCTAAATAATTTATTTACACTGGTTAAAGGGTAAATCAGGTAAATAAGGGTAACAAAATAATATTATAATAATAATAAATTACCCTAAAAAATGTCATAACCATATTTTATGATACATTTCTAACCATGGTCATCATTAGGTCGATTTTGTGACCCTATGGATCCACTTGTATGTGATAATGACACTTTATATTAATTTAGTTAAAGTAAATACAAAAACTTACATAAGCATATATGTTTTAGAAAAAAAAATTTACATAGAATTGTATATGTTATATTTTCGACTATAAATATTAATTAGAAATCTAAAAGTATTTACTACATAATGGTATTTTATTTATAAATTTTAGACATTGAATAATTAAATTGATTTATGACACAATAATGAGGCATTATTTTCCTTATTAAAGAAAGAATCAAATAATTAGTATTATAAAAGTTAAATTAAATATAATTTGAACTTTTTTTTGACATAAAGGAATTTTATTATTTAATATTACATGTTATTATTGGTTAAATTAATTTTATTCTAATTAATAAAGTTGTTTAGACTTTAGAAAAAATCAATTATTGAATAGTGTCAAAATTGACAAAAATGAATTTTTAAAACCAATATTATATTATAAATTGATATTCTATTCCTAAAAATCAATGGTTCGGAATTATGACTTAAATCATGATAGGTGTATCATTAATGGACCATTTGGGGGTCACTTTTATGTATATAGTATGTTTATGAACTATATAATATAAAAATACAAAGTGCCATGGTAAATGTCAAACTAATTAATGAAAATTTAAAACTAAAATATAAGGTAAATATAATGAATAAAAAATGTCTAAAATCTTTTGGATGAAAGGATTTAGACCCATCCCCACCTTATAAATTGAATAATCCACTTTTGAGCCATTATAAACTGAATATGAATTTATTATAAAAAATACTTTTAGTTTTTTTTATAAAGAGCCCCTACCCCCATTATAAAAGGACACCAATTATAACAAATTATTTAAACCTTAAAAGCCTTTTGGTTCGGCCAAACCCTTCCCAATTATTCTCTCAACTTCTCTCACTTCAAACTAGACACCTTAGTTTGATCATAAATCCAACCTAATGATCCCTTTTGTTCAAATCAAATGTAAGAACCCGCAGAAGAGGTAATGTTTTCACCACCCTCTTTCAAGTTGTTTCCTTCTACAACTTCTTCATTATTTGTAATTTAAATTATAAAATAATAACTCCATTACATTATATATACTGTGATGTTATTATAGATATGGTACAACCATATTCAGTATTCTATCCATCCTTTGAATGATATGTCACCATATGTGCTTACGTACGGCCTATCGTCTCCACGTCGTGGTGTTATTGTTATTCAATACATTTTTTTTTGGATGGATATAATAATTATGTGTAATTCATGTAAATAATAAATTATTTATTATAATGATTATTTATATATGATAAACCATCTAGTTATATATTATTTTAATATCATAAGAATGATATTATCGCTCGTGCCTACGCATGGACTACCATTTCCACAAACGCGATGAGATTCATTCCCCATCATATCCATTCAAGTATAATTCTAATTTGACGATTAATAATAATTTTTAAGAATTTGATATCATTCTTTATATGAATAAGATAATACCTACCCATAACAAACATTACTTATGTAACAAAATATATAAAAGAAAATGAGTATGTTAACACCCGAAACGATGATAATTCTAAGATATTATTAACAAAGAAATGTTAAATGATCATATATGATATTAATGTATATGGTCCTTGTATAATTCACTAACAATAATTTCATCATTATACAGGAGGCTAACCTTCCCTCGACCAAGGAAAAATTACAATGTAAGGGGTTTCTTATCTCACTTTAAATTCCGTGAGATTTCTATTGTTCACCACTTATTTATTGCATGTGGTGTGTGTACTAACCATGATTGTATTAATTGTGTAAAATACTTTTTTATAGATATTTACATCATCATTGTATGATCATTATTTGATGGGTGTATGTTTCTTAAGTTACCAAATCGATAAGGGAATTTGAAATTTCAATTTCCACTCATTCATCTTTACGCATACATCATTGATTATTTTACTCCATGATTATGTGTGGAATCACTATTAATTTGATTCTGTCATAATTTCCACTCCCCTTTCTGTGGATATACTTTTGATACACATAATCAATCCATTAATAAACTCTCATGTCATCGATATGAACTTGATAAGAGTAATTTTAACTCAATCTCCATTTGTTGAGTTAAATATCCAATTCATTGTTGTTGTTTTTACAAGAACATGTGTCAATGTCCTCTAGTTTATTTACACTGAATGTCCAACCATATTTAGTGTATTTATATTTCTCACACATAATTATGTTGTTGATTTATCCTTAACCTAAGGATCTAGTCTTTATATGAGATTTCATCTCAATTTACATTCCATTGAGATTTCTTTGTTGCTATACACCAATTAACTTTTATACGGTGTATATAATTTACATTGACACAGTATATAATGATTCTTTATATTCTCATGATATTAAAAAAAAATTATTACCTCATTTATTTGTATTCCTGTGTCTCTCATTTGGTAAGGAACTCTAACTAAAATATCATTTTTAAATTTTTTAAATATTTATTATTCTAAATCATTCTCATTAATGTCTATGTTTTAAAAATGATTTGAGGGATTTATTTATATGGAAATTAAAGTTATCAAATCAAAATTCCATTTAAAAGTTTCAAAGTGGAATAGGACACTATGATTCAGAAATCTATTTTAAATGGCTTCTTGACAAATAGTGTGACTTTTAAATGTTTTCAAGAAAAAGGGGTATATTTCTCTCAATTGTTTGATGATTATTTTAATCTATTTCGATGTCATTCATTATTCTCGATTGAGGATAATCTGTTACAATACAAACTTACATGTTTTATTTAATGCGTTATTTTTGACTGTGGATGTGCTATTTTTATACCATTCATGGTTTATGAAGAATGTATTTACATTTCGTATGCTAGTTTGAATACCAATGTTTATGTTATGATTAAACCTGTTCATATGAGGAATGAATTGGGCTTAGTAAGTAATGGGTGGAGCCCGCTATAGCTCCTCGATGCATCGAAAGTTCTCAAGAGACAAACAAGTGTCTTTTCATGAGGCCTTGAAAAAATCATATTTGTTTTCCTGGCACGAGGCCTTGGCTACGTGGTTATTATAGTCTGGATTTATGCATTCCATCATTATGAAAGTGGTTATTGATAGTGCATGTGATTATTCTACTTGTAGAATACCCATGTGAATAAATAAATTTAATTATTTTATTTTATTTTGACCGTATTATGCTGATGTTCATGTTTAAAAGGCTATTGATTTAGTTATACATTGCCTTAAATATTTATAATTATTTATGAATGTTTCCGCTATATTGTTATCCTTATTGGGCATTTGAGCTCACCCCTTTATATGTTTTATTTTTCCGAGGATGTGAAGAAGTATATTATGAATGTCCTACAGGGATAGTATAAGGGGATATGAGTGTGGAGACAAGATTTCATTGTAGTTCTCACTTTATGAAAAAATGTAAACATTCCGAATGTATATAGTTATTCCATGGATACTAAAATAATCAGTTTTTAGATACATGATCTTTTGTGATCATGCCAATGTTATGTAATAATGCACTGACTCTGGGTAACTTGGGTCATGGTGTTAAAGTAGGTATTAGAGGAAGTTTAATACAAACCTTGGAAACTAGATTTAGATAAACTCTGATTAAATCCCACAACCCTAAGATAAACATTGAGGATTAGTATAGAACAAATTCCTAGAATTTTGATATTGTATTGATTCTGTGAGTTTTCCAAGCCATACATCCATGTCTGGATACGAGCTCGTAGAGGTGGCTCTGGAACTAATGTACCTAGGGGTAAAACCTAAAAACACCGCTTTTAGCTAGACTCGAACGGGAACTGGTGCACGATAATGGGCTTTGCTGCACTCTTGGTTATGACACTCCTGAGGGTTATTCTTATGATAATTTACATTTTCTTTACAAACCAATTTGAATTATTTTAATATAGGATGAGAATAAATGACCTTGGTTAATCATAAGGTTTTTTAAATTTAGAATACGGTGTCATGATATTCTCTATATTATTTTATGACTACTGTTGCTCACATAAAGATTTCTGCATTTAGTCAGGGGCTGGAGTCCAAAGAAGTCATAGTAACTTTGAGAATGATGTACAAGGGGGGAACGGTGGTGGAAATGCGTAACAAAATGGGATGTTGATAGGCGTAAAAGATATCGTGTTAATTCCAAATCAGTTTTCCAAGAATATGATCAACAACATATATATTAACCAACTCATGGACTAAAGAAATATAAGAAATGTGACGAATGATAAGATATCCAGCAGTGGATAACGTAGAGAAAAGAATCCTAAATTTCTATCATGTAGGAAATTCGGAAGGATACATCCAAGAATGTTTCTCAATGGAACAAAGAAATTCTTTACGTGCGGGAATGAAGGACATAAAGTGATGAATTTCCGTGGAAAAATGAAGAGTACTATGGAAAAAAATAAAAATGCCCCCAAGAATCCATTTACAGTCATTTGCCGTAAATATAGGGGACTTGGACATTACCCGAGTGAATGAACTATTCTATAGGTTATTTTCTTGGTCAAATAATAAGCGATGTGGAAATAAATGTTTGTAGAAATGTTTAAAAGTTTTAGTGCTCCTTGTTGATGGGATTACTTTGGAATAATTTTCTATTGTATTTGTAACCCTGTAGTTTTCCATGTGAGAATGATATTTGAGGAATCCTTATCATTTCCCTTGTATATATAGATATAAATAACCATATGGTTTTATATGATCATTGGGATTCAGGCAATTACATGTCATTATATTTTGGGATGAAAATGCAAGGTATGAGATAATATTTTTGGATAAAATTGTATTATGGTTATTTTGAGAAATTTATCTCATTTTGGTAATGTTATAAAATATATTTTTTGAAAAAAGAAAACACATAGACCGTGTGACAACCCGTCTCGTCAGAAAAAGCAGTAGGAATCAAACCCACAACCAAAGTGTGATTGAGATTAATTTCCTACCACTAGACTACGTGAAGTCCCTGGTTAGTGTGACTAATTATTAATTGTTAAATGATTTTATTGATAAATAATAAGTTGATTTGTGTTCTTATGTCTTATCAAATGAATACCATTATTATAGGAAAATTATTTGGTGATTAAGTGAAAAATGTTATTTTGGAAGATGTTCACTTTGTTGGGAAAACTATATGCCCAAGGAAAATAGAATACTATGGGGTTTTATTTAAGGAGTAATTGTGGAATTTTATCTAAGTTTTTTTGTGAATTTATAGTGATTTTGGTTATTTATGGAAATGATTAACCTATAATAGAAAATATGTTATTAAGTTAATTACATTTATGTATGTGACTTTATGAGTAGTTGATGTTATTTGAAGAAACAATTTAACAAGGAAGACTACATAACCATATTCTTCTATGTTTTGTGTTTCAAAATTAGTTTGGATTATATTGAATGATTTTAAGGACAATTTTTTATTTTATGGTATTTATTTAACTTTGGAGTATTGATTTTAGAAATTAAGATTAGTGTTTCATTCTATAAAAGAATATCCTTTTTGGGGATCATCAGATCTTGTAGTAACCATTTTGGTTTTGGTTAATCTCTAAAGACAAGGTAAATATATAGTTCATCATTCGTGGATCATCTGATTCTATTGAAGTTTATTCTAGCTCTTCCATTGTGACCAAGTCTTCTTAAATATTCATCATTTAAAAAAATGAGTTAGTGGTGGAAATTTATTAAAGAATGAAACTCTAGTTAATATGTAAGTATATCTCTTTATTTTCATAGTCAATATCAAAAATTAATTCCTCATCTTTATGTAATGTAACTGAAAACAAAAAAATGTTATCTGTTTAATTTTCATACTAGGAAACTAATGACCGTTTGTCCCATCACAAGTTTGTGGTTTTATTGTTGTTATCTTTCTCCTAATCATGTTTTATATCCCTCTCCATCATAACTTGTCACTTATTTTATCATCCATATCCATGTTTTCATACCTAAAATCCTAGTATAGGTTATCTCATGAGACCTTTTTACTTCTCTTTCTTTCTTTTAAAGTGATAGTTTTATTGGCTCTTTTTATGATGTGGGACATTACATTATATTCCCAAGACCAATATTAAAAAATTTTAGGACACAATTTATTGAAGGAGAGGATAATGTAACACCCCAAGCATCCATGATATGCTTCTCTTTGAATAATACAGAAGAGTGTGTTGTACGAAACTTCGAGTTCTTACACACATCACAACCAATCAAACTAGCCGTTATGAACAGTAATACCCACTTTTTGAAATTTTATAAATTTTATCATTCAAAATGGACTTCATTTTTGAATTTGGAATATTGAAATTAGATAAGGGTGAATTTTTGATATTTTTCTGAAAACATTCTATTTTTGATGAATAGTTAAAATCAATAAATTTTAATTAAAAACAACATTTTTAATCAAAATAATTAATAGTGAAAAATTATGAATTTAAGTCGTTTTAAAGTATATTTAGAATATATTTTTACCCTTTAATACAATGTTGGTCGTTGGGAGAAGTTTCACATTTAAGCTGGACATAAACCAGTGTCAATCTTTTGATAGTTATTATTTCTTAAAAACACGCTTTTCGTTTTGAGAGAGGTAATTAATTTTCAATTAATTTATGCCACTTATGTGTTTTGAATTTATAAAAATGGATTCCATATTTGGAATCAATATATTTAAATTGTGTAAATTTTTAACTTTTATTTTTAGACATTTTGAATAATTATTTCGGTAAATAATTTATTTACCATGTTTAAAGGGTAAATCCGGTAAATAAGGGTAACAAAATAATATTATAATAATAACAATAAATTCAAATAAAACATGTCGTAACCCTATAAGTTGATACATGTCTGACCATGGGAATCTTTTGGTCGATTTTTGTACCCCATGTATCCACTTGTAAGTGATAATGACACTTTATATTAATTAAGTTAAAGTAAATACAAAAATGATAGAAGCATATATCTTTTAGAAAAACAGTTTTTACATAGGGTTATATATGTTATATTTTCGACTATAAATATTAATTAGAAATATAAAACGATTTCCTACATAATGGTATTTTATTTATAATTTTTAGACATTGAATAATTGAATTTATTTATGGCACAATAATGATACAATATTTTCCTTATTAATGAAAGAATTAAATAATTAATATTATAAAATTTTAAATAAATATAATTTGAATGTTTTGATGACATACATGAATTTAATTAGTTAATATTACATGTTATGATTGCTTAAATGAATTTTATTCGAATTAATAAAGTTTTTATGACTTTAACAAAAATCATTTATTGAATAGTGTCAAAATTGACATAAATGAGTTTTTAAAACAACTATTATATTATTAATTGATATTCTATTCCAACATATCTATGGTTCAGAAAAAGGACTTATATAATGATAGGTGTATCATTAATTGTTCTCTTGGGGTATCTTGTATGTATATTGTATGTTTATTAACTATATAATATAAAAATACAATGTGACATGGTAAATATCAAACTAATTAACTAAGAGTTGAAACTACAAGATAATGTTAATATAATGACCCAAACCATTCTAAAATCTATTGGAAGAAAGGATTTAGACCCATCCCCACCTAATACATTGAATAATCCACTTTGAAGCCATCATAAACCGAATATAAAATTATTATAAAACAGTACTTCATGTTTTTTCTAAAGAGCCCCTCCTCCCCTTATAAAAGGACACCAGTTCTAACCAATTCTTCACACCTTCAAAGCCTTTTGGTTCAGCCAAAACCTGGCCAATTATTCTTTCAAATTCCCTATAATGAAACTAGAGGCCTTAGTTTGATCATAAATCCATCCTATGGTGCCCTTTTGATCAAATCAAAAGGAAGAACCCGATGAAGAGGTAATGTTTTCACAAACCTCTTCTAAGGTTCTTTCTTCTTCAACTTATTCTTTCTTGTTTATTTACATTATAAATAACAACTACAGTATCTTATATATACTATGATGTTATTATAAATATGGTACAACCATATTAAGTATTTTATCCATCATTTGAATGACATGTCACCATATGTGCATACGTACGGCCTACCGTCTCCACGTCATGGTGTAATTGTTATTCATTTCATTATTATTTGGATGGGTATAATAATGATGTGTAATTCATGTAAATAATAAATATAACATTATAATGATTATTTATATATGTTATACAATCCAACTATATATTATTTTAATATCAAAAGAATGATATTATCGCTCGTGCGTACATACGGACTGCCATCTCCACGAACGCGATTAGATTCATTCCCCATCGTATCCATTCAAGTATAATTCTCATTTGATGATTAAAAATAATGTTTAATGAATTTATATCATTATGTATATGAATAAGATACAACCTACCCATAACAAACACGGCTTATGTAACAAAACTTATAAAAGAAAATGAGTAAGTTAACACCCGAAACTACGATAATACTAAGATATTATTAACAAAGAAATGTTAACAGATCATATATGATATTAATGTATAATATCCTTGTATAATACAATAACAATTATTTCACCATTATACAGGATGCTAACCCACCCTCACCCAAGGAAAAAGCACAAAGTATGGGTTTTCTTATCTCACTTTAAATTTCGTGATATTTCCATTGTTCAACACTTTTTTATTGCATGTGATGTGTGTACTATCCATGATTGTATTCACTGTGTTATATAATTTAATTTATTTATATTTACATCATCATTTTATGATACTTAATTTGTGGCTAAATGTTTCGTAAGTTACCAAATAAATTATGGAATTTGAAATTTCAATTTCCTCTCATTCAGCATTACATATACTTCATTGATTATTTTACTCCAAGATTATGTGGGGAATCACTATTAATTTGATTATGTCATAATTTCCAATCCCCTTTCTGTGTATATACGTTTGATACACATAATAACTCCATTGATAAACTCTCAAGTCATCAATATGAACTTTATTAGAGTAATTTTAACTCAATCTCTATTTTTTGTGTTAAATATCCAATTCATTGGTGTTGTTTTTACAAGAATATATGTCAATGTCCTATAATTGATTTACACTGAATATCCAATAATATTTAGTGTATTTATATTTTTTACACATATTTATTTCGTTGATTTATCCTTAACCTAAGGATACAGTCTTTATAGGAGATTTCATCTCAATTTACATTCCATTGAGACTTCTTTGTTGTTTTACACCAATTCATTTTTATATGGTGTATATAATGTACTTTGACATAGTATATCATGATTCCCTATATTCTCATGATATTACAATGTTTTTTTTACCTCAATTATTTGTATTCATGTGTCTCTTTTTTGGTTAGGAACTCTAACTAAAATACCATTTTAAAATGTTTTAATGATTTATTATTCTAAATCATTCTCATTAATGTCCATGTTTTAAAAATGATTTCAGGGATTTATTTATATGGACATTAATGTTTTAAAATCAAAATTCCTTTTAAAAGTTTCAAAGTGGTACATGAAACATTGATTCAAAAATATATTTCAAATGGCTTGTTGACAAATAGTGTTACTTTTAAATGTTTTCATGAAAAAGGGGGATATTTCTCACAATAGATTGATGATTATTTTAATCTATGTTGATATCCTTTATTCTTCTCGATTGAGGTTAATCTATTAAAATACAACCTTCCATAATGTAATGAATTAGTTATGTTTGACTGTGGAAGCTCTATTTTTATACCATTCATGGTTTATGGAGAACGTATTTACACTTCATATACTAGTTTTAATATGAATGTTTATGTTATGTTTAAAACTATTAATATGACGAATGAATTGGACTTAGTAAGGGATGGGTGGTGCCTGCTATAGCTCCTCGATTCATCGTTAGGAATAATGAGACAAACTAGTGTCTTGCACAAGGCCTTGACAAAATCTTATTCGTAGTCCTGGCACGAGACCTTGGCTACGTGGTAATGATTGTCTGGCATTATACATTCCATCATTATGAAAGTGGTTATTGATATTTCATTTGATGATTAGAATAATATAATATCCATGTGAATATGTAAATGGAATTATTTCATTTAATTTTTCCTATATTATTCTGATGTTCAAGTTTAAAATGCTTTTGTTTTAGTTATACATTTCCATAAATGTTTATACTTATTTATAAAAGTTTCCGCTATATTGTTATCCCTACTGGGAATTTGATCTCACCAATTTCTATGTTTTATTTTTTCCAGGATGTGAAGAAGTATTTTATGAATGACCTGCTTGGGTAGTATAAGGTTATATGAGTGCATAGACAAGATGTCATTGTAGTTTTCACTTTATGTTGTAATGTAAACTTTACGAATGTATCTAGTTATTGCAAGGCTACTCAACTAATAGGTCTTTAGAGATTTGATCTTTTGTGATCATTCCAATGTTATGTAATAATGCACAGACTCTGGTTAATTGGGTTCGGGGCATTACAAATAAGATATATATAGTTTTTTTTATGAATGGTAACTTTTGAATTTTATTTTCCACGGTTAAAAGTAAATAAGGTAATTAAAGTTTAAAATATTATTAAATAATATTAAATTACCCTAAAATGTGTCTGAATCATATTGGATGAAACATTTTAGACCAAGGTAATCCTTTGGTCTATTTTTGTACCCCTTGGAGCCACTTCTGAGTGATAAAGACACTTTATATTAATTAATTTAAAGTAATGACAAAAATGGAAAAAACATTTATCTTTTAGTAAATAAATATTTTAATGGGGTTACATAAGCTATATCATTTAATATAAATATTACTTTGTAATATAAAATTATTTCCTATATCATGGTAGTTTCCTTTTTAATTTTTAGACCACATATTAAAAAATTATTTATGTGACAATAATGATGCAGTGTTTACCTCATTAATGATTGATTTAAATAAATATGATTATAAGGTTGAAAACAATATCAAAAATTAGTTCAATTCTTAATTGATGGGTTTATTTTGAAAAATAGTCATATTTTATTTTACGTTAATAAGTTTTGGATAGTTAGAAACCTATAATCATTATATAATAAATTAATATTTTCAAACATTCCCAAAGAGCCCCTCATCCTCCTTATACAAAACCATCACCTCTAACCCATTAATCACACCTATCAAGCCCCTTGTCTCCCCAAAAATGTTCCAAAATATTCTATATTGATCTATCTATTTCATTAATAATTCTTAACATAGGCATAATATACTTCAATAAATTATTTAATCCATTCCAATGGGAGTTACACGATTTAAAGGTAATGTCTTCTCATAAGTTCTTTTGTTTTATTTTTCTTATCCAACCCCCTAACTCTATTTACTTAGCTCTATTATAACACAATAAGTATATTAAATATATAAGGATGTTTTTATGAAAATTATTCTAACTACAATTACATATACCTCCATCTAATGTGTAATGAACATACTATTTCTGTGGACGGTAAACTACTGCCTCACGAAACGATGATTGTTCAATATTCTCCTACCACCTATTATGGTGTCCATTATAATGGAACTGTATTTATATGTGATATTTATTATATTTATATTGTCTTTTTTACTTCTTTATTTCTCATTTATATCATACCTTTATTGTTTCCATAATGGGTTAAAGCATTAATTTCATTTGAGAAAGTGCGAACTACCGCCCCCTCAAGGTTATATGAATCATTCATGGCATACATGGAACATATTAAATATGGAGTTAATTAAATTACATAACATAGATATTATACCTTATTTATAATATAACTACCTATTATTAATTTTTCATTTATTTAAATATCAATTAGAAAAGAATGTAGCGTTCATGCGTACGTACGACTTACCATCTCCATGAACGGTGTGTTTCATTTCGTATCTCCTAATTATATGGAATATTTTAAAAACATATACATTAGATATATATGATATATATAATATATATGATATCTAAAGCAGGAATATAATTTTGGAGATAATGTAAGTTTGACAACATTGACAATTTGTAATTATAACAAGTTCATTTTTTACTCAAGTTCTGAATATCAACAAAATGTATCATATGAACTCTAATAATTAACTAATTTATAAAGATAGATAATAAGTGATATAAAAGGAATAATAAAACATTAAAAAGGTTCTTAATCAAGTAGAAATTAACTTATTTTTATTATTTAGGATGAACAAGAAACATACAAGGAAAGTCAGACACAACGTATGGGTTTTCTAATCTTACTTTTAATTCCGTGAGATTTCCATTGTTCGCCACTTATTTATTGCATGTGGTGTATTGTTTTTTAAAATTTGATATATATTATCATGATTATCTTTATTTTAATGTTATTATATGATTTATTTATTTTAATTAATTTTTGGTCATACAAATCGATTGATTACAATGTGGTAATGGGTTTTTATCTCACTTTTTATTCCCATGAGATTCATGCTATATTTTCCACTATCTCCTTTTGTGTTGTGTATGGACTGTCCATAATTATATTATTTTTGTAATATAATTTAATTTATTGTTAATTATATAATTATTCTATGACCTTTATTTCACGTGGTGTATGTTTCGTTAGTTACCAAATTGATAAGAGAACCTTTCACCCTCCTCTTTTTAAAAGACTTATTTTTGTTTTGTATTTTAATTTACATATTCATAGGTTCGTATATGTTCTTATTTATCCATATTGATGTAAATTTTATTTACAAGTGATGAGATACCATTTTTTCTCTCATCAACACATTTTTTAAATTTACACTGATGTCGTTAGGCTGTCGAATTTCTGTAAGAGAACTTCTTAACCCAATTTCAATTCATTGGGGGCTAAACATCTACTTATTGATTATGTCATGTTATGAATATGTGTGAATAAACTCTGATTTTTTTACTATTAATAACCACATATATTGGTTTTATAATTATTTGTCACACATAATTATGTCATTAATATATAATTAATATATGGATATGATCTTTGCAATTGACATTGTCTCAATTTACAATACATTGAAGCTTATTTGTTTTTTACCCCAATTCACTTTTATATGGTATATATAATGCATTTGAAAATATTATATCATGAATATCCATTTTGTCATGATATTATAAAAATTTATTTATGTTATTCCTCAATTATATGTATTCCAGAATCCTCCATTCGGTTAAGAACTCATTATGTAAAATATCATTTTAAATGATTTAATGATTTATTTTTTAAAAATATTTATCATTAATCACCATTTTTAAAAAAAGGATTTAATGATTTATTTATATGGTCATTAATGATCAAAAAATGTGAATTCCATTAAATTTTTAAAAGTGGTATGAGACACAATGATTCAAAAATCTCTTTATTAAATCTTTTAAATGGTTTTAAAAAAGGTTTGGTAAAGCATTGATTTTCTCGATATGTTGAAATTATTTGTCATAATTGTAAATGAAATGATATTAGTGAAATGTTTATATTTAAAATATTTTATATGTTATGATTTTATAATGGTAATTTTACATTTAAATGGTGGTTAAATGATAATCCAAATGATGGGTGGGGCCGTGATAATCCAGGACTGGTGGTTACATTATATCCTCGAATGCCTTGGGTATTGAAGTCAGTCGTATGGATATTTATTTTGTGATATATGTTGAAGTCAACCATATTTTTATTCCATTTATATATGTTTATGTTCCAAATTAAACTTATATGTTATGTGTTCATTTAGTGGGATTTATGGTAATCTATTGGTTACAAAAGGGTAAGTAGTTATCTTTTATTTAATGATGAGTATTTACAACATCATAACGGTGAAAAGAATTATGTATGATAAAGTATTCATGGTTTTATTGTTGTTTTGAAAAATTAATAGTTTTCCTTATTTGTGTATCCTTTATTGAGATTTTTTCCCATCCCATTTTTTTGAAATGTTCTTCACCGGACATAATGTGGAATCGGGACAAGGATGGGATCATGGAAAAGTCCTACTGTCTAAAACATGGATCAAGACATGTTTGTTTTTAAGAGTTTTTATTTTATAAAAAATGGATACTTAGTATTAGTGTCTACATGTAATATTCAAGTATAATGGTAATATTTATGGCCTAATTCTCCAATACTCTAATCCTGAGAATATCTTAATTGTGAATTATTTATTTAACTCAAGATTATATAATGTTTTATGGTTGGGGCCTTATAGTTGGTATCAGAGGTTAGTTTAGACATCATTAGCGATTATGAGTTTTTATTAGACCCTTGTTTATTCTCTATGTCCACTATATATGCTAAATACATGTTTTATAACTTTTTTAGATCATGGAATGTAAGTTACCATTGGAAGGAATAAAGTCTAAAACAAAATTCTTATCTCTTCTTGATGACATACATGAAATAATTATTGCAATGTCATGTTCAGATGATTATGGATCATTTTCTAGCAAACAAATAACATTAAAGCAGTTGTTTGATATAACAAACACCTCTAATATACCTCTATATCATCAGGGATCATTGGTTGTGTTTAATAAAATCCTTTTTTTTCAATATTATTATATTTTCAAAAAATTTAAATATTTTCAAGGAATTTTTAAATATTTTACATTATCACATGATTTTGAAGCATATTATGATTTTGAAAACGGTGTTGAAGAAGGATACCCTTGCACAACCTATTTATATATTCTTTTACAATGTATTCTCATTGAACTTACTAATGGTATTTAAAAAGTACCATTGAATAAGTTTCAACTCAAACTCGTTCCAAATGTTTTATAAAAATCATGTTTTATCACATGTTATGAAATTATATGTTATACCTGATTATTTTTTGAAACTATTTTTCTTTGAACACCCATGTGAACTATGTTGTACAAGGTGTATTTCGATGAAGGAAGAAAATTATTTTGAATGATATCTAAAACATATCTGCAATGAATAGACCTTTACCTACGAGAAAATGATGATGAAGAATCCATATGGACATTGTGAACAAGGTATGATGTTCTTTCTATTAGGAATATTTTTATTTTTTCATATAGAGGTGAAATAAGAAAATGAAAATATATATAAGTCTTCATTTAGATTTTTTGGTTTTAATGGGGTGGGATGAAAATGATAGGTATAAGAAAACAAGTGATGTTAAAATATGTTTGGATTATTTTTTAGTTTTATAAAATGAAAACCCATAACATGGTGACCACCCATCATATTTGGAGACGATATAGGAATCGAACGCACAACTGAAAGGCCACCATGGTGCTTCACCTACCACTAGCCTACGTGAATTCCCTTGTTAGTATGATTTATTATTTTTAGTTAAATTATTTTTTGGATCAATAATATGTAGTGGTTGGGAACTTATGTCTCTTCAAATAGATATCCTAAATGTATTATAATGCTTTGGTGATTCATTGATAAATTTTATTTTTGACGATTTTCTCTATTTGGGGGAATTAATATATGCCTATGGAAAATATAATACTTTCATATTTCAATTTGAGGAGTGTTTGTGGAATTTGTTTTGGAAGAATCTATCTTTTTATGATGGATTTATACACATTTCCGGATATTTAACGTAATGATTAACCAAACATTGAGAATATGTGACTAGATTAATTACACTTTAGTATGAGATTTCAAGAGTAGTAGATTTCATTTGGAGGTAAATTATTATAATTACCATGGAAGACAATGTGATTAAAACCTTATGAATTTTGTGTTTCAATATTAGTTTGTATTAATTTTAAATATTTTAATGGTAATTTTATATTGAATGGTATTTTTTGAAATGTGGGTATTTTTTGTTAAATTTTGGATATTAAGAGTATTATATTTTTAATTGATTATCCTTTTTGGATATTATCTCATCCAGTACTAACATTTTTAGTTTTTGTTGATGTATAAATATGGGGGAAATATTTAGTCCATCTTTTATTCATCATGGGATACTCCAGAAGTTGATTCTATCGCTTTAGGTGTGACCAAGTCATCTGGAATACTCATCGTTTGGATAATAGATTGTTTGTGGTGGGAATTTAGAAAAGGATGAAAGTCTACATGACATGTAGGTATGTTTAATTATATTTTTAGTTAAGATCATAAAATAATTACTCAAAATTATGAAAAGTAACTTAAAAAATTTTATGTTAACTTTTCCTGCTGGGGATTCAAATGCCATTTAATGTATCAAATGATTGTGATTTTCTGGTGGTTAAATATTTCTTAATCATGTGTTTTATCACTTTCTATAAGAATAAGAAACATAGTTTCCCCTACATATAAAATTTTTCATGGAATATTAGTATGGTTTATATCGGGTGAGCATTGTAATTATCTTTATTTATTTTAAATTTATAGTTTTATTTACTATTTTTCCACTGTGGGAATTTTAATGATGTTTGGAAGCCAATTTTAAAATTTTGAGGATGAAATTTCCAAAAGGGGGAAGGATGTAACATCCCATGTAAATTATATGAATGGAAATTTTCAAATTTATTAATATTTGTAAATTAAATAATAATTTTAATTTTATGGGGATTCTATGATCGATGATATACCTGAAACACAACAATGGGTTTCTTGGAAAACTGACGTTGCACACAACATTGTGTTATACCAAAAAAATAGTATAATAATATTATTAATTTAAAATGTAGTTAATGACAAGCGTTGTATTTTCAGAAATGAAAAGAACAAACCATATTATGATTAAACATGTTTTTTAATTTTTTTACATGTTTCCAATAAATTTTAGAGGCTTGAATGTGAATGAATCCAATTTTAATCATAAATACTATAATATTCGTTAAAAGGCCGATTTAACGCCTTTTGTTGGAGAACCCTATTTAAATATAATTTTGGTCACTTTTATATGTTATATTTGGAAAAATAATGTTCTTCTTTAGAATTGGAACATCATACATTAATTTTGTAAAATTTTTTATACTTTTATGATAATGTTCATTTTTTAATGAATACTGAAAATACTTTATTTTAATTCCAACCAGCCTTTAATATAATTTCTATATATGGTTAGATTATTATTTTTAAATATGTTTAAAGTGTAATGAGATTATATTTCTACCATTTAATCAAATATGGGTCATTTTAAGTACTTTCACTTTGAATTTGGACATAATAAAGTGTCAATCTTTTGATTGTTATTGTTTTTTAAAAACATTCTTTTTGTTATGATAGTGGGAACTATTTTTAAATTAATTAATAAATCTTCTATATTTTTAATTTGGTAAAATAGACATCATTAATGATTTCATAATACAAAAATATCTTCTGCATTATTTTTGAGACTTTTTCTGAAAAACATCAATTTTTGATGAATAGTGAAAACACTAAGTAGTAGTTAAAAAACTGAATTTTCCTTTCAATGAAACTTTACCAATTTTGTGAATTTAACATAGAAAATTTTATATACATGGTTTATATTTGTAATTAAAATTTTATTCAATAATATGTAAATAAATTTTGATGAATAGTAACTTTTGACTTTTATTTACCACATTTAAAGGTAAATATGGCAATTCAAAGTAAAAAATATATTATAATAATATTAAATTACCCTAGAATGTGTCCTAATACTTTTTTTGATACATTTCCGAACAAGGGAATCCTTGGGTATATTACGGGACCCCATGAAGGAACCTACGAGTGATATTGACACTTTATATTAATTAATTAAAAGTAATGACAAAAATTACATATTCATATATCTTTTAGTAAATAAACATTTACATGGGGTTATATAAGATATCTATTCGGATATAAATATTAATTTAAAAAATATAATGATTTCTTACATCATGGAATTTTTTTATAATTTTTAGGCATCATATAAATAAAATTATTAATGACACAATAATGATGTCTTATTTACTTCATTAGTGAATGATTTAAATAAATAATATTATAAAGATTAAAACTATATCCAATACCATTCCAATTATTATTGGATGATTTTATTTCGAACAAGAGTCATATTATGTCCTATAATAATGAGTTTAGGATCTTTATAAAACTAAAATAATTATATAATAAAATAATATTTTCCAACATTCGTAATGAGACCCTCCTCCCCCTTATTAAAAGCCCTCAACTCTAACCCATTACTTATTCCTCTCAAGCCCCCTGTCTCTTCCAACTTCGGACCAAATAATCAATAAATATACATCTCTTCATCCTATAAGCCTTACATTTGGCACAAGTCATGTCAGGATTTCCTTTTTGTTCAAACCAATTGGAGTTACCCGATATAAAGATACCATCTTCATTTACGTTCTTTCATTTTATTTTAGTTATTCTACCCCCAACGAAATTTTTATTTCATTATTTTGTAACAAAACTAGTATAATAAACATACTAGAACGTTTTTATGAGAATTATTGTAACTAAACATAAAAACACCTCCATCTAATGGGTAAATAACATATTATTTCTGTGGATGACGAACTGTTACCACACAAAATGATGAATATTTAATCTTCTTCTACAACCTCAAATGCTGGACATTATAATGGAAATGTATTCATATGTGATATATATTATATATTATATTTTATATTTAATTAATTATTTTTTATTTATAGAATGAATTTGTGGTTTCTATAATGGGTTGAAGAGATAATTTCCTTTAAGGAAGTGTGGACTAATGCCCCCTCAATGTGATATGAATTGTTATTTCCATACGTGGAACATATAAAGAAAGAAGATAATTAAATAAAATTACATAGATATTATATTTTAATTATAATATACAATATTATTATTATTTTTTCATTCCTTTAAATATGAAATCTAAATGGAAGTAGTGTTCATGCGTACGTATGACATGTTGTCTTTATGAATGGTGTGTTTCATTTCATAACTCTAAATGATATGGAATATCATAAATACATATATACTAGATATATATTATATATATGATATATAAATCTGGAATTTTATTCTAGATAATATTTAATTTTGGCCACATTTACAATTTGTAAATATTACAAGTTCATTTTTTACTCTTGTTCTGAACATCAATAAAATGTCTGATATGAAATCTAATAATTAGATAATTGTTTTAGAAAAATAATACGTGATATAATTGGAATAAAATATATTAAAAAGGTTCTTATTCTAGTATAAATTAACATATGTTTATTATTCATGAAGAACAATGAATATACAAGACAAGTCAGACATGAGTTAAGGGGATTCTTATCTCACTCTTAATTCTGGGAGATTTCCATTGTTCGCCACATATTTCTTGCATGTGGTATATTGATTACTAAAATTTGATATATATTATCACTATTTTCTTTATGTTTATGGAATTTTGTTATTAATTTGGTTGTTATTAACTTTGGTTCATATGACTCGATTGATTACAATGGGGTAATGTGTTTTCTCCTCACTTTTTATTCAAGTGAGATTCATGCTACATTTTCCACTATATCCTTTTGTGTGGTTTATGTAATTCCCATGATTGTATTAATTTTTGAATATAATTTAAATTATTTTGAATTAATTATCCATTGTATGATCCTTCTTTCTTGTGGTGTATGTTTCATATGTTACCAAATATATAACGGAACCGTTCACCCTCTTAATTTTAAATGACTTCTTTTTGTTATGTGTCTTAATTTACATATTATTATGATTGGAAATGTTATTTTAGATCCATGTTGATTTAAATATTTATTTCATGTTATGATATACCCTTTTCTATTTCATAAACACATTTTCTTAATTTTAATGTGACTTCGTAAGGGTGTCGAATTTCCATAAGAGATCTTCTTAACCAAATATCAATTCTATAGGGTTAAATGTCTACTTCTTGATTATGTCGTGCCATGAATATGTGTGAATGAACTCCTATTGTGTTTAGAAATTATATCCATTTATATTGTGTGTATTCTTATTTTTCACACATAATTATATAATTTATTTATACTTAATTTAATGATTTTATCATTGCAAGGGACATTGTCTCAATTTACATTCCATCGCAAAATATTTGTATTTTTAAACCCATTCACTTTTATATGTTTTATATACTACCATTTGACATATTATAACATGAATAAATTTATTTTAAAGATATTATAACCTTTTATTTATGTTATTTCTCAATATTTTGTTATCAAGCATCCCTCATTTGGTTAAGAAGTCTTTACCTAAAATATATTTATCATTGTTTTAATGATTTATTATTATATATATTTCTCAGTAACGACCGTGGTTTCAAAATAGTTTAAAGGATTTATTTATATGAACATTAAATTTTAAAAATGTTAATTTCCTTAAAATTTTTAAGTGGTATGGGACACTCTGATTCAAAATTTTCTTTATTAAATGTTTTAAATGGTTTTAAAAAATGATTTGATAATGCATTGATTTTCACAATATATTTAAATGAATTACTGTGATTGAAAATGAAATGTTAATATTGATATGTTTATATTTTAAATATTTTATGTGTTATGATTTTATAATAGTACTTGGACATTTTATGGGTGGTTACATGATAAACCAAATGATAGATGATATTGTGATAAAACATCATAGGTGGTTACATTATTACCTCCAATGCCTTGGATATGAATTTCAGTCTGATGGTATACCATTTAGTGATATGTGTGGATGTTATGCATATAGTTCTTCTATTTATGTATGTTAATGTCCCAATTAACATTATATGTTATGTGTGATTTCTATGGGTTTTATGGTAATATTTTGGTTACAAAAGGGTAAGCAGTGATATTTTATTTAGTGAAGAGTATATACTTCTTATTAAGGTGAAGAGTATAACATATGATAAAGTATTCATGGGTTATATGTTGTTTTGAAAAACTAAAGTCTTCCCTTCTTTTCGAAACCATTAATAATAATTTTTTCTCATCCCATGTTTTTGAAATGTTTTTCCAGAAGACATAAAGTGGAATAGGGTCTAGGATGGGATCACAGAAAAGTCATGCGGTCCAAAACATGGAACTAGACATGTTTGTTTTTAAGGGTTTTAATTTTGTAAAAAATTTGATAATGTGTTTTATTGTCTACACGTAATATTCAAGTTGAAATCTAGTAGTTATGTCCAAATTCTTTATAACTATAAACCTGAAAAGATCATTATTGTGAATTCGTGATTTAACTCAAGATTATATAATGTCTTAATGTTGGGGCCTTAAACTAACACCATGGTATGTGTTGAAAATTCCCATACCTTGGGCAATAGTGTGACGTGGATAATCCCCCAATATCCCATGGTTTCTCACATCGATGAAGAGAAATATGATTTTAGTGATCATTTTCGATCACAACATTTATCATTACTATGATTAATAAATTATCATAAACAGTGTGTAGTATATTATTTATATGGTCTAATATTCATGAATGAGAACCCATTATATATAGGAGCTCTAAAAACATGATCTATCTATTTTTATGGATATAAAATAGATATTTTATAATATATGAGATCTATATATGTTAGGTTATTAAATTCAATAACTTATTTTTGGGTAGATTAATGTCACATTAGGATATGTAGTGATGCTTGTATCCTTTATCCTAGGCCCAAACATGAATCAAAATATTTACACTTCTATTTGTAAAATATCTATCCAAAAAAGGTATTATATTCATTTTGGGGTATTAAATCGTTACTCCTATACTAATTTACCCTAAAATAATAGTTCGCCAAACCTATGACCAAAAAATCATTATTTTATAGGAATAAGTCAAATACACCATAGAAACTTCATTATGCAGTTCATCATCTACATAACCATGATAAAAAATAAAATTATTCCCCCACTAAGAATTATCATGATCCATGTAGAGGTTCCTATAAGATTTTAATGGGGTTATATTCATATTTCATTAGGATTTGTAGTGATGTCTGAAACCTTCATCCTAAACCCAAATGAAAATAAAATATTTTCCATTTGTCCCTCAATATGATTTTGATCTATTCACGAAAATTCAACCCCAAAACTGTGTGTGTGTTGATTCCTATTATTTTGGATAAGTTGTGAAACATGGATCCTTTTTCCATGTAATAGCCATAACTTCTAAAATATTAAGTTATCCCATTATTTTTTATCACTACAAAAAGGTGACACCCACCATTGTTCATCGGTACCAAAACCCATTGTTTGTAGATGAAGCCTCATGAGAAGTATATATGGATCAAAAAAATACATTTCGCTATATATAAACATGGTTTATATAAATACTTAATGTATAGGTTCATCTTTGGAATATATTAGTAATAATTTTTTATTTCATACATATAAGCATGATCTCGATGGGAAATCTTATAATAAGAAATATAAATGGATTTATTCATGTATGAAGGATATATAGTGATTCCCTAAATTCTATATTATATTCTAGGAATCAAATCCCAAACAAAAACCTACATCTTACTAGTGTTTCGACTCCACTATCAATATGGATATTCACATCCATGATTCCAAATTTTGTGGAGGAAATATTATTTTTGGCATGATCTAGATCTACACAAACTGATTATATAAAAAAATGCATCATATGAAATTAAAATAAATAACAAAAAATATCACATTCATGATATTAAAAGTTATGAAATTTAGTCCACCTTGAAATACCTTAAAATACATATATTTTTCTATTCATACCACACAATTTCCTTCAATGATATCCAGATTTATGTGAGAGATCTTGAAATATGATTTTCATAAAATAAGAAACTAGGTAAAATTACTCTACAAAATATTATATTATGTTATTTAGAGAATACCTGAAAATATAAAAATTCCAATGGATCTATTCATATTAACTCAAGAAACATAGTGTTATCTAAATAACATATTTATCACCCTATCATTATTTATCATTCATTTTAATTACTTTCAAGGAAATCCGAGAAACATGACGATGACTGGACGAAATCTCAAATGAACCCATCACAATTCTGTAAAACTTTTTTACAGAAATCTAGATTTTCGACTAATATTTAATAAATTTTCAATAATATTTATTCAAATTGGTAACTAGTGTATTCAAATACAAAGAAAACATCTTGTGGACTATGCATAAATTCTCTTAATAAGTATCTACATACTCACCCCAGATATGTAATGTTGTCTAGTGAAATCAACATCTTATGTATAAAGATAACATAATATACAATCCCCTAATAAATATAAAAGCAGACCCCATCATTAAAATATGGAACACAACAATACCATTTAAAACTATTTTATGTCATTAATCATAATCTAGGTCTCTTGGGTAGCAATTTATAACATCCTCACTTATATAAAAAAGGTGTTATGAAAAATATAGTCTTCGATAATGATTTGGGTTGTCCCTCCTACTATCCTCATTGTCTATGCTTAATGAAAATTAAAAATCAGATTCTTTTTGTTGATAAATAGTTTAAATGATATATCCATTCATTTTAGTTGTTATTATTTAATATGGTGTAATACATATTTATTTTTATTAAAATATATGAGACTATAAACTGTGTGGTTGTTGTTTAATGTTATAAGTACTTAATCGTATTAAATATTAGTAAATGTTTCATAACATTATAAATTATCCTTCATTAGTCCATACCATGAGAGCATACACTATAGTTCAAGAAGTTGTGGAACATTACATGATGAAAATAAGTAACTAGAAGAATGATAAACAGTCAAGTCCCCACTGACTAAGCCCCAAACTACCATGGATTAGGAAAACGTTATATCATAAATGTAAAAGACAGAAATATTGTAGGGTTTATCCAAAGAACCTATAAAATTTTATAAATTCTTTCTAGACCTATTTTATTTGGATAAAACAAGGAGTAATGTATCATACAACCATACATATATCTTATGTTCCATACATGGATATATAAGAATATTGTTCTAGAACCAATTAAGAATATTCCAATCACCCACAAACCTACATTATTTAAAATGTATTTAAATCGTCATTAATATATTTTGAAATAGGTAATGATGATATTAGAGTCCAACAAAAAAATTATTCATGAATATTCAGGAACACCCTTGATATACATCTATGTATGCACCCAATATATGGATTATCTACCATAATCATATGTTCCCTATGGGGAATATCTATTACTCTTCATAAGACCAAACACCATGTTAGTGGAACTAATATATAGCACATGACATCTAGTCATCCATAATGTATTTCGACCATCCCACCACTACTTATTCAATATTCTTATTTTAATATTTACGAAATCCAAAGTCTAACAATTAATGTAGATACAATACCCCTATGATACACACTTATGAATTACCCTCACCTTCCTATTGGAGATTTTAATTGTTCCACTTGATGTATTTATTGGTTATCATCCATTGACACAAAACTAAATGAAAATAAGGTATAATATTTATTACCATAAACTAAATTCCTATCTTCTTTAGTTTTTTCTATATCTTTGGTGGACCCCTCATTCATATTATGTTTTACTCTTACCTTGATATATCGATTGTATTACACACATAATAAAATCAATTTGAGATAAAACATAAACAACATTTCATCCAAGCGTAATGTCATGATATTATATAAACATTCCTAGTATGTCATTACCCTGGTCACTCATTATTGTCATTTATACTTTATTCTTATATATATATTACACATCATAATTTTTCAAATCTATACAATATTAATCTATAGAAATTTATAGTCAATTTTGTCCGAGTTTAGGAAAAATATACTTTGTCCCATGTTTCTTGGCATAAATTTACATAAGGAATGTGATATTGAAATCACCATGTTGAAAACAAAAAAATATAAACTTCATTAATATTTCACGATTTTATCTCTTAACATGCACCTTTTATGATATGGGAATAATTTATTTATGAAATATAAATTTATGATACATATTATTTTGAATACCCATAAAATGTACCCTATGAGAAATTTGTTTTCGTACCCATTATTTCCAACCCATAAAATGATAGGAAAAATAAAGGTCTATTGGATAATTGAATCAAAGAATATGAGATCCACAGTGTGACACCCAAAAATTCAAGTTAATATTTCTTGGTTCCTTATCGTATGAATAAAATAATAAAATGTACTATTCCTTAAATCTTTGCATATCATCCAAATAGAAGCATATGAAATGAAATAAAATCCACACATTAGGGTACTTATACCCTATTTAACATTTTATTTATCATTATAACTCCACCTTGAATGGAAGTCATCATTTTTATTTGAATAGTTCATTAAAATGGAACAAATATAGTGTTATCATGATAGTATCAATAAAAATATTAAACTATGATCCTTTAACAAGAGTAAATTATTTAATGAATAAATGGGTTTAATATTTTATACACATATTTAATTATTCATCTAATTATATAACATGTTTTTAGAAGAAAATACAAATAAAAGTAGTTTTGTAATAGAAAAAGAGTGTATCTAGGTTATCATATGAGGAGTAGGTTTCCACCACTATTAAGGAAATATATTAATGAATAATATATTATTAAAGACAAAATATATACAGTTATAATATCAATTGATATATATTTTTAAATAGTTTATAATTTAATATTTTTACTCTAGAGAAATAAGTATTTTTCTAGAACACAAATGTGATTCTACCAATGAAAATGATATTATTAATAAATATAGTTCCTAAACGGTTAGTTGGAATATGTTTTGGACATAGAGATGTTCAAAGATATAAATAAAGGATTTTTCTAGCAAGTAATCACTTTAAATATTATTCAATATCATGAAAGATCATTGTCAAGAGTATAACATTTTATTCTAAATATATTTTTTAATGTTTTTAAAACAATTAAAACAAAAAATTATAATTTCTACTAAATATTAATTAATTACATTACTGATATAAATTTTCCCTGAAATAAGATGATATTTAATATTGAATGTGTTTTTTTAGATAATTGAATTTATTAAAATTCATAAAAATTTATGTTTTCTAGCAAAGTAATTTGAATATTTTTTCAGATAAATATACAGTGGGAAAATAAATCATAGGTCACAGCTTTATTTAAACATTAAAATTTATATAATATACTCATTAAAGGGGATTAATGGGAGGATACAGTCAAATGGTCACATATATATATGTAACAAATTATATAGAGATGTAATGAGTTTTAAAAACCTGAAATAGTACATAAATCATAAGATTTATATGGTGATCTATCAAATGGGATATTATAAGTTGGGTGAAAATTTATATATTTTTTTCAATTAATGTATCATGAGGATATAAAATATATTAATTTATTACAAAAATACATCTCTATTTATTTTTAGTTTTCTATATTACATTAATTTACCTATCAATGTATGACTATGAGTTATTATTAACTTATATTCATATTGGATTATTATAGTATGTGATTAAAATATAAGGTTATAATGATATGGTTATCATAATGTTATATAAAATACTCTCTTGAGGTAAAAAATGAGTTTTGTGCACAGGATGACCACATAAATTTATAATGTATACAGTTGCATACAATAAACAATTATTATACTAGATGTACATGATTATTATTTTTTCTCTCATTACCTGTGCATAATGAGATACCATGAATGATAAAATTCACACATTGAATTATTTATTATAAAAAAACATGGGTAATATAAAAATCTAGATCAAAACCGAGTCAAGATTTATCCTCTCATATTATGATATCGAAAGTTGGTCCATCACTTGAGATATAATGTAGAAGTGTGTAGTTATACACATATATGACATGTGATGTTATTATCTATTGGATGAGTATAATTTTATGTTTTCATCCATAATGCATAAGGACATGTGATGTATTCATCAACTTCATAAGGATATAATGATATAATCAAGAACATATGAGTATACTATATGATATATTAATACAACATGTCATGATTTCACTTGATGTATTAAATAAATAGATCATATGAAAAATAAATAAATTTATATGATGAATTTAATGGAAATAATTATAAAAATATATATATTATGTAGAGATCATGAAAAATCTATATATATATTTAGTATAACAGATACTCTACTAGAAGATAAAAATTTCATACATTTATGTATTTGGGAATTCATAATTATTTTCAAAACCTTATTTTCAAATGAGGTCACAAGTTATGGTTGTGTGAATGTGGATCACATTAATAATAGTTTAAGAGATACACCAAAAATATTTTAGATAATATATGGATGTAATTTAAAATGAATGTTCATATGTTATTAAAATTGATTTGATACAAGTTAAATTTATGATTTCATTTACAAAAGAGTTTCGGAAGAATACAAAACATATTTGGAAAATTATTTCATATGTTGTTACATGAAATATGAGATATGAAGAAATTACTCTATACTAATGGGCCTTTAATTAAAGTGGGATATTGAGGTATTAGTATACTAATAGAACCACTATTATCAGTTTTGTTAAAACATGTTTTGATTTATGCTTGATTAAAACATGAAATATTGTGAGATTCTATGTCATATAGGATCTTTGATATGGGGACCACGTTTTTTGACATCCTAGTAATTGACTTAAATCACCTATATATGTTATTATAGTTATTTTTTCATCCATGGATAATGAATTTGAAGATATTAATTGAAAAAATTGAATTTTTAATGATAAAAATTAATTATAGAGACGAAACTAAAAGATTTTAATTTGAATCATTGTAACGCAGTTAAAGATAAAATAAACATATGGTAAACCATTTAGTTCTCATAATCATGTATAATGGGAATCAATACTTTTACTTGGTGGTGGGGGCAATTAAATGTTTTTAATATGATTCCTTTAGGATCGTATTCTATCTGACATTATAATAGTTTCTATTATATAGTTATATTGAGAGAGTTCATCCAAAATAATATGGAGACACCCATGATCTATGGATACACCTAGATGAATCATCCATTCAGTTTATTCATAGTGATTTAGATTAAACACATGTGTAAATATTTAATGAAATTGATCAACAATGTTAAGGGTATCCCATTATTGTTCATCATAATATTATTCATCCAGAAGATATATGTAGATTATTGTATTTAGAGTTTTTTAAAAATTTTCTCTAACTATTTTATGGATTCTTAATATCCCTCCAAAAAAGATTAGTATAAACCATTAGTATACTATTCAGGTTACATCAACCCTATATGGAGTTATCCATGTTATTCATATCAAAAAATCAATTTCATATCATAAATAAATACTTGTCCCTAAACTCATTAATTAAAAATGTAATTTTTGAAATTAATAAAATTACACTAAAAAATATGTTATAATAAATTATATAATCTATTAATTAATAAAAAATTAAATATGGATCATTTCAAAGGAAAAATACTCATGAAGCGGGCAATGAATCAATACTATATCATCTCCATGATTACATCCCAAAAATTGAAAATATCAATCCCTATTACCTAAATTATTTCCCACCAAAATCAATTAAGATCCAAAAATAAATTAATGTAGTTACATAATTTAATAAAAACACCCCAAACCTATTGTGTTAATCCTATGAGTAAACCATCTATCAATCCAAATAAAAGCCTCTCACATAGTGTGTTGGTTTCACCATTATTTTATGGAATATTATAAAAATACCTAAATATATGGCAAAAAATTAGTGGAAAATAAATTATAATACAAGAGTATAAAGATAATCTAATAACATTCCTCAAATTTAAAAACAAATTACAATACATCCCAAACTATAGAAAAATGATGTGAGAGAGAGTAAAGTGGGAGGTTGCCTCCTATTCAATGTTTAGGTGAGGAGGTATTCCATGAAGGATTTAGAATATAAATCTTTAATAGTATGAAAAAATCCCCACATTTAAAATAAAATTGGGTTTTTTGGGGTACCCAGTCACCTGGAAATAGGTACATAGTTCTCCCCCGATTTATTTTTTCCAAGAGTTATCCACCCAATGGCTCTAGATACATGAAACCACTCTCTTGTATTCTTAAAGAGAACCTGATACAACATTATAGGGAAAATGGGGGTTTGGTTCTGCAACCACCTAGCCAACACATATATCTCAACACAAAAAAATCAACCCACACATCCCCCACTCGAGTCTTAACCTTAGAAAATTCCATTTAAAAATATAATATGTGTTCCAAAATGAAAATACATGTTCTAGGATGAAATAATGAAAAATAATTCCTATCTATATCCCATTTCTATTTTGACACCATTGAACTACACTTATGAGGGTTATTATAGGATGTGTATACATATTTTTATGATTCAATTTCTATGACTTTTATTCAATATTTTTTATTTGGAAAAAACATCATTCATTTTAAACATGTTATATAAACCAATCATGTAAGGTTTCATCCTAATAAATACTTTTTTGGTAATGTCTAATCATTTTAATGAACCTATTTGAATTTTTCCTAAAACATATTGTTGAGATAATTATTTACAAAATAAAGGGTGATATATTTTTAAACCATATTTCATCTTTATATTCTTTTTTTCATGTGTGATGTGTGTTAAATAATGTTAAGTTGTTATAAATAGTTTTCGAATGACATAAAAAACTGAATATTTTATTCTTTCTACAGTATAATGTTTTTAAATAATTTCAATCATTCATAGTATTTTGATATAGAGAATATAGTCTCTATTTTTTAGGATTATCTGGACTATGTAGAAAAAATGTATATTTCTAATATATGGTGCATTAAATTAAATTTAAAAAAAATGTTTTGGGATGTCTGTTCCATTTAAAAAAAATTTCCAATTTATATCCGGGTTATAATACACCCTATAAACATTAACAGGGTTTTATAATTGAATTATAAGCATTGATAGAGATATAGGTTTCTAAATTATGAATTACAAGGTTTTGGGTTAAAATGATATGGTTAATTGGTTATATTTTTTTAATATATTTTTAAAAATCATTGTCGTTAGAACATGTTAATTAATTCATTATATTTGTGTTGTTGTTTTATGATATTGATTGTTTGCTTTATTAATACCCTAGACTTAAGATAGTTTAAAAAATGGTTTTCACAAAGGTTATATTTATAAAATAAGTGGATTTAAAATGTTATAAAATTTTCTTGGTAATTTTCTATGTATTTTTTGTAATTAGAGGATGTTTTGAAAATTACATGTAAATGTTTTTGAGTAAAAGTTTTTAGGTAGTTCTTGAGCTCTAATAGAACATAACATATCATAGATTTTGGAGATCATAAATGTCTTTGATTATTTTAATTACAATAATACTTTATTCACGTTTCTGATTATTTGTAAATATTATAAATATTTTCACAATGTAAAATTATGATGAAATTTACATTATTGAAAATTTTAAATGTATAAAAAATTATTTAATTACCAGGATATTCATATTTATAAAAATTATTTTTGTAGATACTCATATGTGAATATTTTTATAAATTATAACATACTACAACTACAGGTTACTCATATATGATCATTATAATCTTTATGTTATTCTGACATTAAGTAATACAACTAAGCATAATATATTAAAAATGGGCATCATTCACACAAGAAATATCAATGTTTCTGTTTATTTTTATGTACAATGAAATCATTATAATATAATTTAATACATAGCTTGTTTTATTCTGTTTTAATTTTTTGAGTTGAAATGATTTATGATTTTGTGAAAAAATATTTTCATTCTGCAATTTTCATAATGAAATTGATTTCATTTATAAAATGAACCTACATATTTTATGTTTTATCTTACATGAAGAAATAAATATTGTTAATTATATATCTATTCCAACAATATAAATATTTTTGTGGATTTATTTCATTATATAGTAATAGGATAAGATTTCTCAAAATTTAAATGGTTTATTAATGTGTTTTGGATATTTTATATATGGTTTTATATATTTTTATTTTGGGATATTATCATGGAATTTGGATGTCCCATAACTATGATGAATATTCCATCATTCAAATAGTATATTAAATTATCCACTTTTGTATTTAAATGTAACTTATTTTCTGTATATACTCCTAAAATTGAAAAATATGAATCAATATAATAGTGAATTTATATTCAAAAAATTAATATTTTAATTTTATCAAGAAATTTTTATCTTCTTCCACTATAGTATTTTTTGGAGTTGTTATCATTTTTCTAATACTAATTATGGGATAAAATTATTAAATGAGAATAGGGGAATAATATTGATACATATTTTTAATCTATAGAAATCAAAAAACAGATGAAAATATTATTTAATGTATTATACTTTTCATATTTTACTACTGAATAAGAATCAACATTTTTCATTTGTGATCAATAATATAATATTGTTGTTCTTACTATATAAAAATATCAAATTATATCTATATATTTTGATTAAAAATTCCTTATGAATATGTCTCCCAAGGAAAATGGTATTCAAATAAATTATTGTAACAGAAATAAACTATATCCTAAGTATTTAACAGGATCCATTAAAATATTATAATTATAATATCACCAAAAAAATTAGTGTGTTCATGTGGTGGAGTCGGAGAATTTCTTGGAGACCCAAAACCATAAAAAATATGGCTAATATAAAATTTAAATAAATTTATTTAATATAATAATATAGAAAAGTGATATAAAGAAATAATTAATAGATTTATAATGTTATAATTATTGTCATTTAATATCCCTTAATTCAATTGAATGACCAATTCTGTTTTTATAATGAACATATCTAGTATAATACATCAGTCACTATAAATCTATTGTGTTTTCTAAATATTTCAAATGATGTTTTAATATTAATATTTTTAGTATATAATAAAAAATCATTATGATTTAATTTCAATAGTTTGAGTGCCTTATTTTCATAGAGAATATTATGATTTATGGAATACAGGATTGATTATCTATCAATGATTTTTGAATTTAAGAGTCTATATAAATATGTTATTGCCTTTTGTGATTCTAACATGTGAAC
Source organism: Viscum album (assembly GCA_963277665.1). Classification (NCBI taxonomy): domain Eukaryota; kingdom Viridiplantae; phylum Streptophyta; class Magnoliopsida; order Santalales; family Viscaceae; genus Viscum; species Viscum album. The sequence continues at coordinate 1,730,194,486 of OY728161.1, read as the reverse complement.
ATGAAATCTGTAGTATAGAAAAATATGATGTATATGATCTAGGTACAATATAAATGATTTTAATCATTTAAATATTTATTTTTGATGAGTTTAATTATAGTTCTAATGTGTTATAACTTATTAAATGTGGGAAAAAATTATTTATATAAAAAAATATAAAAAATATATAAAACTAATATATATTACATCAAATTATATTTTTTATATTTTTAAGATTTATTATGTTGAAATCACTACTCAAATGAATGAATGATACAATAATACTTATAAAAATATTACTTCCTTAGGATCAGTTATAACAAAATTTTATCAAATTGTGAAGGTAATAAGAGTTCTACATACTAAAAAGAGGGAAATATATTCTTCTATTATAATTTCCAAACTTATCAAATATTTCAAAAAGTATAATCTGGTTCAAATTCTAATTATATATATAGATATAAAATTAAAAATATATAAGGTGTTCAAAAGTTATTTTAAAAAATAATGTTTTTATATTAAATTTTCATCTATAATATATGAAAGGATGGTCAGCAAAGTATTTGTTAATTCATTTAATGTAGGAAACTCTGATTGTCTCATATTTGATCAGTAAGTTTTTTACATTTATAAAAGATTTATAAAATCTTATAAGAGGATAATGGGGTTCAATAAATCCTATAACAAGTTCATTATAAATTATGGACATTCAAAATCTGTTATATGTAATGAGTGAAAATATTTAAGGCATATCATGCCTGACATCCATTGTGGAACCTCACATGTGACATTAAAATTTATTAATTAATTAATATATTCTATTTTAACTCATAATTTCCTCGAATGATTTTTATTTAAAAATTTTAAAAATTATAAAACATTTTTAGCTTTATATGGTTTTCATATGGTTAGGATTAACTATTTACTGACCATGAATGAGCGGTCTATATATTATTGTGTTGTTTTGGATGGGTTGTGCATGATTAGATCAACAATTCAAACATCTTCAAGTATATTTGTTGGATCCTAGGGCTTATCCAGTAGGTAAAACATTTCTGTATTATGGTGAAAATAGTGACATAAAACCATGAATTTTTAAAATTCTCTTTCTATCATATTTTCCCTTATATTATTTTAGGTCATTTAATCAATCTGAATCCCCCTTAAATCACGTGACCAGCCCCGTACAATGCCCTTCCTTTCATGGTGTATGATTCTTCTTCTACCAAGATCCATCTTTCAATTTTACTCCACCAGATATCCATGTATTTCTTTACAAATTCATGATGGTGAGGTCTCCTCGTCAATCACCCTCCCACCTTATGGTGTTTTTTCTTATCCACATCACCTTATTGTTTGGATGAACAATACAAAACATTATTGATCAAATATTGGGTTATTTTAGTTTTTAGGTTGTGTTATGTGTATATAGGGTCACCTTATTGTCTGTTTGGGAATGTTCTATGAATTACAATGCATTTCAGACATTTTCATCTCTCTAAAAATTATTTTATGATAGGTGTCTCAATAAAACCATGTTATATTAAATGCTATAAATTTCATTTTATATTTTGAATTAATTTTATAAAATTAAAATTCTATTATATAATGTGTAACAGTTATATTAAATTTTTATTGGTTTTTAGAAATTAATATATACATAGGTTTTATTCCAAGTGATTGTGAAATTTCCCATGAGGATGTGTAAAAATTATTCAAAAATCCTTAAATGCTAGCCCATCGATTTGAATGCCAACAAATATAATTTTTATTCTAGTTTAATATAAAAACCATTTAATGATTTTTCATGGACCTTAGTCACATGTAATGTGTTGGATAAATGAATCATTTGATTTGAAAAAATGATTTTAGATTTCCAATAATATATTTATGTTGGATGATTTTTTAAAAGTGTCCATTTTTTAATATTCTTGTTTTAAAAAATATACTATAATTTTCCATCATTTAGAAATATTTTGAGATTATAGGACTTCTGTTATTCTAGAATATTCCATTAATACAAATTGACATTATGTGAAAAAGGGATGCTTAGAACAGTTTCATTATAACAATCCATACTTTACATACATTATTATTGCTTCAAAATTGAAGCACACTTATTACAATATATAAAAAAACCATGAAAGGACCGTATAGGTATAGTGTCTTTAGAAACTAGGAAACATAAACAACTGGTTCATAAAGCATCTACATTGTCTCCCATTTATTTCATCATATATAGAGTTACTTTTGGAATAACCTACTTAATAACCTTCTTCCTGACCTGGGGCATGAAAACATACAAAAGGGTGAGATAAAATGCTCTGTAAGGGTAAGCAAAAGAAATATCAATGATGTCATATTCATAAGAACATATCATTTTGGAAATCTTAACCTGCAATAGAACTCATAATTTCATAACATGGGATAAATCATAGTAGTGAAATGTAATCCCAATAATAATAACTTAAAAAATGAAACATTGTTGCATACACACATAATCATAGAGAATGATTTCTTCGTATTCAAGACTCATTTCCAAGACTATCTTAGCGGACAATTTCCATTCCTGAACCGAGTTCACTCCTCATTTCAATCCTGTTTCACTGAACCGGATTAACCTTCCGTTCCAGCCATGTCAATCTCATGACATATGAATCTTTACCCAATGTATTGGATGGAGATATAGGTCCCACACATCTCATAATGAAACCATTCTTATGTCTCCCACAAATTCATAAATCACACATCATAGAATAACACATGTAATAAAAATGGGATTCTTAATAATCATGCCATCATAACACAATCTATATAAGATATAAGGTCATCATTAAAATAATTCAATCATAACATAATCAAAACAATGTAAAAATAGTGATAGAAATAGAACCCTAAATTATCTTAGATGGAAAATAATTTTGATAAAACACTTGAACTCCATTCTTGAGGAAAATATCCTTTCTACTTCAAAAACATTTTACTTTCATTACATGTCATATAATTTTAAACTAAAAGAATTTGATTAAAAATAAACATGAAAAATTCTAAAGGAATCATCATGGAAATAATTTTCTAAAAATCCATTCATGTCGTATAAGTTAAAAAACATTTTTCTCATACTATGGCTGGAAAAGTCAAAAAGTACCTCGTACTAAAAACGAAAAAAGATTCCTTTCATATATTTTACTAAAAACTAACCAATATAGAAAATTGGATTCAATAAATTGTAGGTGGATGGAAATAATATTAAATATTTCGGAAACATGGATGTGGATGATAAATGTGCCCCAGTAAATTCTGAAGTATAAACAATCTCGGATAAAAAAATGAGATTGTGAGATTTTCCCTTACCTTAGATCCTATTTTCTTTGTAAGTGTCTGAACCTCCTGTATAATGATTTAAATAATGTCATTGAATTATTCCATAATCATACACATTGTTATGATATCATATATGGTCATATTCCTAGCTTCTTATTAATAATATTTCATTGCTACTTGTTATTCGGGTGTTTATTAGTTTTTGTTCTTATGTGTGTTTTGTCGAATAAATTACAATTCTTCTTTTTAGGATATATATTCCCAATTTCCAGAATGGTATTAGTGTAATATATATCATATTTATTCATTCAATTCATTTATATATTCATTATGCAATTAAGATCATGTAGAACGAGTCGCATCACATTGTGGAGATGGTATTCCGTACGTACGCACGAGCGATGATAACGTTCCCATGATCGTGGAATTATATTTTATTCTATGTATACTATTTAAGAATCAATATCACTTTACAATAATCATATATAGTTATTCTGTACACCATTATATCTATCCAATTAAGGTGGTGGTGGAAAACAGATTACACAACGGCGTGGAGACGGTATTCCGTACGTACGCACGCGCGGTGATTTCATTTCCTGTAGGATGGATAGAAGGTGAAATAGGGTTGTTTCATATTTATAATAAAATATCAGTATATGAGTGATACTTATGTTATTAATTCATAATGAAACAACTAAAGATGAATAAGTAGAATAAGAAATAAATTTGAAAGAATCGGTAACAGACATTACCTTTTCTTTGAAGCGCCTCTTGTTAAACTCCCCTTTGGGCACTAAAGATGGTCTTTGAAGAAGACCAGATCCTATAGGATGTTTCTAGGGAATTGGAAAAGATAAATTCGTAGGGGTTGGCCGATATTTAAGGCTCAATGTGGTGTGAGGAGGAGAGGGTGGTGGTGCCCTTTTATAAGGGAGGAGAGAGGAACCTTTGGAAAAACAAAAAATATTATTTTATAATAAAGTCATATTGTGTTTTTAATATCTCCGAAATGATTTATTTAATAGATATGGTGGGTATGGGTCTATATAATCTCAGAAAATATAATTTAGACATGTTTAGGTTTCTATTTTAACCTTATCATTTAGATTTAACTTTAAGTTAAATAATTTTACTTTTACCGTGACTTCTTATTTTATTACACTATAATGTTAATAAACTTACTATAACAAGCCAAAAAAACCCCAAGTTGTTTATTATTAGTATATATGACATTATATAATTAATTTTTCTGAACGTTAGATTTTGAAAAATAAAATAACAATTAATAATATAATATTTGTTTTAAAACTATTTTAGGTCAATTTTGACACTATTTGGTACATGATTTTTTTGAAACTCATAACAACATGATTAGTTCAAAAAAATGTAATTAAATCAATAATAATATGTAATATTAACCTAGAAAATTAGTATAATTCCTAAAAAGTCTCAAATTACATTTATCTGAGTATTTATAACATCAGTTATGTTAATATTTCATTAATAAGATAATTACTGCATCATCATTGTGTCATAAATAAATTAAATTATTTAATGTCTAAAAATTATAAATAAAATACCATTATGTAGGAAATATTATTATATTTTTAATTAATATTTATAGTCAAATTTATCTTTTGTATAACCCTATATTAAAAATGTCTTAGTTATTAAACGTTGATTTTAACTATTTTAACTACTCTTTAAATAAAAAAATATTAAATTTCCTAATCTAATCCAGGTGGGCTAAATGGTCGTATTTTATTCCTAAGGATTTTTTCGATCGAATTAAACTTATCCAATAGAATTAGGACATGTGTTAGGGTAATAATAATATCATTTTTACCCTTAATTACCCTATTTACTTTTAACTGTGGTAAAAAAATTAAAATGATACTATTCACCAAAAATTATTTTCATCTCATTGAACCAAATTTTAGTCTTTGATATTAACATTGTCTCTCGGAGTTTCGAAATTCCACTCACAGAAGCTGTAAAATTATGTTTTATGTGAATTTGCAAATTCTCCTAGGAGGAGGGTAAAAGGCGGTGAAAAGTTCAATAAATATTTTTTATATCTAAAATTATTATAAAATGACTCCAATTAATTACATTGAAACAATATAGGTATTATGTATCAATTTTGACCTAGAATAATTTTAAAAAAAATAATTAATTATTTAAATAAAAATTCGGTGTTTAAATAGTAACCTAGTGTTTTCACTATTCATCAAAAATTGAAAGTTTTCAGGAAAATACCAAAATTTCACCCTAGGCTAATTTAGATAAACTGAATCCAAAAATGAAGTCCATTTTGAAAGATAAAATTTATAAAATTTAAAAAAGTGGCTATTACTATTCATAACGGATAGTTTTAATAATATTTTAATAGCATATCGTTGTTTAGTGAAATGCGGTGTTGCATACAATGCAAGCTATCGAGAAGGACGCAATTGCGTGTAAAGCAAGCCAAGCTAGTGTTGTGTGTAGTGAAAGATTCCTTTGATGATTTATATAACATAAAAGAAAAAAAAATCTCGGTTCTTACATTCTACCACCCTTAAAGTGAATTTCTCCCTCGAAATTCATCACTTTGTAATAAACAGATGTGGATACCTCTCCCTCATCATATCCTCAAGCTCCCACGTATCTTCTTCTAATTGGTGGTTCCTCCTTAAAACATTCACCAAGAGAGTGGTCTTGTTCCATAGGACGTTTTCACTATGACCAGAATCTCTATCGGTTGTTCTTCATAAGAAATATCTTGCTCTAGAGGTATAACTTCTGAGATGAGTACATGTGATGGATCAGGTATGTACTTTCTCAGGAGAGATACATGGAACACATCATGAACTTGAGAGAGATTCGGTGGAAGTTTCAATCGGTAAGCTACCTTCCCAACACGATCCAATATTTCAGAAGGACCGATATACCTAGGGCTCATCTTTCCCTTCTTTCCAAATCTCCTTACTCTCTTCCAAGGAGATATTTGTAAGAACACTTTATCACACACTTCAAACTCTAGGTCTTTTTTTCAGTTGTCGGAATAACTCTTTGGTTGACTCTGATATGCTCTTATGTGTTGTTGAATTGATCTGACCTTTTCTACCATCACATCAACAAGATCATGTCCTAATAGCTTTCTTTCCCTAACCTCATCCTAGAATGTTGGAGGTTGGCATTTCGTTCCATAGAGAGCTTCACAAGGAGCCATCTGAATAATGGAGTGAAAGCTGTTATTATAAGAAAATTCCACCAACCGTAAGTGTTGATCCCAACCACCTTTGAAATCCATAGAGAAATATCTAAAGATATCTTCTAGAGTTTGAATTGTCCTCTCAGGATGACCGTCTGTCTGAGGATGATAAGTAGTGCTGAAACTCAACTCTGTACCCAGAGTATGCTGAAGACTTCTCCAGAACATTGAGGCAAACCTTGGATCCCAATCAGATATAATGGAAAGTGGCACTCCATGAAATCATACAACTTCCTTTACATATATCCTGGAAAGCTGATCCAGAGAGAAATCTTCTCTAATAGAAATGAAGTGTCCAGACATTGTAAGATGATCAACTATGACCCAGATAGCATTATTTCCTTTAAATGTTTTAGTAAGTCCAGTGACAAAGTTCATAGTGATGTTTTCCCATTTCCATTCAGGTATGGGTAATGGTTGTAACATCCCATTATACTTCTGTCTCTCAGCTTTAACTTGATGACAAACCAAGAATCGAGAGACATATTCAGCAACAACTCTTTTCATTCCATCCCACCAGAAGTACTCTTTCAAGTCCCTATACATCTTTGTACTTCCAGGATGAATAGAGAATGAAGAACTATGAGCCTCATCCAGTAGCTCCTTCTTTAATTCTGGGATGGGAGGAACACAATCTCGATTCTTGAACCTTATTATCCCATCACAATCAAGGTTGAATTCAGGAAAATTTCTCACCTTCTTTTGTAACTCTACATCTTCTTTCTGTGCCTCTTTAATCATCACATGTATAGATGGTTGAACACTCATTTGGGAAAGATAATATTTCTCCCCATCCATTATAATTCCAAGATCCATCCATTGTAAATCCATAAATATTTGATCTTTTCTAATCCTAATCATGGATAATCTAGCATGGTCTTGTCGACTTAATGCATATGCCACCTTGTTTTCTTTCCCTGGGTGGTAATGAATTGATCAGTCGTAATCCTTAATCATCTACAAGAATCTTCTTTGGTGCATATTCATCTCCTTTTGTGAGAAAATATACATTAAAAATTTATGATCAGTATAAATATCACACCTTTCACCATAAAGATAATTACTCCAAATCTTTAATGCAATGATTACTGCAGCTAACTCCCAATAATGAGTTGGGTAATTTTGCTCATGGATTTTCAACTGTCGTGAGGCATAAGCTATCACCATATCATTTTGCATAAGAACACACCCCAGACCCATCTTTCATGCATCACTGTAGATCACAAACCTTTCTCCACTACAAGGACGTGTGAGTACAGGTGTACTACATAACCTTCTTTTCAACTCCTTGAAATTCTATTCACATTCCTCCGTCCAAAAGAACTTAAATCCTTTTCGAGTCAACCTGGTGAGTGTATTAGATAATCGTGAAAAATAATTCAAAAAACGTTGATAATATCCATCCAAACCAAGAAAACATTAGATCTCAATTACTGTTGTTGGTCTCGACCATCTTTCAATAACCTCTGTTTTTTTTGGATCCACAGATATCACCTCTTTTGAGATTATGTGACCCAAAAATGAAACTTTTTTAATCCAAAATTCACACATGGTAAATTTGGCATAAATCATATCCTTTCATAGGGCCTTCAATACAATTCTCAATTGATCTTCATGTTCTTACTTGCTCTTTGAATAGACAAGAATATCATCTATAAAGACTACCACAAAATAATCAAGATAGTCTCTATAGACACTATTCATTAGAACCATGAATATAGCTGGTGAATTAGTAAGACCAAATGGAATCACTATAAATACATAGTTTCCATACCTTGTACAGAAAGTCATCATTGGTATATCCTCCCTTTTGAACCTTAATTGATGATTCCTTGAATGATGATCAATCTTGGAAATGTATTGAGCTCTGTGTAGTTTGTCAAATAAGTCATCAAATTGTGGGAGATGATATTTGTTCTTGATAGTGATCTTGTTTAGTTCTCGATAATCAATGAAGAGTCTCGTTGATCAATATTTCTTCTGAACAAACAGAATAGGTGCTCCCAAGGTGATGCACTAGGGTGTATGAATCCCTTATCAAATTATCAAGGAGTTGCTTCTTCAATTCCTGGAACTCAATTAGGTCCATTATATAAGGTGTCTTTGAAATAGGCAAAGCACCAAGTAAAAGTTCTATTGAAAACACAACTTCACGATTTGGTGCAAGACCCAGCAATTCCTCCGGAAAGACATCATCAAAATATCGTAAAATGGTTATATTCTTAATCGTGAGTTTCCCTCTAACCATTTAAGATAAATAACTTTTATTTAGTGGAATCAAGACCCATAAGATGGAATAAATTTACACTAGAAAGTTATGTTCATCCTTGCATTGATAGACGATCATAGATTGATCTAGAATATGAATCATGACTTCCCTTCTTTGGCAATTCATATGAGGTCCATATAAATAAAGACAATCCATGCCAAGAATCACATCAAATTCCACTATAGGAAGGATCACAAGATTTGAAGGAATCACTTTCTCACAAACATCAATCGGAGAAGAATTATAAACTTTTAATGCGACTGTTGTGCCATTAAGATTTGTCATAGCTAACTCAACATCTAATTGTTGATGTAATACTGTGATACCCTTAGAGAATTATTCAAAAATAAAATAGTGTGTGGATCCAGAATCAAATAAAACATTTTCTACTTTAGAGTGGATGGTATGTGTACCTTTCACCACTTCATTATCAAACTCCACATCGCTGATAGAAATTGCATGTGACATTCCTTTGTCATTATCCTTAAGAGTTTGTTGACGTTGATCATCATTAACAACCGTTCGATTAGGGCATTGATAAGCATAATTCCCCATTAACTTGCACTTGTAACATTCAAATGTAGGAGGTCCACTCTGTGTAGCCTTTTCATTGTTCGCATCACTAGACATCTTCATCCCATCCTTGTAGAATTCAAATGCCCGATGACCTTCCTTTCCACATTTGAAAAATTTTCATGTCCCTTTATGACAAATCCCTCCATGTTTCTTTCCATACATTGAGCATAAGGGAAAACTCATCTTCTTTTAAGTGTGCTCTTTAGATTTTCCTTTGAGTTCCATCTTCCTCTTCTTATCAAACCCATATGACTGATGGGTTACTCCAATCTCCATATCAATCTTGAGAGCACATCGAACGATTTCCTCCTAGCTGTTGAAAACCCTTATCGCTAACGCCCTTCGAAGACTTGTTTTTAAGCCACTAAAGAATTGATCAATCTTACTCTCAGGTTGGATAATAATCCCATAAGCATACCTTGCAAGTATTGTAAAATTTTCTTCATAGGTACCAAACAATTTATCATCCTTTTTCTTCAGTTCATGAAACTCCATCTCCATCTTTGTTCAAAGAATACAAGGGAAGTACGTATTGAAAAAGTAGTTCTTGAACTTGTTCCATTTCATGGACTCAATTTCATCTCTTTGCCTCGTATTCTTGATAAGATTCCACAATTTATCAGCATCACCTTCCAAATGATACACTACTAATATGACTTTGTCATGTTCAGGACATTGAAGAACTAAAAATATATTTTTAGTAGTACTGATCCATTGTTCAGCAACTAATGGATCAGTAGACCCGCTGAATGAAGGTGGACGCTGCCTCATGAAGGATTCAACAGAATGTTGCACCTTATTTTTCTCGTTTGGATGTCCTGCATGATTCATATCTTGAGAATGTTTTGCGAGCATGGCTACAAGATTTTGTATTCTAGATCCCATAATGTTTGGTTGCTTAGGGGGACAATCATTTCATTTCCCGTCGCATTCTGTGTTATCACGGTTCCTTCGAGTTCCAGACCTTGACTAAAACCATGAAGAATAGTGTGAACAACACTAATTATAATAGGAAAAACACATAATCAAGAATAAAATTTTAAACATAAGGTATTATCATAGGTTATTCATGGACATTTCTAAAACTCTATGATTCCGTTCTATGGCTAGACTTGTCCTTAGGGTTTTACTAAGGCTTTCACATCCTAGTTTCCAATGGTTGACTATACCTCTCCTCTGATACCAACTATAGCGGTATGGAATTACTTCAAGAGGACTATAATTGATACCTACCAGGGCACTCCATGGGAGGATAAACCCCTTGGGTGGGACACACCACCATCCCCAGTGGCAGCCATTTCCTCATGAAGGCCTTGGGTAGAGAGCCATGCTTCGTTCAAAGCTCACATGTGAGAGTTCCCAAGGATCAGATTCATTCCTACCTTCTTTGCCTCTAATACCAACTATAACGAAACATAATTTACATACATTGTTATTGCTTCAAAATTGAATCACACTTATTACAAAATATAACAAAACCATTAAAGGACCGTATAGGTATAGTGTATTTAGAAACTGGGAAACATAATCAACTGGTTCACAAAGCATCTACATTGTCACCAATTTATTTCATCATATCTAGAGTCCCTTTTATCATATCCTACATAATAACCTTCTTCCAGACCTGGTGATAGAAAACATACAAAAGGGTGAGCTCAAATGTTCAGTAAGGGTAGACAAAAGAAATATCAATCACATAATAGTCATAAGAACATAACATTTGGGAAATCTTAACCTACAAAAGAAATCATAATTTCATAAAGTGGGATGAATCATAGTAGTGAAATGTAATCCCAATAATCAAAACATAAAACATGAAACTTTGTGTAATACACACATAATCATAGAGAATAATTTCTTAGTATTCAAGACTCATTTCCAAGACTATCTTAGTGGACAAAGTCCATTTATGAACCGAGTTCACTCCTTGTTTCAGTCCCGTTTCACTGAACAGGATTATCCTGTTGTTCCAGCCATGTCTATCTCATGAGATATAAATCATTACCCAATTCATTGGAGGTAGATATAGGTCCCACCCATCTCATAATGAAACCATTCTTATTTGAGCCACAAAATCATAAATCACACATCATAGCAAAACCCATGTAATAAAAATGTGATTCTTAATCATCATGCCATCATAACACAATCCATATATGATAAAATGTCATCATAAAAATAATTCCATCATAACATAATCAAAACAATGTAAAAATAGGGATATAAACAGAACCCTATATTATCTTAGATGTAAAATAATTTTTATAAAATACTTGAACTCCATTCTTGAGGAAAATATCCTTTCTACTTCAAAAACATTTTCCTTTCTTAACATGTCATATAATTTTAATCTAAATGAAGTTGATTAATAATAAACATAAAAACATATAAAGGATGCTTTATGGAAATAATGTTCAAAAAATCCATTCATGCCGTATAAGTTAAAAAACATTATTCTCACACTTCTCCCAGAAAAGTCAAAAAGTACCTCGTACTAAAAATGGCAAAAGATTCCGTTCATATCATTTACTAAAAACTCACCAATGGGTAAAATTGGATTTAAACACTATTAGGTGGATGGATTTAAAATTACATATTGAGGAATCATGGATGGGTATGATAAATATTCCACAGTAAATTCTGAAGTATAAACAATCTCAGATAAAAAAATAAGATTGTGAGATTTTCCCTTACCAGAGGTCCTATTTTCTTTGTAAGTGTCCGAACCTCCTGTATAATGATTTAAATAATTTCATTGAATTATTCCAGAATCATACTCATTCTTATGATATCGTATATGGTCATATTCTTAGCTTCTTATTAGTAATATTTCATTGCTACTTGTTATTTGGGTGTTTTTTACTTTTTGTTCTTATGCGTGTTTTGTCGAATAAATTATTATTATTTTTTTAGGTTATATATTCATCATTTTTAGAATGTTATTAGTGTAATATATATCATATTTATTCATTAAATTCATTTATATAATCATTATTCAATGAAGACCATGTAGAGCGAGTCACATCACATCGTGGAGATGGTATTCTTTATGTACGCACGAGCGATGATATCGTTCCCATGATCGTGGAATTATATTGGAGTGTATTTATACTATTAAACAATCAATATCACTTTAAAATAATCATATATATTTATTCTCTACACCATTATACCTATCCAAGTAAGTTGGTGGTGGAAAACAGATTACACCACGGCGTGGAGACGGTATTCCGTACGTACGCACGCGCAGTGATTTCATTTTCCGTAGGATGGATAGAAGGGGAAATAGGGTTGTTTCATATTTATAATAAAATATCAGTATATTAGTGATACTTATGTTATTAATTCATAATGAAACCAATAATTAAGGAGAAGCTTTAGAGGATATAAAGTTGAATGAATCGGTAACAGACATTACCTCTTCTTTAAAGAGCCTCTTCTTAAACTCCAATTTGGCCACTAAAGATGGTCTTTGAAGAAGACCAAAACCACTAGGATATTTCTAGTAAATTGGATAAGAGAAAATTTCAGGGGTTTTCTGAGCATAACGGCTCAAAGTGGTGTGTTGAGGAGAGGGAGGCGGTGCCCTTTTATAAGGGAGGAAAGGGGCATCTTTGGAAAAACAAAAAATATTATTTTATTATAAAGACATATTTGGTTTTTAATAGCTCCAAATTGATTTATTTCGAAGCTAATGTGGGGATGGGTCGAAATTATCTCTTAAAATAGAATTTAGACATGTTTAGGTTTCTGTTTTAACCTTATCATTTTGATTTAACTTTAAGTTAAATAATTTTACTTTTACCGTGTCTTCTTGTTTTCTTACACTATAAGGTTAATAAACTTACTATAACAAGCCAAAATAACCCCAAGTTGTTTATTATTAGTATATATAACCTTATATAAGTCATTTGGACAAACCTTTTATTTTTAAGAATAAAATAACAATTAATAATATAATATTTGTTTTAAAAACTATTTTATGTCAATTTTGACACTATTTGGTACATGATTTTTGTGAAACTTATAACAGCATGATTAGTTCTAAAAAAGTTATTTAAATCAATAGTAATATGTCATATTAACATAGAAAATTAGTGGAATTCATAAAAAGTCTCAATTTACATTTATTTGAGTATTTATAACATCAATTATGTTAATATTTCATTAATAAGATAATTATTTCATCATCATTGTTTCATAAATAAATTAAATTATTTAATGTCTTAAAATTATAAATAAAATACCATTATGTAGGAAATATTTTTTATCTTTCTAATGTATATATATATTCAAATTTATCTTATGTATAACTCTATATTAAAAATGTCTTAGTTATTAAACATTTATTTTAATTATTTTAACTATTCTTTAAAATAAATATTAAATTTTATAATCTAATTCAAGTGGCCATAAATGGTCATATTTTAATCCTAAGGTTGTTTTTGGTCGAATTTCACTTATCAAATAGAATTATTACATGTGTTAGGGTAATAATAATATCATTTTTACCTTTAATTACCGTATTTACTTTTAACGGTGGTGAAAAAAATCAAAAAGTTACTATTCAACAAAAATTATTTTTATCTCATTGAAACACATTTTATTTCTTGATATAAACTATGTCTCTCGTATTTTTTAAATTCCACTCATAGAAGCAGTAAAATTATGTTTTATGTGAATTTGCAAATTTTTCTAGGAGGTGGGTAAAAGACGGTGAAAAGTTCAATAAAATTTTTATATATATAAAATTATTATAAAATGGCTCCAATGAATTAAATTGAACTTATATAAGTATTATGTATCAATTTTGATCTAAAATAATTTTAAATAAAACAATTAATTATTTAAATAAAAATTCAGTTTTTGAATAGTAACCTAGTGTTTTCAATATTTATCAAAAATTGTAAGTTTTCAGAAAAATACCAAAATTTCACCCAAGGCTAATTTCGATATTCTGAATCAAAAAATAAAGTCCATTTTTAATGATAAAATTTATAAAATTTCAAAAAGTGGGTATTACTATTCATAGAGGCTAGTTTTAATAATATTTTAATAGCATATCGTTGTTTAGTGAAATTCGGTATTGCGTACAACGCAAGATATCGAGGAAGGATGCAGTTACATGTAAAGGAAGCCAAGCTAGTGTTGTGTGTAGTGAAGCATTCCTTTGATGATTTATATGACATAAAAGAAAAAAAAATCTTAGGTGTTACATTCATTTTCTATTTATGTGAATTAATTATTTAAAAAGAGGATTTGTGGAAGTTGTTGGATTTTCAAATTACATTTTAGAGTGTCTTGTGATAATTTTTTATGTGATTATTCCAATATGTATTTTAAATATTAATTTAAAGTATTTTTTAATGAGTGGTCTAGAAATTGTTTTTACGTGTTATTTGACTAGTGATTTCTCTAATAGTGTTACCATAGCTTTAGTTCCTATGTTCATTGTGAAGGAATGTTTGAAACATCAAAATGGTCTTATTAATTTTTTATTCTCTCCTTGATATCTCTTTTTCTATGTTTCATATATGTATTCATACCTTTTGTGGGGGTTTTATCGTGATATACTTATTGTGATTCTGATTCATCGATATATTTATGTGGACGCTTCTTATTAAGGTGATTAATGTGGGGTGTGGGTTGTTTACAAATTATTTACATTCTATTCTTCTGGTTAAAAATTTCTCATAAAATATATTGACTTTTCATGGGAGTTGTAGGATATAGTACATGAAATAACTGACATAATACCATAACAGGGACAATGTTTTGGTTAGGGTGTGTTTCTTAGCTACTTTGATATTAGTAGTATTTAAGGAGTAGAAGGTAATAATGTTATCCATATTTTTATCCCTATAGATAATGGAAGTAATGGGACGATAACATTTTGGATGATTTATGGACTATAAGGTACATGATTGGTCATATAGTTCTAGAATATGTTACATGATTCTAGTTTAGGAGTGGTATTACTATATCCTAGAGCTGATTTCCCTGATTTGTGTCCCTTTTTTCACTTTAGGATATTTAATTTTATGTTTTTATTTTATAAATATATTTGGATTTATTTTTTTGAATCCATTAATTGGTTGTTTTTCCTGGAAATTAGTTTCCATCATATGATATATTCAACACCATGTGTGTGTTACGTATTATTATAAAATTTGTTTTTTATAATGAGTTGTAAGTGTTATTCAAAAAATAATTTTTTTTTATATTTCATTATGAGTTATAATGAAATGAATTTTATTTTACATTATTAATTAATGTGAGATAATTATGATATTTTCTTAAAGTATAATTAGGTTTTTTATTTTTTCATGAGTATAAAAAACAAAATAATTTTTTTTAATTATGTTTGATTTTATTTTATGAGAGTTAAGTTGGTTGAAATTTTTCAAGTCACTTGGTCTTATAAAGACTTTAAAAACCTATATTATACCTTATGTAAATAATATAATTTTCAAAACTATTTAAATAATGTATTTACAATTATTATTTTCTTTATATTGGCCTACTGAGTTTTTTGTTGTAACAAATATTATACCATAGTTGTAGGTTCTTGGTTCTCATTCAGACTGCTCATTTAGAATTGTCGGATTTTGGTGTCTTATTTTCAATTGTTTTATTTTTGTTAAATCAGTTAATTAAGATTAAATTACAATATATTGACAAATTCTATCTATATTGGTAGGTAATTTGGAAATCATTGGAGGCATCTATGTTATTTTTTCAGGGAAGGGATATCTATGAAGTGGATGTAACGTATGGTTACATTCCATTACAAATTAATTATATATTTATGATATTTATTCTATATAATTTTGGAATAGAATTCCATTATACATATGGGTTACGACTGATTTTTATATATTCCAACCATCATTGTTACACTGATTTTTGAAAGGACCCATTCCTATATGAGTCCATGTGAATCCCAGAAACTAGTTTCCAACCCATGGTCATTAGGAATTTCCTTATGTCTTGTTTAGATGCTTATTGGTTGGATAGCCAATACTGGTTCCATATAAATGTTATCTGTTTTGTGTTCATTAAATACATAAGATCATAATACTTTGCATCAACATTCTATTAAAATGGGGGTTTGATGGTAATATTTTTATGGAATTGGTTACTAGGACTCAGAATCTCTCTGAATGGAGATTCTAGTTAGCTCAGGCATTTCTTGATCCTTCAATTTCCATGGGAAGTGGGATTGAATTTTTAAATTACAATTACTTGTATTTTTCATTTCTCAGATTATTATTGTACATTACATTTTGGGAAATTTTATTTTTGAAGTGTCCTTGTAAGTCAATGTGAATATTTTCAACACTTTGGTAAATTACTAGTTTTCTAGGGTTTCAATTTATTTTTATTCCCAAATATTTATCTCCCAAGAGGTGTATTTCTGATGTTATCTCACCCTAGTGGTGTATCACCGTAGAGGTGGATCACTGGCAATGTCTCACCCTCACAGCCAATTGATGGTGGTGTCTCACCCCAGTGGTCCCTCAATGTTGTTGTCTTGCTGGAAGTCACTTGACCACTGATGCCTCACTGGTGGTTACATAGTAGTGGTAACTCGAATAGTAGTTCCGCTCCTATTGGTGCATTATGCCGGGTAGTAGGTCTCACTGGATGTGTGTTGTGCCTGGTGGTAGGTCGGCCTGGAGGTGTCTTGTTTTGATGTTCCTCGTCTGGCAGTTTCTCAACCTGTGGTGTCTTTCTTGGTGGTGAGTCACTTATGGTGGAAGTCTATTCATGATTATGGTGCCTCAATACAAATGGTTCCTCATTTTGATCATTTTCCATTTATGCTACTGGGGACAGGTTCTCCCAATTTTATGAATTTTATTATGGCAATTGGTCTTAATGATTAAATTTATTAATTTTAGAGTTTTTTCAAAATGTTTAAATTATATCATTAATTTCCTCATGTTACTAAGGCATTAAAATTTTCAATACATGTGTTCATGGTCAAATAATCTATTAATCTAAATATTAAACTGTATTTAATTCTCATTGAATTAGACTTGATCTTCTTAAAGTTGAGATATCATGTCATTCCTTCATACCTTTTCCTTTCACTTAAGATTGGACTTCCCGAAACCCTTTTTCCTGGGATAGTTTTTTATTTGTGTTCATTATTCTCTAGACAGTCACTAACTATATGCATGGCCCTATTTTTGGAACAACCCAAAATTGTCAATTGTTTTAATTACTAGTAGGATTCTTTTCGTGTTTCTAAACTACACATCATGTGGTATGGGTATATATAAGTTTTACCATATAAATATTGTTTTTTCATGATTAATCAATATAATTAACTTGGTTTGAGAATCAATATGCAATGTATGGGGATAAATGATGCATGATCTTTTTGTATGACTTATTTTCATAATTCTTATGATTTATATAGGAAAACTAAACACTAAAAATAATTGTCTTTGGGGGGCCTTGTTTGAACACTTGACGGTCTATGGAATGCATGTTTTATTCATATTTTTTGAATTATTATATATATAATTTTCTTTACAACATATATACATCAAATAAATATAAGCCCCACGATCATGTTTTTTCTATGATAACCCCAAACATAACATGTTAAATTATATAAGGGATTTATTACTAAATCTAAAAATGTGTTTTCCCAAGGTACGTAAGGCCGTGTGAGGTGTGTAATTATAATGGTTTTTGTGTATAGGGGAGGTACATGAAATTTGGTTTAACATTGAATTTTTTATGTCTATGGTGCAATTATGTAGCTTACTTGTGGAACTAGTTGTACCGAAATGTGGTACTAAATGTGGATTTGAGTTGGGGGTTGGTTCTATTAATATGATGAACTGGGTGAATGAGGTAGAAATATTAAAAAAATTCAGTAATCGTTGAGAGTGTTTTCATTAATAAAATTCATAAATAATCACTTCATATCTAGAGGTCAAGGTATGATGGTTCATTAATATAAAGTGTGTTAATTTACCATGGCCCTTCACCTCCTGACTGACAATTGTTGTGTCGATAGATTTGTGTCATGTCTGATAGCTGCCCAACTAATGATTGAATAACCAAAATAAATTTTCATAATTTTTAGAATGTCTTGTGATTGTTTTTTTAATGGATTGTGATTTTTTAAATGATGTGTTCAGAAAATGTGATATGGGGTCTGTGGCATGTTATGTGGTGTCGTGCATTCAGTGGTTGTAGCAAATGAAAAAGTGTTTTGAGTTGGTGGGCTATCTTAGAACCCTTAGGTTGGGATTTAGTTTTTTTACCACAAACATATATATATAGACTTTTATTCCCCTTTTTATTTCTATACGCACCCCACCCATGTTGAGAACTATTTGTCGAACACCCACATAGTATACAAGAGGTGATTTTGATAACATATGGTGAAGAGTATAGATAGATGGGTACTCACTCCTTTTATATTATCTCTTACAAGAGATATTTATATAGAATAAGATGAGATATTTTTAGTTCTTTTAGTGAATTATATGTGGGTTTTTATAGCTA
The DNA here is from genome assembly GCA_963277665.1 of Viscum album. Taxonomy (NCBI): domain Eukaryota; kingdom Viridiplantae; phylum Streptophyta; class Magnoliopsida; order Santalales; family Viscaceae; genus Viscum; species Viscum album. The sequence continues at coordinate 1,730,175,548 of OY728161.1, read as the reverse complement.
ATGTGTTTTGAGGTGTGTTTGTTTGGGGTTTAGGTGTCTTCGAGCGAGATGTGATAACCCAAATGCTTTTGGGTGAGATGTTTTGTCTCCTAGGAGTCTTTGGGATGATATATGACGTGATATTCTATGAGGCTTATGTGTGTCTATGGGGGAGATGTGTTGTGGGGCCTAAGTGTGTGTGTGGGGGGGTCTATTTTGAGGTCCATGTGTGTGTGGGTAGTATGAGATGTGGTAGATGAAAAGGATGTGAGTCCCAATATGTAAAAAATTGGGGGGAAACAACATAATAGTGGGGATGTGGTGTTGGGTACCCTATCATTGATGTGATTTATATAATATAATCTTACATGACATGTTATACTTGGTTAGAGTTCTATAAGGTGGTAGGGTTTTGATAGTATAACTACTTAGGTGTTTTTTTTATATAACATTTTTTCATAAGGGAATAATTATGCATCATTCACTTGTGGAAGATAGACTTTGGTATTCATACAGAGTATACTTGGATGCACATCCTATGAATATAATACTATTTTAAGGCTTCCATATGGATTTCACATATTGTAGTAGGCCTTAATACCTTATATAATTTACAGTTTCTAAGTTGGTACTCTAGCATTACATTAAGGTATTTACCATGGAGTGTATATTGTATATGTATCGATTCTATTAATACATGCATGTTGGATGGTAGGGGATTCCCTTTTATAATGTGTCTCAGAGTTGTTGTGGATGATTCATTTTATCATCGGATCTTGTATTGTATGAAGGGTACAAGCTCCCATATCCTGATATTCGTTCAAAATTGGTGCTAGACACCATCTTGGGGACTACTATTGGATAAATTTTGGAGTTAGACACATTGAGGATTTCATGGGGCGCAATGGAATTAGTTCTCGGTGACATTGGTAAATTACAAAGGTAATGGAGACCATATTAGACTCATGATATTTGTTCCTCCATTATTTAGTTCATTGAATCTAAGTTTATCTAATAGACATTTAAGATATCCATTCTTATAGGGTAGAGTATAGGGAGATGTACATGCATTATATTTACTTTTTATCCTATTTCAAATGGGTGGTTTTGGGAAGGTTAAAATTGTTGAAATTTATAAAATGGATTAAAATGAGTCTTAATAAAAATAAACACTATTAAGTATTAAAAAACCTATGATTACGTTTCACATATGGATCTTGGTCACCTTCCTCATCTGGAATAGGAAGGTGAGGTTTACAATGCGGATTTAGGTGATCATTTTATGGTTTCTCTAGGTGGGGACGATGACCAGTGGATGATTAAGTTCCATGAATTCCCATGGAAGAGTTTCAGAATGTATGGGGGATGTGATTAAAATGGGTAGAAATAGAGATTCATGGATTATCGTGATATAACATTCAATTTGATCCTGGCCTCAAAGATTTTCTTGGTCCCTTTTGGAAGTTAGTCAGATGTAGGGTGTTACACGTCATTAGTGGACACTGTATTTGGGGGAGTGGATGAAGGGATACATTTTTTGGTATTTGTTTTAGAAAGTGCCCATGATGAGTTCCTTACCTTGACCATCACGACTAAGAATAAGTAAGAGATATTCTCCCTTCTATAAGGGATTATGTCTATGTGGGAGCAAGGTATCAATTTTAATGACCATCTGGCCTTTGACCCACATCATTTACCAGATGAGGATTCTAATGTTAGCTATCATGAGGATGCACCCCATCCATCTATCATGTATTTTTTCGAATCATTTCACATAAAAAGTTATCATGAGGTTTAGAAGATGTTATAGGTAATTTAGAAGATAATATCATGTGGAGTTATACCGAAAGAGGGGATCTATAAGATTTATTAGGGAGAATGTGATTTTAGTGGTGGATATAAGGTTCTAGGACCATTAATGTTTCAACTGAAAAGGATTCAACCTCATAATCTTCCTTTACAACCTTCTGGTTCCATTGGTTTCAAGGATTCTTCTAGGAGCTTTGAGCTATGGTGTTTTTGTTCTGAGGTTTGTGGTCATTACTAGATCCAATTCCCAGTAGTTCTCGGAGCTCAGTTTTGTGGAGGTGGATAGGTTTAGCGACATCTTTAATAGACATATCCAATGTGATTGTTTCAACAGAATGAGAGCATGGTTTCACTCCACCTGTGTGATATGGTAATGTAGAGGCTGAACTCAGGATGTTCCACATATTCATGGAACCCAGTATGAGTATGTCCATGGAGGTGGTCATCAATAAATAGGGGTCACAGTTGTGAATGTTCACTTGTTGGAAACGAAGGTAGCAGATCCATCATGAAAGAATATTGTTATATTTATGATTAGTTTTTTTTTGTACCCATTATTGTGAATTTTTATATTAATGAGTGTCACATTCATTTGTACCTCTCGCTCTATAATAACCTCTATGATTAGACATAGAGAGGTTTCAAATAAATGGGTATAGATTACGCTAGTCAGAGGGTAGACTAGCTTGTATGATCTATTCATCGGTGTAGACTAATGATGGGACTGCATCAGCCCTTGGGGATATTTTCATGATATAGATATAGTAATATAATGTCATCCTTGGTATCGATTGGATATATTCCATACATTCTGTTATAATATGCTTCCTGGGTAAAGTCATGTTTATACATATGGATGACCGGTGTGTGGTTTTTGTAGGTGAGTAGTGTTTTCAGGAGGCTGGTCTATATGCGGAGACCCTTAATTCATTATTTTTTGTGTTGTTAGTGGAATAATTGAAGACAAGGATGGTGGAGGTTCCATGTATAGTTGGGTTTTACCTGGATGTTTTCCGGGAGGAGTTTGTGAAGCTACCCCCTTCAACATGATGTTGAGTCTGGGATATACATGGAGCTCGGTGCTTCACTGATTTTTATGGAACATTAATAGATATAAATTTATGAGTTGTACGATTTCATGATTTAGTTAGATGATCTAATGTCGATGGGTTTCATCTGACCGTGTGTTTTTTCAAAGGGCTTTTTAGTGTTTTTTTCAAAAAATATGGATGGTGGTCTGAGTTTTTGTATAGACAATAGAAGGATAAATCAGGTCATTCTAAATTACTTTTATTCTCTTCCATGGATATATGATATTTCTCAATAGCTATAGTGGGTGAGTTGGATTTCTATGATTGATAAGAGTTTTGGATATCACTAGTTGATGGTGGAAGAGATTGATGTCCCGAAGATATCCTTCAGATTTATGTATGGGGGCATTGAGTTTGTAGTTATGTCATTTGTTGTTTTGGAAACACTTGTTGGGTTCATTAGACTTATGAACTCTATGTTCCCGGAGTTCCTAGAGAAGATATCTTTCATATTCATTGATGATATCTTAATCTACTCGATGTCAGAGGAGGAGCACGTTGAGCATCTTAGAACTGTATCACATGATCTCTAAATCCACCAACTCTATGGGAAGTTGTACAAGTCTATGTAATGGACATGATATGTAATTTTACATAGGAATATTTTTTCCTATATGGTTATAGTAGTAAACTCTTCGAATGCTTGAGCATTTATTTCGGGGGCAGCGCCCATGAATGGGTTAGACATTCACAATTTCCTTGTGCTCACAGGCTATTATCAGATGTTTGTGCCTGATTTTTCTCAACATGTAGACCTATTGAAATATTAAGCTAATAAATACCATCTCTATGTGTGGAGTGATCAGTTCTAGAAAATGATAAATTATGTGAAGGTGAATTTGGTAAGTTCTCTAGTGCTCCAGTTACCAGAAGAAGGATTGGTATTTGAAATGTTTTGAGACACTTCCCATATGATAATTGGGTGATTCATATTGATGAAATGGGTATTGATCTATTATGGGTCAACATAGTTATGTACAATTGAGAAAAACTATACCACCCATGATATGGAGCTAGTAGAAATGTTTTTTTGCTATTTTTCTAGCAGTAGTACCTCATAGGGGAGTGTTTTGTTGTATTAATGAATCATATGAGTTTCTTGTACATATTTTTTCCAAGGTGATATGATCTTGTGTATGTGATGGTGGTTGGATTTATTTAAGTATTATGATTATAAGATCTCAATTACCTTTCGATTGGGGAATTTTTTGGATGATGATATAATAATAATGTCACCTATGGATATTGATACAGAATCTATGGATTCTTGGACAGTAATGGAGGAGTTGGAAGACTATCAATTAGATGAATGGGTAGATGAAGTTAGATTTCATTCATTTCAAATGATAATATAATATTATCTGATTCAGAAGTTGGAGGAGTCAATTGGAGAGACTCAGAGGTTTAGGTGATGTGTGATCCTGTTGGCCATGGAGATGCTTTAGAGGGATGTTCAGAAGATGGTCAGAACTAGATGTTATTTTAATGATTTTTTTATTCCAATGGAAATTCATGATGAAGTCTTTTTTAGTTCTAGTAGATCACCTTTTTAATTACACACCAGAGTACTATGATTTACTGTGGCTAACGGTCGTAGTTTCGTAGTCCAGGAAGAAATGGGATGTGGAAGAGTTTGTGTAAAATGCTTGTTTTTTCAGCAAGTAAAAGACAAGAACAGCGTTCCTATGCTTTTTTGTAGACATTGGATGTTCTAAAGTAGAAATGGAATGATATATTGATGGATGACATCACATGGTTATAGGGAGAAAAGGTATGTTGGTATTCTACCTGGGTGCTCATGGATTGGTTGATTAAATCATCTCACCACATAGTGATCAAAGAGTTTAAAATAATGGATGCTTTGAATAAGATGTACATGGATTCATATGTATGGTTTCATGTAGTTCCAATGAATATTATCATTTATCATGAGACATGGTATACCTCACTAGTTTGTACGTCATTGCATCATGAATTTTTCCCTTAATTACACCTCATCATTTTTTCCACCCTCAAACAAATGGTAATATATAATGGACTATCCTGATATTGGAGGGTATGTTGCGATCAAGAATCTTGGACTTTTGGGGGTATCAGGTACCACACCTACTATTGCGATGTTTTAATATAATAATAGATATCACACAATAATTAGCAAGGCCCCATTTGAGGATTTATATGGGAGACTATTTTATTTTCATTGTTCTATATAGAGTTTCTGGAGATAGTCTTTCTTGGTCATGTTGTGGGGAAATGCATGACAAAGATATTTTACCTTGTTCGTGAGAGGATGAATGTAGCATGGACCGGAAGAAGTTCTATAATAATCACATAAGGAGAACCTTAGAGTTCACGGTTGGGGACCATGATTTTTTGATGGGTTCTCAGTGATGTGGTCAATGGTGGTTTGTCAAAGGGGATATAATTTCTCCCAGGTTTTGGGCTCTATGAGGTGCTAGGGTGAGTTGACATAGTGTCATACTAGCTGTAATTTCTACCACATTTGTGGAGACTCTATGACGTCTTTCACATCTCCCATATTACTCAGAATATTTATGATGACTCCCATTTTACTAACTAAGGAGTGTTAGACACCTAGGATGATATGGAATTTGTGGACCAACCAGAAGATATCCTAGGTCATCGATAGAATTTGTTGTTATGATGGACCATTCCATTGGTGAATTTTTTGTGATGGTTTGGTGTCTAGGAGGAGGGATATTGTTAGACAGAGACATATATGTGTTCCCAATACACTTTGTCTTTCTGAGTTTCTCCTGGTTCTATTTTTCTTTTTGATTCGGTTTTTGAACATTATATATTATGAGACGAACCTTTTTCCCTCCAATTATGATTTTTGATAAATTTACAAATTTGAAAAAGGGGGACCTAATTTCTAATAATGACACATTAATTGTGATGTGATTAAATCTATGAGGGTGAGTTAGTTCCCCCATAGTTGATAGTATCTTGACGTGGAGGAATGAATTCCCTGATTTGTGTGTTTGGATAGTTTGGATTGTTTTGTGGTTAAGAAATAGTTTTTTGTTACTTTGGGGTATCCCATCAACAAACATGTTTGTATGTCCTGATTAGAATATTTCTATGTAGTTTCTCATGAGTGTGAATTTTTCTACTGTACATTTGGAACAAAATAATCTGATTTATCATTGAACTCTAATGTTTTTAATTGATAGCACTATTTAATGAGTGACTAGATCCTTGATAGTTATCTCAATGGTTGTATTTTCAAACTCTTCCACTCTTTTTCTTCAAGATGGTTATGAATTCTTGAGGGATAGAATAGTATATTATGTATCTAATGTATTGTCTTAGACAATTCTTGTCAATTACATTTTGTCAAATATAGTGTTTGAGGTTTCCTTGAATGACTAGTTGACTCTTTTCAACACATTTCAAAATTAATAGTTTTCTATGATTTCCAACAGTTCTTCATCCCAACGGGGCCTCATCCCAATGGTATATTATGTAGTAGTGTCATGATGATGGTAGATCACCCTGGTAGTGTCCCACCATATTGGCGGTTCCCTAGTAGTGTCTTACCCTGGCAATTGTTCTATAATTTTGTATCACCCTAGTGGTCGCTCGCTGGTTTTCACTCTACTAGTGGTGCCTTGATATAGGTCAGTTACTTTCTCTCTCCCGAACAGTGCTTCCCCACATAGCAGTTCATTTTTCCTATAATTAGGTCACCTTGACAGTGTGTCATTATTGGATGTAGTCTTCCCTTGTGATTTCTCTTCTGGTGATTCCGCATCTTGCATTTTCATTCCTAGAGGTGTCTTAGATGTGGTGAATAATTTATGGCGGTTGGTTGTTCAACCTGATGGTACCTCACTTCCATCAGCGCATATTTTCTCATAGTTTTCCATTCCACCTAACTCTATCGAGTTTTCATAGTTTTACAAATTTTATGATGGGAATTTGTCTTATTGAAAAAAATTAATTTATTTTAGAGTCATTTAAAACTTTTTTAATTTTAATTTTTTATAAGGGGTTAGAGGTTTTGAAATTTTCAAACATTGTGTTCATTGATAGATTCACCTTAAAAGGAAATATTAAACTATATCTATTCCCCATTGAATCATATATAATATTCTTAAATTCAAGATATCGTACACCTCATCCATACCATCTATTTTCTCATGGGACCAAACATCCCTACTTCCTTATTTCATAGAGAGTTTTCTTGATTTTGAAAATGATATCCTAGAGAGTCACCTGTTGTACACATGCCCCTATTTTTGGTGCAACCTATAATTGTCAATTTTTATTTTTCCAATATGGGGTTCCATCATCAATATAAATAGTACATCAATTGGTAAGGGTATATTCAAATTTTATCTTGTGAAGAAAGTTGAATCTAGTTTAATAAATATTATCATATTGGATTTAGAATAAATATATAGGGGCTAAAAATAAAGACACATGATCTTGATGTATTTTTGATTTAATTAATTTTTATAATTTGTATGGGTTATCTAACAACTACAAATCATGGTCATTGGGGTTCCTTGTGTGTGTGAGGGATGGTCTGTTGAATTCAACATGTATAGATCTATGTTGAATTATTATATATAAAATATGTATAACCATGTATATTCAAATTATAAATTGATGCCCGAGGGTAATTTAATTTTTGTTTTGAACCCAAAAATTAAAAGATTAATTGAAAAAGGGATGCCTTATTTTATCTGAAAATTTAATTCTCTTTAGTATATTAGGTGTTGTGATGTGTGTAATTATTATGGATTTTGTGTACGGGGAATTGGATGGCATTTTGTTGAATAGTGGGGTTGTGATGTGTGTGGTGTTATTATGGAGCTATGATGTATAATTAGAAGTAATTTACTGTGTTTATAGTTGTCGTTGTGATTTGGGGGTTGGTTCCGATAATATGATGAACAAGGAGTATGAGTTTAAAAAAGCATAATAGTGTTTGTGTGGGTAATTGTTGAGATTATTTTCATTGATAAAATTTTGTAAGATTCACCCCATATATAATGGTTGTGGTTTTATTTGTCACCAATATGATGTGCATTATGTTACCATGACTCATCACCACCTTAGTGATTATTACTGTGTCACATGATGTGTGACATTAATGATTGTTGCTTGGGTAGTGATTCAATGATAATTTTTTTTAATAATTATGTTAATTTCGTTTTTATGGTTTTCATAATCGAATGGTATTGATTTAATGAGTTGGTTAGAAAATGAGAATTCAATTTGTGGCTTGTTGTGCGGTGATGATCTTTTAGAGGTAACTACAAAGGTGTTAGTGTTGTGAGTTGGTAGTCTACATGAGAAACTATTGGTTGGGATTGATATTTCTCTATCATTAGAATATATAAATTTATTTACCTTTTATTTCTATATGCACCCCGCCCCTATTGAGAACTATATACTAAACAACTGCATCGTCATGCAGGTGGTGTTTTTTCAAACATAGATTCTTATTTATTGATGTATGAGTATATAAGCTCCCAATCATTTTCAACACTCTCTTATATGTGATGTAGGTATGTCACATGATATGATGGATATAGGTTTTTTGTTCTTTATGTGGTGGTTATGATATCTCGGGTGATAGTAGTAGAGGTATTGTGTGGTTTATGTGTCTTCAGGTGAGAGTTGATAGCCCAGTTGTATGGGGGTGAGGAAGATTGTTTTCATGGTGTCTTTGTAATGAGATGAGATGTGATGTGTTTTAATGCCTAGGTGTTTGCAGGTAGGATTTGTTATGGGACCTAGATCTGTGCGGAGGGGATTTGCAGTATAGATGAAGTATTTGTGGGTAGGATGGGATGTTTTATACGAAAGGGATAAGAGTTCCATGACATACGACATTGGGATGGAGATGCATACTAGTGGGAATGTTGTATGGGGTATCCTATCAGAGATGTGCTTTATATCATATTATATAACATAACCTCCATTACATATTCAGTGTTCCTTGGCGAGTTTGGGTTGGGATAGAATAAATAATTATGTTCAACTTAGATCTACCAATTTCTATTAAGGGTATTATTAGGATCCCATCACATGTGCCTGAGAGAGGTTGGTTTTCTTACTATGTATACTATCATGCTCAAACTATGTATATAAAAATATTTTCATGTTTTATGGAACATTTTGTGGATCATTTTGGACCTCAATATCTTGGAGCCTTGATAGTTTTTTTGTCACAATATTAAATTTAATTTTAGGTATTTACCATGGTTTCATTCTTTTAATTCTATCTGTACGATTTGTACATACTTGTTGGATGTTTTGGGATTATATTTTATATTATGCCTTTGAATAATTTGTATTTTTAATTCTATCTACAAATTTTTTTTAAAAAGGGTAATTCCTCTTTTATCATGAGATTATTACACCCTCAGTTATAGTCACCAACATGGGGCCTACTGGAGGCAAGAATCATGGGACATTATCTCCATTTCATCACTTCTATACAATAAATGGTATGATTGGATGGATAAGAAAATTAAAAGATTTACCATTTATTATATGTATATCAACATTTTAATATATGAGTTTTCCTTCAGGTTGAATAAGATTTTGGGAGGGAAAAAATAGTGAATAATTGGTTTGATGTTAGATTACATGGAAGGATAAACCAAAGCCGTGGCCAAACACCCAATCATGTAAATTATATAGTAAGTCTTGATCATTTATCCCATGGTCCATTAAACAATGTGGTAACATTATGTATTGATCAATAACCCATTTGGATTATTATAGACGATACTCTTATATTATTTGTAATGTAGGGGAGTAATTATTGTGGTTCTTGTGATATGATGATGATGTGGATTGAGTTTTTAAGGCTGTAGGATTTTTTTGGCATGATTTTTGTAGGAAATTTTGTTTTATTTAAATGATAAAATATCATGGTAAATAGTTCTCATGGTCATGTAATGTATACAATAGGATTATTCTCAGAGTGGTTTGGTTTTTTTAATAAATTTTATCACATATTGTTAAATTATTTGAATTCATTTTCCTAAAAAAAAAATTAGTTGAAAATCTGGTTGGTTATTTAATTTTAATGTTAATTAAATAATTTGGGTAGATTTTAATGAATGTGATTTCATTAATTTAATGAGAATGTAGATATGAATGTTTTTGAAATTTTATAAGAAGTAAATTTGAGAATATTTGATGGATTTCAAAAAATGTTTGAAAATGATATGAAACATAGGAACATGGGTTCCACTAAAATATCATGAATTTTTTAATAAAGAATATTCTAGTTCTAATATAGATTTTTTCAAAATAATATTATTCTATGTAAGTGATTTATTCACATTATATTGAGTTTATTTTGTTTACCTTCATTGAGGTGGAAATGGTTTATTTTATTTTTGAAGCATGATATATTTGTCTCTATGTTTCATTTTTATATTATTATTCTGGGTGAAAATTTATAGGTAATGGTCTAGGATCAAGATTGTTCCCTTTTTTGAGGTGTAGTTGTATGTTCTCTAACCCATTTACATGAGAACCTTGTATTTATGACCCTTGTCTATGTTTTTGGATTTAATTTGTGTGTATTAATATTATTTATGGTGTTTTTTTGGAGAATCTATTATTTAGATGTTTAGATTATTTGATCCTTGAGGTGGATTTTGTTTGGCGTGATATTTTGGTTGTTCTTTAGTGAGCTATTTTGGATTTTGGAACATTTTTTTAAAAATTCTATTTAGTGAAATCCATGGTATTTGGGGTTTAGAAACATTTCTTATAGTTTGGTTTCCTTTTTTGGATTTATATGTATCTAAGTGTTGTGAATTTGAGGAAATATTTTTTATCTCAGAAATAGTGAAATTTTAGATTGGCGCATGGGTAATTATAATGTAGGTTTACATTGTATATTTGTACTGCTATTGGTTATATATATGGGGTTCATTATGTGTATTTTTTACAATAGTGGTGTCATAGTTTTCCCATGAATTCATGTGACCTAGGTCAAGTATCAATGGTTTTCTTTTTTTGGCATGCTTGTTAGTGGATCATCATTTCCCTTATGGTAGAAAGGCATGGATAGAATGGTTGTGATTCTTTTATATTAGATCATTTGAGTGTTTCATGGATCATGATTACTTTTTTGGAGAATATATCATTATTTATGTCCATGGTAATTTGAATCATGTGGTTTGTATTTTGTTTTTAGGAAATTTTCTCAGTCTTGATGAATCTCCCATCCTAAGAGGGATCATTCATGCTTCACCATTTCAATAAATTGAAAATACGAGGTAGACATTAATCTAGAATAATATAGTTTAGAGTTTCCTTTTAGATAATTTTTACTGATTATTATTTAATGTTTTCATCATTGTTTTAGTATTTTAGTGGTTCATTTGGATGTTGGAGTGTGTTATATATCTCATTTCTATATGTATATGTGGCTGATCCCATTAAACTGACTATGGACTTAATGGGGTATGAATGAAACATATTTTGGAGGGTTTGGAAATCCATGGTGTCATATTGAAATTAATTATTGAAAACCATCATTGGTTTATGATATTCTTATCTTCAAATTTTATATATTTCAATAGAGTTGGTGTTTTGCTAGGTTAGGATTAATCTGACACCATTCATGTATGGGGTTTCTAAACAATATAGTGATGTTTATCATGGCTTGGAAATTATTAGCTCAACCGTGTTTCCTTATTGAGGAAAATTTGTAGGAACATAGTATTTTTATTTCTAGTTGGGATATCATGGTTGGTACAGGGATTTTAAAAAGGGTTCCTAAACCACATTTGACAAGTAGAGTGATAAAAATATTATTTCATTCTGATTAATCAATTTAATTATTTTTTTATTTAAGCCCTATATATTCTAATTATTTCATATGTCTAACCCCATATAATAAACCATTCTATCACTGTAAAAAGTCGCTCATCCTCTACGCTCCTTTTTCAATACGATTTCACTTAGTTTCCTTGAATTTATTGGTCAATTCTTCATGGTGAAGTCTCATATTCCACCCTCCACCCTTCTACACCCAATTTTTATTCCCCTAATTTTCTCACTAGCTTTTATAATCCATAATATATTGTGCTTCAACGTTATTTTGTTTTTCATTCATTATCAGGGTGTGTGATGGGTCTTTCTGGTCACTTTCTTGTGTGTTTGGTAATCCTCCAGTGAAAAGTGACATGTTACACAATGTTTTAGCTGATTAGCCATCATTTTGAGGTAGGTGTATCTATAGAATCCACTATATGATGTGACACATGATTCTTGTGTAATTATAGTTGAATTTTATAAATTTAAATTCAATTATATATCATGGTAATATTTAAATGACTTCGCATTTGTTTTTAAAACATCTCATGGGTCAGGGCACATTCCATGTGCTTGTGGAATTGGTCATGTGTATCTTTAAAAGGTTGTTAATCATATTAAAATCATTTCCAATGAATTTCAATTTGATTGGAAATCCATTTGGGGTTAATATGGATTAAAATATTGCATATTCTTTTGTAAGGGACCTTAGTAGCATGTATAGTGGTATATTAAGTGCTCGTGTGACATTACTAATTGGATTTTAATAATTTAAAAATATAATTGAATCTAGATTCCATTGAAATATTATCAAATTTATCTTAATGTAATATTTTGATAAATTTTTTGATTTTAACAATTATGGATAAGATTTGAGACCAAGGATATCTTTGTAATTGAAAAAATGACATTAAAAATAATTTTACATTGTGTAAAAAGGGATTTTTGGGAAGAATTTAGTTATCTTAGACACATTATAAATTACTTAAAAGTGGATTTTTTAGAATGATACTATATCCATACTGACTTTCAGCATCTGTCGTCATAATTTGGCTATTAATAAATTTAAAAAATATGATTTTTTATGGTAATTGATTTATTTTTTCATGAGATGTCTATAAAAGATTTTTCAAATGTGATTTGAAATGATTTTGTTTTCATATGGTGTAATAATGTTTCATTTATTGTGAGATTTGTGAATTCCCATTTGGAACATTAAAATGGTTTTATGAATGAGTTGATATCTCATTTATCACAATTTTTTAATTTTCATATGATTTATTATAATTCTATAGGGGTCTATTAATGTTGATTTTCAAATTACAATGCTCATCCATAGATATTTATTGGGGTGGTTTCTTATAAGGGTTAAGGAGGTTAGGTGTGGGTTATTTCAAAATTTTATAAATTGGTTGCATGTGATTCCTAGTTACCACCTCCTTTCATTTATTTTCTTGGGGGCACTAGGATATATTAGATAACCCTAGTGAGGGAATCTCGTAGTGGAGATAGTGCATGGACAGTGGATTGTTTACTGGAAATATGGATATGGATATCTTATAAGAAGTATGAGGCCTTTTTACAGTTATATTTCAGTCCCCATGGATGATGGATTGTAAAGGATGTTCATGTATGGGTAGGTTTATGAGACTACCAGAGACGTGATAAGTATAATAACATTGGATAATGATCCTTGTCACATGTTTAGGTATTGTATAACCATAGAATATGTACAATGCCCAAAATAGTGGGTCCATTGGGTAAATTTATGGTATTTGTTAGGATTCTGTTGTAATCATGATGTTTTATTGATTTTATTGGCATTATTAAATTATTGTTTTCCATTGAAGATTGATACCTTCTTATGGATAATAAATAATATTTTGAATATTTTTCCTTAAATTCAAATGGGTTTCCCTGTAATGGTTTTAATGTAAAATTTAATAAAGGTAAGCAGTTTTTATATTTCATTCATGGATTTTGGGAAATGTTTTTTCCTTGATATTGTTTGTGAAATTGATATTTTCTTGTGATTTTTGTAAAGGAGAAAATTTTTAATTTTCATTCAAAATATTATGGCTTCAAAATAAAATATCAAACTAAACTTTTTTATTTCTTAAATTGTGGATTTTTTTAAATGTTTTACATCAGTATTGGTTTTCTAAAGCATGTAAATGAATAATTTATACCTTATGTTTCATACTATAATTTTATATACCATTTTTAAGCAATTTCCATTGATTCACATAATTATAATTGTAAATACCCAGAAATTGCATGGAAATTTTTATTTTTTTTCATAATTTCATTGGAATTTTATGATCCTGTGAAAACTGACAGCGCATGATTTCGAGGCCCGGTGTGCCTAGAATCAATTTCTGAAGTTTTGTTCAGGTACATTCAGTAAACGTACGAGTGATATTTTATAACTTTTGAATCAGTAATTGGAACTAAAATCTAAGGGCACCATTGAACTCACTACGCCAATATTCACTTAAGAAGACATTCACCTCGATGACAGATGGTCAGGAATGAATGTTAGATTTTTGGTTTTATGTGGAAATAATAAAATAAATTAAGTGCTTGTCTTAATTTATTTCTATTGATTATATACACCATATGGAAGTTGGGGTGGGGACCGCCACACCATAACCTCTCATGAGAGGTTATGGTGGTTGGGCTCACCCGATCATAACCTCTTGTTTAATTAAATTGGTGGGGACCACCCGAGTTGGAAGTTTATAGAACTCCCCTCATAAATGAGAGGGAGCCTCTTGATCTCCTCTACACATTATGGGGCCAACCCACCCAATTTATTTAATAAAGATACAAAAATTAATTAAATGCATCTTTTTTATTTTATCCCAACGAACGTAATAGAACACGTAATATGTTTTTTAGGGGGGGTATTAATTTGTGGGAAAGGAGTATTGAAGAGGGGAGGAGTGCTTGGAGATATAAGACCAATGAGGAAAGGATCACTGACTAAGAATGCCAACGAATAATGGAGATCTTCTTCGACTTTTTTTCTCGGGATTTCCGACCAAAGTGGGGGATCCACACCTACAACGAATGGCGTCCATACCTCTTCCTCGTCACTGCCAAAGAATGATACGAGGTAGGGGATTCAAGGTTGAATTTATTTCCCTTATTCATCATTCAAACTTGGTTTTTGTTTTTACAATTGTTATCACCATAATGCAGAGGGTGTGGACCGAACAATGACGGCCCAACCCCCTTCCGTTTTTCTTAGTATTATGACAACAGTGGCGGAGCAACGATGGCTAGTGTTGGACCGACCGAGAAGGAAACCAGCGGCGTGGGGTGGCCTCGTCACCCGAGGGGCATGGTGCAGTCACGCCATGTGGAGGAAGGATCCATGGCCCCTATTTTTGGCGGTATACACGGGAAACCACTAGACTGCAGGAGGGGCGTGGTGTCGTTACAGTGTAGCAACGTCCGACTCGAGACCGACCGTGATGATGATCAGTGGCCTGAACTACCGAGGTGCCAGAAGAGGCACAACACAACCAGCGCCGCGTGAGGAGCCGGCTTGCCGCTCAGCTAGTCGAAAACAGCAGGACCCCACTGGGAACCGCGTGAGACACCGTTAGTAGCATGGAGTCGGTTCCACCCGCACAAATGGATAAGTCATTCAGGATCCAGGGGGTGTGGCCTCCCCACAGAACGCAGGTAGTCGGACCCCCACGGGCTGTAGGGCCAGACCCCGCACGGGCTGGGGCACCCCATCGGTCCAGGTCGAACCCACGGGCCGGGAAGGACCCGTGGTCCATGTCAGACCCGCAGGGTGGGTCGAACCCATAGACCTGGTCATACCCTAGTCCGGACACTGGTCGGGGCGGGTCAGTCTGATAGGGCCGAACTAGACCTGGTCCCATTTGACCTGATTTTACCTTTTCACCAATAACATGGTCTACGGGTGTCAGATTAATGAAGCCTCTATGGCAGAGGAAATCTTGGAGGGATTCAGTTCTTTTGGAATACCCCACTTGAGGTGTGGATGCAATTGTAGTATGTCTAGGTTGGATTGAAATTAATCCAACTGGGCCCTCGAAACAGAAATGCCAATAACTCTCAGACCGGGCGTCTGATTGATGCATCGTCTGCCGTATTGTGTTCATTTTGACTATACAGAACATTGGGATACATCCACATGGGAATACATGGTAGTTGATTTGTCTACTCAGGGCTTAACAAGTAGACCCTCCCAGAATCAAGCATGCTATTGGAAACCCGGAGGCTGGCTATGCACTGTTGACTGTTCCTGGATCATGTGATAGTCTGACAGCTCTAACGACTGTTCCTAGATCATGTGTTGGTCCAAAAATTCTGACTTATGTTCCTGGATCATGTGTTCATCTGACAACTCTAACGAATGTTCCTGGATCATCTGTTGGTCCAACAGTTCTAACTTCTATTCCTGGATCATGTGATGGTCCGACAGAATAGCTGGTTCTGGATCATGGGTTGGTCTGAAAACTCTAATGATTCAGTGGATATATCTTATCGTCTCTATCTCTATACATAAGTTGTTTAAATGTGTGAGATAATTCATCGACTTCAGTGTTCTCCTCATGATTGAGATTGGATACATGATAACATAGGTATATGTATGGGCATATACCAAAGTAATGGATACCCATTGATATCATATTATATGGTTTATCCTTGTTGGTTTTGGTGAGACCATGAGGGTCTTGGGGTCCCTAATGTGTATCATTATAATCACCCATGCATGGGCTATGCCCACACCATGTTTTGATGGATGCGGACGACGGACAATTCTGACCGAGGATGAGTGTATGAGGGTTGGACGATACCCGAGGGTGGACCACACGATGAGTCGGTACCTGAAGGAGACTAACGGACAAGGAGTACTGAGGAGGATAACTATACCTACCCTTCAGGTAGGAGATGCGGTGGAAATTACAAGAGATTCTCTTCATCTACCAGCTATTTAGTCCCTTTTCAGTTGTATTTATACATTATAGTTGGGATTGTATTTCCGGCCCTTTTAATCTTCAACACTCTTTTTTACAGATTTACTTGTGCTTACATCTATTTTGTACGCTTATTGTTGGTGTTCACAGTTTATAAAGCCAATTCCTTAACAGTTTGGAGATTTTACACATTTTAAGATAGTCTCCCGCCCCTGGACTATCGAAGGAGGGCTTGGGGTAGTCAAGGAATAGTCCCCGGGTGATGGGTCGTGAAAAATTGGTAATAGAGGAGTTGGTTCTACCGCATAACATAGGACACTAATCTTTCTATTATGTGAAGCAAGAGTGTTAAGAGTACTGATTGTGGTTTTCAGTCAAGGGAGTCCATTGTTGGTGAGACGGTCGACGTATCCATACACTAGGACCCTAACATTTAATTTTCTATACAATGCCCAAAAGCACTGATTGTGTGCGTGTTTCAATAGTTTTCTTGGTGATCTGTTTGAGTCAGCTCACCAGGTATAACATCTTGACCATGGAAGACCTGTTTCTTTTCTGGATTCCTCTACACAAACAGCCATCCAGAAATCCAAGAGTTATACGAGAAGACAGCCCACTGAGCAATAAGGCCTCGGTACATGGCCCTAATATAGAGGAGTTACCAGTTGTACCACTACCTGTTGGACCACCGATAGCACCATCCCAAGTAGCAGAGAGTGCATGCCGCTTGAGCGTGTTGCATGAGTTCCAATGCCATAGGCCACCTAGGTTCTTGGGAGAGACAGACCTGCAGGTAGTTGAGGATTGTCTAGAGGTTGTGGTGAGAGTCTTCAGACTGGTAAGGACACCAACAAACCTTATGGTGATCCTTTCCACGAGTCTCCTTCAGGTAGTAACATGCAGATGGAAGATCCTGATGCTCTAGGTGCATGACAAGAAGACACAACTATGGAATGACATCAAGAGTTTATTTTGGGCGGAGTTTGTCTCAGCCACCCAACAAGAGGTGCATATACAAGAGAAAATTAATATACAACAGGGTAGAATGACTGTAGGTTAGTAATCAGCGGGGTTCACATACCTCTCGCGCTACTCCACTGATATGGTACATGGCCCATTCTTCAGGTGCCAAACATTCAAGAAGGGACTCAGGTGAGAGAACAAGGCTTCGATGATCTCTCTCATCATTCTGATGTAGGCAGGGGTGTTGGAGTGAGCCCTCTTTTTGGAGATATTCCTTGATGTGTAGTCTCTAGCAGCGAGACCCACCACTAGTCGACATACAGTATAGTCTTCTTCAGCATGTAGTAGACTAATTTCATAGTGCTCTAAGCGGACCAAGCCATTAGATGGATGACCTCTTGATACAGGTTCAGTTATGCAGGTCACATGAGATAAAGCCAGTCATTCCTGGAGCGAGCAATGATTCTCTTGTGGTGGGAAGGGTCACATGGCTCGTGACTGTCTGACCCTCCATACTAATGATCAGAAGATAGTTGAGGGGCCTCATAGTCAGAGGTAGATGTTCAATCGAGGAAGACCATAGGGAGCAGGAGGATGTGGCATAGGATAAGGACATGTAGCTGGTGGTGGACGACGAGTCGAGGTGTTACCACCACCACCCCCACAAGATACACCCGGGCCAAAGGGGGATGGTGTACAGGAGAAACCTCAACTCCAGGTAGTTGAGTCATACGATAAGGGCTCTCCGGAAATGATTCGAGGTATTATCCGTCTCTACTCCACCTTAGTTATGGTTCTTATTGACATAGGTGCAAGTCACTCTTTCATTTACACTGCCGTCATTCAGAGCTTTGAGATTCTGACGGAGCCGTTTGCTTGATCCTTACGGCTAGAGACTCCTACGGGATCAGAATCGGTGATTACGCACTCGTGACGGTAGTGAGAGCCTACTCTAGGAGGCTAGAGCTTCGGCTGGGATCTTCTCGTAGCGGCGTCGAGGCCTTACGAAGTCATCTTGGATATAGGCTGGTTATCTACAGTCCATGCCCAGATCGATTGTATTATGAAAAAAGTGAGGTGTGTCCACATATATGGGACCAGGTTCACTTTATCCAACAAGAAGGGAGCCTTTGAATCATAGGACATACTTACTCGGAGGAGGGTGCAGCCGATCACTCATTAGTTGGCATGCCTTACCCTCTGAGAAGTAGATGTGGAGAGACCAAGCTATTCTGTAGTGGTGGACCAGTACACATACTTCTTCCCTGAAAATGTTCCAAGACAACCTCCTTGTAGAGAGGTGGACATCTACATTAGTTTTTACCACAGGACAGCACTGATATCTACACCAGCATATTAGATGGCTCCCGCTGAGCTTCATGAGCTGAGGGTACAACTAGAGGACTTGTAGGGGAATGGATTACTTAGAACTAGTGTTTCTCCCTGGGCATCCTCGATTCTATTCATCATGAAGGAGGACAAGAGCATGAGTCTCTTTGTTGACCACCGTCGCCTGAATCAGCTGACCGTGAAGAACAATTACCCACTCCAGAGGATCAGCGACCTCTTTGATCAGCTGATGGGAGCACGGTGGTTCTCGAAGATAGACCACCGATTAGGATTTGAAATGCTCAATGTTTGAGATGATGATTTATAGTAGACGGCCTTCAGATGTCGGTCCAACAAATACAAGTTATTTCTTATGTCTTTCGGCATAACCAACGCTCCAGTAATGTTCATGGGACTCATGAACAAGATCTTCCAGCCGTACATCGATCACTTTGTCGTGGTCTTCATCGATGACATTCTGGTCTACTCAGCTACTGAAGAGGAGCATGACTACCAATTTCGGTTAGTACTAGACACACTCTGAGAGAACCAACATTTTTCTAAACTCTCGAAGTGCCATTTTTGGATCTGATAGGTTCACTTCCTGGGACATGTCATCTAGGAGGCTAGAGTTTTAGTGCATCCAACAACGATTGAAGCGGTACTTGTTTGGGAGAAACCAAGGAGTGTGATAGAGGTATGAATCATCCTAGGTTTGGAAGGTTATTAATAGAGATTCATGACAGACTTCTATAGAGTTGAAGCACCACTATCATCCTAGTTGAAGAAGGGGAAACACTTTGTGTGGTCGGAGGGATTCAAGTAGATCTTCTAGGAGCAGAGGCAGAGGCTGACTAGTGCCCTCATCTTATGGATTCTAGAGGAAGGTATAGGGTACGTTGTGTACTGTGACAAATTAGGGACCATACTCAGGTGTGTCCTAATGTAGGATCAAGGAGTGATCACCTATGGTTCTCATAAACTGATACATCACGAGAAGAACTACGCTACCTAGGACCTGGAGTTAGCAGCAACGGTCTTCGCCTTGAAGATGTGGAGAAGCTATCTGATGTGTGAACGTTTTATCATGTACTCTAATCGTAGGAGTCTCAAGTATATCATCCCTCAAAAATACATGAATTGGAGATAGCAGGGACGGCTTGGGTACCCCCAGGATTATGACTCTTAGATAATCTATACTCCTGGGAAGGGGAATGTTGATGCAGATGCACTCAGTAGTAGATATGATATACATCTGTTTGGTGAGGGGATAGATCCACTATGTGCTTTACAGATATCCTTTGTGGATAAAGATGGATCGGACTTTCTATAGTCTCTTATGGTCACTCCCCCACTCCTTCAGTGAGTCAGGGAAGCCCATCATAGAGAAACTAACTGTGAGACATGACGTTCTTAGATATCCACTAGGCAGGCACCTGATGGATTTTCTAAAGGTGGGGAGCATGCCATCCTCTTCATAGGTCATACTATGGTACTAGTAGCACATCAAGAATAAGTGTAGAGTGAGATCCACACATCCCCTCTAGCAGTATATCCAGGTGTGGCGAAGTTGTACCAGGACCGTCGATGACAGCACTGGTGGCCAGGTATAAAGAAGGTAGTAGCAGAGTTTGTCTCTCGATGCATCACTTGCCTGAAAGTGAAGACAGAGTATCAGGTACCAGCAGGCTTGGTTCATCCTTTATAGGTCCCAACGTGGAAGTGGGATGAGATATCCATGGACTTCATGATGGGTCTTTTGCATACATCCATGGGTCATGACTCGATTTTTGTGCTCGTTGACCAACTCTCCAAGTCGGACCACTTCCTACTGATCAGAGAGTAGGGTTTAGTAGAGGGAATGGGTCACCTCTATGTGAAAAATATTGTGTGGCTACATGGAGTACCTTCTTTTATTTTCTCTGACCGTGACACACAGTTTACTTCCTGGCTCTGGAAGGGGTTACAAGTGGCTTTTGGGAAACATCAACATGTGAGCACCGCCTTCCATCCTCAGACAAATAGTTAGACTGAGAGAACCATTCATACCCTCGAGGAGATTCTAAATTCTTGTGTCCTCAACTTCGGTAGTAGCTCGTAGGATCACTTGCCTTGGTAGATTTTGTGTAAAACAACAGCTATCACTACACCATCAGTATGGCACCTTTCGAGGCGTTGTACGGGAGACCTTGCAGATCACCCTTGTGCTTTACAGACACTGGGGAGTCAGCACTAGTGGGACCTGAGATGCTACGTGCTACCATGGAGAAGGTGTAGATCATCCATGTGCAGATGAAGAAAGCATATATTAGATAGAAGTTGTATTATAATAGGAGACAGAGACCTCTGTAGTTTGAGGATGGCGACCACGTCTTTCTAAGGGTCTCATCCTGATGAGGTATACGGAGATTTGGTGGAGGCGGAAAGCTATCTACGAGATTCACCAAACTTTTTCAGTTCCTCAGCAGAGTTGGTGAGGTGGTATAATGCTTATAACTTCTTCCTTAGTTTCACTAGGTGCACAACGTCTTCCACATATCTCAGCTGAGGAGATAAGTGCATGACCCTTAACCCATCATCGACCATGGAGAGCTAGACATTGACGATGAGGCTACCTTCATAGAGGTTCCAGTGGAGATTGATGATCGACAGGTCCAGGTCTTACAGGGATGGTCGATACCTATGGTCCGCGTTCACTGGCAGCATGAGGAGCTCCAAGATAGAAAAAGGGAGAGGGAGGCTCATATGCGTGCTCAGTACCCCCATTTGATCTCATAGATCGAGTTATAGCTTACGGGGACATAAATCCCTGAGGTGTTTAGAATGTAAAGACCCGTAAATTCTGTGGAATTTTTTATTTTTTTCTTTTTCATAAATACATGGCAATTTTATGAGTCTGTGAAAACTGATGGTGCGTGATTCTGAGGCCCAGTGTGCCCGGAATCATTCTCTGAAGTTTTTTCAGTTACGTTCAGTAAAAGTACGATCGAGATTTTATAACATTTGAAATATATCTCAGAACAAAAATCTGAAGGCACCGTTGAACTCGCAGCACTGGTATTCTCCTAAGAAGGCTTTCACTTTGACGGAAGTTGGTCGGGAATGAATGATAGTTTCAGTGTTTTACGTGGAAATAATAAAATAAATTAGGTTCTTGTATTAATTTATTTATATTTGTTATATCCACCTTGTGAATATTGGGGTGGGGACCACCACACCATAACCTTTCGTGAGAGGTTATGGTGATGGGGCTCACCCAAACATTATATCTCATTTAATTAAATTGGTGGGGACCACCTGAGTTGAAAGTCTCAAGAACTCCCCTCATAAATGAGGGGGAGCCTCTTGATCTCCTCTACACATAATGGTTCCAACCCTTCCAATTTAATTAATTAAGCAACATCAATTAATTAAATGCCTCATTTTGAATTTATCCTATTGAACATAATATACCACATAATCTATTATTTCAGGGGGGGTATTCATTTGTGGGGAAGGTGGATTGAGGAGAGGAGGAGCTCTTTGAGATAAAATGACAACGAGGAAAGTCTAACCATCGAAGAACCCCAATAAAGAATGATGATCTTATTTGCCTTATTTTCACAGGATTTTCATCAAATGTGGGATGTACGCACCTATGATGAACAATGTCCATACTTCCTCCTCGTCACCGTCAATGAACGATAAGAGGTATGCGATTAAAGTTTTAATTTTATACCATTCTTCCTCGTTCAAACATGGTTTAGGTTTTGATGATTATTATCACTATAATACAGAGGGAATGAGATGAACAAACACAGACAAAACCCCCTCCATTTTCCTCTCTTGTTGACAATGGTGATGGTGTAATGGCTGCCGGCGTTGGACCGGACGAGAATGAAACTAGTGGAAAAGGGCCATCGGGTTGCTTGAGGGGTGCGGTGCCATCACAGAGCACGGAGGAAAAATCCACGTCCCCTAGCCACGGTAGTACACACGGGCAGCCACCAGGCTATGGGAGGGGCACGACACCGTCGTGCCATGCAGAGGGAGAATCCACGGACACCCTAGCAACGGTGGTAAGTAGTGGCCGACTCGAGCCCGACCACGAAGAAGACCGAAGCCCGAGCCTTCGGGGCACCAAAAAAGGTTTGCTGCAACCGGCACAGTGCGAGGAGCCGTATGGCTGCTCAGCCAGCCGGAAACAGCGGGACCCCACTGGGGTCCAACAGGAAACATTAGCACCAGCCTGGCACTAGTTCCAACCGCCCGAATGGATAAGTTGTTTGGGAACTATGGGTAGCCTCCCCACTATACGCGGCTAGGGTAGACCCCCTTAGGCTCCCGGGTCTCCTGGCTACCCGACCGGACTCAGCACGGGATGGACTTAGCACGGGACGGGCTGCCATCACTGTATGAGTCGCCCCCGTGGGCCAGGCTAGGCCTTCGAGTCGGGTCGGACTCGGGGGCCTGGTCGAACCCACGGACCAGGGAGGACCCACAGACTGGGTGAGACCCTGGTCTGGACCTAGGTCTATCTGACTGGACTGGATCGGACCTGAACCCGTTTTACTTGATTTAACCTTTTCATCCATATCATGGGCTACGGGTGTCGATTTGACAAACCATTTGTGGTGACGAAAATCATGGAGCGAGAAAGTTATTTTAGAGTACCCCATTTGAGGTATGAAGGTAGATGTGGTATGGTCAGGTTGGATTGAACCTAAATCCCACCCGTCCCTCGGAACATAAATGCTATTAACTCTCAGACCAGGTGTCCGATTGACGGACCATCTGCCGCGTTGTGTTCCTTTTGACGAGGAAAGACTTCATGATACATCAACATGGGACGATATGGTATTTGATGTATCGACTATTGGCTTCAGGAGTATACCCTCACGGAGTCAAGAATGCTAGTGGAAAACCTGAGACTAACTGTGCTCTATTGATAATTCCTAGATCATGTGTTGGTTCAACATCTCTAACAACTATTCCTGGATCATGTGATGGTCCGACCTTTCTGATTTTTGTTCCTAGATCATGTGGTTTTCTGATAGAATAGCTGGTCCAGGATCATGTGTTTGTCTGACAGCTCTAACGACTCTTCCTGGTTCATGTGTTGGTCTGACAGTTCTGACTTCTATTCGTGGATCATGTTTTGGTCTGACTGAATAGCTACTCCTGGATCATGTGTTGGTCTGATAGCTCTGATGATTTAATGACTATATCTGATCTTATCTATCTCTCTACAAATTTTGTAAACCTGTGTGAGCTGAGTTAATGACTTATGTGTATTCTTCATGATTGAGATGGATTACTTGATAACTTAGGTATATGTATGTGAATATACATATGTAATGGCTGTAACACCCTGAGATTTTATGAGATATATTTTTTTAATTTCATTGATCTGTTTTATTGTACACTACACAAAGATTAGCATATACTATACGCAACACCATATTAGTTTGCAGTATACACAACACTATTTTTGGCTCGTGTTACACACAATTTCAAGTTCATTTTGTAGAAATCATTCTACGCAACATTAAGTATAGATTTTGTTTAATATATAACAGAAATATGTTTTGATTATGTTATATGCTACACCAAAGGGAGATTCCACTAAATTCAGCCCTGACTTGGCTTGCATTACACGTAATCGCGAACTTCCTCGATAGCTTGTGTAGCACGCAATATCGGGTTTCGCTAAACAACGATATATTGTTATAATATTATTATGAACTACCCATTATGGATAGTATTTACTACATTTTGAATTTTATAACATTATTATTCAACTTAAACATTTTTTATAACATGGTATGAGAAGAAAATAAATTATTCCTGTAAAACAAGTATTTTTCAAAAAAAATAATGTTTTGCCGCCTTTTGATGGTGCATCCACATTAAATCTAGTTTTGACAGGTTTATAAGTTCAATTTGACCAAAAAAATTATTCTTTGGAATCAGTTTATCAATTTTTACTTTGGATAAATTTTTCATTTTATTCTAATAACTTTCAAATTTTAATGAATAGTAAAAACACGTTATATTTTAATTAAAAACAAATTTTTTAATCATAATAATTTATATGGTTAAATTATAATATTTAACGGTTTTAAAGTATATATAGAATATATTTTTATTATTTAATATGATTTATGTCGTTAGCATTGATTTTACATTGAATTCATTGGTAAAATCATTTCAATCTTTTGCAATGTTTTAACTTCTAAAACTCATTTTCTTAATAATGAAATAAATTTTAAATTTATATCTGAAACTTCTGTTATTTGAATATGGAAAAATGGATTCAATATTTGGAATCATTAGGCAAAAATTATTTTAATAGGTTAATTTTTATTTTTGGGCACTATGATTAGTAACTACAGTAAATTTTATTTATCATAGTTAAAGGTAAATCGGGTAATTAAGGGTAAATATAATATTACAAAATTCTCTTAACACTTTTCTTAATATAATTAGATGATTATATTTCGTTCTAATGAATATTTGGGTCGAAATGGAATTTATAGGAACCCACTTGGATGTGATTATGAACTTTAATTTATTTTATTTTAAAGAAAGTTAAATACGTCACACTCAAACATTAATAATTAAAGTATTTTTAATATAAGATTATACATAATTTAAATTAGATTATAAATACTCATTTGAAATATAATTTTTTTTCATTTTTATGGTAATTTATTCGTAATTTTTAACAAATATTTAATTACCTTAATAGAATATTCATTAATGATGCAGAAATTATTTATTTAGTAAAAAATCAATAATATAGTTTTTATTACAATATTTATACCCTTCAAAATAACCATAATCTTTCCCAAAACCTATTGGTCGAGTATATATATACCATACTCATCCAAGGGTAGTCTTTGGGGCCATTTGGAGCCTCATAAAATAGATTATGACATTTATATTATTTTATTTTTAATAATGTCAAAGTTTACACCTTTATAATTTAATAAACATAACAATTAACATGCTGTGATTTTAAGATGAAAAATTCAAGAAAATGTATTTTTTTTGGAATATATTATGTTTATAATCATCATATTATTTTATTTTTAATTTTTATGCAACTAATAAGTATATTAAATTATTATAAAAAATGTAGTAATTGTTTTCTTAAGAGAAATATGAAATAAAAGGATTTATGAATATTAAAATAAATATTATATAAACTAATTAATGTTCTAAAAAATAATTATAGATTAATATGACATGTGATGAGTCAATTATATATTTTGTTTTGAATATATCCTCTCTGTGGATTTAATTTAAATTCAAATAAATGAATAGTGTCAAAATTGACATTATTGTTATTTTATAAAAATAACATATTTTAAAATTGTTTGAAATAACAAATAAAATTTAAAAACATATAAAATGGTATTTATATGGTCTAAAATTTCATAAAATATCCCATTAGAGAAAATTCACAACACAGAAGTAATTATTTATAAAAATTTAAAATATAGAATATTTTTACCACAAATAAAATTAAATAAATTAAATAAGGATAAATCAGGCTGATATGGTTTAAAATAAATTACCAAAATGACTAAATCATATTGGTTGATGAGATTAAAACACTATCTCATCAATTATTTGGATTTTATTCATTTTTGGTGGTTTTAAATTGGGGGTAGAGTTTATTATAAATTAATATTTAAGAGGTTTCCAAATGTGCCCCTCTCCTCTCTTATAAAAGGGCACCTCCTCCCACTTCTCCTCACACCACATTGAGCCTTCAAGCTCGTCCAATCCCTGAAAATATCTCTTATCCATTTTTATAGAAACATACTAGAGGTCCAGGTATTTTTCAAAGACCAACTGTATTGCCTGGAGAGGAGGTTTATAAGAGGCGCATCGAGGAAGAGGTAATATCATTTACCGATTCTTTCAACTTCATTTATTCTTTAATTAATCTTATTTTGTTGTTTAACAATAAATTAATAACATTATTATCAATAATATACTGATACGAAATTATAAATATGAACCAAAACTATTTCACGTTCTATCCATCCTACGGAAAATGAAATCATCGCGCGTTCGTATGTACAAAATACTGTTTCCAAGCCGTGGTGTAACATGTTTTTCCACAACCACCATTCTTTGATTGGTATAATTATGTAAATAATAACTATATATGGTTATTATAACATGATACTAATTCTGAGATATTATATCATCCACTCCAAATCCATTCAATATTTATGGGAACGATATCATCGCTCGTGTGTACGTACGGATTACCGCCTCCACGACGTGATGAGATTCATTTTTCGTGTTAACCATTCAAGAATGATTATAATGTATATATAACATATAATCATGAAATATATGACATAAGAATGATACTGTATTTATGTATATATATGTTTCATTTACATAATTCCATTCAATTCAATAAGGAAACGAATACAGCATTCATGGGTACGTACGACCTATTGTCTCCATGAATGGTGTATTTAATTCCATTTATAAATCTATCATATATATTTATATGATGAATATATATTATATATAAATCATGTTTTACATTCTGGAATTAAGTAAATCAGTATATTAGTAATAATATCATGAAAAACAAGTCCAAACACGTACGATAAATGAAACAATTTTACCGAAAACACTTTTTTAACATGGAATTGACAAATGAACTAGTAATATAAATTCATGAGTAAATAATATTTTATATAATAAAAATTATTATGTTTTTGTTAAAAGATAATAATATATTTAATGCCACTATACAAGAGTTTCAGTCACGTACGGAAGAAATTGGACCTATGGTAAGGGAAAATCTCACAATCTCATTTTTATCCGAGATTGTCTACACTTCAGAATTTAATGGGGAATATTTATCATCAACATCCATGTTTACTCGATATTTAATATTATTTATATCATCCTACAATTTTTTAAATAAAATTTTAACTGATAGTGAATTTTAACTAAAATATATGAATGTAATCTTTTTTCGTTTTCAGTATGAGATACCTTTTGACATTTCCAGCAAAAGTATGAGGAGAATGTTTTTAACGTATATGGCAGGAATGGATTTTTTACGGTTTCATAACACCTAATTTTCCTGATGCATCGTCTACAATATTTCATGATTATTTTCAACAAAATATTTTTCTTTTAAAATTTCATGTCATTTTCTGAAAACAAAATGATTTTGAGGAAGAAAGGATATTTTCCTCAATAACTCATTTCAAGTGTCTTTTCAAAATTATTTTCCATCTAGAATAATATATGGATCTATATATATACCTATTATTTCATTGATTTGATTATTCTATGATGGAATTATTTTTATGAAGTCCTTTATTGTATATGGATTATGTTATAATGGCATAATGTTTAAGAATCCCACTTCAATTACATGGGTTATGCTATGACGTATCATTAATGATTTTGTGGAACACATAATAATGGTTTTATTATGAGATGGGTGGGACATATATCTAACTCCATATCATTGGGTAATGATTTATATCTCATGAGATATGCATGAATGGAATGATAGGTGAATTCGTTTCAGTAATAAAGGACTGGAACGACAAGTAATCTCGGTTCAGTAATGGTATTTTTCCACTATGATGGTCTTGGTAGTAATTCCTTGTATACTATGGAAATCATATCATGTGAATAAGGGTTTTCCACAATTACACGTTTTATAATATCATTATCAATGTTTCATTATGATCTATGCCTTATGTACTGCCATGATTTATGTCATTTCTCTAGATTTTTGATTTTTTATGTTCATGTTTTTATGTCCAAATGTTCATGGATTGTTTTTATGTTCTTCATGTTTACCCTTACTGAGCATTTGAGCTCACCCTTTTGATGTTTTATTTTCCCCAGGATATAAAAAATGGTTATATAAAAAAAAATGGGAAGCTATTTATGGGAGATTTTGAAGATCTTTATCTAGGATATGAATATTATGTTCTGAGTTTCCAAAGACACTAAACTAATACAGTCTTTGGGCGTTTGTTAGTTTCATATTTTAAGTATTCCTCAAATGTAATGTAATTTCCATGTACGCCATGTTTGGGTCTCTACAGATGGTATCAGATCAAAGGTTTATCCAACCTTTGGAAACTAGGATGCAAAAACATTAGTGAGATCCCCATAGATATTTCTATGGTATGTTTAGTGATGTCTCTAAGGTTAAGTATAAGTATAGAATATAGTCCTATAATTATTTTATTGATTTTATAATTAAACCTAAGATGTAATATATTGATGTTACTCCCCATTTATTATGTTGTTTTCCTAGCATGATTTTTTCCTATCACACTATTATTTTTTGGTTTTAGACGATGGGCGAATCCCGAAGGAACCGTGTTGATCAATGTAATGAACAATTCAATGATTGTCCTCCTGAACAAACCAATGTTATGGGAGATGGAGTGAAAAATATAATTGCTATACTGACAGAGGCTATGAATCATCTGAAATTTCAAATGTGTAGAGAAGGGAACAATATTATATTGAGTCTTTCATGAGGCAACATCCATATTCTTTCTGTGGGTCTTCTGATCCACATGTTGCTGAACAATGGATCAATACCAATGAAAAGATATTTTCCATATTTCTTTGTTCGAAACATGAAAAATTAATCTGGCTATTTACCATTTAGAAGGTGAAGCAGACCAGTGGTGGACTCTAATTAAGAATACGAGGCCCCAAGATGAAATTGAATCCATGGAAGGGGATTTGTTCAAGAACTTATTTTTCAAGAAGTACTTCCCTCGTATTCTTAGAACAAAGATGGAAAAGGAGTTCCTTGAGATGAATATTAAGGATGATGAATCTGTTGGTATATATAATGTGAATTTTTCAAGGCATGCAAGGTATGCATGTGGATTTATCATCCTACTTGAATGTAAAGTTGATCGATTCTTTAGTATCTTAAACCCAAGTCTTCAATGGGCATTTTTTATAAGAGACTTCAGTATCTATGAAGAAATTGTGCCTTGTGATATCAAGGTAGAATTGGCAGATGGTGTTACATAACCTTCTCTTGGTTTTGACAAAAAAATCAATGATGGGGTTCAAGGAAAATTCTCAAAACAATGGTGAAAAGATGTTGAATTTTTATTTATGATGAATGTGTCAAAAGAAGCATGGAGGAGACTATATAAAAGGTATACGAAAATGTTTCAAGAGTGGAAAAGAAGGTCATCGAGCAGCTGAGTTCTGAAGTAATGGGAATAAGGTTTCTAATGATGTGAATAGAGAGAAGACTACAGAGAACTCCCCACAAACACTTCAATGCTTCATGTGCAAGGAAATGAGCTATTATGCTAATCAATTACCTAATACAATGGTTAATGGTGATCGATGTGAGAAACCTCTTAAGGAAAAGGACAATGGGAAGTCATATGCGATCACTATTTGTGATTTTGAGTATGACAATGATGCTGTTGAATGATTAAGGATTTATGTAATGGGATTTAAAAATAGTATCATGGAATCTCATTTATAGTATCGTGAAATTTTGGAATATCTATGTGTGGGTTTTCATTAATTGTATGGTACCTTTAACCATGAAATGTTATTGAAATATTTTTGGAAAGCAGATGATATGGGCATAATGAAGGGATAAAGATATAATGAAATGTTTGATAGTATTAATGAGATCATTACTGATATAAGGACAAAGTGATATCATGGATTGAGTATATAGAATTTTTGGGATTTTGGTATGTGGAAAGAGTTGACTTTTGACAGCATTCATATTTTCACAAATATTCTATGGTAATTTATGTTTCCAGAGAATACAAGATTATGTTATTCACATGTTTGGAATGTGATCAACAAAATATATCTTATGATATATGGGGATAAATTATGGTATTCACATGCTAGGTAGATGACCTCTATTGTAATATTTTTCATTATACTATGTGATTGGACAAAAATATTTTGGATAAGCATAAATATTGGAATAAATAGTGTGTGACATCAGATAGTATTGTTTAAGGATATAACTTTTTGATATTATTTATAAAATGTTACAATTAAATAGTTTTAGAAAAAGTACAACCCATAGGATGGGTGACAACCCGTCATGTCGGACAAGGATGTTGGCATCGAACCAAAAACCAAAGTGCGACAAACATTTATCACCTTCCACTGGCCTACACGAAGTCCCTAGTTAATAGAAATTAGTTTTATTTTATTAACCGATATGATAGTTGGAGTCAAAGTTCATTTTTGGAATCATATACAATTAACCTCGCCATAGATGGACTTATGTATATTTGATAACATTTTCTATCCTTTTGTTTGAGACAGATGGAATGACCTATGATTCTATCGCATGATCTTCTAACACTTCATGAAAGTCAAATTCAACTTTATTTCATTAAAAGATGATGTGGAAATTATTCATGGAACGAGCAATGGTGAGATTGTACCAAAATCAAGTAAGTGTTTAATTTAATTCAAAAATTCATCAACATTTGGGAAATGATATTTAAAACCAAAAATGTTGTCCCACTGCCCTTATATCTGATGAATCAGATGGTACCTTAGATCATCACAAAATTATGGCATTGTGATTGATGGATTTTTCATATCAATGTCCTCTCTCACTCTTCATCAGTAGTTGATTGCTATATTTCTCTTCCATATCCATATTTTCACCCATGTTCTCCTATGTGAAAACCCAGTAATGAGTTAATTTTGGAAAACGTTATTTTCATACATTACTTTTTAAAAATAAGTTTTATAATTCATTCTTACGATGGGGTTTCTATGATAGAAACTTTCGAGTAGTAAATGATTTAGAACCCCGATGAATTTCGAGGGAGAAATTCATTTTAAGCAGGGTAGAATGTAACACACCTATATTTTACGAGATGTTTATATTTAATATCTTTGATGTCTTCTATTGTACAATACACCAAGATTATCTTGTACTATACAGCACACCATATTAGCTTGTAGTATACGAAACACTACTCATGGCTCGTGTTACAAATAATTTAATGTTCTTTTTGTTGAAATTATTCAAGAAAAATTAAGTATAGATTTTTTTAATGTATAAATGAAATAAGTTTTTATTATGTTATAAGCAACACCAAAGGGATATTACACTACACACAGCCCTGACATGGCTTGCATTACACACAATCGCTACATTCCTCAATAGCGTTTGTAGTACGCAATATCAGGTTTCTCTAAACAATGATATATTGTAATAATAATATTATGAACTAGACATTATGAGAAAAAAATAAAATTTTCAGGTAAAATAAGTATTTTTAAAAAAATCAGTTTTATCGCCCTTTGATGGTGCACCCACATTAAATCTTGTTTTTGACATGATTATAAGTTCAATTTGAAAAAATAAAATTCTTATTTGGAATCAGGATATAAATTTTAAATTAATTTCTGAATCTTCTATGATTTTATTTTGGAAAAATGGATTCCATATTTGGAATAAGTAGGTCCAAATTATGTCAATAGGCTACTTTTAATTTTTGGGCACTATGAATAGTAACCACGGTAAGTTTTATTTACCTCAGTTAAAGGTAAATCAAGTAATTAATGGTAAATATAATATTATAAAATTACCCTAACACTTGTAATAATATAATTATATGATTATATTTCGTCCTAGGCAATATTTCGGTCGAAATGGAATCCATTGGAACCAACTTGGATGTGATTAAGACCTTTAATTTATTTTATTTTAAAGAAGTTGAATTATGTCTCACTCAAACCTTAATAATTAAAATATTTTTAATATAAGGTTATACACACTATAAATTCTATTATATTACTCATCTGAATGATAAAATGTTTTTATTTGTTATGATATATTATTCTTAATATTTATGAAATATTTAATTATCATAATAACTTATACATTAATGATGGTGAAATTATTTTTTTAGTAAAAAATAAATAATATTGTTTTTATTACAATAATAATACCCATCAAAAGAACCAGAAACTTGATCAAAACCTATTTTTATAGTATATATGTACCATAATCTTACAAGGGACTACTTGCATACCATTAGGAGCCGTATAAAATGGATTATGACATATATATTATTTTATTTTTAATAATGTCAGAGTTGTCACCTTCATAATATAATAAATATAAAAATATACATGTTGTGATTTTAAGATGATAAATTAGAGTAAAATTATTAATTTGAATGTTCTTAGGTTTATAATCATCATAGTATTTTATTTTTAATTTTTATGAAACCAACAAGTATATTAAATGATTATACAAAAATTCTGTAGAAATTTTTTAAGTGTGAGAAATATCAAATAAATGGTTTTATAAATATTAAAATAAAAATTATATGAACCAATTAATGTTATCCACAAATTTTCTAGATGAATATGACATTTTTGGAGTCTATTAAATATTTTCTTTTGTATTTATATTATGTGTGTATTTTATTTAAACTCAAATAAATGAATAGTGTCAAAATTGACACTATTGTTATTTTATAAAAGTAACATATTATGAAATTGTTTAAAAATCACAAAAATATTTAAAAACTTATAAATTTAAATTTATATGGTCTAAAATTTTATTATGTGTCCAATTATTTACAATGCACACAACATAAGTAATTATTTATAACAATTTAAAATTTAGAATATTGTTACCACAAATAAAACTAAATAGAACAAATTAGGATAAATCAAGATGATAACGTTTAAAATAAATTACCAACATTTATAAATCTTATTAGTTGATATGCATACAACCCTATCTCATCTAATCTTCGGATTTGAGTCATTAGTTCATGTTTTTATGTGGGGTTTGAGTTTATTATAAATTTATATTTTAGATGTTTCCAAAAGTACCCCTCTCATCTCTTATAAAAGGGAACCTCCTCCCTCATCATCCATACACCACCTTGAGCCCTCAAGCTCAGCCAAAACCTAACCATTTATCTTCTCCACTTTCTTATAATCATACTATAGGTCCTTGTATTTTTCAAAGAGCTACTTTATTTCCATAAGAGGAGGTTCAGATTAGGTGCATCCAAGAAGAGGTAATATCCTTTACTGATTCTTTCAAGTTCATTTCTTTTTATACTTACTCATATTTTGTTTTTTCACAATAAAGTAATAAAATAAATATCACTCATATAATAAAATGTTATTATAAATATTATCCAACCATATTTCACCTTATATCCATCCTACGTAAAACAAAATCACCGAACGTGCGTACGAACAGAATATCGTCTCCACGTCGTGGTGTAATATACATTTCCACCACCACCTTACTTGGATGGGTTTAATGGAATAAATAATAACTATATATGGTTATTATAAAATGATTATAATTTTGAGATATTATATCTTCCACTCCAATTCCATTCAATAATTATGGGAATGATATCATCGCTCGTGTGTACGTACGGATTACCGTCTCCACAAAGAGATGAGATTCATTATCCATGTTAACCATTCCAGAATGATTATAAATTATATATAATAAATAATAATAAAATATAATACATAATAATGAATCTGTATTTATGTAAATATTTGTTTCATTTACTTAATTCCATTCAATTCAATAAGAAAACGAATACAGCATTCATGCGTACGCATGGCCTATCGTCTCCATGAACGGTTTATTTCATTCAATTTATCTATCTATAATATATATTTATATGTTAAATATATATTATATATAAATAATTTTTTACATTCTGGAGTTATGTAAATCATGATATAAGTAATAATATCAAGAACAACAAGTCCAAACACGTATGATAAATGAAACGATTTTACTAAAGCATTGCATTAACATGGAATTGACAAAAGAACGGGTAATATAAAGTCATAGGTAAATCATATATGATATCATATATATTATTATGGTTCTATTAAAATTTAAAAATATTTTTAAAACCACTATATAGGAGTTTCAGACACGTACAGAAGAAATTGGACCTAAGTTAAGTGAAAGTCTCACAATCTAATTTTTATCTGACATTGATTATACATCATAATTTACTGGGGCATATTTATCATCCACATACATGTTTCCTCAATATTTAATATTATTTCTATCCTATTACAATTTTTTAAATCCAATTTTACCTATTGGTGAAATTTTATTAAATGATATAAAAGGAATCTTTTTTCCTTTTCTGTACGAGATACTTTTCCACTTTTCTGGAAAAAGTACGAGGAGAAGGTTATTTTAATTTATACGACATGAACATATTTTTAGTATTTTCATAATGAAAAATTTTAAAGATTCTTCCTCTATAATATTTCATAATTATATCCAAAAAAATATTTTTCTTGTAAAATTGCATGGCATTTTGTGAAAAGAAAATGATTTAGAAGAAGAAAGGATATTTTCCTTAAGAATTCATTTCAAGTGTCTTGTCAAAATTATTTTCCTTCTAAGATAATATACGGTTCTATTTCTATACCTATTATTTCATTGATTTTATTATGAAATGATGGAATTATTCTTATGAATTCCTTTATCATATATAGATTATGTTATGATGGCATGATGTTTAGGAATCCCATTTCTATTACATGGGTTATACTGTGATGTATGATTTATGGTTTTGTGGAACACATAATAATGGATTCATTATGAGATTGGTGGGACCTATATCTCCCTCCAATGCATTGGGTAAAGAATTATATCTCATGAGATAGACATGAATGGAACGAAAAGTGAATCTGGTTTAGTAATACAGGTCTGGAACAACATGTAAACTCAGTTCAGTAATAGATTATGCCCACTATGATGGTCTTGGTAGTAATTCCTTGGATACTATGAAAATAATATCATGTTATTAATGGTTTTCCACAGTAACATGTATTTTTTAACATGAATAATGTTCCATCATGATCTATGAGTTATGTACTTCCCATATTTAGGTCATTGCTCAAGATTTTTGATTTTTTTATGTTCTTGTTTTTACGTTAAAATGTATATGGATTGTTTTTAAGTTCTCCATGTTTACCCTTATCGAGATTTTGAGCTCACCCTTTTTATGTTTTATTTTCCCTAGGATATTAATAATGGTTTTAGGTAAAAAAAGGTGAATATCATTATGGGAGATGTTAAAGACCTTTCACCCGGATTAGATGATTATGTTCCGAGTTTCCAAAGACACTATACTAATGCAGTCTTTGAACGTTTGTTTGTGTCATGTTTTAAATATAATGAAAAAGTAATGTAATTTCTATGTACATCATGTTTGGGTCTCTACAATGGTTACTCGTTGATTTCATACTCTGTGGTTTATTCTTTTGGTTTTGGTGAGACCATGAGGGTCTCGGGGTCCCTACTGAATATCGTTATACTCACCCGTACATGGTCTATGCATACACATTGTTGAGTTGGATGCTGATGACCGACAACGCTGACCAAGGCAGAGTGTACGACGGCTCGAGCGTACCGAAGGGTGGACCACACGACGCATCGGTACCCAGAGGAGAATAACAAATGAGGAGTGCTAATGAGGATAACAGTTCCAACCCTTCAGGTAGGATATGTGGTGGACATTCCTAGAGCTTCTCTTCATCTACCAACAGTTTAGTCACTTTTAAGTTTTACTTTTACTTTATAGTTGGGCATGAATTTATAGACCATTAACTCTTCATCACTCTTTTGTTTAAATCACTACTTAGTGTTTTCTTCCATTTTGTACTTGGATTGTGGGTGTTTACATTTTATAATCTAAATGCCATCCCAGTTTGGGGATTTCACGCCTTTGGTGATAATCACCAGCTCCTGGCCTATGGAAGGCAGGCTTAGGGGAGTCATGGCACGGGCCCCAAGGGACGGGTCGTGAGAATAGTCTCCTAATAACTAGTTTTTTTCACACATGTAATATTCAATGGTTTTCGTGTCCTTGTCCTCATTTAAAATGAACATTCGGAATTTATTGAGTATGTTATGTTTGTTTTTCCATTTATTTCATTTCATCACATCATCAAATTTTTTTTATTTCATTATATGAATGGAGTGTAGCTAAATTAGAGGTGTTATAACATTGAATGGTTGGTGTCTATGAATTTCATTGTAGGAGAGGGAGTGTATAGGATTAGAGGGATTGTGTGTCCACTATCGTTTACTTAGATATTATTTGTTTTGTTTATTTATTCATTCATGGTTTGAAAAATATATATGATAGTGTCATCAACCTTGTAAATGTTTTTATATATTACTATCATCACATTAACAGTGATTATTTGAAAAAATTATTCCCATGTGGGTGTTCTCATGAAATATATGAACCTGATTCCAACTGATGTGCATCAGGAATATAGTTTGGGCTATTAGAAGGATGGTCCAAGAATCTATTGGATGGATATCCTATGTTCAATAATTACAACCATAAAATCAATGATAAATTGGAATAAAATATATATGGAATAAAATGTAATATTATATTTTGAAATTAAATAATTCAGGGAAATCAAGTCAGAGTAAGTTTGGAGATTGTAGATATTAATATATTTCTAGATCAGAAGTAGAGTAATCAATCGTAAAATAAGATATGTATTGTATGGATCAGACTAAAGAGGATCATTCAATTTTTTCAAAAATACTAGAATATGATTATTTTAATTTTTATTAACTTAATGGGTATTGTTACATTAATTTTCTATATGTACGGTTGTAAAAAAAATATCAAATTATTATAATTCTATTATTATATAAAATAGTACCTTATCAAATTACATTTTTATGTTAGAATATAAAATTAAGAAATGTATATTATTATATTATTCAAGATATTATAAAAATTAATTTCAATAATAGTTTTATAAATTATATATGGTTGCTAATAAGTCTACTAATTAGATGTAATACCATAATAATATCTTTAGTAGACAAAAAATTGTTAATATATGACTTGGAATTAGAAGTAATTGTTAATGAAAAAACATATAAATTTGTTATTATATGTCTCGTTCAAATAGTAGAATCATTTATACTATGCCTTTCATATTTTATTCATTGGTAATTATGTTAATAATTAATATTTTAGAATTATTTAGTTAACTAGTGTAATAAATTTTTATATATCAAAATATTAATCAACTTTTGTAGATTGAATTACTATTCAAAAGAACAATATTTTGGTTTTTAATTCATTATTTTGAAACAAACATGACTAAAATAACTATATAGTTATAAATGATTTTTTTTAATATATTTAAATTGTTATATTCATACAAAGAAAAATTAAATCAAATATGTATTAATTGATTCTAAAATAATATTAGTTTAGATTATTTTATGTTCCATTATTTATCACAGATTTCTATAGACCATGTTACATTTAAAGATATCAGAAAATGAAAGACATTAAAAAATTGATTATTTATAACTCTATGATATATATTCTTATTACCGCAATTTTTTTGTTTCGATCAGAATATAATAATTATGTATTAAATTTATAATATTGGAATGTTTGTAAGTATTTTTAAAATTGTAAATA
Organism: Viscum album; assembly: GCA_963277665.1. Lineage (NCBI taxonomy): Eukaryota > Viridiplantae > Streptophyta > Magnoliopsida > Santalales > Viscaceae > Viscum > Viscum album. The sequence goes on along the minus strand of OY728161.1, from coordinate 1,730,137,082 downwards.
TTATTATAATGACAGATAATTAAATTTAATGTTCATAAAACTATAATTGTATTTACCCATAATCTTAATTGTTTTTATATATATAATATAAATTAAATAATGTATAATATTAATGGATCCAGGAGTTGACATTAGTATTGTCAAAATTATAGTATTATTTAAAATAATTTTCTTGAAGAATTTAATATATTATTTTCCTATTTTAAAAATTTGTTAAATGATTTAATTTGAAGAATAAAAAATGTAGGATCGAAATACTGATGTAGATGCTCAATATACAAGAGGGGTGAATTGTACACTTTAAATATTTCCTTAAACAAGGAATGATATATGTTTAACAAAGTTAAACTAAGCAAATTCACTACACCTCTAATCACCAATGAACGATTGGGACAATGTATGAAGTTAAAAACTTCTAGTTATATGCACTTGCTTAAATCTGGAAAGTGATTCCGAAAACAGGTTCCAGAAATATGGATCCGGAAATGAAACATAATCAATGTTTTACAATATGAGATTATACCTTAAAGCGTATAGAATATAACTACATCGGAGTACAAGTATAAGTAAATATAAGAAGATTATAATTTTCTCAAAATATGAAAAATAGATGAAAAAAACGAGTAGTAAAATTACAAGTAACAAGATATAAATCTTTTAACCCAAAGAGAAGGGTATCCAACAACCTTGGGTAAAGGTCCCTTGATTTATACTTTCAAGCATGTATTTCTTACCCACACAAGGGTAAGCCCTCGATACAAGGATCAGAGTCTATGTCTTGCTATCCCCGCAAGCCCTCAAATTCAAGGTAGTTGGAACCTCTATCTTCCTCAGCAAAGAAGCCCTCGAACTTCAAGGAAGTCAGCACCTCTGTCTTCCTATCCCCGGAAGCCCCCGAATGTAATCACCAACATTCGGAGTCACACGAAGCAATCTAAATGAGCAATTTACTACACACAAAGCATGAAAATCATCTCTCTCTAGAAATCACCTTAAAAGCGTGTGGTTTCTATAGTGATCAACTTCAGTTAAATATATTGTGCTCTTTCAAATGAGCTCCTATTTATAGGCTCGGTTGGAATGGTCGGCTCCCTCCTCCAATGGTCATATTTTTCTTAAATTTCGGAGGGACCTGTACATGTGTCACTAAACCAATGGTTAGTTAGAAACAGAATGGATGACATATTTTTATAACAAAACTTGTGTAACTGAATGAACGACATCATTTTTTAATGAAACGAGTGTAATCATAACAAAAACTAAAGTTCAGAATGTAAGAAATTAAATTTTCAGAGTCTAACCAAAATGGAATTTGGTGTCCATAATAAAAAATATATTTGGATTCTATTTTATAGGAATTCAGAACCTGAATTATGTATAAATCCGATGTCTGAATTTCTAAGGAAATCTGGTGTCTGGTTTCACCAGAGTTCAGAATCTGAACTTACAGAGTTCAGAGTCAAACTTATAGGTGTTCAGAGTCGAAATCATATAAGTATTGAGTCAAACTAGTAAAAGTTCAGATTCAAACTAGTAAAAGTTTGGAGTGCATAATTTTGAGTGGAAATATAATAGAGTTTGTATTTAGAATTCGGAGTCAAAAAATATGAGAGTTCGTATCCAGAATTCGGGATGGAACCTCATTAGAGTTCATATCCATAATTCGGATTGGAACATTATTAGAGTTCGTATCCAGAATTCAGTGTGGAACTTCATTTCAGTTCACATACAGAATTCAGAGTGGTACTTCATTACAAATCACATCCAGAATAAGGATCCTAAAAACAGAATGCTTTATATCTTAGAATTATATGATTCCGTTGTTTTTGGTATGAATCCAATTTTTACACTTAAAAAAACTATTGATATTTATAATAAAATCTAGGTTATGTTAAATTTCTTTAAGAAAATCAAAATTTCCTTAGGGATGTAAAATATGGATTTGCTTATGTATATGGTGTTTGTGATTTTCAAAACAAGACGGAATGGAAAAGTCATAACGAAAAAATTATTGACTCAACAATCTCCCCCTTTTTGGAAAGCATAAAAATCCTTACGAAAAAGAATATAAGGACTTTAGAAATTTCATTAGACTTTGAAATTAAAACTTATCTCCCTTTGTTCATGGATGATAGTGAATAAACTAACTCCCCCTTAGGCATTGAAACTCTAAGGATTGTATCCTGAATTTCCGGAGTGGTTTTTTCATTATCATGGGAATGAATAACATCATAATGAGAAACTCCCCCTTACTTTAAGGATATTTCACTTTGAAATTTTTCCTTTCTCCTTTTTAAAATTTTTCCTTCTCCCATTTTGAGTAGTTATTTTTCCTTCTCCCCCTTTGTGATTTTCAAAAGGAATTGAAGGGAATGGAAAAAAAATAATGTACCTGAAACATTAGTACATAACAAGACAAGATAGAACCAAGAAAAAAATTTCATTAGAGTTGAGAAATTTTTTACATGGAATGACTAATACAACAAAATATCGGAGTGGGTTTATTTTCCTTCCTTTTCCTTCGGGATTAGCTTCTTCAACAAGGATTTCAGTTTCTTTAAATCTCTTTGATCCTCCTCAGCATTCCTCTCCAAATCTTTTGTCCTTTCATCTGGAGATTTCAAAGCTTCTTCCTGAGCCTTGATGGCTTCCACTTGCATTTTTACTAACTCAACTTTCATTACAAGTCATTTCTCAAGCTCAATATGGAGATATCTATCCCTTCAAAATTTTTGAGCAAGACAGTTAGCCTTATCATTCAGTCCCTTCACTTTTTGACTCCGAGAACTTTGTTCAATGATCAGCTCATCCTGAAGATGCTTAATCATTCCATCCTTAGTATCAAAAGCATCTTTTACCTCATTCTAAAAATAATCATACTAAGCCATATCTTCTTCGATTTTTTAAGACCACAATGTGATTTTGCTGCATGATTTCATCTGTACATATTAATTGATAATAGAATTTGTATGGTCAGCCCCAATCTTTATACACTTATCCATCACCATAGATAAGTATTCCGATTTATGATTCAAGATATGTTGTAACATCTCCAATCTTGAGTCAATAGTGGGAAAATAAGAATGGTGTCCACCAGCTTCTTCAGAGGTTCCACCACAAAATCATGACCATAAGCTGATGACTTCGAATCAGATAACTTTCTTGGAGATTTCTCTTCGTCAACCTGGACTAGCTTCCTTCTAGATGAACCACAAACCGCTTTCTTTCTAATGTTATCTTTTATTGGTGTATCCATGAGCACTTTCTTTCCTTTTTCAGATTTCGGAATGGGTTGATCATCTTGAGATTCTTCCTCACTTTCTGAGAATTGAACAATTTGTTCTTTATCTGGTTTCTCATTTTCTTCCCCTTCATCAAGGAAATCATTCTCATAAGATTCTTCCTTATTAGATAAAAAATTTCCTTCTCTTATTCTTAATTATTATCATACTTTCTACTTTCTTTCTCAAATTCCCTTTCCCGGAGTGACTAATTTTGCGGATTCAGCCTTTTCTTGATAGTCTTATACTTGCTTGATCAAGTCATCCAGATCATCACTTCCTTCTTCTTCTTCATCTTCCTCTATTTTTTCTTCTACTTCTTCAGCAACTGGTTTCTCTACTTCTTCAAAAACTTCTTTACCCTTAATCTTTTTCGTAGTGAAGTACTTATTTCTAGGGGTTTCTGGTAATGATTGAACATCAAAGGTTTCCAGAATGGGAATCTTCTCAGAGGCTAACTCTGTTTCTTTCAAAAGAGATTGAACAATCTCCTCTTCCGACATCTTCTTCTTCAAATTCTTTTCTTTCGCTTGCTTTTCTAACTCATCAGCAGCTCTTTCCCTTAAGGCCTTAGCCTCAGCAGGGTCTAGTCCGAACTATAGATACCCTTCTTTTCTTTTCTCTTTCTCTTCCCTCCACTTAGCAGCCACTTCATTTGGATAAGAATTCTTTTTTTTCGACTTGGTTGGTGCAGATTGAGTTTCCGTAGATTTGGGGGTTTTTTCATCACGGACCACTTCCTTAATCTTCCTCTTCCTAGAGACTTTCTTTATTGGTCCAGCATTCTCCACATTTTCCAAAACGTTCTCAGCTTCTTCCTCTGGTAATATATACAATTCACCTGTTTCCTTAGAAAAATCCATATTCATTCTTTTCAGCATATCATCACTGACAAGCATAAGCTTGAAATTATGAATTTTAGACTTACATGACACTTTGAAAGAATCTAAGCACTAAACTATTAGCTTTGATAGTAAGGTAGGGTACATGATGATTTGAGCTCTCATGTTTCCTTCCTTGATATTCTATATAGTCACAAGGACATGCCTCATCAGATTTATTTTTCATAGATTCACCAAGAAGTCTAAGAAATATATGTCACTTTGCATCAGGTTATCTTTTTCACCATTTCTCAGAACCTAAAATATCTGTACCCAAAGAAGAAGAATCTGATTATTAGGAGAAAGATGAGAAATCTTTTATGTCATGACATCAGCATGTCCAAGACATTACAAGGCCTTAAACTTATCAAAACATACTTGAGCATCCGGAAGTTTGTGTGAAAAAAATTCAGATTCTCCTCACTACAACAAAACCACTATTTAGTGGCGGTTGTTTAGCGACGATTTATAATTAACCACAACAAAACATTTTTTTTAACAGTTTGACCCTTCCCCCCACCCTGACCCTCCTCACCCTAGTTCCCCCGGCCCCCCGCTTCCCCCGTGACCCCGGCCCCGCGCGACCCCGGTGACCCCGCGACCCCGACCCCAGTGACCCCGACGACCCCGACGACCTCGACGACCCCAGCGACCTCGCGACCCCCAGCCCCCCCGTGACCCTGGCACCCCATGACCCCCAGCGACCCTGACCCTCCCTCTCTGTTAGTGGTCTGTGAAGCTTCCAAGGTAATATTTTTTTTATTTTTTTTTTCATTTTCCTCCTCTTTTATCTTTACCCTCATGATTTCATGCTTTCATTGGTCAGATTTATTATTATAAGGATTCATGTGAATCACATTATGGTGCAGTTAATTATTTTGTGATCATTTCATCATCCATTGGGGAGAATTTACACTACATGTAGTTGTAAAAGGAGGATCGATATTTTTATCATTTAGGGATGTATTATGCAGCTACCAAATGAATGTAATGAATTATATTAATAGAAATTTATTTGTAAGTGGGTGGAAACACATGTTTTTCCACATTTAATGTTTTTTTAAGGAGACATATTTCATTCCTTTTCTAAAAATTACGGGTTTTGGGAGTCTATTTTTTGTTATAGTTGATATCATTTCAGAACCCCTATTGTGTGATTGTTATATATAACAATTTATTAAATTGATAATCACTTATATATGGATAATGAATCAATTTTCCATAGGATATTATATTTTATTATAATTCCCTTATAAATAATAATGTGAATTTTATGCATGTCCTTTTTGGTTAAACTGAAAAAAATATGTGAAATGTGGTTTTTATGTGTTTGTGTGAGGAGATTTGGTTATGATTTGCAGATATTGTGAAGTGATTGTGGTTATGGTGTGTGGTGGTGGAAATCCTAGGATTGCAATCATGAATATGTGCATTATTTTGGTGATGTGTTTTTATTGTTGTTCAACATGTAAAAAATTAAATATTGATGATAAAATTGGAATATAAAATTGGTTGAATTTTCCATTGTGTTGGAATGATTAATACATACATAAATTTAAATTGGATGTATATCTTAATTTTTTATTTTTAAATATGAAATAAATTGGAAAGATAAATGAATTTGGCTGGATACTATAAAATTAGAGAATTGTATTAATATGAAATGAAATGTTGAAAGTGATGTGGTTTAGGTGTCTTCCTTGGGTTGTGTAACTCATATTGAGGAGGAAGTGAAGACAGAGGAGGTTTTAAAGCCATTTAGTGATTTTGTGACTAGTGAAAGAATCCATGTTATGATCACATTGGTTAGTATTGTGTGTGTGACTACTATATATTGTATTTTCATTGTTCCTTCTATATTCACAACACCCATACTGAGCAGTATTTTCCATCAGTAAAATGATTTTGGGGGTATTTCTCTAATCATCCTAGATATTGAGGATGGATGGTTAGCGACCCCCTATTACCTTGTCTCTCTTCCAAGTACGGTTCTTTTTCATGGGATGTGATGTATAGAATCTGAAAGTGTAGTAGGTATAATGTTTGATGTGATGATGTAGTGGTTCAGGGTGGGGATCATGTATAGTATTAGCATGGAGTGCTATTTACTTCCTTTATTATAATTATACCCTACTATTATGGTCATGAAAATAGATGATATAGGATATGATGGACAATGTTTCATCCTGGGGGGATGTGATAGCTAGTTTCATGCAAGGTGATTGGAATGATGGTGTTTTTCAAGTGTCATAGGATATTATTATACAAATGAGGTGGGTGAACAAGGACATATGATGTTTGGGTGTGAGACTAGAAACTCAGTGAGAATTTTTTTGGGGTACCCATTTTCCATATTCTGATTACTATTTTATTTTACTTTGGTGAATCATTTAGTGAGTATTCATGCATTAAGATAGGCACATAGGAAGGTATATATTGAAATTCATTCTTCATGGTAGGGACATATTTATGACATGTTCTATGTTCTTTCCTTTATGATGTGTTTTGATAAACCTATTGTATCTAATAAATGATTTATTCTCCCAAGACTTTAATATTTGTAATTGGCCATGTTTTTTGTGAATAAATATTATGGAACCCATCACCTTTGTAATGATTACCGAAAGATGAATAGAGTCATAGTAAAGAACAAGTTTAAAAAATGTATTCATAGATTGCGCCTAGACACCCATCCCACAAAGCCAAAGCATTTACATCACAATTTATCCCCCTATTATCCTATTTCAACAACTCTCTAATCTGTATTTTCCAAATGAGGTTCACACTTGTTGGAGTTGGTATTTCATAATTACTTATAAAAAATGGTGGTTTAAAATGAAAAGTAAATTTGTTTTCAATAGTGTGTTCCTTGTTTAATTTAAATTTGTTTTTATTTTATTCTTACATTCATATAGAATAATTAGGATTTATTTTGAGTATTTAATTGATATATTTCATTTAGATGTTATTGCTGTCCACTGTAATTTTCAAAAAGGATTATTTAGTTCTTATTAAGACCTAGAATACATGTTGATTTGTTGATGTTAAATCATTTTCAATCTCGAACACCATCATAGGATTCATGAATCACTATCTTCCTTCATTATGTGTTTTTCAAGGGTTAGTGGATGTAGTTAGGTAGTTGAAACAAATTGAGGTGATCCTCAATTATCATAGGGAACCTGATACATTGTGTGTGAAAATTATTTATAATTGTACTTATATTTTCAGTAGAGTCTTGTGGAAGTTAGTGGTACCTTCTTAACTTCATGAATGTATGAACTAGAATCTCATCAAGATTGATTTTTTAATGGTTATTTCCTAAGGTAATGAATTTAGTGAAATAGACTGAGCTCATGAGACTTTTTATTGGTGACAGATCAGTATGGGAGTATTTCAATAACCCTTCAAGGTTTTTTAGATATTCTCCAAAGATAGGGGTAATCAATTATGAGAAATATCATTTCATTGGTGATGGTCTTCACCCAGACCTTGGTACATCTCTACTTTCTTTGGACATAACATCCATTTTGGAGGTTGTCACTAGGGACATGTGAATGGAAGCTAAATATTCCTAGAAATCGATGGTTGTTCATTCCTTAGTTTTATCAGGTATGAAACAAATTAATAGTTGGAATTAAGAGAATATAATGTCCAAGGAGTAGAGGCAGGATAAACCATAACATGATGAAAAGGCCAATTCTTATACAAAGAGTTCATCCATTTAGTGCTTCCAGTTTAGGGACTTTGAGGAATTTTGAGACCCGTTTCTTCATATATCCTTGAATTTTACTCTATTATGGAAAATTTGTTCATCATTATTTGTTTTTTATTATGGGGTTATAGAAGATGTCTCATGTTTGATTCCTTGTTTTTTTGTAGGCACATTGTGATATACATAGATAAAAGCTGGATCATATTACAGAGGAACACACATCTGTATGTTAAGGGTTTGAATGAGTTTTTAGGTTTTGCAATTTCTATTCGATCCGTTGAAAGGAGAATAAAATGTCCACGTCCTAAATGTAAATTTAGAACATGGTTGAAGAGACAAGAGGTTTATGAACATTTAAAATTGAAGTAAATCCCTACTCAATATTTTTGTTGGATTTGGCATAGACAATCGAACGTTACAGAAAGATTAAGCACTGATGTTAATCCTCATAATGAGGTCCCAAGTTCATCAACAATGGAAAATGAAATTCATTACCTAATAAATGATGCATTCAGCACTGCAAGACACCAATATCAGCATCAAACCATTTCAGATCAACCAGAAGAGGGTGCTGCAAATTGCAACGTGATAAGTGATGTTTTTGAGACTGTAACATAGGCAGATCAAGATTGCCACATATCATTGGATCCTCCTCTTGATTCTGTGGAGCCAAATGTAAGAGAAAAATTCACTCAGGAAAATGTGTTTCATGATTTAGTTAATGATGGAAATCAAGAGTTGTATAGTGGGTGTTTGAAATATACAAAGCTTTCATTTATGCTGAAGTTGTACCATATCAAATGTCTATGTGGAATTATAAATAAAGAAATGTCCATGATATTGGAATTTATTCATGATGCATTTACTGAAGAAAAAATCTTGGAATCTTTTTATGATATGAAAAATGTTGTTAACAAGATTGGTCTAAATTATAAAAAAATACATATATATCCCAATGACTGTATGCTTTATTGGGGAGAGGATTCATGTAGACTAAATTTTAAGAATTTTTTTTCTTCTAGATGGCAGGCAAAGGGTGATGTTAGAAGTCTGAATGAACATAATTTCATGGAGAAGAAGAAAAGGAGCACACCTGCAACAGTTTTGTGTTACTTTCCTTTGAATCCTAGATTATGAAGAGTTTTCATGTCATCGAAAACCGCAGAACACATGTAGTGGCATTCTGTAGATAATGACAATGATGGGTTTATTAGAAATCCATGATATTCCCAATCGTGGATGAAATTTGATTCATTACATCTCGATTTCTTAGCTGATCCTAGGAATGTTCGATTGGGATTGGCTGTTGATGGATTAAACCCATTTGGGACTTTGAGTACCAATTATAGCATTTGGCTATTTGTTTTGATCCCTTATAATCGGCCTCCATGGATGTGTATGCAACAAACATCATTTAACCTTTCGATGATTATTCCTAGAAAACAAATTCTTGGAAATGATATTGATGTATACTTGCAGCCTTTGATTGATGGATTGCAGGTGTTATGGAGCAACAGTGTTGAGACCTTTGATGCTTCTTCTAAAACAATGTTCAAAATGGATGCTGCTTTAATGTGGACCATTAGAGACTTCCCTGGGCTTGGAAATTTATCTGGTTGGAACACATACACAGGTTTGGTTTTTCTGGTTTGTAACATTGATTTTGAGTCCAAATGGCTACCTCACAGTATTAAATGGTGCTTCTTGTGTCATTGAATATTTCTTGATGCATCTCATAGATTTCAGCTAAACAGATCAAAATTTAATGGTTCCATTGATCGTAGACCACCTCCAAAGTTGTTAAATTGTTTTGAAATATTGACACAGCATGAAACTGTTGAAACAGAATTTGGGAAGGTTCATCATTTGAATGATAGCAGAAAACGGGTCCGAAGTGCATCGTTAAGCGAAACCAGAACACATCAATGGAAGAAAAAAAGTAAATTCTTCAAACATCCATATTGGAAATTAAATTTTTTGCTGCATAATCTTCATGTGATGCATATTTAGAATAATTTCTATGACAATTTGATTTTCACATTTCATAATGAGCATGGAAAGTCGAAGGATCATCTCAATGCTCGTAAAGACTTACAAGAAATGACCATAAAACACGATCTCTGGCCAGATGAAAATGAAATTTATCCTCCGACATTTTTTGCAATAAAAAATAGTGATAAAGATACATTCCTTAGAATGATAAAGAATGTTAAGGTATCTGATGGGTATTCATGTAACATCTCGAGGTGTGTTGACTTGAAGAATCTTAAGTTACATGGATTGAAAAGCCACGATTCACATATTTTGTTACAACAGTTACTACCATTGGTATTGCATACATTATTTCCTGAAAAAATTACTGCTGTTGTACTCCAGTTCTGCACATTTTTTAGAAAACTATCTGAGAAATCTCTACATTCATTTTAGCTTGAAAACCTCCAGGAGAGGATTGTATTGACCCTTTGCGCAATGGATATGATCTTTCCTACATCCTTTTTGGCTGTAATGATGCATTTAAATATGAATTTGGTTGAGGAAGCTAAATTAGGAGGCCCCGTTCATTATCGATGGATGTATCCAATTGAGAGGTACTTTATTTATATGTTTTCCAGTTAAGTAAACAATTTTTGGTACATAATTAAATTCATAATTATGTTTATTTTATTTCACAGCTATCTTGGGCATTTGAAATCATATGTGAGAAATAAAGCTAAACCAGAAAGCTCAATTGCTGAAGGCTATGTGGCTGAGGAGTGTCTTACCCAATATTCTCGATACATGGATGATATTGAGACAAGATTTAATCGAGTTGGACGTGTTGACGGCACATGGACTCAATATCAAATACATCTGAAATCCAAAATATTTTCTAGTATTTGCCGATCAGTTGGGAGGACCTCAAATGTGACACTAACTGAATTGGAATTATTACAGGCACATAGATATGTGCTGATGAATAGTGAAATTGCATATCCATTTATTGATGAGTTCAGGATACAAACAAATAGAGGAATGAGAGGCCAAACACGAAATGAGAATGATATAACGAAAGCTGTTAATAAAGAGCTTTTAAAATGGTTTGCACGACGTGTATGTTCATAAACATTGCAATAAATATGAATATCATATTGACACATACATTTTGTAAATATAATAAAGTATATTTATTTATTCAGATCATGAATACTGATACTCGAGCAGTGGTGTCAGAAGATTTGATGTTTTTTCTAGAGGTCCCCTAAAAGAAGTTAGAAAGTTTGATGCTTATAATGTTAATGGCTTTAGATATTGTACAGTCAATCAAGAAGTTTGTTTGAGAACACAGAATAGTGGTATATTTACATTTGCTGAAGTGGAATACTAAAGAAAGCCACATGAGATTATTTAATTAAACTAACACAGGCATTTTTTGGTTTTTTTATTCAAATGCAAATGGGTTGATATTATCAGAGGTGTTAAAAGATATTCCTTGCAATTTACTTCTGTGAACTTCTCTCGCTTGATGGATATTGGTGATCATGAACTACATGATCCATATATCATAGCATTGCAAGCAAAAATTGTATATTTTGTGAATGATGTTGCCGATGAAGAGTGGAGCGTAGTTGCTCACATAATACAAAGAGATTTTTATGATATGGGTGACGAAGTGGAAAATTTGACTTCTAAAATTGAATTTAATCAGCAACAGGAAGTAGAATTATTTGTCCATCATGATATTGAAACTATTAGTCTAGGAAGGATGAATGAAGTGGAAGAAGCAATGGAGCAGGAAACCGACATGATTAAAGCGGAAAATGATTGTATGTACAATTATTTATTTATTCAGCAACCACTTGTTTCATTTCTACAGTCATTCATTATCATTGTTATATATATTTTTTCTGTTAGTACTCCATCTATTATCATTTTTAATTTTTTTTCTGTATAATTTTTTTTGAAATATATATTCTGAACATAATTTTATTTGATTAAATGACAAGAATTCCAAGGAAGAAGCGGTACATTATTTCATCCAGTTCTGCGCTAGATGACTATCCATCTAGATCCCTCCCCACGCCATCTGAGGCACCAGCTACTGACACCCCTTCCCTATCTCCCCTGCACCATCTTTCACACCATCTGTGGATGTCCCAGTAGAGGTTGAGTTGTCCACCCCCCACCCCCCTTCAGGAGCCCCAGTAGTGGGGCAGCTACCCGCCCATTCCAGTTCATCCCAGACATACTGATGTTTCACTAACATAGGTACAAATTTTAATTAAATAAATTTATTACATTTTGTTTATAATAATTGTTTTCTCATTGAAGATGAAAAAATGCAACCGTGAAAAAAAACATGAAAAGTTCAGATGTTTGGAATCAGAATGTCAAGAAGATTGTTTTGCCATTTTATTCTTACGGGGTCCCTACGGATGATGTCGCGGGGTTACTTGGCCATATTCTAGGCCATCTTGTAGCGGAGCCCATTTCCCTTCCCATTTCATATGACGATTGGAGACATATGACTCCAATCTGGAAAAATGAAGTGTTTGATTCTCAAATCAAGGTAAATTTATTCAATTATGGTTTAATTGAATTTCATTTTACTAATATGTTCAAAATGAATTTATGTATATAGATGTTTTTCCACTTTACCATTGCTGATGTGATAGCATGGAAGTGGATGTTGAAAAATCTAGGTAAGAAGTGGAAAGAATTTAAATGGAGATTGTGGTGTGAAGTCAATGATGCTTCATTGACCGCACTACAAATGTATGAGAAGATACCTAGTGGGGTACTGAAAGAGTAGTGGAATGTGTTTGTTGATAGGCATTAGGATCAGAAGCGGCTGGTATTGAAATATATATATTATTATATTATCCTCACTTTACATTTATACAAGTATACGAAAAGGACATGAAATTTAATACATCAGTATTAAATTGCATTTTATTTATTTCAGGATCTCTCAAGACATAATACGTCAAACCGAGCGAAGAAAGTCATCCTACACACTGTTGGCTCAAAAAGTTTTTCTAGAAGTCAAACGATATTGGTAATATATTAATTAGTTAAAACGTTTATAAGAAAATATTATTTGTTTAATATATTGAATTGTTGATTTATCTATGATTAACGTAGTAACAGAGTTTAGGCCATGAATCATCTAGAACTGAACTGTGGTTGGATGTTCACATGAAATAAGATGGACATTTTGTTAATGAGAATACTAAAGAAGTTGGTGTATGAAGTCAATTTTTTATCATAATAACTTATTATCCGTAATTTCTATGTTAAGATATATTGATATTTGATTTATAGGTCGAAATTAAAGTACTATGGGATTCCAATCCTACGAATACCTACTCTATCTCCCAAGATGACCTGGTTGCTAAAGTCCGTGGGAAGAAGCATCCTTGGAGAGTGCGCGGATTGGTTTGGGACCCGTGCCATATGAGGTTTTTAGTAGGCCACCGGGGATAGCTGGTGCATCTACTCTTGACTTTATTCAGCCAATACCTGGAGATTCTAAGAAAGAGATTGTTTCTTTACGAAGCACAGTTCACCAGTAGGGGGATCAGATATCTGCATTGCAGAATGATTTGACTGAAATACGTCAGCAGATGAGAATATATGACCCGGGTGGGAGTGCAGCGATTAGTGGTATGCAGGTAAATCACAGAAAATAAAAATCATTTAGTTTTCTAACTTTCATTGGTTTTAAGTTTTAATATAAAATGTAACCGTATTTAATATTCAATATAATGCTCTTACAACTGACATCACAAAGTGGAAATGAAGGTGGAGAGGGTGATGATGCATCATCAGACCCTAAGTAGTTTTATTTTATGATGTGTTGAACAAAAATAGAAACAGTTGGTTTCTATATGTAACATTTGTGGCATATAGTTGCCACCACACATTTTCATGTCCTAAAATTTCCTTGATTTCTCATGATTCTTTTTATGCATTTTATTGATTTCTGATGTTTCTTTTTATGTCTTTATTTCTTCAGTGTGGTATATATCATTCCATTTAGGTCTGTGTTTGAATTTGTAGTCGAGATTTTTGGACGAATAGGAGTTAAACTCACTGTTTATGTGGGTGCAACAGTTGCATGTAGTATAGTTTTATACAGCAATAGTTATCACTATACCATTAAAATAACCATTTTGTTTCTTTTATGGAAGGTCATGTTGTTAAGCATTGTTCTAGATAGGAATTGGGAAGGCAGGTGTTCTTGGCCCAGATTTAGTGCAGAGTACAACAGAGAATTTTGATATCGTGCAAGATATGATGAATGCAGCTCTGGGTATAAAAGTTTTAGTAAGGTGAGAAATCCCTCTTTTACGTTCATTATACCTTTTTAAGTGTTCGGGTGAGTTGGGGTGGTGGCATATCAGCTGGAATTTACAACTCATTTGGGGAGGATCCATGATGTTTTCCAAGACACCTTGATCTATCAGTATCTACATGATACCTCTCACGTCTGATACTTGGGAGATCCATATGTTGATAATGATTTAATGTTCATTGAAAAATTGTTAATAATCGAGGATTGTAAGGATAATGTGCTCTGTGTGTGGATGATTCATTTGGATCACGTGTTATGGGGGAATGTTTCCCATGAGGAGAGTACTAGGGAGTGAGAAGCGATTATTCTTTCCTAGAACACTAATCTGTATTTAGTTGAGGTTCTGAGCAATACTTTGATGTTTTCATTTTTTAATTTTCATTGAAGTGATATCTGACCTTGTTTTGCAATAAGATATGTTGTATCTTGAAATGGAGGAAGGAGCTCTCTAATCCATTTGTCTAGATGGTGTGACTATATGTGATTACATGTTTGTTAGGTGTAGTGCAGGGCCTTGGGGATTACACAACTATTTTCGAGAAAGATAACTATTGAGGAGGGGTTCTGGGATGTTGAGGTTTTCATTCCAGCTTTAGAACAAATCATGGTGGTTTATACATGATAGTTATGTTACAGGGTGGTTGTTCGGACCACTCTCTTCTTGTTTAGTTTTACATTCTATAGGTTGATGCTTTTTTGAGATCTATATGATGTAATAGAGTAAACCTATTAGATTAATTACATTGTGAAACATCAGTGATTAGGGTTATCTAGGGGATGTTTTTCACTCATTCCAAGAGTTTTTCAAAAATACAGTTTTTAACTATCCATGAGTCAGCCTGTCAATGAGTTAGGTTTTCAGTGAATTGTCCTAAGAGTGACTTAGTGATTTGGTTTCAGTGAGTCAAGCATGTCAGTGTCGTTGTGTCATGGGCGTCAGTGTCAGTTCCATGCTGTCGGTTCTAGGGAATCGGTACAAGGGAATTGCTCACATGGAATTAGTTCAAGGGCATCGATGCTAGGGTCTTGGTGCCAGGGTGATAATGTCATGGCATCGGTGATATGGTATCAATGAGCCACCCATCAGTGAGTCATTTCATGTTTTCCACAGACATCCCAGTCTCTCCATTATGATTTTATTTTACCAAAAAATATTTTACCTATTGACTTTGACTTTTCTTAAATCTTTTTCCACTATAATCAAGGAGAATTATTGTTTCTCCGAACCTTAATCACCCTTAAATTTGAAAAAACCAAATTAACGATGTGTGGTGTTGACCGCAACACGTATTTCAAGAATTTTGAAGTCACCTCTCTAATTTTATAGTTATATGTTTTAAAAAAACTGAGTTTGATGCTATGTTTGGGTGTTTTTAAGAGTTTTTTGAACGATATTTTTTATATATTTAATTTCTTATTATCCTCGGGGATTTGAGATATTCAAATAGCATGGTCAATCCAGGATCTTTTTCATCCAGCACATTAAAATTATATCCCTTGTTATTAGGATCTCACTCATTCTTAAGCCAAGATCCTCTAATTTCCAGTGGATTCTTTTCCTTATCCCAAGGTGTAGAAAGAGTCCTTCCTCCTTAGAAGGGGTTATAATACATTTACTATTTGTAATATGTCCATCAGACAAGCTTCTGTATGGGGACTGCAATGTGGCATTGGTGGTGTTGTGCAGTGGGACTACAAGAATGGTTTTTATTCATGTTTGAGTTGGTTAGTGTTTTTAATTTTTGGTAGTAATGGAATATATACTGCGAATCCCTTTAATAAATGAATATAACGTGGTTAAATAAAAAGTGGCTAGATTATTATTTAGAAGTATCTGTTGTGTGGGTTTGTATATAGCGGTAGCAAGAAAAGCGTTACTATTGGTTTGTTCATTGTTTGGTTGAAACCTATAGGTTTGGATACAGTTTGATTATCTATATGTATATGAACATATTGTTTTTTTTTGATTTCTATACACACCCAACCATCATTTACCACTATATTGTTTTTTGTGATTTATGGTTTTATTTGTTTTTCAGGGCAGTGGTGCAGCATAAGCAATGAATTATTATTTTTATTCCAGGCAGCTTTTCGCGGCGGTTTTAACCCCCACTACATGAATATTTGTGGTGGTTTCGCGACGGTTTACACCACCACTAAATAGTGAACACCGCCACTAAACGTAAAATAAAATTTACGTTTAGCAGCGGTTATAACCGCCTCTAAATAGAAGTATCGTGGCTTCCTCATTCTGTGGCGGTTACTGTGACATTAGCTGTAGTGTTACGGCAGCTAGAATTTGAGTTTACTCGTGGGGTTTATAACCTCCGCGAATAAAGTGATATACATGGCTCATAAACCGTCAGTAAATTCAGAAAAAGCTTTTCGAAATGAGGCAGCGACGACGATTTCCTGAAAACTCCACTAAACACAAATAACCTCTGCTAATAGATTGGTGACACCCTATTATGCGGCGGTTTCTGTAAACCGCCGCTAAACAAAGTATCGGCGGTTTAAACCGCCACTAAATTCAAAACAAACCTCTGCTAAATGGTGATTCTGTTGTAGTGCCTTCATATGCTAGCCCCACCAAGCATGCCGCCTTGGTGTAAGTATGTTTATAAGTATTTCCATAAGACTGGAAAGAAATATTTTCTCTTCCATCATCCTCATAAAAACTCACTGACTCATAAAATTCTACTAGTAACTCCAGATAAACAGCATCCTGATCACCTTCCTTGAAAACACATGCATCTTCTCAACCATTCAGCTTGATATTCTTAGTGATGATAGAATCGTACATGTAGAAGTTTGGATGGATCAGTCTTTCTCGGTAGACATGTCATTTTGGAATTGGCTTTGAGGTGGACATATCTTGGGAATTAGCTTCAACCGACATTCGGAATAGAGAATTATGGATGATTATGAATGTGATTCAGAGATCAAAATGGTCCTTAAGAAGAGAGTCAGGGCTCTGAGATGTAGAAGCATTGAAAAACTGATGTGAGACAACCTTTAGGGTTCTCCTTTATATATGAGTTGAGATGATAGTTCAGATTCCATGGTTGATTGAACAGTTGAGATAAATTGAGATTTGATCTGATGGTTGAGATACAAACCGCAAGGAAAACATGACTCCGATCATTTGAGGTTTTATTTAAGAAAAAAAATCAGATATATGTAAAATAGAATCTGAAATACTTTTAAATGCAAGGAAACTTCCAGCAATGATAAAATTGACTACGAAAACTTGAGTATGAAATTCATACATTTCGGATTTTCTAGAAGGATTGTTCATAATATGTGATTTTCTTCTTGATGAAAATTCGACAAAAAAAATCATACTACGAAAAACTCTGTACTAAAAACATGAGTATGAAAAAAAATCATTAAGAAAAAAAATCTCATTACGATAATTTTAATACGAAAATTTCATGAATGAAAATTTCATTACAAAAATTTCTAGTACGAAAATTTCATTCCAAAATTTTCTATTACGAAAATTTCATTACAAAATTTTCCAGTACAAAAATCTCTATTCCGAAAATTTCCATTCCAAAAATTTTATTTCCGAAAATTTCATTATGAAAAATATTAGTTACAAAGATTTGAAAAACTGACTACAAATAATTTAATTACAAAATCCTAAATGAAATTACTATGAAAAATTTGATTATGCTATCATGAAAATGTACCCCCCTTTGAAAATGAGTTTATTACTGTAAAGAGAATTGTTTAACAAGAAGTTAATGAAGAAAGATTACCTCACGGTTACCATTCCTAACTTCTATTTAATGTATTCAACTCTATCGAACGGTAATGATTTTGTGAAAATGTCAGCAAGTTGATTTTGTGTTCCAATAAACTGATGAATAATATCTTCTTTAAGTGTGTGATCCCTAAGAATGTGATGCCTAATATCTATGTGTTTTACATGAGAGTGATGTGTAGGGTTTTTTCTAAGGGTAGTGGCACTTGTGTTATCACAAAAAATTTGAGACTTAGTAATGATCAAGCCATAATCTGTGAGTTTTTGTTGCATCCACCACACTTGAGCACAACAGCTTCCAGCTGCTACATATTCAGCTTCAGTAGTGGAGAGTGCTACATAATCTTGCTTCTTGCATGACCCAGAAACTAATGAATCTCCTAATAAATGACATGTTCAGGATGTAATTTTTATATCCATTCTACATCCACCAATGTCAGAATCCGAAAATATTTTTAAAACAAAGTAATTTATAGAAGTATAAAATAAATCTAGATCCATTGTTCCCTTTAAGTAGAGAAAAATTATTTTCACTGACTTTAAGTTAGATTCCTTAGGATTGGATTGATATCTTGCACATAAGCATAATGAGAACATAAAGTCTGGTCGACTAGCTTTCAGGTATAGGAGACTTCCTATAATACCGCTAAAAGACGTTTGATCTACTAGTTTCCCAGCTTTACCAAGATCAAGTGTGTTTGAGGTACCCATAGGTGTACTTATACTCTTAGTGTTGTCATAACCATAATTTTTAAGAAGATAATTAATATACTTATGTTGGGATATATAGATTCCTTCTGGTTTTTGAGAAATTTTAACACCAAGGAAAAATGTTATCTTGCTCATCATACTCATTTCAAACTCAAATTTCATTAGATCCGCAAAAGAATCAGTTAAAGATTTCTGAGTTGAACCAAATATAATGTCATTAACATAAATTTGAACAATAAAAACAGTTTTCATAAAATTTTTTATAAAAAGGTTTGGATCTGGATTTCCTTTAACATAGTTATTTTTAAGCAAAAAACATGTACGTCTATCATACCAAACTCATGGGGCTTGTTTTAGTCCATACGAAGCTTTGGTATGTCTAAAAACACGATCAGGATGTTTTGTATCTTCAAATCCAGTATTTTTTTCAACAAAAACATCCTCTTGAACATAACCATTAAGAAAATAACATTTTACATCCATTTGATAATGTAAAAAATTTAAAAATTCTGCAAAGGCAAGTAAAATACGAATAGATTCAAGTTTAGCTACTGGAGCATAGGTTTATTCATAGTCTATTCCCTCTTGCAGATTATAGCCTATAGAAACTAGTCTAGCTTTATTTCTTACAATGACTACATTTTCATCAAACATGTTCTTGAAGACCCATTTTACTCCAATAATAGAAGATTCCTTAGGTCTTTCAACCATGGTCCAAACTTTATTCTTTTCGAATTAATTTAGTTCATCTTGCATGGCTTTAATCCAATCATCATAACCTAGAGCTTCATCAGTGGTTTTAGGTAATAGTTGGGAAAGGAATGCTAGATGTTCTACTTCATTTCTCAAGGAACATATAATCCTTACAGGTTGACTTAAATCACCAATGATACTATCACTAGGACAATTCTTTAGAAACCACTGGTTTGGGTTTTGTAAAACCTGTTCATCAACATAGGGTAATAGTCTTCTGGGGTAAATGTTTCAGAAATATATTCTTGAACATTTTCCTTATCAGAAGGATATTCTATCAAAGTTTGATAATCAGTTTTTGAAAACACATCTGAGAATGTAGGTTGGGATGGTTTAAAAACAAAAGGATCAGTTTCATCAAATTTTACATGCACTGTTTCCGCAACAGTACATGTTTTTTACTAAAAACTCTATAATCCTTAGAAGTTGTGGAGTAGGCTAAGAAAATTCCATCATCAGATTTTGGTGTGAATTTTTGTAGATTATCCATAGTATTCAGGATGAATACCTTGCAACCAAAATCCCTGAAGTAGGAAAGTCTAGTTTTTCTACCATTATATAACTCGTAAGGAGTTTTATTAAGAAAAGGTCTATTCAAAACTCGATTTATAGTATAATAAGAAGTACTTACAGCTTCATCCCAAAAATATCTAGCTATAGAATATTCACTCACCATGGTTCTAGTTACCTCTTGATGAATTCTGTTTCTTATTTCAACTACACCATTTCATTGAGGAGTTCTTGGTGCTGAAAAGTTGTGAGTAATACCTTTTCCACTACAAACAGTTTCAAAATCTGAATTTTGAAATTCTCCTCCATGATCACTATGAATAGTTTTTAGTGGATAGTTTTTATCATTTTTAACATGGGGTCTAAAACTTTTGAAATTAGAAAATGCTTTCGACTTCTTTGCTAGAAAATAGACCCATGTAAATCAAGTGTAATAATCAACTAGAACAAACACATAGTATTCTTTTACAATGCTTACAGTTTGTGTTTGACCGAAAAGATCCATGTGCACCAACTGTAATGCATTAGTTGTTGAGACTTCAACAATTGATTTAAAGCTAGATTTATGTTGCTTTCCATATTAACAAAGATCACATACTATAGAAGAATCAAATCTAAGTTCTGGTAGATCTTTATCTAAACTATTATTAGATAGTTTTCATAGGTTACTAAGGTTACAATGATCACGCCTTCTATGCCATAACCAAGAATGATATTCCATTTCACTTAGTCAAGGTATGTTTTGGCTATTATGGTCTTCTATGTTTAATGTGTAAACATTCTCTTGCCTATGGGCAGAGAGAATAAACTCTTCCTTGGAATTTTTTACTAAACACTTATCATTCCTAAAATTCCCAAGGTATCCTTCATCACATAATTGACATATGCTTATGAGGTTGTTCTTAAGACCCTTAACAAAAAATAAACATTTGAAATCAAGGTTTTACTATGAAGAACAATATCACTTATACCAAAAATTTCTCCATGAGCATTATTTCTGAAAGTTACTTTTCCTCTTTTCATCTTGAAAATCTTTTCAAAATAGTTTTTGTTACCAGTCATGTGCCGGGAACATCCACTATCCATATTCCAAGTATTGTTGTTGGTAATTCCTTTATCTTCCTGAAAATTAGAAAAAAATTAGACTTTCGGAATACAAACTTGTTTGGATCTGGGATTTTCATATAACAAAATTTTGGGTATCCACATTTGTTTAGAGAAATATTATTTATGAAACCCAAGAGATTGAATATTATTCAAAGAAATTTTTTTCTTCTAGTGCACACCACTTTGACACTTACTGCAAAAAGGGGATTTAGAAGGAACAAAATTGTTGTTTTTGAAAACTGGTTTTTGCTGAGTATAACCTACTCCAGTAGTGTTTCCTTTAGGATTTATTTGAGAATACATCTTGTCAAAATTTTCCTTCCCAGAGGTAAACATTTCAGGGAGCTTCTTAAGGGAAAACATTTCGGATTTTAGTCAAATGACTAAATTCCTATCCTCTAGATTCATTTCCTTAGATTTAGACTTTTCATCAAAAACTTTCATCTTTAAAATAGCATTCATAAGATCTTTAGAAAGTTCTTCCTTATCATAATTTTATTTGTCAGGGTCTTTAGAATGTTTTTATAAAAGCTCTTCTTTATCATTGAGATCTAAAAAAATATCTGAAACCTCTTTTGTAAGAACTTCTTCACTATTATCATCCTTGTAAAATTTCTTAGTAATGTTACAATATTTTACTTCATGTAAATTTTCAAATATAGAATCTTCATAATATGAAGGATTATCATTTTCTGAGGATTAAGTATCTTCATTAGAATTACTATTTTCAGAATAGTAATTCTTATCAAGAGATATGTTTGTTAAAGCCTCAGTAAAATGTACCTTATCCATAAGACATGTATGTGGAAAAGAAGTATTAGAAACGAATCTCATATTAGTCTGAGTTGATGAATCATATGATGAGGATTTACTTTCTGTAGAGTCTCCACAGCTAGAAATCCAAGTAGTATTAGCTTTCAAACATTTCAAAGCTTTAGCTTTATAGAAATTCTTCTTGTTTCTTTCGAAATGCGTTTATTTTCTTTCATTATTTTTAAGCATAGGGCAATCAGTTCGTATGTGTCCACTTCCCTTTCATACATATCATGGGACCTCTTAATCTTTATTGTCTTTCATGTCTTTCTTCTTATACCTGGATTGGAAATATCTTTGGCCGACTATCTAGTTCATTCTTTGAGCAAGATTTTCTAACTCCTTCTCTGAGACTTCACTCTCACTATATTTTGATTGGATAGTAATCTTCTTAGACATGGATCTAGTTACTCTCTCAGGAGTCTTTGATTTCATGAGATTTGATGATGTAGTAAAAGAAATAGTACCATTACCATTCTTCTTTTTGATGTTTTCAGCATCTCTCTTCATTCTTGTTTCATGTTGGAGAAGAGTTCCAAACAAATCATCTAAGGAAATTTGAGTAACCTTCCTGTTCTCATCAATAAATATTATCTTTTATTCCCACTCATTGGGAATAATATCTATAAACTTGTCAACTAGTGCTTCATCATCCAGACCTTTCTCTCACATAGATTGTAAGATATTCACGATAGTCATAATCCTTTTTTGCACTTTGCTAATAGGTTCTCCATAAGGAATGTTAAAACCGTGATAGTCAACTCTCAACATAGATCTTCTTGTCTCGATCACTTTATATGTATCAAAATGAGTAACATCGAGTTTCTTCCATATACAGTTAGTTGTTTCACATGATGAAATATGGATATATATGTTCCTTGTCATTGAACATAGTAGAGTATTGTGTTCCTTATAGTTTAATTTATAATCATGCTTCTCTTGGTTGGTGAAAGCACTAACTTCCTTATCAGAAATTTTGTAACCTCTGATAAGCATAACAAGGTTATCTACCCCAGTATTGATAATTAAAGTCTTCATTCGATCTCTACAGTATTCATAATCATTGCCATTAAAAATTGGTGGTCCTGTAGGGTTTAGTATGTCGATGGAACCAACATTTAAACCTGGCATCTTCAGGAAAGTTTTCTCTACAAATACTTGTTAAACACAAAAGATCAGATTCCAGGAAAAATATTCCTAAGAAAGGAAAATATAGAAAAAATAATAATTGAGCAAGAATAACATATATGTGAGTATAAGTATTTCAGAGACACCCTCTGATACCAATTGTAGGATTGAAATAATGATGTAGATTCTCAATATACAGGACGGGGGGGGGGGAAATGTACACTTTAAAAATTTCCTTAAACAAGGAAAGATCTATGTTTAACACAGTTAAACTAAGAAAATTCACTAAACCACTAATCAATAATGAAATATTTGGAAAAAGTATGAAGTTACTAAATTCTAGTTATATGCACTTTCTTAAATATGGAAAGTGATTCCGAAAACAGGTTTCAGAAATATGGATTTAGAAATGAAAATTAATCAATGTTTTACAATATGCGATTATACCTTAAATCGTATAGAATCTAACTAAATCAGAGTACAAGTGTAAGGAAATATGAAAGATTAAAATTTCCTTACAATACAAAAATAGCGGAAAACACGAGTAGTAAAACTACAAGTATCAAGATATTAATCTTTTAACCCAAAGAGAAGGGTATCCAACAACCTTGGATAAAGGTCCATTGATTTATACATTCAAGAAAGTCTATCTTATACAAACTAGGGTAATCCCTCGATACAAAGATAAAAGCCTTTGTCTTGCTATCCCGAAAATCCCTCATCTTCAAGGTAGTTGGAACCTTTTTCTTCCTCAGCAAGGAAGCCCTCGAACATCAAGGAAGTCAGTACTTCTGTATTCCTATCCCCGGAAGCCCTCGAAGGTAATCACTAACATTCGGAGTCACATGAAGCAATCTGAACGATTAGTTTTGTATGCACAAAGCATGAAAAGATTCTCTCTCTCGAAATCACCTTAACACCGTGTGGTTTCTAGAGTGATCAACTTCAGTTCTGTGTATTGAGCACTTTCAAATGAGCTTCTATTTATAGGCGCGGTTGGAATGTTTGGCTCCCTCCCCCAACGGTCATATTTTCCTTAAATTTCGGAGGGACATGTACATATTTCACTAAACCTACGGTTAGTTTGAAACAGAATGGACGACATCGTTTTATAACAAAACATGTGTAACTTAATGCATGACATCGTTTTGTAATGAAACCAGTGTAAGCATAAGAAAAACTAAAGTTCTTAATGTAAGCAATTAAAAGTTTGGAGTCTAACAAAAATTGAATTAGGAGTCTATAATAAAAAGGATATTCAGATTTTATTTTATAGGAATTCGGAACCTGAATTCTTTAGATAACTGGAGTCTGAATTTCTAAGGAAATTCGGAGTCTGGTTTCACTAGAGGTCAGAACCTGCACTTACAGAGTTTGGAGTCGAACTTAAAGATGTTCGGATTCAAACTCATAAAATTTCGGAGTCAAACTAGTAAAAGATAGGAGTTGAACTAGTAAACAATCTAAGTCCATAATTCAGAATGGAACTATAAGAGAGTTCATATTCAGAATTTGGATTCGAAAAATATGAGTGTTCGTATCCAGAATTCAGAATGGAACTTAATTAGAGTTTGTATCCAGAATTCCGAGTGGAACATTATTAGAGTTCGGATCCAGAATTCAGAGTGGAACTTCATTACAGTTCACATCTAGATTTCGGAGTGAAACTTCATTACAGTTCACATCCAGAATTCAGATCCTAAAAATAGAATTCTTCATATCTTAACATTATATGATTCCAAGGATTTGTGTATGAATCCGATTTTTACACTTAAGAAAAATATTGATAGGTATAAGGAAATCTGGGATAGGGTAATTTTCCATAATAAAAGGAAAATTTCCTTAGGGAAGTAAAATATGGATTTTCTTAAGTATAAGGTGTTTGTGATTTTCAAAACAAGAAGGAATGGAACAGTCATAAGGAAAACCTTATTGACTCAAGAAAAAATGGGTATAATAAAAATTTAATTGATTAATAAGATTCATATATCTATTAATAGGGAACCTAATCATAAATATTAGTTTGGACTAGGTAGATTATTATGTCATAAAATAAATTATTTTATCTTCATTTTGGTTTCTGATATATTATATTTACTCAGGTTCCATTTTTGAGGAATAAATTTCCAACGTTATATGTCATATTAAATTTATGAAAACATGTTCTGAATGATAATAAAAATAAAATATTTTTTTAGTAAGTTACCATTGAAGTTTGTTTGAAGGTACTAATTATTTAAGTAATTTTATTTTTATTATTTTATTAAATTTAAATATTATACAAATAGAACATATCATCATGATGTTGATCTTTAATTGGTATATTTAACTTTATAAAAAGTTTCTAAAACTATGTAATATTGATATGAATTACCTACATATTTTAGTATGATCATATTAACATTGATTTATATTTCAGTAATTGTATTGTAATATAGAATATTTTAACAAAAAACCATATATGTTATAGTTTGGGAAATAATATAATGTTTTATATTTTCTTTAGATTAAAGGTTTATGTACTGAATATATTATATATTATTAGTGAACATTTTCTAGAATCCAATTGAGGAATATTCAATTATAATTTTAGTACATTGAAATATTATAATTTTTTTTGTTAAAAAACTCAATGATAGTAGAAAAATAAATTATAGTGATAATTGATAAATTTGATACTTCTTCTCATATAAAAAAAATTACATTGATGAACTAGGTGATTATTTTATCATTATAAGCCTGGAAAAAACTATAAAAATTATATAGGATGATAATGTAAAAGATTACCATTTATAATAATGTATTGGAGATTTAGTAAAAAGATATCATAATACTTTTCCTCCTAAATGGTCTATAGGTTATCCTCTATATTTTTTAATTAGTGGATGACTAAAATGATGTAGTACTGGATTGTTTTCATGAAAAAAATACTATTTTCTTCCTCTATCTCAAATATTGAATCTTAAACCCTATAGGAATACTTAAATGATGAATTTTGGGTTATTGATATGAAAATATGATTTACATTGCCTGAAATAAATAAATGATTTTGTATACTTGAATGAATCTCTGATTAGATATTTATAGGAACCAAATTGGTGTTCAATAATAAGAAATATGACTAAGGTGTAATTACGTAGAGTACTGATATGTTGGTAGAAAAAGGTTATAATTAATCGGAATGAACTAGTTATTTAGAATCCTTTTTTATGAACTCTAATTCAGGATCCATTCAGATCCTCATTACTTTTGTATCTCAAATACAATTTTAAGATTATATAAATATATTTTAAATATAATATTATTAATATCTTTCTTATGAGGTAATTGAATGCTAAAAACGTCATTTTTTTAAACAATTTTTTAAATATTGTTTAAAAAAAAATTACTTATGACTATATAGAAAATCAACATAAAGGTTTTTATGAGAGGTTTTTTTTCTTGGGTAAAATATGCATTCAATACAGAAGTAAATCCCATCAATTGATCAAAAAACCTCATCTTCTAATATTTATATTTTCAATGTACTATCATGATTTTATATTAATTTTGAAAATTATAATAGGTGTAATGATTTTTTCCAACTCATATGAAAAGTGATTTAAATGATTGTTATTGGTCATATCGACTTTTTTTATATTTTGAAAATAATTTATAAGGTCCCTGAGAATGGATTAAATAAAATAAAATTTTAAATTTATTTTCTGAAAATGTTTGGATTCCAAATTGTTAATATATATGCTACTATTATGGTTTTTAATATCAACATATACGTGGATAAAGTTGTAAATATAGAAACAATATGTAATATATTTGATTTTTTTATTTAATCATATAATACATTATGTAGAATTGAAATTGTTTTTTATCTGTACTTGGGATAAAAAAACAATGAATTCATTTTAGAACCAATTTCATTAATAGGAAGAATCATTTCATCGTATATTATACATGAATACATAATATTTCTTATTATATTATGGATATAAACACCTAATTAGAAGATATTTCTACTTTGAATTTTGATTATTCTCACTTATATTTAATAATTAGTAAAAAAAATATGTGATTTATTATCTTTTAGTCTTATTTGTTATGGTTTTTAATGATTCATTATTCTTATTCGTTTTAAATCATAGATAACTATGTTATTTTATATTTATTCTTTTTTATGTTTATATTTTATAAAAAAATTTACATAGTCTTATTAGTATCACATGTAATTTTATATTACCTTTTTAATGTTACTTAGGTTTCTATAAATGTGTAGTTTATGCTACTATACAATATTGATTTATGTTTTATAGTATAAAAATTATATTAATATTTTTGTTCATATAATAATATATTTTTGAATCCTACATTTCATTGAAGGAATACTTCCATATCCACCATGTTGAACTCAGACATCGCCCTCTTTTTGGTGTGAAGAAGTATCAAACCAAAATACCCAACAAGCATTAGATCTCCCTGAATAGTAGGTGATCCAGTCGCACCTTCCAGTATGGATTCCTTGTTACGACTTCACTCCAGTCACTAGCCATACCTTCGATATCCACCTCCTTGCGGTTATGGGAAAGGCTTCGGGCATGGTCAGCGCACATAGTGTGACGGGAGGTGTGTACAAGGACCAGGAATGAATTCACCGACGTATGGATAACCGAAGATTACTCGAGATTCCGGCATTAGGCTGGTGAGTTGCGGCCTGCAATCCGAACTGAGGACGGGTTTGGAGTTAGCTCCCCCTCTCGGGATCGCGACCCTTTGTCCTGGCCAATGTAGCACGTTTGTCGCCCATGGAATAAGGGGCATGATGACTTGACGTCATCCTCACCTTCCTCCGGCTTATCACTGGCAGTCTGCTCAGGGTTCTGACCTCAATGACGACAACTAATCATGATGGTTGCGCTCATTGTGGGACATTACCCAATGCCTTACGGCACAAGCTGATGACACCGATGAACCACCTGTATTTGTGTTCTCGAAGGCACCCCTCCCTTTGATGAGGATTCACGACATGTTAATCCCCAGTAAGGTGCTTTTATTTGCATCAAATTAAACCACATGCTCCACCGCTTGTGCAGGCCCCAGTCAATTCCTTTGATTTTCATTCTTGCGAACGTACTCCCCAGGTGGGATACATAATGTGTTAGCAACAACACTACATGGTTCAATACGCACCACGCCTAGTATCAATCATTTACGTCTTGGAATACTGGTGTATCTAATCCAATTCGCTCACCTAGATTTTGTCTCTCAGTGTTAGTGTCGGCCCAACAGAGTGCTTTCTTCGTTGGTGTTCTTTCGGATCACTATGCATTTAACTGCTCCACCGGAAATTCCCTCTGCCCCTACCATACTCTAGCTTGGTAGTTTCCACCACCTATCCAGGTTTGAGCACTGGGATTTGATGGCAGACTTAAAAAGCCACCTACAGATGCTTTACGCCCAATCATTCTGGATAATGCTTACATCATTTGTATTACCGCGGCTGCTGGCACAAATTTAGCCGATTATTATTCCTCAGATATTGTAATTGCTTCATCTCTGTGAAAAGAAGTTCACGACCCATGGGCCTTATAACTCCTCCATGTGCCATTTCTCCTTCAGTCATTCTCCTATTGAGGAAAATTCCCCACTCCTGCCTTCCTTAGGAGTTCGGGCTGTGTCTCAGCCCCAGTGTGGCTGATCATCCTCTCAGACCAGTTACGGATTTTCACCATTTTAATACATTGCCTCACCAACTAGATAATCAGATGCAAGCCCCTCCTCTGTGGGATTACTTATTTTTCTCCTCATCCTTATTCTATAGGGTATTAGCAGCCGTTTACAACTGTTGTTCCCCTCCCAATGGCAGTTTCATACACGTTAATCACTTATCCGCCAATGGAAACACCACTTCATGTCTGATTTTAATGTGTTAAGCATGTCTCCAGCATTAATCCTGATCCAGGATCGAACTCTCTATGAGATTCATAGTTTCATGACTTATAACTTCCTTATTCATAGACAAAGTAGCGGATTTAGAATTTTCTTTCATTTCAAGGCATAAAATTCCTGCTTCATATTTGATTGGAGTTTTCCCTCAAAAATAAAGCCAGCATCCCCCTACCCAGTCATTCAATACCTGAGCCTATTCGCATTCCCATTCGATCACGAGGGGACCTAGTCAAAATAGAATAGTCACATTTGTTTAGGGATAATCAGGCTCGAACTGATGACTTACACCATGTCAAGGTGACACTCTACAACTGAGTTATATCCCTTCCCTACCCCATCGATAAATATAACTGACTCATTCTATGGATGATAGGGTCGATCAAGTGTCACTCAAACATGCCAACTTTTCATTTTTGTAAAAGTGTGAGAATGAAAAGAATGGGAAAATAATATAATATATGATTCAGTTGCTAATGATTACTATATTATCTCAATCAAATTGGATTGACTGTGGATTCGAACCATATCACATGGATAGTTTACCATACGATTTTTCCTATCTAAATCAAGCTTTTTCATAAAGAAGATATGGGATAGCATTCTATGGGTCGGAGAATCACCCGACCCAGTATTGTTTTCAAATCCATAGAGGAAGCATAACCAAGTCATACAAATCATCATCCCTTCTCGTGCCAAATATCTCTTAACATTTATGAAGGAAATGGAGACCCCCTTATCCCCATTTCCATTCAAGATTTTTGATTATGGTTCCATGCCCCTTCTTTGTGACCCTAAAAAATAGAAAATTTCCTTTCTATAATATGAACACATAAAATTTGAGTGACTACAAAAAGGATAAGAACCCCCCGTCACTACTTGTTTTCTAAATTTTATAGTAATAGAAATACATGTCCTATCGAGATAGAATTTTTAATAAGCTATCCTCTTCCCATGCAATAAAATATGGACCTCCGTAAACTTAAAACAAAGTATGATTCATTATTCAGATCTACATGAGAGTCCAACTACATTTTTTATGAAAGAGTTATACCTATTTTCTTTTATCATGGTAACATGTAACCCCTATTCTCCTCGGTCCAGCCAATAGAAAAAAAATGTAGGACCCCAACATCATCACAGTAGAATGGGCACACTGAACCAGAATCACTCACTAATACTAATATAAAATACTATAAAATACTATAACATAGAAAAAACGTAGAGAAAAATTTCTTTTCTATATAATGATCCTCCATTGCTATTGCAAGATTTAGAAATTGAATAGATTCTATAGAGTTCACTTCATCACAACATAGGTCCTCTAAAGGATCTCGGAGACCCACTAATGCACGAAAGCCAGGATATTTCATAAAATGGATTCCTATTTGATGAATGATGCATAACTGCATGGATAAGCTCACACTAAACCGTCCATGGGATACAATTCGGTTTTTCCTTCGGAGGTACTCAAGGAAGGAATTGGAATGTAAATATATTGATTCATACAGAAGAAGGTTCTCTATTGATTTTCAGACGTTGTACCTATAGGATATGGATAGAAAAGATGAAGATAAAAAACCGAGGATTTGACATACAAGATTTAGTATTTTGATCAAAAAATAAATCTGATGGATTTCTACACTTCACCCAATGATAAGAAAATGTGAAACGAAAATCACTATGGGACTTCAGGAATGATGGAATGGAAAAGATTGAATGATAGGGAAATAAAATAGTAGTAGAAGAACCCAGATTCAAAATGAAAAAAATTAAAACTTGCAAAGGATGATTCTCGAAGAATCAGGGAAAGTGATCGAGAAAGATCTCTTTTTTTATTTATATGAAAAGAATGGAAAGTGTTCCATTGGAACTTGAAAATTTGACTAAATGGGTCTTATACTTACTCTAGACAGAGTAAGGGAGATTCCCAAACTCAGAAAATGATCCTATATATTCGAAAGAATTCAATGACGAGCCGTATGAGGTGAATGTAGAGTGGCCGTCAGGGTGACCAATATGTCATATTTTCCACTATCACCCCCAAAAAACCAAACTCTGCCCTACATAAAGTTTCTAGAGTATGATTAAACTCCCTATTTGAAATAACTGCTTTTTTACCTGGTATTAGCTATAAATTACAAGAACATTATGTAGTCTTCGTAAGAGGGGAAAGGGTTAAGGATTTACCTACCGCGAGATATCACATTGTTCGAGGAACCCTAGATGATGTCGGAGTCAAGGATCATCTACAAGGGCGTTCTAGTTCATTTTATATTCTTATCCAATACTTGTATCATTTTATGATGCCATGTGAACAAAAATGTGAAGTGTATGGCCAACTTAACCATGAAGGTTTTGTAAGTGGATAAGTAGGCTACCATGATGAGACAAAAGATATTCTTTCTAAAGAGATTAGATTTGGAATGATTATATATCCAATATCCATACAATAATCAAAAAAGAATTGAAGTGGTTTTCCTTGACTTTGTCGTCAAGAAACCATTCCAAAAACCTCTACTTTTTAGAACAGGTCTGAGTAAAATAGCAATGATTCGAAGCACTTATGATAATTATTATTACATGATTTCGGAAACCCAAGGACTCAACATATGGTATGGATATGTAAAATATAGGATTTTCAATCCTAGCAGGAAAAAAAGAAGGAAACAGATACTCTAAATTGAATGTGAGTAAACAGAATTCCATACTCGGTCTCATAGAGAAATATCGAATTCTGTGGAAAGCCGTTTTTGATGAAAGTTGTATATACATCTTGGATGGAGATCTTTCACATCATTCAAGATCCACCCTAAAATATTGAGTAAAAAAGACAAAATAAGTGTGTAAACTTCTTTATATATAAATAAATGGATTCATGAACCCCCCCTTTCACGCTCATGTCAAGTCGAGGTACATAAAAAGAAAAATATGCAATATCTGATCCAATTTATTATAATCAATTAGTTAACATGTTGGTGAACGGTATTCTGAAACACGGGAAAAAAATCATTGTCTTATCAAATTATCTATTGAGACATGAAAAATATTCAACAAATGTCAGAAAGGAATCCACTATCTATTTTACGTAAAGTAATACATGGAGTCAATCCCTATATCACAATTAAAACAAAACCTGTAGGCGGATCGACGAATCATGTTCCCATTGAAATAGGATCCACATAAGGAAAAGAACATTCCATTCTTTGGTTATTAGACGCATCCCAAAAAAGTATGGGTAGAAATTTGGATTCCAAATTATGTTCCGAATTAGTGGATGTTGCCAAAGGCAGTGGTGATTCCATACACAAAAAAGAAGATACATGTCGAAGGGTAGAGGAAAATCGAGATTTTGCACATTTTTGTTAATCCTAGATCTATTATACATCTCGATCAGAAAAGAATACATAGCTTAATCATGAATTGTAATTGTTAATCCAAACTAACAAAAAGGAAATGAAAGAAACATCAAAAAAAGGAAATGGATCAATGAAAAAAGAGGGGACTTGATTAAGATTAAGAAGTAGAGTCGTCTCATGTCAATACCATAGAATAGGGTTTGATCCCATGATATGTGGATTCTATAAATATTCCATTCCAATAGAAATCGAAACGATTGGGATTTTTTTGGAGATTGGATGCAGTAAGTAATTATTGATCTGGCATGTACAGAATGAAAACTTCATTCTCGATTCTATAATTATTTTGTTGATGAAGGCGTTTTTTTTCTTCTCCTCAATGGTTAGATTTTCCCCGAATGTCTCCTCAGTTTTGGCCTCATTATTCTTGATCCAACCTCCGATAAAATTATAAAAAGTGAAGAACCTAGGATCTATTTTATCTCTTTAGAACAAGTTTAGTCCTGACTGAGCATAAAAGTCCATTCAGTCTTATACATACATTAGGAAGGGAATAAAAAAAAGAATTAACAATTAATTACTAGACAAAACCAAGCAAAGGGAGCCCCACTCGTAAATTATCTACTTAAGAGCGAACAATTCAATCTATTGGAATGAGATAGGCGCATCACCACATGCCTGCTTTTGATATCTCTCATTCACCACACTATTTACCACTCTTTTTGGGAATCATATATTTTGCGAGAAATTGGTTTGAGTGTATATTTTGATTCAAATTGAAGCAATTGGATGTCTTACTTGGGTATATGAATGACATGACCAATCAATCTAAATACTCCAACACATTAGCACCTTTGTCATGTATTCCACCATACATTGAATATGATTCACTTTCAAGATGCCTAGGTGGTGAAATTGTAGACACGCGAGAATCAAAATATCATGCTACAGAGCATGGAGGTTCGAGTCCTCTTTATGGAAAATTAATAGAGAATGCTCGTTCAATGAGAAAGCAGTGGTGGGGATATTCTCTTATTTTAAGTAATTATTCAGTGAAACCAATGATTAGTTCTTGGGGTAGATAGAAACCATTTCAAACATGCGTAATTTTAATTTTCATATGTTACATCTTTGATGGAAATTTTTGGATGTAGTGATCAATATGAATAAAAAAGGCTCTAGTAGTTCGCTGTTCAAGAATTAATGTTTAGGTAGTGAATCCATACAGAGTGTTTTGATCGAATTTCAGTTCTTCAATGTTTCATCAACAATATCATATTGTTACATGGAACATAGGTCCAAAATATGGAATAAAAAAGTTTTTTCACGACTCTAACCCCCACATTATGTTCCAGTAAATCCTGCTTTCATGGCCACATTTATTTCTATCTAAGGAATAGAAATATTTATACTATTACATGATTAATCCAATTATCATTTCATCTAGGAAAAGCCATATTTTTCTCAACAATGTCTTTGTCATTTGATCCAATAGTGTTCCATTAGATAGGAAAAAATTTGATAAATACGGAAAACTCTTGAATGGAGTTGTACTCGAATGGAAAAATCCATTTGATAATTAATGATTGGTTCTAAGAAATCTCTGGAAATTGATCAGTAATTTGTAGATATTTTCTTGCATATTCTTGATAAACCAACATTTATATATCAATGTAGGTTGATTTGTTTGGGAAGTAAGAATTACCATTGACATCTCTTCATCTTCAAATAATTCTCGATGTGAAAACATAGAGACAAAGGGAGAATCATTGAATAGGAAAAAGAGTGGATCTGTGGGTTCCCAAAAGGGGCTTATTCGAAAAAACCCTTATTCTTTTGAAGCTCTATCTAATGTATTGTATTGCATAGTTCCACTCTGCAAGAACTTTAAATCATTCTCTGGAAGATCATCGTATTCTTCATAAATGATCCACTTGCCCTGAAATTTGGCCCCCTCATAGTGAAATATCAATGAATTGGTTTCGATACAATCTAATAGAAAGCCCCCAGGGTGCCATATTCTAAGAGCCCAAAAAAATTGATTGCATGAATCCTCCTCTATTTTCTGTTCAAGGTCGAGTGCTCCTTCCCCTTCTTCAAACTCCGATTCATATTTTTAATAGAAAAATATCTGATCAATGATGGAGAAAGATCCATTATTCATATCAAAGCGGTTCCTCGGTTCGGGCCAAAGCAATGTAACTCCTCGATCATTATCAAACGGACTGTAAACTTTTTCTATCCATGAGGATCCCCTCAGAGCACCTTCTAATTATAGTAATAGGCCATGATTTGGATCAGAATAATTATTAACTTGTCCATAAGAAGTGATCCAATTTATTTCATCAGGTCCGGGTAGAGACCAAATATCTTGAGCAACCCATCCGGCAGAACAACTCAAAAGATAAAGAAGCATCGTAGATTTCTGCATGCTTGTTCCAAGTTTGAAGTATAATTTGTACAAATAAGAACCCCCTTCATTACATGATTCCTTCAAATGCGTATAGATAGAAGATATATGAATAGGGAAATGACATAGATGAACATTTAGTGCAACAACCATTCCTAACTGATAGAAAATGATTACATGATCCTGAACCGATCTTACCTAGGATCACAAAATACCAAGTTTGTCAATGAAGAGTGGATATCATTGTTTTACAATATATAATTGATTTATTCTATGTAATACGAATCGATAGGTCCTCATTGGTAAGGGCTAACAAATCTAGTGCGTTGGAACCGATGATCATGGACCAAAATAATTTTGTATGGAACATTTGATTTTCAAAGTAAAACCCCCCAGTATATGTTACAGAGAAAAATTGGATTCGTTGTTATGGAATAAAAAGCCTTCATATTTTAATGAATGTATTTAAATTATTCGGATCTATTAGAGTGGGTTCCACTTTTTGGGGTTTATGAGTCGAAGAAATAACAAAATTTTTTCTTGTAAAACTACTTTCAAAATTCCTACAGAGAAAGTCAACTAATAGACCAAGGGATATTGAATTTGACTCATTCGAATCCAGATCATGAATTTTTGGAAACCATATTATGCAAGGAGACATTTATTTTGCTAATTCAATTTGAAGGGTGATAAAAAATTGGTCTATTTCCGGCATCATATCCATAGTTAGCACATTCATCATAGTAAGAAGATCTATCTCTGTCTCAAGATCCATATCTTCATCACTCTCCATATCGTCATCACTCTCCATATCTTCATCACTCTCCATATCGTCATCACACTCATCCATAAGAAAACAATTTTTTTGTCTAGGAACTTTTTCAGAA
Source organism: Viscum album (assembly GCA_963277665.1). Taxonomy (NCBI): domain Eukaryota; kingdom Viridiplantae; phylum Streptophyta; class Magnoliopsida; order Santalales; family Viscaceae; genus Viscum; species Viscum album. Next base: position 1,730,101,487 of record OY728161.1, on the reverse strand, counting down.
ATACCGTATGAAAAGGTATATGGGAGTTTGTAGCCAGGTACATTATCCAATAGGAACTTCCAATTTCTATAGAACCTATCGTTAATATACATATATATGGGGATGATTGGCCTCCTAAGTGGAGCGAAAATGGTTTTCCATGAGATTGGAAATGAAAAAGATTAGCCCCACATTAGGTTTTTTGTGAATAAGTGTTTGTCTGATAATGAGCAAGTAATATCCATCTTTCAGCAAAACAGGGTCAATGAAACTCAAAATTCATGAGATACTTATTATGAATGTCAACTAAGTATTGTAAATAAATTTATCTTGGTTGGTCAATGATTTGATAACTAGAGTCATTCTCTGATAAATTATCTTGGTGAGTCAGACTCCATAGAATTTGATCGATACTTTTTTCTATCGTTAATGTGAAGATTTGAAAATATAGTTCTCTTTCTTCATCATCCATAAAATCACTGTTTATGAGCAAGGATTCTATTTTATCATCCATCCAATCACCATTCAGGTTTTTTTCTTATCAATGAATAGAGATCTTTACCTGAATTATATAGATCTCTCGTATTTCTCGAAAAAGTGATTCAATGGATGGGATTTGGTATGATGATACTTATGATGAGATCGATGATATTGATGAGATGTATATTCCAATATTTCATAGATATTTTTACCCCATAAGTGGGACCACCAAAAAACATGTTGCCGATATTAGAACCTTGTATTCTTTCTTTTAGAGAATATCCTATTTTTTCCAGAACAACTAGAATGATTTTTGTGAACCTGAAAGAATTTAGTTCAGATGTAGGATACCTATCAAGAAGTTTTTCCAACTCCATCATAATTGATGGAATCATCAAATATTAGAAATTTTTGAACTCTTTCTGTGTCTCATAGGACCAGGAAACAAAGAGAAGATGTGTACGAACGAGATAGTCAGCAACAAAAAGAATGATATGTATGGAATAAAAGAACTCCTGATCATTTTGCGATCTCAGATGTGTCGATATCGATTACTCATTCATTTGATGAATCATTTTTTTAGACAGAAGATTATGTAAACACTGACTCAAAATCTCACCTATCATATTCTGTTGTGGAAGACACAATTTTTTCGGAAGAATCATTCGCCCTGATATATCTGATCCATGAATCATGTCATGAAAAATGGATACAAATTGTTGACTGCTACTTCGTATCAGCAATAGGTCTGAAAAGGGATATAAAAATATCAAATACAGATATTTATACCCTGTGGAAGAAAGGAACCATGACATATATGTCTAGAATAGATTCTATTTTGAGAGAGTTGAAAAAGAACTTTCCCGTGGAAAGGTTCTCTCCTTCTCTACTTTCTCAACGCATTGATTTTAAAAAATACTCTATTTTTCCTCTTTTCATATTGCACATATTTCATAGAACGTTGACTAGGAATCAAACTCATGTTTGAATTGAAATGGAGATATGGATGCAAGTGAATCAATTATGAATAATCATCAGATAGATTCATATCTGAAAGAGGTTGACAAGAAGTGCTTTCAAAATGGACGACTCTTGGTCCATATTTTAAATGTGTTCCAGAAATGTCTACAATCGAGTCAATAACTCTACAAGATAATGGATCAGTATGAGGAAAATGGAATGATTTTTACAATCTATTCGTTTTGTCACCACTTTTTGGAAAATAATTATGTATGAATATGTATGATACATGTGACTCAATTGGTGAAATAGTCTCTCTCTCCAAAAAACCATGTTTTTTACCGATGCACAAAGAAAATGTTATATTGTGAATGAATAGGATATAGAGGAATTGTACATACGTCAAATCATCATTATTGATACAAGACCATCATTCCACATAAAACGGAATCATTTCTTACAACAATAGAAGCAGAAGTTTTGTTGATTCATCAAGAAACCGATTCGATTTTCATTATAAAAAGAAGATATCAATGAAATTATATAAAATGGTTTTGCGAGATTCAGCCAATTATCTTGATCGGGGTATATCGTTGAGAAGAAATAGGAATCCATGTTTTCAAGGGATTGACTACGATTATTTTGAGTATGGAACAATGATGGGTAAATCATCAACATTGGTATACTATTGAACAAAAAAGGTGATCTACTTCCTCCATGGATCAATAATTTAGATTTTTGGGAAGTATCATGATCATCCATGAAGGGTTTCAATTGATTCAAATGATCAAATTGAAGACCTATTGATTCTAACAATGGATTGCAGAGTTCATTCAGACAGTTTTCATATATGTGGATCTCAGACCTATGAATGGGGATATTCCCAAAAATCACAAAGAAAAAATTATGTGAGTGAGATAAGAAAATACAGTTTTGCAAAAGAAGTTACTTGGACAAATCGTTTTTGTCAATACCCCACCACCATTCATCGAATATCGTATACGTAAGCGATCCAACACTACTATCCAATAGCTATACAACTCGAAAACGAAATGTTCATGGAATTGATTGTACTCATTGTACTATTTGTATCTATATGAATTAGGATATCAATTCATGGATCTCTCGATTTGATAAATAAGAAGAAGAGCATCGAACCATTTCTTTTGACTATTTTCAAATTCGCTAAATGTTGGTTGATCGTATATTTCATTATAGATCTATGATTCAAGGCCTCATTTCCTATTGGATCCCATTGAATTCCATATTCAAAGTAGTGAGCTGATATTAAAAAGAATCTATTCCATAAATTTATTATGTACCCTTTGGTGCTATTATACATTTGAATCATTATATTTCGGATCAAGGTATATGGATTGACTATCTCCATTATGTTGTTGCCAGAAAATACACCTATTTTTGGTTTTGGATGATCCAAATTTCTGCTGGTGATCCTTACCCATTTTTCCCGATCCATCATTCAAAAGATTCACTCTCTTCATAAAAATTAATAGGATGTATCGCCCATAATGATTTATTTTTTTATTTATCCATGTAGAATACCTTATTCAAGAATTCTTTATCCAATTCATATGAATCATTTGAAAAGGAAAATCCCTTATGATACACTAGATCTGGCTCGGTTATTGATAGAGTGAATAGACCAGACATTTAAAATATCTCATCTGATTCAAAATCATGGCAGTACATGTATCCCCCCTGTTCTGGTCATGAAATAGATAAAATAAATTCAAAAAATGGATTTTTATTCAAGAATGAAATCTGATCACTGTCCATATCTGGTGCATCCTTCAGAACCATATCATATCTTGGATCTGATGAAATAGGATTCATTGAGATGGTATTTTGGTTATACGTAATGATCTTGATATTCATTTCATTCTATTTCGATCACCTGGAAGGGAGAAAAGAATCATCTTTTTGTTTCTTCAACAATTCTCTAGTGGACCTCTCAGTAGGATTCAATCCCAGATGAAGTTGTGACCATCTTTTATAAATAAAATAATGAATAGATCTTGTAGGATTCCAAATACATTCTTTAATTTCTTATGTAAGAAGATGAAAATTCATATGTTGCTTCTCACATTCCGTGGTGAATAGCTGAGACATGGAGGAAAATCTAGAAAGGCATTTCGGTAATCAGTCTGATTCTATCTCTGTTTGTTCCATTATTAGAAAGGAAGGATCCCAAAGAATTGATATTTCTTTTAGTTGTTGAATCTCTCTTTGATTGATCAATGAGTGATATTCGGACGAATCCTCAGGTCTAATGATTGAATCCAAAAAAGTATCTCTGGATTTAGAAGATCCTTTCCATAGGCTAGATCTTGTGGAATCACATTGAATATTAGACAATACATTCCATAACTTGCTAAAAACCAACCCATATTTACCAACCCATTGTCTAACCATCGATTCTCTCTTGATATGTTCCTCAACAAATCCTATTCGTGCTGATTCTTCCCCCAACTCATGAAGAGATCTTGACGAAATTTCAAAATAGAAAATTGAACACAATTTTGTAAATATATCGCCAAGTTTTTTTCGAGAATAGATGGGCTAATACATGCTCCATATCATTAGATGGAATAGTTTAATCAGTTCATTTTTGTTTGAAGAAACCCTCCTCAATGGGTATTTGTTCAACAAAAGAATACATTATATAACAAATCCAGTCAATCACTAATGTTTCCAATCACTGTCCCGAATTCCAGTGGATAATGTTTCACCTATTCCACAGAGAAAGACTATCCAAAAATTCCTAATCATGGTCCTTGTAGATCAGATCATCCATATTATAATATACAAAAAGAAACTCCAGATATTTATATTTTTTTCTTTGAATGAGATCACAATTATAGAGACGATTTCATGATTTGAAATCTTACTACTAGTATTCTCATTATTTTTTCGGATCCAGTTCCTCCACCGTGAACCCCAGTTAGATTTAGTCATGATACAAATTTTAGTTTTTGGGAGAATCCAAGGACTCTCTCTCAGATCCAGGAAACGAATCTTAGAGTTATTTTTTCCTTTTGGAAGATACAACATGAGAGAAAAAATAAAACTATGGATATTATAGCAAAACTCAAAATATTCTTCTAATGTATCATTTTTGGGTCCATTGGAATTCATAGGTATAGTCGGAATAATCCCTCTCAAAAAGTTTCTTTTTATTTCGACCATATTTCGATTGTTAATATGATATATAAGGACTGCTACTACAATGAGTACAACACCCTTGATCGTTTGATTGCTTTTCTAACCCAGTGAATTGCGTGAAAAATGTAGGATACTCCAAATTTTGGGGTCAAAGAGTAGTTTTATAAAGTGTTCTTGGTGGAAAAAATTTGAATGAAAGATCCCACTGAATGGAATTGGCTCCATGAATCTAAGAAATAGTGAAAATGATTGATCTCTCTCAATATCACTCTCAATTAGAAAACCCAGGATTTGAATGGATGTCCATTCATGGATTACTCTGAAATTGCATTGATTGATCATAAATATTTCATTTCTATTGGAATTTGGTTATCATCCATTTTCAAGGATTCCCACTAAGCATCCATGGCTGAATGATGAAAGTGCCCAACTCATAATTTAAAAATTCATAGGAGCAATTCCTACTAGATTCACGCCAATCAGACCCTCCCATTTCTATATTGGAATTTTCTATGTATCAATGGAACCATCATATATACAGAATGGGTATCTATTTATTTGGTATATATTTATTCAAATAAATAATCTATATGAATTGTAAGAACTAACATTATTATTGAGACTAGAAATCATAGGGAATATGAAATATATTTATGGATGGAATTGATGAAGTATTTACAGAAAAAAGTATTCGGTTCTTGAGGATAAATAATCAATATACTTCTAATGTCGAATAAGGATCCACTAGGAAAGAAATCAAGCATTGGGTCGATCATTTATTTGGTGTCAAGGTGATAGCTATGAATAGTTATAGACTCCTAGGAAAGGTTAGAAGAGTTGTCCCTATAACTGGTATGAGACGTACAATTCATTACAGACATATGATCATTACACTTCAACCAGGTCAGTCTATTCCACATCTTATTGAAAATGAAAAGAACATAAATAATAATAATCATGGATATACATTTATACAAAACTTCTACCTCGAAAACACACAATGGAGCCATAGACAGTCAAGTGAAATCCAATCCATGAATGAATTGGATCTATGGAAAGTACCATTGTGGTAATGGTCGTAATCCCAGAAGAATCATTACTGCATAGACATAGGGGGAGTTTATAAGCGTCTCTACCGTAAAATAGATTTTTCAAAGAATGAAAAAGAAATATTTTGTAGAATAGTAACCATAGAATACAACCCCAATAGAAATGCATACATTTATCTCATACACTATGAGGATGGTGGGGATAGATATATTTTACATCCCAAAGGGGATATAATTGGAGATACCATTGTTTCTGGTATAGATGTTCCTATAAAAATGGGAAATTCCCTACCATTGAGTGCGGTTTGAATTATTAATTTACGTAATTGGAAGTGACCAATTAAGTTTAAGATGAAGAAACATAGAAATCGATCACTTATCCAATATTAGAGTACCTATACAAGATATACATCAATAGAAATCATAAGAGTTGTGGTAGCATGTGATTTAGTTCAGTAGTTCCTCATAATATCCAATTATTGACTCTAGAGATGATAGTAATATGGAGAATACAAAAGTTTCAAGCACTGAAAAAACAGGAACCACCACCTTGTTACAAAGAGAGGTGGAAGACTTTTTCACATTTCATTTGATGGTCATAGGCGAATGGAAAGAAGTGGTAATTAAAAAAAATCACCAGGGGAAAAAGAGAGGTATGTCTCCTACGTTACTCATACTTAATGTAGAAGTATAGATGTAATTTCATAGAGTAATTCGGACTGAATTCTACATGAAGAACATAATCAAGATGACGGAACATGAAGACATTGGATGAAGATATATTTACATGAGTGTCAGAAGAATTGGATTCCGATATATCCTCATGTTGTACTTCATTGTACAATAGATCATATCCATTTGTATAGAACCCATCTACGTCCAAAAAGTTGTATGCTTTGGAATATGCTCATACAGTTTGGGAAGGGGTTTTGATGCAAAAAATAAATCCACTTCAACTGATATGCCCTTAGGCATGACCATACATGACATATAAATAAAACTTGGAAAGGGTGGACAATTTTCTAGAGCAGTGGGCGTTGTATGGAAACTGATTGCAAAAGAGGGGAAATCAGCCACACTAAAATTACCTTCTCGGGAGGTCCGTTTGATATCCAAAAACTGATCTGCAAGAGTCAGACAAGTGGGGAATGTTGGAGGGAACTAGAAAAGTTTTGGTAGACCTAGATCTAAGTTCTGGCTAGGCAAGCACCCTGTAGTAAGAGGGGTCGTTATGAACCCTGTAGACCATCCCCATGGGGGTGGTGAAGGAAAGTCCCCCATTTGTAGAAAAAACCAACAACACCCTGGGGTTATGCTCCACTTGGAAGAAGAATTAGAAAAGGAATCAATATAGTAGTCATTAGATTCTTTGTCACTGTAGTAAGTAAGGGGAGAAAATCAAATTTGTTTCTTTGTCTTTATTCAAAAACAAAGGGGAAATGTGTGACACGTTCTATAAAAAATCCTTTTATAGTGAATCATTTATTAAGAAAAATAAAAAAGCTTAACACAAAGGCGGAAAATGAAAAAATAATCATAACAAGGTTCCGAGCATCTACAATAAGACCAACAATGATCGACCATACTATTGTAATCCATAACAAAAAGGAAAATTTATCTATATTTATAACAGATCGTAGGGTCTCCACAAATTGGGAGAATTTGTACCGACTCTAAAATTTCAGGGCCATGCGAAAAACGACAATAGATCTCATCGATAAAAATATTATTTGAATTTTTTATCATTATTAGGAGGTGATTCTCTGATAACGAAGAAAGGGGGGAACCCAAATGCAGAAACATACACTTTAAGCCGACATATATACATCACTGCTCATAATGCATGAAGAGTCATGGATCAGATTCATGGACATTCATACAAAGAAACACTTAAAATATTGGAACTCATGCCTTATCGAGCATGTGATCCCATTTTTAAATTGCATTATTCTTCCGAAAATGCTAGTCAAAATATGGGTTTCAACAAAGAAACTTTATTCATTAGTAAAGAAGAGGTCAACAAAGGCACTATAGTGAAAAAATTAAAACATCGGGCTTGATTTCGTAGTTCTCCAATCAAAATAACCCTTTTTCATATAACTATAGTATTGAAAGAGGAATCCTTAAATGAAGAATATATCATATGGTCAAAATAAAAAAATGGGCAAATAATGGGAATTGAATCCGCACATGGTGGATTCACAATCCACTTCCTTGATCCACTTGGCTATATCCATACCCTCTATATTTGAAATAGAATCATAATATTCCATTTGATATTTGGAATGAATCATTATTTGTAGATACTCGAAGCTTGATGTACATGGAAATTGCATTACTTTTTTGGAATACTTAGTACATAACAAAAACACACACACAAATATGGTAATAGTTTAGTGTCTTTGGAAACTCAGAATATAATCTTCTAATCGTGGTGAAAGATCTTCAACATCTCCCATAAAGATCTTCATTTTTTTTACCCAAAACCTTTCTTTATATCCCGGGGAAAATAAAACATAAAAGGGTGATCTCAAATTTTCAGGAAGGGTAAAAAAAAGAAATATCAATCACATCATTTTCATAAGAACATAACATTTTGGAAATCTTAACCTGCAAAAGAGAGCATAATTTCATAACATGGGATAAATCATAGTAGTGAAAAGAAATCCCAAAAATCATAACATAAAACATGAAACATTGTGTCATACACACATAATCATAGAGAATCATATCTTCTTATTCAAGACTCATTTCCAAGAATATCATAGTGGACAAAGTCCATTTCTGAACCGAGTCACCCTCATTTCAGTCATGTTTCACTGAACCGGTATAACCTACCGTTCTAGCCATGTCTATCTCATGAGATATAAAATCTTTACCCAATTAATTGGAGTGAGATATTGGTCCCACCCATCTCATAATGATACCATTCTTATGTGTTCCACAAAATCATAAATCATACATCATTGCATAACCCATGTAGTAAAAATGGGATTCTTAAACAACATGACATCATAAAAGAATTAATATAAGATAAAGGAATTCATAAAAAGAATATTTCCATCACAAAATAATCAAATCCATGTAATAATATGGAAATAAAGAGAACCCTTTATTATCTTATTTGGAAAATAATTTTGATAAAACACTTGAACTCCATTCTTGAGGAAAATATCCTTTCTACTTCGAAAACACTTTTCCTTTCTTAAAATTTCATACAATTCTAAACTAAGAGAAGTTGATTAAAAATAAACTTGAAAACATGTAATGGAAGCTTCTTGGAAATAATGTTTTAAAAATCCATTCATGCCGTATAAGTTAAAATAATACATTCTTCTCGTACTTTTGTCGGAAAAGTCAAAAAGTACCTCGTACAAAAAACGACAAAAGATTCCTTTCATATCCTTTACTAAAAACTAACTGAAGGGTAAAATTTGATTTAAAAAATTGTAGGTGGATGGAAATTATATTACATATTGAGGAATCATGGATGTGGATGATAAAATACACCCCAATAAATACAAAAGTATAAACAATCTCGGATAAAAATAAGAATGTGATATTTCCCTTACTTTTGGTCCGATATGCTTTGTACCTATCCAAACCTCCTGTATAATGATATAAATAATGTTATTGACTTATTACAGAATCATACTTATTTTTATGATATCATATATGGTCATATTCATATCTTATTATTAGTAATATTTCATTACTACTTCTTATTCGGGTGTTTGTTACTTTTTGTTCTTATGCGTGTTTTGTCGAATAAATTATTATTCTTCTCTATAGGTTATAGATAACTCATTTCCAGAATGGTATTAGTGTAATAAATATCATATTAATTCATTTAATTCATTTATATAATCATTATGAAATGAAGATCACGTAGAACGAGTCGCATCACATCGTGGAGACTGTATTCCGTACGTACGCACTAGTGATGATATCGTTCCTATGATCGTGGAATTGAATTGGAGTGTATGTATACTATTTCAGAATCAATATCACTTTATAATAGTCATATATAGTCATTATTTACACCATTATACCCATCCAAGTAAGGTGGTGGTGGAAAATAGATTACACCACGGCGTGGAGATGGTATTCCGTACGTACGGATGCGCAGTGATTTCTTTTTCCGTAGGATGGATAGATGGTGAAATAGGGTTGTTTCATACATATAATAACTTATCAGTATATTAGTGATAATGATGTTATTACTTCATAATGAAACAACTAAATAAGAAGAAGTGGAATAAGAAATAAAGATGAAAGAATTGGTAACAGACATTACCTCTTCTTTGAAGTGCTTCTTTGAGACCTACTTTTAGGGCACTAAAATAGGTCTTTGAAGAAGACCATAACCTCTAGGATGTTTCTAGGGAAGTGGAGAGAATAAATTGGTAGGGGTTGGCCGAGCTTGAAGGTTTAATGTGGTGTGAGGAAGAGGGGGTTGAGGTGCCCTTTTATAAGGGAGGAGAGGGGCACCTTAGGAATAACTAAAAATATTATTTTATTATAAAGTCATGTTCGGTTTTAAATAGTTCCAAATTTAGTTATTTAGAATATAAGGTGGGTATGGGTCTAAAGCCTCTCATAAAATAGAATTTATAAAAGTTTAGGTCATTATATTAACTTTATCTTTTAGTTTTAACTCTTAGTTAATTAGATTGACATTTACCATGTCACTTTGTATTTTTATATTATATAGTTAATAAACTTACCATATGCATCCAAGAGGCCCCCAAATTGTGTTTTATTAATATATATAACCTTATCTAAGTCATTTGGCCGAACCTTATATTTTTAGGAATAAAATAACAATTAATAATATAATATTTGTTTTAAAAACTATTTTATGTCAATTTTGACACTATTCAATAGTTGATTTTTTTGAAACTCATAACAGAATTATTACTTCGACCAAAGTTAATTAAATCAATCCTAACATGTCATATTAACCTAGAAAATTAGTTTAGTTAATAAAAAGTCTCAAATTATATTTATTGGGGTATTTATAACATCAATTTTGTCAATATTTCATTAATAAGATAATTACTGCATCATCATTGTGTCATAAATCAATTATATTATTTAATGTCTAAAAATTAAAAATAAAATAAAATTATGTATGAAATCGTTTTATCGTTCTAATGAATATTTATAGTAGAATTTATCTTATGTGTACCCCCATATTAAAAATGATTTACTTATTAATTTTTGATTTTAACTATTTTAACCATTCTTTAAATAATTTAATAATAAATGTCCTAATCTAATCCAAGTGGGCCTAAATGGTCATATTTTATTCCTAAGGTTGTTTTTGGTCGAAATAAACTTTTCCAATAGAATTAGGACATGTGTTAGGGTAATAATAATATCATTTTTACCCTTAATTACCCTATTTACTTTTAATAGTGGTAAAAAAAAGTAAAAAGTTACAATTCACCAAAAAATTATTTTCATATCATTGAACCACATTTTACTTACTAACATCAACCGTGTCTCTCGGATTTTCGAAATTCCACTCATAGAAGCGGTTAAATTAAGTTTTATGAAAAAATCAGTTTTTTAACTACCACTTAGTGGTTTCACTATTCAGCAAAAAAAGAAAGTTTACACAAAAATACCAAAAATTAGATCTAAGCTATATTTGATATTATGAATTCAAAAATGATGTCTATTTTATCAAATTCAAAACATATCAGTTTCATTAATTAATTTAAAAATTAATTCTTGTCATCAAAACAAATAGCGTGTTCTTAAGAGATAATAACTATCAAAAGATTGGCATTTGTTTCTGACTGGTTTAAATGTGAAATTACATCCAATGACAAACATTGTATTAAATTGTAAAAATATATTCTAAATATACTTTAAAACCACTAAAATTGATAATTTATCACTATTAATTACTTTGATTAAAAAAAGTTATTTTTAATTATAATTTAGTAATTTTCATTATTCATCAGAATATGAAAGTTATCCGAAAAGTACCAAAATTTTACCTTAGGCTATATTCGATACACCGAATCCAAAAATGAAGTCCATTTTGAGCGCTAAAGTTTCTAAAAATTTAAAAGGTGGTTAATACTATTCATAACGGCTAGATTTAATAATATTTTAATAGCATATCTTTGTTTAGTGAAACTCGGTATTGCGTACTACACACATTATCGAGGAAGGTCGCGATTGCGTGTAATGCAAGGCAAGTCAAGGATGCTTGTTGATCAAGCTCCTTTTGGTGTAGCGTACAACACAAGACATTAATGAAATTAATAAGAATAATTTTTTTATAAAATATCGGGCTGTTACATTCTACCCCTCTATAAAATAAATTTCGCCCTCGAAATTCGTCAGGGTTATAAATGGTTTACTACTCTAAAGTTTCATTAATAGAAACCCTCATCGTAAAAAGGAATACCAAAACTTGGATTTAAAAACTAATGTATGAAATGTAACGATTACCAAAATAAACTAATCACTGGGTTTCCACATAGGCGAAAATATGGATATGGAAGAGAAATATAACCATCATGTTCTGATGGAGAGCGGTAGAGAACATGGCTATGGAAAAGCCAGCAATCACAAAGCCATAAATTTGTGACGATCTAAGGTACCATCTGATTCATCAGATATAAGATCACTAGGACAATATTTTTGGTTTTCAAGATCATTTCCCTAATGTTGATGAAATTAGAAGAAATAATTTCGTGATTTTGGCATAGTCTCACCGTTTGTCGTTCTTTGGACAATTTCCACTTCATCTCGTAAAGAAATGAAGTTGAATTTTTCATTCGTGATGTGTTAGCAGATCATGTGATAGAATGATGGGTCATTCCATCTATCTCAAACAAATGGTTAGAAAAGTTATCAAAAAATACATAAGTCCATCTATAGTGAGATTAATCATATATAGTTCCTAAAATGGACTTATACTTCATATATCATACTGATTAATATAATAAAACTAGTTTCTACTAAACAGGGACTTCCTGTAGGCCAGTGGTAGGCGATAAAGGCCAGTCGAACTTCAGTTGTGGGTTCGATTCCCACAGCCTTGTCCGACGCGATGGGCTGTCGCCCGTCCTGCAGGTTGTCTTTTTTCTAAAACTACATTACTATAACATCACATATATAATATCAAAAAAAGTTCTATCCTTAAACAATACTAACATAGGGTTAACATAATCCATTCCAAACTTTAGGCTTATCTAAAATACTTCAGTCCAAGCTCATAGTATAAAGAAAATGATAACTTGAAATGTCGTCAACCAAGCTTGTGAATACCATCATTTATCCCCCATATATCTTGTTGGTCACATTCCAATCATGTGAATACCTTAATGATGTATTCTCTTGAAAAATGAATACCCATTAAACCTTAGTGAAAACATGAATGCTTTCAAAAGTTAACTCATTACACATACCAGAATCCAAAATTCTATATACTCAAACCATGATATAACCTTATCCTTATATCAGTCACGAGCTCATGAAAACTATCAAACATTTAATTTTCTCCTTATCCCTTCATTATGCGCATATCATCTACATTCCAAAAATATCTGAATAACCTTTCATGGATACTGGTAACATTAATCATAAACATTCAAAACTCAAGGAAAGACAATAGTGTAACAATCTTTAGATGTATCTTTATTCCATAGTACCATGAGATTACTTATACAACATTACACATGATAAACATGTAATCATTCCACTACATTCTTAAACCATTGATCGAGCTTTAACAATTCATTCATCTCACATATCATTTGTAGTCTCTTCTTCATCATCCACATAAATACTACCCATACGGCCATACTGATTCTCTTCATGAGACTTTCCCTTAGGGAATTGGTTTTTATAATGCATGTACATTCCACATTTAAAACATTAAACCATTGTTGATGTCGTAGCAATACCATTATCCTCATCCCTGGTGTTAACTGAACCTTTTCCTTTGCACTTACTCGCTTTGTGTCCTTCTTTTCCACACCCAAAGCATGTTCCTGTTCCTTTCAAACATTCTCCTTGATGTCTCTTCCCACATGATTTACATAGGGGAAATTGAACTTTCTTTCCTCTATGACCGTCATGAAACTCCATCTTTCTCTTATTAGCCGAGTCAGGAAACTTACCAAATTTTACTTTATTGACCATATTATGAGATTTCTGATTCGGCATAATAATGATGTTTGGACATCCAAATCCCATTTCATTTGGTTTCTCATGAAGAATATCATTACATTGTTCATCATATCCTCCATTATCGTGAATCATCTTGTTTCCAGCCATTTTCTAAAACCCAAAAATAATAGTGTGAGAGGCAAAAATCATAATAATGGGGGAGTAACTTCAATATCTATCATCTTTGGTTTAATGTAATATCATTACCAAAAGTTATAGGACTATATCCTATACGTATACTTATCCTTAGGGACATCCCTAGACATACCATAGAAATATCTCTAGGGATCTCACTAACGTTTTCGAATCCTTGTTTCCAAAGGTTGACTAAACTTTTCCTCTGATACCAACTGTAGTGACCCGAAGCTTGACGTACATGGACATTACATTACTTTTGCGGAATACATAGTATATAACAAAAATACACACACAAGGATCGTAATAGTTTAGTGTCTTTGGAAACTCAGAATATAATCTTCTAATCATGGTGAAAGATCTTCAACATCTACCATAAAGATATTCCTTTTTTAATCCCAAAACCATTCTTTATATCCTGGGGAAAAGAAAACATAAAAGGGTGAGCTCAAATGCTCAGTAAGGGTAAACAAAAGAAATATCAATCACATCATTTTCATAGGAACATAACATTTTGGAAATCTTAACCTGCTAAAGAGAGCATAATTTCATAACATGGGATAAATCATAGTAGTGAAATAAAATCCCAATAATCATAACATAAAACATGAAACTTTGTGGCATACACATATAATCATAGTGAATAATATCTTATTAGTCAATACTCATTGACAAGACTATCTTAGTGGACAAAGTCCATTTCTGAACCAAGTCACCCGCGTTTCAGTCCTGTTTCACTGAACCAGTATAACCTACCATTCCAACCATGTCTATCTCATGAGATATAAAATCTTTACCCAATGAATTGGAGGGAGATATAGGTCCCACCCATCTCATAATGATATCATTCTTATGTGTGCAACAAAATCATAAATCATACATCATTGCATAACCCATGTAGTAAAAATGGGATTCTTAAACAACATGACATCATAAAACAATTCATATAAGATAAAGGAATTCAAAAAAAAAATATTTTCATCACAAAATAATCAAATCCATGTAATAATAGGGATATAAACAGAACCCTTTATTATCTTAGTTGGAAAATAATTTTGATAAAACACTTGAACTCCATTCTTGAGGAAAATATCCTTTCTACTTCGAAAACACTTTTCCTTTCTTAACATGTCATACAATTCTAAACTAAGAGAAGTTGATTAATAATAAACTTGAAAACTTGTAACGGAATATTCTTGGAAATAATGTTTTAAAAATACATTCATGTCGTATAAGTTAAAAAAATACATTCCTCTCATACTTTTGTCGGAAAAGTCAAAAAGTGCCTCTTACGAAAAACGACAAAAGATTCCATTCATATCCTTTACTAAAAACTCACCGAAGGGTAAAATTGGATTTAAACAATTGTAGGTGAATGTAAATAATATTACATATTGAGGAAACATGGATGTGGATGATAAAATACACCCCAGTAAATACTAAAGTATAAACAATCTCAGATAAAAATGAGATTGTGATATTTCCCTAACCTTTGGTCCGATATGCTTTGTATGTGTCTGAACCTCCTGTATAATGATTTAAATAATGTTATTGACTTATTACAGAATCATAATTATTTTTATGATATCATATATGGTCATATTCTTAGCTTATTATTTGTAATATTTCATTACTACTTGTTATTCAGGTGTTTATTACTATTTGTTCTTATTCGTGTTTTGTATAAATTATTATTATTCTATTTAGGTTATAGGTACCTAATTTCCAGAATGGTATTAGTGTAATATATATCATATTCGTTCATTCAATTCATTTATATAATCATTATGAAATGAAGATCATGTAGAACGAGTCACATCACATCGTGGAGACGGTATTCCGTATGTACGCACGAGTGATGATATCGTTCCTCTGATCGTGGAATTGTATTGGAGTGTATGTATACTATTTAAGAATCAATATCACTTTATAATAGTCATATATAGTCATTATTTACACTATTATACCCATCCAAGTAAGGTGGTGGTGGAAAATTGATTACACCACGGCGTGGAGACGGTGTTCCGTAGGTACGCACATGCGGTGATTTCTTTTTCCGTAGGATGGATAGATGGTGAAATAGGGTTGTTTAATACTTATAATAACATATCAGTATATGATTGATACTGATGTTATTACTTCATAATGAAAAAACTAAAGAAGAAGAAGTGGAAGAAGAAATAAATATGAAAGAATTGGTAACGGACATTACCTCTTCTTTGAAGCGCTTCTTCGAGAACTCCTTTTAGGGCACAAAAATAGTTCTTTGAAGAAGACCAGAACCTCTAGGATGTTTCTAGGGAATTGTAGAGAATAAATTTTTAGGGGTTGGTTGAGCATGAAGGCTCAAAGTGGTGTGTGGAAGAGGGGGAGGAGGTTCCCTTTTATAAGGGAGGAGAGGGGCACCTTTGGAATAACTAAACATTTTATTTTATTATAAAGTCAAGTTCGGTTTTAAATAGCTCAAAATTGATTTATTTAGTAGATAAGGTTGGGATGGGTCGAAATCCTCTCATACAATAGAATTTATACATGTCTAGGCCATTATATTAACCGTATATTTTAGTTTTAACTCTTAGTTAATTAGATTGGCATTTACTAAGTCACTTTGTATTTTTCTATTATATAGTAAATAAACATACCATATACATACAAGAGACCCCCAAATTTTGTTTTATTAATATATATAACCTTATCTAAGTCATTTGGCCGACCCTTATATTTTTAGGAATAAAATAACAATTAATAATATAATATTTGTTTTAAAAAGTATTTTATGTCAATTTTGACACTATTCAATAGTTGATTTTTTTGAAACTTATAAAAGAATGATTACTTCGACTAAAGTTAATTAAATCAATACTAACATTTCATATTAACCTAGAAAATTAGTTTAGTTCATAAAAAGTCTCAAATTATATTTATTTTGGTATTTATAACATCAATTATGTCAATATTTCATTAATAAGATAATTACTGCATCATCGTTGTGTCATAAATAAATTAAATTATTTAATGTCTAAAAATTAAAAATAAAATACAATTATGTAGGAAATTATTTCATATTTCTAATTAATATTTATAGTCTAATTTAACTTATGTATAACCCCATATTAAAAATTACTTACTTATTAATCTTTGATTTTAACTATTTTAACCCTTCTTTAAATAAATTAATAATAAATGTCCTAATCTAATCCATGTGGGCCTAAATGGACATATTTTATTCCTATGGTTGTTTTTGGTCGAATTACACTTGTCCAATAGAATTAGGACATGTGTTATGGTAATAATAATATCATTTTTACCCTTAATTACCCTATTTACTTTTAACCGTGGTAAAAAAAGTAAACAATTACTATTCACCAAAAAATTATTTTCATCTCATCGAACCACATTTTACTTACTGACATCAACCGTGTCTCTCGGATTTTCAAAATTCCACTCACAGAAGCGGTAAAATTAAGTTTTATGAAAAATTCAGTTTTTAAACTACCACTTAGTGGTTTCACTATTCATCAAAAAATGAAAGTTTCCAGAAAAATACCAAAAATTAGATCTATGCTATATTTGATATTATAAATTCAAAAATGATGTCTATTTTATCAAATTAAAAACATATCAGTTGCATTAATTAATTTAAAAATTAATTCCTGTCATCAAAACAAATAGCGTGTTCTTAAGAGATAATAACTATCAAAAGATTGACACTTGTTTATGACTGGTTTAAATGTGAAATTACATCCAATGACAAACATTTTATTAAATTGTAAAAATATATTCTAAATATACTTTAAAACCACTCAAATTGATAATGTATCACTATTTATTATTTCAATTAAAAAAAGTTGTTTTTAATTATAATTTAGTAATTTTCACTATTCATCAGAATATGAAAGTTATCCGAAAAGTACCAAAATTTAACCTTAGGCTAAATTCGATACTCCGAATCCAAAAATGAAGTCCATTTTGAGAGCTAAAATTCATAAAATTTTAAAAGGTGGTTATTACTATTCATAACGGCTATTTTTAATAATATTTTAATAGGATATCATTGTTTAGTGAAACTCGGTATTGCGTACTACACACGCTATTGAGGAAGGTCGCGATTGCGTGTAATGAAAGGCATTTCAAGGATGCATGTTGAGAAAGCTCCATTTGGTGTAGCGTACAAAACAAGACATTAATGAAATTAAAAAGAATATTTTTTTATAAAATCTCGGGCTGTTACATTATTTCATTAATCATAAATAAAAATATAAACGAGAAAATAATCATCAAAATATAGATCTTATATTCTTATATAAAGTTATATAAATATATAAAGTATAAAGAAGTATAACTATAAAGTATAAAGAAGTATAACTGATATGATGTAATCAGTATGTTGTGAATATAGAATTAGTATAAGACAAAAAATAAATCCACTCGGTTTTAGACTTGATACTAACCATGATCATAATTCTGTTTGGTTTGCACAACCAAAAAATTATTCTGAAGGGTTACAACAAGATAAGAAGATCCAAGATTCAATCAGGTCTGTAGAAAAAAATAGGAACATATCTTCTTTTGGTATTGATAGAATTGCACACATAAATATTCAAAAAAGAATTGATCGAATTCAGTTAAACATCTATATGGGATTCCCATAGTTATTAGTGAAAGAAGGTAATAGACTGCGATGAATTGATTATTTAGAAATGAACGTACAAAAAGAGTTGACTTATGTGAACCAAAAACTCAATATTTCTATTAGATGAATAGCCAAACCTTATCGAGAACCTAATAATCCTACAGAATTTATAGCTGAAAAATTATATAATTGAGTATCATTTTGAAAGGCCGTGAAAAAATATATTGAATTAACTAAACAAGAAGATACGAAAGGAACTCAAATACAAATTTCAAGACTTATGGATGAAAAATTAATTACACGTGTCGAATGGATCAGACATGATAAGGTTCCCCTACAAACCATTCGAGCTAAAATTAATTATTGCTCCTGTCTAATTCAAACTATCTATGGACTATTAGGCATAAAAATTTGAATATTTATGAAGGAGGAATTATATTTTCAGTTTTTTATCTTTCCTTTTTATCTTTATATATATATACTATAATTATATCAACATGAATAAAAAAATGAAAAAAATAGAAAAACAATAATTTATATTATACTATCATCATAATAGTAATTTAATTTATGCTCAATGAAAAGAAAATAATGAATTAACAATTGAAATTTGGATAGGGTTAAAGAAAAATTTAATGGAACATTTATTTGATAGAATGGCTGCTAAGATTAGTGTGTGACAAGTTTCTTTTATTAAGTAAGGATTATTGAAAAATGAACAGACAAAGATCAAAAATAAAATATGAACTAATAAAAATAAATAATAACCGACACATCACCCTATACTATCTATATATGGATCAAAAAAATAGTCAAGATATGATAATTTTATATAGTCATATCATTATAGCAACTGATTCAATATTTTTCATAAAAAAACTAAAATTTAAGAAAAAGTTTAAAAAAATTGATTATAGAACTTGAGAGAAAGAAAAAATAATATGCATCAATGATATATGATTCAAATATGTAAGGTCTATGAGTTTCTCGTGACATATTGAAGTATAATTTCATGAATACTGATTCTTCATATTCTTCTGATTACTCCTAAGACTAGATATATCTAAAAAATAACATAATTTTTTAGATAGATGCCATTCATTGAACAATCCAATAAAAATATTTGATTCAATAAAGATTGATAAGATAGACTAAAAATTTCTTTAGAAGCTCTATTGTAGAATTCAGACATAATCATTTTGATTTAAAATCGAGAATGATGAGAATGATGGAACATGTGAATACAGAAAGTGTTTTTGAAAACAAATGATTCATTGGGTAGGATGATGGAAAAACCTAAGACTCATTTATTTTGAGAAATTGTGTGAAACCCCTACGAATGAAATATAAGAAGTACATTCGTCCGTGAAAAATTAATGTATGAGGATCAAAAAAAGATATAAAATTGAGTTGTAACGTTTTTATCAATTTATTTAGAATAATTTTTAATTAGATTTTTATTTTTTTAATACATATATTTATTTATAATTGAATTATTGATTATCCATACACTCTATTTAGATTGGATAATTCTAAATAATCCTGATTCAATATTTATTTCAATATTGAAATGTGTATCTTAAATTTTATTTTTATTCATGAGCAGGATGAGTAAAAATTCTCATGTCCTGTTCTGTAGTATAGATTGAATTGGGATAAAACAATCGACTATTACCCCAAAATACTAGTTTCAGTAAACATCATAAAGGAAGAATGAAAGGTGTAGCTAATCGTGTCAATCATATTTGTTTTGATCAATTTTATCTTCAGGCACTGTAACCCGCTTGGATCACATCTAGACAAATAGAAGTAGGATGATGATCAATGGCACGAAACAAACGTAGGGGTGGAAACGTATGGGTACGTATGTTTCCAGAAAAACCAGTTAGATTAAAACATACGGAAACGCGCATGGGTTCAGGGAAAGGATCTCCCCAATATTGGGTAGCTGCTATTAAACCTGGTCTAATACTTTATGAAACTGGTGGAGTAACAAAAAACATAGTTAGAAAAGATATTTTATTAGCGGCATCAAAAATGACTATTATAACTCTATTCATTATTTAAATAGATAAAAAAACATTAATCAAAGAGTTCTTTGGTATGAAAAATATAAATCAAAAATATATTTTCTGTATAAAGTTATATATTCATTCATTCTTCAACATTTTATTCGAATTTTCATTGCACTGAAAAAATGTATTCATAAAAAATGATTCATCCTAGGACCCATTCTAATGAAGCAGTCAATAGAGGGGCTTGAAAATTGTTGTGTATTCGCATCATAGGAATTAATTGACAATATGCTCATATTTGTGACATTATTGTTGTTGCGATCAAAGAAGCAGTCCCCCATATGCCCCTAGAAAGATAGGAACTACTCAAAGCAGTGAGAGTTCATACTTATAAAGAAAAAGAATGTGAAAACGGTATGAAAATACGATCTGATGAGAATGTGGAAGTTGTCATTGATCAAGAAGGAAATCCAAAAGGAACTTGAATTTTTGGTGAAATTACCCGAGAATTGAGACTGTTCAATTTTACTAAAATAGTTTCATTAGCTCCCGAAGTATTATAATTTTCAAATATTTGAATGAAAGAAAAGATAATATGTTTCACGAATATAAACTAATTTTTTAAGGATGAATAAATATAAAAAACATGTTGATGATATAATCACCGGGGGTACCAATCAATTTTTTCATCATGGTGAGGGACACTCTTGCTACTTTAATCACCTCGATATGAAATGCTGAGATGAATAAAAAATGAACAGTTCGAATTGACTCTAATATCATTACCTTAAACATTACTAAAATACTTTTATAATAAGGTTTTATCGAAAACGTGAGAAAACATCAGGAAAGAAACAACTTTTTGTTTTTAACCATGAAACATTGAAAGAATAGAAAAAAAATATTCACATAGAAGAATCATTATTAACATTTTAAAACAGATCATCCTTGTTGGTCTACGAATTTATTCTAACTATCAAAAAATTCCTAGAATTTTAGGAGGGATATGGATTGTCATTATTTCTACTTCTCGAGGAATAATGATAGACCGAGAAGCTAGATTAGAAGAAATCGGTGGAAAAATTTTGTGTTATATTTGGTAAAATTTTATTATTTTAAAATTAATTCTGGAATCCTTTATTTGTCGTGTGAAAAAAAAGTGAATCAAGTTCCATTTTAACCACTAATTTACAATTACTTTTATATTTATGAGTATACTATTTTTCTTATAGCCAAAAGTAGATTCGCATATAAGTTTTGGAACACAAAATATGAAAAAAATGACTTTGTTCATAAAATTTGTGAAAAATGTTGACTGATATGTAGGCGGGGACGAATTATAGTCATTTTTTCTAACATATGACATAAACAAAGACAGTAAAAAAAATTATTGATTCCTAAGAAAGATCACTAAAAAAACTAAGATACAAATCATAATTGACAGGATTTTTTGAGACGAAATGGATATGACCATATTTTTTGCAAACTTATATAACTCATATATTAAATATTAATATTAAAATTTATTAAATTAAATATTGATATTAAAATAGTACTATATGATTGAAAAACCTATAACAATAATTCTTCCACGTAGTAAAAGTAAATGTATTTTACGTAATAAAAAGAGTGATAGAATACCAATGGGAATCATTCATGTTCAAAAAAGTTTCAATAATACCATTGGTGTGAGATAACGTTCACTCCCGTATGAGTGAAGTTGATGTCTAAAAAGATATGGTTGGCCGTGCTAGGGCCATGGAGAAAGAAGGCTGGTGAAATTACGTTTTGTCCCTTCGCGTTGTCATTTGGTGTCATGTGCATCATAGCCTTTAGGCGAGAGATTTGGTATACCCTGGGAGTATAGAGGAATTCCTGGAGGTACATGTCATGGTTTGTACCCGAGGACATTGGTGCACATGGTTCATAGATGACATATTGCCACACTTCATGTGGTTCCCTTGTGTGTGCCATGTTTTAAAATACATACCTTTGACCTCTTGCAACGCAGAGGATCCTCCTGTTCTCGATGGTTTTGACCAGCCGGGTTGAGTGGGTCCAATGGTTCTATTCTCAATTGTTTGACTAGAAGAGTTGTTTTGGATTCCCTGTTCATTCATCTAAGGGGGTTTTCAGTGCTGTGTCCCTTTCACCGGACTGCGACATTGTTTACCACTACGTGCGTTCGTACAATGTGGGTGTTATCCCACTTTCTAGAGTGAGTTGTGTAAGTCCACATCGACAGTAGACTCAACAGATTGGAGCATGTATCACTCCGAGAGGCCCAGGGAGATCCTCACGTCCCTTTTTGTTCCCTGGTAGGGTTCTTTGGGTATATGTGTGACCAACACATTACCCAGGCACCAATCCTCTACCTAGGATAATGTTTCCAGTAGGCTAAGGAGCCCCCATTGAGCCCTAGGCGCAGACTCCCTAGCTGCATATCGAGATCATAACATAATATCGCGATCTATCGTGACTTATTTCCCACATCTTGTTCTGATCTCCAGAGTTGTACCATCCATCAAGGATGTCAAGTAAGGTACCATCTAGCAGGGATGGCCATGATTTACCATCCAGTAGGGATGACCAGTGGAGTACTATCGAGCAGGGATGACCAGTGGGGCACCATCCAGCAGGGATGGCCATAGTGGTTCTAGGTTTACCTGTAGTGGGGCTGGGATGTGGTCCCTGATGATGGTTTCATGCCTCCCTCTAGTGGATTACCCTTTCACGGGGTTGGGCTGCAGGAACCCTTTAACTTTGAGAATACCTCTCGACTATGTAACAGTGAAGAGGTGTTTCTTGATGCTCCCCTAGAAATCTCAAGTACAATGGGTGTTGTCCCCACCGAGAAACATCCTTGTGACGTGGCCTAAAACCGTGTGGGCGAGTCAGTGCCACCCAAAGAGGATAGTGTCAATGTGAAGTGATTTGAGCCCCTTGACTTGCAGTTCAGGGCAGACGTGCGGATACTGAGCATCAATGGTGTCTACTACTGGGACTATTGGCAACTAACTTTCTTTGGATGAGCTATGGGACAGAGATCCCCTTACGATATTTTTTGGGATTCTTGACAGAGCATATATATATACTTATACATTGTTCTAGTGCTCACTCGTTGGGTTTTGGCTACTCTCCATCCAGGAGAGGCGAAGATGCATGGGGTATGCCACTTTCTTTTTGTGTCTAGATTCTCGTGGTTGGACGAGTCTACTATTTTACTAAAGGTAGTGAAGACTCGACAGGTTGTTCATCTTCTCACCATTTCTAGCTCCTTGTGATAGGATGAGCCTTCTTCCTTTCTCTTTTTGGGTTGAGGTGATACTCTACTGTACTCTTTACTGCACTCTCGGTTGTACTCCTTTACTTTTACATTTTCGATCTACTTCTCACCTCTTCAGTACCTCATTTTTTCTCCCTCGAGCCTTCATACAACCTACTGAGTATTTTTATAGTCACCCCTACTTGGTATTTTCCTGCACATGATGTGCCCTTGAAGACGACAGATAGGTTGGTTATGACTTCAGTAGAGTTTAGGAGTTCGGGAGCTTGGACCGCGTGTGGTGGTTGTAGTCGGATTCCAGGTGTGGGTATCTCCTTGCTGTTTTAATTCTATTTACCTGTTGTCGGGTTGTGGCACTTTTATGTTTTGGAGTGTGTTTTTCCCCTTTTCTTTTTAGTTTACCTTCAACACTTTCTTTGCACTATTTTGAGGTCGATGCACTTTGTGGTTCATCTATTGGAGCTAGTACTTCACTTATCATTTATTACTCTGCACTTGTGCATTGAGTGGGCTGCGTGTGTGTACATGTACTTAGGCAGAGGCCTCCCCGAGTTGTTTAGCCTTCTGCGCTAGTTGCCAGCCCCTGGCCTATAGAGGCAGGATTGGGGTAGTTGCGGCTCGTGCCCGGGTAGGGTCGGGTCGTGACAAAGTGGTGTCATAGGTGGTTCCTTACATGGGATGTTTTTTAGTCATACCTAAAATGGAATTGGTTGGGATTTAGGGAAATAGTATCAATATGTCTCGAGAGAGACTCTCAGGACAAGGAGTCCATTGATGGTGAGGCGGCCAACGTATCCATTCACTAGGACCCTGATAACCCACTTGTTGACTCGGCATGATGAGACACTCGTTGGAGGAAAACTGGATTGTGCATCACATAGGATTGAGTCTTGATTTTCCTTCTTGAGTCATCTCCCCATTGTTGTTGTTGTGATATACATATATTCTCATCTGATCGCAGCACTCCTTTATAACATTCAGGATGTCTCCGCGAAGACACCCAGCCAGGATACCCACTTTGGTTCATGAAAATGATCATGTGAGCTATGTTACCTTAGTCCATGACCCATCATGTGAGTCCCTTTCTCCGAGTGGGCCGGTAGCAACACCCCCACCTAGTGAGAAACAGACAGCTCCAACAGAGTAGGCAGAGATGGAGCGCAGGTTGAGTGCACTCCGCGAGTTCCAGCGACCGAGACCACTGAGGATCAGTGCTGAGCCAAACCCTCAGGTAGCAGAGGATTGGCTCAAGACAGTGGTTCTCCTCTTCAGGCTTGCGTATAAGCCGATATATCTTATGGTGGATTTGACCACCATCCTTTTCCAAGGATCAGCTAGGCGTTGGTGGAGTCTGGTGACTCAGTTTCATGACGAGTCGTTGATTTCATGGGGAAACATTCAGTTAATATTTCGTAATGAGTTTTACCCCTCCTTCCTACACTCCGTTCGGATCCAAGAGCTCATACAGTTTTGACATAGAGGGGTGACAGTTACTGATTACGTGACTAGGTTCATGGACCGTGAACATTTTTACCCAGACTTGGTCCACAACGACAACGTCTGAGCGCGAAAGTTTGAGCAGGGTCTCAAAAGATAGATTTGTGCTATCATAGTACCCTATGGACTTTACACTTATGTGAGGGTGATAGAGAAGGCACTAGTGATAGAGATATTCATGTCATGCTCTATAGTTGGTGGTGGCAGCAGGCCCGACAGAGCTGAGACGTCTGCCGCATCTAGCGGGCATCAGGTGACAGAACCTAGAGACAGGTGGTTTTCGATAACTAGACTCAGGCGCGTGGTCATACACCACAGTGGCACTGGAGGACACCACTACACCATAGTGAGAGTCAGTGTTATGCTTGCGATGGGCGAGGTCACATGGAGGGAGACTGCCCAGCCAGGCGCGCTGAGAATATTAGGCAGGTAGTAGTTGCACCACTACGGCAGATGCAACCCCGTGATCGAAGTAGCGCCCAAATAGATAGTGCTAGTAGAGGAGCGGGAGCAACTTGATATGGAGGATGACCTTATGAGTACTTCCCATCACCACCAAGTGGTCCACGTCAGGCTCCGGGAGCTAATAGTTGGTACCATAGACAACCACTAGATTTGGATGTCTATGAAACTACAGATCATGGGGTGATAAGATGTACACACTACCGCTCAACTACTTTTTGCAGTAAAATTTTTAGAATTTGTGTGTGAAATGCTTTTCTTCCTACTCCTTGATTAAGTTGTCACCAGGGTGATGTAGGGAGTTGTTGTAACCTTGATTCAGTAAGGTAGAAGGCATGGGACATCTTTTTTTAGTCGATTGTGACGACTCCATTGCTTTCTTAGCGTGTAAGTGAGTCTTGGATGCAGGACATCGACTATAAATCCTTGTATGTCTAGATATCCTTGGGTGTTCCAACATATTGATATTCTGATGAAGGGAATCACCGGGCTTTGTCCTAGGTCCAAATAATGATTCTAGTCGTGACGTGTGATGTGGGGGTTCGGCCGGGGAGGTGAGATCCCCTCGAGGGCCTTTGGGATGTTTGAGACCGTGCGAATGGATGATGAGGTTCCCTACCCCCCTTTACCTAACCCCAATGTTGGGAGTGGGTGCATGATGTCTCCCACGTGACTCACCTGATAAGAATTGTGCATTCCTCCATGCACTTCATCAACAATGGAAGACCTCACCTGAATAGATCAAACCCTTTGGTTTGTGAGCGGTGACGTGAGACTGTGCAAGAGTTCTTCTGGGTATGGAAGATCCAGGTGCGGGATTAGTATCACAAGTTTTTCCATGGTATTGATTTTTTGGGACGAAAATCGTGAAGGTAAGAATGATGTACGAACCTGGTTTTTACTATAAATGACTTTGGATTATTCTTGATGTTATTCCAGAGCAGCGCCTTCAGACGACGTGTGATTCTGAGCCCCGGCATGGCCGGAATTATATTTCCAGTGTGTCCACACTGGACACACCAAATAAATTGGATAACTCATAAACAGTAATTTGGATCCTAAATCTGAGAGTACTGATGGGTCCAAAATGGGGTGTTTACCCTAGTAACGACATAAAACCTGTCGGGGTGCGACGTTGGGACCCCTCGCCTGTTACCGGAACATTAAACGGATAAATAAAATATTTAATTATTTCGTTTAATGATTAAACACAAGTATCTATTAAATGGCGGCTCTGATTGGAAAACTGAGGGCACCGTTCATTCTAGATCATGGAACTTACCCTAGGAGTGGTGTAACATTCGTGGGCGCGGGCCTTTTGTGAAAAATGCTTCCAGGGGCATTTTCGTAATTTAGCGGCTTTAGACGTTAAATTTTATAACTTTTGAACGGATGTTCAGATTAAAATTCCAAGACCTCCATAGTGCTCGGGAGGTTTTTTCTACACTAGGGGAGGCTTAACCTCATCCTTGTCGAGGGTTTCGGATGTGGGTTATTTCGTGGGGGTTTAAAAAAAATTAATTAAGTTATTTTTTTTAATTTTCTCTACTTAATCCAAACTGATCCCATATCATTGGTTTTAACCTCCTGGTGTGTGAAGTCTCATCCAAGGAGCTCCTCTAACAATCCCTCTTCCATCCTCTCCTCCCCAAGGTGGTGCGTGACTTTGGTGGATCTTCGGTGAAGCATCAGGAAACACACATCAAGGTAGGCTCACGTTTTATCGTTTTAATTCCCACAATCTTCGTCAAATATGATTAATTCAATCGAAGTGTTGTCCGATCGTCGAGAGAATCCCATAATCAATTAGAACTCATTCTAATATTTCTAACTCATGCTTCTGATTGAAAATATGAGTCCCGATGAGTCCAGGGTGGTCCGTTGAAGTTCCCGGTGGTTTTGGAGTTTTTTTGGACAGATTTGGGGGTTTTGGCGAGCAGCAGCCAAACCAGGCGGTTGGTGGAGGCAATCCGGGCTCCCGGAGGTAGGCGGTAGCGCTCTAGGCTCCAAGCGAAAGGCAGTGGGCTCTGGATTCAGGCGGCAGGCGGTGCAACGCGGCCGGGTGAGGCGGTTGTTGGCCAGGCTTCCGGTGATTGGGGCTCGCAGACGGTGAGGGTGAGCGGTCGTTAGTTGGGTGGATAGAGGACACGGCGTGCTACCCCACTTGGGACACAAAGACCTGCCAAATGCAGGTATCTTCGTGGAACAGCGACCGACCTCATGGCCGATCGGTTTGGAAGACGACGATATGCGCGAGCGAACCACGGCCCGCGGCGGCTCAGCCGGCTGAGCCGTGGGCCGGCCGGCTTGGGCCGGTACAGGGGGTGTGGACTGGCTGTACCGATCCAGTCCACCCCACATGCATATGATGACTCTTAAGCTGGTGCAACTCCTAAAATGGGTGTCGTATTCACATTTCATCTACGGTGACGTGATCCTTGGATCCAGAGAGACTTTTTGAGATGGTATTGAGAATTTTTATTCCATGGGATGAGAGACTCGATGCCACAACGCGTATGATAAGTGGTTTAGTGTTTTCCAAGGATCATTTTTTGGCTGGCGTGGACACATCTGGAGTCTGAATTGAGCGTTTTCAGTGGATTTGAGGCCCTACCATTGAGAGAAAGTTTCCCAGTGTATTTTCGAACATTGAAACCAGAGTTGAGGCGTGAGCCCCATAGCCCATTTTTAAGCCCCGTGTAGCGGTTTACAACATTTTCATCAGATGTCCATTCGGGGAGGGTGTGTTGTCGACTCATGGTGATTTTCCGAGGGCATTGCGATGGAGCAATCTTCTTGCTTTAATTCCTCACAGTGGTGTGGGTCCCACAGTGGCCATTTTGGGAGTTGTCGGTGATTTCAATATTCTTCACTGGGTGTCCGATTAGGACAATTGGTTAATCAATCTTTTGTACTTTTTTGGGAGGATCACAATGGTGCGATCCATTCATTGCAGTTCAGGACCGAGTTGTAGGTCACACAAAGCACGGCTCATGTGCGGTACGCCGAAATGCATCTTTTTCACCGAATATCTATTTCACTCAAGTGATCAGTCAATTTGACGTGTCTTCTTAAGGATATCGCAATGGTGCGATGCGCCTGAGTATTTTCAGGGTTGACGCTCGGGATCATGGGACGTCGTTCGGGTGTAAAGCAGAGTTGAATGATTTTTTTGTCAGATATACATTTTAGGTGGGTATGTAGTCTATCTCGTGCATTTTTTCATGATGATTACAGTTTGGTAATCAGTATGCGTGAGTGGGGGATCTTACTTGATTTTATTAAATGTGGAAATATGAAGGGTGATCTGGTGGCGGTTCTTCTTGTTGTTTTCAGAAGTGAACCCGTGGCGATAGATCGCATTCACTCCAATGTGAGTGATGTTTATTTCTAAATAGATGTGGTTGGTTGTGCTAGGGTTTTGGAGGAAGAAGGTTGGCAAAATTATGTTTTCTCCATTCACGTTGACGTTGGGTGTCGTGTGCATGATAGCCTTTGGGCAAGAGATGTGGAATACTTTGGGAGTATATGGGAATTCTTGGAGGTACATGTTTTAATTTGTACCCAAGGATATTGGTGGGCTTGGTTCGGATATGACATAGTGCCACATGTCGTGTGTGCCCCTTCTGTGTGTTGTGTTCTACTTTACGTACCATTTTACTCTCATGACACATAGGATCCTCTTGTTCTCGATGGTTTCGACCAGTATGGTTGAGTGGGTCCCCTGGTTCTGTTCTCGATGGTTTGACTGATAGAGTTGTTTTTGTTCCCATGTTCTTTCAGCTGAGGGGGTTTTGAGTGTTGTGTACCTTTCACCGGACTATGACATTGTTTATGACTATGTGTGTTCATTCAGTGTGGGTGTTTTCCCACTTCCTGGAGTGAGTTGTCTCAGTCTGATTCGACATTAGACTCAGCGGATTGGAGCATGTATAACCCTGAGAGGCCCGGGGATATCCTCACATCCCTTCTTGTTCCCTTGTAGGGTTCATTGGGTATCATCGTGGCCAACACATTACGCGGGCATCGATCCTCTACCCAGGAGGTTGTTTCTAGTAGGGTAAGGAACCCCCATTGAGCCATGTGCATAGACTCCCTAGATATGTATCGAGATCATATATTCCTTCTGTGATCTATCATTACATGATTCCCACTTGGTGTTCCGATCACCAGATTTGTACCTTCCAGCATGGATGGGCAGTGAGGTACCATCCAGTAGGGATGACTAGTGAGGTACCATCCAGTAAGGATGTCCAGTGGCCTACCATCAAGCATGGATGGCCAATGGGTCACCATCCAGCAGTGATGGCCAGAGCGGTTGTGGGTTTTCCTCTAGCTGGGCTGCGAAGTGGTCCCCAATGTCGGTTCCGGGCCTCCCTCTAGCGGATTTCCCTTTCGCGGGCTGGGCAACAGGAACCCGTCAATTTTGATAAGTCCTATAGACTGTGTGATAGTGAAGAGGTGTGTCTTTATACTCCCATAGAACTCTCAAGTATTAGGGGAGCTTTCCCCACCAAGACGCGTCCTTATGATGCGACCTAAAACCCTACGGACGAGTCAGTGCCGCCCAAAGCGGATAGTGTCAAGGTGCAGTGATTTGAGCCCCTTGACTTGCAGTTTGAGCCAGATGTGCAGATATTGGGCATTTATAGTGTTTACTTCTTGGGCTATTAGGGACTCACTTTATTGGGCTGAGCTATGGGACGAATATCCCATTACGATATTGTTCGGGTTTCTTGAAAGAGTATATATATATGTATACCTTGTTCCAGTACCCACTCCTTGGTTTTCGGCTACTCTCCATCCAGGATAGGTGAAGATGGGTGTGGTTTTCCACGTGCTTTCCGTTTCTAGCTTCGTGTGGTTGGACGAGTCTAATCTCCTGCTAAGGGTAGGGAAGACTCGATGGGAAGTTCATCTACTCACCGTTTCTGGATCATTGTGATAGGAAGAATCTTCTTACTTTATCTTGTTGGGTTGAGCTGATATTCTACTATTCTATTTACTGAACTCTCAGTTCTAATCCTTTACTTTTCCCCGTTCGATCTAATTCTAACCTCTTCAATACCTACTTTGTTGCTCCCTCGAGCCTTCGGGGCATCCTACTGAGTATTTTTATACTCACCCCTTCTTGGGCTTTGCCTGCACTTGTTGTGTCCCTGCAGACGACGAACATGTTGGTCGTGACTTCAGTGGAGCTTAGGAGTTCAAGAGCTTGGTCCGCGTGTGGTGGTCGTAGTCAGGTTCTAGGAGTGGGGCTCTCCCAACTGTTTTATATTTGTTTACCTGTTTCCGGGTTCTGGCACTTTTCTGGTTGGGCGTGTGTTTTGGCCCTTTTATTTTCAATTTTCCTTCAGCATTTTCTTTGTAATTCTAATAGGTCGATGCACTTTGTGGTTCATTTATAGTAGTTAGTACTTTACTCTTCTTTTTTACTATGGACTTCTGCATTGAGTGGGCTGCGTGTGTGTGTACATGTACTTAGGCAAAGGCCTCCCCGAGTTGTTTAGCCTTTTGAGCTGGCCGCTAGCACTAGGCCTATGGAGGTGGTCTTGGGTTAGTTGTGGCTCGAGACAGAGTAGGGTTCGGTCGTGACATTAAAGATGAATACAGTCAAGAATGGGATCATGTAAAATTCATGTTGTATAAGACATGTAACTAGACATGGTTCATTTTTAAGAGTTTTTATTTTATAAAAAATTGATTCTTACTAGATGTGTATACATTGTAATTTTTTAAATGTAATATAATAGTAATGGCCTAACACTCTAAAACCCAAAACCTGAAAAAACGTCAACCTGAATTCCTGAATTAATTCAAGATTGTGTAATGTATTAGGCTAGAGCCTCATAGATTGTATCAATGGTCGGTTTAGAACGCATATTATAAATATTCATAGTCATTTTAGAGGGGATAAATGGTTATTATATTTTGGGGTGAAAATTAAATGGTATTAGATAACCATAGAAGAAAAAATATGTTGTCATTATTTTTGATAATTTTTTCTAATTTTTTTGGAATTTTATGAAATTATATAATATTTTTAAAAGGAAAACACACAGAACATTTGACAACATATCGTGTTGAACAAATCTATGTGAAACGAACCCAAAACCAAATTACTATTGGAATTTATTGCCTTCCACTACACTGCATGAAGTCTCTGGTTAGTATGACTAATTAGTTTTAATTAAATGATTTTATGGATCACGAATATGCTGTTTTGGGATCTTATATATTATCAGATGGTCATTCTTAGTATAGGAAAATTATTTGGTGATTATGAGATAAAGGTTAGTTTGGAAGACATTCTCTCTTTTTGGAACACTATATTATTAATGAAAATGGAATACAATAGGATTTAATTTTTGTATTAATGGTTGAAATATTATTTTGAAAGAATCAATGATTTTATTATGGACAAAAGGTGATTTTTGTTATTTATGGAAATGATTAACCTATAATAGGGAATATGTGATTAGGTTAATTGCACTTCAGAATGAGACTTTAATAGTAGTATATGTGTTTAGAGATAAATTTTATGATTTAAAATGGAAGAATATGTGATTAAATCCTTCTGAGGTTTTGGTTTCAATAATAGTTTTGGTTATTTTGAATAATATTAAGGATAATTGTATATTGAATGGTATTTCATGAAAATTGTGTATGGTTTGTTTATTTATAAAGATTAAGAATAATATTTATTTTTATAATGGATTATAATTTTTGGGGATTATCTAATCTAGTACTAAACTATATTGGTTTTGGATAATTTATAAAGATAGTAAAAATATATAGTTCATATTTCATGGATTATGTGTTTCTCTAGAAGTTTATTTTAGCACTTTCTATGCGAGCATGTAATCTTGAATACTCATCATTTGTAGAAAAGATGAGTTTGAGGTAGAAATTTGGTAAATGTTCAATGTCTATATGTCATGTAAGTAAGATTATTTATGTTATTATTCAATCTCCTAAATAAATATTCCAACATTATAAAAATGATAACAAAACGGAAAAGTTATCCATTTACTTTTCTTATTGGGAAACCAATGACCATTTAACCCATAAAAATTTTGGGGTTTTCTTATTGTTAACATTCTTTTAATCATGTCTTCAATCACTCAACCTCATTTCCTGACACATAGTTTCTCCTCCATATCAATGTTTTCATGGAACACAAGTATGGGTTATATTGGCTGACCTTTTAACATATCATTATTTCTTATAAAGTAATGATTTTATTTACTCTTTTTCCAATGTGGGACATTCAATGAAGTTTCGAAGCACAATTTTAAAATTGCGTGAACACAATTTTTAAAAGGGGGGAAGGATGTAATATCCAAAGAAAATAAAGTATATAACATTTTCATATTTTTTAATATTTCTGAATTAAATAAGAATTTTACTTAAGGGGATTATTGGTTTGATTTCAAACCAGATAAGAAATGATGGGCTTCTTTGAAATCATATGTTGCAAAAAACATTGGGTCATTATAAAAAATAATAATATAATATTATTTAAAATAGTACCTAACACATAGTAATTGTATTGGTGGAAACGAATATAACTAACAATATTATTATTAAACATGTTTCTTATATGTTTTTATATTTTTCAAATTAAATTTAGAGGTTTAAAATGTGAATATATCTAATTTTAAACATAAATATTCTAACATTCATTAAAAGGTCGATTTACAATTTTTTGATGGTGAACCCAATTTAAATATTGTTTTGGTAACTTTTATACGTTATATTTTACAAAATAATATTCTTCTTTATACCTTGAACATAAAAAATTACTTCAGGTAAATTTTTGGTTTTTTCTGATAAAATTCAAATTTTTAATGAATAGTGAAAATACAATAATTTAATTCAAAACTGCCTTTTAATATAATTTCTTTATATGGTTATATTATCTTTTTAATTGGTTTTAAATTTTATTTAGAATGTATTTTTACCATTTATTCCAATTTTGGCCGTTGGATGTAATTTCAATTTATAATTTGATATAAACAAGTGTCAATCCTTTGATATTTATTATTTCTTAAAAAACACGCTTTTAGTTTTGACAATATGAATTTAAATTAATTAATGCGACTTCTATTATTTTAATTTGGTAAAATAGATATTATTTTTGAATTTGTAATATCAGAAATATCTTGGGATGTTTTTTTTATTTTCCTGAAAATCATCATTTTTTGATGAATAGTGAAAACACTGAGTAACAGTGAAATACTAACTTTTAAATTTCAACGATATTTAACCACTACTGTGAACTGAATTTGAAAAATACAACATACATTTTTCTTGTTAATAATTAAAATGGGGTTGAATAAGATGAAAACAATTTTTGTTGAATAATATCTTTTGTCTTTTCTTTAACACGATTAAATGTAAATAGGGTAATTCAAGGTATAAAAAATATAATAATAAAATCTAATTACAATAACATGTGTCCTAATAATATTTGATGACAAATTTCTGAACATGGGCATAATTGGGATGTTTTTTTGGACCCCATTGAGCCACTTAAGAGTGATAATAACACATTATATTTATTAATTTTTTATGACAGAAATGATATAAACATATATCTGTTAGTAAATCCATTCATACAAGGGGTTATATAATTTATCTCTTAGAATATTTATATTAATTTTATATCCAAAAATTTTTCATACATCATTGTATTTTTTTAATTTTTATACATTAAATAAATAAAATTATTAATGAAAGAATAATGATGTTGTGTTTACCACATTAATGAATGTTTTAAATAAATAAGATTATAATGATAAAAACAATAACCAAAACCTATAAAATTTTCATTGGATGATTAAATATAAAACCAATGTCACATTATCATCGTATTTAATATGTTTCATACATTTATAAACTGAAAATAATTATATAATAAAATAATATTTCAAAATATTCCTAAAGAGCCCCTCCTCCCCTTATAAAAAGACCTCACCTCTAACCCATTACACACATCTCTCAAGCCCATTTTCTTGTACAAAAACTGCCTAAATAAGCACTTAATATCCCTCTATTCTACCTATAAGCCTCACCATAGGCAGAAGGCACTTCAAAAAATCAATTTTGTTCAAAACAAAGGTAGTTACCTGATTTAATGGTAATGTCTGCTCTTATGTTAATTTTTATTAATTTACATCTCCAAACAAATAAAAAATTTAATTATTTTATTTTATAAAAAAATCAATATACATAATATGCGAGGTTTTTTTTGTGATAATGATTTTATCTACACTAACACACACCTCAATCTATTGGGTAATGAACATTTTGTTTCTGTGGAGGGAGAACTACTACCACACAAAACAAATATTGATCAATCTTCTCCTACCACCACATATGGGGGAAATTATGGTGGAACTATATTTATATGAGATTTATATTATATTAAATTTTATCTCTAATTCTTATATAATCATATTTTATAATATATCATTATGCTTCTCACGTTATATATATACGATAATTTCATTTTAGGAAGTGCGAACTACCGCCCCTCAAAATAATATGACTCGATCAAACCATACATGAAACCGATATACTATGGTGTTAATGAACATATGTAACATATACATACTATTATAATATACTGTAATTATAATATTCTTATTTATTTTTATGATTTAATTTCTTTAAAAACGAAAAAATGAAATGAATGTTGCGTTCATGCATATGTACAACTTACCGTCTCAATGAACGTTGCACTTCATTTCTTATTTACAAATGATATTATCTATTAGAGATACATATATACTGGATATATATAATATATATGATACCTAAATAAAAAATATCATTCTGGAGATAATGTAATTTTTACCCCATGGACAAATTGTAATTATAACATGTTCACTTTTGTCTAAAGATTCGAACATCAACAAACTGTCTGACGTGAACTCAAATAATTAACTAATAGTAATAGAAAGGAAATAAGATATATAAAATTAATAATAATATATAATAATATTATTAAGGAAGTGTGAATTAACTTATTTTTATTATTCAGGATGAACACAAAACATATGAGTCAAGTCGGACACGAGGTAAGGGGTTTCTTATCTCACTTTTATTTCTGCGAGATTTGCACTGTTCGCCACTTATTGGAAATGGTTTATTATGTACATATAATTGATATATATTTTTACAATTATATTTATATTTATGTTATTATTTGATTCATTTTATGGTTTTTTACTTTTGGTCATATGACTCGATTGAATTCAATATGTTAAGGGGTTTTCATCTCACTTTTTCCCTATGAGATGCATGCTATATTTTCCACTATTTTCCTTTTGTGTGGTGTATGTACATACCATGATTGTATTCAATGTATAATATAATTTATTTTATCGTTATATACATATTAATTTTATGATCCTTCATTCACAAGTTGTATGTTTTATAAGTTAACACATTTATAAGGGAACCTTTCATCGTACTCATTTAGTCAATAAATTATTCTATGTCATGTCTTTTAATTTACTTTTTCTTATGTTGTGATATGTTATTCTGTAACATTATTTATATAAATATTATTTCCAGGTTATGATAGACCCTTTTCACTCTCATCGACTCATTTTATACATTTTAAGGCATTGTCATTTGGTTATCAAATTTCTATAAGAGAACATCATCAACCAATTTCAATTCATTGTGGTAAACATTTACTTCATGATTATGTCGTGCTATTAATATATGTGAATGAACTCTGATTGTTTAATACTTTATTTACACTTATATTGGGTTTATTTTTATTTTTTCACACTTAATTATGTCATGGATTTTCCTATTATCAAATGATATGATCTTTGCAAGGGACATTATCTCAATTTACATTACATTGAGACCTATTCGTTGTTATACAACAATTCAATTTTATAAGGTGTATATACTAACATCTGACATTTTATATGATGAATTTTCAAATTCCCATTATATTATAAGCATTGATTAATGTTATTCCTCAAATACATGTATTCATGAGTCTAT
Source organism: Viscum album (assembly GCA_963277665.1). Classification (NCBI taxonomy): domain Eukaryota; kingdom Viridiplantae; phylum Streptophyta; class Magnoliopsida; order Santalales; family Viscaceae; genus Viscum; species Viscum album. The sequence continues at coordinate 1,730,064,581 of OY728161.1, read as the reverse complement.
CATTTGGTTTGGAAATCTTTAACTAAAATATCGTCTTAAATGTTTTAATGATTTATTCTTATACATCTCTCTCATTAATATCTACGATTTATAAATGTTTAGTGAAACTAGAACATAACCTTTAAAATTATTATAAAAATTTCAGGAAAACAATTTTAATTTAAAATATAAAAAATATAAATAATTTTTAAATAAATAATTATAATAAATATTTAAATATCAAATAGTAGTTAATTATGAATAATAATTTATTTGGTTTCATACAAACATATTAGCTAATTATGCTGTGAGAAATTATGATTTTCTAGTTATTAAAATATTGAAAATACAATTTAAATTATTATTGAGTTATAAATTTTTTTACTTAAATGACATAAAATAAAAAATAAAAAATAATTACTAGAACTAACATGATCAATGTCATTCTGATCTCAAATCATATGATATATTTTTTCATATTTTTATAAGTTTGAATATTTTTTTATAGTAATAGAAAATTTTTGTTATTTATTAGATGATTTAAAAATGTATATCCAAACATCACTGAATTATTAATGTTTTTTATATATTGTTTATAAAATACAAATAATAACTAAGAAATTTATAAATGATGTATGAAATGAATTTTATACACAGAGAGAAAACTCATTAATTGATTTTATATTAGAGGAAATGAAAATAGTGTCAATTATTTTTTGTTATTAAACATTATGATAAGATATGAAACCTTATTTATTTATTAAAAAATAAATAATTATAATAGAATATATTTATGTGAAAATTAATATGAAACGAGAGGATATAATGATTTGGACAAATCATCCATGATATTTTTTTTCTAATTCTAGAGACAATCTGATGATAACCTTATGAACTAATAATTATTTTCATGAGTAATCTATGAAATATTACTCCGGAATATATTGAATTGATATATTTACATTAGATCCCTATCTAGTCATGTTATATTTAATAATAGCCATGTCTCTATACAATTATATATCTTCTAACTCATTTCCCCAATTTCCAAAAACATTATATCCCTAATCATTATAAGCATATACCTTCTAAACCAACAATTCTAAATTCAATAGACAAATGATTTTGTAATTGGTTTTTTTAAATATAAATTTCTATGTTATATATCTTGGATGCATTTTTGATCTTGTTATTAAACAAATTTCAATTCCAAATCCTATTTCAATTTAGTGTTATGTTCTTAAAGAATATATTTTAGTATGCAATTTTTTTTATTTCCTCATATTATACTTCTATTGGATTTCAAAAAAATTCAAGAGTTATTAAAAAAGACAGATAACTAAAAATCCCTATACACATCTATATGATACCCTTATTGTGGATATTCAATCCATGTAATGGGAAAAACCATATAGGCCCACTTTTAAAGATATTGGAACCCTAAAATGCTATTTCCACAACCACAATTCAAATAAAAATTGTTCATTGTGAACAATATCATTCCAATATTTTGATTATGTATTCCATTGGAAAAGGGAATTTTGTGTCCTATAATAGATACCCCATGATATTCCCTCCAAGAATGGTGGGATCATAAATGTATATATTAAATCATGTAGTCAACTGATAATGATGGTGTCTATCATCTAGAGAGTACAAGAATTATTCTTAGCCTAAGAATCTTATCTAGTACACACTTAAATTTCCCTCGTAGACCTCAAGGATCAATCTATCCTTTTAATATACAATTAATGGGAAAAATATCAAAAATGGACTCCAATATTGGGTAATCCACAACACACTGTTTCCTAGATAACCATAATGGAAAAATAAAAAGGGGGAGATCATATGTAAAAACCATGCAAAACCATTAAATGTAATGTATTCTTAGTATTCCAATCATCTGAAATTTAAAATGTGTATAATAGGATCTAGTCATACGACTATAAAAAAATATAATGTGGTGTTGGTTTCATAAATATAAATCACAATTATGTTTATGGATTCATTAACTTAAATGGGAATAAACTGTCTTGATTTTTTATAAATAAAATTAATAACATTTTTCATGGTTTTAGAACCAAAAAATATAATGATATAGACTTCATAAAATTAATAAAAATTGTATGATGTAACTCATTAGAATGAATTAATGAACTTGTATTCAGATTCCCTTTGAATGTATATTAATGAATCAACTTTAATGTTCCATATCCCTATTATATAAAATTTTTCTAGACATGGATGTTGATAAATTCTAGATTTTCCCACAATAAAACATTTGAAAATAATATTATTAATCAACCAATGAGGGAATAGATAAGTAAATTCTCAAAAATATGATTTTCTTAATAAATGTATGTTTTAAATCAATCAAATCCACCATAAGGGTAACTGCTATTATTTTAATGTTGGAATTATTATTCACATGTAAAATCTATTATAGTATCCTAGACCAGAAAAAAGTAAATTAATTGTATTATATTACATCACATCAAATCATTTATTTTGTAAGTTACCTTGCGAACAAGTAACTCAACTTAATAGAGTCCCACCATTAGAAAGTAGGTCGGATATAACATGGATGAGAATTATCAAAAAAATCATTCTTTTAATGTCATTGTATAAAATTATATAAAGTACATTAATATAAATTATACAGGACCATAAATTTAAATATATTTCAATAAATATATTATTAAGTAAATGAAAATATCAATGAATTATGGTGGAAAAAACAATACTTGTTCACATAATATAAAACTAATTTATTTTTTCTCATAACAAGAATCATTATCTAGTAAATAAATATATTAAACATCAGTTTAAAAAGAATAAAATGTTATATATTGTGTTACAAACATTTTATAATATAAAAAATATAATATAAGACTATAATACTATAATATTACACAAGTTGTTTTGTGGTATATGCATCATATAACTTCATCAAAAATAAAAATACAATTCAAATATAAATATTTGAATATGATTACTAAAAACTAGTCTAAGGTTTATCATGAATGAATATAAATAACCATTTTATTAAAATATTTTTTTCATAGTATAATAAAAAATCAATCTTATATTTATTCCTAAATTGTTATAAAATATGATAGAATCTTTTTACGAAAGAATATATATTTTTCAGAAGATAATTTTTAACCATGAAATTTATTTTTATTTTAATATGTCAAATTAGACCTTCATGGAAAATTATTATAATGAAATAAGTTTATGATTTATTAAAAGATATTAATTAATATCCATTTAAATATGTTTATTAATTATTTAATGAGAATAAAATCATTTCAGTCATAAAAAAAGATATTTTCTTTAAAAATGATTTCTAAATCATTTTATGAACATAGATTATGATTTTATTTCACATTTAGAATATTAATTTGAAATTTTATTATAATTAAATAATATATAATTTCAAAAATAATCTTATGAGATAATTGTAACGTTTTTGCAAAATGATATATTAATTGGTGGTTAGCGAAGAATACTGATTTTTATAAAAAATTTCATTCTTTTTCAAATATTAAAAATGTTTCATTATTTTTAGACTACATTTAATGTAAGATTCTTTCAGTTTTCTTAAATATAAACCAATTACTTCGATAATGAAATTAACTATTCTTCATTATTGAATAAATTTAGTCTATAGATTTAAAACCTAATTTTCTATGAAAATGTTTTTTAATTGTTGTATATTCACTTAAATTTTAATTAATTTACTAGAACTAAATAATCTATATCTTTACAAATGGATTTAATATTTGGAATTCGGGTCTTAATATTTATTAATTACATCAATTTCATTTTTTTCATAATTAAGAGTAACAATGGTAAAAGAAATTAACAATTGTAAAGGGTAAATTGTATTACATAATGATAAACTAAGTGATAATGTCAGGAAATACCAAATTTATTATTTTGGATGACATTATTTAAAAAATAACATCATAATATTAAAAACGGTTGAGGTCTAGTTCTACTTTCTCTGGAATAAGTCTCGATAATATTTTAAAACATATATAAATTACATTATTGTCACCCATATCATAAGAAAAAGGGAACCCTTTTATATTTTATTATTCACAACCACATAAAAATTTATATAAACTCATACATGAAAAAAGAAAATAAAATATATATAATCAAGTCTTATAGGTACTTTTATCACCATGATCCATCCTACAAAGGCCATATGTGATTTCCCAGGTCAAATTCTGAAATAAGTGGTATAATTATTTAGATATTTTTTCTTGATTATTCAATCATATGCCTCGATAAAATCATATTTCACAATTATTATATAATAAATTTAGTATAGAATATATACATATATTTTATTGTATTAAAATTTCAATCATTTTTCATATCCTATTTAATCTAATTGGAAATGGAAACATCAGTCTTATATACATGAGAAATACCAACTTCACAATGTCTCATGATTTATTTATCATAACCACCTCACTAGAATTCTTATTATGATGGATTAAATAAATAAAATTTATTTTAATTTAATTATTATGATTCAATAATTATATTATCTTACCTAACATCTCAAACTCTAATTTCTTGAAAAATTATTATATAACTTATACGTTAATGTGGACTGCTGCTGCCACGAAGCAATGTGTTTTTTATTTTTTTTTTATATTCAGGTATATTTATAAAATTGTATTTAATTTAAATTAATGATAAATATTTTATTATTAATATTATATATTTAATTTCATAAATTTCACTTTGACCAATGCAAACATAGATAATTTGTGTTCCAAAATTCAATTGAATATCCTCAAAACCTGCGAATTGAACATAGTTAAATTAATTACTTTATTGAATTGTGTAATAAAGGTTGTAAAATTATTAATAATAAATTAATTAAACTAAAATTTTTCATAATTATTTTTAAAAATAATATTAGTTTATTATAAATATTTTATTGTATGTATACATCGATTGTAGTTATATGTGAGTTATCTTTCATCAAATAATTATTTTAAGGGTTTTAATGTATTTTAAACTATATTTACTCAATATATATATTATTTTAATTATTTTAATTTTTTAATATATAGAAATTATTTTTAAATTCATTTGAAAACACATTTTGATTTTATTTAGAAAGGATTTCAAATAATTTGTTTTTTGAAATTTTCCAATTATATGAGTTTTGATGTTATTAAAAAACGTTTTAATGGAATGTTTTTTATATATATAGTATGAGTGGAATTTTCCTTCTTTATAATAATTATTATTCAGGGATAATTTTTTACATGTTTACATTTTTATGAATAAAATATAATATATTTATTTTTTTATTATTTTTATAAATATTTTCCAAATAAAATTTATTTATATTGAAATTTTTATTGGAAACCAAATGAAACATATACATTTATATTAATAAGAATAATTTATTATATTTTATGATGGAAATGAATTATCTTATGCCTTTTTTTATGATATTATCCTTTTAAATTGATTATAATAACTGTTTAAAAAACTATATCTCAATATTTTGTCAGGTAATTATAATTTTTTTCAAACAATAATTTTTGATTTAACTAAATGGGTTATTACGAGACTAAGAGATCATGTAAGAGTAATTTTAGGATTTATTTTAAGGTGATATTATAATGTAGCTACAATATTTTTCATTTAATAAAATGAGGTTTCATGCAAATATTTTTTTGATGAGATATGCTAATAATCTTATCCTTAATGGAATATTTATGCCCCATTAAAGGTGGAAGTATATATTTTATGGAAATTAATTTCATGTTACCCAATTTTATACATAAGAACCTATTGATTATGATTTTTTCAATTATTTTTATTTATTTATATGTTTTATAAATATAATTTATCAATGAAAATAATTTCATGAGTAATAAAAAATATATTTTAGCTCAAAATTTACTAGGTGAAAATAGAAAAACTTATTTTCATATTTCTTGATTTTCAAAATGTTCTAATAATTTTCATTCTTTTGGTATCATTAACTAAGATTTTTATGATCATATATTGTTATCAAATGATTTTCATAGGGGCTAATGATGGTTGGAAACTATATAATGTCTAAATTTACATGGTAGATATTCAACAATAGATAATACAACATGTTTTTAAAAAAACAAGAGTTAAATTTTAATTATCTTATTTGTTTAGGACAAATTCATATTTACTGGAACTATCCACATTATATTTTAATGGTTAGGTATATATGTATTTTTCAAAATCCTATAAAACACTAAACTAAAAATATCCTCAAAATTTAAGAAATGTAAACAATTATTATAAATCTTATAATTATGGGGTTTTTAAGTTATGTGATGTTGTAGTTGTCAACAAAGAAATAGTTTTGATATAATTAGATTTTGAAATGATTAAATTTAATATATTTAAATATTTTTATAAAAATTCAGTTTTTAATATGAATATTTTTTATTAAACATTTAATGTAATTAATACCACTTATCAGGTACTAGTTAATGGATATATTAATTGAGTTTTCAAAAAAATTAGAGGTATTTGTAACCAATATGAATACATTATGATGCAGATAAAAGGATATTTAATTAATATTTATTTATATTATATGTAAATAACATGAAAATTATTGATAACACATAAGTTTAACATGATCATTAATCTGGGTGTAATTATTGATAATTTCATTAAAAGTGTTACTATATTTTCATAACATATGTTTATCATATATATAACCATGGGTTTGAAAAGGGAATTGATGAATAACTAATTTATGTACTTTTAAAACCATTTATATTATGTTAAAACATTATCTGAAAAAAAAATTGAAATATTTATATCATTTCATGAATAAATTGGGATTTATATTTTAGAAGAAAGTATGAATTTTTTATGGCCTTATAGTTTATAGAATAGATTATCATATTTTAGAGATCATTTGTTTATAAAATATAAAATGTTGTATGTGTGACTTAATGTGTTATTAATGTTGATTGGGGATAAATAAGAGGTTGATATCAGTTGTGATCAAATATTTATTATTATTTGGGTTTTGAATATGGTTAGTCATATTTTGAAGTGGATTCTGGTTATATATTTATGGAATGCTGAAAATATAACTTTGGTTGACAATTATGAGGAATTATAGAATAATTTAGTTTTTAATTAAATTTTATTTGGAAGATTGGATATTATCTTACATTTTATGATTTAATTTTTTCATTTTGTTTAATACATAAAAGTGAGAAAAATTATTTTTCAACCTTTTTTGGATTTAATAACCCTAAAAAGAATATTATAGAGATTTTGGAAAGAAAAAATAATAATTAATTTTAATTTCATATAATGAGAGAAAATATATATGTCAAAATGCATGGAGCAAAAAAATGGATGAAATTATGCTTATTGAATCAAAATAAATCACGATTGAATATATTCTCATATTCTATATCTCTATGGTAAAATAATTCCTCAACTTATTCAATTGGATGATAAATATATCAGAGTTCATCAGTCAAATATGATGTTATCATTATAAAAAGTCACATTCAAGTATGAGTCTTACAATGTAACATTAAATTATGGTATAATAATCTTCTTGGTGTGAAGTATAAATTAACTTTAACCATAACATCTATATAAAATTATATTACAATGCTTTGAAAAATTAATATTTACGTAACCAAATTTAAATATTGAAGATGTAGTTTCATAATTGGGTATAATGTAACACAATATTATTTTATAAGTTATTTTATTTAAAAAATATATTACACATGACAGTAGGTAGTATAAGAAATTCCGAGTATAATTAATATCTATATACTATATTAATATTGATATTTTTATAAATCTATTATAATCCAGTCATTTTCATGGTAGGTTTGATTAGAAATAACCATATAATGGAAATATTTGATGAAAATGTTTCTTAACAAAATTAATAACTAATCATACATTGAATCAATTTGATTGAAAAAAATATTGCAACATTGGGAAGATGAAGATATATTTTTCATAAATATGAGTTTATATATGTTTGTATTTTTATTCATAAAAGTATATATTAATCACTAATAACAAATTAATTAAAATTATTCTAATAATGGTTATTGATAAATAAGTGAGAATAATTTCATTTTATAATTTAAATCCACAATTTCTTCAAAAAATATTTTTGATTTCATTTTGTGTAAAGATATTATATTTAAATTCAACCATTTAAAAAAATTATTTGATAAAATATGCATTATTTTTAAAATTTTCATGTTGAAATAATCTTAATATAAATTATTTAGTTTTTTCGAATAAGGTTGACTTCTTGATTAATTGTGAAAATGAAATTTTTTTATAAAAATAATTCATTTATTTCCAATATTTTAAATAGAATCATTCTATTTTGGATTATTTTTAAATTATAATAACATACCTATTATTAAAAATGATCCAATTCATTCGAGTAAAATATAAATGAAACAATAATTTTTTTATAAAATCATTTTTATTCATTAAAATGAAAAATTTAAAACAAATATATTCAAATATGATTTGTGTGATTATATTTAAAATAACCTTCAAAATTTATTAAAATGTAATTTTGAGGGATTAATTTTATAATTTTAATCAGGGATTTTAATTTTATTAAAATTGTCTATTACATTTTTGGAAATGATGAATAAAACCATTACTAGAAAGTTTTAATAAATTTTAAGGGTAAATATTATTAATTACGGTTAAAAATAATTGATAGGGTCATTAAATTTAATGTTAAATATTATTGGATATGATTACATCAGCCATGATCATATTATATTCTATGTTGGATGTTTTTTATCCAGGTTTTGAGTAATAAAACTTAATAATATTTAAAAACATTATAAATTTACAAGAATGACACCACCCTCACATACAAAACATAATCCTATCTCTAATGTTATTCACATGAATTATGAAATTTATATCATCCAATACCCACCAAAATACCTTTCTATCATACCAATTGATTTCTTATAGGTCTTGGAATCTCCAAAATATTATCCTAATATTTCTTATGTCGTATGTTATGTTGGGTGTGCCAAAGAATATGTATAATTAATTTCTATGTATTTCATTTATATTTCTTCATATAACTCATTGAACTATTATTTTATCACAAAGAAATAATAATATTAGTATATTATATTTATTTAAATATGATCATGATAATGATTCAATGCTTTATCATCTCTTTTTTCATCGTATAAGAAATGAAAATAACCTTGATGGTTACATGTGGATTACCACCTCTAAGAAGCAATGTGTTTCATTTTTAATCACCACCTCGCAAGGTTTGACATTTTGATGTATTTAATAAATATATATTATATTCCTGAAATAATTGGGATTTTATAAATAAAATATATTAATTACCTTATTACCCTTCCCATCAATGGAAAATGAAAACGTCACCAATATGTATGTGTGGCCTACTTCTACCAAAATGATTTTTTTGTATACCTTTCAAATCAAGTTATAAAATTATATTTAATGTATAAATATTTTAATTATTTCATGATTTAAATTTTTTAGATGATTTAAAAAGAACCCATAGACCTTCATCAAACTACTAATGTTTTCTAGATTATGAAACAAATGTTCTATAAATATATGACATAATGTTAACTAACTTAGTATTATATAAGACAGTGTAATTAATGAAATTATGTGTATAAAATAATGGAATAACTGAAGAATTTTTGTATTCAATTAAAAAATTAAAATAATTATTTACATGATATGAAATACATACATGAGTTGTAAGACTCACAGTAAAGGAGTTTGTTTTAAAACCTTATTTTTAAAGCTGTAATTCCTTTCATTCCCATTTTAATCCATATCCATGTTCTCTATATATTTTCATGTATGTTATTATAATATATAAATTTTTGTTAAAATTAATTTTAAAAATACTTTTTAGATTATTTTAAAATAATAATATTTAATTTTTTCAATCATATTATTTGAATGTTTTTTACAAAAGTGTGAACTAATATTTTATAAGGATTATACCAATAGAATAATTTACCAGAATCAAATCCATTTTTCACTATAAAAATTACATGATAATTTAATTATTATTTTTTATAACAATACCATATTTCTAATTCATATGGAATTTTTTTAATGTTTTTTATTGAAATTATTATTTCTTTGTATTTATATTAATAATAAATGTTATTTATAATTTTTTCCAACGATAGAATTTATAAAATTTTATATTGGAAAATTTTGATTAAATGTATTGATATAAAATATGTTCATTTTACACTGTTCATGATGATGGGTGATCCTAATATTTCTCTTAAATGCATTGGGTAATGATTATATTTTCCACAGAACCATATTGGAATTAATTGGGTTGGTTATTCAATTTTTATGAGTTATTGTAAGAGTAATATTTAGATTTATAAGAAAAATATATCCCAATGTACCTAAAAAATATTTATATTTAGTAAAATGATTCATTATGGATGACATTTAATTTTAAAAGGTAATATAATTAGATTATGTTTAAAGGAATGAATGTCCCCTAGTAACTGTGAAAAAAAAAATTTCATGAAAATTATTTTATATGAACAAATGTTTTTACAAGTAACCATAGTGAATATGGTTATCATTTTAATATTTCGTACGATATGTTCTATGAAAACATTTGTGTAAAAAGGCTTATTTTATTAGTAAAAAAATGAATATTTTAGATGGAATTTATTTTTTCAAAAGGTATCATTTTATATGTTATTTAAAAATATTTAAAATGGACTAATGAGTTTCATTAGTTTTGTTTCTATTAATGATATTTTTATATTTATCCACATTTTAAAATTTTTTCCACAAGAACAGATGATGAGTATGACTAATATAATTATCTACTATTCTGTTCTGGGAATTAAAATTTAATGAGGCGAACATGTATCGAATGAATCATGAGGTTAAATTTAAGTATCAAATTTTTATGGGAAAATAGAAATTTTTTATATGGGACAACATTTTATTATAATAATTTTTTTTAGATTATTTTTTTCTAATACTAAAAAACTAGAATATTAAAAGGCCATAAAAATGTAAGAATGTGAAACCCTTTTTATAGAGCATATAATCATGGATTGTTTTTGGTATGTGGTGTTATATATAATCATATACATTATGTTGGACTCCTCATGCATTAATCATGTTTTAGTGATCACAAATCCGATTACTGTTAATTAATCTCAATCTTAATTGACCATCGTGTTAATGCTCTCCATTATCAATAATAACTACACATCATGTTTTAATGATAGCAAGTCTTATAGATGTTAATTACTCTATTTAGTATTTAAAAGTATTATGCCTGATCACCAATATCACTTACATTATCAAGACTTTATATTTATGATTCAGGTTCTCTTACTCTCTACTGGTTAAGCTTAATCCATATTCTGAATATTACTATCTAAGTCTAAATACTGATATTTGTCTAAGTATAGAGACATTGTGATGTTTGACACAATAAGAAAGACTGTGTTCAAGACATAGTCATAGTCAGAAAGACACCATGAAGGAAAAATCGTGACCCAGACACCGTGACAGACACACCGTGACCCAGACACCATGAAGGACAAACTGTGGCCCAGATACCGTGAAAGAAAAACCATGACTGAGACACCGTGAAGGACACACTGTGACCGACACACCATGAGCTAGACACCGTGACATGGTGAAACAGTGAATCACATACCAAAGAGCATATACCATTAACAAGACACCATTTACATAATCACTGTGACAACGTTTCTTTATGTTTTTTCAATATTATTTAAACAATTCTAATGATCATATTTGATGGTTTTAATTCAATTAATGATATTTAATGATAGTTGTTGGTATTTCAGGAACTCATATCTCATACCTACAAAACGAATCATTTCCTACTGCCAAAGATCATGGAATATAAGGAAGATTGATCTGTAGTACACGTGAGTATGTGTGTGAATATTCAACGAGAAGAACTTACATACGCATGACAACTTAAGAAACCCGATTGCATTGTGCTGAACTAGAAGAAAAATCCTGAGCACGAAGAAGAGATTGCAAGACTTACAAAGAACTCTCATGAGTACTATAACACCCCAGGTATATAAATAATATGACATCTTTATATTTATCAATATTTGTGAATAAAATATTAATATTACTTTAAAGGGGATGCTATGCTCGATGGCGTACCCAATACGCAACCACGAGTTTCTTGAGAATCTTACGTTGCACTCTAATAATAAAATAATATTATTTTAAATGGTTGTTAACGCCTAGCCGTTGTAATGGTGAGAATGAACAGAAATAACTACAAAATTATTATATATGTTTGTAAAATATTTTTACTCTTTACAACAAATGATAGAAGATTAAAAATGCAAATAAATCCAATTTTTAAGCGTAAACATTCTAATATTCTTTAAAAGGTCGATTAACCGCCATTTGATGGCGAACCCCTTTTAAATCCAATTTTTTACAATTTTATAAGCTCTAATTTTAATAATAAACATATTATTTATGATTGGGACATTGAAATTTACCTTGGGTTAATTTTTGGTATTTTTCTGACAATGTTCATTTTTCAATGAATAGTGTAAAATACTAATTTTACATCAAAACTACTTTTTCATATAATTTAATTATATGGTTATATTATCTTTTTAATTTATTTTATAGTGTAATTTGAATATATTTTAACCATGTAATTCAATGATGGTCATTGGGATTAATTTCACATTATAATGGGGCATAAACAAGTGCCACACTTTTCTTAAATATTGTTCCTAAAAAACCCTCTATTTGTTTTGACAACGAGAAGTTTTTTTAAAATTAATTATTTCTATTTATGTGTTTGGAATTTGGTAAAATTTATTACATATTTGTAATCAGAAGGACCAAATTATGAAATTAATACTCTTTTGTTTTTTGGACATTATGAATAGTAACGACGGTAATTATCTTTAATTATCTTGATTAATGGGTAATCAGGTAGTTAAAGATAATAAGATAATATCATAATAATAAAAAATGACCACAACATGTGTCCTAAGGCTACTTGTTGTCTCATGGCCGACCACGGGATTCCTTGTTCCAAACTTGGGGGCCCCATGGAATCACTTTTGTGAGAAAGTGACTTTTTATCTTTTTATTTTTAAAGAATGTTAAATGTAACAAAGAATGTATCACCTAAGTAAAATATTTTTAATTTTGTCTACATAAATGATATTTTTCGCTATAAATATTTATTATAAAGATAATAATATTTCCTACATCATGATAGTTTTTTTATAATTTTTTGACTTTAAATAAATTAAATTATTTATGACATTATGATGATGCTGCGATGACCTCACTATTTAACGATTTAAATAAATTGGAAATATAATGTAAAATCTAAGACCTACAAATGTCCAAAACCTATTGGATGGGTGTATGTCGAACCCTTATCACCTTATCCTCGAAACAAATCAATGTGGGACCATTAAAATCTGAAACGCATTTGAAAATAAAGTTACATTTTATACCCTTCCAAGAGTGCCCCTCCTCTCCTCTTATAAAAGGCTCCCACCTCTACCTCCTTACCCACACATCCAAAGCCTTTGACTTGGCCAAACCCTTCTTATTTTGTCTCTCCACATCCCTCTCTAACTCCTTGAAGCCTCACTTTGGGCAGAAGTCTTCCCAAGGAAGCCTTTGAGCTCAATCCAAAGGGAGTTACCCGATTTTAAGGTAATGTCTTCACTTGTGTTCTTTTGTATGATTTTGCTTCTCCAACCCCCTAAACTCTTTTTATTTATTTATTTTGTAACAACTACGGTATCCTAAATATACTAGGATGTTGTTATTAGAATCATTCAAGCTACACTTACACACACCTACATCAAATGGTTAAAGAACATACTGTTTATGTGGATGGAGAATTTCTGCCTCACGAAATGATGATTGTTCAACACTCATATAACACCTTAAAAGGTGGCCATTAAGATGTCACTATATTTATATATGATATATAAAATGATTATGTTTCTGTATTTTTCTTTTGTGGCATACCTTTATGGTTTCCACTATGGGTAAACACGATAATTTCATTTTAGGAAGTGCGGACTACCGCCCCCTCAAAGTGATTTGATTCGTTAATGCCATATGTGGGATGTATAAAGGATGGATTTAAAGTTATTATATATGATGTATGTTACATAAAAATGATTAATATAATTCTGGAATTAAAAATAAAAACCTCTCATTTGGTTTTAATTCCATTAATATGACATAGAAATGAAAGTAGCGTTCATGCGTACGTACGGCTTACCGTCTCCATGAACGGTGCATTTCATTTCATACCTCTAAATGATTCTGTAATATTTTAAATACATGTATATTTTTGATATATATGATATATATGATATCCAAATCATGAATATAATTCTGGATATAATGAACATTTGACCACATGGACAACATGTAATTGTAAGAAGTCCACTTTCGATTTAAGAACCAAATATCGAAAAAACAAACATTATTAACTTAAATGATTACATAATGTTTAAAACATGGAAATAAGTGATATAAAAAGAATAATTAACTATAAAATGGTTCTTAAAAAAGTTTAAATTATCTCAAGTAAATTATTCAGGACATTAAAGAACGATCGAGTCAAGTCGGACTCGAGGTAAGGCATCCTACTCCTCTCTTTCTTTTTAAGTACACTCTTTTATGTCATTCCTTTTAAAGCTCATCTTTCTTGTTATTGGGATGTTCTTTTATATTACTATTACTGTAATTTTTTTATTTTCATATGATGAGAGACCCTATTCTTTCTCATCAATCAATTTTGGATGTTTTGAGTGGCGTCGTTAGGTTGCCGAATTTTCGTAAGAGATCTAACCTCTCTCTTTCTCTTTAAGTACTCTCCTTTATGTCACTTATTTTAAGCTCCTATTTGTTATGATGTGAGATGTTCTTTTATATTACTCTTTCTATAAATTTTATTGTAATGTGATGAGATACCCTATTTGATCTCATCAATCCATTTTTGGAAGTTTTAAGTGGCGTCGTTAGGCTGCCGAGTTTTCATAAGGGATTTTTCATCTCACTTTTATTCCCATGAGATTTATGCTACATTTGCCACAATTTCCTTTGAGTGGTGTATGTAATGACCATTATTTTACTCATTGTGTAAGATTATTTCATTTATGAGTATTTACAGCAATGTTGTACTGTCCTTCTTTCACGGGGCATATGTTTCGAAAGATACCCATGTCGGTAAGGGAACCTTTCACCCTCCTCTTTTTAAAAGACTTATTTTGTTATGTCTTTTAATTCACATAATATTATTTTTGGGATATGTTCTTCTATATCCTTATTGATGTAAATTTTATTTCCAAGTAATGAGATACCCTTTTTATCTCTCATCAACTCTTTTTCTGAATTTTGAAGTGACGCCGTTAGGCTGTCTAATTTTTGCAAGGGAACTTCTTAACCCAATTTTGATTCTTTGGGATAAACTTGTACACCTTGAATATGTCGTTCTATGATTATGTGTGAATGTCCTCTGATTGTTTTACACTTAATACCCACTTATTTTTCGTGTATTCGTTTGTCACACATAGTTATGTAACAGATTTATCCTTAATCCAAAGATATCGTCTTTGTATGGGACTTCGTCTCAATCTCCTTTAATTGAGTCATATTTTGTTTTATACACAATCTTCTTTTATATGGTGTATAAACCCCTTTGACTTTTACGTTTATTCAAAAGCATTCTTTTTTATACGAAGTGTTTACCAAATGAAAAAAGGGAATGTTTTTGTTGTACGTATGTGGCGACAACGACTTCTCCGCCGCCTTGACCATTATTTGAGTTTCAGCTTCCTCTACAAGCCATAACTTCTTTTAAAAAGAAAAATAAATACCATATTTTACTTTTCTTTTATTTTATTATTGAAAATGGTTTTCATAATGATTTTATATCAATGTGTTGTATTGATATCTTGTGATTTAAAGGTGGGAATGTTATATTTCCTTTATGCATGTTTTATGTGATACGATTATGTTGAGGTTCTTGGGAATTATGATGACGACGGGTGGTTCCGTGATAAACTAATGGTGGGTGAGCTCGATATAGCTCTCCAATGCATTGGGTAACGTGAAGGAGTGAAACGTTAAGGTTTCTCCGAAGAGATTTAGGGAATATACTGGGGTGGGTATTCCAAACGTAACCAAGAGGGTTACTCCCTACGTAAGAATGTTATGAATGCCTCAAGTTACCTTTATGTGTTATTATTTTTATGATTTATTCATGATTTTATGAGGTATGTTAAAGTGATTATGTTTTATGGGTATAGTATGACTTCATTCTTATGTAAACATGTACTCATGTTTCCTTTCCATATTTTTATATCTCTTACTATGATTTTTATGCTCATCCCAAGTTTTTTTATGAAATGTTTTTCACAGGTCAAGGGAAAGGTACATGATACGGTGATAGTGTCAAAGAAGAGTCAAGAAAGAATCCATGCTTTAATTTTAAATACGTTTCTGTTTATGGGAAAAAAATGAATACTATCTTTTATGTAACCACTTTGGTTAAATGTGGAATGTAATGCAAGTTTTATGATCTAATTCTCTAAAACACTAAACCTAAAAAGATCCTCAATGTGTAATCTTCAAATAACTCAGGATTAAGTAAGGTTTAAGGATGGGGCCTTATAGTTGGTATCAAAGGTCAATTTAGATAACCTTAGAGGTTAGAGTATTCTTTAAGCATAAGTGACATTACCATAATGGTTATGATTTCAGAAAGAGTCCTAGTTTTAGATAAAGTGAATGAGTAAGTATATCTTAGTGTTTATCTTCCTCATTAGTACATGATGGTTTTGTTGATATACTCACACTGAACTTTTTGTTTTTAGTAAATGGCTGGATCTAGCAGGCACCAAAGTAATAGTGGATGTGAAGGAAACTGTGACAGTTTTTTGAGCAATAAACTGAAAGATATGGGAGCTGCAATGAGAATTCTTATGATTATCCTCAACCAACTATCTGGAGTCATGATTGACCACCTAAAACTTGGTGATTTCTCTAAGGCATCATATATGTGAGAAACAAATCCCTACGAAACTACAGGTAATAATCATAAAAGAAAGTGTGTTCAAAAACCTATGTGTCAAAAATGTGGAAAGAAACACCTAGGAAAATGTTTCAAAGGGACAGAAATATGCTATAGATGTCGAAATGAAGGTCATAATGCAAGAACCTGCCATGGAAAAAGGAAGCATCCAGTTGACTCAAGGAAAGGGTAAGAAGTTCTTTCGGAGGGATCAACTGAATGTTTTAAATGTGGTGTGTATGGTCATTATGAAAACACATGTCCTATGAAGAAGTTTCGTGAATGGGATCACCAAGATCATACAAATGTTCGTTTACCAATACCTAATGACATTCCGATTGAGGATGAAGAAACTGAAAATGGCCAAACAAAGGTATGGATTATTTCATAACTATTGTTTTCCTATTTTGGAATCTTAGGATATGATTCATGATTTTGTTTTTAGGAAATAAGTATTTCAGAATATGTTAGAAAGTAATGATTAATGGGTCATGAAGAATGTTGAATGAGTAAGATGTCAACATATAAGGGCTTCAAGAGTTATGGTGAAATTCTTAAGAGTATTAAGTCTCTTTTGATGATGGGGTTACATTAGAAGACTTTTTATAGTTTGTGTAACCCTGATGTTTAATATATGAAAATTTTATTCAAGGAATAGTTATCTGTTCTTTTGTGGACACAGTTATAAAGAACCATTTGGGTTTATATGATCCTTACTTTTGAGGTAATTATGGGTTACTATATGTTATGATGGAAGTGAAAGGCTTGAGATAAATTTGAGGTTAAATTATGTTATGGTTATTTTTGATGATTTTATCTCTTTTTGGGGAATGATTTGAGAATTATATAGTTTTGTAAAAAGGACAACATGCAGACCGTGTGACAACCCGTCGCGTCAGACAATGCTGCGGGAATCGAACCCACAACCAAAGTGCAACTGGTATTTATCGCCTACCACTGGACTACGTGAAGTCCCTGGTTAGTTTGACTGATTCTTTTTAGTTATATGATTTTATGAATTAAGAGTAAGTTGATTTTGGGTTATCTATGGATATTTATTAACCTATCATGGAGGATATGTGATTAGGTTAATTACTTTTCAATATGAGACATTAAGAGCAACTGATGTTGTTTGGAGATAAATGTTACGATTTAACTTGGAAGACTATGTGACTAAATCCTTCAAATATTTGGGTTTAAATCTTAGTTTGGATTACTTTGAAGAATTTTATGGACAAATTGATTATAGTTTGGTCCTCATTGAACTTTGGGTTTTGTTGGACAAATTTTGTAGATTAAGAATAGATTTTCTTTTTATAAATGGTTATCCTTTTCTGGATTATCTGATCCTGTACTAACCTTTTTGGTTTTGGTTTTGGTTAAAGTCTTAAGACATGGGAAGTATATAGTTCTATTTTTTGGATTAGTTTATTCTATATAATTTGATTATAGTACTCTTAATGTGAACAAGTCTTCCTAAATATTCGTCTTTTGGAGAAAATATGAGTTTGTGTAAGGAATCTAATAAAAGTTGAAAGCCAACATGATAAGTGATTATGTTTCCTTATGAATAAATTCCTCAATAAAAAGTAACTTAAAAAAAATGTTGTCTATTAACTTTTCCCACTGGGGAATCTAATACAGTTTAACCCATCACAAGTTTGTGATTTTCTTGTGGTTAACTTTCTCCTAAACGTTATTTCTATCACTCTCCATCAGAACATGACCCTTTGTTTTTTTTCCTCAATGTCCATATTTTCATACTTGGAATCCTATTATGGGTTATCTCTGGTGACCATTGTACTTATCTTTCTTTATTTTAAAGTGATTGTTTTACCAACTCTTGTTCCAATGTGGGAATTTCAAGGATGTTTCCAAGCCCAATTTTAAAATTGCGAGGACGCAATTCCCAAAAGGGGGGAAGGATGTAACACCCCAGGTAAATAAAGAATATGAAATCTTTATATTTATCCATATTTGTGAATAAAATATTAATATTACTTTAAAGGAGATGCTATTCTCGTTGGCGTACCCAATACGCAACCACAAGTTTCTTGGGAATCTTACGTTGCACTCTATTAATAAAATAATATTATTTTAAATGGTAGTTAACGCCCAGCAGTTGTAATGGTGGGAATGAAAATAACTAACTACAAAATGATTATATATGTTTGTAAAAGATTTTTAATCTTTACAATAAATGTTAGAGGATTAAAAATGCAAATGAATCCAGTTTTTAAGCGTAAACATTCTAATATTCTTTAAAAGGTTGATTAAACGCCTTTTGATGGAGAACCCCTTTTAAATCAACTTTTGACAATTTTATAAGCTCTATTTTTCAAAATAAACATATTATTTATTTTTGGGACATTGAAATTTACCTTCGGTTAAATTTTGGTATTTTTCAGACAATGTTCATTTTTCAATGAATAGTGAAAAATACTGCATTTTACATCAAAACTGCTTTTTCATATAATTTAATTATATGGTTATATTATATTTTTAATTTGTTTTAAAGTGTAATTAGAATATAGTTTTACCATGTAATTCATTTATTGTCATTGGGATTAATTTCACTTTGTAATTGGGCATAAACAAGTGCCAAACTTTTCATAAATATTGTTTCTAAAAAACCTGCTATTTGTTTTGACAACCGGAAGTTTTTTTTAAATTAATTATTTCTATTTATGTGTTTGGAATTTAGTAAAATGGATTACATATTTGGAATCAGAAGGTCCAAATTATGTAATTATGACTCTTTTGTTTTTGGACATTATGAATAGTAACGATGGTAATTATCTTTAATTATCTAAATTAATGAGTAATCAGGTAGTTAAAGATATTAAGATAATATCATAATAATAAAAAATGACCACAAAATGTGTCCTAAGGCTACTGGTTCTTTCATGGCCGACCATGGGATTCCTTGTTCCAAACATGGGGGCCCTGTGATATCACTTTTGTGAGAAAGTGACTTTTTATCTTTTTATTTTTAAAGAATGTTAAATGTAACAAAGAATGTATCACCTATGTAAAATATTTTTAATATTATCTACATAAATGATATTTTGTACTATAAATATTCATTATAAATATAAATAGATTTCCTACATCATGATATTTTTTTATAATTTTTATACATTAATTAAATTAAATTATTTATGACATCATGATGATGCAACGATGACCTCACTATTTAACGATTTAAATAAAATCGAAAGATAATGTAAAATCTAAGACCTACACATGTCCAAAACCTATTGTATGGGTGGATTTCGAACCCGTATCACCTTATCCTCGAAACACATCAATGTGGGACCATAAAAATCCGAAACTCATTTGAAAATAAAGTTACATTTTATACCTTTCCAAGAGTGCCCCTCCTCTTATAAAAGGCCTTCACCTCTACCTCCTTACCCACACATCCATAGACTTTGGCTCGGCCAACCCCTGCCCATTTTGTCTCTCCAAATCCCTCTCTAACTCCTTGAAGCCTCACATTGGGCAGAAGGCTTCCCAAGGAAGCCTTTGAGCTCAAACCAAAGGGAGTTACCCGATTTTAAGGTAATGTCTTCACTTGTGTTCTTTTGTATTATTTTGCTTCTCCAACACCCTAAACTCTTTTTATTTATTTATTTATTTTTTAAAAACTCCAGTATCATAAATATACTAGGATGTTGTTCTAAGAAGCATTAGAGCTACACTTACACACACCTACATCAAATGGTTAAAGAACATACTGTTTCTGTGGATGGCGAATTTTTGCCTCACAAAACGATGATTGTTCAACACTCATATAACACCTTAAAAGGTGGCCATTAAGATGTAAATATATTTATATATGTTATATAATATGTTTATGTTTCTTTATTTTTCTTTTGTGGCATACCATTAAGGTTTCCATTTTGGGTAAACACGATAATTTCATTTTAGGAAGTGCAGACTACCGCCCCCTCAAAGTGATTTGATTCATTAATGCCATATGTGGGATGTATAAAGGATGTATTTAAAGTTATTATATATGATGTATGTTACATATAAATGATGAATATAATTCTGGAATTAAAATATACAAACCTCTAATTTGGTTTTAATTCCATTAATATGACATAGAAATGAAATTAGCGTTCATGCGTATGTACAGCTTACCGTCTCCATGAATAGTGCATTTCATTTCTTACCTCTAAATGATTATGTAATATTATAAATACATGTATATTTTGGGTATATATGATATATATGATATCCAAATCATGAATATAATTCTTGATATAATGAACATTTAACCACAAGAACAACATGTAATTGTAAGAAGTCCACTTTCGACTTAAGAACCAAATATCGACAAAACAAACATTATTAACATAAATGATTACATAATGTTTATAACATGGAAACAAGTAATATAAACGGAATAATGAACTAGAAAAAGGTTCTTAATAAAGTGTAAATTAACTCAAGTCTATTATTCAGGACGTTAAAGAACGATTGAGTCAAGTCAGACCGAGGTAAGGGATCCTACTCCTCTCTTTCTTTTTAAGTACACTCTTTTTTGTCATTCCTTTTAAAGCTCATTTTTATTGTTATTGGGATGTTATTTTATATTACTATTACTGTAATTTTTTTATCTTCATATGATGAGAGACCCTATTCTCTCTCATCAATCCCTTTTAGAAGTTTTGAGTGGCGCCGTTAGGCTGCTGAATTTTCATAAGAGATCTAACCTCTCTCTTTCTCTTTAAGAACTCTCCTTTATGTCACTTCTTTTAAGATCCTATTTGTTATGATGGAGGATGTTCTTTTACATTCCTCTTACAATAAATTTTATTTTAATGTGATTAGATACCCTATTTTATCTCATCAATCCATTTTTGGAAGTTTTAAGTGGCGCCGTTAGGCTGCCGAGTTTTCGTAAGGGATTTTTCATCTCACTTTTATTCCCGTGAGATTTATGCTACATTTGCCACAATTTCCTTTGAGTGATGTATGTACTGAACAGTATATTACTCATTGTGTAATATTCTTTCATTAATGAGTATTTACATCAATGTTTTATTGTCCTCCTTTTACAGGGCGTATGTTTCGAAAGATACCCATGTCGGTAAGGGAACCTTTCACCCTCCTCTTTTTAAAAGACTTATTTTGTTATGTCTTTTAATTCACAAAATATTATTTTTGGGATATGTTCTTCTATATCCTTATTGATGTAAATTTTATTTCCATGTGATGAGATACCCTTTTTATCTCTCATCAACTCTTTTTCTGAATTTTGAAGTGATGCCGTTAGGCTGTCTAATTTTTGCAAGGGAACTTCTTAACCCAATTTCGATTCTTTGGGATAAAATTGTACACCTTGAATATGTCATTCTATGATTATGTGTGAATTTACTCTGATTGTTTTACACTTAATACCCACTTATTTTTTTTGTATTCATTTGTCACACATAGTTATGTAACTGATTTATCCTTAATCTAAGGATACCGTCTTTGTATGGGACTTCGTCTCAATCTCCTATCATTGAGGAATATTTTGTTTTCTACAAATCCTTCTTTTATATGGTGTATAAACCCATTTTACTTTTACGTTTATTCAAAAGGAATCTTTTTTATACGATGCATTTACTAAACGACAAAAGGTAATGTTTTTGTCGTACATATGCGGCGACAATGACTTCTCTGCCGACGTGACCATTATTTGAGTTTCGGCTTCCTCTACAAGCCATACCATTTTTTAAAAGAAAAATAAATACCATGTTTTACTTTTCTTTTATTTTGGTATTGAAAATGGTTTTCATAATGTTTTTATATAAATGTGTTGTATTGATATTGTGGGATTGAAAGGTGGGAATGTTATGTTTCCTTTATGCATGTTTTATGTGATACGATTATGTTGAGGTTCTTGGGAATTATAATGAAGACGGGTGGTTCCGTGATAAACTAAGTCCGGGTGAGCCCGATATAGCTCTCCAATTCATTGGGTAACGCAAAGGAGTGAAACGTTAAGGTTTCTCCGAAGAGATTTAGGGAATATACTGTAGTGGGTATTCCAAACGTAACCAAGAGGGTTACTCCCTATGTAAGAATGTTATGAATGCCTCAAGTTACCTTTATGTTTTATGATTTTTATGATTTATTCATTATTTTATGAGGTATTTTAAAGTGCTTATGTTTTATGGGTAAAGTATGATTTCATTCTTATGTAAACATGTACTCATGTTTCCTTTCCATATTTTTATATCCCTTACTGAGGTTTTTATGCTCATCCCAAGTTTTTTTTTGAAATTTCTTTCACAGGTCAAGGGAAAGGTACATGATATGATGATAGTTTCAAGTAAGTGTCAAGAAAGAATCCATGCTTTATTTTTAAATATGTTTCCGTTGATGAAAAAAATGAATACTATCATTTATGTAACCACTTTGGTTAAATGTGGAATGTGATTCATGTTTTATTTCTAATTTTCTAAAACTCTAAACCTGAAAAGATCCTCAATGTGTAATATTGTAATAACTCAAGATTAAGTAAGGATTATGGTTGGTGCCTTATAAGTACAATCCTACACCTTTGAAGAACACAAGAACATAAGCTGAACTACGAAACTCTGTTTTTCAACAGAAAAACTAGAGAAGGACTCAGAAGTAGTTCTGATGAATCCAACAAGTCCAGAGCTGCATTGCTAATCACTATAGATTTTTAAACTCTTACTTGTTCTCTCTAAGTGATTTGTTTATTTACATTCAAGTAGTGTGGTGTACTCTGTATATCTCTCTCACACACACGGTCTCCTGCACCAAACTATAAGATATCAAAATCCTCACTCCAAAACTATTAACTCTTGTTTTCCCACATCAACTATGGAAGAGGTCCTTGTGTGGCCGGGTCTTTATATTGTTTCCCACGAAGAACAGCGGTTGAGGTCCCTGCATGGCCTGGATAGTTTTGTAAACTATTGTTAACCCTGATCCAGGGTGTGGATCAAATTTATATAAATTTGAGAGGACTAAGTCTTGGATTGAGACTGAACATCTTGTTATATTTGCCGTGTATCTTTAGATTATGTTTAAAGTATACTATAGATATCGTTTATATTCCGCTGCTATTACTTCGAAATACAAAACCATTTTAAAGTTACTTTGATAGATAAATTAGCAAGTGTTTACACTTATTGTAAATCAGTAGGTTAGTTTCAAAAGTTAGTTTAGTCTTGTGATTGAATTAAATGAGACCAAATCAATACAATTTAACTTGTTTTATAAATTATGGGATTTTAAATAGACAATATTTTAACAGAAATTTTAATTGGAACTCAATTCACCCCCCTCTGGAGTATCCACACTGACCAACACATTAAATGTAACATATATATATTATCATCATGTGATTTTAAACCCTTTAACAATATTTCCTTTTATTGAGTTTATGAGTTACCAATTTTAATTTCTAGTCAATACTATAATATTCACAAAAAATTTACAAATATAGGATAATATAAATGTTATAGAATATACATATCATTTGATTTTTCTATATAATTTATTTATACTTTGTACATTATTAGAGTATCATTAACAATATTGTTTTTAATTGAATAACCAAAAACATTTATATATTTAATTATAATTTTTTTAGTTATATTTGACGACTTCATAGTGGATGTTCATAAATATTCAAGTGCCAGATAATTATAGAAATAGAAGTAGACACATTATGTGAGTTAATATCCAAAAATATACTTCATAAGTTTGATTAAAAAGGAAATTTAAAAATATTTGTAACAGTTTACAACCATTGAATAAGTGATGATTGATATTTAAAAGGATCTCTAAGCATTAATCACATCGAATATCACTATGTTATAGATTTTTCTATGATTGATTGTACTACATAAGTGTTTTCTATATATATATATAACTATTAAAAAATTAAACTAGTTTTTTATGTGTTATGTTAGAGTTGTGACTTATTTAATATTTGTTGCATAAAATTTTGATGTGTTTTTAATGATTGAATAATTATATCATATTAGTAAAATTATTGATAAATTACATTTAAGAATGAATTGAATGACTATTTCATTAACATGAAAGATAAATATTTTAGATTTAACCATATAATGTGGTCATCTTTGAAAATATAATTTGATATATTATTAGTTATGGTTTATTTAAAGATTAAATAGTACTATGAATGTGATAAAACAGTGTTCTATTTTGGTTTTTCTTATAAAATTGAAGGGGTACTAATTAAATTTATAAATAATGATAATATAATAAATGGGGATTCCAGGTACTCACAAAAAAGTATATATATATATATATATTAATAGTATTAATAGTAGTGTATTCTTTTTCCCTATTCTCTATAACATCATTTTGATAGGGAAATAGATAACTTATAATTATAATAAGGGATAAATTAATGTGAAAAAAGATGTGTTTTTATTTCACATATTTTTTTTATATTGTTATATTTATTATAAAACATCAATATTTTATGGTTTCTATTTATTTATTTTTGCTTCCCTCATTTACTTGGTGGGTTGTGATAATTTGATATGAATATTTAATTATTGAGTAAATATTAATTTCCTTTTAAATGATTAATTTTAATCAATTTGCGATATATGAATCAAATTGTGAGTAATATTTTTTTCATTATAAATTTATGATTCATTAATTTGGATTCAACGATTAATTTATACTTCTCTAAATTGGGAGATGTTTTTTTAAAAATTATATTTTTATATGTAAAGGTTTTATATCTCACATATAGAATTGATATGAATATTTGAAATAAAAATAAAATTTGTTTAAATAAAACTGGTTATTATTTTTCTAATACATGGATTTTAAAAGTAGTCTATGAACATTATGATATGATTTAAATTTTTCATCATTATTGAAATCAGATAAAATAAAGTTGTAAAATATTTTATTAGTAATAAAAGATACATCATGGGAAAAATTTTAAATTCTCAACTTCATTTTCAATCATAAATGCTGTAATATTTTCCAATGAAAGTATTTATTTTATGAAATCAAAAAATTATAGATTCATATTTTCCTATTGTATATTTTTTTTGAAAAAAATAAAAAAAAATATATATCCATAGATATATTTAGTTTGAGTATGACTCATTAGTAAATGAATTAGGGTATTAATTGTACAGAATTCCATTATTTAATAAATTTTATTTTTCGTTAGCATTTAATGAACTTCTGCATCCTAAATTGTGTACCATTGTTGGGGAGTATTTTAAATATTACATAAAAATGTAATATAATTTTTATATTTTAGTCTACTATTTTTTATTTATTTATTTCTAATTTAAATTTAATTTTCGTTTATTATTAAGGATTTTCATAAATGAACAAATCATACAGTGAGTACCTCTAGGGATTTAGTCTATAAATGGAATGAATAATAATATGAAATGAATGAAATTTATATTACTATATATATATACATAATGAATTTGATAAAATTTATCTTATTAACACTAGTGAAACATCATGTATAATCCATTAGAAATAATTATATTAAAAATAGATGAAAACATTAAAAATTTATTTCCATCATTATGGGATATTATTGTAGAAGATTTGTTATAAACTGGATAAATTTTCACTTCCTTCTATATAATATTATTTTTAACAAAAAAATAGACATACTAATCTTTTTCCAAGGTTTTCATGGTGTTTTAAATGAGGGTCGAAATATGAAATTAAGAAAATTCACAATTTTCATCTCATTAAAAAAATAGACATACTATGCATTGAATTGACCGTCGCATTCCGCGTTAACACGATTCCTTTGGATTCCAACCATTGACTGAAACCATGAAGAATATTGTGAGAAACACTAATTATAATAGAAAAAACACATAATCAAGAATAAAATTTTACACTTAAGTTCTTATCTTAGGCTATTCATGGCCATTTCTAAAACACTAAGACTATGTTCTATGCTTAGACTTATCCTTAGGGTTCTTACTAAGGCTTCCACATCCTAATTTCCAATGGTTGACTATAACCTCCCTCTGATACCAACTATAATGACTCATACTTTTCATAAATTTTTATTACTTAAAAATTTAAGCAAACTTATTACAACATATAAAAAACCCATGAATGTACCGTATAGGTATTGTGTCTTTAGAAACTGAAAATCATAAACAACTGGTTCAAAAAGAATCTACATTGTCTCCTATTTATTTCATCATATCTAGAGTCCCTTTTGGCATGTCCTACATAATAACTTTCTTCCCGACCTGGGGAAATAAAACATACAAAAGGGTGTGCTCAAATGCTCTGTAACGGTAAACAAAATAAATATCAGTCACATCATATTCATAAGAACATAAAATTTTTGAAATCTTAACCTGCAAAAGAAATCTTAATTTCATAACATGGGATAAATCATAGAAGTGAAATGTAATCTCAATAATCATAAAATAAAACATGAAACTTTTTTTCATACACACATATTCATAGAGAATCATTTCTTTGTAGTGAAGACTCATTTCCAAGATTATCATAGAGGATAAATTCCTTTTCTAAACCGGGTTCACTCTTCGTTTCAGTCATGTTTCACTGAACAAGATTAACCTGCCATTCCATCCATGTCTATCTCATGAGATATAAATATTTACCCAATGCATTGGAGGGAGATATAGGTCCCTCCCTTCTCATAATGAAACCATTCTTATGTGTGCCACAAAATCATAAATCACACATCATAGCATAACTCATGTAATAAAAATGGGATTCTTAATCATCATGCCATCAAAACACAATCCATATAAGATAAAAGTTCATCATAAAAATAATTCCATCATAACATAATCAAAATAATGTAAAAATAGGGATATAAATAGAACCCTATATTATCTTATATGGAAAATAATTTTGATAAAACACTTGAAAACCATTATTGAAGAAAATATCCTTTCTACTTCAAATTTTTTTCCTTTCTTAACATGTCGTATAATTTTAAACTAAAATAAGTTGATTAAAAATAAACATGAAAACATGTAATGGAATCTTCATGGAAGTAATGTTCTCAAAATCCGTTCATGCTGTATAAGTTAAAAAACATTCTTCTCGTACTTTGGCCAGAAAAATAAAAAAGTACCTCGTACTAAAAACGACAAAAGATTCCTTTCATATCATTTACTAAAAACTCAGCAATGGGTAAAATTGGATTTAAACAATTTTAGTTGGATGGAAATAATATTACATATTTTTTAAACATGGATGTGGATGATAAATATGCCGTAGTAAATTCTGATGTATAAATAATCTCGGATAAAAAATTGAGATTGTGAGATTTTCCCTTACCTTACGTCCTATTTTCTTTGTAAGTGTCCGCACCTCCTATATAATGATTTAAATAATGTAATTGACTTATTAAAAAATCATACGCATTGTTATGATATCATATATGGTCATATTCTTAGGGTATTATTTGTAATATTTCATTGCTACTTATTATTTGGGTGTTTATTACTTTTTGTTCTTATGCGTTTTTGTGGAATAAATTATTATTCTTCTATTTAGGTTATAGATGAATCATTTATAGAATGGTATTAGTGTAAAATATATCATATTTATTAATTAAATTCATTTATATGATCATTATGCAATGAAGATCATGTAGAACGAGTCGCATCACATCATGGAGACGGTATTCCGTACGTACGCACAAGCGATGATATCGTTCCCATGATCGTGGAATTGTATTGGAGTGTATGTATACTATTTCAGAATCAATATAACTTTACAATAATAATATATAGTTATTATCTACACCATTATACCTATCCAAGTAAGGTTGTGGTGGAAAAAAGATTACACCACGGCGTGGAGACGGTATTCCGTATGTACACACGTGCTGTGATTTCATTTTCCGTAGGATGGATATAAGGTTAAATAGGGTTGTTTCATATTTATAATAGCATATCATTTTATGATTGATACTGATTTAATTACTTCATAATTAAACTACTAAAGAAGAATAAGTAGAAGAAGAAATAATGTTGAAAGAATCGGTAACAGACATTATCTATTTTTTTTGAAGAGCCTCTTCTTAACCTCCACTTTGGGCACTAAAGATGGCCTTTGAAGAAATACAGATCCTCTAGGATGTTTCTATGGAAGTGGAGAAGATAAATTGGCAGGGGTTGGCCGAGATTGAAGGCTCAATGTGGTGTGAGGAGGAGAGGGAGGAGGTTCCCTTTTATAAGGGAGGAGAGAGGAATCTTTTGAAAAAACTAACAATATTATTTTGTTATATAGTCATATTCTGTTTTTAATAGCTCCAAATTGATTTATTTAGAATCTACGGTGGAAATGGGCTGAAATCCTCTTATCCAATATAATTTATTGAATTTTAGATTTCTAGTTTTAACCTTATCATTTAGATTTAAATTTAAGTTAAATAATTTTACTTTTACCGTGTCTTCATGTTTTCTTAAACTATATGGTTAATAAACTTACTATAACAAGACAAACTTACCCCAAGTTGTTTATTATTAGTATATATAACCTTATATAAGTCATTTTGCTGAAAATATGTTTTTTAAAAATAAAATAACAAATAATAATATTTTTTTAAAAAACTATTTTATGTCAATTTTGACACTATTTGGTACTTGATTTTTGTGAAACTAATAACAGCATGATTAGTTCGAAAAAAGTTAATTAAATCAATACTAATACGTAATATTAACCTATGAAATTATTTTAATTCCTAAAAAGTCTCAAATTACATTTATTTGAATATTTATAACATCAATTATGTTAATATTTCATTAATAATATAATTACTGCATCATCATTGTGTCATAAATAAAATAAATTATTTATTGTTTAAAAATTATAAATAAAATACCATTATGTAGGAAATATTTTTATATTTCTAATTAATATTTATAGTCGAATTTATCTTATGTATAAACTTATATTAAAATGACTTAGTTATTATACGTTGATTTTAACTATTTTAACTATTCTTTAAATAAAATAATATAAAATGTCCTAATCTGATACAAGTGGACCTAAATGGTCATATTTTATTCCTGAGGTTGTTTTTGGTCGAATAAAACTTATACAATAGAATCAGGACATGTGTTAGGGTAATAATTATATCATTTTTACCCATAATTAACCAATTTATTTTTAATTGTGGTAAAAAAAGTAAAAAGATACTATTCACCAAAAATTATTTTCATATCATTGAACCACATTATAGTCCTTGATATTAACCGTGTCTCTCGGATTTTTGAAATTCCACTCACAGAAGAGGTAAATTTATGTTATATGTGAATTTGCAAATTCTCCTAGGAGGTGGGTAAAAGACGGTGAAAATTTCAATAAAATTTTTATATATCAAAAAATATTATAAAATGACTCCAATGAATTACATTAAAATAATATATGTATTATGTATCAATTTTGACATAAAATAAATTTAAATAAAATAAATAATTATTTAAATAAAAAGTCGGTTTTTAAATAGTAACCTAGTGTTTTACTATTCATCAAAAATTGAAAGTTTTCAGAAACATACCAAAATTTCACCCTAGGATAATTTCGATATTCTGAATCCAAAAATTAAGTCCATTTTAAAAGATAAAATTTATAAAATTTTAAAAAGTGGGTATTACTATTCATAACGGCTAGTTTTAATAATATTTTAATAGCATATCGTCGTTTAGTGAAATTTGGTATTGCGTACAACGCAAGCTATCGAGGAAGGCCGCGGTTGCGGGTAAAGCAAGCCAAGATAGTTTTGTGTGTAGTGAAAGATTCCTTTGATGATTTATATAACATAAAAGCAAAAAAATATCGGGTGGTACACTACATCCTGGACCTGTAGTTATACATGGTGTATTGAAACATGTTCTTTTGTTTTTTATTTCATTTATTTCAAATTTAGCCATGAAATTTTTTTTATACTGTTGGAATATGATTTGGAGAATTTTATTTGAAATGGGTATACCTATGTTTGTTTAGAAAATAAAAAAATTGAAATTGTTACAACTATTTCTATAAAAAAACCATACTTTTTATCAAGACATATTTTTTAAAATGATCAGAAAAAGATTTTTATACAGAGAGCTGTAATGGAACAAATTTGTGGGATCCTATTGAGATTTGTAGATCACATCCTACGCACATATTCTATGTTTCATAGACCTTTTTTTTCTTCCAGTTCATGGAAAGTAAATACATCTTATCGAGGATGCGAGGGTCATGTCATCTTGTTGGGTAGCTGGTGGTAAGATATTGGGAGTTCATCCCTACTATCATTTGGAGGAGTTGATTGGTTTTTAGTCCATTTTAGTTGGAATTGTCTTGGTGTTTATAGATACATATCAGTTTTCTATTTCAAGTTTTTCACTCAATTATTGAATATTTTTCTTCTATATATAACAGAATAGTTACATGTTATATATATATATATATTCAATGTTGTTGTTCTAGTTGTTAAATTATTGTTACATATATTATCTTGTTTGATGACTTGGTGCTTGTCTCTAGCCCATGGGGATCCGCAACTCCCATTGGGTATGTAACTGAATAGGTTGGGTCATAGGATTGATGGAAACCTAGGTTAGTTCAGTATAAATTGGTATCGAAGGTGGTCTGTCCTGCAAATTCCATATCATGGGACATCTATTAAATTAGTGATAGAATTGTTGGGACATGAGTGGTATGTTGTGATATGTGCATGGCCATCTCTTTCATAATTAGACTCGAATTTACATGGTACGTTGGGATGTCTTACTCTATTTTAGGTTTTTGTTTTAAAAATATCAGTTTTTTCTTCTAAATTGTCTTTTTTAACAGACAATTAATTTGATGTATGATAGTACATTTGTTTTGGTGACTAGTAGTATGACGATGAGACGTCTTCGATGAGTTACTCATGAAGGTGAAACGTGTTCTTCTAAAGGTAACCCACTTATAGATTAGAATATCATCGCAGGTATCATTCATGTGGTATGTGATGTTGATAATGGTGTACCATGAGTTCAGAATGCTGTGGTTGATGTACAACCTGGATTTGGTGGGGTGAGAGATGATTGGGATAGTTCATAAATGAGAAGAAACCATCCATTAATGGAATGAATGAACCTAAAATGGTGGAGGAATGGTTGGATATGATCAATCTAATCATTGAATATCCAGATAATCCTACGTACATCTGGGTGATTTTAGAAGCATTTAGACATGAGGGTTCCAGCAAGTGATGATGTGATTCTATGGTCTGGGAAGATAAGAGCATTGGCTTGTATTGAAATGATTTAATAACCCATTTTCATTAATTAGTTTTTCCAAGATTTCATGATGATGGAAATTTCTCTGGCATTTCTCTATTTACAAAATGAATAGTGTTATGTGATGGCACACACTAATTGTTTTTCTCATCCTGTCTGTTTTCTCCCATTTTGGTGATGAATTATCAAATAAATTATTAAAGGAACCTACATGGTTTTGGATAACTTAATCGATTTTATATGTTTATACATATTCATTGTACCTATACATAAAAGGTAGATAGAGTTACGATGGTAGAAATGAATATGTGAATAAATTATTTATTTTCCACCAATTATCTTCCATAAAGTGGAACCTTTACTAGTGCACGTGGGAATAAGAGGAATTGGTAAGATCACCACAATAGTAGTGGTGGTGGGTCTCTGTAAAGGTCCTATTCTATTAAATCTTTTATAGTGAGTAACATGCCTATGACATGCTTTCAGTATGGTAAGGGAGGAGACACAATATATTCTTTTTATATTCATATGAAGACATTATTATTTGTGGATGTATTGGCCACATAAAATGCTTATATCAGGAGATGACTATTCCTCATTATGGTCTGGGTTTGGGAGCTATAAAGGACTTTGATGTGTTGTAATTAGCTTCAAATTCTATAGGGCTTCAGCCATAGGCCTTAATATTAAATCATTTTCATGTAGTATATGAGTGTCTATCTGATGTTAATGTAGCTCCAACAACACTAAGAGGAAATATCCTTATTACTTCTTCTAAATAAATTGCTTTATTTAATATTTTTGACTCCCAATCCATAATAACTGCATATTTTTTGGTGTTCTTAAACATTCAGTGGAAACTATGTCCTTTTCAATGGAGTTATAACCATCTCTTGGATTGAAGAATGAACAGGGGTTTAGGTGTCCTTCTTAATTATTTAAAATGTCTGATATAGAGTTGGTTTTGGATTTTTTTTGTTCTAGATTTAGATCGGTTTAACATTATCATTATTATGGATTCTCTTTTCTTTAACTGAGTAGAGGTGTATTGTTTTCATTAGAGTATTTCATTTCATTCTACTAATGATAGATCTTGTGTGTTTTAGGGGGAGTGGGACTCAAGGTCAGTTCATGGAAGACATTCTGACCAAGAGATCCATAGATTTCTGTCTTCTATTATGTTTGAGCATAATGATGTCTCTCAAGTAATTTTTTCACATTTTTGTTTGATACATTACTAATGTTTTCTGAGAATATTTCTCTGGTCATCGTCTATATAGAAAGGTAGAGTTTATGATTGATTTGGTATCAAGTGTTTAGTTGATATCTATACCATCCAATAATATAGAACCAATGGAACTAAAAATCTCAAGATTTAGTTGGATAATATGTTAAATTTTCTTTTTTCAGCCTTAAATTTCATATTAGGAGGCCTCTGTGATCTTTTCCCATAAACCAGATGGTTCAATTTCTTTATGTGTGGACTATAAAATTTTTAATTTGGTGATGGTTAAAGAATTAATATCCCTTGCTACATGTGGTTGATTTATTTGACCATTTAAAGGGGGAAATGGTATTCATATGTCAATATTTAGTTATGTTATAGTAATTTTGGAAGTCAATAGTCTAATATACAAAATATATCCATTATGAGAAGGTATGATAATTTGGAATATCTTGTGACACTTTTGGTCTTCTAACTCTATTGTAGTATTTATGGAATTGATGAATAATATATTCTATCAATATCATAGACCTTTTTTAGTAGTGTCCATGTATTAATATTCTAGCTAATTCAAAAATCAAGAGTGAGAATGAGAACCATCGGAGTTCGCTTCTAGATATTTTGCGAAGTCAAAATTTGTATGGAAATCTTTTGAAATGTAGTTTCTGTTTTCATGAAGTGATGTTATTAGGGAACATAATTTTAGATCATTTATTTTTATTTGATCTATATAATGTAAATACTATATTTTCATTAAAGAAACCAAATAATTTATTTTATATACAATGATTCCTTGGACTTACTGGACACTACTGAATGTAATTCAAGAACTTATCTATGTTGGTGTCACCTTTGAATTCTCATATCTATAAATAAACAAAATTAACCTAGTATTCAATGTGCCACACTTCTTTCTATGAACTGAATATGACTCTAACACAATCTCTTATTATGATCTTACATATGCTTGATAAAAGATAGGTGGTGTTTTTTAATGCATCGGGTGCTTGTTTGGGATGCCTTCTTATGCAGGATGACCATGTGGTATCTTATGGCTCTCATTAGCTTCAAATTCATTAGAATTATTACCACACTCATAAATTAGAGTATGTTATAGTAATGTAAGAAATTCAGTGTTGGAAGAACTATAATTTGGGGAAAGGATGATAGTCTTCACTGGTAATAAGTGTTTCTGATATATATTTTCCCAATAGTATATGATGCTCCAACCTATATTATGGGTTGAATATAGTTCGATTAATGACTTCAATATCACTTACATCATAGGAAAGGGGAATCCTGTTGAAGACACTCTTAGCTAGAATGTAACATGAATGGAT
Source organism: Viscum album (assembly GCA_963277665.1). Taxonomy (NCBI): domain Eukaryota; kingdom Viridiplantae; phylum Streptophyta; class Magnoliopsida; order Santalales; family Viscaceae; genus Viscum; species Viscum album. The sequence continues at coordinate 1,730,029,580 of OY728161.1, read as the reverse complement.
ATCCTAGAATCGAAGGAGGAGTAGAACCTTATGTTGATTTTCAATCAGTTTCACCATAATGATCAGGAATATGTTATATGAATGGTTCTAGCCTATGTTTTTCTATCATAATCTCTCATGGAGTCTATCATAATGAGTATGTAATAGGATGATGAGTTGTCGATGAATTGGAAATCCATTATGATGGGAAAATCATTTTAGGTTGATCTATTTCTTCAGATGGTATTCATAATTTGGGAAAATAATTTTCATACTTTCATATTTTCAGTGATCAATCTTGTTTGATAGTTACAAATATTTGTGGGTCATACATCAAGGCACTACAAAGATGTGTTTTTACATAAGGCAGTGATTCAGCAGGTTGGGTTTGAAGCATGTCATCACAATGTTTGCGTCTCAATATTATGCCTTCCAACAGATAATGAAAGGGAACTTTTAAAATTCTGTGATAACTCATCCTCTTCATTTGCTAGTTTGTAAATGGGAAAACTCCCCAAAATAATAATGATATTTGGGTGGTTGTTTATGTATTAAGAAAGTCTTCTCATTTTTTTCTTATCAAGTATAACACTATGGTTGATGATATGGTTATGTTGTAGGTGCATAATATAGTGATGATACATGGGATTCATTCTTCAATTGTTTCAAATGGAGATCATAGGTTTACATCAAAGTTCTTGAAGAATTTTCAAAAGGATATTTAAAATCAGGTCAAGATGATCACATCATACCATCTATAGATTGATGGTCAGATAGAGTCATTAATTCACATCATGGAAAATATGCTCAAAGCCTATGTCATTGATTTTGAAGGACCCTAGGATAGTCATTTGGTACTTGTTTTGAAGGAATCTAGATCTGATTTTCATGTATGGATCATGTTTTATGGTGTTTTGAGAAAAAGAAAAGTTTTTGTAAATTTATGTAGTACACTCCATTTACATTTAATTTCACACTATATACGTTGAAGTACATGTCATGTGCCCGGTTTCCATGGGTGACCATGTACAAGATATGTAACGGCTGGGTACATGGCCATGTGAGGTGACCTAGATACTTCCCTATGTGGGGGCCGATTATGGAAAGTACACGGCGTGTACATTAAATGAACACATCGTGTAGTTTTGTTTTTATTTGTCAAATTTTTCCGGGGTCACTTCTTATTCCAAGAAATCACTTATTCATGGATTGTATCATCCTTGAGTGACTGAAGACGATGTTTCTTATCCAAGCACCTGACCCACTATCCATTCTCTAAATCAACTACAATTGTTTTCTTTGGAATCCCCATGGTATGCTATTACTTCTTCTAGAGCCTCATTCCTTGATTTCTCTTACTTCACATTATATCATTGGATCAACATTTTAGATGATTTGGTAGATCTATATCATGATAGTCTGATTATAGGTTCAAATTTAGAGAGTGTTCTTCATTCAACACTAAGGTAGGTGGTTCATGCCTTTCCCTAATATTTCATTGAATTTTATGTGAAAAATATCACAATACCACAGTTCAGGGTATTGCATGTTTACAGATTTTACACCTTTATTTCATGTCATTCCTTGATTTCATGAGTTAGAAATATTGAGAGAGAATAGTTTTTATTTTACATTCTATGGAGGTGCTTTTCATGTTTGATTGTTTTTTCCATTGGGTCCTTAACATGCTGTTAGGATGTTTTGTTTTCTATTCCTAGTTTTGTTAGGATGGAGTGATATTATCAAATTTTTCTATGTTGATGTTTAGCCAAGTATTATATTGTAATTGAAATAGGATGCTAGAATTTTTTTGGGCATGATTGACTTACAAAAGGATGTGGAAACATGGTGATTCTAGACCATAGGGGAAATGGATGATGAGGGATTTCCCAGTGTGTTTTTTATTCTTTTCACATTGCAAGACCGTAGAGGGGATGGACGTGAGTGCTCCCTCAATGTGTTTGTAGTTCCACGTTGTGAGACCATATGGGTAATTGGAGGTTTATTGCTACCCCAAAGTGTCTTTAGATTATCATTAAGAGACAACAAGGGGAATTGATAGTGATTTATGCCTCAAAGAGTCTTTGATAAGCTAAAATAGAGGGGTAAGATAGTGAGAACCTCCTATAGGTTATCTTGAGATTGTGTTGTTGTTTATTAAATAATATAAATGAATGTAGTTGAAATTGTATGATTGTTTAGTTTTTATTACTTCCTTGTTTATTACATCATTTTTTAATTTTCTACCATATATATTCATTGATAGTTAGGTATAGATTTTTGGGTGGTTTCCTACTAGGATTCTTCTCACAACATATTTGGGTCATTTTTTTGGTCCAAATAAATTATATTGTTGTAGGTATAGATACGTTCAATCATAATTCTACATCAGTTACTTTATTTCAATAGATATGGAGTGCATGATACTAATCTGAGGCTTCCAATGATACAAGAGTTATTTAATTGTTGTTTTTGTACATTGGTTTAGTATCATATTCCAACGTTCTGACTTGTTTGGATACTACTCCAAGATATGTGTATCATGAGTCCTTATACATATATATATCTGAGGCAGTTGCTTCATTACTTATAGTCTTCTATTTTCTATGTTTATATGGTATTATTACTATTTCCTCTACTGGTATCTATTTCTTTCCATTGTGTTACTATTCCAATGAGGTCATATATTCCCCACGATCACACCCAAGGACCTCACTACTAGTCAGAAGCCTCTAGTGTTTGGGTAAATTTGCATGTGGCCAAGTGACCAACCTGGTATGGGGTACATCTAGGTGGTACCCATAATGAGGACATTACAATGTGGTATCAAAGGAATTTTTCGATCCACCGACCTATGGGTTATAGGCCCACATGGATCAGAATGTTTTGGATCATTTTTCTGGTATGCATGAATATGACATGTATAACATTCTATAAATTGGTTTTTGGGGATTCTGGTCCCCCATATATTATAATTGGGCACATTAATATTTATTTCTGTATATTATGTGTTCTAATGTAGATTATGAGTTTTCATGTCTAGAAAAACCAAGAAAACACAGTTTTTATTGAGGAATACAAGTTATATATCCTTTTCTTTGGAAAGGAACTATTTTTCTTAGGTACCTTCCATTTACATTAGGTACATTCTATGTAGTCTCTAACCGTGTCACTTCCTATGTGGGCAGAGACACAGGGTAAGGAATTCTCTTGTGGCACAAGTAATGTACTAGAATTAAATGTCATGTTTTATAGACCATGTGTCTAGACATGTGACTAACAATAAGGATGAATGAAACATAGGTATTACAAAACATATCTATTTTGAACATGCCCTGTAGAGTTGATCATGTAATTGGCTGTGTGACCAATGAAATGTGTTAGGAAAACCTTCTAGTACACGTTGTGTCTCGAATTCACATGCCTTGCAATTTTTTTCTAAGTGAACCCTGTGGCTTATTCGTATAGAGGAACATGGGTAAGAGGAATGATTTAGGTACTTGACATGTCCTTGGGAGGAACACGCCAAGATTAGGGGTGTTACATGACCAATTTTGGCAGATGTACACACCAATGTAATATATTAATTGGACACACCGTGTATCCATGATTTGTAAACAAAAATTCCATCTTTCTCAATTTACATTCCATTAATTCAAGGTTTCAGCCCTTGATAATATTGAACTAAGATGTTATCTTGACCTTGCAGAGTCATGCCACCGTGATGTCCTCGTGTTTTAAACCATACTAAGTGCAGTGATAAGACACCGAGCATGGTTGATCTATGATTCCCATCAGACTCTCCGGTTGTGCCTAACTTGGCACTAGATGTCATCTCGGACACAGGTACTGATGCACAGTTATGATAAATATTCATTAGGTTTATGAAGACCATATAGGGAGTATCTCATCATGCCTCATCAATGGTGGTGTTGTTGTGGGGTTTTCTATAGTAGAATCATCCCACCTTCGTAGGGGATATAGGACATTAGGCTGCAGTGTCATAGATATAATCAATTATTTTGATCCTAGAGCATATATAAATTCCTCCAATGAATAGGGTGAGGATATTTATCTACATGCTTTGGGATTCCTCCATAAGATGGTGTGATGTGATCTCATAGGCACGACGCGGGAAGGTTGTGGCATGGGATGAGTTCTAGTGTTCCATCTATGACTACTTCTACCTGGAGACTTTTAGGGTCGATCGAGCCTGAGATTTCATGGGTCTGGAATAGAATACTATCTTTGTCATGGATTATTTTTTTAACTTCACAGAGTTACAACAATTTACAAAAAATTTAAGAGGTGATGAGTTATTTTTCTCATGGATTCTTGTGGATGGTCTCCAGAATGACATCCGATCTCAGGTGAATATCTTCAGGATGAATTCCCTCACTTATATAGTGAACCAGTCAATAATCACATAGCCCGATCTAAGATTTTATGGGGCTATGAGCTAGGGAATCTCATCATTTGGAGTGGGTACCCCTCCAACTGACAGTAGGAAGAGACAGAGTGTTTCTACGTGCAGAGATCAGAGGAAATGATATACTTCTTCTGGTAACCAGGTGGTGTGCTACCAGGTCCTGAAGAGTGGTAATACATGGTCACATTGAACGAGAGACATTGTGACGTGCTGATATTGTCGCAATATGGGTAATCTTTAGTGGTTATACCAATTTTTATCTCCAAGAGATGGTGATAGGGTTTCTGTTTCAACTCCTCATACCAAAGAAGGACCACTAGTCCCACACCATACTGGGGACTGGAGTTCATTGGGCCATGTAGTGAGAATTGGATGTCATAGATGTGGTAGTGAGTCACTATGCTTTTATCAACAATAGAGTGGATCAATTCAGGGTGGTCAAGTAAGGTCACAGGGATGCGGTACTGGCCAGACATTTTGAGTGGAGTAGACCCAGCAGGAGCATAATCCCAGAACCTATACAGTTCGAGGTATGATTATAGCTGCCTCATTTTTAGATTATAAACTTTTCAATATAGGTGATTCCCATAGTTTTATATTTGTTGCTTTTGTCGAGAACCATGGTATCTATATGTCTACATTAGCTGATGTATTTGACGCTGGACACACCGTTGGTGCTAGAACAACAAGTGTACATTAGTGAAAAGAATTATGTCTTGGTTTTGGTGAATGTCACATCATATGGGACCTCTATGTCCTAGAGATTACATGATTTGATTTCTTTATCGAAATTAACTATTTAGTTTATATCTAGGATATTGTTTACTACTATCATCATAGGTTGAGTTTCACATCACCACAAATCGTTTAGTTTTTAAATTAGGGTGAATGTGATGTCATGGAGAGTAGAGCGGGACCCAGGCATCATAGGTTGGAAGGAGTTACAACCCATATTTCTAGTATATATTTGGATGAACTGGGGACAAAAAGAGGGAAATTCCACTAGTGGAGGATCATTTCATGGATATCTTTCTAGAAAAATTCTTTAGGTTTTCCACTATTGTGAGGGGTTGAGTTTTCAATTTAGTTAGTGTTAGGGGCAACACTGGTGTCCATTCCTATTTATAGGATGGCCATACAAGAGGTACAAGAGCTCATAAATTAGTTTAAGAAGTTTCAAGAAAAGGGTTTCATCTGACCCAATACTTCTACATGAGGTTCTAATGTCCCATATGTGATGAAGGCGGACGGTACCCTCATAATTGGGGTGGATTATCAGAAGATTAACTATTTGAAGGTCAAGAACTTATATACCATACTAAGGAATGATTACATCTTTGATTTTCATTGGGGAGACCAAGAGTTCTCAAATATTTACCTAAGACCTGGTTATCATCATTTTCTCATTATCCCATCTTATATACCTCTTACAGCCTTTCAGAGTAGGTATGGTCTATAAAAGTTTGGGGTTATTTTGTTTGGTCTCATTAAATTGCATGCATTTTTTATGGCACTGATGAACCATGTGTTCCAACCATACATGGATTCAATAATGTTAGTCTTCATGGATGATATCTTGGTGTACTCTCACAATAAACCTGATCATGCTACCAATCTTGAGATCGTTTTGAGTACACTGAGAGAGCACCGGTTATATGGAATGATCTCCAAATTCCACTTTTGGATGGACCAAATTCACATCTTCTGTAATTTAATCTTAGATACAAGAGTATCTGTAGACCTAGAAATGTGACAACAGTAGTTTCCTAATAGAAGCCAAAGAACGTCATTGAGGTGTGGAGATTTCAGGGTCAGGTTGGACACTACAGACATTTTGTACTGGACTATTCATAATTAGCAGTGCCACTAAGGGAGCTCACTAAGAAGGGGGGTGAACTACTTATGGTCATATTCTTGTTACTCATCCTTTAAAGAGCTAAAAGGGATGTTGATTTTAGCACCGATACTAGTATTTATAGAGTTAAAAAAGAGATATATTTTACATTATTATGCATCAGGTATCAGGATGTGTGCATTTATTATATATGGAGTAGGCATCTTTGTGTACAGGTCTCAGAAAATGAAGACACATGATAAAAATTACAGGACGCACAATATTCAGTTGGATGTAATTTTTCATGCTCTGCACTGTTTGAGACATTATCTTTTGGTAGAGCATTTTGTGGTTTTCACCAACCAAAAATGCATCAAGTACATATTTTCTCATCATTAAATGAATGTGAAACAATGATGGGGGGTTGACTACATTCATTCCTTTGACATGGGTCTTGCCTACATTCCTATGAATGGAAACACAATGTGTGATGTGTTGAGTAGGAGGACCCTGATACCGACAGTTTAGGAGGCCAGTAGTGAGTGGAAGATTATGTCTATATAACTTTATATTCATTTGGAGGTGCACGATATACAGGGGACTGCATTACATTATTATGCATTTGTTACCTTTTCAATTCTCGATAAAGTGCGAAGGTTGTAGATTTCAGAAACAGAAGGCCTACATCTAATAGAGAGTGTGTCAGGATGGGACTCTGTTATTGGATGGACCATAGATGAGGATAAGATCTTACATTTTAATGGTCGCATATGGGGTTCAGTAGACATACATGAGGAACTGATGCGTTATTTTCATTCTTTATTTTGTGTAGTTCATGTGGGTGTTACCATGATGTATCGAGATCTTCACCATCAGTATTGGTGGCTAGGCATGAGTATGGATGTTGTGGTTTTTTTGATAAGGTGTTCCACTTTATAGTAGTTGATGGTGGTGCATCAGTGACAAGAATTGATTTTGAAGTTGTTACATATTCCCGAGTATATGTGTAATGATGTCACTATGGTATTCTTGACATGATTGTCGAGGATTCTTCAAGGTAAATTTGTGTTTTGGGTTTTCATTGATAGAATCATGATAGCTTCTCACTTCTTACCAATCAAGGAGAACTACAGTGTTGATGAGCTGGGAAGGTTGAACATCCGAGAGATTTTATGATTAAATGGGATTCAACACTCCATCGTTTCAAAAAGGGATTCCCATTTTACTTATCAGGTCTATCATGGACTATATAGGGCATTGGGTACACATGTACTTTAATGTAAAGCTTACCATCTATAGAAATATGGCCTATCCGAGCATATGATTTATGTGATGGAGGACATGCTTTGAGCATGTGTCCAAGATTTTGGAGGTTCATGGGAGAATAATGTACCTATTTTGGAGTTTTCCTTCAACAATAGTATTCATGAAACTATAATAACAACACCTTATGAAGCTTTGTATGTTAGCTGATCACCCCTATGTTGGCTGGAGGAAAGAGAGAATTCTATGTTGGGAACTCGTCTAGTCCAGGAGACCACAGTGTAGATAAAGTTTATTCAGAAGGGGATAGCTACCGCAAAATCATGACATAAGTCTTACCCTGATCGATATAGATGACCTCTAGAGATCAAAGAGGGAGATCACGATTTTCTAATTGTCACACTGAGGTTGGGATATAAGAGGATTATAATACCGTGAAATATTTCACCGCTATATGATAGACCACTTGAGGATTAGGAGATAATCAGGAAAGTTTGTTTATCAGTTTCAATTACCTATGAGGTACTATACTATACCTGATGTGTTCCACATTTATTTGATATGATGTTACTTATCAAACACATATCATGTTTTTCATCCAGAGGATGTTGAGCTGGAGTTGAATGCATCGTTCGAGGATCCTCCAATCCGTATAGTGGATTTTGTGCAAAGGTTATCTATGGTTGGTCTATTCCTCTAGTACATGTTCTATGGAAGCACAAGCGAGTATATGATGAGACTTGCGAGAGGGATTCCAATGTATGTTCATAGTGTCATGTGTTATTTAAGTATTCTTCTTATTTGACACATTAGTAGGGAAATTTGAGGAAGAAAACAATAAATGGGGATGTTTATAGAACCCAAATCTTCTTTTCATGTATAGATCTGTTTTTTTGGTATTTTGAGAAAACGTGGAGTCTTTTCAAATTTAAGGAGTACACATAGTGTAAATTTAAGTACACGCTGTATACATGTTTTCAAAAGGAGACCATGTAATTTCTATGTAATGACTACGTACACGGCTATGTGCGGTGACATATAGACCATAAAGTGGGGGCTCGTAAAGGAAAGTACACAATGTGTGCATTATATGAACACACCATGTAAATTTCTTCGTATACTTTAATTCGGACTATGGTAATATCTCATTCACAAAAATCCCTTATTCTCGTCTTGTTTGTCCAGGATTGACTAAAGCTGAAATTTTTTTTTTCGAGCCCCGACACATCATCTGGTCATCTAATCAATCGTTGTCAATTTCTTTGGAATCTCCATGGTTTGTTATTTATACTCTTAGAGCCTTATTCCTTCAGTTCTCTTCATTCATGAGATATCCCTAGTTGAACTTTTTGAACGTTTTTTAGGATATACATCCTTATAGGCGAATTCAAGGGTTGAAGTTCAATGGTGTTCTTCATACAACATTGTGGTTTGTGGTTTGTGAATTTATATAGTTTGTATTTGTGTTTTATGTGAAATGTTTCCCAATACCATTGTTCCAGGTATTACGTTTCTAGGGATATTACCCTTGTAATGCCTTGATTTATTGAGTTATGGATCACGAATAAGAATAGGGTTAATTTTATATGATATAGATGTGTTGGACATGTTATATTGTTTTTGTCAGTGGGTCTATATCTGCCTATTAGGCAGCTTTGTTTTCCACACCTAGTTTTTTTTTATGATGGAGTGATACAATCAGATATTCTTTGTATATGTTTATACTATTATTATATTGTGATTTACTATGGCTACTAGATATCATTGGGAATGATTAACATTCACAGGGCTATGTGAACTTGGTATAGTTAAACCATAGGGGAAATCAAAGTTGAGGCATTCCCAAAGTGTCTATAATACTTTTCTTGTTGCAAGACCATTGGGGGATGGACGTGACTGCTCCCTCAGTGTGTTTTCAGTTCCATATCTCGATACCACAAGGGAAATTGGATGTTGAGTGCTCTCTCAATGTGTCTATAATTTACTATTACCAGACCACAAAGGGAATTAATAGTTTTTTCTTATTTAGAGAGTCTTTGATATGATGAACCAGAGGGGTTAGACTGTGAGAACATACCATAGGGTTGTTTCATATTTTTTAGTTTTCTATTTAATAAAATTAAATTAATGTAGTTAAAAGTGTTGGATTATTTACTTTCCAGTACTTCCTTGTTTATTAGTTCATTTTTCATATTTTCTACCATATATTTTCACTAATCGTTAGGAATGCATAATTGTGTGGAAACATACTGGGATTCATCTCACACCCTATTTTGATTCATTATTTTTGGACAAAAAAGATATTATTGTAAATTTTATAAATAAGGTAAATCACCATTCTACATCAGGTACTTGATCGCTGTGGATCTGGAGAGCATTATACGAAGTTGAGGTTTGCAATACTGCTAAAATTATTTATACTTTTTCCTTTATACATTAGTTTAGAAATGTATTCCAACACTGTGACTTGTTTTTCTACTTTCTTAGATACTTGTGTCATGCATCATTAGTGATATATATATATATATATGCTATTGTTGTTTAGTTACATCCAATCATAAACTATTTACTATTGAATGGTATTATTAATATTTCCACTACTATTATATATATCATTCCACTACATTACTATGAAAATAAGGGCATAGTTTCCCCACTATCACACTCATAGACCTGAAAAATAGTAAGAAGCCTCTCACATTGGGGGAAATTCACTAGAGGCCATGTGACCAACCGAGTATGGGGCACCTCGAGGAAGCACCCAGAACAAGAATGTTACAGATTGAGTTGGATTATAACAATGGTCATCTGTCTTCAATCATAATTGATACCATTGAGGTGATATATGATTTCCAATGTAGACTACATATTTATTGGGTCTAGGTGGTTGAATTTTCTTTAGTAAGACCTGTTTTGATTAGGAAACATCTTCAATGATTTAGGATGTACATCAATGGAATGTTATAACCCAAAGTCGGCATAAATTGTATATAGATACGTAGTGTTAAAAATTGGAGTTGTTCATAGGTTATTAGTTTTTCCTGAAATTATCTCCTTGGTTGGGTCAGCATTTATTTGTAAATGAGGAGAATTTGTATATTAAATATGCGAGAACCATTGAGTACAATTAGTGGCTCAGACTAGTATTTTATTGGTTATCATTACTTATTCTGTTGATAGGTAATCGAGATGATTTCTATATATTTCATCTCAATAAATATCACCCTTATCCCACTCATGTTCTAAGATTGGAATAAATTGAGATAGTACTAGAATCTTTTTCTGGAGAAAAAGTTGAGTTCATTGAATCTCAAATGAATGTTAAGCATTGGTAGTTAATTTAGTTGGTTAGAGTTCCATAGAAGGAAGGATAAAATTATCATGAGTCTTGGGAATTTGAATCATTGATGAGTGAGTAGTGGTATAGTATCTTTTTGGGGATTACAACATCCACATGACCTATCAATGATTGACAGACCTTATGGTAATGATTTTATAACAAATCATTGCAATTTTATCTGGATGCAGAATGATTTCACACTGTGTAACTAGGTCCCAAACCATGTTATTGTTACTGGGTATATGTTCTGAAAGGGATAATGCAATGAAATATTAAACATAGTTAAAGGTGGTATCACATCCCGAATAATTTAAATGACAAATGTTAAACATGGGGAAACATATTTTTTTTTACTTATCTATTGTGGGATTCATGATATTAATATAGGGTTCACAACATATAACATCTTACATATTTTTTTAATGAAAACATTAATCTATTTTTATTCAATTACATTTTTGGTACATTGTGTCCCTCGACATATATGATCATTAGTTTGTTTTTTAGAGACTCATCCCTTTATAGATCGATCCATTTAACACTCGATCACCAATGGGATTGTGGTGTATCTCTATGAGTAAGTAACATTATTTTTTCATTCATTTCATTTGACTACAGAATCAATATTTGGTGACGTCTTTAGATCTATTCATATAAGGTTATCCTTTTCCTTGGATTCATCCATGATTATTTATCACATTCTTGAGCCACTTTCTCTTATTGGATTTAGTGATGCAGGCATTCATCTTTGATGTATGTGGGTTTCCTCTCTTCTAACAAACCCTTGTATTCTAAATTAAATAAATCTTAATGTAAATTAAATTTTAGTTCCATCATTTAAATTTTTGAATTCATGGGTTTGGGATTCTCCTACGTGCATTCACGACGTAGTTATTGATGTAAGCGGTTCCTTCTATAGATTATGTGGTTGAACGTGACTGTTTTTTATTTATAAATGTTTTTGTATATTGAAATTGGAATGATTTGTTTTTGTGTCTTATGAAGGGTTTTTGAGGAACAATGAAATTTCCAATGTTTCTGATAAAGAGAGAGAAATGTGTATTTTCATTGTATTGGAATGGAATTTGTGAATTGGTTTGGAAATGTTTTTCAATTAATAGATTGAATTGTAAAAAAGAGATCATGGGTCACCCTGGGTACTAAGGTCGATGGTTTAGCCATGTCAATCATCCGTTGTTTTTTTATTTTCAATGAGGTTATTCATGGGGATATTCTATGTTTTCGTTGAATTGTTTTCTACAATTCTGATACTGACATAATGGGGGGGGGGGGTTTACTCCAATGAAATTTTTCTACTACCAATGCATGTTGTTAAAGGATCAGAATTTGGGAACATGATTTATTATGGTATGAGTAGTATGTATCCAGGACCTGTAGTATTCCTTCATGTTTTGAAACATATGCTTTTTGTTTTATATTTGATGGAATTCTGAGTTATCCTTTATATTCTTGTTTATTATTGTGGAATAAAGATATGGAAAATGTGTTTTTAAATTGATATACCTACTTTTGTTTATAACTGTGGGAAAAGGAAAATGTTTACATTGATTTCTATAAAAAGTGATGACTAGTTATCTTTATATTATTTTTGTAAAAATAGAATACTTGGATTTTAAGATAAATAATGGACACTGAACACCTAGATTAGATCTAATTGAGCTTGTTATCCCACACCCTATTCCCTTCTATAGTAGTGCGAAGACCTTCGTTTGTTTTATAATGAAGGGAAGGAGATAGCTTCATAATGAAGTAGTGAGGTTCATGTAATCTAGTTTGATATATTGTAATTACATAGTGGATTTCCAACACTACCATTTTTCTTAATACATTATTTACTCTTTTGTCCTTAGAGGTTCGAATTTTCATGGAGATTTTATCTCCTTTTGTAGTTTCCAATTTCTATTGTTTTGTTTACATTTTGGAATATATGTATTATTAATAATTTGTAGATATTTCATTATATATATATATATATTAAATATTCTTGTTCCAGTTGGGAAAAATCATTCCATCTATTGTGTTGTTTGATGTACAAGTGCATGTTGCGAGCCCTTGTGGATTGGGAATGTCCTTTGAGTATGTAATAGAATAGGTCAGTTGTCGTGTTTTAGGGTAACCCATTTCATTTATTTACACACAGAGACACCTAAAATATTTAAATCATTATAAATGTGAAAATAAATGATTTTTTATCTATATATTCTCTAACATGTGGTTAATGATCTTTTCACATCTAACCTATAACTAAACAAAACATAGAAGTTATCTCTTTCTATTAAATAATTTTTTTATTTAACATTAATTTTAACATCATAGTTTTAATTTGTATTTATCATTTATTACAGTTCATTATTTATGAATGGGGAGAATAAACATATTCTTTTGTATATAGATAATTTATATTATATTATATTATTTTTTAGTTTTTATTTTTAGCATTATGGATTTTATTACTATTCATATTTTTTATATGTTTCTAAAAACATATGACCTTAATGGAATATAATAATAATTTTTAAACACAAATTAATTGAAATTAAAATATCTAATTTGAATACACATAATTTAAGTGAATGTTTACATATTTTCTATATTATAATTAGAATTTAAAAAAATTTATATTATTTATGAGTATTTATTTAAATTCTGGTCCATGAGTGACTATAAAATAAATAATTTTATAGACCATATAAGAATATCATATTTTTATATTTTAATTACAATACATATTTTCATGAGAATGTATAGAGGTGTTTATTTCTTAATGGAAGCTGGTTTGATTCCATTTCAAATCATTTAGATTGAAAATTGTTATAAAAAATTCACTAAGGTAATTTGTTGATTTTTGGACCATAAACATCAATGATCCAACATTATATTTTTATGCCATTATAATAAATGGAATTATTTCCACTGAGAAATGATTTGAATCCAAATTATTCTTAAATACAAATAAATAACATAATTTTTTATATTATGTTTTAATCAATATGTAGGGGAAATTTGTGTCATAATTTTTTTTTGATTTTGGAATAAAAAAAATTTGATTTGTGAGGGTGTTTTAATTTAATTGTATAAGTTAGACAATTTTATTTTCTTTTAAAGAAATTTTTTCTATAATATAAATAATTTTTTAAAAATGTATATATAAAAAATAGGGAGAATAGAAAGGATGAATCCACCCCAGTTAGTTATATATTTTTCTTGTATCATTATGATTATATGGGATAGACTATGATGGGTGATATATTTTTAATATTATATGTGTGAGGTAATATTCCTTATGTTATGATGTAAAATTATATAATGTAATTTAAGAGTCATGTTTCTCATTAAAAATTTCAGTTTCGACATTATTACTAATCCAACATTAAGAAAATTAAAAATATTTTTTTGGTATTAATTATTGATAAAACTTCTTATCATTACGAGTTGAGATGGAGTACCCCAAATATCGTATAGTAATCATGGATTTTATTGAGGATTACAAATTATATGAACTTATATATTCATGAGTGATGAGTTAAAAAAATCAAGGATCATTTGTAAAAATTTAAGAATTCATTGAATTGATATGATTAAAGGAATATATTATAGAGAGAATAATATATATATATATATATATAATTAGAAACTAATTGGTTGTGTGCTGAGTTTTTATCATGAAAGGATTAAATATGTTTTTTCACTTTTGACTTGGAGAATTTAATTTAATTAATCAAAACATTTTTCTGAAATCGTTGATAATTTTTCTATGAGTAAAATAATTAAAATTTGAAGCAATTGATTGATTTGAATTATATATTAAATATTTTTTTAATTTTTTTAAAATATCTGACATCATTTAAAATAATATTGAAATTTACATGTTATTTGAATTTGAGTGTCATTTAATTTAATTATTTATAATTGATAAACATGAGACATTATTATATAATAAAAGATATAATTAGGTCTAATTAAATTACTAGAATTTGTTTTTAAATTGAGTATAAATTTCATATAAATTTTTAAGAATGCGTAATGGTGGTTTTTTAAAACACTATAGAATAATATATTGATAAATATAATTTTTTTATATAATCAAAAGAAAAACTATAAAATATATTTTATAGGTAATAATAATTTAATAGGATATAATAGATTTTTATAATTGTTTTATAAGTATTGATCATGTGAAATATTTTTTCATTATTGATAATGTCAAAAATGAAATCAACATTAATTTTTTCCTAATAAATTATGAAACCAAAATTAAACACCTAGTATAACTGTGATTTGTTACATATGTATTTAAGACTCATTTAATAATAGTTGGGTGTGATGAAAAATATTTAAATTGTTGACTCATAACACTATAATTATCAATAAATCTATTTTTTAAAAGAGACAAAACATTTATGTTGTTAATATAAAAAGGTAAAAAAAGAATCCTTCAACATAAAACTATTAGAACATGAAATTGAATATATAATAGAATCAATTGAAATTGAATTTAGTGATTGTAAAGATATAAAATCATAATTTTAGAGTCATGTTGTTCATAATAATTAATTAAATTATATGAATATACATGAATGCTTATGAAAATTATTTGATGAAAAGGTGTATTCCATATGAAAAAATGAATGAATTATGTGGATATTATAATAATATGTTATGTATTTACCTCCTTTAATTATAACAAATTTACTATTGATGGTTAAATTTCTATTAGTTTTTTATTGTAAACAACATGATTTATATCCCAATATTCAATAATTTAGTTCGTATTTTTTTATAGATATGTTTTTTTGATACATCTATATTTTTACACTTCTTTCCAAATTTAGACATCTCACACCACCAAATAGGGAGCAAAAATTTATTTTCATCATTTTTTTCAAAATAATAACCTTTTCAATTTCAAAAATTAGTTTCAATGTTGTGGAATATAATGAATGATGGAATGATTTATTCATTACTATGGTTACATACTATTGGAATCATTATAAATAAATAAATTATTTATGTTTTAATTTATTTATATGATATTACTTTTAAGTATATCATATTTATTAGTTTAACTAGATCATTTCATTCTTATAAAATAGATTCAACAATTTCCTATGGATATCAATAGAGATTTATCAACCATAAATATAGAAAATTTTATTCTTAATTTTTGAATATAGTATAAGTATATTGTGATATATATATTTATATTACTGTTTATAAATTATAAGGGTATGGATTAAAATATTTATTAATAAAGATTGATATCACATGGGAAATCTTCTAAAAGATCAAAAAACATTCAGATATTTCAGACATTATATATTTTAAATGATACATTAAATAATAAATCCCAACCTTGAATCATCAATATATTTCTATAAATTTTTACACATGACACAAATGCATATGTAAAGTATAATAAAATTAAAAATGGAATTCTGTGTTTACAAAATCCTCACTGGGAAAGAACACATGGATGGTACTATACTTCATTACTATGTTGTTTGAAATATAATTTTCAGGGACTTGAAAAAACCTTTTGAATCTTCCCTCATGGATAAAATATTCAGTAAATTCTATAAAATCCCATTTAGATTTGTTATACCATTAACAATATTAAAAAATATGTATCTCACATTTAAAATGTGTGATCTAGTGGGGGAAGAAAGTGTTTAATACATTATTCAATATTTCTGAATCATCAATTATCCTAGTTCTAATCATTTTGATCTTTCCTTATGGTCATATTTTCTATTTCCTAGTAAATTTAATAATATTTTATATGTATTATTTAATAAATATATATTAATATGCACTATATAAATCAATTTTAGGATAGAAATAGACATTTGAAATAGATTTTCAGATAAAATTGATTTTTTTTCTCTTTCCCATTGTCTGAAAACTTTATGATAATGTTCTACAAAAAAATTATTAACAATATATTTCACCTTCTCAAATATTTCATCACAATTTAATTATGAATGTTTAAAAAATTATTTTTAGTTAAATCAAAAGTTTTATCACAGTATTTACATTGATTTATTAAAGGTAAGCATCAATGTTATTTATAAAACATGGTGTATATAGAAAAGTTTCTATAAATGCATGTATTTACAAAAGACATATATGGGACAAAATAACATTACATAAATAATTTACCTGAAAAATTGATTACATGTCCAAAGAAAACATTATCACACAAAACATTATAAAACACGATGTTAAATATCCCTTGTTTTTAGAATTATACATCATAAAAAATATATCCGAAGATAATTTCAGAATTTAAATAATGACACAAAATAAATATTAATATCATTGAAAGGGTATTTCATCCTAAAAAAATAAATGTAATATGTACTTATTATATATACATAAAAATAATGGCACATTATAATTTCCAAAATAATCAATCAATAACTATGAGTAATTCAATAACAACTCAAAGTATTAATTCAATATGAAGATTATTCAATAAAATTGATTCATGTTTATCCAAATTTAGGATAATCATGAATATAATTATTCAAAATACAATCATATACGTTGTTTCAAATATTCCAATGTTTAAATAATATATATTTATTACATAGTAACTACATTATAGGATTAAAACATCCATAACTATAATTAAATCCTTGAAAATTTAGAAAAATTTATAAAACCTTTCACATATTTGACTCATTTTTGATGTATTAAAAAACATCACACATGGAGAATTGTTTATTTAATTGTAATTTTTTATGATGATATAATAATTAGGAAATGGGTTCATATTTTGATATCTTATATCCCATTATATTTATAATTTTTTATCTTCATATATTTGATTAGAAATGTAATATTCATCAAATAATAAATCGTCTATAATAGAAATAAATTTCCAATTATTACTACCCCTAAAACCATTGACCACTTTCATGTTATTTATTATTAATACTATTTAAATAATGTTAAATTTCTTAAGGATTATTATAATGATATATTTTCATATTATTTTACCTATAAAACTATATTTCATATATTTTAGGAACAATGTAATTGTATTCTTCATTTATTTAATGTTATAAACATAATCATATATTATTGTATTTAAATCCGGATATCTATAAGATGTATTATCATTCAAATAAATAGATGTATTTATTTATTTTTCTTTATTAACACAATATTTTTAAAATTGATTTAGAAATCTATGAGTCATGGTATTATGTTTTTATTATATTATTTCTTTTACATGTTTAAATACGTGGAAATTTCTCATTTAATGAGTTAGTGGGGGATAGGAAGAGAACTTTATATAAACAGATAAAAAGTGTGGTTGGTGGGGAGATATAATTGGCCTCCAAAAACCTAGTGGATAGAATCTATAACATGAAAATCATTGAAGAGGTAGTATCCTTTACCATCAAATGATTGGTTGATAATATTGGGAACATGGTAGCTGAAGGGAAATATGAAAAGTTATTTAATATATTCAATGGATGGGTTGAAAACAATATTAATAGTGTTTTTTTATTTTATGCATAAAATTTATATATTTTTTGATTGGGGCCTTTTATTGTTTTAACAATGTGAGAGACACTTCATCATATTTTCATCTCTCATCTTGCTCGATTGGATATAAATCTCCTTCTGATGAAGGAAATTATATTTTATAATGTATAATTTAGTAAAAAACCTATAAATATTTATTTCATTTTCTAATTTGTGGTGTTACATCAATAAGAGTGTAGTGTATAATTTTGGTAGGGCTTCATGAAATCATACAGACTAATAAGAATTAGTCAATTTTTAATGTTGATAATATCACTAGGGTATATGGTAGATGAACATTATCATAAAAAATCTTATAATATATGATTAATATAATTATAAATGTCCAATATTTTGGAACCCGACGTGGGTAATTAAATAGAGTGATTTGGGTCCTTTGAAATTAATAAATTTACTAGTATAGGATATAAAGTAAAAAAATAATGAAGAGGGTATAATTTTATTATGGTGGATCAATGAAATATTATCCAGCGAAAAAACTAATTTCAATGAATGATAAATAAAAAATTAGTCTCTATGATCATCTTGGAATAGTATTTCTTGGCGTTATGATTTCAACTCTCCTATGGGAGTTGGTAAATTATGGATTTAATGTAGTAATTGGACAATGGGTTGCCTAATATTTGTTTGAATTCTTAATCATATTATGAAATTTTGGAAGTGATTTTTATAAAAATGATGAATTATTTGATGTGATAAAATAAAACCTGATTCCAACAGGTGTCATGAAATGAGATTGTTTGGTGATATTCCATTGGTCATATGATAAGGATTTGTTATAAGACTCTAGGTTTCAAAGGCATGTTTTTAAAAAATTTGGATAATTTTCATTAGGTTATTTATGTGGATGATCAATGGTTATTAGGAAGTTTACAATTGGGGACAATAGGTTATTAACTATTAGGTTTGATGATTGATATGACTACTGGTATCTAGATTTACTAGTGTTGTCAATGTTAAATGATTATTATAATCATGATATACTAATGGGGCATGAATGATATGACTAGTGTGGTAGGGATAGACTAGTGGGGTTTAATTTATATGAACAATATGTTTAATATTTACATTACAGTTAGATTTGGTTGATTATCAGGGTCAGTGAAAATCCACTCCAACTGAAGTTTGTTCACATATTGTAGGTTTGATACATGGTATAAAACATTTTAATTATGTTTTAATACCCTCTTATAATATTTTTATTATTATATTCATTATTTTTAAAACATTACAATCTAATTTCCATCTATCATTGTATGTATTATAGAGACCCCAACCCTTGTAGATTGGATTTAATGCCATACATTATTACATTGGTTCTATGAACAAGAGATCACAACCCAATCGAGTAAATAGATTAGTAGATTTGAAAACCCAGATAAAAACATAAACATTACTTTACAAAATTTAATGAAATACAACATTGTATCTCCTTTGGAAATATCCATATTATCCTAGATTATCCATACATTTCAATATTAATATATATAATCACATCTGATTAAATAATAAAACCCAAGAAAGTAGTGTTATTAGATGCTCAGTTTGGGTAAGTAATATAGAGGAACCTTTCAAAAATAAATATAAAAAATATGTCATGGTGAAATTCTAAAAACACATTCCATTAAAACCTAACCCTTATCAAAATATATATGGAATAAAAGATGATACAAATAATTCCCCATAAATAAACACATGTGAATTACACTGAACAATAGATATTATACTTGTCAAAAAAAATTTATTATTAATAAATTTTCCCAAAATTAGGGAATCTATAATAGATGACATTATAAAAAACTATGAAATCCTCATCCATGTAGTACAACATAATGGGTAAGACCTCTGCAAAATCCTTGTCATTTTTTCTTCATGAGACCTTCCAATGCATCGAGAGGCTTTAGCGGGCCCCACCTAAAACTTATAAATTCAAATGCATTAAAAATATTATATGTGTAAAAAATAAATAACACATAAATTCATATTTAAACTACAATATTAATTGAAATAAAATTCACTAATTAGTAATAATTTTCATAAACACTCCAAATGAATATGGATAATTTTATTAAGATTGGACATCCTTAGGAAAAATAATCACAAACCACTCAATAAAATATTTTACATTTTAACATAAGAGATTAATATCAACAATCATAACAATCAACTGAGTCTGTTTAAATATACTATAACACTATAATAAAATCATAGAATATTTATTGATAGAAATACACATTTTTAACTTTTTATAGAATGGTACTTATGGAAAATCATTTAAATTTCTCAAAAAATCTGCTTATAATCATTAATAACCTAGATAAAAAACGAATGAAAATTATATTTGATGAATTTGAAATGAATATTTGTTTTTAAATTTTCCAACTGATTTGAACATATATAAAAATAATGTTAATGAAACTTTAAAAATGAACCAATTCTGTATGGTTTATTGAAAAATATAAAAGTGTGATTAAAGCAGAAAAAGGAACAATTGTTTTTTCATAATCTCGGAAATGATATGAGATAATTTTTCATTATAAATAGTGATATTCTAAAGAAAATTTTGGATTGAAAACAAGTATTTAGTGTACATAGAAATTGGGATGGAATTGGGATTTTCCTTTTAATTAGTCTTTTGGATAGGGTTGAATTGTATAGGGAACCTCAAAAAACATGTTCATAAATAATTAATAAAAATAATTATTGTCATACTTATGTTTTGAACATACATATTGAATTTTCATGGGTTAAATACTAATAATTAATAATTATAACGGGGTAATGAAAGAGGGTGTGGAACTAGAGGATAAAAATTATGGCTTAGAAAGAACCCCTTATCACTTTTTAAATAGATTAATTATATGCTCCATAAAATAAATGACCATCAGATGAAATTTTTATTACTATTAAGAAACATATAACATATAATACATAAAATTTTATAAAAATACACCTCATATATTTAATAGTGATTAATAATTCATATCTAACATAAATAATATTGAGAAGAGAAATCCCTTAACCTATGTCTAAAAGCATTCTTCACTTATGAATAATATACCTAATAATTTAATTTAATTCTCTAAAAACATAATTCATAAGTTAATAAACATTTATATTATTTATTATAATTTAATATGTTCATTTAGGACATTTTTAATGAGTTTTATTATTCAATTTTGTAATTAGTGGGTGTTCGCTTCATTAGTTTTTTCGGATCAATTCGCTTCTATACCAGTACAAAATTTCATATAAACTAGTAACAATTCTCCAGAATTATAATTATATGTTATTAATGAAGATTAATTGTTCTAAATTGTATTAAATACAATTTATTCATTTATGAGGATGATTATTTAGTTAAATTTTTAATGATACTCATTCGGATTATTTTTTGGTTTTTTCAACAATCCCACATTTGTTATGTTTTATTAATTAATATTATATATATACTTGTTCTAGGTGACTAAATAAGTTTAAATACACATTTAAAGTATTTTTTAACCATTATAATGGTTTTATGACCAGCCTTGATAGAGGTGTTAGTAACCGAATAATCATTATCCACGAATGTGATGATTTTCACCTCAGAGATAATTTTATCATTTTTAGAAAAAATGGTAGAGGAGAAGAGGTATGATGATGGATCATCCATTAAAATAAAAAAAAAATAGTATAGAAATGATATTAGAGTCATAATTTCACTCATATAATGATATTTTATTATATGATAAGATATGAAAAGAAACTAAAAGAAATTAAATCAAAATGAATGAGGATATTACCTCTTGAACTTATTCAACATTGGAACCTCATTAAGGAAATTGGGTTTATTGTCATGTGGACAAAAAATGATCCTTGATGAGGGGGAGATAATTTGGAAATTAATTTTCTATAAATTGGATAATCCTCATGACATGGATGGTGTGAGTAGGATATGTGGTGAGGGGTGATATTTATAGTGTGAGTATATGGGTGTTTTTATTATATTATTCATTTATTTTTTATTTTGGATCATCTGTATCAGTAGTGATGGTTCCCATAAATATATATATTTTTATAAGTATAGTTATATATAAATATTCTTAAATCATCCATACATTAAAAATTACTCAAAAATTCTTATATATACCTATACTGTTAAATACTGTAAATTATCGTATTTAAGTTTTCACCAGAAAATATAATGTTTTCAAAAATTTTTTTTTTAATCCAATGTATTTTCCAAAATTTTTAATTAAATAATGGACTCATTGTTACAACAAATATATTTCAAAATATGATAAATTTAATTTTTTATTAAAATAATCTGTTATTCGAAAATACCAATTTTTAATTTATAAATAATTTTTTGATACGTTGAAAAATTAATTGAGGTCACATTATTTAATATTGCAATTTTTGGACACAAAAATATTTATTTAAGAATCAATTTTGTGTAATTAAATTATATTTTAAAATATTATATATATTACAAAATTGAAAATAAATATTTACTCTTTAAAAAATAACAAAAATTAATTTATCATTTTTAAAAAATTTATTTACATATACCTTTATATAAATATATAGTATATTAATTAATAATATTACCATATTTTATTTTCAAAATCATCTGTGAGTTCACAATTGTGTTGTCCAGATTACTATTCATAATGGTTATATAACTATTTAAATAGTCATGTTACTATTTCATTGGTATAGATTCTTTAATTTCGTGAAAGAACTCATATTTAATTAATTTAATATTAATTATGTTTTTATTATTTTATCTATGATATATTATATTATTAATATAATATAATATTTTAATAAAAATAGAAATTATATTAATAAAATTTGGGTTTTTTACATTCTACCCCTTTTAAAAAATTGCATCCTCACAATGGGAAATTATACATAGATAAGTAATGATCTACACATGGAAATTATTTTTCATATATTTGATGGATTATTTTAATATATAGATAAGAACATGATAAAATTATTTTGTTGTTCTTTGATCTATTTTAACTTCATTTTACAAATCTTGAAATTCATATTCATGAAAGATTTTATAGTTAAAAAAACCATGAATAAAAATATCCCCAAGTCATTCACATATCCTTCAAATTTTTAGAAAAAAAAATATTTATCACAAGTTTTGCAATATGATAAATCATAACATATCAAAGATGAACGCAATCCATTCCATAAGAAATTACATGAATACTGATTCAAAATAATTTTTTCCTTATTGAATGACCAAAAACCTATAAGGAATGTCACTAAAATTAAAAAAATAAACTTATAATAATATTTTCCAACATAATATATCTTTTATTTTTACATACCAAATATACGAATACCTTAATATCCTTTCAACCTCTAATAAACACCCTTGCTTCGTATATTAAAATATCATTATGTTGAATATTTTCATTAAATCCAAACATGTAATAATTACAGCATAATAAAACCCATTAGATCACTAACCACCTTAATGGTCAGAAATAATATCCTATAAACATCTATTTATTATTTTCTATTAATCGTGCATATATTTAGGCTTATCATTCCCAAGACATGTTTTTTAAATATGATTAAATTTACAATAATCACTTCTCTATAATACTAGTGTTATTCATATCAAACATCTGATTCCATAAAGAAAAATTATTATATCACAACAATTATATATTTAACAATTCATATAACTAGATTATTATCAATAATGATCTCAAATAACATAATTCTTGAATCCAAAAACATTCATATTAATCCATAATTTCAATTGTGATAGGATTATAATCATGACCATGATTCATTATATTTATTTAGGTTATATTCTTTGTACACTTGAGATATTTATTTTAGTAGTGTCCCAACACATTATAATTGAATTATTTTACATTAAAAACCTTTTTCATACCCTTGAATTAAAAATCACAGTGGCCTTTTCCTTCCAATCATTTAGAAAAATACATTTCCTTTTAGGAATGTATCAGGGTGTTTCACTCCATAATTATCAAATGTGTGGAAATACATTATTTCCCTCATAACATTAACCATCAATTTTGTAGTTGTACTATTTCTCCTATTCATCCCAATGAAACTATAATACATAGTGAATTATATCCTTTTCACATAATAACATTATAAAATATCTTGACTTGATGAGAATTTATGGGATCTTACTTCCCTTTGAAATATTGGCATACAATGATAAAATATTTCTTTACTTGTCACTCTTTGGATCATGAGAAATTGTGTGGTTCCCATTACTTCTTTAAGGAACAATTTCTAAATGAAAAAAATTGTATATTATATTATATCATTATGAAAAATAATGTATGATATCAAATATGGTAAAATACATAACATATATTTATTCCTTTATTCATAACTAACATCATGAACATTTTTTTTGTGATGTTCATCTATAGTAATGCTCAATTCATTTCTTATGGTTATGGTCTACAGTTTTTTCTAAATCTACTTTCCTAAGTTGTCATTAAATATTCACTGATACACAATATAAATACCCCGACCGTAGTATCCTGGAGGTGGTTCCTTCTTTTATTACATTAGTACTATGAATAAGATAATATTTCTCAAAGGACCGAATAGTTTAGTAGATTTGAAACACTAAAAACAAAAATAAGTAATAATTTACAAACTGAAATAAAAAAACATATTAAATCCTTTTTTAAATATACATATTCTCTTATATAATCCCTTCATGTAAATTATAAAATATCTATTTACATTATAATCATTGGAAAAAATTAAACATAAGAAAGGTGTTAGCACGCATGATCGGAAAGGGTGAGTAATACAGTGGAAGAAATCATAGATATACATCGAAAACACCACAAATTGATTTAAAAAAACACATTCCATTACAAAATAAATGATACCATAATATGATGAGAATAAAATATGATCCAAAAAATTCATATAAATATACACATAAGAATGATAAATAACCATAGATATTATACATGTCAAACAATCAGATGGATTTTATATAAATATTTTCAACATGATTTAACGAATAATGAAGGAAAACCTATTTCTTCAATCATGTCCTCAAATAATAAGTTTTTCTAAATGTGCATGGTCAAAGCCAAAACCCAGTATAGTTTAACTCATGAATCCTATCGATGAACCAATGGGCTATATCCATACCAAAATAACACTTATTATGTCCAATTAATTCCCCACATGTTAGGGTTGAAACATAATAAACATATAAATTCACTGTGAAATTAAAATATGAATTGAATGTAATTTTCCAAATCATAAAACATAATCATAATCTAATTGCAGTAATATGGATAATGGTATAATGTTATTACATACTAAGTAAAAATATTTATAAAAAATTCAATACAATATAGTAAATGGTAACATAATAGATCAATCATGATTTAGAATAATACATAATATAGGTATTTCAAATAGGTGAAAATTATATTATTAAATCACTATGGATTTCCTGAGATAAATAAATTTTTTTACATTTGACCAATAGTTCTTTTGTAATATCTTTTGTGTTTTTCATAAATTTGTATTAAAAAAATGTATACACAAGAAAATAATATGGAAGGACAATTATATTTGAGTAATTATAAAATAATTTTCATGTTTTAATTTTACATATAATGTGATAACATTTAAAACAATGTCACAACCCATCCACAGGGCCCATTCCGTGACTACCCCAAGTCCGCCTTTCATAGGCCAGGGGGTGGCGACTAGCACCAAAGGAATAACTCCCTAACAAATGGGAAGACATTGCCTTTATAAAACATAAACACACACAACCAGAGTACAAGAGGAATAAAATACTAAGTAAAGCAGTATTACAAGTGTACTGAAAGTACAAAGGGGACGGAAATACAAGCCCAATAGAAAGGTACAACTACAACTAAAAGACTATAAAACTGAAAAGACAAACAATTGGATGATGGAAGCGGCTCCTGGATCGTCCTCCGGGTTCCTACCTGAAGGGTAGAAACAGATGCCCTCCTCATCACTCTGCATCTAACGGTCTTCTCCATCTACCGTCACAATGAGTGTCCACCTCCGGGTACCGTCCAGTCCTCGTACACTCTGCATCGGTTAGCGTTCTTCATCGTCTGAATCCAACACAGTTAGGTGCAGGCATAACCCGTGTAGGGGTGAGTATAACGATACCTAGTAGGTACACTGATACCATCAAGTTATCACAAAATCCCACAAGTATAAACCACAATAAAATATCTTCAACAGAAAACCTTTACTTAGGTATATTCCCAAACATATACTCATGTTATCATGTAATCCATCTCAATCATGAGAAAAACAAAAATTTCATTGAATCATATCAAACCAGGATTTTCATTATCAAAACCACAACTTCTTGAGAACACCACCTCTTTCATTTACAGTGGCCATGTCGCGACTTCGAGGTGCTACTCACTAACCTTAGACTGCTGAGGTACTCCTCCTGTCGAGTACCACGAGTCTGCCGCCCCAACACTGTAGCACTCCCCCTAATACCCTACAGAGGTACTCCTCCTGTCGAGTATTGCGGGTCTGCTGCCCCAACACAGTAGTGCTCCCCACCATGGGTTTGCCGCCCTAACACAGTAGCATTCCCCAATGGTCTAGTCAATTCACTCTGAAACGAATCGGAAAAGCAGTCGTCAGGTCGACTTCTACTAGGTGTCTTCACTCCATACACTTGTCTCTAAGAGGATCCACTCCACGAGCTATTGTTTGATACTTCGAATTGTCACTTAATCTCACTTGGAAGTATCTCAAAGTACCTCCTTGTCATAGGGGTCTCAATGCAATAGACGACACGTCAATAGGATGCCAGGTGTGTGAGTTATTAGCCTTTTTGTCCCGGGGGCCCGAATGGTTTCGTGTACGAACCAACCCGACTGTTTATCAAATCTACCCCGAACTCCCATGGGGTATACTCAAAGGAATTGTTTCTCAATGATATTACCAACGACGCTGATGGTTCGTCAAACGGACGTCCGATCTGAGATTTTTTGGCTTTCTGTTCTAGGGGCAAGGTTGGAAATATTTTTGTTCCAAACCCGACTGCTTTCCAAATACATCCAAAACTAACATATAGTATCGCAAAGAGACCTCCATGTCATGAGGGTCCCAGTTCCGCAGACGGCGCATCGATCGGATGTGCGGTATTCGAGTTATTAAACCTTAAATGAAAACGGTCCTGGTCCGTTAAGCCTAGTGGGATGGCGGGTCGGGTCAACCTAGTTTTGGCAGGTCCGGCCGAGTAGGGTTGTGGTATCGGCCCGATGAAATGTGCAGCCTGACGGGGCGCGACCCAGCCCGGAACGGCCCAGTAGGGCGCAACCCGACCGCGACTTGGCCCGAGGGGGCCGAGCGGTCCGAGGCGGGGGGCGCAGCCCCCCTGCTGCCCGAAACGGTGTCGCCAAGCGGGGCTGCCCTCCCTAACTGGCCAGCCAAAGCCATACGGCCTTATTGGAACAAGTGGACTACATGGGCATGCCACGGTTCATCCGGCATGACACCCTCCCGACACCGTGGCTCTTCTCCGCCCGACCGGCCTATGGGCTGACCGATTCTTCAACCAAAGCAGACTACGGAATGCGGGCTGCGGTCTTCTGTAGCATGGCGCCATGGGGCACAGCGGTTACTCCCTTCGGCCCAGCTGACTATGGCCGGTTGGTTCTTCCTCGGTCTAGCGGCCCGTGGTTGTGGGCTGCAGTTCTTCCACACGCGGTCGTCGCTTTACCCATCATCACCTCTTCCAACGCACCTTAATCCCAAACAATGAGACTACGAAGGGTCGTCGGGCCGTGTGGGTTCGGACCGGGCCCTCTGCGTTAAGCGGTAGTAATTTTCTAAGGATAAACAAAGTTTCACGAAGAACGAATAACAATTTTATTCAAATAAAATTGAAGCAGTCCTCACTAACTTGGAAAAGATTTGTGGTAGTCGATCGTCATGGATGATGGTATCGATTCTGTCGTCATCAAAGTGTACCCAAAGAATAAGTTGTGTCTCCTCTCTAATCATGGAGAAAAAAAATAAGGCACGTCATCTTCCTTCTTGGATTAGTTATTTCTAGTCGAAGAGAGTGTCATTCTCCATCAATGGTGTTCTTCATCGAAGAGGGTGGTGTTCTTGTATATTTCTCCAGAGCTCCCACAAATTCCAACACAACAAGTGCCAATATAAACCAATAGCTAAGCATTTATTTTATTCCCACAAGTAAATAAAAATTCAAACAACTTAATTTAATTAATTAAAGCGTTAGAATTCATTGATTAACATGTGTTGGAAAACATTAAAGAGGGAGAGATGGAGAGGAAGAGTTCTCATAATTAAGGGGGGTTTGTCGTATTAAAATAAGGGAAAACAGTTGGGGAGTATGAAGAGAGTTATGGGAGATGAAATGTTGGGGCTCGTGTGGGCCCCACCTCTAAAATATCCACCCTTGGTGAGTTAGGTAGGTGTGGGCCCCAACAATATCATCCCATGGGAGAAAATAATATCCATAGATATATAAAATTTTTATAAATAATTTTATTTATCTTCTTCATTAAACCCCAATTTTTAACTTTCAACCCACATAAAACACAACAGCGGTAAAGGTCCCCTAATGAAATTACCGGCACTACGAGTTCAACATTGTCCTCAGATTTCAATTCTGAGAACCAGATCAAAATATTTAAAAACCAGCTCATTCGTTCACTGAACATACCTGAGCTAAACTTCATAAAAATATTACGGGCTCACAGGGCCTTGGAATCAGGTGTCATTAGAAACCACAGACTTATAAAATTATAATGATTTAAGAAAAAAAAATTCCTTGAAATTTCAAGGTATTTTAATTACTCCCCCCTCAAGGCATTACGTCCCTATAAAGCTACAACATACACTAGGGAAACAAAATGGGTAATGAGATTGCATCTCCTCAGCTGAGATACATGGATGACATCGTGCACCCGGTGCATCTGAGATGGAAGGGCCAGGCGGTAAGTCACCTCGCCTACTCTACAGATGATGTGGAGGAGTGACTGTAAAGGACTGAAGTTAGGCGGCACCATCTCTATCCACAAAAGATATATGTAAGGCAGCCAGTTGCTCAGTTGCCTCTCCTAGCAGCTGAATACCAGTCCTCCTACTGATTGCATTAGCTACTACGTTCCCCTTCCTAGTAGTATATACTATCTTGAAGTCATAATCCTAGAGGAACTCAATCCATCACTACTGTCATAGGTTCTGATTAATCTAAAATAAGACACTCCCGAGACTATTGATATTAGGTTAAACTGAAAATCGTTCGCTCAACAAACTATGGGTGGGACTATCCAATTGTAAGAATACGTCTTCACCCATATTCACCAATGATATACAAGAGATGCTAAGATTTCACCTTTTTCAAAAAGTGAAATCTGGTCTCATCCCCTAGATGAAGCACGTCCTTTTCCTAATACCACCAATACTAACATTAACGGTACAATTCATGTCATGGATGACATCGTAAGGCCCCGACGCTAATACCAAGATATCCAACCATTACTCTCACCTCCAAGGGTCAAGTCACACTTTCGGCATCAGTGTGTGGTCACTGGGTATCCTGTAGTAGGAATATCGAAAGTGAGGGTAAAGTCAATAGTTTAAACTGGAACATCTTAGTACACAAAAAGGAAATAATGTAAACTTCACAAGGACAAGTGTCTTTTATTACATCATCTTAAGTAAAAAAGGCACAAAACAACCAGGAACAACAACATCATGGAAACTAGAAGCACTAAGAACAAAGGCCTCTATGCCTGGAACTAGTCTCTCTCTTGTCCACCTACTTCTGGAGCTCCATAATAGAATACATCAGCTATCTAATGTTGTGCTCTCCTATGTCCAATGGTTCATTGCTATCGTGGTGAACCTCTTGGTGGCGGTGGTGGAAAAACCTCAAAGCACCGTCCACCACTAGCTGCATGGCTAGCTCCCCTACCTCAGTCTCATGCTACATGTGGTATGTCACGACCGAACCTCTGCCTCTGCCTAGGAGGTCCTTCTTCTATCTGCTGATCATCTGCATGGTGGTTCAGATAGTCATGAGCCATTTGACCCTGTCCGCTGCATGAGTAACATAGCCTGGAAGGTCTGGCTCTATCTCAACCCTGGGTTCCCCTTACTACCGACCCTGAGTCATGCAATCGACCACCTATAGGGATGGTCCTCTTGGACCTCTGCGTCATCTATCAACTACCACCTATAGAAGACTCTACTGCATGTTGGGTTGTGGGGGGTCCTGCTACTGGAGACTACTCAGAAAGGAAACTCTTCACTAAGAGGGATCTCTCCAACACCCCCATCTACGTTGGGATGATGTCAGATACAACTGAAGCTCTAATCTCTCGCCTGAGTCCCTGCTCAAAGGTATGGTCCCTAAAGAATGGGTCTAGTACCATATTGGTGGAGTAGCGCGAGAGGTCAGTGAACCTCACTGAGTATTGCGCCACCATCATGCTACCCTACTAAAGATGAATTCTCTCCTGTATATGCACCGCTCGAAGGGTGGCTGGTAAAAACTCAACCTGGAACATGCTCTCAATGTCTACCCATAGAAGTGTCATCTCGTCATGCATCTGGAGCATCAGGCTCAACCATCTACCTGCTGCTGCCTGAAGGAGGCTGGCAGCAAGGATCACCATAAATTCTGCTGGTGTTCCTACTAGCTTGAAGACTCTCACCACAGCCTCTAGCCAATCCTCACCCACATGTGGGTTTATCTCTCCCCGAAACCTGGGTGGCCTCTGGCGCTGGAACTCATGAAACACGATAAAACGGCGTGCATCAGCGGCTACTGGGGATGGTATCATCAGTGGACCAATGGGTGGTAGTACCGCTGGTGCCTCAACTAGATGAGGGCCCTATAATGAGGCCTCATCGATCGGTGGCCAGTCAGTACGTATAACACTCGGGGATCTATATGGTCATCAGCGAGGAGGCATCCTGAAAGAAACAGATGCGACACGGTCAAAGACTATACCTGGTGAGATGAAATGGTTAGAGCTAACATAAAGAATGCTTTTGAAAACACACATGCAATCAGTGTTTTCGTGGACTGAGTTGGAAATTAGATGTTAGGGTCCTGGAGTATGGATACATCGACCACCTGCACCAACACTGGATTCCCTGAACTAAAAACCACACTTAGTACCCTTAACACTATTGCTTCATATAATGAAATATCAGAGTCCTTTGTTCTGCGGTAAAACTGACTCCTTTGATAACAATTTGTCTCGAACCTCCTTGGGGCTCGTGTCGTGACTACACCAAGCCCACATTCCATAGGCCAGGGGATAGAAACTAGCACCAAAGGTGTAACTCCCTAAAAACTGGGCATGCATCGCCTTTATAAAAGGTAAACACACACAACCAGAGTAAAAGTGGAGGAAAACACTATGTAAATCAGTATAGAAAGTGTGATGAAGGTTCAAAAGGGCTGAAAATAGAATCCCAACAGAAAGGTATAGCTACAACTAAATGAATGTACAAATGAAATGACAAATAGATGGAAGATAGAAGTGGCTCCTGGATCGTCCTCCAGGTTCCTACTTGAAGGGTTGGTATAGATGTCCTCATAATAAATCCTCGTCTAACAGTCCTCTCTATGTGCCGTCACGCCAAGTGTCCACCTCCGAGTACCATCCAGTCCTTGTACACTCTGCCTCGGTCAGCGTTGTTCATCGTCGGCGTTCAACATAACAAGGTGCGGGCATTACCGGTGTAGGGGTGAGTATAACAATACACAGTAGGGACCCTGAGACTCTCAAGGTCTCACAAAATCACACTAGGATAAACCACAATACAATATCTTCAATAGATAACATTTACATAGGTATATGTCCATCCATATACCTAAGTTATCAATTAACCCATCTCAATCATTAGGAAAATACAATGTTCATTGACTCAACTCAAACCATGATTTTCATTATTGATACCACAACTGCTGGAGAACTCCTCCCCTATCAAGTACAGTAGCCCTGTCACAACTCTGAGGCGCTACTCACTAACCTTAGACTACTGAGGTAATCCTTCTGTCGAGTATCATGGGTCTGCCGCCCCAACACAGTAGCGCTTCCCGCCATGGGTCTGCCGCCCGAACACAGTAGAGCTACCCCTAATAGTCTACAGAGGTACTCCTCCGTTTGAGTACCGTGGGTCTGCCACCCCAACATAGTAGTGCTACCCACCATGGGTCTACTGCCCCAACATAGTAGTGTTCCCCACTGGGCTAGTCAAGTCACTCCGAAACGAATCAGACAAGCAGTCATCAGGTCTACAACTACTAGGTCTCTGCACTCCCTATGCTTGTCTCCGTGAGGGACCGCTCCACGAGCTATTGGACGATATTTCCAAGTTTCACGTAATCTCACATGGAAGTATCTCAAAGCACCGCCTCGCCATAGGGGGCTCAATGCAATAGATGGTGTGTCAATCGGACGATCGGTCTGTGAGTTATTAACCTTTTTGTCCCAGGGGCCCGGTTGGTTTCGTGTACGAACCAACCCGACAGTATCTCAACTATACCCTGAACTCCATTGGGGTATACTAAATGGAACCTTTTTTCAAAGAAATTACCAATGCTGTTGATGGTTCTTCAAACAGACATCCGGTCTGAGAGTTATTGGCTTTTCCGTTCCAGGGTCCCGGTTGGAAATATGGGTGTTCCAAACCTGGCCATTTTCCAAAGTCGTCCAGAAATCACATAGAGTATCGCAAAAGGACCGCCACGTCATGGGGGTCATGGTGCCGTAGATGGTGCGTCGATCGGACGCAGTCATCAATTTATTCACCCATAAGTGAAAAAGGTCCCATCCCGTTAAGCCCAGTGGGCTAGCGGGTCGGGTCAACCCAGTTTTGGTGGGTCTGACCCGATAAGGGTGATGGACCAGCGTGATGAAACGTGCGGCCTGGACCGGCGGGGCGCGGCCTGGCCCAGCCCGACGTGGCGCGTCCCGGCCTTGCGCAGCCTGGCCCAGCATGGTGGGGCGCGACCCGACAGGGCGCAGTGCTGCAGAGGCTCGGCCCGAGGTGGCTAAGCGGTCCGAGGTGGGGGGAACGACCCCCTGGCTACCCGAACCGGCGGCGCCGCCATCCCTTACTTGCCGGCCGAAGTCGGCCAACCTTCTTGGCGCAAGCGGCCCGCATGGGAGAGCGTGGTTCATCTGGCACGGTGCCCTCCCGACGCCACGACTCTCCTCCGCATGGGTGGGCCGCTGTTCCTCCCTTTGGTCCGGCCGGATATGGCTGGTCTGTTCTTCCTCGGACTCTCGGCCCACGGTTGCGGGCCACGGTTATTCCTCACGAGGCCGGTACACAGCCACTGCTTCTCCCATCATCGTCTCATCCAACGCACCTCAATCGCAAACAAAGAGACTACGTAGGGTCGTCGAGCCATGTGTGTTCGGCTCGCGCCCTCCGCGTTAAGTTGTAGCAATTGGACAAAGATAAATAAGGTTTCATGAAGAACAAAGAACAATTTTATTCAAAAAAAATTGATGAAATCCTCCCAACCTTGGAAAAGATTTGGGGTAGTCGAGCGTCGTTGATGACGGTATCGATTATGTCGTAGTCAAAGTGAACCTGAAAAAGGAGTGGTGTCTCCACTCTTGTCACGGAG
Source organism: Viscum album (assembly GCA_963277665.1). Classification (NCBI taxonomy): domain Eukaryota; kingdom Viridiplantae; phylum Streptophyta; class Magnoliopsida; order Santalales; family Viscaceae; genus Viscum; species Viscum album. The sequence goes on along the minus strand of OY728161.1, from coordinate 1,729,995,487 downwards.
AAAAGAAAATAAGGCTCGCCGTCGTCCTTTGTGGATTTGGAATTCTTCGTCGAAGAGATTGTCTGTCTCCGTCGAAGGCATTCTTCGTCGAAGAGGGTGGTATTCTTCTCTATTTCTCCAAAGCTCCCCTAAATTCCAACACAACAAGTGCCACCATAAAATAATACCTATGATATTATTTTATACACATGAGTAATTCAAAATTCAAAAAAATTAATTTAATTAATTTAAGAGTTAGAATTCATTGATAATATGTGTTGGCAAACATTAAAGAGGGAGAGAGTGAGTGTAAGAGATCTCATAATTAGGGGGGGTTTCTGCATTAAAGGAAGGAAACACAATTCTGGAGTTCGAAGAGAGTTATGAGAGATGAAAGGTCGGGGCTCGTGTGGGCCCCACCTATCAAATATCCACACATGGGAAGTTAGGATGGTGTGTGACCCACTAATAACCTTCCATGGTATAAACTAACTTCCATAGATATATAAAATTATTCTAAACTATTTTTCTTCTTCTTAATTTAACCCCAAATTTTAACCTCCAACCCACATAAAACACCACTGTAGTAAAGGTCCCCTTAAGAAATTACCGGTGCTATGAGTTCTGCATTGTCCTCAGATTTCAATTCCAAGCACAAGTTCAATAGATAGAAAGACCCGCTCGTTCATTCACTAAACGGACCTGAGCTAAACTTCAGAAAAATATTCCGGGCACACCGAGCCATAGAATCAGGTGCTGTCAGAAACCACAGAATCGTAAAATTCCAAACAATTAAGAAAAAATATTTCCTTGAAATTTTTGGGTCTTTACAATCATTTTTTATGAATCCTTAAAATGATCAAATTAAGTGTGTTTTAAGGGAAAATATATAATATTATTTAATGTGGGAAAACCGATAATTTTTAAAATTTAAAAAATTAACTATAATAGTTTTTCATTATAAAAAATCGATTTTATAATTATATTGGTTCATTAAAACAGATTTTTTGATTAATGTCGAATACGGGTATGGAATTTTGAAGGTCCCATTAATCAAGCATTCATATCGTGGAATTGGAAATGGAGCCATAAATAATACGTATTTCCCTATGAATAAATGAATAATTGAGAAAGGTACATAGGTTTTGGAATATTAAAAATAATTTAGGAGGATTAAATATAAATAATTAATAATTATATTAGGGTAATGAATGTGGATGTTTAAGCCGAACAAAAAACATGGGACACAATAGAATCCCTTACACAATTGGAAACATTCATACAATATATCACCACCCGTGACTACCCCATGCCCGCCTCCCATAGTCCAGGGGCTAGCGACAAGCACCAAAGGCATAAATCTAGATAAAAGGGAAAGAATTTCTTTTATATAAGTAAACAAACATAAAAGAGAATGCAAGCTGAAGTAAACATTAAGAAAAATGAGAACAAAAGTAAGTGCTGTAACGTAAATGGGCCAGAATACAAACCCAACTGAAAGTATTGTACAACTGAAAAGAAAGTACAACAATAGTAAAGTGAATCAGAAACCACCAAGTCTTCCTCCAGCTATCCCACCTAACGGGTGGGTACAGATGGTCTCCTCAGGTCCTCGGGTCTGGTCTTCCACTGCGTGTACGTCCTTCCTGATAGTCCACCTCCGAATACCGTCCCGCTCCTCAAGCCTCAACCACGATCAACGCTATTCATCTTCTGTAACCAACACCACATAGTGCGAGAATATCCCGTGTAGTGGTGAGTATACAATTCTCAATAGGGACCCCGAGACCCTCGAAGGTCGCCCAGAATCCACAAACGATAGACCACAAAGGAAAGATACAAACATGAAGTATCAACCAACTCTACTTAGGTATATTCCCATACATATACCTAACTTATCAATTCCAGTTCGGCTCCAACTCATGAGCCCAAGTACAACCCAGTCAACACAGGAAAGCACAACCCAATACACATAGGAAAGAAAGTGAATCATATCGATGATATTTATTGAATGTCAAGACTCGGCTCACACATGTATACTACTCACGAAGAGGGGTGGAGATGATAGATGTAGCCTCTGAGTCATCTCCCCTACCCAACCCACATAGGATCCAAGTACAGAAGTCATCGCTGTTGAACCCATGTAGGATCCAAGTACAGTAACCATCAATGTGGAACCCACATAGTATCCAAGTACAGTCATCCTCGCTGCCGAACCCAGGATGGATCCAAGAATAGTCTTTCTCGCTGACGAAACCACGTAGGATCCATGTATAGTCGTCATCGTTGTCACAGTCGCAGCCAGCTCTATGGTTCCCGCACACAGTACGCTTGAATCCAGGAGGGTCCACTCCATGAGCAAAGAGGGTTGATACATAAACTATCACAAAGTCTAGATTTGATGTATCCCGAAGTTCCGTCTCGTCAAAAGGAACTAAATTGAATAGATGAATCGTCAATCAAACGTCCGGTCTGATAGATATAGGCTTTTCCGACTGAGGGTCATGGTTTGAAATATGATCATATCTAACCTGGACGATATCCAAAATCATCTGAAACTCACTTAGAGTATCGGAAAAGGACCATCTCATTGAAAGAGTCCTAATGTCATTGATGACACATAGATCGAACACACGATCATTATGTTAACCTTATTTAAGTGATTAATGGGCCCGACCCATTCATCCTAGTGGACCAATGGGTCGGGCTGCCCCAGTTTGATGGGTTCGACCCAGTAGGGGTGTCAGACTTGTCCTAAGGGAAAACTCAAGTCAGCCCGAAGGGACGTGGCCTGACCCGATGTGGCGCTGCCCGGCTGGGCCTGGCCCGGCCTGGCGTGGCCGGGCTGGCCGAGCGGCTCGGCCAATTCCAAGCAGGCTCCATGGGGGGGGGGGGGGTTCTTCTACACCGACGGCGCCAGGTGGTACCACCCTTCCCCAAACCATCCAGCTCAACCGGCTGGCCCTCTGGAACACGCGGCCTGCACGACGTGTTGCGGCTTCTTTGACACGCCGCCCTCCTGGCACCGCGGTCCGGTTACGCCTGACCGGCCAACATGCCATCCGGTTCTTCCGTCGAAGTGGCCCATGTAGCGGGCTGCAGTTCTTTCTGCACAACCAGCGTGGTGGTGCTGGTTCCCTATTCCTTGTTCCCGGCATGGCGCGATGGCGTTCTTCTTACACCACCATCAATTATCAATTCTAAAATAATTAACGAGAACAACAGAGGGTTGTCTGGTCATGTTTGATCGGCCCACACCCTCCGCGTAAAATGATAGCAATTTTTCAAGGTAAACGAGATGCTCAACGACAAACCATAGCACATTTATAATCAATTAAAATTGAACTTAACCCCTACCTCAACAAACTATGTCGTTTTCCAGCTTCGCAGAAGATGGCATCGAGGGTGAGGTTTCGAAGACGATGTTTTCGTGCGTCCAAGGAGGGGACGACGTCTCACACTAGCTGCGGAGAGAAGAAGGAAAGGTACTTTGTCTCTCCTTGTGGTGACAGCATTCTTCATCGATGAGGTGATGTTCTTCATGGGAGGATGAAGTTTTTCACAGAAGGATGAAGTTCTTGAAATAAATCTAGAGTTCTCCCAAATCTCATCACACAACAATTCTAACCCAAAATAAAATAATGCTTCCTCTTACTTTATTATATTTTTCCGAGAATTCAAAATTAAAAAATTCAAAATCCAATTCATTTAATTAATTAAACCATGAGTTGTCTAATTATTTGGATGAAAGGTTGGAAACTTTTAATGAGGGGGAGAGAGGAGAGGAAAAGTCACCCCAATAAATACATGGGGGTTGTAAACATTAAAATAAGTGAGTTTAATGGGATATTTAAGGGGTTTAGGGAATGTGAATGGTCAAGGCTCATGTAGGCCCCACCTCACAATTATCCTCACAAGAGAAGTTAGAAGTTTGTGGGTCCCATCCTAACTACCACATGTAGGATATAACCACTTAAGATAAAGAATAAAAATTGTTCCACAATTTTTATTCATTTATTATTTAAACCACAAAATTTAACTCCTTCTCACGTGCAAATGCATCTATGGTACAAGTCCTCTTAAGAAATTACTGGCACTTCAGTTTCATCAGTGCCCTCAAATTTCAATTCTGAGCACCGGTTCAAAAGATAAGAAAACCCGCTCGTCCGTTCACTGAATGTACCCAAGCTAATCTTCGGAAATTGGTTCTGGGAACATCGGGCCTCGGAATCATGTGCCATCAGAAACTGCATACTCGTAAAATTCAAAATAATTTATGAAAAAAATTTCCATGAAATTTATGGGACTTTAAGTTACTCCCTACTCATGTCATTATGTCCTCATAATGATAAATCATTAACTAGGGAAACAAATGAGGGTACCGTGCACGCATCTGATCCTCCCACTCCAATCTACTCTCCTGGAGGTTCCCGTGCTGCAACCTAATGTGAACTAGAGGAATCGACCATCCACATAGGAACCACTCAAATCGATTCTCAATCTCCACCGGGACCTCCGAAAATTTCGTCCCATCATCTATGTCCATCTACCCGTGGTCAATGATATGCGTCAGGTTATGCACATATTTTTTCAGCTAAGATACCTGAAAGATGTCGTGCACCTGGTGCAACTAAGGTGGAAGGGTGAGGCGGTAGGCCATCTCACATACCCTGCTGAGGACCGGGAATGGTATGATGAAGTACATAGATAAATTTATGCCCTGTCTAGATCTCCAAAATCCACGTCGAGGTGAGACTCGTAAGAAAATGTAGTCGCCATCCTCAAACTCTAGTGGTCTCCGCCTCCAGTCAGCATAGTACTTCTGTTTGATCTGTGTAGTCCTCATCCGCTCTTGGATTATTTGGACCTTCTCCGTCGTAGCCTGGACCATCTCTAGTTCTACGAGTGCTGAATCCTCATTGTCAGTGCCGCAGAGAGATGATGTGCACGGTCGATCGTACAATGCCTCGTATGGTGCCATCCCGATGTTGGAGTGGTAGCTATTGTTGAATGAAAATTCCACCAAGGTTAGGTGTTCCTACCAGCTATGACCAACGTCAAGGACGCATGCACATAGCATGTCCTCAAGTGGCTGAATGGTACTCTCATTCTGGCCATCCGTCTGAGGATGAAAGGCGGTGCTCAAGCATAGTTTCATCCCAAATTCCTCTTGCAACCACTTCCAAACCCGGGAAGTAAAGAGATCATCTTGATCGTAGATGATAGATAATGGAACACCTTGAATCCGTATGATATCCTTAATGTAGAGGTGTCTCAATCTCTTCACGAAGCCCTACTATCAGATATGTAGGAAGTGGATTGACTTGGTGAGTCGGTCGACAATCACTCATGTCACGACCCGCCATCACCAAAAGGAGGGAAGGGTTAGCAGATTTCCAGGCCCTTCCTTCTTTAAGTTGAAGGAGAGATAATGCCCCCCGAGACCCACCTTCAATAGATCCCGGAGTGGCGACTAGCACCAAGGGTATATAAATTTCTCACAAATGGAAGGCATTACCCCTTTTTGTTTTATAAGATCGAGAGATAAGATGATGAAACTCATCAACACCAAGGTAAAAGAAAAGTAAAGACAAAAGTAAACCATTCCCACATGCATGTTCCAAAGGTAAAGCCACAAAGTACAAGAGGTGACTACAAAGGTATGTACCAAAGAAGAAAAGTAACAACTGCAACTACCCAAAAGGTCTGAGCTAGTATGGTCCTGTGTGATCCCCGAAGTCCTCCTGGAAACCTGAAATCAGTTTTATATATGTAGTGTGAGCATAAAAGTACACTTAGTAGGGAAAAACGAAGACACTCGTGCACAAGTGGGGGAACGTACTAAAGTCCCATGAAAAAAAGGAGTAAACCAAACACCTATCAAGGTAAACTATCCACCCAAGGCCTCACCAAGGAACACTCCCCAAATAACGCAAGTCAAGTAAAATATATAAACAGAGCACATCGATGTTTGGGTACCCCGCGCCACTTTCCCACTGGTTATTGAGACATCCTACACATCGAACCAATCCCTCCATTATCACCGTAGTCCCACTTCCACACCTTCCCGCACACACCTGGACCACAACCACCACATGCAGTCCCACTGCCCAATCCCGCCTAAAAACACCTAGGCCACAACTGTCACATGTAACGACGCTTGCAAACACCTAGTCCAGAACAACCACCACCACGCCCGTAGACACCTAGGCTAGAAGATCCACTGCCACGCCCTAAGACACCTGGGCCTCATCCTTAGGACACTTCAGAAACCACTTGCCGCACACACCTGGCCAACCACCACACTACCCCGCCCGAAGGTTCTTGGTCTAATAATGGACCTCATGCCATCACAGCCTACCCGAAGATACTTGGGCTATCCGGGAAAGGTAGCAGAAAAGGAGCTAATAACCAGCCACTAAGAATAGTGTTGGGAAAAACACCCTCCCCCATGAAATGGGGGTGTTCGGCACTAAGTGCTCAACTTGTGTGGGGTGCGAATAAGAAAAAAAAATACAAGTATAGATATAGGCAACACGCACTCACCCAAAGCCTAGGTTTTTCTTACCAGCCTACAGAACACAACACCAATGCATCCAAGTCACAAGTCACGACTCTCGCCAACAAAACCCATTTGTCCCATTCTTGTTTCAAGTTCAGTGATAACCTTTAATTAAGTTTAAGCAATACTGGGAAACTATTAAGCATAGGCACAAGTCCAAGAATGTAAATAGTCAATCATCAACAATAAAGCCCACACCTCGTTCTCAACAACAGAGGATCCAACCCTAATTCTTGATATAAACAAGTAACCACCGGGTCTTAAAACTCACAACCACCCAATTCATATCAACGGGGAACTCATCCCTAATTTCATAACCACCGAGTGCATAAAAAGAATAGGGGATCCTATCCCCTTCCACATCTCCAGAAACCGGCCCGTGAATGAAAAAAACCAAACCACCGTCACCAACACTAAGCAGGGCATTACCGGTATTTTCAGATTTAAAATATTTTACACGCTCCATGATTTCAATTTCCGTGTGTTTTAACTAGGGGTTATCAGGGAAGGATTGATCCTGGGGATTTAAATTCACTTAGCCGAGTGTACGTGATTAACCTGTATCCTTTTTAATAGCAGTAGTTCACAACCACAAAACAAGCCATTTAAAACATCAGCAAGGGTTCATTAGTGCACAAACAACGACCACCAACGACCTCGATTTTCAGAAACACGTAAGCCAACACAACTTATAAAGATGTTTTTAATATAAACAACATCAACGATCACAGCCCCCCCTCATTACTTATAAGATTCGTTCATTATCTTTATTTAGGTTGGGTTTATCCAATTCTACAGAAACAAAAAACACACCCACCCCGCATGATACACAAAAGAGAGAGATGAAGGAGAAATTACCTACTTGTTGATAGATGGTCGACGCTTAGGTCAGGCGCGGAACTTTACGGATAATGATGTGGTGCGCCCGATGCACCAGAAGCTATTCGTGAAAAGCCGCATTCGAGGAAAGAAGAAACCACAGCTAACCCTTAGTTTATAAGAGCCGCAGACATTTGAGGTGAGAATACAAAACCGCGTAAGGCGCAGGGGTCGTGGGTTGACCACGTGGGTGGGAAGTTACACACGAAGGTCTCTCAAGATTTTTAGGAATTAATTATGTGCTTTAAATGATTTTAAAAGCAGTAAAAGAATTAATTTACGTCGAAACTTACATTGCAGGAGTGGAAAAGTCAGGTACTAGAAGTAGAACGAAAGGCTCGGTGGGGGGACACGGTGTCACCCTCACGGTGCCACTGTGAGGGTGTCACCCTCACGGTGCCACCATCACGGTGCCACCTTCACGGTGTTAGCCTCACGGTGACACCGTCACGATGTCACCATCACGATGCCACCGTCACGATGTCACCCTCATGGTGCAACCGTCACGGTGTCATCTTCACGGTGCCACTGTTTTGTTGTAGCCTCACTTTTGGAAATTTAATGGGCCAGGAGGGTCCGGGCCATTACATTAGATACCTCTTAAATGATTCTCGTCCTCGAGAATCAAAACAAACCAAAAAGTAAAGAGAGGGTCCGAACAACCACCTCAAAAGATACTTCTAAGAAGTGAACCCATGCTAACCAAAAACACTTCTCTGTCAAGAACCAAGAAAGATATCATGCCAAACTGCCCAGGCATGTTGGTTGGGGAGTCTCCTCACCCACATGTCAAGATATTATCCACTTTGGGAGGCACTGACTCGCCCGCATGGGTTTAATCGCATCCACCTTAATGCGTCTCGATTAGGGGTCACGTTCTCTCCTCCCCCATAGCCAGGGATTTTCACACACAATCAGAGGAAAGGAAACCAGTACATTTCATAGACAAAAGACAAAACATTCTATCACAACATGTACAACAAGGAACAAAACTTAAAACAACTCTGGGTACTGGGTATGCATCTTTGCTTCCCTCTCCCACGTACTCTCCTCAAGCCCACCATGTCTCCACAACACGCGAACCAAGGGAATGGTTCGCCCACAAAGCATCTTCTCTTTATAATCCTCGATCATCAATGGTATCTCCACAAAGGTCACATCGTCCTCGATGTCCATCTCACCCCAATCAAGGACATTTGAATCATCGTGCAGTTACCAACAGAGCTGGGACACATGAAAGACATCATGTATCCTCAGTAGCGACGGTGGTAATGCTAACTAATAAGCCACCTTGCCGACTCGCCACAACACATCGAAGGGTCTGATGAACCTGGGAGAATTCTTACTCCCCTTTCTGAACCTCTGATGCCCACGCCGAGGGGATACCTTCAAGAACACGTGGTCTCCAACCTCAAACTCGATGGGCCTCCTCCTGGTATTAGCATACGACTTCTGTCGGTCCTGGGCCGCCTTCATCCTTCCACGTATGAGCTGAACCTTCTCTATCGTGTTCTGTACCACCTCTGGGCCAAGGATACCTGCCTCTCCTACTTCGGCCCAACACATAGGTGAACGGCATGGCCTCACGTACAAGGTGCCAAACGGGGCCATAACGATGGTATAGTGGTAGCTATTGTTGTAGGAGAACTCTACCAAGGGCAAGTGTCGTACCCATGATCCTCCTAAGTCTAGAACACATGCCTGCAGCATATCCTCCAAGGTCTGGATGGTGCACTCTGTTTTTTCATATGTCTGGGGATGGAAAGCAGTGCTAATGTGTAACTGGGTGCCAAAAGCATGCTGCAATCCTCTCCAGACTCGCGAGGTAAACCGTGCATCCCTATCCGAGACTATAGACCTCAGAACTCCGTGCAATCGCACCACCTCATCCACATACATTTGTTCCAAAGTATCCACTGCACTCGACTCCGTGATTGCCAGAAAGTGATCCGATTTCGTCAACCTGTCCAGTACCATTCAGATGTCTTCGTATCCCCCTTAGACCTTGGGTAGTCCCATGAGTAAATCCATCGAGATGTCGTCCCACTTCAACTGGGGGACATCTAGAGATTGCAGTAGGCCGCCTGGAACTCAGTGTTCAACCTTCACTTGCTGACACACTAAGCACTTGGCCACAAACTCTGCCACTGCTCGCTTCACTCTGGGCCACCAAAACTATCCTTTCTGTCCCTGGTACATCTTGGAAACTTCTGTGTGTACCGCCAGGGGTGAGTTCTGGAACTCACTGATAACCTTGCCGCACATAACTCCTGGAACAAACTACCTTTTGTGGAAAAGCATCTGGTTCTGACCATCCTATGCCTATCCTTCCGAAGCATTCCCCTGGTCAACCCGGTCACGCATTGCTTCGCACTCCGGGTCTCCCCACTGAGACTCCTCCACTTGTCGAAACAGAGATGACTGCACTATCATCTGATATAGACAACCTCTACCGCTATCCATCTTCGCATCCAGCTGTAAGGTAGCCAACTCCTCCATTGCCTTCCAGGCGTCCGCCGACTCTCGGACCGCATCCTTCTGCGTCCTCCTTCTCAAGGCATCAGCCACCACATTGCCCTTGCCCTCATTATAAGAGATATCGAAGTCGTAATCCTGGAGGAACTCCACCCATATCCACTGTTGCAAGTTTAATTCCTGCTGGGAGAAGATATACCTCAAGCTTTTGTGATCCGTGAAGACCAAAAAGTGTTCCCTGATGAGGTAGTGCGGCCATAACATTAGCACAAATACGACCGCTGCAAGCTCCAGGTCGCGGGTGGCGTAATTACGCTCATGGGGTCGTAGCTTCCTGGACCCCCAAGAGATCACCCCTTGTCGCTGCATAACCACACATCCCAGACCCTGTCCTGAAGCATCATAGAAAACCTCATTGGCCACCCCTTCTTCTGGTAATCTCAGCACTGGGGCACTAACCAACTTCTCTTTCAGATAGCTGAAGGCTGACTCGCACTGCTCTCTCCACCCGAAAACCTGGTCTTTCTTGGTAAGGGTTGTCAAAGGGGATGCTACTCGGGGGAAGTTGGGTACGAACCTCTGATAGTAACCTTCCAGCCCAAGGATAATATGGACCTCTGCCACATTCTTGGGTGCTGTCCAAGAAACAACCACCTCAACTTTTGATGGGTCCACCTCTACCCCCTTCTCGGACACCACGTGCCCGAGGAAGTGCACTTCTCGTGTCTAGAACTTGCATTTCGATAACATCCCATAGGTCTGATGATGTCGGAGGACCTCCCAAACTATCCTCAGGTGATCTACATGGTCCTCTTCTGACCTCGAATAGATCAGGATATCGTCGATGGACACAACCACGAACCGATCCATGTACTCCCGGAAGATGGAGTTCATAAGCCCCATGAACACAACCGGGGCGTTCGTAACACCGAAGGGCATGAATACGATCTAGATGTAACACCCCGAGATTTTATGAAAAATATTCTTTTAATTTCATTAATGTCTTGTGTTGTATGCTACACCAAGATTACCTTGCGCTATACGCAACACCGTATTAGCTTGTAGTATACGCAACACTATTCTTGGGTCGTGTTATACACAATTTTGATAATAGTTATTCTACACAACATTGAGTATATATATATATATACATTCAATGTATAAATGAAATATGGTTGGATTATGTTATATGAAACAACGAAGGATTCTTTCACAGCACGCGACCCTGACTTTGCTTGCATTACACGCAATCGCGACCTTCCTCAATAGCGTGTGTTGTACGCAATACCGGGTTTTACTAAACAACGATATATTATTATAATATTATTATGAACTAGACGTTATGAATAGTATTACCTAAATTTTGAATCTTATAACATTATTATTCATCTTACACATTTTTTAAAACATGGTATAAGAACAAAATAAATTTTTCGGGTAAAATAAGTATTTTTCAAAAAATGCAGTTTTGCCGCCTTTAGATGGTGCAACCACTTTAAATCTAGTTTTTGACATGTTTATATGTTCAATTTGACAAAATAGAATTCTTCTTTGGAATCATAAAATAAAAATTTACTTTGGATAAATTTTTCATATTATTCTGGTAACTTTCATATTTTGATGAATAGTAAAAACACGCTATATTTTAATTAAAAACAACTTTTTTCAACGCAATAATTTATATGGTTAAATTATAATATTGAATGGTTTTAAAGTATAAATAGAATATATTTTTACCATTTAATATAATTTATGTAATTATCCTTGATTCTACCTTGAATTCGTAGGATAAATCAATTCAATCTTTTGCAATGTTTTAAAGAAAAAGTTTTTTCTTTCGACAACGGGATTAATTTTAATTTAATTTCTGCAAATTTTGTGTATTGAATTAGGAAAAATAGATTCCATATTTGGAATCAGTGGATCCAAATTATGTTAATATGCTACTTTTATTTTTGGGAATTATGAATAGTAACTACGGTAAATTTTATTTACCATAGTTAAAGGGAAATCAGGTAATTAAGGGTAAATATAATATTATACAATTACCCTAACACATGTCAAAATCCTATTGGATGACTAAAAGTCGACCCATATCACCTAAGGGTCGGATTATATTCATTTAATGGACTTTTGTCCATGAAAATAATTTAATTATTATTAAAACCAAATAATGTGACAATATGTCACTTTCTTAAATCTTATAAGTATAATAATTTTAATTTAGTGATAAACTTCATGAAACTTCGAAAATGAATAGTCTCTAGAAATCTAATACAATTATCTATATCATAGGAAATTATTTAGAATTTTTAAGGATTACATAATTATCATTTATTATGACACAAAGATGATGTAGTAATTGTCTTATTAATGAAATATTGACATAATTGATGTTATAAATACCCAAATAAATGTAATTTAAGAATTTTTATGAATTAAAGTAATTTTTTAGGTTAATATGACAATTTAGTATTGATTTAAATAACTTTTTTCTAACTAATCATTCTTTTATTATTTTCACAATAAATCAATCACTAAATAGTGTCAAAATTGACATAAAATAGTTTTTAAAACAAATATTATATTATTAATTGTTATTTTATTCCTAAAAATATATGGTTTTGCCAAATGACTTAGATATAGTTATATATATTAATAATAAACAACTTGGGGTTATTTTGGCTTCTTATAGTATAGTTATTAACCTTATAGTATAAGAACACAAGAAGACACGGTAAAAGTAAAATTATCTATCTTAAAGTTAAATATAAATGATAAGGTTTAAATAGGAACCTAAACTTGTCTAAATTTTATTGGATGAGAGTATTTCGACCCATCCCCACCTTATCTTTGAAATAAATCTATTTGGAGCTATTTAAAACCGAATTTTTCTTTATAATAAAATAATATTTTTAGTTATTCCAAATGTGCCCATCTCCTCCCTTATAAAATGGCACCCCCTCCCTCTCTTCCTCACAAAATTTGAGCCTTAAAGCTCGGCCAACCTCTGAAAAATTCTCTTCTCCACTTCCCTAGCAACATCCTATAGGTTCTGGTTATCCTCAAAGACCAATTTTTGTGCCCTAAGAGGAGGTTTCAAAGAGGCGCTTCAAAGAAGAGGTAATTTCCGTTACCGATTCTTTCATCTTTATTTCTTCTTCCACTTATTATTCTTTAGTTGTTTCATTATGAAGTAATAACATCAGTATCACTCATATACTGATATGTTATTATAATTATGAAACAACTCTATTTCACCATCTATCCATCCTACGGAAAATGAAATCACCGCGCGTGCGTACGTACGGAATACCGTCTCCACGCCGTGGTGTAATCTATTTTCCACCACCACATTACTTGGATGTGTATAATGGTGTAAATAATGACTATATATTACTATTAAAAATTGATACTGATTCTGAAATAGTATACATACACTCCAATACAATTCCACGATCATGGGAACGATATCATCACTCGTGCGTACGTACGGAATACCGTCTCCACGATGTGATGTGATTCGTTCTACATGATCTTTATTTCATAATGATTTTATAAATGAATTAAATGAATTAATATGATATATATTACAATAATACCATTCTGTAAATGAGGTATCTATAACCTAAAGATAAGAATTGGAATTTATTCGACAAACACGCATAAGAACAAAAAAGTAATAAACACCCGAATAACAAGTAGTAATGAAATATTACTAATAATAATCTATGAATATGACCATATATGATATCATAACAATAATTATGATTCTTGAATAAGTAAATAACAATATTTAAATCATTATACAGGAGTTTTGGACACTTACGAAGCAAATCAGACATAAGGTAAGGGAAAATATCACAATCTCATTTTTATCTGAGATTGTTTGTACTTTGGTATTTACTCGGGTGATTTTATCATCCACATACATGTTTCCTAAATATGTAATATTTATATCCTTATAAAATAGTTTATCTCCAATTTTACCCTTCGGCGAGTTTTTAGTAAAAGATATGAAAGAAATATTTTGTCGTTTTTCGTGCGCGGTACTTTTTGACTTTTCTGACAAAAGTACGAGAAGAATATTTTCTTAACTTATACGGCACGAATGGATTTTTATGGTTTTATAAAGCCTTATTTTCATGAAACTTCCTCCAAAAAATTCATGAATATTTACAACAAAATATATTTCTTTTAAAATTTCATGTCATTTTGTGAAAAGAAAAAGATTTTCAAGAAAAATTATATTTTCCTCAAGAATTCATTTGAAGTGCATTATCAAAATCGTTTTTCATCTAAGATGAAATTATTTTGTATGTGTATGTTTCAAGATTAATGTCTCTATGATTTATATGGTTCAATTTTCTTTTGATGAAATGTCCATTTGTTTTATATGGATTATGAAATGATGGGATGATGTTTATGAAACCCATTTTATTCTTTGGGTTTTGATGAATGTTTTATGTTTATTTTGTTGAACAAGTAAGAATGATTTCCTTATGAGATGGGTGGGACCTATATCTCCCTCCAATGAATTGGGTAAAGATTTGTATCTCATGAGATATACATGGATGGAACGGCAAGTTAAACCGGTTTAGTAATACATGACTGGAACGAGGAGTGAACTTGATTCAGAAAGGGACTTTGTCCACTAAGATGGTCTTGGCAGCAATGCCTTGGATACTATGGAAATCATATCATGTGCTTAATGGTTTCCACAATTACATGTTTTATTCCCATGCTATTTTATCATTCTTAATATTTCGTTATGATCTATGTCTTGTGTACTTCCATGTTTTATGTCATTGCTCAAGCTTTTGATGTTTAAACATTATGTTCATGTTTTTATGTTCAAATGTATATGGTCTGTTTTATTTTATCCATGATTACCCTTACTGAGCATTTGAGCTCACCCTTTTTATGTTTTCTTTTCCCCAGGATATAAAGAAAGGTTTTAGGTAAGAAAAAAAAGGGGAAGATCTTTATGGGAGATGTTGAAGATCTTTCACCACGATTAGAAGATTACGTTCCATGTTTCCAAAGACACTAAACTATTACGGTCCTTGTGTGTCTGTTTTTTTTATGTATTAAGTATTCCACTAAAGTAACGTAATGTCCATGTACGTCAAGATTCGGGTCTCTACAGTTGGTATCAGAGGAAAGGTTTAGTTAACCTTTGGAAACTAGGATGAGAGAACTTTAGTGAGATCCCTAGAGATATTTGTAAGGTATGTCTAGGGATGTCCCTAAGGTTAAGTATACAAATAGGTTATAGTATTAGAATTACGCTAAGGATCATAGAATTAAACCTAAGACGTTAGATATTGAAGGTACTCCCCCTTTATTATTTTATTTTCCCTAGCATGATTTTTGCCTCTCACTCTATTCTTTTTGGGTTTTAGACGATGGCTGGAACCTGAAGGAACCGTGTTGATCAATGTAATGGACAATGCAATGATTGTCCTCCCGAACAGACAAATGTTATGGGAGATGGAGTGAAAAATCTTATTGCTATACTTACACAAGCTATGAATCATTATGGACTTCCAAATGAGAAGAGAAGGGAACAACATTCTATTGAGTCCTTCATCAGGCAACTTCCACCTTCTTTCAGTGGGTCATCTGATCCACTTGTTGCTGAACAATGGATCAATACCACTGAAAAGATATTTTCAGTTCTTCAATGTTCTGAACATGATAAATTCATCTTAGCAGTATATCGTTTAGAAGGTGAAGCAGATAAATGGGGGAATCTTATCAAGAATACGAGGAAAAGAGATGAAATTGAGTCCATGGAATGGGACGAGTTCAAGAACTTATTTTTCAAAAAGTACATCCCTCGTATTCTTTGAACAAAGATGGAGAAGGAGTTTCTTGAACTAAAGCAAAAGGATGATGAATCTATTGGTATATACGAAGCGAATTTTACAAGGCTTGCAAGGTATGCATCTGGATTTATCATCCAACCTGAATGTAAAGTTGATCGATTCTTCAGTGGCTTAAAACCAAATCTTCTAAAGGCATTAGCTATAAGAGACATCAGTAGCTATGAAGAAATTGTGCGTTGTGCGATCAAGGTTGAAATGGAAGTTGGTGTTACTTATCCATCTCATAGTTTTGACAAGAAACGAAAGATGGAGTTCAAGGAGAAATCTCAGAATAATGGTGAAAAGAAGATGAATGATTCCTTATGCTCAATGTGTGGAAAGAAGAATGGTGGAGATTGTCTTAAAGGGACAAGTAAATGTCCCAAATGTGGAAAGGAAGGTCATCAGGCATTTGAATGCCGCAATGATGGGAAGAAGATTCCTAATGGTGAAAACAAAGGAAGGGATACAAAGAATGAACCTACTGCACTTCAATGCTTCAAGTGCAAGGAAATGTGGAATTATGTTAATAAATGCCCTAATCCAAGGGTTAGTGATGATCGACATGAGCAACCACTTAAGGCAATGGACAAAGGGAAGTCACATGTGATCACCATTGGCGATGTTGAATATGAGAACGATGTGGTGGAATGATTAAGTGTTTATGTAATGGGATTATAGAATAATGTTGTATATAGTATCGTGGAATATTGGAATATTTATGTTTTGGTCTATTGTGCTTTTCAATAATTTTATGGCATCAGTAACCATGAAAAGTGATTGAAATATTTTTGAAAAGCAGATGATATGCACATAATGAAGGGATAAAGAGAATCTAATATTTTTGATAGTATTAATGAGCTCATGATTGATATAAGGACTAAGTGATATCATGGTTTGAGGATATAGAATATTGAGGATTTTGGTATGTGGAAAGTGTTAACTTTTAACTACATTAATGCTTTCACTAAGGTTAAATGGATATTAATTCTTCAAGAGAATACATGATTAACGTATTCACATGTTTGTAATTTGACCAACAAGATATATCTTATGATATATAGGTGATAAATGATGGCATTCACGTGATCATTTTCTTTATACTATGTGCTTGGACCAAAGTATTTTAGATAAGCCTAAAGATTGGAATGGATTATGTTGGACATAAGTTAGTATTGTTTACGGATAAAACTTTTTTTTTGATATTTTTAATGGGATGTTATATTAATATAGCTTTAGAAAAAGGACAACCTGCAGGATGGACGATAGCCCATCGTGTCGGACAAGGCTGTGGGAATGGAACACACAACCAAAGTGCGACTGGCCTTTATCGCCTACCACTGGCCTACAGGAAGTCCCTGTTTAGTATAAACTAGTTTTATTATATTAAGTAGTATGATATATGAAGTATAAGTCCATTTTAGGAACCATATATGATTAATCTCACTATAGACGGACTTATGTATTTTTTGATAACTTTTGCTAACCTCTTGTTTGAGACAGATAGAATGACCCGTCATTCAATCACATGATCTGCTAACACTTCACAAATAACAAATTCAACTTCATTTTTTTAAGAGATGAGGTGGAAATTGTTCAAAGCACGAACAACAGTGAGATTGTACAAAAACAAAGTAAGTATTTATTCTAATTCAAATTCTTCAACTTTTGGGAAATGATCTTGAAAACCAAAAATGTTGTCCTAGTGCCCTTATATTCGATGAATCAAATGGTACCTTAGATCATAAAAAATTTACGGCTTTGTGATTGTTGGCTTTTTCATAGCCATGATTTCTACCACTCTCCATCAGAACATGATGGTTAGATTTTTCTTCCATATCCATATTTTCACCTATGTTCTCCTACGTGGAAACCCAGTGATATGTTAATTTGGGTAACTGTTACATTTCATACTTTAGTTTTTTAAGCCATGTTTTGGTAATACTTTTTACGATGTGGGTTTCTATTAAACATACATTCGAGTAGTAAACCATTTATAACCCCGACGAATTTCGAGGGGGAAATTCATTTTAAGGGGGGTAGAATTTAACACCCCGAGATTTTATGAAAAATATTATTTTAATTTCATTAATGTCTTTTGTTGTATGCTACAACAAGATTACCTTATGCTATATGCAACACCATATTAACTTGCAGTATACGCAACATTATTCTTGGATCGTGTTACACACAATTTTGATAATAGTTATTCTACACAACATTGAGTATATATATATATATATATTCAATGTATAAATGAAATACGGTTGGATTCTGTTATACGAAACAACGAAGGATTCTTGCATAGCTCGCAACCCTGACTTGGTTTACATTACACACAATCGCGACCTTCCTCGATAGCTTGTGTTGTACGCAATATCGGGTTTTACTAAACAACGATATATTGTTATAATATTATTATGAAGTAGCCGTTATGAATATTATTAACTAAATTTTAAATCTTATAACATTATTATCAGTCTTACACATTTTTTAAAACATGGTATAAGAACAAAATAAATATTTCGTGTAAAATAAGTATTTTTCAAAAAATGCAGTTTTGCAGCCTTTTGATGGCGCACCCACTTTAAATCTAGTTTTTTACATGTTTATAAGTTCAATTTGACAAAATAAAATTCTTCTTTGGAATCATGAAATAAAAATTTAATTTGGATAAATTTTTCACATTATTCTGGTAACTTTCATATTTTGATGAATAGTAAAAACATGCTATATTTTAATTAAAAAAAACATTTTTCATCGCAATAATTTATATGGTTAAATTATAATATTGAATGGTTTTAATGTATAAATAGAATATAATTTTAACATTTAATATAATGTATGTCATTAGCATTGATTCTACCTTGAATTCGTAGGATAAATCAATTCAATCTTTTGTAATGTTTTAAAGAAAAACCTGTTTTCTTTCGACAACGGGATTAATTTTAATTTAATTTCTACAACTTTTGTGTATTGAATTTGGAAAAATGGATTCCATATTTGGAATCAGTGGATCCAAATTATTTAAATAAGAAACTTTTATTTTTGGGAATTATGAATAGTAACTACGGTAAATTTCATTTACCATAGATAAAGGTAAATCAGGTAATTAAGGGTAAATATAATATTATAAAATTACCCTAACACATGTCAAAATCATATTGGATGACTAAAAGTCGACCCATATCACCAAAAAGTCGGATTAGATTCATTTAATGGACTTTTGTCTATGAAAATAGTTTAATTATTATTAAAACCAAAGAATGTGACAACATGTCACTTTCTTAAATCTAATAAGTATAATAATTTTAATTTAGTGATACACTTCATAAAACTTAGAACATGAATAGTATCCATAAATCTAATACAATTATCTACATTATAGGAATTTATTTGGAATTTTTAGGGATTAAATATTTATCATTTATTATGACACAAAGATGATGCAGTAATTGTCTTATTAATGAAATATTGACATATTTAATGTTATAAATACCCAAATAAATGTAATTTAAGACTTTTTATGAATTAAACTAATTTTATAGGTTAATATGACATGTTAGTATTGATTTAATTAATGTTTTTTGAACTAATCATTATTTTATGATTTTCACAAAAAATCAATTACTAAATAGTGTCAAAATTGACATAAAATAGTTTTTAAAACAAATATTATATTATTAATTGTTATTTTATACAGAAAAATCTATGTATTTTCCAAATGACATAGATAAGGTTATATATATTAATAATAAACAACTTGGGGTTCCTTTGGCTTATTATAGTAAGTTTATTAACCTTATATTATAAGAACACAAGAAGACACGGTAAAAGGAAAATTATCTAACTTAAAGTTAAATATAAATGATAAGGTTAAAATAGGAACCTAAACTTGTCCAAATTTTATTGTATGAGAGTATTTCTACCCATCCCCACCTTATCTTAGAAATAAATCAATGTTGAGCTATTTAAAACCGAATTTGGCTTTATAATAAAATAATATTTTTAATTATTCCAAAGGTGCCCCTCTCATCCCTTATAAAAGGGCACCCCCTCCCTCTCTTCCTCACAACACATTGAGCCTTCAAGCTCGGACAACCTCTGCCAAATTCTCTTCTCCACTTACCTAGAAACATCCTAGAGGTTCTGGTCTTCCTCAAAGACCAATTTTAGTGCCCTAAGAGGAGGTCTCAAAGAGGCGCTTCAAAGAAGAGGTAATTTCCGTGACCGATTCTTTCGTCTTTATTTCTTCTTCCACTTCTTATTATTTAGTTATTTAATTATGAAGTAATAACATCAGTATCACGAATATACTGATATTTTATTATAAGTATGAAACAATCCTATTTCACCATCTATCCATCCAACGAAAAAATAAATCACCGCGCGTACGTACGTACGGAATACTGTCTCCACGCCGTGGTGTAATATATTTTCCACCACCACCTTACTTGGATGGGTATAATGCTGTAAATAATGACTATATATAACTATTAAAAATTGATATTGATTCTGAAATATTATACATACACTGCAATACAATTCCACGATCATGGGAACGATATCATCGCTGGTGCGTAGGTACGGAATACCGTCTCCACGATGTGATGCGATTCGTTGTACATGATTTTCATTGCATAATGATTATATAAATGAATTGAATTAATGAATATGATATATATTACAATAATACCATTCTGTAAATGAGGTATCTATAACCTAAAGAGAAGAATAAGAATTTATTCGACAAACACGCATAAGAACAAAAAAGTAATAAACACCCGAATAACAATTAGTAATGAAATAATATTAATAATAATCTACGAATATGACCATATATGATATCATAACAATAATTATGATTCTGGAATAAGTCAATAACATTATTTAAATCATTATACAAGATGTTTGGACACTTACGAAACAAATCGGACCTAAGGTAAGGGAAAATATCCCATTCTCATTTTTATCAGCGATTGTCTGTACTTTGGTATTTACTGGGGTGTATTTTATCATCCACATCCATGTTTCCTCAATATGTAATATTTATATCCTTATAAAATAGTTTATCTCCAATTTTACACTTCGGTGAGTTTTTAGTAAAAGATATGAAAGAAATCTTTTTTTTTTTTGTACGAGGTACTTTATGACTTTTCCGACAAAAGTACAAGAAGAATGTTTTTTTAACTTATACGACACCAATGGATTTTTATGGTTTTATAATGACTTATTTTCGTGAAAATTCCTCCAAAAAATTCATGATTATTTACAACAAAATATCTTTCTTTTAAAATTGCATGGAATTTTGTGAAAAGAAAATGATTTTCAAGAAGAAATGATATTTTCCTCAAAAATTAATTTGAAGTGCTTTATAAAAAGCATTTTTCATCTAAGATGAAATTATTTCATATGTGTATGTTTCAAGATTAATTTCTCTGTGATTTACATGTTCACTTTTCTTATGATGAAATGTCCATTTGTTTTATATGGATTATGAAATGATGGGATGATGTTTATGAAACCCATTTTATTCTTTGGGTTATGATTAATGTTTTAAGGTTATTTTGTGGCACAAGTAAGAATGATTTCATTATGAGATGGGTGGGACCTATATCTCCCTCCAATGCATTGGGTAAAGATTTATATCTCATGAGATAGACATGGCTGGAATGGCAAGTTAAACTGGTTCAGTAATATAGGACTGGAACAAGGAGTGAACTCGATTCAGAAAGGGACTTTGTCCACTAAGATGGTCTTGGAAGAAATGCCTTGGCTACTATGGAAATCATATCATGTGCTTAATGGTTGCGACAATTACATGTTTTATTCCCATGATATTTTATCATTCTTTATGTTTCATTATGATCTATGTCTTGCGTACTTCCATGTTTTATGTCATTTCTCAAGATTTTGATGTTTAAACATTATGTTCATGTTTTTAAGTTCAAATGTATATGTTATGTTTAATTTTATCCATGCTTACCCTTACTGAGCATTTGAGCTCACCCTTATTATGTTTTCTTTTCCCCAGGATATAAAGAAAGGTTTTGGGTAAGAAAAAAGGGGAAGATCTATATGGGAGATGTTGAAGATCTTTCACCACGATTAGAAGATTAAGTTCCATGTTTCCAAAGACAATAAACTATTACGGTCCTTGTGTGTCTGTTTTTGTTATGTATTAAGTATTATGATAAAGTAATGTAATGTCCATGTACTTAAAGATTCAGGTCTCTACACTAGAAGTGTCCATATCTGCATTTGAACGTCATATTCGGGATGTCGCTTTCCTTCAGTCTCAGCTAGTGGTACCCAGACCGTAGGTCGATCTTCGAGAACCATCCTTCCCCTTTCAGTTGGTCGAAAAGATCGTCTATCCTCGGAAGTGGGTAGCGATTCTTGATCATCACCTGATTCAGCCTCCTGTAGTCTATGCACAACCTGAGACCACCATCTTCCTTCTTTGTGAACAATACTGGAGCACCCCACAGTAATGCACTCGGGTGAACATAACCCCTCTTCATCAAATCGTCAATCTGGATCCGCAACTCCCGTAGCTCTGAAGGTTCCATCCAGTAAGGAGCCATCGAGATCGGTCAAGCGCCGGGCTGGAGGTCTATTCCAAAATCGATATCACGCCGAGGGGTAGAGTCATCACCTCCTCAGGGAAGACGTCCATAAACTCATGGACGATCTCTGGAACTTCCTACATTTCAGCATCTACTGATTCCACTGTCAGCTCAGCCAGCAAGGAGAGGAGGGGTTCCTCTCGCCTGTTTCCCTTCTGACTGCTCCGCTCACTGGTGAAGGTTACACGTCGACCATCCAAGTCCGATAACACAAACCTTCTTCGGAAACAGTCGATGACGGAACACACATAAAATAGCCATTCGATGCCTAGGATGACATAGTATGGATGAATCTGTACTAGAAGAAGATCCCTAATCGAAATATGTGGCCCTATCATCAGTCTACATCGCCGAAAAACAAACAACAAGTTGGTCTGAACTCTGATGGGTGTGCTCAACACCAGGGGCACTAGAAGTATCTTCGCATCTAAACCCATGGCATGGGCTAGACTGGGTGCAACAAAGGAGTGAAAAGTTCCGGTATCGAACAAGGCAAAAACAAGAGTGCTAAACAGACTGATCGTACCTTAAACAACCTCTGGATCTGCTGGAACTGCTGCCTCTGTGGCATGAAACTGTCCACACCCAGCTCCTCTTCCCCTTGGCTACCGGTCACCTCCCCGACCACGTCCCAGTCGAGGTCCCTGAGGTGCGCCCTGAGGTCGGCCTCCTCCTCCTACGTCTGCCCTCGGAAGAGCGGGAGCTCACTGTCCTTGCTGCGGCTGCTGGAGAGGTCTGGTAGGAAGCTGCTGCTGGGGCGGGTGGTGGGGCTGTCCACCACCGCTGTACTGCACCCGGTCCGGACACTGACTCCAGAGATTTCCAGGGCTCCCACATATGAAGCACCGCGGTCCTAGGCCCGCAGAAATGGTGCGAGGACCAGGGGATCGAAACTGAAACTGCTGCGGCATGCTCCCTGCGGGTCAAAACCTAGAGGGTCCTAATGCTGGAGGCCTGGTGCTGACGACCTTCCCCTTTTATGGTCCTAGCTGGATCCCCTCTCATGACACAAATCGTATAGCGTGTATTATCTCCACCACTTCGGCCTTCTTCTGGACCTCCAAGTATGTCGGCAGGGTAAAGGGGGTAACAGCGTACTGGAGGGAGGGTCGGAGCGCCTCCTCCAAACGCCTCCCCCGAGACTCTTCATCGGGAAAGAGGTCCAGAGAAAAACGTAGGAGGTCCTTGAACTTTATCCCTACCTCCCTCATGGACATACTCACCTGTTGGAGGGAGAGTAGCTCCTGTCTCTATTCCGCCTTCATCGTCGAAGAGAGGAATGCTGCCTGGAACTCCCTCTCAAAATCTTCCCAAACCACCTCAGCCTCTCTCCTCTCCCCCAGGTAAAGCGTCCACCACTGACGCGCCTCTCCCCACATCTAGCTGACGGCCAGAGGAACCCAGTACATAGTCAGGGCAGAATTAGGGTGAAATCTATAACTAGATCCTCTAGCCAGCATTTCGTCTTCATGTCAAATGTGCTACCCTCATACTTCTCAAGGGACTGTCGCTGGAAGGCCCGAAGAGTCTTCTGCCATTGGTCGTCCTCTTCCTCTCGATCAGCTCTCTGCCGATCAGCCAAGGTAGTCTCCGGGGCCTCGATCACCCGTACCACATGTGATCGCCTTCCAGGTGCCATAACTGCAAGGTAAACAATGAATCCTAAGCCCATGTAGTGCAGAATATTGTCTTCAAAACATCATAAAATTTTAATTTATTCTTAATTCCCAAGACATCCCAGAAACACAAGAACACGAGTCATTATGATGCATGTACCTTTCCTAGGGTCTCTACCCTGCAATCAGTGTGGCCTCACTTGGTCGTTCGGTAGGTCCAGAGTCATTGCATCGGATTACGGGGGCCCTAAAAATCCCGTGTCTTAGTCGGTATTCCCTGGCCTAATTCACGCGCCAAGGTCACCCAACATGCTGGCCTTACCATCCCATGCAATCCTCACTGTGCCTATCTCCAGACTCCATCCTATCTATCAACCATCACCTCTGATACCATTCTGTCATGACCCACCTTCACCAAAAGGAGGGAAGGGTTAGCAGATTGCCAGGCCCTTCCTTATTTAAGTTGATGGAGAGATAATGAACCCCGAGACACGCCTTCAATAGATCCCAGAGTGGCGACTAGCACCAATGGTGTAGAAATTTTTCACAAATGGAAGGCATTACCCCTTTTTGTTTTATAAGATTGGGATATAAGATGATGAAACTCATCAACACCAAAGTAAAAGAAAAGTAAAGCCAAAAGTAAACCATTCCCACATGGATGTTCCAAAGGTAAATCCACAAAGTACAAGAGGTGTCTTCAAAGGTAAGTACCAAAGAAGAAAAGTAACAACTGCAACTACCCAAAAGGTCCGAGCTAGTATGGTCCTGCGTGATCCCCAAAGTCCACCTGGAAACATGAAAGAAGTTTTATATAGGTAGGGTGAGCATACAAGTATACTCAGTAGGGAAAACCAAAGACTCTCGTGCACAAGTGGGGGAACGTACTAAAGTCCCGTGAGAAAAAGGAGTAAACCAAACACCTATCAAGGTAAAATATCCACCCCAGGCCTCACCAAGGCACACTCCCCAAATAACGTAAGTCATGTAATATATATAATCAGATAACATTGATGTTTGGGTACCTCGAGCCACTTTCCCACTGGTTATTGAGACATCCTACGCATTGAACCAATCCCTCCATTCTCACGGTAGTCCCACTGCCACACCCACTCGCACACACCTAGGCCACAACCACCACACGTAGTCCCACTGCCGAATCCCGCCTACAAACACCTGGGCCACAACTGTCACACGTAACGACGCCTTCAAACACATAGGCCAGAACAATCCCCACCATGCCCGAAGACACCTGGGCTAGAAGATGTACTGCCACGCCCGAAGACACCCGGGCCCCATCTCGAAGGCACTTGGGAAACCACCAGCCGCACACACCTGGCCAACCACCACACTACCCCACATGATGGTTCTTGGGATATTAATGGATCTCAGGCCATCACAACCTACCCGAAGATAATTGGGCTATCCAAGAAATGGAGCAGAAAAGGAGCTAATAACCAGCCACTAAGAATATTGTTGGAAAAAACACCCTCCCCATGAAATGGGGGTGTTCAGCACTAAGTGATCAACATGGGTGGGGTGTGAATAAGAAACACAAAACTACAAGTATAGATATAGGTAACAACCACTCACCCAAATCCTAGGTTTTTCTAACCAGCCTACAGAACACAACACCACTGCGTCCAAGTCACAAGTCACGACTCTCACCAACAAAACCCATTTGTCCCATTTTCGTTTCAAGGTTAGTGATAACGTTTAATTATGTTTAAGAACTACTGGGCTACTAGTAAGCATAGGGACAAGTCCAGGAATGTAAACAGTCAAACATCAACCATAACGCCCACACCTGGTTCTCAACAACAGAGGATACCACCCCAATTCATGATATAAATAAGTAACCACCAGGTCTTAAAACTCACAACCACCCGATTCATATCAACAGGGAATCTCATCCCCAATTTCATAACCACCGAGAGCATAAATAGAACAGGGGATCCCATACCCTTCCACATCTCCAGCAACAAGCCCGTGAAAGAAAACAACCAAACCACCATCACCAACACTAAGCAGGGCCTTGCCGGTATTTTCAGATTTAAAAGATTATACAAGCTCCATGATTTCAATTTCCATGTGTTTTAACTGGGGGTTATCAGAGAAGGATTGATCCTGGTGATTTCAATTCACTTAGCTGAGTGTACATGATTAACCAATATCCTTTTTAATAGCAGGAGTTCACAACCACAAAAATCCATTTAAAACATCAAAAAGGGTTCATTAGTGCACAAACAATGACCACCAACGGCCTCGATTTTCAGAAACGCGTAAGCCAACACAACTCAGAAATATGTTTTTAATATAAACTACCTCAACGATCATAGACCCCCCCTCATTCCTTATAGTTTTTCTTTCATTATCTTTATTTAGGTCTGGTTTATCCAATTCTACAGAAAAAAACATGCCCACCCGGCATGATACACAAAAGAGAGAGACGAAGGATAAATTCTCTACTTGTTGATAGGTGATCGACGCTTAGGTCGGGCACAAAACGTTATGGATAACTATGCGGTGTGACCGATGCACCAGAAGCTATTCGTGAAAAGTTACAATCGAGGAAAGAAGAAACCATAGCTAACCCTTAGTTTATAAGAGCCTCGAATGGTTGAGGTGAGAACGCGAAACCGCGTAAGGCGCGGGGGTCGTGGGTTGACCACACGGCTGGGCAGTTACATACGGAGGTCTCTCGAGATTTTTAGGAATTAAGTATAGTCATTAAATGGTTTTAAAAGGAGTAAATGTTTTAATTTACGTCGAAACTTACGTTGCGGGAGAGGAAAAGTCAGGTACTAGAAGAAGAACGAAAGTCTCGGTGAGGGGACACTGTGTCACCCTCATGGTGCCACTGATTTAGTGGAGCCTCACTTTTGGAAAAGCAATGGGCCAGGTGGGTATGGTCCATTACAAACCAGATGTAGTCGTGTCCTCTGGATGTATGTGGAAGTCCTGTCATGAAATCCATAGATATCTCGTCCCACTTCCACTACGGGACCTCTAGGGGATGTACCAAACATGCCGGTACCTGGTCCTCCGCCTTCACCTGCTGGCAGGTGAGGCATCAAGAAACAGATTCTGCCATAGCTTTCTACATACCCACCCACCAGTGCTATCGTCTGAGATCTAGGAACAACATCGCCACTCCTGGATGTACCGCCAAAGGGGAAGTGTGAAACTTCCCCAACACCTCCTTCTGAAATGCAACTGGTACCATGGTACATCCCATGAAACAGATGATGTGATCTCCTCCTACAGAAAATCTATCAGTTTCTTGTCCTGTGGATATCTGTGCATGTCACGTCTCATAGTCAATGTCCCCCAACTGTGCCTCTCTAACCCTCTAAAGTAGTGGAGGAGTGACTGTGAGTGACTGTAGAAAGGCTGCTCCATCTCTATCCACGAAGGATATCTGCAACGTGGCTAGCTGCTTCATCTCCTCTCCATATAGATGAATTCCCGATCTCCTCCTGAGAGCATCAGCTACTACGTCCCCATCCCTAGGAGTATAGACTATCTCAATGTCATAGTCCTGGAGGAACTCGAGCCATCACCACTATCTCAGGTTCAGGTCCTTCTACGAGAAGATGTTACTGAGACTCTAGTGGTCTGAATAGACTGTAACGCACTCTCCCATCAGATAGTGCCTCCACATCATCAAGGAAAAGACCAAAAAATCTAACTCTAATTCATGGGTATCTTAGTTCTTCTCATGATACATCAACTATCGTTAACCATAAGAGATCACTGCCCGCTCCTGCATCAGGACACACCCGAGTCTGGTCCCTGATGCATCTCAGTAAACTATGTACCCTCCGCCCTCCTCTGGTAGCCTCAAGATGGGTGCACTGGTCAATCACTATCTCAGCTCATGGAAGCTCTTCTAACATCTATCTAACCACATGAAGGTTTTCCCCTTCTACATCAAAGCTGAAAGTGTTGCTTCTACTCTGGAGAAGTCTGTCACAAATCTTCGATAGTACCCAACTATACCTAGGATAATCTGTACCTCCATCATGCTCCTTGGTGGTTCCCAAGCTAGTACTACCTCGATATTCATAAGATCCACCGCAAATCCCACCTCAGAGATTACATGTCCCAAGAAGTGGACCACTCGAATCCAAAACAGACACTTCAAGAGCTTTCCATAAAGCTGGTTCTCTCGGAGTGTGTCCAGTACAACCCGCAAGTGGTACGCGTGCTCCTCCTTAGTAGTCAGGAAAATCAATATGTCGTCGATGAAGACTACAACAAATAGATTGAGGTAATTCTTGAAGATCATGTTCATGAGACTAATGAACACTGCTGGATAGTTTGTTACACTGAAAGGCATAACCAAGAACTCATTGTCGCTATACCCACACCTGAAGGCCGTCTTATGAACATCCTCGTCTAGAACTCTCAGCTGATGATAGCCTGACCTGAGGTCTATCTTCAAGAACCATCGTGATCCTTTGAGATTATCAAAGAAGTATTCAATCCTTGGGAGTGGATACTTGTTCTTTACGATCATCTAATTCAGGCGACGACAGTCGACACATAGTCGTAAGCTCCCATCCGCCTTCATGGAGAATAAAATCGGAGAAGCCCGGGGTGAAACACTGGGTTCGATGATCTAATTTACCTACAAGTCCTCCAGCTGTACCCATAGCTCACGAAGCTCAGTGGGTGCCATCCGATTTGTTGGAGTAGTAATCGGGGCTATCCCAGGATACATGTCAATGTATATGTCTACCTCTCTGTGAGGAGGTAGTCCTGGAACATTGTCAGGGAAAACATCTGCATACTGGTCCACCACAACAGGAAAACTCGGACTCCGCACATCAACTGCTTCGAGGATGAGACTAGACATATGATGTCTGATCGGCTTCCCTCTCCTATGCGTAAGTCCATCCTGCACTACAAAGGCTCCCTTCACCCCGGTGAAGGTGAACCTGCTCCCATATGTGCGAAAACACCACACTTTGTGCCTAATATAGTCTCTCTGAGCATGGACAGTAGATAAAAATTCCTTTCCCAAGATGACATTGTAAGGCCTCGATGCGGCTACAAGAAGATCCCAGCCAAAGATATCGCCTCCTAGAGTAAGCTCACACTGCCGGAACTAGTGCGTAATCATCGAGTCTGCTCCCGTAAGAGTCTCTAGCTGTAAGGATCGAGCCAATGGCTCTATCAGAATCTCCGAGCTCCGAAAAAGGGAAAAATTATATAATGACTCACTCTTGTGTCTATAAGAACTGAAGTAAGGGTGGAGTAGACACAGATAGTACCTCGAATAATTTCTGTTGAGTTGTGGTCGTAAGCCTCCACTACCTGATGTTGAGCCTGCCTTTTTCCGCCAGCTCTTTATGGTTAGGGTGGACCTCCTGGTGGTGGTGCTGGTAGCCCTTCAAAGCGTCGACCTTCACCCACTGCTCGGTCAGCTACTCTACCTCGTCTGCATGCTCCCTATAGACCGCCACGGTCGAACCTCTACCTCTGCCTGTGTGGTCCCTCAACCGTCTCCTTCTCCTCTGCATGGCGGGCTGGGCAGTCACGAGCCATGTGGCCCTACCCACCACATGCATAGCACTGCCTGCCTCTCGTATGACCGACTCTACTGTGTGTGCCCCGCACCTCCGAACCAGTATCCTGAGGTAACCCACATGATGGCCTGGTCCTCTTAGACCTATGAGACATCTGTATACTACCAGCTGCATAAGACTCCGCTATGTTTCGCCATGCAGTAGGCCTCGCTGCTGGCGTAAGCTCAGCAAGGAAGCTCCCCACCAGTAAGGCTAGCTCCAGTACTCTTTCCTACGTCAGAATGCTGATGGAGATCATCGAAGACCTGATCTCATGCCTTAGTCCCTGCTTGAAGGTCCGGGCCTGGATGAATGGGTCCCGTACCATGTATGTGGAGTAGAGCGAGAGGTTTGTAAATCTCGCCTAGTACTGGGCTACTATAATCCTGCCCTTCTACAGCTGTAGTAACTCATGGATGTGCACCGCACAGAGGGTGACTGGAACAAACCCCGAGCGGATGAGGCTCTCGAAGTCCATCCAAAGTAGTGATGCCTCGTCATTCACCTAGATTATCAGTATCCACCATCTACCTGCTGCTACGTACAGGATACTTGCTGAACGGATCAACATGAGGTCAGCTGGTGTACAAACTAATCTGATGACTCAAACAACAGCCTCCATCTAATCCTCGGCTGCCTGAGGGTCCGTCTCTCCTTGGAACCGGGGTGGACTCTGTCGCTGAAACTCATGCATCACACTCAGGCGGCGCGCACCTTCTGATATTGGGGATGGTGGTATCTGTGGCCCATCGGGTAAAGGTACCGCTGGTGCCTCTGTTGTAATGGGGCCATGCATCGAGGCCTAATTTCTCGGTGGGATGCCATCTTGCACGTAAATAGGAACGCTATCCAGCTGCCATTGTGGGGACATCCTGAAAATAGAATGGTGTGCCACGGTTAATACAATATACCTGGTGAGCTGACACAATGTAATCACAATGAAAATTTTTGAAACACACATGCAATCAGTGTTTTCGATCACTGAGTCGGAAATCAAAAGTCAGGGTCCTGGTGTATGGATATGTCGGCCACGACACCAACACTCGACTCCCTGGACTAACAACCAAACTCAATACCATTAACACTATTGCTTCACAGGAAGAAATTAATAGAGTCATAAGTTTTACGATGGAACTGACTCCTCTGATACCAATTTGCCATGACCCGTCCTCGGGGTCTGAGCTGTGACTATCCCAAGCCCACCTCCCATAGGACATAGGCTGGCGATTAGCACCAAAGGCGTAAATCCCGGTAAAAGGAAAGGAATAGAGTTTATATAAGTAAACAATCACAACCGAGAAGACAAGATAAAGTAAACACTAAGTAAAATGAGTAAAAAAGTAAGTGCTGAAAAGTAAATGGGCCAGAATACAAACCCAACTGAAATTACATTACAACTGAAAAGAAAGTACATCAGTAGTAATGTGAATCAGAAACCACCAAGTCATCCTCCGGTTATCCCACCTGAAGGGTGGGTACAGATGGTCTCCTCCGCACATCAGGTCTGGCTGTCCACTCCGTGTATGTCCCGCCTGATAGTCCACCTCCGGACACCATCCCTCTCCTCAAGCCTCAACCACAACCAACGTTGTCCGTAGTCTGCAACCAACACCACGTAGTGCGGGCATATCCAGTGCAGGGGTGAGTATACAATACTCAGTAGGGACCCCGAGACCCATGAAGGTCTCCCAAAATCCTCAAAGGATAAAACACAATGGAAAGATACAAACAAGAAGTATCAACCAACTCTACTTAGGTATATGCCCATACATATACATAATTTATCAATTCCAGTTCGACTCCAACTCACGAGCCAAAGTACAACCTAGTCCACATAGAAAATCACAAACCAATCCACACAGGAATGAAAGTCAACCATATCGATGATATTGATTGAAAGTCAAGACTCATCTCACACATTTATACTACTCACGAAGAGGGGTGGAGATGATAGATGTAGCCTCTGAATCATCTCCCCTACCGAACCCACATAGGCTCCAAGTACAGAAGTCATCACTGCCGAACCCAGGTAAGATCCTAGTACAGTAACCATTGTTGTTGAACCCACGTAAGATCCAAGTATAGTAATCCTCTCTGCTGAACCCATGTAGGATCCATGTACAGTTTTCCCCGCTACTGAACCCCCGTAGGATCCAAGTATAGTTTTCATCGTTGTCGTAGTCACAGCCAGCTCTAGGGTTCCCAGACACATCACACTAGATTCCTGGAGGATCCTCTCCACTAGCCAAGAGGGACGATACATCGACTGTCACAATGTCTAGAGTTGATGTATCCCTAAGTTCCATCTCATAAAAAGGAACTCAACGCAACAGACAGTGTGTCAATGGGACGCCCGGTCTGAGAGATATAGGATTTTTCATCCCAGGGGCCCGGTTAGAAATATGCGCGTTTCTCACCTGACCGATATCCAAAATCATCTGAAAGTCACTTAGAGTATCACAGAAGGACCGTCTCATAGAAATAGTCCTAGTTCCATAGACGACATGTCGATCGGAAACATGGTCATTTAGTTAGCCCCATTTAAGTGATTAACGGGCCTGACCTGTTTAGCCTAGTGGACCAATGAGTCAGGATGCCCCAGTTTGACGGGTCTGACCCAACAGGGGTGTCAGACCAGTCCGAAGGGAAAACTGAAGTCGTCCCGAAGGGACGTGGCCCGGCCCGATGTGGTGCATCCCGACCCGAAGTGGTGCGGTCCGGCCCGCCGTGGCGCGGCCCAGCTCGGCCCGGCTTGGCCCAGCTTAGCCCGACCCATCGAGGCCTGGCTCAGCACGGCCTGGTGCGGCCCTGCTCGGCCCCGCCCAGCGCGGCTCGGCTGGCTCGGACGAAGCCGAGAGAGCTCCATAAGGGGGGGGGGGGGTGTCTTCTGCCCTGGCCCGGTCCTGCTCGGCCCGACTCAGCATGGCCTGGCGCGAACCTACCTCGATAAATGATGTTGTTTTTCGGCATCACAAAAGATGGAGTAGCGGGGTGAGTTTTCGTACAAGGCGTTGGCATGCGTCCAAGGAGGGAACAAAGTATCACAGTAGCTATGGAGAGAAGAAGTAAAGGCACGTTGTCTCTTCTATGGTGATGACGTTCTTCGTCAAAGAGGTGACTTTCTTCGTGGGGGGATGAAGTTATTCACGGAAGGATAATGTTCTTCAAATAAAGATAGAGTTCTCCCAAATCTCCTCACACAACAATTCTAACCCAAAATAAAATATGGCTTCTTCTTACTTTATTTATTTTTCCATGCATTCAGAATTACGAAATTCAAAATGCAATTCACTTAATTAATAAAGCGATGAGTTGTCTAATTAATTGGGTGAAAGGTTGGAAACTTTTAATGAGGGAAAGAGAGGAGAGGAAAAGTCACCCCACTAAAGACAAGGGGGTTTTCAACATTAAAATAAAGGAGTTTAATGGGTCGTCTAAGGGGTTTGGGGAATATGAATCGTTGGGGCTCGTGTGGACCCCACCTCACAATTATCCTCACATGGGTAGTTAGGAGTTTGTGGGTCCCATCCTAACTACCCCATGTAGGATATAACCACTTAAGATAAAGAATAAAAATTGTTCCACAATTTTTTATTCAATTCTTATTTAAACCACCAAATTTAACACATTATCCCGTGCAAACACATCTACGTTAAAAGTCCTCTTAAGAAATTATCGGCGCTGTGGTTTTATTGGTTCCCTCAGATTTCAATTCCGAGCACCCGTTAAAAATATAGAAAAACTCTTGAGTTAGTTCACTGAACATACCCGAGAAAAATTTTGAAAATAGATTTCGGGCACACCGAGCCTCAGAATCAGGTGCTTTCAGAAACTTCGTACTCGTAAAATCCCAAAGAATTTAAGAAAAACTTTTCCTTGACATTTACACGTCATTACACAATATGCGTCACAAAATTAATGATCTTCAAATGAGTAAAATATTATTGGATTATAAAGATATAAATGATATTATATATCAAAGGTAATTATAAATACACCACACAAAATAAATAGTGATGAATAATGCATATATCAAAGAAATAATGGAGAGATAAAAAACTCTTAAATTATGTTTGAAATCATTATACACTTGTGCATAAAGTATATTATAATTAAATTAGATTCATTAATAATTTAATTAATTACATCTTAAAAATTTATTTTATTTATTATTTGTTTATTATTTTTAAATATTTATTTGTTTAAATTTAATAACATTACATTTTTTTCATTTGAGATTGTTGGTTTCCTTGGTTTTTCCTAATTATTTATCTTCTATAATGACATTTCTATTTATGTTAATAGGGAAGATTTATCAAAAAATGTAATTATTTGTTATTAATGAAAATTAATATTTTAAAATGGTATTTTATATATCATGTTTCCATATATTATGATGATAAAATAGATAAAACATTAAAGAAAATGATTTTAATTATTATAGAGTTTTTTCCATCAACACACAATATTTTTTTATGAGTTAATATTATGTCTATAAAATGGATCTAGGAAACTAAATATGTATTGATAAAAATTTCAGAAAAAATATTTTAACCATTATAGTGATTTTATATCAATAGTTTAAGGTGGTATTGAAAAAAGAATCAATTTCCCCAAATGTGGTGTATCAAAACCTCCATGATGATATTTTCAAATTTAGATGAAAATGGGAGGAGAAGATGTTTGATGAAGAATACTACACTATTATAATGACATACCAATGAATATAAAATAATATATTTATAATATAAATTTTATATGGGGATTTGAGAAGGGGATAATAAAATGGAAATATATGATAAGAAATTAAAATAAAATGAAATATAATTTTACCTCGTTATCATCATCACCATGAAAACCTTCTTATAAAAATAAGTGTTTGTATATTTTTGAGACCAAAGGAGAATATATTTCAGGGATATACTTGGAAAGAATATTCGGATGAAATTAGACGTGGTTAAAGGTCTGGATGGTGTGAGGAGAAAAGGTATTGATGGGTGGTATTTATAGTGGGAGGATAAGTGTATTTTTTATTATTTTATTTGTTTTTTGTTATTTATTATCTAGAATAATATTAGAGATTTTTACAATGAATAAATAGATTAAATAGAGAAGGATTTTTAGATACAATGGTTCATTCACAATCCATACATCAACTATTACTATCAAAGTCGTTTATTTACTTATAATGTTAAATAACATAAATTACTGTATTTACCAATTCAGCAAAAAATCAAATATATTTAGAAAACCCCCAAAATTTACCCTCTCAATTTATTAATGTGTATAATTATAATATGGACTCTATTTTATGAAAATTATTTTATAAATATGAGAAATTTTATTTTAAATTAAAATCATCACTTATTCAAATAACATCGATTTTGAAATCATAACAAAATTAAATGATACATTGAAATATTAATTAAGAAATAATAAAATTATATTATAACCATAAGATAAAAAATGTTAGCTTATGAAAATTTTTTTTGAAAAGAAATTTTATTTTAGAACATTATATTAATTTAAAATGGTAAATAAACATTTAATCTTTAGAAAATTACAAATATTTAATTTATCATTTTTAGTATATTTATTTACTTATTACATGATATAATTATATCATATTTTAATTTTTAATACACCTAAGTTTGTTTACACTTTCATTTGTGATAGTACTATTCAATTGGCTCGATTAGTATTCCCAATTATCATTTTAGTATTTCCATTATAATGTTACTATTCATCTGTATAAGTTCCATAATTTCTTGAAATAACACTTATTTAATTAATTCATAATTGATAATGTTTTTATAGTGTTATATTTGTAATGTTATGTTATTTTCAATACATAATGTTATTATAAGATGGTAAATTCCATAAATAATATTTTTTTTGAGGTATCATGGTTTTTGTATAAAAAACATAAATTTGGGCCTTCAACTTTTCCATGAGTTATTTAACTATATGAAAAGCATGAATCATATATTAAAAGATATTTTATTTGTATAATGGTGAAATCCTACTATGTTTTGGGACTCACACAATAATTTTACACTCTGGTGGACATATATAATTCATAATTCGAAATATATATAAGGAAAAGTTCGCTATTTTTGGTGGAAATGGATGACTATTGGACTTCATATAATAAAAAATTGGCACCTATGAATAAATATAACTCATAACTTTTAATTTTTTATTAATTTTAGTTTGATTTATATATAATAGAACATGTGGGGTTTTTATTGATATTTCATATCAGAATTTTTTTATAACAACATGGTATGTGAATTGGTTATATCCATATTTTTATTTTTTATATGTTTATTTACAATGATTCCACTATTATATTATATATTATGGTAATATTTATATTATTTTATAATTATAATACCAATTTTATTTTCTCCTCATGACATAGGTCTAGCTCTGGGAACTAATTATAATCCGTTAACATTCTAGACAAAGCCCTTAGACTGGAAGATACTACTATAGAAGGTATTGTGTACCAAAAAAATTGTTATAATGGATTTCCAAATTACTATGGTTTCATAGGTTATGATTTTTTTTAATGGATTTTTATATTTTGGGTATCTATTTCATATTTTATTGGGAGTTGAAAATGTGTGAGATATTTCATAATGATTGAAACATATTATCATATGACATGTGTACTATTGATTGTGATTATGGAACCATATGATGGATAAATAATTATGTCATGATCTTTGATTTAGTTCACTTGTTTGTGGATTTACATTGCAATGATGGAGAGCTTCTTCATGTTTACATGCTGGGGAGGAGCAGTTCACTAAGGTCATTCTGGTATTTACACTTTCTTCATTCAAGTGTGAGTGTCCTATGTCCATGATGTCATTGGCTTTCCACCACCTTCATCCCATAAAAGGGGGTCTTATCATATAATAAAATTTTTTAAGTCCTTCGAGCCATTGGTGGAGGTCATGGTGATGGGCAGTACACTATGTGTACTAATTGGTTAAATATAAATAGGAGTGTTAAAATATATGACAATATTTGAATTTTTTTTGAGGATATAAAAGTTCACGTTTATATCATAATTGTGTTAATAATATATATTTTTTATAATTTTTTATAAACTATCGAAACAAAATGAAAAAA
Source organism: Viscum album (assembly GCA_963277665.1). NCBI lineage: Eukaryota > Viridiplantae > Streptophyta > Magnoliopsida > Santalales > Viscaceae > Viscum > Viscum album. Next base: position 1,729,958,761 of record OY728161.1, on the reverse strand, counting down.
TGTATTTTTAGCACTTTTTAAAGGATATATGGGAGGGGAAGGAAGATGATCTATTGATTTGGGCTATATAGGATCCCTTAATGAATAAGTAGCACTTAGCTATCTTATTCTATTTAAATTAAATATTTGAATGGATTTATCATATGGTTGAGGACATATTTTAATATTTAATCATAGTTTCATATATTGTATGAACCTATTTATATGGGTGATAAAAAACATGAAGGAATATTGAATTGAATATAATTGATCAATCATATATCTTAATTTATCGATAAAATTTATTATTTAACAATGTGTAAAGAATCATTAAATCATGATGGAATATCCTACTTCTTGTCGATTATCTTTATTAACACTATAAATAATGAAAGTATACTTTTAGATATTCTTTTTTCCATTTTTTCATGTATTATTACCCATTAATATATAAAATAATAAAATATTTAGGTTTACTAGATATCCCTTGAGTTGATATAATAACGATAAATTATTTTGTGATGATTATTAACCTATTGAGTTCACACTAAGGCTTGGTATATGTGATTCAATGAATACGCCTAAACATGAGGTTGTATTAATAGTAGTTATATTCTATTATGTTAAAATATATTTCCATTCAACTTATATTAATGTGGGGAGAAGGATATGATAAATTTTTTTATATGTGGTATGGGTTAGCATGTTATTTATAACTCATTGAAATGATGAATTAGAGATTTAGTATTAGACATCTATAGGATATTGTTCAAGAATATATATATTGGTGGTAGATATGGGGTGTACAAATTGGAAGATCATTTCCACCATTATGAGGGATATATGTACCTATATGTATTTAATAGGGTAGATCAATAAATATTCAATTTGATTATTTAATCAGGTTTAGTTATTTCTATATATATGGTAATATTGGAAATATGAATTACTTATGTTATGAGAGATATGATGTTGAATGTGGAAATTCATTAAGATTGATTTTTGTTTCATGATCATTAAATTGAATTAATTTATGATTTCATCTTCAGGATTTGGTCAAATAGATTAAAGATATAGGCAGTCAAAACATCAAGATATTTTGTCAACAACAACCATCTTTATAAGTTATCCATAATTATGTATTGTTTTTTGGATATATTTTCATTTTAGATAAATAATAAAAACATTTTGGACATAATCTATTATCTGTATGATGTACAATGTTAATAATATTTATTTTTTATTTATTATTGTTCAATATAGAGGCACCACAATTATTTATTAAAACCATGGTGACAAATAATATAGGTCATAATATTGAGTGTTTTTAAAGATTATTACTAATAGATTCAATTATGGTAAAGAGAGTATAGTATTTTTAGATGATTTATGGTATGAAAAATAAATTTAAATAAACATATAAATAAAATATTTTATTGTTTTATATGTAATAATTTTTGATGTCATTATTGGGATGGAATATTTGTGTTTTATAAAAGATTCATATTGATTTATTGTCGAGATATGTGTAATTTTTTCTTGGATATGTGATTATTACATTTTCATAGAGTGTGTGATATACTGAAAGGCCAGGTCAGACATATCATTGTGTGGTTTGGAACAATTACAATGATGGTCTCTAGGATTCCATGGGGACGAATGGAGGTGACAATGTAGGATATTTTCGCTCTATTAATAAATTAGTTTTAAAACATATTTATGAATGAATAATTAATTTTATATCTAGAGTGGGAGGTATAAAATTTTATTACGTTTCATGTATGAAAAGAGCCCATATAAATTCATTTATATCATGTAGAACATATAGATTTTAAATGAAAATGAATCAACGTAAGGTCATTGAAGGGATGGGGATGATATTGAATAGTAAATAACCTTTTATAACATGTATACTACTTTTCCAGGATATGGAATATAGTTTTATTCTATTTATATATTTCTGAAATATTAATTATGTTTCAGTTATGAATTTGAATATGCATTTTGTAATTAACTAAATTTTTATGTTAGATATTCTTGACGGATTTCGAAGATTGATAAGATATTGGTGTACCATCAACTCTTGGAATTATATTATATTATTCTAAACATATTATCATGAGAGGGTATGTGATAATACTTGATTTAATAAATATTGTTTTGCGAAAAAACAAACAATAATTTTTTATAAATATTTGATATTATATATTCCCCCAATGCTAAGTTTCGTTTATAGTTTTGGTAATTTATTATATATTTAGTGGACTCATCTTCTCAGGATGATAATAAGTGGAATATAATTATTATTTTAGATATAATGTATGAGAAGAAGTTGTATTTGAAGCAGTAAAAGTGTTATTTTTGAATATAATGTGTATATATTTTAGGATGTGTGATGTATACTATGGTAATCATTGTGAATAATGAGAAGGATCAAGTTGTGATGTCATGAGATATTCATAAGAACATATTTGAGGTTATAATTCTTATGGTTTTGAAATGATATTACTAAATTATTGATAATAAATTTTATATATAGTTTCAATCATGATTTTCTCATTTTAATTATGGAGTTAAATTAGTGGGATACTTAGTTTGATTCATCAGTCAAATAGTTGAAAATAAGTTTTTAGACAATATATATATTTTTCTCAAGTATGATGGGTATGTTATATGTGATATATTATCAATCCTATAATTTATGAATGTTTTTTATGATAATAAGTGGTTACCATATTGTAGTTAATAGGTTTTGGAAAATAAGAAATCATGTGAATAACTACCCAAAAATTTATTAAATGATTGTTGTGGTTATACATTCTCTAATGTATTGTAGATATTACCATTATAATGATAGTTTTATCATACATAGTTGTCATAAAATCATCATTTATATTGTATTATTAATGTAATTAAATCTCATGAAGTAGATTTTAGAAGGCCAATTGAAGTCATTTATATTTTATGTGGTTTGTATTCTTGAAAATGTGAATATAGTCATAGATGATCTGAGTTGAAAAAATCATATGAAGTTATTCATTGAGGGAAAGTGGAATAAAAGTAGACATATATTCACGAAAATATGTATTTTGATATAGTTGAAGATTGGGGTGAATAATTTTTCCAAACACTAATTTTGACATATATTTTGGTGGATATATTGAAAGAGTAAAGAAGGTAATAACATTATTATATCGTTGGGATCGATCAATTTGATGGTGGTGAGTGTTGATAAAATTGGACCCAGTATGTGGAATCTAAACTATATATTCTTTGTAGGTTTTTTTTCAATACATATAATTGGGTTTATAATTCGTGATTTTCACTTTTTTTAAAGATATTTCCATCCAAATTTTACCAATATATACCATAATAACATAATAACATACTTGTGGTTGTGTACAATGTTGTACATGGGATAAATATATCAATATGAATTACCATCCACCAATTGATGGTTAATAATCTTAATATAGAATAATGTTACATACATTGACCATGTGAATTTTCTAGTAAGATGAGGTTATGATGTATTTTGTTAATGGATTACCAAGAGCTGTTATGGGTAGATATAAATTTTAGTTTTCAGTGAAATGAATTTTTAAGGTAGCCTATTCCAATGATAGTTGGTTGACTGAATTTGTAGATATTCTAGTGAAATTTAATTTTGATTATATGACTTGATTATTTGGGGTTATAGTGATAATAAAATTAAAACTAGATGTGATATTCACATATATTTTCATTCTTGTAAAATATAAATCATTGTGATTTTAGGTGAATCATAGTATGGATAATCACTATTAGAGTGATGAATATCATGGTGGCATTATTAGAGTAATGGCGGATATATTCTATGTATGAATATTAGGTATCACTATTATATGGTGTGAATAGAAGACTATAATTCATGTATTTATATGGGAAATCTGGATATAATATATGGTAGACCATTCAAGTGACCTCTGTCTTGGGTGGAGAATGGGAAATCATCACTATTTGGGTCGAGTTAAGTATAGTGTACTATTAATCAGTTATATATTAATATAAATATGTTCATAATGTTTAAAACCATATATGTATCTAATAAAACCAATATGTACTTACCACTATATTTTGTCATTAGTGATTTGGTGTTTCTTTTGGTGATGTAGTAATTTGGATATTGGTGGATGGGAATGAAAGGAATGTTAACCTCATATTGAATAGTTCATTTTAATATAATGTGAATGACATAGATGGGTTCATAGGATAAAAATAATTAATTGTAGTATAGATATATATATGATGTATTCCATGTGTCTCATCTATAGATATATGAGTTAGACTCATCACATATGTTCAGAAGTGATGAGGTTGAGTTAATGTTAAATTCATCATTTAATGAGTGATATTTATATATCAATGATCGTTCTATGAATATATAATATAGGGTATTATTCCTTTCATTGTAGAGTTATTGAAATATTATTTAATTTAATAAATAATATCTTAATTATTATCATATATTTGGGAGAACTGACTATATTTTTTAATGATAGATGCCTTTTAGTGCTAATTAAGGGTGACAAGCCCAATAACATGGATGTTTTATTAACCCATGAATTATTATTTTATATATTTATTTAATGATTAATCATTATTATATACATATTATTAAAATTTTCTGATAAATTGAGTTCATGGATGTAGAAGAAGGCATTTTTTGTTGAAATTAAGGAATATTCAGGTTTGTGGAATGTTATAAGGGTACTTAATGGGCTAGACCACGATGTGTTGGACCTGCTCACATGCATAGGTCCCAAAAGGTCATAGAACATTTAGACCTATATTTAATTTATACTCATAAAATGAGATCTATATGGTCCATAGTTTAGGGGTACTTTTCCATGGTCTGGTTTATATTTGTGACACCCATTTAAAATTCATGTTTTTTGTGTTTTGACCCATAATAAATGTTATTTTATTTCTAGAAATGCTTAATTTAGTGGAAATAAAGCTTATGACTGCTAGTTCATTGGCCTGTAAAAAGACATTGTGTTTTTAAAACTGTTATCATATTATTAAAAAAAATGTGTGTCTATTTATTGGGATCCATTTCTCTAATAGAGAAATGATATGTAAAGAGTATATGTATGATCTTTTTTATCTAAACCACAATATAAATATTAGATTATTTTTTATTTTCTAATAAATAACATTATTAAAAAAACTGTGTAATATATATTCAATTGTCAATTATAATTTATGAAAACTTAATTTATAAAAAATTGAACCATTTATAAGAAATAAATGCATTTATAATTTAATTTGATTAATTAGTTTTATATTCTCAAAAAAATATTTACCCCTCGACCATGACCTATAAGACAGTTATTATAATTTTATCAATGGTTAATATAGATATGATCTTTTGAACTCTTTTTGCATCTTATTTATTTATTATATTTTTCTATCTTCTGTTAACCAATTCCTATTATTATTAATATTTGGAATTTTTTTAGGAATTTAGGACTGATTCCTCAAAATGTTGGATCCCTAAAAAACAACCATGCTTTTATGGGAATCATCATATTTAAGTGAACGAAATAATAGAAATGTATCTCAAACATATAATAATAGGTCACTTGATATTAATAGTAAAATCATAGGAAATAATCAATGTATGTATATACTAATTTGTTTAAAAATTTTGGAAATAATTTCGTAAACAACAAACATACGAATATGTAATATTGTTGTACTTTTCAGAAAGTTTTTATCCATTTATCATCATGTAATACTCCTCAATAGGCAAGTATGATACTAAAAGTTATTCAATATGGGTAATATAATCATAAGAGGAAAAAAACATAGAATGATATAGATGTAATGAAATGACTTTAAAATGGGTTAAGAAAATTATTAAAACTAAATGTTTCATAGATTGGTGAGCAAAATAAAAGTAATGAGTATTCTAGGTGAAATTATGGATAAAAAAGTATTGATTGAAAGAGTGATATTAACACTACAAAATAAGTTGAATAGAAAGAAGGATGTCATTAGTGATGTCAATAATTTTAGATATTATATAAAGAATGAACAAATTTATTCAATGATAAAATATGAAAAAAAATCCAAATCATATTATTGATGAAGAAAATTAAAAAAATAAATGTATTTAATTAAAATTGATAATATATTTTTCCTCCACCTTTTCTAATTATAATCATATAAACATGAGATACATTAAGAAGCTCACTTGACTAAAGTAATATATAATTAAATTAAAAGTAAGAGGGGATTCATTAATTGACCTAACAAATATGATCAAAAGAATGACCATATGATAAATAGGATGGGTAATATTACAAAATTAAATTATGTTTTAGAACATACTAGTTTGGATTTATGAAAGAATTGACTAATTGAGAATGATTTCTTGAAAAATTATAATCAAATGCCGGATAAATATTTATGATCAATGAAAAGTATGAATTGGATAAAATATGCAGCAATACAAAATAATCAACCTCTAATATTAATTTTCAAAGTCAAAATTAAACATGAAATATATCAAACAAGACTTCAAAAAACATGGTGAGGTAAGGAACTAGCCTTAGACACTATGTAATCATTAGACAAGTTAATATTTTGACATTAATTATGTTCTCTGTTCTTTTCATGTGTACAAATTTAGGGAATTTGGTCATAATATATACATAACATATTGAATAGTATAAGTAGAAACTTCTACACACTATCTATTAATTTCATAAAACAAAAACTCTTTAAAATAAAATGTGACATTGATTCATGTTTTACAAAATAACTTTTACTTCATCCCATTATTTAATCTATTAATTTTTATTTATTATGAATAAAATTTCAAAACTATTAATGAGTATAAAAATATTAGTAAGGGATACATAATGAAAGAAAACTATTATTCATGGGATAACATGAAAACCATGAATACATTATCATAAAGCTATAATTTTCACTTTATGAAGCAATAAATATACTTCAATGAATATAATATCCTCTCTTAGCCTTTTTTATAACCTAATTATTGAAAAAATACCATAGAAAGAAAACATATAACATATTATGGTAACTTGGAACATAAACATACATAAATTGAAAAATCATATGGTCGTCGTCTACATATATCACTAAATCGAATAACTATACTACTAACTTCCATACCAAATGCATTAGGGGATATAATGTAACTACTATTCCATGGCATATCATAGAATGACCTGTAATTTGGTTTATTATGTAACCATCTGTCATTTTGTTATCCCAAAAATACACATCGTATTTCCAAGTACCATTATATAATCATAACACATAAAATATTGCAAATATCAAAATTTAACTAATATCATTTCATTTGGAAACAGAAGATATTATTACAAGATATTGAAATACTCAATTCCTTTCAATAATAATTCAATACAAAAACACCCAAAATGGGAATAATGTATTCTTTTCCTTTTCAAAACATTAAAGCCTATAATGGAATCCAAATAATGATTATGGCGATGGAGAGGTCATTATAACATCATACGTTTAAAATATTACTTATCTCATTTAGTAAAACTCTTCCTAGAAAAAATATTCTAATATAAAGAAATTAAAAGTAAAATGGATTGTTATATACAACATAAAATAAAGAGGTTTATATTATCAAAATATTCCTCAGTGAAAGGTTGTTGAGATGAAATCCCTTTCCATGAGTTTGATTCATCATGTATGTTCCTTGTTCTTCATTAATAATAATATTAGGTTACTTTATTAATTATTCAAAACCTTTTCCCAGTATATTATTCATTTGATATCTTTTCTTACCATGTTACTGAAATTAAATAATTATTTAAGTTAATATAGGTCATTTTGTTGATATTCAGTAATTGAGTAAAAAATGAACTTGTTCTGATATAAATTGTTCATGTAGTAAAAAGTAAATCATCTCTAGAATGATAGTAATTATTTAAATAATATATATGTCTAGTATGTCTATATTTATAATTGTCCATAGCATTTGGAGATAAGAAATGAAATTCACCATTCATGGAGAAGACATGCCGTACTTATGCATTAACCCAACCTTAATTTCATTGTAATACTAAAAGAAAAATAATCAAACGATATAAAAGTATATTATAATACCATTATTATATTTATTCAATTTATGTATCATAGGTTTAATAATAACCACACATTATACAATCAATGTATACAATGAACGAGTCATATCACTTTGAAAGGACGGTAGTCCACACTTACTCAAAGAAAATTATCAAATTTACACATTATTGAAGGCATAAAGGTAAGTTGTAAAGAAATTTAATAGAATAATAGATATAAAACTAAAATAATATATATCATATATAAATATATTCCCATCATAATATTTACCATGATAGCTGGTAGGGTAAAATTGAACAATCCTTGTTTCGTGAGGCTGTACTTCCCCATAAATAGAAATTGTATGTCTATATACATTACATAAAGGTTTGTGTGTTAGTGTAGTTTGAATCCATATAATAACATCATCATATTACATTGAGTATACTGGTGTTTTTATGTTATTAATGAATAATAAGGGCATAGTTTGGGGAGAAGGAAAATAAAGGAATGGAACATGAGAGAATACATTACATCTAAATCAGGTAACTCCTTTTGATTTGAGCCAAAAGGCTTTCATAAATTTCTTTATGCCTGTGTTAATGATTATTGGAGAAATGGATTGATTTTGGGATCTTTTTTTGTGAAGAATTTGGACAATCCAATGTATTTACAGGTTTGAATAAATGGGTAGAGTTGGTGGCCTTTTTTAAGAGGGAGGACGGGAACATTAGAAACGTAATCAAATATTATTTTATTATAAATTGATTCTCAGTTTCAAATGGTCTCAACCACAATTATTTCAATGATAATATTCCTTTAGATCTAAAAATTCTAAACCAATAGGTTTTATAAATGTTTGGGTCACATAATTATCATTATATTTTTTCATTAACCCATTGTTAAAAAAATAACTCTTACCATGTATTATTTCATTTTTATAACATTTTGTAACTATATTTAATATAAAATGACATGTGAAGCCAAAGTGGATATGTAATGAAAATTTTGAAATTATATAATTCATTTGGATGAAAATATATTTTAAATAATATTATATCATTTCATAAAATATTATTTGTTTAAAAAACTCATTTATACCAATTTTTACATGATTAAGTAAATGATTTTTTCTCAAAGTCATAAAAAATTGGTTACTTATAAAAAAGGAATAAAATCAAATATAATATTCCAATACCAAACATAAAAATTGTGGATGGAACAATAATAAAAAAATTGAATTTATTTTAATATTTATAATATAATTTATTTGAATCAATATTTGATGAAGAAATTACTCCATCATCATTGATTCATTACTAAATTTATTTATTTAATGTATAAAAATTATAAATAATAGATCTTGATGTGGAATTTTTTTTATATTTCTAATTACTATTTATTTCTGAAATATCAATTATAACACCCCATATAATATTTTTTTGTAAAAGATAAATGTTTATGTTATTTTTGTCATCACTTTAAATTAATTATTATAATATGACATCATCACTCCCAAGGGTTCAATGGGGTCCCAAAATATACCCATGGTTTACCATGGACAGAAATATATCATAAAAGAGGATTAAGTCACGTTTTAGGGTCGTTTTTTGTTATTATAATATTATATTTACCCTTATTTACTTTATTTACCCTTTAACCATGGTAAATAAAATAATTGGTAAAGTTGCTATTAATAATGTCCAAAAATAAAAGGTATCTATTCACAGAAATTGGACCTTAAGATTCAAAATATAGATTCAATTATTCTAAATTCAAAACAAAATATGAAATATTAATTAATTTAAAATTAATTACATTTTTCAAAACCTAAAAGAGGGGTTTTAAAAAGTAATAAATATGGAAATATTGATATGGGATTCTATCAAATTTCAATGGTAAATTATTTCCAATTACAAAACTTGAATTAAATGAAAAAAATAATCCAATTACAATTTAAAGATAATGAAAAAGACAATATAACTATATTCATATATTAGATGAATAGAATTTTTTGATTTAAAATGCAGTATTATTCACTATTCATTAAAGAAAAGGATTTCTTCAAGAAACATATCAAAATTTTACCCAAGGTAACGTTTTATGTTCATCTTTTACATAAGATGTTTATTTTTTCAAATAGTACAACTAAAAGAGTTAAAATAGATATAAAAACTGTTCTTCCTCAAAAGAAGTTAAAATGAACATTTAAAAATATTAGAGTATTTTATGTTTAAAATCTGATTTATTCTTAATTTAAGACTCTAATATTTAATGGATAAATTTAAAAACAATTTAAAAACACGTGTAATTTTATTTTAGTTATTTGTTTTCATTCACTAAAAATAAAATTTATAGGAATTAACTACCATTTAAAAGAATAATAATATTATATTATTTTTTGGTATAACTCAATGTTGTTTGCAACGTATGATTTATGAGAAACCTGTTGTTGCGTGTCGAGTACACTGTTAGAAAAATCATCATTTTTAACAGAAAAATAATCTCTCATTTATAAATATTAATAAAAATAAAAAATTGATATTTTATAAATACCTGGTATCCTTCTTCATTCCCCCCATTAAAGAATTTAATCCACAAAAATCTATTCAATTATCAATTAAGTGGGTGTATTTATCTCCCATATCATTTTAAAATTCTTATGTTTCATCATTAACGATATGGATTCCCAAAAAACCTCTACTTTAATAATTATATTATTATGCAACACATTCTCAAATGAGGTCAGAAATCTGGACCATTTGTTTCATATAAGAATGATTCCCTTCCATCTAAAATACCTCTAGACTCCAAACATGAGAAGGATCTATTATATACATTCTAAACCTTGAAACATGAAACACATTATATAACTTGGATAAATATATAGGTTAAGTCACAATGTAAGTAACCAATCTAACGTTCTATAGGATTTCATATCATCCAATGAACCTCAAAAACATCTTTCCATTTATACAAAAACAAATCACACATTTAAATGGAGAATCATTGAAAAAGACAAGTTCACTTACCTCTATAGAAAGATCCTTCTTCCATTTAATTGAATAACAATTATTCCTTATCTGATTTTTAGTCAACAAACATTTTTCTACCATCATTTCTATCAAATATAATCTCATTAACACCATTTTTCAAACTATATCTCATAGTGATAGAGTCTGACACCATTTTATAAATAATGCCTCAAATGGTGACATCTGTATAATAGAATAAAACCTATTATTATAAGATAACTCAACTCAAAAGAATTTTGGTCCCAAATTACCTAGTAATCTATTGAACTATAACAAAACATATCTTACAAAAATATGAATTATTAGATCTAACATCCCATCATATTGTAGATTAAAAAATGTACTAAAATTTAATTCATTACCCAATGAATTCTAAATTCCCTTCGAAATGATTGAAATGATCCTTGCATCATGACCAGATAAAACTGAAAAGAGAACTCAATGCTACATGACTATCTCATTAATATAAAATCGAAAAATTAATATACTGAAATAGTATCTTGAATATGAATAAAATGAGAAGATTTAGTCAATCTATCAACAATTACCCAAATTTCATCATTACCTATCGATGTGTTTGCTAATCCCACTACAAAATACATGGACACAATTTCCCATATCCACTTTTACACTAGAAAAAGATAAAGCATCCCCTTCGGTATCTATCATTCTACATTACCCAAATGAAATGTCAAACACTTCACAGTAATGTCAGTAATATCTCTTTATTCTATCCCACTATAAATACTCTTGATGATCTCAGTAGTTTTTAGTACATCAATGATGAACATAAAACAAGGAACTATAAGCTTCACATAAAAACTGTTTCTTCAACTATGTATCATAAGGAACACATAACCTTTTTCCAAACATCAAAACACAATCTTTATCAATGTTATATTCAATTAACATACCATTTTAACCAATTCATTATTTTTATTGAAACTCCCTATATTCTTTATATGCTATGTTAATTAGGTCTATGTGAAATGATTTCACTACCACCTGAAGAAATAGAGTAATTACCAACACCAACAACATCCATTCCAACATTAATATAATCATAATTAAAATGATATTATTCCAAACATAGCATAGTAAATGTACCATTATTCATTTGATTAAAATCTCATGCAACTTTATATTTCATTCCTAAATGGTAATGGATCATGCAATCATTATCCTTGATAATTTCTAGAATTATTCTCTATCTCATGCTTAATTCTTTCTAAGTGAATATATTCTTCAAACTTTTGTGATCAATATATATTTCACACATTATTCCATAGAAATGATGCCTCCATATTTTTATTTCATAAAACAGTAGTATCTAATTCTAAATCATCTGTAGGGTAATTTATCTCTTGAGGTTTCAACTGATGTGGTGAATGAGAAATTACTCAATCATTCGACATTATGATGCAACCATTTCAATTAATTGATCCATAATTGTAGATAAAAAATTCACCATTTTTGGAAGGCAAGTCCAAAACTGTAGAATTTACCAATCTTCATTTCATTTCGTGAAAACAATCACTGAATTCATTTATCCAGATGAACTTAACATTATTAATTATTAGCATAGTTATTGGTTTAGATAATAGATAAAATTTATCTACCAACCTTTGTTAATAACCTTATAATCCATGAAAACTACAAATTTATATGATATTTATATGTCTTGTCCATTATTCAGAAACTTTTTTAGAAGAGTCAACAGTTATTCCATCATAATAAAAAATATAACCAGGAAAAGAAATTTTTTGCAACCATAATTAACTCTTAATAAATATTACAAATAGTTTCATTTATTTTAAAGTCTGAAAAATAGTCCTTAATTTAATTTCAGGTTCTTTTAATCTTTTAGAATATACCATGATATCATATATAAAAACAAAAACAAACTGATCTGAAAACTGATTTATGAATCCATTCACATGATTCATCAATTAATAAGGCTAATTACATAATCCAAATGGAAAAAATACTAACTCATAATGCCCATATCTACTTTGGAAAACATTCTTTTGAATACTATCTTCTTTCTCCATTAGTTGATGGTACCCATACCTCAAATCAATCATTAAAACATACTGAGCTCCCTAAAGTTGATAAAAAAATATTTAAGAAGAATCATATATGTGTTCTTAATAGTGATGTCATCAAAGGCTCTATATTCAATATATCGTCTCAAATATCCATATTTATTTTTTACTAATATAACTGGAGCACCCCATGGTGAATTTATTGGGTCTCCCTCTACACTCTAAAGAGGTCTTTCCTTTAAAAAAGTAAATTGAGGCTTCGACCTAAACCTTTTAAAAAACATTCACTGCCTTATTTAATCTATATATTAGCATCTAGATATGATATCAAAGGTTTTAAAACATTGAATAAAACAAAATTGAATTTACAATCTATTTTGGAAAGATAAATTAATTTCCAATCCACACCAATAATGATATCAAATTCCACTATAGAATGTTCAACAAGATTTCCATAAAGGACTTTCCCACTAATGATAATAGGATGATTTCTATAAATATTGGGTGCTTTAATAATTCTACCTGGTTTTTTTTACAAGGAGTTATATATGAATTTCATGAGGTTATATATCTAATTTACATCCAAATCTCTCTGAAATCATATAATATAAAGATCTATATTTAAAATGAGTTTTCGCATATACTGAATAAATATATAACATAACAATCATAACTTCTTTTAATGGAACTGCATCAATCAGAGTAGTTTAAAATGATATTTCCAATTCATTCTGATTTCGATCAAGCAGGTTTCCACCCTGGGTAATAATCATTGGAAAAAAATTGGAATAAAATCCAATCTCATTGCAACTAATGAATCTTACAATAGGTTTTTCCTTTCCAACTGGATCATCTTCCTTTAACTTATAAGAAATATGTACAATCCTACCACATTGTAATGAAACCCTAAACACTGATAGACATTCTCCAAGATTGTTTTAACTACTCTTCTCAGATGATGGAAATTTGGTTTTCTTACCGGCAGGCTTCATTGATGAATTAATTCCCATTTTTTCTAACTAGAACGCTTATTTTATTTTATCTCATGGAATAAATGCTTATAAATAAATCTGGTTCTACCTTCTTATCACATCATACAAGTTTCACATATCCCTGAACTATCAAGAAGCTAACTCCCTTTGATATTTCAGCTTCAATTTTGAGTAAACCGATTTATCATACTATTAATAGCCCGAATAAAATGTGGGACATACCTTGAAAAACGGGTAAATATTTATTCATATATAGCCAAAAAATATTCCTCCTTTTTAACAAATTCTAGGAATTTCGTTTCCATCTTATATTGTACATCCTTAGGATAATATTTATCAAGGAAGATATTTTTAAATTTTTCCCATTACATGGAATTAATCTCATCACTTCCTCTGATATTTTTAAACATTGACCACCACTAATCAGCTTCACCTTCAATGAAATAAACAGCAAGACTAGCCTTTTGGTTGTCTAATCAAAACATTACTACAAAAATTATTTCCAATTCTTTAATCTACCATTTAGCCTACATAGGGTGAGATGGTCGTTTTAATGAAGGGAGTGTTACCTCATAAAATGCTCTAGGATTGACATATGCCTCTATAGTTAGTCTAGTTTATCTCATGCATTGAAACCACCACTATTTGTCTCTTAATTTAACTGAGGAATTACTACAAAAAATTATCACCTCCAATTCCGACTAACTCAGGATGTTGAATTGGATGGTTATTTCCCTCTATATGCACACCCAACACAACTTTCCATTTTTTTCTCTGTGAAAAACCATTCTGATCAAAAATATCATAGACGAAGAAATGTTGTAATCATAAAATGATATATCATTTCAATTTGACCATAAATTAAAAAAAATTATTGATATTCTATCAATAATATTCTAACTCTTAAAATTACAGGAACTAAACTCTAATTCCTACTATAAGGCCCAAAAGTAGACATTTTATATTAAAGTATTGAAAAAAACATCATTTCACATATAACATTTCATTTGTAATCAATGGATGTCATTTCAAGATGTTGAAATACTCAATCCATTTAAAAATTCATTTTCAATATGAAAACACCCTAAAATGGAATAAGTTATTTCTTTTCTATTATAAACATTAAGGATTATAGAGGAAGCCAAAAAACAATTATGGTGGTAGATAGTTCATTGTCACCACATATGATAAAAACATTCCATTTTTTTAGTAAAATGCTTCTTATAAAAGAGATTTCTCTTTAGTGAAAATAAATGTTAATGGAATTTATTATTGATTTTATAAAATTTTGAGGTGTATTCTATCAATACATGCCTCAATGAATTGAGATTGAGACGAAGTCCCTCACCTTGAGTCCAATTGGTCACGTATATTTCTTTTTCTTCATGAATAATTCACATAAGATAATTTGTACTTGTTTTAAAACCCTATTCATGTTTATTATTTCTTTTATATCTATTTTTAACATGTTATAAAAACTACTTAATTCTTTATGTTCATATGAGTTATTTTTCCAAATATTTGGTACCTGAGTCAAAAAAAACATGTATTAATATAAATTGGACTTTGATCCAATAGTAAATCATCTCCATAATGATAATAATTATTTAAATATCATATATATCTATTATATTTATATTTATAATAGTATATAATTATTGAAGATATTGAATGAAATGCACTGTTCTTGGTGTAAAGACCTGTAAAATTCAAGGGAAATTTTTTCTTAATTTTTTTTGAAATTTTACAAGAGCACGGTTTCTGACGACACCTGATTCCGAGGCCCTGTGTGCCCGGAATCAATTTCCAAAGTTTGTCTTGGGTACATTCAGTGAACGAATGAGCGGGAATTTCTAACTTTTGAACCGGTGCCCGGAATCGAATTTCGAGGGCACCGATGAACTCGCAGCGCTGATATTCGCATAAGGAGACCTTTTCAAAAGTTTCATTTTATGTGGAATGGATTTTAGTTTTGGGGAAGTTAAATGAAGTTAAATAAATTGTGGAAACACAGTTTATTTTTATCCATGTTGGTTAAATCCTCCCAAAGGGAGTTAGAGGTGGGACCCACATCCACTTAACCTCCCTTGAGAGGATTAAGTGAGGTAGGGCCCACACGAACCCTAACTCTTCAACTCCCCTTTAAACTCCCAATAACTCCACTCTTTTAATTTTTGACAACTTGTGTTATTAATTAAGAAGAGTTACTTAATTTCATACTTTTGAAATTCAAAGTGGATTGGATGTGTAAATAAAATAAGGCTTAGACTTATTTTATTTTGCTTAGTATCCTTTGCCACCTTGAGAGGATTTGGGAAGCTCTCTCCATCTTCTTCAACCTTGACGAAGAACACGAAGAACACTTAAGCTCCGACGAAGAACGCCACATCTCTTCTTCGTAGCCGGTGTGTTTTCGAAGATCGACGACACCGCTTCTTTCGATCTTCTTCCCGTGTCAACAAAAGGAGATGCCGCTTTCTCCTCAGGCTTTCTCTATCAGCTTACGAAGCTTCTCCAGCGACGCTACCTCTTCGGACGTACCTCGACGTCAACGGAATCAACGTTCGATTCCCGCGACGCCTAACCACTGCGACGCTTGTCTTCCGCGGCTCGTTGATGTGCTCCGCTCTTGAAACCGAGGTAGGGGATTGTTGTTATTTTATTACATTATTCCCGTTCTTGATTCTAGCATGTCGAACTTCGAGATTATTCGACTAATTATTATCGCTTAACGAGAGGGTGCCAGACCGCACAAACACGGCCTAACCCCCTCCTTGTTCATGTTTGTTCCTTGGTGAATGGAACGGGATGGCGTGGTGCCGTCATACCACGCAGGAATCACAACAAATATTTCACGGCGCCGTCGCACCACACCGAGGAAAGAAATTCAAGAACGCGACGCCATCGCGCCACGTTGAAGGAAATTGGAGGCGCGACAGCCGGAGTGGGGCCGCGGCGGATTGGCGCGGTGCCGTCGCACCACGCCGGACGGCAAAGGCCGCGGCCAGTTCCGAGCCGCGGCGGAACAATGTGACCAGCGTCCAGCCGGGCCGCCAGTGTCGGAAGCCGGAAGAGGACCGGCCTTTGCCAGTCCTGTTGAGGAGGATCCGGCCGGCCAGGTCGGAACGACCAGTAATGGGGATAGCCGGGGGAATTAAATTCCCCCGGCCAGCAAATAACAGCCCCCATTAAGAGGGGGGCGGTAACAAAGGGGGGGAAAGCGCCCCCTGTTTTCCAATCACCTCGGCCGAAGGCCGAGCTGGCAGCGCGCCCAGCGCGCTGCGTCCAGCCGGACCGGCGCCGGGCCGGGCCGCACCCTGCCGGGCCGGGCCGTACCGGGCTGGGACGACCCTTTCCGGGGTGGGTCGACCCGGTTCGGGCCAGCCGGGGGGGGGGGGGGTCTCGGGCCGGGTCGGCCCAGGCCCGAAACCCCCGATACCGATCTGCTTAGTTCAATTGCCCATATATCGGGATACGGACCTCCAAACGATGCTCCGTAAGCGGAGATGCGATCCTTGGATCGAGATGGTCATTTTGGTATATCACACTCAAGGTTTCGGAATACTTTGAGTTCGGCTAGGTTGGTTCGTACACGAAACCAACCGGGCCCTCTGAGCGGAAACACTCATATCTTGAGCTACGGACGTCCGATTAACGTGTCGTCAGCTTTGTTGAGTTCCTCTTAGTGAGACGGATCTTTTGGCATACTCTGCCTGAGGTTTGGATGCAGGTGGAGTACGGTCTGGTTGGTTTTGCCTTGAAAACCAACCGGGCCCCTGGGACGAAAAAGCCAATAACTCTCAGACCGTGCGTCCGATTGACGCGCCGTCTATTGCGTTGAGTTCCTGTTGACGATACGGAACTTTTGGATACATCAACTCTGGACTTTGTGACAGTTGATGTATCAGCCTCTCGGCTCATGGAGCGGACCCTTCCGAACGAGCTTGTTGTGTGCGGGAACCCTAGAGCTGGCTGTGACTGCTACTGTGACTGCGACGACGATTGTGCAGAGATCCTCAGTGGATTCGACGATGACGACTACAACACTCAGTGATCCTGTGTGGATCAGTGCTACCGATCCTGTGTGGGTCCGATCCTGTGTGGGTCAGCGCTCAGCGGTCCTATGTGAACCAGCGCCTACAGATCCTGTGTGGGTCCGATCCTGTGTGGGTCTTTGCGGGGGTTAGTACCTAACGATCCATTGTGGGTCCGATGACTTAGATGGATCAGTGATCATCTCTATCATCTTTCGAAGAAGTATACCTGTGTGAGCTGAATCCTATTTACCTTCCTGTGTGGATTGTCTTGTGATATCCTGTGTGGATTACGTTTTTCTTTCCTATGTGGAATACGTATACTTTCCTGTGTGGACTAAGTTGTACTTGGGCTCGGAGGTTGGAGCATATTGGAATTGATGACTTAGGTATATGTATGGGCATATACCTAAGCAGTGTCGGTTGTTACTTCGTGATTGTATCTTTATTTTGTGGTTTATCCTTTGTGGATTTTGGGATACCTTCAGGGGTCTCAGGGTCCCTATTGAGTAGCTTATACTCACCCCTGCACGGGCTATGCCCGCAATACGTTGTGTTGGTTGCGGATGACGGACAACGTTGATCGTGGTTGAGGCTCGCAGAGCAGGACGGTACCTGGAGGTGGATCACTGGGTGGGACATGCTCGGAGCGGATGGCGGGACCCGAGGAGTAGTGGAGCTATCTGTACCCACCCTTCAGGTGGGATTTCCAGTGGATAGGTCGGCGTAGCGGCTTTTTCTTTACAGATGCTATTTTCCCTTTCGAGTTGTACTTTACTTTCAGTTTGGGTTTTTATACTGGCCCATTTACTTTTCCTCACTTTCAGTTGTACTCTGTTTTTACTTAGTGTTTACTATTCCGCTTGCTTACTCTGTGGTGCTTGTTTTATTTTCAAAGGCAATGGCTTCACTTTTTACCGGGATTTACGCCTTGGTGCTAGTCGCCAGCCCCTGGGCTATGGAAGGTTGGCTTGGGGTAGTCACGGCACGAGCTCCGAGGACGGGTCGTGACAAATTGTTATCAGAGGAGTTCTGTTCTACCGCGAACTCTGATATTTTCTATGTGATGCAATAGTGTTTAGCGTATTGAGTGTGGTTATCATTCTAGGGAGTCCAGTGTTGGTGCGGCGGCCGACGTATCCATACACCAGGACCCTGACTTCTGATTTCCGACATAATGCACGAAAACATTGATTTCATGTGTGTTTCAATGTTTTCTTTGTGATTACTTTATATTAGCTCACCAGGTATACTGTTCTGAGCGTGGCACACCTGTTTACTTTTCAGGATGGCCGCACGACGGCAGCCAGCTATGGTTCCGAGAGTCGTGCGTGACGACAGCCCACCGAGAAACGAGGCCTCGGTGCAGGGCCCTTTGTCAGTAGTGGCACCGGCGGTAGCATTACCCGCCGAGCCCCCGATATGTCCAGCACCAACCGCTGACGATGCACGTCGCCTTAGCACACTACATGAGTTTCAGCGCCAGTGACTGCCCAGGTTTTGTTGGGAGACGGACCCCCAGGCAGCTGAGGACTGGCTGGAGGCAGTCGTACGAGTTTTCAGGCTAGTGAGGACACCACCAGACCTCATGGTGATCCTCGCTGCGAGCCTACTTCACGCAGCAGAAGGGCCGATGGTGGAGATTGTTTCTCCAGGTGCACGATGAGGCATCTCTACTTTGGACGGAATTTGAGAGCCTCTTCCGCTCGGAGTTCGTCCTAGCCACCCTCTGTGCGGTGTGCATTCAGTAGCTTCCTCAGCTGTGGTAGGGCAGCATGACGGTCGCTCAGTACTAGGCGATATTTACTGATCTCTCGCGCTACTCGACCAACATGGTACGTGACCCATTCTACCAGGCCCTGACCTTTGAGTCGGGTTTGAGACACGAGATTAGGGCATCACTGATCTCCCTCAGCATTCCTACTCAGACGGGAGTACTGAAGCGGGCCCTTTTGATCGAGAGCTTTCTTGCTGAGACTACACCAGCGCCAAGACCCACCGCAGGGTGGCACGTGGCATAGTCTTCTACAGCAGGCAGTCGACGGATGACTTAGGGGTCCGGGCAGACCAGACCCTCAGGCAGACGACCTCAGGACACTGTCTCAGTAGTGCGGGGCACACAACACGGAGTCAGTCTTTCGAGAGGCAGACTGTGCTACTCGTGCGGCGGGCAGGGCCACATGGCTCGTGACTGCCCGACCCGCCGTGCCGAGGAGCAGCAGACGGTTGAGGGACCACCGAGGCAGAGGCAGAAGTTCGACCGTGGCGGTCCACAGGGAGGAGGCGGACGAGGCAGGGGAGCTGGCCGAGCAGCAGGTGGTGGGCGACGCTTTGAGGCTCTACTACCACCACCAACAGAAGGTCCACCCCGACCACAGGGAGCTGGCGGGCAGAGACATGCACAACTCTAGGCAGCAGAGGCCTACGACCACGGCGCGCCCGAGATGATTCGAGGTACTATCTGTGTGTATTCCACCTTTGCTGCAGTACTTATAGACACAGGAGCGAGTCACTCTTTCATAGCCGCTGCCCTTGTTTGGAGCTCGGAGATTCCGACAGAGCTGTTGGCTCGATCCTTACGACTAGAGACTCCTACTAGAGCAGACTCGACGATTACTCACTAGTTCCGGAAGTGTGAGCTTACTCTAGGAGGTGAGGGCTTCAGCTGGGATCTTCTTGTAGCAGCGTCAAGGCCTTACGACGTCATCTAGGGCATGGATTGGTTATCTACGGTCCATGAACAGATTGACTGTTTTAGTCGCAATGTGCGATGTGTACGCACTGAAGGGGGCAGGTTCACCTTCACCAGCGAGAAGGGAGCCTTTGCAGCATAGGATGGACTCTCGCAGAGGAGAGGACAGCCCATCACTCATCAGTTGGCTAGCCTCATCCTAGGAGCGGTTGACATGTGGAGTCCTGGTTTTCCTTCAGTGGTGGATCGGTTTGCGGACGTTTTCCCCGACGACGTTCCAGGGTTACCTCCTCACAGAGAGGTAGACTTTTATATTGAATTGTACCCTGAGGCAACCCCGATATCAACTCCAGCATATCAGATGGCCCCCTCTAAACATCGAGAGCTTCGGGTACAGTTGGAGGACTTGTAGGGAAATGGGGTCATCCGACCCATTGTTTCACCCTGGGCTTCCCCGATTTTGTTCGCCAAGAAGGCGGATGGGAGCTTGCGACTGTATGTCAACTATCGTCGCCTGAATCAGGTGACAGTGAGGAACAGGTATCCACTACTGAGAATTGATGACCTCTTTTATCAGCTCAAGGGAGCACAGTGGTTCTCGAAGATAGACCTCAGGTTAGGCTATCATCAGCTCAGAGTTAGAGAGGAGGACGTGCAGAAGACGACCTTCAGATGTCAGTATGGCCACTATGAGTTCTTGGTTATGCCATTCGGCGTAACCAATGCTCCAGTAGTGTTCATGGCCCTCATGAACAGGATCTTTCATCCATACCTCGATCGATTTGTCGTGGTCTTCATCGACGACATTTTGATTTACTCGACGATTGAGGAGGATCACGCCTACCACATACGGGTTGTACTAGACACACTCCGAGAGCACCAGCTTTATGGTAAGATCTCGAAGTGTCAGTTCTAGATATGTGAGGCTCACTTCTTGGGACAAATCATCTCTGAGGCGGGAGTTGCAGTGGATCATGCAATGATCGAGGCAGTGTTAGCTTGGGAGCCACCCAGGAGCGTTACGGAGGTTCGCAGTTTCTTGGGATTAGCTGGATACTATCGGATATTCATGCCAGACTTCTCTAGAGTTGCGGAACCACTCTCAGCATTGACGATGAAGGGGAAAACCTTCGTGTGGTAAGATATATGTCAGCATAGTTTCCAGGAGCTGAGACAGAGATTGACCAGCGCACCTATCTTGAGGTTGCCTGAGGAGGGAGTAGGGTACGTAGTCTACTGTGATGCATCAGGGACCAGACTCAGTTTTGTTCTGATGCAAGAGCGGGCAGTGATCACCTATGGATCACGTCAGTTGAGGCTGCATGAGCAGAACTACGCTACCCATGACCTGGATTTAGCAGCAGTGGTCTTCGCTCTGAAGGCATGGCGACACTATCTGATGGGCGAGCGCTTTACAGTCTTTTCTGACCACCAGAGTCTCAGGTACATTTTCTTTCAGAAGGATCTGAATCTGAGACAGCGGCGATGGCTCAAGTTCCTCCAGGACTATGAATTTCAGATAGTCTATACTCCTGGGAAGGGGAATGTAGTAGAAGATTCCCTCAGTAGGAGGATGGGAATTCAGCTACTTGAGGAGGCGACAGAGCAGCTAGCCTCTTTGCAGATATCCTTCGTGGATAGAGATGGAGAAGCCTTCCTTCAGTCTCTCACAGTCACTCCTCCACTTCTACAGTGGGTCAGAGAGGCATAGCGAGGGGACACTGACTGTGAGACGCGGCGTGCACAGATATCCTCAGGACAGGCACCTGATGGTTTCTCCTTTGGAGTAGAGCACGACATCCTTTTCAGAGGACGTACCATGATACCATTATCCTTACGGGAGGAGGTGCTGAGAGAGTTTCACATTTCTCTTTTTGAGGTACATCCTGGAGTGGCAAAGATGTACCAGGACCTCAGACGACAGCACTGGTGGCCGAGCATGAAAAAGGCTATGGCAGAGTTCGTTTCTCGATGCCTCAACTGCCTGCTGGTGAAGGCTGATCATCAGGTACCAGCAGGCTTGGTACATCCCTTGGAGGTTCTGGAGTGGATGTGGGATGGCATATCTATGGACTTCGTGACTGGACTTCCACACACTTCCAGAGGTCACGACTCCATCTGGGTGATTGTCGACCGACTCATCAAGTCGGCTCACTTCTTACCCATCAGAGAGCAGGGCTTAGTGGAGAGCTTTGGACGTCTTTACGTTCAGGAGATTGTATGGCTTCACGGTGTTCCATCATCTATCGTCTCTGATCGATATGCTCGCTAAACTTCCCGTCTTTGGAAGGGGTTGCAAGAGGCGTTTGGGACGCAGCTACGTCTGAGCACAGCCTTTCACCCTCAGACGGATGGTCAGACGGAGAGGTCCATTCAGACTCTCGAGAACATGCTTCGCGCATGTGTCCTCGACTTTGGTCGTAGCTGGGAGGACCACCTACCCTTGGTGGAGTTCGCGTACAACAACATCTACCACTCCACCATCGGGATGACACCGTACGAGGCATTGTACGACTGACCTTGTAGATCTCCTTTGTGCTGAACAGACCCTAGGGAGTCAACACTTGTGGGACCATAGATGGTTCAGGCCATGACAGAGAAGGTCCAGGTCATCCAGGATCGGATGAGGACAGCTCAGAGGCGGCAGAAGTCATACGCTGACAGGAGGCGGAGGCCACTAGAGTTCGAGGATGGCGACCACGTCTTCTTGCAGGTCTCACCTCGACGTGGTATATGGAGATTTGGCCGAGCCGGAAAGTTATCTCCGTGATTCATCGGACCATTCCAGGTCCTCAGCAGGATAGGCGAGGTGGCTTATCGCCTGGCTCTACCACCTCAGTTGCACCAGGTTCACAACGTCTTTCACGTATCTCAGCTGAGGAGATACGTGCATGACCTGACGCACATCATTGACCATGGGGAGCTTGACGTTGATGATGGGGCGACTTTTATGGAGGTCCCGGTGGAGATCGAGGATCGACAGGAGCAGGTCCTACGTGGACGGTCGATTCCTCTAGTGCGCATCAGATGGCATCACGAGAACTTCCAGGAGAGCACTTGGGAGCGGGAGGCTTAGATGCGTGATCAGTACCCTCATTTGTTTCCCTAGTTTTGATGTATCTTTATGGGGACGTAAAGCCCTGAGGTGGGAGTAATGTAAAGACCCGTAAAATTCAATGGATGTTTATACCTAATTTTCTTTGGAATTTTACAAGAGCGCGGTTTCTAACGGCACCTGATTCCGAGGCCCGGTGTGCCCGGAATCAATTTCCAAAGTTTGGCTTGGGTACGTTCGGTTAATGAACGAGCGGGAATTTCTAACTTTTGAACCGGTGCACAGAATCGAATTCTGAGGGCACCGATGAACTCACCGTGCTGATATTCTCTTAAGGAGACCTTTTCCGAAGTTGTGTTTTATGCGGAATGAAAGTTAGTTTTGGGGAAGTTAAATGAAGTTAAATAAATTGTGGAAACACAATTTATTTTTATCCATGTTGGTTAAATCCTCCCAAAGGGAGTTAGAGGTGGGACCCACATCCACTTAACCTCCCTTGAGAGGATTAAGTGAGGTAGGGCCCACACGAACCCTAACACTTCAATTCCCCTTTAAACTACCAATAACTTCACTCTTTTAATTTTTGACAACTTGTGTTATTAATTAAGAAGAGTTACTTAATTTCAAACTTTTTAAATTCAATGTGGATTGGATGTGTAAATAAAATAAGGCATAGACTTATTTTATTTTGGTTAGTATCCTTTGCCACCTTGAGAGGATTTGGGAAGCTCTCTCCATCTTCTTCAACCTTGACGAAGAACACGAAGAACACTTATGCTCTAACGAAGAACGCCGCATCTCTTCTTCGTAGCCGGTGTGTTTCCGAAGATTGACGACGCCGCTTCTTTCGATCTTCTTCCCGTGTCAACGAAAGGAGACACCGCTTTCTCCTCAGGCTTTCTCCGTCAGCTTACGAATCTTCTCCAGCAACGCTACCACTTCAGACGTACCTCGACGTCAACGGAATCAACGTTCGATTCCCACGATGCCCGACCACCGCGACACTTGTATTCTGCGGCTCGTTGACGTACTCTTCTCTTGAAACCGGCGTAGGGGATTGTTGTTATTTTATTACATTATTCCCATTCTTGATTCTAGCATGTCGAGCTTCGAGATTATTCGACTAATTGTTATCGCTTAAAGAAAGGGGTCCGGACCACACAAACATGGCCTAACCCCCTCCTTGTTCATGTTTGTTCTTTTGTGAATGGTACGTGATGGCGTGGTGCCGTCGCACCATGCGGGAATCATGGAAAATATTGCGTGGCACTGTCGCACCGCGCTGTGGAAAGAAATTCAAGAACGCGACGCTGTCGCGCCGCATTGAAGGAAATTGGAGGCGTCGCGGCTGGAGTGGGGCCGCGGCGAAGGGGCGCGGTGTCGTCGCACCGCTCCAGATGAAAAAAGGCTACGGCCGGTTCTGGGCCGCGGCAGAACAAGGTGACCGGAGGCCAGCCGGGCCGCCGGTGTCGGAAGCCGGAAGAGGACTGGCCTTTGCCGGTCCTTTTGAGGAGGAGCCGGACGGCCAGGTCGGGCTGGCCGGTAATGGGGAAGGCCAGGGGAATTAAATTCCCCCAGCCAGCAAATAACAGCCCCCCATTAAGAGGGGGGGGGGGGCGCAGTTACAAAGGGGGGGCAAGCGCCCCCCGTTTTTCCAATCAGCTCAGCCGAAGGCCGAGCTGGCAGCGCGCCCAGTGCGCTGCATCCAGCCGGACCGGCGGCTGGCCGGTCCGCCAGGCCGGGCCGCACCGGGCCGGGCTGTTCCAGGCCTGGCCAACCCTGTCCGGGGCGGGTCGACCCTTTTCGGGCCAGCCGGGGGGGGGGGGGGGGGGTCTCGGGCCGAGGCAGCCCAGGCCCGAAACCCCCGATACCGAACTGCTTAGGTTCAATTGCCCATATCTTGGGCTACGGACCTCCAAACGACGTTCCGTCTGCGGCGATGCGATCCTTGGATCGATACGGTCGTTTCGGTATATCGCACTCAAGGATTCATAATACTTTGAGTTCGGTCGGGTTGGTTCGTACACGAAACCAACCGGGCCCTCAGAGCGGAAACACTCATATCTTGAGCTACGGACGTCCGATTGACGTGCCGTCAGCTTTGTTGAGTTCCTCTTAGTGAGGCGGATCTTTTGGCATACTCCTCCCGAGATTTGGACGCAGGTGGAGTATGGTCAGGTTGGTTTTGCCTTAAAAACCAACCGGGCCCCTCAGACGAAAAAGCCAATAACTCTCAGACCGAGCGTCTGATTGACGCGCCGTCTGTTGCGTTGAGTTCCTGTTGACGATACAGAACATTTGGATACATCAACTCTGGACTTTGTGACATTTGTTGTATCAGCCTCTCAGCTCGTGGAACGGACCCTCCCGAACGAGCTTGCTGTGTGCGGGAGCCCTAGAGCTGGATGCGACTGCTACTGTGACTGCGATGACGACTGTGCAGAGATCCTCAGTGGATTCGACGACGACGACTACAACACTCAGCGATCCAGTGTGGATCAGTGCTACTGATCCTGTGTGAGTCTGATCCTTTGTGGGTCAGCGCTCAACGGTTCTTTGTGAACTAGCGCCTGCAGATCCTGTGTGGGTCCGATCCTGTGTGGGTCTTTGCGGGGGTTAGTATCTATCGATCCTTTGTGGGTCCAACGACTTAGATGGATCAGTGATCATCTCTATCATCTTTCGAAAAAATATAGCTGTGTGAGCTGAATCCTGTTTAACTTCCTGTGTGGATTGTGTTGTGATATCCTGTGTGGATTACGTTTTGCTTTCCTGTGTGGAATACGTATACTTTCCTATGTGGACTGAGTTGTACTTGGGCTCGGAGGTTGGAGCGTATTGGAATGGATAACTTAGGTATATGTATGGGCATATACCTAAGCAGTGTCGGTTGTTACTTCGTAATTGTATCTTTCTTTTGTGGTTTATCCTTTTTAGATTTTGGGAGACCTTCGGGGGTCTCGGGGTCCCTACTGAGTAGCTTATACTCACCCCTGCATGGGCTATGACCGCACTATGTTGTGTTGGTTGCAGACGATGGACAACGTTGATCGTGGTTGAGGCTCGCAGAGCAGAACGGTACCTGGAGGTGGATCACTGGGCGGGACGTGCTCGTAGCGGACGGTGGGACCCGAGGAGCAGTGGAGCTATCTGTACCCACCCTTTAGGAGGGATTTCCAGTGGACAGCTCGGCATAGCGGCTTTTACTTTACAGTTGATGTTTCCCTTTCGAGTTCTGCTTTACTTTCAGTTTGGGTTTGTATACTGGCCCATTTACTTTTCCATACTTTCAGTTGTACTCTGTTTTTACATAGTGTTTACTATTCCGCTTGCTTACTCTGTGGTGCTTGTTTGCTTTTCAAAGGCAATGCCTTCCTTTTTTACCGGGATTTACGCCTTGTTGCTAGTCGCCAGGCCCTGGCATATGGAAGGCGGGCTTGGGGTAGTCATGGCACGGGCTCTGAGGACGGGTCGTGACACTTGGAGACAATATGTCGTACATCCACATGAACACTACTTTAATTTCCTTATTACACTAAAATAATTATAATAAAATGATATGAAAGTATATTATAATACTATAATGTTATTAATGACATGTATTTCTCATAGGTTTAATATAGCCCTCCATTATATTCTCCAGTTATAGAATAAATGAGTCATATCCATTGGACGGTGTTGTAATCCTCACTTCCTCTAATAAAATTATCATATAAACACATTATGGACAGAATAAAGGTATATTGTAAATAAAAATTACTGATAAAAAAAAAATATATAATATATATCATATATAAATATAGTTTCATCATAATGGCCACCATGAGTGGTGTTAGGGGAAATCCAATAATCATCGTTTTGTGGGGAAATAGTTCACCGTACACAGAAACAATATATTTGTATCCATTAGAAAGAGGTGTGTGTATGTTTAGTTATAATCATTATCATAATAACCTCCTAGTATATTGATGATAATGGTGTAGTTATGTAATCATGAAATAATAAGAGAACATATAGTGGAGAAGGAATGAAATAGAAAAAAATACGATAGAAGACGTTACCTCCAAATCCGGTAACTTCTTTTGATTTCAGCATAAAGGCTTTCATTAATTGAATTCTGCAAAAGTTAAGGCTTATAAAATGAATTAATGGATGTTGGGATCTTATTTTTGGAGACTTTGGGTTATCCATGGGATTGAGAGTTGGTATTAAATTTGTATATGTGGTGGCCTTTTATAAGAGGGAGGAGGGGCACTTTATGAATTTTTGACATATTATTTTAATATTAAATGATTTATGGTTTAAAATGATCCCAAAATATTTTATATAAAGATAAAAAGAATTTGGGCCTAAAACCTCTCAACCAATATGTTTTAGACATGTTTAGGTCAAAAATTTAACCTTATCAGTTTTTTATCCCTTAGTTTAAAACATTAAGTCTTACCTTGCCTTCTTGCATTTTCATAATATAAGGTAACCATATTTACTATATAATGAATATAGAACCATAAGAATATCATCAATAGAATTTGAAACATAATATAAGTCATTTAGATGAATCTTATATTTTTAGTACTATTATATATTTTGTTAGAATAGTATTTTTTAAACGTATTTATGTCAATTTTGACATTATTAAGTAATAGATTCTTTTAAAATCATAAAAATTTGGTTCCTTTGAAACAAAGGCATCAAATAAACGATAAAATGCCAATATCATCCAGAAAATTTATTTATTTCATAATAATAATAAAATTACATTTATTTCTAAACATCTAATATCATTTATTTGAATCCTTCATTAATGAAGGAATTAACGAATCAATAATGTCTCATAATTAAATTTATATATATAAGATATAAAAATTATAAAGAAAATATCATGATGTATGAAATATATTTATCAGTCTAGTGACTATTTATAGTCAAAGAGATCAATTATATTACAATATATAAAAACAATTATTAAAAGATATATGTTTTTGTTATTTTCGACTTTACAGTAAATTAATTATTATAAAATGTAATTATCACTCCCATGTGGCTCCATGGGGTCCTCACATCGACCTAGGTATGCCCATTATTTGAAATATATCATCCAATTTAATTATAACACATTTTATGGTAGTTTTATAATATTATAATATAAAATTTACCCTTATTTACTAGATTTATCCTTTAACCATAATAAATATAATAATTACTAATGTTACTATTCATAATGTCAAAAAATAAAGGGTACTAATTCATACCATTTTTTTCTTCTAACCTGAAATATTGAATTTATTTTTATTAATTTAAAACATTTAATTTGTAGTAATTAATTTATAATTCTTTTCTGTTGTCAAACCCAAAAAATTGGGTTTTAAGACGAAATATCTATAAAAATATTGACATAAGTTTATGTGCAATTTCAATGTGAAATTACATCCAATGTCCAACATTATATTAAATGATAGACATATAATCAAGTTAATCATTAAGGAAATTAAAATGATAATCTAAATATATAAATAAATTAATGAAAATATAGTTTTGAATAAAAAAGCAAC
Organism: Viscum album; assembly: GCA_963277665.1. Classification (NCBI taxonomy): domain Eukaryota; kingdom Viridiplantae; phylum Streptophyta; class Magnoliopsida; order Santalales; family Viscaceae; genus Viscum; species Viscum album. Next base: position 1,729,929,262 of record OY728161.1, on the reverse strand, counting down.
ATTTTTCAATATTCATTAAAAAATGTATTCCATTAGAAAAATACCAAAATTTCAACAAAAGTTTATACTGATGATATGACTCTAAAAAAAGATTATTTTGTAAAATAGATCTGAAAAGAGTGTCATAATCAATATATAATTAGGGTTAACCATCAAAATAAGGTAAAATGACCTTTTAAAAATATTAGAGTATTTCATTCTTAAAATCTGATTCATTCTTATTTTAAGACCCTAAAATTTAATGGTTAAATATATAAACACTTAACATACATGTGTAGTAATATTTTAGTTTTTTTTTCATTACCTCTAAAACAACTTTAAGGTGTTTACTACCATTTAAAATAATAATATTGTTATATTATTTTTCGGTATAACTAAATGTTTTGTGGAACGTAAGATTTTGGAAAATACCATTGTTGTGTGTCGAGTACAATATTGGGAAAAGAATCCATTTTAATCTAAAAATAATATATTATTCATAAATATTTTTTGATATGAAAAATTATTATTCTATAAATACATGAGATCCTATAATTAATGTAGGAAGATTAAATGAACACATACATTACATTTTAAAAAATATACAACATAGAGAGATTGGAATAACATTATTATCACCTATATCATATCCCAAAAATGTATACAAAGTTATTATCTAGGATTATAGGGGATATAAAAACAAAAATGGGTGACCAAATAATATTATTATTTATTATCATACAATGGAATATTTCATAAAGTAAACATTTTATATGATATATGTTTGGAATAATTAAATAACTTGAAGTCCTAAAAAACATAATCTAAGAGAATTATATATCTATATATAATAATATAAATAAATTGGTCACGTGGATTGGAATAATTTGATCCTTAATGTTGAAATTAATTATTTTATATAGTTAATTCCATACTATAAGACAATATATCAGGTTATTAGATATCACGATCCCTCCATCAAGACTGTATCTTATTCCATGAATGAATACATCAAAATACACAATAATATTTCCCTCAAAATAAATAATGAGTCATTGAGGGGTTATATTATAATAGGTTCCACCCATTACTAATTTACTTTTAGTTAATACATAATATAAGAAAAATTGTAAACAATTCATAATAAAAAATTCCAAGAATCATTCATATTTGCATAAAAACCAATGGATCTCCAATAATTTTCAAAATATGAATAAAATTGGTAACATGTTCATAACCCATCTAATTAATGAAGGTGGATGGTTAAAGAATAGATCTTCACCATTCCAAAACTCAATTGTTTTTTGAATAATAACATATCAAATCTCAATAATTTACCCCATTTCAATTACATGTATGAAACTATCATAACCCATTATAAGAGATAACGAGATGGTTAAACAATACATGCTAAACCATAAAATAATAATTTATATTAAAATAATATTAAAAAAACAATAATATTATTCCATGTATCAATAAAAATTATAACATTTTTATAACCAATCCAATAAAATGTGGGTGGTTATACAATACAAATTTACATTTCCAATAACCATTAGTAATCGAATAAAAACATACATAAAACTAATACTTTTACCTATGTTAATAAATGTGATAACATGATCATAACACATCCAGGAAAAGAAATTTGATAATTAGACAATATATAGTAAACATTCAAATAATCAGCCACACTAGAATATTTACATTGAGAATGTCAATATATTTCCTTACATCAATAAAAGAGATAACGTAAATATATCTATCTGGAGAAAAAATGATTTTGGTCATACCATACATCATCACATTTCATATAATTATCCCAATAAAAATAAATATATATGGAATTAAAAAACTACATACTATATCAAAAAAATAATTACATGACCATAACTCATCTAGAAAAGTATGGTCGATGGTGAAACAATACCTAGTAAACTTAATGATAATAGTTCTTATTAGAATAATAACATACCAAATGCTAATAATTTTCACCAAAAGGATTACATGATCATAACCCTACTATAGAAATTTGGTTGGTGGTTATTAAATAAATTTCAATAGAGAAATGTTGGAGTATTTTCAATTTAATATTATGTAACCTTTTTAAGAAAATCATTATAAGCTTGTGGAACTGAATTTGGTCAATGTGCATGTTTTCAAATAGAAGATTTAAATTAACATAATAAATTTACACATTTTAGTAACTATAGTAATAGGAGTAAAAACCCTTCTTAATGTTTCATAAATAATATTTGAATATTCAAAATTATATCCCCTAAGATTTTCTATCCAGTTGTGATTTTTAGGCCCAATTGTCTTGAATCGAGGTGATTTTTGATTCAATTATTCCACATTTTTTTAGTAATTACGCCATTGTGCATATGTTTTACATACAGATCGACTTTCTAGTATTCAGACAGGGTTATTATTTCCCAGGTGTGCAAAAACACTTTACAATCCTAAAGATTATGATTTATAGAAATTATTTCTTCATAGGAAAAGTATTTAATGATATGAAATATCACTGATGATATTTGAAATTTTTGAAAACACCATTGAATTAAATGAATAATGGCATTACATGCATATTTGTAATTCAAATGGAAGGGGTGGACAGAGAGCCCTTATGGTTTCAAAATAACAGTATAAGAAAAAATTTATAATGATAGGGGATAAGTAATACCTCATTAATGAATGATAAAATGGGAAATAATACCCTGATTTTATTGTCATGTTAATATTTATTAATGATATTATTATATAATAATTTCAATTAAAAATGGAAAATATGGATTTGGATCCATTACCATGTTTAGTACCTTCCTAATGATTGTGGGGACTTCGTAAAACATTGTGAACATGTTGGTAGGGGTTTATAGTGGGAGAGGGAAGTAAAATTAGTGATATATTACATTATAGTATTGGTGTATGAGTCAATTAGTGGGTGAGATATACATTTATTGGAGAAAACAAGGTCTTTTCCCTGGAAAATAATGTTAGGATAAGTTTTAGAAATCAATCAAATAGTTGTTTGATCAGTTTGGTGTGTTATAAGAGTAAATTAGGGAAATGGTAGGTAATATTTATTGGATTAAATTTAATGCCTTTAAATTCATTTTAATATTTTTTATGGTGTATCAATTTAATAAAAATTTAGTATACTTAATTTAAATTATTTTCCCTTATTAATCATTTTTTATAATTAATAATTTTAATAATTTCATTATAAAATTTATATGATAAACCGTTTAACAAAATTTTTAAATTATAAATTAGAATATGGGATCCATTAAAAGATAATTCATCATTTAAATGTTTAAAAATTATATTATTAATTAAAATATGGGATATAAGAAAATATTTTTTAATGGTAATTTTTTACATTAACTGTTTTATTATTATTTATTATTAATTAATAACTGAACGTCTATATATATATATTTTTAATGTGATTAAAAATCATATCAGGGATTTAATTCAATTTATATTATTTTTATTTTTTTAGAAAAAAATTATATAAATATAATAACATTAATTCTTTGAAAAAATCAATTTTATATATAAAATATAATAAATCATTAAAATAATAAATTTATAACCAGTGTATTAAAATAAAATTATAATTTACATATAATTTTTTCCTACTGATTCAAAATATAAATTCTATTATATCAAATAGAATCAACATTAGTAAGGAAAAATAATTTTTTTTAACATTAGTTATTATAAAACCCATTTTCCAAAAATGACTGTTTTTTTCGCATAAAAATTATCATTATAATATAATTATAAATTTTATTTATTTAGTTAAATAAATTGGTTCATTTAAAGATAATTTTATGTATCATTCACTATAGTACCACAAAACCTTTTAAAAATAATAAAAAAATAAAAATAATACCAAAATCAATTTGATTTATTAGAAAATATTACATATGTACATTAAATATAAAAAACTGGTATTATTGATTAATAATGGAAATAAAAAATTTATACTTCTACAAGATAAACATGTATTTTAATATTTAAATGTTAATATGAAACAGTATTTTTTTCATAAATATATAAATTTAATAGTTTTTGTAATAATAGTGTTTTTCACTAATCACTTAAAACCAATATATTTAAAAAAAATATAAAATTCACATATTAAGATAATATCATTATGAAGAGTTACAAAAATAATGTAATGTAATAATAAAAATTTATAACATTTGGAAATAAAAAATTAAAATACTATCATAAATAATGTCAACTTTTAGTGTGAATTGTGTGACGGTTCAAGATATGGTGTTTATGTGCTATAATAGTGGATCTAGTATTACATTCACCCCCATTAAATAATTTATCAAAAAAACAATGATTTACAATTGTTTTTGAACAAATGTTTATATTCCATCATTGTGGATTTTAAATCCTTAGAATTTTCTTCTTCCAGTTATTTATTTCTCCAGACGAATTTCCCAAATCGAGTTGTCTGATTCCACAACAATTTACCTCATGAGTAAAAATCTAGATAAACTTTATATTATTTGGAAACTCATGATCAAACACTATTCCCTTAGATGAGATCATATGCATTGGATCTTTAATTTATTTCCTTTATAATGAAAACTAGAATACAACATGTACTTTATGAAGGATGGGTGGCATAACCAATCAACAACTACATCAAAAAATATTTCTTATATTTCATAATTCCTAATGTAACACATTTTTAAAATAATCTTTTAAACAATTATTTAAAATCCAATTCACTAGGAAAACATTAAAAATAAATTATAATTGACTTGTAATTATATGTCATTCCGTCATTTATCAACATATATCTTTTTTCTATAATAAAATTCATTAATCATAGTATATATGTCCTATTCATCCTCTTAGTACTTATATACCATTTATAATAGAGATTTTTTATAATTTTTATTACAAAATGAATTATCGCCCTCCTTGCCTAATAATAACTATATCCATCATTACTTGATCAATCTATATTTGTAATTTTTAAATCCCCATCATGGAATAAAGTCAATCGAGCATCCTATAAAATGAAAATTCCACCTTATTTTTCATATGTGGTTGTTTGATGATATCTTGTATTCCTAACCATCTATTTATCTTGTTGAATATCTTCTTATAAGAGAAGATATATAATGTTAGACTATTATACTGTGTGGGAAAAAACACAGATTTTTCCATATACATTACATTGGCTACCTAGGATAATCTGACATGAAGTGCATCTTATCTAGTATAATGAATAAATATATTTCACCTAATGTAATTCAATTTAATTTTTAAATAATTTATGAAATAAATATAGTTTTTGGAATTTGTTTTTTTAAAAAATAATGTTATTCAGAAATTAATTATTTTAGAAGTAACATACATAACAATAGTTAGATGTAATGGTCTTGGACTTTTTTTTTGTAAAACATTTTTTAATTTTTGTTGAATTCAATTTTATAATCCTTTATTTTTATGTACATGTACTTATATTCTCTACCACATGAATTATTTTAAGCATGCCAAGGTAACCTCTTCAAAAAAAATATCTCTCTACTCAGGATAAACAATATTAATTATGTATATATCCAAGCCAGGGTAGACAAAAATCATAGTTTTCTAATTCTCTCACATCAACCAAAAATATAATTAAGAAAACCTAAAATAATTGTGAAAAAATTCAGAATAGACTTAATCATAACCCATGGAAAAGCCTTTGGTTAATAACATGGAATTTCTATGAGAAAATATTAAACGGTGGAAAGAGGGAAGATGGATATATTGTGAATGATGAAGTGAGATACATGGAAATGGTATTGGAAGAAAACAAAAAAGTTTTATTAAAATAAGAATTGTTAAAATGTGAAAATAAATTTAAAAAAAACAAAAAAAAAACCAAAGAAGTAGTATCCAAAATGTACATCATAATAGCCGATCCATGGGAACCCATCTATTCTATTATGGCCTAGTATAATATTTATAGGCCTCAATCCTCCTCAAGTTCCACTCATGACCCCATTAGTGGGTCAACAATCCATTAAAAGGGATCTTAGGTCATATAATATATATCCATCATTTATTATCTTGAATCTTCCATCTCTTGGTCCTATCTGATGGTTTATTATTTAGAATAGTGTTTCAAAATATGTAAGTTGAAGGGGGAACATATTTAGTATTTAATGACTTCACATCATGATTATTGGATTTACGATGTGTATTGAGAGGGATTAAACCATTAATATGAAATTTTTACATCATTCCTTCCTTCATATTAATTCATTAAGATATTTGTTGTGAAATAATGTTTTGAATTTTAAATTTGAATTTATATAATTTTTTGTAATCATAAATCAAATCATTTATTTTTGAGCAATGGGATCAGGCCTTGACTTATACATGGATAAACTATATATTCAGCCATTATTCACAACTCTAGTTCCATTAAATGTGGCTCATTATATACATCTATTTTATTCATTTTTTTGTCAAACCAAGTATCCTTCCATAAAAAATAAAAATAAATAAATACTAGAACAATTAATAAATTTACATTCATAAGCACTATATTTTATATCAAATTAATTGTGGAAAAAATTACTCTATCAATAAACAACAAAATCTTCTTGTTCATATATATATATATATCACTGATTTCACTATAGAGGTAGTGTCTCTATAATTTCAAGGAAAGTATTACTGTATCCAGCTCACATTAATGACTTTTATAGTTTTCATCATATATTGTTAATTCCCTTTTTTCACAAGAAATCACCTAATCGTTTTTCATTAGGACACAACCCATTACTTTCTTTGGTATAACACTATATATTACAAAAACTTAAAAGATTTATTGTAATGTTAATAATTGTTATTTAATCAATCACTACCTTTGATTTTAAAAAGTTTCCTCACATTATATTGATCTTGTGAATTTAATCCATTTATTTGTTAACATAGTTTACATGATGGAAAACTGGACGAAATCATAAACATACCTAAGATAGTTTCTTAATAAACCCACGTAAATATGTATATTGGTAATATTTTTTGGTTTAAGATGTTATTTGATAACATTACCTTTAAGAGTAAATAGATATTACATAATTTGAATAATATTACCAAGATATTAGAAATCATTAAGATTATATTCAGAGTTACTATAATTGCAATACAATTTTTCATTAAGGGTATTCATAATTATTTTTATATTTATGTAATTTTCTTTTTATATATTTTAGAATATCCAGATATTATCAATGAATACCGCTAAAGTATAATTAACATAATACTGAATACATTATTCATTAATTTATTAAGATAGAAGCTTAATTAGTTAATCCAAAAGGTATCACTACAAAATTACATTGTTCATTAATTGTATGCGATTTTTTATTGATATGTCATCCATATGCACCCATATTATATGATAAACCTAATAAGTATTGATCATAAAAATATATATATCTCATTGAAGTTAATTATATAAGTCATTAGTCTATATTAAATGATATTTATTATTGTTGTAATGGAATTTAAATGACTATAATAGAATCAAAATCTCATAGAGCCATCCATCATTTTAATGAATCAATAAGGGTATCCAAATGGTGAGGAACTAGGGAATATAAATTAATTATCACATAACTATTTTAGCTCTTTCTTCATCTCAACTATCTCCAAATGTTCTATTCTAAAGGGATTTTTAGATATAGATCCTGAATTAAATTTTTCTTAAAAGTAAAACTCAATGAAAAACTCTAGTGGATGAATATATAATTCTTTAATAAAAAGGGGAATGAATTTTTGTACCATATTTACATCCTCTATTCTTAGGATATATTCATTACCAAGATATTACACTAGATCATCACTTATTACATGAATTGCATTATAGAGAACTACTTGTGGAGGATTCATATATTATTTTTCATTGAAGTCTCCCCTTATAACTAAACTATATTATCACATATATATAATATATAATTATTGATGAATATTTAGTACATTACTCAAAAAAAATCTGATTATCATAATAGTTAATTTCCTTTTGACACATTGAATCACAAAAAACTGGTCCATATGTAAATTATATCATCTCCCACTATGATATTCAAAACTATCACCCTTATTTAAAATATCATATATAATACAATTCTTAACACTAGGAAAGGAAAAATAAGATAGGGTGTTCATATATTCACAGTAAAGGTAACCAATAGAGATAAGTATATATAAATTTATCATAAAGGTATAAGAAAATAAGCATAAAATTTTATAACCATACCGTTCATTTGAATGATATTACTTTTGAGTCATGAAATAATGATTCGATGATTATAAGATATAAATAACAAGGAAATCAATGAACATTATCCCTGAGAGTATATCATTGTCATGAGACATAGATTTTATTCATACAAATTAGCATTGAAAATCATTTCAATAATCGTAATGGCTCATATCCATGGAAATAATATATGAATGGGTTAACCTTAGAAACCAACGTAGTAGTCAAGGATCACTCTTTAGAAAATCATTGCTGAAAAAGTCCCTTACTAAACTAGTTTTAGTCCAACATACATTCATGTTTTACTCATGAGATATAAATCATTAAACAATTCATATGATGTAGATATAGGACTCGCATCTCTGAAAATGAAAACCATATATATGTGTTTCATATGATCATAAAACCTTACTCAAATCATAACCCATGAAACAAAATGTGTTTCATAAAAAATTCATCATATAATAATGTATCAAAAAGTGATAGGTTTTATAATCATTTTGACTATTCATCAAAGAATAACCTGTGGAATAGGTAGTGTGATTCATAATAATTTTATCATGGAATAACCCGTGGAAGAGGAATGGGTTAAATAAAAATCAGTTTATCATAAAAAAAACCAATTCTAAGAATGATTTAGAATGGTATAAATGGGTAGTATCCCTAATATTGAATATGTAACATTACGGAATGTCATAATATATTCAAAATGACTTTGATTGATGTTTTAAAACATTTTATGAGGAAAATATAATTTCATCAAGAAAAACCATTTTTAAAACATAAAAAATTTGTCAATTATTATTCATTAAAAAATGGTTAGTATCCCCAATTGAGCCTTTTATGGAATATGACATGTATATTCCGTAAATTTTGTTTTGTAAAATTTAAATTATAGTTATAAATGAATTTTAAAAATTATAACTTAATGATAAATTTTTTTTCAATTTTTTAGAAAATAGGTTTTTGGAATAATGTAATTATTTATCCGATAGAGATATAATGTTAGATTTTCATAAAACATTTTTCCATTAATTTTAATTAAAAAAGAGTGATATATTATTAAAATTAAATAATATAAAATGAGTTACTATGGGAAAATAATGTTAATGAGTTTTTTGATTGATGGATCATAATAATTTATCGTCATAAACAAAATCATAAACAATCCATACAATCTATGAGATTTGAACAAAACAACATTACCACTTTGGTAACACTTAACCATATTACCCATTAAAGAATTACATAAAAAATTTAAAATACAATGTTAATGAAGAAATTAATAATATTATATGTCATAGGGGTTGTATATACAACCCATGAAATAATATATGTGAAAACAATAATCTATGTCTCATACGAGTAAAATTGAGAAAAAAAAATCAGTTACATATTTAGTAACATTAGAACCGTAAAACCAATGAAAAGGAAGTCCCAAAATGTATATGTAATAAAAAATAATATTATGTATAATAAATATGAAATAAATTCATGTAAAGTAAATTCACCACATAAAATAAACTTGTAGTGAATACGATATTATTCTTATAGTATCTAAAAGTTATACAAAAATCACATACCACAAGTCTCTAATTCCATCAAAATCATTTGAAAATAATGTTTAATAACTAAAATATTATTATAAATATATTATAGATCCAAAATTAAAAATATCATAATAGGATTGGTTTAATTATGTCATTTTACTACACATTTATTAATATTTCCATGTTATAGTCCTGTTTCAGGTAATAACCGACTCATATTTCATATATGTTTTGATTTTATATTTTCAGTAATACCAAATTGATCATAGATAAATAATTTACATAATAATCATATTGGAATAATTATAATATTTATTCATCATTTATTATTATAATTAAAATCTGTAAATACATTTTGGAGAAGTGAATTAAGTAACATTAATAGATTCAGTAGGTCGTATGTACATATCAATAACATTTCCATTTTCATGTGATCATTTCAAAAAGAATTTAATTAATAATATATAATTATAAAGTTATAATAATATATAAAATAACCTATAATTTCATTAAAAATAATGATATATCTCATACAAGTTGTGGGGTGATGGAAAGAGAGTCATATGACATCACTGTGTAGGAAGTCCACATGTTCGTGAATGACATTATCATCATTCTATTAGTGAAAGGGTAGGAAAGAAGATGATATATTACATTTTAAGATTGAAAAAAATGTAATGACTATAATAATTATTTCATGTATATTAATTTTTTTTTCATGCTATCATCGATATGGATCATTGTTGACGACTAATCACATCTCTTCACGAGGTGACAATGAACTATATAGATGAGTGACCTTATAATATTTCTTAATGAATGGAATGTAATGAATTTAATTAATATATAATTAGTGATATAATATATCTTTTATAAATATAATAAATATAATTTAGATCCATTATAATACCCATATTTTTTATTTAGTAATGGAAAAATGAATGAAAATGACTCATGAGGTGGTAGTATGTTGTGCACATGAATGATGATTTTGTAACCCATATGTTAAATGTGGAGTTGGAGGTAGAAAATGACCATAAAATAACGAAAATACAAGTATATGGAAAATAACTAGTTTATTATATCATCATTTATTAGTAATAATTGAAATGTTAGAGGTATAAATAAAATATATTGGATCTTTGAAGAACATTACCTCTAATTCAGGTAACCACTTATGTCTTGTAGCAATATCCGTCATAGATAAAATTTATTACAAAAATAAAGATTATAAGAAGTGATGAGGGATTATTTTGAGTCATTTTGGTTTTCATTATTAGAAACAATACAGTTTTATGGTGTTAATAATAATTGATAATGATGACCTTTTATAAGTAAGGTTAGTGGCACACCCATAATTTTTGGAAGGAAAGAATTCCACCCTCATCTTCCGATGTAAAATGTATCAAATAATTGACCATTATATGTAATATATCGTATAATGTAGAAGTATTTCCATTAATAACTTTTTAGACAAATTTACAGTTCATTTTAACCATTATCTTCATATATTATCCCTCTTTAAACTCACTTATATAATAACTATGGTAATTAATTATTAATGTTTTACATATTCTTTTTCTCCCAAAATTTAGAGGAAATTAATCTATAATATATTGTAATATTATTAAAAATATATAATCCATTTTCTAAATTTCCATTCATGTTATGGGAAAAGTTTAATTTAAAATTATTCATGCAAACATGATGACACCATTACTTTACTAGGAGAAAATGTTCAAAAAATTTCAATGTGTTTAGATGAACATTCAACATTAAAATGATTATAGTGAATTATAATGGATTATTGGATTTATAATTTAACTAATTATTACTCCAAACCATATTAATATGAAATTTAACAAAATAAATATATTAAGTTAAAATGAAGTTTTTAATTAATGGTTAATATTTTATATTACTCATAATAAAAGAAAACAATTTTGAGAAAACAAGAAAAAATTCATCCTGTGATGATTTTGACATGATGATTTAAAAAAAAATTATTATAAAAACATAATATTCTAAATGTTTCAAAAATTAATTTTATTATGCTATTATAAAAGACATTGAAGGATTTTTTAGAAAATAGTATTTCCAAAACATATAAGGACTTTACAGAAAAATGATTAATTCTTTATCAATATGTATCCTCTATATAAATCAATTATACTTAATATTTAAACAATAGTTACTAATATTAATCTAACTAGGTTAAAAGTAAATGTTACATTGATGAATTTAACTAACTGTGTTAATAATATATTGTGGTTTTATTAAAACTAAATGGAATGGTAACACAGTTTACCCCAGTGTAGGGTGTATTAGAATGCAAACATAGACTTCCATGTAACGTATGATATCATTGAAAATTAATTTATTTAAAAAATCACCTAAAATCAATTTATTATATTCTTTCCCCTTTTAATTAATATATCCAAAAAAATCATCCCTATGGTACCATAAAACGAGGATACTATTTAAACAACATATCAACATGTTCCGAAATTGCTTCCTAAAACTGGTTTATTCACCGTGATAAATTGACCATGCAAGTTGTTAATTTTCATATAAATTTCTATGTATGATCTATATTTTCCACCAATTGTTCATCATATTAAATATCATTCTCTAGTGGTATGACCTATATGTTCGATACATGTGGGTATGTTATTTAATTCCACTAGAGAGATCCATGGAAAAAATATTGGCCATTAGATAAGATTGGTGGATGTTACATCTAATTAGTTATCCACCCAATATTATCAACAAATTAAGAGGGACAAATAAAAATAATGCCACATTTCACTTTACTTATAAATATATTAATATAGTACTATGGGTAAATTACTACAGAGGTTTTCCCCAAAATCAAATTCAAGATCAAATTGATAATTATAACCATGAAAGTTTTTCTAACACAATTATGCATTGGTTTGTTCCCGGAGGTATTTAACATTCTATTCCATTTCAACAGATTTCTTCAGTCCCAATATCTTTCTTTCACCAACTTAAATCCAACACATTGGAGATATACCATTAATTACATAGAAATCCTCATATGTATCCATATGAAATCTTGAGTTTATCATATTTCTATATGAAAACTATACTAGAGGATGGTGTTTATCCCAACTAAATATGAATTGAAATTTATAAAATTTCAATATAAACACTATATTTTTATTTTTTATCCTAAATTCACAAAATTTATATGGTTGAGGATATTTTCTGAAACTTAAAATAATATAATGTTATTGAGAATGACTTAACCAGGAATTTGAATAAATACATTGTTCATAATTAAAAAGAATATAATACGGTACTATAAGAAGCCTTACTAATTCCAAAATTTATATACTAGAAATATGGTCCAAGGAGAAGAATTATATGTTATAAATTGTGTGTGTTGAAGTAATTTGGAGATTGTCTGTAACCCATATATCATTATACCATATAGTCATTTTGGAGATTCTGAAAAAACAATTCATGTTGATATTTTTTCATTTCTATTATTGTGTTACTAATGGATATAACATCACCTTACACTTTTTTCTACAATAATTAAATTTCTAACATAAACATTAACATGATAAAAACATTTTGATATATCTATTCATGTAATCATGATATAAATTCGCTTTAAAATCTATATACAACTTGATACATCCCGGATTAATAGAGAATGAAGAACTCTATGATTCCCATAAAAACACCTTCATAAAATATGATTTGGAATGAAAAAATATATGTTTCCTAAACCTTATCATTCCATCATGATCAATGTCAAATTTAGGAACATTTAAAAACTTAAATTTTTATCTAAATATTATTTATGGAACACTTTAATCATGTCATTGATATATAGATGAACATCCATTTTAGAATTATGATATATCCCCATTCAATTATTATTTGGAGATCCATCCTTTGATATATTGAAATAATAGTTCTTATTAATCATCATTATCTATAATATATCATGATCCATTTGACTTAAATCATCATCCACCATGTTCTATATCCCATAGTTGTTTTGTATTGAGCGGTCAAAATCCATCATCATATCTAACCATATTCTTTGGAAAACATTCAACTCCATATGTGTGGATATATAAATCCTATATTTATGATCAATATATATATATATTTGAATATATATCAAAATATTCTACATAATGATATTTCTATCATATCTTTGCTGAAAATATTACTGAAAATAACACGAAATAATGAGTCAGTTATTTTTTACTCATGAGTCATCAATTTTCATGGGGAATAATCTATAATTGTTTCATTATTTATATTAACATCTAACTATACCTTATTTTAATCAATGATATATATTTCGTACCCAACAACAATACATGTAAATGTAATGACAATTAAGCTGAGTAATATTTTTATCCTTTACATTAATTTTTTGACATTATCATATCCTATGGAACATCACATGAATTTTATGTTTACATTTCATGACTATGTTATTTTTGTGATAAATTATCCAAAAACAATCAATAATATAATATTTAGAAAAGAAAATCATGGATCCTGGTTATCGTGGATGGAATTGGCCAACATTTAGAAGACGATGTCTTATTGATCCATTAATATGCCCAGTCATGAGATTATATGGGGAAAATTAAACTTTTTAGCCAATTTCAACACTTTCACAATTTTTATTATAATTTATCCTTTTATTGGATATTTATTAAAATTATCAAGTAAAATTTATGGTCTTCTATGATCTTTTATTAATTCAGAATATAATCTTTGAATACTACCACAAAGAAATAAATATAATTTCTATTGAATCTTATAATTATTCCATGAAGATTGCGGTGGAATTAGTAATACCCAAGAAACAATTATATATTAATAGTATCTATACATTTTCTATAATGTTTTATTGGGTATATTCTCCTTCTTGAACCTGAATTGATAATACGTAGAACAATGTTAAATGTTGTAAATTTATAAAAATGTGCATAATTGATCAAATAGGTCATCAATGCAGCATGGAAGGTACAATCTCTTGATCATGATCATGTTCAACTATAGATAATAATAAATTTATCAGATCAACTAACTATTTCTTTTAACAAAATGAATAGTTGTTCCCCATAGAGACACACATGGGTGAATGAATCCCAACTCATGGTTATCCTGGAGTTTTTTCATTAATTCCAAAACGTGATTAGATTTATTCGATAGGTAGTTCTTTTAAATTTATGTAGAACCATATAAAATTTTTATTATGAAATATAATTTTTGTTTTAGTGGAGGGATATGAATCTATTTACAAAAGGAATCAACAAATTCTAAAAAAGTAATCATATAATAATTGTTGAGTTTCTCACCATCTATCTGGGATAAAAACCCACTATGAAAGATAATTAAGAACCTTATAATAGATACAATATCCATCAAATTATAATTCATATCATCACATTGAATGATGATAATAGTTTGGGTTGGAATATCAAATGTGACTTCACTTCCTCAAAAACTTTTGTGGGATTTATATTGTTAAATTCAATCCATGCCTAGGACAACTACATATTTGAAAAAATAAGAATGAATCTATATACAGGAAACAGATTCCCTATAATCATAATATAGATAATAATTACATACATTATATGAAATCATTGTAACAATATAGGTTTTCATGAATAATTCCAAATCTAATCTTTTGGGTGGAATCCTGATGGAAATTAAAAATTTGTTAGATATAAATGAATGAGTTGATCCAGAATCAAATTGTACATTAGAATTTCATGAGTGGATTGTACGATTATATTTCACTGGGTCATTATCTCACCCTCAGTAGAAATAGTGTTCATATGAAATTTCCCCTTACCGCTTTACTTATGATGTAGCTGACCACAGTCCTTATCATTAACCCACCTATTTGGAATCTACTGAGAATAGTTTCCATAATCTATTCATTTAGATCTCTGGAGTTTGGGTGGAGTAAATTATTATGATTTCCCTCTATTTGAATTGTTATCTTACATCCTCCCATCACATTGGTAATCAATTTCTATGTGACCTTATCTTCCATAGATAAACCATTTAGAAGTACACTTTTGAAAATTTAATCCATGTTTCATCCCAAAACTTTGAGAATAATAGAATGACCATCTTCTTATGTCCATTTTTTTAGATTTTCCATTAAACACCATATTCCATTTATTTTCAAAGACATAATATTGATATGTAAATATTACAACTACTTATACATAGATAGAATACAAAAAATATCTCCATAATTATTGAAGTCCCTAATGGATAACACATTTTGAAGACATTATTATAATCCAATGAAGATCATATCAACATTACATCCATGTTGGATGATAAAACCCAAATAGTACCACAAATGTATTGTATATTTTTGTTCATAGCTTTAAACAGATTCATCATCCTTCATCATTATATCAAGGAACTCCTTATAAATCTTCATATATATAATAAAAAAGAAATTTTGTTTTTAAAAATAGGTTCTTGAAATTATCCAAAAACTTGTGGTAAATTTCATCATTTTTCATTGTATTCTTTATAAAACTATACCAATGATGATCTTCAACATATAACCTGTAGATATCCAAAATATATTTTTCATTTTCCAAAGACTGGATAATAGAAATCATATTTTCATTCATTATTATATATTTTATAGAAACTAGTGGATTATCATTTCCACAGATGTAACATTAACATTAGCTCTTGAAGGACTCAAAAAGACTATTGTTCCCTCATTTATTCCATCATAATTCTAGAATGATTCATAGGGTGAGAATGTTTTGGGAGTATAATGATTATATTTTTCTTTGTATTTCCAATAATTTTTGGCTATATGGGAGGAAAACTATTAGCCTTTCTACCATAATAATAATTAACATTGTTCTGTATATTTTCATACATATACTAAGACCAAAAATCGTTGTGTAAGAATCAATAACCATACTTTGGATCCACAAAACAATTGAAAATAACTCATAGGGAATCTAATTAATGAAATCATCTTCTTTATATATGGACAATTAGAGTTATCCTATCTTATTCAAGGCCACTTTATATTTAAATTTTTCATAATTTTTTGTATGTAGATTATGAATTTCCAAAGAAAGTACCTTGAGAGTGTAACTCTAGTTGTAAAACAAGTCCTATCTTCATGAACCAATTGACGATCGATTATATATAAATACACAATTCTCATAGTTTTCATACATAGTTCAAATTGTTCTAAAAACATATCCACTTATAAAATTCAGATATCAGTGTAATTGTTTGGAAACCACTCACTATATCCTTTACCCAAATACCATGATATTTTAATATACTTTTACTGATCCTTTGAAAAATATATAGGACGGTACTTATGGTTCTAATTATGGTTTTCTCATTGTAGTTACAAATGGTTTACTCAATCTATCATTTTACACCCATATTAGAGGCCCAGTGTTATAATATATATATTTTACACCATTTTTTATATGTTTCATAACATTACTCCATTAAATGCTGGAAGACTATAATAGTTTGTGTCTTCGGAAAAATGAAAACCCAATCAAATAGAGCATAGCTAAACTACATAATTTTTCACTATGATCATCATAAATATATCTATTAACAGAAATATCATATGTAATAATTTTCTATATGGAATGCGGAAAACATTAGAAAGGATGATACCATATTCTTAGTAAATAGAAACAAGGGATATACATTAGCATAACATAAATATAAGGTTATTAGTATATGAACATAACATTTGATAAATATATCGTTCATACTAAAAAAATAAGAGGTTAAGATTAATGATTTGTAGTTCATAAGAAATGAACCATAAAGTAATTATAAAACATTATCCATGAATCCAAAAGATTAGGCTAATACTTATATTTTTCTAATTCACATAATAATAAAATTTAATTTCCATACAAGTAAGGGATCCTTTCCAATTATATCATTCATCAATGGGTTCACTCCCAAAACCTTCATAGTAGTAAATTTTCACTCCTTTTAACATCATAGTGGATAAGGTCCATTAATGTACCATGTTCTCTCATAATTCTAGACCTATTTATCTCATGGGATAAAATTC
Source organism: Viscum album (assembly GCA_963277665.1). Lineage (NCBI taxonomy): Eukaryota > Viridiplantae > Streptophyta > Magnoliopsida > Santalales > Viscaceae > Viscum > Viscum album. The sequence goes on along the minus strand of OY728161.1, from coordinate 1,729,911,318 downwards.
TTCACCTAATACATTTGAGGGAGATATAAGACCCAAATGTTTCATAATGAAAACCCTATATAGATATGCCCAAAGACCATAAAATAAATATTATCATAAAAAAATAAATTAAATTGGTTTCAAAAAAATTAATTATATCATAACCTATTTAAAAGACTCAAGTTTCATAATCTTTTTATTAAAACAACATATCATAATCTATTGAAAAAGGAGCAGGTTCCTTGAAAATTATATCCTGATAGAACCTATCCAAGAAACGATTGTTTCATAAACAAAATTCCATCATAAAACAAAACCAATAAAATTAAATAATAGAAATGGTATCCTTGTATAATATCCCTATTACATCATATTTATCATATTTGGGTGTCATCATATATGGAATATTATTGGTATTGATCAGTGAAAAAATTCCATAGGAAGATAAGCATTCTATATTGCAAAAAAATTATAATGGAAAAAGAATTTGTAATTAAATTTCATTGAGAAGAATATTGGTAACATATATATTATTATTCAATGAAAATTATTCTCATTGTGATGGGGGTTACATTTATGTCATAGATGTTAAACAAAATTATATTCCCTTTTTCTATAAAATCAAACTAGCCATTTTTTGGAAAATGTCTGTATGTTACCTTTAAAAATATTTATATAAAAATTAAAACATGGTTCAAAAGGTAACTTATAATTAATAAGATGTTATTAAAATATTTTTAGACCATTTTTAGTATACATAAATTTGGATGAATATGTATTATGAATGAAAGAGATAAAAATAGTAATATTATCTTAAAAATTTTATAAATTATTTTACCAATTAAAGAGTGAAAATAGTGTTATTAATTGGAAATATCATTAATAAACATATAATAAAAATCATAATGGGATTATTTTGATATGTATCATAAGAAATTATTATCGGAAAAATAATACTAAACAACTTTGATAAAGGATGACATTGTAATATAAAATCATTATCAGATTTGTAACAATGAATCATAAGCACCATAAAGAAAAAACATATTCCAAATTATGAAATACCATTAGTATGAATAAAATAATGGCATTAAATGTCATATGGTCTATATTTATTCCTCATGAAATAATATAGGTTCATAACATATCAAATGTTTCAATGAAGGTAAATTGAGACAAACTACCTTAACGGTTTGGTAACTTTCGAACTGTAAACCATATGAAAGAGATATATTAAAATCGATATATAAATATGAATAAATTTAATTATAATAATATAAAAATACATTCTTTGTCATTATATACACCATCTAAAAGAATCATGTGTTTAATATTGAATTTGCCTCACCAAAATTAAAAGTATGATAGAAATCACACACAATAAGTCTTGAAATCATTATTACTCATTAAAAATACTATAAAATAAATATATAAATATTATTAAAACAATTTATAACCTATAATACATATATCAAACTATATATTTTTTAGTTATTTTGTTATATTTCCATTTTATTACAAATTCCATGTTCAATTCACGTTTTGGTAAAAAAAATATGATTTCATACATGTTTATAATTCTTATTTCCCGTCTTATTAATTTGAACATTTTAATATCCAATATAGAATATTAATAATGAAAATTTCTCATATTAATAAAATAATAATAATTTTAATAATAATAATAAAATACAGTTTTGAGAATTGAAGTAGGTTATGATAATAGAGATAGTAGGCCGTTTGTAGGCATGAATAATATCTCCATTTTTTAAATATAAATATGGAAAGGAATAAAGCAGAATATTATATTTCCATAATGATATAAATATCATAAATAACATAAAAATTAATTAAATGTACTTATTAATAATAACCATTTTGTTTAACGATATAAATAGAGTCACATCGCTTCATGAAGATGGTAGTCCTCACATACATGTACAGTGATATCATCTATCAAGGAGTGAAAATTTAATACATAATAAAATATATTATATTTTAATAATGATTTATATATCATTGATATCTTAGTTAGTTCATCTATATATCATACTGAATGGATATTATAATATTTAATATATTATATAATTACTCTCATGGTATAATTATTATGTAAATATAAAGTATGTAATTTATATCCATCATCATACCTTGATGTGAGAGGTGGATATGAATCCACAAATGACATCGATTCATGAAGCAGTAATCTATCGTACATGTGAATGATGATATTGTAGCCCATTTGATGGAAATGGATATATTTTTTATTTTTTCCCATAAAATAAATAATATTTTTTATTTAAGAGAGTGAATTTTTTATATAATCATGGTTAATAGAAATTTTATTATGTGGGTGAATAAACAAAATAAAAAGATCTATTTAAATAATGTTAATTAATATTTAGTTAAACTCTATTGGATTACCCAAAATCCATCCAAGAATGGATTTATGCCCAATAAAGTGCTTCTAAGATGAGATAATTGAATTTTTTAGGTTATTTGAAATGATTTTTCTAATACCAAAGTGATTAAATGTGTTAATAATATAGTATTGGGGTGGGCCTTTATAAGTTAGGTGATATGGAAATTTGTAATTTTTAAAATGAAGCATTCAACACATGATTGATTCAAGACAAAATGATCCATTAATGGACCATTCTATCTTATATTTGGTATAATGAATAATTATATCAAGCCAATAGTTTTTGGACATTTTTATTTGTAATTTTATCGCTTTTATTTTTTAATTTAACCCACCTTATAACTAATTTTATTTAAACTATGGGAATTGATTTTTTTCTATGTTAACTATTAAATTTGGAAAACAATTATGTCATTCATATTATATAATAAAAATTAGTGTGATTAAAAATATGGAATCATTTTTTAAATTTAACTCATATAAGTGTAAAAAATAAATTTAAATTTATTCCTATAAATGCAACGAAAATGTAGGTTTTTTAAAAAATATGATCAAAAGCTTAAAAACATTGATATAATAATTCCCAATGAAATAGATTCCAATGAACTGAATGATATTAATCGATCTGTAATTTAAATATTTTTAATTTGAAACAGATATAAAATATTACATATATATTATGAAAAAAATTTAATTGTAGTTATTAAAAAATCAATATTTTTCATGATTCGTACAAAAAACAAAACATTTTAAAAAACAAAAACTTTCAGTCATAGATAATTCAGAAATAAAATTTTGAGAAATATTGTTGAGGATATAAAATTAGTTTTCTAAATTTTTCAAAAATTATTTTTACCAATATTTTGAATAATAAACCATAAATAATTTTTGGTAAATGATTATTTTGGACACATATAATTATTTACAGAATATTAAGTAGCTTTTTTATTAGTATGATTTAATTATATACATAAAATATACATAAATTTTAAAAAATATTTATTACCATTCATATCACTGTGTTTAAAATATATTTTATAATGGTCCCATTTGAAAAACTATACTAATAATTTGTCATGTTATTTATTAAATCTTATAGTAATGTGTAAAAAAAGCTAAACTGATGTTGTGTGTATGGATATATTATCTTGTTTTTTCATATATCTCAAGATAACTAATTTTTTCAATTATAAAATGACTAACATGTTATTTTATGTAAATAAATCTATGAAATAAAATTATTTTATTTTAAATTATATCACAAAACTAGAGGTGATACACTATTCTATGCACAATAGATTCTTCGTCACTTTCATGAGTCATAATATCATTCCATTAGAAAAAAATTCATTATACATTCAATGAAAATATAATAATGGGATCGTAACTATGATAATTGTAGGTATAATAATCATTTTTTCAGATAGGGTATGTTCATTCATAACAATATCAGTTGACTGACATATATTTGATGTAATAACAATTCCACTGAGTTTTATAATTGATAACTCCATCACAATGGTGCTAGTAAAACTTATTTTTATGAAGATATGGAAGATATAAAATCGTGAAAAAACATGTAATTACAAAATATTCCTAAAATGATTATATGATAAAAGAACACACAACCACATCATTTATAACATTAATTTTTGTTTTTTAAATAGCGTGAACTTGACCTTTCTCCCTTGGAATTTTATCATGTAAAATCCCTTCATGATTGTAGAATTTGTTATAATAATTTCCCATCTAGTTATAGATAAAAAATTGAACATAAACTTCTTATTTACTTACTTTTCATTTTGAATACTAGAGACCACTTTCCCCCATTTGACACAAACTCAAGATCCCTTCCATTAATCTCCACGTTGTTTCTTCCCATATTTGTCTTTTTCTAACATTCCTCTGGGTAGTCACATAATTCATCCCATGATCCATAGTTTTTATATTCTTCTACTTATTTACCATTAATATATACATCCTAAAGAACTTATTTTCTATCATAATATTTCATTTTATTATTTTATCAAATAATAAAAAATTATTAACGATTAAATCCCGTAAAACACAGTTTTAACCAATCATAAATTTGTCAATATTTATTTTTAGCTAACATAAATAATCTATTTTTATTCTAACTATACTTTTAATTTTATCCTCATACTTATAAATATTTCCAATCTCCTTTTTCTAAAATTTGAGTAAAATCCATTCCATTTATTCTCTTTCCTAATCATAAAAATATTTTTAATACAATACAACCTTAAAATTTCACTATTCCATACACATTATCTCATCATCCTTTATATAGTTTTGAATTAGCGGGAACCCATTGTCCATATATTTCTTTCGTCGATAGACATAAATGATGAAATTTTCCTATTCACCACATCCCATGTGGGGGGATACATTCTCTATGAACATGATCCATTTTTCTTTTAATAATTGAATACTAGTTCAACTGAATGTTAGATATCATTTTTAACATGACGTGGTCTAAAATAGTTAAATCATAATATTTATTTTCATGTCATTCTTTGTGGGAATAAATATTTTTCAAACTTGGTCAACTAACAAAATTTTTTATAAAATAATTATACACCAGTATACCATCATTTAAATTCTCAAGGGTTAAATCCCATCATTTTCTCTAATATGTGAAATGGTTTTAATTCCCCTTATTTTCCCCCAAAAGTTTCAGTAGTGTACATAAAATTTGGTCATGATATTGAAAATTAAAATATAAATCCAAAATTTTATCCAATTTGATACCCATAAATAATGATTGTTATTCATTGTTCATCTTCCATCTAATTATTTTCCTCAAAATCGAGTCTTCTGGGGTCTTATTAACCTTTCTATGAATTAATGTTTTACAACCCTAGCTATCAAAACATATACTCAAAACACATATTACATTAAAGCTACATAATACATGATTTATCATAGGATCTACTACCTTAATTATCATGGATGAAGAGATGCATAAAAATATTTTATTTGAAAACAAACTATACAACATAAACACATTATGAGAACATTATGATACATTAATTAAAATAACTAATAATTAATCAGAGTTATAATCTTGGTTTCTTAGGACATGAAAATAAATAATACTGATCATGGATACTTTTAATGGAGTGTAATATATTGTTATATACCATAATGTTATTATGGAATATGTGAAATGACATGAATAATGAAATAGCATGAATCCATAACAACTTAAACAAAGAGAAGAATATATTCCTTTATAAAAATAAAGTTCAATAGATCATGTTAATAATTATAACATGTTCCATCCCATGAAAAAATAATCTCATACAACTAATTGAATCCTATAATCTGTTACATCATGATATTAAACATCGTGATCTTAGACATCAGGATCAAAACATCAAGGTAAAATGAATTTATTGGTAGAATTAACCCAAAGTAAACAAAATTGTTTGTATCATTAGACTTATTGAAGCATCAAAGGGGTATATAATGTTTTTTATCACTCATCACTTGGTTAGTCCAATGCATTCATCATATGGGGAATTAATAAATAATATATAATCATTATTTATATTTATACTTTTTACTGGAATTATGATATTTCAAATGATAATAATATTCCATGATTCATTAAAAAGGATATCTTCATCATATACAATCCGAAAAAGATGAAGGATGGTTAGATAATACATGGTCAATTTTATAATAATAATCTAAATTTTAGTAACAACATAGTGATCATAGAAACTTTACCCCATCTAAATAAAAGTGTTAAAATGATCAGAACCCAAGCAAATAAAAAATATGTATGGTTAAAGAGTACATAGTTAACTGTTAGAATATCATCTATAGTAGAATAATAATATGACGAACTACAATATTTTACATTATATCGATAGAAGGTGTAACATTATTGTTACCCATCCGAAGAATGAAGACGTATGGTTTATAATTACATATTAAACCTATCAATAATCATATATATTTAATTTTCAAAATTAATAATCCCAAAACATTTCTCAATGTAAATGAATTGTATAACATGATCATAAGCCATAATGATAAATAAGAGGGATGCTTAAAAAATTTATAGTCATCATGAAAATAATCATACATATTGGAAAAAATATATATGGAAATCCCATATTTTCCCCAACATAATAAGATAAATATCATGGTGAATATACATAATGACAAATTAGGGGGTATTAAAATAACATATAACCAACTTTCATAAAATCCTCTTTGTTAGAATAAAATAATATGAACCAACTTTAATATTATACATATCAAAAAATAGGATAAAATTTTCATAAACTATAATGATAAAGAATTTAGATAGTTTATAAATATATAGTGAACAAGATAAAAGTTATTTGAATTAGAATAAAAACATATGGAACACCAATACTTTCTCCAATGAAAATAAAAGAGATCAAAATTACAATTATTATTCGGAAAAGTAGGTGGGTAGTCAAATAATATATGACTAGAATAAAGAATATGGGGTATTAAAATTGAAAAAGGATGCACCTGATTCAAATAAATAAATCTACTGTAGTGTTAAAGATTACTTTTAATGTGTTGGGATATAAATATAAGATAGTAATAGATTTCAATAGTTATAACTGGTAGAATTCCATTAGATATTATATAAATTACATTAATCATGGTTCATAATGTGTTTCTGAATATTCAAAATAATATCCCTTTGGAGTGTATATCCATGTGCACATTATTTGACCTAATCATCATGAATCAGGGTGATGGGTGGGTCAATTATTTAACGAACCCTTTTCATGGTAATAACCCTGATGTATATTTTTTCCATAACTTCATACACTGGCTAGTATCTTGATAAATATGTCACTTCTTGGAATGTAATACACTCTTTACTTATCCAAAATATTGGATTCTTGGGCATTATAATTTTTGGTAAAAGTATTTAATTATATAAAAATATATTTATTAATATAAAAAATGAATGATATTTTCATATAATTACAACCAATAACAAAATACAATATGGTTTTTTAATGTTAAATAGAAGAGGTGGAATGAAGGACTTTATGTCTATATTTTAATGATATATGAAAATGTCTAAAATGAAAGGGTATAAGTTGTTACTCATTAAAAAAATATAAAATTGAATATAGAACAGTGAAATTAAAATAATGGAAATAAATTGAATTGGTATTAAATAAAATTTATTTTAATTGAAATTGTATGATAATTATTTGAAACCCTTTCATTTCCAGGTTGTTTTGTTAATGATTTAGTCGAAGTATTCTAGTAATAATAACTCCATGGATGGGATTTATATATAGATATGAAAAGTTAATTCATGATAAATTCAATTTTAGGGGAGTGGAGTGAGATAATGGGTGTGGGTGATATCCTTTTATAGGTGAAAAAGAGAGGATACTTCCAAAAAACAAATGTTATGTAAGGGGTGTGTATTGAATACATTGGAGTAAGATGGTGCATGTCAATCTGATGAATCGGGTAGAGAAAAACATGGGGTTAGATGGGTATGTATCTAATACCAACAAATTCAATTATAAATGTCTTCTATTTCATTTTTTATTTTAAAAATTTTGAGATAATTATTTTAACCATTTTAAACATTATTAATCATTATTAAAAATTTAGAATAGTCATAATTTTATTATCAAATCTTTAATGTGAAACGTCTTAAAAATTTATGATAATTGAGAATATGAATTAGGAATCTTTTTAATCAAATTAATATTATAAATTTGATATAATATTATTATAAATATAAATATATGATATGAAAAATGGTTTTTATAGAAAAATGTGTTTTTATAAATTAGTCTTTTTTATTATTTTATATTGATTATTAATTAAATAAATATTTATATATTCTAATTGTTTAATAATAATTATCATTATTAATTTTAAATAAATCAATCTGATTTTATTGATGAAACATAAATTATTATTATAAAATAAACTGTTTGTAAATAAAAATTTTACTTTTACTATGTTATAAATCATTATTCCAATTAATTTTTGTAATTAATATAAATAGAAATTGCGTTGTAGAAAAAAATACATGAGTGGATAATAAATAAAAATTATATATTATCATATAAAAACAAATATTTTTTGGGAAATTTAAAATTAATGTTAACATTAATCCCTGTAAATTCATATTTAAATAAAGTATACATTTATGAAGAAAAATTATTTTAGAGATAAAATTACTTGTTGTGATTATTTTCATAAGAATAAGAGGATAATTATTAAAAATAATATTTTGTGGCTTAAAAATCATGTGAGAATGTAATTATACAAAATAGTTTTTAATTCACAGAAAAGTGAAAATTTTTTGTTATTTAGAAAGATTATTTAAGTTCATATCTAGTTAAACAATGTTCTTGTAATTTACGAATCCTATTATCAAAACATATATATGTTCACTCCATAAAAAAAATTTTCCCAATTTAATTGCTTGAAATTATGTTCTTTTTTATATAAATAAAAGTCATAGTCTTGGTAAAAAAAAATTACTTTTCACAATTTACAAGATTATAAATTATCTGAAAATAAATCCCATAATTTCATAAAAAGATAATATATTTATGAAGACTTACAATATACTTTTTATTTTTTTTAAAAATATAATTCTAACACTTAGACATTACACTTTTAAATATTTATATCAAAAATGGATCTTCAGTGTGTGCATTTTTGGTAGTTGATGATATGGTATTTTATTTCTACAGTAAGATCTTGGGACATACATTATCCACCCTTATATAATTTCATTATCAACATTTAGATATATATCATCTATTGAAAAAATGTTGATATTACTTCCTCCTGGATTTTTTAGCATTCCAGGTTTCCTATTCAAGTTTTCTATTTCCCCAATGTAATACACCAGTTGAGATAACTGATTCTACAAGAACATGTTATCTGGTGTCCAGAGTATATACATGATCTTTATTATAAGATAATTCAATATCCAACTCCTATAAAGATCGAATGAGAGGATAATCATTGTATTTGGGATGTATCTTCTCAGTAATGATACTTGTAAGATTCCATGAAATTTAGAAAGGTTGGGAGGTATAGACAAATTAAATGATATAAGTATAATTATTTTTAATAATTCAAAAGTATAAATTTTCCTAGGGATTAATTCCACCTTTTTAAAAAATAGTTTAACTCTGTTATATAGGGATCCTTCAAGAATAAATGATCCCAAATTAAAATTCTAATTGCTTCCTTTAGTTATCAATATTTCACTTTTCTCTTCTTTGGGATCCCTTATTCATCCTTTTTAACTATCCATTATCATGTAAAGACTTCTTTTTATTTAATAATAAGTATGTTTTATAAATTTAATATAAATAAAATTATTAATATCATTTTGGAAAAAATCATCATATCAATCTTTACTAGATCACTATCAATATGATACATTTAAATCCTCTTCACTGATAGAACTCCACAATCCCTACTAATCAATTCATCAATATCCTTGTTTACACTCACACGGTGACATTGTATTATTGAATTGTACCCCATTATTAATATAAGTTGTAAATGTTTCAAAATATTTAGATCCTTAAAATGTAATATATTCCTTTAACTATTTCAGTCTTCATATATATCGCATATTTTACAATAGTGTAAGTGCCACAAAATTTTCAAACAATAGGTTAAAGGTGACATAAAGGTCATGAGTTGGATAGTTCTATTGATGGATTTCCAACTATTTTTTTGTATAAGAAATCAATCTATTCTCCACCATGGTTCATAATGAGTTTTTGAATATCCAAAATCATATCCTTGGGAGTGTCTATCCAATGTTGTATTATTACCCCCAATCATCAAGAATTAGGGTGATGGGTGAGTCAATTAATCAAACAACCCTTTTCATGGTGATAACCCCAAAGTATATTTTTTCTATAGCTACATCCACTAGATTTTATGTTGAATGATATCTCACTTATATTAACATAATACTGTTTTTACTTTTCCAAAATATATGATTCTTTGGAATTATAATTGTTCAATAAAATTATTTAATGTTGAAAAATCTAATTATCAATATACATTATGAGTGATATTTCAATATAATTACAGAAAAGTCAAAATTCAAATTTGGTTTTGTAATGTAAAATACATGATGTGGAATGAGAGACCATATGTATACATTATAATGATATATGTTAAAGTCTATAATGATGTGTTATAAGTAGTATATCATTTAAATCATAACAAATTAACGATATTACACTGAAATTAATATTTTAGAATAACATTTATATTGTATTATAATATATAGATTTCAATTGAGGAATAATAATGATGATTGGAAACCCAAACATTTCTGTGTAGTTTATTAATGATTTCATAGAAGTGCTATTAAAATAATATTTCACTGGAAGATATTTAGAGATGGATTGGGAAAATGAATTCATGACAAATTTTATATTAGTGGAGTGGAGTTAGAGAATGGGTGAGAGGGAAATTCTTTTATAGGTGAAAAGGATAAGATTTCTCTTAAAACAAATGTTATTCATGGGGTGTGAATTGAATCACATGGGTGTTATATGTGTTATGTGAATCTCGAGGATCAGGTGGAAAAAATAGGTCTAGAAGGGTATGACTCTAATTCCAATAATACAAATTTTTATTGTTCTATGTTTCATTTTTATTAATAAAATTTTGAAAGAATTATTTTAACCATTGTATCCCTTATTAATCATTATTAAAAATTTACCATGGTTATTATAATATTACCAAAAATATACATTGAACACTCATAATTAATTTTTGATAATTATGAATCTAAATTAGGAATCCATTTAATCAAATTAATATTCAAAACATGATATAACAATCATTTATATTAAAATATATGAAATAGATAAACTGTTTTTATAGAAAAATGTGTTTCTATAAATTAATGTTTATTATTATTATTTTATATTAATTATTAATTTAATTACAATTTATATATATTTTAATATTTTAAAAATAATATTTTTTCATAATTGAAAATAAATTATTCTAATTTGCTAGACAAAACATGAAAAATTCATATAAAATATATTCCTTAAAAATAAACATTTTATATTTATTATAGATGTTAATTATTAATCCATATAAATTTATTTTAATTAATATAAATTTGAATGGTGTTTTTAATAATTTACAGCAAATGATTGTAAATATAAATTCAATTTTATCATATTAAACTAATATGTCTTATAAAATTTAATATTAATGTTAAAATTATCGCCCGTAAAACCCATTTTTATAAAATATGTACATTTATGAATAAAAATAATGTTTAGGATAAAATTATTAGTGATTTTTATTTCATAACATAAATTTGTAAATTATAAAAAAAATAACGTGGCTTAAAAATATAGTGAGATCTTAATTATAAAAAAATAATTTCTAATTAAAATAAAAAAGTATAATTATATATTCTTTTAAATATTATTTAATATAAAATCTTGATAAACATATGTATTATTATTTATGAATTATATTTTCAAAAAATATATATTTTCCATATATAAAATTATATTTTAATTTTGTTTGGATATCATATTTTTGTTTATATAAATGAAATTCATTATTTTGGTAAAGAAATTAATTTTCACTATTTACATGAGAATCAATTATTTGAAAATAAATCCCCTTTTTCCATGATAAGATAATATATTTATGATGTCTTCCTATATTATTTATGTGTTTTTGTTTGATATAATTATGACACATAAACATTACACTTGTCAATATTATTAACAAAAAAGGATCTTTAGTGTGCACATTTTTTTATAGTTAATTATATGGTATTTACATGCTCTAGTAGTGTCTTGGATCTTATATACATACCACTTAAATATCTACATTATCAATATTTGGATAAATATCATCCCATGGAAAATTGTTGATATTACATCCCTATGGATTCATTAGGCTCAAGAAGATGCCTATTGTAGTTTGTTATTTCCCCAATCTACATTCATTAGTTCAGATATTTGATTCGGCAATAACATGTTATCCAGTGTCAGGAGTATATAATTATTCTTTTTTATAAAATAATTAATGATCCAAATCTAGTTAAGATCAAGGGAGTTTTAATTTATTGGATATGGCATGTATCTCATTAGTAATTATACTTGTAATATTCCAAGTACTTTAGAATAGTTGGGTGGTATATGAAATTAGTAGGGTATAACTCTTGATATATTTAACATTTCAAAAGGTTCAATTTACATATGGATTAATTAATCCTTTTATCAAAATATTTTAACTCTCTTACACAGTGAGCCTTCAATAATATATCATCCAACACATTAAATTCTAATATTTTCTTTCAATTAACAACATATCTCTTTTATCTTTTTTGGGATAATTTAATCATCCTTTATATTTATCCCTCATCTTGGTGGTACTTCTCTATATTGTATAGTATAGATGTTATTTTAAAATTCATATATATAAAATGATTGATATATTTTGAAAAAAAATCATCATATTAATCTTTATAAGATAATTGTTAGTATGATATATTCAAAACCTTTTCATGGTTAGAGTGTTATGGCCCCTCATATTCAAAGCATTAAAATCCTTGTTTTCACTCACATGGTGGTAGTGAATTAAGGAATAGTACTACATTATTATTAAATGATGTTAAATAATCATCATATTTAGATCCCCGAAAATAAGATATACCTTAAAATATATTGTTCTACAACTCTATTGCATATTTCAAAATATAGGTAGTGCATCCAAATTAAAAAAAATGTATACTGCTGACATAAAGGTCATCTGTTCCATTTTTATATTCTTGGATATCCATATTGAATTTTTTTTAGAAAATAAATATATCATTCAATAATGTATACATATGGAAATCCCACTTTTCTTACACATCTATTAATTCATTTTTAGATAAAAAAATTAAATTGATACACAACCAGGATCCAAAGGTTTGGGTTCATGGTCCAATTAGGACCATAAATAACATTTAAATAAAAAAACATAAAAATTAATTAAATTAAATATTCTTAAGATTTAGAGTAGACCTCATTTTACCCATGGTATATGTAATCTCATTCAGATATACATCAATGAATACGACAAGCTAAATTCCTAGTAAGAGTTTAGATAAGAACATGAAGCAATATAAAATGGGGTGAGCATATTCATCATCATGATAACATAAGAATGGTATCCACATAATGATAATGAGGGACAGAATTAGGTTAGCTCAGGGAGTTTGAAAATGGGTAAAAATGAAAAATCATGTCTCGATGTTAAACTACACACACATAGTTTTCAATGAAGCTGGCATTAAGTTCACAAATAGAATATATGTATAATCATAAAATAACTATTGAAAAATATTGTATAATTTTTATCCCTATTTATCCTTATCTAATAAGATACACCACTTTAAGCAATGCATTGGGGGACTATATAATTTTATGCACACCCCTGATAAAATAGAATTTACCTAATCTTTCTTGCCACACAGAACATGTATAAATCATATACATTAAATATATCATTAAAGGGAATGTTTTTATTTTCCTTAATTTTGCATTCATAAACAACCTCAATGGATCCCAAAATTAATATAGAATGACATTAATATTATAAGAATCTTCTATCATTAGTGATGAAGAAACAATTTAAAGAGAGGTAAAATGTTTGTTATTTAGAAGAAATAGTTATGTTGGAATAATATTTTCATATTTCTCAAAAATATATTTGAAGCATTTATATCAAAGGAAATAAAATTTAAGAAAAGGTATTTTATTTTAAGAATATTAAAATAATCATCCACACTGAAATTTGTTATGAAAGAGGAATAACCAAATGAATGAATATTTGGTAAGAGAGTCCCCTTACCATATGAATGAATTCATTATTAACATTAAAATACTTGATAAAAAATAATATTAATTATTAAATAAATACAATAAACCTATATTCATGTATTTTTTTAATTATAATTTTTTAAAGTTCATTTATGGATATTTTTATGAGTAATAGTGTTATATTTCATCATTCGAGAGTGTTCTTTTTATTGGTTTTTCTAAATGGTTTACCAATATACACATATGGATGTTCAAGATAAATGAAAATGATTCTTATGAATAGGGATTATATGTTATTAATAAACATATATATGTTATATAGGTCTTATATATCATTTGGATTTATAGTGTTAGAATGATTAAATATATAAAATATTAATTATAATAGTTTTGATTAATTTGGGGGGTTTTTAATTATCATGAACTAGTTTTGTCTTAATATATAATATTTTTTATATATTTTAGATTCAGAACAAAAATATGTTTTAAAATAAAATTTTCAATATGATTTTAAACATTTTAATAGTTTTATTTGTACCCTTACTATCGGAAATGAAAATATAAAACACATCCACCACGATGTTTTTAAATTGACACATCACAGATGGTGTTCATATTTTTAGAATGAAAGTAAGAGTATTAAAGGTTTGATGATGTACTATCATAGTAACATAATTTAATTACATTATATATATGATATTGGATCTATAATTACAATTTTACCCTAATAGGTGATGTTAGAATACTAAAATTGAAGAAATTGGTAATAAAATAAAAGAAAATGATAGAGTATTTTACATATTGACATTATTTGTAAGATTTTTCTCAGGTCTTCTCAAAATCTTGGGAGCTACTGGGGCATGCGGTAATCGGGTTACCTGATCAGTGACATATTATGGTTCATTTTGAATTAGAGGAGGATATGATTAATTCCTGGTCCAGATCTCCTAGAAGGTGCGGCGATTCTTCCTTTAATTTTTTCTGATGGAGTTTTGAATTTCATATGATGTGTGATCCTTCATCGATCACAACATGGGATGTATTACCAACCTCCCTCTTTATTTTCAAAATACTTTGAATCTTCGTGGGATTGGAAATATGATTGGACGATATCTTTGTTCTGATCGAAGAACCAAATCTGTGTCTCATCAGATTTGTCCACAGATATGTGTTGAGGTCGATGTTGTGAGGTCTCCTATGCGTTGTGTTTGGATTACTAATGTTAAGATGTTCATATGGATTCTCGAGGTTGTCTATGATTCATGGATGCAATTATTTGTTATGTGTAGAAAGTTTGGGCATCCAGAGGATGTTTGTCACAGTGCAGGCCTGTGTGTTAAATCATAGATGATGGAAAAAAATGGTGATTAATGGGTGGTGTGTGATGCTATGAGGCTGGCTTAGGTGGTTGCGAAATATGGTCATCTGGATGGGGCTAAGAGTACCCCTACGGAACATGTTATTTGTATTATACATGTAGGATCATATGGGAAGCAAAACCGGCTGGACTCTTCATGCACTACTGTTGATTTGGATAAATTGCAACCTAATGGAAATGCAAGGAACGAGAAGAGGTAGGATGTTCTTGCTGATGTGTTGAGCTTTGTATGTGGTTTGAATATGATGCAGGTGCCTTCGAACCCATCTGTGATGCCAGTATTTGATATATTGAAGGGTTCTCTTGGATTGGAGTCCCAGTTTTCACTGGAAGGTGAATGTCATCTACAGATGTCTCCTTTCTCGGTGGAGAATTTGGCCACTATGGAGGGTGATCATGAGGCTGAAAACATGATCCATATTTGTGATGGTGGACCTTTAAACTGTAATCGTTCTAGAAAATAGGGTTCATGTGGACATTCCAACAATGATATAGGGTTTTGTCTTGCAAGATGGTGTCAACAACAATGAAAGTGATGTGGATGAGGAAATATATAAGGACTCCTCTATTGGCCCTGGTTCTATGAGGATTTTTGTTGATGGAAGTGGTATGGGGGTGAAGCTTTCAGCCAGGTTGTAGCCACGACCTGTGAAGCAGGTGGCCGACATTGATCTTGATATCCAATTTCATGGTTTGGGGGAGGATGACTTGGCTTCGGACCAAGTTGGAGGTGTGTCTTTGGGAGAAAAAACATTTGAGTTCAAAGCAATGCATGGCTAGGTGTTGATGTTGTAACATTGCAAGGGTTGGATGATGTTAATGAAGCTATAGATATTTCAATTAATTCAGATGGAATTGCTCCTCTGGAGGTTGTTTCTGGAGGTGCTATTGTGAAGAAAGGGATATATGCTGGCCCTGAGAATGATGGTAAATCATAGTGGCATGCCATGCTTGACACTAGCAGCAGCCAATCTCAGTAAGAATGATATGTGGAGGAGGGTTATCGTGAAGTGCACATTTTAGGAAAATGGGGGGATTGTGTCGATAGTGACAAGGAAAATTATGATGGCATGGTCTCGGATCCCAACAGTGATGTTGTCAACAGTGGGAATAAAATGGTGTCTGAGAATGAGGATGTGATGAAATCCCCACCACGAAGAAGGTCGAGGAGGGATTTCTATTATTTTCCATAGCCAATGCCCACCAGGTCTTCTATTGGTATGGAAGGATGAGTTGTGTTGTCTTCTACGACGTTTCTCTCTTTGGAGATTATGAATATTAGAAAGAAGTATGGCAATGTTTTGAATCACTATGATAGTTCAGATTGGGAAGCAACTACTGAAGAAGAAGAAATCAACAACGGGTATGGTGACAGGTCTGACTACTATGATCTGTAATTGTCCATTCACATTGTTTTTTATACTTTTTGCACTTTTCATTTCAATAATAAATGGGTAGAGGATTCTCCTTTGATAGAGAATTTTCGGTAATATAAAATAATATTATTTTATTAATATATTTCATGAAAATAAACATTCCTTTAAATAATTATATTTATCATAATATTGTAAATAAAGAATTAGGTTTAAAAAAACAATACTTAATTAATCATTTTTTAAAAATTTATTTATATATACTATGATATAATTATATCATTTTCCATTTAAAATATGTCAAAAATTTATTTATACATCCATATCTAGGATTACTATTATATTATCTGAAATACTATTTATAATCTTCTTGTTAGTATTCTTAGGGACATGTAACTATTCCATTGAGATATGATCCTTAATTTCTTTAATTATTTCTTATTTAATTCTAAAATTATGATAATAATTTTGTTATTGGTCTCAATATGTTACGTAAGTATTAATAATATATAACATAAATATATAAATGGAAATAATAGTTTTTATAGAAGTTTGGGTCCCTACATTCTTCCCCCTTTTGAAACATTTCACACAAATTTTCATTTAATATAAATAGTTAGGTTATTTCACCTTTATCACTCCATCAAGATACCATGTAGCTTATTATTACTTATGATTCCTCCATAAAATATTGAGAAGGATAATTTTATTATTTTTTTGGATATCATCTCTTTGGTTCAGATTATTATTGTCTTCTCCTTATATGAGGGGTTAGTCCCCAATTATACATCCTCATGATTCAAGATATATGCGGTGTTAGTTATGTAATTACATAAAAGATAGACATGGAACACATGTTTCAATTGATCCATATTTAGTGGAAGTTCAATCTCATAATCTGATACTCATATGCGGTCAAAGATATCAAAGGGGAAAATGTACCTTGGCCTAATCTTCTCTTTATTCCTAAACACATGACTCTATTCCATGTTTCCATTCAGAGGATGTATTTCCTCTAACATCAAACACCATTTCCCTTTAATGATTGTCAGCATATCTATTTTTTAGACTATAAGTAGCTTTGATATGTTTTTTTATGGAATGAACATTCTCAATCATCTCTTACACATGATCAGGTAGAAGAATCATTCATTCAAGAACATCATCCAAATAGATTGGAGTTACACATAGCTTTCCATATAGAGCTTCATATGGAGCCATCTGGATGCTCGAAAATAAGTTATTGTTGTATAAAAACTCTACTAATAGGGTATTTTTATCCCATACACCATGGAATTACATTGTACAAGGTCTTATCATTTAATCTAGAAACATAGTAGTATTTTAAGATTGGTTATTGTTTTGGGGTGATAGGCCATAAAATAATTCAATTTAGTTCTCAAATCAAATTGAAGACTCCAACATAATTAAATATGATTCCTGGATCATGATTTGAGATGATCAAAAGTGGATCCACTTCACACCCACCAATAATTCACACATATATATATATTCATGTTTTTCATGTGGTAGATCTTATTAAATAGTAAAAACGTGGTCATTCTTGGGGAGTCGATCGACCACAACCATATCACATTTTTTCCCTTAGATGTCTTTGAGAGACCAATAAAAAAGTCCATGGTGACATTATACAAATATAATGTGGGTATATGAAATGGATAAATCATCCCTTTTTAATTGTGTCACTCTACATTAACTTTCTTACATATCAAGCACCTTGAGATATACTCCACAATCTTCTTCTTCATGTTATGCAACCAAAAGTGTTCTTTATAATCACAATACATTTTGGTACTCCCAGTATGGATAGAGAATGTTTAGATATGAGAATTATCCAATAGTTACTCGTTTATTTTATGTGGTAAAGGTACACAAATGCATGTTCCAATTAAAATCATATCATCATTATCTACATGGAACTCTTGCAGCTTTTCATCATTTATTACATTCACCTTCTTTGGTAACACCAGTTCATACCTTTGAGACATATTTATCTTCACTTAGATATATGATTGGGAAATAATTTGGTAATGGTAGGATTTATTCTCTACCATTATGATTTCTAAATGCATCATTTTTATATGCATTAAGATAGGGTCTCTCTCAATCTGCATCATGGATAGAGTAGTAGGTTCATTTCTATTAACAACATACCCTACCTTGTTCTAATCATCAGGAAGAAACCGAATAGAGAAATCATAGTCCATTACTACATATAACCATATAATTTGATAAATGTGAAATTTATTCTCTGTAAATATATACCTTAAAATTTTATGATTAGTATACATGTCACCTTTTAGAATATAGGTAATGCTTCCACATTTTCATGGAATAAGCCAGAATTGTTTCCTCCAGTTCAGGTATTGGGTAGTTATGGTAATTGATATTAATTAGTGATAAGGTATAAAATATGAAATTATTAATTTTCATGAGTATAAAAGATATTAGTTTCTTTTAATAATTACTAAATATAAAAATAAATTATCCTCTAGTTTTTAATGTGAATATAGGTGCATTGATCACTCTCTTCATTAACTCCACCAATTTTTCATCACGTTCTTCCAACAAGACATAACTTTCCCCATTCATTGTTATCATAGTTATTGGTATATAAAATCATAATAAAATTCTTACAAAACATCATTAATAACATTCTAGGACAAGAAAACTGTGTATTTTCCAATCACTAGTGGGTATGGAGAATTACTCATTTGATTTTGTTTATGATGGGTCTATAGATATTCTCTTACATGTGATCCTATTCCCCAAGAATGTTACTAATTATCTCCCTAATTTTCAAATTTAACAAATTTTAGAATATTTCTTTTTTCGTCATATGACTAACACAATCCAAATATATTCTCTATGTTCATTCTTGTCCTTGGATTCGATTAAAATATCATCGATCAAATCTACAAGAAATATTTCATGGTATTAATGAAAAAGATGATTTAAAAATAAATTATGATTTAATGGGAATTATTAACTCTAAAGGGAATCACATGATACTCATATTTCCCATACCTTATGTGGAATGAATTCATTTGAATATCTTCCACCACCACTTTTAGTTGATATTATCCTGAACAAAAACTCATATTGGAAATGTATGGAGAACATTGTAGTTGATTGAACGATTCATCAACCATTTAATTTTGATTATTATTTCTTATGGTGTCCTTTTTTGAGTTTCAAATAATAGATACAGAGTTACATTAGTCTATCAACTAAAATTAAAAGAGAATCGACGTTCCATAGGGAGATTCACATAGGTGTATTAACCCTTGGTCTATATTCCCTTGAAACCACATGTTTAACTCATATAGTTTTATTGGGTCTATATAGTAAAGATGTTTTATTTTAAGATTTTCTCTAGTTATAGGATCCATTGAGAAAAATACATCATGTTTAGGGGAAAGACTGGGCGACCCTATAGGAAACATATGTTTGAATTTCCTCATAATAAGCATTTCATTATGGTTGATACCTTCCTTAGACATAACCATTCTATTGTGATATTATTATTCATATGTTGTCATCACCCACAACATTAGTCTTTTAAATAATGGGCAGAAATTATCTTCCTTATATTTGATGGGGATCATGGGATGATTTGGAATTTGTAATGTTATTTCCTTTTACCCATGGTCGTTTTCTTTTCTAAATAACGAGTGTCAATCCATCAATAGTATAATGTCAAATTATACCAAAGGATGTATTGTGATATATTCTAGAAGAATATAACAACATACTATAATATAAGAAGAGTCCAACACTTAGGTTCCAATGATCACGTCACAATGTGTTTTTATGGATTTATCTTCTTCAACATTTTGGGGGCATCGATTGAATAGTTCGAGTAAACATTCAAGATATAAATGAATGTGTAAAACCAAATTAATGTATAAATTTTCCATTATTGAGTGAATAAAAAGAATAACATGTATGAATTCATTTACATTATACACTTCATAAGTAGTAATAAAATAATATTTCCATTTGTATATTTTCTTAAGTAGATGATGATTATTAATACTATGGAGGGCTCAAGGAATTGTAATCTTGAATGCACAGTGACCTTTCTCCCTATAGTGGAAGAAGGAACATGGGTGTTTTTCTCTTTTCCACCATCACATTTCCCATATTATTCATGTCTATTTTAAATTTCGGAGTTTGGTGGCCTTCCCTCCCACAAATGAAGCATTTCCCCATTCATTTTAGGAAACTACCATGATGATTCTTCCAACATTTTTCATGTTTGGGTGGTTGATATTTCATCAAAACATTTTTATTATATCCCACATCTTGAGTCTCCATATTTAATTTCATATCTCCATGCCATGTGATCATTCTCCAACATATATCTCTACATTGAGAGAACATAGAAAAACACCTTCATAACTGCCATAGTCATAGATTTGTAGTGTCATTAAAAGGTGTTTTAAACCACTAATTAATATATCTATTTTTTTAGTGATGATAAAAATTTCAATGTCTACCTTGCACGACTTCTGAAATTTGTTTTATAACTCATGAAAATTCACCTTTTTGAATTACCTCTATGAATTACCTCTCTCCATTTTTTTCCAAACAATTTGAGGGAAATACATATTAATATATAATTTCATAAAATATTCCCACTACATATCATAATTTTAATCATTCATCTTAGTGTTCACAATCATTACCCACAATTGGTCTGCCACTCAATCTAAATTATAGATGAGTAGAGTAACCTTCACCATTACAGAATAATGAATCACTAAAAATATCTTGTCCATGTGGTGGACCAACTTTTCTATAGCTAGTGGATCATAAGTTCTACTACACATTGGTGGTATTTAACTCATAAAATAAATGATAACTATTTTCTCCCTTTTTAGGTGAAGGAAGTTGTTCGACATTATTCAAGTTTTTGCTCATAGTCTGAGACAACATGTTATGTATCTCCATGAAATTTTGAACTCCACATCCCTATTCATTGGGGTCATCATTTAGATAATCACTAAAATTTCCACAACATGATTTATGAGCATGGTTTCAATATGATAAATCCATTTTATAAAATATAAAATGTTTGAAAAAACATAAGTCCACATGTCATGAATAACCAATTTACTCCTTTGTTCAATTAACTCTAAAGGAATATCTTATGGTATACCTATACATATAAATTTTCTAAAACAAGGAATCATTGATTCATTCATAAAATTATTCTCATAATAATGGTTTTAACAAATTTTTTCTTGAACTAATTTTCAAATTATATAAACCATTCTATTATACCATCTATAGTGATAAACTTTTTCTTACACCACTATTACATTATTTTAGGCATAATAAATTAATAGTGATACCCAACTATGATCCAATGGATTAGTTTTTTTAAAAGTAGTACCATATATAACATTTACATTATAAATTGTATAAGCTAAAGAAATTTCATCTTATATAGACTCATAAGGGCTCTCATTTTCCCTATATTTCATGTTATCACCTAAGGATATAGATCAATGAATTGGGTGATCTAAAATCGCAATTAGAGGATAGATAAAAACATAAATAAATATAAAATATGGTGAGAATCATCATCATAAAAAAATTATTCATATTATTATTATCATATAATTAGTTGACTAATTGTATAAAGCATTGATTATGGAAATTCATAAAAAACATCACATCACAGTAGTAAATTTCTAAAAATAGTTTTTTACAAATATTATATCATGTTCACGCATATCATATGTGCATATACATAACATAATTTTTTTTAACAATTATATATTACTTTTTAGACTTATATCACATTATCTAATGAGATACACCACATTACCAAATTCATTTGAGTGCTACATGATTCTTAGCACACCCGACACATCATAACATTTACATAATCATGCATGACACAAAAAACAAATATTAATATTATATATAAATTATCCAATGGAACAGAATGTGTTTATTTTAATAAAGAATATATTAAAGAATGGACTTTGGGGTTCCCAAAATTAAAATGTTATAATTTAATATATTTACTAATAATCAATATTGTGTGATGAATAAAAAATTACAAGAGGTTTACTAGATATTATTTTTAGAATGAAATGTCATTTTGGAAAGATCATTGAATTTTAACAAAAAATATATGAATCATGCATATCCCAAAATAAAATATTAGTTAATAACCAATATATTATATTTATGGAATGTTATAATAAAATACTCACTGAAATTTTCCATGAAAGTGGAATAACTCAAGGAATGGAAATTGGGTTTGAGAATCCCCTTAATTTATGTCTGAATGATTTCATCACATTAATATCATAGGTAATCTAATTAGATTCATTATTAATTAATTAATAACCTCTTAATAATTTATTTTATTAATTATAATTATATTAAGTTTGTTTTGGACATTCTGAGGAGTTATAGTGTTAAACTTCATCGTTCAAGAGTGTTCGTTTCCTTTGGTTTAATGATTGAATCAATTGTATACATGAAAGGATGTTCATGTAAAATAAAAATAATTCTCACGATTCAAGACTATATCTAATTAACGATATTAAAAAAATTTAATTTTTTTTGTATAACAGTTTTTACAGAATGATAAATATTACTTATTAAAAATGTTATTGATAATCATTTATATGAATTTGGAAGATTTTCAATTTTCACGAATTAGTCTTATTTTAATATTTATTATTATGAATATTTTTAATTAAAAAAACATAAAAAGGGTATAAAATAAAATTTAAACCCTCTCATAAATAATTTAAATGGATTTACGTCCATCATTGAAGGTGGAAAATAAAATTGAATATTCATATCCCATGACGTCAGTAAAACACCACATCAAGAGTGATGTTCAAAATTTTAGAATAATTGGGAGAGAAGAAAAGGTTTGATGATAGATTATTCAAATAATGTAATAAACTCAAGGTATATAAAATATAATATATTTATCCTTTCATATGTATCAAAATGGGTGAGTATAGTTTATGAAAAAATAAATGGAAGAGAAACTAAATAAAAATTAAACATGAATTTACCACTCGATCTCTTCTCATTGTGAACCTTCATAAGGAACTATGATATGCTATTATGTTAGGAAAAAGGCTAAAATACAAGGGGAAGAGTCTTGGTTATAATATTGGTATGAAATTGGAAAATAATCATGGATTTGGGTGTATGTGGATAATAGGTGGTGAGGGGTGGTATTTGTTATGGAGTAAAGGGGTTATTTATTTATTTTATTCATTAGTTTATAATTTAGGCTCAATAATATGAATAATTTTCTTGATTCCCATAAAAATTTCAATAAAATGAGAAGTATAATTATATATTATGGGATTACACCATCCATTATTCATCTATTACACAACCATTCATACTTTTGTTAAATATCGTAAATTACCATATTTCACTGTTCTCCGAATATTCAACAATTTAAAAAAAAATCAAAAAACTATCTCTATCTATTTTATGATGTATAGAATTAAAAATTATACTTAATTTTATGAAAGTGTTTTTACAACTATAATAAAATAAATTTTTAATTAAAATCATTATTTATTCGAATAATAATGTTTTTAAATTATCACTCATTTTAGGAATCATTGAAAAATTAATTAAATCCTCATAAAATTAAATTATAATCATAATATAGAAAAATATTAATTTATGAATCTATTTTATATATAAAACATTCATTTAAATAAATATAGTTATTATAAAATTTTAAATAAACAATTTTATTCTAAAAAATACCAATACTTAATTTATTATTTTTAAAACATTTGTTTAATAATAACATGATATAATTATTCCATGTTTTAAATTATTAAATAATATAATTTTATATATACATTTGTAGTGGAGGTTACTATTATATGGGTTAGATTGTAATTTCAAATCGTCATTTCACTATTCCATGGTTCATGTTACTATTCAATTAGGATAGGTTCATTAATTTCCTTAATTATTAATTATTTCATTTTAAATTCATGTGAATTATATATTTATTAAAATATTGATGATATAAATTTTTTTTAATCATATTACACTTTTATAATAAAGGAATGAACTCAATTGATTAATTTTTTTCTTATAACACACAACCATGTCATTTTATAAGATTAATCACAATATATTACCAATATTTTCATATGGGGTTATAATGATAACTCTAGTGAATTAATTAATAGTATATTATGTTCTAAAAAAACATTCCCCTTATTCCCTTGATATTGAGAATTTATCACCATTATATGATAATTTGGTTAATTTGTTGTCAATCCTATGATGCTATTGTATTTTCGTAATATAATATATCATCATTTTTCTGATATTAAATACATTCCATAAATACATGCCCATGTACCATAATAGTTTAGGGTCATTAGATACTAGATAAATAATCTTCTTATTTAATTAGTAACCTTCTAGATATTAGATAAAAAAATTTCATTTAGGATTCTTCATAGATATAACATAATCAGTTCTTTATTCATAACCTAGGGAAGGGAGATATAATAATGCTTTAGATTATATGATCAGTAAGAATGAAAAGGAGATATATCTATTGATGAAAACATGGATGCATACGATTTGAATATGGGTGTGAGATCATTACCATAACATTCATTATTAATCCCCAATCTATCAAAGATCATAAATTGAAGTTAATGTATAAGTCAATTTAAATTCAAAAGACATTAATAATAAGATGGAAGAGTCAATATTATTCAATCATGAACTATAAATTGAGGTCATGAAATTATGAAACCATTATTGATATTGAAAACATATCCTATGACATTGATAACTACTAGGACCATCAAATCACAATAGATGTGGAACCAATACCTATTTTCAATTATAAATTAACAGAGCAACTCATTCAATATAATGGATGTAACAACCAAGAGTTTATAAATGATTGAAGAATTTAGAAGAAAATTCATTGTTTTATTACTGGATCTTCCAAAATTCAATTTAAGAATATGAAATTAATTTTTTGTATTAAATTTCATGAAAGTGTAGTATTTATATGGGCTTTTAATCATTATAAGCGTCTTATGTAATTTTTCTTATCTTTGGATCGATTTATATTTGAAAATTAAACGTTAGGAGATAGAGAAATTTGAACATGGTTGGACATGGTTACTAATAACCATGTGTCTTAAAAAATACATATTGTTTATACAATAAAACGGTTTATAAACTAATTAACATGGGTAATAGATTCATAAGAGTAACCTATAAATAATTTTAGAGTTGACCTCATATGATATTAAAGGTTTGATAAACAATGAACCTAAATTTTTGAGAGTGTGACACATTGGATAGTAGTTCGACAAAGATGGCACACATTAGATAGACCATGCATCCTATTAAAAAATTTTAAAATAATATAGTTTCTCTCTATTTCAATAAGATTATTCTTATTTTTCACGTCTCATTTTACCATTTCCCTTAAATCCTTATAACTCTCATCTTCATCTTACAAGATTATTTGAATCTCCACTATTCAGGAACAAATTCATTGATGTTATTATCATTGGATAACTAGTGGTAACGATACTCGACCTTTTTCATCCTATATTATGTTCGTTATCATTTGGAATGTTATTTGCAGGATAGATAATATTTATTACATCAAGGGTTCTTGATAATATTCATCTTTTCTCTCAATTTGGCTTGAATAAGAGGTACATTATCGACGAGTGTATTCCTACAAGTATATAGTAGTTGTTGTCTATTTTTATCCTACCTTTTATGTTCATTAATGTAATGTAAAAAATAGTAATTATTGGGGTTGTATATGCACGAATGTTAATTAATTGATTTTATTATTCTATTATTATATTTAGATTCCAAATAGTTGTGTAGCATTTCATAAATTATGTACATGACATTAATCGAGTGGTTATAATGCACCAAACATAGTTACCTACAGTCGGTGCATTATTACATATCATTGGAATGATCACTGGAGATAATTTTCTAAAAGATAGATTAGTTTAGCATCCTTGTATGTACTAGATACAAACGTCTGATTTATATTATATCATGAAATAAAGAGAAACAAAATTGTATCCCCTTTGAACAAAATCACATCCCTTAGCATATTCTTGATGTTTAATCATGATATACTAACATTCAGGGAAAAATAAAATCTAGAAATGGGTGAACATAGATGCTGAGTAAGGATAACAATATAGAATAAACCTTCATAAATATGAATAAATATTTAAGGAAATGTATAATACTAAAACACATGAATTTTAAACATTATTTAACATAAAATATGGAAAATATAAATCAAATATTTTCATTTACATATTCAAAAGGATATTTTACTTGTAAAATAATCAGAAGTAATATTAATATCTAATTTCATAATGATGGAATATATAATGGGAGAAATCATAACCATATAGTCAAAGCCTCATGGAAAGAATAAAAAAAAATTTTGTGAAGGCCGTGTGCCAAGACACTAGTTTGTCTCATGAGACGTAAATATGTATCGATTAGCTATAGCGGGATCCAATTGTCACTTACTAAGTGTAATGAATTCCTCATATGAAAAGGATGAATAATAATATAAACATTCATATTTACACATGCATATGAAATGCTAACATTTTAACACCAATCATGAATGGTATAATAATCTCACACCCACTATAAAACATAACTCATTCAATAAAATATGGAATATTTTATAAATTGACCTCAATCAAGTATAATTAACGATTTTGACATAAGTGAAAATAATTAGTAAACCAATTTTATAGAAATATCCCCTTTTCCTTGAAAATATTAAATTGTCTCACTATTTAGCAAGAAGTTGTAAAAAATTATATTTTTAATCAAATTTTACCATAACAATTTTATACTTTTAAAACTAATTTCAATTTCATAAAATTCATGTCCATATAAATATATCCATAAACCCATTTGTAAAAATTGATATTAATGAGATTGATTTAAAATAATAAATATTTAAAACATATAAAATGATATTTTAGTTAGAGTTCCTAACCAAATGTTACATGCATGAATACAAATAATTGAGGTAATAAAAATATTATTATCTCATGAAAATAAAGCGAACCATGATATAATATGTCAAAGAAAATTATATACACTATATACAACTGAATTTCCACATAACAACAATGAAGTATCAATAGAATATAAATTTGGATAAATCCCTTATGAAGACCATATACTTTTGTTAAGGATAAATCAATGACATAATTATGTGTGAAAAATATAAATACCCTAAATATTATTGGATATTCAGCTTAAATAAATTAGAGGACATTTACCCATATTCTTTTAGAAAAACACCAACGACTTGTATGTTTATCTCAATTAATAGAAATTGAGTTATGATTGTTCTTTGAATGTTCATATTAGTGACTTGAGATATTATCTATAGGGTTATTATGTGTATCAAAAGTATATCTGTATAATGGGTATTGGAAATTACAATAAAATGAAATAAATAGTGATTTGTCACATAATATTGGAGTAAAAGAATCAGTGAAGTCTGCGTAGAACCCAATGAGTGGAAATTGAAATAAAAAATTACCTTACCGATTTGGTATCATACTAATAATACTCCGTCTAAAAGAATGATAATATATTTAATATGTAAATACCCATAAATCATATTATTTCACAAATAATACATTCATGAGAAGTACACACACTCCACAAAAGGAAATAGTGGAAATATTGCATGAATCTCACTGGAATAAGAAGTGAGATGATTTCCTGTTACCTTGTACTTTTCCATAGTATTTATTTTGGTTAACCTATTTTATAATGGATAAATTATAATTATTAAATTATAAAATAACCAAATAATAAATATTATATCATACATGATCTTTTTAATATTTCTTTGATAATGAAATTTCAATGGAATCATTGTTTTGGGTGTTAAGTGTTTCTGTTTACTTTATATGATTTGTTACATAAGTAATGTTTATTATTTATAGGATGTATTTGATTCATATTCAAAATGATATTATGTACTTAAAAATTATTTTTAAATCCTAAACTGAAAAGTATTCATGAATGGTTACGATGGAGAAAGAATCTTATCACGTTTGTGGAGACGGTAATCCGTACGTACGTACGAGTGACAATATCAATAAATTAAGGGTAAAATAATATGTAATTGGATGATATACCATAGATACAAAATCATTAATATATTTTAATTTTTATTTACATGAATTTTACTCATTATTATACTCATCTAAATAATGAGGTGTTGAATAGAAAATTACACCACAACGTGGAGACAGTAAGCCATGAGTATGCACGTATGGTGACTTTTTCATTCATAAGATGGTTAGAATAAAAAATATGGATGTAAAATATTTATAATAACATTCATTTATGTTGAAGGTACTTGAGTTATTATTTTGGTATTGAAACAACAATGAAATTGGATGTAGAAGAAGAAAATAACTTTGAAAGAGGTGGTGGAATTATTATATCTAATTTAGGTGATTCCTTTTGATTTGATGAAAAAAGATACATTGGATGGCTTTCATATCGAAATAAGGCCTATTAAGTGATTTGATGGTAGTTGGGAGGATATTTGAGTAGGTTTTGGCCGAGAAAAATGGATTTTGAGATGTGAAATTAAGAGCATTGGAAGTACCCTTTTATTGGCGAGGTGATGGTCACCTTAGGTAAAGTTTGAAATATTATTTTATTATATAATAATTTTCGGTTTATATTGGCCCCAAATGGATTTATTTCAATGATATGGTGGGGATGGGTTATAATCCTATCAACTAGTAGGTTTTTTACATGTTAAGAAAAACATATTAACCTTTTCATTTAGATATATCTCTTAGTTAATTAGTTTAACTTTTACCTTTTCTTCTTGTATTATTAAAATATATGGTTAATAAATAAACAATAAAATATCTAGAGAACATCATGTGGTTTATTAATGATGTATATTTAATTATATAAGTCTTTTGGCTGAACCGTAGATTTTTTTGAATATTATATCAGTTAATAATATAATACTTGTTCAAAAAACTCATTTACGTCAGTTTTGACACTATTTAGTATTTTTTTTAATGTAACAAATAAATTATTAATTCTAAAAAAATTCTTTTAATCACACATAACATGAAATATTAATCTATAAAATTCTTGGAATGCATCAAAAGTATAAATTTACATTAATTTTGATATTTATAATATTAATTATTTTAATTTTTCATTAATAATGTAACTACTATACCATCATTGTTTCCTAATCAAATTTAACTATGTAAGGTCTAAAAATTATAAATAAAATAAAATGATGTAGAAAAATATCTTTTAAATTATAATGAATATTTTGGTTGAATTTATCTTATTTATAAACTTATATTAAAATTGTATAAGTTATGAAAGTTTTAATTTAACACTTTTAACTCTTACTTAAATAAAATATTAATTAATGACCTAATAAAATCCAACTGGACCAAAAAGATTCATATTATATTTATAAGGTTGATTTTAGTCTAAAATCATTGATCCAATAGAAATATGACATGTGTTAGTGTAATTATAATATCATTTTTATCTTTAATTCCATTATTTAATATTATCGGTGGTAAATAAAAGTCAAAAGTTACTATTCACCAAAAATTATTTTAATCTTATTGAATAACATTTTACATACGAATTTAAATATCGTCTCTTGGATTTTTTAAAATTCTATTTACAGAAGTAGTAAAATTACATTTTTGGAAAATTTTCTTACGTGCCGAGAAGGTGGGTAAAAAATGTTAAAAAAATTCTGTAAAAATTTATACTTCTAATTTTATTATAAAATGACACTAATAAATTACATTTAACTAATATAGGTATTATGTGACTATTTGGACATAAAATTAATTTCAATAAAATAAATAATTATTTTAATAAAATGACGGGTTTTAAACAATAACAGTGTTTTTTAATATTCATGAAAAATTTAAAGATTTCAGAAAAATACCACAAATTCACCATAAGATAATTTTGATATTCCAAAACCAAAACTGATGTCTATTTTACAAAATTCAAAATATACAATTGTCAATAATAAAATTTAAATAAATTCCCGTTATTAAAACCAGAAAGTATGTTTCTGAGAAGTTAAAACTATAAAAAGATTGATATGTGTTTATGTCCAATTTACAAGTGAAATTAGTTCCAATGACCAATATTGGACAAAATGATTAAAATATAATATAATTATTCTGAATAACCATTCAACTCTATAATTTTAGACTATAATTTTTTTTTAATTAAAAATTTTGATTCCAATTAACATTTATTATCTTTAATTATTCTTCAAAATATGAATATTATCAGAAAAACAACAAAAATTTATCCACACTAAAATTTTATGTTCTGAATATAATGAATAATTTAATTTTAAAAAAATGAATATATTAAATTATCAAATATGGGATTAGAATTCGTTTTCTATTAAATGGTTGAAAAACTACATATTTTTAAAAATACATCTTTTATCGGAAAAATTTAATTTGTTCTTATATTATGTCTAAGAAGCACGAAAGATGAATGCAAAAATTATACGGGATATAGAAAATTAAAAAAAGGTTTGTTTCTATTCATAACATCTTTATAAACGTCTAGCATGATAAGTCGTGGCATGCTTGTACTCATTGTAGTGTACATCACATTCTATTTTATAATTTGAAGAGAAGCGTACCTTCGAAGCTTGGGTGGTTAAATTCTTCCTTCCTTCAATAAATAGTGTCCTAACAATTTGAAATTTTTCTTCATAAATAATAGGTAAAAATAAAAAATACATTTGCGTAAAACCAACATCAGAAATAGGGTTAATAAATTTTAGTCTTAATAAAAGGTAAAGGGAAATGAAAATGTCACCACCAAATTAGAATTTCTTATAGGATAACATTGGAGAAAATTACAATGGGAGGAAAAACAAAAATATTTGTAAGGAGTGATTGAGGTCATCAATCACAAATAAATGAATGGAAAATTGAGGTTCTCAAAGCCATAAATCTAGGATGAAAAACATATGGTATTAGGATAACACATCATTGGGTTGAAAATCAATTTTCCATTGTTTAATAATTAATTAATTTATTTAATAAATTAAAAAAAAATACATGACATGTAGAGTTCCATATTTTAACTAATTTCCACCACAAACTCTTCATTCACTCCAAATGATGATTATTCAAGATGAATTGGCCACACCTACAGTTCTAGAATCAACTTATAGTGAATCACATAATCCATAAAGGAGGAACTATACATTTCTCCTATCAATAGAGATTTACCTAAACCAAAATGGTTAGTACATGATCAGATGATCCCCAAAATGGAGAATCCTTAAGAGAAATAAATAAAAATATTAATTTCCAAATTTGGCCAACAATACCAAAAGTTCAATAAATACAATTTAATATTCAAATGTATTTAAAATCAATCAATATAATCAAAACTATGATGGAAACCCAAAACTCTGAAAAATTTGATCACATACACTTCCACATTAAATTGTATCTCCAAATAACATTGACTTCTCTTAAAGTCACATACATAAAAGTAATTAACCTAGTCATTTATTTTCTATGATAGGTAAATAATTCAATAAATTACATAAATCACAAAATTTCCACAAAAAAAGATAAAAATACACCATTACTCATTAAATGAAATCCCGCAGTATTCTATTTTCCATAGGCATGTAGTGTTCCCAACAGAGGTAATGACTTCCATTATTAAATTTATCACTAAATCACCAAATCATTTTCCTAAAATAAGGAGATCCATTTGATACAAATAACATCCCAAATCAACTAATTATTGATTAATAATATTATTTAACAAAAAATAATTGGTCGCACTAACCAGGGACATCACATAGTCCATTGGTAGGCGATAAATCCCAGTCGCACATTTATTGTGGGTTTGATTCCTGCAACTTAGTCTAATGTGATGGGTTGTCGCATGGTCTGCGTGTTCTCCTTTTTATAAGAAATATTTTATAACATTCTCAAAATGTGATAAATTCCTCAAAATAAAAATAACATAATTTTACTTGAAATTTTATCTAATTCCTCCCATTTCATCACTATATTTAATTACTTGTAATGTCCTCCAATTCAAGGATCATAGAATCCTAAATGGTTATTTATAACTTTTTCCAAAATATAAATGATAATTCTTCATCAAACTACATTTTATCATAAAAAATGTAGGGTTACACATATAATAGAATAATCATAAAATTTAATTCCATTAACAAATGGAACTAAAACCTTTAAACATTACGTTATCCATTTATTTTTATAAATTATTATCCATGACTTGGTGGTTATAATATATAATAGGGAATTCACTCAGGAAATTCCTAGATCCCGTAAAATTATGAAAAATTAATGTAAACGGATTCTTGGGATCATTTTTATTTTATTACTGACTGATCTTCATATTTTCATTGCAATTATTTACTTTATGTCATTATTTCCCACACATAAATCATTTCTTTATTCATTTGAGACAATTTCATAGCTGTCTTCTTCCAGATTTCATGCATTATGGAAATTGAGAATTAATTTATCTATAGTCTCCACTACTGGAGCTCTTATCATTCACAACCATTATCTTGTTTGTTCAGTTTGAGAGTTGTTTAATATATATTTTGTTGATTATATTTTTGGAAAACTGATTCAGCATGATGATGATGTCATTTACGCCTATCAACATTCCATTTCGTTTCTCATTTCCACCACCTTTAAAAACTTGTACATTATGTTCAATGTTGATATTACTTCCTTGGAATGCATCCATTGACTAAATCCAGAAATCATTGGGTGAGTAAAAATAGTCATAACTTCATTTATAGTATATCATTACACCTTATTTTCAATCTAAAACACCATAGTATTAGCAATGGTTATTTATTATCATCTTATATTATAAATTTGTAAATCAGTTTGTAAAGAAAATATGAATCTTCCTAAGCATATCTCCAAGGAGTGTCGTAACGTAGAGTGCAGTAAGGCCCATTGTCGTGCACTTGTTCTCATTCGGGTCTATCTCAAAGTGGTGTTTTTTATTTTTGCACCTACGTACATCTATTTCTGAGCATCCTCTACCTACTTATATCCATAAAGTGATGTATTTCTTGTAAAACAAACATAATATTTACATGAACAATTTTTTTTGATGTTATTTTATACTAATCACCAATGTCTATCTTAGGATAATGGTCTCTAATCAGAGTTTTTCTAAATCTAGTTTCCATGGATTGTACTAAACATCCTCTGATGCCAACAACAATTACCCCACTCTAGTTACCTATATTCAGAGAATTATAACATATAATATGAATGATCACAAGAGATCATGTCCTTAATTACTGATTAGTTTAGTAGTCTTGTAAGTACTATAATATTTCATATGTTTTATATTTAATCATGAAATAATGAAAAAAATTGTATCCCCTTTTAACACACTCATATCCATTAGCCTACTCCTAATGGTTAATCATGATATACTTCGTCACATTCAGTGAAAAATAAAAACATGAAATGGGTGATCTCAGATGCTTAGTAAGGATAACAATATAGTCGAAACATTCATAAATAAGAACAAGAATTTGAAGTAATGTATACGACTAAAACACAAGCCTTTTTAACATAAGTTTCAGCATAATTTGACTAATATATATAAAACAATTACATTTACTTAATCACATGGAAATTCTAATTTTCAAATAATTAAATGAAATATTAATATCTATTTTCATAATGATGGAATACATAATTCCACATATCATAACCACATAGTCAAGGCCTCATGCCAAGACTAAAAATAATATTTTTTCAAGGCCTTGTCCCAAGACAAAATTTTGTTTCATGAGACCTACCGATGATTCGAGAGCTAGAGTTATCCCCTCCCATAACAAACTATGTCAAATGGATTCCTCCTATGAAAATGCGGAAATATTATCTAAACATTCATATTAAAACATGCATATAAAATGTCAATATTTTAACCACAAATCATGAATGGTATAAAAATTGCACATCAAAAGTCAAAATAACTAATTATATACAATATATATGATTTTATAAATCTACCTTAGTAAATAATAATTATGGATATTGAACATGAAGAAAATAATAAAATACTATTTGAGAGAAATAACCCATTTTTCCTAAAAATATTTAAATGTCTCAATATTTATCAAGAAGTTGTTAAAAATTAGATTTTTAACCAATGGGTCCCATACCAATTTGAATTTTTTTTAAAAACAAATTCATTATAATACATTCATGTCCATATTAATAAATCCCAAAACCATTTGTAAAACATTGATATTATTGAGAATGATTTAGATGTATAATACATTAAAACATTTAAAATGATATTTTAGTTAGAGATATATACCAAATGAGAGAGGCTTGAATTCAAATTACTAAGCTAGTAATTTTTTTTAATATTTTGAGAATAAATGGATTCTTGATATACAATGTCAAAGTATAGTATATACACCATATAAAAATGAGTTGGCACATAACTTCAAAGAAGTCTCAATAGAATGTAAATTTAGATGAAATACCTTATAAAGAGAGTATCCTTAGGTTAAGGATTACTCAATGACATAATTATGTGTGAGAAATATAATTATTCAATATGATTGGATATTCATTATAAATCAATCAGAGTTCATTCACAAATATTCTTATAAAAACAACACCAATGACTTGGATGTTTAACTCATTGAATGGAAATTGGGTTAAGATTTATCTTACAAAATTTATATCTATGACTTGATAATTTATCAATGGGGTGATTATAAGTTTAAAAATTATATCTATATGAAGGGTAGTGTAAATTACTACATAATTAAATAAATAGTGATTTCACACATAATCTAGTAATAAAATAATCACTGAAGACTGCGTAGAACCCAATGAGTGGAAATAAATTTTTGAAATTCCCTTACATATTTGGTAAAATATGAAACATACAACCCATTAAAGGAGGATCATAAATTGAACATTTAAATACCCATTAATTAAATTATATTACACAAATAAAAAAATCATATCTTGTACATACACCTCACAAAAGGAAATTTTTTTAAAATTGCATGAATCTCATGGGAATAAGAAGTGAGATGAAAACCCCTTACCATGTAAATTCCATTGTATAGGGTAGGTTAACCTCCTGTATAAAGGTGAAATAATTTTTATTAAATTATAAAAGAAACAAATATATAAATCTTATATCATATATGATCTTATAATATTGATTTGATAATGATATTCCAATAGAATCATTGTTTTGGGTTTTAACAGATTCATTTTGCTTTATATTTTTTGTTACATAAGTCATATTTTTTATGTATTAGATGTATTTGATTCATATCCAGGGTGATATTATGTTCTTTAACTGTAATTTTAAGTCACCAAATGAAAATTATTCTATAATTATTATGATGGGGAATGGATCTTATATCATTTGTGTCGACGATAATCTGTATGCATACACGAGTGACAATATAATTCAATTGATGGAAAAATCACATGTAATTGGATTCTGTTGTATTTAGATTACCTTAAAGGATTGAAATTAAATTAAATGGTTGTTAAATGTCATTAAAATTGATTCGTTTCTACATATGTTTATTTCAATAAACCACCTTGTTTTAAACTAGAAAATTTTTATAATCATGTTATTAAAAATAATAAATATTTATATGATCCTATGAATGTTCAAAAAATCCATGTATAAATGTTTATCATGGTTTTTATTTAAAATTAGTTTAAATTATCGTAATGTCTATTATAATTAATTTATTATGAATTATTCAACTGATATTATTATTGTTCAAATTTATGGGGTTCATATAATTATTGACTTCACCAAGGCCTTTCATTGTAATGAATTTTATAAACTGATGACATCTAAAGATGATATGTTTTTAATGGGATGTTTAAATTAATATTGGGATTTAATTATTCTAATGGTTCAATGTATTATATTTAAAGAAATTCTAATTAAGCTAAATAGTATTTTAAATAAATAGTTCTTAGTTCTCTGAATCATCTTGAAACCTAATTTGTGATATTTATAAACTAGATTTATATCAGACTAAAAACATGTTGATATTAAATTATTTGAGGAATAATAGGATGTTCTCTATATTTAATACATATAAAATGTTTTATTTTTTAGAGTATATATATGTGATAAATTTAATTATAATAGTAAATTAATTCACTTAAAATATATGAAAATTATTATTAGAAATTTTAAAATAACTAGAATATGGGTTTATTTTATTATAGTTATAAATGATTCGACCAGATTTCTTATTAGAATTCTGATTTTAGAGTTTTTAGAATTCATAAAAAGATTACATCAATTATATTTTCTTTTCATGAAATAAAATATATATTAGCAATATCGAAGAAGTAATTATCAATTGATTTTTCCACACCTAATGGTGATTATACGGTTGCTTCTAATTTTGTGCTCATTTTTATGGATCATGAAAATATAATCAAACATTAATGATTCTATTAATAATTTTACAATATATTTGTATAATTATTATATTATTTTAATTAGATAAATAATCCTTAAAAAATTAACAAAACTAACCATATTGATATTTGATTTTTTTAGTATATATCATGTTTTTAAATGATATATTTTGATTTAATTTTTTTAATAACTGATAAAATATATTATATTTTCACTAATCCATTTATAAAATTTATGTTTTAAAAAATAGAATTTCAATTTGATTAAATCAATACATTCATCTTAGTATTTGTTTTCTAATTGTTTATTATTCTTTATTTTATATATTTAATTTATAAATAATAAATATTATTACTTGAAATTATTTGAAAATTTAATGATAAGCATTTTATTTTAAACAACCTGAGGTTTTTGATATCATTTTTGAATAGATGTTTTCAATATTTAAGTAGTAAATCATTTTTTCTATGGTGATCAACTGGATTTTAATTTTTTCATATAATTTTTATTTCAATATATATTATTTTTGTCAGCATATTATGTTTTTCAATATGGGAAGATTTGGAAAAATTTTCTTTTTAGCTTTTTCATAAATGTCAAAAAATAGGATAATTTTTTATTAATACTTTATTTTTATTTTATTATTATATGTATAAAGATTAGTAGTGTTAGAAAAGAGATTTATTATTTGTGATTAATTATTTTTTACTTATTTCATATTTGAATTTTATAAGGGATCTCAATTTAAATAATGTATAATTATAATTTCTCACAATTTTATTTAGAATTAACAATTATTTATCTGTTTATTTATTTTATACTATATTTATTATTATAAAGTTTATATTTTTTTCAAAATATTTATACCATCTAAATGATTATTCCAGGAACAATGAATGTGTGTTGTGGTGCGGGTTATATTAAAATTTCATTTTATATTTCGATATACAGGAAAATGAGAAAGAATCTTCCACATAAAATTTATAATTAATTTATAATGATCTGAAGAAACTAATTACCTTATATTAGGTATATTTATTACATTTATATATTGATCTTATAAAAAGGAACATTCAGATTTATTTATTATCACTTTTGAGGATCAGGGTATAGAATCCCTCTAGCGGTGATCCACACAAGCTCCTGTGATCCCAGAAAAATTAAATAAGATCACTCGGTTCTATCATGCAAAATTTCCTCATTGAATTTTTTTAATGAAATATATGTACAGTTCTTCTGGAGAGGTGTTGGGACATGAATGAGTCAAAAATAATTTTTTTAGGGTGATAATCCATTATTATTTATTACCTACTCGATAATCATATCCACCTATTTATAGAAGTACTGTTTAGGTAATAATATTTTTGAATTTGATTATAAACCATAAACTAAGATAGAATCATTAATCAAATATGATTCCACATAATAATAATAATAATATTATTATTATTATTATTATTATTTGTGGAACACCGACTTTCAGAAGAAGATATATTTTTAATTGGATTGAAAATTAATATTTATCATCTAAAATGATTTTGGTTAGTTCAATATCCTAATGATTTTATTGAACTGGAGAATAAATATTTAATTTAAATATTATATTCATCTAAATATATTTTTGATCAATAAAATCAGAATAAAAATATTCATAAAAATTGATATTATTATTTATTTAATTATTAAAATCCAATAGACATTAATTAAGATCATCAAAAACACATTATGTCCGACCCTTTAATGTTTTATTCACTATTATTAGGGGGTATTTATTATTGGCCATGATTACTATCTTTCATTGGGTCATGGAATCCAAGATAAAGAACATAAATTTAGAACAGAAACAACCATATTTGAATGCTCACTTTGTAATATAATCCATTTGTCGCAATATATCATCATGAATGTTTCATATATGTGTCACCATCCTCTATGTTCGATACACCATTATTGGAATATATAAAATAAACAAATAATTCAACCATGATAATTGAATTTAATTTATTGGTTCTATTCAAATAATATGGTCGTTGTATTAGTATCTATAAATCTGAAAGGGAAAATCCTTCTTTTACTTATCCATAAATAAAATGTCCTTCATGATTCTCCCAGCATATCTAAAATTTCCATGGAAAATTATTCTCATGGTTTATGAAATAAATATAATTGAGTGTGTCATAATAAGAAATGGGTTTTATATTAATATCTTATGAAAATTACAGAAACTCTTAAATAAGAATACAGGAGGACACCAAACCCTGTAAAATTACTACATGTGAATATATAATCATATCCTCCCATCACGTAGATTACTATATGTGAACATCACATAATGAATCCTCATCCACATATTAGTAATTTCACCTTAAATTCTATATACTATGTGTCCCATAATACCAGGTTATCCAATCATAAAACATTAATTAAGAATATCCCCATAGAACATGATGGTTCTCATCATAGTGAGAAAATATTACGAACATATCAATGTGACAATATTTCTAGGAAATTATTACACTATAGTCTAGAGGAATGATGATAAGTATGTAATAATAAGATTCATTAATAATAAATATAAATAATGCACATATATACGATGCAAATACATCTTTTCCTTGAAAACTGACTCCAATAAACTCTCACATGTACTAGTGAAAACTAATTTCGACTTTTAGTCCACTTAACCTCACATGATAATCATGATTATACAATGTCAGGGATTTAATCAAGGTTATTTTCATGTTTTATTATAGGATAATATGGCACACTGTAAACTTATCTCATTGAGAAAAGTCTAATTATATATATTACTTATGAACAATGTGCTTCATATGTGAATTTAACATTGGATATTTTACTAGAGACCACATTTCATTATTATGACAAAATTTCTTCATAAAAGATCTATTTCTATTTACCACATTAATATTTGGGGAAAATATTTCAACCCTATTTCTTCTTTAGTATCCTCAAAAGATTCTATATACACATAATATAGATCAACATAATGATTTAAACTCTTCCATCTCACAACACCTCAATTCAATGGGAAATTGTTTCCCATTTGTTACATTATGTCATATTGATTACTTTTGATACTATAATACTCATATTCTATAATGACTAGTTTCCTATATCCTCTATAAACTATTATCATATAATTAGTATGCCGTAGGAACATAATGGGTAGTCTAAAATTCCATCCATTGGTGGTCACCTATGTAATCTTGATATCATCCAACAATATTTAATGAATAATTGAAATCTATCGTTGTATATATATATATATCACACATGAATGAACCAATAACTGAAGTATAAAGAATATGTGGAATCCTATTTCATTCCACAAGTGTCTTAAGAATGCTTTTCTTAAAAACTAAACTCTATGTGAAGTTAGAAACAACCCTATATTGTACATTTCTATTTTGAGTGTATTAAGTATCTTCTCAATGTGTGTACATTGAATTAGGTCAAGAAACCACTTGGATCTATCATGCTTGATCATAATACAATGAATATATATTGAATCACATAATTCCATCATATATAATCATTTTAAACCATGACTTAACAAACATTAAGACTGTTATTTTTTTTGAATGACTAATATCTCATCAACATCTATTATTTAGAATAAAAAATTTCACTCCCACTAATCAATTTGTTGAAATGAGGAACACACTCATTATTTAGTAAATAAAATTCTGTTTTGGATTATTAAATATTATTCATAAATGAACTAGATACTTCTTTTAAACCATAATTATTTTTTGAATTTTCTTATCTTTTTGGCATCCTTTGTAGTCAGAAACACTTCAAGTTGTATCTTATACAATTTATTCAAAAGGATCTCATTAATGAATTAATTTTGGAAATCTCTATTCCAAATATCATAGTCATGTTAATTATCAATATAATTTAAATTTTTTTGGATGTTATAATTTAAATTTGGTAATAATGCTTAATCATAGTCAA
Organism: Viscum album; assembly: GCA_963277665.1. Classification (NCBI taxonomy): domain Eukaryota; kingdom Viridiplantae; phylum Streptophyta; class Magnoliopsida; order Santalales; family Viscaceae; genus Viscum; species Viscum album. Next base: position 1,729,869,702 of record OY728161.1, on the reverse strand, counting down.
TTTCTTCACATTTTTTAAAAATATTTGAAACTATCTTAAACATAGAGGTAGTAATATATCATCTCACATCTAGTGTATTATGGAATACCCATTTCAAACAAATAGTATTGATATCCATTAGATGGTCTACCAAAATCCAGCCTTGTATTTTGAGTGTGGAGACCATGTTTGAATTTAATTTTTTCAAATGAAAACATATGTGCCACTAGATGAATCCTTGTTATTTATAAGATCATTTTTATCATGTAACTGTTATTTATTATCATTGGTTCTTAAAAAACTTTACCATTATAGTTCTCTATCATTCATAGTACTCAAACATAGTAATTGTGTCTTTGTGAAAACATCTTCTTTTATTTCTATTGTGGAATATTTTCATATTATAAATCATTCATTTCTTGATCTTGGACTTAATCGATGTCTATCTCACTACCTCTATATATTTTAGAAATAAGATCATCCTCATGAAATATGTGATATCCCTCACCAAATGAAAAATTTATGTGATGCATTGTAAATTTAATATTACTTTGTTTCCTTGGGATATCGAATAAAGATTCACTTTGATCCTCAGGATGAAAGGGTTTACCTAAAAATACATTTAAAAATAATTTTAAAGCTCATAAATGTATAAAACCGAACTTTGGTTAATAAAAGTTCCATTATTTTTATGATTTACCATATTTCACATTAGATGGGACACTGTTTAATACATTTGTTACCACTTGTAATAAATATACCCAAAAATATATTGGATGACTTAAATTACTCATCACAAATCTCACCATGTCCCACTATTTTTCATTACTCATATCACTACAAAAATTCATTTGAGGAATATAAGGATTGTAGAGTTAATATATTATATTGAATTCCCATGAATAATAAATTTTTTCTTGATTAGGATTTTAAAAACATTTTTATGGGCATATTTTCTTAATCATCAATATCTGCTAGTTCCCAACATCATTCCAATATTACATGAATGTAAATAAAGGATATGACGTATGAATCATTATGTATTCTTATACATATCTACTATAATCATCAATAAATGTTATGATTTATGAGTACCCACCCACTACATTAATCGGAAATGATTTGAACACATCAGTATAAACAAAATCAATAATTTGTATATCAATTTCACTATTCCCACTAGGTAGGGAATTGGTAATTTTTCCATAAAAAAAAATTAAAAAAAACCATGTGGTTTATTTAAAAATAATCTAAATATCCATCGCGATGTAAATTTTTTGTGAATAGTACATTTAAAAGAACATATTGGTTATTCAATAGTTAGCTTTGGTACGAGTCATGTGTAGTAACCTTTTTATTGATTTCCATTACATGGTCCATGTAATCCAACACAAAAGGCAATTATTCTATTGTTTCCTAACATGAAAAATATATCCTTATAATAGAAGAAACATTTATTCCCTACTGTGAAAATAAATCTTTACATATCTATTTTGGCTATAGAAATAATGATATTGTTAATAATGATCACATAATGAAAACCCTTTAATACTAAGATCATTATAGTTTCTAATGTGAGGTGGAATAACTTGATAACTACAATTGAATGTCTAGCTATTTTTTTCTCACAGATACACCCCCCTTATGGTAATTATTCTAAATATTCAATATTCTTATATTTCATTACATATTTCTTAGCCACATGTTATATTTAATAGAAATTTTTTGTGGCATATAAATTACACTATAGAAAACATTCCTAAAGTATCCCCATTATTCCTCATAGTACAATTTTTATTCCATTGGCCATTCCGACCACATGAGAAACAAATAACCTCATATTCCCATATTTCCCCATCGAACATACACTTCATATAAGGTTGTTTTGGAGAAGACATCACCAAATGGACATTATCATCACCTTTTCTCTTATTCACAATATGGAATAATGTATTTACACGCTTCATCTCTGTATCTACATGAAGGTTAAGTGTAAAAAGATTTAATATATAATTGTAAACATTTTTCATTTTAAATGATTAAGAAAACTATATAATATGAGAGTTTTTGATGCCATAATGAGATTGAAGACTAGTTAATTGTGGATTTTAGTCCATAAAACTTATATACACTAAATGTATCGAGTGAGAATGAATATGTGAGGCCCAACTACAACTTCCTCTCAATCAATTCCAAGAATGTGTCAGTTGTAAATCTCATATTGTTCTATTCTATCTATTTCATGATATAGGGCATGGTGATCATTAATAATTCATTTAAATACACATTTTCATAAGACATTATGATCTTAGATGAAAAATAGGAATGAATCAAACACTAAATGTTGACCATTTCATTCATATGTTTCTCAAAGACTCGGAAATCATCAACACTTGCCTCATTATTTGGTGGAGATGAATTTGATTGGTCAACCACATATGATTTCCATTCATGTTGAAATACATGAATAATATGTATATTCATTTCTTAGACATTACTACCACATAATAGGTTTTCAATCTCCAACAATGATTATATTTATAGTGACGATGACAAGATTTCCATTCTATTATAAAAAATAAAAGAGATGGACATCATTACTTTTCTTGAATATGATTTATGTGAAAAGTAATTAGCTAATTTATTTTTGTGGACCCATACCTATATTTTATCAAGAACATATATCGCTCATTATTGAATATGGAATGTATAGTTTCTATAATGTTTTCTTGTCTTGGTTCCCAATTAATTTTCCCAAAGATCCATAATATGGACATTAAAATAAAAAGAAATTGATCAGGTTGGTGTTCTTTTAAATTGTGGGCTTGTAGATCTCTGATCCATTGATTAAAATTCTTATATCATGAAATCCAAAAATGGATTTCTTCAAAAGAGTAATCTAAATTTTAATTGAATGGAAATTTATAATTAAAAAAATATAATAATAAATAATTTAACCAAAAAAACTCATGAGAAGATCCCAATAAAGGTAAATGTCCAAAATATTTCTATGTAATATACATAGTTATATGATTTCATAACCAATAATTTAATTTATGGTGTAGTGTAACATAAAATTTAATTGTGCACAAATTTTATAATTTTTTTATCATTTACAAGTATGGTTAATGTATAAGTAAATTTACTTAATTAATTTAACATGACAGATGGAATATTTTTGAATAAGCCATTAATTTATATTATGTCATTTCACATAAATTCATTTATTTATGTGGTTGTAGTATTACATAAATAAAATAAAAAATTCATATAAAAAAATAAATAAATAACACAATTTACTAGGTCATGAGATTCTATAGATTTTTATTTATTGTATAAAAAATAAATACTTCTATAACCAAGGGTAATAACTCCATTTTCCATTCAGTGAATGAGTTAAAACATTAAATATATTCACCCCTATTTCAATAATATATGAATAAAATTGAATCAACATTGTTCTTCCTCCACATGCATTTGTATACTTCAATAATTACATCTATTTATTGTTCAAACACATAATATGAGATGTAATAGATTGGTTTAAATGAGATTACAATGATTATCATTGAAATGTAACTCGTAAATAAAAATTGAGGGAAATTTGAAATGCATTTCATAATTTTAATTTACGATTATTATAATTCCATGAAATAAATTAAATTAATTAACATCCAATATATACATAGGTCTTCTCCAATCATATGATTGGTCATACACAAAATGAATATGAAAAAACTAAACATCTAGAATTAATTAATTTATTCATTTATTAATATTGAAATAATAATATACTACTATACATTCACACTTTAAAATAATTAAAAATATGATATATTAGCAATAAGAAAGCGCTGACTATGATAACAATGTTAATAGTTGACTATTATCAATCCTAGAAAAATAACTGATAAACTCACCATTTATCATCGCTAAATTAAATAACTATTAACAGGGGCCTTTTTCTATGCTTTATTATATCATTAATAATAGTTTTTTTATCATCAATTGTTTGAACTGATAAAGAAGCTCTATAAAATTTATAAAAAAGAGAGTAAAGAAACACTTTATCACCAATATTTTTAGCTCAAATGAGAAATACATAAAATTATTTATTTCACAAACCATGACACCCCCTTCTCATCACTCATAATCCCCTTATTTAGTGATTTTCACACCCCAAACTGATATCATGTTACCCCCAACCCCATATCAACACTCACACAAAACCACCCCAGACATCCTTAGCGCCAGAATGGATCTTCCAAATAACTACTCGCATTATGAATTTATTATGTTAACACTTTTTCTAAATTAAATTCCTTTTACCACTCTATCAATCATGTTTTGTTTTATATGTTATGGAAATTATATTTATTTTAATATATTTTGAACTATGTTATATATATAAAAACATAGTTATGTCTATTTAAATATATTATATACTAACATTAATATATATATATTAGAATATGTATATATATATATGTGTTTGTCTATTAATACACACGCATGTTGGTATATAAAAATTATATATTTATATTTATATCAATATATCTATTTTTATATTATTATAATTTATAAATAATGCTTAAATATTTTTTATATAAAACAGATAATAAACATTTTTTACATGTATTTTTATAAACATTATAATTTTTGTTTTGTTACTATGACATTATAAGTTTTAAATTATTTATATATAATGTGAATATTAAATTTTTTAACCATGAGAATAATAAATAATAAATTAAATTCATTCATTTATTCTATACTTGAAAATCTAGTGACTAATAATATGTGATAAACGTAACGTGAAAAATTATTATTACAAATATTGTGAATAATATTTATACATAGTGTTAAATCAAAATATAATTTAATTTCTTTCTCTACACACATATTGTGTTCCCCTCTAGGTTTGTTTAATATATTAATTAGATGAAAAAATGTAATGTCAAATATCAATGTATAGAAATACGTCAGGTAACCTAATGAGAAAGATTTTAATGTCACAATAACAAAAACAACATACAGATTATAATGCTTAATTTCAACCATTTGTATCTACATAACATCCTTAATATTGAATACTTATGTAATCAACCTATATTCTTAATGTTACCTTCTTCTACTTTTTAGAAGGATCTTATAAATGAACTACTAAGGAAATAGATTTTATCATTTATTTCTATTTCAATAAATATTCATGATATCTATTCTTCCATTAGCATGTAAAGAAAATTTATTTTTTAAATTATTTAATTAATATTATATAAAATATGATGCAACAAACATATGATGCTTCAAAATTATCATATATCATTCTATTTTTTCATAAAATCAATTAACATTATCAGTATATATATTAATAATAACATGAAGACTATTGACCAATACACCAATTCATATATAAGTGTATCTAGTGAAACATAAAACATTTGAATTTATTATTGGTAGTTTTTCCCTCAATGTATATATTATTGTATATTTCAAAGTGTGAACATCATGGGAAAAAATCACAATGTATTATGATCCTCTGACACCTAATATAAAAATGTCATATATACCTCATTAAGCATATTTCAACATGACCATTCAACATATTTTTAATAAATGTTTTGTCTATTTTCATAAATATCATGATAAAAAGATCTATTTTATTGTTTTCATGTGATAAATTATCAATTGATATTATAGAATTACTATTCTGTAAAATAAAACCCTCATTTAGTACAATATTTTTTTAATATTATTGTAAACTAAAGTACGAGGCATGTTGGTTATCAGGAACGAAATCTAAATATTATAAACTTCACTAGTAAAATGACAAAACTAGAAACTTCTTAGATATAATACAATAAAAATAAAATATTGTGGTCCAGTAATATATATTAGGCCTCAATGTTTAGTTACATCTACACTTTTTATTATGACCTCACCACATTGAGAAAGTCCGATTAGATGTAATATAACATATAATATAAAATTTTCTCTCTATTATAAATATAAAATACTATATAATATTGTAGTAATAAATTTATGATAATAATAAACATTGTTATATTGTAAAACTAAAAAAAATTCATCACATCATTTCTAAACAGATTTTTCTAGTTCCTCAAATTCCACAACATACTCAGTCTATGTATATGTGCTACCACAAGTTCTAAAAAGATTCACATGATTATTTACATTTATTTACTATGATATATAATATTAAAATAATATATAATAAAACTAGTATTTTATCAACTTTAATGTAATGGCATGGACCTCTTCGGTCCATTACTTTGTGAAAATGTGGTGTTGGAGGTGTTTCGGGAGGTCAAGGTGACTTATCCCCAACACTTTGCCAATTTCCAGTTTTGTGAACAATGTTTCCAGTTTTATGAATAGTATCGGTAGGTGAACAGTGTTTCTATCGGTGAGGTTCAGTGAACAGTGTTTCTATCGGTGAGGTTCTATCGGTGGACTTCTTTCAGTATACTTGAACAGTGTTTCTATCGGCGAGGTTCTATCGGTGGACTTCTAACGGTAGACTTGAACAGTGTTTCCAGAACGGTAACCTTCTATCGGTGGACATCTTACAGAAGACTTGAACAGTGTTTCCAGAATGGTAACCTTATATCGGTGGACTTCTAACGGTAGACTTGAACAGTGTTTCCAGAATGGTAACCTTTTAATGGTGACCTTCTAACGGTAGACTTGAACAGTGTTTCCAGAATGGTAACCTTCTAACGGTGACCTTATAACGATAGACTTGAACATTGTTTCCAGAATGGTAACCTTCTAACGGTGACCTTATAACGGTAGACATGAACAGTGTTTCCAGAACGGTAACCTTCTATCGGTGGACTTCTAACGGTAGACTTAAACAGTGTTTCCAGAACGGTAACCTTCTAACGTTGACCTTCTAACGGTAGACTTGAACAGTGTTTCCAAAACGATAACCTTCTAACGGTGACCTTCTAACGGTGGACTTAAACAGTGTTTCCAGCTTCCTAACGTTTCACCCCTTTGACGTTTCCTTTGACGTAAAATACATTTAAATCCATGTTTTAAGGACACTTAAGGACAATTAAAATTCCATAAATCCTGTATTAATTATTCCTTTGGCCGAGATGTATTTACTTGGTCAAACCGCGTGGGTTAATGCGATCCATTTTTAATAGAGAATTAACCGGATCTAAAACCGTCGCCCCATTAAATCTTCAAAAAGGGATGAGATATCATTCTACCTTGTTCTTCCTCTTTGTTCTCGGCTATGAGATGATAGAACCTTTCAATCCTTCCCATAATAGTTTCACAATCAAACTTCACTCCTCGGGTCAGTTCCGCTCTGTTTTGATGCAACCAAGTTGTGTCGATCATTCTTCGATATAAGGTATGTTTATCATCATTATTTCATGGGTCATATTCTCTTGTTCTCATTTCTATATTACCATGTGATTTCCAAGATTATAATGGGTTTTTCTTGGGGTTGGTTGGTACTGTCATACCGTGGCATCCTTTGGTGGATGCAGTAGTCGTGAGAGGAGGATTTTAACCCGTTGTGTTGATAAAGGACGTCAAGAACTCTTCCAGGTAGGGGATTCGTGGCTTCTCTAATTGTATAAGTGCAATCGTAGAATTAGCATGATTTAGTCCTTTAGATCACAATGAAATTGACCTAATTAAATACTTGAACTAGATTAAAAGAATTGGTTGATCACATCTTGTTGCATTATACCATGATAACGGTTTTCCTCATGTTTTTAAAGAAAGAGTGATATCTATGATTTATTTGATTTTTTGATCATTTATGATAGAAATTGATAATGAACGTAAAGTTGGAATTAATTGTTAATTAATTGGATAAAGATAAAGAAGAATGTAAATTAATCTGGTTATTGTCATTGTTGTAGTTGTTCTAATTTGAGGATAATCAAATTAGGGAAGTAATCATGGTTATTTAATTGTGATAGCTTACTGATTAGGTATCCCATAATTGGAACATATGCATAACAAATCTGCTAATTCAATATAGATTAAAGAAGAGATTGTGTGGGAATTTCTAAAAGGGTTCTGAGTTACCCTCTTGTTTGTTAAAGGGTCAAGAGCCCATGATGTGATGTTTGTTTTCCTACTGCTTGTGATGTAATGTGAGCTTGGATGGCTGTTGTGATATGTGGAGGCATGGTGGCCTTGTGGTTGTGGCAGTATATGACACCTATAGTTGCGAGATGCATCAGTTTATGTATGTGGGTGTCGGGGAGGACGCCAGGGGTGATGGAATGGGATGGATGTGGTTGCTGGATGCTTGTGGTTTTCTTTGAATGTTAATCTGCTTTGCTTTTACCCACTGCTCAGAGCTGCTAATCTTTCTACCCTTCTTCCGAAGGGGGAGAAGAAGCACGGGGTATGCCACGTGCTTTCCGTGTTTAGCCTCTCGAGGGAGAATGGGTCTATGCTCTTTCTATAGGCAGCCAAAACTGGACAGGTAGTATATCTACTCACCGTGTCGATCCTACTTTGTGTTTAGAAGAATAAGATCTTTTATATAATTCCTGGGAATATGGAAAAGTAATTCTATAATGAATGTTTGATTAAATGGTGAAAATCCATGGGGATAGAGATACTATAATTAAAAGGTAATTTGAATCATAAAAGGAGTAGTTGATTTTGAATGTGATGCCAATTTTGTTTAATGAGAAATTGTTCATGGTTAATTAATGTGTTAAAGAATTAATTAATGTACAGTGGAACTGATAAAATGAGAACAGAGTAATCTAATAAATCACTTCAAATGTTTGTGTGCTTATAGGATACCTAATCTTAGAAGTAGCATCCTAGAGTCTGAGAGACGTTAGCAGCAGTTGTATCTATGACTAGGTAATTCCCATAGTGTGGATGCGAGTTATATATAAATTCTATAATTTTTGTGTTTCTGTGCGCTACTCCACCCTGTTGGTAAGGGAAACTGACACCCCAAGGATTCTGATCCCTGGGGGTGTTTTCCCCAACATTCTGATGGGAGGTTGAATGGATGACTACCCCCTTTGACCCCGCTCTCTTCTCTTGGTAGATCATTGTATCGGTAGGCACACTGGTTACTTTTACCCATATATATGTGTAGAGGGATATAATGGCTTGTGGTTATTTCACACACATATATTCTGGATATAGTATCCTATTGACTACTATACGTGTAACGTGTAAAGGCTGTGATGGCTTGAGGATCCCTATTCGATGTATGGGATATAATGGATTGAGGTATAATACCTGATGTATGATACATGTTATGTGGGCTGTGGTGGAACCCGTAACATACCTGGTTACTGTTGGTTGTGAGGATGGTGTAGTGCTTCACCCAGGTGTCTGCGGGCAAGCCATTGTGGTGCACGAGGTGCAGATTGTGAAGCGTAACTCATGTGTCTATGGGAAAGCCTTTGGAGAGAGATGCTAAAGATGTATGTCATTGGGGAAAAACAGAAAACCAGTGGGGAAGTAGTAGCAGGGTACCCTTGATATTATTTACTATATGCTATATTCTTGTATGCGTTACTTGGTGAGAGTTTCCATGGTGAGGTTCGGAACTTAGTATACTTGTTTAGGTGACGAGTTAGTTTCACTTGTTGTTCACTGGACTTTAGCATACTTTATTTACTTTTTCACGAGATTCTTGGGGAGGATCCTACTGAGTATAATTTTATACTTACCCTATGTATATATAAACTATTTTTCAGGTCACTTGGAGGAGGTTTGAGATCAAGCTGGTTACTACTAGCTTGTGGATGGAGGAGGAGCTGTTCGGGCTTGTGGTCGCCGCAATTTTACTTTCTTTTGTGTACTTTTAGTTTCCCCTTTCAGTTGTAGTACATTTGCATGAAATTTCATATATGTACATGGATTTCTTTTATATATCAGTTCTGAGTTGGATTTGATTGGAGTCTATTCTATCTCTCTCTTCTGCATGTGTTATCTTAGAGGGTAATGCCTCCAATTTGTATGTTTATTATACTCTCGGTGCTAGTCGCCAACCCAGGGACTACTGGAGGCGGGACTCGGGGGGTCATTATCTCTCTTCTCACATTACTGGCCCAGGAGGGGTACACTTTGTTGTGAGGGGGTCGTGACAGAGTGGTATCAGAGGTCTGGTTGAGGGATGGGATGGAGTTTGGAGTTAGGCGCAGGTGAGGATGCATGGGATGGTAGGGCACCAATTTCATTCATGTTTAGCAAGTGGGGTAGACACTGGAGACCAGCATAGACATAGGCGTTTAGGGCCCCCTATGATCTGTTGCACATAACTTTATTTTTACGATGGCTTCTAAACAAAGTGATACTAGTTGCAGGGAAAAGACCTAGGAAAGGATCATGCATCATTATTCTTTATGCCTGTGTTTGAATGGGTAGACCTTGGGATAGGTAACATAAAATTAATAAAACAAAAAAATTAGTTAATTGATGTTGAGTTGTCCATATTCCAGGCTTAGGAGCTCTAACAGTTGTTATTTTACAGGTATGGATCCAGGTTGACATCCTCGTCAGGTTTGCGTAGAAGATGCCCAGCAGGCTGTTCCAGCAGATCGCCGCCAGGTAGAGGTTGACGATGATGAAACATGGAGGAAGACACTCTGAGAGTTTCAGCGCTAGAGTCTAGATAAGTAAGAGAGCTACGTATACAGCTTGCTGGTCTGTTGCAGTTCGGTTTTGTTCGGCCACGTGTGTCACCGTGGGGTGCACCAGTTTTGTTTGTGAAAAATGTTGATGGCAGTTTGCGGTTGTGCGTCGATTATCGTCGATTAAACAAAGTGACAATAAAGAAGAGATATCCACATCCACGGATTGATGACCTATTCGATCAACTGAAGGGTGCAGGTTGGTTCTCAAAGACTGACTTGTGGTCATGATATCATTAGATGCATGTAAAGGATGAGGATATCCCAAAGACTGCTTTCCGTTGTCGTCATGGGCATTATGAGTTTGTTATAATGCCATTCGGCGTGACGAATTCTCCAGCTATTTTCATGGGGTTGATAAATGTTGTAATCTGTGAATTCCTGGATAAGTTTTTTGTAGTTTTCATCAACAATATCCTTGTGTACTCCACATCTGAAGAAAATCATGTAGAGCATCTACGAGTCATTTTGGGAGTTCTTCTCCATCATCAGTAATTTGGGAAGTTGTCCAAGTGTGAGTTTTGGGCTCGAGAAGTTCGTTTCTTAGGGAATGTTGTGTCCCAACAGGGAGTAGCTGTGGATCCATAAAAGATAGAAGCAGTGGTATCTTGGGCAGCTCCCATGACAGTGTCAGAGGTGCGTAGTTTCCTTGGTCTCGCAGGCTATTATAGGAGGTTTGTAACCAATTTCTCCTAAGTTGCGACTCCTATTACAGCTTTGACCAGGAAGGATCAAGCATTCATATGGACTGATCAGTGTCAGGAAGCTTTCAAGTATCTAATGGAGATGCTGGTAAGTGCTCCAGTCCATTGTCTTCCAGTGGAGGGAGTCCAGTTTGATGTTTTCTGTGATGCTTCACATCTGGGGCTAGGCTGTGTTCTCATGCAGAAGAAGTCAATTGTTTCTTATGGCTCTCGGCAGTTACGTCCCCATGAATACAACTATTCCACCCATGATCATGAGTTGGCAGTCATGGTGTTTGCTCTGTAGTTGTGGAGACATTACCTCATTGGTGAGAACTTTGTGCTTTTTACCGATCATAAGAGTTTGAGGTATGTTTTCTCCCAACGTGACTTGAACTTGAGGCAGCGCCGGTGGATGGAGTTATTGCAGAAATACAACATTGAAATATCGTATACACCTGGAAAATGGAATGTTGTAGCTGATTCACTAAGCTGAAAGTCACATAATGATGTTGTGCGTGAATCTGGTGATTCCTGGAGAGAGATGGAAGAGCTATCAGCTTTGCATCTTGATATGGGAGATATTGGGGGTAGAGGCTGTCTTTTCCAGACGATGGTGTAGTTATCCCTGATGCAGAAGGTGGAAGAGTCTCAGTTGGGTGATCTAGAGGTGTAAGTTTGGAGAGACATAGTTGTTTGTGGTGAGGCCCCTGATGGTTGGTCGAAGGATGAAAAACACCAAGTGTTGTATCATGGCAGGGTTTTTTTCCCTTGGCGATGCACGAGACGGTTCTCCGAGAGTTCCATAGTTCACCCTTGGTAGTACATATTGGTGTGAAAAAGATTTTCCGATCCTTAAAGAGTCAGTTTTGGTTGCTGGGGCTGAAGCGTGCGGTTGAAGAGTGTGTGTCTCGATGTTTAGTCTGCCAGAAGGTGAAGGTTGAACATCGTGTTCCTGGTGGTCTTCTCCAGCAATTAGAGATTCCTCAGTGGAAGTGGGAGGAAAACTCAATAGACTTTGTTACAGGTTTACCTCGATCTCCTAGAGGACATGCTGCTATATGTGTGGTAGTGGATCGTTTAACAAAATCGGCCCACTTCATAGCGATCAAGGAGTCGAGCTCAGTGGATGTTTTATCTAGGAAGTATCTAGAGGAGGTGGTGATACTTCATGGAGTACCCAGGACGATCATTTCTGATTGAGATCCTTATTTTACCTCCAGGGTGTGGAGAGGTCTCCAGCATGCTTTTGGATCTCAATTGTTCCTTAGCACTACTTTTCATCCTCAAATGGATGGTCAGACAGAGAAAACCATCCAGACTCTTGAAGACATGTTGCACTCTTGTGTTATTGATTTGGGAGGTTCATGGATGAAGTACTTACCCTTGGTAGAGTTTGTTTAAAATAATAGTTTTCACTCTACCATAGGTATGGATACGTTTGAAGCCTTGTATGGCCGGCCATGCCATTCTCCATTGTGCTGGACTGGGGTCCGAGAGTCAGTAATTATCGGACCAGAACTAGTGCAGAATACAATAGAGATGGTTCAGGTAATTCGTGAGAGGATTAAGACAACACATGATCATCAGAAATCAGATGATTATCATATAATGAGACCCTTAGAGTTTAATTTTGGGGATCATGTGTTTCTGAAGGTGACTCCCCATCATGGGCAGCGAAGGTTTGGTCGTGGAAGTAACCTTTCTCCCTGGTTTGTTGGGCCTTTCGAGGTGTTAGCTCGTGTTGGAGCTGTGGCGTATCGAGTAGCACTTCTCCCTCATATGAGTCAGATACATGATGATTTCCATGTATCACAGCTCCGTCGTTATCTTCACGATGAATCTCATGTTATCGATTGGGGAGAGATCGATATTGATAATGATGAAACCTTCGAGGAGCGACCTGTAGAGATCCAAGACCGCAAGGAGAAGGTGTTGCGTGGGCGTTCTATCCCCTAAGTTCATGTCTTGTGGCGACACGGTGGCATGGAGGAGAGTACCTAGGCGCATGACTCATAGATACGTGCTCAGTACCCAGAGTTGTTTAATGTTTAACTCCTTTCATGTAATGAAGTTTCCTTTGTGGTTAGACCCTTCATGTTTCATTTATGTACCTTTGATGTGATGTTATGATTGAATTGTTTGGATATGGATTGTTTGTTCCCATACTCTCGGATGTCATAGTTTTGTTCCATCTTCTGAACAACTCATGGTGGGTTTCCCCTGAGAGGTATCTTATGGGGTGGTTGTTCGGACCCCTCTTTTTTTCTTGGTTGTTTTTTAATTCTCGAGGACGAGAATGTTTTGAGAGGTATCTAAGGTAATGTCTCGGACCTCTCCGGTCCATTAATTTGTGAAAAATGTGGTGCTGGAGGTGTTCCAGGAGGTCAAGGTGACTTATCCCCAACACTTTGCCAATTTCCAGTTCTGTGAACAGTGTTTCTGGTTTTATGAACAGTATCGGTAGGTGAACAATGTTTCTATCGGTGAGGTTCAGTGAACAATGTTTCTATCGGTGAGGTTATATCGGTGGACTTCTATCGGTAGACTTGAACATTGCTTCTATCGGTGAAGTTCTATCAGTGGACTTCTAACGGTTGACTAAAATAGTGTTTCCATAATGGTAACCTTCAATCGGTGGATTTCATACGGTAGACTTGAACAGTGTTTCCAGAACGGCAACCTTTTATCGGTGGACTTCTAACGGTAGACTTGAACATTGTTTCTAGAACTGTAACCTTCTAACAGTGACCATCTAACGGTAGACTTGAATAGTGTTTCCAGAACGATAACCTTCTAACAGTGACCTTCTAACGGTATACTTGAACAATGTTTCCATAATGGTAACCTTCTAACGGTGACCTTCTAATGGTAGACTTTCACAGTGTTTCCAGAACGGTAACCTTCTATCGGTGGACTTATAATTGTAGACATGAACAGTGTTTCCAGAATGGTATCCTTCTCACGGTGACCTTCTAATGGTAGACTTGAACAGTGCTTCCAGAACAGTAACCTTCTAACGGTGACCTTCTAACGGTGGACTTGAATAGTGTTTCCAGCTTCCTACAGTTTCACCCCTTTGACGTTTCATTTGACGTAAAATACATTTAATGCCTTGTTTTAAGGACTCTTAAGGCCGATTCAAATTCCATAAATCCTATATTAATTATTACTAAGGCCGGAATGTATTTACTTGGTCAAACCACGTGGGTTAATACGATCCATTTTTAATGGAGATTTAACCAGATCTTAAACCGTCGCCACATTAAATCTTCAAAAAGGGACGAGATATCATTCTCCCATGTTCTTCCTCTTTGTTCTCGATTATGAGACACTAGAACCTTTCAATCCTTCCCATAAGAGTTTCACAATCAAACATTACTCCTCGGATCAGTTCCACTCTGTTTTGATGTAACCAAGCTGTGTTGATCATTCTTCGATATAAGGTATGTTTATCATCATTCCTTCATGGGTTATCTTCTCTTGTTCTCTTTTCCATATTACAATGTAATTTCCAAGATTCTAAGGGGTTTTTCTTGGGGTTGGTTGGTACTGTCGTACTGTGGAATCCTCTAGTGGATGCATTTGTCGTTAGAGGAGGATTTTAACCCGTTGTGTGGATACAGGACGTCATGAACTCTTCCAGGTAGGGGATTCATGGCTTCTGTAATCGTATATGTACAATCATATAATTAGCATGATTTAGTCCTTTAGATCAAAAAGAAATTGACCTAATTAAATACTTGAACCACTTTAAAAGAATTGGTTGATCGCATATTGTTTCTTTATACCATGATAACGGTTTCCCTCATCTTTTTATAGATAGAGTGATATCTATGATTTCTTTGATTTATTGATCATTCATGATAGAAATTGATAATGAACGTAAAGCCAGAATTAATTGTTAATTAATTGGCTAAAGGTAAAGAGGAATGTAAATTAATCTAGTTATTGTCGTTGTTGTAGTTGTTCTAATTTGAGGATAATCAAATTAGGGAAGTAAGCATGGTTATTTAATTGTGATAGCTTACTGATTTGTTATCCCATAATTGGAACCTACGCATAACAAATCTGCTAATTCAATAAGGATTAAAGAATAGATTGTGAGGGAATTTCTAAAAGGGTTCTGAGTTACCCTCTTGTTTGTTAAAGGGTCAAGAGCCCATGATGTGATGTTTGTTTTCCTGCAACTTGTGATGTAATGTAAGACTGGATGGCTCTTGTGATATGTGGAGGCATGGAGGACTTGTGGTTGTGGTAGTAGATGACGCCTAGAGTGGCGAGATGCATCAGTTTATGCATGTGGGTGTCGGGGAGGATGCCAAGAGTGATGTAATGGGATGGATGTGGTTGCTAGATGCTTGTGGTTTCTTTTCACTGTTAATATGCTTTGATTTTACCCACTACTCAAGGCAGCTGGTCTTACTACCCTTCTTCTGAAGGCGGTGAAGATGCGCGAGGTATGCCACGTGCTTTCTGTGTTTAGCCTCTCAAGGGAGAATGGGTCTATGCTCTTTCTATAGGCGGCAAAGACTCGACAGGTAGTATATCTACTCACCGGGTTGAGGATCCTTTGTGTTTAGAAGCATAGGTTGCTTTTCTAGAATTCCTGGGAATATGGAAAAGTAATTCTGTAATGAATGTTTGATTAAATGGTGAAAATCCACAGGGATGGAGATACTAGGATTTAAAGGTGATTTGAATCTTAGAAGGAGTAGTTGATTTTGAATGTGATGCCAATTCAGTTTAATGTGGAATTGTTCATGGTTAATTAATGTGTTAAATAATTAATTAATGTATAGTGGAACTGATAAAATGAGAAAAAAGTAATCTAATAAAGCTCTTCAAATGTTTGTGTGCTTATAGGATACCTAGTCTTAGAAATAGCAGCCTGGAATTTGAGAGACATTATCTGCAGTTGTATCTAAGACTAGGTAATGCCCATAGTGTGGATGTGAGTTATATATATATTCTATACTTTCTGTGTTTCTGTGCGATACTCCACCCTGTCGGTAAGGGCAACTGACACCCCAGGGATTCTGAGCCCTGGGGGGTGTTTTCCCCAACATTCTGATGGGAGGTTGAATGGCTGACTACCCCCTTTGACCCGGATCTCATCTCTTGGTAGATCTTTGTGCTGGTAGGCACACTGGTTAGTTTTACCCATATATGTGTGTAGAGGGCTATAATGTCTTGTGGTTATTTCACACACATATATTCTGGATATAGTATCCTACGGACTACTATAGGTGTAACGTGTAAAGGTTGTGATGGCTTGAGGATCCCTATTCAGTGTATGGGCTATAATGGATTGAGGTATAATACCCGATGTATGATACACGTTATGTGGGCTATGGTGGCTCCAGGAAAAAACATGGTTACTGTTTGTTGTGAGGATGGTGTGGTGCTTCGCCCAGGTGTCTACGGGCAAGCCTTTGTGGTGCACGAGGTGTAGATTGTGGAGCTTATCTCAAGTGTCTGCTGGCAAGCCTTTGGAGAGGGATGAACATGACATATATCGTTGGGGAAAAGCAGCAAACCAGTGGGGAAGTAGTGGCGGGGTCCCCTTGATATTCTTTACTATATGCAATATTCTTGTACGCATTACTTGGTGAGAGTATCCATGGTGAGGTTGGGAACTTTGTATACCTGTTTAGGCGACGAGTTAGTTTCACTTGTTGTTTACTGGGTTTTAGCATGCTTTCTTTACTTTTGCACGAGATTCTTGGAGAGGATCCTACTGAGTATACTGTTATACTCACCCTATGTATATATAAACTATTTTTCAGGTCACTTGGAGCAGGTTGGAGATCAAGCTAGTTACTACTAGCTTGTGGTTGGAGGGGGAGTTGTTCGGGCTTCTGGTCGCTGCCGTTTTAATTTCTTTTGGGTACTTTTAGTTTCCCCTTTCAATTGTAGTACTTTTGCATGAAATTTCATATATGTACTTGGATTTATTTTATATATCAGTTCTGAGTTGGAGTTGATTGGAGTCTATTCTATCTCTCTCTTCTGCATGTGTTCTCTTAGAGGGTAATGCCTCCCATTTGTATGTTTATTATACCCTCGGTGCTTGTCGCCAACCCGGGGCCTACTGGAGGTGGGACTTGGGGGGTCATTATCTCTCTTCTCACATTGCCGGCCCAGGAGGGGTACACATTGTGGGGAGGGGGTCGAGACATTTATATTTAGTATTACCACTTCTCTAATACTAAGAACATCTCAATTAAAAAATCGCATTAATTATTGTATAGTTCTTATAACTACTACGCCTTTTTCTCCTATATAATTTTTATATTTTACAACTATGCTATATAAATAATAAATATCTAATATAAAAACCTATCATGGAATATGAAAGTGATTCCACTCACTAGATAATATATATGTTTATTCATCATATGTATATCATCTTGTTTTTTATCACATCAAATTAGAGATATTTAATTCTATGTTAAATTTGAAACAATTATCCATTTTTTAATTTTTCTATCTTTTATTTTTCAATACATTGTAAATTTATATACTTTAAATATATTGAAAAATGAACATATATCAATATATGTAGATATTTTAATCTTGTAGTCCCATGTATTACTTTTAATCCTAATAAGAACCCTTTCTCGTGAATTCTTTAATAAATATTATATGATCATATTTCTTTCATTAATCTACAAATGGATTTCTATAATAGGTGTAACTATTTGGATCTATTTATTACCACCATCCATTAATGTTTCATTCTTTATAATTATTCCATTAGGTTTCAATATAGGGTTATGATCTCGAAATTCTTTTTTCGAAATTACATAATCATTAATTTTTTCTATGGAATGTATAATTCCAATGAATATTAGCCTAAAAGGCATTGAAAATGTTTCAACATATATTTTTTCGAGTAGCCACTATAAATCATCATCATCCAATATTTCCTTTAAGGTATAAAAATTAACATACCTGACTAGTTTTTTCTGGAATACCCACCAATGACATTACAAAAACTAAATAAGCCAACAATATATAGAATTTTATTTTGGTCATGGAAACCATTTTTTAATTAATATAAACCTGAAAATCATATCTTGTTTCCATTTATATTTCCTAT
This sequence comes from Viscum album, assembly GCA_963277665.1. NCBI lineage: Eukaryota > Viridiplantae > Streptophyta > Magnoliopsida > Santalales > Viscaceae > Viscum > Viscum album. The sequence goes on along the minus strand of OY728161.1, from coordinate 1,729,851,271 downwards.
TTAATAATAATTAGTAATATCAAATAATATATACCCTAAATTATTGAATATAAAATAACTACCTCTGTTTTAAATTTCCAATGTTGTAAGCGTCCCTAGAATTACTCATCCTACTTTGTCTTATAGTGTAAATTTTTCCTATAATAACTCATGTGTTTCTATATCCTTTATTTTATTGATGTATATAAATCTACAAATATCTCATAAGATATTTTTTGCCTATTAGTTATGTCTAGTTAATCACATGCATAATATCATTCTTTGACAGGGTTAGTAATATCATAAATATCAGGTGAATAATTTACAATTATGAACATATTGTATTAATGATGTTATTCTATTCATAATATTAGATTTAGAAAATGGTTATACAAATTGTACTTAAATTAATATGATAATGATATTTCCTCATATTGTATAATAAAAAGTATCCATCGTTCAGTATAATAGACATATTTGATAAGAGTTATACATTTATTTTTGAAAATATTCATATAATGAATTATAAAAATAATAACCCATATGAGACTTATCATCAATCATACTTTTTCAAAAATAACAAATTGGTGTTTATAAGGTCATGTGAGTTTAGGAATGACTTAGATTTAAATAATAAAAGAAATATTTTCTAAGATATTCTCCCACTAAACTCACCAAAAGATCTTATATCTTTTACAATGTTTATTTATTACTTCCACATTGTATTCTTAAAAAATATTTAAGATCTATATTGAGTATTTGAATTTACCTTCAAATTCTGCTTCTAATAGTTCAGAAGTTTTTCCTGAACTAATTTTATAATAGTTTGGACTCATTGAACATTAATTTATATAAGTTTTCTTTATGAATAATTTAATAAATAACTATTTTAAATACCTATTATTATAATATTATATGAGTATGAACATTATTATGGGTATATCCTTTACAATTACATTTAATTTTACATAACAATGAATTATCTTGACGTAACAAAGAATTATATGGGAATCATATTTTTACATTCATAATTAATTTTTTATATTTAGAAAATGTGATTAATGTTTCATTATTCTATTAATTATGTATAAAAAAACAGAATAATATTTATTTAAAATATTTTTATTTCATTGATTCAATAATTAAAAATTTGGAAAAATGTTTTTTTCACACACATTATGAAAAAATATATTTATAGGAATGAATCCACTTGGAAATGTGATGTTATATCCACATCCTAGATAACATTGTATTTAATATACTTATGATACATATATATTTTATATTATACCATGTAATGTTTTTAAATTTAATTAATTAATAAATTTTTAAAAAAATATTTCACTTACATAATTTTTTTACTATGTATGTGTTAAAATATAAATCTTACCTGAAATGGTAAAAATATCAAATATAGATGATTTCATGAGATTCTTCTCCATACCTTTATATTATCACTTAGAATGACCATTATTACCACATAAAATGTTGATATCATAATATTAATTTATATCCTAAAAAATATTTTTTGCATTAAATAGATTTTTAAATGACCATCTTAATTTAAATATCTCAATAAATTTTCAACCTTTTCGTCGAACATAAAGAAATTTAGTAAAATTATTTTTTAGTGGCATATCCCAAACATTAATTATGTAATTCGGAATAAAATGTGGAAACTTAATGGTAAGGATAAAAATATGAAATAAATAAATAAATTTTAATTCAAAATGAAGCCAATATTAATTAACTAGTCAATATAATTCAATATATATAAGGTAATATCACTATATAGATAACCATATCCATGTTTATCAATATATATTGTAGTAAAAACCTAATTTTAATGGTTCCTTTATCCTTTCATTCCTTGTTCTGTGAGATGAGTTATAATTATATATATATAAATGTATTTATATTTCATCTGTTTATCTCCCTTCATGGATTCTAACATTATAAAATATAATTTAATGAATCCTATATGTATTTTATGTTTGAATACTTGTCAATTTCATTCATTTTTTTGTGTTATTGATCAAGAATAGTGGCTTCCATCACAATATTTAATCATTCGAATAACTTTTTTTTGTAAAATATATTATTACACTTTTCAAATTTTCTGTTTTTTGAATTATTTTTCAATATCCAGGAATACCCATAGTAATCCAATGGTATTTATTTCCATTATCTATAAAAAATAAATGTCTATTTAAGTACATTAATTGGATTATCTGTTATAATTAATAATAGAATTTTATTCGTCTCATTCTATTTTATCAGTTCAAATTATCCCATTGGGTTACCTAAGTATATCATAAATAAATATTGCACCATTTTATTTGAATATTTAAAATATTTCACAATAATACAACTTTCACAACCATAAATTTAAAGTGTATTTTGGGACTGGATATGTAATCATCTTATTTCATGAACGATTACTAACATCTCCCACACTTCTCCTCTTCCACATTACCCTTCATATAAATAACATACATAATCCATTTCTTCAAAAACTGGTGAAATGGAAATATAATAAAAGGTTATATATAATGATTTGTATGGTTAATCATAGTAGATTTCAAATTATGATCATATTACAACATAAATAAAGAATAATGGTACTATATAATTTTCACAAAGTAAAAAAAATTATAGTGATTTAAATATATATCCTCAATCATGAGTCATGGAAGAAAGATATTCCATATCAAAATTCATGAGTCATAACAGTTAAGAGTCATCATTAATTAATCAAGTGATATTAGTGTATATCATGAGAATAAAACACATCATAGAAATTATGACATAATAATAAAAACTGAAATTCATCTAATCTATCAAGGTTCTGTTCCAAGAAATTCATAGTACATAATGACCAATCGTGTAATGGGTTCAGTTCCCATTCCCCCATTTCAGTAGTAAAGGTTCACTCACATGACCATGATAGTGTAAAATATCACTTAATAAATTAGATTATTTTCCCATTCACTTATATATTTTACCATAATATGTAAATCACTACCTAATGAATTAGAGGGATTTAATTTACCCACCCTTTATATAATTAAAACCATATATATTATTTCCAATATATCATAAAACATTCAAGATTTCATTATATCATAATTTGTGATAGAGAAATGGGTTCCATCATGATTTTTTCATCACATAATAATTCTTCACATTAAAAAAATAAAATGTGTAAAATCATAATTTATCCTTGGTAATGTAGAATAACCATCAATGGATGTTTAAATGGATAAAAACTCTTAATGATAAAATTTAATAATTTCCCTAAAAATATAAACAAATTTCATTTTCCATTGATATATTTAAAACTAAAAATTTATAATATATATTTTTAATAACCATGGAATCTTATAAAATTAGAATCAAATAATATATCAATAATTTAATTAATAAAAATCACTCATGTGTAAAAGGATAAAACTAATATTCCATTCACATGTAAATTCAATAACTACCAGTTTTCGAAAAAGGAAAGAATATTATTTTGGAAATTTTAACTCGAGAGTTAAATATTTATTAAAACTAATTTAAAAAAAAATATTATATAAAAGACGATTATTGAATACAGTTTACTATAATGTGACATAAAATAAAATTATTTCCATCTGAAGAGGAAAAAAATTATTTTCCTAAATTATTTCTCAATATTTTAATTAAAAATTAAAAGTTATTTAACAGTAAAGAATAAATTCATAATAAATAAAAATATATGAAGAAAATATATATTGTTTTAATGATATGTGAAATATAATTCAATAATTTAAAATCAATCATAATAAATCCAACAAAATGAAATTAAAACACAATCCCCTACATTAGGCCCTAACATTCTCTACAAGAAATCTTATATTAATTTTTAATATATATAAATTTTGTATAGATATATAAAACAACAAAAAATAATATTAATTAATTATATAACATACCATTATAATTTTAAATTCCACATTTAATAATAATTCTGTATCAAAATCAATATTTTGGTGAATATTTATATATTTTACTTGCATATGTTTCAAAAATAAAATCCTAGCAACTCATCCTGGTGTTGTTATATAATAATATTAATAAGATTATAATTATCATATGTATTTATTATGTATACATTCATAGAAATTCATATATGTTGTTAATAAAAAATGTATTACATCACTTTGTGGAGATATTACTTTGTATGTAGCCATAACTACTATTTCCATTTTTTGATTAATTAAAAGAAATAAAAATTAAAAATAATATTTCCTTATAAAACAATAAACATATGGTATATATCATAGATATTAAAAAAATAAATTCATATATTAATCAATTTTTATAGTATGTTAAAAATTAATCACATCACTTGATTGAGGGGGTAGCACACACGCACATGTAAGAGATATTATAGTTTCTCATAGGATAGAACAGATATATAAAAAAGATATACCATTTATATAAATACATTTTAAAATATTAAATATACGGATTAAATAATGTTAATATGCATATATACTATTTTTAAGAGGTTATGGAAAAATTAAATTCAGAATTTATTGGAAAAAACAATTGCCTCTTCATTGGAAATCATTTTTTGGATTACACATTAATCATTAAATGTTCAGTTTTTGGGAAGAATGGAATATCTAGAATATGATTAAGGAGGTATACAGATATTTGGGATGTAATTTTCAAAAATATGAATATGAAAAGGTGTATATCAGTAAGAAGTAGAGGATCTTCATTCATTGGTGAGGCGAGGGGAACTTTTATATGTAAAGAAAACATGAAAATATAATAAATCCAAATTCTTGTGAATGAGTATCTAAAGAATAAAAAATTTTAATATATGATATTTTTATATAATAATAAACTCAAATAATTAAATGTATAAATGTTTCTTGGTAATTTTAGCCCTTATCTATTTATTGTAACCCCTAATTGGTCCTTTTTAACCATTACTATAGTAATCATTTTTTACCTGTACACTTTTGATTATAGACAAAAAATAGATTAACGTATTTACCATATTTTGAAATTATGATTCCATTTAAAGATACAAAATTATGAATTCATTTACTATAATTGGTTGAAATTCATTTTAAAATCTTTGCATAAAGTGTTATGAAAACCATATTTTGAAACCGTACATTTTTGAATAAAATTAAATTTATTCTCATTCCATACATAGTAAAAACATTAAATTAGTGTTAAAAATTTGATTTTCTAAAGTACATTTAGATTTCATTAAAATAATTCATTAATAGCGATTAATTAATTTTATTACTATAAAAATACATTGGGATGATAAATGTAATTTCTTTAAAAAAAATTTCTTTTTAACATTAGTTTTTTTTCAATTTATAAATATTTTATAACAAATAAGTTTATTTAATTAATTAGTATAATATACTTAGTCTATTTTTTAATACTATTAATTATAAAATATAAAAATAAAATTCATTTGAAAATTTATATCAAAATATTTCTTTATGTTCAATAGAATTTCATGACAGAATTTGAGATCATTTTAAAAAAGTACTTGCCATAAAATGTGCTATGTTTAATAATGTATTATTATTATTCAAATAAGATCATATATTTTTTCATTAAATTTTATATAATGAATTTATTTTTAATGATAAACAGATTCTAAATCATCATGTTTTCACATTCTATCCCCATATTTTAATTTCATCATAATTTTTTCACTTTGAAATAAACAAATGAGGATGACATTGACTCACCAAATACTTAGGTTTCCATGTATCTTCTTAAAATATTTCATTCCTATAGATAACATTGACCATGTAAGTACTATTACTCTATATAAATTTACCTCAATGATCCATGATTTCAACTAGTTCTTCAAAATAATAATCATGATCAAATGGTATGTCATTTGAATTTATTACATCTTATTTATCTATATAAATTTATCAAAATAGATATATGGACCACATTGTAATTTTGGGATAGTTTCAAATGATGTACCAAGGGTTGATATATCTTTCTAATATGATCAATAATTCCATATGGATTGATATACCTTGGTCTTTACATTACCTTCCTTCCAGATGACATAAGATTATTCTAAAGGGATATTTGATGGAATGTGATATCACAAAATATAAACTCTATATATCACTTAAGATTATCATCATAAACCTTTTATTTACTCAAATATGCTATGATTTGATTCCATATGCCTCAAACCACCTCTACCATTTTAAAAAATCCCAACTATCCCAACAACTATTGTTCCCAAAAATCATCCTAGCATTTTGGAGCATTGTTATTATTTACATAAAGGGTTCATCATGATACATCTGATTAATTGAGTAAATTTTTTTGTGGGAATATTTAACTAGAGGAATTTGTTGACCAAAAAATATATTTAAATACACATTGAATTATATTAGTATATTATAAAGGGTTAGAACTATTATCTTAGATTAACCTCCTATCTATAGATGATATTTAGGGATAAAGGTCAACATCATAATAAAATTTTGATAATTTGACCTCTAAAAAATCACTACAAGACTTTTATCATGATCAAATATTATTGAGAGTCGTAATTCATGAAACATTACCACAATCATGATGTATAATATAAATACCCTATAAAAATAGAAAGCTTTTTTAATATTAAATTAATGTGTAGAGTTCATAAGGTTGTTGACTACAAGTCAATTTACTTTATTCCCATTATATGTATTGGGGAGTCCCATGATGAAACCAATGGTGATGTTATCCCATTTCTTGATATTGTTTAGTGAGGATTTTTATATCCCCTGAGATTTAAGTCCTTCTTATCTAACATTCTAGCGTAAATTTAATGATATGCATATTCTATAATATATTTCTTCATTTTATCATTATATAAATTCTCATACAAATGTTTATACTTATTTGAATTTGTGATATTAATATATAATGATTAACATTGTGATTGATATAGAATTTACTTATTATATTATTGTATTTAAGTTACACATGTAAGGATCCAGAACCAGCTCATTCAATTATAGTTATGGTATGAGATTAGAATAATATTTACATTATTTTTTAAATTTACATCATCCTTCACTGGCAAATCAGAATTTATATGTATATATGGTCAATTATTTAACAATGTTTTAGATGATATTTATCATTTCCTTATAATTTATTGTTCTATTCATTTATAATCCAAATGTATTTTATCTCATTCAATTTTTTTATAGACAACCTATCATAGTCCTTCGAACTCAGATATAAAACCACACTGTTTTTATCCCATTATGATAATTCATTTACCAATAATAATATTTATTCAGTTAAAACCATATTATTTGGTTCATATTGATCTCTATATATGTGATCATGTACTTCATGATTTTATAATTAATATATATGTCAATCCATTCACTACAAAGATAATTCATCTATATCTTTAAATCCTAAATTACCTCTTCCAATCCCATGATCACGACTTGAGTAATTTTTCATGATAGCATTTAATTAGATAAAGTCTTAAGATTCCACTTTGTAATTATATAGGAGAAAAAATCCATGTGACTTCTTTTAGTCATCACTATATATCAAAATCCATTATCTATTGTAGGGTAGTGTGAGTAAAAGTTCTCTAATTAATAATATCATTAGTTCTATTAAATTTTCATAACAATCAGCAATCTATAGTAACATGTCTCGCTTCAACATATACATTCGTAATGAATTTTATGTCCATGATAAATTTCACACAATTCATTTATATTATCTTTCATTAATAAGAAAACTATGGATTTTCATCACCATAGTTCATCTAGTCTAGTGGTCTGTAGCTTCAATCCTAGTGGGATCCATCGATATAACCTCACTTATAACTAATTGACCTAAAATTGATAATTTTTGTAGTTTTTATTCACATTTACCAATTCATTTGTATAACATATCATTATATTGTGTCATAAAAACAATAAAGAAATGATCTTTATACTCCACCATTCCATTTGAATATGTTTGAATATAATCTATAATGAATACCACAAATAGATAAAGTTAATCTCAAAAAAATCATTTCATTCTATCCATCAAAAGAATGGGGACATTGGTATGTCAAAATGTAATCACTATAAAATCATATATTCCATACATCACATGAAACATTGTGTTGGATATTTCTACATATTTTACCCCCAAATGATGATTTACATAATAATGTTCAGTCATTGAAAATTATTTCCATCCTCTTAGTTAATAAAAAATATCAATATATGGTAGAAGATACATATTCTTGATGATAATCATGTTATGTATTTTATAATTAGTGTAATTATGCATTTTCAAATTTTCATCATAATAAAAATAACAATTTCACCACTTGATTATTCAATATAGAAAATGAATACTTTATTCAAATTCTCTAGATGATCAATTTTAAATCCATGCTACCAAAATTTTCACATTATATAATGAATTTTTGAAATATGTATTTCACTATATCAGAGATCATTTGAAATCTCATATTCATGATTTAGAGGACTACATAAAAACTGTTAAATAAATAAAGTATCATATTCCTTAAAAATAAACAAATCCTCAATGATAATTTTATTAATAATTGTTTCAGCTAGTGACCCCTCATGAATTTGTGATAGGACTCATACAATGTAAGTAATTTAAATTAGATGTTCATATTCATCCTCACACTAATATAATATCATTGGTATATTAGTATTATAAAACACAAATTCCAATACTCAAATATTTATATGGGATCTATATATAGATAGAGGAAATCTATAACCAAAATTACATCAAATTAAACTAGAGGTGGAATCATAAAATTTGGAAGACAAAATTTTCGAAAATCTTTTATTCAAGAGGAGATATTGACCTGAGATGTGATCATATAACCACTAAGAACTTTAAATGATATTTTAAAAAATAAGTATGGAGGTGGATATATGTTACCATTATTAAATTAATTTGATTTATTAGTTTCTGTATTACATTTAAAAATTAATAAATTTTTATTTGTTGATTGGATGATATGGGTACCTTTCACCACATGTTTTTCATGACCCACCAATATGGTTGTAATTTTATAATATTTCCCTCTATGTTCTTGAATAGAATGTTAATAATACTTTTAGTCATAAAAATCCATTAATTTTTGAACTAGTTGACACATTTCCCAAACTATTTGTATTTTTAATTTTTAATTTTGGTTGGATCATTCAATTGAGATATATCTACATTAATTCAATTATCTTATCTCTATAAATCTTTTTTTTTTCATTCTCATACAAAGTATCCTTTTTTATATAGTTAATAAATTTATCAATTCCCTTATGAAACAACCACCATACTTTATTCCATATTTTCTGGATAATGAATGATAAATTTTTAGTCTTCCATTAGTGTTATTATTATAATCTCCCTGGATGGACATCATTTTATTTATATATAAATAATGTGAATGATTATAATCTTCACTCTCTATTTCTACCATTGGAGAAAGTAATATTATTTCTCTATATCTAATATTGTACATTATGAATTTCACTTTTTTTAGACATACATATATTTTAATGAATAACTATTCAATTTTTTAATATTTTTTCATAAAAACCCATAAGGGTTCCATTTAATTTAAATAAAACATTGATAAGTTATACCAATACATTCATAATCCTTATTCTTATACTCAAGGAATTCTAATTTTATTTCCTGGAAATGAATTCAAGGAATATAATTACAAAAAAAACCTATTAACCAAATCCCATACAACAGAGATAATTTCCAATATTTTAATCATATTCTTAATATGATTCTTCCATCAAACTAAAACTATTAGTTTTTTACTATAATTACTGGTTCCAGAAGTAGGATTATCACTTCTATATCAACAGAGATGGATATTGTAAAATTGATAAGATAAATCTAAATACCAAACCACATGTAGATAAAAAAATATTGATGAAAATGGAATTCATACTTCTATTATGTCCCAATTAATATTCTTCTATATTGACCTAACAAAACATTATATATATTTATCTGATTTCCTTTATGTTTTAAAAAAATTATTGCAAAATGACCCCATAAATTATATATCCCACTTAATTATAAACCACTTCACAAATGGATATATATAATAAAGAATATAGGTATGGGGGTTACATATAGTAATTCAGGTTATGGAATTGGGATACTAAATATGGACCAACAATTGGATTAACATAATTCTATTTCCCTTTTTCAAATTTCGGGAATGGAAATGATTAATATATTTAATCAATTATTCATTATTTTTAGTCATCCTTGTCAACCACTTGAAAATGGATATACCATGTGGGTTATATCTCACACACTTGACATCAAGGATATGAGAATTTTTATAACAATAGGGATCATTATTATTCAAAAATCATGGATTAAGTCACATATTAATATGTAACTTCTTGATTTCCTTTAGTGTTAGATCTTTCCTTAAACATCATTATCATTTCAATATTTATCTTTTTATTTTTTTTCATTACTACTTATGTAAATATTATCTAATATTTTCAAGATTTTTAATTTTGATTCCACCTTATAATATGGATTCTTAATTATATACACTTATTTTATTAGTGGAATAACTCCTTGATTTTTCTTCCAGATTTTCTATTTTCATTACAAGAGATATCATGTGAGTATTTTGATCATTTTCCATGGTACCCCATTTTTTGGTTCATATAAATTCCCTAAAACATTGAACCTATTTTCCTTATTAATATGTCATATTAATGGAAAAACACTTTATTTGTATTTTATAGGAGAAGAGTGTCTTTGTATATAACATTTACCCTTATATGAATTCTTCTAAATCAAATACATTGGAATGTGAAAAGGGATAAAATAAGTAAATCATATACCATTATAATCACACCTCATATAGTCTCTCAATGCTATGTACATTATAACAGTTGGAGTTTTTATATCATGCTTCGCCTTTATGATTTAATTAATGTGCTCAAATTGTGATAAATCTTTCAACAATAGGATATCATTTGTGACTACTTATTTTACAGATCACCAAATGCTGAGTTATCATGGAACATATATTATATTAAAAATTTTATGTAATTATTTAAAATTGGTACTTAGGGTTTCTTATTAATAATTTTTATGTTGTCACCATACTAGTTTTTACAATAATAATGATATATGATCTTATTACCATTTTATATAAAATTACCATCCATTTGTTTTAAACACAAAGACGAATCCCTCCTAGTTATTTCATTGAGTATATTATTTGGAGAAATTATTCTTGGATTATTTTTATTCTTTGTGACAACTTGATTTGAAATTTCCTAGTAAGTAACATCAATAATTTCACTTTGATACATTTTTATTAATCTTCAAATTCAAGTCCACTTGTTTTATGATTTTCAACAGATTCACCGAGTAAAATTTTTAAACAATATTATAATCCTCATAATACAAGATAAATAATTGTTGTAAATTCTTGTGTTGAATTTTATTATGATCTTTACCATAATATTAACACCTCCTCAATTGGAAACAAGAATTAAACATCACTTATTTATCAAATATTCATGTAATATTTGAAATAGAATTTCAGAATCCATATACATTATATATACTATTTTGATAATCTAATATAAAATTGTATTAAAAATTTGAAACCATTGTTTTTGAATTATCCCTTATAGAATCATTATTTTTCTCTTTTCGTTTTGACATTATGTAAACTTCATTATAATTTCAATTAATTTCATACAATTTCATCCTTATATCATTAGATACCATTTTATGTGGAATACATTTTTAGATTTAATCTCTATGAGAAAACTTTAATTAATTATTGAATATTGAAAAAATATAAATGTTTTATTGATATTTTCAAATACGGCTTCATGTTATCATAGTAAAAAATTCCTTCCTCAAAAAATTGAGTTCTCAATTAATCTCCTATGTAGAAAATAAAATCCTTTTCCATGATTCAATATTATTTCCATAAAACATATGATCTTTTTGTTGATATATATATTTCAATTTAAAAAACATTAAACCATGATAGAGTAATAATAAATCTTTGAAAAATAAACCTTATATAATACCACTTTTTAGTCTCCCAAGAGTGTTATAGTGTGATATAACAAGTTTCTCGAGTGAATAATGCATTGAAATGATTATGGAATTTACCAATTTTTCCATAATTATTACTAACCAAAATTTATCATAACATCTCACACATGAGTGTCACATGTGATAATCATTTTCTATATTTTCATATGATTTAACTAACATTACTATTTATTTGTTACAAAATTATCTTTCATATTCATTTTAAATTTTTTGAAGTTACAAAATAAATAGGGACATGATAATGTACTTGGTTCACAATAATTGTGTTACAACATGTGGAATACATATGAAGGATTTCATGTAGTAAATAACAAAAAAGTTATCTTCTATAAAAAAATTTATTTGGCTAGGCCAGTCGTTTCCCAAATATCACACCGATATTTCTACATTTATTACCAAATATACTATAAGATGGAAAAATCTCTACAAATATTATGAACATGAAAGTATATTCCACAACATCAGTTGCATGTAATGAATCATAAAGTATAGATTGATGCTTTGTAATATATCCATTTGAATGATCCTTCATAAACTGTTAATGGGTTAACACTATAACACCTAATATTTTAGAATTTAATTTGATATCCTCTTCTATTTTTGTAGCATATAAATTAATTTTTCTTCTTTAAATGATTATTTAATAGGTTCCAAAAAAACATTTCTTATTGGAACTCACCAAAAACCACACCCTTTATTATGAGTTGGAAAATATAATACACATACGCATCATTCTCTCTATGATCATATACACTTATTTTAAATCCTCTATGAATGTGTTGAGGTCATGAAACCTATAATTTTAAGTATGTCACTATCATTATGGTCTATAAAAGTTTCACCTAGTACCCCAAATATTTCCTCCACAATTTTTATAAGTAGACTACACTATAAATTCTTCTCAGTCAAAACATCTTCTTTTGGATAATATATTTTATATCTATATTATATTATTGTTTAACAGTATAATAACCCTTGACTCATTCTTGAATCAAGGACTTATTTTTAGTTCTCTTCATTTATTGAACAAATTAATAATGTTTCATTGATCTCTGAGGTTATATGCTCTTTATTTTTTCAGTACACTATTGAGACACCCACAAACACCGATTTCCTTCTAACACCATGTTGTGGCCAATTTATTCCCAGTATAACCCACACATCAACACATCGATTTAAATTACTTATTTTCTATTTATACATCACAAATATAATAATGATAAATTGATTTTTTAATTTAAATAAAATCTTATTACCATGTAAATCACCCTGACGGTAAGAGTGACTCAAATAGCTCACAGGTAGAGTGTCGGTACACCATTCCTATCATGATTTCATTTTTGTCTCCCATATCCATATTAAACACTATAAATCATAAATGTGGTATATACTCTCGACCATGGAGACTCTTCCACATAGTGAAATAATGAATTTCTGATGATTTACTCAACCTAGAATTATCCCAGAAATGATCAACAAATATTTTAATGTGTTTCTCCACATTATTTTCAATAAATTCTTATTCCACTGAAATTCTATTCCACCACATCTGGGAATATTCTTGTGGTATAGTTCCTCTTCAATTTTAAAATGGGTTACAACATGGTATGGATTTTTCTAGCATACTTTTTTTTGGAATCACCTTCTGTACTACAATAATAAGGAATGATGTGGTCTCACCATCATTCTTCATATTATTCACTATTCCAACTAACAATAGAATTGTGTTTCCTATATTTCACAATGTATTTAGCTTTCTATCTCCATGATTCTTTCAAAATATATCTTAAAATTCTGTTGACCCTGTAGGATATATTTAGAATTCCTTTATGCATCTAGATAGCCTATGAGATACTTATTTTTCCATATTTCACATTAACAATAACACATCCTTAGAATCTTCTCCCTTATTATCATGGTCTTTATTCTTGATCAGATGAGTGGAATCTGTAATTCTAAATTCATATAATCATATGTCCTCAATTATTTCCTCCATGTTACTCTATTTCTAAATAAGGAATTAAATCCTAGATTTTAACTACCTTAACATATCAAAATTTATTCATCCGAAGTCACCAATAATTTAAGTAATCATGTAGATGGGAAAGAAAATTTTTCAAAATACGGTTCCATTATAACTCATTTAATGGAAGGAGTTTATTAACATAATATTTTCATTGTTTTATTTTTATGTTTTTCATAAATATTTTTATGTTTGTTCCTTATATACTTGTCAATATTATATATATTGTCATAATTATTTATTAAAGTTTAGAAAAATAATTTAGGAATAATAATTTTATTTTATTTATTTATAAATCTTGGTCAATTTTTATTTATTTGAGTGTGTGTAATCATCCAAATTAAACATACTTCATAAAAAATATAAACAACCACATGATAATAAGTAAATTAAACATGTAATATGATTATATAAATTTTATGTATAATATATTTTATCAAGATGAGGTAAACCAAACATCACACTAGGGTAAATAAATCCATTTAAAACTACATAAATCGAGATACAAAAATCTATCTAGTAACATATGTATCTCCAGGGTTGGCATGAATTAGGATCTAGTCCTAAACCATATTTTATCTTATGGAGATCTATAATTTACAATCTAAATTCACATATATGTGTGGTTTATTAGGGTATTTTTATTACATAAAATATACATTGCACACGAATTTACATACATAATAAATAGGGATCAATAATTCAAGATCATTTCATTTTTTAATAATATATTTATTGTCTGAAAAATCAATGAATACCAAATTTAATGAAATAATCCCCATGTATAAAATGGTTGATCATGCTCATGAAAAATCACAACATGAAAATAAATTCATTTAAAAATTCCATCATTAATTTTAATTCGTTCTTATTAAGATAAATTATATTAAATTATATATATATAAATATTAACTAATTAAATAATTATCGTAATAATCTATCCAAAAAATTCTTCATATTATAATCATATATATTTTTTAACAAAAATATATGATTTTAATTAAAATTTAAATTATTAGGTATAAAACATTAACTAACATACCACATGAAATGTACCATCCAATCTTGTTTAAATTAAGTACTACAATTTATTTATTACATGGAATGCGGTTGAGGTGACAAGACATGTAACCATCTATGCTTGAGTAAATCCATTTATATTGTTTATTAAATGAAATATTCCACCACTCAACACTTTGGGTTGAATGATTCTTGTAAAATCATTATCACATTTTTTTATAGTTATATGGCATGAATGTCTATAAGGTGTTTCATGAAACACAATTTTGTTGTTACAAATACGAGAAAATTATCAAGGGTAGAGTAATACATGTTATACTCTATGTAAAACCATAAAAATTTTATGTAGTTCGGTCTCACATTCAATATTCATGGGTTTACTGACCAGAAATTCATGTCTTGGTGTGTGCCTTGAGGGAGTAGACACATTTTACTTATAGTGTAAAAATAGAAATATGTTATGTAATCTACATTATTACAGCCACACTACACATCGAATGACTATGTATGTATCTCATGTGGTTTATGAAATGTTACACGACTTGTGAATCTATTTATGTATCGCTTAATTTATGTTTCTTGATATCAAATATTTGGAATTTGAGGCATAATGTTTCTTGACACCACATAATTTGACAACATAGTTTTCTAGGATATAAGAATATTTGTTATTTTTCATGGTTTCATTATCTATACACCAAATACATGTCATTTAATCCCTATAAAGTCCTGTAAAGTCTAGATATCAATACACAACGTGTAATGAAATTGCATTCCTTCCCCATACAACGTGTCATGATAGTCTAATATCACCATTGGTGGATGATGTAGAATATATAGTATATAATTTATTATTACACCTTTCATTTTTATTTCATTAAACATGTATCCTTCAGAACTATGAATGAAATCTTCAATCATTTTATATAGGTTTTCATCTAGTTTTTTTTCACATAAATTTGAATTAATATATTATCATTTAATTGTAAAAAATAATGAAATTATCAAAATGATAAATAAGAAAACATAAAAATGTATGAATTTATTAAATAAATAATATATAATAATTCATCATAATGTGACAATTTATTAACATAGGTTGGATTTAGGTCATAATAGATGCATCATGTTAGTTCCGAAATTTTTTTTTTCATATATTTCAATGGATTTTATTTGAAGAACATATTAATGAAATACCTATAATCATGAAGAGAGGATTTAAAACACTTAATTTAAAAATAATATTAAATATGAATTATTTTAACATGATAATTTCACATTGATAAAATAATGATGATTCTATTATTATTCATTCATTTAAATTGAGATTCCATGTAATGATTTTTCTACATATATCAACCGATCCTTTAAAAATATCTATAAAAATTCTACAATTATTAAGTGTAAGAGTAAAAAAAATAAGTTCTTAATTTCATATTTTTTTTTACAAATAAGTTTATCTTATTCTGACGTTGTTCTTGAGATCATTGTTAGAATGATTTCACACTAGGGATTTAGATAATATTAGAGTTTCTTATTAGTCCACTACAACTCACCTTTAAAAAAGATATAATAGAGACTTTATGCATTTGGGTAAAAAATTTAATAATTTCATTGGGGCTCTTTATATACATTTTTATCCTATGTAATATACATGTAATTTAATTACAATGGTATTATTATATTATCCCATGAAATTAACCAATGTCATTTATAAATATATAATTTTTTTGGGACCTTAAATGTTCCCATCAATCCACAACGATATTAACCTAACCTTGAATAATTATATTTTTATTTAAATAAATAAATATTATTATATTATTAATTAGATGAATAAATAGATATTATGTTAAATAAACTGATGAATATATGTTTATTTTAATATTAAAATATATAAATAAATATTATTATTAATATATTCAATAAAATATTAAATATAAAATATTAAAAAAAATCACTTAATTTTCGTGGTTTAAAACCATGGAAAAATCATCAAAAATGGTTATCATAGCCTAAAGACATATTCATCCATATCGTGGACACTATAACTATTGCAATAGGGTTTTACCTATTTCCTCATTGAATACCATGGTAATATGTCTCTATATCCATAGTTTAAACTATGGAAATAGGGGAAAATAAACATGGTTTAAAAATTGGAAATACATGGCTGTAGACACGGGTTAATCCATTGAAATAGGTGTCTATGGACACAATTTAAAACAATAGACTTAGGTTCTTGAAACTACACTATATAACCATGAGAATATCCTTCAAAATAATAATGATGTCAGCATGGATTGAGCCTCAAACCTCTTTGATATTCTTCTCAAGATAGTAAAACTACAATGATCACTACTATATATATTTATATATTTACATAATTAATTAAATTATTATTTATAATAATAATTAAAAATCATAAAAAATATAAAAAACTTATTTGCTATATTTAAACTATGTTTATAGGTGGAAATATCCATAGCTTCAAACCGTATAAATGGTTAGTAATTTCCTCTATTTAATGAATGGATATTGGCGTGTATACACATGATTTAATCCATAGAAATATGGAGTTATTTTTGAAAACCATGCTTCAGTTCCACTTATCATAACACTCGACAAGGTATGTGGCATGTCTTTATTGGTGTTCATAGTCCTCACAGGCTGGTAACTAGTTACTAGGTACCCAAAATATGATTTTTAAAATGATTTTTAAACATTACATGATTATAAATTACCCAAAAAATCAAAGACAACATATTTAATAATATAATACCAAGAAGAAACAATAATTTCTATATTCAAGATATAAAATTTAAATAAAACTATGAAAACTACAATGTTAGAAAAAAATAAACAAACCAACACCTCCATGCAACATGAGGGGCATCGCCCTCAAGAAACCACCACTGACCACTACAACAAGAGTATCCTTAATAACATGAATCCTCCATCACCACAAATCATCTTTCTTTTAAAAAAGACATATATAACATGATATACATACTCTCAAATTAATATTTATGGTGTTGGCCGAATCCTAGTAGGATGTCTCCCCAAAAATTAGGATTTAATTCTATAAAAGCCATATAAAAATTAACATGATCATTTATGTAAAATATTTGAAACATTTCCAAAATATATTTTAATGAATTTTTTTTATAAACACACTTTTTAACAAAATCATTTAAAATGGAAAAATTTACAAAAAATTATAATGCTTTTAAAAAAACCACTCAAGGTCGAATGTAACCTAGATGATGTAACCTCATCACATAAGTCTTAATAGAACACATTGGGTTAATCCATATGGTTAATATAGCTATTGTTAGACAATTTAACATCATAAAAAGTGGAAATGTGTTATAATAACATGACTAATATCATTATCATGCTTGAGCCATGAGGAGAGGACACCCCAATTGCCTAGTGGCCTCCAAAAATCATAATAGAATAGTAAATAGTGTATGTGTCAATAATGTTATGTGAAATCAAGTCAAGAGAGTTCCAAATCACTAGCTTACCAGTTATACTTATAACACGTTGATATTTCGGATTCCATTATTATCATATACTTGAACACATGTTACACATAGAATCACTTTCAAAAATCAATTCCAATCATTCCAAGGAAAATCCCTGATTTCAGAAGTCACTACATATGATCCTTTAATTTCTCTAAACCACACACATTTAATTTATACACCCGAAAACTATTAGAAACGATTTTGACACTACTTACATATTCCATGTAACCAGTTTTGAAACATCACAAGGGAGACACATTCTAAATTTGACCATATCATGGGTGAATTACCTTTCAAAGTCACACATAAATTATTTTCACATTAAAATATGCTTGAACAAATTATACAATTCATAATTCAAATTTATAGTGCACATCAAGGAATAAAATATGTAAAAAATTACTTTCTTTTGGAAAAAATAATATACAAATACATTTTCACTTCATGTTCCACTGAAAACATTATTCACACCATTCAAAAAACCGATGAACCACTTCCACGAAATCCAAAAATAAAGGAAACACCAAAAAATATCCATTTTTATTTCTAAAATCTATTTCCACCACATAATATTTATAAATCCATCTGAAACACATTTCAAAAAACATAAATAAGTTATAGACCATGTAGGAATTTACCATGAAATTATATCAAATCATCTGAAATTGTTAGAATATGTAACCACTAACATCAAGTATATAACCATCTTGAAAGTAGTGCATATCTCAATTGTACCACCACATGACTCTAGTATGGATATATTCAATAAAAAAATTATGATCAAAACATAAAAATTAATATTAAACTAAAAAGATACCACCCAACATGTTCTCCAAATGAAAACTATAAGGAGAAGAGAAGAAACCCTGTAATTAAGGGATGCACAAGATGGAAAACCACTTACATTGAGATTCGATGACATATCATGGTCAAATCTGACCAAGGATATGTCACAAAAGAACCTATAAGATCTTGGAGGAGGATACCATGTAATAAAAATCAATGGGGTTGAGTGGGATAGTGATTATGGTTAAATCCCAAAAGGAAACAATCGATATTTTGGAATTTTCAATGTCCTAGACATGATGCATGGTTTCTTGCATTGTTTTTATAAACATGCGACAACTATGAACCCATTACAATCGAAACAGGACATAACACATGGTTATAATATATGGTTTACATATTGTGTGCTATCCATTTAATAATCCTCTTTCCAATAACACAAATTGTTTCTTTGTTTACCAGGGAAATTGATATATGTTTTATAATCATTTTTTCAACTGTGTGCCACATATTCTAAACCAAAGGAATTATTTTTTATATAAAACACATAAGGGACAAACATTGAAAAACAATAAAATTAATATAACTAAGGTAGATACATAAAAAATCAGACCTGTCACTCTAATAAATCGTTCGAGAAAAAATTTTAAAAATGAAATTGATCAAAAAGTGAAATTAGGAACCCATGTGTTATAATTATCCCCACTAAATCATTTTATGCCCACATAAAAAGAGACAATGATGGAATAATCAAACCAAATAAATTTTCAATAATGCCTCAAAACTGACCATTGGGTGCACCCTAAAAGACCAATGCTTACTCAGAAGGGAAACTCAATTCCAAACTATCCAAATGAAACTCCTCAATGCGAGTTTACACTAGAGATTGCACCTGAAGAACATAATATGAGACCCAAACAGACTCCACAATATAAGAAACCATATAGCATCGACCAACACAATGAGATACAACAATGATTCCTGTGATGGATATCCCAAATATTTAATAATTCAATTGATCACCCAAATAATAACACCCACCATAGGACATCGACAAAACATTTCCCCTTACCAACAAACAAAGACCATCAATCCCTTCCATGAGGGTAAATATTGAGGACACAAACATAGACTCATGAGATAGGATAAAGCTAGGATCATTTAAATAAGGACTTCAAAAGGATTTCCCAAATGGTATTCAAATCCAGAAATTTAAACCAATGTACTTTTAATAAAACAAGACCGTAATCCCTCCATACAACCAAAGAGGATATTTTAATCCACATGAGTCACAATGAGAACAAGAGGCCCCATTATCTCTTTTCATTAAATAGGACCATTCGTGATAGGACACCAACCCCATATGCTTAATCTATTCTTGAATTCCCTATTTACAGTATCAAGAACAAGGTCTCTCACACCGTTGTGCATCCTTACTATGCATGAGATTCACTATACGGCCTATGGATGGGCCCCTATTGTTTGAAGCATATCTTGCCTCACTACTAAAAGATGAAGATCCCCAAGGAGAAAACTATTTTGGCCTTATAAATGAAAGGACAACATTCCATAAATAATCCAATAGTACACAACTTACCATGCACATAAAATATGAACATGCATTTCACCTTTTCAACTAGAACGAGAAATAAAGGGAATGAAACACATGGGTGACGACACCATCCTGGATGAAAAAAAGACACTAAAAAACACCACCAAAAATGAATATTAACAACCATGAATAATTATAAAAAATGGGATATCAATCCAATCCCCCAAAACACACTTCTCTTGCAAATGGGAACAAAAATAAATAAGCGCATTTTGATAGGATGGATTTCAATGACAAGAAATTCCACTATAAATGATCAACATTATCTTAGGCTAGAAAGAAACTAATGAAAAATAAAAAGACTGTTCGATGTTGTTTCCAGTAACAATAAATATTAGATGCATTCCATTTCTGTAATTTCCTTCACAACTTCAAAGCTAAGGCCATCATGAAAAAATATGGAAAACATCACCTCTAATGACTTTTGTAATTGAGGAAAAACTTTGATTTAATTCAATTCGACACGTCCACTAGTCCTCTTAGGGAAGACTTGGTTAACCAATAAGTATAGGTGGATTATATTCCAAAACCCATGAAGAGTGACCTTAAGTTGATCAACTGGAGGGTCTACCATTGCTGAAAGAACCATGACCACACTATAATGTCTGTCGAAAAAATCAGGGGTTAAGCCCTTTGCAATAAAGAGATGATGAACTCGATCAAGGCTGATCAATTGTACAGAATTCACCAAAATTATAAACCAAGAACATATGTACCAACTCAAATTCATCCCAAAAACTTCTTAGAGAATATACTTATAATAATCCCAAATTTAACTCCTTAATAATAACTACAATTTGAAACAAGGACCAAACTAAAAAAATCCACAAACCCAAAAAACCCCGAAAACAATATTGCAAAAATATTATAGACATGCCAAAAAATAGTTCAAATAAGAACATCACATCTAATTATAAAAGAACATTTTGAAAATAAGACAATATTGGTGGGTTTCATAATTACCAGTGGTGTTCCATGAATCCTCAAACCTACATATTTTCCTGCACAATCGGGCACCCATAACCTCTTGTTTATTTTGGAAAACATCTAATCCTACAATCAATCAATCACATATTCATACGTATTGATGAATGAATTTAATAATGGAAATACCATAGGTCAAAAAAAGAGTTCTTCTTTTAAATCCAAATTAATGAACAGATAAATTTTACATATCAATTTAATTCCCATTTCAAAATTTAATAAGGATTTTTAAAATGTTGCTAAAAAATATAACAAAATAACATTCAAACCCAACACATCAAATAATTTATTATTTTATATTACTGAAATAGTGTATTATTCATCTAATATTCAATTTTATCCCATTTAAAAAAATCTTCTACTTCAACCAATAAAATTTAAAATAGATTTCAAAATCCCACATTAAATTATTTCAAATCTTCTAAACATTGAATTTCAATGAATAAAATTTTTTTATTAGAGAATTATTGTTTCAAAAATATCTCCCGTTTTTATAAAAAAATATTTTTTTAATAATTAATATCAAACAAATTTAATAATAGGTTTCTGATATTAAAATAAACAATTTCATAATCACTCTATTCGGCTTCTATTGTCTTAATTTTAATTAATATCATTCCCACATTACCCAAATTTCAAATTAAAAAATCAATTTCCCAAAGAATCCATAAATTAAATTTTAAAACTAGAATATCCCATTTCCAAAAATTAAATAATTACAAGTATAAATTTAGTCTCCAAAAATTCCAAAATTGGGGGTTTGAAAACAATTTTCAAAGGATAAACAAATTTTAAACAATTCATAAGAAGAAACAAGAATTTGTTGAATACATGGTCATATAGTTGGAGGCCATACTAAAATCACACCATTGTCTTGGTGTGTATTCATGGAACATGTATCCAACTCCAAATGGATTTTCAGTCCTTGATAGGTCGCATAGATCATTTTTTCAACTCTCTTTGGATTTCCAAAATACTAAATAACTGATAAGAGTCAAGGAATCCAAAAGAAATATAAATTCATATAGTAACTTGAGTCCTATAACGGGGTATTCTGGCCTGGAACCCTACTCATAACTAGAATGTAATGTTTTGAAAATCCAAAATCCAACCTATTGAGCCTCTTCACCAAATAAAATTTCCCAAAAAGATTGTAACCTGCTCTGATTCAATGGTTTCATGAACTAAGCAGGATTTCCATCCAACCTAACACAAATCCTAGATCAAGGTATAGCCTAAGTGGAATTCTTGATCCCATAGAGCAGGAAACTAGTTATTGGGTGTCAAAAAAATTATTTGGGTCTGATTTCACCAATTTAAATTGGCACTAATAACCTACAAAAATAAATAAGATGAAACTAAATTACCAAAGTTAAAAAAGTCCTAATAATATTCTGATTTTTGATTTAATGTTAAAAAACTCCAAAATACTACAACTGAATGAAACAATAAAATGAATGAAGACCTCAATTAATCATTAAGGGAACCACCCCCAAGCCACCACCACAGACACCTACAATAATAGGAAAAAGAGAAATCAGGATCCACCATAACCACGACACATCTTTCAATTACCTAGGACATTCATTACAAGCCTTAAGGTACCAAATGATGAATGTAGGTTATGAGACAATTCTCATTAGGATTCCAACCAAATTAAATATTATATATTATTATATAAAAAGGAAAATTAATATGTTCAATTATATAAAAACAATAGAAAATTTTTCAAAAAAAATTATAAGTAAAAATATTTGTTAGAAAATCACTTTTTCAACAAAATCATTTACAGAAAATAAAATTTATATTAAAATGAAATATACTCAAGATCCACCTTATAAAATAGATAGAAACCCAACATATAAGTCGCAAGAGTACACCATGAGTAATTCCCAAGGGGTCATCTAGCTTGAGTGGGACAATATAACCCCATACCTCATTGAATGGTGGTATAGTAACCACAACTAACAGATATCTCATGAATGATCTACATGGATGGAAATCCACAATGGCCTAGTGGTATTCACTAATCAATATATATTAGTTAGTGTTGTATGAATCAATAATGATATGTAATGTTGGGATAATCCACATCCAAATCAATTACATACTAGATCTAATCACCCAACCTTGTTACTCCAGAATCCCTTATGTTCAAATTCATGTTCAATTGTTTCACATATCACTATATTAGGAAAATGATGACATGAATTCAAGTAAAACACCAAATATCAAAAATCAATATGTGAAAGCTTCCATTTTTATTAACAATATGATTTTATTTTTCACATATAAAAATTATTTTAAAACATCTTTATACTAAATTAACATTCCATGAATCCCGTTTGATACCATCACAAGGAAGACACTTAGTAAATTTGATCAGCTTGTGGGTAAATCGCCATTCAAAATCACTAATAAATTTGTTTTACTATAAAACATGCTTTATAAGATTATTCAATTCAAAATTAAAATTAATAGTTTACAACAAGGACTTCCAAAAGTTTTGTAAAAATCAAGTTTTTTTTATAAAACAAACTTACAAATATTTTTTCACATTATTTTCCTTCAAAAAAAAACATTCACACCTTCATAAAAATCCCATTATCTAATTACACCAAACAAAATAAAGGTACAAACAAAAAAATAGCCATTTTACTGTATAAAATCCATTTCCATCTCATATGCCTTCAAAAACATGTCTAGAAAATAGTCCTCAACACATAAATAATTTATAATGAATATAAAATTTAAACAAAATAGGTTAACATTTCGTCCAAAAATATGAGGGCATGGAACCTTCTATCCCAAGTGCTGAAACATCCATAAATTGTTGTGAAACAAAAAACTACACCACCACATGACCCTTTGAAGGCCATGATCCATCCAAAGAAATCATGATAAATACCAAAAAAAAGTTCAACTCACAACAGATCATCCAACCCACTGGACAAGTGAAACCCCCCATGTAGAAGATAAGAAACCCTAGAAAAGAGGGAAAAACCAAAATTATATCTACTTTGAGATTCATTGTTTAATCTGGGTCAACTCTTCTGAAGGAGAGGTTCCAAAATAAATTAGAATTTCTTGGATAAGTATCTAATGGAAACAAATACCATGAGGTTGAGTGTGAGAGGGATTAGGTTTTTAAAATGAAATGACAAAATCATTATTTTAGAATTTTTAATGGCTGGGACAGGCTGCACAATTTTCCCACATGGTTTGTGAAATTGTGCAACAATCGTGAACCACTGAGTATCTAATAAAGACATGCACACAACATTAGTCAGCACACATTACAAACAGTGCACTAACCATGTGATAATATTATGTCCAAAAACACCACATTTACACACAGTTACTTGGGAAAGGGAACGAGACATGACAAACTATGCACCAACCATAAGCCAACTCCTATTTATACAGAAGCATATATTTTTCACGATAACGAATGATGAAACTTAGAGACAAGAAGTAGAAAAAAATAGACAAAGTAAATTCCTAAAAATTAAAGATTTTAAATCTTATAACATGATATAGAAACAGAAATCCAAAAATAATACCAAACAATGAGTGGAATTAAAAAACCAAGAGTATTAGTTTTCACCATAGTTTAAATTTTGGAATTTAGCGGTTATGGCCATGACTAAAACTATATAAATTGGTGGATATGGTCAAAAGATATACAGTGTAAATTGGAATTTATATCCATACATTAAATAGTTGAAATAGGAGGATATGTCAATAGATTAAACCATTTAAATAGGTTTTCATGGAAATGGTTTTGAAAACAATGAATGAAACCCTTTACCTCTAATTTTCAGTGGTTTCTTGGTTTTCCCTTGAGAATATCACCACTGTTTCAAATAATTATGACTATATGTTAGAATATAGCTATGGTATTTAGAAATTGGTGTTATAGGCTCCCTACTGGCATGGTATTCTAAACCATGGAAATAGAAAGTTTGTTCATTTCATAATTTTCTAGATGTGATTTTATTATTACCCTGTGAGTATTTATTTTAATATTTATAAACTAAATAAATATATATATTATTAAATTCACTATATTAGTGAATAATAATTAAAATTTATTTATATGTTATATTTAAACAAGATAAAAATTCAACTACGATGTTTGACCCTTGAATATTATCTTTCATGAAACTAAGAATAATATTTTTTTCCTAATATTATATACAAATATAATTTAATAAGCTTATGGATATTCTTGTTATGTGACCCTATTGGACTGTTCATTAGTATTATTAGGATAAATTTCCAGAAGTACAATATTAGTGTCTAGATACATGTTAGGAACATAATTTAAAATATGTTAATTTAAAGTTGAAAAATTCCATCCTACCAATATTATTATGTAGTATAGTATATTTGAAATGATATCTCATCAATCAAGATACATAAATATTTATTCACAGATTATCCTTAACATACCATTCCTTGTCATTCTAAAATAAAATCAATGATGAAATATAATTTCCATGGAGTTAGTCATGAAATAAAATTTCAATAAATTATTTATATATATTTATATTCATTAAGATGGAATGGATAGATAATTTATCAACTTATTCAATTAATTTTATATCACTTATGTTGTGATGACTATATTATACCTCATTGATATAATATTATATCATTGTTCTTATTCATAAATTTATATATGTGATTCAAGATATATATTTACACTAATTTCAAATATAAGGTCAAATAACCTTGTAAACATATATGATTATATAATGACACATAAAACATGTGTAATTATTATGAGATAGTTTTCCCTCATAACCTTCGTTCTTGGAGATTATTATGTATGAATGTATAGAGAAGAAATATAAATTTATGATGATCCTATAGACAATTATTTTCAAAAATCATTTAGGTCCCATCATATATGTGTTATCTAGAACCTATGACATATTTATAATTATATTATCATAAAATATATTGGATCTCATTATAATAGGGACCTTTTATAATCATTGGATGAAATAAGTAAACTAATGACTTTATCACTCTAATTTTATGTAGATGAATAATCATTACATGAAAATATATTTATTAATGATATTGTAAAAAAATATGTATTTGGTTTTGAGGAATCACCTGAATCAATTTTTTTAATTTAAGGATTAATTTTTATATGTTCTAAGGAAATGGATCTTTTTAACTTTCTATTTTCTTTGGAACTGTTTCTTCTTGTTCTATTATACCATCTTTCCTTATAAGTTATTGAACTTTTGTTGGATAATATTTTTGACTTATTTATAAAATTGAATTCCTCACATTGTTTTTATGGTAAATTTACTCTTTATTAAAATTTTCATTCATATATTAGTTGGTGGATATTTTATAAGAGTGTTTTATTTTAGTTAGGTTGTGTTTCATATAAATTTAAAATTATAGAAAAATAAAATGTTTTATATGATGGGTGTGTATAAATATAGACAACTGTTGGTAAATCCTATCATATATATTAATATATTATGTGATTCATGTGATGATACTCTTAAAGAATTTGGAAACCCACTATGTTTGACAATCAAATTGTTCAAGGTAATAGAAAATTAATAAATGGATAATATGATGCATTCAGATTAATAAAATCTCATTCAAAATGGATGGTCATGAATGATGTTTTTGTAGAGACATATTCATCAAAGGACCCACAGAAACAATTTTATTATAGTATAAAATAGGTCATCCTGACCATTCAAGAATAAGGAATTACATTTTTGAGTTTCACCTCTCATATATGATCTAGAGGATGAAAATATTGAAGCATTAAAGTGAAAATGGTTAACCTAATTTCTATTATATAATTTTAAATGACATGGACTTTTATGTTTTAATAATATATTTGAATAAAAAATTTAGAGGAAATGGATGTCTAAGACATTGTGTATCGACGTAATGGATTTAGTGGTTATTAGAAACTGTGGACAAGGTAGTGATAGGATATTAAAGACAAGGTTGTGGATGGTAATCAGAGAAATTTATGAAATTGGAAACTTAGTTCCATGAGAGGAATAACATTTTATATTGGGAATATAGCTATTGGTTTTAATAGTTTATTAATCATTAGGGACAATGGGCTTGGTAAAGGGGTCACCAATGGCATCTAAGGAATTATGAGAGGAGGCCAGAAAGGGAATTCCCCCAGTTGTCACATCCCTTGAAAAATTTGGTGGTAGTTATTCAACCATTTTGTAGGCGTGTGGCATGGGATTTCTTAACGTAAGGCCCATGTGAACCATGCCATATGTGTTCTATGTCTGATGTTCAACTCATTGTTCAGTGTTTCCACCTCGATATAAATGGGGGGTGGGGTGGAGTGGGGTTCCCCTACCCCCATAGGGACACATATCAATTCCAAAGTCTTCGATGAGATACAAATTTTAATATTGGGGGTTTCATCTAGAATATGTTCATAATTTTCTTTATTGAAGAAAATTTCATAGATATATAATGTATTTTTTCATGTGAATCAAAAGGGTGGGGTTTGTTTTTCCTTTGAAGGATGATTTTAGGTGAGAAAGGTAATCATTGAATTTATATTTTTAAGGAGGAAAATGAGGTTTGATCATGATGATAGATGTGATCTCTGGTATTGCACATCCATAGTGATATTTTAATGTTAAATAATGGGTCCCACACAATCATCAGTTAGGGTGGGAAACCTTGTTGCATACATAATGTGTGGTATCTTTTATCGTCTTATAAAATATGGTTAGTATTCCACCCATATATGATCTTTTTGATATCCTATATCAACATCGTAGTTATTACCTCTTTATAATAGATCATTTGATCAGTGATATCTTCTATTAAAAGATTTTTTATCACCCACCCCATCTAACTCGGTTTTTGGATCAACCAATATTGTTTCAAAGTTGTTATGTGGGTGGATGAATTTAGGTAGTTCAGGATCTTGAGAATGAATTATGTTTTATTCAACAGTTAGCTATAGAGAACTAGAAATTATCCTTTATCCACGTTTACGATATTTAAAATCATTTATTGATATTAAAAATTATCTATTAATCCCCTTTAGTTAGGCTTTTTGTATAGTAATTTATTATATCTTTATGGTTTTTAGGGCCTCCCACTCGGTGTGTGTATACCCTTTCCTACAAAGAAGTATTTTCCTTCATGGTGTGCGTCTTATTCACAGAGTGTATGTCTTTATTGAAATCATATTTTACAAGGTTTGTGAGGTGATTTTAGATTCGGTATGGGGGATTTTGTTTGTTATTTCTATGTTTGGATCAAGCATCATAACAACTTATTCTATAATACCAATAAAAATGATGTTTTACATAGTTTATTTATGGATGTGTATTAATTCCCTTTGTATTTTTTATTCTTTCACTAGTAAGGTATTTGTATTCATTATAGGTGGTCATATCCATAATTATATATATATTTATGTAAAATAATTTTTCTTTTTTCCCTATAATGTCATATATATTGGTGTGCATTGTGAATAGGTGAATTTTTGTAAGGCCTCTAATTATTTGATATTTTCCAACATGGTGTCAGACATAAAACCTTAGACTATTGGAGTTAGTCTTGGGGATTCACTACCAGCTTATCACTACAGAATAGTGTTCATGGTGGGAAATGTCATGTAATATGATTAATGTATACTTGTAGAAATGAATAATAACACTACAGTAAGTAAAACCAGTATATGTACATTATAATATATAGTTTCACATTCCAATACATTCCCTTACTTTATTATATTATTATGTCCCAATATAGATAACTCGAAATGAAATATATTGATATATATTAAAAAAACATGTTATGAATTTTTACCACTAATCATGAGTGTTAATATATTTATTTAACTATTTCCTACAATGTTTTAAATTAATTTTTTATAGAAACCAGCATGGATATTATATATCTATATATTTTTTTGAAAGTATTTTGTTATAACTAATGATACAAAGTATTTTTCGGGATAGTTAGACAAAAATAAATCTTATAATGAATATAGTTTTCAATTCCAAGATAAAAAATAATTCATTAAAATATTATTACAGTTTGTGATGAGAAACATATAAAGGTTTATTTTCGTAATATACTATTAGAGAAAAGAATACCTTGAGTTAGTTTCTATGTAAGTGACTATTGATAAGTGTGGATAATATTATTTTTTAGGGATTATATTATACATCGAGACCCTATTATTTTTCATTCAGCCTCAGCGATGATTCCATTAGGGGATTCAAGGGGTGGCACCAATGCATTGAATTTTGGAGGATAGGATTTGGGAATTAACGAATCCCATTAAAAATTATAAAAAATAAATAGAACACATAAATATAATGGTTAGAAATATTATTTTCAACCAAGGTAATAAGAGAACTATTTTTCACTTTGATATAAATCTATTATAATTTATTTCAAAATCTCAACTTTATGACCTAACATGGATGCCTAATGATTTAGGAATGGTCTCAGGGGTTTCTGGGGAATGTTTGGAGCCTAAAACCCATCTTTTGGTGGAAACATGTCATGTTTCATGGTTGTAACATGGTTGGACTAACCGTAAAGATGATCAATTTCTAGAGAGAACCACTTTTCATGGTTTGGGCATTACCGTGCAACATAACAATTCAATGCTCCCTTAGTCCAAGGAAAGAGTGCATAATTTTAACATTTTTTTTCAAACTATGCACATGCCATTTTTGGGGTAGTTTGATAAATTTTCTAATAATGATTTAATTAGATTTCATCTTCCTCCTGAATCTATTTTGTAGCTAAAATAAAATATTTTTCTCTCATTTTGGAACCCTTTGATGTTATATGTTTGAAAACAAAGGGTATCCATCACCTGGGATCTGATCTAACTCTCATTCATTATGTTGGATGTGTAATGGTATGTACTCGATTCCCCTTGAGGCATTCTCCTTCTATATTTATCATAACATAGAAATCATGGTATGAGAATTTTTCTATTTTTCATATATATAATACCATCTAGGAAATATCATGGGAATATTATAGAGTATAAGATTTGTACAATCCCAAGGTGGGAGGTATATAACTCATCCCTCATGTTCATTGATTTTGGATATGTAATGTGGGGGACACTGATTTCATTGTGTGTCATCAATAGAATATATATGACATGCATACACTCATTAGAAAAATATGGATATGGTCTTTCCATATATGTGATAAATTATTGGTGGTTATGATCACAACAAAATACTTTCCATGTTAAGAGTTATAACATAATTTTTGTTTAGTGTTTCGAAATGTATGAGACACTATTCATGTGCGCATTGGTTTTATTATTCAAAGAGTAAGAATTCATATATTAAATGGATGGATTTATATTATCAATTTCATAATGTAAAGTACCCTATATGTATACCAACTGACCCCATGATGTAATGTTATTGATATTGATAATTAAATGTGAAATATAAATTTTTACGAATACTAATTATATGATATGGCAAAATTAAATTTGAATAATTAAAAACTTGCATATCCATATCACCCATATCCTCATTAAGGGAATGAATAAGAATTAACCTTAATTATTTAATATGCCTTAAATTAAGTTTTAAGTGATTATTACTATAAAACTTATCACAATATTTAAAGTAAGGTATTGAACAAATGGATTCATGCTACTATACCTTATCATGAAAATCAATGGTATGGATTGAGCCAAATGAAATATTACATGAATTCATAATCTAATTGGAATGAAATCACTTGAGCTCGCCTTGGATTTTGATCAGAGTATTCCATGTGCACTTAGGAACCCCATTCCAATTCAGGGTTATAGTTTTCTTAAGTGGTGAACAATATAGATCCCAATATTTTTACTTACATAGATGCAAGGTATGACACCATAATATCCCTTCAATATTATTATAATATATATTAGATACACTCCTATGATCCAATATTGACTAGTATGTGACATGGTTACAACCCATATGGCCTTATCATTAAATAGAATAGTTTTATCTTTGTGGATCACCTATTATTTGGTTGGAACATCATTGTGGAATACCTTGGACAGTGCTCCATGGATTACATTCTTATCTCATGCCCATCTACGTTTATTACAGAGTTGGTGAACCTTTGTGTGTATGTCGCCTTGGTTATTTCCTTGGGACTTTTTTATTATATATCATTGTTGTTTTCCTTATTATATCTTGGAACCTTCACTCTTCAAAACTTGTGATATGTTATAAACTATTAAAAATCAAATAATTATTTTCTTATATGCATAGACGTTAGTCAATGGCTGAAGTAGGTACTTCGGTATTTAGTAACTATATAGTACATTACATTATATATAAATTCTTTCACATTGTTACATTTACATTACATGGGCCAAATGTAAAAGACACCATTGGGGGTGGCCCACAGAGATTCTTCTCATACCCACTCTAGGTTCCATTTATTACTCGGAGTAGATTATATGGTTATTGTAGTTTACAAAGGGACATATACAACTCTATACACTTGATGGATTGATTTTAATTATGAAGGTTTATAGTAGGTGACTGAATCATATCTTGGGATGCTCTAAATAGTCCCTCATTTCCTTTATACTATGTTGAACATGTTATGTCTTCTGTCTTGTATCCATTTATTCCTATTTTCTAGTGAAATACAATATTATCATCACTGGTTGTATACATGGATTTTATTCTAGGTGTTTTGGTTATTAATATTATTTTCTATGTTTTCTTTTTTGACATTTGTTTAATTATATTTATTCCAATATTAACCAATATTTAAATTCATATGTGGCACTGCACTTTTTAATTAATCTCCTAGTCTCCCCTTGTATACACCACAATTTTTCACTACTAGTCGGAAGCCGTTGGAATTCAGGGAGATGTGCTTGAGGCCATGTGGCCCACAAAGATCAAGACCCACATTAAGTGGCATCCGGGTTTTGGAAATCATAAATTGGTATCATAGGGTTTTCTATTCATGATTTATTATTTAGAGACAATTTATTGCTGATTAATGAATCTTTGGAATTGATTATAATTCGTTATTGGGCGTTAAAAAACCATGTTATGGGAAAACCCATTTTCTCTAAATGCTTAATTGATGTTTTTCATTTTCCTATTATTATTGATGTTATTTCACCAGTGGGTGAAGCACATGATGTGGTGAGTTGGCGATTATTACAGTGATTTAGGATATTCATTTATCTTTTCCCAAGGGATACGAGTGTAAGGATCATTTCATCCTACTACATTATTGGAACCTATTATTTTCATGAAAAGCATTTTTTCCAGCCACATAGGTTAAATTCACTTCGTTGAATTTTTTAATATTCCTATGATTATTCTGTTATTTTGTGACATATAACTAGTACATGAATTAATTTTGTTTTCGATTGAGTGATTTCACATCTCCACTCATGAGGTGTACAGGGACTCATGGGTTAGGAAGTGAAATTTATCGAGTCGATCCATTATGATAAAAATTAATCTTTTTCCTTTCTAGTTATAGGCATATTGGAACTAATTTAATAGAAATGGATATGCATTATAATGTGAATCATGAGATCTAATATGAAATTTTTCCATATCCTTATCTTCCCTTTTCATGTTTATGAAATTTAAAGGGGTGAACCATGAAATTAAATGTAAAAAGGAAATAAAACATATATTTGACCACTTAGTGATAAGTGGCTTCTACGATAGTAATTAAATTAGTATGCCTTCAGTAGTGTGTTTTCTAACATTCATCTTCTGCTTGTGATGCAATATTTTTTTTGACCTTGTTTTGAGGCATTGTCATGGTATTTTATATCAATTCAACCATGATACCCTCATATCATATGCTAGGATGGTGGAGATAAACATGATCTAGAAATGGTTAGCCTAGATTCTTCAGACATACATCCTAGACTTCCAGTCATGGAACATCCTACTATATCTAATTAGGGCCCTAATTTCAATGTTTTTGATAGTTTTCTATATTTGATGATGTATATGCATGATTTATTGTTGATTTCACCAACAATGGTTGATCTGACTCATAAGTTACAACATCAATATCCTTATACAATCCCATGAGAATATGGTCTGTAAGATGTGGAGTCTTGGATAGACTCTTCCTTATCATTCATTGACCATCTAGAGATGCCTCCAGGGCTATGGGTCAAGCTTTCAATATACATGCTTTGATTTTCAGCAAAGTGTCGGTGGGATGTGAATACATTGGACTATCATCATCATTGCAAGTTATAGGATTATTTCTTGGATGTCTTCTATGATCAGTTTGTTCCACATATGATGAGAGCTGACAAAGCTAGAGATTTCATGAATCCAGAGCATGGATTAATTTTATTTATAATGTATTCAGAATGTTTCACATAGTTGTAGTTATTTGTAACACATCTAGTTGGGGAGGAGATTTCACATGATATACATTTTAATGAAGGTCTCCAGTATGACAATGTAAGTATGTGAATTTATTTCTATTAAATACATTTTCTATAATATTGATTTATTATATTATCTCTATGAATAACATGATGTACCGAAATACTAATAGGTATAGAGGACCAGCGTCGCATCCATCCAATATTTCATCCAATTTTAGGATGTTTTTCCTTGAGGTTTATCATTAGGTATGTGGAAACCATAGTACCCAATTGGACATATCTTGGTTTTTTTATTAGTTTGTATGATGGTGGAAATTCGAAAACTTGTTTTGATAGATACATACTACTATTTTGTAATTATAGTCATATTTGGATCATCTTCATTTATGTCAGAATTTTCCACACATTTAATGTAAGAATAGATCAGCACCATGAAAATAATTAGGAGAAGGTTTTTTTACATTGAATGAGGAGGATAAATGGAATTGTACTATCAAGTCTTGCCGAGGAGGAGGTCATGGCCGATGTAGCCATACTGTCCATCACCAGACATAGCAGCAGATTATTTCTGATTATGGGCTTCCATCTGTTGCACAGGGTTGTGGATCAGGACAATTGAATGCACTATAGTTCATAAACATTGATGAGGCTACGAAACCATCTATATTATGTGGTACTATTATTATAGACTCTATTGTAGTATATTATTTATTTGATATATGTGCCTCAAACTCTTTTATCTCAATATATATTGTGAAACGTATCGTACTGAAGATACAATATTAGAATGGTGTGGTGACCCTAGATACGCCATTAAAGCTATGAACAGATATAATATTCCTATTTCGGGACTTCCTCCTTTGGTTAGGAATTTACCCTTTCATATAGAACCTATTTGTTCTCGAGATGATGGTATTCGATGTCATTCTTAGGATGAAGTGATTAGTACACCATCACACTTTTGTAGACTGCTAGCATCATATAGTATCTTTTACATCACTAGAGGGAAGCAGTTATCTACATAAGAATGATTGGGATTTTGAGGATAGTAGAGGCAGATTAGAGTATATTGGGATATGTATAGAGATATCCCAGATCACAAATCCCTTCATATAGGATCGGGTATTTTGTAAGCATAATTTCCCTCAAGTAGTTGATCATTTCCGGGATGTATTTCTTGATGATTTTTTAGAATTAACTCAAATGATAGAGGGGGAGTTTACAATCGAGCTGGTACTAGTAGAATCTCCAAGGTCCATTCCTCTATAAAGGATGGAACCAATAGAGTTTCAAGAGCACAAGTGATAGTTAAAGGATTTAGAGGCTAGAGGATTTATATATCCAAGTACATCCTCATGGGGTGTTCCCATGTATTTTTTACAATGAGGAAGATGGAACCATATTTCTATGCATAGAAAATTGATTTTTGAACCATATTATTTTAAATAAGCTACATACACATCCTCGAATAGAATATCTCTTCTGGTAGATCTAAGGAGTGAAGGTCGTCTCTTAGAGCCACCTGAGATCGGGTTATCATCAGGTGCGAGTCGGACCATCATATATATCTCGTACAACATTTTGTAATTGGTATAGTCTGTATGGGTACCTTATTATTCTGTTTTGTCATAAGAATTTATCCGTTTTTTCATTGGTCCGATTATTAGGCTTTTTCACCCATATTTGGATTGTTTTATTGTGGCATTTTTAGACGACATCTTAGTGTATTATCGCAATCATGGAGACCATGACAAATAGCATGAGATCGTTGTGAGTACAATGAGAGAGAATGAACAATACTCTATGCTTGACATTTTTCACTTATGAATTTATAATTTTAACTTCTTTGGTCATATTATTTCATCAATAGACATATTAGATGACTTAGAAAAGATTAGTGATACTGTTTACTAAGAGAATCCCAAGAATATATTCGATATATAATTTTTTTGGGGATTAATATATATTAAAATAAGTTTATACATGACATCTAATATATTACATAATCTCTTACTAGTAATAAAATGAAGGGTATCAAGTTCACATCGTTAAACTTTTATGATAAATTATTTTAATAGCTCAATGGGAGGCTTTTATCAGGACCTAGTATGACTCTTTTAGATCACAAAATTGTAAAAAACATCTTTAGTTATGCATTAGGTATCACCCTAGAAGTAGTGAAAATGTTAGAGGAAAAATCCCTTGTGTATGGATCTCAATAGTTGAGGCCTAATGTGATAAATTACCTGACACAAGACATTGAGTTGGCAACAGTTTTCCTTCCCTTACATGGCTTGAGACATTATATATTGGGTGAGTTTTATTTGGTGTAGACAGACCATAATAGGCTCTAATATATCATCCCACATTGTGGTAAGAACCATTTATAATGGAGATGGGTCAAATATATACAATACTATTATTTTGATCATTCCTATATTACAAGGAAAAATAATGTCATTGAAGATTCACTCAGTCAAAAAACTAATGAATAAGACTTACAAGAATCCAATTCAAAATTGATGTTAATGGACCTCTATTATGAGTTTCATATATATTTTGAGGGCAATCATGCGCAATTATACCTTCCATCCTCAACAATTTCTTCTTCTATCCATTAAAAGGTGAATGGATGAAAATTGGTAGACCTTGAAGGCATAGTTCTCTGTGTGATTATATCAGGAGATAACCTGCCTCTAGATTATTCTATGTGTAGATATGATGTATTGTGTCTACATGGATGTATCATGGTTCATATATATATGGCGAAGGAGTTGATGAAAGAGTCCAATTCTAATTAGTGGGTAGTTCAAAAATTAATCTCCATTATGTATCATGATATGTGATGAAAGTATTGGGGGCCTAGGATGAAACATCATATATATAGTTTATCAATAGGTGTTCCACCTTTCAATATGTGAAGGTGGATCACCAGAGTCCGACAAGATTGGTAAAAATGATTCCCATCCCGGAATGGAAATGTGAATAATTTTCCATTGACTTTGAAGTTGTATTATCTAGGATTTCAAGGGGTATTGATTCTATATGGTTATTTATTGACCACCAAATGAAATAATACCACTTAATTCCTATTTTGGATACTTTCTATGTTGATTAGCTTAAATGAATATATAACTGTGAGATCATATTATTGGATGGGGATCCTCATACTATTACTTCATATTGGGATTCTCATTTCATGTTACAGTTCTGGTAGGGATTTCAATAGGCTATGAGAACTATGATGCATCTAATAACATATTTTCACCATCAAACTAATGGACAATCATAACCTTAAATATTTTTTCTAGAGGAAATTCTCTAAGCATTTTCCATTAATATTTCCGGTTATTGGGAAAAGAATATCCCTCTCATCGAGTTCACTAACAAAACAACAATTATAATGGAATAGATTGAGTCCATGTGTTGTAGGCCAAGTCGTTCACCCTTATACTGGCTAGTGGCATGTGAGGAAACCCTATTGTGACCTCGTCTTATTCAAGAGTCTTCAAGGAATGTTCAACTGATAAAAAAGTGTACAACTACTGCTTAGTCTATAATAAAATCATAAGTAAATCCCCATTCCTGACCACTTTATTTCATTGTCGGGGATCATGTGTTCCTTCAAGAATCTTCCATGCATGGGTATACATGGATACTGAATAACGGGAAACATTCTCCTAATTTTGTTGGGGAATTTCATATTCTAGAGAGACTCAGTTGGTTGCCTATTTGTTGCTATTACCTTAAAGGTAATATGACATGCCCAAAATCATTAATATCTCATAGATTCACTAATATCAATCAGACCCATATCATACCATTGTTCTTGATGAATATGATTTTGATGTTGATGATACATTTTAGGATTATATAGTATTCATCATTAAATGTAGTTGGAATCCTATATAAGTCTGATTTGTCCCTCTGGTACAAGTGCTATGTATGCAAAATCAAGAAAAAGATGAGACATGGCAGAGGGAAGATCATTTGCGTGCCCAATGGGAAGTGTTTTTCTCAGACTATGTTTATCATCCATTGGATGGGGAAATCTTGGATGAGTTTCATTTAGTGGAAATGACTGTAAGAACCCGGGTCTTCACTTGGGTATAGATCCTTTAGAATTTTGTTCTAAATATTTACTTTGGATATAATATGGATGCCTAATGAATTAAAAATCTCTCTAGGGTGTCCAAGTCATGTTCGAAGCCTCAAACCCATCACATTGTGGAAATAGGATATGTTGTACATTTGGCGCATGGCTTTTGTGATATTTTCCTAGCCATGTGGATGGCCAATTTCCAAACATAACCACTAATCACGGTTTGTGGACCACCATTCAACCTAACCCTGAATTGTCCCCTTATTCTAATGTGTTCATGGATAGTTTTCACATGGTATGTCAAACTGTGTGGACTAACCATATAGAAGACATTTTGATGTGTAATTTGAAATGATTCCCTTATTATATAATTAGAACCCATCATTTTCTCTAATCGGTATTTCATCATGTTTAAAAAACATTTATCCCATTTAAAATTACATTGAATATATATAATATTAATCAAGAGATATCATTCATAAAATATATGATCGAGCTTTTGTTCCTCAAATTGAATGTGCATCAGTAAGTACTCGAGTCCTCTTCAGGTGTTCTCCTTCTCTCTTTATCTCGACTGAGTTATTTGGGTATGAGCATTTTTCACTTTTTCTTAGATCCACTTTAATATGAGCCAAATAAATGGACAATACTGGAGGTTGGCAGTGGTACAATCCTAAGGTTTAGGGTCTCTAACTCACTCCTCATTTTCCATTATATTGGATTTATTGTGTGGGACCCAATGATTTCATCAGGTTCCATTTATAGAATTTATATAACATGAATATACTCATTAGAACTACATGAATATGATATTTCCATATAAGTGATAAATTTTCAGTGGTTATGAATAAAACAATATCCTTTCTATTTTAAGGTTATTCGATTATTTTCGTTTAGTGTTTTGACATGTTTAATCCACCATTCAGATATTCCTTGTCTAGACTATTCTAAGGGAAAACATTCATATATTAAATGGATTAATTGAAATTGTTATTTAAAAAACTAAAAAGAACTATGAATTTTTATGACTTATAAAACCTAAGATATGTTCATGATATTAATAATTAAATGTAAAATTGATATTTACAGGAATAATAATTATATGAATTGACTAGATTAAATTTGAATCATTAATATGTTTCATTTTTGTATCACCCCTTTCTACATTAATTTAATGTTGATGAATAAACATTTACTATTGAATTTTACTTAAATATTGATTAAGATTATATGCTACTTGACCATATCACACTATAGAAAAGAATGGGTTGAAAAAAAAGTTTCACTACATAACCATATCACAGTAATGACAATAAAGCCTTGAACAAAATGAAATATTAAATGACATAATAATCAAATAAGAATTTCCCTACTTGAGATCGCATTAGATTCTGTTTGTAGAATTCCATGAGAACATAAGAAACCCATTCTTATTCAAGGATACACCTTTTTAGGATCATACACACCTAGACCCAATTACATGTATGTTCTTGGATTCCTGGTATGACACCATAGGATCCCTTCAATATTATTAAAGGATTTCATAGATACACACCTTGGATCCATCATTGAAAAGTTGGTTACATGGTTTTAGCCCATTGTGAGCTTTATATTATTAGACCTATTTTACCTTGGAATATCACCATGGATTTTGTAGGCACCTCATTGGGGAATTATTTGGACTATGATCCTTGGATTACAATTTTACACCATGCCAGGCTATAATCATTATTTACTTGGTTACCCTTGAGGCCTACATTTCCTTGGTTAGTACCTTTGGACATCACTATTAAACATAATTACATGTTTCCTAGTTATGTCATGGAACTATCACAATTATTAACATGTGATATTACATAAACTAGTAAAAAGAAATTAATGAAATGGTTATATAATCAGACGCTAGCCGAGGAGTAAAACATGTACATGGGTATTTAGTTACATTGTAAAGTATTAATTTATATATTCATGTTTTCCCACTATTACATTACCATTAAAGTAGCCATATGTTATAGACGTCGTTCTTGATATCCCACTAAGATTTATCTCACACCCTCTTTGTGAGAAGTTTGGTACCCAGAGTAGATTACATGTTTTTAGTAGTTAAAAAATGGAATCATATCGCTTCAAACACTTGATTGCTTATTGTTTAATATGGATCAAGATAGCAGATGACTGTGTAATAACACTCAATGATTTGTATTGTCTTTTATTTCCATTATACCTAATGGAACATGTTATGCATGTTATCTTGTATACATGTTTTCTTATTTTCCAGTGACATGGCATATTATCATTTGTTGTTGTATTCTTGGATGTTATTCTTGTTGGTCCATTTATTGTTATTATTTTCATGATTTTTCAATGTCCCCTCCATTTATTTATATTGAATTTGTTATTCACCAATTTTTACATTCATCCATTGCACTACACTTTGGTATTGAGGAAATAGTCTCCACAAAAACACAAAGTAATGCCAGGAAACTAGTCTGAAGCCTTTGTTGTTGGGGAGATGTGCATGAGGCCATATAGACCATTGGGCTTGGGGAACCCATTTTGTGTCATCAGGGTCTGGGAAATCACTAAGGTTCATATTGAGAGTCACAAATACATTTTCAAACTGATCAATATATAGAGGCTTAAAAGTCTAATATTTAATTAAAGTTTTCATGAACATAATGAAATTTGATTTTAAAGGGGAAAATATTAAATATTTAATTTTAGAACAAGGAAAAAAATTAATTTTATAAATGTACATGGAGCATTTGAATGTGGGTATCTCAACTGGTGGCCTTTTAATTTACTCCTTAAAAAATTATATTTTTTACTCACCTATATGGATATATGGTATTTTTTATAAAACATATGAATAATAGTGTCTGATATCCTTGAGTAGCAGTGTGAGATTTTATATCTATTATTTAAAATAAAAATCTTGTTCAATAAATTTTACATCATGAAACACTATACTAAAATTAATATCAATATATATATGGTAAAAATTAATACATTAGGAATATGAAATGTGAAGCATCATAAAAAAATTACATTTGGATTAATCCGTTTATAAAATACAAATATAATAAAATACATTATTATAAAACATTGATTTTAATTCCATACATTTTATTATTAAAAAAAATTATTAATTTTTTTTTAAAACCAATTAAATAATAATGATTTAGTGGTTAGAAGATAAATTATTAATGAGATGTTATTAAAACCTTTTAATATTAACAAGATATATTTTTCATGGAACTGTTTGTAAAGTGTTATATATTATATATTAAATTTAATTGATCAATATTAATGAATTATTCTTACAAATTGTTTCAATTTAAAAATAAATAGATTTTCGGTCATTAAATTATCAATTGACAAGAAAACTAAAGCTCATTATTTTAAAATTTTATTTTTCAATAAGAATAATTTTTTCTTATATTTTATATATTTATTTAAAAATTTAAATTCAATTATTTTATAATATTAATTTCAAAAAGTGATGCATATTTTTTATTCATCATATGAAAATTAATTTTTGATTATTTTGTTGAATTATTCTATAATGGTTGATTTTTTATGATTATTGAAAATATCATTGTTACAAATTTCGTAAGTCTTTTGAAATAAATATTAGGTAAAAATAAATTACAATATATTATTCTTATTTTAAGAAAAAAATATAAATTAAAAAAGTATAAAAATTCATCTACAATTATAGTTTTTAATTTAGAAATACATGCATGAATCTTTTGGAAGCTATTGTTTTTTTATTCTAATAAAGATACATTTTTATTAAATCTTATTTCATTATTTCATAATTAATCACCATTATATTATTTTAGTTTTAAAATTAAATAACATAAATTTCATTAAATAATAATCAAATAAAACCCATGATAATCAATAATATATTTTATTTTTAAGTAAATTCAATTTTATACATAAAAAATAATTTATTTTATAAATTACTTTTGATTACATTAGAGATAATTTTATTATTATAAATTATTAACATTTCATGAAATTGAATAATAAAAAAATGTTAAAAATTTAGAATCATTATGATAAAATTATTTAATAAGTTCCATTTAAATTTTATCCTTAATACTATGTAACCATAGTAAAAGGTAAGCATTACAGTAATAATTAAAATTTATATGAGTGTTATAAATTATGAGATATTGACACAAATATAAAAAACCAAAAATATATTTGAAAATATTAGTTTATAATGTAAATTTTATAGTATAGATTCAAATTTTGGATATTATTGAATGACATGAATTTCGAGTGACTTTAATATTATTTTAATAAATTACCATTTACAAATGTACCACTCCTCTCATCTATAAAAGGACACATTCACCTCACGTCATCAAATAAAACGATAATTATTCTCGATCAACAAAACTCTAACTAAAACTATACCAAAATCACTTTAATTCATTCTAGTGGTTTCAGTGTAATTGAAAGTCCCAAACAAGAAGGCCTAAAACGTGACTTAATGGTTGATATTGAAAAAAAGTAAATTTCTTCACCAGTTTCATTAAAGTTTTTTTCTACTAATACCTCATATAAATATTCTATAAAAATAAAAAAAAGGAAATTATCATCATTAGTATACAAAAAATTTATTTTGATAGAAAAACCATCACCTATTTTCATTCCAGCCATTAGAAAATGAAAATATCCTTCTTGTTACGTAGGGACTATCACTTCCATGAATTATATGTTTTATTTCTAACCACTACCATATATTGATGGTTTAAAAATTTAATTAATGACGAAATATTATATTTATAAAATTATTAAGATTTTTTTTTGTAAAATTTTTAATGTTAGTAATAATAGTGATAATAAATATTCATCACAACATTTAACCACTTGAAAATGTTCATATCGAGATTCTTTTCAGTAATAAATTATTACAATTATATTTCATTTATAGTGATCATATAATACATTTTTTATATTATTTATTAAATTAATACCATTTTTTAATCTATTGATGTTTATTGAAAGTTATTTTACAACTTGGAAATAACATTTTATGACTCATTCAATGGTTATAACTTGATTTCTTTGTTACATTTACCATCTATATGGGTATTGTAATGATATTTTTCACATAAGTTACAAGGAAAAGACAATAATAAAATGTATATTTTTTTTAATAATTCTTGATTTAAACCATTCAAATGTATTTTTACAAAAGATTTTATTTTCTTTATATTAATTTAATAATCATTGAAAAAGTGAATTTTTTACTATTTCCAAATAACTATAATCCTATGTTTCTATACATGAATATGAGGCTCAAGAA
Source organism: Viscum album (assembly GCA_963277665.1). Taxonomy (NCBI): domain Eukaryota; kingdom Viridiplantae; phylum Streptophyta; class Magnoliopsida; order Santalales; family Viscaceae; genus Viscum; species Viscum album. The sequence goes on along the minus strand of OY728161.1, from coordinate 1,729,807,332 downwards.
AATTTGAAAAAATTATTTAATTTACCATGAACATTATAAATATGATAATTCTATGATAATAACTCAAGAATCAGAACCACCAAACAAAAGAATAAAATGAATTTGTAATGGTTAACACCTAAATTATTTTTTAATAATAAATAATTAATACATGGTAAATAATGAATAATAAAAGAATGATATAAAATAAACAATTTATTAACACATTTTGTAATAAAATTAATAAATGACCAAAATTTTTTATACTTGGTGGTTAATGTGATTTGGACTAAGAAATTTTTTTAGTAATGGTTTCATGGTCTGGATATAAATATTTTAATACATGGTTAAATTTTCAAACAATATTTAAATTCATATAGTGTTACTTTGATTCACATTCCATTTAATGTATTATATTATATTTTTCTTTTAATTAATGTGATTTTAAAATCTAAACCAGGTTATTGATTTCAATGGATTTTGATTCAATAGTTATAAAAGTCATAAATATTTGTTTTCATGATTTTCCTTTCTTGATACATATTTCAAAATATATACATATTCATATTTAATAAGAGATAAATTTTTTCCGTTGAATTATTTAAAAAAAAATTATTTTATATAATGTTGAATCATATGTTGCCTATTAATTTGATTTTCATTCACAACCAAACTAGTTAGGGGATTCAGAACTGAACTTACATTCATTGAGTAATTTAATTCCTTACATTATTAGATCACTCAAGGATTATATGATTGATAACCACAAAATTGTTTAATATTTTGTTCACTCCTCTTATATGTACAAACATTTCTTTCACATAATCTCAACTTTCTTATCTTCCATCGTAACTTGTTATACTGTTGGTACGTGTTTTTTATACAAATTTAACTTATTCGAGATAGGTTTACTAATATGAATCTATTTTCATCTATATAGTGTATATAATACCTCTTTGAAATATTATAACATGACTATGAGTCCCTCAAATTATTATATATTATTAATTAAAATAAGTCATAGTATTCTTTAGCATACTCTATACGCAACATCGAACCAGAAAAAAACCATGATATAATTCTGAAAAATATATATTTTTAATGTATATCCCTTAAAAAATAATTTATATAATTTAATGAAATTAATTTGGGTAACTAAATTATATAATATTTTCATATATAAAATTTATACTACTTTAAATATATATGAAATTCAATTTATTTTCATAAAATTACAAACAATCTCATTTATTGTTTAGAGAATTATTGTTTTGGGAAAATTTATTTACCTGGAGATACAGACATATATTTCATTAAACATAATATTAATAAAAAATTTATTTGATATAAATAATTTGTTAATAATAATTTTTTTGTTAGATTAAATTAAATAAGAATAAAAACAGTCAATATTTGAAAATTTCATTTCGAAATAAATGTTTCTTCAATTTTATTTTGCTATATTATTGAAAAAATTATGTCTTTATTAATATAATATAAATAGAAATTAAATTTATTTCTTAATTTTATGTATCAATTTTTATTTAGTAATTATTTTTGATATTTTTTAGAAGATATTATTTTTTAGGAAAATAATACATTTTTTCACAAACTTATTAATATGTATGTATTTATCATTATATATTAATGACAACAAATTATTGAAACCAATTATCTAAAAAATATGATTTTTATGAATAAAAATATGACATTAAAAAATTTCATCAACATTATACAACATATGGAAAGTATTTTATAAATAATTAAAATGATACTTTAATAACAGAAACGATTTTCAGTATTTCTGATTAATCAAGTGTTTTCCAATGGAGACTAATGTTTTTCATTATAGTAAAAACTTATATCTTTTTATTTTTGGGAACAATTCTATTTTTCTTAATAGAATTAGTATTTAGGGAAATTTTCAATATATAATAATTTAATTCATTAAAACGAATGTTTTAAAACAAAAAATCATTTTTCTCATTAAAGTAAAGACTTATATCCTTTATTTTTTGGAATAATTCTATTTTTCATAATAGAATTATTATTTATGAAAATTTTCAATATATAATAATTTAATTCATTAAAACATTATTTCATTGAAAATGGTTTGATGTTTTAAGTGTCTGTATTTAAAAAATAACTAATCATAACTATAATAATTTTATTTGATAAAATGGAATTAATATTTTATATTATAAGGTTCCAATTACATTATTGGTTCAATTTAGATATTGGTAATTAAATATAACTACAATGCATAAAAATTAGTTATACTAGTAAAAATTCACCATGTTAAATGGTTTTCTATTTAGAAGATTGGGAAAAACATTAATAACATGATTCAAAATGGAATGTGGAAGTGTCTACCATCCAGATCCCAACACCTTTTTTAATATTTCATTTTTTCAATTCCATGCACCATTAACAATGAAATTAATCTACTAACAATCAATGGGTGTTTCAAAAAATGACCTTTTCATCCATAATAAATGGGTATCATCTTTATCACATAAAGAATCAATTAACCATAGAATTATTCTATTAAAATATACTGTATTCTTCTTCATATAACCTTATTACATATTAAAAAATTTATTCTCACAATTATTGAGAATAAGGCATGCATTTTAAAATTGACATATCTGGAAAATTCAATTCCCTAACATGAGTATTATCAACTAGTTTGTTTTATTCATAATTATCCGCAAGAAAAATTATTCTAAGCATAATAATTTAATAATAATTGTAATATGTATAAATTATAATGTTTCTATATTATGTGTATTGTTAATATTTTTCCATACAGCTTATCCATTAAGAAAAACAAAACTGTTGTTCATACATTGGGTCGACTACCACCTCCACCGTGTAACATGGGTTCTTTTCCTTCAACACATTTAATGTATATATATATTTATGGTATTAAGGTATAAATATGACATTTTAAAAACAATTAAGGTCATCATATGTCAAATTATAAGACATATTAATGGGTTGATCAATAACTGGTCATTAGTAATTTAAGGATTTAATATAATCTTAACAAGAGGATAACATTTTTTATATTGTCTATTATTTATGTATCGATTAATTACTATATTTTATTATCGCATTATAATCATTTAATAAATCTGGTTACGTTCATGTTTTGGTCATTTTAACCACTTACTTGAATAATACCATTAATTAATATCATGATTAAATTATAAACATAATTACTAGTATAATATGATATAAATGAGTAAATAATATTGTGGTTTTGGTTCCGGTGATGTTATATTAATATTCAAATCACTAGTTAATAACGGAAACATTATTTGTTAGGAATCACTGAAACAATTTTTTAATATATTTTATAATAACGGGTTACGAATAAAACACTTATGAATGAATTTAGTAATGTAATGACTTAGAACCCAGTTGCCCGAAGCTGGTGATAAATCATGTTGTGTAAGATGTTTATAAAAATATACTAAAAAATTACACACCACATTACACAATAGAAATCTTTTTCTAGTCTATGTTCTAAATAATTCGATAAAAATATCACATTTCATTAAAAAATAGAAAAATAAAATTACATATATAATATAATAATTAGTGGAGTAACTCTACAATGAAAAAGATACGTCGCAAATATATATAATAAAACTGTAGAAAAAGAATTTAAATGATAGGGGATAATTTTAAATGTGCAGTATAGTGTTTTAAAATTATTATTTAATTATTTTAAAACAATTCTTGTGAATAAATATACAAACTAAAAAATAATTCCTAAAATTTTAAAAATAAATTTAAAAAAAATAAATTTCAAAAAATATTTATAAATACATGAATGTGGGGATTTCCCCTTCAATTGTAATAATTTCATGGTAGGTCATTCATGATACATGGTATATCATTATGTAAACTATAACATTTTTCCTCTAGTCATAACTCATATGGAATAAGGTTCCCTATAAAATAATGGGTTCATTCCTAATAACATCACATAATATACTTGTGAAACTTTTATAAAACAATTTCAATGGACCAACCATTCTCAATCATAACCCAATGAATTTCAGAAATACATAAATAATATTATTTTAATAAAAATAAAATAACCATCCTTATAACATTTTAGAAAAAAACCTTGAAAATTTCAAAAACATTTTCTAGAGAATAGCATAATTGAAATATTTGTCTCTATTTATAAATTATAAATAAAATGTGTAATGAAATAAATGCACATTTGATCAAAAATGAATATGTAATATTGAATTTTTAAATTATTATAAAAATAGATTAATTTTGTTCCACACATAAAATTATTTGATAAGTAGTAAATCCCTAAATGATTGGTATAAATTAAGTAGACTCATACTATTAGACAATGAAAAAAAATGATATTCCCATTTTTCTTGTTTTCACATATGTATCAGGTTTTATATATCCATCATTTATATTGGGTGGAATTATAAAAAATTGTGGCAATACCAGATTATGGTGCATGCTATAGGATTTATGTTCCAAAAAGTTGAAATTTATATATATATATATATATATATATATGATACACTACCATGTAAATAGATTAACTAGATAAGATATATAGATCCCAGAAATATACAAATATACCTATTAGTCATGTGATTTTGAGTTTATGGATGTATACCTCTAGGTGGAAATTATTCATAACATCACTTTAAAAAAATCACATTATGAAAACTAGGCTTACAAAGATAACATCCCAATTTAAAATAACTAGAACAGGAACATTTGAATTGAAATCCATTGAAATTCAACAAATACATTCTGTTCATAATAAAAAAAATATATTGATAGTTTGAATGAAACACATACATCATTGAAGAAGAAATAAAATTAAAATGACAATCATCAACATTAAAAAAGAAGGGAAATTGGACACCTGAAGCAATGAAGAAGAATCCAACCTCAAATTTGGACAAATAAAAACCCTAACAATGCTTGAGAACACTTGGATCTATATTTCCGAATTGGATTTGAATCCTCAAACCAATCAGAACCCCATCGATGAATCTGTGATATTCAACAATGCTCAGACCTCTTCCTTGACTGCAACTGAGGCCTTACATAGAACTCCTAATCGGCAGCCATTACTCTTATGGTCCACATTTTCAGTGCTAAGTCTTTGTCGAGAAACCAATAAACATAACAAAACCCTTGGGTTTCTGATAAAGGATAATATCCTCAACTTCTCCATCACTTCACACCCTTTACCAACACCGCTAATCAAGAATTTTTTTTATTTATATATCATATTATAATTTTATTATTCACATATTCAAATAAATAAATTCAAATCAGACAAGTGTAATTTTAAAATATTTATTATATGTAATATTTTTTATGCGTTTTATAAAATAGTGTTTAGAATAATAATATATCTATAAATAAAATAATTTTTTCATAATTCATAACTAATACTTATAAATTTCACATAAATATATAATTTCATATATATAAATATATTATAAATTCATTCAATTAAAATATTAATTAAATAAAATTTGATTAAAATAAATAATTAATGATAGTTATTTGACACTATTCTATGAAATAAAATAAAAACCATATTTTTATTTAGAATATTAATTCAAATTATATAAATAATTGGTATTATGAATTATAAGTAATGTAATTAAATTAATTAAAACATTTAATTTTAAATATTATTTTTGAATAAAATTATCTCAAAATATTATTCTTTTCGTTTCAATTATAAATAAATCCATATAATAAAATATATATATAATAAATCTATGGTTGAAATTCCTAATAAGATACATTATTCCCAAATCAAAAAAATGGTCCTCCCAATTCGTTGTATTGGAAAAAAGTATTATAATTTCATTCTTCAGAATTAAGAAATGCTACAACTAAACAAATATAGACTTGAAATCATCTAGACTACAATGTTGTCAAGGCCCTTCCATTGATATCAATTTTAATGGCACAGACCCACGCTTCCTTGATATTGTGAAAAAACATGTTGTGTGATTGTTTTTTTAAAAAACAACTAAACATTGGTGCAACACATTACAAAATAGTGAAACTATTCGTGTCTAGGATTTGTATAATTAGATTCAACTATTACATTTAATAAAACATGTAAAAAGTTGAAGTCAAATAAAAATAATAATATTCAGTGCACTAGCTCTATATAGAAAAATGATACATCATTTATAAATCTACAAAATCTATAAAAAATTTATTTAAAATAGATGATATGATTTTCAAATTCCATGTAATGGGTTTCTAAATAATTACTAAATTATTTTAAAAATTTTATTTTGAATAAATATATGGACATTAAAGTATATTTTTATAACATTTGAAATATAAATTTTGAAAATCATTAATTTCTCAAAATAATTATAATTAATATTTTACTAGGAATTCTATTCCGAAAGAAATGATTTTGTGGTGGGTTATTCATGATACATGTTAGACAATAATAACAACCACATTATAAGTCTAATTGTAAAAATTCATATGAATAAAATGTTCCCTTAAGACATTTGTGTTCACTTCTCATAACATCACATAAATAAAATTGCCAACATGATAAACAGATTTAAATCGACCTTATTTTCTCATGAAAAACAAAAAAAATTCTAAAATAAAAACATAATATTATTTTATTTATAATAACATAATTTTATTTATAACATTCCATATAATTTCCTTCAGAATTTAAAATAATATTGTTCTAAGAATTTAATTCTTGAAATAACTATCCTTATTTGTAAATAATGATGAAAATCAATTAATAAATAAATGCACATTTTTTTCAAAAATTTATTATATAATTTTGAATTCCTAAAATTTTCATAAATTATAAAAAATATCATTTCACACATTAAATTATAGAAGATACATTTTAAACATTTTAATGCACTTTGATACCCTTGCGCTTAAAAATATTAGATGTAAAAGATAAAATTTAATTTGAAATCAGGTATTTGTTAGGAATTAAAGTTATTTCAATGTTATGCATAATTGTATTGACATGATTATATAAATGTGTGTCGTTATTAATTTCTACATATCATGATGACCAACTATTCCCATTATTTTTGATACATGATAATAAAAAGTGTAAATAGGAAAACACAATTATACGATATTAATCATTTCATCCATATATGTATATGAAATGTAATTTATAAATCTCCTAATCGTAGAATAAATTAGTTTTTAATCAAATCATTGGTCAATGAAAACATCTCTTTGTTGAATTGAGATGAAATAAAATTCATATATATATCTTATATTTAATACAAATACATAAGTGGGATAATTATTTTAGATTCATATTTATAATTAGGAATCCTGAAAATAATTTCAGTTTTAATGAAACATCCCATTATTTAAAAAAATAGATTGAATATAGAACCTTACATTATTAGTTCTAAAAATATTTATACATATTCGGATAGATATCCATATATATTTATATGTAAATACAGTTAAAAATGAATCAATAAGTTGTAAAACCTAATTAAAATAAATAAATAAATTCCTCCGTTATAGAAAAAAATGAAGTAGAACCTATTTTGGTACATAAATATATAAATATAAACCACTTCTGTAGAACAATTCATATGAAAACACACTCTTGAAAAATATTTAGTTGGTTGTAGCAAAACATTTAATTATTAATAATTATAAAAAATAAATTAATACAATCCCTTCCCAAAAAAATATGATTAACAATAAATCCCTTATAGATTGGATGAAAATAAATATACTTCTTTCTTCTTACACAACCAAATTCTTTGCCTAATATTTTGTTTTCATGTAGGCAATAGGTTTTTATATAGATTTTTTCTACCGTGTGGCATCATAAAGAAAAAGGCAAAACCAACTTCTGGTTTAGGATAAATAGTTTTTATTCAAATTTTCTGAATTATATATATTTATTTATTATTCACAACCAACTAAACATGTAGAATAGAGGATATTTTTATATCCCAAAAATAGAAACATATTTCAATTAGTTCAACTATTTGAGCTATGGATTTGAAAAACCTGAAGAAAAATATTCATACCCTCACTATAAATGAAACATATAATGAATAAAATTATAAAAAGTTGACATCACAATTTAATATAACTAGAATAGGAACATTTGGACAAATAGACATGGAAAAAAATAAAATACATTCTATTCATAATCCAATGATACAATGAAAGGATAAATGGACCACAGACATGGATAATAAAGAAATCAAAATGAAAACAATATCATCAGAGTTATACTAAAATGAATATCAGACACCGAAATAAAATAAAGACAACACCTACATTAGATGTGGACAAATTGAATCTCTAACCGTGCTCAGGACCACTCAAATCTTGATTTCCTGATTTTCATCAGATACCCTAATTCATTGAAACCGCATCGATGAATCTGGGATCTTCAACGACACTCATACATGTTTATCTACATCAAATGTGGCCTCATTCTAGACATCATAATATTGGTCAGTCATCCTTTGGTCGTCCTTTTCAATGCTAGGTCTTTATCCTATGATTGAAAAACATAAAGCATGATAATCGGTTCCCCCTAATGTTTGACGCCATGAACTACATTTCTTCTTGACCCCCCTTACATTTAACCCTAATCCAGATTTGTTTTATTTTTTATTTCATTTTTTCATTTTTAATCAATTATTCAAATAAATAAATTCAAATCATATAAGTGTAATTAAAAAATATTTATAATATATAATCATTATTATGAGAATAATAAAACAATATTTATAATAGTAATATTTTACTAAAAAATTAATTTTATTATAATTCATAACTAATAGTTATAAATTTCATATACATATATAATTATTTATATATAGTAGAAATTAATTAATTTAAAATATTTATTAAATAAATTTTCATAAAAATAAATAAATAAATATACTCAATTTAAAATATTATTTGCAACTATGAAACCAAAAATTTTTCTTTAAAATATTAAATTGAAATAAAGAAATAATATGTATAAATAATATTAAGTATTGTGTTTAATTTAATTAAAAAATATAATTTAAAATATTATCTTCAGAGAAAGTTTCCACAAAATATTATTAATAGGTTTTAATTTCTGATAAATATGTTTAATAAATTATTAATATAATAATTAATTTCTGGGAATTCCTATGTATTTACATTATTCACTCAAAAAAGAATTGTGTCCCCACAATTCGTTTTGTCAGAAAAAAATGAATTCTGAATTTCATTATTTTAAATTAAGAAACACTAGTACAACTAATGTTCTATAATCGACAGCATAAATTATCCAACTTTTTCTAAACCATTTAACTGAAAAAAACTTTAATGACTAGACCCTAGTTTTTGAGAGTCATTTCTAAAACATGTTGTGTACTTTTATTATAAAAAGATACTAAATAGTACACAACATATTAGTGAAAAAAAGACATTTCAATTTCAAGGTTTTGAAGATTTAGATACAACTATTTTATTTCATCAAAATTATATAGAAATAAAATTAAAAAAATCCAAATAATTTTTTGTTTGCTACCTTGTAATTTAAGAAAAACATCACAGATAAATCTATTCAACCCAATGAAATTGAAATTAAAATCTAGTGTGGGACTTTAAAATGACCAGCATATGGATTTAAAACAATTAATAAATTCTTTTAAAAAATTATATTGATTAAATACAAATATTTAAAATTATAATTTCATAAACACATTAACATAATTTTATAAAATAATTCATTTATCAAAAATTATTATAATTGAATGAATGTTGAGATTTATCCATCGAATTTAATAATTTTCTGGAGGGTCATTCATGATACATGAAATACCATAATTAAAACTCTACTATATGGTAACTATTAATAACATTACGGAACAGTGTTCTCTTAAGACTGGTAGGTTCACTCCCCATAATGTCAGAAAACATTCGAGTTCACATATTTAAAAAAAATCATTGGCCCTACCTTTCTCAATCATTACCCAAAACAATTAAAAAATGCATACGTAATATTATTTTCATTAAAAATAATAATTACTCTTATAACATTTTAAAAAAATTACCAAGAAAATTACCAAAATGTTTTCAATGAATCGCAAGTTTGAAATAACTGTTCTTATTTTTTAATATATAAATAAAATATATAATGAAATAAATGAATATTTGATAAAAATGCATATATATTGAGAATTTTTAAATTATATTAATAAATAAATATTTATGAATCACACAAAAAATTATTACATAATCTTTTTAATCATTTTATATATAGAATATAACTCTGTTCTTAATAATTTCAGAAGTAAACGATAAAATTTAATTTTAAATACTGAATTTATTATTAATTCAATATAGACCGATTTTATGCATAAATGCATGTCCTTGATTATATATTGATGAAATGTACTTATTTTTAATATAACAAGAATACATGTTATGCACATTCGTTTAGAAGCATGAAATAAAAAATATATACATGAAAATAAAGATATCTGATGTTTTACATTTCATGTTTATATATATATAAATGACATGGAAATTATTAAGCACATAATTATGGACTAAATTCATTCTTAGTCAAAGAATCGATAAATTAAATTATCCCTTTTACCAATTTATATAAAATTAAATTAAAACATAATCATTTTTAAATAAATACCCATAAACCGAATAATGGTTTTAGATTAAAACATATAATTTGTTATCCTAGAATATAATTCTGTTTTTATGAAACATCCCATTATTCCTAAATAATGTAATTAAATATTCACAAATACATTATTAGTTTTGGAAATAATTATACATAGTTGGATAGATATTCATATATATGAACATAAATATATTTATATGTTTATGTTTATGCTCCCTTAAAAATTAAAAATAAATTACATTGCTTCATAAAAATAAATATGTAAATTAATCCCTTATAAAAAACCATGAATTAGTAAATAGTTTGGTATATATATTTATTAAACATTTCATAAGAATAATTCACATTTGATAAAAATTTTCATAAAATGATATTTGGTGTTACTAAACATGTAATTACAAATACGTATAAAAAAATAAATTATAAATTCATTTATAAAATATATTTTAAAAATAAAAAATACCTTATAGTTTGTAAGAATGTCTACAGACTCCATTATTTGGACACAACAGAATGGATTTTCCAATTTGTTTCCCATATAGTTAAGAGGGTTTTATACCTATAATTTTTACTTTTTGTCGTTAAAAAATCACAGTAAACCATCTTGTGGTGAAAGCTCAATGTTTTTCGTTAAAAATTGTAGAATTTTATGTATATTTTCTATATAATCATGACTAATGATATGGACTCGAGATTATTTATAAATCCCAAAATTGTCACATATACAAGTTTTCCATGAAATTTGAGTATATGGATACCGATAGATATGATGAAATTATTTATACCCTCACCAAAAATGAATCATCTGAAGAAAAACATGCATAATATGTTGAAATCTGAATGTAATATATCTTGAATAAGAATATCTAGAAAGGAAACCATGGACCAAAAATATAACATGTTGTTCAAAATCCAAAAATAGAATTAAAGGTTAGATAGACCACATATACAAACTATGAATAAACAAATAAAATGATAATCAAATAAGCTAAACTACATGTATAATCATACATCAAAATTAAAAAAATATTAAACCTATATCATATCTGGAATAATTGAAACTCAATCCATCTTTGGTACCCCTCTGATCTATATTTTTAACTGGCTTCGGAAACCATAATTGATCTGAACTCAATTGAGGACTCTATAGTCATCAATGGTACTTGACCTTCTTCCTCAACTACAGTTGTGGAATCTCACTGGACTTTGTAATGGCAGTTAGTGAACCTTTGGTTTTCCATGACAGTGTGTGGTCATTTCCCTACCCTCGGTTCTCCTATCAATGTTGATGGCCTTGACCCCTCCCCCTACTTGATACTGCTTACCTACACCACTAAACCAAATTTATTTCCATTTATTTTTACAATTTTATCACTATTTATATCAAATATTCAAATAAAAATATTCAAATCATAATAGTTTAATTTGAAAATAGATATAATATACAATCATTGATATTTGTTTTTATAATTTTTAAAAATAGTAATAGTTTTATAAAAAATAATTATATGAAAATTCATAACTAATAATAATGAATTTAATATAAATTTATAATTATATATATATAATAAATTCATTAATTTAAATTATTTATGAAATAACATTTGATAAAAACTAAGTAAATAAATATAGTTATATTAAAAATAATAATTTAATAAAATAAAAACCATATTTGTCTTTAGAATATTAAATCAAAAACTATAAATAATAGGTATAATTAATTTTATGTATTATAATTTAATTAATTGAAACATTTAATATAAAATAAAAATTCTAATGAAAATTGTCCCAAATAGATATTAGTTTGTTTTTATTATTAATAAATCCATTTAATAAAATAAATATATAAGAAAACTATTTTATGAATTCTTGAGTTGTTACAGGGAAAACCATAAGTAAATTACAATAAAATCCAATATTTAACTATAGTGATTAATTAATGATTAAATTGTGAATACAATTGAATATGGGAACCTCTATTAGGATAGTCTTACAAACAATCGAGAACAAAGTCACCATATATGAAAAACAATGTGTTTCTTAAATAGAATGACTATTTATATAGACTATTAAGGAAAATGAATATGAGTATTTTTTTCAATTATTTTATTATGAATTCTACATTTTTTATATAGGAATTTAATGTATATATATGAGAGTTATGAAATTTGGAAAGGGTTTTCTTCTAAAATTCTTCTCTTTGAGACACATTTGACACCATGCACGTATTTTCATTAGATGATTTATATACTACTTATATGAGATATGATATCATGTTTTATATTTCAACCTTGTAATTTTAAATCCAATTATTGACCTTATATCTCATGGGTATTTTATTGATGTCATAATCAATCTGTAGTATTTTTGATCATTTCAATTTGAATCATTTAGACAAAGCATATGTTAAGAACCATGTTTTCTTATTGGGTTGCCTCTAACCAATGATATACTCCATTAATTTCATGGTATTTATAATAAAACCCATGTTTCATTATTCAATATGTTATTAATATTGTTTTTACCCATTAATAAGGGTTTATGTTAACTCAAATCTTGATCTTTATATTAGAATGTTTTTTCATGAGCATATTTCTTCCATGATTACGTTATAACACAAATATTATTTTTCCTAATTTTTTAAATAATCATCATAGTTGAAATTATTTTTTATTAATAATATTGAATTTTTACCCTTTTTAATATTAATTATTTTCTCAAAAAGGTAAATTTATTATACAATTTATTTCAATTTAATTATTTAATGTTTTGTATCATAATTTTTTGTAAAATAAATTGATTTTTATTCACCGATAAAGTATTGGATATTACATTAAAATTAAATATTTTAAATAATTTTTCACTTCAACATTTGAAAATATCTTTGGGAACTGACCCATAACATCATCTTTTATCTCAATGATTAAAATGATTTCAAAATTTGGTTTAATGTTTTCACTTTTTTCCCATTACATTTTCAAAGGGATTTACCATATTAGGTGTTGTGTTTTAATATCTATACTTGAAAATATATATATATATATTGGGAGAATTTTTACATGATAACATACAATCTAATTCATGATCCCTTCTTGGGAGGTATTGTTGATGCTTTCTTTTTTTAGGATGTTTTCATCTATGCCAACACCATTCTTGGTTTCCATTGTTAAATTTAGGATATATTATTATAAACACATTAAACGTTTTATTATTGATGTATAATGGTCACGTTATTCATGTATTGACCAATAAATATACACATTTATCAATATTAAATGCATATGTAACTTTACTTTATTCATATTGGAAGATGATCATCCCAAATAAGAGTTAATTTCATGACATGGGGAAATGTATTGGCCTTATTTATTATTATGGACTGCTAATGAAGGATGATAATACATAAAATTTTCATATTTATCATTATATTTATAGACATGGTTTATTGTGTTAATGATTCCACTTAAAATACTATAGAAGGTATTTATGACTCTTACTGCGAATGCATTATTCATAATAAGGTGTGGAGTGGGGAATGGAATGACATAACACCTCGATTTTTTGATATTTCACAGTAGACAATACAGGTGTGGGAATGTTGTGTATACCTTCCTAGTTCATCAATATGTAATGAATGCAGCCTCAGTGACAAGTAAATTTACTTGGCATAATAAATTGATATCTGGTTTTTTATGTCCATCATAATGATTTTCACATGTATGACATCATTATTTATGATATACTTGTTTTAATATACTCTCATGAATATAAAAACATCTAAATTTAATGTTTATTATACCATCATTTATTACCTATTCTTATATAATATTTATGCCATGCTTATTCCGTGATAAATTCAATTATATGATTCCTACATTGGTTGTTTATGATAATCCATTCTTATGATAATATTTTACCATGATATGAAAAAAATTAGTAAAGGTTATTTAATATCATTATGTTTTATGAGGAAATAATATGATTGACAGTGTACTTGATAAATAACACCGAGCATAAATGAGCAATTAAATATTATAATTTAATTGTTATAGTTATAACCTAGCCGTTAATTTTGATGGTATAAATTAGAATAGCTAATTTTGATAAAAATAAATATTTTCTTCAAAATATTATTGTATTGTTTAATTCAAATAATTTAATCAAATAATTTTTAGTAAAGTCATTTTATTTTTCATTAATATATTTCCTTCAAAATTTGATTTTCATTAATATTTTGACTGAAAATTATAATTAAATAATATATAGTTAATAAAATTTGGTAGAATTTATCATCAATTTTGAATTCATCATGTAAATGATTTTGTAGTATTATTTTACTATAATTTTATAAATATAAATTTTTTTACAGAATATTGATTAATATTAATATTTACTAAAAAATGAATTTTGTTTTAAAAAATTCATAATTCCATATTATATTTTTATTATATTTTAACATTTAAATATTTTATTTTAATTTAATTTATTAAAATTTGTGTTTTTAAATGAATTCCATATATGTATTTAGTAAAAAATAATTTCATATATTAAAAATTCTATTATCAAATAAACTATTTTAATTGTTCTTTTATTATTTAATGTTAAAATAAAAAATGACATTTATTTATTTTAATTTTTTACAATGGATATAATATTTGCAATTTGTGTTTCCCAATTAATTAAATAGTTCATTTTTATTTTTATTAAATATGAATAATAACATTAGTAATTTTTTTACCTTTGTAAATGGATTAATGGTTTATTAAAGTTATCAATTAAACCATAAGCACTCTAGAATTATCAATTAACATTTCTTAATTTTATTAAATGCTTAATATCTTCAATATAGAAACAAAATCTATTAATAGGGAATTGTATGTAAATGTGGATGAAATTTATACATTTATATTATTTTATTTCAAGAATAGTCAAATGTGTCACACTCTTGATTTAAAAAAAATATAATATTATTAATATAGGTATTTCTATAAGATATGTTTGATTAAAAATAATATTTTTAAGTGTAACTGATTTATATTAAACACATATATTTATTTTAATATTTTAGTGAAAAAATAATTACCTTTTATGCATACACAATATAATGGACTAATTATTCAACTAATTGAAAAGTAAATAAATTTTATTAAAAATATAAAATAGAATAGAATTTGAAATAATTAATGTAATATAATAATTTTTTAGAATACCTTGACATGGTCTGGATGTGTAAAAATAGTCTTTTCTAAATATATAGTTTTTCATGATATTATTAATTTAATAGTAATGAATTGTTCGACAATAGAGATATTTTAAGATGAATAATGTGTTATTAAATGATATAAAATTAAAAAATACATATAATAATATAAAATATTATTATATCGATTATAATTTAAAAAATAGAATATTTATGATAATTTTTATTCATATTGAATATCTCGACCCTCAGTGTGTAAAATCATTGTTGTCATGGTATGTTTTTAAAGGGTTAACGAGGGATTCAAAATATAAGATATGGATACATATTTTTTCGAAAAATCCATAATTTTTATTGGATGAGATTATTTTGACTAATATTCATAAAAAATTCAATATAAACATGTTTGGAACTTTATTAAAAAAATATTTATTTATATTAATTTAATATTTAGAGAAATTTAGAGAGTCCCCTCCCCTCTCTTATAAAGGGTCACATGTTCTTTCCAATACATCACACATTAATATGAATTTTATTCATAAATGATAAACCAGAATACCTAACTATAATACATACCCTCATTATATTCATCCAGTTTTTGGAATTACACAAACCTTAGTGGTTTTAATATGTTGAGATAAAGTTGTTGTTTGATGAATGGGTTTTGTTTTTAATTGAGTGACTTTTTTTCATTCTTCGTCAAAATCGTAGAAAATTGTAACACCCCAAGCTTCCACAGTACGTTCCCCTTCGAATAATGCAACAGCGTGTGTTGTACGCAACCTCGAGCTCTAACACACACCACAACTAATTAAACTAGCTGTTGTGAATAGTAATACCTACTTTTTGAAATTTTATAAATTTTATTTATCAGAATGGACTTCATTTTTGGATTCGGAATATTGAAATTAGCATATGTTGAATTTTTGGTATTTTTCTGAGAACTTCTAAATTTTTATGAATAGTGAGAAATACTTAAAAACAACTTTTTTAATCAAAATAATTTATAGTGATAAATTATAATATTTAGTGGGTTTAAAGTATAATTAGAATATATTTTTACAATTTTATCCAATGGTGGTCATTATAATTAATTTAACATTGAAATTGGACATAAACAATTGCCAATCTTTTGATATAAATTGTTTCTTAAAAACACGCTATTTGTTGTAACAGCGGGAATTAATTATAAAATTAATTAATACAACTTATATGTTTGGAATTTTGTAACATAGACATCATTTTTTGAATTCGGAATATCAATTATAGCTTTGGGTGAAATTTTGGCCTTATTCTGAAAAACTTCAATTTTTGATGAATAGTGAAACCACTAAGTGGTTGTTAAAAACTGATTTTTCGTTAAAATGAAATATTACAACTTCTGTGATTTTATTTTCAAAAATCCGACATACATGGTTGTCATTAAGAAGTAAAATGTGATTTAATGAGATTAAAATAATTTTTTGGTGAATAGTAACTTTTAAGTTTTTAATCGCGATTAGAGGTAATTAGTGTAGTTTAAGGTAAAAACAATGTTTTAATAATATGATATGAGTTTGAAACTTGTCCTACTCCTATTGGATGGGTCATGGCCGACCAAGACAACCCATGGGTCAACTTGGGGACCCCATGGAGCCACTTTGGTTGGAAAATGACATTAATATATATTTATTTAATGTTAAAATTAAATTGACACAAACATGAGTTGTTTTACTAAAACAGTTTTTAAGTGGGGTTACACAAGTCCAAATTTTGATTATAAATATTCCTTAGAAATGTAAAAAGATTTCCTACACCATAGTATTTTTTTTTATAAATTTTAGACATTAAATAAATTAAATGATTTATGACATCATTATGATGCAGCGATGACCTCATTATTTAATGATTTTAATAAAATGAAAAGATAATGTAAAATCCAAAGCATACACTTGTCCAAAGACTATTGGATCGGTAGATTTCGAACCCTTATCACCTTAGCCACGAATTATATAAGTGTGGGACCTTTAGAATCCGAAAAGCATTGTGTAATAATGTAACATTTCAATCTTTCCAAAAGAGCCCCTCCTCTCCACTTATAAAAGGCCCCCAACTCTCCCACCTTATTCACATCTTCAAGCCATTTGGATCGGCCAACCTCTACCCAAATACTCTCCCAACTTCCCCCTCTTACTCCTAGAAGCCTCACTTTGGGCAGAAATCTTCTCAAGGAAGCCTTTGGATCAAATCAAAATGAGTTACCCGATTTTGAGGTAATGTCTTCTCTAATGTTGTTTTGTTTTGTTTTTCTTCTCCAACCCCCTGAACCGTTTTTATTCATTTCTTTTGTAACAACACCAGTATCCTCAATATACTAGGATGTTGTTATAAGATGTATTCGATCTACACTTACACACACCTACATCTAATGGTTAAAGAACATACAGTTTCTGTGGATGGCGAATTTCTGCCTCACGAAACGATGATTGTTCAACACTCATATAACACCTTCAAAGGTGGACATTAAGATGTCACTATTTTTATATATGATATATGATATGTTTATGTTTTACTTATGCTTCTGTATTTCTCATTTATGGCATACTTTATGATTTCTATTATGGGTAAAACGCGATAATTTCATTTTAGGAAGTGCGGACTACCGCCCCCGCAAAGTGATTTGAATCGTTAATGCCATATGTGGGATGTATAAAGGATGGAGTAAATGGTATTATACACTATATTATACTGGAATTATATTATACATTTATATCATTATGATTTCATTTCAGTAAATATGAAATTGAAATGAAAGTAGCGTTCATGCGTACGTACGGCTTACCGTCTCCATGAACGGTGCATTTCATTTCTTACCTCTAAATGTTACGTAATATTATAAATGAATGTATATACTGGATATAGAAGATATATATGAAATCTAAATCATGAATATAATTCTGGAGATAATGGATATTCTACCACATAAACAACTTGTAATTATAAGAAGTTTATTGTTGACTCAAGTAACAAAGATCGACAAAACGACTGTTATTAACATAAATAATTACATAATGTTCATATCATTGTAAAAAGTGATATAATAAGGATAATGAAATTGAAAATGGTTCTTAATAAGGTATATATTAACTCTAGTTTATTATTCAAGAGGTTAAGGAACGGTTGAGTCAAGTCAGACACGAGGTAAGGGAACTTCTTAACCTAACTTCCATTCTTTGGGTTAATCTCCTACTTTCAAATTATGTCATGATATTATTATGTCCTATTTTATATTTTTACATTCTATATGTGTACCTATAGTGAATACACATATTAGATCTATTTTATTTTAAAAATGATCTTTTTAAGGACTTCGTCTCAATCTCCTTTCATTGAGGCATATTTGGTTTTATACACAACTTTCTTTTATACGGTGTATAAACCCCTTTGACTTTTACGTTTATTCAAAAAGAATCTTTTTTATACGAAGCGTTTTGATAAACGACAAAAGGGAATGTTTTTCTTTCCGTACTTATGCGGCGACAACGACTTCTCTGCCGCCGTGACCATTATTTGAGTTTCGGCTTCCTCTACAAGCCATCATTTTTTTTAATGAAAAATAAATACAAAGTTTTAACTTTCTTTTATTTTGGTATTGAAAATGGTTTTGAAAGAATTTTTATTATATCAACGTGTTGTATTGATATCTTGTGATTGAAATGTGGAAATGTTATGTTTCCTTTATGCATGTTTTATGTGATACGATTATGTTATGGTTTATGATATGTTTAAACCTATTCATATGAGGAATTTATTGGACTTAATAAGTGACGGGTGGAGCCCGCTATAGCTCCTCGATGCATCGGTAGGTCTCATGAGACAACTAGGCATGGAATTGGCCGAGGCCCTTTCCCAATTTGATTTATAGTTTTGGCCGAGGCCTTAATCATTTTAGACGTCTTGGCCGAGGCCTTGACTAAATGTTTCAGAATGTCCGACATTATACATTCCCTCATTATGAAAGTGGTTATTGATTTTGCATTAGATTATTCGACCAGTAGAATATCCAAGTGAAGAAGTGAATGGCATTATCTCAATTTTCTTTTTCCATATTATGTTGACGTTCAAGTTTAAAAGGCTTTTGTTTTAGTTATACATTGACTTAAATGTTAATGTTTATTTATGAAAGCTTCCGCAATATTGTTATCCTTACTGAGCATCTGAGCTCACCCCTTTCAATGTTTTAATATTTTCCAGGATGTGAAGAAGTATTTTATGAATGACCTGCAGGGATAGTCATAAGAGTATATGAGTGTGGACTATGGAGACTTTGTTATTTTAGTTTTTCACTTTATGATGTAATGTAACGTTTACGAATGTATCTAGTGTTTCCAAGGCTACTAAACTAATAGGTCTTTCGAGACTTGATCTTTTGTGATCATGCCAATGTTACGAAGTAATGCACCGACTCCGGGTAGCTGGGGTCGGGGCGTTACAGTTGGTATCAGAGGCAGTTTAGTACTAACCTTGGAAGCTAGATTTAGATAAACTCTGATTAGATCACATAACCCGAAGATAGACTTTGAGGATTAGTATATAAGAACTTCCTAGAATTTTGGTATTGTAGAGATGTTGTGAGTTTTCCGAGAAATACATCCCGGTCTGGATACGAGCAGGTAGAGGCGGCTCTGGCACAGATGTACCTAGGGGTAAAACCCAAAAACACCGCTTTGAGCTAGACTCGAACGGGAACTGGTGCACGACAACGGGCCTTGCTGCACTCTTGGTTTCGACACTCCCGGGAGATATGCTTAGGATAATTCTCATTTTCTTTACAAACCACTACGAAGGGTTATGAGTATATACTTTATCAAAGTAAAAATTTCTTTTTATGATTATGGATTATATCCATAAATAGTTCAATTTATGTAAAGTGTTTTACAAATATGGAATTATGTATTTTAATTCATAAACTAATCTAGTTTATGCCATTGTTTAGAAATGGCTCCTAGTGTAAGGAATGGAAACCGTATCAATGCACGCACTCCGTGTAGGGATTTCCCTCCTGCTGAAGACAATTATTGTGGATCTGGAGATACAACTGGTGCTGATCAACTTATTACCATACCGGGACAACTCAATCAGGTTATGAATAATAACCTTACTCGTATGGAGCACCCTGATCCGCAACATGGAGGATCAATTCTAGATCGTTTCAGGAGGCAACAACCACCAACCTTCAATGGGAGTACAAATCCTATAGTAGCTGCGAAATGGGTAAATTCCTTAGAGAAAATATTCCATGCCTTGGGGAGTTGTGAAAGGGAGAAGGTTGTCATGGCAGTTTACCGCCTCACTGGAGATGCCGATCAGTGGTGGTCGCTGATTCAAAACACAAAGGAAGATGATGACGTATCGAATATGGAATGGAGGGAGTTCAAAGAGATTTTCATAGAAAAATACTTTCCTCGTGACCATCGATCAGACATGGAAAGGCAATTTCTGAGTCTGAGGCAGAAGGAGGATGAGAATGTTGCAATGTATGAGGCTAACATTACATGGTTAGAGAGGCATGCTGCCGATTATATACGTAACCCAAGGAGTAAGATTGATCGTTTCTTTGATGGGTTAAAACCATTCCTCCGTCGAGCTTTAGTATCACAATCCTTCTCATCATACGAAGATATTGTCTCATGTGATATCAAGATAGAAAAGGAATTCTCTAAGTCTTATGACAACAAAGTAAAGCAATAGAAGAAGAGAACGGTGGAACAAGAGACAGATAAAGGGAAAAAGGGAAAGAAGGATTTTCCATTATGTGATAATTGTGGGAAGAATCACCCTAGAACATGCCTAAAAGGAATGGGAGTTTGTTATAAATGTGGAGAAAAGGGTCACTAGGCTCGTGATTGCAAGGGAAAGAAAGAGTCTATCAAAGTTGAATGCTATAATTGTAGAGAAATGGGTCATTATGAAAATGAATGTCCTAAGCGTCAGGGAAACTTACCTCAGAAAAGGCCAAGGGATCAAGGACAATCTTATGCTGTTACTACAGTTGATGCAGAATAATTAATGTATTGGTGCTTTTGGACTAATGGATTATATTCTGGTTATAAGAATAATGTGATATATATAAAGATTGTACTGCATTACTTTTTTATTTCAGTAAGGTTTTAATATGATTAAGGTAATCATTTTTTTAGTATGTGACAATAAGAGAAACTTTTCTTTGTTTGGGGAATCTGATAAATTGATTTTGGAATTAAGAGACCTTTTAGAGAATGTTTGGACAGAGGTATTTTGGATAACTATTAAGGTTGGAATGGATTAAGTTGAACCATGGAGAGTATTGTTTAAGGATAAAGCATTTATGAAGATTATTTTTTGAATATTATAATACTATAGTTTTAGGAAAAGGACAACCTGTAGGGTGGGGCATAACCCGTCGCGTCGGACAAAGCTGCAGGAATCGAACCCATAATCATAGTGCGACAGGCCCTTATTTCCTACCACTAGCCTACAGGAAGTCCCTGGTTTACAAAATAATTTTACTAATCTAAATGGTATGTGTTAACATTTGGAACCTTATACGATTAGGATAAGTATAATATTTTTGAGTTGTATTACCTTTTAGAGTGAAAGATGGGTTTGTGGTAAAAATTTATTAAAGAATGAAAGTCTACATGACAATTATGTATATTCCCTTACATTCTTAGTAAATCTCCTAAATAAATTCCTCAACTTTATAAATGTTAACTCAAAACAAAAATGTTGTCGGTTAACTTTTCCTACTAGGGAATCAATGACCGTTTAACCAATCACAAGTTTGTGATTTTCTTGTAGTTAAACTTTCTCCTAATCATGTTTTCTATAACTCTCCATCAGACCTTGATGGTTTGTTTCTCCTCCATATCCATATTTTCATAGAATCTTAGAATGGGCTATATCGGGTGACCTTTGTACTTATCTTGCTTTCTTTTAATGTTATATATTTATTTACCTTATTTCTGATGTGGGTTTTCTACAAAGGTATTTTCTATTTTCAACATTTTATTTTCAATGAAAATTTTCAAATTGTGAGGATGCAATTTATTTATGGAGGGGAGAATGTAACACCCCAAGCTTCCACGGTACGTTCCACTTCGAATAATGCAATAACATGTGTTGTACGCAACCTCGAGCTCTAACACACACCACAACTAATTAAACTAGCCGTTGTGAATAGTAATACCTACTTTTTGAAATTTTATAAATTTTATTTATCAAAATGGACTTCATTTTTGGATTCGGAATATTGAAATTATCCTATGTTGAATTTTTGGTATTTTTCTGAGAACATCTAAATTTTTATGAATAGTGAAAAATACTTAAAAACAAATTTTTTAATCAAAATAATTTATAGTGATAAATTATAATATTTAGTGGTTTTAAAGTATAATTAGAATATATTTTTACCATTTTATCCAATGGTGGTCATTATAATTAATTTAACATTGAAATTGGACATAAACAATTGCCAATATTTTGATATAAACTGTTTCTTAAAAACACGCTATTTGTTGTAACAGCGGGAATTAATTATAAAATTAATTAATACAACTTATATGTTTGGAATTTTGTAAAATAGAAATCATTTTTGAATTCGGAATATCAATTATAGCTTAGGGTGAAATTTTGTCCTTATTCTGAAAAACTTCAATTTTTGATGAATAGTGAAACCACTAAGTGGTTGTTAAAAACTGATTTTTCGTTAAAATGAAATATTACCACTTCTGTGATTTGATTTTCAAAAATCCGACATACATGGTTGTCATTAAGAAGTAAAATGTGGTTCAATGAGATTAGAATAATTTTTTGGTGAATTGTAACTTTTAAGTTCTTAATCGCGATTAGAGGTAATTAGTGTAGTTTAAGGTAAAAACAATGATTTAATAATATGATATGAGCTTGACACTTGTCCTACTCATATTGAATGAGTCCTGGCCGACCAAGACAACCCATGGGTCAACTTGGGGACCCAATGGAGCCACTTTGGTTGGAAAATGACATTAATATATATTTATTTACTGTTAAAATTAAATTGACACAAACATGCGTTGTTTAACTAAAACAATTTTTAAGTGGGGTTAAACAAGTCCAAATTTTGATTATAAATATTAATTAGAAAGATAAAAAGATTTCCTACATCATAGTATTTTTTTTTATAAATTTTATACATTAAATAAATTAAATTATTTATGACATCATTATGATGCAGCGATGACCTCATTATTTAACGATTTTAAAAAAATGAAACGATAATGTAAAATTCAAGGCTTACACTTGTCCAAAGACTATTGGATCTGTATATTTCAAACCCTTATCACCTTAGACACTAATTATATAAGTGTGGGACCTTTAGAATCCGAAAAGCATTGTGTAATAATGTAACATTTCAATCCTTCCAAAAGAGCCCCTCCTCTCCACTTATAAAAGGCCCCCACCTCTCCCACCTTATTCACACCTTCAAGCCATTTGTCTCGGCCAAACTCTGCCCAAATACTCTCCCAACTTCCCCCTATTACTCCTAGAAGCCTCACTTTGGGCAGAAATCTTCCCAAGGAAGCGTTTGGCTCAAATCAAAAAGAGTTACCCGATTTTGAAGTAATGTATTCTCTAATGTTGTTTTGTTTTGTTTTTCTTCTCCAACCCCCTAAACTCTTTTTATTCATTTCTTTTGTAACAACACCAGTATCCTCAATATACTAGGATGTTGTTATAAGATGGATTCGATCTACACTTACACACACCTACATCTAATGGTTAAAAAACCTACTGTTTCTATGGATGGCGAATTTCTGCCTCACGAAACGATGATTGTTCAACACTCATATAACACCTTCAAAGGTGGCCATTAAGATGTCACTATTTTTATATATGATATATAATATGTTTATGTTTTACTTATGCTTCTGTATTTCTCATTTATGGCATACTTTATGATTTCCATTATGGGTAAAATGCGATAATTTCATTTTAGGAAGTGCGGACTACCGCCCCCTCAAAGTGATTTGAATCGTTAATGCCATATGTGGGATGTATAAAGGATTGAGTAAAAGGTATTATACACTATGTTATACTGGAATTATATTATACATTTATATCATTATGATTTCGTTTCATTAAATATTAAATTGAAATGAAAGTAGCGTTCATGCGTACGTACGGCTTACCGTCTCCATGAACGGTGCATTTCATTTCTTACCTCGAAATGTTACGTAATATTATAAATGAATGTATATAATGGATATATAAGATATATATGACATCTAAATCATGAATATAATTCTGGAGATAATGGATATTCTACCAAATAAACAACTTGTAATTATAAGAAGTTTATTGTTGACTCAAGTAACAAAGATCGACAAAACGACCGTTATTAACTTAAATAATTACATAATGTTCATATCATTGTAAAAAGTGATATAATAAGTATAATGAAATTGAAAATGGTTCTTAATAAGGTATATATTAACTCTAGTTTATTATTCAGGAGGTTAAAGAACGATTGAGTCAAGTCAGACACGAGGTAAGGGAACTTCTTAACCCAACTTCCATTCTTTGGGTTAATCTCCTACTTTCAAATTATGTCATGATATTATTATGTCCTATTTTATATTTTTACGTTCTTTATGTGTACCTATAGTGAATACACATAATAGATCTATTTTATTTTAAAAATGATATTTTTAAGGACTTCTTCTCAATCTCCTTTCATTGAGGCATATTTGGTTTTATACACAACTTTCTTTTATACGGTGTATAAACCCCTTTGACTTTTATGTTTATTCAAAAGGAATATTTTTTATACGAAGCGTTTTGATAAAAGACGAAAGGGAATGTTTTTATTTCCGTACATATGCGGCGACAACGACTTCTCTGCCGCCGTGACCATTATTTGCGTTTCAGCTTCCTCTACAAGCCATCATTTTTTTAATGAAAAATAAATACAAAGTTTTAACTTTCTTTTATTTTGGTATTGAAAATGGTTTTGAAAGAGTTTTTATTATATCAATGTGTTGTATTGATATCTTGTGATTGAAATGTGGAAATGTTATGTTTCCTTTATGCATGTTTTATGTGATACGATTATGTTATGGTTTATGATATGTTTAAACCTATTCATATGAGGAATGTATTGGACTTAATAAGTGACGGGTGGAGCCCGCTATAGCTCCTCGATGCATCGATAGGTCTCATGAGACAACTAGACGTGGAATTGGCCGAGTCCCTTTCCCAATTTGATTTATGGTTTTGGCCGAGGCCTTAATCATTTTAGACGTCTTGGCCGAGGCCTTGACAAAATGTTTCAGAATGTCCAGCATTATACATTCCCTCATTATGAAAGTGGTTATTGATTTTGCATGTGATTATTCGACCAGTAGAATATCCATGTGAAGAAGTGAATGGCATTATCTCAATTTACTTTTTCCATATTATGTTGAAGTTCAAGTTTAAAAGGCTTTTGTTTTAGTTATACATTTCCTTAAATGTTAATGTTTATTTATGAAAGCTTCCGCAATATTGTTATCCTTACTAAGCATCTGAGCTCACCCCTTTCAATGTTTTAATATTTTCCAGGATGTGAAGAAGTATTTTATGAATGACCTACAGGGATAGTCAGAAGAGGATATGAGTGTGGACTATGGAGACTTTGTTATTGTAGTTTTTCACTTTATGATGTAATGTAACGTTTACGAATGTATCTAGTGTTTCCAAGGCTACTAAACTAATCGGTCTTTTGAGACTTGATCTTTTGTGATCATGCCAATGTTACGAAGTAATTCACCGACTCCGGGTAGCTGGGGTCGGGGCGTTACAAAAATACTGTCCAACCATAACAAATTAATTACACTAATATCTTCAAAATAATTTTATTTTAATTTTTTATATAATATCCTAAATCTATATTCTCATCCATTACATGGTAAATGAGACTATCCTCTTTATGAACAATAGATTACAGCCTTGGGAACCGATATAATTTGTTTACCATCACTATCTCTAATGACTAATTATAAAGATGTATTTAATTTTTATATATGCTATTAATGAAATATTTATCATTATAAAAATATAATATACCATTTATTTTCTTAACTTCTTATTTACATGTAATTGATACCATCGTTCATTCGTTAGTGTGGAGCACCACCTCCACAATGGAATATGATATATTTTTCATCACCAAATCACATTGGTCATATATATAAATAATTATATTTAAAGACTTTATATGATATTTATTACATAATTATCATTATTTAATTGTTAAATGATACTATATTTTTTTCCATAATGATATTTTAAGACTAAATATGTTACTCATGCGTTTGTATGTCATGTTATGTCCATGATTTTAATATATTTCATTTTTATTACCATATTTATATGATGGGATTAAAAGTATAATATATGTAAAAAATTATAAACCAGTAGTCGTTATTATTATGGAGATGATGGGAAATGTCCAATTTGTCAATATTCAAAATTATAATTCAATTTTTGACATATAAGTTTAATATAGTAAAAAAAATGAAGTGAATTTAATTGATTATGTATCTTTATATAATATGACCATAAATTGAAAAAAATGCTATAATTAAATTTAAATATTTCATATTAAAGTGGGAATTATCCAATTTTTATCATTTTGTTAGATAATTAATTTATGTAATGAGATAAAGTCATAGTAATATACTTTCAATTAAAATTATTCTCTCCAATTTTCCTTTAAAACTAACTTTTATATATGTATCCATATTTTTTTGAATTTTTTCTATAATTTATTTACTATTCTACAATTTTTTTTATCCATTTTTACATATTTCATAATTTTTTACAAAATTTTGTTAATGGAATTTTGTTTTCATCTTCCAAATTAGGTACTTTAGTATGATTCTGACAAAAATATGAATGGAATGATTTTTTTAGGTTATTTGTCATGAGAGCATTTCCTCACCATCTAGATTCATTAATAATTTAAATTTACTTTTAAATAATTCTATTCATATATTTTAATATAATAACTTATTTATATTTTGAATATTTTTTTTTATTTTTAAAAATGTGTTTTTGTCAAAAAGTATTCTAATATAGAGTGTGTTTTCACATTGTTTTAAATGAGTTTTCAAGTGTTTTATTAAATATACAGACCATTGAAATTGTTTTAAAAGAGATAATAACAATTATAGCTCATATGTGATCCAATTATATCTAACATGATGGGTTCCCCTTGATATCACTACATTGAGTTTTGTAATGATTTTTTCTCCAGTGAATTATATTAGATGTCAGCCAAATGGTTATTATGATTTTTAAGTGTTGTTATAACGGTTCTATAAGGGTTTAATGATGAAAATTGTACCAATAATCCTTCATGAATTTTTTTATTTTTTCTAATAAATTTTAATGTAATTAAATTAAATTCAAAATTCAATATAATGATATTTTTATAGAAAAATTGTTTCTCTTATTGGATGAAGATGTGTTTTTCTAGAAATTTTTTAAGGATTTCCTTATTTTTCACTATTCTAATAGATTTCATATATTATGTATATTACTTATAAATTTGTTTGTACACCATTTTTTATCAAAAATTTATAGTTTTTAATAATGTGAATGAAAAATAAACAATTCATGATAATATTGTGAAATTGTTTTCATTAAAAGAAATTATGTATTATTTTAAAGAATTCTATTTTATTGAAAAAATGAAACTAATTTAATGTGTCCACAATTAATGTACTGATTTTCTATGTAACATTTTTTCCTAATTCTCTAAAAATGTAAACTTATATATATTTTGGAATTTATTTATGTTAATTATTATCTAAAAACACAAGGTTATGTGATGCTTAATAATGGGACTTTACCATTAGTATGAGATAAATGTTTAAATAAAATTATAGGTTATGATGTTATTTAAGAATAAGTTCAAATTATTATATAACAACAATTTATTTTATTTTAGATAGAATTATAGCTATTTTTTATATATTATAAATATTTTGAGATAAAATAGATAGAAATATATTTATTTCTATCCTCCTCATAAGATGAAATATTATGATTTTATTGATATGATATTGCTAAATTTTTAGTTTTAATAAATGTATAGATCTGGCGTAAACCGAAGTGAAAATGCATGTGAGGGAAAAGTATGTTGTTTATTAAATGAGAAACTAAACATAAAGATAGTTTTGTAGATAACTCATGTAATATTCTTATCCTTCTATCGGGAGTAATTATTAACAATTTTAAAGTTGTTGAGCTCCATAATGCATCAAATACAAGAGAAATGTAGCATGATGGATGATTATGGGATAAAAATAATAAATGTAAATATATTATGTGAACTATTTAACAATAATAATGAATAATTCACCTATAATAATTCATTATAATCATGGGAATATAGTTTATATATCATAATGGACATCATAAAGAAATAAAATTCTAAGGAATATATTATGATTCAGTTTACTACATAATGGGTAAATAAGTTTCTCTTCAGGTATCAATTGATGGATTTATATGTGTTGGGAATGATAATTATGAAAATATAGGTCCAATGGGGGATGATTTTGATTGGGATCTACTAGATCATATAGAAATATTTTTATATATAAATAACACCATTCAAATTTACGATAATGAAACAAAAAATAGAATATGAATAGAAAATATTATTTCAAGTTTTATATTTTGACATTTGTTAAATCATGGTACATGATTCATAGTTATATTTATGGGAAATAAGTATTATGGAATAATTTTAAAAATTCAGGTTTAACGAATTTTATATATTTTGAATACATAAGATTAAAAAATATACAGGATTAATTAATTACAATAGATTTATGTATAATAAAAAAATTAAAAAACATTGTGATGATGGGAGTTTTTTGGGTGACTTTTATTCAGTTTATATATATACTGGAGGAACCTTTCACCCTTCAGTTTATCATGTCAAAATTTTATTTTTGGAATAATTCTAGTTTCATTTCTTGATAATATGTTTAAAGGTATGTAGCAGCATAAGAATATATATGATCCTTCATTTTGTTTTAATTATGGGATATCGCATGATTTGGATGGAATATAAAATATATGGGATAAAATTTGAGGATAAAACATTAATTTCATTTTGAAAATATGAAAGTTATTTTTTTCATTTTTATAACAATTTTTGGAATTTTATAAGAAATATTGTTTTATAAAAAGTAAATGTCATAGGTAAGGTGACAACACATCATAACTGGTATAGGAATGATGCTAGAAACCTCATATGAAGGGACATATGGGCGAATTTCCTACCATTATCCAATTTCATTTCCCTATTAATATGAATTAATTTTTTTATTAGAAAAATATTAAAAAAATATATTTATTTAATTTGCTGCAACATAATATTTATCATTTAGAATACTATTTAACATAATAATTATTTGATGATTAATTGATTAATGTCATTTAAAAATATGTTCAGTATTTTTGGAATCATATGATATTATGGTTATATGAAAATCATCAGATTTTATTTGAGGAAGAAAGGATAAAACAACTTTTAGAATCACATGGGTTTTTATTTTGTCGTTATGGTGATCTTGGATATTTATTAAAGTTATTGGAATAACATTGAGATTATATTATTACGAAATATAATTTTTTTAATAGAAAATAAAAGTTACAAATGATTTTTCATATATAAATATTTTAATTCTATATGAGAAAATCCTTCAATTTAAGTTTGGGTTTTGATCATATTCTATACTATCATTGAGTACATTTAATGATATATATTTTTAAATGATCTATGCTAAAAAATGGATATTACTGTTGAATATTAGATATTAAAGAACATTTATTCATATAATTTTATAATATATTTTCAGTATTATTAAACAGTAGGATGAAAATTAGATTTCGGGTTAATTTCTATAGATATTATGATATATTTTCATTATTTCATTGATTTTAGGATTTTTATAAGTTTATTCTCGTTATTCTGAGAAGAAAACATCATCATGAATATTCATTGATTTGAGAAAAAATTTATATTTTTTATGAAATTAGTTAAAGGATGAAATTATAATTTTTATGAATTTATATTTATTTATTATATTAATCTATGATGTGAAATAATTGTACATATAATGGAAAATTATCTTCAAACAAAATCTATATCCTTTGATGGTTTCAACTGAGAAATCAAGGTTATTTTATCAAATCATAGATTTGTGGATTTGTGATGGTTAACATTATCCTAACCATGTTCAATATCACTCTCTATAATTCCTTGGTAATTTTTTTCACTATAGTTTCTATACTTTCAACTTGGAAACCCAATATGTGTAATTCCAAATGACATACATACTTCCATTTCTCGCATTTCCAAGTGGATATTTTATGGAACCGTCTTATGATATAAAATTTCAAAAAAAAATTCATAATTCAAACCCTAGTTTACAATCCCTTGTTAAAATTGTGAGGATGAAAAATATAAACGGTGAAATAAATAAATAACATTATATTTTGAAAGTGATGAATAATTTTTATATTGTAACTGATATGGAACATTGATCATAAACTAGAAACAAAATATGTTTATTTAAATATGAATGATCTAAACTAGCTATTCTATTGGAGGTTCTAAATAGAAATAACTTATTATGTAATAAATATAATGTTAAAAATCAATATAAATTTATTGGTAAATTTAATGAAGAAATTCACATAATTTTTCATAAATTCATTTTATTCATCAAAAATGGGTTTTCTGAAAAAAAAAATTATTTTTTACGATTGAAAAGTATATTTAATTTAATTATAATTTAGAGAATTTATTTCATAAATATGACTTCATTATTTAATTAATAATATAAAAATTATATTATTATTATTTTTTAAAATTTTCTAAAAAAATATTTTTTTCAATAAACATTGACATATTCATAATTTCATTAAAAACAATATTTTCTTAGGATTTATTTTTAAAATAATATTTTATTTCTATATATTTTTTTTAAATTTTAGTTGATATTATTATTTTTAAATAATATAATTATCAATTTCTAAATAAATATTTATCATTAATATAACATAAAATAATTTTATGTTTAAAATATAAATTTTTCTGAAAACACAATTTATGTGTTTTTCACGATTGATATAAAATTAAATTTTTCGGCTTCTCTATTATTAATTTTTAAAATAGAATTTGAAATTTGAAATATGTGGTTCTAAATTATGGGAATATTCTAATATTTTCTTGGTCAATTTATATAGTAACCTTAGTAATTTTCATAATATGGTAAATGGTGAAATGAATGATTGAAATTAAAAATAAAATGATGACAAATAAAAAATTATAAATACAATTTGAATTGTTTTATTTTTTTGATTACAATTAATCAATTGTTGTTATCCAAAATTATTATATTAGTAATTTATTGTTCATTTGGTTGATATTATGGTTGTTATAATATTATAGTATATGTAAATTCAAATAAGTCACACTATTTTATTAAATAAGTATTATATTTTTAATATGACGTTATTCGTGTGATATGGTAAACAGTAAATAGTATTTTAAAATATAATATATTTATATTATACATGGAAATATATACATAATTTTAATTGAAGTAATAATCAGCTTAAATTCATACACAATAGTGATGCAATAATTATTCAAATAATGATAAATCAAATAAATGATATTATAGAAAATAAAAAATATAATTTTATATAATTAATGTGATAAAAAAAATATATTACGTTGACATGTTAGGGATGTGATAAAATAAATTTAATGAGTTATATGTTTTATCATGATATTATTAATGATAAATTCATGAAGATTAATAAAAATGTAAATTATTTATATTTTAAAATCATTAATAATGATTAAAATCATATTAATTTCCTAAAATTAATACACTTATAAAAAAATTTATATACTGTTGAAAAAGTATAAATATTAAATTTGTATGAATTTTTTATATATATTAACTATAATGACCTGAATTGAGTAAAAATTCTTGTTTCCATGGTATGTATAATAAGGATTAATATGACGATAAATCCAAAATAAAATGAAAAAAAAAATAAAAATGAATAATTTTAATTGGAAGAGTATATATCCACACATAATTATTTTTCATTAAAAGTAATTTTTTTGGATCCATTTGGAATTATATATTTATTTTTATTAATTTTTTATTTCCTAAAATTACATGAGTACCAATCCCCTATTAAAAAAGATATACTCTTTTTCTCAATTATCCACAACTAAAAAATACAATGTTTTCTATTGTCTATTTAACGACCTTCTTAGAATCCATCCCATAACTCTAGATATCTTTGTTTAGTAATAACATTATCCTTATCCGTCTTAATGTTTGAGGAAAAGGAGGATGTTTGAAGAAAAGGATTCATTTTTAATCAAGCATTTTAGATTTATTTCATATTTCAACTCATTAAGAATATTCTTCAATAAAATTAAAATTAAAAAAATATCATACATATAATGATATTTGATTATTTTTATATTATAACCTATATCAATTACCTTGCTTCTCATATGGGAAACAATATCACCAATCGTTGTACAATGAACTACCACCTAAGAAAATGATACAATTATTTTTCATGTACCATCTATTAAGATAATATGTAATGATGGAATTAATGATTAAATATTATAAAAAATATATTTTTCCTTATAAAAATATAACTTTATAGAAATTATATTTCATTTCCATTCATCAAAAAATGACAGTGTCATATATTTGTACTAGATGACTACCACCTCCAAAAAGTTATGTTATTATTTTTTCATCACTACATCTTATAGATGAAATATATAAATAAATTTAATGGAATAATATAATATTTATGAAAAATCTATCATTATTTAATGATAACATAAATATTTATTTCCTTCCAAAATTATCATTATAAATGGAAATGTTACACATTTGTCTGTACGACATAATGTCTCAATTATTGTACTGTAGATCATATATAATAACCATATTTGAAGGTTTGAATTGAAAATATAATTGATATTTTAAAATTATAATAATGTTATTATGATTATTAGGGATATGATTCAATAATGGCCACTTTTAACATAGTAAACTTGTCGAAGATATTTCAAAAAAATGATATGAATATCATCAAACCATGTGATGTGAATTTAAATTATTAAGTAACTCTATAAAATTTTATTAAATAGAAAATGAAAGAATAATTAACATGAAAAAATATATTGCAAATTATAAATTATAATATGGTTATTATCTAGAGATATATATAACATACGTGCTGATTCAGCCTCAAGGAAATAGACATTCTTTAAAAAAAATTCCATGTTTCCTTCAAAACACCCATTTCATCTTTATACATATTTAGTAAAAAAAATTGAACGAAGTTTTTACAATTATGGAATAAATTTTAAAATTTATTTTTACCAATTTTATAATGTTTAGGTAACTGTAAGAAAGGATTTAATTTTCTTTCTAAAATGGTACTTTGTGACATTTCCAACAAAAATATAGAAGGAATGTTTTTTTACTTATATTATATAATAATATTATCCTGATATCATAACAACTTGATTATTTAAAAATTACATTGTATGTTTTCATATTTTTTTAATTGAAATCATTAATTTATTATGTATATAGTTTTTATATCTTATGAAAGGGTTTTTTGGTATAATTTTGTTTTGATATCCGAAACTATTTTTCATAAGGGATTATAACAATTCTCATGTTATTTATTTAGGATATGGTCTATAAAAATTGATTCAAAATGGATAATCCACATTATATAACCTTGGTGAGCCCATTATTTCTTATATTATGGGTCAACCTAGATATCATGATAATGAATTAGTTAATTATTTTGTTCTCTAGAGAATTATATTTGATGTTAGTCATATGGTTATTAAAATTTTAAATTATTAAGGTAATGGTTCTTATGATTTCAATATTGATGATGATATAAATAATCTTCATGTAATTTATATTAATTCTAGAGAAATTTCATTGAAATGTTATAATTTTATAAGGTATAATAATTATTATTAAAAAAATGATTCTATTATTGAACAAAATGTTATTTTTTAAGAAATGGGTGATCATGGGTTTTTATTTTTTTAACATTCATAATGTATTTATCATTTTATTTTTATTATGGAAATTTTTATTCTAACTATTCATCATAAATAATAACATGGTTTAATGATGGGTGTGGGAAATGAAAAATTCAAGATAAATGTTGATATGTTTTTCATGAAAATAAATCATGTTTTATTTCAATGAGTTTTGTATTTTTGAAAAAAAATACTGGGTATAAATTTCAGCTTGTAATTTATGGTTTTATATGTACAAATATTTTATAATGATCTAAAACTATAAACTTAAAATATATTTTCGTAATAATTAATATGCATTCTATTCTAAGGAAACTATATTATGTGTTGTTTAAGGTCAACTATTTACACTAGACTTGTTTAGATGGATTGCACATGTGGTAGAATTTATTAGATATGTTTAAGAATTATACTAATTTATGTATTTGTTTTATATATAATACATGAAAATATCTATATGTGAATAATGACATCGAAATTATTAGTTTGTGACATGTTCTAATAATCTACATCTTTAATCCTGAAAAGTTCCTTTAGATGTATAAAATTCAATAATCATTAATTTTTTTAATTAAGGATGTTCATATCTCTGATTTTATATCTATTATAATAAATGTAATGTATATGCCTCTAATAATTGACTGATAGGAGTTCCTATCAAAAGAATCATAGTTTTTTTTCAAATGTATAGTTTAGATAACATTATTGAATAATATTTTTTTTTCAGGTAATTTAAGGGTTGATAATTTATGGGTCATTAAAAATTATATGGAATATATAACACATTGTAATAGTATTTTATTTAATGTTATGATAAAAATGAACATTTTATTTAGTGTTTAGGATAACAGAACACCAATTAAAATCATAATATTATGTCAATTTATTAGATAACATACTAATGTTTGGTTAATGTATATATTATGTAAAATTTTCAGGATATACATCTCGATAATGATATTATAATGTGTCTAGGTTTGTGGAATAGATATTCCTATAGGTAATAAGTAAAAATGTTTTTGGTTGACTATTGAATCAATCATTACTCAGATGAATGATGATTGGACTTACGATTTCACACTAAGTGAGTTAATCTCGTTGAATATGTTTTCATTAAACGCATTCTACTTATGAACCATTAAAAATAATTTATCAATTTTGTTAAATAATTAGGTTAGAGAAAATTATTAACATGGTAATTGAAAAAAAATGATATAATTGTGAAGGTACATTAGATTATTCTAATTATCAAATGATAAAACACATTTCTATAAGGGATCAACTAATCTGGATAATGTTATCATATAATTAT
Organism: Viscum album; assembly: GCA_963277665.1. NCBI lineage: Eukaryota > Viridiplantae > Streptophyta > Magnoliopsida > Santalales > Viscaceae > Viscum > Viscum album. Next base: position 1,729,770,968 of record OY728161.1, on the reverse strand, counting down.
TATTGATATTAAAATATCCCTTTTCCATTTGTTTTGTCTATAAAACATGAAGAATTAAAATCCAATGAAACTACTATAAATTCGTTAGATAGTGAGTTCCCAATATAGATTTTCTAGTTTTCAATGTCATTATGTTTTCATTATCTATTTGTTATTGATTTATATATAAAAACCCCCATGTGGTATGACTATTATATAAATAATTTTCAATTTTTATAGGATGTAATTTTTTATTGTAGAAGGTCGTAATCCAATAGTTTAATTTAATGTCAAATGAATAATGGAATAGATCACATTTATAAATAACTTGTAATAATATTTTATATAGATAAATCTCAGTATAAATCCTAAATAAACGCTTGAGAATATTTTAATGACCCAATGTTTTATCAATGGAATTCCATTCTTATGATTATTCAATTTAATCACATGAAATCACATCCTAATGAACTACTAAGTGCATTGTGACCATTAAACATTAGTTTGTCACTTCTTTGATTAGAATTCTGAAAATCTGACATATATGGATGCGATCAGTAAGTTATATGGGATATAATATGACCGACATATTTTTTTGTTAATAGTAACATAACCGTAGGAATTGTATTATTTCCCTTGCAAATATAGATATATGAGAATGAATAGTAACCTTAAATATGATAGTATATAAATAATACCCTTTTGGGAGTAAGATATATTTATATCATGGAATAAAAATAATGTTTTAAAATTATTATTTTTTGAATAAATTGTGATCTGAATTAAATATTAAAATTATCTTATTTAGAAAATTATTTTTTAAAAAATGGATTTCATTTTTGAAATCTATACATTAAAAAATGGGTTGGGTGAATTTTTTGGATGTTACTAAGAAACTCAAATTTTTTATGAATAGTAACATATGATAATTTATGATAAATTCTGAATATAGATTTATTGAGTCATTGATAATGATATGCTAATGTAGTCCCAATTGGTTTGAACTCACACACACTTATTACTATTTATGGTCATGAAATCATCACTATTATTGGGCTTGAATTAAAATATTAGACTAAGGAATTTAATATTATTAAAATATTCCCCTCCACCATAATAAATACCACCATTCTTTAAAACTTATATTCACTTATTTGAAGACATGTTCCTTGAAAATGTTCTTGCAAAATCAATACATATGCTCCTTCCCCACATCCAACAGCCCCTAGTCCCTTTAAATTACCAAATCCTCTTCACTTAAGGGGATCTCAATGGATTTAAACTCAATAAGTAAATTATTATTTCTATTCCTTTTATTTATTTTTTGTTCCATTCATTTTTACTTTCATTCCATGGGTAACCTGAATGTTTATGTAAGATTGATTATGTACTTCTGTTTATATGGAAAAATATTAATGAAATATAATATGGGTACTTTCTAATATCACTCAAATGAATTGGGTAATGTTGAGCCTCATGGGATGTTATTTGTGGTGGTCTTGGCAGTTACCCTTGGCTTGTGCTACTATGTGAAATGGAAATGGATGTTTTCCTTTGCATGTACTGCAAAGGGAAACATTCTTGGTAGTTAACCATGAATCTTTTTAAATTAATGTTTTATATTTCTTCTACATTTTAATGATTCATTATTTAAATGATCTGATGTTTATATGTTATGACTCCATATGTTACATGCCTTTTATATCATCATGTCATGAGTTTTATCCCAGATCATAATTCATTGTTCTTATAGTTATTCCTTTACTGTGATTTTACCTCATCCCTTTGTTCATAATATACCCAGGTTATACTATACAGATGTATGAGAACAACAAGAATATATGAGCTCATTATGGGGTTTAAAATTTTTTTATACTATTTGATTATGTAACTTGTCTTCTAAGTTATTACACTTTATAATCCTTGGGTTTTACTCAAGTGTATATTTAAGCTCAAAACCATGTAATTTTCTTGAAAAATGATATGGTCAATATAGATGGTATCATAGGATAATCTATTTATTTTTGGAGATTAAGAATAGATCACATTAGTAAAAACATTAAGGATTAGAGGAAGTATAAGAAAACACCCCTAAAATTTTCTAAATTATAGATTAAGTGATATATCAAAAAAAATATCCACGTCTGGATACAAATATGTATAGGTATCCCTTTCATAGATAAATGTAGGGGTGAAAACTACAACAACGTGTTTTGGACATTACGCAGGGTATCCTGGGACACAACAATGAGCCTTACAACACTCTTGGTTTGATAGACATGGGGGATATGAATTGGTAAATTAATGATCATAGTATAAAACCATTATTATGGGTATAAAAAATACAATAATAATATAAGTTATGAAATATATCAAAGATATCCCAGATTTAATTCTAAGGAATCACATTGAAGGATATATATCCCCTCAACATGTTTATATTTTTAGGTTCAAATGTTTCTATTTGAAGTTCAGTAACTATGTATTTTATCCCTATAATTGTACATTATTTGTCCAATGTAACGGTGGGAAATAGGAGAACACATTCCTACAATAAATTTTATAGTAAATGTGATGATTTCTATAATTATATGCCGGATATGATGAGGACAAGTGCTTAAAACATCATGAATGTACATGATCATTAGGCTCCAGTATTTAATAATAACATGAATAATGTGGAACACCAACCTTATCAAAGGAAAGGGAATGTTTCCATAGAATCATTCTGTGGTAAAGGCCTCCCATGTTTATCAAATCATATTATCCCCTCCTCAAGGAATATTGGAATAACTCCATTGAAATTATATTCTCTATAATCTGGTGCTCGGAAGAATATAAAGATGTACATGCAATCCATATTTTCAATGGGTAAGCTCATTAGTGTTGTAAACTAATCAAAAATAAATATTGTCATGTAGAAATTGATTCCATGTATTGTGAGTAATTAAATAAGATGTTTTTCAGTAAATATTTTTCTTGATCTCTCTATCTCAAGATGGAAAGAGAGTTCCTCGGACTCAAGTAGAAAGAAGATAATTTCATCAAGGTTTATAATTAAAAGTTTACATGGCTTGCAAGGTACGAATCCGGTATTTACATGAACATTGAATGAAATGTGGATCACATACTTAATGACATATAGCTAAGTCTATGGAAGGTGATAGAAATCTGTGTTTTTTAGAGTTAATAAGAGATTGTCTAGAGTTACCTCATGGTTAAAGTAGATATTAGAGACCCTAAATGGTCTTGTGGGCTTCGTGACAAGAAAAAGAATATAGAGATTAAAATGGGTGGTTCAATAAAAAAATCCCATTGTGGAAGGAAGCATGAATATCCCCTTGTAATTTTTTTTGGAAGAAGCATCCAAGTGACTATCTAATGGGAAGAAAAAATTTCATCAAATATGGAATGATGGGACATCTGGACAAGAACTACCGAATGGATATTAAAAATCCCACTAATGTGGAAGAAGAAAAGAAGGTTCAGATCAAATCCTAGCATGTAGTGCAGTGTTACAACTGCACGTCTCATTGGAATTATTCAAACATTTTTCCTAAGTCAAGGATTGGAAGAGTAAATCAATAATAACCTCCAAGGAAACAAGGAAGGGATTATGTTATCACTACTATTGACATGGATCTATATAATGATGTGGTGATAGGTACAATAGTTATTAATTTAGAAAAAGTGAACATACTATTTGATTCTACTTTTATGCATTCTATAATATCTGAAAAGTTTAGTAGAATAATTTACACATCTCATAAAATTTAGGGTGATATGTTATCTATGAGAACCATGAATAGGATAATTATTGCATTCATGGTTTATAACTCCAATCAGGTTAATTTTTGTTGACTGAACCTCCGAAAAAATCTTGTCATAATTTCCTGAAGGGAGTTCTAAGCTATCTAGGGAATGTATTGGATAACTTAATACAATGCCAGCGTCAACTAGCGGGAAAGGGAAATCACTCTTCACATCCTAAAGAATACATTGATACATTACAAGTGTAAAGAAAAAGATGAATATATTTTAAATATATTCTCTCATGTGTGAATAATTTTTCATTTGGAGAATGAATGTATAGCTCAAATGAATGGGATAATAGAGAGAATAATTATTGAAGACATGCCCATCACGAGGGTTACACTGTAGTATTCCATGATGAGTTGAGTAGCCTTCCTCTCGATCAATAGGTTGAGTTAAGAATTGAAATAATTATTGTATCTCTACCTATATCATATTCATATTATAGAATGGAAATTGTAGATATGGAGGAGTTGACAAAGAATTTACAAGAGAATTTTTAGAAGGGTTTTGTATTCCTGAGTGCTTCACCATGAGGAGGACACATCCTCATCATCATGAATAATGATGGATAAATGTGCCTCTGCATTGATTATCATGATATCAATAGAATCAAGTAATGAATAGGTAACCCCATCCACATATTGATGACTTGTTTGGTTAGTTTTGTGGGGCCTGTTATTTCTCTAAGTTGAAGCTTTGGTTGGGATTTCACAAAAAAAGGTGAGGAAAGAAGATATTCCCAAGACTGTCTTTAGAAATAGGTATAGACACTATGAGTTCAAATTTATGCACTTTAGAATCACAAATGCTTCATAAATTTTCATGGTTTGATGAATATATTATTTAGATATTTCCTTAACATGTTTATTGTAGTCTTTATTGATGATATACGAAAATACTATAAGACTAAGGATAAAATGAGTAGCTTTTGAATACTGTGTTAAAAACATTGTGAAGTGTGAAGTTATATGAAAAGAACAGAAAATGTGAGTTCTATATAGAGGATGTATCATTCATGGTGAATGTTATCATCAATAAATATTTATCATTAGACCCTTCTAACACAATGTGAATCATAGAGTGGCCCAGGCCAACATCTGTAAAAAATGATCCACATAATTTTGGGACTAGCTAGATATTATAGATGATTTTGGAAGAAATTTTTACTACTGTAAATCCCAATGACCAAGAACACATGGAAGGGGGTAATGTTTTTCTAGGATCAGGAATGTGAAGACTATTATAAGGAGTTAAGGAAGAGGTTTATAACTGTTCTGGTACTCACAATCCCAGAAGTGGAGAACTATTTGTGGTTTATAGTGATGCTTAAAAGAATTTATTAGGATATTTGATGTTAAAAAAAGATAAAGTGATAGACTACACTTTGAAGAAGTTAAAAATCCATGAGAAAAACTATCCCAAGCATGATTTGGAATTTGAAGCTATGATATTTTCATTGAAAATATAGTGTCATTATGTATATGGGGAGAATTGTAAGATATATACCAACCGAAATAGCCTCAAATATATATTCACATAAAAAGAGAACAATATGTGCCAGCAAAGACATATAGAGCTCACCAAGGATTATGATTTCTTAATCCACTAGCATCCTAATATGCCAAACTAGGTGGAAAATGCTCTAAATAAAAATGATCATGAAACATTTACAATGATGGGAATTGAAATTGATTTCATATTCTAAGATTTCATGGGGATGAACATGGGGATAATTCATTGAGGATCATCATAAATTCATTAAAAAATGATCTATCAACCATCCCTCATGATGAAAATAATGGATTCCAAAGAAAAATGTGGAAATTCTGAAAATTGTAGAAAATATCAGAAATGAGAAATCCAATGATTTCAAAATTGATGAGGAATGAGTTGTAAGATTTGGTTCATGATTATGTGTACCATCTAATCCATAGATAAATAAGAAGACTTTGAATGTCACACATAGATCGACCTTCTCTACCAACATAGCGATAACAAATATGAATCGATATCTCTGTGAAAACTTTTGGTGGGAAAATATGAAAAACGAGACCGTCAAATATACATCAAAAGGCGTGTTATGAAACCAAGTGAAGGCTATGAGAAAAATGTCTATGGGGGTGATTCCACCTCTAAACATAAAAACAAGGAAGAGTGATAACATTAAGATAGACTTTTTCACTGGACATCAAGGAAATCCAGAGGAAGCAACGCTCTATGGTTCATGGTGGATCTTCTTCGAGAGACAACTCACTTTATCCCAATTAGAGAGGGCTTCTCATAAGGTCAAAATTCATAGATTTATATCAAATTAGTTTAATGATATATTTAGTACCACTGTCAATTGTATATAATCATGATCTGATATTCCCCTTGATGTTCTAGAAAATTTCCAACATGCTTTAAGAAATGAATTGAACTTTTGTACGGCCTTTCATCCATAAACTGATGGCCAATATGACCTAACTATTCATCCACTAGATTATATATTGAAAGTATGTTATATAAACATCAAAGGAGGATGGTAAAAACATCTTCCCCTTGTTTAACTCTCCTATAACAATAATATCCAATTGAGAATCCAAATGGCACCATATTAATCCCTTTGTGGGAAAATGTCAAGAACTTTGGTATGTTGGGAAAAATATTGTGAACCTAAGCTGGTATGACCTGAAATGGTTGAAGAAATGGTAAAGAAGGTGAAAAAAATTCATCATCAAATCAAGGAACCCTAAAGTCCATAAAAGTGTGACGTAGATAATTTTGAATAGGACCTTGAGTTCAAAATTGGAGGCAAGGTATTTCTATGCTTATCTCCATGGAAGAATGTCATGAGGATTAGAATGAAATGATGTTCATTCATATATACATCGGCCCCTTTGATATTTTTGATCATGTAGGGTTTGTGACATATCGACAAGAAATTACACCAACCATGGAAAATGTACATGATTTCTTCAATCTACCCCTCTAAAGGAAGTACATACCAGACCTTTCACAAGTACTCTCTCTAAAGATGGTACAACTGAATGATTGTCATTATTATGATGAGAAACAAGTGAGGATATTGGGTCATAGAGATAATGTTCTATGTAACAAGACTATTCACCTAGTGAAGATACTATGGAATAACCATAAGTACAAAGAGGCAATATGGGAACTAGAGGAGGCAATAATGAAAATTACCCGCACTTGTTTACAGATTAGAATGTCCAAGGAAATTTCATTGTAAAAATTTTATAAGGGGGGAATATGTAACGACCCAATATTTTATCAATAGAAATTAATTTATTATTATTATTCCATAAAATCATCTGAAATCATAACATAATGAACTTTTAAGTGCTTTGTGACTTTTAAACACAGGTTTGTCACTTTTGTAAATTGAATTTCAGAAAGATGACATACACAATTACGATCAGTATGTTATTTGGAGCCAAATATGACCAACATATTTGTTAATGAATTGTAACATATCTTTATGAATATTATTTTTACTCTTATGAATAGTGACATACACTAATGAATAGTAACATTACCTATGATAGTATATAAATGAGATTCTAGTTGGAGTACGATATACAAATATCTCACAAAAAAAATAAATGTTTTATATTTTTATTTTTAGAATAAATTAAATTTATTGTTAATATTAATATAATCATATTTAATAACCATATTTTTGAAAATATTATTTCAATTTTTGATCCTACAAGTCGATTAATTATTATGGTTAGTTTTTGGGTTGTTTCGAGAATACAATAATTTTTATGAATTGTAAAATACAATAATTTACAATATATAAAAATAATGGATTTGTTGAGTCATTAAAGATTATTTACTGATTTAATACGTATTGGTTAATACTCACTTTCTCTTTTTAATAATTTTGGTAATAGAATCATCACTATTTTTGGTATTCAATGAAAATCCTAAACTATTTAGTTAAATACTATGAATACCCTCCTCCCCTCCTCTATAAATATCACCCTTCCTTACCGCTTCCATTCCTTGCTCTCATTCCTTGTTCCTTGCCATTATTCTGACCAAATCTCCCATAATGCTCTTTACTCACATCCAACAACACCTAGTCTCATCATGTTACCCAATACATTCTCATTAGGAGTCTCTTAAAAGAGTTAATAACAAGAGGTAAATTCCTCTTTCCAAATCTTTTATTTATTTAGGATTTTTTTCTTTTCTTTTTTCATTCCATGGGAAACCATTATGTTTTTGTAAGATTGATTATGTAAGATTATTTATGTTGGAAACAAATTCATGGAAGGAATGATGGGTGTGCCCAGATACCTCTCCCACTCATTGTGTAAGGTTTATTAACTTGAGAAGTTATGTAAGACATTCTTGGCGGTGAGACTTGGCATGTCATACTTTGTGAAACGGTGATGGCTATTAGCCTTGGGTTTCACGACTTTGGGAAATGATCTTTCTGATTAACCTAGAATCATACTAAATTCATGTTTTATGTTTCTGCCACATTTCTATGATTCATTTTATAAATGATCCCATGTTTTTATGTAACGATTCAATATGGTATATTCCTTTTATGTCATAATGTCATTCCATCTATCACATGTTCTAGATCATTGTTCTTATGGATATTCCATTACTAGAAATTAGATCATCCTTTTGTTCATGTTACCCCCAGTTTATCTTATGCAGATGTATGAGCACAACAGAAGATAAGATCCCATTATAGAGATTAAATAAAAACTAGTTTTTATAATTATTGATTATGTACCTATTCTTTATAAACACTAGATTTTATGACCCTTGGATTGTACTATATTGTATAATTATTCTTAAAATCATGTGAAGTTATTTGTAAAAGGATAGAGTTGAAATAAATATTGTTGTTTATGGATTAATTATCAATACCATATAAAAATTCATATGAGATTGATTTTTATGAATAATTTTATATAAAGGTGGAATACAACACTATAAAATTATATTATATCATAGCATATATATAATCCAAATTGTTTGATATCTTACTCTACATGAGACATTGATGTGAAACAAACCATGGTATATTTAGATAAAATATAAATATTTACAAATTATGGTTAAATAACTAGTCATTTAATTATTGTAAATTAATATGGTAACTGATTAATGAATTTTGTTATAGAAAATTATGGATTCTTTTAATTTTAATTCCATTCAATTAGATTAGCTAAACTGGATAATATCGTCATTTGTTTTTTAAAGACTTATTTTTTCTATGAAATTGTATATTATGAGATTAAGGTTTCTATTTCATGAATAAGATGATTATTGATAAATAATGATAGACAATAATTATTTTTTTACATAAATTTAGTTGAAAGATTATATAAAATATGAATAATGACAATTAATATTTAAAAAATTCATTGACCAATAAAAATAGTTTTGAATAAGAATTTATGATTATAATAAATAATTAGATTAAGAAATTATTTAATTTTCAATTAATTACAATTAACATAATTTTTTGAATTCTTCATATCAATGTTTTTATTTTTATGAATTTTTCATCTTTTTCTAATGCTGATGGGTTTTAATTGAAATGTCAGGATTTAAAAAAACATGTAACTTGAATGAATTTATTTTTATATAAAAATGGTCTACAAAATTTAAAAAACTTTTATTTAATAAAATATATATTTTAGGAATAAAATTATTATTTTAACTTATAAAAAAGAAGAAAAATAATTTTTTAACTAATTATAAGGTTACTTTAATATAAAAAAAATTTTGTGTAATTTCGTTGAATCATGTGTTTTCATGGGAGGTTTGGTTCTAGAATTTCTTGGAAGCACGATATCATTTATTTTTTTATTAAAATTCAAAATTTTAATATAATAATTCTACAACATATTTTTACCTTAAATATAAATTTAACGCTTAAATTAGTTATTTCTCCTAAATATTTTTGCACATTTAAATGTCTATATTTCAATATTATTTTTTTCATAAATTAAAAAAAAAAATTAAAAACCTATAAATTTAAATCATGATGATTAAAATAATTAATTAATACAATTATAATTCTTTTCATTAAAAATATTTACATAGTTTAAGAATTAGTTTCCCCTATGAAAACTAAAATTTGTAAAATATCTTCTACAAAGGTGTAAGGTCAAAAAATGATAAAAAAATTTCCAAATGGATTTTTGAGGTTTGGGTTATAAAAAACTCACCAAATTCACACATTTTTACATTCTCATTCCCTTAAAAATTTAGTCGTGAAATTAAATAATTAAAATTAAACGGGAATTTTCAAAAATACACATCTAATTTATTATAAAATGGTATCATCTACACCAACTCATGACTCACATATCACAATAATTCCTCATTTAAACTCTAATTTTTTATCATAATATAACCATATTCCACAATAAAAATATTATGTTCACCAAATAAATAGTTTTATTCTTTCATTTCCAATGGGTCTTCCAAAAAGAACTCAAGACTCTGGCATTAGTATTATGAAATACATAATTTTAATATTAATTATATTCTTTAATTTTGATATAAATACATTAATATACTGATATTAGTATAATTTAAAATAATTATTTTTATCATTAAAAAGTTATTATCCATTTTTATGCATAAACATAACCTGTTGAAAAAAAAAAAATTCATTGAGTTATGCGGTTTGCCACCTCCATGATGTAATGTGTCTCGTATTCTACCACTTCCATAAATTGATTGATATAAGGATGGTATAGCTTTTAATTATTATTTTATATATATCATTAATGATATGGCATGTCAATTTATAAAATCTATTATAAATATAATCAAGAAATTACATCATATATTTAATTATATAAAATATGCATACTAAGAGGACATCATTTTATATAAATTGTGTAATATTTTTTTATCCATTTTATATTCTTTTAAAATATTAAAATTTTATTATAAAAAATTTTAAACACTGAATAAAATAATTATTTTTTTGTAATAAATATATTATTTACAAACCACCTCATAACAATTCAAAAAATCAGGTTATTTTAATGTTTGTTCGATTTAACCAACATTTTAGATGATAATGTGAATTTATATAATGAATTCTTATGATAACATAATTAATGGAAAAATATTATATAAATGATTAAATAATGTTTTTTAGTCCTGATGTATTATATCAATATTTAATTCAATAAAAAATAATGCACCATTCAATTATTAAGAAACAAACAAACATGCTTCTTGTCAATTTCATCGTCTTATATTAAGACAAAAATTTTGTGAAATGTTTTTGGAACATCATATATAATTAAAAAATACAGAAACAATAACCATATATTCCTTCGATTGGTGAATATTGGATGAATAATTATTATATACACCACTATTATGAATTAGTATAAAAAATCAAGACCATAAACATAAGATGTGGAAAATAAATTGATTTCATGTATAGAATGAGAATTTTTTAAAATTATAAATGAAAATGTATTTGAGTAATTTTAAGAATTATGTTCTTAATATAGATATTTTTTTCCGAGAATAATGTAATTTCATTAATGTAGGGAAACAATGTATGAACTTTCATCATAGATTCATCTCTTTAATTTTTTTGATATTAGATACATAATTTAATTAATGTAGTGTATATAATTCCCATGTGAGAAATAATACCAATTAATTTTACATTATCATTGTAATTTATGTTCAATTATAATCCCTATAATACAAGTGTTTTGATTAAATTGTTATAGAATCTGTAATATTGTTCTTGGTCTTAATTTTGATTCATTGAGACATGAAACATCTTAAGTACCATGTTTCAATTGTATGGTTTACTCACTATACCTAGAGATTATTAATAATAGTTATTGTATTAAATGGGATTTAATATCCAAATAATGTTTACTTATTCAGGTTTATATTGATTTAGTTGATTCTATAATATTAATGATTTTTGGTATCATTATTTCCCTTATTTGAGTTAAAATGTTTTATCATGAACATTGTGGTTCCATTATTGTGTTAACCCACACTATTATTTTATTATATGTTATTATATTACACCCTTATATATAATTATGCTTTAATAAAATGAAAATTTATCTTTTTACATTATGGGTTTTTAGATAATATTATTTGATTTCTTAAAAATGTCCATTTTCTTAATAAAATTATTAACTTCATTCAATGTGTTAAAATATTATTATGAATATAAATATTTATTTATATAAATTCTATGGGGGTGGGGGGATAACTTATAGGAGTCCAAGGGTATCCTATCAATAAAAAGCAATACATTCTTGGGGAAAGGAACCAAGATTCAAATAAATAATGAGCCAGATTCTCTTGTTACCTTATAAAGAAAGACAATTCAAATCATGATTACCTTAATGCAATGTATGATTAATAATTTCATGAATAATTTGAACCTGTAATAATTTTATGAGATTCATAAGTCCATTATAGGGAGTTTTAGAGAATAAAGGCAACATTTTCATTTCCCATAAGGATATTTTTATATGATAAAAAGTTCTCCATCCCATTAAGTAAGGCCTTAGAAGTCCCCATTATAGATTTTATTTATCTATTGAATCCATTGACAAAAAGAAACATTGTACCCTTACAGTCATAATCAACACCCCTTCCCCTCTCATGAATCCAAGGATACAAGATCCATTACCATTGAGCTTGTATCTAAAACTTGTGGTGTTCTATTCTAAATATCTATAAGAGAATTTAATTATTTGTGGGTTATAATTATTTTTTCTTCCTTATAAAAACCATCCTCAGTGAATGAAAATTATCCCAATTCTTCAAGGTAGAACCAAACTTAGTATCCAAGAAACTGAAGCAGATTTATAAGTATAAACTCGATCATATAAAATCAATCACCCATGATCTATTCTTGTCAATCCTAAAAAACCAATAACAAAATGAAACTATATAATCCCTCACTATTCACTAAAAGGTATTATTCAACACCCAATGAATCCATGGTTAGAATAAATAATCATAATTACCCTAATAAATAACTATTCCATTAAGATTCCTAAATCCACTCCCCGTAGATCAATCCAAAACACCCTCAAAGAAACACTGATCAGAAAAATTATTATTTTCAGTACCATCAACATAAGAACATGGAAACCAAAAAAATCATCACTGTCTAATTATCACATCTGTTGGAATTTCACAATTCCCAATTTACCAAACCACGATGAAATACTTGATGAAAATTTATTTTCCACGTTGATTTTTATTAACTATCATATAGAGATGTTTCTAGATTTATAAAAGATACTACTTGCCCAAGAATGACCTCTATGATGCACTAGTGAATGTGAATTTACCTACGTCATGAGAAACATGGATGTTGTTAAATACATCATATTGATGAGGGTTGAGATTATTTTGAGTGTACTTTGGAAAATCATAATCTTGAGAAAATATAGTATCATGGGGTTTGGTTACTCAAAAATCAAGGGTTAATCAAAACCAATTATTCTTCCAATTTAAAATTTTACATCTTCCAAAAATCTACAATGATCTCTCATGGATTTATGGTAAATATCCATGCATCATTTTCATATTGGATGGAGACCATATATTTTATATTACATAATTCATCCACATATTTAAACAAAATAAAATGATCCCACAAAGACATGCCTTCTAGGACCTCTTAAACCTATATGTTTTGATGGTTGTGCATGTTTTCAACAACATTTATAAGGCCAATATGGAATTAATATAAATTTTTACCCATTTTGAATGAAGAAACTCAATAAAAATGACCTTACATATTGGTGTCACAAATAATACAATCCCTGGTTTTTCAATTGTTAAAAATAATGATTTTTCAATCATTTATAATTGGATAAACGCCCAATGGAAAATAATTTAGAATTTCATTAACTAGTTTTCAATTCCCACCAACAGATAATAATAAACTCTTATTGTAATCAATGCATCTTGTGATTTTGGAGACTTGTCCTAAAAAATGATGAATATAGACACCCACTTATAGAAATCAGTCTTCCAAGGAAGTCCATAAGGAATGATATTTAGTTAATTCTCATCATGTCTTCAGTTTTTTTGGCTTGACGAACTGACCATGATTTCAAAAAATATATTATATTTTTCCTAATTGTTACATTTTCCACTGCACATGAATAATATCATCATATCATTGATGATTACTTTAATAGTTCTCATACTATAATTATTAGAAATTATTATTTCATCATAAAAATTGATATGAGAAATAACAGTAAAGTGGGTCCTCTATTTGATAGAGATGAAACATCAATAATTGATGCATCAATAAATAATTTCACTAAATGAGTCTTGAAACTAAATTTAGAAACATACTGATATAAGGTCAACCTTCCTAATACAATGAATAGATTAAAAATGCATCATATCATTCCCATGAAATTAATTTAATACATAGGTGAGATGAAAAATCTATGAATAAGTTAGAAACCCCTGAAGAATATCCCTTATAATAAATATAATTCAAGATGAATCCCCTTTCATGTTAGTCAATATCCTTTTCAATATCAATATTGATAAGGATTTTAAAACATATAATTATCCAATTAATATCTCAATTAATCTCTTGAGTTTGAGTATTAAAAGTGTTCTTTTACATTCCTCTAACAATGCCAAGTAGTTCCCATGAAATACACCCTTAGTGTAATCCCCGAACAAAGTTATCTAGAGTCGGTACATTATTTTATTACATTATCTTGATCACTAGAAATTGAATCTTTATTGAATGACCAGTTTTGTATATATGGAAAACCTATATAAAAACATTAGGTCAACTTTACAAAATGATACGAAAAAATATTATCCCCTTTGAAAACACATATATAACATAGTATATACTAGCAATGAAATCATAATATACTTATTCAAATCCTATAAAAAGAGAATCATAAGAAAGTGGTGAGATCCGGTCCTTTTTAGGGATAAAAAGTATAGAGTAAGCTATCATAAGCAGGCAAAAAATATTATGGAAAGGTTTAAAATTGAAAAAAATCCTTTGAAACTTATCCTTTAGAATAATATGAAAATAATAAATCAAATATGTCCATTTAAACATTCACATGGATATTCTACTAGTTGAATAATCACATGTAATATTCATAACTAATCTCATAATGATGGAATGCATAATATCGGGAGACATAACCATACCGTCGAGGCCTCATCCCAAGGCTATACATAACTATACTATCAAAGCCATTTGACAAGACAATATTTTGCCTAATGACACAAACCGATGCATCAAGGGTCTATAGGCATCCCCATCCATTACATAGTATTTCCAATTCATTCCTCATATGAATTGGGTGAAAAATAATATAAATATTTGTATTAAAACCAGCACCCCAAATGTCAATAAATTAACCATAAACCCTGAATTGTATAAAAATAGTAAATCCATAGTCCAACATGTCATAAAACATTTAATACAATATTAAATATTGTATTATAATAAGTCAACCCCAATAAAGCAGAAAATCTAACAAATTATCTTTATATATATGAAAATAATCTAAAAAATTCAATAAAACCCATTATGGGAAATATTACATTTTTACATTGATGTTATTTAATTGATGAGAAAATAATAAAGAAAAATTTTCATATCAAAATTACCTTATATCCACCTATGTATGGCTCTGTAATGGTAGAAAATATATTATTAGCAAGTATTCGTTAAAAACACTATTTCACAAAATCATCGAAATGGTCATAATGTACATTTTTTGCGAAACAATGGAATGATTCCTTTCAAAATGATTTATAAAAATTATAAAATTTGTAAATATGACCTTAATAAATTAACTATGTGTTTTTTAAATGCATTATAAAAAACATGGACATGGATGATAATGATGTCTTACTTTATAATTACATATAAATAATCTCGAATAATAATGAGATTGTGAAATTAACCTATGCCTTGTATATTACATCAATCGAGGGTTTGTTGAACTCATGTATAAGGATTAATTTATGTTATTAAATTATAGCCAAACCATATCAATATTTATGATATTATATATGATCCTCTAATATCATTTTGTTAATAATATTATTGTATTACCATTGTTTCGGTTGCTAATTGCTTTATTTTACCATTCTTGTTTTGTCAAATAAGACATGTTTTTAATGAAAATGATATATATTATTTTCATATATAGAAATATAATAATTACATAAACATTACATTTACTCATTATAAGAATTTTATAATCATTATTGAATGGTTAATGTGGATATTGAATCTCGTTGTTACATGGAGATGATAGGTCGTACGTACACATGATTAACGATATCATTCGCTGGATGATAAAATTTTATGGAATTGAATGGTATATTAACTATAAAGAATCATTATCATGTTATATTAACTTTTTATATCCATTATAATCATAATTATACAAATCCAATTTTTGTAGTGATGAATAAAAAATTACACCACAAAGTAGAGACTGTAAGTCGTACGTACACACGCATGGTTATATTGTAATTCGTTTGATCTATAAAATGAGTAATATAGTTGTCCCAGGACTATAATAACATCTAATTATATTTATGATAATATATTTAAATTTTTATATGTAATAACAATAATATAATGATGACTTTGAAATGATATCTAAAAGATCTGATAAAACAATTACCTCTTTTTTAGGTATCTATTTTTGAATTATACTAAAGGACTCTATAGATTAGATTTTTTTCCAATTCATGGACTCTAGGATGATTTTAATGAAGTGGGTAAGGGAAATAGTTACGGTTTGACCAAAATAGAGGACCCTATATATGTGAATAAAAGTTAAGTATGTGATCCCCATTATTTGAGAGGTACGGGAAACTTTTAGAAGCTTATTATAATATTAATTTATTAAAAATTTATTTTCAGTTTAAAATAGATCCTATGTGATCTATATAGTGTATATGATTTGAATAAGTCAAAATCATAATATAAAATTGTTTTTATAATAGTTTTGGTGACAAATGAAACTGCATATTTTGGATTAAACCCTTTGATATGTAGTATAACTCTTACTATGCTTACATATTATTTTATAATATTGGGTTACTGTTGTGACTATAAAAATATTATATAACACAAATTGGTTAATTTATGACATTTTAAAAATTATTCAATTTATTTTTTAATCATATTTTTTTATTAATTTTATAACATTTAATTAAATATTAATTATTTTCAAGTATAATTTATGTCAATTTTAACACTATTGAAAATTCCCATTATTATAAATATCAAAACAACATGATAACTTGGAACTAATAATTCACATATATCACTGACATGTCTATATTCACTATAATATTCGTTTATATAAATAATAATGCCAAATTATATTATATTATTATATCTAATATCATTTAATAGATTCTACATTTAATAATTTACTAGTGCATCATTATTGTGTCCCCTAGTAATTTACTTATTTATTTCTTAAAATTATAAATAAATTACCATTATATATATAAACATTTTATATTCCAAAATAATATTTATTTTCAACAATATCCATTATATATCTTCATATTAATGATAATGTTTTCATTAAAATTTAAATATGGCATGTCATGTTCATTATTAAATAAAATATAATTATTGTCCTAACCTAACAGAAATCGATAAAATTAGATCATAATTTATACATAAGGTTGGTTTTGGTAGAAAAAAACTTATCCTATTAAATTAAGACATGTTTTTTTGGTAACATTATATTGCTATAATATTATATTTATCTTTAATTACCCTATTTATCTTTAACCATTGTAAATAAAATTCTAAAATATTTCATCACCAAAAATTATTTTGATCATATTAGACTTAATCTTTCATACAGATTAAAACAATGAATGAATATTTTTTAAATTTAATTCATATAAGAGGTTAAATTATGTTTGATGATAATCCCCAGATGTGGTTAGAAGGCAGGTAATGTAACACCCAAGACTTTTATGAGAAATATTTTGTTTCTAAATCAAACAAGGAATATTTCACTACAAACAACACTAGATTGGCTTTCTTTACACGCAATCATGACCTTCCTCGATAGCTTGCATCGTACGCAATACTGAGTTTCACAAAACAATGATATGCAATTAAAATATTATTAAAACTAGCTATTATGAATAGTAATAACCACTTTTTTGGATTTTTATAAATTTTATTTTTCAAAATGGAGTTAATTTTTGGATTTGGAATATCGAAATTATCCTAGGGTGAAATTTTGGTATTTTTCTGAAAACTATCAATTTTTGATGAATAGTGAAACCACTATGTGGTAGTTAAAAAAACTGAATTTTTCAAAAAACATTATTTTACCACTTTTGTGAGTGGAATTTCGAAAATCCAAGAGGCATGGTTGATATCAGTAAGTAAAATGTGGTTCAATGAGATGAAAATAATTTTTTGGTGAATAGTAACTTTTTTTCTTTTATTTACCACGATTAAAAATAAATAGGGTAATTAAGGGTAAAAATGATATTATTATTACCCTAACACATGTCCTAATTCTATTGGTTAAGTGTAATTCGACCAAAAACAACCTTATGAATAAAATATGACCATTTAGGCCCACATGGATTAGATTATGACATTTATTATCAATTTACTTATAGAAGGGTTAAAATAGTTAAAAACAATGTTTAAAAAGTAAATAATTTTTAATATGGGGTTATAAATAAGATAAATTCGACTATAAATATTAATTATAAAGCTAAAAATATTTCCATCATAATGGTATTTTATTTATAATTTCTATAAATTAAATAATTTAATTTATTTATGACACAATGATGATATAGTAATTATCTTATTAATGAAATATTGACATAATTGATGTTATAAATACCCATATAAATGATATTTTATACTTTTAATGAATTAAAATAATTTTATAGGTTAATAGGACATGTTAGTATTGATTTAATTAACTTTTTTTGAACTAGTCATTCTGTTATAATTTTAACAAAAATCAATTACTAAATAGTGTCAAAATTGACATAAAATAGTTTTTAAAAAAAACATTATAGTATTAATTGTTATTTTATTCCTAAAAATCTAAGGTTCGGCCAAATGACTTAGAAAAGTTTATATATATTAATAATAAACAACTTTCGGTTCTTTTGACTTGTTATAGTAAGTTTATTAACCTTATAGTGTAAGAACACAAGAAGACACGGTAAAAGTAAAAATATTTAACTTAATGCTAAATATAAATGATAAGGTTAAAATAGGAACCTAAACTTGTCTAAATTCTATTGGATGAGAGGATTTCGACCCATCCCCACCTTAGCTTCGAAATTAATCAATTTGGAGCTATTTAAAACTGAATGTGGCTTTATAATAAAATAATATTTTTAGTTATTCCAAAGGTGCCCATCTCATCCGTTATAAAAGGGAACCTCCTCTCTCTCTTCCTCAAACCACATTGAGCCTTCAAGCTTGGCCGAACCCTATCAATTTCTTCTATCCACTTCCCTAGAGACATCCTATATGTCCTGGTCTTCTTCAAAGACCAATTTTAGTTCCCTAAAAGGAGGTCTCAAAGAAGCGTTTCAAAGAAGAGGTAATGCACATTACCAATTATTTCATCTTTATTTATTCTTCCACTTCTTCTTATATTGTTGTTTCATAATGAAGTAATAACATCAGTAACAATCATATACTGATATGTTATTATAAGTATGAAACAACCCTATTTCATCATCTATCCAACCTACGGAAAAGAAATCACCGCGCGTGCGTACGTACGGAATACCGTCTCCACGCCGTGGTGTAATTTATTTTCCACCACCACCTTACTTGGAAGGGTATAATGGTATAAAGAATGAATATATATGATTATTTTAAATTTATATTGATTCTGAAATAGTATACATACACTCCAATATAATTCCATTATCATGGGAACGATATCATCGCTCGTGCGTACGTATGGAATACCGTCTCCACGATGTGATGCGACTCGTTCTACATGATCTTCATTGCATAATGATTATATAAATGAATTGAATTAATTAATATGATATATATTACACAAATACCATTCTTTAAATGAGTTATCTATAACCTAAAAAGAATAATATGAATTTATTCAACAAAACACCCATAAGAACAACAAGTAATAAACACCCGAATAACAAGTGGCAATGAAATATTACTAATAATAAGCTATGAATATGACCATATATGATATCATAACTATGATTATGATTCTTTAATAAGTCAATGACATTATTTAAATCATTATATAGGAGGTTCAGACACTTACGAAGCAAATCAGACCTAAGGTAAGGGAAAATATCACAATCTCATTTTATCTGAGATTGTTTATACTTTGGTATTTACTAGGGTGTATTTTATCATCCACATCCATGTTTCCTAGATATGTAATATTGTTTCCATCCACCTACAATTTCCTAAATCAAATTTTACCATTCGGTGAGTTTTTAGTAAAAGATATGAAATGAATCTTTTGTCGTTTTTCGTACGAGGTACTTTTTGACTTTTCTGACAAAAGTATGAGAAGAATGTTTTTTTAACTTATAAGACATGAATGGATTTTTAAAACATTATTTCCAAGAAGATTCCTTTAAAAGTTTTAATGTTTCATATTAATCAAATTCTTTTAGATTAGAATTTTATGACATGTTAAGAAAGGAAAAGTGTTTTTGAAGTAGAAAGGATATTTTCCTCAAGAATAGAGTTCAAGTGTTTTATCAAAATTATTTTACATATAATATAATAAAGGGTTCTATTTTTATCCCTATTATTACATTTATTTGATTATGTTGTGATGGAATTATTTTTATTAATTCCTTTATCTTATATGAATTGTTTTATGATTTCACGATGTTTAAGATTCCCATTTTTATTACATGGGTTATGATATGATGTATGGTTTATGATTTTGTGGCACACATAATAGTGGTATCATTATGAGATGGGTGATACCTATATCTCCCTCCAATTAATTGGGTAAATATTATATATCTCATGAGATAGACATGGCTGGAACGGCAGGTTATACCGGTTCTGTGAAACAGGTCTGAAATGACGAGTGAACTCGGTCCAGAAATGGACTTTGTCCACTAAGATAGTCTTTGAAATGAGTCTTGACTAATATAAAATGATTCTCAATGATTATGTGTGTATGACACAATGTTTCAGGTTTTATGTTATGATTATTGGGATTACATTTCACTACTATGATTTATCCCATGTTATGAAATTATGATCGCTTTTGCAGGTTAAGATTTCCAGAAGTTATATTCTTATGATGTGATTGATATTTCTTTCATTTACCCTTACTGAGCATTTGAGCTCACCCTTTTGTATGTTTTTTCCCCAGGTCAGGAAGAAGGTTATTAAGTAAGATATGCCAAAAGGGACTATAGATATGATGAAATATATGGGAGACAATGTAGACGCATTATGAACTAGTTGTTTATGATTCCCCATTTCTAAAGACACTATACCTATATGGTCCTTTCCGGGTTTTGTTATATGTTGTAATAGGTGTGCTTCAATTTTGAAGTAATAGCAATGTATGTAAATTATGGGTCGTTATAGTTGGTATCAGAGGAAAGGTATAGTAAACCTTTGGAAACTAGGATGGGAAAGCTTTAGTAAGAACCCTAAGGATAATTCAAAGCATAGAACACAATCTTAGTGTTTTAGAAATGACCATGAATAGCCTATGATAAGACCCTAAGAGTGAAATTTTATTCTTGATTATGTGGTTTTCCAATTATAATTAGTGTTTCTCACAGAATTCATCTTGTTTTTTGTCAATGGATGGAACCTGAAGGAACCATGTTAATGCGGAATGCGACGGGCAATGCAATGATTGTCCCCCTGAGCAACCAAAAATAATGGGAGCTGGAATGAAAAATTTTATAGCCATGCTCACACAAATTTATCAAGCTATGAATCATGCAGGACTTCCAAATGAGCCAAGGAATGAGCAACATTCTATTGAATCCTTCATGAGGCTGTGTCCACCTTCATTCAGCGGGTCTACTGATCCATTAATTGCTGAACAATGGATTTGTACTACTGAAAAGATATTTTTAGTTCATCAATGTTCTGAACATGATAAAGTCATCCTAGCAGTGTATTGTTTGGAAGGAGATGCAGATCAATGGTGGAATCTTATCAAGAATACGAGGAAAAGATATGAAATTGAGTCCATGGAATTGGACGAGATCAAGAACTTATTTTTCAATAAGTACTTCCCTCGTATTCTCTGAACAAAGATGGAGAAAGAGTTTCTTGAACTGAAGAAAAAGGATGATGAATCTGTTGATACCTATGAAGCAAATTTTACAAGACTTTCAAGGTACACTTATGGTATTATTATCAAACCTGAGAGTAAGATTGATCAATTCATTAGTGGCTTAAAACCATGTCTTCTAAGGGCGTTATCCATAAGGGACTTCAATAGCTATGAGGAAATCGTTCGATATGCTCTCAAAGTTGAGATGGAGATTGGAGTAACCCATAAGTCATATGGGATTGATAAGAAGAGGAAAATGGAAATCAAAGGAAAATATAAAGAGTGAACTGAAAAGAAGATGAGATTTCCCTTATGCTCAAAGTGTGGAAAGAAACATGGAGAGAGTTGTCTTAAAGGGACAAGTAAATGTTTCAAATGTGGAAAGGAATGTCACCGGGCATTTGAATGCAGCAATGATGGGAAGAAGAAGTCTAATGATAAAAACAAAGGAAGGGATACCCAGAATGAACCTACTACACTTCAATGTTTCAATTTAAAGGATATGGGGCATTATGGCAATAAATTCCCTAATCCAAGGGTTGTTGATGATGATCGACATCAACAAAATCTTAAGGCTAAAGACAAAGGAAAGTCACATGCAATTTCTACCAGTGATGTGGAGTACGATAACGTTGAGGTGAAAGGTACACTTACCATCCACTCTAAAGTAGAAAATGTTTTATTTGATTTTGGATCCACCCACTCATTTATTTTTGAAGATTTTTCTAAGGGTATCACCATATTACCTCAAAAATTAGATGTTGAGTTAGCTGTGACAACACCAAATGGCACAACAGTCGCATCAAAAGTTTATAATTCTTCTCCGATTGATGTTTGTGGGAAAGTGCTTCTTGCAAATCTTGTGATCCTTCCAATAGTGGAATTTGATGTGATTCTTGGTATGGATTGGCTTTCCTTATATGGAGCTCAAATCAATTGCCCAAGAAGGGAAGTCACATTTCATATTGCAGATAAATCTATGATCGTTTATCGATGCAAGGATGAACATAACCTTCTAGTGGAAATTTCAACCATATTATGGGTCTTGATTCCACTAAATGAAAGTTATTTATCTCAAATGGTTGGTGAGAAACTCACGATTAAGAATATACCCATTGTATGGGATTTTGATGATGTATTTCTGGAGTAATTGCCGGGTCTTCCACCAAATCGTGAAGTTGATTTTTCAATAGAACTCATACCATGTGCTTTTCCTATTTCAAAGACACCTTATAGAATAGCCCCAATTGAGTTACAGGAATTGAAGAAGCAACTCCAAGAGAATCTTGATAAGGGGTTCATACACCCTAGTGCGTCACCTTGCGGAGAACCTGTTCTGTTTGTTAAGAAGAAATATGGATCAATGAAACTTCGCATTGATTATCGAGAACATAACAAGATCACTATCAAGAACAAATATCCTCTCCCACGCATTGATGACTTATTTGAACAACTATGGAGAGCTCAATACTTTTCCAAGATTGATCTTCGTTCAAGGTATCATCAATTAAGGGTCAAAAGGGAGGATATACCAATGGAGGCTTTCCGTACAAGGTATGGACACTATGAATTTATAGTGATTCCATTTCGTCTTACTAATGCCCCTGTTATCTTCATGGATCTGATTAATAGAGTCTTTATAAGTTATCTTGATCAGTTTGTGGTAGTCTTTATAGACGATATTCTTGTATATTGAAAGAGCAAGGAAGAACATGAAGAGCACTTGAGAATTATATTGAAGACCCTGAGAAAGGAGAAACTTTATGCCAAATTTACCTAGTGTGAATTTTGGCTTAAAAAAGTTGCATTTTTGGGTCACATAATCTCAAAAGAGGGGATATATGTGGATCCAGAAAAAACAGAGGTTATCGAAAGATGGTCGAGACCAACAACAGTAACTGAGATCTGATGTTTTCTTGGTTTGGCTGGATATTATTGACGTTTTGTGAAAGATTTGTCATGATTATCTAATCCACTCACCAAGTTGACTCGGAAAGGGGTTATGTTTGTTTGGACAGAAGAATGTGAAGAGAATTTCAAGGAGTTGAAAAGAAGATTATCCAGTGCACCAATGCTCACACTGCCTTGTAGTGGAGAATGTTTAGTGATATATAGTGATGCATCCAAGAATGGATTGGGGTGTGTTCTTACTCAAAATGATATGTTGATAGCTTATTCCTCACGACAGTTGAAAATTCATGGGCAAAATTACCCAACTCATGATTTGGAGTTAGATGCAGTAATATTTGCATTAATGATTTGAAGGCATTATCTTTATGGTGAAAGGTATGATATTTTTACTGATCATAAAAGATTAAAGTATATTTTCACACAAAAGGAGCTGAATATGCGGCAAAGAAGATGGATGGAGCTCATTAAGGATTACGACTGCTCAATTCATTACCACCCTGGGAAAGCAAACAAGGTGGAAGATGCATTAAGTCGACAAGACCATGCTAGCTTATCCATGATGAGGTTCACAAAAGATCCAATATTTATGGATTTACAAAGGATGGATCTTGGAATTTTAATGGAAAGGTGAAAATCGTATCTTTCTCAAATGAATGTTCATCCATATATACATGTGATTATTAAAGAGGCATAGAAAGAAGATGTCGAGTTACAAAAGAAGGTGATAAATATTCCTAAATTCAACCTTGATTGTGATGGGATAATAAATTTTAAGAATCAGGATTGTGTTCCTCCCATCCCAGAATTAAAGAAGGAGCTGCTGGATGAGGCTCATCGTTCTTCATTCTCTATTCATCCTGGAAGCACGAAGATGTATAGGGACCTGAAAGAGTACTTCTGGTGGGATGTCATGAAAAGAGATGTTTCTGAATATGTCTCTCGATGCTTGGTCTGTCAGCAAGTTAAAGCTGAGAGACAGAAGTCTAAGGGTATGTTACAACCATTACCCATAACCGAATGGAAATGGGAAAACATCACTATGGACTTTGTCACATGACTTTCTAAAACATCCAAAGGCAATAATGTTATCTGGGTCATAGTTGATCGTTTTACAAAGTCTACACACTTCATTGCTATTAGAGAGGATTTCTCTCTGGATCAGCCTGCCTGGATATATGTAAAGGAAGTGGTAAGATTGCATGGAGTACCACTTTCTATTATATCTGATCGGGATCCGATATTTACCTCGACATTCTGGCGAAGCCTTCAGCATACTCTGGATACAGTGTTGAGTTTCATCACTGCTTATCATTCTCAGATAGACGGTCAGTCTGACAGAACAATTAAAACTCTAGAAGATATGTTGAGAGATTTCTCTATGAATTTGAATGGTGGTTGGGATCAACACCTACCTTTGGTGGAATTTTCTTATAATAATAGCTTTCACTCCAGTATTCAGATGGCTCCTTATGAAGCTCTCTATGTAAAGAAATGCAGGACTCCAACTAGCTGGGATGAAGTTGGGGAAAGAAAGCTATTAGGACCTGATCTTACTGATGAGATGGCAGAAAAGATCCGATCTATTCAGCGACACATAAGAGCAGCTCAAAGTCGGCAGAAAATTTATGCCGACAACTGACGAAAAGACCTAGAGATTGAAGTGGGTGATAAAGTGTTCTTATGAATATCTCCCTGGAAGACGGTCATGAGATTTGGAAAGAAGGGGAAGTTGAGCACCAGATATATCGGTCCTTTTGAAATACTAGATCGTGCTGGAAAGGTAGATTACCGATTGGCTATTCCACCGAATCTCTTTGAAGTTCACGATGTGTTCCATGTATCTTTCCAGAGAAAGTACATACCTGATCCTTCACATGTACTCAACATAGAAGTTGTACCGCGGGAGCAAGATCTTTCTTATGAAGAACAACCGATAGAGATTCTGGATCATAGTGAAAAATTCCTACGGAACAAGACCACTCGCTTGGTGAAAGTTTTATGGAGGAACCACCAATTATAAGAAGCTACATGGGAGCTTGAGGATATGATGAGGGAGAGGTATCCTCATCTGTTTGTTGCAAAGCGATGAATTTCGAGGGAAAAATTAATTTTAAGGGGGGTAGAATGTTACACCCAAGACTTTTATGAGAAATATTTTGTTTTTAAATCATCAAAGGAATCTTTCACTACACACAACACAATATTGGATTGCATTACACACAATCACGGCCTTCCTCGATAGCTTGCGTCGTACACAAT
The DNA here is from genome assembly GCA_963277665.1 of Viscum album. NCBI lineage: Eukaryota > Viridiplantae > Streptophyta > Magnoliopsida > Santalales > Viscaceae > Viscum > Viscum album. The sequence goes on along the minus strand of OY728161.1, from coordinate 1,729,744,662 downwards.
ACCGAGTTTCACAATACAACAATATGCTATTAAAATATTATTAAAACTATCCGTTATGAATAGTAATAACCACTTTTTAAAATTTTATAATTTTTTTTTTCAAAATGGACTTCATTTTTGGATTTGGAATATCGAAATTAGCCTACGGTGAAATTCTGGTATTTTTCTGAAGACATTCAATTTTTGATGAATAGTGAAACCACTAAGTGGTAGTTAAAAAAACTGAATATTTCATAAAACATAATTTTACCGCTTCTGTGAGTGGAATTTCAAAAATCCGAGAGACACAGTTGATGTCAGTAAGTAAAATGTGGTTCAATGAGATGAAATTTGTTTTGTGAATAGCAACTTTTTACTTTTATTTACCCCGGTTAAAAGTAAATAGGGTAATTAAAAGTAAAAATGATATTATTATTACCCTAAAACATGTCCTAATTCTATTGGATAAATTTAATTCGACCAAAAACAACCTTAGGAATAAAATATGACCATTTAGGCCCACTTGGATTAGATTAGGACATTTATTATCAATTTACATAAAGAAGGGTTAAAATAGTTAAAATCAATGTTTAATAAGTAAATAATTTTTTATATGGGGTAATAAATAAGATAAATTCGACAATAAATATTAATTAGAATTAAAGAACGATTTCCAACCTAATAGTATTTTATTTATAATTTTTAGACATTAAATAATTTAATTTATTTATGACAGAATGACGATGCAGTAATTATCTTATTAATGAAATATTCACATAATATATGTTATAAATAACCAAATAAATGTAATTTTAGACTTTTTATGAATTAAAATAATTTTCCAAGTTAATATGACATGTTAGTATTGATTTAATTAACTTTTTTACAACTAATAATTCTGTTATAATTTTAACAAAAATCAATTACTAAATAGTGTCAAAATTGACATAAAATAGTTTTTTAAAAAAATATTATATTATTAATTTTTATTTTATTCCTAAAAATCCATGGTTAGGCCACATGACTTAGATAATGTTATATATATTAATAATAAACAACTTGGGGTTCGTTGGGCTTGTTATATTATGTTTATTAACCTTATAGTGTAAGAACACAAGAAGACACGGTAAAAGTAAAATTATTTAACTTAATGTTAAATCTAAATGATAAGGTTAAAATAGGATCCTAAACATGTCTAAATTCTATTATATAAGAGGTTTTCGACCCATCCCCACCTTATCTTTGAAATAAATCAATTTGGAGCTATTTATAACCGAATTTGGCTTTATAATAAAATAAAATTTTTAGTTATTCCAAAGGTGCCCCTCTCCTCCCTTATAAAAGGGTACCTCCTTCCTCTCTTCCTTACGCCACTTTGAGACTTCAAGCTCGGCCAAGACCTTACAATTTCATCTATCCAATTCCCTAGAGATATCGTAGAGGTCCTTTTCTTCTTCAAAGTCCAATTTTAGTGCCCTAAAAGGAGGTCTCAAAGAAGCCCTTCAAATAAGAGGTAATGCTCGTTACCGATTCTTTCATCTTTATTTCTTCTTCCACTTCTTCTTATTTGGTTCTTTCATAATAAAGTAATAAAATCAGTATCACTCATTTACTGATATGCTATTATAAGTATGAAACAACCCTATTTCACCTTCTATCAATCCTACGGAAAATGAAATCACCGCGCGTGTGTACGTATGGAATACCGTCTCCACGCCGTGGTGTAATCTATTTTCCACCACCACCTTACATGGATGGGTATAATGGTGTAAATAATGAATATATATGATTATTTTAAATTGATATTGATTCTGAAATAGTATACATACACTCCAATACAATTCCACGATCATGGAAACGATATCATCGCTTGTGCGTACATACGGAATACCATCTCCACGATGTGATGCGGCTCATTCTACATGATATTCATTGCATAGTGATTATATAATTGAATTGAATTAATTAATATGATATATATTACCCTAATACCATTCTTTAAATGAGATATCTATAACCTAAAAATAAGAATAAGCATTTATTCGACAAAATATGCATAAGAACAAAAAGTAATAAACACCCGAATAACAAGTAGCAATGAAATATTACTAATAAGAAGATAAGAATATGACCATATATGATATCATAAAAATCTGTATGATTCTGGAATAAGTAAATGACATTATTTAAATCATTATACAAGATTTTTGGACATTTACGAAGAAAATCAGACCTAATGTAAGGTAAAATATCACAATCTCATTTTATCCAAGATTGTTTATACTTTGGTATTTACTGGGGTGTATTTTATCATCCACATCCAAGTTTCCTCAATATTTAATATTGTTTACATCCACCTACAATTGATTAAATCCAATTTTACCCTTTGGTGAGTTTTTAGTAAAAGATATGAAATGAATATTTTTTCGTTTTTCGTACGAGGTAAGTTTTGACTTTTCTGACAAAAGTACGAGAAGAATGTTTTTTTAACTTATATGAGATGAATGAATTTTTAAAACATTATATCCAAGAAGTTTCATTTACAAGTTTTCAAGTTTATTTTTAATCAACATCTTTTAGTTTAGAATTGTATGACATGTTACGAAAGGAAATTTTTTTTTGAAGTAGAAAGGATATTTTCCTCAAGAATGGACTTCAAGTGTTTTATCAAAAATATTTTCCATCTAAGATAATAAAGGGTTCTGTTTCTATCCATATTATTAAATTGATTTTATAATGTTGTGATGGAATAATTTCTATGAATTTCTTCATCTTATATGAATTGTTTTATGATTTCACGATGTTTAAGATTCCCATTTTTATTACATGGGTTATGCTATGATGTATGGTTTATGATTTTGTGGCCCACATAAGAATGGTATCATTATGAGATGGGTGGGACCTATATCTCCCTCCAATGCATTGGGTAATGATTTTATATCTCATTAGATAGAAATGGCTGGAACGACAGGTTATACTGGTTCAGTGAAACAGGACTGAAACGAGGAGTGAACTCAATTCAAAAATGGACTTTGTCCACTAAGATAGTCTTGGAAATGAGTCTTGACTAATAAGAAATGATTCTCAATGATTATGTGTGTATGTGAAAAAGTTTCATGTTTTAAGTTATGATTATTGGGATTACATTTCACTAATATTATTTATCCCATGTTTTGAAATTATGATCTCTTTTCCATGTTAAGATTTCCAAAATTTATGTTCTTATGATTTGATTGATATTTCTTTTGTTTCCCCTTACTGAGCATTTGAGCTCACCCTTTTGTATGTTTTCTTTCCCTAGGTCAGGAATAAGGTTATTAAGTAAGATATGCCAAAAGGGACTATAGATATGATGAAATAAATGTGAGATAGTGTAGATGCTTTATGAACCAGTTGTTTATGTTTCCCAGTTTCTAAAGACACTATACCTATACGGTCCTTTCTTGGTTTTTTTATATGTTGTAATAAGTGTGATTCAATTTTGAATTAATAACAATGTATGCAAAGTATGGGTCGTTATACGTAAAATAGACGTTCAAAAGATTAATATAGTTTTTTATAAATATTAATATTTAAAAATGACTCTTATGACCTATGCTAGTATAATTTATTGATTATTTATATGTTGTGACTTTAAATTAAATTTAAAATACAAACATTATTTAATTGTAAAATTTGGGTTTTTTACAATAATTCAACATATTTCATTAATCATAAAGAAATAAAACCTTTTAGAGAAATACCCAAAAATAACCATAAGCTAATATTGATATTCCAAATTCAAAAATGAAAAATATTTTGAGAATAAAAATTTATAATCCTTATAATTTGGTAAATATTATTCATAAATGATTTTTAAATGACTAGTATGATATGTCATGGTGTATTGGAACTCAATGTTGCATGCAACACAAACTGTTAATTTTTTTAAAAGGAAGTGTACGATGGATGATTGGGGTATTATGTTCTACCCTCCTAGAAATAATGTCATCCACAAAATTTAAAAAAAAATCACTAAAAATATTTAGGTGGTTCTTCATTATATGTTCCTCATGTTCCCACATCACCTTTTAATATCTTGGTTTCTCCAAAGAACCTTTTCTATATGAGTCTTCTGATTTCACAAAACATGTTCTCTAGTATCAAAGAACTTGATTGGATCATCCAAATTAGATAGATCCAGTTCTAGTTTAATTTCATTGTAGGTGAGAACATGCGTTGGGTATGTCATGCATTTTTTATTATTGATACATTGAACACGACATGAATGTTGTAGATACATGGAGAAATTTTCATGCGGTATGAAACAACACCAATTCGTTCTAGAATATGAAGAGGTAAAATTTTATAGGGAAATAATTTACCCTTAATACTGAATCATATATCAACCTTCCATGGATATTCCTTCTTGAAGACATGATCTAAATGGAGCTATTTTGATATGTATATGAATAGTTTTTACTTTTTCCATCGTTTTCTCAACATTTTCTAGGCATACTAGTTTTATTTCACTAATATCATCTCTACTAGTTGGTGGATGACATCTCTTTAAATATAACACATCATATAGTGCCATCAGTAAACATTAATTAAATCCATTATTATTGAGAAATTTTACCATATATAAATACTAATATGAAATAACTTTTAATTCAATATATAATGATATCTACATGTATTTTAATGATTGATAGCATTTTATGATTTTAAATTAGTTATGGGGCTGTAAAAAATGCACAAAAAAATCTCATTATCTAAGAATATCTCAAGTAGTTTCCTTAATAATGATTTAAAACTTGGATCGGGGTAAGAAAAAATCATTAGGAGTACCTAGGGAGGTATTAAAAATTCATTAACATAGAGTCTTTCTAAATGATCATGTTATAAAAAATGTATTATGGAAATAAAATGTAGTGATATGTCAGATGATCTATAATAACAAAATCACATCATTTCTTCTTTTATATTTTGGTATCCCCATGATGAATTCAAAAATAATATCACTCCATTTTCAAAAAGGTATAAGAATAGGTCTAATGACTCATTTGCAATGTGGACTTCCAACCTTCACTATTGACAAACAAAACATCTCGACAAATAATTAGAAATTTTCATCTTCTTGTTATCCAGCAAAATATTTTTCATCAAATATTTGTTAATCATATAGCAACAAAGGTGTATATAGAAATTGGATCTATGAGAATCATCCAAGAATTCTATTTCTAGATTATGTATACCTAGAACACAAATCATATATCAAATGTCAAAATTCAATATTTAAATGTTAAATCAACCAATATCCCTTCATTCACATCATTAGTTTCCATCTATAACTCCCTATAACCAGGATGAGAACTTTTTTTCATTTCCTTTAAATAAGGTTTTACAACCATTTTTAAAATTTGTAATTTTTTACCTTCCATGGTAATTACCATTTCCATATTTATGAGATCAATGACAATAAGATCCTTTTCAACTCTCATTTGGTTTATTACTCCATGTTATTTTATACTCAAATCATCATCATCCTTATTTTCCAACCAGTGGTGGTAGTGTGTTTTGTTTTCATAATCCTAGAGTTTATAAATCCATATACATTTTATAATTTTTAGTTTTTAATGTGAGAAAATATATATAAATCTATTGTGATCAGTATATATCTCTCATTTTTCACCGTAATGATAGTTTCATTGTATCTTAAGAGAAATGATTAATACTATTAACTACAAATAAAGATTTGGGATGTTTTGTTAAGGAATTTATATTTTTCATGATGCATTAGAAATAACCATATCCTTTATCGGAGGGAAACAACTGAACTCATTCCTTGTTTCTACACAATAAATCTAAACCCATTATTTCTATATGGTAAAGTAAAGAAAAAATAATTGAAAAATATACTATTTAATTCAACAAAACATTGTCTAAAATATTTTTACCAAATTTATTTAACCACTTTACATGTGAGCTTCATCAATGTGTTTTCCAATCAAGAAACATTTTTTACAAAACTCCAATAGTAACATTCTAAACCAATAAATGTGTGTACCACGGTTATACTCTTGGGTGATTTCCATTATTGGAATGCATTTGTATATTTATGATCAAAAGAGAATTTATCATTGGAGACAATATGGGCAAGAAATGAAATTTCATGAATCCAGAATTTACTCAAGATAAAATTCCCATATAGATAATTTATTCAATGAGTCTTCTGAAAAATCCATATGTGGTTCTCATGGTCATTATTGCGTATAGAGTATACCAAGATATAATCAATAAATACTACGAAAAAGTCAGCATTCTATTACATGAAAAATCTATTCATTAGATCGATGAAAATAGAGGGTGCATTAGTCAATACCAATGGCCTTATTATAAATTCCTAATAAACATAACTCATTCGAAATGACGGCATTGAAATATCTTCCTTTTTTACAAAAAATTGATGACATCCAAAAAATAGTCAGTCTCCAAAATATATTGAGCTACGTGAAGTCAATAAAATAAATCATCAACGTAAGGAAGAGAATAAAATTTATTTATTATAATAGTAATGATTTATCTATATTCAATTAATATCCACATTGATCCGTATTTGTTATCAAAAAAGGAATTGGGTCTCCCCATAGAGAAACACTTGGGTGAATAAATCTTTATTACTCAACTCCTATAGTTATTTCTCTGTCTCTAATAATTCCATAGTGTCTATTTATTGGGAATTTTTTAAATTGACCATGCACCAAGGATTAAAAAAATATTCAACTCAACATCCCACTTTGGAGGATGTACAGGTAAATCAAGTGGATTTAAATCAATATATTATTAGACAATATGTTCATTATCAATTTAAAATTCACATTCATCATCCCTAGATGTCATTTCATCTTCCTCCCCAAGAATATCTATCAGTAAAATTTATAGGGATATATTTTTATAATAATCATGTGATGATGTTTTTCCTCAAATGATAACGGAATCTAAGTCTTCATTAAAAAACACAACTCTCTTTTTCTTGTAATTATTTTTTTACACCATATTTGTACATAAAATATATAACAAGGAATATATTAATGTCAATAATAAGTTTGATGATAAATTACCTTGGTAAATCTTGTTTCAATGTCATAATTGGAACTGAATGAATCATATTTTTTGCAATGAGACATTCCTTATGGGTTTTGACTAGAAACTCCTTATTTAATGTGAATTAGAAATATATAATTTTTAAACATAAAGAAGAAGATATAAATGACTGTGAGGATCTAAAATTAGATAAATCATTGGATAAATTTGAGGAAATTGTTTAAAGTACCTTCCACCACATCATTAAGAACATAAACCCAAATATTTTTGATCGAAACATCTTGGTCTTGCTCTCATTGAAAGTTTCAAGTCATCTTTCCTCGATGCATAGAACAATAATTTTCATAATGTACCTTCTCTTTATAATTTTATAATTGATCATTGATACCTTCCTAATTCCCCATTAAATAATGATTTTGGTGGAATTTTTCTCCACACGTGTAACAAACTCACTAATCCATTAAAAATGTATCGTGGTGTTTGTTAAAATATTTACTATAGGGTGGAATGTCAGCTTTTCCCTTCATCCCAATATATCAATTTTAGATTGTTCTCAATCTCTCTTTGACATATTCATTCCTTTAAATTCATATGATTTAATGATTTTTTTCTTTATTAATATCACATGAGACTATATGTTTTTATGATGAGAATGAATTTGATACCAGTTGCTATTAGAGTAATTTGATAAACCCAAAAAATAATCTATCAATAAAACTTATTAGGTTATGTATGTAGTCTAAAGAATTCCTTTCTATACATATAATGATTGCTTTATTCTTTCCCAAATTATTATTCTCTTTATGCCATTGACTCAGATGTTTCCACTCCATATCCACCTGTAAATCGCAAGGAATGTAATTTTATATGATGAGTTATTTAAATTCCCTCCATTCTATATTTTTATCCTCTCCATTATCTACATGTTTTGAATTAATGACCACTATTGAACCAAAATTCATAATTCCAAATGAGTAAAATACTTAACATAAATTAAAAATTTTATCCATATCGAATCCATAATTATAAAAATGGATCCTTAGGGATAAATGTTCTTGTATATCCTTTATAATTGATTATATATAGAATTTTATTTATCCTAAGTATATCCCTAGAAGTGTTGAACCAGGTTGAAGTAAGGCTCGTTTTCAATTAACAGGTTACCCCGAGTCAAGCCCAGAATACCATTTCAAATTTATTACTCTTAGGTATATCTGTGCTAGAACCACATCAACATGTAGTATCTAGATAATGATGTATTTTCTAGGAATACCCACATAATCTCTATATTACCAAAATTCAAGGATGTTCTTCTATACTTTTCCTTATGGTCTATTTTATGTTAATTTTCCCTAATCATGGTATTTTCTAAACTAGTTTCCATATTATATAGTAAATATCCATTTATACCAATTGTTATTCCATTGACCCAGTTACCTAGAGTTAATTCATTATTTTATTATATTGGCATGATCACCAGAAATAAAATCTCGAAGGATTGATTAGTTGATTAGCCATGAGAAAATTAGATACAAATATATGTTTTACATTACAAATTGAAATGAAAAACAATATATTATCCCCATAGAAAACTCTCATATTCCTTAAAATATCCCTACAGTACAATCATAATACAGTTCGTCACATCCAAGGAAATAATCATAAGAAATGTGCAAGCTAAGATTCTCATAAAGGAAATATAATATAGTAGAAGCTTTCATAAATTAGTATAACCTTTTTAGGGATAGTTATAAAACTGAATCAAAAGACATTTAAACATAACATTCCAATTTATATAGAATGAAAAAAAATCATTCCCTTTAAACATTACCATTGATATTCTACTAGGTTAGTAATCACATATAATATCTATTACTTATATTTTAATGAGGGAATGCATAATGATGGATATCATAACTATACAATCAATGCCTTGTTTCAAGACCACACATAACTATAACATCAACGCCTTCTACCAAAACAGTAGTTTGTCTCATGATACCTACTGATGCATCATGGTGCTAAAGCGAGCCTTTCTTATCACATATTATGTCAAATTCATTCATCATATGAAAAATTGAAACATAATATAAACATTAATATTAATAGCATCATATGAAATGTAATTACATTAAGCACAATCCATGAGTGGTATAAAAATAGGACATCCACAATAAAAAATATCATAAAATATTCAATAAATTATGGATTATTTTATCATAATGAAGTAAACTCAATCAACCATAAAATCCAACAATGAATGTTTACTTTGATTATAATAATCTAATAATATCATTAAATCCCTTGGAGGGAAATATACTGTTGTAATTTAAAATTATTTAAATAAAACAAAATTATAAATGAAAATATTTCATATGAGAAAATCCTTGTAAACTTGTAAGTAAGGAATCATAATTGTGGAAAATATCCACTCACACCATATAACACAAAAATCATTCATTATTTAATTTTTTTTGAAAATGTCATAATGTACATCATTTGGAAACCCATGAAAATATTCCATTAAAAATATTTTATAAAAACTAAAACATAGGAAAAATCAACTAAATAAATTTGAATGATATTTTGAAATATGTTTTAAGAAACATGGGCATTTATGATAAAGTTGTTCTTATATATACTTATGTATAAATAATCTTAGATAATAAAGAGATAGGGAATTTAAACCTTACCTTGTAATTTTCATTAGTCAATCCTGAGTTTACCTCATATATAATCATTATAGTATGCAATTAAAATACACTAGAACAATATCCAAATTTATATTATCATATATTATCCTATTATATATTTTTGTTAATAATATTTCACTATTAAAATTGTTTCGGGTGTTAACTGCTTCATTTTCCCATTTCATTTTTGTCACGTAAGTCATATTTCATATGAATATGATATATATTTTTTATATATATAATTTATGTATATTAATAAAAAATATATTTACAAATCATAATAATTTTATAATAATTCTATAGTTCTTGATGTGGAGAATTCATCTCATCGTGCCATGGAGACGATTGGTCGTACGTATGCACGAGCGATAATATCATTCCCTTGATGGTCAAATGGGTTGTAGTTTGATCATTTATAAATTATACAGAATTATTATCATGTTATATTAATTATTTATATCCATTATACTCATAATTATTTCCATCCAATTAATGTAGTCTTTAATAAAAAGTTACACCACATTGTGGAGAAGGTAAGATGTACATATGTTCGCATGGTGATATTGTAATTAATATGATGTGAAATATTGTGGTACCACAATTATAATAACATATCTTTATATAGATAATATGGGATATATTATTTTAATTTGTAAAAAACATAGAAAGATAATGTAGAATAAGAAAATTACTTTAAAATAGGTGATAAATCGAGTTCCTCTTCTTCGATAATTTCTTTTTAGTTTCAACAAAGGAATACATAGAATGGATTTATGGCCATGGTATGGGCTCTAGGATGATGTGAGGGATTATTTTAGAAAATATGGTCAGGGTATGGCCGAAATAATGGGGTTTAAATGTGTTAATAAAGGAGAAGAAAGGGTTCCATTTTATAAGAGAGGTGAGGGACACTTTTAGAAAATGTTAAAATATTTATTTATTATAAATGTTTTTTATATCAAATAGATCTAAATTGAATAATTTTGAGTATAAGATTATTATTGGATAAAATTATCACATAAAATAATTTTTATACATGTTTTGATCAAAAATTAACCTTATATATATTATTTAACAATTATTTAAAAAGTTTAACTCTTACCGTGTTTACTTGAATTTTTTTAATATAGGGTTGATAAATTTACAATAAAATTCCTAAAGAACCCGAATTGGATAATTTATGAAATATTTAACATCAATATCAATATATGGTTGAACCTGTGGTTTTTATTAATTTTATAAAATTTAATTATATTTTAATTATTTTAAAGTATCATTTATGTATTTTTTATTACTATTCATAATTTTCAGTTTTAAAAATATCAAACCAAAATGATAACTTAAAAAATAAATCCAAAATGTAACTAACATGTATATGATATCTATAAAATTAATTTATGTCATTAATTATACAATTTATTTAAAATTATTATTTTTATTATCATTTAATTGATTCTTACTTTAATAATTCAGTTACTGCATCATTAATCTATAATCATTTAATATAAATATTTATTTCTGAAAATTATAAATATTTTACCACTATTTATATAGTCATTTAATCTTTCTAAATAATATTTATAGTCACCCATATCTAATATATGACCTAATATTAAAAATTATATATATATTAAAATTTGTTTATGTCATTTTTAACTCAATAAATAAAATATAATAAATGTTTTAATCTAACAGATGTGGATTAAAAAGGATTATAATATCAATATAAGTATTATTTTATACTAAATACACCTATCTAATGAAATTAGTTTATGTTTTATGGTAATATTTGTTTATTAAAAATATTACTTTTACCATTAATTGTCTTATTTACCTTTAATTGTGTTAAATTTAAGGCAAAATTTTCTATTTATCAAAAATTATTTTGATCCTACAGGACAACATTTTTCATTCGAATTAGAAGTTTTTATTTCAATTTTTCATAATTAAATTCTTATAAGTTGAAAGATTATGTTTAATGATAATCCACATTTGTTGTCTGGAATTAGGTAATTGAGTTGTTCAAAGGATTAGTAATTTTTTTTGAACTAATTTTATTATATACATGATTCATATAATGTACATTGTAATAACATATTTTTTAGGTATCAAATATAAATTTAATATTAATTTAAAATAAATGAATTATTTAATTGAAAAATTAGGTTTTTAACAATACTTTAATATTTTCCTCTATTCGTAAAAATTGAATCTTTTATGAAAATAATAAAAATTCAACAAAAAATAATATTGATATTTATAAATAAAAAGGGAAGAAGATTATTAAAATTATTATTAATAATGTTCACAATTTGGTTAATACTATTCATTACAAGTTTTGTAATGGCTAGTTTGATATGTCATGATGCGCTCGAACTAGATGTTGCGTGCAACCCAAACTATTGAATTATTCAAATGGCTGTATACCCTGGATTCATGGGGTGTTAAATTGTTCACTCGAAATAATATTATCCATTAAATTTCTAGAATATAATTTCATAATAAGAGTTGGATGGATCGTGAGGTTCCCATGTCGCCTCTTCCATTTTATATTTTCTCTAAAGAACCATTACCAGAATTTTTTTTGATTTCCCTTTAGTTTTTCTATGGTATCATGAATCATGATAGGTTGTTCAGCCTAATATAGGTTGGGTTATTGTTCAACTTCATCGTAAGTGATTACATTATTTGGTATCACATGTATTTCATTAACAATTATCCAGGAAACACATCATAAACATTGAATTGACTTGGTAGCACTAACAAACGTTAACCTAAAACTCCAATTTTTTCAGAATATAAAAATTCTATGATGGACCTCAGTCTTAATTTTCCATTTTTAATGAATCATATAACAAACTTCCATTGTGATTCATTCAATAATAAGCGATCTTCCACTTGAAATTCAAAATCCTTCCATTGGTTATCAATGCAGCTCTTATTCCTACATTGAAAATCCATCCATTGGTGTAAGAAGTCTCTTCCCATATAACACTTTATATGGTTTCATCTGTATACTTGAATGGAATCAATTTTTATATGAAAATTATACCATAGGTAAATACTGATCCCACATACTTTGAAATTCAATGTATCTAAATCTAAATATGTCTTATAAGGTTTGAATTTTTGTAACACCCTGAGATTTTATGGAAAATATTCTTTTTAATTTCATTAATGTCTTGTGTTTTACTATACACCAAAAGGATCTTTCACAAAATGCATCCCTAACTTGTATTTCATCACACGCAATCGTGACCTTCCACGATAGCGTGTGTTTTACACAATACCGAGTTTCGCTAAACAACAATATGTCATATAAACTAGCCGTTATGAATATTAATACCCACTTTTTGAAATTTTATAAATTTTATCTTTCAAAATGAACTTCATTTTTGGATTCGGAATATCAAAATTAGCCTAGGGTAAAATTTTTGTATTTTTCAGAAAACTTTCAATTTTTTATGAATAGTGAAAACACTAGGTTACTATTTAAAAACCGACTTTTTATTTAAATAATTATTTATTTTATTTAAATTTATTTTATTTGAACATTGATAAATAATACCTATATATGCTCAAAGTAATTAATTGGAGTCATTTTATAATAATTTTAGATATATAAAAATTTTATTGAACTTTTCACCATCTATAACCCACCTCCTAAAAGAATTTGCAAATTCACATAAAACATAATTTTACTATTTCTGTGAGTGTAATTTCTAAAATACGAGAGGCACGGTCAATATCATGGACTAAAATGTGGTTCAATGAGATGAGAATAGTTTTTTATGAATAGTAACATTTTACTTTTTTTTAAACCACGGTTAAAAGTAAATAGGGTAATTAAGGGTAAAAATGATATTATTATTACCCTAACACATTTCCGTATTCTATTGGATAAGTTAAATTTGACAAAAATCAACCTTAGGAATAAAATATGACCTTTTAGGGCCACTTGGATTAGATTAGGACGTTTATTATTAATTTATTTAACGAAGGATTAAAATAGTTAAAATCAATGTTTAATAACTAAATCATTTTTAATATAGGGTTATAAATAAGATATATTAGACTATAAATATTCATTGGAAAGATAATTATATTTCCTACATAATGGAGTTTTATTTATAATTTTTAGAGATTAAATAATTTAATTTATTTATGACACAATGATGATGCAGTAATTATCTTATTAATAAAATATTGACATAATTGATGTTATAAATACCCAAATAAATGTAATTAGAGAATTTTTATTAATGTAACTAATTTTATATGTTAATATGACATGTTAGTATTGATTTAATTAACTAATCATCCTGTTATGATCTTCACAAAAATCATTACCAAATAGTGTCAACATTGACAAAAAATAATTTTTAAAACAAATATTATATTAGTAATTGTTATTTTATTCGTAAAAATATAAGTATCGGAAAAATGACATTTATAAGGTTATATATATTAATAATAATCAACTTGGGTTTCTTTTTGCTTTTTACAGTAAGTTTATTAACAATATAGTGTAAGAAAAGAAGAAGAGACGGTAAAAGAAAAATTATTTAACTTAAAGTTAAATCTAAATGATAAGGTTAAAATAGAAACCTAAACTTGTCTAAATTCTATTGGATGAGATTATTTCGACCCATACACACCATAGCATCGAAATAACTCAATTTTGAGCTATTAAAGACCAAATATGAATTTATAATAAAATAATATTTTTAGTTATTCCAAAGGTGCCCCTCTCCCCCCTTATAAAAGGGAACTTCCTCCCTCACTTTCTCACACCACTTTGAGCCTTCATGCTCGGCCAACCCCTGCCAAATTCTTTTCTCCACTTACCTAGAAACATCCTAGAGGTTCTGGTCTTCTTCAAAGACCAATCTTAGTTCCCTAAGAGGAGGTTTCAATAAGGCGTGTTGAAAGAAGAGGTAATATCATTTACCGATTCTTTCAACTTTATTTGTTCTTATACTTCATCTTCATTAGTTGTTTCTTTATGAATTAATAACATCAGTATCAATAATATAATTATATGTTATTATAAGCATGAAAAAACCCAATTTCACCATCTATTCATCCTATGGAAAATGACATCACCGCGCGTGCGTACGTACGGAGTACCGTCTCCACACCGTGGTGTAATCTGTTTTCGACCACCACCTTACTTGGATTGGTATAATGGTGTAAATAAATAACTATTATATGATTATTTCAAAGTGATATTGATTCTGAAATATTATATGTACACTTCAATGCAATTCCACGATCGTGGGAATGATATCATCGCTTGTGCGTACGTACGTACTACCGTCTCCACGACACGATAAGATTCATTCTCCGTCTTAACCATTCATGAATGATTATAAAGTATATATAATAAGTAATCATGAAATATATGACAAAATAATGATACTGTATTTATGTGTACATATATGTCTTTCATTTACTTAATTTCATTCAATTCAATAAGGAAACAAAAACAGCATTCATGCGTACGTATGGCCTACCGTCTCCATGAACGGTGTATTTCATTCCATTAAATCGATCTATCATTTATATATATATGTATATACTGAATATATATTATATATAAATCATGTTTTAAATTCTGAAATTATGTAAATCAGTATATAAGTAATAATATCAAGAACAACAAGTCCAAACACGTACGATAAATAAAACGATTTAACCCAAAATGTTTCTTTAACATGGATCTTACAAAAGAATGGGTAATATAAAGTCATAAGTGAATGATATATGATATCATAACAATGAATATTATTTGGTAATAAGTCAATGACATTATTTAAATCATTATACAGGAGGTTCAAAAACATATGAAGCATATCGGACCTAAGGTAAGGGATAATTTATCAATCTCATTTTTTATCCAAGATTGTTTATTCGTAAGTATTTACTAGGGTTATCTATGTCATCCAAGCCCATGTTTTCTAAAAATGTTTTCATTTATGATTAAAGTCCTTTTTACACATTTTTTACTTCTACAACATGGTATGTAAGGAATCGTTTTACGAGGTTCTTTTTGACTTTTACGACAAAAGTACAGGAAAAATGTTATTTTTAACTTATACGACGTGAATGGATTTTTACGGTTTCTTAACACCTCATTTTCATGAAACATACTCTATAAGATTTTATTACTATTTTCAACAAAATACTTTTATTTTAAAAGTGCATTGAATTTTGTAAAAAAATATTGATTTTGAAGAATAAAGGATATTTTTCTCAAGAATTCATTTCAAATGTTTTATCAAAAACATTTTCCATCTAAGATGAAATTATTTCATATGTGTCTGTTTCAAGTTTAATGTCTCTATGATTTACATGGTTTCACTTTTCATATTATGAAATTATATCCATTTCTTTTATATAGATTATGTGATGATGGGATGTTGTTCATGAAACCCATTTTATTCATTGGGTTATTATGAATGATGTATATTTATTTTGTGGAACAAGTAAGAATGATTTCATTATGAGATGGGTGTAACATATATCTACCACCAATGCATTCGGTAAATATTTATATCTCATGAGATAGACATGGGTGAAACGGTAATTTAATCCGGTTCAGTGTTACAGGACTGAAACGAGGAGTGAACTCGATTCAGAAAGGGTCTTTGTCCACTATGATGGTCTTGGATGCAATGCCTTGGCTACTATGGAAATCATAACATGTGCTTAATGGTTTCCACAATTACATGTTTTATTCCCATGTTATTTTATCAAGATTGATGTTCCATTATGATATATGCCTTACGTACTTCCAAGATTTATGTCCTTGCTCAAGATTTTGATGTTTAGATTTTATGTTCATGATTTTGAATTCAAATGTTTATGGATTGTTTTATGTTCTCTATGCTTACCCTTTCTGAGAATTTGAGCTCACCCTTTTTATGTTTTCTTTTCCCCATGATATAAAGAAAGTTTTTGGTTAAGAAAAAAAGGGGAAGATCTTTATGAGAGATGATGACGGTCTTTCACCACGATTAGAAGATTACGTTCCATGTTTCCAAAGACACTAAACTATTACGGTCCTTGTGTGTTTGTTTTTGTTATGTATTAAGTAATTTGCAAATGTAATGTAATTTCCATGTATTTCAATCTTCGGGTCTCTACAATTTTCATTTATAATTGTCCTTCAGTTTGAAGTGGTAGGTAGTGACAAAATGCTCATAATCTAAGTCCTTATGAAGACTTTTCCATAATATTGATTTCCTATAAAGATCACAATCAGAAAAATCATTAGTGATACACCATGAAGTATTATAACATCATTAATGTAAGTTCTTGTAAAATGTTCAAGTGGTAAATCTTCTTTTATTGACTAAAAATGTGTTGATTTGGTAAGATGATTCACAAAAACTAATATCAAATAATTTCTTATAGGATTATATGGTATCCCCATGAAAAATCCAATCAAAACATCATCCAATTTCCATACAGGTATAGGAAGAGTGTTCAACAATCCTCTATGATGTTGGGTTCCTACCTTCACTGGTTGAAAAACCATACATCACGATACATAATCAACAATGTCTGTATTCATGTTGTCCCACAAAAAATGTTTATTAAAATTAATTTACATCTTAGTTCCATCAGTTTGTATAGAGAAATTAAAGGTATGAGAATCATCCCATATTTCCCGTTTTAGCACAAGTATAGCTGGAACAAAAGGAATCATCCCATATTTTAAAAATACCATCTTCAATTATGATGTCAATCCGTCTCCCTTCATTCAAAACGTTAATATTATTTTGAAAATACTTATCATCAAGAAAATTTATAACTTTCCAATAATGATTTAATTTAATCAATTTGAAAAATTATTCATGTTTCACAATCCATGATAATTTTAATGTACATATTTAATAGATCCATTAACATATTATCATTTTCCACCATCATTTTGTTTACTACTCCATGTTATTTTTCAAACAATTCATATTCCACCATATTTTCCATTCACTTTGAGTTAGTGTATTGTGTAATCATAATCCTTGGGTATCTCAAGCCACCATTGTCGCATGTTGAGTTCATTTTATGAAAAATTATATTTCAAAATCTTGTGATCACAATATATATCACATCTTCAACCATAGATATATTGTTTTCATATCTTCATAGAATATATTACTGATACTAACATTAGATAATGAGTTTGGTAGTTGTGTTCATTAATTGTAAATTTTCATGATGCATAAGCAATAACATTATCATTTTGTATAAGGATGAAACCGAGTCCTTTCTATGATGGATCGTTATAAATAAAAAACATATCATTTACAGATTTTAATTTCATGGTATATGAATTGTATAATATTATATTTAATTTTTCAAAAAATTCATCACACTCTTTTGTCAAAACTAATTTAACCCCATTATATATATGCATGTTTAATGGGTTTTATAATCTGGGAAAATTTTCGGTGAAACACTAATAGTAACCTGTATAACTAAAAAACTATGTACATAGTTTATTATTATTGGTGTTGGAAAATCATGGATTTCCTTTTCCTTAGTAGGGCCAAAAGATATTTCATCATTAGAGACAATATAGGTAATAAAATAAATTTCATGATGCTAGAATTCACACTATCTAAACATCCAATATTGTTTATTTATACTAAGAGTCTCCAGAACAATACACATTTTGTTCTCTAGGTATTTTTAATTTTTAGAATATTTCAAGGTATAATAAATAAATAATACCAAAAATCATAAAGTTATTAATTGGACACTATATTCATAAGATACATGAAAACAGTGGGTGCATTAGTCAATAGAAATGGAAGTACTGTAACTTTTTAATTAACATATCTCAATTATAATGTTTTTGTTAGAATATATTCACTTTTTACACAGAGTTAATTACATATATAAGAATGTTCAATCGTTAAAAAATAATTAGGAAAATGATGTGGATCAAATAAATTATCAATATGAGGCAGATGGTACATGTTCTTTCATTGATTTTTCTAGAGTCATTGAATGACCTCATTGATCAATCCTTCTTCATAAAAAAAGAACTGGGGCTCACCATGGAGAAACTATACTCTGAATAAATCCTTTACTACTAAACTTATCTATTGGTGTCATTATATCTATTAATTCCACTGTGGCTATTTTATAGGGAGTTTTTGATATATTACTTGCATCAGGGATTAAATTACTAGTAAACGTTACTTCCCGCTCTAGAGGATTTCCACGTAAATCATCTAGAAATATTTTGAATTGTTTTCTTAATATGTAAATCATCATTTTTAAATTTTATTTCTTCATAATTATATGTTATTTCTTCTTCCTCAATAAGAATCCAATTGAGAAAAGATACTAGGGGGAATTTGATACGAATCAGGTAATGATGTTTCAGCTCGAATGAAAATGGATTCTAAATCTTCATCCCTTATCAAAAAATTCTAATTCGTGAATTAATTTTTTATATTATATTTTAATAAGAATCAATAACAAGGATTATTTCAAATTAAATTTACATTATGATGATAAATCTATTAGCTATATCATGTTTATATGCCATAATGTGAACATCCTAACACATGTTTGTTACAACGAGACTTCCTTTAATAGTTTTGACTGACAACTCCCTTATTAATATAAATTGGAAATATCTCATTTTTAAAGAAATATAGGATAATATAAAGTAATGGGAGGATATATCATCAGATAAATATTTTGATAAATTTTAGGAAATGAGTAATGTACCGACCACCACATCATTTTTAGCTTCATCTTCCCTGGTTGTTATTTTAAAATCATTGCCTTTATCCCATGAAATTTTGGGGGGATATTTCTTATATTATTGGGACAAACATTAGTATAATGTCTCAACTCATTTCAGTTTTATCATAGATATTGATATCTTCTTTCTTTTTCATACAATAATATGCTTGGTGGCCTTATTCTCCACACATGTAACAAACTACCATTCCATTTAAGAATGTACAAGGGTGTTTCTTCACATAATTACTATAGGGTGGATTGTAAATTATTTACATTTTTAACTTATTTATTTTTCCAAAGTATTTAGTAGCTATATTATTCTCTTTCGTTCCATTATTTTTTATAATAAATAGAGATTTTTTTATAACTCATGAGACTATATATTTATATGACAATAAATATTGTGAGACTAGTGCCCATCAGTGGAATGGTTTTAACTCATAAAAGAATCCATCAATATTACTTCCTAGGTTATTTATGTAGTCTTCACCATTCCCTGTTAAACTTTTGATGATTTCTTCACACATTAAATCATTATCATCATCATTCTTCATCAGTTTCAGAAACAAATTCTTGATATCCGCTCAAAGATCACAAGGAAACAATTTTTCTAAGAAGAGTTCCTTAAATTCCTTCCAGTAAAAATATTTGAAACATCTTCAACCTCATTCATTTTATGAATTAAATAAAAACATTGATATTTTTTTCGTGATAGCTGATATAAAACATTAACTGCATTTTACCTTTCATTACTTCCAAAGTAATGAAATATTTTCTATAATGAACTTATCACATCCTCAACAAAAAAAGGATTTTTAGTCCAATTTATTGTTATGGATTTTTACTCATGAAGTGTCATAAAATTGATCCAGATTTATGTTGATAGGGATAATACATATTTGTAAGGTTATTATTCAAATCCTAAGTCATTTTTACTAGTATGGTTATAATATCTTCAGTGTCAGTGGTACCACAATCTCCAGTATCATTATCTTAAATTGGAGGTAAATACCCACATTGATTATGTCTGTTGATTTAGTTTTCATTCATTCAACTAGGTGAAATAAATAAAGACTGGAATACAATAGATTATGTTATAAAGGAGATGTGTTTTTCTCCGAAACTAATTAAGGGTTGTAAATATTTTATGATGAATTCGGGTCAGTTCGATCTAGGATTATCAAGGATAATATATTTGTGGTGAAATTATCATAATGGTATTAGGTATATTTGGGGTAGGATTGATGCCTCTCCAAAATACATGGTATGGACTCCTTATTTTAGTCATCCATTACACACGGGACTTGATATTTATCAGTTCACTCTACCTATACTGTTATTTTAGATAAAGAAATCTATAGATTAGAAATGATTTTTATTTAACGAAACTAGAAGAAAGATGATATATTTTTATAAATGGTTAAAATCACAAGGATGAAACAATAGGAGGGTAATTCTTTGTTGTGATTATCCCTTCGGATTAAATTCATGAGTAAAGTGTTGCATGAGTGGAACTCTAGTGAACCAACTATTATACCATCTTGGAGGGTATTAAAATGAAAATTTAGTGGATTTAATATTGTCTATTATTGAATTTAGATGAATCAATTTTTTTATCCTTGAATGAGAAGCAAAGCCTTAAAGCTGAAAAAATTATAGATATATAAAAGATTTGTATAGAAATATCAAGGGTGTTAGGTCAAAGGGTGAGGGATCTTAACAAATATTTCTTCTAGAATAAAATTAAATAAACTAGGATATCCATGAATATCAATTTGAGGATAGATGATGGTCTTATTCAGGGAAGACATTGGTAGTATGGAACTTGGATATTACTCACAATGTTGGTCTTATCGAAATTTTAGTGATTTCCAATGGGAGTTGGCAAGACGGTGTTAGTGGGGTGGAGATTTTTATATAGTGCATCAAATAACTAGTGGAATAAAAATGATAATTAAGAGATATAACGTGTTCCAGAAGATGGACTATTATAGGTGGTTTTTTGCATGAAATAATATAGTGCCCACTGGTAGGATGGGTTTCAAAGATCATTCTTCATGGATGAATGTGATATTATCAAGTGTAGGTTATTGAATATGTTATAGATTTTTTTTATGTTGGGGAACTTATGATGGTGTTTTGTACATACAGGGAGATGTTAGTTCCGATGATTCAGAATCCTAATGAGTCAATAAATATAATAAAATATAAATTTGTATTTTTTATTATAATATTGTTTATTTTCTATTAAATAGATGATTATGTAGGGTTATTTCTTCACTGATATTTGGTAGATCATCATAGTTTTATACAAGAAATTATTTTTTCATGATACAATTAAGATATTAAAATTTATTATGGATGATATAAAAATTGAGGCCCAGATCCAACATTATCATCCAAATATATATGGATAAGAAGTCTAAAAAGTTATAATGGATATTCATTCATACAATCATGAGTAGATTCATGTATAAAGAATGTGACTGTAAACAATTTTCATGTGATTTTATTCCCTAATGATTTCCATCAATTTAATGGGAAAAGGATTTGGTTTTTTCATGACTTTTATTTGATTATGAAAATTTGACCCTATATCTCCCCTACATTTTATTTTATAATAGAATGTGATTTAAAGAAATATAAAATAATTTTCGGAGGAGGGGGTTATCAAATCATAAAACAACAGGCCCATTATTTGAATTTTTTATCTTCTGATGTTTGCGGATGATTTTCAAAAAAATTTAATAGTGGGATTTGGTAAATAAATGGTCTTAGAAAATACTTGGATGTATTTGGAAACCAATGTGGAAATGGAGTTTATATGTAAAAGAATATAACTTATATATTTTTAAAAATCATAGGCGTACTAGGATTATTAAAAAAAAGATAGTTATTAGAAGTTGAAATCTCCAGATGTTGTATATTGGTGACCTTATTTTATATAGTATAATGAAGAAGAAATTATTTTGTGGCATCATTAATTAGTTCATTAGTTGTATTTGAAACTGGAAATCCAATTTCTATTCATTTTGAGGTCATATGACTATGGTGATCAATTTTTTCACCTTAAGAACAATTTAAATTTTATCAATCATTAAAGAACCAATCAAGACTATGATGTGGATTGTGGAAATAATTATAAAGTTCATATGGGATGATAACCAAATTAGATTATGTCATAACGAATAAATGAAAAAAATGGAACAAGTTAGTTGAAGAAGGTAGAGTTATCCTGCAATGCATCTATAAATAAATTTAATCAATATAGGCGAAGCATGTGTGGGAAATAATTAAAGGGAATTATATTTAGGAGGGGTTTATGATAAGAAATATGGATCTTGATTTTTGGGTATGGGATGAACATAGATTGAATATGTGAGGGATTAGACATCGTATGAATGATCATTTAGAGATACACGAAGGGAATCTCTCTTGGGTGGTTGGATATAGAGAGACAAAATTCTCAAATTATATTTAGGTAAGTGATTTATTATTTTTAATGTGAGGTCTACTTCTAGAAATATCCATTACGGAAGGCAGTAGGTTTCTGGGTTTTGTAAATTAAATTTGGATAACCAAAAATGGACCACCAATGATATAATAATCCTAGGTAAAACACATTTGTTTCATAACTAGGAATTATCATTCTATAATGAGATTATATAGTTTCACTATGGTGTATTATATAATGTATTATCTTTAATGAAAAGTGATAACATCTAGAGAAGATGTTTTTGCATGATGCCACCAAACAGTAGGCTAAAACATTTTGTGGATAAACTTTGTTATGATGTAGTAATGGGAGGTGGGGTTTCATGAGATAATAAAAGGTATATAATATATGGATTGTGTACCTTCTATGGCTTTGGAAATTCTATTGGATCATAGAAGAGGGATATGATTGGTTGACTAACCATGTATAGAATTCACATCATTGTAATACCAGATGTCAAATCAAATTACAATTTGTTGGTTAGTTTTTCTGTGCGAATACTACAAAACCATGGTATTTAATCAATATCATCAGAAAATTTAAGATGATAACTAGTTAGATATTGGAGTTTGTTCACACAGGGATAGAACAAAACTATGTAGTAGTTGTTTTCAAATAAAAAGGATATCCATATGAGTGTACCAATTTATATTTCTATTATGTTTCACTTATAAATGATTACTAGCTCATTTTTAGGGGATAATCTCTTGGTCAAAATCAAATTTCACCCATGATAATAGATTTTAATCTTATTTTATTAAATATTTATCTTTTTTCATTCATAAACATAAATTTTTGATAGATTTGTTGATAGAAATATCATATCATTTCGAATAATGAAACTGATAATTAATTAGTCCAACACCATGATAACATAACTCAGTGAAAAAGTGGCACTAATTCAATTTTAGATGACCCTTTATTAGAATCCATAATGGTCAATTCATTTAATATATTATAAAAGAAATGTTAAGTATTGTGTTATTGGAGTCAAAAAATTAATTGATCTTCATGATTAGAAGAAGAAAAAGTTGAAAAATTGTGAAAAATGTCATTTAAAGGATATCAATTCCATTTGTGATCCCACTATTTCATTTCATCATAAATATGATACAATTTTGAAAAAAAAATAATTATTCTAAAAAATTATCTAAAAGATGTTTAATATAGGATAGATGAAATTGTTTCATCTGTCATAGATTTAAAATTTTTTTCTTCCAAATATAATTTACTGAAAGTGGAAGAGAATTTAATTTTTTTTTCTAGAATTAAAAAACATACATTGGATCACGATGTTCATTTTATTAAAAGAGAGAGTAATTTGGTAGAATCTATTATTGAAATCATGGGATGTAATATGTTTAGTTATCATATATGTGGTTTAATATTTGTTTATTGTTCAATATGGTCATGAAAACAAGGAATAAAATACATACGAAAGATGAATCATATAAAATAAAAATAAATAAAGGTGGATTTATATATAAAATGTTTTATTTCATTTATCTTTGTAACTTTTTTCCACAATATTTTTCATGTTTTTAAATTCATGATGTGGCTTGATAGTTTTTTGATGACATTTATTGAACGGAATTTAGATACATTCTAATGGATTTATTAAGCCTCAAAACATTTTTTTCTAATATATTCCTTTAAAACCCACAAAGGTAGAGAAATATAAAAAATATAGAATTGTAAATTTATATCAAAAAGTGGGACAATCATAAAATGAAGAGAAATATCTAAATGTTAAATCAATGTTATTTTTATCTGATGATATAATGATTTTATTTTAGTTCAATTTAATTCATATATTATTACTTTTTTAAAAAAATAAGGGACATTTTTGGGTCGTTAACTCAAATTTATTTCATTGTTTTGAAATCCATGAACACTTATTTTATAATTTGATATATCATAAATATAAGGCCCCATCCTTAAACCTTACATAATGTTGAATTAAATGAATAATTCACATTGGGGATCTTTTCAAGTTTAGAGTTTTAGAGAATTAGGTCATAACTATTACATCTCAAAAGATTACAAAGTAGACACTTCTACTAAGTTTCCATAAAATAAAAATTCTTTAAAAGAAACATGTATATTTCCATGTTTTAGATAGCATGAATTTCCCTTGATCCCATCCTTGACCCTATTCCACATTAAGTCATGTGAAAAACATTTCAAAAAAAACTTGGGGTGAGCATAAAAAGATCAGCAAGGGATACACAAATAATTAAAACTGTTAGTTTTTCAAAGCTACAAGTAAACCATGTATACTTTATCAAAGTAATACCCTTCACCTTTAGGAAGTGGTAACAACTCTTCAATAAATAAAATATCATTACTTACCCTTTTGTAACCAAAAGATTACCATAAAACCCATATATTGAACACATAACATATAAAGGTTTCTTGGGACATAAACATACGTAAATGGAATAACCATACAGTCAACTTCCATACATACTTAATTGAATAGCCATTTGGTCGACTTCCATACCCAATGCATCGGAGGATATAATGTAACCACCCGTCTTGGTATTCACGGCACCACCCGTCATATGGATTATCACGTAACCACCCGTAAAATGTACGATTACCATCATTATACATAAAATATTGAAAATATAAACATTTCAATAACAACATTTCATTTTCAATCAAAATATGTAATTGCAAGATGTTGAATTAATCAATCCATTTGCAAAAATCATTTAAAAGAGATTTTTGATTCAAAGTGTCCCATCCCACTTTGAAGCTTTTATTGGAATTATAATTTTAAAACATAAATATCCATATAAATAAATACTTAAAACCATTTTGAAAACATGGACATTAAAGATAAAGATTTAGAATAATAAATCATTAAAACATTTAAAAAGATATTTTTGGTAAAGAGTTTTTAACAAAATGAGAGACTCGTGAATACAAATAATTTTGGAATAACATTTAATCCGAACTTTATAATATCATGAGAATAAAGGGATTCATGATATAATATGTCAAAGGACAGTATACACACCATATAAGTGTTAATTGGTTCATAACAACAATTAAGTCTCAAAAGAAATGTAAAATGAGATGAAATCATTTATAAAGAAGGTATCATAAAATTAAGGATAAATCAATCTCATAATTATGTGTGACAAGTATAAATACACCAAATATAAGTGGATATTATGTTTAAAACAATCAAAGGTAATTCAGACATATTCAAAGGATGACATATTCAATAACTACATGTTGAACCCAAAGAAATTGAAATTGGGTTAAGAAGTTCCCTTGGTAAAATTCGACTGCCTAACGGCATCACATAAAATTTTACAAAAAGGGTTGATGAGAGAGATAAAGGGGATATCATCACTTGGACATAAAATTTACACAAATAATGATATAGAAGAACATATACCATCATAATAGTATGTGAATTAAAAGACATAACAAAAGATGTCTTTTAAAAAAAGGAGGGAGAAAGGTCCCCTTACCGAGTTGGGTAACATTCGAAAAGTACACCCCATGGAAGAAGGGTCATAAAATGAAAATGTAAATACCCATAAATAAAATTATACTACCCAAAGTTTATAATAATGGTCAGTACATACACAAATCAATAGAAATAGTGGCAAACATAGCATAAATGTCATGGGAATAAAAGTGAGATGAAAAATCCCTTACGAAAACTCGGCAGCCTAATAGCGCCACTTAGAACTTCCAAAAATGTATTTATGAGATAAAATAGGGTATCTCATAATATGAACATAAAATTAAAGTATTAGGAATGTATAATAACATCCCCCATCATAAAAAAGTGGATCATAAAAGAAGTTACATAAAGGAGAGTACTTAAAAAGAAAGAGAGAGGTTAGATCTCTTACAAAAATTCGGCAGCCTAACAGCGCCACTCAAAACATTCAAAATGGATTGGTGAAAAAATATAGGGTCTCTCATCATATAAAAATAAAAATTACTGTAGGATTATTATAAAAGAACATCCCAATCATATGAAAGATGAGCATAAATGGAGTGACATAAAAGAGTGTACTTAAAAAGAAAGAGAGGGGTAGGATCCCTTACCTCGGGTCCGACTTGACTCGATCGTTCATTAACGTCCTAAATAATAATATTGAGTTAATTTATACTTGCTTAAGAACCGTTTTCACATTAATTATTCCTTATATATCACTTATTTCCCTATTATAAACATTATGTAATCATTTACGTTAATAATGTTTGTTTTGTTGATATTTGGTTCTTAAGTCGAAAGTGGACTTCTTACAATTACATGTTGTTCATGTGGTCAAAGGTTAATTATATACAGAATTATATTCATGATTTGGATATCATATATATCATATATATCCATAATATATAAGTATTTATAATATTACATAATCATTTAGAGGTAAGAAATGAAATGCACCGTTCATGGAGACGGTAAGCCTTACGTACGCATGAACACTACTTTCATTTCTATGTCATATTAATGTAATTAAAACTAAATGAGAGGTATGTATATTTTAATTCCATAATTATATTCATCATTTATATGTAACATAAATCATATATAATAACTTTAAATACATCCTTTATACATCCCACATATGGCATTAACGAATCAAATCACTTTGAGGGGGCGGTTGTCAGCACTTCCTAAATTGAAATTATCGTGTTTACCCACAATGGAAACCATAAAGATATGAAACAAAAGAAAAATACATAAGATTAAGTAAAAAATAAACATATTATATACCATATATAAATATAGTGACATCTTAATGGCCACCTTTTAAGGTGTTATATGAGTGTTGAATAATCATCATTTCGTGAGGCATAAATTTTCCATCTCGAGAAAAAGTATGTTCATTAACCATTTTATGTAGGTGTGTGTATGTTTAGCTCTAATTATTATTATAAAAACATCATAGTATATTGGAGATACTTGAGTTGTTACAAAAGAAATGAATAAAAAGAGTTCAGGGGGTTGGAGAAGCAAAACAAAATAAAAGAACACAAGTGAGGACATTACCTTAAAATCAGGTAACTCTTTTTGATTTGAGCTCAAAGGCTTCCTTGGGAAGCCTTATGACCAATGTGAGGCTTCTAGGAGTAAGATAGGGATGTGGAGAGGAAAAATGAGAAGGTTTTGGCCGAGCCAAAAGCTTGAAAGGTGTGGGTAAGGTGGTAGATGTGGGGGCCTTTTACAAGAGGAGAGGAGGGCCACTCTTGTAAAGTTACAAAATGTTAATTTATTTTCAAATGAGTTTCGGATTTTAAAGGTCCAAAATTGATTTATTTCTAGGATAATGTGGTAAGGGTTCGAAATATACTCATCCAATAGGTTTTTTACAAGTTTATGTTATAGTTTTATCAATATCTTTTCATTTTTTTAATCCATTTTTTATGAGGTAATTGCTGCATCATCATGATGTCATAAATAATGTAATTTATTTAATGTATAAAAATTAAAAAAAAATATCATGATGTAGGAAATATTTTTAGATTCATAATTAATATTTATAGTCAAAAATATGACTTCTATAACCCCATTTAAAAATTGTTGTAGTGAAACATCTCATGCTTGTGACATTTTTAATTTAACTTTAAATAAAAAGTTATTTATGTCATTTTCCGACCAATGTGGCTCCATGGGGTCCCCAAGTTGACCCATGGATTTTCATGGTCGGCCATGACACATCCAATGAGGGTAGCACATGTTTCTAGGTCATTTCACATTATTAAAACATTATTTTTACCTAAAATTACACTAATTACCTCTAATCGTGATTAAGAACATAAAAGTTACTATTCACCAAAAAATTATTTTAATCCCATTGAACCCAATTTTACATCTTAATGACAACCATGTATGTCAGATTTTTTAAATTCAAAACACAGTGGTGGAAAATTTTCATTTAAACGAAATAACAGTTTCTTTAACTACCACTTAGTGGTTTCAATATTCATCAAAAATTGATGTTTTTCAGAAAAATACCAAAAATTCACCCTAAGCTATATTTGATATTCCAAACTCAAAAATGATTCCTATTTTAAAAAATTCAAAACATATAAGTTGCATTAATTAATTTAAAAATTAATTCCCAGTGTCAAAACAAATAGTGTTTTTTATTAAACAATATCTATTAAAATATTGACACTAGTTTAAGTCCAATTTCAAAGTGAAATTAATTCAAATGACAACTATTGGATTAAATGGTAAAAATATATTCTAATTTTACTTTAAAAACAATTCAATAGATAATATAATCATATAAATAAATTATATTAAAAAGTGGTTTTGAATTAAAATACAACATTTTTCACTATTCATTAAAAATGAACTTTATCAGAAAAATACCAAAAATTTACACAATGTAAATTTTGATGTCCCAATTCTAAAGAAGATTTTTATTTTTTCAAATATAACACATAAAATTTTCAAAAAGTGGATTTAATAGAGGTTCTCCATCAAAAGGCGGTTAATCGACCTTATAAAGAACATTAGAATGTTTACGCATAAAAATTGAACTCATTCACATTTTTAATCCTTTAACATTTATTGTAAAAAGTAAAAACATTTGACAAAAATATATAATCAATTTTTAGTTAGTTATGTTAATTCCCTCCATTACAACGGCTAGGCATTAACTACCATTTAAAATAATATTATTTTATTATTAGAGTGCAACGTAAGATTTCAAATGAACTCGTTGTAGCGTATTGGGTACGCCATCGAGCATAGCGTTCCCTTTAAAGTAATATTAATATTTTTTTTTCAGAAATAGGGTTAAATAAAAAATGTCATATTGTTTATTTACCTGGGGTGTTACATCCTTCCCCCATTTTGGGAATTTCGCCCTCGCAATTTCAAAATTGGGATAGAAAAATCCATTGTAAGTCCCACATCTGAAAAAGAGTAAATTAAACTATCACTTTAAAAGAAAGAAAGGGAAGTACAAAGGTCACCAAAGTAAACCCATACTAGGATTCCATATATGAAAATATGGACCTGGAGGAAAAAAACGAAGGGTCGTTTTTTGATAGAGAGTGGTAGTAAACATGTCTAGAAGAAAGTTAACCATAAGAAAATAGAAAACTTGTGATTGGTTAAACGATATTCGATTCCCCAGTAGTAAAATTTAATAGAAAACATTTTTGTTTTTTTATTGAGGAATTTATTCATAAGGAAAAATAATTACTTATCATGTTGACTTTCATCTTTTATTAGATTTCTTACACAAAATCATATTTGCTCCAAAAGACAAGTATTTAGGAAGACTTGTTTACTATAATCAACTTCTTTAGAATCACCTAATCCACAAAAGAGAACTATATACTTACCATATATTTAGACTTTAACCAAAACCAAAACCATAATGGTTAGTTCAAGATATGATAATCCATAAAAGGATAACCCTTTATAAAAAGAAAATTTATTCCTAATCTCTAAAATTTGTCCAACAAAACCCAAAGTTCAACGAGGACCATTTGATAAACAAATTTGACCATAAAATTATTCAAAGTAAACCAAACTAAGATTGAAACCCAAATAATAGAAATATTTAGTCACATAGTCTTCCAATGTAAAAATTAACTTTTATCTCCAAATAACATCAGTTGCTCTTAAATTCTCATATTGAACAGTAATTAACCAAATCACATATCCTCAATGATAGGTTAATCATTTCCATAGATAACCCAGAATATACTTATTATTGATTCCTAAAATCATCTAACTAAAAAGAATTAGTCACACTAACTAGGGACTTCACGTAGTCCAGTGGTAGGCGATAAATACCAGTTGCACTTTGGTTGTGGTTCGATTCCCGCAGCTTTGTCCGACGCGACGGGTTGTCACACAGTCTGCGTGTTGTCCTTTTTCGAAAACAATATAATTCTTAAAACATTCCCCAAAATGAGATAAAATCTTAAAAAATAATCATAACATATTTTAACCTCAAGTTTATCTCAATCCTTTCATTTTCCATCATAACATATAACAACCCATAATTACCTCAAAAGCAAGGATCATATAAACCCTAATGGTTACCTTTATAATTATTACCTGCACTTCCACATCGATTTGTCATCTCGTACATGATGCATTAAAGATCATACCAAGGTTCAAGTGGTTGATCATGACTCCTTGATAGTTGGTTTAGAATAACCATGATTATCCTCATTGAATCCCCCATTTTATCAAGTATCTAATCAGAGAACCACCACAGTTTCCTTCAAACCTGTTGTCTATTTGGTGCCTGCTTGATCCATCCCTTCACTAAAAACAGAAATGTCAGTGTGAGTATATCAACAAAACCATCGTGTACTAATGGGGAAGGTATACACTAATATATACTTACTCATTCACTTTATCTAAAACTAGGACTCTTTCTGAAATCCTAACCATTATGTTAATGTCACTTGTTCTTAGAGAATACCCTATCCTCTAAAGTTATCTAAACCGACCTTTGATACCAACTATAAGGCCCCAGCCTTAAACCTTACTTAATATTGAATTAAATGAATAATTCACATTGAGGATCTTCTCAGGTTTAGAGTCGTAGAAAATTAGGTCATAACTATTACATCTCAAAAGATTACAAAGTAGAAACTTCTACTAAGTTTCCATAAAGTAAAAACTCTTTAAAAGAAACATGTCTAGTTCCATGTTTTAGATAGCATGACTTTCCCTTGATCCCATCCTTGACCATATTCCTCATTATGTCCTGTGAAAAACATTTCAAAAAAAACTTGGGGTGAGCATAAAAAGCTCAGCAATGGATACACAAAGAATGAAAACGGTTAGTTTTTCATAGCAACAAGTAAACCATGTACACATTATCAAAGTAATACCTTTCACCTTTAGGAAGTAGTAAAAACTCTTCACTGAATAAAATATCATTACTTACCCTTTTGTAACCAAAAGATTACCATAAAACCCAAAT
Organism: Viscum album; assembly: GCA_963277665.1. Lineage (NCBI taxonomy): Eukaryota > Viridiplantae > Streptophyta > Magnoliopsida > Santalales > Viscaceae > Viscum > Viscum album. The sequence goes on along the minus strand of OY728161.1, from coordinate 1,729,712,692 downwards.
AAATAACACATAACATATAAAGGTAACTTGGGACATAAACATACTTAAATGGAAAAACCATACGATCGACTTCCATACATACTTAATGAAATAGCCATACGGCCGACTTCCAAACCCAATGCATTGGAGGTTATAATGTAACCACCCGTCCAGTTATTCATGGCACCACCCGTCATATGGTTTATCACATAACCACCTGTAAAATGTCCAAGTACCATCATTACACATAAAATAATGAAAATATAAACATTTCTATAACAACATTTCTTTTTCAAACAAAATAAGTAATTCCATGATATTAAATTAATCAATCCATTTTCAAAAATCAGTTAAAAGAGATTTTTGAATCAAAGTGTCCCATACCACATTGAATCTTTTATTGGAATTATAATTTTAAAACATTAATGTCCATATAAATAAATACTGAAAACCATTTCTAAAACATGGACATTAAAGATAATGATTTAGAATAATAAATCTTTAAAACATTTAAAATGATATTTTTGTTAAAGAGTTTTTAACAAAATGAGAGACTCTAGAATACAAATAATTGAGGAATAACATTTAATCATAACATTATAATATCATGAGAATAAAGGGATTCATGATATAATATGTCAAAGGACAGTATACATACCATATAAGAGTTAATTGGTGCATAAAAACAATGAAGTCTCAAAAGAATTGTAAAATGAGATGAAATCCATTATAAAGAATGTATCCTTAAATTAAGGATAAATCAATTGCATAATTATGTGTGACAAATATAAATACACCCAATATAAGTGGATATTAACTATAAAACAATCAATGGGCATTAACACATATTCAAAAGATGACATATTCAATAACTAAATGTTGAACCCAAAGAAATCGAAATTGGGTTAAGAAGTTTCCTTGGTAAAATTCGACAGCATAACAGCGTCACATAAAATTTTACAAAAAGGGTTGATGAGAGAGATAAAGGTGATATCATCACTTGGACATAAAATTTACATAAATAAGGATATAGAAGAACATATCCCAACAGAATAGTATGTGAATTAAAAGACATAACAAGATAAGTCTTTTAAAAAAAGAAGGGTGAAAGGTCCCCTTACCGAGTTGGGTAACTTTCGAAAAGTACACCCCACTGAAGAAGGGTCATACAATGAAGATGTAAAAACCCATAAATGAAATTATACTACAAAAAGTGTATAATAATGGTCAGTACAAACTCCACTCAATGGAAATAGTGTAAAACGTAGCATAAATGTCACGGGAATAAAAATGAGATGAAAAATCCCTTACGAAAACTCGGCAGCTTAACGACACCACTTAAAATGTCAAAAAATTGATTTATGAGATCAAATAGGGTATCTCATAATATGAACATAAAAATTAAATTATGATGAATATAAAATAACATCCCCCATCATAACAAATATGATCTTAAAAGAAGTTACATAAAGGTGAGTACTTAAAAAAAAGAGAGATGTTAGATCTCTTACTAAAATTCGGCAGCCTAACGGTGCCACTCAAAACTTCCAAAATGAATTGGTGAGAAAAAATAGGGTCTCTCATCATATGAACATAAAAATTACAGTAGGAGTAATATAAAATAACATCCCAATCATAATAAAGATGAGCTTAAAAGGAATGACATAAAAGATTGTACTTAAAAAGAAAGTGAGGGGTGGGATCCCTTACCTCGTGTCCGACTTGACTTGATCGTTCTTTAACGTCCTGAATAATGAACTTGAGTTAATTTATACTTGCTTAAGAACCTTTTTTCAAGTTAATTATTCCTTTTATATAACTTATTGCAATGTTATAAACATTATGTAATCATTTTCGTTAATAATGTTTGTTTTGTCGATATTTGGTTCTTAAGTCGAAAGTGGACTTCTTACAATTACTTGTTGTTCGTGTGGTCAAAGGTTCATTATATACAGAATGATATTCATGATTTGGATATCATATATATCATATATATCCATAATATACATGTATTTATAATATTACAAAATCATTTAGAGGTATGAAATGAAATGCACCGTTAATGGAGACGGTAAGCTATACGTACGCATGAACGCTACTTTCATTTCTATGTCATATTAATGGAATTAAAACTAAATGAGAGGTATGAATATTTTAATTCCAGAATTATATTCATAATTTATATGTAACATAAATCAAATATAATAACTTTAAATAAATCCTTTATACATCCCAAATAGGGCATTAACGAATCAAATCACTTTGAGGGGGAGGTAGTCCGCACTTCCTAAAAGGAAATTATCATGGTTACCCACAATTGAAACCATAAAGGTATGCGATAGAAGTAAAATACAGATGCTTATGTAAAAACATAAACATATTATATACCATATATAAATATATTGACATCTTAATGGACACCTTTAAAGGTGTTATTTGAGTGTTGAACAATCATCGTTTCGTGAGGCAGAAATTCGCCATCCACAGAAACAGTATGTTATTTAACCATTTGATGTAGGTGTGTGTAAGTGTATCTATAATTATTCTTATAAAAACATACTAGTATATTTAAGATACTACATTTGTTACAAAATAAATGAATAAAAAGTGTTTATGGGGTTGGAGAGGGAAAATAAAACAAAAGTACACAAGTGAAGACATTGCCTTAAAATCGAATAACTCTTTTTTGATTTGAGCTCAAAGGCTTCCTTGAGAAGACTTCTGCCCAAAGTGAGGATTCTATGAGTAATAGAAGGATGTTTAGAGGCAAAATGAGCAGGGTTTGGCCGAGACAAAGCCTTGAGAGGAGTGGGTAAGGTGGTGGAGGTGGGGACTTTTTATAAGAGGAGAGGAGGGGCACTCTTGTAAAGTTACAAAATGTTACTTTATATTCAAATGGGTTTCGGATTTTAAAGGTCCCAAATTTATGTATATCAAGTATAAGGTGGTAAGGGTTCGAAATATACTCATCCAATAGGTTTTTGACAAGTGTATGTTATAGTTTTAACATTATCATTTCATTTTATTTAATTCCATTATTAATGAGGTAATCGCTGCATCATCATGATGTCATAAATAATTTGATTTATTTAATGTATAAAAATTATAGAAAAATTATCATGATGTAGGAAATATTGTTATATTTCTAATGAATATTTATAGTAAAAAATATGACTTTTATAATCCCATTTAAAAACTATTTTAGTGAACCATCTCATGCTTGTGGCATTTTTATTTTAACTTTAAATAAAAAGTTATTTATGTCATTTTCCAACCATAGTGGCTCTATGGGGTCCCCAAGATGACCCATGGATTTTCATGGTCGGCCATTACACATCCAGTGAGGGTAGTACATGTTTATAGGTCATTTCACATTATTAAAACATTATTTTTACATTAAATTACACTAATTACCTCTAATCGCGATTAAGAACATAAAAGTTACTATTCACCAAAAAATTATTTTAATCCCATTGAACAAAATTTTACTTCCTAATGACAACAATGTATGTTAGATTTTTGAAATTCAAAACACAGAGGTGGCAAAGTTTCATTTAAATGAAAAATCAGTTTCTTTAACTACCACTTATTGGTTTCACTATTCATAAAAAATTGAAGTTTTTCAAAAAAATACCAAAAATTCACCCTAAGATATATTTGATATTCCGAACTCAAAAATGATGTCAATTTTACAAAATTAAGAACATATAAGTTGAAAAAATTAATTTAATAATTAATTCCCGCTGTCAAAATAAATAGGGTGTTTTTATGAAACAATATCTATTAAAAGATTGACACTAGTTTAAGTCCAATTTCAAAGTGAAATTAATTCAAATGACCACTATTGGATTAAATGGTAAAAATATATTATAATTTTACTTTAAAAAAAATTCAGAATATAATCTAGTCATATAAATAAATTATATTAAAAAGAGGTTTTGAATTAAAATACAACATTTTTTACCATTTATTAAAAAATGATCTTTATCCGAAAAATACCAAAAATTTACACAATGTAAATTTTGATGTCCCAATTCTAAAGAAGAATACTATTTTGTCAAATATAACACATAAAATTGTCAAAAAGTGGATTTTAAAGAGGTTTGCCATCAAAAGGCGATTAATCGACCATCTAAAAAACATTATAATGTTTACGCTTAAAAATTGAATTCATTCACATTTTTAATCCTCTAACATTTATTGTAAAAAGTAAAAATATTTGACAAACATATATAATCATTTTGTAGTTAGTTCTGTTCATTCCCGCCATTACAACGACTATGCATTAACTACCATTTAAATTAATATTATTTTATTATTAGAGTGCATCGTAAGATTTCAATGGAAGTCGTTGTCGCCCATTGGGTATGCCATCGAGCATAGCGTTCCCTTTAAAGTAATATTAATAATTTTTCCACAAATAGGGATAAATATAAAAATTTCATATTTTTTATTTACCTGGGGTGTTACAATAATCTTTTTATCTTTAATTATTTATTTATATAGTACAAAAAAAATAAATTACCAATAATTTGAAGTTAATGAAATGATGATGGAACTGATTAATAAAAATCATATAACCTAACAAATAAAATAATAAAAAAAGACCAATTTTTTCATCAAAACCTATTATCTAGATAAATAAATCGATATTTCCATTAAATGATGTTAAAAGAACTATATAATTGGTGATTCAACTCATTTGTATATATGGATTTATGGTGATTCCATTATAGAATTAACTGTAAGATGATACTGATGTCATTGCAACATATAACAACATATTTCTAATTTAGTAATTGAGGATTTCATATAAAAATATATGTACCTAAAGGATCATTGGAATAATGAATATATTACATGGATAATATATGAGATAAAATTTCTTAAATACATCAACTTCTTGCTGACTAGTGTACTTTTTACTATTTTTCCTTTTGGACTATTTTTTGAGAGCTTATTCAATTAATGTATTCATTTGTAAAAGATTCTATCTTTTATTGTTATTAAATTATTTAAAAACATATATGTTAAATTAGTGGGCATCCCATGATACTAATATTTATATTTGAAGTATCATTCTATTAGCCAATGTAGTGGATAAACATAGAATTAGGATGTTTAATTAGATAAATTTTGATAAGGAAGATTGAGGAATTGTAGGGAGAGGAATGAAAATGAAATATTTGGGAATTAATATAAATAAAGCCTTATTAAATTTTTACAATTATGGATAAATCATATTAGGTTTATCCTTATACCTTTCCCATTTCACAAAAATTTAGTATTTATAAAATCATAATAAAGGACTAATTAGTTTTCTATTAAATATTTAGTTTTTTGTTTTAAACATTGATTTTATTTAATTATTATTTATTTATTTATTTCATCAGTTATTTTAATTTAGTTAGATTAAATTGTATTTCCCATAAATCATTTCATGATAATTTTTATAACATGGATATTTTTTTGACAATTCATTTTTTAAATATAGATTGTATTTTCACTTTATAAATTATTTTTAATATAATAATTGATTTGATCAGTATTTTTGAAATATGATCAACAATGTAATTAATGTGGATTGATTTTTGGTTTTTCAAACTCTATTTCTCCCCCATATTGTAGTTGTTTCCCATATATTTATGATCCTATGTTTTAGGGTTGAATGTTTGAAAAGATGTTTTTGCTGGTGTTTTAAAATATTATTTATTTAATTAATATTGCAAGACACTAAACCCAAGATACTCAAGTTTTGGTTCCTATTAGGGACATGTAATTATTTTTCATATAATTTAATGATGTGGTTTAATTTAATTATCTTTGGTCACATAATTTACTCAATGTAGAATTCATTTGATGATATTTATAACACCTAATTTAGATAATCTCTACATAACAACAAAATTCAATAATGTCACTCCAAAACCCAAATGAGGTCAAATAAGATTAAAACTAAATTTAATGGAGTCATACATAGAATGAAATTTAAGGCTCAATATAAAAAAATCATTTTATTATATAAATAAAGAATACATGCTATCCCAAAAATAAACAGCTTGTGTTTATAATTAATGTTTAGAATAACATCTTAAATAAATGAATAATTCAAATATTTAATCATGAGATAAATTATTGATTCATTTTTCATAATTAAAATATTATTTAAAACATTTTATAAATAATTTCAAAATCATTTTTATAAAAACATGTTATATCCCCTTCTGATTTCATGCATTATATAAAATTGCAATGTATATGAGATTTCATGATTTTATATATAATCCATTATGTATTATGTAATCTTTTTAATTTTTTTATAATATATATAATATAACAAAAAAGTTCAATAATCATATCATTTAAAATGTGGTCTAAATAATATTTTTAGATACGAGATTTTTACTAAATTAGAACCATTTAAAAAGAATTAATTTTGTCCAATTAATATTTATAAATATAAACATATTTACAATTTAACTTTATCTTTGTAATTTATAAGCTCATTATAAATATTCAATTAATTTTTTTTAATTAAACTTATTTTTAAATATTAAATATTTTCTCATATATGTTTATAAAAAAATAAATTAACTTTATAATGATTAATATCCTTTTATAAACCATATTAATATTTACTAATTAATAATAATGGTGTATTTATAAAACTTATTTAACAATAATTAATAGATTAACTATAAAACTAATATATTTATTTAATTAATATAACCCCATTAATAATTTTCTAAAATATTAAAAATATATTTGCAATTATTTATAAAAGCATTATTAATGGATTTAATAAAATTGATTCTTGGTGCTCTTAATATTATGTGATCACACGGCATAATGATTAAATTGGAAAAATCAATTGAAATTTATTAAAACAAATTATCATTTAGAAATGTATAACATACAATGATTTAACAAGAATCTTGTTCAGATAACATTGATGGGTTTTAGAGGTCCATCATATGAACATTGGAACAGGAGAAAACTCATATTTTCATGTTCTATCGTTTATAAAATCAACATGTTATATAAATTAAAAACATAAACATGAAAACTTGAATAAAATAATGTTTCATATTTGATCTTTGATGGAGTATTCCTTATGTAAATCACTCAACAAGTAGAAATAAGACTCCTTCCCTCTAAGGGATTACACTAGAAAACTGATCTCAAACCATTTCATGAGGATAAATCAACATGAATGGGATTAAATACTTGTTACATTATATTAAACATCATCTCATGAGGAAGATGTACTTATTAATATTACAAATATTAATAATAACCAAAAGGAGAGATATCATATTTTTATATATCTATACATGATTTTATTCATTTATTTTAATTTTTTGGTGTATTCTATATATCATCCAACATTTATAAATGTTGGTATTATTTAGTAAAATCTATTAATAAATGTAATTCATTAAATACATTCATAATAAATTCCATTTATTCAATCATAATGGATTATAATCAATGTAATAGTGTTGGTTGATAAATGTAACCAAATTTAATAAACATTTTAGTGCACTAAAACTTGTTTTTAATGTTATAAATTATTGGTATTTCAGAACACTAGGATATGTGGTTACTTTTAATATTTAATTTTATGATAAATTTCGAAACCAATTTATTAATTTTATTGATAATGTTTACACATAAAATAATTAATTATAAATAATTCATATAATTGAATATTCACCGAGTAGACTTAAATTATTTTACATTAAATTAATGTTTATAAATTTTATTTATAACTCTAAAATTAATTTCATTCAGAATTATTAGTCAATCAAAAAAATATGTGATAGAACAATCATGAAAATAAAATATAAAATAATATTATTTTGGGATAGTTATATAATTAATATCATAGGGAAATTATATTTTTAAATATTTTAACGAAAGATAATACACCCCACAACAACTATTAGATCATCATTGAGTGATAAACACTGAAATACCAGTGAATCCTTATGCCATCTTAAAATTTTATTTCAGAAATACCACCCCAATGAAGTAATTTAACTATATAATTTATTATGTTTTGGTAAATGGTTTGGATAAATCCACGTGTCATCCCCTGATTAGTAAAAATTAGAAAACATGAATTTTTCTTTGAAAACACTAGTGATTGAATTCAATTATATAAATGATTGACATTATATTGTAGTAAGGGAAGTCAGAAACCCTAAGTGAAGTACATGTGATACAAAATGTAAAATAAAAAAGGATGTAATATTTTAGAAACGTGATACTATATAAAAATTGGATGAAAATAAAATAAAATGATTTATTTTTTGGGTATGAATCCTTAAATCCATAGAGAGGAATATTTTGTTTACAAATTATAGGACAATTAGAGTGCTTTCAATGTTATTATAAATCCCATTATTGAAAGAGCCTATAAAGTAATGTGATGTTATAGTACACTAAATTATACATTACATAGGTTTTTTCAGTTATCCATAGTTCTATATTTTTTCATGTTGGTGTTGTACACATTTCTATAGTAACTAATCTCTATAAATTTGGTCATCTCTACTATAGAAACCAGGCTTAAATAAGTAGTCAAAAAAATCAAGGCTATTCACCTACAAATTTTCCATCATGGGGGTTCTTTATCATAGGAACCCAATGACGTCACTATGATTATTAGACCATTAAAGGAATCATACCAATGATTAATATTAGAGAATAGGAAAATGATTAGAACATTTAAAAAACTATTCCCAAATATTACAACACTCATAGAGATATATAAAAAAAATGTTTCAACCATTGGTTGGATGTTTTGTCTATTGGTCGTGTTCATTGTCTGTATGATGGGTTACAGTGGTAATGGATGTATTAATGTTTTTGGACACATTGATAGAGATTCCCAATGAAGATTCTGGTTTCTACATTAAAAAATCTATTAATACCCATGAATAGGTTTGGAGATGTGGGAAATAATAGTCTCTTTCTATATAATGATTTTTATTTGGTATGTGGGAGAATTGAAAGGGATTAAATGATTTTATACCTCCTTATTATTAAAATGTGGAGTTGGTCATCTCATGGGATTTATTTCCACATGATAATGATGTAAATTAATTTTTTTAAATTTATCTTTTTTATAATGTGAAATTTGATATGTATGAGAATAAAAAATTATACATATGGTTTTTCTTGAAAATAATAGGGTTAATTATTTTAAAAATAACTAAAATAGTTTATCACTCCATGAAATATAATCCATTACATAATGGGATAGAGTTATATTTTTGAGGAAATTCTTATTTAGTGATACCCAAGTCATGAAGGATTATCATTCTATGTCATGTATATAAATTGATATTATTATGGAAATGATAACTTTATTTTCTAAATAATATAAAAGGACTAAAGGAATAAAAGCATGGTTTATGGACCATGAAAAACATACATGATCAGGGATGTATTTCCCCAATATTTTAAAGAGATAATATCAAGATCACATAATGTATTACAGTGTCACACTGTGGTGGGTTTCTGGATTGAAAATGTTATGGATATCATTCCATTGATTTAGCATGTTGTTAATATTGTTTTTGGTGATGAAATAGAGATATGGTTGTTTAAATGAAATACAATCATGGTGTTGGACATCATGTTAGGATCAGTGAGTATCTAATAAGGTTCATATAATGGAAGTAGATGTCATTCCAATAATATAATAAATATAGTATATTTTATTACATAAAATATATCACTGAAATTGTGGGATTTTATTAAATCTATGTTTAGTTAATAAAGAATTTGATGATTGAATATGTGGGTATATGATGAGATTTATTGAGAATTATTGTTTCTGATATGAATACATAATTACGAAAATTATTGATAGATGTATGATAAAACTAATGAATATTGATAGATCTATAAAATTACATAAGGGTAATATTAGATAAGTAATATGGAGTTTTATGACATTGATGAAGAATATAAAGCTCAAAGACAACACCATCACCTGATTGGTGTGAAAATTAACGTAAAGAATCATCATAAGTTATCATCATATTTGAAAATTTAAAATAAATCCTATCAATACTTGTGTGAAATGAAACATGAAGAGAGAATACCTCGATGATAAAAAATACATCAATCCTAAATTATCTAAAAACATATAGTGCATAGTGTTTACTATATGTACAATGAAACACTATTAGTTAATGATTCAAATACTATCCCTTTGTGATTATATAGTTTAAATCCTTGAGTCCCATACTTCATTTTCTATAATTTAATATTACTTATGTGTTAGAATATTTTGTTGTTTAATTTTTTATTAAAAATATAAGAACAATATATAATAATAGAAATTGTTAATTGACTAGACTATTCACACCCCACCACCGATAGTATATTGCATGAATTTATACGTAAAAACTGGTATAAAAATAACATGGTTATTGTTTGATAAATCAAAATCATGATGTTTTTTTCTACGAAAAACTCTATAATGAAAAAATGGGTTTCCATGTTTGATTTTCATAACATCAAAATATGAAATAATCAAAATAGATCTTATTTATGATTTTTTACAATATATTTTACACTATATTTCATGGAATAATAGTTATTTCTTTTTCCATAATGATAATGACTGAATCTATAATGAAGATAATTAATTGCAATACAAATGCACAAAATTCTCTATCTAGTGATTTGTAAAAAAAATTAAAATTTATAGACTAAACATTAATATAAGTGATTTAGGACAACATAAAAATATATATAAATTATACTTCATCATTTAATTTTAATATTTATATGTACTCTAAAATAATTTAAATGATTTGAAGAGAAGTCTCAATGAAAAAATTGTTGGTTTCATTAAATAACTCATTATAGTATGGGGTCCCTATAAGGAATTGGTGATTAGTTTAATGGTTAAAATATTATAAATAAAATTCAATGAATCCAACACATTTATTTAACTCCTAGGTATCAACTACTGAAGAAAAATATCTCTTATATTTGACTCTTAAGTATCATCAATGAAATCTAGAGTCTTGATAAATTCATGTTAATCTAGAAATATCATCCCACCAATCAATACCATGTATATCCATTTAAGACATGGATAATAATTATATGAATAAATTTTGAGTCCTTGATATGTATTTAGTGAGAAAAAATGTTCACTTGTTGTAATAAAATTTAAAAAATTGAACCATGGGTATCAAGGTAAATTTCAATGAGATCTTTTTATTTTTAGAAATTTCATGCATATTAAAATAATATTATAATAAATTATGAAAGAAAAAAAAGATGATATTATATCAAAATTATTGAGATATTTCCCATAAAGATGAAACATTAGAGTAGGAACCCCTATTAAAAAATGTTTTAGTAGAAAAACATGATATGTTACAGAGAAGATAAAGATGAATGAGGTTTTGAAGATTATATGTTTGACAATCGGTTGCAGTAACAACACTAACATCCTGCCATTATCTTGGTCCTTAGGTCTCGACCTGGAAAGTACCACCAGTTTCCCAGTATACAGGTGGTCCCCACCCTGGGTCCCACCCACGTGCCTGAATAGGTCATTTGACTAATGGTTGTCCACACATTCCAAATCATGTACTTTCATGTGTGATTTTCCGCCCTAACACAGACCGTGGAAACAGCCTTAATGTTTACCCATCATGACCAATATTTTAGGACAAATTTTTTTAACAATGGAGTTCTTGTCAGGTAGGCTTTTGAAAAAGAAGATTCACCTTATTTAAATGAGTCGTATCACTTATTATTTTAACCAATTATTATTAAAGGGTGTCACATTCACCCCCACCTTAGAGCATAACGTTCTCATTGTGGGCCCTACATCTCATCACAGGATGTGCACTACCTTTAAGTCAATTTTCCTCCTTTGATACCAAATATGCAAAATGGGTCCCATTGATAGCATATACACCCCTCACCTAATATGGTCATCATGTCCCAGCTTGCCAGGTACCACCGATTTCAATGCAGACATGTGGTCCACACCCTAGGGCCCACCCATGTGCTTGAATGGGTTATCTGACTAAAATATGCCCCCACATGCCAAGACATGTACTTTCAAGTGAGCTTTGTCCTACCTCACACATACATTGGAAAACAACAAACAAGGTCACCCATCCTAGTCACTAATCCATTCCAATAACATTTAACTATGGATTTCTAATCAGGTAGGCTCTCGAAAAGGACATCACACCTTCTTGACATGAGTCACATCATTTAGTAATTTAACCCATTATAATTCTATGTTGTTACATTGATGTTTATATTCTTAGATTAAAATCATTATATGTTGGAAATACTTGAAAAAATAAAAAATTTATGACAATGATAAACCTAAAGTAGATTTGAATATGAATATTAATCATGAAGGGTGACATGGTCAATTCTATATTCAATATAATAGGAAATGTATTATTAGCGGCATATTAATGAAATCAATCAAATACCAAAAAAATCAATTGTTTTATGAAAATTATGGAAAATATAAGGATTTATTGAGATTTAAATTTATGAATCCCTTTACTATAATCCACCAAGGAAAAATTACAATTAATCAGGAAAAACAATATATATGAAAATATAGTTAGAGGAATAAATTCATTTACATTAAATGTATTTTTTTCACTGTATTGTTTACCTAATTTTATATATTCCTCATAATAATATTTCTTTGGTGATTATTTTTTATTTCAAAATATAAATACACAATTGACCAATTGGATGATATGGTGCTTGTTTAAACATAATTATCAAATATGAATCCAAATCCATCATCGGGAGATGAATAATCATGTCCCTGATAATCAAAAACAATTATTCAAGGGACTATCATAAATTTGGAGAGGGATTCTGTCAGAATAAAAATTGATATGTTATGATTACTAAGTCATTATACTCATGAATTATTTCTTCTCCCACATATATTTCTAATATATTATAATCTATATGGATTTAGTTCCAACCCTAAAAATAAAGGGGAATATTGGACCTAGTGAATTTTATTTCATCCATACCCTTTTACATAAGACATTAAATGGTTTGATGTATAATTATACATTTATGTACAAGTCAAGGAACGTGAAGTCTAATGTCATTAAAAACTAGGTAAAAAAATAAAAGCATGAGACTAAAAACCCAATTTATTTAATATTCAAATTGAACACCTAACTTCTATTGTGATCAATCATCTACATACGGTACCCTAGGGATCACATGAAAAATGAGATGATCTAAATAGCCTAGTAAGGTAATAACCATTATAACAAAGCATTGGCATGAGTAATAGAAGGCATGACATGATAATATAAAAAGTAATTTAAAAAATGAAACACTAATAAATTAACATGGAAATATATTCAAATGGAGTCATTGAAATGTGGAAGAAACATAAAACATGACTTTAGTATGAGTTAAGGAAACCCACCAAGATTGTTTCACATAGTAGCACATGTCCAGGCTAACTGTTAAGACTGTCGCACATTACATCTAATTAGACATAACATAACCCAATGAATTGGAGCGTTATCTAGATGCATCCATCATAACATTTCATGAATATATTTTCCTCATAATTAATTATACATAACAAATCATACATAAATATAAGGATTTCATATGGAATGAATTGGGTACCATAATCCTGACATACAGCATTATAGATGTGCATAATAGAAAAGTTTCCAGGGAAGAAGGGAACTGAAGTATACATGGAAATTAATAAGGTAATATATATATATATATATATATAATGGTGAGTGATTTAATTTATATGTGACAACATGTTTGAAAAGTGTTGAATAAATTATGGAATAAAAATATTTTTGAGTGTTTTTAATGAAATTACAATAGAGCCATTAAAATTTTAAAGGGAACAATCCATTATAAATAACCTGAACCAAAAAAATATTGATTTCACAATAAAAAGTCTTATTTTATAAATAAAATGGTGGCATAAAAGAAAATATATAGTTCACTTAAAATTAGGTAGAAACATTTGATGCTTCATTAAAACAAGTTTGATTATCAGGAAGTACTGAGTAGTGGGTCACATAAAAACATGTATACACCTGAAAGTGAATATTGAATTAAAAATGTTACAAGAGTTTGGGACATTCAAATATAATTTATAATATGAACATAATAATAATATATAACAGAATTTAGTTACAAATAATGATAATGGCACTTGAAGGGAAAAAAGGTTGTTCGAGTTGAATCCCTAATGAAATATCGTCATTGTATCATGAGTACATAAAAAGTCTTAATGATAGCGAAATGGGTTTCCAATAATTTAAACATCATGAGAATAGTCTTTTTTGGTCAGTTATCATAACCCATCATAATAAATTATACATAAATAGGAATGACATTGAGGGAAATCATGAATAAAAGTGAAATAGAGAGGATCCCATACCTTGAGTTTGATGGTGTTCTTCACATGATATTAATGACAAGAATTATCAAATTAGGTTTATTAATTAATATTCCAAAAATATATTCTATATGTAAAATATTTATTATAGCGTTTTTAATTTAATTCATTTCCTTTTTTAGTGGTAATGTGGTTCAATTTCATTATTCGGAGCGATTTGTTTTTCTGGGTTTTATGGTCGATTTACTTATTTTCATGAACGGATAAACATGTAAGATGAAAGTGGTTTCCCATAATTGAAGTTATATGAGATTGGTGCACATACTGAATATTATATGGTAGTAAACTAAATTTATTTACATGGATTGGAGTTTAATCATTGTATAAATCACTAGTGACATCCTTTTTGATTAATTCGCTGTTTTTTCCAAAGTGAACATGTATTGTTTTATAAATCAAAACCATGTGTAAAAAATGATTTAAGAACCATAGATGATACATAAAAAATACATTTTTTATAGTTCAACCATGAAAATGGGTTCATGTCCATAATTCAAGATGATATTAGAAATTGACAAACCATCGTCATTAAATATGTAAAATTAGCACATATAAGATGTTGTCTTTACTACTACAATTAATGAAGGTGAATAGAGAGATTAAAAAACATATTAAAGTAACATAAAAACATTACTCTACATGAATGGTACTAGATTATTTCATAGTATTTGAATGATGCAATATAAGGATAGAAAAGTAAACAAATGATCGTGAATATAAAGTAAAAGAACTGAAAAGGGGAATTTATCAATTGATTCAATATTTGTATAAAGCTTCTTAAGGGGTGAGGAATTTTTATATTTTGGATACCATGTGCTATTAAACGTGGTTATGGTTCTTGGGGAGATATTTCAGATACTTTTATTGAAGGCACATGGCTTGAGGGGAGTGAAGAGAAGAGGTAAGGAGTGGTGGTATTTATAGTGTAGTAGAGGAGGGTTTTCATAATATTTTAATCAATAGTGTATTATTTTTACGTATGATAATAAATGTTGATTATTCAATTAAAAATAATATTATAAAAAGAATATGAGTTCATATATTTGGGTGCTTACATCAATTAATTTTTATAGAATTGTATAATTTAACTATAATGTATTGATATGGTAAATTAATGTATTTTAATAATAATAAAAAAAAGTGTTTCTGAAAAATTACAAAAAATTCACCCTAACTATTTTCTGATGTCTAGAATCCAAATATGGAGTCCATTTTTTATAAATAATTTTCTTAATATGACTAATTTAATATTCAATTAAAATAATTAATTTTCTTAAAAAATCAGTTCCAAAACATTTATTTCCTTATTCCAAAATATAGGTTCAACATAATTTAACTTGAATCTTTGTTATATAGTATAATAAGTATGGATAATATTCATTGAAGTATATTAGTATTCATAAGGGTAACATTAATTTTCAAAAGGGTATGTTACTATTCATAAGAAATTATTTTTTTCTAACCAGACACCAAATATCTTACTAATCTAAACTTTGACTGTATGATATTTGAATTTTCATACACATAACTTTCATCATTATGTCTAAAGGTCACATAGTACATAGTATATTAGTGTGTATTAATTACATGTTATTATATGACATAATTATAAGAATGAAATTTTCATTGAAAAACATTTGATCATTACATTCTTCCACCTTATGAAATTTCTCCGATGAAATTTAGGATTACATTTGAGTTTATAAATCATTATGGGTAATTTTCTATCGTTCCATCCTATAATTCCCATGTTGTCTCTTTTTACTTGTGTTTCATCCATATTACCATAAACAGGTGAGTAGTATTGTTAGGTAGAACATTATCTATACAATCCTTGAACTTCACTGGCTGCTCCTCACAAGAAGGTCATCCTCTAACTGTACCACATCTAATGAGTGTACATGTGAAGGGTCTGGTATGTACAATCTTAATAAGTTTACATTAAAGCCATCATGTACATTAATCATGGTTGGAGGAAGTTCCAGTCGATAGGCCGCAACCACAATATTATCATTAATCTCTAAAGGGATTATGTTCCTGGAACATGACATTCCTTTATTCCCAAACCTCACGAACTTCTTCCAAGGATATATGCATATAAATACCATATCTCCAACTATTAACTCAAGGTATCATAAATTATTATCTACATAACTCTTCTTTTGACGTTGGGATGTCTTCATATGCTACAGAATGTGTTTCACATTCTCTAAGATTTATTCGACCATTTTAGGTCCCAACTGCATACAATCACCGACATCATCCCAATACTCTAGTGTTGTTCACTATTTCCCGTGAAGGTCTTTATGTGGATCCATTTAGATGCTCGAGTGGAAACTGTTGTTGTTGGATAATTAATCCCTTGGAAGATGATGGTCCCATTATCCCATGATTTCTGTAGAACATGCTCTCAAAATATATTCTAGTGGCTGAATTGTTCATTCAAATTTGATAATAGTTTGTGGATTATAGGGTGAAATGATGTTCATTTCAGTTCATAGAGCATGTTGGATACTTTTCCATATCATCTAGGTGAATCCTGGATAATGATCAATTTTAATTTATAGTTTTACTCCATGCATCCTTACCACTTCCCTTATGTATATCTGTGAAACTTGATCCAATGTGAAGTCCTATTGAATAGTGAAAATGTGATCTATCTTTTTAAGAAGATACATAAAGACCCATATAACATTGGTTCCTCTTGATTTCATTAGGAGTCCGATGAAAAAAAATACAATGTAATGTTCTCCCACATCCATGTTGGTATGGGTAGTGGTTGGATCATCCCCTTTGAATTATCTCTTTCAGTATTCACTTGTTGAAAAAACATGCACATTGAGGTATACTCATTACTCTCCTTCATCATATTGTCCCACCAGAAGATCCCTTGGAGATCTCGATTCAGCTTTATGATCCCTTGTTGAATAGAGGAGGTTAGGAAATGTTCATAATTCAAAAGATACTTATTTATCTCTAGATTGGATGTTACACATAATATTGACCCAAATCATTTTAATTTTTCGTTGTTAATTTTGATGTCATTGGATTTCTCATTTCTGATAGCATCTACCATAATCTGAATTTACACATATTTTCTTTGAGTATCCTTTATTAATAAATGGGGGTGGTTTATCAATCATTTGAGAATGGATTTCTTATTTTCCTTTCTAAATGATTCACATATCAATCCTATACAAATCTAAGATGATTATATCTTTCTCAATTATCATCACTGATAAAAATACATCAACCTTTCTACATAGAAAATCTACCACCTTATTTCCATAAAAATAATTTTATTGGATTGAGTAGTAATAATCCTTGATGAGATCTATCCTTCTTTTTTGCGGCATATTATGCTCCTTTTGTGTCAATTTATATATTGAGACTCTTTTGGTCAGTTATGTCTCACACGAATCCCCATAGAGATAATGCCACAAATTTTTAACTCATATATCACAGATGCCAACTCTATATAATGCGTATAGTAGTTTTTCTTGTGGATTCTCACGTTCCACATGGAATAGGCTTCCACATTATCATTTTTCATTATCACATAGCCTTATAACTTATTTAAAGCACCATTGTACACCACAAAGAGTTATGCACTAGTTGGGATTGTGAGTACTGACGCTATGATGAGGCTCTTTATCAACTCTTTGAAACAATATGAACATTCTTGAGTCCAAATAAACATTACTACCTTCCATTTTAGCTAGGTCATTGGGTTTGGAAACGGTGAAATGTTATTCAAAAATTATTCATAATATCCTCGTAAACCAAGAATGTTGTGGTTCTCCATTATAGATGTTTTCCTTTGCCACTCTTCAATAACCTTTGTCTAAAAGGGTCCATAGATTTCTATTTAATTGTGATCAAATTCCCCAAAAATGATAATTCCTACATCCATAACTCACATTTATAAAAAAAATTGTACATATTCTCCATTTTTTGTGTCTTTAGTATAGTATTAAAATTATCCATGTGTTCCTCCTTTCTCTTCGAGTATATTAGAATTTTATCAATACATACTAGATACAATTTCGAAACATAATCACTAATGAATCTATTAATTAGATACATGAATTCTTCTAGAGAATTACGGATTCTGAAGGGAATCACAATGAACTCATAGTGTGCATACCATTTTCAAAAGGAAGTCTTCAGAATATCTTCATTACTCACCACTAATTGGTGATATCCTGATTGAAGGCCCGTCTTAGTGAAATAAATGGCCCCACTATGTTGATCGAATAGCTCATTTATCTATTGTAGGGGATACATGTTATTTATATTTATTTTATTAAGATCATGATAACCAATGCAAAGGCACATTTAGAAACCTTTATTTTTTATGAAGAGGACCTACACACCCCATGAGGAAGCACTCATGCATATAAACCCCTTAACCAGATTCTCATATAACTATTTCTTAAACTCCTCCAGATCTAGAATGACCATTCAATAAGGTGTCATTGATATTTTTAGATATCCATGAATAAGTTCAATTGATACCTCAACCTCTCAATCAAGAGTAATGATAGAGAATGAATCAGGGAATACATCAATGTAATCCCTCACGATCTTCCAATCTTTGAGGAAGATTCTCTGATTTTACTCAATCATTTGAGATATAAATTCTTATTTTTAGGGAATTAATATCCCCATATTATATAATGATTCTATTAGAGATTAATATTCCTCCCCACAGTTGTAATGAATTTGAGGATGCTTTAGGATGTGAAGAGTTATCTTCTTTTTATATCAGTTGATGTATTATTTTGATAATGATATAAATACAAGTCAAATATAGCATCGAACTCTAGTAAAAGAAGTGTGATGAGATTTTTTGGGATGTTCTATTCACAAAAATTATCTATGGACGAGTTATAATCTATGAGTATAATGATTACCCCATCCACAGTTCTGAAAGATAACTTGTCCACAAAATTTGGTGGTGGTGGTAGAATAGTTCTATAATAGTTGAAAGATATGAATGAATGTGTAGAATGAGAATCCAAGAGTATATTATATTTTATTGAACAAATAACTAGTTTACCAGTCACTACATAATTATCTTTCTCCACCTTAGTAGTAGTGATAGCATATTCCCAGCCTTGTTTCTTTTTTAGGTTGTTGTTGATTGACTCTAAATACCCATGGAATAGATAAATTGTTCTCATAATTCCCATGATCATTGTAGTTGTAACACTATAGTATTGGTTGAGTGTTGATATGAACCTTTCATTATTCATACACATTAAATAGATACTTCATATCCCAATTGGAGTATTTATCTACATGTCTTAACTTTCCACATTTGAAGCAATTCTTGTGTCCCTTTAGGTGACTCCGAAGACACTTCTTCCATAAAATATTACATGATTGATAGTCATTCTTCCTCCCATCAAGGAATTTGTTAGTTGAACCACCAATGTTGTTTTCCATTTTTACAATTCTTCTCACTCGGCTCATGAGACCATAGAAATTCTCCAATATCTATTTTAATTGAGAGGGACCAACAAAAAACCTCTCCAAAAAATTAAATTTCTTGATATTCCAAATCATCTAGTAGAATCATTATTAATCTGCTAATGGAGAGATACAACTTACACATGTTGTTCATAACAAAGATAGAGGCATACATTGAATGCCTTTTGATGTTTGTGTCATTCTCCCCAATTGACTCTTCTTTATTCTACCTGAGTCTATGGAAATATCTTTCATTATTGAGAGAGAGGGTTTGGGAAAAATATTTGTTGAAAAACAATTTCTAGCATTCCTCTAAATCCATGGAATCTATTTCATCATGTGACATTATCTTATTGATCAGTTTCTACCATTGATTTGCTTCCCCATCAAAATGATTGACCGACAATACAACTTTCTCTTTTACTAAGCATTTAAGGATGGAGAATATATTTTCAATTTAGTTAATCCACTGTTCCTCAAGGAGGGGATTAGAGGATCCACTAAACATGAGAGACTTTTTCCATATGAAGGATTCAATGACAACTATCTCTTTCCTTAGAAGATGATGGTGTTCTACAATATTAATATTATTATTCATAACATGGGATATATGGGAAAGTACAATCACAATGTTTTGATAACTTTTCCAATCATATCAAGAATATAATTAGGTAATGATCACATTACCTATCGCATTTATTATTGTCACATATTATTCCATTTCCCTCCCAAAACTAAGAAAAGGTACATATATTTAAGGGGATTGAATATTTAGCTAATGATCAAAAGAAATAAACAATAAACATAAGAGGATAAACTATTTAAGGAGAAGTATATCCTACAATTTGATTATTTAGTATTAAATATTGGTTATCCTTGACCTATTTCTTCACTTATATTCATTTGGGATTTTTTATTCCCTTAAAATGGTTTGGTCTAATATAATGAATTTACCAAAGCATATCCGCCGAGGGTGTCAAACCAAGAGTGAATAAAGTCCCATTGTTGTGTACCTGAACACTCCAAGTAAGCACCTAATCTCTATGTCAGAGTTCTCACTCCTTGTTACATATGTGTAATGACCGCATCTATCTGTGTGTATCCAAATAGGGATGTATTTTTTTGATAAAACACTTACTCAATACATACCAAAATTTAGCGACAATTTGTTTTACTTAATCTTTTCCTTATGGTTATTACTAATGTGAAATATTCATAATGAAAAAAATAAGTATACCATCATATGATTCCAAATATAGAGACCCTATCCTTTTACATAAGATATTACATGATTTGCACATAATAATACATCATAGTACAAGACATGGCTGATGATGTCTAGTGTCTTTGATGACTAGGTACATAAAAAAAATGTGAGACTAAAAAAACACTTCAATATTTAATCTTCAAATGGATATCCTAACTTATATTATAATCAATCATATGAATAGGGTACATTAGGGAACACATTAACAAAGGGATGCTCTAAATAGACCAATATGTGAATAACCATAAGAACCAAGCATTATCAGAAGGAATATAAGGATTTTCATGATGGTATAAAAAGGAATTTAACATATGAATCCTTAACATTTAAACACGGAATCATGTTAACATGTAGTCATATAAATGTTAATGAAATATAAAATGTGACTTTAGTATGATTCAATACTAACCTCCAAGACAGTTTCACATAGTATTCAAGCCAATGCAAACAACAAAGATCGTCACACATAAGATCTCATGAGACGTGACTTTACCAAAGGGATTTGAGTTCTATCTGGGTGCACCCATCTTAACATTTAAGGAATATTTTTTCCACATAAAGAATAATACATAATAAATCATACATAAACACCTGCAGTACCCATTTAATGGATTGTGTTCCATAATTAGGATAGAAATCATAATTGATTGGCATAACAGAAAAGTTTTCAGGATAGAAGGGAATTATATTATACATGGAAGATCATAAGGTAAAATATATATGTAATATGGTGAGTGTCTCCATGTATAAGTGACAACATATAGAAAATATATTCAATAATTTTTCTTATAAAAATAATTTTGAGTTGATTTAAGCAAGATACTATAGAGCATTTAAAATATTAAAGGAATCCATACTTTAATAAAAACAAGATGTAAAATGGGTTGTTTTTAGAGTAAAAGTAAATATATTATAAATAATGGTGGATTAAAAGAGAATATAGAGTACTCTTGAAATAAGGTAAAAATTCAAGAAGCTACCTCAAAATAAGATTGCTTACCATAACGTATTGAAGAGATAAAAACTTGAAAACATTTACATCCACGAAATAAAATGTTGAATGAAACTTGGTACATAAGTTGGGAACATTCACAATGAATTTATATGATTAAAATAATAATAATAATAATATATAACCTCATTTCGGTAAGATTAACGACAAAGAAACCTGAAAGAATAATGGAGGATCATGTAGAATCCATTATGGAATACCGACAAGGTATCATGTGTACTTAAGAGGGATTAATGAGAGATAAATGGGTTTATCATCATTTAAAAAACATGATGATAGTATGTAATAGGTATGTAATTATACCCCATCACTAGTAATTATAGAAAAATGCTATAACATATAAGAAAATCTTGAATAAAAGTGAAATAGAGGGGATCACATACCTTTGTCTGAAGGTGGCCTCCAATTGATATTAATGAAATGAAAAATCAAATTTTGTTAATTAATTAATAATTTTAGAACATTTTTTATATGTAAATGATTTATTATAATAATTTTGAGTTCATTCATGTCCATTTTGATTGGTTAATATGTTCAATTTCAATATTCCGATGTGATTGTTTTCTTTTTTGTTTATGATCGGTTTACTATATTTCATGAAAAGATAATCATGTATGGTGAATGTTGTTGTATAGAATTAAAGTTATTTTTAATTAATGAACATCCATGATATTAAATGGTTGTAAATTTAATTTTGTTACATGCAGTTAAGTTGAATTATTATATTAAAATTTAGTGATAACCTTTTGGGTTAATTGCTCTTTTTCGGACACAATGAACATGTTTTGTATTATAAAACTAAACCAAGTTTACAAAAGTATTCCAGAACAATTGATGGGAAATATTAATTATATTATTGTCTGGTTGAAGCATGATAATGGTTTCATGACCAAAATTGAAGATGGTAATGTAATATGAAAATACACTATCCTTGAATATGGTAAAATTACACATATCGGATCGGGAATTTACTACTAAAATAAAATAAATTTAAAGGAGAGATGATAATTACTTATTAAATTATCATGGAAATATTATTGTACCTACACGTTAATGGAGTTGTCAAAACATTTGAATCAGGATAGGTAATGATAGAAAAGTGATCCAAATAACTTGAAAATAATGTAAAAGATTTGAAAAGTGGAATTTACATATTGAATTAATTTTCCTTGAGAGCATCTTAAAGGGACTGGATGTGTTATGGTTTAGGAGACCAAGGGTTGTTGGATGTGAGGAGGGTCATTGGGGAGAGATTTAGGAATCATTTAGGGATAAAACAAGGATTTAGAGGAGTGGAGAGAATAGGTAAGGAGGGGTGGTATTTATAGTAAATAAGGGGAGTGTTTTCATAATATTATAATAATAAGCCTCTTATTTTCCCATAATAAAAGAAATATTAATGATTACATTAAAAATAATCATAATAAGTTCATGTGAGTTCGAGATTTTTCTACATAAATAATTTATGATTTTTGGAATTGTCTGTTTAGATTATAACCCATTTATATAGTAAATTAATGTATTCTACTATTCAAAAAAATTCATGTATTTCATAAAAATCTCTAAAATTCATCCTAAAAATTTAATAATGTGTAAAACCCAAAATATACATCCATTTATCAAATATAAATTTCTAAAAATCATTAATATTTTATTAAATTAAATATATATTTTATTCTGAAAAAACTTGTACTAAAATAGTTATTTACTTATTTTGAAATATAGATTCATCATACATTCACTTAATTCTTATTTATATACTATCATAGGTAAGGTTACTATTCAATAGGGTATTTCACTATTCATAAGGGTAACATTACTATTCATAAGGGTATGTTAATATTCACACAAAAAATATGTGGATATTACCAAACTGCAATCATATTACTAATAGCCATCGTGAATGTCAGATTTTTGAAATTCAAAACATAGAAGTGTCAAAATTATGTTTAAAGGAAT
This sequence comes from Viscum album, assembly GCA_963277665.1. NCBI lineage: Eukaryota > Viridiplantae > Streptophyta > Magnoliopsida > Santalales > Viscaceae > Viscum > Viscum album. The sequence continues at coordinate 1,729,688,521 of OY728161.1, read as the reverse complement.
TATATAACATAGTATGTCATTGTGTTCTTATTTAATTGGATTATATGATATAATCATAAGAAGTTAATTTCTATTGAAAAATATTAGGTCGTTACAAAATGGGTGCCTCTCATAAACATTACAAATATCAGTAAAACAAAAGTATTTATTCAAATGTGGATTTTCATTAAATATTGTTATTATTAATCTAAAAAAGATCATCATATTTATTATTATGATGAGTTTAATTTTTAATTACATAGTCCTATTGTTATTATGATGGTCCAATATTACATAGAATAATGAGTGTTTCCTTGTTAATAATGTTGAGATACATAGATAAACCATCACTTTCAAAATATGTTGATGAGAAATTATAAAACTAGTCACTAGATGTGTAAATTGTCATTTGGTCCTCATGAAATGATTATATTTGAAATTTTCATTCACATTCCAATAAGTGATAATATCCTAACTCCGAATAAGGGTGATTATAACATTGTATTTTTTAAGATAGTATCACTTCATTAAATTGAATAACCTTACGCAAGAAAATATACTAATATTGACCTTTTTTAAAAAATGAAACTATACATTGATTGAATATATATTTACAGAAATATATTCCCTAAATATCATCCACATAAGATATGTTCATTAGCATGTGATAGGATTTCGTGATGAATAATCACAATATCTGAAAAATGTTAAAATATTGAACATTTCATCATATAGTGTGATTCTAATAAATATAGACTTATAATATTATAAAAGAACAGTTTTGGATATGATAGTTATCTCTTTCGCCTCCATTAACTTTATGTATGAGGAGGGACAAGGGGGGAATGTTATGAAAATTCATGAATCCATTATCATTCTATAATATAACTTATGTGAAACAATGTATCGGTTATGATGGATAAAGAATCATGTCAATACTACTAGTGATACTATTCCATTTTTTATTATATAATGAGAGAGTCTACTAGAAGAATGAATAGGAATATAGATATGGACTATTGAAAAAAATCAGAAATTGGTATAAGACCTGGCTTATGGGAAAGAGTGGGATCATATATGAATTCAAGATAACTAAGGTAGGAGGAGTTGTTGTATATGAAAAAAGAAAGAAGAATGATGGTGAAAACTCTCAACCACAACAGATTATTTAATCATTAAGATAATACCATCAAGACAAAAATGTGTAAAGAGGTAGAAATTATAAAAATTTTCCTCTATTAAAAGGTGAATTTTTTATTTGTCATGTCATAAAGTGACCAAGTTCATGGTGATGATGAACTAGTTGAGTATTGAAGATACTATGAGTTATAATATAAGTATAATAGAATATCTGAAAATAATAATAAAAACACCATTTTTGGATAGTTTTATAATGACTCTAATGAGGGTAAAAACATTAAATTTCAATAAATAGAGAAGAAATAATTATTCAAATGTAATTTAAACGAGTGTGGTGGACATGAAATTATTTAAATACCCATTTCATAATTGATTGTATACCTTGATGAAATTTGAGTATGATTTTAAAACATAATCTATGGAAAATAGGGATATACCACCTTATCTCTTTAATCAATTTTATATCTCCTAATAGGAGCATAAAAACAGTAATATAGTTTTCATAGATGATATTTCACAATTGGACACTAAAATAAATTGCTCTCAAGCACTTAAATGTACATGTTTATCACAAATTACTACAAAAATAAATATCCTAATGAATATTAAGGAATGGGTTGATGGTACATTAATATTTGGTAATGATGGTGATAAGAGAATCAAGGGAAGTGGAAAGATAATACATGCTCAAGATAAAAATAAGAATATATAAATTTATTATTTTAGTGGACTTACTTATAACGGATTGATTAGAATTGAATTCTATGACTCTATATATGAGGCCACATTAAATTAAATTGTATCTCTTATCAATAGAAAACTGGAAACTCAATGAGAATGAGATAGAGGATGAACAAGAATTTATAAATGTTGAATATTAAATAACTTGACATTATTTTATGGAAGAAGAAGAATCCTTTGGAATAAAAGGCTAAGATATAAAAACAAAAAAAATCCTGGAATCTTTTATAAAATTTAAAGAATCAAAATTTATTCTAAATCTATTACTTAATTGGAAAATAAAACGGTTTCTTTTATAAGAGAGAATAATTTTGTTGATTCCAATTTAATGAAGAATAAAATGATAATTCCTATGGTTGATCTGATCCACACTAATCCATGGAGTCATAAAAATATCCCCATAACATATTTTGAGAATTAGATCATTATATATGTTTATCGTTATTGTATAATGGTTTTTATTATATTCATTTGGAAAACACAAAATTCATTAAATGCTTTAAGTGGTTCAAAATAAGAGTTGATTGTGAAACTAGGAGACTTATCAAGGTTTTATAGTATTAAAAGGAATGGATTACACCTCTCATGGTGTAAAAAAATAATGTGAGATATTTTTATTAATCATGAATTATCATTGGTGACAACACAACAATAAAATCGAAAAGAGAAAATGAGGAATTGAATTGTAAAAGATATGAACAAATCATACATCATCAAAAGTTTAATTTATAGTCACTATTAAAATGACATTGTATAAGTGGTTATATACATATAGAAATGGTATATTCAATGAATTGAGTATAAAAAGACACAATATTCATTGTGACATAGATGAAATAGTTTTTTTAATCAGTTTAGTGTATTCAATATAAATTTTTATGTAAGGAAAATGGATGAGAATCAAGGAATATATGAAGATATAGTGAAAAATGAGATATTTTTTTGGTATTATTTAATGATTTAGGATTATAAAATTATGAAATATAGAATAAAAAATTACTGAAAGTAGGGATGCTAATAATATTAATGAAAACACTATAAACTGACCCAAAACACTATATCTTATGGAGGCCAACATAATAAAAGAAGAACCAAAAACTATCTATATCTAGATAGATTATTTCCCACATGAAGAAAAAAATATATAATCAAAATAAATAGACAATACAGATACATAAATGAGTCAACTAGTTAAATCCAAAAGAATTATACAAGCTAAAATTGATCATTTAAGTATTTGTAATGATAAAATTTATCATTCAAAAAACTCAATTGAAAATAATATAAGATATCACTAAATTATTGTATCAAGTTGAACCATCCTCGTTTGATGAAGTGAGGATAGATGATTCACGAGTACCATATATGAATGAGGTGATAGATCAGATAGAAAAAAAAATCTAATTTATATCTTGTTAATAGAATTATGGATCTAAATATCATACAAAAAATTTGTATTTATAAATAAACATGATGAACATGAAAAAAAGATTCGAAACAAATCATGATTCATATTCAAGAGCTATATTAATGTAGAAGGAATATTTTATGATGAAACATTCACACCATTGAAAAATAAAGAGTTAATAGGACTCTTTATTATAGTGGTTATACATTAAAATTCAAAACATACCAAATTGATATAAAAAAAGTATTTTTTGTTGAATTATAAAAGATGATGTTTATTGTAAATAACCAATGTGTGTTTTTATATTTGGTGAAAAATAAATGTTTTGAAAGCAAAATAATGTCAAGTATTGATAGAATTAGAAACCATGAAATATATATTATTGGTTTGACACATTATTATAGAAAATTAAGTTCATAAGAGTTGATTTTGATCAAAATATTTTTATTAAATTCACCATTAATGATATATTCAATGTCATTTTTTTGTAGATGACATCATATTTGGTCGAATCATGAAAAAAATAGAGTAATATTTTCCTTTGGGAATTTTATTGTTTAAAATAATAATGATAATTGAACTAACATTATTTCTATAGATACCAATTAATCAAAATATCAATAAACATTAATCCATCGAATAATATGTCAAAGATATTGAAGGGGTATTAGATGGATGATAAAAATTATGTTTCATCACATATTATTGTTAGGTCCAATATTGTCAAACATTAAGATGGATTATCATATTATTGAACACTATATTAAGTTTTTGTTAGAATTTTGTTTCATAACATTATAACAAGACCTTAAATATAATTGTGTACATGTATGGATGCCCATTTTCAAAGGAGTAAAAAAGAAAGATTATCTATTTAACTTGAAACGGGTCATTGGGGTTATTCATGGTGTAGTGAATTATGTTTTGGATTATTTTGAAGTGAATGATAGAGAATTGTATGCCCACTCAAATGTAGTCTTTAACTAATTTATTGTGAATAGAAAATAAATGATTGGTATATCATTATTTATTTGAAACTATTGAATTTGACTACTCAACATGAATCAATGGAGAATTTATCTTGGTACAACATAAGTAGAAAACATTTTAGAAACCATGTAATGTACATAACTAGTACGGAGTAAACAAAAACTATACATTGTTGGATATAATTTAAATCTACTCAAATTAAGGAACTATGACTACTATAAAATGAGTGAACTAATAATTATTCTATTAAAAAACTAAAAATGAATCATATTAATATATCATAACATTTTATTAATGACCAAAAATTAAAAAGAATTATCAAATATTAACGTGTGTGTAATAATATCAATGTAGTGAGTATATTTACAAATTAATTGGATACACGATATATTGAGAAGAAATAGTTGATATATTTCGGTCAAACACCACCCTTGATTTGATGAGGTTCATAAGTTCCCTACTAAATTCTCTATGTAATGACTTACATGGATGTTTGATTGTTTTTTAGTAATTTATATTTTGAAACTTGTACGAAGATTTCAGTGAAACAATCTATGGTAAAATAATTGGAAGAATGGAGTTTTGAAAAGGTAATATTTATTTCATTGTAGATATTTACATTTTATCATGATTCAAACAATGATCATCTAAAAACAAAGGAATTGAGAATTAATTATTTATTGTTTTCCTATTAAAAAGAACTATAAAAATTTCTTGATCATATCACGAATAGGGGAAACCCTTTTCATTTTTTATCATAGTGAGATAATAAAATTTGCTAGGAGAAAATAATTTCTAAACATGTATAAAGTTTTTATATGGTGTATTAACCACTAAATCCATAGGAAGATAATTTTTTTAACATTTTAATTTAATTATTTTCAATTTATTGTTTCCATTTGGTATATGAATAATCTTGGAAGTATTGGATGTCTGATGGATTCTTGAGGTATTGATAAAAATATCATATAAGGATTATGTATGCAATAGAAATGAATCAATCCATTCCATTAATAACATAATTACACGTTGAATGTTTTTTTGTTCCAAAAACAATTATAGTATCTTCATATATAGGTATTTGAATATGTTATGTATAAGGATTTTATTTGGCTTTATAAGGTCTTATACTTCAGAATATTTATAATATGAGTCATTTAGGTTGCCGAACTTACTACCAAGTTTTGACATCCCAAAGTAAGCGATATAAAATGTGGCTAAGGGTTTAATGACACCATGATTCATAAGCTTATTGTTAACCTTAATTATGTTAAATTTTATCAACATTAGATTATTAAATTTAAAATATCATAATAATTCTATAATTCCATCACATAGATTCATTTTTATGAATATATGGAGGAATATTTAGGTGTTACATCCTATTTGGATATTCACACACTAATAAGGTTGGTCACACTCCAATAGGTATATAGTTTGAGATTATATGGTAATTGATAATGGTATGGTATAATTTACACATCATGATTGTAGAAATAATTCATCAATACCTGAAAAATATATTTTGTTATATATCATTTTCCTTGTGTGGATTTTGAGATTAATAAGGTTCACGCTGAAAGTAAGAGTGTCACCCCACCATAGGTTTATGGGTCAAAAATGTTATGTAGACCATGTTTCAAATTTCTAATGGTGTAAATATTGTTTTAGGGTGGAGAATGTGGATATATATTAATGACTAAAATAACTTCATGGTTTAGAACATAAAAAGATGAGAAGGTAATTTTTAATATTGTATATGTCATAAAAATGTAGGTTATTCCATGAAAATAGAAAAACTAGAAAATTATGCTAGTTTAAATTTATATAAGAACAAGTCACAGTTTCATGAATTTATTAGTGGTGTAAATATTTATTAATTAGGGTAGTAAATTTATGGGATAATTTTGTAGGGAGATATATCCATAATTAATAGGATAATTGATTGAATAAGATGGTTCCCTACTATTTAACTGTTGTTGGAGGGGAAATGGATGTCTATTGGGGAATCCAGACATTCTACTTGGTTTTTTCTTCTGATGAGGACAAAGTTGGCCGTCTCCATCATGTATAGATTTTTGAATTTAGATAATTGAGAGGGTATGGCGTAGCCATCAGTACCGGGCTTGTGCGTCCTTGCACGAGAACAATTGGTGATCAGACATACATTGGCGGAGTCATTCTTTAATGATATTGATGATGGGTAGGGGCACTATTGTGTAGTCTTATCCTCGGTTTCAACCCTTTATTTATTTGGATCTTGTATATGTCATATTGTACATGCGGTCTTGGTTTACCCCATTATACTTCAAAGGGGCTTATTCAAAATCAATAAAAATATTGACCTTCAGGCCATTCAGTCATTCTGATTTATATTAAATCCTTCCTAAAATTTATAAACAAAAACAATGTGTTGTTTCAAAACTATTGAAACTATACAACATCGATATATACTCATTAGAGTAAACTTTTATACATAACCATGTGAAATATAAGTGTCCATATTTTTAATTGTATAATATCTATATCAGATGTTTTCTTGAATATTTTTAGTTTTTAGAATATTTTTTCCAACAAAAAAATTGAATAAAAAAATAGCTCGCCATAAGTCACCCCACTACATTATTGTCTATTTTGATATTTTTGTTATAAAAAATAACATATCGTAAAAAAATTTAAATAATTTTTTTTCAATTGATAAGAACATAGTTGTAAAGTTAAAATCAAAATAACTCATGATACCTTTTCCACAGTACTATAAATATTAATATAAATTATAAAACAAAAGAGAATAAAATAATCAATTCCCATAAACGATGTTGATTAAACAACATCGTAAATTTTATGAGTGATAATTCTAAAAAAATATAAATTTATTATCACCAGGAAGATGTATGATTGTGTTTTTTATGCCTCTCGGGACATTGTTTATAAATTAGTACACTATTAGTTAAGGATATTAATGTGAATCTATTGTTGGAATGGTGGTGTTGTATTTTTTCATCAACATATCAAACTACAAATCATGTTATTTAGTTTAGTCATGATGTTTCAATATTTTATAGAACATTCTGACTTTAAAAAATGCCGTTTTTGGCTATTTTGAGGTGTTACGACAGTTTGGGATATTTTTTAGGTGATGATTAATAAATCATTCCACTAAAACAAAATATTACAGAATATATTCTTAAATAAAGTCATAATACTCATACTAGTTTTCACATAATATGGGTGATGCCACTATATATAAGTAATAATTCACATTTTTTCACATTTGAAGTTGGAGATACTTTTTAATGTTATATGATGTGTTCTCTATATGTATTTCATTATTGTGTTCTAATGCGAGGGTGTAAATAAATTATTCCTCTAATACTCATTTTAGAATGTGGTTTATGTCATTAATATAATAAAAAACATTGAAGAATATTATATTACACCACATAATTTTATGAAATATTGATATGATGAAATTGAGTGTTTATTTAAAGAGTTGTTAGAGTTAATTGCATGGTTATTTTATTGATTACACAATAATATATGACCATGCTATGATTTATGTAATTCTCTAGGTTGATGATATGGCTAGGTAACTTGAACACGGGAAACTCAAACAAAATATTAAATATGTGTTGACTATTACAATAGTGGGAATATTTCATGGAATATTCAAGGGGTATGATTGACGATAATGTTCATGGGAGATATATTGAATGTCATGTTTTTAATTTTATATTTATAAATTCAATGGAAAGATTGAAAATTATGTTATTAGAGTTACGATGTGTTGAAAAACTAATATGGGAAGGGAATAAAAGTGTGGAATAAAGAGGTGGCGGAAGGGTAGGTAAAATTATGATGATGAGGAGGATATTAGAGTACCGTAGTTTGAATGTATTTTAGTTTCAAACATATTATGAGATTGTGAGATGTCAAAGATTAATTAATGATAATTTTATATATTTCATTTTATCATTAGATCAAAAAATAATCCCTACTCATGTTAAACATTTGATGAGTTCTAGTGGATCATATAATCTTATGTTTTCTGGATCCCACCAATGGTTTAGAAATTTATTTTTTATTGGTGAATTATTATATCAAGAGTCTCATTAATGTTTTAATTTACTTGTTGTTTTTATATCATGAAAAGTTGTTCAATAATGCTATCAAATTAAAGAGATTTCATTGAATGAAATATTAAAATGAAATTCAGAATGTTGTTCACTGATTCGCCCCACTATAAATAATCTATAGTAAGGTGTGGACCTCTCAAAATTGATCTGAATACTGACTCTCAAAATGGTTATTAGAAGATTAAATGTACGTTTTAAATATATGTAATGGGAAAATGATACAATATCATCAATGTATTTGTTCTTTCACAATAATCTCACCATTGATTCATGTTTCCTTATATATAATTACCCATAGCTATTTTTTAGTTGAAGGAGTACACAATTATCGAGATATTATAAAATTTTTCTTGAACATACAAATTAATAGAAACATATTAAATATTATAAATATGAAAATATAAATAAATCATTATGAAAACTGTATCAATACAATAAATAATTAATCAAACCATAAATATAAATGAAAATTCATTATAACCCTAAATTATGATAAATCAATGATAAGAACAAAAATATATAGATAAAATTTTGTTAAACAAATATAAACAAACATTATAAATTTTTAATGATTCTATAATGATAATTAATATTGACATTATTGAGGTATACTTATTAGATTAACATTACAAAAAAATTTAATTCAGATGTGGTAAATTTTAAAATGCCACTTCAATAGTATTAGGAAATGCTAACCACCACTAAAATAATTTTTGAAAATTCTAAATATTAAATACTTTTTGATAATTTAAAATGGTCGGTGTTTTAACATGAACAAAATGTTAATTTTTGCAGCTGTTTAAAACTCACTCTGAAGTATATTTTTATAATCATTATAAAAAATATGATTTTATATAATTGATTATTGGTAATGGGAGATTAAATTATTATTATTATTATTATTATTATTATTATTATTATTATTATTATTATTGTTGATTAAGAAAAATTGAAAACACTCCCATAATGCAAGACATGTTTTTTTCTATATTATCCCCCCCTCACACTATGTTACCCCTTAGATCTCCTCTCACCATGCCATAGAATACTGGGTAAAACATTCGCATAACAAAATGACCTAACAAAAAATAAAAATTAAATATATTTAGGGTGAAATAATGATATCTATGAACAACCTATGGGAAAGTAACTCCATATATTTGGATAGCCAAAAGAGTGATCTAGCGCTATATTTTCCCTATATTGGAAATGATTACAATTTATTGATAATTAAAAATTAATGATTAACACATAATAATTGGTAATAATATTAATAAAAGAAATAAAATTTTATAAATAATAATTAACTTTAAATTATTATTTTAATCATAAATGTCATAACAAATTTTTTATTGAAACACATCACAACATTTTTTGGGAAGTGGAGACCCATTACATGGCACAAAGGCCCAGTTGGAATTTATTTATAATATTATGTGATAAAAATAAATTTATTACCACATAATATAAATAAATATGTATCAATATATAAATAAAATATACTCATAAATAGGTTTAATACACATTAATACATATGCATAAACAAAAATATACATATATTTGTGATTTAAATACATATAAATAAAAATGTAAATTAATAACATATATATATGTGTGTGTGTGTAAATATAAATAAATAAAGACGAAGAATTTCATAAATATATTTAAAAAATAATTATATTAATATATATATATATATATTATTTAAACACATACAAATAAATTTTAAATTATAATAACCATTATATATACACACTATATAAATATATTTATGATTAAGTTATATAGATATATTATGAATAAATAATATAAATTCTCATTAATAAATTAAAAAAAGTACTGTATAAATATATATATTTATAATTACTACATTGCACATATATAAATATATTTGAATTTATTTTATTAATACAGTACATAATTTTATATAAATATAATGTATAATTATATTAAAGCGTATTTAAAATATTATATGAATACAATGAAGACAACGTATAAATAAATACAATAAATATTATTATAAAAATTATATATAGATTAATATATAAAAATAAAAAACTTTATGATTTAGGTATATTGACATTTTTTAAATACAGTATATGAAAACAATACATTGAATTTTTAATAAAATATATGTACATGAATATTTAAATATATACAATATATTTATTATATATGAATTTTTATTTATATATATACAAACACCTACAAATATAAACATAAATACATATATACATAGATGCATATATAGTTACATATAATTACATTATATATGAAAATATACATATATTAATTTATATAAAAAGAATGATATATGTTAAATAATCATAATTATAAATAATAAAGTATAATTATTTTTAAAATTTTTGTTCTTCATATTCAACTCTTTTGGACTAGTAAACGTGTGTTACTTTTTATATTAAGGGAATATAATATACTAAGAGTTGTTATAGAATTCTAAAAGATCATTTCCATTGATAAAATAGAATAATATTAAATTATGCGGGTTTTTAGAATCCAATTTTTTAATTAATTTAATTTTTTATAGTTGTAGTTTAGTACATTCATTTTTGTATTATTAATAATTAATAATTAATGATTAATTAAAAATAATTACATACAATTTATTAATAATTTTTTATAATAAAAATATATTACTAGTTAATTTCAATTACTAATAGAAATTTAAAATTATTATTTTGTTACTAATTAATTATTATTATTATTATTATAATATTATAAATAAGTAATAATTAATAATATATTTATATATAAAATAATTATAATTTTTTCTTATTTTTCTACAATTACTAATAAATAATTTAAATGATTATTTAGTTTATATTAAATAAAAATACTTGTAAATTAATTAATTTTTAAATTTTAAATTTTAAATATTAATTATTAATAGGAATATTTAAAATTAATAATAATAATTATTATCAATTACTAATGATTTGAAATTAATTAATAAACAAAAATAATAAAAATTTTAAAAAATTTAATTATTAGAAAATTTAATTTCTTATTATTTCAAAAGTTGTAAATTAAATAAAAATTAATTAATATCTAATAATTATAAATAACTAAATAAAATAATATTTATTATTATCATCATTATCATTTAATTGTAATTAATTACTAATAACAAAAAATATTAGAAATTTTTTAATAACTATGAATGATTAATATAATTTACAAAATATAGTTATTATTATTAATATTTTATAGTGAATTTCATATAATTTATAATAGTAAATAAATATTAGTAATTAGTTAATAATTAGATTGATTATTTTAACTTTATTGATTATTAATTAAATAAAAATTTATTAATAACTTGTATTTTATTAATTATAATTAATAACTAATAACTAATTAATATTGAAAAATAATTAGTATTTTTATAATTTTTTCATTATTATAAATACAAAGCTACTAAATAATAAATTCAAATATTTATTAGCAATTATTTAATAAAATTTATGGATACTTATTTTTAATTAATAAATATTTATTCCACAGGTGATTATTAATACGAATAAGTAATTAAATTATATTTAATTACTTTGTAATTAATAACTCATTGCAATTAATATTTATTTAGTAATTAATTTGTTATTTTTTAATACTTATTTAATATTATTATTATCAATTAAATTTTTATAGAAAATAAATATTTAATATTAATAGTTCGTCATTATTTAGTCATTACTATTATTATTAATTATTTATAAGTAATAAAAAAATAGTATTTATTATTAATTAATTGATAATTACTAATATTTATAGATTATTAAATATCTGTAGGAATAGGGAAACTAAATCCCACAATAGAAATGTGTTATGATTTCACGAGAAATATCTCTTAATAAGGGGGCCTTGAGTGAGAGTATTATTTATATTGTTTGACTACATTAAAAAAGTGATATTGTTTATGATATTAGTTTTGTTATAAGAAAAATATATATATATATATATTAGATATTTGGGGTACAATAAAAATTAAGTAAAAACATTAAATTTAGTAACTTAATTTGATAAATTATTATTAATTTCATATACATTTATTATGTAAATGTTAAATATTAATTTCAATTATTTTTAATTACATAATTTATAAAACGTAATATTAATAATTTAATATCATTTACAATTAAAATATTTTTTATTAATAATTATTAATATATCAATTAATTTTATGTTTTGGAAATTACAGTAAACAAAATATCATACACCCCACCCCTAAAGAGGATGTCTCAAACCACATCAAAGGGTTTTCACACTATGTTGACCCATTACAATTTTAATGCACGAAGACCCACCATTTTCTACTGTGAAGGCTCCTCATCCTAGCCCAAAGGCCACTAGCTTGCGTCACCCTAATTAATCAAGCATTTTGCATCCCAAATGAATGGAAAACCGCCATTATGAGACCCAAAAGCTCAGTGAAAATGAGACTATAGAACATTCGTGGAACAAATTCCCAATGAATCGAATAATAAATATATTATTTCACTGAAATGAGTAGCTAGAGTCTTGTCATGCAACCAGTATTATTCCCCCTATCAGTTGTGATCGTATCATTTTACTAGTCTAAAATTTCCACCCCAGATAAATCATTTCATCATGATTACCTCTATTGAATCGTGTTGTGAAACTCTTCCATCCCACATCAGAGATTCATGCATGAAGATAGTGATATAATAATTTCTTAATTAAATTATTTTTTCATTAATTTTTATTTTCATTATGAAGAACGTATATAAATAATACAATTTATTTGATTATAAATATTATAATTAATAATTCAATATTAACAACAACTAGTTAACAATAAGAGTTAATTAATTATTATTAATTTATTAGTAATAGTCTCTACTACTATGAAATTTAAACACAGAGGATTTGGCACCCATGGACCCAAAGATTTTATTTTAATGTGTATGAGTACCAATGGACATTGAAAATCAAGAAAAAAATGGTGCACATGGAGCCACTATAAAACATTATGCCAACGTGTCAACAGAACATCATTTTTATTTGTCTACCCCCCCATCCTTATGGGAAATATCTGAATATCGAATGTCAACCCTTCCTCAATTGTTTTAGTGCATTCCCAGAATCAGTTCGGTCATCCATTCCATATGATTCATCATTCAAACTATTGTTATCAATTTCATTACCTTTGACTAGAACATATTTCTATTCTATACCGATGTTATCAATGATGTCTTTTTTTAGTGGAATACAATGGACGTGTCTCATTGGGATGAGTCTTATATCTAAGCATTCCATGAGTGGTTGCATTTTCCCTGATCATGGACTCCCCATTATGAGAAATAAAATTATCAAAGATATATTCCCTTTCATCAGACACAATCAAAGGAGAAGCGTGGTTATCAGAGATAGATAGAGGTTCAGACAAGCCATCCTTAATGGATTTTTTTTATTAATTCCTTTATTATAATATTATTCAAGATATAAAACATCAAATTATGAATTCATAATTGAATCTATCATATAAAATATGTTGGGCATAGAAATACCCCCATTCTTCCCATTTTTTACAGCATTACAATCAACAACAATATCACGAATATTGTACATAACATCATCTAAAAATGATAATGGGGAACCAATTTTCCATATTCAACACCCAAAGTAGTAATATATGGATGACCTACAGCCATACCGTATGGTAAACCTTCATGCCTCTTCTTAGATCTATCAATAGTCCAATCCCACCCCCTCCCCTCTATCACACTCTATTAGGAAAGGAGAATCTAGCGGAGTTGAAACACTCAGTGTAGTAACAAGTTTCACCAGGATTGTGGATTCACCAAACATTGCAACCTAGTTATCATCCTCTAGTGTAGAGGTATGATAAATCATTAAAGGCATACATGAATCATCCTTGTAATATAATTCATTCACTATATGAATCATTAACAGGGAAAGGATTGGGTTCTCATATTTAATATTTCATTTCCAAAAATCATCACCAATATGGATGAGTAGCTCAGGGTATTCATTCGGTGATGATTCTGGATCAAATTTATCTTCCTACAAACCATTATTTAGAAATTAATTTTGATAGACAACTAGAATTTAGTCATGAAGAATATTCATAGAACTATCACCATCATTATTGGGAGCCATGATCCCTAAGAATATAGCAATACCAACTAGTTTATATGACCTCTATGCACTATCTATGGGAACTAATCACTTCTTCTCAATGTTTCAGGGTATAGATGAACCTTCCACTTTGAAATTACATCCAATCCTAAATCATTGACAAATGAATTTTAATTGTCCATGATATTGAAATCCATATATGGATTATTCCCCAAAATAATTCTCAACAATAATTTTGATTTAACTACACAGAATAAAATTTCTATAAATCATATTATTTAAAAAAATCAGTTTGATCATGTAACATTCGACTAAAAGGCCAATATTGTTACATTTTCAACAAAAATCTGGTATCCTTTCATCATCTAGTAGGAGACCAAATTTTATGTCAACAACAACAAAGCATATAATATCCATAGATTGTGGAGTGGAAATCAACCTCAAACAGGATCCCAGGAAAACATCCATAATGGACATTCTTGGTTCACTTGCAAAATGTATTTAGAATTCATGGCATAGAGGCAACGTCTCACAAGATTTCTAGCTTCTTGAATAACAACTTAAAAATTCTAATCCAAACACATTCACATATGACCAAGTTGTTACATATTCTATATCAAAATGAAGATCTTATTTATGTACATTTAGAATAATATGTTTAAGAAAATGTGAAAAAAAGATTTGGGCATTAATATTTAATTCCCATGAGTGATAAAATGTAGATAAAATCATACCAATAATGGTTTACCCCCATGAATCTTGTCTACTAACCATTACAAGCTGGTTCATAAGTTATAATGATTCTAGGAAGTCATTGCTTATAGCTGAGTTAATCAAGAAATAACTGAGTACCAAAAAAATTTGATAATGATGCACATAGATTTCCATTTTTTAATTATATTCAAATTTAGTTCTAATTATTTTCCATATTTTTTAGCATGTTTTTTGTTTATATAATTTTTTAGTTTTTTTTATATTTCAATTTTTTTGTAATTTTATATACTAATATTATTAATTTTGTATTTTTAGTAGTCATATTTAATTAATATATTACATTCAAAAATATAAATTTACATTAATTTTTTTCATAAACAATAGTTTGAATGTAATTATATTACTAATATTATGGGAATTTTATTAATTGATATTTTATATTGTTTTTTTATTTTTTTTAATATTTTTAGTTTTAATAAATGTAATATTAAATTCATTCGTTTATTATTTTCATCAAATTATATTAATATTTAATTTAATTATTATTATGTATATGAATTTACTTTTACCAAACAATTAATATTATTTAAATATTTATTCTAATTTTATGTATCTATATATATGTGTGTCGTGTAATTTATTTAAGATAACTAATATATTTAAATGTGTTTAATTTATTTTAATTACTATTATTTTAATCAAAATTTAATTTATTTTATACAAATATCAACTAAGATTAATATGTTCCATTTTTTATTTGTTTTTAAAATATTTTTCTATTTATATGAAATTTAAATGGGGAACTCTGCATCTGGTTGGAGCAACAAAGTAGGGGCACCCTTCCTCACATTTCCCCAATCTCCCCTTGCCCTTCTTCCCCTACACCCCCTACACCCCCTCTCCCCTCCAACCTTCCTACCTTCCCACATCACCTGTCCCCTCCGCTCCCACCCACCTCCATCATGTCACCCCTTCCCCTTCCCCCAAAAATCTTCGTCTCTCCACCCCTCCCTTCACAAGCATCCCATCCCACCCCAATCCCTTAACATTGCACCTTCCCCATTGAAACTATAGCCTCCTTACCCTTCCTACCCATCTCCATTATATGCCCACACAACTGTGCACCACCACATCCCCCGCCACCACTTCGGACCACCATCCAAGGTAGTATATCCATGCCTAAAATACCCTAAGAACAAACCAACTACTACTATGTGGTGAATATGACACGACATCATATACGTATCTGCTAAAGCTTGACAACACCACCAGGACATCCAATCACATTCATTGGGAACTATGCATCACAAAATCCTTATAATAGAGCACTATCATGACCAAACTCAGCTATCTCATTCTTCACATACAAGACGAGCAGTGATACTTCATCCTTTCCACGTGTTAAAGAGGTGTTTTTGTGTCGTGTGTTTCATCATCAATATCCGAGGGTTAAATTTTCATTTTTATATTGATAGATGGAGAGTGGATTTTTCAACAAGAATGTTAACCAACTTGGTTAATTTTTCAGTGGCGCAATGGTTTGGTTGGACGTTGTAGCAAAAAACAGTATAATGGTTATTATTTTGTGATCATCAATGGAAGCATACAATGACCACAATGATGTGATGAACACTATTATTTATTTATTAATTGATTATTCATGATTTTGTAATGGCGGGATAATTTGATGGTTTCAGTGTTTTAATTAATGTGATGGTAACTGTTTGTTTTTAATTTTTTTCCATTTTGACTAATAGTTTTATATTTTATTATTATAAGTTCATTTATTTAAACATATATATATTTGAATTAATTTTATTTCAGTGGATTAACACATTCATTGGTTCTCATCCATGTCATACATTATATCTAATCAAAATAATAATATATTTGAAGAATTTTATTTTCTGATACTTGGTCTCACAAGTGAGAGAATCATAAATTGAATGTGAAAAAATTATGAATTTATAAATATACTAATTGAAAAATTTAAATTTTACAAATATTCACCTTAAACAAGAATGTTTGATACTTAATCAGTGATCTCATTTGAGAAATCCAAGATTAATATAGATACTATGACTTTGTGATAAATGGGTTTTGTTATTTCACTAGGTGATACAATGCAAAAAATGATACACCAATAATTTTCAAGATTGACAATGAAATGAAGGATGATTTTTTGAGAATTTGAATAAAATTTAATATAAGGAAATGAGTCCTGATAATATTTTGGATAATTTTAGAATTGCTTACAGTGAGTAAATAAATAATTATATATATAGAAATTAAATAATTAGTAGTGCATACACCAAAACAGAGGTAAAAAAAATCTGACACATCCATCTCTACCTTTTTCTTCCATACCTAAATTTAGTTCTCGTATATAGTTTATGTTAATTTTATTAATCATTTTTGAATTTTTTTCACATTTTAGAATTTTTAGTTTTCAATCGAATATAATGTTCATCGTTCTAGACATTTATCAAAGAGGATATTATATGTCTCTACTCACATTCCCTTTGGGGTTTGACCCTGATCGCCAAATAAATAGTATATCATATGTCTAAAAATTTGAAAATAATCATGCACTAAAATGCACGTGCCTAATTTATATCTCTATTTTTGGATAATTTTTTCATGATGAGTTTACTTAATAGATTCACTTAAGAAAAAAATAAAAACAAAAACACACAAAATGAGTTATGATCTACATTGTGTGTTTCTATTTCCATTACAAGAAAACATTAATGAAACCTAAATGTTTAGAATGGTAGGGGACACACCAGAAAATTACAACCAATACCAACCCTACCCACAAACATTTCATAGCATGTAATAAAATCTAACACTGCATATGAGATCTCCATGCAATCAAGTTTATTTTGATGATTTATATTGATGTCCATGTTATGATATGCATGATAATATTACACCATGATGTGATACATTCCGTATTATACAATTATAGAATTTTCAATGTCAGTGAACTCCTGATATTTTTAAACATAATAATTCATGTGAAACAAATTATTCAATAATAGGGTGCATGTTTTTTTATCAATGATACAACTCAAAGATTTGAAATTCATGATGAAAATAATGTAATATTTCATTCCACAACAAGAAATCAAGAAAATAAATAGAAAAATTTATTAAATAATTTTAAAATTGTGGTAGAACTAGCCTCCTCAAAAACACTTGATGATCTAATTTTAATTATTATTGAGGAATGTGATGTGGATGCTCCATTTGTATAACAATAATTGTCTAATTATATGTATGAGACTACATTGATCGATCTTTATTTAATTTATACCATTGATGAATCCTATATATAAATATTTGAATCAAATTATTAAATAACATTTCTAGAATACAACATATATGTCTTCATCCCAACTAAATATAATGGTTCCATAGAAAATGTGATTTCCTGTCCTCATTATGTGGGTTCACAACCCATCTATGACAATGTAAAAATAGAAGTATATAATGTGTATAAAATAATAGTATTTGAGGAAGAAGATGAAATTTATCTTACACCCTTATTGACTATGGTAGAGTAAAAATATAACTAAGAGACCATGAATTATCACACACAATAAGATGTTTCTTCAAATTATTTTGAATCAAATATTAATGAAATAATTATGAATATGAAATTTATTATGAAATGGGGACATCTGAAGCATCTTTAGTGTTTGAAAATAAGTCAAAATTGATGATAATGAACATGTATATTTTTTAGAAACAATAGAAGAATGGGATTCTTTGGAAAATCATGAACTCATGGTGCCACATTAAACATAGGTGAAATATTGAGAGGGTAGTAAAGAAGAGTCTTTTGAAAAATCATTCATCCTTGAAACAATAAAATATCCTTCTCCAATTGAGTCCATATGACTAATTCTATACATTGAAGTACGAAAAGCATCACTCGATATACCCAAATATGTTATAAAAACTCATGTCTTTAGTAAAATCAATGAAACCATGGAACAATATTTAAGGTGGAAACTAGAGGATTTCCATGATCATATTATTTTCATTTAAAAATAAATAGGACACATGATCAACCCAAATACTTCATTCAAGGATGTGATGAATATAATTCGAGCACTGAATGATTCTGTTAAGGGTATTTATTATCTTATGCACATTGATAAAGGTAATTTTATTGACCATTAAACTAATATAATTTTTAAAATTATCAATTATGAGGTGATTTTTCATCATATGAGGAATATTCAATACATTTTGAGTTGATCTATTTTTATTTTATTCTTCATTTTATTAAGATTTTCCCATTAGTATATTGTGTAGATTGTAGGATAACTACATTTTCAATGAAAAGAATCCAAACTCCCACAAATAAATATATGGATGTGTGGATTACACTCCCAGTTGTTCTAGGTGGAATGACATAAATGTGGTTATCAATAAGAATTATAAACAGTTCTCAATGGGAGGAATCCTATTACATGTTCTATTCCATGCATTACATTTAGTTTAATTGAAATTTGCTTTCTTAAGAAAAAATGGCATGCATATAATTAAATTCAATTTATTCTATCACTTCAATATATTTGACCATTCATCATATATATTTTTATCATTTACATTCTTCCAATTATATTGTGACTCCTTTTACATAATGAGAGTAAGTGCTTTTCATGTGGATATTCTATAGGTAAATTTTTTTGAGGTGTCATTGGATATGAACTTCCTGTATCTAATTATCATCAGTTACTTGAAAAAGTGTTTTTATTTTATATAATATATTAGGCTTCCAGAAACACCATGTGGAATGGAAAAAAAATATAGAAAACTGAAAAAAAAGAACTAATTGTACTATCATTTTTAACCCCACATGAAAGCTATTATATTTTTTCCATAACTAGATTATGGCCACTTATATCCATATGAAGTAGGAAAACATGATTCATGTTTGGAATTATTCGATTTTTGATCCCAATATTTATGTGATATTTGATATTCTCCATGTATCAATTTTTATTGGAAACATGTGGATTTTTAATACACCTATTTTCACCCATGATCATCAGTGTTGTCCAAAATTATATTTCCATATTCATGATAATTATTTACCAAATTGAAAACATCTTTAATTTATATTATTGAGACAATATATTCCATGTTAAGTCCTCTAAACCACTGAATTATTTTCATCAAAGTGATAAAAACATTGAGTGTTTTACTAAAATTACCGAGTCATGTGGTTTATTTTTTCACCCCCTTTGACCCATTGATACAATGATGTTACAGATGATCAAATAATCACTGAAAAGTAGGGTTTAAATAATTTGTTTTATTTTTATATGTTTCCAAACCATTACAATCATAACCCCTATAAAAAAGTATAATTTATTTCATTATCATTTTTTAGTAAATACACATGGTTGTAAGTGTAAGAAAGAAATTAAAGCACACAAGATTTATAAGGAGTGACTTAAATGTGAGAACCTACATCATTTCCATTGCCACTCTTGTGGGTTTGTGGATATCAATTTTTTACAAGAAGTGAATACAGATTTTTCTAACACCTGTGAGACACCTTCTATCTCATGAGAGGAATTATTATTCTGACTCCTATCGTTTTACAGTGTTTTAATATTAAAGAATTGATATGAACAAAAGAATTAATAATTAATGGAATATAATCCTCAATTTCTTAGTCTGAACCATCATTCTAATTTGGATGGATATAATTTTTAGTCTATATAATGATGTTTTATCATGGATTTGATTTTCAAAGTACATTGATTTCGGTTTCAATTCTCTGAATACAATATTGTTGGATCATGGATCTAATTTTTTATTATGATAAATATGGATATGATTCTGAAAATACAATCATTCTAGAACCATGATCAAATTTTCTAAGTATGGTAATACATGATATGATTCTATGAATACGATAATGGTGGATCATAGATCTGATTTTCTGAGTGTGATAGTGTAGGATCTAGTTCCCTAATTATGATAATGTGGTGTCCAATTTTCTCACTATGTTAAACTCACTCACAATATAAAAAACTCATACTCTAATAGAATTCTCAATACGATTTTTCATCATTCTGATAATAAATTTTCACTTCTAATCCTCCAATGCACCAACTTCTTGTGTGTGTAAAAGTAGTGAATGAACAAATCATATTAGAATGTATTTATAGTTGAATCAATAAAAAAGGGTGAAAAATTTGGAAACATTATCCACATCCTCAAATCTCAAAATATCTAAAAATATATCACATTTAAAACATAATCTTTACTTATTCAATACTCCTTATTTTTCTCATTGATTTATGAAAAATGGATATTCATCTTTGACTACTTCAATTAGTCAAACCTTTCTCATAAAATTATAATAATTTTTTCCAAAAAATCATTACAAATTATTTTGTTCTCATCTCATTACGATCTGTTTATTTATATGATTCATGATCAATATTTTAGTAAAAATTCCTCATTATGAACATAGGTTTATGAAAAAACCATGTACAAAATTTTTTTTATGATTTTCCCAGTACAAAAATCGTAGTATGAAAATATCAGAATGAAAATATCAGTATAAAAATCATAGTATGAAATCCAAAAAAAAAAATTCCCAGTATGAAAATCCATGTATGAAAATCATAGTAAAAATATCACTATATGATAATTACATTATGAAAATATGAGATCAAAAATATCTGTATGATTTTCCTATTACAAAAAACCCATTACAAAATTATCAAATTATAAACCCAAAATTTTTTAAACCTCTACACCATTTTTTGGAATTCGTTTATCATGAATGTAATCATGATTTTTTAGAACTTCTGGATCTGAAAATCATCATCTGTGTTTATTTTAGAATTTATTAAGACATTATAACTGTAGAATTCATATTTTAATTTCAAAACACTTTAGAAACATCACCCATTGTTTTAATATTTTGAATTAAATTATTTTTATTTTCAAGTTAATAGACTTGAATATTATAATGTGTCTAATAAACAACTTAATATTCATGATTTGTAATGTGTATATTGTTCCATAATATGATAAATGAGGTTTGGAAAAGATATCTTAAAACATAATCTCATTACGAAGGATTGGGTCTAATTCATAGAAAATAAAAACATTCTTTTACCTATATAGTCAATTGTCAATAAATGAAAAACATTCATAAAAAACACCACAAATAATATTTAATATACACCTATGGATTTCTAGAAACCCATTTTTAATAACATAACCAACACCCCAAATCGTTCAAGACTCATATTTTGAAAAAACATTTTTTTTGACATTTTTTAAAACATATTCATTCTCAAAAGATAGTGTCCTAACACGACACTATTAGATAAAGTAATGTTTTTATTGGAATTATATACATGGGTGTGAAGAATATTTTGTGACCATATAAATATAAATCCCCCCATACTATTGTCATATCCTACATTCTTTTTCTCTCCCACATTATTTATTTTCTCACATTCTATTTATCCACCAATTTACGATAACCACAACATCATATTTCTAAATAGAAGATAATTATAAACTACATACAATGTACAATGTGATTACACTATCTTTCCCTTCGTCAACATAATCCAAATCAAAATTGGGGATCTCCCTAATAAGGTTTAATAAAACATTAGATTATGATGAACATTCAAATTCAATTTCAATTCCAAAAACAATTCTTTCAGCATTGATTTTGTAAAGATATCAACAATATGATTCATTGATTAAATATATTCTAGAAAAACATTTTAAATCAAAAACCATCTCATTAATTATGTGATGAATTATATCAATGATTTTATATCACGAATTTTATAAAAGATTATATTAAATATCATCTGCACTATGATTATAACAATATATCGTCAATAGTTTAGAAACATTTACTTTCAAATCGTACAATGAAACATTCATCCACAAAATTTTAGTATAAGATTGAGTAGATTCCACTGATTTGGATTTAGTTGTGCTCAATGTTACTGAACATTTTTCCTTACTATTACAACTCACACAACATTCATCCATGAATAATATTACTCTCACGGTTGATTTTCTATCTTTACAATCTCCATCCAAATCTGCAACATTATAACCAAGAAACATCATCTCACTATTTCTTTTGTATAACAAATCAGGTGATTTTATGCAATTGACATATCACATAATCATATTTACTTCCAACATATGTGATTCTTTCAGATTACTTAGATGCATTGTATATAAGTTCACATCATAAACAATATCAGGCCTTGATGTTGTTTGGTAAATAAGACTATATATTATCTTTCAAAAGTCATTTGTATTCACACTTATTTTAGATTCATATTTACTCTATTTTTTCTCACAAAAATAGGACTTGATTCATCTATGGATTATTTTATCCAAAAAATTTTATCATGTCCCTGTAATACATTTATTGAGATAAGAAAATGTATTTTTCATTTAGTTGGACATGTAAGACAAAGAAGAATGTTAATTCTCCCAAAATTGAAATTTCAAAAATCTTCTTCTTATCATTGGAAAATGTATTAAAATCATATTTTCTATCTATAAAAAAATATATCATCTATCTAGACACATTTAAATAGAGCTCTGGATTCAAAATTTTCACATATAAGTTTCTATTAACATTTCATTTTAAAATTTTCATCATTATAAAATAATTTCCAAATTTAGAATTTAAGTCTTGTGATCTTATTTCATTCCAAACATATACTACTTCAATTTATAAAATATTTTTCTTCCTAATCAATTAGAAACCCAGAGTGTTGTTCTACGTAATCCATTTACCTGATCTCACCATTTATAGAAGCAGACATTACATACATATGATTATAATTATAATTAATATGTGTGGCCAGTAAATGAAAAATTATAAAATTTTCTCTCCTTGAAATGGGATATTTTTTATTAAAATAAACACAATAAAACAATTCATACCCATTAAAATCTTTTCATCATTTGTTTCATTCAACTTTTCCATGATAAATACATTTTTTATATAGATCCAATTAGATATGATATCATTTTTATTTACTAGAATTGAAACAACTTCCCATTTTTCATTATTTTCAATATGGTCCAAATTTTCTTTCATTGAATCCACTAATTGATTATGTCGTATTGCAATTGAAACTAATCCTAGTATAATTTTTGAGATTAGTATTGCTTGATTATCTAATTTCTACATTCTTCCTGACTGAACCAGAGCCTATTGATTCTAAACAATATTTTCAAATTCAACATATTTTGGTAATGTAGTAAATGTTCATGTTTCATTCCAAACTAAAATTTCCTCATCACACTATTCTTTTGAGTCATGATAATTATGTAATTAATTTCATTCAACACTATTGGAATTCTCTAGTTTTTCCTCCTCAGCATTCTCAACAAATTTTTCTAAGGAACATTGATTTTCAATTACCTTCACATCACATGAGTGCACATGTATTTGTAATAATTCATTCAAAAATTTCTTAAGTCCTTTTATTTTTTATAAACCATATATTATCCTTCCTCATCAATCTCATCAAACATTATGAAATAAAAATGTTATTTTTTTAGAAAACATAGAAAACCAAAAACATTGAATTCTTTCAATGAAGGATTTTTGTTACAAAACATTTTATAAGGAGTAATGTTAGTTTTTGGTCTGCAAAATCGTTTAATATGAAAATGTATAATAGTACTAATTTCTTCTCCCCCATATAAATTTGAAAGTTTTTTTAGCTAACATACATCATCCAACATCCAAAAAGCATCTATTATTTCATAATAATTCTTCATTTATCTATGGAGAAAAAATAAAACTATACTAATGTTTGAAACCATGCATTATCATATTTGTTTTAAAACTATCTATTTTGAATTTTGTACCATTAAGTATTATCAACATATTTAGGGAAACCCATGTTTCATTCTTAATATCATTTCCATTGAATTTAAACATTTCAATAGCCCCTGTATTATTCTTCATAAACCTGATGTTTTGAATCCAAGTGAAATAATAATGATGTGATAATATATAAATATCCTCTGGTTGATTTATATATTATTTGTTGACATAAATCTTAACAAAGATGCTCAAGTGCTTTAAAATATTTAATATCAATTTTCTTGTGACTTCTGTTATTCATAACTCCATAATAGAAATTAATACAAACATCTTCATATATTCTTTTAAATTATCGAATATTATGAACAATACTTAAATTATAATTTTTATTCATGTTTTTGTAAGAACATGGATATTATTTTCATATATGTATTTTATTTTTTGTAGTTTTTGAGGAAAAGAGGATAATCTGGAAATTTAATGAGTACATGTCATGTACTTTTGAGTACACTCGTGTACCTAGTTGTCATGGGTGACCATGTACTGACCATGTAACGGCTGAGTACTTGGTCGTTTGTGGTGTCCCGAAGACTACAAAAAGCAGAGGCCAGTTAAAGAAAGCACACATTGTGTACCCTTGAAGAACATTCTGAGTTATTTATTTTTATTTCATTAAACAGATAGCTGTCACATATCAGTAACAAAAATACTTTCCTCTTCATTCATCTCATCCATGAGAGACCATATGATGTTATTGTTCTCTGATCCTCTGACACACCGTTCAATCTCCAAATAGAACTTAGTCGGTTTTGTTGGAATCACATCGGTGATTCATTCCATCTTCTAGATCCTTGTTTCATTTGATATATCCTCAATTGAACAGTTTAGATGTTTTATGTAGATATTTTATGTTCTAGGGAAATTAAAGTTCTTAGTCTCACGTATATCGATAATAAAAAATATAGGTTGGTGGTTTCTGCCTTTCTCTAGTTAGTATTTGATTTATATAAGCAAAAGGGCCGAATACCCTTATATGAGGTAATGCGTGTTTATGGTTTTAGCCCTTTTATTGTCTGCTATTACCTGTGTGCCTGAGTATAGAATTTATGATTGTAAATAGGTTCATTTACCATGCTTTGGATTTGTTTCCCATGTTTTCTTGAGCTTGGCCATTTATTCATGCTCTTTTTGTTAGGATACCCTGTTTTTACTACCTATCATTGTTAGGATGGTGGGGATTTATCATACATGTTGTGGTATTCTGTATACTATATAACCATGCAGTAAATGAGGTTTACATTGGATGTCATACACCATTTGTGCACGATTGACTTACACAGGGATCTGGGAACCTGTTTTTGTATACCATAGGTTCAATGGATGTTGAGGGCTTCCCTAGAGTGTCTGTTTACTTTTACGTTGCAGGATCATATGGGGGATGTACTTTTTTCTCATTCTACATTTTCTTTTTTCCATTTTGTGATACCATTGGTGGAATTGGATATTGAGTGCTTCTTTAGAGTGAATAGATTTACCGTTATGAAATCTCAAGGGGAATTGGTGGTGAGTGCATCCCCTGAGAGTCTATGCTAAAACTAAACCAGAGGGGCTATACTGTGAGTACATCCTAGAGGGTTTATACTGTGTGTACTTTCTAGAGGTTTACTTATGATTGATTGTTTGTTAACTAATAAAATAAGATGGATGTAATTGTAACTGTAGGTTTGTTTACTTATAAATACATCATTGTTTGTTACATCAATTTTTATATTGTATGCAACAAGTATTCACTGACTTTTAAGAAGATATCCTGGGGAGGTTTCCTACTTGTATTTGTATCCCACCCTATTTGGATCATGCTTTTGGGACCAAAAAAATTATATAATTTTCATGAATATATATTGGAAATCACTATTCTACTTCAGGTACTTGATTGATTTGAAGATGGAGAGCATCAGACCAAGATGAGGCTTGCGATGGTATTGGAATTTATTTTTTTCCTTGGAGATTGGTTTAGTACCATATTGCAGCATTGGGACTTGTTTGGATTCATTATTAGTCATATTTATCTTTCTTCATTTATATATGTGATCCTATTGTTTATTTATTCAGTCTTCTATTGTTTACTATTTTATGGTGTAATCTCCTTTTCTACTATTGTTATATGTTTCCATCTGCTTAATTACTCATCCAATGAGGGAATATTTTCCCACTATCACACCCAAGGATCATATAATTAGTCAGAAACTTGTGGAATTTTGGGAAATGTGATTGAGGATATGTGGCCAATCAGGTACGGGGAACCTCTCGGTGTCTTTTAAAACTGTGACGTTACAAAGTGGTATGATATGAATTGATTTCTTCTCGACTAACATTATGTAGCCTATATTCAGGGATATGAATGAATATGTAATTGGAAATATGTTGTGCCCAGGAGTAGCTAAAATGTGTATGGGGAAAAGCCAATTTAACTTGAATGTTGCAATTTTTCTGGTTATTCAATTATTACAGTTAATTTTATTTCATTTTTGGGTGATTCACATGTTTTTTGTTGTTATTGTTGATATTATTGATATTATATTTCTGTTGAAAGCTGAGGAGATGAGGGTATTCCATCTCATGCATAATACATTCACTTACTAGAGATCACATATCCTGCATTATTTCCATGCCAGTTAGGGTTCATTATTGATTACATGTTGTTGTGATAGCTGTTGTGCTATATATGCATGTTGTAGTGATATATTTCTTGATATGATACATGCTATTTTATAGGGCATTGGATTATGTATGTTTTTTTAGAATGAACATCAAAATTTGGTTATTGAGGTGTTATGGGCCCCCACAAACTAGAATCTGTTTGGCCATAGAAATGTAATGATTGTATATGACAAGAAGGAGAATTCCATGCTTTGATTCATCAGTAGTATGTGACCTCTTGGATTGGAATTTGTATCTGTAATGATTGGTTCAATGTTTTTATGGGTTCTATAGTATTTTATGAGGCATACCATCTCAAAAACCCTAGAATAGACGGCGTGTAATGATTAATACATGAAATGTGTCTTTTATTCAAGGAGGACTATCTTTTATTAAGTACAACCCATGTAATTTATGCACACATTGTGTAATCCATAACCATGTGACTGAATGTGTGGGCAGAGACACAGCGTTGGGAAATTATTGGTAGCACATGCCGGGTAACAGACGCACATGACGTGTTGTATAGACCATGTGTCTAATAGTGTGACTAACGTCATGTGTGGATAATGGGTATTTAGTACACTCTATGTCTGCCAAAAAAACCCATGTTGAGTTAGTCATGTAAAAATCCATGTGACTAACAACATGAGTTTGTTATGTTCATCTTTTATATGCCGTGTCTGGCAGAAACACACTGTGTATTCTTTCTCTATGGGGAACTGTGTGGGTTACTCATGTAGAAGAACTTGGGATTGGGAATAGGATTCACGTACACATAGTTTCTTGGAGAAATACGCCATGTGCATGGGGTGTTACATGCCCAGTGCTGGAAGGAGTACAAACCCATGTGAAGGCATAAAAAAACCGACAAGTAGGGGTTATACACACTGTGTATCCATGCCCAAAAAATCCTGAATGCTTCCTTCTCCTATTACCTTCAAATATTTATATGTATCAATCATTTATAGTCATGATATATGTGTGCACATGACGTTACGAAGTCATGCCACCGAGACGTCCTCTGTTTTTACACCAGTTATAGGGCTGTGATCAGACCACGATCATGGATAATCAACAACTACAAGAAGATCCTTTTTTAGTTACAATCTTGGAACTAGCTTTTATTTCTAATACATGTGCTCATGAAAAGTTTTTAGAATTATTCATGGGGTTCATGCGGACCTTCCAAAGAGTATGGAATCTATCCTATTTTATGGAATTAATCACATGGTTTTTTCAGGCAGCAAGAATTCTCCCACCATCACCGAGGAAATATGACATCAGGCTACAAAGACATAGTTGGAATCCATTCTATCTATCTCCAATAATGTGGAGATGTCTACATAGAGGAAGGTTAAACTCACTACGTATATGATTTTTGACTCCTCCAAGAGATGGTGGGATGTTATCTCATAGGTTGGACACTAGCAGTACATAGCTTGGGATGAGTTCTAGAATTCCCTCTATGATTATTTCTACCAATAGACATTGAGGGCTGATTAGGCCCAATAGTTCATGAATCTTAAACATGGTACTCTTTCTTTCATGGATTACTCTTCTCGATTCATAGAGTTGTAGCACTTCCCACCTATTCAATGTGGATATTAGTTATTCTTGGCAAGGATGTTTGGAAATGGTCTTAGGCATTCCATCTGATCTCAGGTGAACATATTTAGTTTGACTTACATAACCTTTATATTCAACCATGCAGTAATAATGAAGCACGATTAGAGGGATTTTGAAACTGTCAGCCAGGGTGGTTCGACATCTCAAGTTGGTACCCCTCTAACAGAAACTGGAAGCTCTACAGGGAATCTATTTGTGGTGATCTTAGTTAGAATGATACTTCATTTGGTATCCTTGTGGTGTGAAACTTGTGGGAGACGAATGGGCATACAAGGCCACATTGCCTTAGCGACCTAGTGGAGTGCCAATCATGTGGAAATATGGGACATATTCAGAGTTTGTTTTTCAATTTCTCATTATCACCTGGTGATATAAGTTCTTTTCAACTCCTCATTCATGAGCAAGACAACCTGTTTCACATCAGTATATAAACTAGAGTTATTACGTCTGTTCAAGCTGAGGTGGAGGTCGTGTACTTGGAGCTATTCGCCCGAATTTATGCGACAATAGGGAGGGTCAACTCAACGTGGTCATGCATAGTCATATTGATATGGTAAATTCCATACGTTTTAGTATAGAACACCCAGCCAAAATAGGATCTCAAACCCTATACATATCGATGTATAATTGTAGTTGCCTCACTACTATAAATACGGCTTTTATCAGCGCTAAAATGGCCTTTAAATGTTCTGGAAAAGTGTTGTTAAAGCCGGAGAAGATAAAGGGGGTCCTCTTTATCAGATCTCAAAATAGCGCCGATAAAGACCCCCTTTATGAGTGCTAAAAAAGTGCTGATAAAAGGGGTCTTTTCTCAGCACTAAAACAAGGTGCTGGTAAAATGGTCCTTTATCAGCGCTTTGTTTTAGCATTGATAAAAGACCCCTTTTATGAGCTCTTCCTTTATCACCGCTTTTGTTTTAGCACTAATAAAGGACCCCTTTTATCTGCGATTTTTTAAAAGCGCTGATAAAATGTAAAAAAGAAAAAAATTTAAAAATAATAAAAAAATATAAAAAAATTAAAAAAATACTGCCAATCGGGGGGGCTTATATAGTGCTTGAACCCCCCCCCCCCCATTTACAGTTCTTTTCCTCCCCCCTACAGCTTCCCACACACCCCCCACTCTTTAATAGCTCTTGCCCTAATATTCCCCTATGCGCGCCTGCCCCTGTCTCCACTAGGATTTGAACTCAAGACCTCCCCCCTGCGCGCCTAAGCCCTTACCACTCGTCTATTTTGATTTGTATTCCAATTCATGATATCTATATATATATATTTATATATTTAGTTATATTTATTCATATAGTAATATATATATATATATATTATATATACATAGTTATATTATAATATATATAGTTATATAAATATATATCTCTATTTATATATATATATATTTAGTTATATTTATTCGTATAGTAATATATATATATAGTTATATTAATATATATACAATTATATTAATATATATATATATATCTCTCTCTATATATATATAGTTATATTTATTCGTATAGTAATATATATGTATATATATATTAATATATATATAGTTATATTAATATATATATATACATATAGTTATATTAATATATATATATATATATATATATATATTTATAGTGCTATTAATATATATATTTATAGTGATATTAATATATATATTTATAGTAATATTAATAT
Source organism: Viscum album (assembly GCA_963277665.1). Classification (NCBI taxonomy): domain Eukaryota; kingdom Viridiplantae; phylum Streptophyta; class Magnoliopsida; order Santalales; family Viscaceae; genus Viscum; species Viscum album. The sequence goes on along the minus strand of OY728161.1, from coordinate 1,729,657,389 downwards.
ATATATATATGTGTAGTTATATTATTATATATATATATAGTTTGATTTATATATATATATAGTTTGGTTAATATATAGGTATATAAATATTCATATATTTGTATTTTAAATAAAATGGATATTATTTATTATTTAGATAAAGCTAATATATTTTATATGTAAATATATTTTATTATTTATATTTATAATTAAATTTTTAGTAGTGAATATACAAAATATATGTATATATTGTTATATATTTGATTATAAATAGTAGAGAATTATAATAAATGATGAAATTTTAAAGACATAATATCAATATGATTGTAATACATTGGAATAAAATCAAATCCCTACCAAAAAAGCCAATAATACCCCCTTAAACGAGGCTGAAAATCCACAAAATGTTAAAATATCAGGGTAGCCCGACTAAAAACTCAGTTTGGGGGGCCTTCTGGGCAACTTTTGGCCTCAAAAAAACCTTGATCGGGGTACCCCCTAATCTCAACAATGTAGATCTCATCACAGGATTCGATTTGATATGTGGTAGAGCTCAACCGGACAACCGGATCAAAAGTTATGGCCATTTGAAGTTCGAGTTGCGTTGTCAACATATTTTGGATCTTTTTTTTAATTTTTTTTATTTTTTATTCTTCAAATTGTTATTAAATGACTATTACTCCATAATAATTAGTAAAATATTAAATAAAAATACTTTTTAAATTTTTTTATAAGCCATGTCACTAAATATCTTATATATTAAGTATATTATGTGTAAATGTATATTTATACTTATCTAAAATATATTTAAAAATAAAATATTATATTTATATCAATATAACCATATTTATATACTTATATATTATTATATTATTTTTAATTATTTTTTTTGAAGTCGACCCTTTATGAGCGCTTTTAAAAGCGCTGATAAAGGCACCCCCCTTTATCAGTGCTTTTTCGTTAGAGATGATAATGGTTGGCGCTGGGAAAACTATATTTGTGGTAGTACATCTATCTTTGCATATGCTCTTTTTGATATAGGGCATCCCATAGTTTCATATTTGTTGTGGTTGTTGAGATCCATGGCCTCTATATTTTTTTGCAGATGTCTTGATATTGGAAACTCCGTTGGGGAGAAAAATTACCATAGTATAATAGTGCAAGAAGTGCCTTCTTGAGGTTGGTCTATGTCACATCTTATCGGACCTCTATGAATTAGAGATTACATTAAATGATTTTCATTCTAGGAATGTACTTGTTAGTTCACGTCCTTGCATTCTTCTAGTATTATCATGGTTGGATGATATTCACATCACCATAGGGCAGTTTGTTTTTAAACAAAGGTGAATTGGATTTCCAGGAGAGTAGAGGAGGACCCATTCATCATGGGTTGGGATGATTTATTTCCCAGATTGCTAGTTTATATTCAGATGACTAGGGGACATTATAGTTGGACCTTCTTCCAGTGGTGGATTGTTTTAGGGATGTCTTTTTGGAGGACTTTTAATGATTGCCTCTGAAGCGAGAGGTAGAATTTTCTATTAATCTTTTTCTAGGAGAGGCACCAGTGACCATTCCTCCTTATAGGATGGAATCACTATAATTATAGGATCTCCATAAGTAGATAATGTAGTTATATACAATGTGTTTCATCTGACCCATTACTTCTCCTTGGTGTTCTCCTGTCCTATTTGTGATGAAGTCAAACAGTACACTCAGGAATTGGGTGGATTATCGGAGGATCAACTGGTTGATGATCAAGAACTCATATCCATTACTGAGGATTGATGATCACTTTTATCATCTTCAAGAAGCCTGGGTGATCTTGAAGATTGACATGAGATTTAGTTATCAACCTTTGTGCGTTAGACTATATGATATATATCGTACAACGTTTTGGATTAGGTATGGTCTATATGAATATGTGTTTATGTTGTTCTGTATCATGAGTGATCCTCCTATTTTCCTGGAAATGATGAACTAGGGGTTCCATCAAAACCTAGATTCTTCTGTGGTAGTCTTCCAGGACAATATCTTGTTGTACTCTCACAATCAATGAAACCATGTCTCACATCATGAGATCATTTTACGTACATTGATAGAGCATCAGTTATATGCTAAGATCTCAAAATGAAACAATTGGATGGACAAAATAAAATTCTTGGGTTATGTAATCTCAAAGGTAGGAGTGTCATTATAACGAGAGAAAGTTAGAGTAGTTGTTTCCCAGGAGAATCTGAAGAACTTATTTGAGGTACAAATTTTTTGGGGATATCTAGAGAGTACATGCATTTCATATTGGACTTTTCATGATTAGAATAACCACTGATAGGCCTGGAAAAGAAGGGTGCAATGTTTTTGTGGACAGAATCGTATAAATCACCCATTCACGAGCTGAAAGAGAGGTTGAATTCAGTTATAATACTAGTATTTCTAGAGACATGAACGAGAAATAATGTTTACTTTGATGCATCATGTATTGGGATGGGATTAGTGCTCATGTAGTGGGAAAGAGTCATTGAATATGGTTCTTGATAGTTGAGGTCACCAGAGAGGAATTACATGATGCACAATCTTGATTTGGAGGTTGTTTTTCGTTATTTATGTTGTTGGAGACATTATCTATTGGGAGATCATTTATTGGTTTTCAAAGACCACAAAATTCTCAAGTACACCATTACAAAGCGTGATCATAATTTTTTAGGGAAGGTGGAAGCGTATGGATATATTTTCTACGATGTATTTTTAGGTGCATGATAGAGAGGAGGACTTAGATACAGGAAATTGAGGAGGCCCACAGTGAGTGACAACTTATGTCGATATTATCCAAGATGTATTTGTAGGTGCACAACAGATAGGGGAAGATGTTCCTTCCTTTTCTATATTTTACCTATACTCTACTTGATTGAGTAAAAATGACATAGCTGTCAGATTTATAAGGCCCAGTACGACCGGAAAGTGTGTCAAAATAGGACCCTATTCCTTGATGGAACATAGGCGAGGATGAGATCTTATGTTTCCAAGGGCGTGTATGGATATAAACATATGAACATGAGGAGCTGATATGAGACATTCATTTCACTGTTTTTTCAGTTCATGTTGGGGTCGCCAAGATGTACCGAGATCTGCATCGTTGGTATTGGTGGCCAGGTATGAAAAGAGATGTTGTTGGTTTTGTGATGAGGTGTTCCAGCTGTCAATAGATGAAGGCAGTGCATCAGTAAACAGAATGGCTTTTGAAGTAGTTACCCCTTCTCGAGATGAATTGGAATGATGTCGTGATAGACTTTGTGACAGGATCACCAAGGTCTCCTCAAGGGAATGTTGCAATTAGGTTTTTTATTGATATAATCAAGAAAGTTTCTCACTAATTTCTAATAAAAATGACCTTTAGTGTAGATGAGATGGTAAGAATGTAAATCTGGGATATTGTATGCCTACATGGAGATCCATAATCTATTATTTCAGACAAGGACGTACATTTTATATCTCATGTCTGGCAGGGATTACAGTGGTCTTTTGTTACCCAAGTTCTTCTGAGTAATTCTTTCCACCCCCAGATAGATGGCCAGCCCGATCATATGATTCATGTTCCAAAAAACATTCTTCATCCTTTAATCCTAGATATTAAAGGTTCATCAGAGAAACATGTACCTCTGTAAATGTTTTCTACAATAATAGTTTTCATGATACTATTCTAATAGATCCTTATGAGGCATTGTATGGTAGCTCATGTGATCAACCCTATGTTAGTTGGATGTAAAAGAGGCAACTATGTTGGGACCTTGTGTAGATTAAGAGACCACAAATGAGATAGAGTTGATTTGAAAGAGAATGGCTACTACATAGTGAAGAAAAAAGACATATGTTGATCGACAGAGAAAACCTCTAGAGTTCAAGTATGGAAGTCCATATTTCATGCACATCACTCTGAGGATGGGAACGATGAGGGTTAGGAGAAAGGGCATGATTTGGTAGAGATATGTTTGACTATTTGTGGTTTTGGAGAGAGTAGATCCAGTTTCCCATTTGTTGAAGTTACCTCAAATGAACCATGATATGCACAACGCCTTACACATTTCTCAGCTATGACGTTACATATCAGACCACCTCATGTTTTTCAACCTGAGGATTTTGAGCTAGAGGTGAACACATTGTTCAGGAAGTATCCAATCATGATTGTTTATCGCAGTGCGGAGGTTCTTTGTGGCCAGTCTATTACTTAGGTATGAGTGTTCTGAAAATGCAGGAGTGTATATGACGAGGCTTGGGAGTGGGTGGTTGATGTATGATCGATGTGGAAAATATTGTACGATGTTTCTTCTTCTATTACCCCTTTCTAGGGAAATTTAGGGAGGAATTAATTTAATTGGGAGAATATTGTAAGAACATGGATCTTCTTTTCAGGTATGTCTTACATTTCTTGTTTTTTTAGGAAAATATAAGAATTAGAAAAATTAAGGAGTACACACCGTGTACTTTGGAGTACACGATGTGTACCCGATTTCTACAGGTGACTATGTTCTAGTCGTGTAACGGCTGAGTACGTGTTCATGTGGGGTGACCTGAAGACTACCTAAATTGGAGTTCAGTTAAAGCAAGAATACATTGTGTGACCCTGAATAACATGCTAGGTACATCCATTTCTTTTATTAATCATACTGGGGTCACGTCTCATTCACACAAATATCTTCATCTTTGTTTGTAACATCTAGGAGAGATCATATGTTGTGATTCTTCTCCGAGACTTTGACTCACCATTAGTTCTCTAAATCGATCTCTGTCAGTTGTGTTGGAATCACATTGGTGAGTACTTCCTTCTAGTAGAGTCACATTTCATGGTTTCTCTTCCCTCTAGAGATATCATCAGTTCAATGATTTAGAATTTTTTGTAAATATAATTTTTTTTAAAGAAATTAAATGCTTAAGGATCATGTATATCGATCGAAAATCATTGAGTTAGGCGGTTTGGTCTTTTCTATAGAGAGTCTTTGAGTTATATGCTCAAAAGTGCCAAATTCCATTGTTTGGGGTATTATGTGTTTATGGTTTTTATAACTATTATTATATACAATAACATGTGTACCTGATCTGAAGATATATTATTTTATATAGGGTTATTTACCTTACTATGGATGTGTTGCCCATGTTTCTTGAGCATGACCGTCTGTTCTAGATTTTCCTGTTAGGATGCCTTGTTTTCCATGCCTAGTTTTGTTAGGATGGATTAAATTTATCTGGAATGTTGCAGGATACTATATACTATTTAGAAATGTAGTTAATGAGGTTTACATTGGCGGCCATAAACCATTTGTGGAAGATTGACTTACACAGGGCTTTGGGTACCTAGTTTAGTAGACCATGAGGAGAGTAGACATTGAGTTCTTCCCTAGAGTGTCTATTTACTTTTACATTGTGATACGATTGGGGGGATAGACTTTGTGACCCCTAAAAGTGTATGTAGTTCCTCATTGCGAGACCACATGGGGAACATGATGTTGAGTACTTCCTCATATTTTCTATCGATACTGATACAAGACAACAAGAGGAATTAACAGTGAGTTCTTCCATAGAGAGTCTGTTCTAATGGTTATTTGGAGGGGCGAGAATATGGGTTCCTCCCAGAGGGATTCTGGTTTTTGATTGGTTAAACAAGAGGGGTTAGGATGGGAGTACATACTAGAGGGTGTCTTATGATAGTTGGTTTCATAAACAATAAATGAAAATGGATGTAATTGGAACTGTAGGATTATATACATTTGAGTACATCCTTGTTTATTGCTTTTTTTTTGCATATTGTCTGATATATAAATTCACTGACTATTAGGCATAGATTCCAGCGTGGATGAATACTGAGATTCATCTCACATCCTATTTGGGTCATGCATTTATGCCCAATCAAATTATATTTTTGGAGGTCTAGATATAGGAAAGAACCTATCTACTTTAGGTACATGATTGTTGTGGACCTGGGGATCATAGGACCATGCTGAGGCCTGTGATGTTTTTGGAGTTTATTTATTATCATTGTACATTGGTTTTGTACCATATTCCATTATTTTGACTTGTTAGGCTGATTTCCTAGATATATGTATCATGGCACATTTATATATGTTTTCAAGTTGTTTATTTCGTCTTTCTTCCACTGTTTACTTTTTCATGGTGTCATCACTGTTTACACTGTTGTTATATGTTTCCATCAAACGGATTAATTTTTAAAATGAGATACTAATTTACCCACTATCACGCACAAGGCCCTCACATCTAGTCGGTATCCCCTGATGTTTGGGAAAATTTACTTGAGGTGATGTGACCAACCGTGTATGGGGAACCTCTAGGCAGATTCTAAAAACGCGACATTTCAGTTTTTCCGATTGTAGTGGCCATGTCATTAGTGCCAATTTTTTTAATCATTGTTAGTCTTGTAAGATGATTTAATTGATTCTCCAATTTGAATGATATTTTTACTAAATTATTATTCTTCTTTAATTACCTTTCCATCTGTCATAAAAAATATGGCATACTCATTGAATGTTATGTTTTTTAACATCAACAAATAAAACATCCATAGATTACACTTTTTTGGATTTTATATGAACTATTTCGATTCCACTGATTATTGAGAAGTATCATTACAATAGGTAAGTACTCCTCTATCATAACTTTAAAAAGGTTCTATGATTTTTATACCACGTATCATATTTGAATTGAAATTGCAATCATGTATCAATGTTTTTTTACTTTTACTTGTTTATAAAGTCATTTTAACAATGAAAATACATTCCTCAACATCCATATTTTCACATTTTTTCGTTTCTATCATATGAAACATATTCTAAAAGTAGTGTTAAAAAAGTTATGACAAGATGACTAGAAAGAACACATCTTCCACAATCTTTTTATTGACATTAAAATAGATTTCTTATTGATATTTTTCAAACATATTATTAATTATCTATTTCAAATTTTTCTCTGTTAGGAATGTTTCTCATTGAAAATTCACCATTTCATTCACTTTTATAAATCCATCTTTTGGGTAAGTGTATTTTTTTCTAACAACTATGAGACTTGTGTCCAATGATTATACAATAGTAATATAAACCATCAATTCAAGATTTTAAATTTAAATAAATTATTTCTACATTAAAACATTGTCAAGGTTGGTAAATTTTTTCAACATAATAATGCTTAGGTCATGGATCTTATTTTCTTTTGAGTGAGTTTTATACTTTTTCATATTTGATAGGTTCTCACATTCATTTTCCACCAAATATTTTCCAATAATTCAATTGGATCATGAACTAATAAGATAATCTGATGAAACAATGTTTTTGATAAGTAAATATTTCCCCAGATTATTGTAATTAGCCTTCTCAACATCTTTAAAAGTATCATCTTTTTCTTCTGAAGCTTTGTTGATTTTTTTCCTTCATCTTCTTCAAGGTGATTTCAAACTCATGGTGTATTAATTAAATGATATAATATTCTACTTCATTAGTATCTACATTCTACTAAGAGCTTCAATCATTATTATGTGTTCAATAATTCTATGTTTTCATCTCTTATTCTCTTCATTGTATTATTCCTCTCAGTTGATACTATTTTTTCATCCATCAAAAACTTAATAAAAATATTTCTTCATTACTCTAATTTAATTGTTGAGAGTTTTGTTGTTCTCAAGACAACAAACCAATTCAGATATGAGTTCATACTCTCAATGAGATTCTTCGCCTCATTATACCCTCTCTGATGAGTCCTTTTTTTAAAATTATTACAATGAATGTTTTAAATTGTTTTGAAATTTCATATTTTAATGAATTGTTTTTGGTTGAGTCTGATTAAATTTTTTAATCAATATACAGTTTTCCCTATAAACTTGTTCTTTTACCTAATGGATGAATTTTCATCTTTATCATTTTTGGTCCACATATTTCATCTATGTTTTCTATATGAATAATCAGGATATTATTTAATTTTCTTATTGTAGAATTTCATGGCAAAGTGTTTGATCAAATATACTAGAAGCATTTGATAGGTACTTTACATCCATACATTCCTCTTCCACTTCTGTAGATCATGGATATAATATAAATTATTTTCTAATTGAACTCATCATCCTCGTTATCTTTGGAAACACAGTGACCACGTTCTCAACATCATAAATTTTACACATTCTCATAGATTCAAATGATATTTATTTTTTTATTTTTTTTAAACAATAGATATTTTCCTTATTTCATAATAAATAAGAATTTTATTCAATTCATTAATAGATAAATCTTCTTTTTCACATATAGAATAAATTTATAATTAAACATGTTTGTAATGATTCTCATTTCAATATTCACAATTGCAAAATCATCCCTAACATCTCTAAATCCTTTAATGTTGCAAAACAAATCGTTTACTCGGGTGAAGTACAAGTAAATTTTTTATTTATCTCTCTTTATGATTTCATCAAACTTATTATACCAGATTTGTATATTTTCTTCCTTAAATTTTGTATTCACTTAGAAAACACATTCAAGCATGTCCCACATTCTTGATAACACTTTGAGACCCATCAACTACTTATAAACAGTATTTGACAAGGTCATAAGGATTGAATTTACATCCTTTCCATAAACATATAATTTATCTTATCAGAAAATGTCATTGGATCAAATTTTACAATATTTGAAAACCCAATAATAGCTACCATAACAACTTCAATTCCATGAAATATGAGATATGGAATCAATCGATTTTTACATCCATAATAATTCTTTCCCTCTAATGTTATAATTCATCTACTTTTGATATAATTTATTTTATCCATGATATGTATTCAATAATAGAAACTTTCCCCAAATACAAGATAATGTTCTAATTTATATAATAACAACTGATAATGGCGGTGGGGGTTGAAATTGATGATCAATTTTTATAAGAATAAAAATATATTGAAACATAACCCCTAAAAATTATTATGATTTATTTCTATATCAAATTTTAGTTAATACTCATGCATGAAAAATTAGGAAATATGGTTAATAATATAATATTTTCAAGTTTTTAACTCATTATGAGCACCTACATCGTTTTTATCAACACTTATTTGGGTCGATAAAATACACTATTTAAAAGAAGTAACTATGAAATGTTACAACTCCTATAGGAAACCTTATATCACTCGACATGAATGATTACACTGAATCCCAAAAATTTAAAATGTTGGTGTATAAAAAATTGATAACAAAATATAATACAGACTTTGTTGAATCTTCTTTACAATTTCTATGTTAGAATCCTCACCCTAATTTGGATGTATCTGATATTTTTATTAATAAAATAATGTTGTAATATGGATCTGATTTTATATATTTGAGGATTTAGGACCAAATTTTCTGAATATGTTAATTCTAGATCATGTATTAATTTTTTTGGTTATGATAATAATATATCAAATTCTATGAATACAGTAATTCTAGATTCTGGATCTGATTTTCCATGTACAATAATTCTAGATCTAATTATCTGAATATACTAATTTTGTATCATGGATTGAATTTTATGTGTGAAATAATGCGGTATCTGATTCCCTAAAAACGATAATTCTATATATGATTTTTGTTGTACGATGAATCACTTATAATCAGAAATACTCAAACTATTATAGAATGCTCAATACAATTCATCTTCTATTATATGGGATGTTTTCACATAGAAATCACTAAAACTTCTCCTATTGTGTGCTAGTAAAAATATAGAATGATCAAATGATCAAAAGATGTATTTATAGGTGAATAAAAAAACAAATATGGGAATCTAGGTTACATTCCCTACTTCCTAAAATCTCAAAATATCCAAAAATATATTGCATTTAAAACGTCATATTCAACTTCTACAAAAATATTTTTATTTCTTCAAGACTTGTAATAAATTGAAAATATTATTTAACAACATAAATTCTTCATAAAATTCTAATCCCCTTATGATATAATTTTTTTCTCAACTTCATTAAGATCTTTTTCTTTCTCTGCTCATTATGATCTATTTTTTTTAGCTACATTATGATTACTTAATTCCAATTTCCTCAGTATAAAAAAAGTATTAAAAAATGTATGAAAATATTAATAATATTTTCAAAATAAAAAAATCCTTGTATAAATATATAGTAATGGAAATATCATTATAGAATTTAGTGTACAAAAACCATAGTAATATTTTCCCAATGTGAAATCCCTATAAGAAAATATCAGTATTAAAATGTCATCATGAAAATATGACAATTAAAATATAACTAATATTTTCCAAGTACATAAATTCTAATTTTAAAATCCCTATATGAAAATTTCCAAACAAAAATCTGAGTATGAAAATATCTAATAAATTCTATAATATGAAAATTCTTTTACAATAATCTCTTTTTGAAATTCATAAATTCTTCAACCCAGTATAGTATTTCATAAAATGCATTTATCATGAAACTTTTCATTATTTGTGAGAAATTCATAATCACAAAGGAATCATATTATTTATTTATAAGGTAGGAAAACATTCTAACTGTTAACATCGCATTTATATTTCAATACCCTTTGATGACTTTATTTCTCTCTAATTCTTTTGAAATATATTTTTTTAATGTCATTCCAATTTACCTATATATGTTAAATTTTTTAATAAATAAATTTATCTTCTAGAATTATTCTATTTCTACTATAGGAAAACATATAATCCAAGGTTTGAAAACTTCTGTTCCAAAACAGAACCTCATTATTATGGAATGGGACTAATCTTTTGAAATCAAAAACATTATTTTACACTGTGATGTAATTTCCAAAAAATAAAAAATATGGTAAAAGAACCTGAACAGTTCTTAAGACACCGATACATTTACACTAACATATAGTCCCTAGATGAATGGAATAATAATTTTTATGTTCATCCTACAACCAATATCCTTACCTATATACATCTTGAATATTTTGAAGATGATTTTCAATCTATGTGAGGTGGAGAGATTTATACAGGGAGTGTTATTTGAAGGGATGAGAGTCATTATATTTACACGGATAAATATTATATCATCTTGATAATGTGTGTTATTGTTCATAATATTCATATTAATTACAGGTAATTTGATATTGGAATGCTGATTATTTTTTTGTAATAAAAATGTGTACTTTTGTGGTCATTATGTGGTAACTCATTCTTTTAGGGAGACATATAGAATTGGTGAACCATAACTCTATTATGTAGATAGTTTTCAATTTTACATAATCACACAATGATCATATGGACTACATGATATTTTTCAAAATTTAATTGGAATTTTATCTCACATTAATATCACGGGGTTTTGAATTAGATACTCATAATTTTTTCCTTCCCTTATTATATTAGATTGTTATGTCCAAAAAAAGAGATAAAAAAATTATAAAATACCAAAACAATGGAATAGAATATGTTTGTGGGAGAGGAAATTTGTACTTGTGGGGGAGTGGTATTTTTACGGTGACATTTGGATTGAAACATATCATGTATTTATTTCAAGATTCAACCATCATTTTACCAAAAACAATCACTATTTTTTACGAACCACCATCCCCCAGATTTAGAGACATTTGAGCCATGTGTGATGTCATTAAGATTAATGTATTATTTTGATTAACAATAGTAGATATATGCAATTCCTATCAATCCAATGTTATGAATATATGTTCGTGAGATTTTATAAAATCATTTATCAAATTGTTTTAATAATGAGTGTTATAATGAAGTAGGACACATGATACATGAGTGTAGATTCTTGAATTCGATAAAATATTACTAGAAGGGAAACTATTTTTTAATAACATATTTTTTAATGAATAATGATATTTTGTGGTATAAGTGATTAAAGAATTTTTAATAGTAATTTTAATGTTTTTATTACTCTACAGATGCATATGTATATTCATTCATAGTGTTTTTTCAAGTAGTGAAAAGGAATAAGTATGTGGGATTTTCATGTTCTTGGGATTCGCTTTTATTTTTTATTATATAATTTTATTTTAATAAATTCTTTACCTATTTTATCATTTTTAAATTTATTTTATTATTTTTTAGAACTTTCGACATTTGAATATTTTAGTTAATTTATATACAAATTTTATTAGTATATTATTTTTAAATATTATATTTAATCAATATATTATTATTATTAGTTTCACTATAAATAGATTTTTATCAGTTTGTTAATATGTTTTTGTAATTTTATTAATTTTTTATATTTGTATTTGTTTATTTTTTTATTTTTTTAATTTTTTAACATTTTTAGTGTTAAAAAAATTATAATCTATTTTATTAGTTCATAATTCTAATTAAAATATATTAATATTTAACATTAATATTTTAATTAAGTGTAAATATAAATTTTAATCAATCTTCTAATTTTTTTTGTAATTTTATTTAACTATATATTTTGATGTTGTGTAATTTATTTTAATTGACTAATTTTTTTACATGATTTTACTTAATTTTTCATAAAATTATTTTGATCTAACATTTATTAATTCTACAACATTTATAACTATTATTTTATTTTTCCATATTCTTATTTTTTTCATAATATTGTTTTTAATTATAATATAATTAAATGGGGATCTCTCCATCCAATATGAGATATCATGAAAAAGATCACCACCTCACATTTCCCCCTCTCCCTTCATCCCCCTTCCCTAGTGTCCCCTCTCCCCTTACCTACTTCCCACATCACCCCAAACCTTCACCTCCCTCCCCAATCCTTTTATGTAACCCACACATTGCCTTTCCCCAAACACCCCATGTCACCCACCCACTCTTTTCTTATGTGTCCTCCCCTCCCTTCCCCACCCACTTCACATCAACCATTCCCTTTCTAACCTCGCCTCCTTCCCCCTCTCAACCCCTCTCCATTAGTTTCCCGCACCATTATGATCAACCACAATCATGGCCTATACTATATACATCTATCTAGTGGAACATCTTCATACATATAGAAACCCGAGCATATGATCTCATCTTTAGTGTGGTAAACTAGATGTAGTCGTCATCTCCCACTCCGCCAAAGCCCAATGACACCACCTAGACATCCAATTTCATACAATGTACACCTTCCAGCTCACTGACCTCCATCACGTGCACCATCAAAACATGGCCTAAACACTTTAACTCTTCATGCACCAGAACAATGACACTACCTCATCCATTTTGGGAGAGCATGTAGTGTTTTTTGTGTTGTTCTCAACATGATTTTCATCTAATGGTTCTCTTTTCATGAAAATATTTAATGATGTAGAGTGCGTTTCATTGTGAGATTGCAGACCGACATAATAATTTATTATGTGGTGTAATGATTTGGTTTAATGTTGATGGAATCCAGGGGAAAATTGTTATTATTTTGTGATCTTCAATGATAGATTGCGATGAGCACTGCAATGAGAAAATCGTGGTGATATCTATTTATTATATTATGTGATAGCTAGTTTTCATGGGGGGGTGTTTCATTAGTATTATATTAGTGATAAATGTAATGCTAAATTCATTCATTTAATTTATTTCTATATATAGTTGCATGTTAATTTTTTGGATGTTTATTTAATTAATTATATTTATCTTTGAATTAATTTTAATATGAAACTACCCACGTGATTTGGTACAAATCCATGTGGTATATAATTTGAAATCCAGGAAAGGATATAATTAAATAATTTTTTTATATGGAAATTGGTCATGAAAATGAGAGAATCATAAATTGTATGTGAATAAATTCTGAATGAATAAATATATTAATGGAAAAAATTTATATTTATAGTGTGGTCTCCTTCAAACATTCATGGGTGATACCTAATCAGTGATATCTTGTTAGTGAACCGAACATAGGAAAAAAATCATACTTTGTGGGAAATTAGGTGTGCTCTTTCACGATTTCATTAATCATTACAATGAAATAAAAATTATTCATCAATATAGAGAATGATATAATGAATAATGTGTGTGAAAATTATAATTATTTATAATATCTATGAACATGAAGTGATAGTATTTTGAAAAATTTCAGAATCAGTGATAGGTGAATAAATAAATATTATGTTGTAGAAATTATATAATTTACATTTCATGCACTGTAATAGATGTCACAACTCTAATACATCCACCTTCACTGGTTTCTTCTATAGCTCATTTTTTCACTGTAGATGTTTTCAATTATTTAACAAATCATGTTAAAATAGTTGTTATATATATATATATATATATATTATTTTTTAGATACAATTAGATCTATTCTCCCTAAACATTTCACCAAGAGGATATATCTATAGTCTATAAACATTCTCAATATCGATCAACCCTTCATGATGCTTCAATAGTATTTCTCAGGTTGATAAATTTACAAATTTAAACATGCTGTGAGGATTTATCCAATATACTCACCAAGTATATTTGTATTTTCTCCATCAAAAGGTATGGATTGATTTATCGTGATTCACTTACTATCAGAAAATGAGTCAACACATTCGATGAACATATTGACCACAACATTTTCCACATCGGATGATTACTTCTTATTCCAATATTCCTTCATATTTGTATAACAAATGCCTGCAGATCAAAATTCTCAATGTTTTTTGAAAAAAAAACTCATCCCTTTGAGAAACCCGGAACTCTGACATAACTGATCTCCCCAATCCAATATCAATAGCCCATGTTTAGGCATGAAGAATATCGATCTATTTTGATTTAGATTCAAAAACTACTTTAAGATTGAAAAATTTATACATTTAAATCACCAAGAGGTCTATTCCATATAGGTTCCAATCAGAAAATGATCAATACACACACTACGGTAAACCCATGAGTCATGTCTTATCCCCCCACATGAAGAACGATAAACACCCACTAAAATTATTTTTTAAATTAGATGGTCAAAATTCCAAAAAACTTGAATACCTTTAAATTCCCCAAATTCACAAAGTGACTAGTCTGCATCATTTCATGACACTTGTTTTGCGTCACATCACCCTTTTTATTTTAGTCATGACACCATTATATCTGTCTGAGTGTTACTCCCCCGCACCATGAAACATTTTGTCCTGCTATATTGATTCATGGTGGATAGAAATATCTCCATTATTGTGTGTAAGGAGTGATAAATGATATGTTTCATTACACCATTCTATGTTTCTATATGTCGTCCTCGGGATGTAAGCAAAACACCTCTCATTGCATTACCATCAATTTACTCTGTATCATCATACTAATCCCATGTGTATATTTTTACATGGAAATGAACCCCTCAATTCAACATTGGTAGTCCATGGTCCTGGGATTATAGAGAATTATCATCAGTATACCCATCCCACTTATCAAGGTTTCTTGCGTAGAGGTGCCTGCATGAAACAATGATGCAGTCCCTTCCAATTGCAACAAGTCATTCTTCTATTCCATTTAATATTTTCTCACCCCACTAGTAATTATTAATCATCATAATAATTAATATTATTATTAAAAATAATTAATAATAAATTATATAAAAAATATTCACATATTTATATCATTAATTATCTTTAATAGTAATGTAATTACAATGTCAAAAACATTTATATTCAGAAATAAAATTTACTATTATAACATAATAAAATATTATTATTAATTATTTTTTAGTTATACATTTTAATAATATAATATTCATTGATGATATTTTAATATTAATTTTTTTATAATTCCATAATCACATATTTTAGTGTATATTTTAAATTTAACTTTATTATTCATTAAGGTGAAATTTTTTGTATGTTTATCAATTTGGGACCAACAAGTAATCCTTTTGTAAAATAATTATTTTATTAATTTAAATTTTTTCTAATGGTATGTGATTGATAAATTTGTGAGGAAAATTTATTCTTTTATGTTCAAAGGATGAATCGTAATGGAATATATACATTTGTGGCCATGAATGCAGAAATTTATGGACACAAAAGATTGGGCCTTAAGCCTATCAAATATATATAGAGCCCATAATTCAATCCCAATAAAGTTAAAATTTTAAATGTAGTCTGATAATATAAATGAAATAATTTCAATAAACTATTTAAATATCTCATTTTTATTTCTTCAATGAGAAAAATGTAACCCAGGTTGAGAATTAAGGTATGGTTCAGATTTGAATACTCATAATATAAGTCAAATAATTTGACCATACAATCAAAATAGAATATCTAATTTAGAAAAAAATTATATATAATTTCTAGTAAATATGAAAAATCATATTTCTCTTATAATAATTTTCATGATTGGGATACATTAAATTTCAAATCTATACATAAAATAAGGGGGTCAATCTGGAATTATTTATTTTGTCATTGATAAAAATTCCACATTCCCTTTATTTACTAGAATCATTTTTTGAATAATAATTAAAGGGGAAAATATTAAATTATATGCGATAATCATTAGGCTATTAATTTTTATATTTATGGTTTTGGTAGTGAATTATAATTTGGTTTCTTTTTCTTTTAATTGTAATATTTCTCATTTATTTACCAACTACATCATAAATTTCACTTATGTATATTATTCAAATCACATTCGAATATCAATAAAAATCCTTATTATACTATTTTTATGTTATTATTAATATATTTTTGATACTATTTCATTATAGTGTTAAGATATTAAGATCATATTTTTTTAAATTTCCAGAGATCAGTGGAGTGTTCATTTTTATGTAGTTTTTCATTTCAGCAAATCAACCTTTATAAGTCAACTTCCACCCTCTTTTGAGAGCCTTGAATCAATAGAAGAATAAACAGTTTCAGTTATATTGTTGGTATTTTCTGAGGGATGTATTGAATTTTATTTTATTTTATTAATATCTTAAATTAATAATTTTTTTAATGTTCCATTCATGGACATATTGACTTTTTCGTCATCCTAAAATTTAATGACTATAAATTTTGAGTGCTAGTATGAGCCAATTACTTAGAGTGATCATGAAAGTGTAACTCTAAGTGTATTGTTTATTATCCTTGAATATAGGCATGAATTAAATCAAATAATTATTCTTATGATCTGATCACATTGATCAAGAAACATATTGTCCCAGTGAGGTGTTGTTTTATAGGAAAACAATTACATCATTTTTTTCCCTAACTCCAACGTATGATCTACCATATACATTAATTGTTTCCCTAAGAAATGGTTTCACATTCATCAATTAAATCCATTCTCTTAGGTACTTTAGTATTCTTCAATATCAATTGCAATAAGCACCAAAATTAGTAAGTTCATAGTCAATCCTCTAATCAAATATGAGTGTCTCAATGTTATTTCATTGGTCCATGTAGATTTGATCCAAACATTTACTATATAAACTGCTTCTACTAACAGAGTTTTTTTTGAAAACTGTGAATGATCACCCCACACACAGGGATATGTAAAATAATTTTGATGATGAATGTTTAAAAGTAAAATCTCATACCCTCCCAAGGATTCTTGAAGAGATAAAACATAGGTAACTAAATGCTTACCAATATCATATCCATACTAATACCAAACATCATCTTGAACCATTATGTGTATACATGGATAAAATGAATTCAAATGTTTCCCCATTGAGATTAGAACAAAAAAGCATTGAAACACTTATCAGACGATTTCCCAATCAAGATATTCCTTCATATTCATTAATATATGAATATTGAATCCCACAAGCATGTAAATAATTTAGTGAAGAAAAATTATTTCTATTTCGGTTATCTAAGGAAGATAAATAAATTGATTGAGGGTTTTTTTGTATGGATGAAATTGTTTTTTTTTATTCTGAAGTGGGAGAATTGGATTCATGGATTGAATATTATGATTATTCAAACAATGATGATTTATTAGAACCGGAAAACCTTGAATTATTTGGTGAGATTAAAATCATTGAGTTAATTCTCATTCAAGATGTTCAACTGGTTATATTTTTTGATGAGTAATATTTTTATAATGAATGTATTCTTTAAAAAATTTTGTGAGAAGAAATAGATTTTGAGTGAAATTTTTAATCTTTTTAAAGAACCAAAAATCACCCCAAACTCAAAATTGTTGTATGTCCTTTCTATTGAAATACCACTTCATGTATTATGAAAAACAATAAGATGTTGGAAGTCATTTTTCTATTGAAATTCACAATGGAAGACTGATCATGGATATCTTTGGAAAGAATACTAATATAACGTCTTCAACTATTTTTTAGAATATTTTTATATTCCCATTCATTGTAGAACATATGATTGTATATGAAGGATGTTATAAACATAAAATAAGCCTCAATTGTCTAGAAGTGGGAAATCATTTGGTCCATAAAATTTTGAATGTTGGTATTAAGAAATTTGGGGGTCCACGTAAAGCAATATACTATAAAATAATATGTTTCAAGAAAGAAACCCATATTATATGTTTATTTTATTTTATTTTGCGTGTATTAGGGTTTTGTTTCATGGGATCCCCATGGATTTTCTTCTATGATCTATTTTTGTGTGTGTGTAATATTTAATTGATTTGTTTTAGTATTTTTAAATGGAAAACATACCATTCTGAGTTCAAATCCAATGTTCAATCATCCCTAAGGATTCTACATGTGTCATGAATCTTATCTGATCAATTAATTTTTTATGGGTCTCCAAATTCAAAATGGGATATTTTGTTGCATCATTTCTTTAAAATTTCCCATCCCCTATTTTTTCAAATTATGACCTCTTTGTTCTCTTATTTTTTGACACTAAGTGTACCTAAATTGGATTAAAAATGTTTATCTAGGGATTATATAAATACATTATCATTTTTTTAATGTACACTTTGAATCATGAAAACTAAAAGTCTACTGATTTCCATTTCCTTGATTATGATTTTAATGCATGTTTATGTTCAAGATCATTGTAATTGAAAATTTCTTTTGTCTGATGTGAGTTTTCAATGATTAAATTCCAATACTTTTAATCAAAATGTCACAATTCTTGTTCATTGGATTTTGTGTGTATGTTTTAGTTAATGGGACCCTATCCTTATATCAAATTTTTTGGGGCCAAATTTATTTAAACATCAGTATCTGAAAAATGAAATTTTAAAAATTATCATATAGTGCACTATTTTGTACAATTGTGTGGTGTTAAAAACATTTGGATCCTGACTCCATAACTATATTTATAAGATTTAGGTTTTAGATCATTATTTAAATTATGTAATTGATAATATCTGTGGAATTCAGCACATAAGGATAATTAATCAGTAGATTTATTTCCAAGAATTAGTATTTTTATCTATATTTTTGCTAAAAAAACAAAATTAAATAAAAAAGTGAAAAAAAATTAAATACTCATTCTAAGGATTAATTTGATTCCCACCTATAATTTCAATTTATTTTCCTGTAGAATAATTAAATAGTCCACGTGTATATTGTGATGAAAAAGAAATCATCAAGCTTAATTGAAATTCGTTGAAATGATATGATGAATTTGAATAATGTAATTTTCATTGTATTGTTATATACCTTGGAACATAACATGTGTTAAATTATTTTTTAAGATTTCATGATTTTGTAGGTGTGATATCTTTTTCTAATTATTTTATTGTTATATGATTTTTAAATCTGGAATTCAATTTCATTTGTTTGACATTATTTTTCAAGAGACCAGCATAACATAAGATTTAGAGTGTGATTATACAATGAGTGTGGATAATATTGATAGATTATATTTTTATATATAGGTGTTTAAATGTTAGTAATCAATAATTTCATTTCATTTTCTAAATTGAACTTCATTTTTCATCATTTTGAAATTCATGTTTAATGTGGTTTAATTTGGTCCCAGTTAATAAACCATTTGTGGAATTAGATATTTTCATTATTTGAATTCGATATTTTGAGATATGATTTATAATTTTCTTTATTTTTAATTCATTTTAAAATCAATGTATTAATTATAATATAAGATATAAAATTGTGTCTACTAAGACACCAATTTCTAGACAATGAAGAATGGGCCTTATGCCCATCAACTCCAAGTATATCCCATAATTCAATCCCAATGAGGCTAAAATTTTAAATTTTGATTGAGAAAATTATAGTGATTACTTAATTGAACTATTTCCAAAGATAATTTTTTTTCATTAAGAATATCATAGGAGCCGTTGTTAATGATTAAAGTATGGGACATATTTGATGGCTCATATAATCAACCAAATAATTTCAAAATAGATGCTGAAAATTCAATACAATTCTGATGAAAATTTTAATTGAATTTTTCGAAAAATATATAATCATTGTTCTCTTGTATGATTACCAAATATTCATCCACGTAAAATGTAACATATGTACATCAAAATTGGGGATCAATCTAGTCTTATATTTTGTGTCATTGAAGAAAAGTCAAATTTCCCGTTATTTTCCAAAAAACTATTGAATATCCTAATTAATTTAGATGATAATTAATGATTCGGGATCAACCTTAGGATCAATATTTTCATATATAATTTTATTGTAGTGATTGAATTAGTGTTTTTTTATAAACTGTAATTTTTTGGTTTAATTTTGTAATTTCATCTACAATATCTCTCATGTATGTTTTTTGAATCAATTAAATTTCATAGTTAAAGTTCATAATCTTATATTTTTCATTTTATAAATAATTCAATTTGATAAATTTTCTATAGAGAGTGATGATATTTACATAATCATTTCTGAAATTTCTCATATAATGGAAGAGGGTTATTTTTTATTTGTTTTTTATTTCATCAATTTCATATTTATATGTAAACCTCAACCTTCCATTGACAGCCTTGAATCAACAAAAGGATAACCCTTATACAGTTTCTTTTTTGGGTGTTTCTTGGGGATGTATTGGATGTTATTTGATGTTATTAAATTTTTAAATTACCATTTCGTTTTGAGAGTTCTTTCTTTTACTTATTTTCTTCCCCACCTTCATTGACATTAATTAATTCGCATTTTTATTACATGTACTATCCAATTCCTCATAGTGATTATGAATGTGATCATCTAATTGAATTTGTGATTTTTCTTGGAAATGTGTTTGTATAAAATAATGGAATAATATTGTAGACTCATCTCATTGAATAGACACATATTAAATGAGTGGGCCATGATTTTATAGAAAATCAGCAACATCCATTATAGCAATAACAAAATCATAGTATCAAATAATTAAAATTTATTATTTAAATTAAAATAATTATTATATTTATTTCCAATTTCAATCCATTATTTTTTTATCTTTCGATTTTTTTATCTTAATTCCAATCAAAACCATAGATGGTTACTTTAGGACCAATGATCCCATTTAATGTTATTATCTCTAGGATACTTCATTGATCCCTTTATATTTTATCCCTAACTATACTACACAAATCTCTACTACTTGTGGTGGAAATTTTGGAATCATTAATTTTTTCATGTTGTAGGTGACCTATGTATGTTATCTTAGACACTAGCATCCTTTTCTCAATCAAAATTAAGTATTCTCTCTCCAATTTTTATGATATGTTAATATTTCTTTTTGTGTGTTTTTTATAAGAATATAAAATCCAAATTTTAGTATAATAGAATGTATTATCATCCAATTTAAACAATCCGAAACCCATTATACAATCAATTGAGAAATAAAAATTTAGAAGCCACTAATATATTATATTTTTTTGGGAAACAATTGAATGATAACTCCACACCCGGTGATATGTATACACATTTTGATGACGAATATTGAAAAGAAAACATTCCAGAACTCACAAAGATGGTTGATGAGATAAATATATTAGAATTACATGATGTATAATATCCAATCCCGCCTAATACCAAAGAAAATCTGGAATTTTTTTGTCAAAATGGATAAAAGGAATTCTACTGTTTTATAATTGAGATTATAAATTAAATGTAATGAAATGGTTATAGAGATCATTCCCACAGAGTTTTTCCATTCCACATTATTAAATAATGAATATTTTAACCCACAATATTTTCTAGAATTTACTAAATCACCATGATTTTTATTTGTTTAACTAATGACGATCAATTAAATTCTTAATGGTCTTTTAATGTATGAGAAATTGATATTTTTGAATCACAGGAAGGAAATTTTACTTCATGGATTGAATATTATTATTATAAAAAAATGAAGATTTTTGGGGACCATCGATCACTAAAACATTGGGATATATTAGAAACATTATTTTCATAGGAATTCCTTCGATTGAACTAGACAATTTTGGGAGAAACATAATTTTCAATGATATAATACTTCGTAAAGAAAATTTATCCAAAATTAATTTTTATTAAAATTTTGAATCATTTCCTGGAATCTTCAATCAACTCAAACAATAAATTATATTTCTTCATCCCTTTCTCAATTATACCTTTATATATTTTAACCATTACATTTCTGTTGGAATCTATTGTTTTATTGAAACCCATAAATGTGGACACATATTTGATATCTTAGGATGGTAAATTGAAGCCATAAGTACAACCATTAGTGATATTCCTTTTATTATAACACACATTATATAAGAATATATTATATATTAAGAAACATCTAAAAAATGAATAAATCTCATTCATGTATATTTGGGAACAAATATGGTCCATAAAAAAAGATAAATATAGGTATTTGTTAAGATGGTGGGTTTATGTTGAGCAAATGATTCTAAACTAAGTGCCTTTTAGTATGAAACATGTATTCAAGTATTATTTAAATTTATTTAATATTTATTTTATTTTCATTGTTTTGTTGAGGGAACACCCATGGGGTTTTTGTTGGGATCTAATGATTGGTAAATGTGAGATTTAATGGGTGAAGAAGTTTGGTATTTTCAAATGAAACACATGCCTTCTAGAGTTTGAATCCTACCACCAGTAAACCCCTTGGATTCTACTTATGACATGATTACAATGTGATCTATTAATCATGTATGGGTCATCAACATCAAACTAAGTGATCTTTATATAGTATTTGATTTAAATTCACCACCCCTACACAATTTCTATAAAATTATTTACTCTCTCTTATATTTTAATTCAAGCACAAAAGGAAATTTTATTCTAGGATACCGGTAGTTAAAATACATTAAAAAAAGTATTTTATAGATTATGTTAACACATTTTCCTTACATGTGTTAATGTACATTATGTGGTATGAAAATTTAATATTAAATGATTATAAATACCCTTATTATTATTTTAATGCACATTTATGTTCATGAGAATTTTTTTTTGAAATTTATGTTACATAATTTTATATTTATACATTAACATTTTCATCATTTTTATTAAATTTTCACAATGCACACCCATTATATATTTGGTGTATTTTTTAGTTTTTATAGCTCTTTCATCATATAATATTGTTTCAGGCCACATTTGTTATAATTTTATAATCCAAAATGTTTTGAAAAAAATAGTCCAAATAGATAAATGGTTTGGAAAAATCTGTATTATTGGACACTTTTGTATCATTACTCCATAGTTGAATTTCCAAGAGTTTGAATTTTAATCTATATTGTAGAGTGTAGAAAAGAAAATATGTGGGGAGTTCCTCATATAAGAATCATGACTCAATTGTTGACTTATATAGAGTTTGTCTTTTCATATATATTATTGATAAAAAAAGAAAAAAATTGAAAAACTAAAAAAAAATTGGATACTCATATTAAGCATTAATTTGAATCCCATGAAAAGTTTACATTTTTATCTTGAATAATAAAAACTGGCACATATATATTGTAATCCACAACACCTCATCATGACTAATTAAATTAGGATGAAATGTGTTAATGAATTTGAATAATGTAATGTGATTGGGATTGATATATTCTTGTGAACTTAACTTGTGTCAAATTATTTTTATAGATTTCATGATTTTATTTTCATCATGTCTTTTGGTGCCCATTTTATGTTATTTTAAATAAACAGAATTCAATTCCATATTTTTGATATATTTCTTTATCAGGACTATAAAAACATAATATTGGGTGGTTTATTATCCACTTAATGAGGCTAATATTAATTTACTATATTCTAATATTAATGTATATAAAAATATATAAGCACCAATTTTAGTGAATTTTATAAATTTAAGATCATTTCTCATCATTGTAAAATTCATGTTTAATGTGGTTAAATTTGGCCACATATAATCATATAATTATAGAATTATTTATAATGATTATATTATTTTATATATTAGGATATTACTTCTAATATATTTGGGAATACATTTTTTAGGATATATTTATTATTCACAAGTGAAGATGGAAATTCTGCACCCATGAATGTATAAATTTACGGAAAATGTATAATGGTCCTTAGGCCCATAAAATGAATGTAGAGCACATAATTCTAGACCATTGAATCAGAAATGTTAACTATATATTGATGTAATTATCTGTAACAATTCATTAAAATATGTATGGAGAAAAATTGGTAACATAAATGAGATCATTTGTGCTCATATTGTGGATTTAATTATAGTCAAGACTTGAAGGCCCATAATATCATCCAAGAAATTTAAAAATAACATTATAATGGAATATCTAATTGGGTTGAAATTTCAACATAAATTATATTACCTATGGATTATAATAATTACCCTCTAAGAACATTTTTTATTATAATATATTATATATAAAATCAATACAGCCCAAAGGGGGTGACTCTGGTCCAATTATTCCAGTCATAGATGACAAGTCCACTTACCGTTTTTTCTATAAACCATTTGACTACAATTATTAATGTGGAAGATATTTAACATTGGGGTATAGAAATAATTATCTTAAAATTCCTATTTAATATTTTTGTGGTGAAAGAATTGGATAATTTTGTTTTGTTTCAATTATAATTTGCCTTCATTATTTTGTAATAAAATCATTAATTTCTCTAATGTATATTGTTAAAATCACAATAATACTTAATTAAATGTCCTTATTAACTTTAGAAAGATACTTATTAACTTGAGAGTTAATATATTCACATTGAATTTTTTTAAATTCCTCACACAATGTTACAGTGCATGTTTTTTCACTGCTCAAAATTTCATAAATTCCACCTTCATATGTCGAGTTTCACCATCCATTGTGATTATTGAATCAATGTAAAGATAATTATCTAATGGTTTGACTATAGGTAGGTTCCTTTTGAAGTTATTGAATGTTATTATATGTTATTAATTTATTTAAATTAGATTTATGTTTTGAGAGTTTATTTCTTTATCTTATTTTATGCTTTGACATCATCGACATTAATGACATGACATTTTTCATTCTTGTGTGATTCAATTTATTAGTGTGATAATGAATGTGATTATCTAAGTTTTTTTTTGTTTATACAAGGATTTTTTGGATTAAATAGGAAAATTATATTACAAAATTATCACATTGATTGGATACACTGTGAACCAATGTGAAATGGTTTTATCAGAAATCGTTTTCAGTAATTCATTCCATAACATCAACCATGGATCAAACAATATCCATTTATAGTTTCTATGAAAATAATTAGGGTTTTAATTATTAAATTCATTATATTCTCTTAGTTGACTTCGTATTCTTCTATTTCAATTTCAATAATCATAAATTCTTTCGACTACATAGCCAATAGTCCCATCAAATCCTAGTTTCTCAATGTTACTTCATCGATCCATGTCTATTTTATAACATTATATACTAGAAAAAGAACCTCTACTAGTACCGTAAATTTTAGAATCATTATCTTTGAATCTATTCCATCTAGGTATTGGTTTTGAGACATAGGTTTTAAAATTTCCAACACTACTGGGTAGGGCTAGCTGATTTTTGATCCTATAGTTTGGATAAAGATGTTTCCCCACATTTAGCTAGCCCACAAAAACATGTATCTTATCCAATGAGTATAATGAAAAATAATGTGTTTTAGGAATTCTGAATTAAGGGTGTAATCATACGACCTCCCAAATAGGATTATTCTAAACTTAATAATTGATAAAAAAATTAGATTTCACTATGAATTATTTATTTTCTAATTTTTCAATGAAATATTATGTTTTAGATTATATGATTATATATAATAATGATAATTATATCCCACTACACATCTTCCTTACTGATGTGGTAGTGTGTGTTTATTGGAATTTGTTTCTTAAAAGTTAATGAATATTGCGTTCTTTATTGATCTCAAGAGTGAATTACATAATAAAATCATAATAATTAGTTCCATATCATTTATTAAGTAGGATGTAATGATTCTTGTGTAACTAATTGAATAATTAAATTAAAAAAATTCATTCAAAGCATCATTAATGAATAGATCCTTTAATATTCGTTAATTTCTTGATTTGATTTTATTAATAATTTTTTTAAGGATGAAGGAAGACCCTACATGGTATGTGGTTATTT
Organism: Viscum album; assembly: GCA_963277665.1. Taxonomy (NCBI): domain Eukaryota; kingdom Viridiplantae; phylum Streptophyta; class Magnoliopsida; order Santalales; family Viscaceae; genus Viscum; species Viscum album. The sequence goes on along the minus strand of OY728161.1, from coordinate 1,729,630,986 downwards.
CACATTATCATCTATTCAGAGGAGCTTAAATATTGTGTTTGGGGTGTATAATCCATCTTTCTAAAACCCAAAATTTTTAGAATCAAGGATTTGGATCCTCCCTTATATATGAATTTAGTATTTAATTCAATTTATCTAGTATAAGTAAATATACATCCATTTTTTTGGAATCCACAATTACTTTTGGACATACCCTTAATTTTAGGGGACATAATTTAGTTTTATAGTGAGACCTAAAGAGCTCGTTATGACCACATTGCTATAATTATAATAAATATTGATATCTATTTTGCTCTTGCTGAGAATGTTATTTTGGGTAGTGAATATTATATTCATTTTTCAGGGTTTGTAAATGAGAAATTTCCTCATTTGGATAAGAAAGTCATTCTAATTGGGGATTCGATATTGGGTAATTATTAAAATATACAATTTGACAACTATATGAAAAATGAAATTTTATTTCACAATGTATTTTTTATATTAAAATTTTTAATCCATTTAATGTGGGTAATCATTTTATCTCTTTGAAAATTGGATCACCAAAAAGGTAATATAAAAACAATCCTTCATCTGGTGTTTATTAATATTCCCAAAGGATGGGTCATGTTAACAGGCCTATTACATTTTTTCTACACTGATTACTGGAATGTAGAGTAAATTGTACATTCCATCATTATTATAGACATAGTCACTGGTACATGTTGTGAGGAATTGTGACATCATTGTTCGCCTTAGTGAGAAAATAATATATTTCAAATTGGATGATATTTCATTATAATTTTATTTATATAATGATAAAAAAATTATAAAGTGAAATATATGAAATCGAGTCTTACTAATGTAATTAAGATTATTTCATCTGCCTAATTTATTAATGATCCTTATCTATCAATTATGAACATTGGTATGGTAAAGGGTCGTGGGTTTTTCACCCGTATATATCAGAATATGATTTCATTATCCACATTTTTAGTATCCATAAATACACAAGTAAATCTCTTCTAGGAAACTAAAAATATTGTTTTTAAGTAACTAAATCCTAACATGTACATATGAGGAACACCCAATGTAGGTATGGATCTTGGATATCTAAAATAATCGACTTATTTGAAAATAAACCTGAGGGTAACTATATTTTTTCATTTATTCCTTATTTGGTTATATCATTGAAAATTTGGTGATATATTTGGATTTAATTACTTATGTATTATCTTAATTTAATACAGGGTTATTAATATACAGTACATGTTTATATAAGACTTGTATAAAAACTATAGTGGATTGAAATATTGATGGCATTGTGTATTTATATGAATTTTTTTCACTAAGTAAGTATATTATGTGTTATTTTTTTAGTGATGGAATTTTCTAGTGAAACTAGCAATATGAAACCTTATCTTTGATAATAACAACACTAGAAATATGAATCCTATTTACTCTATACTGTTGTTATTGTCTTTGATAATAAATAGGGGTTGTGGTTGACATTTTTGTCATGGTTTAAGGGAACGAAAATTTAATGACATGTTAATTTAAAATATATTTTCATATAATTAATTCAATGTGTTAGATAATATTCTCCACATGCATAAAAAATTTAAAATTAAAACACAATATAGTTAGATAAATAAATAAATATTATGTGTTATTGTTAAAATCCAGACATTGAATTACTGTGAAATAATATGATTAATCAATTTATAAAACAATTAATAAATAATATAAAATAAAAATTTAATATAAAATAAATTATTATAATTTAACTAATAATAAAAATAAAATCATTTAGTTTTTAGATTATTGTTTTTTATAAAAAATAAAATTAATGTAATATAATTTTATATTTCATGAAACCTATCAGGAATGATAATGAATTTGGTATGACATCACTATTTTTTAACTCCAATTTTCTGGTTAAATAGTATGAGATACCAATAATAATAGTTTATATTTGAATGATTCATTTTTAATGAAATATGACATTACATATAATTTTATGATTGTATTCAAAAAATGAATTCAAAGATTTTAGATAATGAAATTATAAAAAATTAAATTCATTTTTTTATTCCTAATAATTATAATAACAAGTTAATATTAATTTTTGTGGGTTTTCCAAAATATTTGGTTTTAAGTGAAAATTTAAAAAATAATGATATGTCTAATTCAACAAATTTTATGAATTTATCATATTACAAGAATGAGTTATATTTTTCTTAATCTTTTTTATATATTATATATATATATATATATATACATTACTTAATATTTACCATTTAAAAAAATATATCAAGTATTTATAAACCACATGCTAATATTTTTTTAACTCATGTAATATTTAACATAACAAATATTTTTTACGTTCTTACATTAAAATATAAATTATAAATTTTAGAATTATATATATAATAATATATTTAGAATTACATTTCAATGTTTAAACATTATTTAACACTATTAATTAAATTTTTAGGTATAATTATAATATTTATGATATTGACGTTAATTATGAAAATAATAGTAAAACTTATTTTTAAATAAATTATATTTTTGATGTCATTTATATTTTATCCAATAAATTACATTGATCTAAATTAAATGAGGAATATACTCTTTTTTTAACATAATATATAATTATATTTTCTAATTCAATTATTAATCAATACTATATAACATTAAGAACACATTATGTTTCAAAGTAATTTTACTAAAAACCCTATTATTATACATTATATATATTATTTTAAAAGATGATTTTACCTTATTTAGAAATTTAATTAATTAAATTGGTTATTAAATTTTAATTTAAATTATTAATATTTATTAAAAGGGGGTACCATAATATATTATTTAAAATATATGTTATATAGTTAAACATTAGTTAACAATGTAAAAATCAAGCCATTAAAATATAAAAATCTATGGTAAAAGATATAGAACCTATTTAATGAAATATTTTAATGTATTCTATGATTCTATATCAACATAATAACACACCAAAATACATTATTACAAAATTTCATAGCCATTTAACATGAAATAATATAATGATATCATAGATGTGTGATGGGTATTTCAAAAATATTTCTTTTCTTCACTTATAAAAAGGATCAATTCAACCATAGTATAGTTACACAGTTCAATGTATTTCACATCAAACTATAACCCAAAATTAAACTCCTATAATTCCATTTTTTATCCATGATCGCTTGGCAACTATAAGTTGTTTTGGTGATTACACATCAAAGAAGACTTCTAAGAGAAGATTATATCTCTAACGTTAGTATTGCATTATTTGTAATTGTGTTTCCTTAGTATTCATCATCCAAAATAACATATATCCATAAACATATAGTGTCATACAGATCATAAATATAATTATATATGATTATGTAAACATAACAACTATTATATACACATCTTTATCCAATTTTGAAACCAAAAACTTCATCAGAGCATCTCCAAGAATTACTGCTTCTCTAAAGCGACGAAATCTTTTTTTGTTACCACCAATCATGGTTGGATGAATCATATAATTGGTTAATAAATATGATATATATAATATTATTATGATTTTGTTATTTCATATAAGAATATGATTTATTTATATCTCACTAAATCTAAAATCGAACCATTATTTATGTGTACATGTGGACTACCACCTCCATGAGAAATGAGATTCATTTTTCATCACCACACAACATGGATTTCGTTTTGAATATTTAATATATAAAAATTATATACATAAAATTCTTAATATCATGGATACTATGAATCTATATGAAGAATCATTCGACAATGGTTAACACATATAAAGAGTTATAGATATACTGAAGAAATAATCTCTCTTAATTGACTTATACAATAAAACTATATAAAAACTAAATAATATATGATAATAAATGGTATATATAATTTGTAATAATGAATATAATGGTTCATAATAATAAATATAAAAAAAATAATATGATCATTGAGTATTTTGGGAACTTCTTCACAAGGAATCGAGAACAAGGTAAGTATTTTATCCTGAAATTTTCTTCTTGGAGACACATTTTTTTTCATGAACCAAAAATCATTTAAATGATTTTTTTATTTCACATTTAAAATATAATATCATGAATTATCTTTATTAAAGATATTTTAACTCAAAATTCTAGACATACATTGTTCAATTGGTTTTCACTATCATGTTTCATAAGACGTAATAGTTTTTGCATCTAAATTTTATTTCATTTATATATGAATTATAAAAACCACAAATATCATATTTTCTATGTATATATTGTGAAAATATTTTTTCTTTGTTAAAATATTCATGTAATATAATCTGTTTAAAAATACATTACATTTTCCACCAATAAAGGTTCATTGTTTTTAAAGATAACAAAATTGTACAGGTCTTACATCTCAATTTTCCCTTAATTGAGGCATGTTTTAATATTATGAACCAAGTTTTTCTTTCTAAGGATTATATAAATCCCCTGATTTTATGTTTGTATTATAAATTATTTAATGAATGAGATTTTATAAACCATTTTATTTTCATTTTAGTAATGGATTTTGATTAAAAAATCATTAAAGTAGCAGGGGACTTGGTAACTCTAGATTCTTCCTTTGTGTGGTAGAATTTTATTGTGGGTTTCATTCCCTGATGTTCACTACATATTCTATTTTTTATTATTCTATATCATTTTTATGAGGAAGTATATTATTTGATCTAAATATATTCCCATTAATGGTTTTATTTTTAATTTTTTAAATAAATGCATCCTTTTTTAAAGGGTCTCATGACTATGAATTTTATAATGATGAATAAAAAATCATTGCAAAAATAAATTTTCAGGATTTTATTTTCATTATCATCAAGTATTTTATAACCATTTGATATTGTTTCATGTTTTAAACTATATTATATTAAATAATGTGATTCTTTTTTGTTAATTTTTTTTTCATTATTAAACAATTTAATTCATGATATTCATGTATGTCATTAGGACGTTTTAGAAAATATTTTTTCTTTATATATTTTATTTTTGGAACATGATTTATTTCTATTCGTATGTTTAAAAAATTCAATTATTTTCCATGGGTTCATTAGGATATCATAATTATGGAATTGTATATGGAAATCATGTGTATAATGATTGGTTTGGCGATATATCGCTTTCTAGTTATCTTAATGGTTATGGGTTCATAATGCCTAAAATGATGAAATTTATCATGAATTAGATATAGGAATATTTGTTTAAAAATTTATTATGTTAATTAGATTCCATAATATGTTTCCCAAGATTGTTGTGTTAATGTGCTGCAAGAATCTTTGTTCATATGTTTTCGTGTAAAAATGATTCTGAAATGTTTTTTAACATTATTATTTATTCTTATTATTATAAAATGAATTATTATTATACTACAATTCAGTGATATGAAATATTTATATATACCTATGATTATGATCATGGACTCATGTTTAACGTGACTTTATTTTTAAATCATTTCCATGGAATATGTTTCTTCATTTAATATTAAATATCCTTATATAATAACATATCGATAACCCATATTATTCCATGATCATTTAATAATTAATTTCTACCATGACCATGTTTTCTGATATGATTTTTATTTTACCCTTTATGAATTATTGATAAGATTTCCATTACAAAGAATTTGAGGTCACTCATTTATTATTTTTTACTATCACTAGGTTCATAATCAATTTATAACTTTTTTAATTTCATCAATCGAATATTGATGAGTTATATTATATATAAATAATTTTAGAGTAAGATGATTATTTGTCTAATCTCAAAGACATTAATCTTTTTGGACATTGAGTTTATTGATATTTTTTTAGATTTAAAAACAACAAAACTAAATTCATGTATTATTTAAAATATGTTTAGCATGGGTAAAAATAATTTGAACAATAATAGGGTTTATTTATTATCTGATATTATTATAGATAACAATATAAAAAACCCTTGGGAAAAATAAAGGGGCGATTCTATGTGTGGTATAGCATCTTGAAATTTTTTTAATATGGATACTGTGTAGTTCTCATATAAATTATATCCATGTATTGATAAAGAATGTATGTATAGGATCAACCAATGATGTACATAGTGTATATAACTCTAAATAAGGTTAGTTGATTATTAACACGACGAAGGCAATGTGTATGACAAAGATGCCTAATTTCACAGCTTGTTTCAAACTGCTAGTGGATGTTCTATAGACTGTTACTTAATATTTATAATACATTTTGTATTATTTAATATCTTGTGAAATTAGGAATTTAATAATGACATATCCCAAACTAAATATACCAATAATTAACCTACTGTGATTTCAAATTAAATACTATTAAATGTGATCGGTTCAAATGGTAACACATTTTCATTGTGTTTTTTCATAATTCCCATATGATGTATATAGTGATCACACATGATTAACTATTTTGATTTTATAAATAGATGAAGAAAGGAAAATTAAAGTGAATTATATTTTTAATGTAACATATATAGGTGTCTTAATGGGAAACCATGTGGGATAGAAGGTGGAATTGAAAAAAATATTGTTATTCACAACCAACTATATGAAATTATGAGTAATAACAAGTCTCATTCAAAATATACCAAAATTCAAAATAACATAAGGATAGAGTTTTAAAGAATATTAGTGTAAAATGATTATTGAATTAAAATTCAACTATCGACATCTCAAAAATATTTGATGATTCACCCATGGGAATTTACAAGAGGAAAAAGATATTGTAATATGTGTCATAGGAGTAGCCATAAGGGTAATGATTATTGAGATGAATAAAAAATTTGAGCAATAAATTGAGTGTAAAAAATTTCCATTTCCTAAAATTTCTATAGTTTGTTCAGTATGAAATTTGATTCACTAAACATATAAATAATGTGGCTAATAAACATCATCAACCTATTTAACTAAAAAAAGGGGAAGCTTATTATATATATAGTGAAGAAAGTAGGATATGAATAAAATAATATTAGGATTCATTTAAAATCTATATGATATCCCTTCATATAATTATATTAATAAAAATTTAATTGTTAAAAAATATAAATAATATTTAGAACACATCATGCTTAAAATCCATTTTATAGAAAACCATTTTTATATATTATATATTTAAATTTAAATGTTGATTTTGAAATATATAGAAATTTAATTAGAATAATATGAGATTAATCTCAATTTCAAAATCACAAAATTTTATAATAAGGTTTAATTTAGTTTTTTAAATATAATATAAATTAATTTGTTGAAAACTATCCCCGATGGTAAAAATCAATATTTTGAAATATTAATACCTATTGTAATAGACATGAATCATGTTCAATATATCTATGTGGAAAATATTTTTTGAGGCTTTGTAAACATAAAAATACCCCAAAATCCATTATTATGAATGATTGTAATTACGTTTCTCATCTATAATACCAACAAATATCGAAGTTATTTTATGAAATTCAGTTACAGATATATATCTACGGGAAGATAAGGTCTCCAATGAAACAATTACTTTATTTGTAATCCTTTATTCTTAATAATTATCACAAAATTTGTTGGTAAGATACTATAGTAGGTTTGAATTGAAATTAAAAAATATTTAAATTGATAAAAAATATTATATTCGATATAACATGGTATAATGAATGAAATTGATAAAATAAACATTTAATAACCATATAACTAATACTGAAAATAACTATACAAGGGGAAATTTGATAATGGTGTTCATGAAATTCAGTATGAATGTACACCTATATATTCTACACTTAGGATAAATTGGGAGGGTATATTAATAAATTATATTAATTGAAATGATAGACTAAATAAATTCTGTTCATTTGAATCCAATTTAAAATAACACAAAAACACCATTTTTTATTTTGAACCAAAAAACCAAATAGAGAATCTATTACATTAGTACAGAAATATATGAAACCAATTATGAAAATTAGGGATGAAAGAGATGGTTTTTATTTTATAATACCCCTTAATATTCTAAATATACTAACATGAGATGTAATGAAATATAGATAAGCTGAGAGAGATAAATTTCTAATGAGATATGGGGATCCATGGTGTTATAAATTAATGAAACAATGTATAAAGAGAAGTGGATGTCTGAACCAGATGAAAAAAGGTTAAATTAATGGAATGATGATATATGGTTATTGGTGATATTTTATGAAGATCATGCATTATTATTATTCCCTTAAATGATTATAATTCACACATTAAATGTTCATGATATACAAATATGTAATTACCTGAGGAATAAGGAGCTTAAAATCCTTTTGGGATATTGATAATTCATTGAATATCGTCTCATGTATCAAATTAAGAGAATTATTATTGGAAAATTATTTAATCCTCCATATAAATCGTTTTATGTCCTCCACAGTTGATTTGTTCGTCTAAGGTTGAGGGGGGATTTATTTGATGATCCAATGATTTTTAACTAATATATAGTCCTGTATAGACATGAATTTCATTCATTGTGTCTATATACACATGGATTCCAATTTTAACATTTCCCCATTAATTAATTTCCCATTTAATTAATCCCAATTATTTCATATTTTTAATTTAAAAATTAATTAATCATTTCAATCACATTAAAAATTCATCATTTACATCACCATTGCAATCTCATTGATAATTAAAAAATTAGTCCATCACATAAATTCCCTTAATTAGTTCTAAATTTAATTAAGAACATCAACCCATTTTAATAATTAACCTATTAAATAACGAATTACCAAAAAAATATCACATAAATAATTAAAAAATATTAATTATTCTGTTCAAAATTAAATATTCACTAATTAACTCAACAATTAATTTACCACATGCCATAATTGAATATTTTTATAATAAAATCATCATTTACTTATCCCTAAATCCAAATTAATTATTCCTAATATCTCAAAAATATTTCATCTTGAATAGAAAATATCAAAATAACATAATTAATACAATAATAAAATTTCCAAATTAATCAATTTAGTGTCCCAAATTTCACAATTCCTTATTTGATTAATTAATCAAATTAATTAATTTAATTTAGAGAAATCAAATACTTATCACCCAATGAAAATTCACCAATTTCATACATTTATAAGTACAAATGACATTGGGACTAAAATTATCGACCACCTACGTAAATTTTTTGACAAGTGATTGCCCAAAATAAATCCCAAATTTGAACAGAATAAAGGTGCAGAACATGGACCTAGATATGAAACCTTAATACATGGTCTTTCAAAATAAGATATCATAAATATAGATTTTGACTTAACAATCATATAACTATAATCAACAAATTTATATGTATATAGAACAAAACAATGGATAAACCCCCACAAAAATAATTGGAGAATAATGGGAGAGAAATAGGAAATAAATTGAGATTTACTCACATACCCGAAGTGGTGAAGATATGCCCGTTAAGATTCTAATAACCGAGAATGGTGTTAAAATGGAATTTTGAATCCATATGAGGGGATCTAAAATTTATTGAAATTTATTTTTTGTAAAGCTATGGTATTCGGGGGTATAAGACAAGGGTTTGGGAATTTTATTATATAAAATTTTGGGTATTAAATCACATGTGCATGGTTTTCTAATTGAGGCACACAATTTCTAATAAATGAGCACCTTACCTTGATCCCCTTCTGGGGATGTATGGTTTCACATTTTTGGGTTCACAGTTTGAAAAACCATGCACCGTCCATGAAAATCCCATCTATTTAGGGTTGCATGGTTTGTTGGGCCAGGGAGCACAGTCTGGGAAAATGGTGCACCAACCATGCACATCATTTTCTAATATTAAAAGTCAAAAATGATGGGCCACAAATCCCTCATTTATTTTTACCTCTCACATTTTTCCTCCAAAATATGACCTTTTTTACACAATACATGAACATTTGACATGATCTTTCCCCTAAACACATTATCGTTATAATCAAACACACATATTTAATGATCCTCATAGGATTCATCTATCTCAATCACATCATCATCCAAATTGATACCATGAGAAGTGTTAGGGTGATTCCAAAATAGTTGTGACACATTGAAAACATCATCCAAGTCATAATATAACCATGGAATATCCAATCAGTATGCCACCAGATTGATTCTATTGTAACCTCAAATAGTCCAATGAATCTGGGTTCCAACATATCCTTTCTATATATCCTATGGTGACCTAATCATGGTGACACATGGTAGAGTACAAGATCACCTTCATTAAGCTACAAGGATCATCAATGTAAATCAAAATATGACTTTTTATGCTTTGATATAAATCCATATATTTTAAAAGCAGTAGAACATACTCCAACGTCTCCTATATTAGACTCAGTCCCAACATCTCTGACTCACCTTCCTCTATAAATCATAGATGTTATCAATATAGAATACCAAAAGGATCCTAAAATGGGTTTATATTAATTTTATCATGATAATTGTTTTTATTAGAAAACATCAACAAAACCATTTTCTTCTCCCATGAACCTCCAAGGACAAGGACACATGCTCGAAGCATAGCATCAAGCACATGTATAGTACACTCTGACCTCCCATATGTTTGTGGGTGGAATGATGTAATAAAAAAACTATATACCAAGCACAATATAAAATACATTCTATAATAAAGAGGAAAAAATGTGGTAATATCCAGAAACAATAATTTGTGTCACATTATGTAGACGAGCTATCTCTTGAACATACACGATTCCTAGATGCTCAATTTAGAATTTGGTACACCGCATGAAATGAATTCACATAATCGAGGTAGGAAATGAAACTATATAAAAAATAAATATCATATAATAATTAAATATGGATATTAAATTAAATAATATATAATAAGGTTCCTAAGAAATTATATAATAAAATTAATTTATTAAATAAGGATGTTAGGTGTATGTGCTGATTTATTCAGGATCAAGGAAAGGCCTTCATCTCTATATATCCTCCCATGAGACACATTTTCTTGTATGAAACAAAATTCATTTTAATAGTCAGAATAATACCTATTAGATATATAATATAATGAAGATTGTTTCTTCATGGTATATTTACTCCAAAAAAATCATTCTCTATTTAGAATTATTTTTGTTACATTGTTTCTTAAGCTATAAGGTTTTTTTAATATCAAATTTTCTTCATTAACATGGGAATTATATTCACTATAAATTTCTTATTTTTGGTGTATATATTGGACATGGAATTGTTTTTATCATAATTTCCATAAAATATAATTACTTTAATAATACATATAATTCTCATCATTTCATGGGTGTTTTATTTGATAGGTATGAAATTAATAAGGATTTTATATCTAACATTATATTTATTGAGTCATTTTTTAATGTTATGATACAATTTATTATTTATATTATGTCTCCAATACATATAAATTTTTTAGAATACTCCATGATTTAATTCAATATATTTATATAATTATATTATTTTCAACATTATGAAGACATTTTAATCAATAATTACTAAATACTTATGGATCATGGTAACTCAAAATTCATCTGTTGTGTTATGTATTTTATTATTAATCTTATTTTTCCTTTGTTGAAAATTTTTTCCATTATAAATTATTTTATGTCATTATATTTTTTATAAAATAATTATTGATGTAAATCGATTTAAATGAAAATATTTTTTTATTTTTAGAAAATAATAGAGACCATTTTAAAATATAATAATATCTATGTCATTTAAAATGATGAATAAAAATTGAATCAAAAATTTATTTTACTGATTTAATTTTCATTTTTCATAAATGATCAATATCTAATGGATTTATGTGTCATGTTTTCCCATGGAGTATACTTAATTCATTGAATATTTTCATGATATTGTTTCACGTGACAAATTATTTAATTCCTCTTCTTCTGTAAAACCATATTTATACTATATGAACAAATTTTATTTCCATGTGTTAGTTATGAAATGTGCTTGATTTCCATTTGGACATTTAATGAACCCATTTTTTTCAATGGGTTCATTAAGATATGATTATGATTTATTTATATTTGGTTGTCATATATTGGTATGATGATGGTGGAAAATTATATAATAATAAAATTCATTGGTTAAGGTTTCATATCACATGATATGGTGAAACGTTGTATGGATGAGTTGCATAAATATTTATTAATTTTTGTTATTACATGTTGCAATTTTTGGTTCATAGGTTTTTTGTGTGAATTAAACTTTGGATTATTTTTTCATTTGTTCTTTCATGTAATCCACAAAAAATAGATTTTTATAAGATTTTAAATTCTTAGTTTTATGACATAATTGTTTGTTAAATTATGATAATGTTATATGCGGTATTTTTATAAGACTATTACTATTATCTAAGAGTTATGTTTAATGACTCGTGATTCTACACACTTTTTCCATCATATATTTTCAATGATTTGATATTACATTTTCTTATATCATTACATATGTAAAGATCATATTTTTCCAAATTACAATAATAGTAAAATTTTCCATTTCCATTGTTTTCTAATATTCTTGTCAAATAACTTATGACAAATTATTGATGTGTTTTCCCTAAACCGGAATTTGGGATCAAACCTTTGTTATTATTTCATTTACCTATGTTATGAAGATAATCATAGCTTGTAGAAATTATAGAATATATTATATATGGCATTGATTATGAATAAATAATTATAGAATAACATGCTTGTGTGGTAAATATCCAAAATAGTAACATTTTAGTCCTTGTGTTGTATGAATATTTTTAAATATTTCATAAAAATAAATAAATAATAGTATTATTAATGTTATGTTTACATTTTCAATACTATGAACTGAAAGAGTGTATTTATACCATTATAGAAGTTTATAATAACACTAAAAATGGATTAAATTTCATGATATAACGATCACCTATAAATACAATGATCAAAATGGAATTGATATAAATTAAATTTATTGTAATGTACTATACTGACCCTATTCTTTATATCACATTAATACATTATTTATTACATAATATATCAAATAATACAAACCGAATATTCAATAATTCTAGTGTCTTTAGGAATTTTGTTCATATCATAACATCATTCACATGGGATATAACAACATTATTAAAAACATCTGTAACATCCATCTAAAATTTCATGGTTTTTAAAATTGTGAAGGATTACATAGGGACATACATAATAAAGGGGAGATCTATAAATCAAAGTAAGACAATAAACATTGAAGAAAATTAAAAGAGTAATGCATTTTAGAAAATATTCATATCAATGGATCGTAATAAATGTGAATTAATCATAAACATGATAAATGAGACATTATATTTCATGATCATCATAACATGAGAATGGTGGGTACAACATAAAATAATACATCATAAACATATGTCAGCAATACACCTAAAATAAATCAAGGTGGAAGAAATACCAGAAAGGAATCAGGTTCACTCAATGTCCCAACATGATGTCTCATGAGGCTAAAAATTATCTAATTCATTAAAAAACTATAAAATTTATCATGAACCCATCACTTTTATTTAATTATCAATCTTATGTGTTCCACATTGATCATTCAATATGGATTCTTTCAACATCATAATTTATTACATGATATTTTATTATGAAATTGATACATGTAAGACCCAATTTCAAGGATTATTACTAAAAAATATGAATACCTGAGATATGAAGTTTATATGTTATTCAATACATAATGAGTTAACATGGAAAATCAGTGTGAACATTTTTCACCTTTACTATGTCCCATAAAATTCATTAAAATGGTTTATGAATGATAAAGGTGTCTCAAATCCTTTTTAAATAAATTTTAATGAATGTGGTACATTGAATGACATATACCATAATAAGTCAATGAAGATAAAAGTAATAATGTAATAAAGGAACTATAATAAAGAGGATAAGGGAAAAGATCCCTACTTGAGGGTGTGACTCCCAATGCTTTGGAGGCGCTTCATGGTTGATTAGAAGCAACTCGGATGGAATTTATAGATTTATGTAAAGTTTATGGATGTTATCTAGGGATTTATAGTGAAGTGAAATTTGAGATGGGATGTTTTTTTATACGAAATGAGGGTGATTTATTTATCTTTTAAGTTTTTGACACTATATAATAAAATAAACAAAACCAAAAACTATAACATTTTTTATGCACATGGTTTCTACCAAATGGGAATTTTTATCATTAATCTATAAAGTCAAGGTTAGAACAAATAAAATAATTCCATTTCTTAAATAGAGCTGAATCATACACTTAAAGAAATAATTTTCAAAACTTAAAAATGGAAAAACTGTTTCAGTGGATTCACAAAGACATTATAAATTAATAATATAAACAATAAATTACATTTTATTAATTTAAAACATATATTTTGTCATGGATACCCTTTATAATATTTATTATATTACTTTAGGTTCATTATGATTATATAAAATAGAAAGTATATTAATAAGGTATTTAATTTTTAATCAAAAATTCAATTTTCTCTGAATATTATGAAATATTCACTATTGGATAATTTTGAAATTATTGTTCCTAAAATAATATTTATTTTATCTAAATAATTTTTGTCAACATATTTATTTTATAATTCCAAATATCATTTAAATGTATTAATAAGTTTTATATTTTTTTACAATATGTGTTTTTAAACCCTTATAAAAATTCTATATTATTTCATAAAAATTGATATGAACATTTATATTTAATAAAAATTATTTAATAATAATATTTTATTAAATTCTTACTTATTTAAAAAATCCATTAATTCCTAAAAATAAATTACATAATTAAACATCAATATAACCCAAAAATACTATATTTTATTTTATTATATAAAAATAATAATAATGTAATCATAATAGGAGGAAAATTTATTCATTATTCTATATAAAATAATATATATATTCATAATTCTCATGTATTGAAACATATCCATTTAATATAAAAATAAGAATCCCATGATTTAGGTGTGTGATAATGAGACTTTCATGGGATGGAACAATAGACATGGTTAAGGTTGTGATCTCATTGAGCTTGAACTTGTACCGTATGTAGTATCAACCATGCTTATATTGTTGGATCGCAGCTTGAGAATTGTCTAGGGAAAGTCCCAGTGATTCTATATCCATTGGAAGCCCCTATAAATGAGTTTTATGGGGTTTAATCAGACTGGTTGATAACATCCACTATTTTGCCTATATCAATTGGATTTGATAAAACCCTATATTTATACTAAAAATTTGATCACTTTTCAATGGATATATTATCAATGGTAAGGATACTTAACAGTCTATTAAATCAAATTAGACACAATTGAAAATTTTATGTTAATGTGTTTTCATTATACATTTTACATTAGTTGACATTTGAATAAACCAATAAGGGGAGTTTTTTTTATAACCATTTAATACATTACAATATCCCCCTTATGAAAACATTCAAATGAAATTATCTATTCCCAGACTAATATAGATGAAGGTATCTCTATTTCATCACCTCCTCTGGTTCCCACTTTTCTTCTTCAAACATGTGGTTTCTTCCCAACACATTAACCATGTTCACTAACTTATTCCGTAAAACATTCTCTCTATGATAAAATATCTTATTCATAAAGTCGTCATAGGAAATATCATTATCCAACTATACCACCTCTGGACTGAGAACATGTGAGGGTTTTAGAATTTAATTTACCAAGATGGATACATGGAAACTATTATGAACTTCAGATAGGTTTAGTGCGTGTTCTAGTTGAATAGTCACACTCTAAGTGGTTAAAAGATCTCAAACATGATGATGTATCTTGGCTTAAACATTCCATTCCTTCTAAATATCATCACATTCTTACATTTAGATATTTATAGTAATTTCATGTCCTTGATGTTAAACAAATTCTCATTGAAGATTATCAACGTATCTATTTTTTTGAATATGAGCATCCTTGATGTTTTTATGAATGGTATTAAATTTTCCAACCATTTACTCAAACATTTTAGGACCTAATGGAAGATGCAGGTGTTCTACACCTCTTCCCATAATGAGCTTCATTGGGAGTAAATTTTATTCATGGGTGTAAACTATTATTGTATGACAACTTGACTAGAGAAATATGTTAGTCCCATACTCTTTTGAAGTCAATCGATAATGATGTCAACATGTCGTCAATTTTTTGGATAGTATGCTCAGGTTGACCATATGTTTGAGGGTGATAGGTTGTACTAATGATCAACTCAATGTTCAGAGCATGTTTGAGGCTCTTCCATAACATAGTGTTCCATCATCGATCTCGATCGAATAATATATGTAGTGTAACCTCATTCATCTTTACCAATACATTTATATATATCCATCAATTTTTATCTAATGTGAAATCCTCTTGGATTAAAATAATGTGAGATGATTTTATTGGAAAATCTACGATAACCCATACAAAATTCATTCCCATGGGGGTCATTGGATGTTCAGTGTCATGATGATGTTTTCCATTTTCAATGAAAGTATGTGTAATGGTTACATCATCCCAGGATTCTTCATCCTTTATACCTTCACATGGTAAAATAATCAATATATTGATGTATATTCAATGATCTCCTTCATTATATTTTCCTACCAATAGTTCCCTCAGAGATATTGATACATATTTTTGCTTCTTGGGTGAGTGGAGAATGGTGAACTATGTGCATTATCTTATAATTTATTTTTATATTCAGGTTTTGATGGTACACATAGTCGTGACCCAAATCAAAAATTTCCTCCATAATTATCTATATACTCAAATGGATTTCCTTTTCATATAGTTTCCACGTTCATCAAAATTCCCACATAATACCATTGGTCATCCTTTATCTATTCAAAAAGAAATAGTTGATAAATAATTTTCCAATGTATATATGTTGTTCAACTATTTATGATTCTCATATCCATCCTTTTTATGTCTAATAAGATTAGATCCATATTAGTTAACATTAAGGAAAAAAATTTAGAATTATTTCACATTTATCGTCTTCTACATTATTTTATTTTTTTGAAATGTAGTTAATTTATAATTCATATTCATTAATCAGCTCTAACCTACTTCATTGGAATATATTCAGGCCATTCTATATGAATATATATAAGAGGATTTTATGATCTGTATATATTTCACACTTATACCAAAATAGATAATTCAAAAATATTTTAAAATATAATATCATCACATAGAATTCCATATAATACACTATGTTGTTCTGTTTGTGAAATTTCAACTGCCTTGAATCATAGTACATGTATTTTTCATTTATCAATAACAAACAACCCAGTCCCTTCATTAAATCATTGATGAATACCATTATATGCTATCTAATTGTGGGATGTTTGAGAAATTGTGTGGTGATATTCCTTCTTTTTGATATTCGTGAATCCCTCATTCAATTCATAATTCCATGAAAATGTTACTCCCTTATATGTTATCATTGTTAGAGGGTTTTACAATCCCTATAAATATCTCAAATATTAACAATAGTACCCCGCTAATCTATGAAATACATGAATATAATTCAAGATGTGGGCTTAATCCATCCTTTAATTAATTTTTTAAGGGTTATAAAATATCACAATCCTTATGATTATATTTCTTATGAATTATATTCCTTCAACCAGAACACACATTTACTATAATTTTCATAAATATTCTCATTCTGCAAGGTATTTAGCTACGTTCTCCAATGATCAAAATGCTCCTCCTTGATTTTAAAATATATAATAATGTCATCTATAAATAATACCAAATTCTATTATGTTATCTATAATGACTATATTCATAATGTACTTGAAAATTTATAGGGAATTAGTTATTCTGGGTGGTATTATTTGGAACACATAGAGCCAATATCAAATATGAAAATTGGTCTTCTGTTTATCTTCCTTCATCACCATTACATAACCATATCTCAAAAAAAAACTTCACCTATTAAAGGTATTGTGATCCATGTAATTAAAAGAACAAGTCATCAATTCATGGAAGAAGGTTATGAGACATTTTCATGATCTTCATGAGCTCACAATAATCAATGGCAAGGCACATTTACCCACCCTTCATCATGATTAATAGGAATGGTTCATCCCATAATAATGCACTTGGTCATATGAACCTATATCCATATTCTCATGTAGTTGACTCTTAATATCTTTTTGTTCTAAAAGATCCATTATATATGACTTATTGGAAAATGGAAACACACCATGTATAAGCCTGATTGAAAATTGAAATGCTCTATTAAGTGGAATAGAAGGGAACTCATAAATAAATATATCATGATATTCTCTTACAATAAAAAAGTATTTGATGTTGATTATTTCCCATGAATCAATCAAGTCATTTGATCTAGAAATTATTTCTCATAGGGAAATAATATCAACACTTGTGATGATGGTGATAAATTTGATTAATCATCCACTATTCACTATTATATAATTGAGGTCCAATTTAAATTATAGAGAGTGATTTACATTCATAGAAATATATATTGGAAATATATAAGAAAATCCAATCCATACCCTGAATAGAATCAATTCCCACGAAAGGGTGTATATCAAGGTTAAACATGAAGTTTCTCCCACAAATAGCGATATAGGTGGAGTTATATTCTCAGGAAGATATAATTTCCCCATTTAATGTTTTAACTAAAAACACTACATACATTTTTAGGTTAGTGTTTTAATAATTTTATGATAATTTCATAATGAAAAGCAATGTGTGGAACTAGAATCAAAAATATATAACAATATTTGAATTTTTAACAAGAGTATATGTCACCACATTAATTTGTAGATCCACCTCCTTATTAGTGATAGAACAAGGATTCCATTGATTAAATGGAGGTTGTTAGTTATCTCAAAAAACACTTGTCTTCATGAATTTGTTTTCAATTTGACCTATATCGTTGCATTTATAGAAATGAATAATGTATCAATGTCTAAAAGGAGAATTATTTTCTTTCGTTGCATTATCATGTTACTTATGTAGAAATGTTTTCTCTAGGTTTCCATTATTTCGACACTTAAATCATTTCCTCACCCCCTTAGGAAATTTATGGGGTTCTTCATTCTACACCTTTCACAAGTGGGATGCTGAAATTTATTTTCACAATTATAATTCTCCATCAAATAGAAATAATTGAACTATACATTCTTGTTCATATTCCCTTAATACAGTAGATATTCAACCATATGCATTTCAACTTTGAGGGAACATCAGACAATTTCATCATAGCTATAATAGACATGGATTGTCCGGGCATTTCGTATACTTGTTTTTATCCCACCGAAGAAGTGCATAAAATATCATTCTTATGCAATCAAAATGCCATAGGAAAATCATGAAAGTACTTTGATGTTTTCATCATACTACCAGATAATTTTTTTTCATTTTTCATTAGGGAAAAGAAAAAATTGTTCAATTTCATCTCAGAGAGTGTCATGAAAATATTTATCGATTTTTTTTAGAATTAATTTCACTCCATCAGTTAGATCTCTTTAATAGTATTAATATTCTTGATCAATATATTCCAATTATCTGCTTCTCCCTCCATATGATAGACATCCATTAGGACGTCCACTATCTCATAACATTGATGGATGGTGAAGATCTTACTAATAGATTTAATCCACTATTCCCAGATTACAAGGTCTAATGGTCCTTTGAATTTCGGTGGCATTTGTATCTGTTAGGTATCAATCACATACTATTATTTCATAGGTGGATTTTTCACTCCTATTGATCTAGGATTCTATTAAAAACCCAAGTCAACTGAGAGAGTATTTTCATAATGTTTGATTCCTTATACCATTAGATTGGACACCTCATTAGGGAAGTAGTCACATTGCCCCATCAGATTGATTGTTTACATGATTCCTCTTATATACAAACATTGGATAGTATAAAAGGAAATTTATAGATTATTATTATAAAATATTAAAAATAGAAATGGAAATCCAATGGCAGTAATGGGATAACATATAGATTTCAATTTTTTCTTATGTTTTGAATTTATAAGATAAAATCGACGTTATCCATGATCTATTTTGTAACATAATTTCTCAAGGAATATTTTTCCAAAAATAATGTTTCATAATGGGAATATGAATTTACCAAACCATATAGCACATGATTGTCAAAATAGGAGAATAATAAGGTTGTTTTCATGTACTAGGTCACACCGAGTAAGGCCCGACACAACTTATAGGAGTTGTTACCCCTATGTACATCAGTGCCAAAAACGCAACTAATTGTACTATCCAAATAAGATTGTACTTCATTGATAAAAAATTTAATCTATTCATAAAAAAATAGAGGTATTTTTTTATTATAATTAGTTATATACCTATGTAATTTAATAGAGTTTTTTAATCCTAATACAAAAAATTCCTGAACATTTCCTTTGATACCAACTATAACAATACAATTATCTATATAGCATTAATACATGATTTATTGTATAATATTACACATAATACAACCCTAAATATAAATATGTCTAGTGTATTCTTGAATTTGGTACATATAATACCATCCTGATCATGGGATTCAAAAAAATTATAAAAAATTCATTTATATGATTCTTAAATTACGTGGCTTTAAAAATGGAACTTGTTAACTTGGGGACATACCTAATAAAGGGGTGAGAAATAAAATCCATTAAGGGATTAAATAAATAATAAAATGAAGATAATAATACATTTCGGACAATAGAAATATAAATGGGGAACAAAAACTTGTAAGATTCATAAACATGAATAATTAGACATGATATATCATGATCATAATTATAGGGGAAAGAGGAAACAACTTATAATCTTTGAATCATAAACGTAGGTAAAAGATAAACAATAAATAAATAACGGTTTAAAATATAAAATAAAGGAATCACTTTCCATGTCATTACCATCATGAAGTATCATGATTCTACAAATTAACCAATGCATTAGAGTGTAATATGATTCTAGGAACACCCATAACATTCATTTCATTGTCATGCTTCAGTATGTCACAAAGATTATACAACAAGGATTATTTCATCATCATATTTTTTTCCAAGATCAATTAGTGTTGAATATAAAAATGTATGTCATAATTTAAATATGTATATGTGTATACAATTCAGTTACCCTGAATGAAAATGAGAATGTTATTAAATACAAAATTTTTTGGCATGGAAAATCACAGTGAAATTTTGGCATTATATGGTCATCTATAAAAAATTCATAAAATGGGTTGATGCAAGGAAAAGGGGACTCTAACCCTTTTTTATATCAATTATATTGTATGGAGGATATGTAATTTCATATCCCATCATACAGAAATGAAGATAAATACATAAGGTATAGAAGATACTTTAATAATGATGATAAAGGAAAATATCACTTACATGAGTGTGTGAATGCAAATGCATTGCACGAGATTGATGAGATTTCGGAGATTCTTTTAGAAGACTCGTTGTAGTTTAGGGTAGAGTATAAACATTCTCTTAGATGTTTTAGTTAAGATGGATGTGATATTTGGTGGGATTATATATTAAACAATGTGGATTTCATTATTATTTTGTGTTTTGACTCTACATAATAAAATAACAAAATAAAAATAAAATACCATGGATTTTACTCACAATTTAGTCAAAACGGGATTGTTTAAAATTATTTTATATGTTCAATGGAATAAAATTAAAAAATAATAACTTTCTTATGTGGGTGTGAGTCATGCCCTTAATTAAATGTGTTTAAAACCATAATATATAATAATAGTTTTGGAGGATAGACAACGGATTTATCAAATAAATAAAATTAACATAAAATAAGAGTTTTTTAAATGGAATACATATATATTTTAGTTGATTCCATTTATAGTTTTTATTGCATCACTTTTGGGTCAATATGATTTCATAAAGCACCACGTATAATTATATGTATATCATTTTTACCTGAAAATTTTACTCTCTCAGAAAATTTGGAAAAATGCCCTATTGGATTATTTATATGTTCGGATTTCAAAAATAATATTCATTTTATATAAAAATTTTTCTAAATATTTGAACATTCACATTAAAAATAAATTCTATTTTTATTATTAAATGATGGGTTTTCTAACAATAAATATTTTTATACCCTTATAAAAATTACAATTAACTTCATAAAAATTTAATGATCATTTATATTTATTAAAATTTATTTATTAATAAGATTTTCTAAATATAATATTTTAACAGAAAAAAAATATTTCATCAAAATTGATTCCTTATTTGAATTTTATTATTACCCAATAATACTATTTCAGTTTTATTATATAAAAATGAAAATATTTTATAATATTACCCCAATATGAGGAATATTTATTCATTTTTCTATAAAAAATAATTTACATACACATAATTCTAGGGTACTAATACAAATTTCATTAATACACCGAAAAATTCCCTATGAGAACAGTGCATGAATATGGGAATTTTGTGGGGTGGGTTTTTGTACATGGTTATGTCGAGATATCGATGATCTTGAACATCTCCCAAAAAAATATTTCTCATGCTTAAGTTGTTGGATCTATGATTGGGCTTAGTGAAGGTAAACTCAGAGTGATGATTTCTCTCTTGGATAATCTGATAAATGGGTTTCATATGGTATGATCATACTTGTTATGTTCATCACTTTTATAGTCTGCTTATATTGGATTTTTTATACCCCTACATTTATAATAATCATTAGATCGCAATTCAACAAATATATTATAGATTATAATGATATTGAATGGTCTTCTTAAATCCAATACAAAATAACATAACAAATAATGTTCTATTTTTCTATAAAAATATTATATAATTATAAATTTAAATAAATAAAATAGGGGAATTTTTATTTATAATAGTTCATGAAGTTACAATATTCCCATTAATCCCACAAAAAAATATTTTCCCATAATAAAATAGATGATGGTAACTCTGTTCCATCAATTCCTACGATTCCCACATTTCTTCTTCAATATTATGGTTTCTCCAAAGAACATTGACTTTGTTTCTTATCTTATTTTGTAGAACCATTTCTCTAGGAAATATGATCATCACAAGATTCCCCTCTTTAAAAATGTTATTTCTTAATGCTACCAACACTAGATTGAGTACATGTGGGGGTTATGGTATATTCATTATTAGGTGGTATACATGGAATATATTGGCCCCTTGCGATATGTTTTGTAGGAGTTCTAGTTAGTATCCCTTACCTCTGATGGGATCAATGATCTCAATGAGGCAAATGCATCTAAGAATAAGCATTCTCGTCTTCCCAAATCACATCACATTTTTACATGGATATATATGGAGGGAAAACATGTCAACAAAATTCCCACTCTAGTTCTCATCTATGATTGTATGCAAATAACTTCTGTTTACTCTAATCCCCTTGACATGATACTAAATGTTTTTAAACATTTCCATCATTTCCATGACAACTTCAGGGCCTATCAGTTTTTATTCCTCAACATAATACCAATATGCAGGTTTTCATCATTTCTCCCATGATGGTATTCAAAGGGATCTATTTGGATGATCGAGAGGAAATTTTTATTTTATATCAACTTGATTAGATGAAGAATTTGGTCCAAACCTCCATTAATGCCATTCATGGATTCTTTGAACTTATCCTCGTGTGTTTAGAGAGTATGATTAGTTGTGAAATCATTTTTAGGGTGATATATTGTACTAATGATCATCTCAATACTTAGATATTGTTGGAGACTCTTCCTAATCATATTGGTGAGTCGTTAATCACAATCAGATATAATTGACAGTGTTACTCCATACAATGTTAACACTTATCTAATATACATTTGTGCATTTTGATCTAGTTATAAACAATGTTAAATCATAATAATTTGATAAATTTTTGTGATATAATCCAAAATAGCCCATATATAATTTTTTCTCCAAGATGTCTTCAGAATTTTGAAGATAAATTCCACTGTTATTTTTTTACATTTATATATTGGTATGGGTAATGGTTAGATCATCCCCATATAATTATTCCCTTTATCCTAATCTTATATACATACCAATATCATTGACGAATATTCAATAGTATAATTTTTCATATTTTCCAAAAACATGTTGCTCATTGAGATCGAGATATATCATTGTTATTCCAAGGTGAATGGGGAAAGTTGAAATATGTTCCTCATCCAACAGTTCCCTCCGTAATTCATGATTTGATGGTACAATTTTTTTTAATCAAATCTCAAAAATTCTTTTTCATTAACAATAATATCAATGTATTTCTATTTATTGTAATTTCCACATTCTTATGAATTCCCACATCATCCCAATGATCATCATTTATCACTATAAAAGATATGATCATGGAATAATTTATGAAAAGAATGATGGAGTTTATTTATATAAGACTCCCTTGTCCATCCTTTTCAAGAATAAAATGATCATATCCATATCAATTATCATCAATTAATAAATATTTGTATCATTTAGACTTCAATCATATAACTTTTTATACACATTCTCAGGATGGGACTGAATTGAGTAGTCATATTCCTTGATCAGCTCTAACCATTTTGTTGGTGCATATTCAACTCTTTCTGTATGAATATATATAGGAGGCTTTTATGATCAGTTTATATTTCAAATTTAATAGTAACGAGATTATGTCAAAATATTTTCTAACATATGATCACTTCATCCAACTATATATCATATTTGAGATGTTTTTTTTGTGACAGTTCATTTCCTAAAATCATCAGCTATGAATTTTTCATTTCTCAATAAAAATAACTCTTGTCCCTTAATCAAATATTTGCCTAATACCTCAAAAGATCTATATATGTGGGTAGTTTGAGGATTAATTTAGTGATAATTTTCATTTTTATATCATTTTTTCCCTAGTTGTGTTCATCATTCTGTGAAAACATGATACATTCCAAGTTAGCTTCATTAGAGGGTTTTACAATCACATGAAATTTCTCTGAAATAAATTATATTAGGAAGATTGTTCAAGGAATCTATGGATATCCATCATAAGTGAATTCACTAACCATACTTCAATTTCCTTGTTTTTAATATTATATAGATATATTATTTCTTGGGATGACATTTCACATAAATGATACTTCCTTCATCCATAAATCATATTTTCAATATTGTATAATGATTCTTCTTTCTCAAGGTCATTATCACCGTGCTTAGATGTTCCTCATGATCCTAGTTTTTTTCTAGTATATTTGAATATATTCTAAAAAGAGTAACAAATATTTGGGGAGGTAATCTATAAATAATGTATTCATCACGTCCACAAATAATTATATTGAATTTTTGAGTCGTAATTAAATTACTATGAACTCATAGTGTCCAATAATTGTAAAAAAATTGTTCTTGTGGATATTTCACATCTCCACCCATAAATGATAATATCCCGAAAAAATATTCACCTTGGAGAAGTATTGGAGTCTATGTAGCTAATCAATCCAGTCATTAATCCATGAAATTGGGAACTTGTTCTTTTTCATGAACATTTTGAGATCGTTATTATCAATTCAATAGGGCATTGACTAGTCCGTCTTCTCGATGAAGTATACTTGAACACCCCATGGTGATTCGCATGGGCATATGAACACTTTATATGGATTCTTCAATAGTTTTTTCTTCAACTCCTCATTTTCCACATTTTTCGTTCTATATGAAGACATAGATAATAGAAACACCATAGGAATAAGCTATATTTAAAATTCAACCTCTCATATAGGAATAATTCCATGATATTCATTTGGAAACACATCCATATATTCCATCAAAAGACACATATATTCGAGGTTGATTCATTCCTCAGACTCAATCATTTGTGGATGATACACAAGATTATAATGAAATAATATATATGCTTGTGATTTCTGTTCTAAAAATGATTTATCCTCTTTTGTTAACTTTTATAGAATCAAGGGTTGATTTTCAATATGGAGAGTGAATTACTTCTCACAAACATTTATGTTATATTTATCTAGTATATTGTTTTAATCATTGAAAAATCATCACCCAAATGTTTTGAAGCACTCAAAATTCATATCCATCCAATTATTTCATGGAAATGTCATCTAAGTCCATGTAATGTCCCCAATCTTCCATGTCCAATGGGTGATTAGTGGGATGTTACTTACGATATTAGTTTGATCAGTCATATTGTTAATAAATGAATGTTGTTTATTTCATTACTCGAGATGGTAGCAAGGAGTAGATTATCATAACATTAAATATATGGTATAAAATGAAATAAATAACCTATTTATACTAAACATAATGTCACAATGTAGGTGGGAATAGAAGTGTTTTATTACACTTTTTGAGTTATAATATCAACATATGGGGTTTCTCCAACAAGAAGAACATGACATGAATTTATAGAAATGAATTCCCACAAAGTGTGAATAATTTATTTTGCGTAATAATTTTTCTTTTGGGTAAAAAAATATTGGGTTTTCAAAAATTTTGAAAATTGTTTATTTTTCAATTAGCAAGGTGCAATTATCCATTATGTTTTGATAGTGGGAAAAATCAGAATATTGTAAATCCTTTAAATGATATATTTTATTGGGTAAACATTTAATATTTTAAGCCTTAATTTTCAAGAGACTGATAATTAATGTATTTTCTGTTTAATTATAGTAAATGGATCTGCATTGGAATTGAATAAATAATCTAGAAGAAGATATGGAGAATGGTGTTGCACAAAAGCAATTGTTGAACCACCAAATTGTTAGTATATTTTCTATGCTTTCCATTCTATGGATAGAGGGAAAATATGGAACATACTATGGAAAGTGGATCATTTGATTCAATTCCTCATGAATCTTCCACCCATCATTGGGGGTTATTTAGATCTAGAAAAGGAAGAGGAGTGGATGAATATGTTAAATAGAATATTTTAATTCCTAGTAAATCTATCTATTCTATTAGTCATGTTAGAATCATATATACTAGAGGATCTAGAATTCAATTGGTGGGATTTGGATGTTCAATTAAAATAATACCAGCCTTTTTATGGCATGATACTGAATATTTATTCCAACAACAATTTTATCATCACACAATAAAATTTTCAAGAACAACGTAAATTTTCATCTTGACGAAAGATAATATCCCAAAGATATAGTACACAACTTAATTCATGAATTTAGTCCACTATGGACCCATTGTTTTCCAAGTGAGACCTTTAAGGCATGAATTATTGAATTCAGTTGATTCTAGAGATTCAATCAGAGATTTTTATGGACTTGTATTACAAATTGTACAAAAAATTTTTATTGAGAAGCATTGTAAGAAAGTGGTATCTTATGAACTAAGGGTTGAGGATGAATGGTGACAGCTATATAAAATAGGGGGACCTCTAATGTAACACCCATAGATTTTATGAAAAATATTCTTTTTCCTTTTATTGATGTCTTGTGTTGTACGATACACCAAAAGGAGCTTGCACTAAACGCATCCCTAACTTGGCTTTCATTACACGCAATCACAACCTTCCACGATAGCGTGTGTTTTACTCAATACCGAGTTTCCCTAAACAACGATATGTTAAATAAACTAGCCATTTTGAATAGTAATACCCATTTTTTAAAATATTATAAATTTTATTTTTGAAAATGGACTTCATTTTTGGATTTAGAAAAATGAAATTAGCCAAGGGTGAATTTTTGGTATTTTTCTGAAAACATTCAATTTTTGATGAATAGTGAAAAAACTAGGTTACTATTTAAAAACCGAGATTTTATTTAAATAATTATTTATTTTATTTAAATTTATTTTATGTAAAAATTGATACATAATACATATATAAGTTCAATGTAATTCATTTGAGTCATTTTATAATAATTTTCGACATATAAAAGTTTTATTGAACTTTTCACCGTCTTTTACCTACCTCTTAGGAGCTTTTTGCAAACTTACATAAAACATAATTTTACCACATCAGTGAGTGGAATTTCGAAAATCTGAGAGACATGGTTAATATCAAGAACTAAAATGTGGTTCAATAAGATGAAAATAATTTTTGGTGAATAGTATCCTTTTACTTTTATTTACCACGGTTAAAAGTAAATAGGGTAATTAAGGGTAAAAATGATATTATTATTACCCTAAAACATGTCCTAATTATATTGTATAAGTATAATTAGACCAAAAACAACCTTAGTAATAAAATATGACCATTTAGGTCCACTAGGATTAGATTATGACATTTATTGTTAATTTATTTAAAGAAGGGTTAAAATAATTAAAATCAAAGATTAATAACTAATTCATTTTTAATATAGGGTTATACATAAGATAAATTTGACTATAAATATTAATTATAAATATTAATATTATTTCTTACCTTATTTTATTTTATTTATAATGTTTATACATTAAATAATTTATGTTATTTATGACAAAATGGTGATGCGGTAATTACTTAAATAATGAAATATTAAAATAATTGATATTATAAATACCCAAATAATTTAAATATGATGATTTTTATGATTTAAACTAATTTTATAGGTTATTATGACATATTAGTATTGATTTAATTAACTTTTTTTGAACTAATAAAGATGTTATGATTTTCAACAAAATCAAGTACCAAATATTGTCAAAATTGACATAAAATAGATTATAAAACAAATATTATATTGTTAATTATTATTTTATTGCTAAAAATGTAAGGATAGGACAAATGACTTAGATAAGTTTATATATACTAATAATAAACAACTTGGGTTTCTTTTGTCTTTTTATTGTAAGATTATTAACATTATATTGTAAGAAAACAAGAAGACACGGTAAAAGTAAAATTATTTAACTTAAAGTTAAATCTAAATGATAAGGTTAAAATACAAAGCTAAACTTGTCTAAATTCTATTGGATGAGAGGCTTTCTACCTATCCCCACCTTAAATTAGAAATAAATTATTTTGGTTCTATTAAATACCGAATATGAATTTATAATAAAATAATATTTTTAGTTTTTTCAAAGGTGCCCCTCTCCTCCCTTATAAAAGGGAACCTCCTCCCTCTCCTCCTCACACCACTTTGAGCCTTAAATCTCGTCCAAACCCTTAAAATTTCTCTTCTCCACTTCCCTAGAAATATCCTAGAGGTTTTGGTCTTCTTCAAATATCATCTTTAGTGCCCTTAGAGGAGGTTAAGAAGAGGCACTTCAAAGAAGAGGTAATGTCTATTACCGATTCTTTCAACCTTATTTCTTCTTCTACTTCTTCTTATTTAGTTTTTTCATTTAGAAGTAATATCATCAGTATCACTCATATACTGATATTTTATTATAAGTATTAAAAAATATAATTTCACCATCTATCCATCCTAAGGAAAATGAAATCACCGCGCGTGCGTACGTACGGAATACTGTCTCCACGCTGTGGCATAATCTATTCTCCACCACCACATTACTTGGATGGGTATAATGGTGTAGATAATAACTATATTTGATTATTTTAAAGTGATATTGATTCTGAAATAGTATACATGCACTCCAATACAATTCCACAATCATGGGAATGATATCATCGCTCGTGCATACATACAGAAAACCATCTCCACAACGCAATGAGATTCATTCTCCATGTAAACCATTAATGAATGATTTTAAAGTATATATAATGAATAATAATGAAATATATGAAATAATAATGAAAATGGATTTATTTATATATATATATATATGTATTTCATCTACTTAATTCGATTCAATTGAATAAGGAAACGAAAACAGCGTTCATGCGTATGCACGACATACTGTCTCCATCAACGTTGTATTTCATTCCATTTATCGATCTATCTTATATATTTTGTATATTATGAATTTATATTATATATAAATCATGTTTTACATTCTGGAATTAAGTAAATCTTGATATATGTAATAATATCAAGAACAACAAGTCAAAACACGTACAATAAATGAAACGATTTTACCAAAATCGCTGCTTTTACATATAATTTACAAAAGAATGGGTAATATAAAGTCATAAGTAAACTATAAATGATATAATAACAATGAATATGATTCTGTAATAATTCAATAACATTATTTAACTCATTATATTGGAGGTTCGGACACTTATGAAGCAAATCAGACCTAAGGTAAGGGAAAATCTCACAATCTCAATTTTTATCCGAGATTTTTTATACTGAAGCACTTAGTGGGGAATAATTATCATCTACATCCATGTTTCCTAAATATTTAATATTATTTATATCCTCCAACAATTTTTTAAATCCAATTTTACCCTTTGGTGAGTTTTTAGTAAAAGATATGAAAGAAATCTGTTGATGTTTTTCGTACAAGGTAATTTTTGACTTTTCCAGCCAAAGTGCGAGAAGAATGTTTTCTTAAAATATATTGCATGAATGTATTTTTAGAACATTATTTCCATGAAGATTCATTTAAATTTTTTCAAGATTATTTTTAATCAACTTCTTTTAGATTAAAATTATATGATATATTAATAAAGGAAATTTTTTTTGAAGTCGAAAGGATATTTTGTTCAAAATGGAGTTCAAGTGTTTTATCAAAATTATTTTCCATATAAGATAATATAGGGTTCAGTTTCTATACCTTTTTTTACAATTTTTTTATTTTTTTTGGATGGAGTTATTTTTATGATGTCCTTTTATCTTATATGGATTGTGTTATGATGGCATGATGATTAAGAATCCCATTTTAATTACATGGGTTATGCTATGATGTATGATTTATGATTTTCTAGAACACATAAGGATGGTTTCATTATGAGATGGGTAGGAACTATATCTCCCTCCAATGCATTGGTTAAAGATTTATATCTCATGATATAGACATGTGTGGAATTTTAAGTTAATCTGGTTCAGTGTTATAGGACTGGAACGAGGAGTGAACTCGATTCAGCATGAGACTTTTTCCAATACGATGGTCTTGGAAGAATTGCCTTGGCTACAATGGAAATCATAAAATGTGCTTAATATATTGCACAATTACATGTTTTATTACCATGATATTTTATCATGAATAATGTTCCTTTATGATCAATGCTTTGTGTACTTCCAAGATTTAAGTCGTTTCTCATGATTTGGATGTTTAGATTTTATGTTCATGTTTTTGCATTCAAATGATTACAGATTGTTTTATATTCTCTATGCTTACCCTTACCGAGAATTTGAGATCACCCATTATATTTTTTCTTTTCCCCAGGATTTAACAAATGGTTTTAGGTAAGAAAACCAAAATGGGATGATTTTATGGGAGATGTTGTGTAACACCCCAAGCTTATATGGTACGTTTCCCTTTGAATAATGCGATAGCGTGTGTTGTACGCAACCTCGAGTTCTAACACACACCACAACTAAATAAACTAGCCGTTGTGAATAGTAATACCTAATTTTTGAAATCAAATATATTCTATATTTCAAAATGGACTTCATTTTTGGATTCGGAATATCAAAATTAGCCTAGGGTGAAATTTTGGTACATTTTGGATAACTTTCATATTTTGATGAATAGTGAAAATTACTAAATTTTAATTAAAAACAACTTTTTTAATCAAAATAATTAATAGTGATAAATTGTGAATTTGAGTGGTTTTAAAGTATATTTAGAATATATTTTTACCATTTAATATAATGTTGGTCATTGGACATAATTTTACAATTAAACCGAACATAAACAAGTGTCAATCTTTTGATAGTTATTACCTCTTAAAAACACGCTTTTTGTTTTGACAGCGGGAATTAATTTTAAATTAATTTCTGCCACTTCTGTGTTTTGAATTTAGGAAAATGGATTCCATATTTGGAATCAGGATGTCCAAATTATGTAAATAGATAACTTTTATTTTTACACATTTTGAATAATTACTGCGGTAAATATTTTATTTACCATGGTTAAAGGGTAAATCCGGTAAATAAGGGTTAAAAAATAATATTATAATAATACAAAATTACCATAAAACGTGTCCTAACTTTATTGGTGGACACATACCCGACCATGGGAATCCTTGGGTCAATTTGGGGACCCCTTGGAGCCACTTGTATGTGGTAGGGACACATTATATTAATAAAGTTAAAATAAAAATAAAAATGGCATAAGCTTACATCTTTTAGAAGAAAAATTTTTACATTGGGTTATACATGTTGGATTTTCGATTATAAATATTCATTAGAAAGCTAAAGAGATTTCCTACATGATGATATTTTATTTATAATTTTTAGACATCAAATAAGTTAAATTATTAATTACACAATAATGATGCAATGTTTACCTCATTAATAAATCATTGAAATAAATAATATTATAATTAAAATATTATCTAAAACCTGACCAATTCTTATTGGTTGATGTTATTTAGAATATTAGTCATCTTATCTTCGACCTCAATGATTTTTGGACCATTATAAACCGAATATAATTATATTATAAAGTAATACTTTCACTCTTTCCTAAAGAGCCCCTCTTCTCCCTTATAAAAGAAGACCACTTCTACTCATTCCTCACACCTCTCAAGCCACTTGGCTCGTCCAAACTCTGCCCAACTAAGCTCCCCACATCCCTCTACTCCTCCTTGAAGTTTCCCCTTAGGCAGAAAGTATTTCAAGAAGTCCTTTGGTTCCAACCAAAGTGAGTTACCTAAATTAAAGGTAACGTTTTCTCTTAAATTATTTTCAATTATTTTGCTTCTCCAACCCCCAAACTCTTTTTATTTACTTTCTTTTGTAACAACACCAGTATCCTCAATATACTAGGATGTTGTTATAAGAATTATTCAAACTACACATACACACAACTCCATCTAATGGATGATGAACATAATGTTTCTGTGGATGGCAAACTAACGCCTCACGAAACGATGATTGTTCAAATACATCTTACCGCCTCTCATGGTGGCCATTATGATGGAACTGTAATTAAATATGATATTAATGATATATATTTTATATATAATCTTCTGTAATTCCATTTTATTTCATACCATTATTCGTTTCATGTTGTATATACATACGATAATTTCATTTGAGGAAGTGCGGACTACCGCCCCCTTAAAATGATATGACTCGTTCATACCACACATGGAACGTATAAAGGATGGTGTTAATGAACTTAAGTAACATATATAAAATATTATATTATACTGGAATAGTAATATACCTATGTATCATTTGGATTCGATTCATTTAAAATAAAAATTAAATGGAAATAGTGTTCGTGCGTACGTACGGACTACCGTCTCCACGAACGCGATGAGATTCATTCTCCATCGTATCCATTCAAGTATAATAATCATTTAATGATTTAAAAATGATGTTTAAGGACTTTATATCATTCTGGATATGAATAAGATACAACAAACATGACTTATGTAACAAAACATATCAAGAAAATGAGTATGTTAACACCCGAAACTGCGATAATACTAAGATATTATTATCAAATCAATATTAAAAGATCATATATGATATAATATTAATGTATATGATTCTTTTATAATTTAATAACAATTATTTCACCATTATACAGGAGGTTAACCTACCCCAACCAAGGAAAAGTACAAGGTAAGGGTTATTTCACAATCTCTTCATTATCCGATGTTGTATTATACGTAATAATCTACTGGGATCTCTTTATCATCCACATCCATGATTCTTCGAAATGTATTTCAAAACATTTTTACTATTTAAAAGAATATGGGTTAAAGTCATTTATACCCTTTTTTGACTTTTTATAAGAGGTTCATAAAGGAATCATTCCGTCGTTTTCAAAACAAGGTCCTTTTTATCCTTTTCGACAGAATTGAGGTAAGAATGTTTTTTAACCTATATGGCGGGTGCGGTTATTTTCCGCCATTATAAAATCGTCGAAGCTTTCCATACAAGATTTTAAGAATATTTTCAAAGAAAATGTTTTATTTTATATGGATCTTAAATGATTTCAAAAGAAAAGGAGATACTTCTTTAAAAAGAATTTTGATTTCATCTATGTCAACATCCTTTGATGAATTTTAAGATTATTTGAAGTTGATTTATTATGATACAAAACTTTTATATTGTATTGAAGGTTTTGTGATATGTTTGACTGTGGATGTGCTATTTTTATACCATTCATAGTTTATGGTGAAATTATTGACATTTCGTATGCTAGTTTTAATACGAATGTTTATGTTATATTTAAACCTTTTCATATGGGAATGCATTGGACTTAATAAGTGACAGGTGGAGCCCGCAATAGCTCCTCGATGCATCGGTAGGTCTCATGAGACAAACTAGTGTCTTGGCACAAGGCCTTGACAAAATCTTATTTGTAGTCTTGGCACGAGGCCTTGGCTATGTGGTTATGATAGTCTGGCATTATGCATTCCAACATTATGAAAGTGGTTATTGATATTGCATGTGATTATTCGATTAGTAGAATATCCATGTGAATATGTAAATGGCATTATTTCATTTTACTTTTGCCATACTATGTTGAAGTTCAATTTTAAAAGGCTTTTGTTTTAGTAATTCATTGCCTTAAATGTTTATGATTATTTTGAATGTCCCGCTATATTGTTATCCTTACTGGGCATTTGAGCTCACCCCTTTTCTATGTTTTGTTTCTCCCAGGAAGTGAAGATGTAAGTTATGATTGACTTGCAGGGATATTATGAGTGGTTAATAGTGCGGATATGAAGACTTTGTTGTTGTAGTAGTTTTTCACTTTGAAATGTAATGTAAAACTTTATGAATATATCTAGTGTTTCCAAGGCTACTAAACCAATCGGTCTTTCGAGATTTGATCTTTCTTGTGATCATGCCAATGTTGTTTAATTAATGCACCGACTCTGGGTAGCTGGGGTCGGGGCGTTACAGTTGGTATCAGAGGAAGTTTAGTACAAACCTTGGAAGCTAGATTTAGATAAACTCTGATTAGAGCACGTATACCTAAGATGAACTTTGAGGATTAGTATAGAAGAACTTCCTAGAATTTTGGTATTGTAGAGATTTTGTGAGTTTTACGAGCAATACATCCCTGTCTGGATACGAGCAGGTAGAGGCGGCTCTGGCACAGATGTACCTAGGGGTAAAACCCGAAAACACCGATTTGATCTAGACTCGAACGGGAACTGGTGCACGACAACGGGCCTTGCTGCACTCTTGGTTACGACACTCCCGGGGGATATGCTTAGGATAACTCTCATTTTCTTTACAAATCATTATGAAGGGTTTATGAGTATATACTTCCTCAAAGAAAACATTTTTATGATTATGGATTATATCCATAAATAGTTCAATTTATGTTAACTGTTTTATAAGTATGGGATTATGTATTTTGATTCATAAACTGATCTAGTTTATGCCATTGTTTAGAAATGGCGCCTAGTGGAAGAAATGGAAATCGTATCAATGCACGCACTCCATGTAGGGATTTCCCTCCTACTCAAGATAATTATAGTGGGGCTGGTGATGCAACTGGTGCTGATCAGCTAATCACCATACTGGGACAACTTACCCAGGTTATGAATAATAACCTTACCCGTATGGAGCACCCTGATCCGCAGCGTGGAGGATCAATGTTAGATCGATTCATGAGACAACAACCACCAACGTTCAATGGGAATACAAATCCCTTAGTAGCTGAGCAATGGATATTTTCCCTAGAGAAAATATTTCAGGCTTTGGGGAGTAGTGAAAGGGAAAACGTTATCATGGCAGTTTACCGCCTCACTGGAGATGCTGATCAATGGTGGTCATTGATTCAAAATACGAAGGAAGATGATGAAGTATCAAATATGGAATGGAGGGAGTTCAAAGATCTGTTTTTAGAAAAATACTTTCCTCGCGACCATCGAGCAGATATGGAAAGACAATTTCTGAGTCTGAGACAAAAGGAGGATGAGAATGTCACAAAGTATGAGGCTAACATTACAAGGTTAGCGAGGTACGCTGGTGATTATATTCGCAACCCAAGAAGTAAGATTGATCGTTTCTTTGATGGGTTAATACCATTTCTCCATCGAGCATTAGTCTCACAATCCTTTTTATCGTACGAAGACATTGTCTCATGTGCTATCAAGACCGAAAAGGAATTCTCTAAGTCCTAGGACTTTAAAGCAAAGCAAGAGAAGAAGAGACCTGCTGATCAATCTGGGAATGGAAATAAGGGGAAGAAGGGAAAGGTTGAATATCCATCTTGTGGTAAGTGCGGGAAGAAACACCCCGGTGCTTGCCTGAAGGGAATGGGAGTCTGTTACAAGTGTGGTGAAAAAGGCCACCAAGCTCATGATTGCAAGGGGATGAAGGAAGCTACCAACGTTCAGTGCTACAATTGCAGGGAGATGGGGCATTATGCAAATGCATGTC
The DNA here is from genome assembly GCA_963277665.1 of Viscum album. Lineage (NCBI taxonomy): Eukaryota > Viridiplantae > Streptophyta > Magnoliopsida > Santalales > Viscaceae > Viscum > Viscum album. The sequence continues at coordinate 1,729,594,520 of OY728161.1, read as the reverse complement.
CTAAGCGTCAGGAGAACTTACCTCAGAAAAGGCCAAGGGATGAAGGCCAGGCTTATGCTATCACTACTACTGAGGTAGAAGCTCTGAAAGATGTGGTGGCAGGTAATTTAATGGTTTCCTCAAGTTTAGCAAATGCATTATTTGACTCTGGATCATCGCATTGTTTCATATCTTCCCAGTTTGCTAAGAAAATTAGATATTTCCAATTTGATTTAATAAGGGAGTTGTCAGTTAAAACTCCTAAGGGAAGTATCGTTGCAAAAAAGTTTTGTGAATCAGTCCCCATTAGAGCCCATAAATTTTATTTATCTGCTGATCTCATCGTCATACCTATGATTGAGTTTGATATAATCCTCGGTATGGACTGGATTTCGGACTATGATGCGAAGATTTATTGTAAGAAGAAAGAGGTTACGATTCTTGATGATAATGATAAGGAACACCTTATTTTTAGAGCAGAATCGTCACCACCTATTTCTTATTTAGATCCACCCCCAGTAGCTCAACTTAATTCAATTATTGGGGAGGAATAGAATGAAATAACTGTCAGTGAGGAAAGGAATGTTCAAATAGAGGATGTACCTGTTGTGAAAGAATTTGTAGATGTATTTCTGGAAGATTTACGTGGACATCCTCCAGAACGAGAAGTTGAGTTTTCCATTGATTTGATTCCTGAATCAAGGCCTATATCGAAGACCCCTTATAGAATGGCCACTATAGAGTTAGTCGAACTAAAGAAACAACTAGAGGAATTGAGTAATAAGGGATTTATTCGCCCTAGTGTTTCTCCATGGGGAGCCCCTGTTCTTTTTGTTAAAAAGAAAGATGGATCTATGAGGTTATGTATCGACTACAGGGAGATCAATGCTATAACGATAAAGAACAAGTATCCCCTACCTCGTATTGATGATTTATTTGACCAACTTCATGGAGCTCAATACTTTTCAATGATTTACCTTCGATATGGATACAATCAGTTGTGTGTAAAGAAGGAATACATTCCGAAGACAGCATTTCGAACCAGGTACGGGCATTACGAGTTTACTGTAATGCCGTTTGGATTGACTAATGCACCCTCTGTATTCATGGATCTGATGAATAGAGTTTTCAAGGAGTATCTCGATGAATTTGTGGTGGTATTTATTGATGATATCTTGGTATACTCCAAAACCTACGAAGATCATGAAAATCACTTGCACATTATCTTGAAGACTCTGAGGAGGCATGAATTATATGGAAAGTTTAGCAAGTGTGAATTCTGGCTTCAGGAGATTTCTTTTCTTGGCCATATTGTCTCTAAAGATGGAATCTCTGTTGATCCTTCTAAGACCAAAGCAATCCAAGAATGGCCAGCACCTACGAGTATAACTGAGGTACGCAGTTTTATTGGCTTCGCAGGTTATTATCGACGTTTCGTCCAGAATTTTGCCCAATTGGCTAACCCATTAACGAAGCTCACACGTAAAGGGGTTAAATTTGTTTGGAAAAAAGAGTGTGAAGAATGTTTCGAAGAACTGAAGAGAAGATTAGTCAATGCTCCTATATTGACTCTACCATCGGGGAATGATGGGTTCGTTATTTATAGTGATGCATCGAAGAAAGGACTTGGCTGTGTCCTTATGCAGAATGATAGAGTTATTGCCTATGCATCACGATAGTTGAAAATTCATGAACAAAACTATCCTACTCATGATCTTGAGTTAGCAGCTGTGATCTTTGCTTTGAAGATATGGAGGCACTACCTCTATGGTGAAAAATGTGAGATTTATACTGATCACAAGAGTCTGAAGTATATTTTCTCACAAAAAGAACTCAACATGAGGCAAAGGAGATGGCTTGAATTACTCAAGGATTATGATTGCACGATACACTACCACCCGGGGAAAGCAAACAAAGTAGCAGATGCTTTGAGCAGAAAAGACCATGGAGTTCTGAACATGATGAGAATTGAAAGGGATCCAATTTTCATGGATCTAGAGAAGATGGACATGGGAATAACCAGGGAAGGTGAAACATCAATGCTTTTTCAAATGGTTACCAAACCATCTTTACTAGAAAGGATTAAGAGTTCCCAGACCGATGATGAAGAATTTCAGAAGATGATTAAAGCTGTGAATTATGGGAGATTGAGAGACTTTGTGTATGAAGATGGAATTTTGAAATTCGGGAAGAGACTTTGTGTTCCCAATATACCTGATCTAAAAAGGGAATTTCTGGATGACGCTCATAGTTCCAATTTCTCTATACACCCTAGGTGCACCAAAATGTATAGAGATTTGAAGGAACATTTTTGGTGGGACAACATGAAGAGGGAGATTGCTGATTTTGTGTCAAGATGTATGGTCTGTCAACAAGTGAAAGCTGGAAGGCAACATCCTGGAGGAGTCATGCAACCTCTTCCCATACCAGAGTGGAAATGGGATAATATTACGATGGACTTTGTCATGGGGCTACCAAAGACTCCTAGAAGGAACGATGCAATATGGGTTATTGTTGATCGTCTTACCAAGTCAGCACATTTTCTTGCTATAAGAGAAGATCTACCCCAGGAACGTCTAGCAAGACTATACATTAATGAAGTTGTGATACTTCATGGAGTACCCCTATCGATTGTTTCTGATCATGATCCCCGTTTTACTTCAAGATTTTGGAAAAGTCTTCAGATATCCCTGGATACTGAACTTTATTTGAGCACTGCTTACCACCCTCCGACAGATGGACAATCAGAACGGACTATTCAAACCATAGAAGACATGTTGAGATCTTGCTCACTTGACTTTCAGGGTATGTGGGATCAATATTTACCTTTGGTAGAATTTTCCTATAACAATATCTTCCATTCGAGTATTGAGATGGCACCATATGAAGCGTTATAAGGAAAGAGATGTCGTACACCAAACTGTTGGGATGACGTTGGTGAAAGAAAACTTGTAGTCCCAGAACTGGTGGAGGAAACGGAGGAAAAGGTGAAAGTAATCCAAAATCACATCAAAGCAGCTCAAAGTAGGCAGAAGAGCTATGCCGATAATCGAAGGAAGGATTTGGAATTTCAAGTCGGTGATCATGTTTTCCTATAGTTATATCCGTGGAAGGGAGTCATACGTTTTGGTAAGAAAGGTAAATTGAGTCCCAGGTACATCGGACCTTTCGAAATTCTAGAACGAATTGGGGTTGTAGCTTATCGATTGGAAATGCCGCCAAGTCTCTCCAAAGTTCACGATGTGTTCCACGTATCTCTATTTAGGAAATACATGCCTGATCCGACGCATGTACTCACCTATGAGGAATTAGAACTGGAACCTGATCTGCCTTATTGCGAAGAGCCCGTCAGGATTCATGATACAAGAGAACAAGTACTGAGAAACCAGACGACGCGTCTGGTAAAAGTTTTGTGGAGAAACCATAAGATGGAAGAGGCAACGTGGGAACCCGAGGAACTTATGATGAAGAACCACCCGAGTCTTTTTATGCAGTAATACCCTAGAAATTGCGAGGACGCAATTATTTGAAGGAGGGGAGAATGTAACACCCCAAGCTTCTATGGTACGTTTTCCTTTGAATAATGCGATAGCGTGTGTTGTATGCAACCTCGAGTTCTAACACACACCACAACTAATTAAACTAGCCGTTGTGAATAGTAATACCTACTTTTTGAAATCATATATATTCTATATTTCAAAATGGACTTCATTTTTGGATTCGTAATATCAAAATTAGCCTAGGGTGAAATTTTGGTACATTTTGGATAACTTCCATATTTTGATGAATAGTGAAAGTTACTAAATTTTAATTAAAAACAACTCTTTTAATCAAAATAATTAATAGTGATAAATTGTGAATTTGAGTGGTTTTAAAGTATATTTAGAATATATTTTTACCATTTAATATAATGTTGGTCATTGGACATAATTTTACAATTAAACCGAACATAAACAAGTGTCAATCTTTTGATAGTTATTACCTCTTAAAAACACGTTTTTTGTTTTGACAACGGGAATTAGTTTTAAATTAATTTCTGCCACTTCTGTGTTTTCAATTTAGGAAAATGGATACCATATTTGGAATCAGGATGTCCAAATTATGTAAATAGGTAACTTTTATTTTTACACATTTTGAATAATTACTGCGGTAAATATTTTATTTACCATGGTTAAAAGGTAAATCCGGTAAATAAGGGTTAAAAAATAATATTATAATAACACAAAATTACCCTAAAACGTGTCCTAACCTTATTGGTGGACACATACCGGACCATGGGCATCCTCGGGTCAATTTGGGGACCCCTTGGAGCCACTTGTATGTGGTAGGGACACATTATATTAATAAAGTTAAAATAAAAATAAAAATGGCATAAGCTTACATCTTTTAGAAGAACAATTTTTACATAGGGTTATACATGTTGGATTTTCGATTATAAATATTCATTAGAAAGATAAAAAGATTTCCTACATGATGATATTTTATTTATAATTTTTAGACATCAAATAAGTTAAATTATTAATGACACAATAATGATGCAATGTTTACCTCATTAATAAATCATTGAAATAAATAATATTATAATTAAAATATTATCTAAAACCTATCCAATTCTTATTGGATGATGTTATTTAGAATATTAGTCATCTTATCTTCGACCTCAATGATTTTTGGACCATTATAAACCGAATATAATTATATTATAAAGTAATACTTTCACTCTTTCCTAAAGAGCACCTCTTCTCCCTTATAAAAGGAGACCACTTCTACTCATTACTCACACCTCTCAAGCCACTTGGCTCGTCCAAACTCTGCCCAACTAAGCTCCCCACATCCCTCTCCTCCTCCTTGAAGTTTCCCCTTAGGCAGAAAGTATTTCAAGAAGCCCTTTGGTTCCAACCAAAGTGAGTTACCTAAATTAAAGGTAACGTTTTCTCTTAAATTATTTTCAATTATTTTGCTTCTCCAACCCCCAAAATCTTTTTATTTCCTTTCTTTTGTAACAACACCAGAATCCTCAATATACTAGGATGTTTTTATAAGAAGGATTCAAACTACACATATAGACAACTCCATCTAATGGATGATGAACATAATGTTTCTGTGGATGGCAAACTAACGCCTCACGAAACGATGATTGTTCAAATACATCTTACCGCCTCTCATGGTGGCCATTATGATGGCACAGTAATTAAATATGATATTAATGATATATATTTTATATATAAGCTTCTGTAATTCCATTTTATTTCATACCATTATTCGTTTCATGTTGTATATACATACGATAATTTCATTTGAGGAAGTGCGGACTACCGCCCCCTTAAAATGATATGACTCGTTCATACCACACATGGAACGTATAAAGGATGGTGTTAATGAACTTAAGTAACATATATAAAATATTATATTATACTGGAATAGTAATATACCTATGTATCATTTGGATTCCATTCTTTTAAAATAAAAATTAAATGGAAATAGCGTTCGTGCGTACGTACGGACTACCGTCTCCACGAACGCGATGAGATTCATTCTCCATCGTATCCATTCAAGTATAATTATCATATAATGATTTAAAAATGATTTTTAAGGACTTGATATCATTCTGGATATGAATAAGATACAACAAACATGACTTATGTAACAAAACATATAAAGAAAATGAGTAAGTTAACACCCGAAACGGCGATAATACTAAGATATTATTGTCAAATCAATATTAAAAGATCATATATGATATCATATTAATGTATATGATTCTTTTATAATTTAATAACAATTATTTCACCATTATACAGGAGGTTAACCTACCCCAACCAAGGAAAAGTACAAGGTAAGGGTTATTTCACAATCTCTTCATTATCCGAGGTTGTATTATACGTAATAATCTACTGGGATCTCTTTCTCATCCACATCAATGTTTTTTCGAAATGTATTTCAAAACATTTTTACTATTTACAAGAATATGGGTTAAAGTCATTTATACCCTTGTTTGACATTTTATAAGAGGTTTATAAAGGAATCTTTCCGTCATTTTCAAAACAAGGTCCTTTTTAACCTTTTCGACAGAATTGAGGTAAGAATGTTTTTTTTAACTTATACGGCGGGTGCGGTTATTTTCCACCGTTATAAAATCGTTGAAGCTTTCCATACAAGCTTATAAGAATATTTTCAAAGAAAATGTTTTATTTTATATGGATCTTAAATGATTTCAAAATAAAAGGAGATACTTCTTTAAAAAGAATTTTGATTTCATCTATGTCAACATCCTTTGATGAATTTTAAGATTATTTGAAGTTGATTTATTATGATACAAAACTTCTATATTGTATTGAAGGTTTTGTGATATGTTTGACTGTGGATGTGCTATTTTTATACCATTCATAGTTTATGGTGAAATTATTGACATTTCGTATGCTAGTTTTAATACGAATGTTTATGTTATATTTAAACCTTTTCATATGGGAATGCATTGGACTTAATAAGTGACGGGTGGAGCCCGCTATAGCTCCTCGATGCATCGGTAGGTCTCATGAGACAAACTAGTGTCTTGGCACAAGGCCTTGACAAAATCTTATTTGTAGTCTTGGCACGAGGCCTTGGCTATGTGGTTATGATAGTCTGGAATTATGCATTCCAACATTATGAAAGTGGTTATTGATATTGCATGTGATTATTCGATTAGTAGAATATCCATGTGAATAAGTAAATGGCATTATTTCATTTTACTTTTGCCATACTATGTTGAAGTTCAATTTTAAAAGGCTTTTGTTTTAGTAATTCATTGCCTTAAATGTTTATGATTATTTTGAATGTTCCGCTATATTGTTATCCTTACTGGGCATTTGAGCTCACCCATTTTCTATGTTTTATTTTTCCCAGGAAGTGAAGATGTAAGTTATGATTGACTTGCAGGGATATTATGAGGGGTTAATAGTGCGGATATGAAGACTTTGTTGTTGTAGTAGTTTTTCACTTTGAAATGTAATGTAAAACTTTATGAATATATCTAGTGTTTCCAAGGCTACTAAACCAATCGGTCTTTCGAGATTTGATCTTTCTTGTGATCATGCCAATGTTGTGTAATTAATGCACCGACTCTGGGTAGCTGGGGTCGGGGTGTTACATGTTGAAGATCTTTCACCACGATTAGATGAATATTTTCTGAGTTTCCAAAGATACTAAACTATTACGGTCCTTGTGTGTCTGTTTTCGTTATGTAATAAGTGTTCTGAAAATATAATGTAATGTCCATGTACGTCAATCTTTGGGTCTCTACAGTAGGTATCAGAGGAATGGTTTAGTTAAACATTGGAAACTAGGATGCGAAAACTTTAGGGGGATCCCTAGAGATATTTCTAAGGTATGTATAGGGATGTCCCTAAGGTTATGAATAAGTATAGGTTATAGTCCTATTATTATGGTAATGATATTATAATGAAACCTAAGATGTTAGATATTGAAGTTAATCCCCCATAATTATGTTGTTCTTCTAGCATAATTTTTTCCTCTCACACTCTTATTTTTCGGTTTTAGATGATGGTTGGAACCCAAAGGAATCATGTTGATCAATGTAATGGACAATGCAATGATTGTCCTCCCGAGCAACCAAATGTGATGGGAGATGGAGTGAATAATCTTATTTCTATACTTACACAAGCTATGAATCATTCTAGGATTCCAAATGATCAGAGAAGGGAACAATATTCTATTGAGTCCTTCATGAGGCAACATCCACCGTCTTTCAATGGGTCTTCTGATCCACTTGTTGATGAATAATGGATCAGTACCATTGAAAAGATATTTTCCATACATTGCTTTTTAGAACATGAAAAATTCATTTTATCTATTTACAGTTTAGAAGGTGAAGCAGACCAGTGGTGGACTCTAATTAAGAATACAAGGACCCAAGATGAAATTGAATCCATGGAATGAGACGAGTTCAAGAACTAGTTTTTCAGTATGAACTTTCCTCATATTGTTCAAAAAAAGATGGAAAAGGAATTTCTTGAGCTTATGAAGAAGGATGACTAATCTGTTGGTTTATAAAAATAAAATTTTACAAGACTTTCAAGGTATGCATCTGGCATTATCATCCAACATTAAAGTAAAGTTGATCGATTTTTCAGTGGCTTAAAACCAAGTTTTCGAAGGGCATTAGCTATAAGAAACTTCAGTAGCTATCAATAAATTGTATTTTGTGCTATCAACGTAGAACTAGAAGTTGGTGTAACATATCCTTTGCATGGTTTTGACAAGAAACTAAAGATGGAGTTCAAGGAGAAATCTCAAAACAATTGTGAAAAGAAGATGAATGTTTCTTTATTCTAAAATTGTGGAAAGAAGCATGGTGGAGATTGTCTTAAAGGGACTAGAAAATGTTTTATGTGTGGAAAAGAAGTTCATCGAGCAGCTGAGTGTCGATGTAATGGGTAAATGGTTGATAATTATGTGAATAAAGAAAATACTGGAGAGAACGCACCACCAACACTTCAATACATCAAGTGCAAGGAAATGGGGCATTATTCTAATCAATGCCCTAATCGACGGGTTAATGATGATCAATGTGAGAAACCTCTTAAGGAAATGGATAAAGGGAAGTCACATGCGATCACTATTTGTGATATTTAGTATGACAATGATGTTGAGTAATGATGAAGTGTTTATGTAATGGGATTTCAAAATAGTATCATGGAATATCATTTATAGTATTGTGGAATTTTGAAATATCTGTGTATTGGCCCATTGTCGTTTTCTATAAGAATATGGTACATGTAACCATGAAAAGTGATTCAAATATTTTGGGAAGTAGATGATATGCACATAATGAAGGGATAAGGAGAAAATGAAATGTTTGAGAGTATTTATGAGCTCATGACTGATATAAGGAAAAAGTTATATCATGGTGTGAGTATATAGAATTTTTGGATTTTTGTATGTGGAAAGAGTTAACTTTTGACAGCATTCATGTTTTCACAAAGATTCAATGTGTATTCATTTTTCAAGAGAATACATGATTAAGGTATTCACATGTTTGGAATGTGACCAACAAGATATATCTTATATTGGGGATAAGTGAAGGTATTCACGTACTTGTAATGTGACCTCTAAAGTAATCATTTTTTTTACACTATGGTATTGGACAGAAGTATTTTTGATAAGATTAACGGTTGGAATGGATTATGTTAGATACCGGATAGTATTGTTTAAGGCTATAACTTTTGTTATGTTATAATAGTATAGTTTTAAAAAAGGTCAACCTGCAGGACGGGCGACAACCCGTCGCGTCGGACAAGGCTGTGGGAATCAAACCCACAACTGAAGTATGACATGCCTTTATCTCCTACCACTGGCCTACAAGAAGTCCATGTTTAGTAGAAACCTGTTTTATTATATTAAGAAGTATGATATATTAATTTTAAGTCCATTTTGGGAACCATGTACGATACATCTCACTATAGATGGACTTATGTATTTTTGATAACTTTTTATAACCTTTTGTTTGAGACAGATGGAATGACCCATTATTCTATCACATGATATTCTAACAATTCATGAATGACAAATTCAAATTCATATCTTTAAGATATGAAGTTGAAATTGTCCATGGAACAACGAATAGTGAGACTGTACCAAAATCAAGAAAGTATTTCTTCTAATTCCAATTTCATCAACTTTAGGGAAATGATCTTGAAAACCAAAAATTTTGTCCTAGTGCCCTTATATCTGATGAATCAGATTGTAACTTAGATCATCAAAAATCTATTACGTTGTGATTTTTGGCTTTCTCATAGCCATGTTCTCTACCACTCTCCATTAGAACATGATGGTTAGATTTCTCTTCCATTTCCATATTTTCACCTATGTTCTTCTATGTGGAAACCTAGTGATTAGTTAATTTGGGTAACCGTTACGTTTCATACTTTAGTTTTTAAAGATTGGTTTTGGTATTCCATTTTACGATGTGGGTTTCTATTAAATAAACATTCGAATAGTAAACCATTTATTACCCCGATGAATTTCGAGGGCGAAATTCAAATTAAGGGGGGTAGAATGTAACACCCCGAGATTTTATGAAAAATATTCCTTTTAATTTTATTGATGTCATGTATTTTATGCTACACCAAGAAGAGCTTGAACTACACTCATCCCTGACTTGGCTTTCATTACATGCAATCACGACCTTCCACGACAGCGTGTGTTGTACGCAATATCGAGTTTCACAAAACAAAGATATGTTATATAAACTAGCAGTTATGAATAGTAATACCCATTTTTTAAAATTTTATAAATTTTATTTTTCAAAATGGACTTCATTTTTGGATTTGGAATATCAAAATTAGATTAGGGTGAATTTTTGGTATTTTTCTGATAACTTTCAATTTTTTATGAATAGTGAAAACACTGGGTTACTATTTAAAAACAAAGTTTTTATTTAAATAATTTTTTATTTTATTATTTAAATTTATTTTATATAAAAATTGATACATAATACATATATAAGTTCCATGTAATTCATTGGAGTCATTTTATAATAATTTTCGAGATATAAATTCTGTGTGTGGAATTTAGAAAACCTAAGAGACACAGTTAATATCAAGGACTAAAATGTGTTTCAATGAGATAAAAATAATTTTTGGTGAATAGTAACTTTTTACTTTTATTTACCACGGTTAAAAGAAAATAGGGTAATTAATGGTAAAAATGATATTATTATTTCCCTAGAACATCTCCTAATTATATTGGATAAGTATAATTCGACGAAAAACAACATTAGGAAAAAAATATGACCATTTAGGTACACTAGTATTAGATTAGGACATTTATTATTAATTTATTTAAAGAAGGGTTAAAATAGTTAAAATCAATGTTTAATAACTAATTAATTTTTAATATAGGGTTATACAGAAGATAAATTCAACTGTAAATATTCATTAAAAATATACTAAGATTTCCTACCTAATGGTATTTTATTTATAATTTTTAGACATTAAATCATTTAAGTTATTTCTGACACAATGGTGATGAAGTAATTACCTAAATAATGAAATATTAAAATAAGTGATATTATAAATACCCAAATAAATGTAATTTGAGGATTTTTAGGAATTACACTAATTTTATAGGTTAATATGACATATTATTAATTATTTAATTAACTTATTTTGAACTAATCATGCTGTGATGATTTTCAAAAAAATGATGTACCAAATAGTGTCAAAATTGACATAAAATAGTTTTTAAAACAAAAATTATATTATTAATTATTATTTTATTCCTAAAAATCTATGGTTCGGAAACATTACTTAGATAAGGATATATATATTAATAATAAACAACTTGGGGTTATTTTGGCTTGTTATAGTAATATTATTAAACTTATAGTGTAAGAAAACAAGAATACACGGTGAAAGTTAAATTATTTAACTTAAAGTTAAATCTAAATGATAAGGTTAAAATAGAAACCTAAACTTGTATAAATTCTAATGTATGAGAGTATTTATACTCATCCCCACCTTAGATTCTAAATAAACCAATTTATAGCTATTAAAAACTGAATATGAATTTATAATAAAATAATATTTTTTGTTTTTCCAAAGGTGCCTCTCACCTCCCTTACAAAAGGGAACCTCCTCCATCTCCTCCTCACACAACGTTGATCCTTAAATATCAGCCATCCCCTACCAATATTTCTTCTCCACTTACCTAGAAACATCCTAGAGGTTCTGGTCTTCTTCAAAGACCCTCTTTAGTGCCTTAAGAGGAGGATTAGAATATGTGATTCAAAGAAGAGGCAATGTTTATTACCGATTCATTAATCTTTTTTTCTTCTTCTACTTATTATTCTATAGTTGTTGCATTATGAAATAATAACATCAGTATAACTCATATACTGATATGTTATTATAAGTATGAAAAACCCTATTTCACCATCTGTCCATCCTACGGAAAATGAAATCACCGCGCGTGCGTGCGTACGGAATACAGTCTTCACGCCATGCTGTAATCTATTTTCCACCACCACATTACTTGGATGGGTATAATGGTGTAAATAATAACTACATATGATTATTTTAATTTGATATTGATTCTAAAAGAGTATACATACACTCCAATACAATTCCATGATCATGGGAATGATATCATTGCTCGTGTGTACGTACGGACTACAGTCTCCACGACGCAATGAGATTCATTCTCCATGTTAACCATTCATGAATGATTATAAAGTATATATAATGAATAATAATGAAATATATGACATAATAATGATACTGGATTTACGTATATATATATATATATGTATTTCATCTATTTAATTCCATTCAATTCAATAAGGAAACCAAAACAGCGTTCATGCGTACATACGGCCTACCCTCTCCATGAATGGTGTATTTCATTCCATTTATCGATCTATAATATATATATGTATATGATGAATATATATTATATATAAATCATGTTTTACATTCGGGATATATGTAAATCAGGATATAAGTAATAATATCAAGAACAACAAGTCAAAACACTTATAATAAATGAAACAATTTTACCCAAATCGATGATTTACATAGACTTTACAAAATAATGGGTAATATAAAGTCATAAGTAAACAATATGATTCTTTAATAAGTAAATAAAATTATTTAAATCATTATATAGGAGGCTTAGACAGTTACGAATCAAATCGGACCTAAGGTAAGGGAAAATCTCGCAGTCTCAATTTTTATCTGAGATTGTATATACTTCATAATTTACTGGGGAATATTTAACATCCACATCCATGTTTCCTCAATATTTAATATTATTTATATCTTCCTAAAATTCATTAAATCCAATTTTACCCTTCGGTGAGTTTTTAGTAAAATATATTAAAGGAATCTTTTGACGTTTTTCGTACGAGGTACTCTTTGACTTTTCCAGTCAATGTACAAGAAGAATGTTTTTTAACTTATATGGAATGAATGGATTTTTAGAACATTATTTCCTTGAAGCATCATTTAAATGTTTTCCAGTATATTTTTAATCAACTTTTTTTAGTTTAAAATTATATGACATGTTAAGAAAAGAAAATTTTTTGATGTAGAATGGATATTTTAATCAAGAATGGAGTTCAAGTGTTTTATCAAAATTATTTTCCATCTAAGAAAAATAGGATTCTGTTTAAATCCATATTTTTAAATTGTTTTGATAATGATATGATGGAATTATTTTTATGATTTCATTTTATCTTATATGGATTTTGTTATGATGGAATGATGATTATGAATCCCATTTTTATTACATGGGTTATGCTATGATGTATGATTTATGATTTTGTGGCACACATAAGAATGGTTTCATTATGAGATGGGTGGGACCAATATCTCCCTCCAATTCATTTGGTAATGATTTATATCTCATGATATATATATGGATGGAACAGTATGTTAATCCGGTTCAGTGTTACCGGACTGGAACGAGGATTGAACTCGATTCAGAATGGGACTTTGTCCACTAAGATGGTCTTGGAAGCAATGACTTGGATACTATACAAATCATAACATGTTCTTAATGGATACCACAATTAAATGTTTTATTTCCATTCTAGTTTATCATGACTAATGTTCCCTTATGATATATACTTTTTGTACTTCCAAGATTTAGGTCGTTCCTCATGATATTGATGTTTAGATTTTATGTTCATGTTTTTGCATTCAAATGATATTGGATTGTTTTATGTTCTATATGCTTACCATTACCGAGCATTTGTGCTCACCCTTTATATGTTTTCTTTTCCCCAGGATTTAAAGAATGGTTTTAGGTAAGAAAACAAAAAGGGTAAGATCTTTATTGGAGATGTTGAAGATATTTCACCATGATTAGAAGATTATTTTCATGAGTTTTCAAAGATACTAAGCTATTATGGTCCTTGTGTGTATGTTTTCATTAAGTATTAAGTATTCAACAAATGTAATGGAATGTTCATGTACTTCATGATTTGGGTATCCATATCTAATTCGTGGAATTTGAATAATAGGTAAACCTATTTTCAATATAGTTGAATGACTCAAGAATACAGAAAAAGACCTTGACCATGCTTCCAAAAAACAAGAGTAATATGGGATGTTATCAAGGTGTTATTTTGGATATTTTCAATCATAATTTTATTGAAAAAACTTACTACATTCCATAAGTATGACAAAATGGTTTGTCTTTAGTGCTATTACCATATACTTCCATGGTCGTGTGTTTGAGACACATATCATGTTTCACAAATGTACTAACAATTTATGGGGCTAGATAAGAATAATTATTATCATCAGTAAAAATAAAGAATCCATCATAATTATATATATAACATGAATCCACAACCAATGCAGAATATATAGAGTAATAAAGAGAAAATTGAAGTTATTATGATATTATATGGACATGATAAACTGATTGTGGATGATTAGTTTGGACATGATACTATGAAGGGAATATTTATTTTGAATTATATCATTTAGAAATATCTGATTGATATAGGTTCATGCCATTAATTTTTTTCTCATAATTTTTATGAAATATTGTGTTTTCATGTGGATATGATTCCTTTTGTTCTTAATCTTCAAAAATTTATTGGTTAAAGAGTATGTCAATGATTTATGGAAAAGTTATGTTCTAATATTTTTTTCATTGAATTGATATGGGATTTATTTTCATATGGAATGGATATATAAGACATAATACCGGGAATTGGATGGTTGACAATGTTAAAATGTAACATCAATTGTTATACCTAATGTGTATGTTTTAAAACAATGATATGAATTGAGAATAACTTTAGATAAGACAAAATGTGATGAAAGGTGTGACATGATTGCTGAAACTAATGATCGGAACAGTCTCCAAATAGTTGGTATCAGTGATGTTGGAATTAGTGGATGAGAATGGGGATATACGGTAACCTGTAATTGATGACTAGTTTAAAGATGTTATTCTATCTAGTTTATTATGGTTTCCACCAACAACAAAATAAGATTTTATTATTGATATTTTACTAGGTACATGTCCTATCTCAATTTTTCTTTCAAATTATAATAAAGAGAAATATGGGAATTAAAATTTCAATTGGTAGGATTGGAATGAAAATTAATTGATTGGACTAATACATCACTGTGGGAATCACAAAACTAGTTTGTTAAAAAGGTGGATAGATCTCAAAGGATTTGAGATAATTATCATATGTTTAAAAAAATTATGATAAATAATCAGATCAACATCCACAAATTGATGACTTATTTAATCAATCTATGAGAGCCCAATTATTCTATAAATATGACTTGTTCTCAGGATATCACAAACTGAGGCTTTGTAAAGATGGTTTTCCAAATAAATCATTCATCAATAGATATGGTCATATGAGTATGTAGTAATTCATTCTGTCCTGCTTATGAACCCATAGTTCTAAGGGTTCTTCAGAATTAGATATTTAAATTGTAACTCCCCAACTCTAGTTTCCCGGAGTCGTTGCCTCATTACATAACATTGCCAAGATCACAAATGTTCAACTCCCGAAAGACCAATCCTTTTAGTAGCCTTGGAAGTATTTGATATAGAGAGATATTTTAAATTAAATTATGAAATAAAAAACAACGTCATTGTGTCTCCTTTTAACACATTCATCTCTCATAGACTATCCCTACAGGTCAGTCATAATATACTTCTTCACATCATGGGAAAAATAATACATAGAAAGATGTGATCTCAAGATCTCAGTAAGGATAACAATATTGCATAAACTTTTAGAAATAAAAATAAACATTTAAGGAAATGTATAAGACCAAAAAAAGAATTTTAAAATTGAACTTAGTCATAATATGGAAAAGGAAAATCAAATCATTCCATTTACATATTGACATGTATATTATACTAGTCGAATAATCACATGTAATATAAATTGTAATATCATAATTTTGGAATAAAAAATGCCTGATATCATAACCATATAGTCAAGGCCTCGTTCCAAGACTACAAATAATATTTTGTCAAGGCATTGGTCTAGGTCACTAGTTTGTCTCATGAGACATGTCGATACATCGAGGGGATAGAGTGGGCTCCACGCATCACATACTATGTCCAATGCATTCCTCATATGAAAAGAAGGAACCATAACAGAAACATTCGTTTTAAAACTATCATATGAAATGTTAATATATTAACAATAAACCATGTATGGTATAAAAAAACACAACCATTATATAACATAACAGAAAAACATTTAATAATATATGGATGATTTTATCATAACAAATCAACTTCAAACAAGTTTAAAATCCATCAATTGATGTTGACATAAATGAAATAAAAACTATTTGAGAGAAATATCTCTTTCTATTTTGAAATCAGTTAAATTTAAAATAAATAAAAAAGAAAAAAAATATATTTAAAATATCCTTACAAGATTTTTAGGGAAGGTTCGAAGGTGTTATAATAGCAGAAAATAGCCACACTCTCCGTATATGGTAAGAAACATTTTTTTTCATAATTTTTCTAAAAGGTAATAAAGGAATGAGTTTGGAAAACAATGGAATTATTTATTTTTAAATAACTTATAAAAAATACAAAAGGGTATAGATGTCATTTAACCATATTCCATGAAATTGTAGAAATGTTTTGAAATAAATTTTTGAGAAACAAATATGTGTATGATAAAGAAGACCTAGTAGACACTCACTTACAAACAACCTCAGATAATAAAGAAATTTTAGAATTAACCCTAACCCAATACATTTCATTGATCGATTTAATGTTAAAAAACTGTATAATAGATAAATAATTTTTATTAAATTATAAAAAAAATCCTCATAAATAAATATAATATCACATATGATCCTTCAATATTTCTTTGTTAATAATATTTCAGTAATATCATTGTTTTGGGCGTTAACTGATTCATTTTCCATTATATGATTTGTTATGTAAGCTATATTTGTCATGTATAATATGTATTTTATTCATATCTAGAAAGATATTATGTTTGTAAAAATTATTTTTAAATATAAAATTAATATTATTATTGAATGGATATGGTGGGGAATGAATTTCATAGCGTCCATGGACACGGTAATTCGTACATATGTACGAGCGACAATAGTCTTCTATTGTTGTTGAGATAATATGGAATTGGATGTTATATCATATAAAATGAATAATTAACATTTAATATTTTTTATTTACATCAATTATACTCATTATTATATCAATCAAAATAATGATGTGTTTGAATAACAAACTACACCACGACGTGGAGATGGTAAGCCATACGTACACACGTATGGTGATTTGTTATTAATAGGATAGATATAATAATTATTATGGTTGTACCATATTTATAGTAACATCAAATTATGTAAAAGGTAATAGAGTTGTTATTTTTTTGTGGGAATAACAAAGATAGAGGTATTATTTGAAGCAAAGAACATTGAATGTGGTCATCGAATTATTACATCGTCTTCAGTTGATTCCATTGGATTTGATCAAAAGGGATCCATAGTATGGATTTATGATCCAATTAAGGCCTCTATGTAATTTTAAGGGAAGTTGGGAGGATATTTGAGTAGGGGTTAGTAGAGCCAAATGGCTTTGGAGGTATGATTTGGAGTGAAGGAGAAGTACATTTTTATAAGAGAGGTGAGGGTCACATTATGAAAATCATGAAATGTTATTTTATTATACAACAATAATTGGTTTATAATGGCCAAATAAAGATTTATTTTAAAGATAAAGTGGGTATGGGCCTAAAAACGCTATTTCAATAGGTTTTAGACTGATATAGGTCACCTTATTCTCCTTATATTTTATACTTAACTATTAGTTAAATTGTTTGTATTTTACCATCTATTAAAGTATTATTATAATAAATGTCGAATAAACAGAATAAAAATATTCCAAGTGAACCCAAAATGGTTTATTATTGATATATCTAACCCTATATAAGTCATTTTTCCAATCATTATATTTTTAAGAATATTATATCAATCTATAATATAATATTTGTTTTAAAAAACACATTTATGTCAGTTTTGACACTCTGTGGTGTATTATTTTTTTGAAAGTCATAACAGATTTATCAATTCGAGAAAAATTTATTTAAGAAAACCTGACATGTAATATGAACTGTTAATATTAGTTTAATTCATCAAATTTCTCAATTGAAATTTTTTTTTATATTAATCATATCAAATATTTTAATCATTCCTTAATAAGGTAATCAAGGAATCATCATTGTGTCATAAATAAACTTAATTATATAATGTTTAAAAATTACAGATCAAATATGATTATCTATAAAATCTTATTATCATTTTTATGAATAATTATATTATAATTTATCAGATGTTTAACACTATATTAAAAATGGATTAGATATTAAACATTGAATTTAACACTTTAAACACTTATTTAAATAATATAATAGTAAATTTCCTTGTCAATTCCATGTGGACACAAATGTTCATATTTTATTCCTATGGTTTATTTTGGTCGAAATTTATTTATCCAATAGAAATAGGACTTGTGTAACTGTAATTATTATATCAATTTTTACCTTTAATTACCCTATTTAATTTTAACCGTGTTAAATAAAAGTCAAAAGAAACTATTCAACAAAAAAAATATTTTCATCTTATTGAACCACATTTAATATATTGATGTTATCCATGTCTCTTAGTTTTTTGAAATACAATATACAGAAGTGGTATAATTATGTTTTATGCAAATTTTCTAATGCACCTAGATGGTGGGTAAAATATGAAAAAATGTTCAATAAAAATTTATATATCGGATATTACTAAAAAACGATCCCAATGAATTACATTAAACATATATATAAATTATTCATCTATTTTTACCTAATATAAATTTGAATAAAATAAATATTAATTTAAATAAAAATTCTATTTTACACAATAACGCAATGTTTTTCACTATTCATCAAAAATTGAATGTTTTCATAGAAATACAAAAATTCATACTATTCTAATTTTAATATTCCGAATCCAAAAATGTAGTCCATTTTAAAAAATAATATCTATAAAACATTACAAAGTGGGTATTATTATTCATAATGGTTAGTTTGAGTGGCCATGGTGTGAGAGTACTCGATGTTATTTACAACACAAGCTATTGTATTATTCAAAGTGAAGTTTATCATGGATTCTTGGGGAGCTACATTTTTACCTCCTTCAAATATTTTCTCTTTAAAAATTTAATGATAATTACTACATAAAAGGATTTGGGTTGTTATTAATAATAATATCCATGGGTTCCCATGATTCCTCTTTCATCTTATGGTTTCTCCATAGAACAATCACCAGACGAGTCATCTGGTTTATCAACACTTATTCTCTTGTGTCAAGAATCTTGACAGGCTCTTTATAATAAGATAGATCGGCTTCCTGTTCTATTTCATCATAGGTGAGTACATGTATTTGTTCAATAATTTATTTTCTTATAATTGATACCTGGAACACATCATGAAATTTTTGGAAACTTGGCAGAATTTCTAAACGATATTCTACAACCCTAATTTGTTCTAGAATTTTAAAAGGTCTAATGTACCTGGGACATAATTTTTCCTTCTTACTTAATTGTTTAACACCCTTCCATAGATATACATTTATGAAAACATGATATCATACTTGAAATTCTGAATCATTACTTCGGTTTCCAATATAGTTGTTTTTCCTACGTTCAGATTATTTGATGTGGGTTTGGATAACCTTCACATTTTCTACTGGTTACATATCATGTTATGGGACAACAAGTTTTCTTTCACCAACATCATCTCAACAAGTTGGTGTGCGGCCTCTCATTATATTTTACACCTTATATGGAGCCATTTGAATACATGATTGTCAGATATTTTTTAAAAAAAATTATACCATAGGTAAATTTTGATCCCAAATTACTTGAAAGTCATGTGAGAAAGATCTCAACATGTCATCAATGATTTGAAAAGTCTGATATGATTTCCCATCAGTTTGAGGATGGTAGGCAGTGCTTAAAAGATGTTCAGTATCTAAGGTCCTCTGAAAATTTTTCCATAATCTTGATAGAAAATTATGATCACGATCAGAAACAATCTCTAAGGGTACTCCATGAAGTCTAACAACATCATTAATATATATTCTTTCTAAATAATTAATTGTTAAATATTATCTTATAGCATTAAAATGTGCTAACTTGTTATTAATATCAATGATGACTCATATTGCATCATTCATTATATGAGTTTCTGGTAGCCCCATGAAAATTCCATACTAATATCATCCTGTTTCTACGCAGGTATGGTAAGTGGTTTCATGAATACATGAGGATGTTTTCATCTAGAATGAACGTATGGACAAACCATTCATCTTGACACATAATTAGTAATCACCCTCTTCATGAATTCCTACTGAAAAATGATCCATCAAATAACTATACATCGTAGTGCTACCATTGTGTATAAAGGAATTGGATCTCTGAACATCATCCATAAATTCCATACATGGATTATGTGTGTTGATATGGTTTCCATTCTATACACTAGGAATTGTTTAAAAAAAAAGACATACATTATATAAGTTTATGAATCACAATACACAATTACAAACTTGTAAAACACCTTACATAAATTGAACAATTTATGGATATAATTCATAATCATAAAAATGATTTCTTTGATGAAATATATATCCATAAATCCTTCATAATTGTTTGTAAATAAAATTTCAATTATCCTAAACATATCCCCCATGAGTTTCGTAACCAAGAGTGCAGTTAAGCCCTATTTCATGTATCTGGATAACCTAAGTTAATCCCAAAACTCTTTAGCAGTGTTTTCACTTTTAGCTACATCTATGCCAGATCTGTCCCAACTTGATAGTATCCAGATAAGGATTTCTTTCTTGGATAACTCACATAATATCGACATTACCTAAATTTCAAGAAATTATACTATATTATTCCTCTATGTCTATCTTAGGATAACATTCTCTATTCAGAGTTTTTCTAAATCTAGTTTCGAATGATAGTATCCAGGAATGTACTAGATACAAATATTTGTTTTAAATTTGATTATGAAATGAAAAACTACCACATTTTGACTCCTTTTAACACATTCATATCTCTTAGACTATCCTTTCATGTGAGTCATAATACATTTCTTCATATCTTAGGAAAAATATAACATAGAAATGGGTGAGCTCAGGTGCTTAGTAAGGATAAAAATATAGCAGAAACATACATAAGCTGGCATAAATATTTAAGGAAATGGGTAATACTAAAACACAAGACATTAAAACATAAACATCAGCAAAATATGGAAAAGAGAAATCATATAATTTCAAATACATATTCACATGGATATTCTACTAGTCAAATAATCACATGTATTTTCAACTGAAAAATTCATAACAATGGAATGTATACTGACGAACATCATAACCAAATAGTTAAGGCCATGTTCCATGCTACAATTAATGTTTTTTGAAGTGCTTGATTGAGGACTCTTGTTTGACTCATGATACCTACCGATTCATCGAGGAGCTATAATGGGCTCCATGTGTCTCTTATTATGTCGAAAGCATTCCACATTTGAAAAGGATGAAACATAACATGAAACTTTGTATTAAATATTTCATATAAAATGTTAATACTTTAACTATAAACCATAAATGGTATAAAAAACAAATTCACAATCTAAAACATCACAAAATATTCAATAAAATATTGATGATTGTATCATAATAAATCAACTTCAGACAAGTGTAAAATCTATCAACAGATGTTGACATAGATTAAATCCAAACTATTTGAGATAAATATATCTTTTTATTTTGAAATCATTTAAATGTAACTTAAAACTAAAATTAAACTTTTATTTTAAAAATATTTTTATAATCTTTTATGGGAATATTTGAATGTGTTATAATGGAAAAAATAGTCGCACTCTCTATATTAGTTAAAAAAACATTTTTTCATTAATTCTTTTCAAAAAAGTCATAAATTAAATTATATGGGAAAAAACAAAATCATTCCATTGTAATGATCATATAAAAATTCCAAAAGGGTACAAATTTAATTTACCAATAGTCTAGGAAATAGTAAAAATGTATTGAAAAACATTATTAAGAAACACTGATGTCGATGTAAAGGAGGACCCAGTAGATACTCACATATAAACAATGTCAGATAATAATGAGATTGTAGAATAAAACCATACCATGTACTTTTAATTCATAGAGGGTATGTTAAAATCAATATTAATAGTCAAATAATTGTTATTAAATTAATCAAGAACCTAATATATAAATAATATATCATTTATGATCTTTTAATATTACTTTGTAAATAATATTTCTGTAGTATCATCGTTTTGGGTGTTACCTATTTCATTTTCCATTATATGCTTGGTTACGTAAGCCATTTTTGTTATGGATAACATATATATGATTCATATCAAGATTGATATTAATTTATTAAAAAATATTTTTATTCATAAAATAAAAAATATTATAGAATTATTATGATTGGAAATGAATTTCATCACGTTCTGGGAGATGGTAATCCGTACGTATTTATGAGAAAAAATTTCATTATATTGATGGTGATGTCATATGTAATTGGATTTTATATCATATGTAAAGAATCCTTAAATTTTTATATATTTACTTACCTCATTTATACTCATTATTATACCCATAAAATTAATGAACTGTTTGGATAACAAACTACACAACGATGTCGAGACTGTTAGTCGTACGTACACACATATGGTGACTAGTCACTCATATGATAGATAGAATAAGGAATATCTTTGTAATATATTTATAATAAAATCATAGTATTTATAAGGTACTGGTGTTATTATTTTGGTATGTATATAAAAAAGAAAAAGGAAGTGGAAGAAGAAATAAACTTTGAAAGAGGTGGTGAAATAATTACCTCCTCTACAGGTGTTTCCTATTGAGTAGATCAGACGGGACATTAAAGTTGTCTTTATGAATAATTTCATACTAATAGATATAAGTAATGGTATTTGGGAGGATATTTGAGTAGGGGTTGGCTGATCCAAAAGTATTTATATCTGACATTTAGAGTGAAGGTGAAGTACACTTTTATAAGAGAGATGAGGGTCACTTAGAGAAAAGGTTGAAATATTAGTTTATTATAAAATCATATTCAGTTTATAATGGATCCAAAATAATTATTTTTGATGATACTATGGGTATTGTTCAAAAAACACCCAACCAATATGTTTTAAAAAGTTTTATGTCACATAATTATCATTATCTTTTAGATTTAACTCTTAGTTAAATAGTTTAACTTTTACAATGTATTCTTGTATTATTATAATAAATGTATAATAAACATATTATAAAAATCCAGGAGAAACCCTAGGGGTTAATTTTTCATATAAATAAATACTTATATATTTCTTATTTCAAAACTGTAGATTTAATGGAATATTCAAACAATTAATTATATAGTATTTCTTTTAAAAGTCATTTATGTCAATTTTGAAACTATTTGGTAAATTGATTTGGTGAAAGGCATATCAACATTATCAATTAGAAAAAAAATATTTAATAAACCCTAAAATTTCATATTAAACAATTAAATTAGTTTAATTAATCAAAAATTTAAATGTATATTTATTTGGATATTTATAATATCGATTATTTTAATCATTCATTCATATGGTAATTACTGCATCAACATTGTGTCAACTATAAATTAAATTATTTAAATTATAAAAAACTATTATGTAAGAAATAGTTTTATATTTCTAATGAATATATATATCTAAATTTATCTAATGTATTAACCAATAAAAAATGGTTTAGTTTTTTAACTTTGTATTTTACACTTTTTACTCTTCTTTATATAAAATAATAATTAATGTCATCATCAAATCTATTTGGACAAAAGGATCATATTTTATTCCTAAGGTGTATTTTGGTCGAAATACACTGATCCAATTGAATTAATACATGTGTTAGGCTAAATATAATATCATTTTTTACCATTAATTAAAATATTTATTTTTTAATCGTGGTAAATAAAAATCAAAATATAATATTCACAAAAAATTATTTTCATCTTAATTTACCACATTTTATAAATTTATTACAATTTTTTCTCTCATATTTTTAAAATTCAACACACTAAAGTGGTTAAATTGCATTTTATGAAAAAGTTCAAATTCACCTAGAAGTTGGGTAAAGACTGTAAAAAAGTTCAATAGAATTTTATATATCCTATATTATTTTAAAATAACTCTAATGAATTACATTGAACATATATATGAATTGTGTATCTATTTTTACCTAATATACATTTAAATAAGAAACTTATTATTTAAATAAAAAGACAGATTTAATCATTAATGCATTGTTCATCACTATTCATCATAATTGAAAGTTATCAAAAAAATAAAAAAATTCACCGGAAGATAATTTTCATATTCCGAATAATAAAATGTAGTCCATTTTGGTATGTAAAATTTATAAAATTGTGAAAATTGGTTATTTTTATTCATAACTGCTAGTTTGACTCGTCGTAGTGTGTTAGAACTCGAAGTTGCGTACAACACAAGCTATTGAATTAATAAAATACAATAATACCATGGAAGATTCGGGTGTTACAAAAATGGTAACCAAATTCTTTTGTTTTAGTGGTTTTAGATTACATAAATGTGTATTCCTGGACAACAGAAGTGGATGGGAAACATTTCATGTTACTTTATGGATTTTTCATGACAATCATTAGTATTCCAATATTTGGAAGTGTTATTTTTGGATACAATATGTACAATTCCTCGACCATGTTATCTATGTGAAATTTTTTTACGTATATCGATATTATATAGGCTATAATCAATTTGAAACAACCAAATAACTTCTTCACGATATGCAGTTTTGTTGGTCTTAATGAATATTATTGGCATTTTCTTTTTAAATTTTAATGGCTAGATTCCCCAATGAAAACATTGAAAAATTATATTGTACCATAAAAATGTAAGGATGAACATAAAAATTCATTTCAATAGCTTATACGTCTCCATAAATATGCACCAATAATGATATTTATGAAAAACAGACACAATTTGGTGTTTTATGGGGATATTTTTGGTTCTTCTTTAAAATTTGTTAATATGTAGGGAGACAATGTTGTATTTTAGGGCACATTGGAGTTATTTTATCATGATATGAAGTACTAATTTCTTAATTTGAAATTAGCTAATATAGTTCAATATTTTTTTATTTGAATTAATTACCCTTTTGTGACAAATTTTAGGTGTAATGTAAATTAATATCCTTAAACGAATAATCTCATATATAGATCAAAATCTGAGGAAAAAATATTGATGATGTATCTTTGAATGTTTTAATTTGAAATAATGTCTAAAATATGTAATGTAAAATTGGTGGAAGATGCATTAAAAAGAATTTCATTTAATCAAATAAAAAAGAGGAATAATATTATTTAATAACTATTTTAGTAGTAGCCGATATGCAATATGATTATGTAGATTGAGGTAGTGTTTTAATATTCTTTATAGTTTCTATTGTTCTTGATTTGGTTGAGAAGTATTAAGAAAAACAACATCTTCTTAAAAATGAGTTTATATGATGTCAAAAATCCATGGTGGGGAGATTATTAAGGGATCTAAGCTAAATAGGGATTTGGTTATGTTTTTTTGATAGTGAATGTACATACCTTTGGATTTTTTTAAACCAATTATTCATGATTTACATCATTCTATATGGGGTTTTCATCTAGGAATATACGATATTAAAAAGGAATTGAAATCAAAATATTGTTCGGTTTGAAAGAAAATTAATGTAGATTATTTTCTTATTATATCCCTAACATATTACTAAGGAAAGGAAAAGAACCAATTACCAGTAGGTATGTAGTAGTTTTTAATTATTTTCCTGGGGAAATGGCATCATATTGCCATAGATATTGTGGAAGGTCTTCCAAGGACTATTTGAAAATGCGATTCAATATGAAAGATATTGGATCAACTCATTATATTTACCAATTTAACCAATATTCAGGAATATCATAAGGTGGAGGAAATATATAAAAATCAATATCTTAGAAGTGTTAAAGGGGAATAGTGTACTAGTTTTGATAGTATTGTAAAGTTATCTGAGGGTTACATTTCATTTCTAGAAATCAATAATGTAGTACCTTTAATATCAGTTGAATATGATCAAAATATATCATCCAATATTGGAATGAACATTTTAAATCAAAATAAAAACATTGGAATACAGGCTTTGGTCTTGTGAAATGGATTTTTTAGGATAATTATCAATGACTATTGTCAGTCGAGGTAGTGATCATGCATATTTTTAATCTCTTTAAGGAATGGGAATCATCATTTTTGGAATTAGGGTGATTTGTCTCCTAAATACAAAGTCCATTTGGAGATATTAGAACATGTGAGTTAAGTGGAATATAATTTTTCCTTCTAACCAAGGTTTACATCACAGAATAAGTTGATACATGTATATAAATTTAATAAGTATTAGCATGATCCTCACCATGTGACTCTATTTAATCACATTGACATAGAGCCAAATGACATATTAGTTCATGTTCTTGTATGGTTGTAGTATAAGCAATATAACATCATTCATGGGAAAATAATCAATCAAGTGTATGTTTTAATGAAAACATAGTAAGTATAAAGAATAGACATATGATTATGATAAGGAAATGTTCATGAATTGTCATGAACTATTTTGGTCATATGGTTCTTTTCAACATTATCAGGATAAAATGACAAAATGTGGGGACAATGTAACAACCCCATTCTGTGAAATTAACCAATAATTAATTTATGTTATGTATATTTGGATATATAGTAATTCTAGCTTTGTATTAGGAATGTTGTGACATGTTTTCATGGATTTTCATGAGGTTAATGTTTTGAAGATGGTTTATAGAACCAATGTAACTCCCTCGAGTGAGACAAGAAGATGAAATAGTGGTGGCTCAGTAGGTGTCCGATTACACAAATGGTCTAAGTGAATCATGTTTACACCTAGGGGAACCCATGAAACTATGTATTGTTGGGGTTATCTTGGTTTTCCCACGATTTCTCTAGCCATTTGAGTCAACTATTTGAGGTTTGTATGGAGTTAATGGCTAAAGTACAGTTTTCCTAATCATGCATCTAAACCATACAACATTAAAAAAGAGATCCTTATTGTATCAAATCCAAAACACCATTTTAACCCATTATTTTCCCCTTTTAATGTTATAACATGATTATATTTCTTACCATACTTTGGAAAGTCCCTACACCTTTTTGAGAGTTCATAGACCATTCATCACTTTTAACTATGTTGTGAGGTAAGTAGATTCACTATCAACCCATATTAGTTTGATCACGATAGATTGATTACAAATTTATTGAGTTTTCTATTAATAACGTCGAATTATTTGGGCAATGTTTCATGAAAACCATATTTAGTGATAGTTTGGGAAATTTTAGAAATTTTTTCTTTATGGAGAGTGAAATTAGATACATGGTTTTAAAAGGAGGATTTTATAATGGTTTTTTATTCATGAACCTTTTCATAGAAAATTTCAAAGTAAAATTATTATTTTTATTATAATGGTTTGGAATAACTATTTTATCATTGAAATTAGCATAAATGATGGGTGTGTGTTCAATTTCGTTGATGTGAGCATGTGTATAGGGAATGTGTCATTGGGGAACATGGGATATGATTTCCGTATGAAAACAGGGTAGATTGAAGAGAATCCTCTCATGGATATGTATATATCACATGGGAATGCATGTGTGGATTTGTTGAATGGAATGAGTTTTGCCAAAAGGATTCTGAAGTGAATTGAAATTCTTGTTTGTTTTATTCCACATATTTTTTTATCAAATAGTATTTTTATATAAAGTGAATAAAATTGTATAAAAATATTTTATATAAATGTTATAACATTTTCTATTACAGATTCATGAGTAGGGAACATATTTGTGTCAGCTGATAAAATTTTGATATCCTCACTTTCATGCATTCATTGGTTTGTTTTCCGATGCTGTATATCAAGACACTGGTAAAGGCAATGTATAACAATGTTTTAGTGATGCATCATTATAACAATGTAATGGGTTCTTTAATTTGATATTGGGGATGGTTGGTAGTTGTTAAGTATAATTCTTTAGTGACTTTGGAGTTTCTGAGTTTTATTACTTTTGTTTAGTCATTGTACAATGATATGATTCATGGTTTTAATTTTCATTAGTTTTCAGTTTGTATTAATTTTATTTATATTAGTTTCATCTCATATATATGATAGTGATTGTTTAGTGATGTTTATATGGTATGTTTTAGTTCAAATTTAAAATTTTCCCCCAACGGTTATAAAACCCTCAACATTTATTCCAAGCCTTCAATGTCTTGGGGATGGAACCTATGGTGACAAAATGTTCATCCCCATCATAAGACAATGGTTTATGGGGGTATGTTACAAATATTATGGAAATATAAAAATGTTAAATTATCAATATTCTATCTTGCATGATTTATATGTATCTTTTACTTTTTTGGAACATCATTAAACATCATTCTTATTCATGTGAAATTATTTTACAATTTTGAGTGTTTTTGAATATTAAATTTTGAATGCTATGGATTTGGTTTTACTAATTCATGGTTCATCAGGTATTTAATAATTGATAATTTTTTTCTTGTATTTTTAATAAATATTTTACATTTCTAATTAAATATATTATTAATTTTATTTAACTGAAAGTTTATTGAAAAAAACATTATGAATTATTTCAATGAATGTTTATTTTAAAATAGGGGATCCACCAATGAAAAATATTTTATTGAAAAATATACAAGGATGGAACCATTTGAGGGAACACATGATTTTTTTTTATAAATAAGGAATCACTTGAGAAATATCATTATATGAAAAAAAACAATGAATACATGACCTTGGTTAGAGCCATTATTTCGAAAAAATTACTAACCCATTATAGGAAATAATAATTTGGATTCCCTATATTATGAATGAATTTTTATAATTCTATGAAGACATGAATTTTTTCAGGAATTTTTATAGAAAATTTTATTATTATTATATATCATACAAAATGATATTTTCCTCTAAAATTTACCTGAACTAAAATTTGTATATAACTCACACTAAATAAATAATCATGTAAATTGTAATGATGTAGAATGGAGGTGGAAAGACCATATCAAATTCTCACCATATGATGCTACTTTATTTTTTTATATATGAAATTTTTAAATCAATTACATTTCAATATATTTCATTCAAAATATAAAAAATTCTTATAAAATATGTTTTGATATTTTAAAGAATGAATAAAATATGTATCTATAATAACTAAATATTGTATTGGAAAATTCTAATCAATTTATATTATAACACTTATCATTATGACCTTTATGAATAATAATAGAAAATTATCTAATGATCTGTATGAATTGGATGTATTTTGGTTCATATCATATATCATGATTTAGTGATTCTTTAATGAATAAAATATATTATTGAAAAAGACATATTATATGTCATTATGAATTCTATTTCTTAAATTATAAAGATATTGTAATACTATTTTCTTGCCTAGTCATATTGTTTGACAAGTCTATATCATATGGTGTTGAGAATCATAAAATATGATTATTGATAAAAAATTATGATTTATTGGAGTCGTTAAAAGTTTAGATGTTTATGTTTTAATTTCATTCACACTGATTAAAATTAATGATAAATGTTTCATATGATGAATCGTGATGGACATGTTTTTGGATGAATAGTTATAATGAGTCGGGATCATAATACAATTACCATAAATTTAAAAAAATTTATAAAATTAATTAATTTTCATGGAATTATCACGAGCCATATCTAAAGGAGGTTATAGCCTTGATAATGATGTGATATACTAGCCCAGGATTTAGGCTCCTATCATTCCTCACGAAGATCTCTTCATCTTCCCCCTTTATCATTCAGAGGTACTAGATTACCATGAGAGTTTTGGTATGTCCCACCAATGTATTTGTTTATTCATCTATGTATATGGATATACCATGGAGGAAGGAACCAAATGGTTTCTTCTATGTGGACATTATCAAACCATTGTGATCACAGATATGATCTATGAATTTTATACTATTTCATCATTGTTTGGAGACATAGGTTTCAGTCATTCATTCATCTCTATACTTATGTTGTAATTGCTGATTCTCCTAGCTGGGGTGCTAGACCATCAACATCGCCATAGTGTTCTTATATGGAACACATCGTATGTATCTTTTATCAAGTAGTAGCATGAGTGACCACTTCATTGATATATGATCACCTGAGGAATATTGGTACTAAAAATGGTAACATATAATTTTATTCTGGGTATGGATTGTGTTTCCATGATCTGAGACCTAATATACTTTCACACTTTATCATTCAGATGCCTTTCCATAGATGGGGTGAGATTCACCATCTTGAGTGGGAAGGATATCATGGTGGTAAAATTGAGTGCTATGAACTGGTAGATGAATATAATCACTCTTTGGTTGGAAATTACAAACCTTGTTGTGGATGTAGATTTAGGCTTCTATATTCCTTCACTGGGGAGGGTTTTATGCGTGTCTTCCCGGAGGATGTTCTAGGTATACATTCGAGATATGGGAGATATTTTTGTAAAACATTCATCCTATAATTGATTTTATATCTTCATGGAATATTAGTTATAACATACCATGATCTAGGATATTAAATAATAGTTATACGACCATCAATAAAGGTTTTCATTAAGCATTGTTTCTTCCATCTAAAACTCCAATTTTTTTTTCAAAAAAGTACTATATGACAATATCGATCCGTTTGAATTATAGTCACCTATGAAAGGTGATGATAAAGAATAAGTACAAAATTCAGTGGATTGAAAGACACTTTTAGCAATTGTGAGGCATGATATGGTTTAAAATATTGATCATAGGTTTTATTACTGCATTTTTAGGGTTGTCAGTGATGATATTTAGGAGCTGGAATTCCGATATTGCTACAGAAACTATGAGCTCATGGTGATTCCCTTAAATGTAGTGAATAACGCACCATGATTATGGATTTGATGAACCATATCATAAATTTTTACATGAATTATTATTTTTAATAGAATACGTAATAATTTAGTATTTATAATAAAAATATAATGAATGGAATGTGATTATGATTCTATATTTTCATAGAGAGTACCAGTATTATATAGGGCTCTCAAATTGTAAATTCAAGATTCATGATATTTCCATTTTGAGTATTGTCATCTATGGGAATTATATAGCTTTAGAACTGGAGATCATCAATGTAGTTCTTTCATGGGATCCACGCAATTGGTTGTTAGAGGGGTGAAGATTTCATGAACAAGAGGGGTACAATATGAGGTTTTATATGGATTATGAAAGATTACAACCCTGACATGGAATGGGATTCCAATTACCAGGATTGATAATTTTTAGAGAGGCTTTAAAGTGTTGAGCATGAAGTAGATGGGTAATCCTATGCAGAAAATACATGAAGTTGTCATGTAGTGCATAATGTATTGGGACTCATAAGGGTATGGGATCAATTGTGTGTTGATGCAGTAGTATGTATTTATCATTTACATATTGATGATAAAGAGACACCAAGAGAGGAACTGTGATACCCAACACAATGATATTGTAGTGGAATCCATTTCTATAATAATGTAGAGGCACAATCATCTAGAGGAAATCTTTCTGTTTTACTTATGCAATCAGATTCTCCGGCAAACTTTCACACATAGAGACTTGAAAATCAGACAGTAGTTCCTATTCTAGTTCGTACAACACAATTAATTATACATATTTTATACTCTATGGAATGGAAATGTTGTAGAATATGACCTTAGGAAGATTTCCCATGCTCATTTGGTGTAGGAGGCTTCATACTAGTTTTCGTTCATACAATTGACCCTAGTGGAGAATGTGGGAATACATTTGTTCTAACAATGGTGTTGACTCCTTCGATTCTTGAGCGTGTCAGAGAGTCTCATCTATGAGACATCCACTTCAAGATATTTTGTGATAATATATAATTTAATAATATTAATATATAATTTTTTTAGGGAATCACACCATCCTTTTCCATTGATGAACTTTGGTTCCATTTATGCTGCATGATGAGGTGATTAATGAGCTTCATACATATCCCCTTGTTGTACATCCAGGTTTGGTGAAGATGTCTGACTGACTGACTGAAAATTATTTTTTATTAAAAGAAACACTTTTACGGTATAACTGAGAAACCAAAGGGTTCTGCAAACATCCAAACAACCCAAAACAAAACAGGATAACAAACAGGATACCTCATTCAAGCAACAACATCAACCACCATCCCCATGCAGGACACTTGGTGATCCCAGGAAACATGGTCCCTCCCGCTATCACCATCCCTCCAAAATAGTCATGTCCCAAATGGCCTACAAAGATAAGGGCAAAGAAACCGAGCGCAAAGAAGATATCATGCGACGAACCAACACACCAAAAAAGCCACTGACAAAGAAAAAAACCACCAAACACTTGAAAGCAACAGGAGAAACAAACCCAATTAGTCCTAAGGTGATGCCTCATAGGAATAAGAAAAATTACTGAAGAATAATCTGAGACGTATATATGTTTTCAATATATACTATCAGTTCATCGTCATTCAATTTTATATGGATGATAACTATGTTTCCATATAGATTTTACATCGCCTCTATATCCCAATGTTAAAGTGGAATGAAATATCTGGGGACTTTATGACACAGATATCATGGATAGTCAAGGTAATTGACTCTATCTGAGTGACTATTGAGTGACTAAAAAAGTCATATCAATTCCATACAATTAACAAGTATGGAATTGTTGATAGTTTGGGGAAGTTCTGAATTTGGGAAATTGTTTTCTTCCATGTGATTCACTCAAAAAGTTTCCTATCATTGGATTCACTATTTACATCATGGTTATGTAGAGGACATAAGCTGTAATTGGAGACCCATATGAGTTTGAGTTCATCCATTTAACCCCAAATGGATTGGAGGACTAACTGCACTATATAGGTGTTGGATGATATGTTGATGGCTTGTGTGACAGACTATAGATGGAGTCTGGTGGATCACTTACACTTGAGAGATATTGAACACAAAAACAAATAAAACTCTAAAATCAGCATAAAATCTATTAAGTCCTTATATAAGAGACCCTACAAGACACCATTGTGCTATAAATATACAAGAGAGATATTAATTATGGTCTTGGAGTTGGAACATGTTATAATGGTGAAGATCTAGGTCATTAGTGACTGGATGATGACAACTCTGATAAGATATAAATATTATGTATATCACTATTATAATACCGTGTAGTTTGATAAGGGAGACCACATGTTCTTATGAGTGTCACCACCTTTGGAATAGTGGGGGATCATTCAAGTATCCAAGAAATCCATGTGGTTCATCGGGAAGATGAAGATCATGTAGAGGGTTGGATAGTTTTCTTATATCCTAACCCAACCATCATTGATGGATTAGGTGAATGATGTATTGCTCATTTCATAGTGGAAGAGATAAATTCATGACCATATGAAGATCATTGATTGGGGAGATATGTACATAGGGGAGATAGCTAACATTGTGTATCACCTCGTGCAAATTAAGATTGTCAAGAGAGAACCATGTATGGATGCATCATCCACTTGGATCACATGTTGTGGAATCACATTACCATATAGGTGATATCAAGGGAGAAAATTATCTATATTTGTCTTATTATATCTATTTTATTGTTTATAATTACTTTTATAGGATGAAAATATTAACTTAGAGAATTATTCAGGTGTCCATTTGTTTCTTTTATTAGTTTTTAGTATTTATACATATATATTCAATGCTAGGAATAGAGGGAACATGAGATGCTATGTCCCGGTGTTCCCAATATTAATTTTATGAAAATATTAAATATATATTATGTCATAGATGTGTATTTACATAATTAATAATGGATAAATAATAAATTGAATCTTCAATCATAAATATGAGAAAACAATTGAGTTTTAAATGCGTTAATCACCATATGCGTGACCTAAAATAGGTCGGTGTGGGTTGTTCTAATATGGATATGGTTGGAGGGGTTGTTTAGTTAAAATAAATAATTATGTTTATTTAATTTAATTAAATTTACCATTTCTATACATATTTATGAAATTTATATATGAAATTATCTTGGTTTATCATATTGTTGATGAGATAGTTTATAACCCCACCAACCTCCTTCCATTGGAGAATCGACTACTCATGATGAAGAATATTTGGATAGGAGAAGATCAAGATGTCATGAACATTACAACATCCTACAATTGTGGATAGAATTTTACTTGGTGAATTGTTTAATATATAGGTTATAATTGTGAAACTATGTATCATTCCATTTTTTATTAAATTTGTTTATAAAGATCAATTAGTTAACCATAATCTAGTCAAATTATGTAAATTCCATGCGCCCCTGAATTCAAATCTATTTGGTTATTCTTGTTTTATAAACATAGATATCTATGTTCTTGATTTTTGGCCAAGAAAACATGTAAATTATTAGTGAATCCTTTTATATAGAGATTATATCCTTTTATTCGTTATATTCATCACTAATTGAACCCTATGGTCTCATATCTATATTATCTTGAGGCAGCAAGCCATATCAGCCCCCCAGATTCATTGTAAAATCTTGAATGATAATTAAAAAACCACATAACGGACATATATAAAGTCTTTGTGAGTTTTGGGTGATTTATTTAATTATTAAATGTTCGAATCGAGGATATAAGATGACATAGGTGTGTATAGTGAGAGATGAACTGATGTGTTAATGGATTTTGATTTTCAACCACTATATGTCTAGAAACGACCAGTTCTGGATAGATTCTTTATTTTAAAGCTGAGTCACAGTTGGAATATAAGGTGGAGTGATAATATAAAATTCATAATGGGAATGTTTCTGAATTTATATAAATATCTAAACTAAACACTATGTCGTTTAATGAAAACAAAGCATGTGAGGTTCTATGAATTGGGAGCTAGGGTTTTCTATATTTATATTGGCGGAATGCCATGTATCTCTCTCCAAATCCATGGACCACTACCCAGATGGATTATCTCTATGGATGATCACATTTGTAGAACCCCATATGGGAAGACAAGTCATGTGGACCGCTATGTAATAGAGTACACAGACTTGTCCAGGTACACACCATCAGAAACGTACAAGGACATAGCTTCTATTCGTGGATAATGATACATACACAAACACATCAGGGAATATGGGTGGGACCCTGAGTGCGTATAATACTATGTAGATCCCCTACAAAACCTGTATCCCTATATGGTTAGAAATTATTGTACTTATAGAGTAATTTCCATGTGATGGAGTGGGACCACCCAACATGTCAGTCCCCTCACACATAGTATACCACTTGGTTCCTTTTGATAAAACATAAAACACTCCCATATAATTTATTTAAACATTGATTTTGGCTTATGAGGAACATATTCTCCGGGGTTTTTCAATATTACATGTTAGTTCCCTCTATTTAGTTTTTTGGATATGAAGGGATATTTTCCATGTGAGATTCATATTGAAGAGATTATTGTTGACGGAATTGATCAGGTAGAGTATCACTGGTGACCAATAATGTAGAACCCCCATCATCATCGTCAAAAGTCCACTACATACTTATTATAACACCCTTATCAGATAGATTTTAGTTCCTCGATGACCATTATGGAATACCCCAACCCACTCCCTTCGCTCTAGGGCTCAAGTCCCGACCTATAGAGGGGAACCCCCCATAATTCAGGATTTGGGTCTTCTATATATCGAGTTGAAACCCCTCATCGAATAGAAAAAAGGTCTTCATGATGCTACAGTTGAACCTCAATAACCATTGGAATGTGTCTTCAATCTATTGCGTGTATCCCCCCTGTTGATTAACGTGAGGGCCGACATGACAAAAGAGTGGAACCCCCTATCACATCTGGGCACAATTCCTATATCTTTTGAGTGAAACCCACCAAACATAATATGGATCTCGTCATCTGTAGGAACTTTTCAGGTGGAATCCCCACGGCACACTGGGGTGTGAGTCCTATAATTGGAGATGTTTCCACTCAATTGTGCAACATTATGGTGAGGTGTGGACATTCCCATAGTTACTTCTGGGATGATACATGAGATGTTGAGCATCATTGAAGGAATTTTGGATCTAAAGGAAACTCTTTTCATGAGATTATCATTGAGATAGATTTTACATTAATCTCTAATTTGGATATATATTTATGTGAATATATATATACGTATATTTACATACAGTTTTATTTTACTACTATTCATAAATGGGTTATTACAATGCACCATTTATTTTTTTTCCTTTATATGTTTAGCTTCCCATGGAGGGATGAGGATACTCTCCCATTTTGTGTGGAAAATACTCTACATGTATTCTTCATACACACCATGTAGATACTTTTTTTCTTGGATGAGTTTACATTTTGTCATTCCTTAGGTTAAAATTTTTGTAGTTTATCATCTACTATATTTCATTTTCAGTGTGTCTCTTAATGATCTTAATTTCAGATTATCGAGTGTCTTACTAGGTAGGTATATACTCACCATACAAGGAATTTTTTTCACAAGTCATGTCTTATACATATAACAGATAGGTCGATGGAGACATCAACAGAGCATAGGGATAGTTCACACTTTGGACCACATACGGTGTTCATACATTGGAGATTGTATATGGGCTCTCTATGTATTTTTCTTTTTACTTTTT
This sequence comes from Viscum album, assembly GCA_963277665.1. Classification (NCBI taxonomy): domain Eukaryota; kingdom Viridiplantae; phylum Streptophyta; class Magnoliopsida; order Santalales; family Viscaceae; genus Viscum; species Viscum album. The sequence continues at coordinate 1,729,557,620 of OY728161.1, read as the reverse complement.
TTAAATATGGTCATATTTCTGGTTTGTCATCACTTTTTTATCATTATTTTTTACTTTTAAATTTTATATTCTTGTACACCCTAGAGGTTTTTCATTTTTTTTAATTTAAGACTATTTTATCTTTTTTATGTTATTCCATTGAAAATTTTTATTGATATGGAAGGTGTATCTAAGTAAAGGTTCATTATTATAATTCCTCACATTTCATATATTCCACTTGGTTGTTGTTTCCACCCATAGCCTACAATGGAAAACATGGTGTAGTTGTGTCTTGTGCACCAATTTCGTTTTAGTCATGACAATAATGAAGTAGAATATATATAAATGCATTATGTGAATAGTCAGGAGAAACCATCGGGGGCCATATATCAAAGTCTATAACTCCTCCATTTTAAACTGAGATAGTTGAATTATGGTTTTCCTACAAGTGTGAAAAACCTGTGCACAATGATGAAATGCTAAAATATTCAATTTATTCTTCCATTTGTTATTTCTGTTTCATGTGACTATTTTTACAAGAATATGTATTATTGAGGAAGATTAATGATTTAATTTCATTATTTGGCATTGTGATAAGTTTTAATTATGTGTGTACTAGATCATCACACTTGATTGAGAAAGTGTAAGGATAAGTTGTTTATGTGTCTATATTTTCATATTTTGATTATATACATTATGATTTTTTAGGATTTTATAGTCTATAACATGGATTTTTTTATATTATATTCTGATTATAATTGATTACTAGATTTAATTCTTAGAGTTACTATTATCATTATATGGTCCGGTTCTTATCTTCTAACAAGAATACTATTGTATTTCAGGGTGAGTGGGATTCTAGGTCAGTGTGGGCCAAATTGTTTCATATATTATAATTATATCATGTTTTTTATTTTCTATTCAAAATGTTTTTGATGATTTCATTCTAGTTAGCTTAATATTGTAGTGGAATGGAATGTTGAGGTATTTCTAAGTGATTTTATAGGATTTCACTCTAACAGGATGTGAATTAATCTATAAAGATAATTAATAATATGATCCCTATCTTTTTATTTTATAACCATATCAATCAAATGAAGATAATGGAGGAAATTATTTAGATAAAGGATCCTGAAGTAAATTTATTTATTAGACCGAGTGTATCACCATAAGTGTCACCATATCTCATTGAAATAAAATAGGATAAACTCCATCACCATTTCATCAATAAACATATTCTTAACTGGGTTTATGTTAAGAATAATTAACCATTTACTTATATTGAGTGTGTTTTTTACTATCTCAGGGGAGATCAATGGTTTTCAAAAATCAATTTGAGATCTATAAACCATCATTCAAGTGCTAGGGATGCGAATGACCCAGAAAAAACATTCAAAAAAATGTATGGTTACTATGAATATTTTTATTCAATCCATAATTTCAAATTTTCATATTAATTTTCCTAATTTTATGGATCACATAAGTTATTAATATCTCAATTTTTTGTGGTTTTCATGGAGAAAATACAATTTTAATCTATATTAAAGGAGGAGCTTGAAAAAAATCTGGTTTATGTATTAGGAATCTTATATAAGAACATTTTGTTTGATACAATATCTAAAATTTAGTTTTAGAATAATTAATAAACATTTATAAGATATATTATATATGAGAAAGGTTTCCCAGTGGTTCATGAGAAGATTTCAGTAGTGATGAATTAGGTGTAGCCTTTGAATATGCTTGGTCTCATGAGTTTCATATGTCTAGCCAGTTATTATATGTATTTTATTCAGTAATTATATAATTATTATACACCAATTAAAAATTGACATAAAATTGAGTGTATTTTTACTGCATGATATGTTTTTGGGGTTCTTTAAGGAGATGATAGTGACTTTGAATATATCTCTAGTTATTATTATCTTATTGTCGGGTCTGGGTTTATTCCATGTATTATGCTGCATCACGTATTTGATTGGGGTGCATGATTAAATATATTTATTTTTGGGTGAAATATATATATTTATATTTAATAAATCCAGAATCCGATTACCCCACTCAAGAACTTATATTAGTAAAATTGTGTTCATTAAATATACGGAATCATTATATTATTGGGGTGAAGTTTATGGTGTATTTTAAAAAAATTATGATCTATAACTTCCTTGATAAAAAAATTAATTCTTATATGATAGAATGGGTGGAGTATTTATAATATTTCATTTCATTTTCATTATTTATACACTAGAAAAATTGGATGTATTAGATGATTTCTTACATATGAAATTATCATCACGGGTACTGAAGGATTCAAAGGATGATTGGATCCGGATTGCCTTCTTGGTTGGGTTGTGTTATAATGATGATGATGGAGACAATAATGTCTAATTTTATTTTTTTACATCATATATTCGTTATATTTTTATATTTATCATGAGATAGAATAAAACCAATATTTTTTTTCATTCTAATATATTTTTAAATAGTAAGGTGACTTTGGATGACTGGTCTTAATCCATTAATGGATCTATTATATAATTATGATTCTTTTTATTCATATGGTTTTGAGGCTGGATTTGTTGGATGGGGGAATATGTCTAGACACCCCATTCAACCAAAAGCTACCATGATGTTTTAGTATTTGAAATTATATTATTTTTATTTCAGGAAGAGATAGAAAATTAAATAATTTGTATCATGTTGTCTTACTTATCAGAGATTTACAGTTGAGAATTAGATATTTTCTCATAATTTTCCTCCTATTAATTTTCTAATATAGATGTGGGGAGAAGTTTTATTGGATTTCACAATAAAATTACATAATTCATTGAGTGTGAAGGATAAAATATTTGTTATTATTTATTAGCTGACTAAATCATGTCATTATCTTCCAATTAAGAAGCCATAGAAATAGTATAATCTCATATAATTATACATCTGATAGATTTTACAGATTTATGGCATTCCTTTGACTATTTTTCTGAAAAATACCCAATCTTATCATCTTATTATTAGAGGAATATTAATGGGGAAGTGGAATCTTAGTTGAAGTTGATAATTATATATCATTATCAATAATATCGTTAGATGTAGTGAGTCATCCAGATTCTCAATGATATGCTTCAAACATGATTTGATCATTTTAGAGGATCTTCAGATAATCATATTCCATTGGTTGTTTTTTCATATAGTAATATTAATAAATATTCAATTAATATGTATCCCATTAATGCATTGTATGGGAGATGGTTTCGATCACATCTCTTATGGATAGAATTGGGATATATATCTTGATTGGGGATAAACATCGTTAACAAGGTGATATAAAAGGTTTAGTTGATCCAATATAGGATGATGATAGTTGACATTCTTCATTAATCAAATGATAATCACTTATGTTGTCTCTTGGAGTTTAAAGTTGGTGATTGGGTTTTTTTGAATGTGTCGCCTTGGATGGGACATCGTCAACTATAGAGTCATGGAAGGATGGAATCAAATTATATCCGTCTATTTTATATCATAGAGTTTATTATGCATGATTCATACATGATGGCTTTATGACCCTATTTTATGTCAATTAATGATGTCTTTTAGGTCTTCCAGATGGAGAAATATTTCCTAGACTAATTGAACATGATGGAATTGGAATTTTTAATGATTTAACCCCACATAACTGTTGTTTAGAAAACAAAATAATAACCTAGATTATCAGGAAATATGTTTTGTGGTAAATTAATTCCCTTTTATAAGTGAAAAGAATATGTTTCTAGGATATCCACAATACATGGGAGAGTGAAATGTTGTTCCGGGAGATAAGAACATACTTTTTTTTAATTTATAATGTTATATATTTTCTTGGGGAATAATGTAACATGACGAGGAGAATTGTGCCACCCGCTAGTTAATGTGTATATTTTAATATTGGTTTTATTCCCTCTTTTATTTATCTTTATAGTTTCTCGATGTTTGGGGTTGAATTTTTTTTTGAACTAGGAATAATCACATAGTTAGAGAAAAAACAATTATTCCTGAAAATAGATATGTGAGTCAGTTATGAGGGTGTATAATACCATTATTCGAGGAAAATATATAGTTTATAAACCATTGTGATGATTTTTAGGTAACTATGTAACCAACTATGTATAGGGGATGTAACAAGAATGATTGGTGCACAGTTTGAAAAACCAAGCTGAAAAATCATGAAGTGTACACATGTAACCAAAAAAATTGAATTTTATATAATATATTTAAATATATTTGGCACAAAAGTTTCCTTCATCCTCCCCTTTCATTTAAACAAGATCTTTTTATAGACATGGAATCTCATATTATCCATTTTCCCTTGGTTATTTCTCTCTAGTTTTGATGGGTTTTCTTGTTGTAAGACATTATAATCCATGGTTTTTATATCAATCCTTATTTTTACTATATTCTTCCATTCATCTTACCATTTGTCCATATAAGTCTAAAAAAAATGGTATATTATGGTGTTTTGATCAGGTTATTTATTTTTTAGGTTACTGGGAATATATCTGTGTTCATTCATGAGTTTCTTTAGTTAAGAATTGTTGTTTCCTCTAATATAAGGTAGGTTCCTCTATGTAAGATGGCCCCCCCTTAAGTATTCCTTATATTTATGGGATCTCGAGTGGTGTTACTGATGAAATGTATTTTCTTCCATTCATTTATGTCTAATGTGTATAGTGTAATTATTATATTATCATTCATTAGAATGAAAAATTATGTATGTTGGATTTACCATTGAAAATATGCTTTATACAAAATTGGGTTTGTTTATCATTTTCATTATATGTTTTCTTTGATATTTTTAATGAAAAGTTGGTTTCAAATTATTTCGTATATTGTGGGATATAGTTTTTACCATCGAAATTTATTTGAAATGCGTACTAATTATTTTGGAACGTGGGATTCCGTATGTTGGAACTTGATTGGATAGGTTATGACCTAGATTATGTAATGATATAGATAGGGTTCATTTCTAATGATTCCTTAAAATGACCTAGGCTCTTTTACTAGTTTTGAATCCCAAAAGGTTATCTAGAGTTATGTGAGTGAGTCCTAGAAATATTTTGATTCTAGGGGTTGATTTTATTTCCATTTGTCTTTCATTTAGTATGAGTTTATGTATTCTGTTATGCATACACTAGTTATTATTATATTGATATGTTATTTTTTCTTACCGTTGTTTATCCAATATTTTTTCTACATACTCATAAAATATGATATTTGTTATGTTTATAAAACCAATGTGATTATGAAATGTTTTTCAAAGGGAAATGTATTTAATATTATTTTAATATGTAAACCACATCTTAAAATTATGAAAATTTAATTTTATATTCACGGGGGTATATTAATTATATATTCCACACACTATAAAAATAATTTTGGGTGGATGAAGAAATGATTCCATTTGATAGATGTAGTATAAAGGGTTCCAGGTAGTTTGGGGTCTCTTCATCCATTATATAATCCATCTTTAATGTCAAAGTGGTGTTGACCGTGGTCCACAAGGCATTTGGATCATGTTGATCACATTGGGATTAATTACTATAGTATGATATTGGTGATATATGTTTTTTTAATTTATACAACCTTTTTTCATTAATTATTTTTTAAAATATTTTTATTTTTTAAAATTTCATTATTCATGTCATGCGAAATTGACCCTATTTGGGTCATACCATAATTTCAAGATTAATATATTTGATGTTTTATTTGATTGTGATTGTTATTCAATTCAAAAATTTATATTTTTTCCCTGGTTCATATCAAGTTACCATGGTGACCAGGATCAGGCTTTGGGTCATGTGGAATGATGAGTCATGGGGACATATTAGGTTAAACTAGTATAGTTTATTAAATTAAACACTTTGGGAAACTATATAAATATCTATATTATTGGTTTTTCAAAGAATCTACATGTATCTATGGATTAGGAAGAATAAAATAATGAAGAAAAAAATTCAAGAGTCTTATTTTTCAGTAGAGTTCTATGAGGACCCTTCATAAATGAGAGGTATTTCATTCTTCTTTAAGAGACTGAGTTCTATAATTTCCCTTTAAAATTAATAATCCATTTGATAACATCGAACTCCATCACAAAAAATAATCCAGTTGGGGATGTTTATCCCAGGTTCATTGATCTATACCCTATGTGAACACTTCATATCCATATAGAGGGATATTATTTGAGATTTGGTATCCCTAGGGAACAAAATTAGAAATTTCTAGTGGGACCCCACCATGATCTATATTTCAATTATTCAAAAACTAAATAATTCATCCAATATATATCATTTTACCTTATTAACATCCTTTATTTTTTATAGGTGACAAACTGAAATAATATTTACTCAAATAAACTTCATGAATTCCTTTTACAAAGGAAAAACCTTATAAAGTAAAATAAAATAAGGAATGATTTGTGACTTCCAAAGATAATGGATTAGGATGTAGACATTATCATGCACCCTTTCAATCATGTATTTCATTAATTAATGGAGTGTCCAAGTATTTAAACCTATATTGATAAGGTCATCATAGTCATAATGACAATGTATTCCCATTATAATGAGGGAACAGGTGATATATTAACTATATAAGGATGTTCATATTAACTTCTAATGTTTTTTATTACTGATCACTTCTACTAAATGGAAAATGAAATTAAGATCCTCCTTTTTTGGTTTAATTCACAACAATGATTATATTTATGATTTCAAAAAAATGATTCAACACTGATATAGGGAAATCTATATATATAAAATATAGGACTAAACCAAAAATATCTCTTTCATAACCTAATCCATCTACTATGTCAGGAACCCAATGGAAACCAAATAGGGTTAATCCATATCTCATGACATCAATGGTACATATTTCATGTGATTTTTATTTGTGTTTAACTAAGATAAGACTCACTCAATTCAATATTCCTTCCCCTTTCATGATGAAAAAATCTTTTCCGCAAGATGTAAACCTACCTGACAATCTCATTACCACCTAACATTAATCCACATGTTATAGAATACCCACATTACCTTAAAAAGTTAAACTTTAAATGTGTGGGATTTTATTCCTTTTATCATGGATGTGTAGAATTTCTCTTTAAGGATCCAACACAACCTCCAAAATTACACCCCCATAGTTACATTCTCCACATGAAACTAGTATACAAACCAGGACATTTGTTAATTTGACACATTCATCCAACCCATTTTATACATTCAAGATGAATCTTAAAACTCATTCCCACTAGATATATAACCAAATATAGGCTCATCACACCATTTACAATCATTTTACTAATAGAACGTGTATGGTAAAAATATCTTCTTCTTCAATGATCCCCACACTAACAATTTTTATCAACCTTTTTAAATTATTTTCTCTCTATATAAAATTTTAATACATAGAAATTTTCATGGTTTCATGTCATGTATTATAACACATGGATTATTTCATATAACCCTAAAAGATATGAAATCTTATATTATGTGGCATCAAACTATGCGAGCTCGGATTATATTCATAGGGATACATAGGAATGTCATCCTAGGAGATTGACCTAATTATATAAAACACCAACTAAATCCATGGATGATGATAAATTTAACATTGACCAATTGCAGGGATTTAAATCATTACACCACTGATTAAAAAAATGTTGATGAAGGACCTAAATATATATAAATGTTACCATTTATGATGAACCTCTCGTATATAATGATTTTCACATCAATAGATAACCTTTGATATATATATATATGATCATGTAAATAATGAATCTATTATATAGGTAAATATTCAAACTGATTGAGAACCTCTAATACATATAGTTTATCACAAATACATGTTATTTTTATTGAATCCCTTCTAGTTTGGTAACAATCCCCACACTAGAATTTGGGAAATATTCATGAATATATCCTAATTATATAAGAGCAATAAATTAATTAGTAATTATGATATAGAAGGTATAATGATCCCAACCATCTATCTACTTAACCAACAATCCTTTTGATACATTATTGTTAAGGACTATAGGGACATATTTTTTTAAAAAACATGGTTTATACCTATTTTAGGGCATCAAAAAACATGGGGCATGTAACCACATGCTATTTTGGAACCTATTAAATAGAAACTATATTATTTAAATTTTGTGACACTATAAAACCAACATAAACAATCCAAAACATATTCATAAGTAATTATTAATTATTATATGATTAGAAAAAATATCGAAGACCATTAATAATTATTACCATTTGTGGATAAGTAATTAATATGTGTAAATATTGAAAAAGGTTTCAACAAAATACATTTTATTTTTATTTTTACCATATTTATGAAATTATATTTATATATTGTAAAATATTATATTGATAAAATAGATGTTATTTTTAACAAATATAATTAAAAGTTACTTATTAATAATTGATGATTTTTTATTTTTATATTTAAAAAAAATTAATTTTTGATTTTATTTCTATGTAATCATATTATAATATCATGAAAAATAATGTAATAGAATGTATATTTATGTTATATAATTATTCATTTTAATATATTTATTTATATAATAAACACCATGTCAAACATTTATAAAACTAAATACAAATAATATTTTAATAAAAATTGATTTTGGTGTTTTTGTTGAATGAAGGGGGTTTAATGGTCATATTTGGTTGTGGATTTAATTTAATGTTTAATAAATTAATTTTATTTATAATAAATCTATTTTTGTCATTAAAATTAGTAATAATTAAAAATGTATCTTATATATTATTCTATGGATAAAAAACATCATTTTAAAAAAAATATTTGATTATTAAGTTTTTTAAAAAATTTACCTTTCTCAAAATATAAAATTTGTTATAATAAATTCATTTTAAAATTTGAAATCATAAGATTCAAATTTGGTAATAAAATCAATTTTTTTATTTTAATGTAAATTAATTACTCATGTTAAAAAATAGTTAACTTAGAAAAAAATATTAAAAAGTGTTTTAATTTGGGGGAATAAAAAATACATATTAGTTTTTTTTCAAATTGGATTTTGACATGAATATATAATTTATATTGTCACAAAATACAATTTCTATAATTTTATCTGTTTACCCACGAAGAAATTCATGGAATTATTTAATAATGGTATGTGTTATTAATGTTCCCACTTCTCCAATTATAAAAGGATTTCACTTACACACATTCCTAGATACCCATTAATATCGAATTAATACTTTAAAATTATAATATTTACACTTATTATAACCCTATACTACAACAATAAACTATTTTTCATGTATTTTTATCCAAATAACTTCAATTTTCCATGAATTTCTAATGAAAAATCGAGAATCCATCATATATATTATCTCCTTAACAGTTTCTTCATAATATCACTCTTCCAAATATTGTGCCCCCACAAAAAAAATTTAATTTAATATCATTATTATACCTATATATTGTTATAATTCTTTTAAAACCATTATTTATTCATTTCTATCCACTAATCTGATAGGAAAACATCTTTTGTGTATTGCGCGGTCTAGAGACTCCATGAAGTACCGTTATTTTATTTTTCTTCCAAAATTTACGGAATTTATTAGTGGTTTTAATGATGAATAAATATGTTAAGTTTATTTTTATAATTATTCATAAAATTCAATTATATATCCACCATCAAACCCTCTCAAACATTGATAAACAAGAAAGTTAATCCTGGAAACAGGCAGATTATTTTCTCAAAGATATACATTTTCCGTTTTCTATTTTTATTGTCATAAATTGTCAAAAAATAAAAAAATATCATTAAAATTTTTAAAAAATTAATATATATATTAATATACTTTTGTTATAATGAAATTTAATACAATGAAAATCCTTCATAACCATACTCACCAACCGAGGTAAACCATATTCATGTTTGATTAAGTTTCACAACCGCTATAATCAATGAATTAATATACAATTATTGATGATTATTGAAAAATTAAAAATAATAATAACATTAATAAATATTAATGAAGTTATTTTTATTTTATATTTATGGATATATTATATTAAAAATATATCTTATTATTAATGTAACATTTCTATTCGCCAAAATTACCAAAATAAGTTGTTATCATTTTGTTTTCCTCATAATGAAGTTAAAGCACATGTGGAATGAAATAATAAAACATTATATAATTATAATTTATATTTTATAGATTCATAAATTATATATAAACAATTAACATTGTATGAAATGATTTGTTAAGATATATACATTATTAAACATGGGGAAAATATGTAAATTAATTAACCCATAATGGTCATAATATGATATAACAAATTAATATACTGATGATAAGGAGTTATAATATGTACTATAAAATGTTAATATTAATGTGTAATAATCTAATATATTATATTATGGTATACATTATTGTTATATTGTAAGTTAGAGTGTGATCAACCATGCAAGGGAACAAGGTAAGAGATTTCATCTTAATTTCCATTCATTGAGAAAAACATAGTATCAAGGAAAAATTATTATGGAAGGGGTTTTAATACTACCTATTTCATATATCATAACATGAATTATTATTTATTCATGGAATTTATTATTAATACCATGATCTCTAATATATGGGGATTTTTATTGAATATCTACCCCTGTCAAAAGAGTATCTTTGTGATAAATTTGAATCATTTGATACATGTTCAATATGTACACCATGTTTTTATTTAAAAGGAGTATATATGGTATATTTTTAATTTAGTTTCATTAATCTCTTATATTAATGATATAAAATGTTATATATCAGGTTATACTTCTTATGGGATATTGATTCATATATGCTAAATGATCTCAGTGGTTTTGATGGAATAAATTTTTTTAGGTCATAATCACTATTATTTGACTATAATATTTCAATATTTATATACTATAACCTATTATGAGTTACGGTTTTGTTTTAACCATATTTTATTTTGAAAATATTTTCCATACACAATAATTCTTCCATAATGATTCTACAGGTTCATTAAAATACCTTTTTGTTATGAATAATTCCCATTTATTTTAATAGATTTCTTCGATGTCCATATTTTTTCATCCAATAAATGTTATATTTTTCTTATATAATATTTTTCAATATCTTATGATCCCTTTTTCATCATGTATTCTTCATAAAAAATATTCATCGTCATTTAAATGGTGTGGGATTTATGAAAGGCTATTTCAAAATACTCATAATATTCTATTATCCTTTCCAAATAATTTTTTTTATCATCTAATCCTAATATTATTAAGATAAATTAATTTTCTATTCGTAGTGATTATGTGTCAATGTAAATTAATTTATGTTTTTTTAATTTACATTTTTGAAAACATTATTTATTTTTTATGTTTTTATTAATAATTATAATTTCTAAAAGTAAATATTTTCTATGTATATTTAAATATATTTCTGGAAACACTATATATTTTTCTATATTTCATTATAATATAATATATTCTAATGGAAAATATTTTAGTTTATATTCAATTATTTTTTAAAAAAAAATTATGGCTTTTTATGTCTTCATTATTAAAGATTATTCCCAAACTAAATGCATTCAAATTATTATATATTTCAGTTTATTAAAAATTTATTTCTTTTCAAGTATATTATATTTTGAAATTAGGTATTCAAAAGATTTATATTTACATTAAAAAATAATCTAATTTATTTTTATGTTTGTAAAATTATATATATATATGTATTATTATATTTTTACTTTTATTCACTATATAGGGTTAATATTTGATGAAATTTTGTTTCTGTAAAACTAAATACTATATTATGATATGTTTTTTTAAGGAAAAATTGAGTTTTGATATTTTATGATTTTGTTATGTTCATTTCATTTGATGTTTGATATTTTTCTAAGAAACCCATTCTTTTTTCCATGAGTTCATCATAAGATGATAAATTTTTAATTTTCATATAGAAGACATAAGTATGATTGGAAAATATTGGAATCTTATATCATGCTCTAATGTATTTATTACGTATTTGTATCTCCTGAGAATAGGATGATAAGTGTGGATTTTTTTGGTTCATAATAAGGTGCATGATATTTTTTTAATCACATATAAAGATGGGAAATATTTTTCATCCACATCATAAAGAGTGAGGAATTTGTTTTCATAAATAATGTGTGTTCATTTTTTTGAAAACATAAATCATTGGAATTTTTCCAAAATATTGTGATTGGACTATTTTTAATTCCCAACATGAATTTGGTACGTTTTTTAGTTCACAAAGTGAAGTGGGGATATTATTTTGATAATGTTATCAGTTATTCATATTCCAGATTGTGCATCATTTTCGAGTTAATTTTCATGTAATGCCATTTTTTCATTATTAGTAATTTTTTAATGCATGCCAGACTTCTATATATTTTTAAGAGTTTATAGTTATTGAAATGTAATTTGAACCAAGTCTTAACTTTTACAATTACTTAAAAATTATCTTATTATGTTTCTCAATCATGTTTTATGTTTCTAATTAATAGTATTGTGATTTTTTATTAATAAATTCATGTATAAATAATATAATAAATAAAGTTAATGATTTAACACCTTATTAAAAATCATTACAATCGTGAGTGGTTATGATCACCACTTTCAAAAAATTTACATCCCCATATTACGGTGATTATTATATCGTTTTTTTTTTAATATTATATAAGTGAATAAAATTGTGTAAAAATGATTCCAATTGTAGTAATATAGTTTTTCTATGTAGTTAATCTATAATAAACTTATTCTTTTGATCAAAGGTTCGTGTAACAATTATGAGATATATAATCAAAATCTTGAGATTCATGTACTATTTTTGTTATGTTTAACATGGGTCCCTATAGATGGCATATGTGGAGGGTTTACTTATTTTAGGGATTAGATTGTTATTTTTTTATATTATTCTTGAGAAATTTATTTAACATCATTAGTAAAAGTATAATACAAGATTCTATATATAGTATTACATCAAGATGTTTTCATAATGTAGTGATTATATAGTTATCTAAGAATTTACATCCATGTATCGATACTATATGTTTATGAAGGACCATTAATATTTGAACCTGCGGGTAATAAACATGAATATTGTATACTGTTTATTCATTTTATTGTCACCTGGTGCATTAAAATGATGAAAAAATGCACTCCAAATTTGAAACTCCCTAGGGATATGCATTTTTTGGTCACAAGATATTTATAAACCATAGTGAATGATTTATTTCATAATTAAATCGAATAATTTGAGTGAGATGTATAAGAAAACACATATTAATGTAACATATGTTAATCCATGTTATTTATAGGTTAACCAAGTGTGAAATATTTGAAAGAAAAGATTTATAGACTAAAAAATTTATTTAGGGAAAAAATAACAGTTTTGAGATTTAATTTTCATATGATCATTCAATCTAACATTATTTTTTATTATCATAATATTTTTGTATTTAATATTTTTTTGAATCAAGGTTACAAAAATAATGTTGTGTAATTTATCTACTTATGAACTCTCAATATCATAACTATAATAAGTATATTCAAAGTCTTAATATGATCACTGAAGTGGATATATTAAAAATGGATATCTGATTATTTTTTCATGTATCTCTAAACATATTTCATTATTAAAATAAAATTAAAATTTCATTGATGTAATTTATTTAGTGGGGTCATAATATAATAACCTAATATTTTGGTTCCATTTAAAAAACATACTAAATTCTTTTACATATGTCACATGATACGCACATGGTAAATAAATTTAAACATATTAATCATCCATTATTATTAAATCTATAATATCCAATATTATTCTAGACCATTTATAACCATTATCATCAATGTCTGATAAATAAGTCCATGTTAATAATCAAAAAGGGTATCATAGAAGCTATTTTATTCATACTTTAAATTCTTTAAATGTTCAATTTTAGAAAATTTGAAATTTAAATGTGTGTAAACAATATTCATTTTTTAACATCCCTTATGAAAATTTATATATTATGAATTCTTTTAATTTGTATTAAAATCATTATGTTTATTAAATAATGGTTTTTTCAATTTTATCAATACGATATAATATCATAGTACTTTAAAAAATGTATCAAGTAAAAAATATATATATTTATTGAATAAAATAATTGGTTTTAATGCATTCATTAAGAATATGAATACCATTTCCATAATTTTAACAGTTAAATAAAAATGTTATTTTAATAAAAAGGTTCGATATTCTAATTGAATGATGTATTTTCAAGGTGAGATTAATATTAAACTTTACTTCATTTCCTCATAAATTTCGTTAAAATTATAGTAAATAGATTCATTCTATTAAAAATAGTAATAATTCAAAAGTAATCATACATATAAATTTATTGTTAAAAACATTATTTATAAGAAAATGTTTATAAGTGATATATTTTTTTTATTTTAAGGAAAATATTTCCCACATTTAGAAATTTTATAGGATAAATTGTGCTTAGATTTTTAAATAATTAGAATGAAATAAGGAATTGTGTTAAATTTTAATTTTATTTATCAATTTTAATTACTAAAGGAAAAAAAATAGTGACCCTAATAAATGTAAAAATGGTGAATAGACCGTCACTTAAGAAAAATGAAAAAAATCATATTGTAATAATATTTTAAAATAAGAGGTTGAATTTATTTTCAGTTTTTTATAGTAATAATCTCAATTTTTTATTTTTTTATGAATTTTACTTTCAATAGATCCATGGAATTCTTGTAAAATGATATGTTTTTTCTATAGTTCTCTTTTGTATGATATTAATGGAATATAACACCGTCACTTAAAATTCAACACATAACCTTTAAATTCCATTAAAAAAATTGAAAAAATAATATCACTAGAATTATATTACACCAAAATAATCCACTAAAAATCTTACATAGACTAAGACCATGAATTTTAATGGATATTCCATGGTAAATTCCATTCCATTACATACGCATTTTTTCAATGTTAATCAATTATTCTTAATCAAACTATACCTAATATCCTATCACTATATTTTTATAAGTAATAAAATAAAATTATTATTCATATATGTATTTATTTTAATGGTATATTTTATAGTAATTATTTTGAATCCACCTAAAAAACAATCTAACATCGTTATTTCATTGCACGGACTAATGCCCCCTTAATAAATGTAATTTTTTTTCATTACTGGAATTCATTAATGTTATAAATGATGAACATGTTTAATAAATATTATAAATCTCATTTAAATATCATTCTAAAATTTTAATTTAATATTAACGTCTACCCTATCTCACTTATTGTGAAATGTGATCATTAATTGCACATATGTAAGGATTATTTCCTTCATAATGAAATGTTTTTATGTTTTCATTAAGATTTTAATAATTTATCACAAGACATTAGAATATAGTTCAAAATCATAAAAAATAAATAATATACCATTATTATTATTTTATAATGATATTGTTTCAAAAGGAACACTCTTTAACTAAACTCGACATCCGATTTAAAGTGTGTTCATTTTTGGGTCGGTTTAACCACTTACATTATCAATGGTTTGAAATACAGTTATGGATGACAATAGACACATGAAAAATAAAAATATTAATATATAATAAGAAAACAATGATTATTAATGATTTATAGAAATATTATTTTAATAATTTATTTTTATTATTAAATAATCAATTTTTACTAATATTACCGAAATAAGCACTTGTCAATTCAGTTTTCACATAATGTAACCAAAAAGCATGTGTAATTAAATAATAACATTATAGATATATATTATATTATATTATATTATAATAAATTATACATAATTAATGATCATGGAATCAAATTATGGGAAATGATATCAATGTAATTAATAATGTGAAAAAATAGTTAATGTTTTTAATAGATGGTGGTCCTAATATGCTATAACTAATTAATTTACACCTGATAAAAAATTATAATTTGTAATATAGAACTGTAAAATTTATTACAAATTTTCCAAAATAGTTTTTTATGTTTTTGGTTATTAATATGGTAATAGAGAGTGATATACTGATCCATGAAACAAGGTAGTGGATTTCATATAAATTTCCATTCATTGAGGCATATTACCTATTTATGAATCTATTTTTATATTAGTGAATTATACTGATAATATTTGAAATGTCATCTCATGAAAGTCTTTTATTCATTGTAACTGTTGTTTAATTACATGAGATCACATTTATGGTGGTTTTGATTTTATTTACCTTGGTCATAAGGTTTAGTTTGTCTCAAATTTGAATCCATTTAGACATATTTAAGTTATAAATCATGTTTTTTAAATGGATTAAATATTTAAATAGTGTAATTTTGTATCATTAGAACATTATATTTAATGATATTCAATATTCATTCCTAGGTAATACCTCTCATGGTGTCTCTATTAATATTGTATTGTGTATATAATGTGTTTTTCGTAATCAAATACTTTCCATGGATAATAATCAATATTCAATGAATATAATAGTTAATGATTGATCAAATATTACCAAATATGATGTCATTTTATATTTGAACATCATTTTAAATGAAAATAATGATGCTTGAGAAATTATTCTTCATTGATTATTCTATTATATTATAAAATTATATTTTGTAATGAATAGTTCTTAGTTAGTCTAATATATTTTTCCTCCGTGATTAAATTATTACATCCCACTAATGTTATCCATTACCAATTAGATTATTTTTTATCTCTAAATATCATTTTTCATTACATTAGTCATTTCAAAAAATGTAATTACCATTCTTTTAACAATGTGGGTTTTCAATAAGGTCATTAAAAACTACTCAAATGGTTTTTTTAATCCTTTTGAAATTAAAATATTTATATTACATTCCACATATAAATTTTATAATGTTTATTTAATTTTCAAGATTCCATTATTAAACTATTTATTTAAAATATAATATTTTCAAAATATTTTTAATTACCATTATGGAAATGTTATATCCTTTTGATGTTTTTTCTATTAAATAATCTATTTAAAAGTAAAAATATTTACAGTATATTCCTATAACATTCTTAAAACATTAAAACATTAACATTTTTCAATTATTAAATATTATTTTTGAAAATAAAAAATTTCAAATTATTTTATTTTATTTCTTTTGAAAATAATAACAATTTTTAAAGATAGCATTATAAAGGGTTTTTTTAAAAAGTAAATGTTTTCAAATTATTTTAGATAATTCTATTTCCATCCATTCGGTATATTCAAGTGTATATTATTTGGAAATATGATTTTCAAAATTATTGTATTTCCCTGTACAACCATGTGCTTTTAATATTAAATTTTATCATTAATTCTTTTAAATTAATTTTTAAGAGAAGTTATTTTTATATCTATTTAGTCTTCATGGTTTATATTTTAGGAATAGTTTTTTTGGTCATACATTATATGTGATTTTAATATATATATTTTTTAAATTATAGATGTGATATTCTATAATTTCTTAAGATCATGTTATGTGTTGTTTTTGAACATTAATATAAACCCACTATTTTCCCTTGTGTTTATTAAGAAATAATGAACGTATTATTTAATTACAGAAATAAAACATATGAATGGTGAATTAAGGGGTGTTATATCAACCTAAAATGAAATTTTTTAAATAATAATAATCAATGTGAATTTTTTTTACAATATAGTTTATTAGAATTTTATTTGTACACAAAAAGAAGTGTGGGATTTTTTTTTCATAATAGGAAGTGTGTCTATTTTATTATTCACAATATTAATTTTGGTAATGCTTTTTTAACAACATAAGGTCTGGGAATTAAAATGATCACCACTTTTAGTTGGGAAATTAATTTTTGACAACACAAGGTTATAACATTTAATTCTTTTGTAGTGATATTATATCTCAATGTTTATTATTGTGACAAATATCTTGTTTTTATCATGTAATTCCATGTTTTAATTATTATTCCTTATTAGTACATCCCTTCTACATTTTATATCATGATCACATGTTTTTTGTTTTTTATTTTTATATAAAGATAGGTCATGAATTTTTTGTTTCGTTAATTATATTTTCATGATCTTATATTAATTCATCATGTTTTATGATTATCATACATGGTATTATAATATTAATTAAGTTATATATGTAATCCCAATTATCTCTTATATATTTATGATATATTACATTACTATATATATTTCCCTTACTGAGTGTCTAAGATCACCAATTTTTTATAATTCTAATCCACATGATATAAAGATTATTATATCTTGTAAGATGGATAGAAATGGTCTAAATGATCATGATAATGGAACAATTTCTACAAGATTATTGCCAAAAAATATTTTTGTCGCTATTATAAAATGAGATAAACCAATCATTTTTTGGATTCTTGTATTATTATGATTTGTATATTAAAAATCATCAAATTAATATACTATTAATGTTATGTTTACAGTGGGTTTATTTAAGAAAACATAAATGTTTCTTGAAAAAATAGTGTGGTAACCCATACATGAATAATTTCCAGTGAATGTGTCCAAACACTCATTCTATTAATTGTGATTCTAAACTGAAGAGTTTCTTATTTATGATCATTATTACTTATATGTGAACCCTTGTAATCTATAGAATGATATAAATTGAATAAAAAATTGTTATATTTTGGCTCATCATCATATAATTATATGTTATCAAGAAAAACATGTGGCCATTGTGGTACTTTTCAAGGCACTCCTTAATAGCCAAGGTTCTCATTACATTATTTTTCTAAAACAAAATACATGCATATAATGTTGAGGTAGGCATAATCAAAAACACAACAACTCTAGTAAAAGGTGGAATATGATCATATGAAATAGATCATCTTCAATTTTTCTTCTCTTACATTGAATATAGCATAGTAAATCCTCTTTAAGAAGAATCCTAAAATGAAATTCCATCTGTGATGATTTAGGAAGGAAGACGTGGTGTTTTTGAAATATTCCAACCTCATTATAATAATATACATGAAGGAAGATAGTTCCCATCATCCCTACCTTATAAATACAGAGAATGGGTATGTGATCATCCTCATTACCACATAAGATCAATCAAATAGTGTTATTTCTAACAACCCCTATCATCAAATCATATAGTATTAACCCCTCTAGAGTATTATACTATGGGGGCCTCTCAGGGGAAAACTAATAAAAAACATTTTGTCTAATGAAAATTGGATGATATAATTTAATATGATATGGGCCAAATAATTCACAGTGTATTTCCTTATTCGTATCCCTATGGATGTTTTTTCCATCATACATTGGAAATAGTCAAGGTGCAAGCATATATACCCTCTCCCAACAATCAATCCTTCCTAAATACAATCTCTTCCTAAAAATGTGATTTTTAAAATATATTCGTATAATTTTTGATAAATCGAATATTTTTTCCCCTATATATGAATCCCATCAACATATCCCAACCAAACATCAGGATTAGAGTTGGTCCATACTTCCATTCCCATTATATTAAAATATTGTATCCTCTTTCCCACAACTAGGGATATTTAGAATATATTAGAAATTGTTGACGGGTAGGATTATATCCCTACACATTTTATTATGAGATGATGATATATTTTTGAAGTAATAAAAGAATAAAACCATCAAATTTTCCCAATTGAATATATAGTAAAATATTATATTCCGGATTCCACCACCAGTAATTCTCATCTATACCATAAAATAATTATGAATGGGTAAGATCATATTTCTAATCTCATTCTATATGATCATCTTTAAAACCGAAAAGGAATAACTAAAATGATATGGTTCATATTCCTAGTTTAATTGGAGTTTCTTGGTATGTCACAAAATCCAATTTATTGTATGTTTATGTCTATTACGACCCCATAGAAGTCAACCACATATCCCAAAAATTAAACAATTTTGGGCTCATATTATTGATCCTATTTAGTTTTAGGATGGCTACTAGTATAACACAATTGCATAAAATAGTCAGGATCATATCCCAAACCATTATGAAGATGACTAGAAGCATATTCTGGGGGAAGGAAACATGTGATCTCTTATTCCATCCCAATAATAAATATCTCATATAAATATTCTAATAGAAAAAAGTGATTCCAAAATAGACCCTGACATAAGGAGGCCATTATTTATATTTTGTGAACCCGGCCACCTAAAATAGAACATCCATAAGGAAATATGACCCTGGGAAGTACAAAAACCATGATTTGGTTCAAATTCCCTCAAAAATATATATTTATTTTCTCAAGGACCATCATGAAAAATCAATAATGGCCTATGAATCTTCTATATCATCTTAAAAAATAATGAATTTTTATAAATTAAGGTTATCCTCAAAGAAACATAATGATCAGTCATGGGAACTATTCTCAAGATATGAACTGTGAAGGACCTCCTCAGAAATTGGAAAAAAATGGAAAAAAATCCCACATTAAAATCAATTAATTAAAATTTTCCAGAATTGTCTTACCAGTAAAAAAATATTCAATCATATAGGTCATCCACAGAGAAGATCATGGGGTGGTCCTACCTATAGCTAGGAACCGACTGAAATTGATACTTATATCTATAATAGATAAATAAAGATGACCATGTATTTCCTCTCCATAGATTTTATTGAGAAGGAACTCCCAAAAGTGACATAACATCTTTATAAGAATGCCTACCCATTATAGACAGTAATATGATAATTCCCTTATACCAGTAGACACTCAAGGGAATGAGGATTTATACACTAATCTCATCATTAGTAACATAATATTCTTCAACTCAATCATAGGAAAATAAAAGAAAATAGTAATAATATACACCACATTTAGACTAAATATCGTTTTGTGAAATGGAGGGGACTTCGGAAAATAATTCTCTCAATAATAGTGTTATTAGGAAGTGACCGCAATGATCAGATCATATAAAATAATCTTTTTTAATTAGATAATTTTAACAATGTGATCTTGAGAAAAAGAAATGGATGAATATAATATATGATTTTTTTTCAACCACATCCACCGCCTAGTATTACATCACTATGAAATTAAAAATGGAATTCATAAATTATATTCACATAAATATATTGGAGAATCACGACCACTATAAGATGAAATATTTTTATTATAAGTAATATAAAAACCACATCATGGAAATATGGGAAATATACCACCATATTATCTTAGCCTCTATTTCAAGAAAATAGAAGAAATAGTAATGAATAAAATGAGAAAATATCTAACATGAATTTCTAATATATTTTAAAATATATAGATAATTAATCACAAATAACCCACTTGTCATACACATTAGAGGGTGGGGTGATATTGGAATGATTGATTTTACACAACTCTACAACCAACAGAGATTACTAATTAATTAGTCATCAAATGACACTGGGTTGTTGAAATTTTGGAATCATAATATTTTATAATTCTTGTTGGCCAATCTAGTATAACCCGTCTATCTCTACTTCACTAAAATAGTGAACTCGATTTTAGTTGTACATTAAAATGATACTATACTAGTTTTTTCATAAAGATGATTGATCCTCCATTTTGAGAAAACTGAAGACCTCAATAGTATAAAATTATTGTGTAGTATGTATCTGACATTTATAATGTACATTTTATTTATATTATGTTTTGAATAAATTTCAATATATTAAGAAGGGAGTCACAATATCTACCTAATTGGTGATATAATAGAAGCCCCACCCTCCTTGGTGTTGAAATTTTTCCATCACTATAACCATTGGATTCATAAAATCCTCAGTTGTTTCTAGATGTTATGTCGTTGGAACCAACTAAACCCCAACATTTTGGGTTAGGTTTATTTATATCATAATAACCTCTTCACCCACGGAAATAAATAACTTTCGGATATGTGAATAATTAATAAGAGAAACCACTAAAAATTCTTCTACTACTTCATCCAAAAATTATATTGTGGATATTTTTAGTATTGATCCTTAGGGGTTTTCATTCATATTATCCTTTTTTATTTCCATCATATAGAACATTGTATAGAAATATAAGGCCCTTAGGGGTCATTATTTGAAACAATCTGTTATAAAGGTTAAAACTAATAAGGATTGCAATTTATAACATAATAGATAATAAGATGGGAAAAATTCCATTGAATTTTAATGAAGTGGTCATTCATATAAAATACTATGAATCAATTCATGTTATTTAAATAAACCACCATAATACCTTGATGTTTGAAATTATTACTAAAAAAAATTATGAAGATGAAAATATCAAAAATATGATCTACATTGAAATAATTGTGGATGTTGTGAAATTCTATCATTAGATTAAAATAAAAACAAATGACCTCTTCTAAATATCCAGCTAAAAAATCATTGCTGGTATTCGATAAAAGAATAGAGGAAATAGTGTGGAAACATCACAACTTCAGCCTAAAAAAACAAAGGATCCCACTATCGAGGAATGGATGGACCAATATAAAGCTATGTTTTAGGAACTAATATTACTAAATGACAAATTAATCAAGAAAAAACTTATGTATAATATAAATTTGTTATAGAGACAAACATTTTATCAGCAGTAGATCATCGCAATCCAAATACAAATACAGAAAATATGAGGGATTATTCTAACAATAAAATCATATATTGGACAATTAAACTGATGTATTTAGTCATTATTTTCATTGAATATAATAAATTATGTCCTCTATGGTAGCATCAAGAGACATGGTAACCAAGACTCCCAATGATGAATCGTACGAGAAATGAAAATAGAAATTATAGAGTAGAAAATATTAAAAATCATGCACTACCGATACTAATATGTTTACCCAATCAATATTCCTGATAGAACACCTTGACTTCCATATATCCCATCAAACATAAATGTTGATTATGGATAGAGGATTCACACAAGTTAAAATTGATAAAAATCAATATTCTATGTGGGTATATGAAACACAATCTCTACCATACTTTAGAAACGATACATTATTGATCTTCAATGTAATGACAGGCCATGACAAAAATCTGGAATAATTTATGTCTATATATTCCCCCATAATGGAAAAAATTAGCCAACCATCATTTAATCATTATAGAATCCAAAACAAAGAACATTTATCTAGTATAATAATCTATCATCTGAATCACTTATTGGCTTGGAGGACCTCAATCTGTAATTCCACTATCAATTAAACCATACAATATAAATGAATAAGATAATAAATCACTTAAATTTATAGTAGTGTAATAATAAAGGGGTATCAATATTTATTATCTATATAAGAAGGCTTAATTTATTCCTTATAAATGAATTTTCCATAAGATTACTCATTGGATATATGAATAGAAAATATAAATGATGAGTTGCATACGAAGTCTATTGTTATGGAAAACCATAGAATATTTTTGAGTGTTTGAAGTTGTAGTACATTGACTGGTGGATGCTATTAAAATCAAAAATGGAAATTAGAAATAATTTTACTACATTGATGAAATTGGGTAAAAAGTAGCAGAAAAACTTTTAAATATATTATAATGTTTATATAAACTACGGTACCTAAACCGATGATGTATCACATTTTTTATCCCCATGAATGGAAGAAATAATAGAAACACACCTTCCAGTAGTGAGGGAAAGATCCAGGTTAACCAAATATTGAATATTAAAATATAACATCATATTAATTATTATATGATAATGTGCTAGTTTATTTTATCATCATTATATAAAATATCCTACACTTAATTTTTTTTACTATGTAACAAAATAATGTCTATACCTTTGACTACTATAATTATTTATACTTACATTTGATATTATGGAACAAAATCAATGATTTTGTTATCCTTAAATACACCATACAAAATATAGTTGGGTCTATGATAGTAAAATTTGGAATACCATATGTACATGAGACTTATGACTCTTTTATCCAACTATATGATAACAAAGTATGGAATGAATCTTTTAGTAGATTGAAAGTAATTTTATATGGATAGATGTCTCTAAAATGATTGATTTGGGAATATTTTATACTCTGGTTATAATCGAATTCTATAGCTCCGACTCTTGTTCCATACATAATAGCTTTGAAATATTCATCAGAATTACAGTCTCCTAAAATATATTCTTCTAAAATATAGTTTAACTACCACAATAAAATTAATTTTCATGAGTATGAATCCCAAGAGACTCCAAAACTAGTAAAAACTCTTTTGGGGATCCTGACTCAATTATAAATTGAATAGGATCATCCAAAGAAACATGATCAATTTTAGATAATGAATCATAAAATTGTTTTGGAAATGTTACCCACATAAAAAATCATTCCTTTAATGGAGAATATAAATATTAATATGAGTTCCCCATCCATAATAGTTAGAAGGTTGAAGAAGATTAATATTTTGATGAGTTTTTGGACTATAAGGATGACGTGGATCCCAATAATCATGAATCACCTAAACCACCTAAATCCATCATAGCCATCTCTACCATAGGTCGATGAAAATAATCACAAGTATCATAAAAAATCAATACTAATGATTACCATGAAGTAAAATAAATAAAATTAAAAGTGAAATAATATTTCCAATGAATATTTTCCTTGAACCTCCCATAATAAAAATTTCATATCAAATATCATATGGGAAAAAATTAATAAATTAATAATTATATAAATAAATAAATATATAAATTATTACCTTATCTCTATCTATCAACTCCCTCATATAGATATCATGCCTCTAATTATCCCCAAACTCCCTCAACATGCTACACCTCCACAAATTAACCATACGCCACATGAAATAATTAATTCAATTTATTACCCAACATTATATAATAATATAAATCATTTAAATTCTTAATCTATGGAAATTATAATAAAATAATGTTATGTAATAAAAATTCATTTAATTAGAACCTTTAAGTAAATATGATAAATAAAATTAAAACTCAATATAGACCTCTATTGTTCCTAACTGACCCTAATGTAAAATTCTCACTAAAATACTTAAATAACTTAAATAAATAATAATAATGGAAGCAATATTCATATGAGTATAAAAATAATCAATCTCCCATCACCCTCCTCACCTCATTTCAAATTTTTTATTAATATTTTATCTTAATAATCATTGAGAATTGTAATAGAAATTTGGTTTTCATTACATTTCTATATATAAAACTAATAAAAGGTCTAAATGGTTGTATAAAATTTGGTAATTTTTTTATTAAAATAAATAAAACCATTTAAAAAATATTAAACACACAAACATCATATAATATAAAATAATTTTCATTTTTAATGTATGTTAATTTATATTTTCATAAAATGATTTGAAAGTACCCAAATACCCTGCATAAATAAAATGGTAAATTTATAATGTTACACCATTTCATAGATGATGAAAAAAATATTAGCAGTCAAACACAAGTGCCACACTAGCCATAAAAATAGGGAAAATTAAATAACCCTGATAAATTACATATATCAATTTTAAAACCATGAAAAAAATTATTTGCAACTAAATGTTATTAGTAAGGATACATTATAGAGAACATATTTTTAGATAATCTAGTTAAATAGAGAGTAACACATAGCTAGATTGTAAAGGGATACCATATATTATTAGACTAACTCGTGTAAAGAGATCTTCTGTCATCATTGTGAACATTCCTTAGAACCGAGGTTCCCATTACTAAAGTAAAGAAAGGGTGAGTAATAAATAATAACAAATAGAAATATCCATGAAAAAATAGGGATAAAGGGAAGAATCATCATGAAAAACCAACAACCAACCATAAAATCCAACTTATGATCAGGTAAAATACATAATCACACAGACTCTCAATCATACAAATTTTAAAACACCTTTCAAGGGACACAAGTACTTTCAATTAATTCCAATGAGTCATTAAGACATATTTAAAAAACACACGATTATGAAACCACATTAATGTTACAAAATATCCTTAATATAAACTAAAATTGGATTCCATATCTATTAATTTTATATTAAGAAATTATTTATAAATTATTTCCTTAGAATATCACATTTAAAGACCTTTGAAGAATCATTTATGAATAAAATTTCCTTCTTTATGTAATCTATTTAAAAATAATAATCCAATTTCATTTATATATTTTCGGAAAAAATGGTCAGCTTATTTTTATAATTCATTTCTTATTTAAATAATATCATTAAATGGTTTAACAATATTTGAAATTTCAATTAACAGTTGAAATAATAAGAAAATTTCATTGAAAATTTAATCTGAAATGCAAAAAAACATTCATTTACATAAACATAAATATTAACGGGTCAATTTTGTTCAAAATCAAACTCACGGATTATAGTTTTATAAAAAAAAATTATTTACATGTTAATGAAAATAAATTCTAATTTTATATTTATAACACATATAAAAAATAAAAAATAACATTAAATAAATATAGCATTAATTAAAAAGTAATTTATAGACGATTATAAAATTATGGGGTGGATGTTGGGTTTATCTAATATATAATCCATGTAATAAGGTCCCAAATGCATTTTTTACAGTATGTGAAATCCTAGGAAGAAAATAACATCACTATTCATATTATCACAAATAAAAACCTGAATCAGACTAATGCACGACCAACAGTTTGACCGCATCATGTACAGGGGGTGTGAGGGAGAGGAGACCTTAATGAGGAGGTTAATCCATGAATCTCTATGAATTTTGATAATAAAACCATGTAAGTAGTATAAATTTGTGTGGATCTTTACAATGGATGATGCATATATAGGATACTGAGGGTGTCACCTCATTGTCCGGAAAATTTGAGAAGGTGAGGTCACTTGGGGTTATTACTCGATAGCGGATGGACATGGTATATTCATAGAGGGGAGAATTAATGTAGAAGACTATAACCAAGGGTGGTGATCATGAAAATTAGTAGGATGATGAGGATAAAAGGAATATTGAAAAAAGAATGAAAAAAATTGTTAAAAAACTAAATAAAAGAGTAACCCATGTGAATTACATCCACTATATTATAAACATTGTAGTAACCATGAAATATTCACTAACACATCCTAAAGGGAATAACACTTTTTCTTCTAGGGTCCTATATTATTTATCCAATGTTCCCAAATCATTCAAAAATAACATTCTTATTTGAATTTTCCAAACACATGGTTCCCAACTTATTTTTGTCACTCTATTAGATATCTATGTTATATATAAAATTCATTAAATGAAATAATTAAAACTCTAAAAAATAATAAATAAATAACTCCAATTGAAATAATATAAATTTAAAAATAAACATCACACATTGATGTGACAAATCTCCCACCATGACACTATCTACACCCAAAAAGTCTTTCAAATAAGTATAAAGCAAGGATATAATTAAATACAATAAAATTTAATTAATGAGGTGGGTGGATAGGGGAGAATAATGAGATATTAAATCAAGAGGAGATCTAATATACATGATAAAAAACTATATCCTTAAATACTCAAAAATCATGTTCAATAACCTAAAATCTACAGTTATCCCAATGAAAAACAAAACATATCCATCCATTAAAACACTTAGGTCGATTCCTAGATAGAATGAATTCCAATAAATTACTCTCTAATATTTTATAACTATTCCCAAATTATATATCCAAACCTAGGTACACAACACAGGATGTAACACATTTGAAAAATTTCAAACACCAAATGGATATTTACTTCAATATATCATATGTCACATATTAAATTTTTAAATAACTATTACAAATTTATGGCTATTAGTTTTGAGTATATTTGAATATTGGTACACTTGTTATTTTTAATGAACATGATGATATATGCAACATTACTAACCAGAATCAAATCTATCAGGAGTGGAAGTTCCACTAGTTTTCATACACCTTTAATGAAATTTACATGAAACCCATAATTTGATTTTTAGTTAATGATAAATCTTGGCATACTCACCCCATCTCACACTTGTGAAAAAATGATTTTTCTGATCGGTGTTTTTTGAGGATTTACATTGGTAATTATTTGTCATTACGAATGGAGACCTTGTAAATATTTTCTTTAACATCAATTAAAAAATAATCAGTTATATATATATATAATGAGAATAATTTATTATGTTTTTTATTTAATAACTAAAATAACATATCATATACCATATCTGGTTTTTATTTTTCACATGTTCAATGTATTCCGCAAATTTTTTTATGTTGGTTAATTAATAATAAAAAAACATCATATACCACATCCATTTTTATATATCCAACACGGAGAACATCATCATGAATCATATTTCATGTCATTTAATGAATAACCGATGTAAAAATACACTTCTAGTTATATTATGTTCAAATCAATGTGAAATGCGATCGAGATGAATTGTGGATCACATCGTTTATTGAATTAAAAATGTAAAAAACAATGTATGATGATAGTTATGTAAAACCCAACATAAAATCTATCAAAAAATATTTTTTAATGTCATTTATCAAACAACATATGCATGTTTTTCTAAAATAATCAAATTTTCCCTTCCACTCCACTTCTAAAAAAACTAACAAATTAAAGAAACAAGAAGAAACAATAACAAGCATAAAAAGTACAAATTCACAATTATAAAATTCATAAATTACATTATTAACTAAAAAATCCAACCAAAATAACTACCAAATAAACAATTACAATTAAAACATTAAAAATTACAATATTAACTACAAAACTAAAATCCCAGCAATACTATAATTTAATATTTCAATTCCAATTGTATGTGTGTATGCTCTTGTGAACTATATGGGTAAAATTCATTAAAAGCAACAAATTATAAAGACAATATTTAACATGTATATTGAATAAAACAAATGAAATATTAAGTATTAGTATATATAGACATATAACTTGGTTGAACATCATAACTGTTCCAGTTTTAATTATTACATTCATCAATCATAACACATAATACTTTCATTCTTTGAATCTGTTTTTATGAAAATGTTTTTTAAATGTGGTTTTCAATTAAAAATATCATTTTAATGTAATATATAAAAATTCTCTAATTATAAATGAAAAGGAACCATTATGTTTACTTATTTGGTCTTAGAAAACGTTTTCTTTGTGGGGTTTCAAAATAATTTCCATCCCATATTAAAAAAATGTGAGTGAAATATAACTAAAATTAATTATAATATAAAATAATAATAACAAATTAAAACATACTTTTACAATATCTTCATAATATTTCCCCACACATTCCAATGGATAGAGTATATCAAATAATGTGTCTGCACCCTTGGACCAAAAAAACCTAACATCCAATGGTCATTTATATGAAATGAAATTTAATGCTAGTGGTAATTATTTTCAAAAATAAAAAACACATTAAGAGATATATGTTTCATACATCTCAAAATATAGAAACATATATTACTACATAATTATATTTCGTGGAAATAATTAAGCAATATAAACTAGTCTTTCTTATACATCAATTTTTTACACATCAAGTGAAATGAACTATGTGACCATCAATAACTATAAATATGTCTTGTGAGTCTACAAACAGATTTTATGAAGATACCAAATACAAAATAGTAATATGAATAAATATCCATCAAATTTAATGATGGTAATGATTAATGTTAAGACTGAAAAGGAAAAAACATGCATCATGTTGAATCCCAACATATCTCTAGTTACATGATCCATGATATCATTTTTTCAAAATCTGGAAAAGTATTCCCCACCCTAATACATTATCTTTCATCGTAATCTCATAAACTCCTATTTTTTTTTTTAATATCCTAACAATATGTCAATACTATGAGAATCAGTATCTAAAAATATAACACTTTTTGTTTGTTTTTGACATTACAATATTTCATTACCTTTAATATATTCCAGTAAATTTATAGTTAAATATATTAAAATTAAATTTCATAATCAAATATAATACAATGATAAAATAAATAATAAAATATACACATACATTTATGGTAATATTTCATTTAAGTATAGATATCCAAACTAAAAAGTGGCTGATATTGTTTACAACTATCCCCACCTCATCCGTATATAATGGTAATCTTGATAATATATCGATACTATCATGTATAGTGACCCTATGTTTCTCTATCTATAACTATTTATTATAAATGGTGTCTCCGATATAATATATTATCTCATACGCAATAATATGATAGTGATAATCCTAATCATATAACTCAAAAAAACTAGGAAGCTTTATGGGAGGGGTGTAAGATTAGGAAAAAAATAGGGTTTATATGTCGAGGTGGAAGAGTGGGTGTAGGAGTTCGATTAAAATGGTTTTTAGAGGTGGAGGTAGAGGAGTGGGAGATACTGGCAGAGGTGGAAGAGTGGAAGAAATAGTCTGAAATTGTCACTGTGTGTCATCAAACATGGAATGAACTGACAATGTGATCGTTTCCGCTACCATCACATTAATATTTTGAACATCACCTCAATAGATTATTTTTTTATGAAAATACTCTATTGTATAACCAGAATAATTTAGAAACTTGTTTCTCACTATACACCAATCAAGAATCCTCTTACGTGACCCGGGTGTTCAGTCATTCCAAATGCTACAGATATAATATCCAACCTCTCTTTAACTAAAAATCCACATGTGTTATCTTCCACTAAAGATAATCTTGTTCAAATTATATGAAATATTATGTAACGATTGAATATATATATATATAAATTAATTAACATATATAAATAAATAAAATAATCCTTTTATAATCCTCTCATCTAAGACCCTCGATTCTTTTGTAAGATTGCACAATTTCTCTCATCAGAGTGTTCATCCATTTTTTCATGTATAACAGGGGTAAAGGGTAACCTTTCTAGATCTTTGTAAAATAAACTATAATTTTATCTAAATTTTTATCCATAATTATTTCATCCAACAATGTTATTGAACTCACCTATTTTAATAATCCCAATTATGTTCTAATATGTATTTATAATCATATGTTGACAATAATATCAAAATAATCATTGGAATATGTTAATAATTGTTTATCATTGTTTACAAATACTTTGAAATTATTGTAACTCAATCTGGATATGTTTTTAATAGAAAAGATAAGTGTTAAGATCACTAGTTTTCACATAGCTACTGATACAGACAAACAAACAGATCTATTGTTATAACAAGAGCTACCGATATTTAATTCTACCGATACACCAAAAGTTTACAATAATAGTAAGTCGACCGATATGTGTTAGTCTACCGATAAAAAAAGTTCACCAGTTAGCAAATGTCTTTGATAGATCAAGTCTACCAATAAGCATAGCTAGAGATATGGGCCGACCTACTAATACAACCGGACATATGAATGGCTACCGATACAGAGCTACTGATACAAAGTTCACCGATATACAGATCCACCGATATAAGAAGTTACTGGTACAAGAAAGTTATCGATAGACCCATTCTACTAATAGAAGTACATACTGATACATAGTGCTACTGTTACCTGGAGTAACTACTATGGATACAAGGAACTACAAGTACAAGAAAAAAGAGATACTGATAGGAGCTCATCGCTATAAAAAGTCCACCGCTACAAGTCTACCAATAGAGTGCTACTGATGAAATATGATTGTTAACCAGTCACTACTACATTAACTCAATTTCTATTTTTCATTAAGAAATTGTCATATTTGATGTTTTTAATGCATGTACTATTATTTAATGATAGATGTTGGCATGTCAAGGAATTGTACCTCGTACATATTAAAAGGTAATCATTCCCATTGGCAGAGATGAAAGCTATAAAAGGAAATCCAAAATAAGAGCATAATGTGTGCTGAATAGAAGTGAAAAAGATACTGGGTGTGTAGATACACAAAGATACTTATTTGATACTAAAGGAATACATGGACTTGAGCATAAAGTGGTGAAGAAGTTTTGCTGGAATATGAGGAACATTTTTGTGCTCAAATTCTATTGGAACTTCTAGCATGACATGAATAAACTGAAAATAAAGGAAGCAAAAAACACTATGTTTTTCAATACAAAAACTATAGAATGACTCAGAAGCACTTCTATTAAATCAAAAGGAGTATAGGGATGCATTTCAAATCACTAGAGCATTCTAAACTCATATCTACTCTCTTAGTGATTCTTGTATTTATATTTTTAGAAGTGTGTGTGCTCTGTATTTTTAAAAACACACTGTCTCCTGTGCTAAACTGAAGGATTTCTAAATCCTCCTAAATAACATCTATAACACTCTTGTATCCCACTGTGGAAAATGGTAGAGGTAAAGTGTGACCTAGATAGCCTATATGATATTGCTTTTATATTTTCCCATGAAGAACTATGGTAGAGGTCTTAGTACCTGGACAATCTATGTACTGTTGTATACCCTGATCCAGGGTGTTGATCAAAATTTATATAAATTTATTGAGAAGACTAATTCTCAGCTTGAGAATGAACCTCTTGCATTAAACTACTATTCTTATTTTGTTTAGTTTAAAACTATATTGATTATTCCACTACTAAGTACTTTAACTATAAATTTTTTTAATGAAACTCTGATAGTTAAACTAGAATGTTTTAGCATTTATTTTAAAGCATTAGTTTAGCTTTAAAATTTAAATAATCTTCATATTGAATTAATTGAAAACTAATCAATCTCTTGAGAAACTAACCGACCCATCACTATATTAAAAATTCACTACAATTTAGCTTGTTATTCAATTTGGGGTATTTTAATATTTATCTTTTTAACATAAATTTTTAATTGGAACCCAATTCATCCACCTCTTGAGTATCCACTCCTACCAACATTTGGTATCATAGAATTTTGTAATTTATAAAGGATTTCCAAATACTCTGTTTTTTCATCTGTGATTTTAGTAGTATATTAAAGATCTCAAATTTCTATTATTTATATATTTTATCTCTTTAAATATATTTGCTAAAAACTAACTATGGATAATAGACTTGAAGGTGCTACTACTAACATTTCACCATTCTATAATGGTATAAATTATGATCAATGGAAACATAAAATGAAAATTAATTTAGAAAGTATGGGATTTGACATATGGACCGCTATAGAGATTCAATATAAGATTCCAGAAACTGAAAGAAAAACTTGGGATAAACCTACTAAGAATGCATAAAATAATTACAGTAAAGTAATGAATGATATGTATTGTGCTTTGGGTGATGAATAATTTAAAAGAATATCTACTTGTAAAAATGGTAATGAAATATGGGACACTGGCCACTTCCCCTAGGGGAACAACCAATGTTAAACATGTGAGATTGAATACCTACGAAATTGAGTATGATAATTTTTAAATGATGTTGAATGAACCTGTTTCTGATATGTATCTCAGGATCAATGAGATTGTCAACACTATGAGCTTACTTGGAAAAGTTGTTCCTATAAAGGATAAGATTATGTAAATACTAATATGTCTTCCAGAAAGATGGAGAGGCACATCAGCTTCAATAAGAGAATCATGTGATATATGTTCACTGCCTGTTAAATAATGAATTGTTAAGTTGATGATGTTTGGAGAAGAGCTTAAAGTAAAAAAGTAAGAAGGTGATGAACCAAGGAAGAAGTCAGTAGCATTTAAATTTGATACCTCAAAGAGAAAGGTAATGAGAAAGTTCACATTCTTACTGAAAGCTCAACATGTGAAGGTTCAAATTCTGATAGTGATGAAGAGATGGCTCAAATATCCAGACGGTTCAATAAGTTCTACAGGAAAAAGAAATTCTTCCTAAAACCAGATTATAATGAAAAATTTGACAAAAAAGGTCATTGGATGAAGGATTTGAAGAAAGCTTATATGGATGATGAGATAGTGTGTTATGAATGCAAAAGGAAAGGACACATTAAGGCAGACTGCATGAAGTTAAAGTTCAAGATGAAATAATACTACAAGGAGACAACATATAAGAAAGCCATGAAGGCAACCTAAAGTGCTTCAGAAGACAGCACAAGTGAGTCTAAAGTTTCTGATTCTAAAATGAATCGTGCCAACATGTGTTTCATGACTAATACCTCTGAGGTACTAGTTTCCCCTATGCTAAATGATTATTATTTTGGGAATGAAATTTGTGTTGAAAATATTTCTAAAGTCGAATTGTTTGAATACAGTAATATTCTAGAAGATACTTGTAGTGAATTGAAGGACAAGTATAAGACCATGAAAAGAAGTATTCATTGACCATCTCTGTTAAATCCACACAGAATATATAAAATGAAAAGTCTGCTCAATTACATTAGGAAAATACTGAACTAAAATTGTCCAATGAGCAATTAAGGAAGGACATAGTGAAATTCACAAATGGAAATAATACTCTAAGTGAAATTATAGGAAAACAAGTGGCACCAAAATATACCATGGGAATAGACTATCATCCTGGACGGAAACAGATTATTTTAAATAGATTTATTTCAAAATATGGACAAAATGCAGCTAGTTCTAGTTCTGGGAATTCATATGCATCAACTAGTTATTCACATGGCTATAGATCAAATAATTTTTTTCATTCAAAATAATTGTAATCCAATGATTGTATGAGACCCGTTAGAAAAATTTGGGTACCAAATGTTTTGTTTTCTAACTTGTCTGGACCAATGAATACATGGGTACAAAAATCAATTTCTGTTTAAACCTGTTTTGTAGGAAATATGATTGAAAACATCCCATAAAAAGTTATGGTACATGGACAGTTGATGTGCAAGGAATATTATTGGAGATTAATCATGCTTCAGAAGTTTAATCAAAGTTTATGGAGGTTATGTCACCTTCGATGATATTTCAAAATGAAAATCATCGGCTTTGGCGAGATTGGTAACACTAACTCAGTTTTAATTTCTAATGTTTTATTTGTTGATGGACTTAAATATAACCTGTTAATTATTTCTCAGTTTTTTTATGATGGGTTCAATGTTAAATTGGAAAATGATTCATGTAATGTATTTAATTTTAATAACATGTTTTTATTTTCTTCTTCGAGAAATGAAAATGATTATGCTGTTCCTTTGAATTACATAGCTAAACAGAATATTTCATGCTTAAATTCTTTTCATAAAGAATCTTGGCTATGTCAAAAAAGATTAGGACATTGAAACATTCATTCACTTTGAAAAATTACTAGGATAAACATAGTTAGAGATCTACCTAAACATGAATTCCCCATTGATAATGTTTGTAATCCATGTCAAAAGGGAAAGCAACATAAGATCCCTTTATGTCAAAGAAAAAAATTTCAACTTCTCAACCTCTCTAGTTGGTTCAGCTGGACTTGTTTGGACCTTCAAGAGTTTCTAGTTTAAATGGGAAGCACTATGTATATGTCTTAGTAGATGACTATTCTAGGTACACATGGGATACTTCTTAGCTCAAAAAAGGGAATCTTGTTCTTACTTTATTAAATACTCCAAGTCTTTAGAAAACTATAGTGGACATAAGATTAAAACCTTGAGAATTGATCATGGTCTTGAGTTGGAAAATAATGAGTTTGAATCTTATTGTTCACACAATGGTGATAGTCACAATTTTTCTGCCCTTATGACACCTCAGAAAAATGGCGTGGTAGAAAGAAGAAACAAAATTCTTTAAGAGATTGAATGAATAATGATTAATGAGTTTGACCATCCAATTTAAATTTGGCCGGAAGCTGTAAATACATCTTTTTATATTATTAATAGAGACCTAATTAGACCTGTTCTCAAAAATATTCTTTATGAGTTGTGGAACCATCGGAATCCTAAGGTTAATTAATTGACTATTTTTGGTAAAAAAGTATTTATTCTCAACACCAAGTATTATCTTGATAAATTTTCATCCAAGAGTAATGAAAGAAAATTTTCAGGTTATGCAATTACTAGAAAAGCTTATAGAGTCTTTAATAAAAGAACCAACTGTGTGGAAGAATCTGTTCACGCCATGTTTGATGAAACTGATACACATGAACCCAAATCTTCCTTTGAAAATTGTGAAGATGATTTGTCAGTTTTGAACCTTAATGATAATATCAATGAACTTGTTGTAAAGACATCATGTCCTGGAAACATTCCATAACCTGTTTCTGTAGAATCTGAATCCAGAGAAGAACTTGAAATTTCTGGTCCCACCTTTACTAGATCGACTAAGATTCTAAAGAAACATCCTTTAGATGTTATTGTTAGTAATATTGATAGAGGGACACCGAATTGAGATTCTCTAAGAAAACAAGTTGAACATCAAGGTTTTCTTTCACAGTTAAAACCTAAAAATATCAATGATTCTATCAATGATGAATTTTCGGTAATGGTTATTCAAGAAGAATTAGATCAATTTGAAAGAAACAATGTCTAGAAATTAGTTGAAAGACCTAAGGACACTTTGACCATAGGCACTAAATGTGTTTTTAGAAATAAAGTTGATGAATATAGAAATATAGTTAGAAACAAAGCAAGGCTAGTTGCACAAGGTTATAGTCAAGAGGATGAAATAGACTATGAAGAAACCATTGCTCCTATAGCCAGATCAGAAGCTTTTAGGATTCTACTTGCATGTGCTGCCCATCTGAATTTCATGTTATATCAAATGGATGTTAAAATTTCTTTTTTAAATGGTTATATAATCGAATATTTTTTTATTAATAACCACCTGGATTTACTAATCCTCATTTTCCAATTTGAGTTTTTAATCCCTATAATGCTTTATATGGTTTGAAACAAGCTTCATGAGCTCGGTATGATAGGCATGGTAATTTTTATATTTCAAAAGGTTTTTCTAAAGGGATTTCTGATCCAACTATCATTATTAAAAGAATATATAAAATGTTTTTGATAGTTATAATCTATGTTTATGAAATTATTTTTGGATCTTCTAAAAACACTTTGGGTAGTGATTTTTCAAAAAGTATTCAAAATAAATTTGAAATGATTTTAATGGGAGAACTCAAATATTTAAATGGATATCAAGTCTTTAAAAATGAAAATGTTATTATTTTAAATTAATTTAAATATACAAAGGATCATTTAATATGTTTTGGTTTTAGAAGTATTAAGGAAAGTGATACACCCATGAGTACCACCTATTATTTGGACATTGATGAATCTAGGAAACCAGTTGATCAAACAAATTACAAAGGTATGATTGGAATTCTACTATACCTTACTACTAGTAGACCAGATATTATGTTTATTGGGTGTATATTGAAAGATTTAAATCGAATCCAAAAGAGTCACATTTTCATGTTGTTAAATAGAATTTTCAAATATCTTAAACATACTCTAAATTATTTTTGTTTTATCCAAGTTGACAATATTTTAATTTAATTAGTTATTAAGATACTGAATTTGGTTGTTTCAAATTAGATAGAAAGAGCACTTTGAGAACATATCATATTCTAGGTAAGTCCCTATTATCTTGGTTTAGTAAGAAGTAGAATTTTGTTGCATTTCCTACTGATGAAGCATAGTATATAGTTGCAGGTAGTTTCTGTGCACAAATTCTGTGGATGAAACATACTTTGTTGGACTATGGATACATTTTTAAACATATATCAATAAATTGTGATAACACAAGTGAAATTAACATATCTAAGAATCTTGTTTCTTACTCTAGGACTAAACACATTGATGTATGGCACCATTTTTTGAGATATCATTACCATGAATTTTACATTACTCTTTAATTTATAGGTACTAAACATTAATTAGCTGACATTTTCACCAAGCGTTTATGTTCGGATAGGATATGTTACATTAGACATGAGTTAGGAATGATAGATTATGTGTGTTAGATACCTCACCTCTATGGAACCTCACTGTTATACCACACTGGAATGGAACCTCACTGTTTTACCTCACCGGTACGGAACCTCACTGTTATACCTCACCGGTATGGAACCTCACTGTTATACTTCACCGGTATGGAACCTCACTGATATAATCCACCATTAGGAATTCTCACTGGTATATGATTACCATTAGTTTGCATTGTTTTAAACTTAGTGTATTTATCCTCTAAAATCTGTATCGTTTATATATTTTATTTATTAATTTTATGATTCCTAAATGATAAAAACTAAGTCATAGTCACTTCTGAATCCACTGAACTATCCTCTCTCAAACTAGAATCCTTGAATCCTAGAATATCATGATAACCCTATGTTCTTCAATCCAAGGATGGTGAAAACCAAACTTCTAACTGTCAGAGATGACTCTATTGAGCGTAATGCGAAGAAGCAAAAGACAGGACCTAAAGCAAGTAGAACTGTCAATCGAACAAGGTCTAGGTGGCGACCAGTGAACCCGCACTTGCAAAATAGATAAATTGTAATTGAGAAGGATTTGTGTGCATAATGGATTTTTTCAAGTAAATCGCTAACCCTAATAATATTGGAGGAGCATAAATGGCTAGAATGTATCACAAATAACAATGGTCCTTATTATCCGAAGCTGATAAAAGGGTTCTATGCATTTGTGTTCATTGGGAAATCAGATAAGGAGAATAGAACGATTTCATTGGTAAATGGCAAGGAATTATCTTTTTTTCCATTAAATGTCCTCAATGCATAAAGTTACCACATGAAAAAGTATTTGGGTATTCATCAAAGACAATATCTCCTTCCAATGACATATTCGACTATGAAATTTCCTTGGATGTGTTGACAGGATATGGATCTTCTAGGAAAGTGGTGTCTGCTGAGACGGATGGAGAAAATAGGATGCTGTTCAAATTCATTCAAAATGTGCAAAGTCTAAGAATATGGTACTTTTAAAATCTTATGTATCAAGATATATATTTGTTGCATCATTTAAGGCATGGTTTGAAGGTGGATCTGTGAAGGATATTATTGATTCAAAGAGAGGATATGACCATACACAAATCAAAAACCAATGCATTATTGTTTTCCAAATTGATTTCAGTTATGATTAAAATGAAGAGGGTTTCTGAGTATCAGGATGGGACAATGGTGGTAAGAAACATTTTTTGTATCACAAGAACATTATTTAAGTACATGAAGATTAGCTGGAACCCATAGAGAATGCAGTGGGTTACTAATGATTAGAATATTTTTGACAAGTTCAATATAGTATACCATCCAAATAGACCAAAAGATAAGAGATATCTGGGTCTAGGGCCTGATAAGGAGGAGCCACAATATAGTGATGATTCAGATGAGGAGGATTCTTATACAATAGATGGAGGATATCCAGACTTTCTTCCTAGACCAACTCCTGAAATTGTAACACAAGAAAAGGAAAATGCTTCTTTGAACCTAGATAGTACAAAACAAATTTCGTGTTTAAGAAATTAAGATGAAACTGTGGATGAAGAAGACCGGCTGAGATCTGATTAAAAAGAGCCTACCCCAGAGAATGAGGAAGAAGAAAGATAATTTGAAACTGAACCATCTTCTTCTGCCACCTTGAGGTTGAGTCCATTGATTGGAAGCTATGTATGCCTTTAGAGGCTGTTCTTATTGTGGTAGATATACTTGTACCTATTACTGAGGAGCCTCCTGCTGTTGGAGAAATGGAGATGGGTGTGGATGATTTTTCTGATGAAGACTGAGCTGATGAGGGTGTTGTTTCCATATAGTAGAATGCACCATTTAAGGGGGATCATCCAAATAGACATGGAAGTGTTTCAGTAGCTAATGGAATTGAAGACTGGGATGAAGACCCAGGTTTTGTGGTTTGTTGGTTGGACTACCCTGATTTTGAAGATGATACACACATGAATAGACCAAAAGTTAACTTTGATATCTGTTCTGAGATTTTACTTGAAGATGTTGTCATGACCCGAACCTACCCGGGCTCGCGCCACAACCAACCCAAGCCCGCCTCCATAGGCCAGGGGCTAGAAACCAGCGCCGAAGGCACAATAACTCGGGGAGGTGTTTTCCTATGTACCTGTACACACACATGCAGCACACTCAATGCAAAAGTGCAGAGTAAAAAAAGCAAAGGGAAACTGCTATAAATAAACCTCAATGTGCATCGACCTATAACAGTACAAATAAAGTGTTGAAAAAGAGAATGGGGAAAAACATGCGCCCAACTAGAAAAGTGCCACAACCCGGCAACAGATAAACAAAAAGATAGCTGATGGGTCTCCCACCTGGAACCCGGCTACGACCACCACATGCAGTCGAAGCTCCCAAGCTCCTACGATCCACTAAAGTCACACTCGACCTGTCCGTAGTCTGCAAGGGCACACAAAGTGCAGGCAAAGCCCAAGCAGGTGTTAGTATAAAAATACTCAGTAGGATACCCCGAAGGCTTGAGGGAGCAACAAAGGAGGTACCGAAGTGGTGAGCAGTAGAGCGAACATAGAAAAGTGGAGAAGTACGACCAAGAGTGCAGTAAAGAGAACAGTAAGAGTCCAGCTAAACACAACAACAGAAAGGAAGTAGACTCATCCAGGCACAAGGAGTTGGAAACGGTGAGAAGATGAACTTCTCGTCGAGTCTTTGATACCTACCCTAGGAGAGTAGACTCATCCATCCACGAGAAGCTAGACACGGAAAGCACGTGGCATACCCCACACGTCTTCACCCCTCCTAGAAGGAGAGTAACCAATCCCAAGAAGTGGTTCTTGAAAACAAGGTATATACATATACATATGCTCAGCAAGAAGCCCGAACAACATCGTAAGGGGATCTCCATCCCGTAGCTCAACCCAAGAAAATTATTCTCCAACAGTCCCAAAAGTAAACTCCATCGATTTCCAGCATCTCGAATGTTTGCCCCGAACAGCAATCCAAGGGGATCAATCACCACACCTCAACACTATCCGCTTTGGGAGGCACTGAATCACCCGCATGGTTTTATATCGCATCACAAGAACGCATCTCGGTGGGGAAAGATCCCCTCGTACTTGAGAGTTCTAGGGAAAGTCAAACCACACCTCGTCACTGCCCTGCAGTCGAGAGGTCTCCTCAAAGTCAAATTCGTCACAACACTGACCCGTATAATCAAGGGTCCTACTCTGGTAATCACGGAAGAAAGCCACAGGCTAGCCTAGTAGAAAGGACTGAGCCTGGAATTCCAACAGGAGTCCCACTGCCCAACCCTACTGGAGAGTAATTCATAACCAGATATCAGGTGACCCACTGCCCAGCCCTGCTGGAGGGTAAACCTTAATCGTCATGCAACCCACTCCCCAGCCCCGCTGGAGGGTAAACCATAATACATCATCAGGTGACCCAATGCCTAGTCCCGCTAGAGGGTAGACCTTGAATAAGTCGACAGGCGACCCACTGCCCCGCCTTGCTGGAGCGTAGACCTGGAACGAGACCACGTGCGACCCACTACCCAGCCCTCATGGAGGGTAGGCCCTGAGAGGTCGTCAGGTGACCCACTGCCCAGTCTCTGCTTGAGGGTAGACTCTAAGTGCGTCAGGTGACCCACTGCCCAGTCTCTGCTGGAGGGTAGACCCTAAGAGCGTCGGGTGACCCACTGCCCATTCTATGCTAGAGGGTAGACCGTAAAAGTCAGTGAGCAACCCACTGCCCAGCCCGACTGGAGG
The DNA here is from genome assembly GCA_963277665.1 of Viscum album. NCBI lineage: Eukaryota > Viridiplantae > Streptophyta > Magnoliopsida > Santalales > Viscaceae > Viscum > Viscum album. Next base: position 1,729,515,971 of record OY728161.1, on the reverse strand, counting down.
GTAAACCCGAAGAAGTCGATGAGTAACCCACTACCCATCCCCACTGGAGGGTAAAACTCAGAACTGCTCTGGCCATCCCTACAGGAGGGCACAACACTGGCCAACCGAACACGGAGTGGGTGTCGCACAACCACCCAACTCCAGATCAACTCTCCCAAAAGAGGTTCAGTACCTGTTCCATCACCAGGTATCACTGGCCCCGCTAGCAGCCAATCCATCGAGAACGAAACAAGGGGGAGAACACTCAACCCTGCTGGTCAAAGAAATGAGTACAGAGCCAGGGGAAAACTCCACCCTGCTGGTCAAACAAACACACAGAGGGACCCTCTACGTCGAGAGAGGTCAAAGTACGCAAAGCCGAACCTTGCACACACGTGGGGCCCACACAACGTGTGGCCCCATCTCAACCCCAACTGATCGCACCAACGTTCTCAGGTACTAACAACCAGATGTACCTTCATGAATTTCCGCATACTACCAGAGTATACATAGTCTCAGCCCAAGGGCCATCGTGCACACATCACCCAACATCAACACGAAGGCATGACGTAATATCTCCAACTCAAAGGCCCAGGTACGGACAACCACATCTTGTGAACCATTTATATCACTCTCCCAAGAGTGCACGATCACACGCCAAGGGTCCACTACAAACATGGTAGGACGAACCGCCACCAGAGAACCTTTCATGCTTCCACATTTAATAAGATCATGTATAAGGCTCCGCACCACAAAACGGATTGCACCGTTGTAATCCTCGTGAAAAAACACGGGAGATAGTCTACTTACTCGCCTGAAACGATCAACTAGTGAAAAAGGTACTATTCACCGTAGCCAAACCAGTGTGGGGCCCACCCCAAGATCCCAAAACTGAACAAACGGATCACGCCATTGCGATCCCCTTGGAAAAACACATGTTATTGAGTACTCAATCACCCAAAATGGACACCTGGTGAAAAAGGTACTATTCACCGTAGCCGGGTCGGGTGGGACCCACACCACATCCCCAAAAAAGGTCGGGCGAACTACACCATCACAATGCTCTCAAGAAAGAACATCAAATTGATTGTTTACTTGCATGGAATGGATATCCGGAGAAAAAGGTACATTCTGGCGCACCGCACACGACGAGTGCCACGTGGGACCCGCATCCCAGTCCCAAAACTCAATGAACGAATCACACCATTGCGATCCTCTCGAAAAAGCACACAAGATGGACTATTCACTTGTCCCAAACGGTCACCCGATGATAAAGATGGAAAATCACCGTCAACTCCTGAAACAGCCCTCACGGGAACTGCACCATCGTGCAGAATTACAGCGGGCAGACTGCGCCAATGTGATGCCCTCATAAAAACACCGAACATCGACTGCTCGCACGCTCCGAACGGACGTCCGAGGAAAAAGTCGTGAAACACTACACGCAGCTCAAACGACGGGTTGTGGGGCCCACGCCTCAACTCCGGCTTCAATGCCCGAAACCGCCCTAGAAGCCTCCGCTTTGGTGCCATGGGTCGCAACGCCACTGACGGCGCTCAAAACAAACATTGGATATGTTTGCACCGTCCAAAACAAGAATCTTGGAAAAAATGCTCGTCCACTTAAAGACATGTCGCGCCTCTAAGGCCCCTCGTTTCGGGAATTAAAAATTCTTGAAACCATATCAAAACGTACCCCTCAATGCAAGGTCTGTGCTGACACTGATGGCACACAAAATGGATGCACGACGCCCGAAATACGGGCGTTCGAAGATTTTTTTAAAAAAGGGAAACCATCTTGTGCCGGACCGGCCCAGATCGGTCGGTCCGCCCACAGCCGGCCAGCAACCCGGCCGCAGGTCCGGTTCGCTCCGCTGTGGCCAGCTGGCCGCGGCCTATTGCCACCGACCGACCATCACGACCTATCTCATTCCCCATAGTGTGCCACGATATGCGGGTCGCGGTTGGGCCGAACGCGGGGTCACGCACCCCGCGGCCCCTCCTCCTTCGCGCTGCTCCGGCGCCGCCGCGCGGAAGCCCAGCCGCCCGCCGTCTTAGCCAGGGAGCTCCGCCACCCTCGGCCTGCCATCTGCCACCGCCAGCTGCCGCACACCTCCAGCGCCGGAAAGCACCGCCGCCAGCCGACCACCGCCGAAGCCCCTGCCGCCGTCTCGGAACCACCGTCTGCCGCCACTGGAAACCGCCGGACCACCGCGCCAGCCGGAGAACCCCAAAAACCCATGAATCTTCGCCGGACCGCTGCGGAGGCCTCAGAGGTCGGATTTCAAATCCGAAATAAGCATTAGAAAGCTAGGAGATCGTACTACTCGATCATGGGCATCGATCGACGATCAAATAACAATTTAATTCTATAAACTAAGATCAAAGATTGCGGGAAATTAAAAAAACGACTCCTACCTCTTGGGTGATGCCCGGAGCTTCACGGGGAGTCTGCCGCCGCTCCACTGCCTTGCCAGAATTGGGTCACCGAAGGTGCCTCATCGGAGTGATTTACCAGAGATAGAGGAGAGGGGGAGGTATTGAGTTAGAAGGAGAAAAAGAAGAGGGTGGGGGAGAGGTGTTTAAAAACAAAACACTTAAACTCCCGCCCGTGGGCCCCGTACCCGAACTCCCGACGAGGTCAGGATTTAGACTCCCCTAGGCTAAGAACCAAATTCTGAGCGCAATGTCGGTCTCAGAATTTTATTCCGAGAACCCGTTCAAAAGTTAATAATCTTAGCACCCAAGGTCGCCAAATTACGAAAACGCCCCTTGGGCCATTTTTCACAAACGACCCGTGCCCGCGAAACTTATACCCCTCCTAGGGTAAACGGCACGCTCCGAACTCAACGGTGCTATTGGTTTTCCAATCCTAACCACCGTTTAAGAGATACTAGCGTTTCTCCATTAAATGAATTAATTTATTTACTAAATCCGTTTAACGTTCCAGAAGCTGGTGAGGGGTCCAAACATCCCGCGTCGACAAGTTTTTTGTCATTCCTAGGGCAAACACCCCATTTCGGAACCATCCATACACTCGAATCTCTGATCCAGAACTCTATTTAGGATTTATCCCATTTATTTGGAATTTCCAGTGTGAACGCACTGAAAATTTAATTTCGGCCACTCCGGGGCTCGGAATTGCGCGCCGTATAAAGGCACTGCTCTGGAATATCATCAAGAATATTCCAAAGTCTTTCACAGAAAAAACCAGGTTCTTAAATCATTCCTTCATTCAAGGTTTTCGTCCCCTAAAATCAAAACTAGGGAGCAACATAGGGTTCTAAGCCCACACCTGGCTTCCTCATACCCAGAAGAACCCACGCGCAGTTCTGCGTCAATGCACAAAGACCAAAGGATTGATCTGTTCACGCTAGGTCGGCCCTCACCGATGTCGTGCATCCACTCTATACTTTGGGGTTAGGGAAAGGTGGTAGGGTACCTCTCCATCCCTTTGCACAGTCTCAAACAGCCCGAAGGCCCTCGGGGGTAGCTCACTTCACCGGTCAAACCGCTACGTCGCACGCCGTGACTAGAATCACCGCTCGCACCTGGAAAAAGTCCCGGTGATTCCCTCCTTCAGAATATCCATATGATGAGACACCCAAGGATATCTTGTCACGCTAGGTTCCACAGTCGATGCTCTCTTAAATCCTCAAAAGGCAAAGGAGTCAACACCATCGACTAAAGGAAAAGGTCTCACGCCTTTTCCCTTACCAACACAGGGTTACACCTGACGCCCTGCGTCACCCTGGTAACACCTCAAACAAGAAGTAGGGAGAAAATATTTTCACACGCAGAGCCTAAAAATTCTACTATAAAAAAGTAGAAGAGTCGCAAGGGGTACCTCTCTCCATCCCATTCTCTGTAGGATCGTAGACATCCAAAGATCGCGGCTGTCTGTGGTCCCAACCGTCAACTCCTGGAGCCTGATGTGGACCGCCTAGTGGTGATGGGGAGATCTTGTAAAGTCATCCCCAACTACCAGCTCATCCCGCTCATATGCTGGAACCACCTCCATAGTTACTACTCTGATCATGGCGTTGCCTCTGCCGTGGTGGTGCGCCTGCTGCCTGCCCGAAGCTCCCAGTAACTCGGGTCGGGCAGTCTCGTGCCATGTGACCTCGCCCGTCACAAACATAGCACCGACTCTCTCTGGGCTGAAATGGTGCCCTCCAGTGCCACTGTGGTGTGCGACCACGCCCCTGAGTCCGGTTGTCAGAAAGCCACCTACGTCCAGGTTCTGCTTGCCTATGCCCACTAGTCGCGGTAGACGTCTCAGCTCCGACGTGCCTGCTGCCACCACCAACACTAGAACGTGATAAGAATCCCTCTATCACCAGCGCATGCTCTAGCACCCCGGCATATATGGAAATGCCCAAGGGTACTATGACAACACAAATATATCGTCAGAGACCCAGCTCAAACTTTTGCGCTTGGATGTTGTCGTCATGGACCATGTCTGGGTAAAAGTTTGCACGGTATGCAAAACTTGCTGCGTACTCGGCCACTGTAATCCCTCCCTGCTGAAACTGCAGTAGCTCCTGAATCCGAACGGAGCGCAAGCAAGAGGGAAAAAACTCCTCACGAAACAACAACCGAAAGTCGCCCCACGAAAGCGACGACTCATCAAGAAGATGAGTCACCATACTCCACAAACGCCAAGATACTCCACGAAACATGGTGGCTGCCAAAACCACTCTCCGTTCCGGCGACGTCTGCACAAGCCTGAAAAGGTGAACCACTGACTCGATCCAAACCTCTACTACCTGAGGGTCTGGCTCATCACTGAACCTCAGCGGTCTCTACCGCTGGAACTCATGGACCGCGTTCTACCTGCGCTCAAGCTCATCCTGCTCTGCTGAAACTGCCTGCTACTCAACAGGTGGGGGATCTACTACCGGCCCACCCGGAGAAAGGGGCTCGCATGATGGGTCCTGGACTGTGGCCTTGTAGCTCATAGGGTGATCGTCACGAACCAAAGCCGGTATCCTGGCTGGCTGTCCTCACAGAGACATCCTGAAAATTATCAAGGAGTACCGCGGTCAGATGAGCATATATGTATATACCAATAGCAACGATGGGGAGTTGACTCAAGAAGGACAGTCAAAGACTCAATCCTATGTGATGCACAAACAAATTTTCCCTATAACAAGTGTCTCAGTATTCCGAGTCGATAATCGGGTTATCAAGGTCCTAGTGAATGGATACATCAGCTACCGCACCATTACTGGACTCCCAGTCCTGAGAGATTCTCTCGAGACACATTAATACTATTTCCCTAAATCCCAACCAATTCCTCTTTTAGGGACGTCCGAACAGCGTCCCAACGAACGAACCACCTCTAATACCACTTTGTCACGACCCAACCCTACTCGAGCTCGAGCCACAACTACTCTAAGCCCGCCTCCATATGCTAGGGGCTGGCGACTAGCGCCGAAGGAACAATAACTTGGGGAGGCCTTTGCCTAAGTACTTGTACCCACACACGCAGCACACTCAATGCAAAAGTGCAGAGTAAAAAAGAAAATCAAAGGGAAACTGCTATAAATAAACCTCAATGTGCATAAACTTATAACAGTACAAATAATGTGCTGAAAAAGGGAAAGGGGAAAAACAAACGCACAACCAGAAAATTGCCACAAACCGGCAACATGTAAACAAAAAGACAGCTGATGAGTCTCCCACCTAAAACCCGGCTACGACCACCGCATGCGGTCCAAGCTCCCAAGCTCCTATGCTCCACTGAAGTCACGCTCCACCTTTCCGTCGTCTGTAAGGGCACACCAAGAGCGGGCAAAGCCCAAGTAGGGGTGAGTATACAAAAACTCAGTAGGATACCCCGAAGGCTCGAGGGAGCAACAAATGAGGTACCGAAGGGGTGAGCAGTAGAGAGAACAGAGAAAAGTGGAGAAGTACGACCAAGAGTGCCGTAAAGAGAGCAGTAAGAGTCTAGATCAACCCAAAAAGAGAAAGGAAGTAGACTCATTCAGGAACAAGGAGCTGGAAACATTGAGAAGATGAACTTCTCATCGAGTCTTCGGTACCTACAGCAAGAGAGTAGACTCATCCATCGATGAGAAGCTAGACACGAAAAGCACGTGGAATACCCCACGTGTCTTCGCCCCTCCTGGAAGGAGAGTAACAAATCCCAAGAAGTGGGTCCTGAAAACAAGGTATATACATATACATATGCTCAGAAAGAAGCCCAAACAATGTCTTAAGGGGATCTACGTCCTGTAGCTCAGCACAAAAAGAGTCTCCAACAGTCCCAAAATTAAACTCCATCGATGCCCAGCATCCCATAAGTCTGCCCCGAACTGCAATCCAAGGGGATAAATCACCACACCTTGACACTATCCGCTTTTGGGGGCACTGACTTGCCCTTACGGTTTTAGATCGCGTCACAAGAACACGTCTCGGTGGGGAAAGTGCCCCTCGTACTTGAGAGTTCTAGGGAAAGTTAAACCACACCTCATCACTGCCCTGCAGTCGAGAGGTCTCCTCAAAGTCAAAGTCATCACAACACTGACCATTATAACCAAGGGTCCTGCTCCGGTAATCATATAGGAAAGCCACATGCTAGCCTAGTAGAAAGGACTGAACCTGAAATGCCAATAGGTGTCCCACTGCCCAGCCCTGCTGGAGGGTAATTCATAACCAGATATTAGGTGACCACTACCCTGCCCTACTCGAGGGTAAACCATAATCATCAAGCAACCCACTACCCAGCCCCACTGGAAGGTAAACCATAATACATAATAAGGCGACCCACTGCCCAGTCCCGCTGGAGGGTAGACCTGGAATAAGTCGACAGACGACCCACTTCCCAGCCTTGCTGGAGGGTAGACCTGGAACTAGACGATGGGTGACACAATGCCCAGCCCTGCTGGAGGGTAGTCCCTAAGAGGTCGTTGGGTGACCCACTGCCCAGTCTCTGCTAGAGGGTAGACCCTAACTGCGCCGGGTGACCCACTGCCCAGTCTCTGCTGGAGGGTAGACCCTAAGAGCGTCTGGTGACCCACTTCAGAGTCTCTACTAGAGGGTAGATCCTAAAAGTCAGTGAGCAACCCACTGCCCAGCCCTGCTGGAGGGTAAACTCGAAGAAGTCGATGAGTAACCCACTGCCCAGCCCTGCTGGAGGGTAAAAATCATAACTGCTCTGGCCATCTCTACAAGAGGGCACAACACTGGCCAACCGAACACGGAGTGGGTGTCGCACAACCACCCAACTCTAGAACAACTCTCCCAAAACAGGTTCAATGCCTGTTCCATCACCAGGTGTCACTGGCCCCGCTACTGGCCAATCCATCAAGAACGAAACCAGGGGGAGACCACTCAACCCTTCTAGTCAAACAAACGAGTACAGAGCCAGGGGAAGAACTCCACCATGATGGTCAAACAAACACACAGAGGGACCCTCTATGTCACGAGAGGTTAAAGTACGCAAAGCAGACCCCGGCATGCACGTGGGGCCCACAAAATATGTGGCCCCATCTCATCCCCAACTGAACGCACCAATGTTCTCAGGTACGAACAACCACATGTACCTCGAAACATTTCCATATACTCCCAGAGTATAAACAGTCTCCGCCAAAGGGCCATCGTGCACACAACACCCACGTCAACGTGAAGGCGTGACGTAGAATCTCTAACTCAAAGGCCCATGCACGGCCAACCACATCTTTTGAACCATTTATATCACTCTCCCAAGAGTTTTTGATCACACGCCAAGGGTCCGCTACAAACATGGTAGGACGAACCGCCACCAGAACACCTTTCATTCTACCAAATTTAATAAGATTGCATATAAGGCTCCGCACCACCAAACAGATCACCTCGTTGTAATCCTCGCAGAAAAACACACGAGATAAACTACTTACTCACCTGAAACGGTCAACCGGTGAAAAAGGTACTATTCACTGTAGCCAAACTCATGTGGGGCCCACCCCAAGATCCCGAAACTGAACCAATGGATCACGCCACATCGATCCACTCGGAAAAACAAACGGGATTGAGTACTCAATCGCCCAAAATGGACACCCGGCGAAAAGGGTACTATTCACCGTAGCCGTGTCGGGTGGGACCCACACCACGTCACTGAAAAAGGTCGAGCGAACTACACCATTGCAATTCTCTTGAAAAAGCACGTCAAATTGACTGCTTACTTGCGTGGAACGGATATTTGGAGAAAAAGGTACATTCTGGCGCACCACACACGAGCGGTACCATGTGGGACCTGCATCCCGGTCCCAAAACTCAACGAACGGATCGCACCGTTGCGATCCTCTCGAAAAAGAACACAAGATGGACTATTCACTTGTCCAAAACGGTCGTCCGGTGATAAAGATGGAAAATCACCGTCAACCCCTGAAACGACCATCATGGGGCCCGCACCATCATGCGGAATTACAGTGGGCAGACAACGCCAACGCGATGCCCTCGGAAAATACCCAACATCGACTGCTCGCACGCCCCGAACAGACGTCCGAGGAAAAAGTCGTGAAACGCTGCACGCATCTCAAAAGACGGGCTGTAGGGTCCACACCTCAACTCTGGCTTCAACGACCGAAACTGCCCTGGAAACCTCCGCTTCGGTGCCAGGGTCGCAACGCCACTGACAGCGCTCAAAATGGACATCGGATGTGTCTGTGCCGTCCACAACAAGAATCTCGGGAAAACACTCGTCCACTTAAAGACGTGTCGCGCCTCCGAGGCCCATCGTTTCAGGAATTAAAAATTCCTGAAAGCATATCAAAACGTTCCCCTTGACGCAAGGTCTGCGCTGCCGTTGAAGGCGTGCAAAACGGATGCCCGAAGCCTGAAATACGTGCGTCCAAAGATTTTTTTTTAAAAACGGAAACCCTCTTGGGCCGGAGCGGCCCGGACCGGCCGGTCCGCCCACAGCAGGCGCGCGGCCCGACCGTGGGTCCGGTTCGCTCTGCCGCGGCCAGCTTGCCGCGGCCTGTCGCCACCAACCAACCATCACAGCCGGTCGCTCTCCCCGCAGCGCCCTCGATATGCGGGTCGCGGCCGCGCCGCACACGGGGTCGTCCACCCCTCGACCCCTCCTACTTCGCGCTACGCCGGCGTCGCCGTGCGGAAGCCCGGCCGCCCGCCGTCTCAGGCAGGGTTCTCCGCCACCCCCGGCCTGCTGTCTGCACCCGCCCGCTGCCGCACACCGCCAGCGCCGGAAAGCACCGCCGCCGGCCGACCGCCGCCAAAGCCCCTTCCGCTGTCTCGGACCCCCCGTCGGCCGCCACTGGAAACCGCCAGACCACCACGCCGGCCGGAGAACCCCAAAAACCCGCGAATGTTCACTGGACTGCTGCGGAGGCCTCGAAGGACGGATTTCGAATCTGAAACAAGAGTTGGAAAGCTCGGAGATCATACTACGCGATCATGGGCATCGATGAACAATCAGATAAAAATTCGATGCTATAAAATATTCTCAACGATTGCAGGAAATTAAAAATGAAACAAAAACAACTCCTACCTCTTGGGCGATGCCCGGAGCATCACAGGGGGATTCTGTCACAGCTCCGCTGCATTGCTGGAATTGGATCGCCGGAGGTGCCTTGCCGAAGTGCTTCGCCGGAGCTAGAGGAGAGGGGGAGTGTTTGATTTAGAAGGAGAAGAAGAAGAGGGTGGGGGAGAAGTGTTTAAAAACAAAACACTTAAACTCCCGCCCCGTGGGCCCCGTACCCGAACACCCGACGGGGTCGGGATTTAGCCTCCCCTATGCTAAGAACCACGCTCTGAGAGCAATGATGGTCTCAGAATTTTATTCTGAGACCCCGTTCAAAAGTTATTAAACTTAGCACTCGAGGCCGCCAAATTACGAAAACGCCCCTCGGGCCTTTTTTCACAAACGCCCCGCACCAGCGAAACTTATACCCTTGCTATGGTAAACGGCTTGCTCCGAACTCAACGATGATCTCGTTTTTCCAAACCGAGCCATCGATTAAGAGATACTAGTGTTTCGCCATTAAACTAATTAATTAATTTATTTAATCTGTTTGTCGTTCCAGAAGCGGGCGAGGGGTCCAACCATCCCGCACCGACATGTTTTATGTCATTCCTAGGGCACAAACCCCATTCCGGACCCATCCATACACTCAGATCTCTAATTCGGAACTCTGTTTAGGAGTTATCCCATTTAATTGGAATTTCTAGTGTGAACGCACTGAAGATTTAATTCTGGTCACTTCGGGGCTCAGAATCGCACTCCGTTTGAAGGCGCTGCTCTGAAATATCATCAAGAATATTCCAAAGTCTTTCACAGCAAAAACTGGGTTCTTAAAGATGTAGTAAGGAAAGATGATCTAGACCAGGTGAAATATGATCTCAATACTACTTTTGTGGAAGAGATAAAAAAATGGAAGCTTCCCTAGTTTCATCCTTCAAATATGTTATGACTTCCTCTGTGGCTACTATTGTGACAGAAAGATAACCTGTTGTTGTGCCGACTAATATGGTAACCAGTGATAACTTTGTGTCTTTAAAGACTGAGAAGACAGAGTCTTTGAATTCATTTATTGCCGATTTAAATAATTGTTTTTTAGGAGCTAAGAAGAATGGAAAAAGAATTTGATATTTATCTTGTATGTACTGTTTCAACCACTATGACAGAGATGAGGAATGATATCAGAGTATTTCATACTCATATTGAAAGCTGGACAGGAGTTGTTGTTGCCTTGAAGTAATCTGTTTCTTCCTTAACATTCTTGAGTATTTCTCAAGCTCAAATGAAGGCTAATATCAATTACATTATAGGTGTAGTAAAGGAATTTGTGGATGTATTTGAAGCTTATATAAAGTCGGTAAAAGAGTATATGAGCACTCAATATTTGGTTGTCCAGAAGCTGATAAGAAACATAACAAAATCATTCAAGAGGATTATTGCATTCACTGTCAAACCTCTTGCTTCATCCAGTGCTTCTGTATATGTTGATAAGTTTCGAGTTGTGATGAGAGAAGATCTTGGTTCATCATCAACCTGTCACTCTGTGGACTCATCTAAACTGACCCAGGTGGTGTCTACCACCAGTGATAACATGAAAATTGTTCAAGATTATATTAGTGAAGCTTATGCCTCTAAAAAATAATTAAAGGATATAGTAGAATGTTATTTTCAAAAAGTGCATACAAAGCATCAGTTGACCAACCATTTCAATCTTATGTTAGAAAATATGAGGTTACCTCCTGTCAATCAAGACTTCATTGAATAAGTCAGCAAGATCACATAGTTTACCCCTACACTAGACAAATTCATGGAGAACTAAGACGATTTCATTTCTCCTATGGATAGAAGATGAGGTATTATAATGGAATTTATGAATCTATTGCTTCCATTCTTGCATGTAGACAGTTCTCCAATCATTGCATCACCAGATCTTCCTTCCTCTGCTTAGTCTACCTCTATCCCTAAGATGACTCTAGTCCAAGCCATTGAGAGCATCACAGCTATGATCACCCAATGAGCTACACATTATAGGCCAGGAACTGTCTTAGAATCTCAACAACTCATAATTATCTTTGGTATTCCTAAGACTCCACATGTATCTACAATTCCCGAATCCTCTTCTGATCCCAAGGTAAAACCTCATGCTGAGGATGTGGATTGATGAGTATCTTGGATCGTTGATAGGAATCAGCTGTATATTTTTTTGTTTCAATCCTATATTTCTTTGTATCTGTTTTTTCCATGGAATATATATGATCTTAATTTACTTTACCCTATCTTTCTTCTCTTTTCATGTATTTCCTTTTGGTCCCACTTTTTTCTATTCATAAATGGGGAGAAATAATATCTTAGGGAACCATATCTGGGGGAGAAATAATATTTGATGATGAAAAGGGAAAACTGTTATGAAGAACCATTTTTTACCTCTGATACATGTGTTTTATATTATATTGTGTTCAATGATAAAATTGCATTTAAATACTATATCCTCTGATCCTTTTAAATTCACACATTTGAAAATTTAATTAATCACACTGGGAAATAAGATCCATTTTATTTTATACTGATACTTTACTGATTATTTTGGATTATGATATCAGAAGTTGTGATTATAATAAAGGGGGAGATTGTTGACCTCGCCTATTTTGATAATCCCAATTATGTTTTAATTTGTATTTATAATCCTTTGTTTACAATTATATAAAAATAATAATTATAATATGTTAATAACTCTATATGTTTGTTTATATATACTTTTAAATAATTCTAACTCAATTTGGTTATGTTTTGAATAGAACAGATAAGTGTTAATTTCACTGCTATGCATATAGAAATGGATATAGACAAACAGACATACCTACTGTTATCACAAGAGCTACCGATATGTAACTCTACCGGTACACTGAAAGGTTACAGTTAGAGTATGTCTATCGATATGTGTAAGTATACTGGTAAATTAAAGGTCACTATTTAGCAAATGTCTCTAATAGATCAAGTCTACCGATAAGCATACCTACTAATAAAGGAAGACCTACAGATAAAACCAGACAGACGAACAACTACCGATACAGTGCTAATGATCCAAAGTTCACCGATAGAAAGAGCCATCGATATAAGTAGTTATCGGTACAAGCAAGTTTCCAATAGACCAAAGCTATGAATAAAAGGAGTTAGCAGTACATAGAGATACTGTTACATGGGGTAACTGCTACGGATAAAAGGAGCTACCGGTACAACAAAAAAGAGCTACTCATATGAGCTCACTACGATAGAATGTCTGCCGCTACAAGTCTACTGATAGAGAGCTACTGATGAAAGATGATTGTTAACCAGTCACTGCTACTTAAACTCTATTTCAATTAATTTATTACGCAATGGTCATATTTGATGTTTTTATTGAATGTGATATTATTTAATGATAGTTGTTGGCATGTCAGGGAACCTTACCTTGTACATATGAAAAGGTAATCATTCCCATTGTCAGAGCTATAATCTATAAAAGGTAAGAAAAAATCCGAGCATAAAGTGTTCTAAAAAGATGTGATAAATCTGCTTGGTGTGGAGATACATGAAGATACTTATTTGATACAAAAGGAACACATGAACAAGAGCTTAAAGTGGTGATGAACTTTTGGTAGAATCTGAGGAACATTGCTATCCTGCAAAGTCTAATGGAACTTCGAGAAAGACTTGAATAAACTGAAAATAAAGGAAGTGAACGACACTCTGTTTTTCATGTCCAAAACTAGAGAAGGACTCAAAAGCACTTCTGTTAAAACAAAAAGATTCCAGATCTTAATTTCAAATCACTAGATCAATATATACTCATATCTGATCTCTTAGTGATTCTTTTATTTATATTTTGAGAATTGTGTGTGCTTTTTATTTTTACACTCACACTGTCTCTTGTGCTAAACTGGTGGATTTATAAATACTCATAGAAAACTTCTATAACACTCTTGTGTCCCACTGTGGAAAGTGGTAGAGGTCAAGTGTGATCTCGATAGCATATGTGCTATTGCTTTTACATTTTCACACAAAGAACTATGGTAGAGGACATAGTACCAGGATAGTCTCCCTATTGTTGTTTTCCCTGATCTAGGGTGTGGATCAAAATATATATATATTGTTTGAGAGGACTATGTCTCAGGTTGAGACCGTATCTATTATTTTAAACTACTGTTCTTATTTTTTTTTAATTCTATATTGATTATTCCACTTCTATGTACATTAAATATAAATTTGTTTTAAAGTAACTCTGATAGTTAAAATATCAAGTGTTTGTATTTATTTTAAAGCATTAGGTTAGCTTTAAAAGTTAATTAATCTTCATATTGAATTAACTGAGAACTAATAAATCTCTTGAGAAACTAACTGACCCTTTACTGTATTATAAATTCATCATAGTATAGCTTGTTTTTCAATTTGGTGGATTTTAATATAAATCTATTTAACAGAAATTTTTAATTGGAACTCAATTCACCCCCTCTTGAGTATCCACTCTAACCAACAAATGTATACCATCCCTAAGATAAATCATGAGGGAATACATTTCAATATGGGATATCATGATGAGATCTTCTCAATTTCTATAAATTTAGAAAAATAAATCATTAAGAAGTCATCAATAAGATCATTAATATAAGAAAAATTATAAAAATTTACATTCCATTTACAAAAAGACTTTTTTGTCTTATACTTTCAAATAAAAATCCATATGTATTCATCAATAAAAGGATATACATGACATGTTTTTTCATGTTTCTTATGCACAAAAAATGAAATCAAATGAGAGGGTTTATTTGAAATCACTCTTTCTCCTATCGTCCTTTGAAAAAAATCCATCCCCACTCCTCTAATGTATGGTATATGAAATTTAATCTGATAAGAATGGGGAAAACATATTATAGTACAAAAATTTCAAGATTATTAATACAGTAACACATGATTTTACCAGAGCTGTCTCCCTAAACTGAGATATTCAAACATTTTCAACACTTCTAAATCAAGTAAACAAAGTACTAACATTAATTATACCCTGAACTCATACAAAACATGTGAATTGTTTTGAATTATTACTTATAGTATTGTCTTTTTCATCAAATTCTCCCACTATCCACTCATCTTGGATATGAGCAACTAATAATTTTGGATAACCTATGCTTCCACGTTTACCATACATGAGACACTACTTTGGCTCTATGGGAGTAAATAAATGATAGGAATCATTAATATAAGAATGTGCATGTTCCTCCAGATATTTTTCATCTGCATGATCATCTCTAGATGAAAGTGTTCAATCAGCTAATTTATTAGTAATTATCATTACAATCAAAGAAACAAACAATTAGTAAAAAAATATACAAACAAAACTACATCGTTAATAATTAATATAAGAAGTAATAAATTATAAAACCAAAATGTAAACTAAAACATAACACATTATTATTTATATTTTACATAGTTAACTAGAATTATAACTATAGTAAGGATTTATCAATTCTCATTTAATTGAATGAAAACAAATCCCAAGTTATTATAAGAATTTTAAATATGGTCAAACCTAAAAAATCATTTTTTACACAAAAAAAAATATTTTTTTAATATACTCTTATAAATTATTTTCTATTTATCATTTTTATTTAAAAAATATATATTTTAAAAAAATAAATAAAATTATAATTTATGTAATTGTAAACATGGTAAACTACAAAAAACTAAAATATATATATAAATATTTTTAATTAGTAATTTTAATAAAATTTTTAATAATTAAAAAAATTCATTTATCTTAATTTATTTGAAAATAATGAAATTTAATGATAAATTAACATACATTACCTGTAATATTAAGAATTTTCTAATTATTTTTTGTCCCAAATTTATTTATTATGATCATTCATTATGAAATAATCTATTAATATGATGTTATCATCCTTGTTATATATTAATCATTCAAAGAAAGTGGAGATCTAACAAAAATCAAAATCTTCAATATGTTGATTATAAATTCTATATATTTTTTCCTTATTAATCAATCGAACAATACATATCATTTTTTTAATGAAAATAGAAAAGAATTCATGTGTTTAATTGTAATGTAATCGATAGTGTCTTCCATTCTATTTTGAAATAATGTGTTATTCCAATTTCATCTTGTCTAACATTATTGGTTCCCTTAATACATTTTTTGTTAAATACAATTCTTTTATATTTAAGGTAAACAACCATTCATATTTTATCAATGTATCCATAATATGATATTGATAAAAATATTGGGTTTTGTCATTATAACGCAAAAAATATATTTCATGTGAGAATTCCAAAAAACCACTTTTATAAACAATACACATGTTGACATGATCATTCATATGAAATGTATAACCATTTATTTCATAACCAGACCTTGTTATCACATTTAAACATAGAACACAAACTGAATATCATAATTTTTCTGATGTATCTGATCCAACAATCATAGTCTTTTAAAAACAATGGAAAAAATATTTTTGTTATGCTCATTCAACATCCAAATTTCGTTTTTATTTGTATTTAATTTTTTCAACACACATATATGCAATTTTTTATATGCATGAGCCTAATCACTGTTATTAAATATGTATAATTTTACGTTCTTTATATGTTCACCTAACTAAGATTTGACTTTCATGATATTCATCCACTTTCACAGATAATTACTCATTCTTAGGGAGATGGAGGTAAACCAATGAGATCCAATATAGAAACGTATCTTGTACAAAACTCCATATCATGCTTAGAACAATACTTTTCATAAATGGATTCATTAGATTGATATGGATTTTGAACAAACCCATTTAATATCTTCATATACATTTATATATGTTATATCCAATGTAGATATAAATGATTACAATGCATAATTTCTCCAAAACAATTTAACCATTAAATGCACCATTAAATAAAAAATATATGAAGGTAAATACATTTTCATTTGACAATGTAAAGAAATTTACCCGTTTTCCTAAATGTTCAAAGCATCTAGATCAATCACCTTATTAGAAATTGAATAGAAAAATAACATTCCATTCTGATAGTCTTTCTAACTATGATAGGAAATAAACCATGAAATAAAACTGGTCAACATTGTTAAATCATGAGGAGGAAATCATGAGGTTATATACAATAAAACAATCAATCCCTCAAAGAAGAATCGTTTTATAGTGGATGAATACCCCATCAACACATTAATATCATGAAGACGCTGTCAAATGCTCGTTTTATTGCTCTGGGATAATGTATGAAAATCCGGTGGAAAAATGTTATCCTTCCATCGAAATTTGGAGATAAATCCAAATTCATTCACATTGATAGAAATTATAATATTGCATTTAACCCATCTTCAAGGATTAATTTAATATCTAAAAATGATCCAAATAAGTTGTCGCATATATTCTTATTCATGTTCATGAAATCAATGTTTTATTTCACTTCATGATATCACCAATATAGAAATCCAAAAATATTGATCAATTTTTCCAAATATGTTTATCAATACCAGACATATTGGTCATTCCAAATTTCGTATCAGGGTTTAGAAAAATCTGGAAATATTTAATAGTGTATATAGGTTTTGGAGAAATATAAAATTCTTATGATCCATTGAAATACTTTTTTAATATTATATCCATTGAAATAAGTCATGTGATTTTCCATGAATATTATTTTCCTACCAAGATGCAATTGATAATATAAAGTCTATATTTTTAATATTAGACAAGCTTTATACCAATTATCATTGTATCT
Organism: Viscum album; assembly: GCA_963277665.1. Classification (NCBI taxonomy): domain Eukaryota; kingdom Viridiplantae; phylum Streptophyta; class Magnoliopsida; order Santalales; family Viscaceae; genus Viscum; species Viscum album. Next base: position 1,729,498,742 of record OY728161.1, on the reverse strand, counting down.
AGAAAAAATTCCATATGTTGGGACGTCATTTATATTGAACATAATAATTTCATGTATATAGAAATATTCCATTTTATATTAATATTACAATGTAATACCATCCTCTAAAAAGAGTTTCAATTCATCAACTAATGGACACAGGAAAAACACAATATAATTTCTTATATGGTTTGGTTTTGGATCATTAATCTAAACATGACATATTTGTGCTTCATACAAAATTTCTGTGACATGTTGTAAATTAACTATAAAATAATCCATAAATAACGAGTGCTAATAATTATTCTCTATAGATTTATTCTATATATACTTTAACAAATTCTAATATCGAAAACTTCATTTCTAAATGTTGGAATCTAGAGATCTATTTTATTTTTCTATGGACAATCAGCATGGGATATTTTTCAATTTTTACTCTGATGCCCATTTTAGGACACCCTAACAGAAATTCATATTCTGTACAATATATAACACAGTCATTCGAGAAGCTACATATTTTTTTGTATAATAATCCCCACATGCCTATTGTTTTATTATATTTATAATTTGAATCAAGATGATCATTGGATTTAGGTATAATATGTTTAAAAAATTATAGCATATCCTTATAACCATTTTCACTCAAACCATGTTTTCCCTTCAAGTTAATCTATCAAAACAGCAATGGGAAAATAGTGAAATCTAGAAAAATATGATACAATGGGTATTCAGCATCAACATATAGATTATCATTTTTTGGTTCATTATCAATTTCCACTTCTTAAATATAAAAAAACATTTCTTTAATATCATCAATGCTACTATATTACAAGCATCATCATTTTTATTTCAGAAATTCTTTGAAGTTTCACCATGGAAAATACAAGGGTTGTAACTTGTATTAAAACCATGACAAATTAAATGATATTTGATATCTCTATCTCTCATATTATTCATATTAAAACATTTCAGACATGGATTTAGAAATATTTCATTGTTTGTAACATTTTATTTTAAAAATTTCAATAATTCATCAACACCTTTATCATATTCATGACACATTAAATGTTCCTTAATAAGACAAAGACTCATCATTACTTATAAAAAATATAAATTTTATATATCTAGTTAATATAATCCAAATTTATATTTTTATAAAATAATACATTATTGGAAATTAACATGATGTTTAAATATATTACAAAATATGTGTATTTGAAAATTATAATGATATTGTTTTTGAGAGAAAAGATATAAAACAGCTATTTAAAAATAAATCCACATACCCTAGCGTGATGTATTATTAACATAGAAAATATTTTTTGAGTAATTGTAACTCATGTACAAATAAATACATAAGAATAAAACCCTTAAATTCATATATGAATTCACACACATTTTATGTCACTCTATATATATACACATTTGTATGAGATGTGATATATGAATAATGTACATGGGTTAAATCATGTTATTGTTAGATCAATGATGTTGTGAAAATACACCTTAGATACTTCTACTACCTATAAAAATAAGCTATTAACATTATATTTAATGAGAAAAAATGCCATTATTACACATATGACCATTCCATATAACCAGATAACTCTATTGAGTTACTCAATACCCATAATGGTTTTTATTTCATTCCATTGTGAGTTATATAATATAGGATAATGATTCATTCTTTCACTAGATGGTTGTATGATGATGTTTGGAGGTTCAGGAGGTTCATTTTTTGTTACTATAACCAAGATTTATTCCTAGAATCATTTATGTAAACATTATCTTGACCAACATCTATATCTATAAAGTCTATGAATACATGATGAATTTTTGAACAAACCATATTGATGTTCTATTTTTTGGAATTTTAACATAGATACATGACTAAAATCGAAGAAGTGAAAACATTCTACTGATATTTGAATCCCCTATATGAAAAATAATAATGGTATATAATTTGGGAGAAACATAGGATGTTACACAACATCCACCATATTTAGAATCCATATGTAACAAGGATATAGGGGATGAATATTGTGTACACATTTTACATGATTTTCAAACTCATATTGTCTCTCCTTATATGATAAAAAATCTATTTATTCCAAAACTGTGGAATGATTATAATAAAAACTATAAATTTAATAAAATTCTATAATCATGGATTTATATTGATTAAATAGTGTGTGAATGGATAAAAACCATGTATCATATAAAATATTTCTTTCTACATATGAAATTCTAAGACATGAGGAATTTAAACAGGTTATTGTGATATTTTAGTAATCAAAATTTCAAAACGTAGATTTGGGGAATCCATGAAATATAATAACTAAAATCAAAGTGTGTGAGAATTATATGAGAGTTGTTAGTCGACCAGATAGATATATCAAATGAGATGATAATCAATGAAGTTAGAAAAATGATGTATGAGGCTGCATGATCAAAGAATTGATTTTTGGGTTTCCACATGAGAGAGAACTGATTTCCATTAACCCGAACAAAAAAACACCACAAAGACTTAAAACAAGTCTTCATAAAATTTATAAATTAGTTATGATGTCGGTTATTTATTAACCGGTGCAATAAATATATTTTTATTACTTTTATCACATGGGTTATTATATAACCAACAAGATAATGAAATTATGTTTCCTTTATAACATCATTTATTATATATCTGAAATAAAAAACTAAATTTATCATGTAGGTAATAGAATAAATGATGTGAGAAAGCGAGGTACATTATTTATGACTTCTGTTATTCGATAACTAATGTTATAAATTAATATACATAGATTTGAAGATAACTTATAAATAATAGATGTGAAATTTTCAACGTGATAAATACATTATGTACTAGTGTCAAATTCATCATTTTAATACATGAGGTAATAATTTTATTTATCATTCCCTATTCAAAGTTGTTGAGATTATAATAGATTAATATGTCTTACGTGGGTTATCAATTCAAAATATTTCATAAAGGGGGACCCTGTGGGTGGGGGGATTTAATTACGGTGTTGGAAAAATAAAAAATTTCTAATACGTCATTTATAACCTTTTTGGGATCTTATTCTCAAATTGTAATAGACTATATTCAACTTATTTTTTAATTTTTCAATCATGTCCTCCTAGAATATTAAAAAAAAATATAATAATATAAATTATAATCATAATAAAATTATTTTACTTGGTTCTACGAAAAGGGATATTTCAAAGAGAATACACTGATAGTGTTCCACTCATACCATAATCCACTATGATTGACTAGTTTTTTATATAATGTATTTTCAAAAATCAATATACCATAGTATAATTACCTTTAATTTTTATTGGGTTTTTTCATTTCTTACTCAATAAAAACTAACTCTTCTACACTCTCACACAATGTTCTTGTGAGGGTCTTCTATAGTTCACCAACATGGATATATATTCAACTAATAAGGAATATTAAGGTTTATCTATTCCATTCACGAGTCTCTCAATTAATCGTAACACTTGATTAGAAACTATATTTAGCTCCAATATACTACACTCAATTTATATTTAATATGATTTCAACTCATCAATAAGGTATTTATGATAATATCCTCCCAAAATTACTACAATGGATATTCTCTTGATGAGTATAAGTCTACACTTGAATTTTCCAATTTCACTTTGTCATCATCGATAATAGGATACAATAGTAAAAACATTATCTACTTCCTTTATTCCATTACAACATGAACTGATCTAAAAATGTCACTGGAATCCCCCATGGTAATTCACTTCATCAACTAAATCAATCATGAACTTCATATGTATTATTTTACATCAACCAAGGGTTTGTTTTCCAAGATAATGATTATTTTAAATATATATTTTCTTGGGTCCAGATTACCATAAGTATATATTAACTTAGGTATAAAACCTACCAAGTCCTTGAAATATCCAATGTAAATCTCATCCAGGTCTAATTTTTCATAGTGGTAATTTTTTCCCAAATCTTTTATCTAGTATCATTCACCCAAATCCCTTCACTTAACCTTAATGCATATAGGCCAATACAACCATGTTCAATCATGAAAACCCATCGATTTACTATATTTTGATATTTCTATTTTGTCGATAAAATTATCTATGTTGAATTTTAAAAATTATGATATGATTGGTTGGAGAAACCCTTCTTCTCTACCCAACATCACAAATCCATTTTTCATAAATCTACTTCATTCAACTCATGCAACATTATAATTCAAAAACTCCTTTCCCAAATAATTTTTTATAATTTTTTTGAGTGTTATTTACGTTATGGGAGGTACACCATGTCATTATCTATAAAATTTAATATCTAAAATGAGTGGTGTATCCTAATATTTAAAATAAAATCACAATCTATAGTCAATCACTTATTCAATGTTGTTTCTTCCTTCTTAATTGGGTATTTCCACTTCTACTACCCCTCACATGCATTAAATCCTATATATTCAAATAGTAATTAGTCTAGCATGTGTTTTTTTTCATTCACAAAAACCTCTATATTAGATCACACAAATAGGAACCATTTCCATAAAATATTTCTTCACATGAGAAGTGCATGGAACCCATGTTTTACTAGAGATAAATTACACCCATGGGTCGAAAATTATTTTTTTACTCCCTCCAACACATTCACAGTCTCCCTTGAAAATTTTTAGTCCAAAAAATTATCCTCACACTAGAAATTAATATCATATACCACCCTAATAATTATTTCACATATAATAATATTAATCATTATTACCTATATAATATTCAAATAATTCCTATTAATTCTCAAATTTTCATCAATAAAAACACATATTTTTAAAAATAACATGTTCTTCAGATCAACGTTCTTATTTCTTAATACATGTCATCCATATTACCACTTGAATCCACTATATAACTTCCTTTTCATATATAAAATACTATCATCAATATAATTCATTAAAAATAAAAAACGATCCCATATTATTTCCATAAATATTAGATATAGACTCATCTCATCAATCAGAAATCCATGAACAATTTTCATGATATATAGTGATATCAAGGATTCTATTATAATTTCATCACAATTTTTCAGAACCTAAATCCTTAAAACCAGTCCTTAATATAATGAAATATCATTGATTCATTTTTCATTTATTCACAATTTCATCCATGTTAACAAAACCTAAAATGCATTAATACAATCTTTTGATTGAAAATAGACTACTTATTTACAATAATCTATCAATAAACTAATATAGTTCCAATATTCCACCATTTGGATTTTATTTTCAAAACTATCATAAATCAATCCATATCTACGTACATCATAGATCTCAAATTTAATATGCTTACAGATTCGTGAATACATTATTTCCTCCCCATTTGACATCAAAATATAAATGTCCTACTAAAAATTCTATCCCCTTAGAGGATAATTATATTATTCATTCATTTTAAGTCATCATTTATCAAATAGATAATTTTTTTGACTTCATCTATATCTCAACACCATTGGAATAGATTATCTCCATGAATCATTATCTGAATTATCATAGGAAAACTTTTGAGGGATTCTGATTCTCCTCTAACTTCTAAAATCCATATATAGAGATATATTTCACCAATTTTCATGGAATCATTCTTTGAAAAATCGATATCATGGGTTTACATAGGAAAATGTATTAGATATGTAAAAAAAATTCAAATTAACCTCAAGAAAAATTGGGCTTTGTCTTCCCCCCACTAAATCAATTTATCATTATATTTTTATCCAAAATCTCATTTTCAAACATTAAGGATTTAAAAAAACTTATTTTTATATCTATATACATTGATATAATGTCATCAAGTATAATTACTAAATGGTATTGTGTACATGATAAATTACCAAAAGTGAACTGATTTAGAATCAATGTATGTATCTATAGTTTAATCCACAAAAATGAACACTATCCATCAACTTAATTGCATACATTCATTATAGTAGAAAGAAATTATTTATTTTTTAAATAATATTATGTTTTTAATCACACTAACATAAAATATTAATCGATTACCTAATAAGAAACATAGTAGGAGAGACATCTCACATTTTATACCATCAAATAAAACACCTTAAATATAACTTCATAAATCCTTTTGAAATGCATGATCATCAATTTTTAAATGGAATATTTTTATATATAGGTTTAAATATACATGTGTTGACATCAAAACCCCCAATAAAATCTACTAATTTGGATAGATTCCAATTATTGACACAAGTTATTATGTTTATTAAAAGTATTCAATTACTCTTCCGAATGAGGATACCACCTATTGGGAGTGAAATTTTATTATAGTAAATTCCTTTTATCCTATAAACATCCATGTAAAATAAAATTCCTAGAAACACAATACAAAGATAAAAATTAATTCTTATATATTGTTCTCCAAAAATCAATCTCATCGCAGGCTTCAATTTGATATGTGGTAGAGCTCAAACGGACATCCGGATCAAAAGTTATGGTCGTTTGAAGTTTGAGTTGCGTCTTAAACTTATTTTGGATCTTTTTTTAATTTTTTTAATTTTTTTAGTCTTCAACTTTTTATTAAATGACTACTACTCCATAATAGTTAGAATATTATTAATTAAAAATAATTTTTTAATTTTTTAAGAAGCCATTTTCACTAAATATCTTATATATTATGGATATTAAGTGTTAATGTACATTTTTACTTATCTAAAATATATTTATGAATTATATATTATATAAATATCAATATAATTATATTTTTATATTAATATATTAATCTATTTATTTTTAATTTTTTTAATTCGACCCTTTATCAGTGCTTTTAAGAAAAGCACTCAAAAAATGCCCCCCCCCCTTTATCAGCACTATAAAGCAAGCGCTGATAAAGGGGGTCCCATTATCAGCACTAAAACAGCGCTGATAAAGGGGGGGGGGGGTGCTGGGAAAAACTGTTTTTGTGGTACTGAGTGATTTTGAATGCATCATAGTGAATGTATTAAAAATGCATTGAAGTTATTTGGAAGTGGTATGATTGGACATATTAATAATGAATGAAAGCGAGATGGTCTATAATGCAATGAAAACCCAATAGTAAGATGTTTTTTTTAATAAGTGACGAAATAATGCATATGTGTATCCAAAATTGATTACCAAGGGTGAGAATGTAAAAGATAGAAAGAAAAGGTTGTGGAAAAACATTTTTATACTACTATGGTTAATTTTGGTTCTTAAAATGATATGTCAAAATGTATGGTTTAGGTTTTTTCAAAATTAAACAATAATTTTTTTAACTCTAGATCTATAGATTATTTCAATTACAAGATATTTGAAATTAAATTTGAAAAATCACATCATGATTGCGATTTATAAATTTTGGTGAAAAACATAGGGGGATATATTAATGAAACCTGTATTTATTGGAATATTTATATTTACGTTGGTGGGATAGTATTCCTTTAATATATTTTCAATCATCACATAATTTAGTTTTATATCATTTTGGGTATGGATTGGATTTCAATCTATCAGGCTAAAATAGATTGAAAAGACAAGAGAGTTATATTACGTGATTTCATACATTGGATAATATTCCAAGATGTTGAAATATTTATTAAATATGGAATTTAATGTTATCTTACTCGTATTTTTTGAAATAAAGAAATAATTATGTTTAATGTCATCGAAGTGGTGAATGAATTTATGGATGTTTTTACTGATAAATTTTCATGTGTTGTTTATGATCAGTAATATAAATTTACTAATTATTTATTTACTTATGATACAAGTTTTTTAAACCCCCTCTTTAAATTTAGTATGTAAAAATGGTGGAATTAAATAAATTGTTGCAAGAATAGATTGATAATGATTTTATTCGACCAAGAACATTTCATTTAGTTTTTTGTATTTTATTTGTGAAAAATAATTATGGTTCTATTAGACATTCTATTGAATATAGATCTTTTAATAACATCCCAATTAAGAACTATTATCATTTTCATAATGTCAATTATTTTTTTGATCATCTCTAGATAGAATAGTATTTTTTAATGAATGATGTCAGGTCTAGGTAAAATCGACTAAAGGTGAAAGAGGATAGCCTTCCAAAGTCGAGCATCAGATGAGATATGGGAATTATATGTTTTTAGGTATGATATTATTATTATCGAATGAACCTGATATATTTATGAATATTATTAATAAAGTCTTCCATTAATTTTGTAATAGTTTATTGTTGTTTTTATAGATGAAATATCAGTAATTTCTAAAATTAAGGAGGAACATGAAAGGAATTTATGGATTGTTTTGAAAAACATATTTGAAAAGAAACTATCTAACAATTTTTGTTAGAGATAATTTTTGTTGAAAATGATTTAATTCTTGGGACATATTATTTCTAAAGATGGAATAACTATTGATCATTCTAAAAATAGTTGATAAAGAGTGCCCAAGACCTACTAATATCATAGTGATGAATAGTTTTCATGGATTATTGTGTTATTACTAAATGATTGTTGAAAAAATTTCCCAAATATCAATCCTAGTTACTATGTTAACACCCAAAAAAGTAAATTTCATCTAGATATAAGAATTTAATTACTATTTATATAAACATATATGATGTGTGGTAAATTATCTAGTTTGGTCCATGTATTCCAAATCAAGTGATTTTGTTACTAATAGAGAAGCTTTATTAATATGAGATGGTTATTTATTAAAGAATAATTATAGTTAATTTCATGCGTTACACCTAATTTTGACCATCAAGAGATAAATTAATATACACATCATTTTGAATTTTCCACTATTGTTTTCTCATAAAATATATGGAGGACTAATTTTTATAAAGTAATGAATGAACGATATATCGATCACAAATTATAGAAATATATATTCAATGATAAATAATAGAAGGTGATATAGATATGATTCCATGAAATAATCAAGGATTATTATTTTGTGATTCATTACAAACTAATAAAAGAAAATAATGTGGGAAATTCTTTGAGATAAAATAGTAAAACTATATTAAGCATGTTACGTTTGGATCATGACCATTTGGTTAATGAATTGATAAATTTCATCATACAATTTATTAGTTCATGAAATTTATATTTTTTATGTTTCATTAAAATCATGGAAATCAAGAATACTAAAGACGGTGCATAAGGAAGTCTGTGAGTTAGAGGAAAAGTTTGAATTCATAAAAATGATTATGTTTTCAAAATTTAACATTGAAAAATATTGTGTTTTTAAATTTGTGAATAAATTATGTGTTCTAGGTAATTCATTGTTGAAAAGTGATTTTTTTTGCGATGCTTGCAGTTACCCATATTAATTTCATCTTGATAGTACTAACAAGTGAAGAGACATACAATAGTATAATTTTTTGAATGGAATAAAAATAGATATTTTCAACTTTACCATGAATATTTTTACATGTCCATTGGTTTAGGAAAAATGAAATTTGATGATGGCGATTCATTATTATTTTCTAGTGCAATAGTGTAAATGAAAAAAAATGTTCCATTCGATTTCATTGGGGTATTTATAAATAAATATCAACGTAAAAATGTGAGGTTGGTTATAATTGAACAATTAAATAAATATATAGATTGTATTCCTATTCCAGAAACAATATATATAGTTCAATTTTCTCAGATGTATCATATTGAAATATATATCTTATATTTACTAAATAATTCAATTTTATCTATCCTTGACCCTAGGAACACTTCTATATTTTTGAATTTCCTTAAAACATTTCTGAGTACTGAAATAAATTGAATTATAATTTTCATTTATCATATAGATGGGCAGTTAGAATGAAAATTTCAAACATTGGAGTATATTCTACATTCTTTGTCAATTGATTAATAAGGATGTTAGGATCCAAATCCCTATTCAGTTGAGTTTTTTTATGAAAACAGTTTTCATTCTAGTATACATATGTCACCATTTAAGTCATTTTTATGGAATCTTGCATCAAAATCAATAATTTTTGGATGAACTGTTTGAATGTATGTGGATTATAGCATTATTAGTAAATATAATTGTAGTGAAAGCTCATTTACTTTAGAGACACATATGACATGCCAGAGTAGGGGAAAATTTATATGGATAACCAGATAATGGATTATTATATTGTGGTAGGTGATCATGCCATTATCAATTATTCTCTTTGGAAATGTGGAATGCTATTTACTAATAAAGGGAAGATGAGTTAACATTTCATTATAGACTATGAAATCGTTGAGAAAGTTGAAAAAAAAATTAATATGTGGCTTTGGTTTTGATTTTATCTTAGGCACACAATTTTTCTTTATTTATCAATATGATGAATATATATGCTACATTCATCACATTTTTAGATTCCATATATATCTTAGTTGGAAGAGAATGTTTGTTATATGGAACTACTAGTTCAGGTTCAGGACTATATAGACCAGGTGTTGTATATTAAGGAGATTCAATAAGTCATGGTTTTTTAGAAAAATAACATGGTTGATGTGGAAACATGAGAATATGAATATTCTTTATGGGAAATATTTCCCAAATTATTTAATAAGTAAATAAAATTGTGAGGGGAAATTTTTAAAAATGGGGAAGAATTTAAAATCATAGGTAATGATATAATAAGCCTTTTAATATTTAATAATATTAATGAGTTTGATATTAATTAATATATAAAATATTTTCAATTACATATAATATATTTCTAGTTTTATTGTTAAGAAAATTATTTTCAAAAAGACACTTTTACAACCATTTAATGCCACACTTGTTTTAAATCTATTTTTTTGACACTTTTATAAAATATATTGGAAAAATTAAATGTTAATTTAATTAAGAATATTAATATTTACGTTTTTGGATTTTTTAGTATTTTTCTGATAAGTTTCATGTTTTTATAAAATGTGAAAAATATAATACATTCTGTTAGAAAACATCTTTTCCATCAAATTTATATATATTTTTAAATTATATATTTGAATTTTTTTAAATTACAATTAGATAATTTTATCAATTAATTTAATTTAGTTAATTTTAATAAATTTAAAATTGAAAATTTTGTATAAAAACTATCCGATCTTTTCAATTTTTTACAATAAATACTCGCTTTCTCATTCATTCAATGAGATTATTTGTTACATAATTTATGTTTTTTGAATTTTGATAAATGAATCTCATATTTTAAATCAGTGACTAAAAATTTATTTAATATGTATCTTTTTTAGAAATTATGAATGTAACTTTAGTAATTTTTATAACACCATTATTGTAATATCATGTAATTAAGGATAAAAATAATAGAAATATTATAAAATATAAAAAAAACTTGTCCTAATTTTATTATATGTGTCTTTTATAACAATAAAATCTATAGAAAGATGTTATAACATATGAAATCTCCTTTTATTTGATTCTAACATTTATTTTATTGTATTCAAAGAAATGTAAATTTTGTTACGATTTTGTTTTTAACATGTAAAATATTATTAATAATGGGTTATATAAAATATATGTTTGACTGTAAGTTTCCTTTATAAATCTAATTCATTTATAATTATCATGATATATTATTTATTGTTTTTAGTGATGATATAATTAAGTTAAAGACTTATATAATTATGATTCAATAATTTCATAATTAAATGAAATATCGGATAAATGATTTTAAAAATATTAAAATAAATATAAATTTTGATAATTAATTAAATAAAATAAATTTCTGATTAATTTGACAATTTTTTAAGATTTTGGAATTATTTTTTTGAATTTATTATGATGGAATGATATTTTTAAAAATACATGTAATTAGTAGTGTCAAAATAGATATTATTGGTATTTTTAAATATATAATATTTTATTAAATTATGTAAAATTTATAAAGAAAAAACTTGAGAAAATTGATTGTTATAAGACTCAGAATATCATAAATTTCTATATTTTTGGTATTCTGTAATTTTATTTTATTTATATTATCCCTAATGAGTAAACAAAATATTATCACAATAATAGCTAAAAGTGTCAAATAAGGTTTAAAATAAAAATTTCAAGGATTATAAAATAATAAAAAAATTTATAATATATGTAATATAAACTAATGTATACCTATAAGCGTCATATATTTAAAATAAATATATTTGGACTCATTTGGATTATAAAATTAATTTATATTAATTTAATATTTCGATGAATTCCTAGAGGGACCCTCCCCTCATCTTCAAAAGTTAACCATGTATTCTATTTTAAATAAACTTTTATAACTACTTGGATTAAAAAATGTCTACCAAAATAAATTAATATAATTACTATCAATATTATACATTACATAGTTTATTCATAAGACACTTTGTTGTGGGGTTAATGTTTTAATCAAAAGATATCATTCGAAAGAGAGTTATCATCATTAATTATGTGTTTCTATATTATTTGTTCTTTCACAACAATAAAAAAATCATCAAACAAGATGATATAATAAATCCAGTATCCTCAATATAATAATTGTTTATTATGTTAATATGATAACCTAAATCCATCTCCATTTCCATCAAATTGGAAAACAATTATTCATTCGTGTGTTTGTATTACTACCACCACACAAACTAATATAATTCGTTTTCCATCATCATCACTAAATAATTTTTATATTTATGGAATTAATATTAATATATAATATTTATGGAATATTTATTACTTTTAAATAATAATATATCATTTATGTTAATACCGTTCCATACACAACAAATGATAATGTCGTTTGTACGTACATGTGAAATATCACCACCACAAAGCAATGTGACTAATTGTTCATCACCATATCACATTGATGATATATATAAGTATATTTAAATGATTAATATTATATTATTGATATTATTATTTTTATATAATAATAAAATTAATATTAACATATTCCCCTAATGATCATTAAAAATGGAAATGTTACAAATGAGTATGTACGACCCACCGACTCTATGATTTTATATTATTTCATTTTTTCTAACAAAACATAATGGTTTGATTTAAAATTATAAATGATGTTTAAAATTTATTATTAGGTAAATAATTTTATTATGGAGATGTTGAGATCCTAAACATTATGAATATATACGTCACATCATATTCATTTTGAACTAAAGTACCAAATATCATCCAATCATCCAATGTGAACATTAATGATTAATTGATAGTTTTAACATGGTAATAAACGGGATAATAAACATTAAAATTATTCCTAATAAAGTAAATATTAAATATAATAATATTATTAATGAATATTAATGAAATTATGACAAATAATACTTTAATGAACATGTATTATCAAATATATACATTTCAAAACATTTTTTAAATACAAAAAATCATTTTACAAAAAGAATCATAATGATTGAATATGATTAGGTCATTTAGAAACATGGGAATAATAACAATGCAATGTAAGAGAGTTCTATTATATCATAATAGGTTATTCATTAATGGACACATTATTAGTCAAATTATACATAATATATATCATCATAATCTTTGGAGGAAACGTAAAAAGGGTTGAAATTAGATTTATTGTTAGGTTAAACAATGTAGACATGTATGCATAAACATGTTAATATGGATATGAGAAAGTGATCAAAACATTATAATATGACAGCCTACATATAAAAGATCATGATAATGAAGCATGGAATAAATCATGGAATATTATATGACATGATTCATAAGGAAATTAAAAATGCTATCCATGAATGCATTACATATGAATAAGACATGGGATTTATGGAATATACATTAACATATAAAATAATATGTCATGGAAAACTACCATGACCATCACAACATGCTATGTTTAGGACAAGACACATGTATCTTTATATATATATATATGGTCGTATACTTGTATTAGGATACTACCCGAGTACCGTATTACTTTTAATAAAAGGATACAACCTGTGTACCATCATTTTTTAGAATTTGAAATGACTTATGAATCCTCTTACATTCAGTCTTGAGATACAACCAATGTAACATATTGTTTTTTGTCATGGCATATGAACAACATACCTTTTGAGATTATATTCAACATATTATAACAAAATTTTTTGATGGGAGTCATAGGTCCCATTCAATGCATAATTACCAATATATACATATTATACAAGTTAAAAAATCTTAAATTATGACCCTATAAAAGATGGGATCTGTGAATATAAAATAATAAACCATTTAATGAAATGTGTATAATTAAAATTTCATCATATATTTACCTTCTCAAAATAGGATGGTGTCATAATAAATTCATCAAATCATAAACCATGCACTTAAGTGATATTCAATAACATTTAACACGTTAAATAGAAACATGTGTCGTAAGAATCATCACATCATGACACATTCCATTCAGAAAATAATATAAATGTAAAATTTAGATCATTTAAAATTAGGTATTGAGTAATATAAATGGATGTAATATGTGATGTAAAATAACACAGAAGGATATTTTGAAAATATTTCTTAAGGTAAATATCAATTAATCATTGGAAATGATATTTAAAGGATAAAATATTTTTAAATCTATTTTCATTAAAAAAAATATTAAAAAAATATAAATAAATAGTTGAAAACCTTTCAGAAACCATTTTATTTCAATAGTATAAATAAATTTTGAATATATTTGATGGGTTACTTTTAATAATATTAAAATATGCTTCAATGAAAATTTTATAAGAATTTCCGGGAAAAATAATTTGACAATTTATAATGAAAATCATGAATATGTTTTAAAAACAATTTCATTGAAAATTTATTTAAAAATTTATTTTCTTAAAAATTATATTTTTATTCATGTAAAAGGATGACTCAAATAAATTTTTTAGATTAAATTTGTACATGCCGTACGGGGTAAAAAAATATCCATTTTTTCCAGTAAGAATTGTAGAAAAACTACAAATTCTAAAAGAAATAAGATGATTCTTTAAGAAAAAATATAAAAAGAATTTTTTTTTTAAATATCCTTTATATATTTTTGTATAATATCAAATTATTATTGGTAACCATTTTAAAAAATACTTATTTAAGGAATATATACATCCAAATAAATTGATTGGTAATGAAAAGTTTTCTTAAGAATAATTTAATAACTATATTACACCATAAACAGTGAAACGTTTTACCGATACATGAATATATAATGAATAAAAATAATAGAATATAATTTCGGAGTGGTATTATACATGGACTATATGATGTTCTCAATGTAATCATAAACATAAACAATCTCCTAAAGTGATGACATTTTTTCAATAAATACATACCACTTAGTAACATTAAACCACAATAAAAATTTCAGAAACTAAAATTAAATAAATATTCAAATATCACGAATGGAATTTGATTCATTATATATCATTTATAAGTTTTTATATAAAACTCTTTAAAAAAATATTGGTTCATAACATGACAGTTTTCTCAAATTAAAGAAAATTGAGAAAAAAATTCATTAACGATTTGGTATCATTTTAAAAATTAAAATGATGAAATAAATATAATCAAATGTATATGTAAATACAGATATATTTGTGTTTAAAAATCATATAATTAATCTATTTAGAACTATACACACTACAAAAATTGAATTTCTAATGAATATTTATTTTAACTCATATAACTAAAATGTAAGATGGAATTATCTAACCTAGTCTATACATTCTCTTCGAACTCAAACAAGATTCCCATATAAAAATTATAATTTAAGTAATAATTATATAAATAATAATATTTTTATATCTAATACCATATCTAGTATTCTTATTATTTTATATTACATTCTTGTTAACAATATAATGATAATGGTTAACTTCGGTTAATATTCTCTTTGTTCATTGCATGATTTTAATATGTTATATATTTCATCCTTATAATTATATCATGATTTCCAGAAATACCACATGATATAAGTATCACATATATTATACTAATTTTCATCATATTAATCTATAAAATATAGAACTATGAAATGGAATACACCATTCAAGGAAATGGTAAGTCGTACGTAAGCTTGATTGTTGTTTTTTATTTTGTTTTCGAATTAAAAAAAGAAATGAAAATGATATATATATATATATATGTATGTATAAAATATCATTAATTTATAATTATCATGTTATATATATCATTTAAGATTACTAAAATTTTCCTTAATACATTTGAGATAGTGTGCGAATGAATCACATAACCTTGAGGGGGTTCTAGTCAACACTTCCTCAAATGTAATTATCAAATTTACACATATGGAATGTGTTAATATATAAATTGTAAAATGATTAAATATACCTAAATATATAATAAATATAACATATACAAATTATAAAAATATTTCCCATCATAATTTTCATCATAATAGATGTTAATGAAAAAATGAACATTCACTATTTTGTGAGGTGGTAGTTCTTCGTACACGTAAACAGTATGTTCATTTCCCCTTAAACATAAGAGTCTATATTTTTAGATTAAACCCTTGTCATAAAAATATATTCTATTGTTATTTATAATGTTTTATTTTAAAATTATCGAATAATAATTATTTAGGGGGTTGATAATGGATATAACATAAAAGAACATGAGAATGGTGGTTACATATTATTTAGGAATTTCTTTTTGGATTCCTCCAAAGGAAACCCATAGATTGTTTTATGCATAAGGATCGAATTATAGTATGAGTGGATTAAATATGATTATATATATTAGAGGAACTTGGTTGATCCAATGTGTCTTGATATATGTGTATAAGTGGGAGGAGAGGAGGCCTTTTGTAGTGGAGGAGCTGTTGAAGTCTTGTAAATTATGTTAAAAGGAATTCCACCCATGTTTTTTTCATGGAAAGTTGATCCAATAATGTTATAAAGTGAAAAAAAGTTATTATAGTGGATAAATAACTCCAAAACATTACATTTGGAGAAACCTATAGGTAATTAATCACTTATGATAATGAATTACCCCTTAGTGAAGCTTAATTTTACCTTAGTCGATGTAATCAAATTTAAATAATTTCACAAATATTTTTGGAAAATAAATTAATTTTCCTTATTATAAATTATAAATTATTCTTATTCAAAATATGTAAATAAATATTTTAAATTTTTTAATAATATAATATTTAGAAATTAGTTTCAATTTAATTCTATAGGTGGGCCGACAATGTGGGTTTTGAAAGTTAAAATGTTAAAATGTTTGCTATATTTTTATATTCAATTAAAAATTGAAATATGATTCCATTGGACTGAATTTTATTTACTGATAAAAATATGATAATCTTAAACTTTTAATGTAATTTAAATTGTATTTTAACCATATTAATAAATTTTAGGAAAACGATGTTTTGAACAAATTTTTTGTATTTTCTACTGTTCAATAAAAAATCAAATGTCACAAAAAAACATAATATAAAACATAAAATAATTATTATGTCTTTATTTAAAATATAAATTTCATTTTGACATATTATATTTGAAAAAATTAAAAATATCATATTTAAAATTCCTTCTCTATTAAAAGATGATAATTTTTTTTAGTAAAATTATATATTTTTAGCATAAGATTTGGTTTGTTCTTATCTAATGTATATCAAATTTATTGGATGAATATAAAAAAATTAAATTGAATAAATAATAAATATATTACCATGATATCATTCACTAATTTTATTTTATATAAATTATTATGGTAAAACAACTATGTGACCATAAAAGTAATGAATTTTTTTATATTTATTTGGAATTAATATTCATTTATAATTAATTGGTATCATATGAATTTATCTTGTATTCTTTTAAAAATATATTTTCATTAATTAGTTAATAATATTCACAAACAGCTAATTTAACGGTGATGTTTAATCTTATAATATTAAATAATAAAAAAATTTAAATATATTTTTGTTATGTAAAACTCGATATTCTGTGTCACACAAGTCATTGAGAAATGTCATTATTTCATATAACATTATATAACATCATATTTCCATGAATATAAATCGAAAATTAATCTTTTTTGTAGTGAATTATTAACCACTTGTTACATATAACACATTTCCAACATAGTGCAACAATAATAAAATAAACTAATTCTAGTGTTGTGTGAAAAAAATATATCAAAATGATTAAATTATTTCAAAAAAATAAATAACAAAATATTTAGGTGTTACATTCTAATTCCATTAAAATTAATTCTTCCCTTGAAATATTTCTTGTTTATTAATGTTTTCATACATGTAATTTACTTTAATAGAAACCCACAACATAAAAATAAACACTAAAACTACATTGGAAAAAAATTAATTTTTTAAACATAATTTTTACCCAATGTAACACATTGTATGGTTTCAACATATTAGAGAATCAGTGTGAAGTGAAAAAATGGACTTGGTTGGGAATGATGACTATCTTGATCTAGAGGAGAGTGATACAAAACAAGGAAGGTATAAATTTAACAATCATAAATCCATAATCCTTTGATTTTTTACAGGGGTAATAAATTAATCAGAAATAATGGTATTAGGCTATAATTCCTTGTTTCATGATCCATTCCCTAGATTTGAAGAATAATTATGTGTAGTACACATACAATACATTCTTTCCTTTCACAAGTAAATCATCTTTGGTCAGTTTTCCTTTACTAGATTTCCATTTCATCTCTTACCCAATGAAATGAAGGAGAAGTCTTCATTTCAGATGTACGATTATATCATGATATCCATTATAAGTCATTATATATATCATTAGTTACCACCATAACCAAAATGTTTGAAATGGCTATCTAATATTCATTAATCCTCAAGTGGTGTGATAATTCATTATTCTCAAAAAATTTACCTGAATTTTAAATTAATACTTCAACATATAAATAACCTCCTAACACTTCTGTATGATTAATATCCAAAAAACACAATAGAAAAAAGGCCATTGAATCTAATTAACATTATTCCTTTATATATCACAAACCACCACATGGTTTTCAAATTCCAACCACGTGAATACACTAATGTTATATTTCCTTAAAACATTGTAATTAGCTAAATTACCAAATATAATTTTTGAAAGCATGCATTATTCCTTATTATATTGAATACTAGATACATTATTTACATACATGAAGTTTTAAAATTCATCCATTATAATATAGAAAAATTTTCAATTTTGAGTTCTTGGGTAATCTATACTGTCCAATTTACTTATGAATATCCAATATATATTTTTCCAAACATCAATATATAATCATTAATATTTTATTAATTGTTATCTTCCCCTAACCGAAATAACACCTTTCTGTGAAATCATTTTCTATGTCTTCATCACTATTCAATATGTCCTTTTCAATAATTAATTTTAATATATAGTAAAAATACTTATAAAATTATTGATACATATAAAATAATAATTTAATTCCAAAACATAAATAGTTTATTCATCCAAATTTATTATTAAACCATTAATTAATCTTTATGAACAAGGTTGTTCAGGAAAAATTCATATAATATGAAATATTAATAATTTTTAATGTTCCTAAAAATTAATATATGCATGATTCTAATTTATACCACACTCAAAAAATAAAACATACCCCTAATTTTTTTGTCATTTTACCTTCAAAAGTATAACCAACACCGGTACCACCTTTCTATTTATATTTATAAATATCCACTTGGGAAGTCAATATGAAAAATACCACTGCATTCCATATAATAAAGGTTGAATGTTTACCATGTTCCCCTGATTTTTTTTCATCCAACAGAAAATAAAATTCACCAGGTGAGAAACTCATATCATATATGAAAACCAAATAATAATGGAAACTTATTTATAGGATTTCTAAGTCATGAAAGAAAATTTTTAATCAATGAAAGATCTTGTTTATTTTAGGATATTCATAAAAACCCAATATTTAAATACATCATGAATTTTTTACCTAATTTATAATTCCCAAAATAATATCACATGGGTGTTTAAAACTTATTGTGCAGTAAGGCCCTTTCTGGTGTACCAGATTACCCCAACTCAAGCCTATGATATATTTTCATAGATTTTAGCCCATGGTTCATCTTTTCCAGAACCCAATCCACTTTTAGTTTCAGAAACATTGTTTGTTTTTTTGGAATCCATTTACATTAAAATCTACCCAAATTCCAGAATAATTTCCTAAAAGTTAACTCATCCTTGAAATTTTCTTAAGAGAAATCCATAGAAATTTCCTTATAAATATACCAAGGGATCTCAAAAACGTTTTCTCATAATAGTTTCATAGTACAACTAAATCATTGATCGGATACAAAATAAAATGACCCAGTACTATTGTAAATATATATTTCATAACTTCTGTGGAATACGTAAAAACATTTTATAAACGGACACATAAAGACCATACTAGATTAGTGGATTTAGAAACATGGAAACATAAACACTAGTATATATGTGATATATATTATCTCCCATTTGGATTTTATGACTATAATACATGTTAGACACTTTATACATAATACATATCTACAAAAAATCGGGAAGGAAACATAAAAATTATTGACCATAGAAACTCAGTAATGGTAAATAAGGTCAGCATGTAAGCATAAACTATAACATAAGGGTATAATAATGTGATCATAAAATTATAAGAAACCATCCTTTATATCAATGATCATAAACATGAATCATGTCATAATGTATAATATTTCATAATACCTGAATCATATGGAAATAAACTACATAATCCATGAAGACGTAACATAATAATATGACATGGGATTTGAGGTATACATATAAAAGTAAAAAAACATTCATGGAAACCTTCCAAGTAATTCACAATAGTTTAATCATGTGATACAACATGTGTACCACCATCTTTTAATGTTTTAGTTACAACCCATCTACCATTTTACTTCTAGGAATCATCTGCATCCAATGTACCATATTGTTTTTCATCATATGAAACAACACAAAAAACCTATTACTTTCAGGCGTGGGCAACAACCCATGTATCTTTGTATTTCTGGGTTTGTTATACAACCCTTGTACCCCTTGATCTCAAACACAAATCATCATCAACCAATACATTGGAGGTATATTTATGTTCTTCCCATACATAATTGTTTGAATTTAAATTATAAAAGTTGTATCAAATTTATTATTATTTAATTAATTTTATTATAGATATGTTGAGATCATGACCATTATGAATATATATATCATATAAAACTCATTTTGGAATAAAGTACCAAATATCATCAAAACGTCCAACATGGAAATAAATGATTAATTAATAGTTTGAACATGGTAATTAATGGGATAATAAACCTTTAAATGGATCATAATAAAGTAAATGGTTAATATAATTTTATTTTAAATGACCATAAGGGAAATTTTGACAAATAAAACATTATTGAACTTTTCATAAAATATATTTACATTTCATAACTCTTTTAAAATAAATAAAATCCTTTTACAAACAAAATCATAATTATTTTATAAGATTCATTGCAATGGAAACATGGAAACAATAACAATGCAATATAGAAATTTTCTATTATCTCTCAATAGGTTTTTCAAAAATGGACATGTTATCAGTCAAATTATACATAATATAAATCTTCATAACCTGATTAGGAAACATAAAAATGGGTGAAATAAGATTCTCAGTAAGGATAAACAAGGTAGATATGTAAGCATAAACATGTGAATATGGATATGTGGAAGTGATCATAACATTATAAAATAAAACCCAACATACAAAAGATCATAATAATGAATCATGAAATAAATCATGGAAGTTTATATGACATGATTTATAAGGAAATAAAAAACATAAACCATGAACACATTACATAGGAATAAGGCATGGTATTTTTGGAATATACATTATCATAATAAGATAATATGTCAAGGAAAACTACAAAGACCTTAAAAACATGTTATATTTTGGATATGACACATGTATCTTCTTATTTTTTTATACTTGGGAAAATTACTATATTATAATACTAACATGGTACCCTATTACTTTAAAGCAGAGGCTACAACCTGTGTAACTTTTTTTAATATATTGAAATGACTCATGTACCCTCTTACATTCAGAATTTGGATACAACCCATGTAATAAATTATTTTGTGGAATGGAATATGACTAGTTTAATCTATGAGCTCATATAAAAGTTTTTATTGAAAAATGATTTGACAGAGACAGAGGTCCCGCCAATATCATATCTAATCATATATACATATTCATCATGTTAATAAATCATGAATCGTAACCATTAGAAATATGGGATCTATGAATATAAAATCCTAAATAGTTTAATTAAATCTGTATTATTAAAATTTCATCGTATAATTACATATGAATAATTGATTGGTGTCACAATAATTTCATCAAATCATAAACCATGCACTGAAGCGGGTTTCAATAACATATAACATTTGCAATAGAAACAAGTGTCATAAGAATTATCAAATCATGACACATTCTATTCAAAATATAATATAAATGGAAAATTTGGATTATTTCCAAGTAGGTATTCTGTAACATAAATGGATGTTAAATGTGATTAAAAATAACTAGGATGGATATTTTGAAAACATTTCACGAGTTAAATATCCATTGATCATTGAAAATGATATTTAAATCTAAAATTTTTTGAAATCCATTTTCATGAAAATTATATTGAAAACATATAAATATATATTTTAAAACCTTTTTGGAAACCTTCTTCTTTGAAAAATATAAATAAAAACCGATTTTTTTATAAAATTATTTTTTAAAACGTAGAAATATATCTTGGAAAAAATTTGAAATTAATTTCCTCAAAAAATTAGTTTAAAATTTATAATGAGATGATGAATATGTTTTAAAAAAAATCATTTATTATTAATTAAAAAAACAGTTTTCATAAAAAAAAATTTAAAACTTTGAAAAGGAAGCCTAAAATAAATGATGAATTCGTACTTGATGTATCAGGTAAAAAATATTCCTTTTTCCCTGTTAAAAGGGTAAATAAATTACATCTTCTAAAATAGACACAACGATTCCTTTGAAAAAAATTGTAAAAGGCAAAAATTTTAAAAATAAGATTTATATATTTTCGAGGAAGAAAACAATATTCATGGGAACCAATTTTAAAAAAATTCTTTTAAAGAATAAAGATTTCCAACCGAAATGACAGGTAAAGACATGTTTTCTTAAAAATAATTTATTAACTTTATTATTCAATAATGATTGAAAATTTTACAGATACATGAATATATAATTAATAAAAATAATATAATAAAATTCATGAATGGTATTGATTGATGGAATATAAGATTTCATTAATGTAATTACAAACATACATGTAAGGACTTAGAATTTCCATGTAATTTTTTTATTTTATAATTTAAATGGGAATTTAAAGGGTCGGAAAAATTTGACCGCGCACGATTCCGACTCCCGGAGTGACAGCAATGATCTGTCAAAGATTTTCTTAATCATATGTTAACGCGCATAAGTAGTTTTCCTGAAAAAGTGGAATAAATCATAAATGGAAACTCAAACAAAAAATTTGAGGGTATTGTTGCTCTTAGGATGGCGGGTTTACCTTTGGGTTGACTTAGGATTAGTTGGTGTGAGCCTCATGCGAGAAAACCAAAAAATTGAATAATTGTAGGGTCAAGACCCAGACCAGGTTGGCCTAGTTTCAGTTGGGATAAGTTGGTCCAACTGGGTCGGACCGGACCTAGGCCCACTACTGACCTTTTTACCTTCTTGGGACATATCTTTGGCACTGGTCATCTATTTGAAGAACCATCAGCGGTGCCAGATTTCTGGGACCAAAACTATCCCATTGAGAATACACCACAAGACATCAAGTTATAGTTGATATATGGTCAGGTTGGATCGTACACAAATCCATCCGGGCCCCCGGGACTAAAAGGCAAATAACTCATAGACCGGGCGTCCGATTGACACACCATCAGTAGTGCTGAAACCTCTTCGACATGGTGTTCCTTTGAGATAATAATACATGGGACATCGTGATAGTTGAAGTATTGAAAAGTATCTTGTGGAGTAGATATTCCAGAAATGAGTAGGCATTTGTGCGAGAAGCTAGTAGCTGGATGAGACTTGACCACTACGGATCAATTCAACTCAGAGTGATTCAACTAGCCATGTGTGGGGCCT
Source organism: Viscum album (assembly GCA_963277665.1). Taxonomy (NCBI): domain Eukaryota; kingdom Viridiplantae; phylum Streptophyta; class Magnoliopsida; order Santalales; family Viscaceae; genus Viscum; species Viscum album. The sequence goes on along the minus strand of OY728161.1, from coordinate 1,729,474,548 downwards.
CTCTATGAGCAAGGTAGAACCACGGTGGTGAGTACCTCTTTGTGAGTGCGGCATACACATGGTACTTGACGCATTGAGTACCTCAACAGGCTACCAGGGGGAGTGCCTCTGTGTGAGCGCAGCAGACCCATGGTGGGGAGCGCATCTGTGTGAGCACGGTAGACCCACGACACTCGACTGGAGTAGTACCTTGTTAGTCCAAGTTAGTGGGAAGGGACTCTTTGTTACGTGGCATGCCCACTGTACTCGATAGAGAAAGAGTTTTCCAGTAGTAGAGGGATCATATTGATACTACCCCTAGAATAAAATCCTAGTTGAGCTGTGTCAATGACTTTTGTGTTTTCCACATGATTGAGATGGGTTACTAGATAAGTTAGGTATATGTATGAGCATATACATAAGTAATGGTTATCCATTGATTTCATACATTTTTGGTTTATATTTTTTGGATTTTTGTTAGCCCTTGAAAGTCTCAGGGTCCCTACTGAGTAACATTATACTCACCTATGTACGGGATATCCCCGCACCTTGTTGTGTTGGCTGCAAAATATAGACATCTCTGATTAAGTCAGAGAGTATCAGGACTGGACGGTACCTGGAAGTGGACCACACAGTGTGATGGTACACGGAGGAGATGGATAAACAAGAGTGCTAAGGAGGAAATATATACCTACCCTTCATGTAGGAACCCTGGAGGATGACCTAGTAGCTGCTTCACTTTTCTTCAGTTGCAATTTCTTTTAGTTTAACTTGTACATTCCAGTTGGGCTTTAATTTCCAGCCCATTTTACTTTCCATGACTTCTTTTGTATACAGTTTGACATAGTTTTTTTCTTCTAGTTGTGTTCTCTGATGTGTTTTTTTATAGTTATAAAGGCAATGCCTTCCCTGTTTAGGGATTTATGACTTTTATGCTAGATGCCATACCATGTCCAATGGAAGGAGGGTTTCAGGTATTCATGATACGAGCCCCAGGGGATGGGTCATGACAAATTGGCATCAAAGGAGACAGTTCTACCACAGAACATAGAACACTAATCATTATTTTTTGTGAAGAAATAATTTTAAAGGTACTGAGTGTGGTTCCCAGTTCAGGGAGTCCAATGTTGGTATGGCAGCCAACGTATCCAAACACTAGCACCCAGACTACTGATCTCCAAATCAATGTATGAAAACACTAATTGTATGTGTGTTTCCAAAAAAATATTCATTAACTCACCTCAACCAGGTCAGCTCACAAGGTATAACTTTTGACCCTGTCATATCTGTTCAGGAAGCCTCCATGTAGATGACCAGTTAGAGTTCTGAGAGAGTAAATGATGATATCCAAAAAATGACGAGGCTCCTGTGCATGGACCTCTTACTATGTTGGCACCTTCAAGTGGTGTACCAGCAGCACCACCACCCATTGAGCAGCAGATTCCCACATCCTCACTGGCAGACGGTGCATGCCGACGGAGCACATTTCATGCATTACAGTGGTAGATGCCTCCAAGGTTGCGAGGCGAGATGGATTCCCAGGCTGTAGAGGACTAGCTGGAGGTGATTTCTAAAGTTTTCCTCCTAGTTGAGACACTAGTAGAGTAGATGGTGATATTAGCTACTAGTATTTTGCAATTAGTGACCATGAGGATGGTCTGTTTGGTGATGAGGCCTCGGAACATGGACCATTACCCAAGATAGTACCTCTAGGTAGTGTGGAAGCTATATCATTACTTGATGGTAAGCTGTTGTAACATGTGGTACCGGTATAGGACACTTATAGGCTCAGTTCCTCAAATGCATTTCAACATTAGATACCCCTCAGGTTCTGAGGCAAGCACGAATAACATACGGCTGAGGACTGGCTTGAGGAGGTGGGTGAGACTTCCCTAGAACTTCTACAGCTTCAATAGGATGATGTGTTAGTAGCTAAGTATTCATTGAGGCATAACTATCGTTCCTGGAACTCAATGAATACGGTACGATCAGTGCTTCAGGGCTCAAACTTATGATCAAGGAGTGCTAAGAGGACATATGTGCAAGCACAATTCATCTACACATTCATACATATGTTAGGATGCTAGAGAGAACCTTTGTGGTTGAATGTTCTTTGCCTGAGTGGATACAGCCAGTGAATGTTAGAAGTGGGAATGCAGGAAATCTGCACTAGAATTAGAGAATGGAGCGTATGAAAATGTTTCAGGAAGAGGAAGTGTTAAGGACAGATGAATATGTAGGGAAGTAGATGTACAATGAGAGCTTGGAGAGTATCATGAAGTGGTGTACATTTCGACATGTTGAAACCACCCACTTATGTGAAAGGTGCCAGGCTTAGGGATCATGAAGACAGGGGAAGAGAGTAGCTGCATGCAGTCATGGAGTGATACCCAAAGGCTCTGAGAATGAATCGAGGTATGGTCTATGTCTACTACTAGCTGTCGTAACAATAGACATTGGAACCAATCAATTTTTCCTTCCATGAATATAGTCTATGTCCTAGAGTTTCTGGTTAAAGTGTTGAATTGACCCTCACGTCTTGATATTACATTGGGTGGATACCCAATAATCACACTTACGTTGATTGTGTGATATGACCCATGAGGTGAGAGTTTCAGTTGGAACCACTTGGAGGAAATATTGAGGACATACAATGTTAGTTCGGTTTTGGACTTGACATCCACTGTTCACACTCAGATTGACTATATTAGAAAAATAGGATGTGGTTTATCTAAAATGTTGGGATGGGGTATTCCTCGGTTGACGAAAAGGAAACCCAGGAAGAACAAGTTAAACTCATGCATGTGAGGGTGCAACAAATCACTCTTGTGTTGTCCAACATTACCCTCATGGTAGTAGTAGTTTTCTGTTTTCAGATCCAAACAAGGGCGACAAAACATGTGGAAAACATTTCAAAAGTTGTTTCCAGGATGACCCCCCCCCCCCTACGGGGGAGGGATGTCTGCATTGGCTGGATACTACCGGAGGTTCATTCCCGAATTCTCCATAGTTGCAGCACCACTATCAGCTTTGACAAAGAATGGGAAGCCCTTTGTGTGGTTGGAGAGATTCCAATAGAGCATTCAAGAGATAAGGGAGATGCTGAATAGTGCCCAAATCTTGAGGATTATAGAGGTTGGCATAGGGTACATAGTTTACTGTTTCACATCAGGGACCGGACTCAAGTGTGTCTTGATGCAGGAGCGAGCAGTGATCGTGTATGGCTCCCAACATCTGAGACATCATGAGCATGAATTATGCTACCCATGATCTGGAGTTAGTAGCTATCACAAACAGCCTTCACCAAAAGGTGGGGAGGGTCACCATATTGCCAATCCCTTCCTTCTTTAACTTGAAGGAGAGATAATGACCCCCGGTACCCGCCTTCAAAAGGTCCCGGAGTGGCGAGTAACACCAAGGGTATAGAATCAAACAATAAATGGAAGTCATTACCCATCTTTTTTCAATAGGATCGGGAGATAGAATGGTAAATCACAACAACACCAAAAGCGGAAAGTAAAATTGAAGCCAAGAAACATTCCCAATGCATGTTAAAAAAGTAATAATCCACAAATTACAAAGTGACTACAAGGGTAAAGTACCAAAGAATGAAAAACAGCAACAGCAACTGCCCCAAAGGTCCGAGCTAGTATGGTCCTTAGCAATCACTGAAGTCCTACTGGAAACCTGAAAGCAGTATTATATAAGTAGGGTGAGCATACAGGTATAATTAGTAGGTAAAACCAAAGACTCTCGTTCACAAGTCGGGGAATGTGCTAAAGTCCAGTGAGAAGCAGACAAGCAACACTATTAAAGAGTTCATCCATCCCACTCACCGACCACACATACCAAATAACGCAAGCATGTAATATATATAAAAGATAACATCGATGATTGGGTACCTCGTTCCACATATACATTGGTTATTGAAGACATACTATGAATCGAACCAATCCCGCCATTCTCACCGCAGTCCCACTGACATGCCCCACCCGCACATACCTGGGCCACAACCTCATGCAGTCCCACTGCCAAACCCCGCCCAGACACACCTAGGCAACAACTGTCACACATAACCACACCTGCAACCACCTAGGCCAGAACAACCACCGCCATGCTCGAAGACACCTAGGATAGAAGATCCACTACCACGCATGAAGACACATGGGCCTCATCCCAAAGATTCTTGGGAAACTACCTGCCCGCACACACCTGGGCCATAACCACCACACTACCCCAACCGAAGGTTCTTGGGCTAATAATGGACCTCAGGCCATCACAACCTGCCCTAAGATACTTGGTATATCCGAGAAAGGGAGATGAAAAGGAGATAATAACCAGCCACTGATAATAGTGTTGGGAAAACTCCCTCACCCATGAAATGGGGGTGTTCGACACTAAGTGATCAACATGGGTGGGGAGCGAATAAGAAACAGAAAACTAAAAGTATATATTAAAGTAAAAAGAACTCTCCCATGTTTAGGTTTTTCAGCCAGTCTATGGAACACAATCAACACTCAAGTCCGAGTCACAAGTCTCTCCAACAAAACCCATCTGTCCCATTCATTTTCATGTTCAGTAGTGATGTTTAATTATGTTCTCCACCTACTTGGGCAACTAGTAAGCATAGGAACAAGTCTAAGAAAGCAAACATTCAAGACTTAACTACAACATCCACACTCGGTTCTCTCGTAAATCCACAAAACCCATGGAAAACCCCAAGATACATCCCCATGTCCAATATACAGTAGCCAAGAAGGTTTCCCAACAACAGAGTATTCCACCCCAATTCGTGATATAATAGAGGATCCCATCCTCAATTCACAACCACTGAGAGTATAATAACAAGGGATCCCATCCCCACCCACATCACCCAGAAAACGGACCACTAGTTAAAAAAATGGGCAACCCATTACCATCAACACAAAGTAGTCCCATGCAGGTATATTCAGATTTATAATATTTAACAAACTCCATGATTTTCAAATTCGCTGTACTTTAACCTGGATTATCAAAGAAGGGAGTTGATCATGGTGATTTCAATTTTATTTAGGTGAATGTAGGTAACTAACCGATTTACATTTCACAGTAAGGGTTCACAAACACAAAACAATCCATTAAACATCATTAGAGGAAAAGGTTCATTAGTGCACACATAAAGACCACCAACGACCATGATTTTCAGAAGGCGTATGCCTGCCCAATTCAGGAATCATAAAATTATTGAAGATCATAAATCAAAGAAGCATCATCTATCACAACCCTCCCCCTTCATTAAAGTACATTAATTATCTCCATTATGGTTTGGGTTTATCAAATTATATAGAAAAAAAGCATTCCCACCCTGCATGATACACAAATGGAGAGTCGAAGGATAAATTCCCCACTTGTTATGAACGATCGATGCTACCCCCAGGCATGGACCTTCATGGATAGTAATGTGGCTCGTCAGAATGAAAAGATGCTCGTCTGAACGAAGGCTACTCTTAGCATAGGGTGATCTTGAAAAGAAACCTAGGGAGAACAATTTTAGTTTATAAAGGCCGGGGACGGTTTTGATAATAACGGTAAACCGCATATGGAGAGGGGTCGTGGGTTGACCACGTGGTTGAGGCACCCCACACGGTCCTCACGGTTTAAACTGATGCACCCAGCAGGTTAACTATTTAAATATTTAACTAAACAAAATTTATGGGTGTTACTGGGCTTTAAAAAAAGCTTAGAGTGGTCAAAATGGGGTTTAAAACCCAATTTGCGAAAAAGGGATGCGCTACTAGAAAAACCCATTGGGGTTGGATGGAGATACCGGTAGCTGAGAGCTACCAGTAGGATGTGGCTACTAGTAGACCGAGCTACCGGTAGATAGAGCTACTGGTAGGATGTAGATACCGGTAGACCGAGCTACCGGTAGACAGAGCTACTGGTTGGTTGCGGCTCCCAGTAGATCGAGCTACCGGTAGACAGAGATACCGGAAGGCTGTGGCCACCGGTAGATCGAGCTACCTATAGGCCTACTACAAGTAGGCTAAGGCTACCAGTAGGCCTACCATTTCGAGATTCCTAGGCTACCCAGAACACCCAACATCAGATTATCACAAAGTAATGGACCCCAAAACCTAGGCCATTACATCAGATTCTTCTCAAACTATTTTCACCCTCGAGAATATAAGAGAAAACCATAAAGGAGAAGAGTAGGGTCCGAACAACCACCCTCTAAAGATAATTCACAGGGGAAAACCCCTCCGTTTTAAAGCTAGAACAGAACCCCCTACATCTAGTAACACTTACACTATGCAACATATGAGGTAGGGAGTCCCCTCCTGCATTTCAGGATATTATCCGCTTTGCGCGGTACTGACTCGCCAGCACGGGTTCAATCGCATCCACATTAATGCTTCTTGATTAGCAGTCAGTTTTCCCATCATAAAAATTCATTCACACACACACAGAATATGGAATAAAGCACAAGCATTCCATATATATATATATATATATATATATATATATATTAAATCACAAGGTACAACACCACAAGGATCAGAACAGAACATAAAGTCAAAAAAACATTGGGTACTGAATGCGTAACTGGGCCTCCCGCTCCCATGTGCTCTCATAAAGCCCACAATGTATCCAAAACACATGAACCAAGTGGTTGGTTCATCCATGAAGTACATTCTCCTTACGATCCTTGATCCTGATTGGTCGTTCTACGAAGGTTGCATCATTTTTGATATCTAACTATCCCCAATCATTGACGTGGGAGTCATCATATAGATATCAACAAATCTGGGACACATCGAATACATCGTGTATCCTCAGTAGTGGCGGTGGTAGAGCTAGCTGATAAGCCACTTCACCGACCTGCCACAGCACTTCGAAGTGTTCGATGAACCTCAGAGAAAGCTTACTCCCCTTGCCGAACCTCTGTTGTCCACGCCGTGGGGAGACCTTCAAGAACACGTGGTATCTGACCTCAAAATCCAAGCTCCACCTCCTGGTATCAGCATACGACTTATGCCGGTCCTGAGCCACCTTCATCCTCTCTCCTATAAGCTGAACCTTCTCTGTCGTGATTTGCACCACCTCTGGGCCAAGAACACCTATTTCCCCAACATCAGTCCCACACACTAGTGAGCGACATTGCCTTCCATATAGGGCTTCAAATGAAGCCATGAAAATGGTAGAGTGATGGCTATTATTGTTGGAGAACTCTACAAGAGGAAAGTGCCTCACCCATGATCCCCCAATGTCTAGAATGAATGCCCGCAAGAATATCCTCCAATGTATGGATGGTGCACTCAATCTGCCCATCTGTCTGGGGGTGGAATGCAGTGCTAAGGCGTAGTGGGGTGCCAAAAGAATACTGCAAACCCCTCTAGACTCATGAGGTAAAATGTGCATCCCTGTCTGCGACTATGGAACCTGGGGCTCCATGAAACTGCACTACCTTGTCCACATGCTTCCGTGCAGGAGAGTCCACTGCACTCGACTCGTTAATCGCAAGGAAGTGAGCCGACTTCGTCAAACGGTCCACTACTACAGAGATGGAATCACATCCCCCTTGATCCTTCGGAATTCCTGTGACTAAATCCATCGAGATGTCCTCCCATTTCCACTCAGGGAAATCCATAGAATGCAGCAGGCCACCTAGAACACGGTGTTCAGCCTTCACCTGCTGACACACTAGGCACTTGGCTACAAACTCTGCCACTGCTCACTTTTCTCCAGGCCACTAGAACTGACTCCCCAGGCCCTGGTACATCTTGGAAACTTCTGTTTGTTATGTTAGTGGTGATTTGTTGAACTCATTGAGAGCATTTCCGCGCATCACCTCTAAGGAAAAAAACTTTCCCCAGAAAAACGTCTGGTGTTGACCATCCTCCGTCCATCCTTCCGGAGCATTGCTCTGGTCAACTCGGTCACACATCACTTCGCACTGTGGTTCTCCCCACTGTGACTCCTCCAATTGCTGAAACAGAGACGACTACACTGTCATCTAATATAGGCAACCTCTACCGTTATCCATCCTCGCATCCAGGTGCAAGGCAACCAACTCCTCCATCGCCTTCCAGGCATCTACGGACTCTCGGACCACATTCTTCTCAGTCCTCCTACTCAAGGAATCAACCACTAAATTCCCCTTTACTAAAGATTATGAGATTTCTAAGTTTTAATCCTGTAGGATCTCCATCCACCTCCGCTGTCGCAAGTTCAGGTCCCACTGGGAGAAGATATACCTCAAACGTTTGTGATCTGTGAAGACCACAAAGTGTCCCCCGATGAGGTAATGCCGCCATAACATTAGGGAAAAAACGACCACTACAAGGTCCATGTCATGGGTGGAATAAATATGCACATGAGGGCGTAGCTTCCTAGACCCATAAGAGATCACTCCTTGCTTCTGCATCAACACACATCTGAGGCCTTGCCAGAAATCATCACAGAACACCTCATATGCTGCCTCTTCTTCTGGTAGCCTCAGTACTGGGGAACTAACCAACTTCCCCTTTAGATAGCTGAAGGCTACCTCGCACTGCTCACACCACAAGAAAAGCGGATCCTTCTTGGTCACTGCCGTCAAAGGGGCTACCACTCAGAAGAAGTTGAGTACGATCCTTCGATATTAACCTGCAAGCCCGAGAAAACTGTGAACCACTACCAAATTCTTGGGTGCAGCCCAAGAAACAACTGCCTCAACCTTTGATGGGTCCACCGCTACCCCTTCCTCGTACACTACATGACCAAGGAAGTGCATTTACCTCATCCAGAACTTTCATTTCGACAACTTACCATAGAGTTGGTGCTATCGGAGGACCTCCAAAACTGTCCTTAGGTGCTCCGCGTGATCCTCCTCTGAACTTGAATAGATCAGGATGTCGTCAATGAACACGACTACAAACCGATCCAGGTACTCCCGGATGATGGCGTTTATAAGCTCCATGAACATAGTCGGGGCCTTCGTAACACCGAAAGGCATAACTACGAACTCGATGTGTCCATATCTGCACCTGAAGGATGTCTTCTGGATTTCTCTCTCCTTCACTCTCAACTGGTGCTACCCAGACCATAGGTCGATATTTGATAACAACCCTTCCCCTTTTAGCTGGTCGAAAATTTCGTCTATCCTTGTAAGAGGGTAGAGATTCTTGACCGTTACCTGATTCAGCCTCATGTAGTCTGTAAACAACCTGAGACTACCATATGCCTTCTTGGAGAACAACACTGGGGCACCCCATGGTGATGCAGTTGGTCGAACATAACCCCTCTTCATCAGATCGTCAATCTGAATCCGCAACTCTCGTAGCTCTGAAGGTGTCATCCGGTAAGGATCCATCGAAATCGGATGAGCACCAAGCTGCAGGTATGTCCCGAACTCGATATCATGTCGAGGGGGTAGAGCCATCACCTCCTCAGGGAAGACATCCATAAACTCGCTGACGATTCCCGGCACCTCTAGAATCCCATCATCCACTGACTCCGTTGACAACTCGACTAACAAAGAGAGGAGGGGTTCCTCTCACCTGCTGCCCTTCTGTCTGCTCTTCTCACCAGTGAAAGTAACACGCTAGCCGCCCATGTATGAGAACACAACCCTTCCATAGAAGCAGTTGATGATGGATCACATTGAGAACGGCAAGTCGATTCCTAGGATGACATCGTATGGCTGTATCTATAGCAGAAGAAGATCCTTGAGTGACTGATGCGGCCCTATCATCAGTCCGCATCCTTGAAAAATATATAACAATTTGGTATGACCTATGACTTTTGTGCTCAGCACCAGGGGCATAGGAAGTCTCTCAGAATCTAGGACAAAATCCTAGGCTAGACTGAGTGCAACAAAGGATTTTGAAGCTTCGGTATCGAACAAGGCATAAGAAAGAGTGCTAAACAAACTGATCGTATCTCGAATGATCTCTGGTCCCGTTGGAACTACTGCATCCATGGTGTGCAACTGCCCACATCCAGCTCCTCTGCATCTCGGTTGTCAGACACCTCCACGACCACGCCCTGGTCGAGGTCCCTGAGGAGGACCCTAAGGTCGGCCTCCCCCTGCAATGTCAGCCCTTGGAGGAGCGAGAGCTCGCTGCCCCTGCTTAAAGGGACTGGCCGGAAGCTGCTACTGAGGTGGCTGCTGGGTCTGTCCGCCACTACCGTAATGAACTCAGTCGGGGAACTGATTCTGAAGATGACCATGTCTCCCAAAAATGAAGCACATCAGTCCTAGGCCTGAAAGAAAAGGTCAAGGACTGGGGGACTGGAACTGAAACTGTTGCAGTCTGCTCCTTACTGGTTGGAACATAGAGGGTCCTGAAGCTAGAGGCCTGGTGCGGACGACCTTCCCCTTAGATGGTCCCAGCTGGATCCCCTCTCATGACACACCTCCCAGAGCATGAATCATTTACACAACTTCGGCCTTCAGATGGACCTCCAAGTACGTCAGTAGGGTAAAGTGGGTAACAACATACTGGAGGGAGGGTCAGAGTGCCTCCTGTAAACGTCTCTCCCGAGACTCCTCGTCGGAAAAGTGGTCTATAGAAAAATGTAGAAGGTCCTTGAACATGATTCCCATCTCCCTTACTGACATACTCCCTTGCTAGAGGGAGAGTAACTCCTGCCTCTTCTACTCCTTCATATTAGAAGAGAGGAATTCCACCCAGAACTCCTTCTCGAAATCATCCCACACCACCTCAGCCTGTCTCCTTTCCCCTAGGTAAAGATTCCACCACTGACGTGCTACTCCCCGCATATGGCTGACGGCCAGAGGAACCCAGTAGTATGTCGGATCCCAGATCAAGCCAAAGGCTATCACTAGATCCTCTTGCCAGCCCTCTGTCTTCATGTTAGAGGTGCTTCCCTCATACTTCTCAAGGGTCTGTCACTGGATGGCCCAACGTGTCTTCTGCCACTGGTCATCCTCATCCTCTCGATCATCTCTCTGCCTATCAGCCAAATTAGTATCCGGGGCCTCGATCACCCGCACCACACATGGTCGTCTCCCAGGTACCATAGATGCAAGGTAAAAAGGAATGCCTAAGCCCATGTAGTGCATACTATTGTTCTTAAAATATCTTAAACTCCTTATTTATTTCATTTTTCCAAAACACAACAGAAACACGAGAACACATGTCATTATGTTGCATGTACCATTCCTAGGGTCTCTTTAGCCTGCAATCAAATTGTCCTTAATTGGTCATTCGGTAGGTCTAGAGTCCTTGCATCGGATAAAGGGGGGCCCTAAAATCTCGTGTCTTAGCCGGTCTTCCCTGGCCTAATTCATGCACCATGCTCACCCAACACTGTTTCCCTACCATCCCATGAAATCCTCATGGTGCCTATCTCCAGACTCCATCATATATCTCAAACCTGGCTCTGATACCATTCTATCATGACCTGCCTTCACCAAAAAGTGGGGAGGGTCAACAGATTTCTAAGCCCTTCCTTCTTTAAGTTGAAGGATAGATTATGACCCCCAAGACCCGCCTTCAATTTGTCTAGAAGTGGTGACTATCACTAAGGGTATAGAATCACTCACAAAATGGAAGGTGTTACCCTTATTCTTTCAACAGGATTGGGAGATAGAATGGTAATTCCCAACAACACCAAAAGAGGAATATAAAAGTAAAGACAAGAACCATTACCAATGCATGTTACAATAGTAAAATTCCACAAAGTACAAACTGTCTACAAGGGTAAAGTACCAAAGAATGAAAAACAGGAACTGCAACAACCCCAAAGGTCAGAGCTAGTATGGTCCCACGCGATCCCCGAAGTCCTCTTGGAAACTTGAAAGTAGTTTTATATACGTAGAGTGAGAATATAGGTATACTCAGTAGGGAAAACCAAAGACTCTCATGCACAAGTGGGGGAACGTGGTAAAGTCACGTGAGAATAAGACAACCAACACTATCAAGGAGTTCATCTATCCCACTCACTGGCCACACTCACCAAATAACGAAATCAAGTAGTATATATAAAAGAGAACATTGATTTTTGGGTACCACACACCACTTTCCCACAGGTTATTGAATAAATCGTACACATCGAACCAATCCCTCCATTATCACCGCGGTCCCACTGCCACACCCCGCCCGCACACACCTGGGCCACAACCTCATGCAGTCCCACTGCCAAACCCCGCCAGCACACACTTGGGCCACAATTGTTACATGTAACTACGCTTGCAAACACCTAGGCCAGAACAACCACCAGCACATCCGAAGACACCTGGGCTAGAAGATCCACTGCCACGCCCGAAGACACCTGGGACTCATCCTGAAGATACTTGGGAAACTACCTGCCCACACACACATAGGGAATAACCACCACACTACCCCGCCCAAAGATTATTGGGATAATAATGGACCTGAGGCCATCACAGCCTACCCGATGATAATTGGGATAGCCGGGAAAGGGAGCAGAAAAGGAGCTAATAACCATCCACTAATAATAGTGTTGGGAAAAACACCCTCCCCCATGAAATGGGGGTGTTCGACACTAAGTGATCAACTTGGGTGGGGCGTGAATAAGAAACAAAAAACTACAAGTACATATATATAGGTTACAAGCACTCTCCCCTTTTTAGGTTTTTCAGCCAGTCTAAGGAACCCAAACAGCACTCATGTCCGAGTCACAACTCTCGCCAACAAAACCCTTCTGTCCCATTCGTTTTCATGTTTAGTAGTGATGTTTAATTATGTTCGTCACCTACTTGGGCAACTGTTAAGCATATTCACAAGTACAGGAAAGCAAATAGTCAAGAATTTACTACAACATCCACACCCAGTTCTATCATAAATCCACAAAAACCAAGGAAAGCCCCAAGATACATCCTCATGTACAATATCCAGTAGCATAGATGGTTTCTCAACAACAGAGGATTCCACCCCAATTCATGATATAACAGAGGATCCCATCCTCAATTCTCAACCACCAAGAGTATAATAATAGGGGATCCCATCCCCACCCACATCACCTAGCAAACAGCCCGTGAGTGAAAGGAAAAGGGCAACCCACTAACATCAACACAAATTAGGCCCATGCAGGTATTTTCCGATTTAAAATATTTAACACACTCCATGTTTTCAAATTCTCTATACTATAACTAGGGTTATCACAGAAGGGAGTTGATCCTGGTGATTTTAATTTTTTTATCCAAAAGTTAGTAATTAACTAATTTATTTTTCACAGTAAGGGTTCACAACCACAAAACAATCTATTAAACATCCCTAGAGGTAACGGTTCGTTAGGGAACACAGAAATACCACCAACGACACTGATTTTTAGAAGGCGTAAGCCCGCACAATTCAAGAATCAAAAAATTATGGAAGATCATAAATCAAAGTAGCATCATCGATCACAGCTCTCCCCCTTCATTAATGTTCATTCATTATATTCATTATGGATTGGGTTTATCGTATTCTACCGAAAAAAAGCATGCCCACCCTTCATGATATAAAAAAGGAGAGATGACTGATAAATTCACTACTTGTTATCAACGATCGACACTAAGCACGGGCGTGGAACTTCACAGATAGTGATGAGGCTCGTCTGAATGAAAAGTTTCTCATCTGAACGAAGGGTACTCCTAGCACAGGGTGATCGAGAAAAGATGCCTAGGGAGAACCCTTTTAGTTTATAATGTCTGTGGATGATTGAGATAAGAATGCCAAACCATGTAAGGAGAGGGGTATTGGGTTGACAACACGGTTGAGACACCCCACACGGTCCCCACGGTTTAAACTGATGCACCCAGCAGTTTACCTCATTAAATATTTAATTACAAGAAATTTATGGGCGTTACTGGGTGTTAAAACAATCTTAGAGGGGTTGAAATAGGGTTTAAAAACCAATTTGCGAAAAAGGGAGGTGCTACTGAAAAAACCCGTGGGGGTAAGATGGAGCTACCGGTAGCTGATAGCTACTGGTAGATGACAACTACTGGTATCCGAGCTTGTGGTGGGCTAAGCTACTGGTAGACTGCGGCTACCGGTAGACCGAGCGACCAATATATAGAGCTACTGGTAGGCTGTGGCTACCAGTAGACCGAGCTACCGGTAGACAGAGCTACTAGTAGGTTGCGGCCACCGGTATATTGAGCTACTGGTACGCCTACTACCGGTTGGATAAGGCTACTGGTAGGCCTACCGTTTCGAGATTCCCACGCTACCCAGAACACCCAAAATCAGATTTTCACAAAGTAATGGACCCCAAAGCCAGGGCCATTACAGCTGCTAGGCGAGGCGACAAACTAAATATCTAATTTAAAGATATACTTTTTGGATAGTGATGGATCAGCCTTTATACAGCCTCTTATAGTCACTACCCCACTACTTCAGGGATTCGGGAAGGTGCAACATGGAGATGATGACTACGAGAAACGACATGCTAAGATATCCACATGGTAAGAACCTGTTGGATTTTCTGGAGATGGGGAGCATCTGATCCTTTTCAGATGACGTACCTTGGTACTAGTATCACATTAGGAGGAAGTTTTGAGGGAGTTCCCCAAATCCCCTATAGCGTTATATCCAAGAGTGTTGAAGATGTACTAGGACCTTCGGCGACAGCAATGGTGGACAGGTATGAAGAAGGCAGGTGTATGGTTTGTCTCTCATTTTCCTCACTTATTAGCAAGTGAAGGTGGTGCACCACATACCAGTAGGTTTGTTACAACTTTAGTGGTCCTAGATTGGAATTAGGGTGGGATATCCATGGACTATGTGACGGGTCGTTCACGTACATCCAGGGGTCATTACTTGATTTGGGAGATCGTCGGCCGACTCACCAAGTCAGCCCACTTCCTACCGATCCGATAGAAGGGTTCAGTAGAGAGATTGTGGCCCCTCTATGTGTAGGAGATTGTGTGTTTACATAGAGTAAGATATTCTATTGTCTCCAACCATGATGCACGGTTTACATCTGGACTGTGGAAGGGGTTGTAGGAGGCTTTTGGGACACATATTCACTTGAGCACCACCTTCCATCCTCAGACATATTTTTAGAATGAGTGGACCATTCAGACCCTCGAGGACATGCTAAATTTTTGGGACCTCGACTTTGGTCGGATATGGGAGGATTACTAGACTTTGGTGGTGTTTCTGTATAACAATAGTTGTCACTCCAGCATCGGTATGACACCTTTTGAGGCATAGTATGGTCGACTTTGCAAATCACAACTATGTTGGACAGACCCAAGGGAGTCAACACTAGTAGAACTATAGATGATATGAGCTACCACACATAAGGTGCCTATAATCAAAGAGTAGATGAAGACTGTACAGAGCAGACATATGTCATATGCTAAAAGGAGACAGAGACCTCCAGATTTTGATGATGGAAACCATGTATTTCTATGAGTCTCATGTCGACGAGGTCTACAGATATTTTTCAAGGATGAAAGATATCTCAGATATTCATCATACCTTTTCAGGTCCTTAGTAGAGTAGGAGAGGTGGCCTACTCCAAGGAACTTCCACCACATTTGCACCAGGTGCACGATGTCTTCCACGTATCTCAGCTGAGGTGATAAATGCACAACCTTTCCCACATAATCGACCATGCAGAGCTGGACATCGATGACGAGGAAACATTCATGAAGGTTCTAGTGGAGATTGAGAATCGAAAAGAGAAGGTCTTTTGTGGTCAGAAAATACCTCTGGTGTGCGTTTTTTGGTAGCATGGAAAGCTCCAGGAGAGCACATGGGACCAAGAGGCTCAGAATCGTACTCAGTACCCCCACTTGTTCCCTTAGTTGTGAGTTGTGGCTTACGGGGACGTAGAGCCCTGAGGTGGGGAGAATGTAAAGACCCAAAATTTCCATTTAAATTTTATTATTTTTTTGTATTTAAATTTATATTTTAAGGGTATATGAAATCTGACGGCGTGCGATTCCGAGGCCCGGAGTGCTCGCAATGATCCGTCAAATTTTTTTAAGCTTAAGTTATTGCGTGTAAGAAATTTTCATGAAAAAGCCGAATAACTCTTAAACGGTAACTCAAATCAGAAATATGAGGGCACCATTGCCCTTATGATGGTGGGTTTACCCTTGGTGTGACATAGGATTAGTCGGCATGGGCCACCTGTGAGAAAACCCAAAAATGGCATAATTTTAAATAAAATAGTTAAATAAATTATTTTATTTTTCAAATGCTTATAACTCACAAAGAGTAACTCAGATTACAAATCTGAGACCACTTCTAATCTCATGATTTTATTCTTTCTTTAAGCAGAAACTAACTTTGGCCAGCATGGGCCAACTGAAAAAGTTAGTTTTTGTCCTCAAATTAAATATTAAGTGAAAATTATTTTATTGTTAAATTCATAACATATATATAGTAACTCAGATTTAAAATCAGAGAGTACCATTGTGTTCCTTGTGGTGTGTTTCGCCTAGTAAGAGCCTAACCTCAAACGACGTGAGTCGAGGGTGACTGATAATAAATTTTCCAAACTTTTTTTCTTGTGCATTCAGTCATATCGCGAGCGGCGTTTTGTATGTTTTGATGTGGTTCTTGAAATTAAAATCCAAGGTCACCATTGAACTCACAGTGCCAGTATTCACTTTCGAGGACTTTCACCTCAACGACAGTTCGTTGAGAATAAATGTTAGTTTTTTCCTTATTATAAAAAAATAATAAAATAAAGTGTACAACCGTTTATATTATTTTTAGCTTCCATGTGAGTGATTGTTGGTTAATACTCCCACTTGGGAGTTGGAGGTGGGACCACCCCACCCTAACCTCCCATGAGAGTTTATGGTGGCAGGGCCCACCCTTAATAACCTACCATGAGAGGATACGACATGGGAAACACCTGAGATCAATAACTCTTAAACCCCTCAATTAATTTCATGTGTCAATGTAAATTTAAATGCTATCATTTTAATTTTATTTTTCAACAAAAATTAAATTCTATCAATTAATTTTATGTGTCAACATAAAATTAAACCCCATCAGTATATTTGAATCATGCTATGTGGTGGAATTTTCTTGGAACCCTCCTAATAATTAAGCCAACACACCTTTTAAATTGCGCCAATGCTGTTTAATTCTCTTGAGCCCGTTTTATAAATTAAGTAAAAACATCGTTGGATTTTAGGAAAGTTTCTAATAAATGAACCGGCATAAATTCCATGATGGAAACATACCTCTCCCACTCTCCTATATATAGAGAGCTTGGGAGGAGGATTTGCGAAGGCTTCACCAAGAGACGAAACGCTGGAAAAGTGACACAACGCCCAACACTTGGAAGATTACACCTTCTCCAAAGAAGACCAAAAAACGCTAAACTTCATCGACTTCTTCCTCGGACACCTACCTACATGGAGCATTTTCAACAAGCCAACACAACTCGAGTTTGGAAGTTCTTGGCGAACACGACGAATGAAAATCATCTACGTCTTCTTTCATGACTTTGTCAACGAACGACTTCCGCCTTTGTCCCCAACATCAACCTACTACGAGCAAGGTAGGGGTTTACTTTTGACTATGTATCATCATTATCTATGTTATTTCTTTCTCTCAAAAATTAAGAACGAGGAATTGTTGTTCCTCATAATTACGAACTAATTGCTATCACCTCTAAATGTAGATGGTGTGGGCCAATCTAATATGGCCCAACTCCCTCCACCGATATTTTGTGATGTCTCTATGAAAAGGTGATTAGGTGATGGTGACGAAGGAGGAAATGGCCAAGGATGTACTACCTACGACCTCCGTGAAACCCGTCGCTCCCTCGGGACACACCGAAGCATCCGACCGAACACCATCGGCCCGATCGGTACCCTTCCTATGCCACAATGACCTCTCGGCGCCCCGAACAGTGTGGGGCCCGTCGGCCCGTGGCCTCCCAACACCATGCCTGGTGTGCAACCCTCCTTGCCAAGGCCCTCTTACCAGGCTCGGTGCCCAGTTGGCACCCCTGCGGCCTTCCCGGTCGTTCTAACGCCCGACACGTCACCCTTCTAGAGACCTCACAGCCTACCGGTGCCCTCCCGCCACCCCTATGGCCTGCATCGCCATTGTCGTGCCCTACCAGGCGCCCCCTGGCTTTACTGGTGCCCTACCGGTGCCCCCGCGCCCTGCCCGACCCCGGTCGCGCCCTACCCGGCAGATCCGCGGCCTACCCGCACTCTGTGCGCCCTGCCGCTGGTCTCTCAACCAGCCCATCCACCAAGGCAGAGTCTCTCGGGGTACGCCCCTTGCGGAGCTTTTAAAACCGTCCCCCACGTTCGGGACGAGTCATCTACGTGGCAACCTCCGGGTCGATCCACCCTTGGAGTCCGCTAGGCCGGGCCCAGCAGACCGTGCCAAAAATAGAGGGCTGACCAACCCAACAGGCGAGGTCAGACCCAGCGTGTCAGACCTGGTTGACCCAGACTAGGTTCACCCTTTCTGGGTGAGGCCGAGCCGGTCTGACTGGGTCAGACTGGACATGGGACCACTACTTACCCTTTTACCTTCTTTGGCAATAGCTTTGGCACCAGACATCCTTTTGATGAACCGTCAGTAGCACCGATTTTCGTGGAGAGCAACCGTCTCTTTGAGAATACCCTAATAGAGTTTGGGGTATAGATGAGATATGGTCCGGTTGGATCATACACAAATCTAACCGGGCCCTTCATGACTATAATCCTAATAACTCACAGATCAGATGTCCGATTGATGTGCCATCAGTTGCAATGAGACCTATTTGACATGGTAAACCTTTGATATACTTATATGTGGGACATTGTGATAGTTGGATTATCGACCTGTAGCTTATAGAGTAGATCTTCTAGAAACATGCAGGCATTTGTCCGGGAACCTAGCAGATGGATGAGACTTGACGACTACTGATTGATTCGACTCAGAGTGATTCGACTAGCCTAGTGGGGAGCGCCTCTATGTGAACGCGACAGACCCAGGGTGGGGTGCATCTCTGTGTGAGTGCGGCAGACCCATGATACATGACATGTGGAGTACCTCAGCAGGATACCTGGGGGAGCACCCTTGTGTGAGCGCAGTAG
Source organism: Viscum album (assembly GCA_963277665.1). Taxonomy (NCBI): domain Eukaryota; kingdom Viridiplantae; phylum Streptophyta; class Magnoliopsida; order Santalales; family Viscaceae; genus Viscum; species Viscum album. The sequence continues at coordinate 1,729,455,563 of OY728161.1, read as the reverse complement.
AAACATAGTGGGGATCACCTCCATGTGAGCACGATAGAACAAAATTAATCGATAGGAGGAGTACCTCATGATTCTTAGTTAGAGGGATGTTTCTTTGTCTGACGCAGTAGGCCCACTGTACTCAATAGAGAAGGAGTTCTACAGTAGATTAGGGTTGAGATTGATAGTACACATAGAATAAAATCTGGGTTGAGCTGAGTCAATGACTATTCTGTTTTACTTTGGATTGAGATGGGTTACTAGATAACTTAGGAATATGTATGGGAATATACGTAAGTAATGGTTATCGATTGATTTAATACATTTTGGTTTATCTTTATAGGATTTTTTGAGATATTGAGTGTTTTAGGGTCCCTACTGAGTATCTTTATACTCAAACCTGCACGGGCTATGCCCACACCTCCTTGTGAGGTTTTTAGATGACAGACATCATTGACTGAGGTAGAGAGTAGCAAGACAGGATGGTACCCAGAGGTGGACCACTCCGTGTGATGGTACACAGAGGAGACGAACAGACGAGAATGCTGAGGAGGACATATTTACCTACCATTCTGGTAGGAACCTCGAAGGATGACTGAGTAGCTGCTTCACTTTTCATCAATTGTAATTTATTTTAGTTGTACTTGTACTTTACGGTTGATATTTTATTTCCATCTCCTTTTAGTTTCTATCACATCTATTGTATATAGTTTAACTTAGTGTTTTTCTTCTAGTTGTGTTATCTGATGAGTTTGTTTATAGTTATAAAGGTAATGCCTTCCCAGTTAAGGGATTTATGCCTTTGATGCGAAACTCCATCCCTTGGCCTATGGAAGGTGGGATTGGGGTAGTCATGATACAGGCCTCAGGGGATGGGTCATGACAATAAACAATCTCTTAAAGGGATGACATTGTTTCAATAATCTCATATTGTAACAGCTCGAGATTTTATGAAAACTATTCTTTTTTAATTTTATTAATGTCTTGTGTTGTACGCTACACCAAAAAGAGCTTGCACAACACACATACTTGACTTGCCTTGCATTACACGCAATCGCAACCTTCCTCGATAGCGTGTGTAGTACGCAATACCGAGTTTCACTAAACAACGATATGCTATTATAATATTATTATAACTAGCTGTTATAAATAGTAATAACAACCTTTTAAAATTTTAGAAATTTTAGCTCTCAAAATGGACTTCATTTTTGTATTCGGAGTATCGAATTTAGCCTAAGGTGAAATTTTGGTACTTTTCGGATAACTTTCATATTCTGATGAATATTGAAAATTACTAAATTACAATTAAAAACAACTTTTTTAATCAAAATAATTAATAGTGATAAATTATTAATTTGAGTGGTTTTAAAGTATATTCAGAATATATTTTTACAATTTAATACAATGTTGGTCATTGGATGTAATTTCACATTTAAACCAGACATAAAAATGTTTCAATCTTTTGATAGATATTGTTTCTTAAAAACACGCTATTTGTTTTAACAGCGGGATTTAATTATAAAATTAATTAATGCAACTTCTATGTTATGAATTTGGTAAAATAGAATTCATTTTTGAATTTGGAATATGAAATATAGCTTAGGATAAAATTTTGGCATTGTTCTGAAAAACATCAATTTTTGATGAATAGTGAAACTACTAAGTGGTAGTTAAAAAGACTGAATTTTTCATAAAACTTAATTTTACCGCTTCTGTGAATGGAATTTCAAAAATCCGAGAGACACGGTTGATTTCAGTAAGTAAAATGTTGTTCAATGAGATGAAAATAATTTTTTGTGAATAGTAACTTTTTACTTTTATTTACCACGGTTAAAAGTAAATAGGGTAATTAAGGGTAAGAATGATGTTAATATTACCCTAAAACATGTCTTAATTCTATTGGACAAGTGTATATCGACCAAAAACAACCTTAAGTGTAAAATATTATCATTTAGGCCCACTTGGATTAGATTAGGACATTTATTATTAATTTATTTAAAGAAGGGTTAAAATAGTTAAAATCAATGTTTAATAAGTAAATCATTTTTAATATGGGGTTATACAAAAGATAAATTAGAATATAAATATTCATTAGAAATTTAATATGATTTCCTACATAATGGTATTTTATTTATAATTTTTAGAAATTAAATATTTTAATTTATTTATGACACAATGATGATGCAATAATTATCTTATTGATGAAATATTGACATAATTGATGTTATAAACACCAAAATAAATGTAATTTGAGACTTTTTATGAATAACACTAATTTTATAGGTTACTATTATATATTAGTGTTGATTTAATCAACTTGGTTTGAACATATAATTCTGTTATGACTTTCACAAAAATCATATATCAAATAGTGTCAAAATTGACACAAAATAGTTTTTAAATCAAATATTATATTATTAATTGTTATTTTATTCCTAAAAATCTAAGGTTCGGCCTAATGACATATATAAGGATATATATATTAATAATAAACAATTTTGGGTTCGTTTGGCATGTTATCATATGTGTATTAACCATATTGTGTAAGAAAACAAAAAGACACGGTAAAAGTTAAATTATTTAACATAGAGTTAAATCTAATTGATAAGGTTAAAATAATACCCCAAACTTGTCTAAATCCTATTGGTTGATAGGATTTAGACCCATACCCACTTTAGCTTAGAAATAAGACCCTTTGGAACCATTATAAACCAATTTTGACTTTAATATAAAATAATATTTTGAGATATTCCTATGGTGCCCCTCTCCTCCCTTATAAAAGGGCACCTCCTCCCCCTCCTCCTCACACCAATTTTAGCACTCAAGCTCGGACAACCCCTGCCAAAATCCATTCTCCACTTCCCTAGAATAATCCTAGAGGTCCTGGTATTCTTCAAAGACCAATTTTAGTTTCCTAAGTGGAGGATTCAAAGAGGCGTTCCAAAGAAGAGGAGGTTGGGACACTTACAAAGCAAGTTAGACCTAAGGTAAGGGAAATATCACAATCTCATTTTTATCCGAGATTGTTTATAATTTGGTATTTACTGGGGTGTATTTTATCATCCACATCCATGATTACTCAATATGTAATATTATTTCCATTCACCTACAATTGTTTAAATCCTATTTTACCCTTCGGTGAGTTTTTTTGTAAAAGATATGAAAGGAATCTTTCGTCGTTTTTCATACGAGGTATTTTTTTTAACTTTTCTGAAAAAATTACGAAGAATGTTTTTTTAACTTATACGGCACGAATGGATTTTTACGGTTTTATAAAGCCTTATTTTCATGATGCTTCCTCCAAATGATTTCATGACTATTTTCAATAAAGTATCTTTCTTTTAAAATTGCATGACGTTTTGTGAAAAGCAATTGATTTTGAAGAAGAAATGATATTTTCTTCAAGAATTCATTTCAAGTGTTTTATCAAAATTATTTTCCATCTAAGATAACATAGGGTTCGGTTTCTATCCCTATTATTACATTGATTTGGTTATGTTGGGATGAAATTATTTTTATGAATTCCTTTATCTTATATGAATTGTTTTATGATGTCACGATGTTTACGAATCCCATTTTTATTACATGGGTTATGCAATGATGTATGATTTATGATTTTGTGGCACACATAATAATGGTATCATTATGAGATGGGTGGGACCTATATCTCCCTCCAATGCATTGGGTAAAGATTTTATATCCCCTGAGATAGACATGGCTGGAATGGTAGGTTATACCGGTTCAGTGAAACAGGACTGAAACAAGGGTGACTCGATTCAGAAAGAAACTTTGTCCACTAAGATAGGCATGGAAATGAGTCTTGACTAACAAGAAATGATTCTTTATGATTATGTGTGAATTCCACAAAGTTTCATGTTTTAAGTTATGATTATTGGGATTTCATTTCACTACTATGATTTATCCCATGTTATGAAATTATGCTCTCTTTTGAGGGTTATGATTTCCAAAAGTTATGTTCTTATGAATATGATGTGATTGATTTTTTCTTTTGTTTACCCTTACTGAGCATTAGAGCTCACCCTTTTATGTTTTCTTTTCCCCAAGATATAAAGAAAGGTTTTAGGTAAAAAAGGGAAGATATTTATGGGAGATATTGAAGATCGTTCACCACGATTAGAAGATTACGTTCCGAGTTTCCAAAGACACTAAACTATTACGATCCTTGTGTGTGTGTTTTTTTATGTACTAAGTGTTCCGCAAAAGTAATGTAATGTTCATGTACGTTAAGCTTCGGGTCTCTACATTTGGTATCAGAGGAAAGGTTTAGTCAACCTTTGGAAACTAGGATGCGAAAACGTTAGTGAGATCCCTAGAGATATTTCTAAGGTATGTCTAGGGATGTCCCTAAGGATAAGTATACGTATAAGATACTGTCCTAGAACTATGGTAACGATCATAGAATTTAACCTAAGAAGTTAGATATTGAAGGTACTCCCCCTTTATTATGTTGTTTTCCCTAGCATGATTTTTTCCTCTCACACTATTCTTTTTGGGTTTTAGACGATGGCTGGAACCCGAAGGAACCGTGTTGATCAATGCAATGGAAAATGTAATGATTGTCCTCCTGAACAAACAAATGTTATGGGAGATGGAGTGCAAAATCTTATTGCTATACTTACACAAGCTATGAATCATTCTGGACTTCCAAATGAGCAGATAAGGGAACAATATTCTATTGAGTCCTTCATGAGGCAACGTCCACCTTCTTTCATTGGGTCTTCTGATCCACTTGTTGCTGAACAATGGATCAGTACCACTGAAAAGATATTCTCAGTTCATCAATGTTCTGAACATGATAAATTTATCTTAGCAGTATATCGTTTGGAATGTGAAGCTGATCAATGGTGGAATCTTATCAAGAATACGAGGCAAAGAGATGAAATTGAGTCCATGGAATGGGACGAGTTCAAGAACTTGTTTTTCAGTAAGTACTTCCCTCATATTCTTCGAACAAAGATGGAAAAAGAGTTTCTTGAGATGAATCAGAAGGATGATGAATCTGTTGGTATATACGAATCAAATTTTACAAGACTTGCAAGGTATGCATCTGGCATTATCATCCAACCTGAAAGTAAAGTTGATCAATTTTTCAGTGGCTTAAAACCAAGTCTTCGAAGGGAATTAGCTATAAGTGACTTCAGCAGCTATGAAGAAATTGTGCGTTGTGCTATCAAGGTAAGAATGGAAGTTGGTGTTCCATATCCATCTCATGGTTTTGACAAGAAACGAAAGATGGAGTTCAAGGAGAAATCTCAGAATAATGATGAAAAGAAGATGAATGTTTCCTTATGCACAAAGTGTGGAAAGAAGCATGGTGGAGATTGACTTAATGGGACTAGAAAATGTTTTATGTTTGGAAAAGAAGGTCATCGAGCAGCTGAGTGTCGAAGTAATGGAAAAAGGGTTTCTAATGATGTGAATAAAGCAAACACTGTAGAGAACGCACCACCAACACTTCAATGCTTCAAGTGCAAGGAAATGGGGAATTATGCTAATAAATTCCCTAATCCAAGGGTTAGTGATGATCAACATGAGCAACCACTAAAGGCAAAGTACAAAGGGAAGTCACATGCGATCACCATTGGCGATGTTGAATATGATAACGATGTGGTGGAATGATTAAGTGTTTATGTAATGGGATTCCAAAATAATGTTGTATCATAAAGTATTGGAATATTTATGTATTGGTATAATGTGGTATTCAATGTAATTGAGATATTTTTGGAAATAAGATGATATCCGCATAATGAAGGGAAAACGAGAAAATGAAATGTTTAACAGTATTCATGAGCTCATGATTGATATAAGGACTAAGTGATATCATGGTTTGAGTATATAGAATTTTGAGGATTTTGGTATGTGGAAAGTGTTAACTTTTAACTGCATTCATGTTTTCACTAAGGTATTCAAGAGAATACATGATTAAGGACTTTGAATGTGACCAACAAAACATATCATATGATATATGGGGATCAACGATGGTATTAAATCTCTGGTAATCATTTTCACTATGTTATGAGAGTGGACTGCTGTATTATGGATAAGCCTAAAGATTGAAATGGATTATGTTGGACATAAGTGAGTAATGTTTAAGGATATAAGTTTTTTTCGATATTATTGATGGGATGTTATAGTTATGTAGTTTTAGAAAAAGGACAACCTGCAGGACGGGCGACAGCCCATCGCTTCGGACAAGGCTGTGGAAATCGAAACCACAATCGAAGTGCGACTGGCCTTTATCGCCTACCACTGGCCTACAGGAAGTCCCTGTTTAGTAGAAACCAGTTTTATTATATTAAGCAGTATGATATATGAAGTATAAGTCCATTTTGAGAACCATATATGATTAATCTCACTATAGATCGACTTATGTATATAATTTTCGGTAACCTTTTGTTTGAGACAGATGGAATGACCCGTCATTCTATCACATGATCTGCTAACACTTCACGAATAACAAATTCAACTTCATTTATTTAAGAGATGAAGTGGAAATTGTTCAAGGCATGAACAATAGTGAGATTGTACCAAAATAAAGTAAGTATTTATTCTAATTCAAATTTTCAATTTTAGGGAAATGATCTTGAAAACCAAAAATGTTTTCCTAGTGATCTTATACCTGATGAATCAGATGGTACCTTATATCATCCCAAATCTATGGATTTGTGATTACTGGCATTTCCATAGCCATGTTGTCTACCACTCTCCATCAGAACATGATGGTTAGATTTCTCTTCCATATCCATATTTTCACCTATGTGGAAACCCAGTGATTAGTTTATTTGGGTAATCGTTACATTTCATACTTTAGTTTTTAAAGCCAAATTTTGGTATTCCTTTTTACGATGTGGATTTCTATTAAAGAAACTTTTGAATAGTAAACTAATTATAACCCCGACGAATTTCGAGGGCGAAATTCATTTTAAGGGGGGTAGAATGTAACAGCCCGAGATTTTATGAAAACAATTATTTTTTTATTTTATTAATGTCGTGTGTTGTACGCTACACCAAAAGGAGCTTGCACAACACACATCCTTGACTTGCCTTGCATTACACGCAATCACGACCTTCCTCGATAGCGTGTGTAGTACGCAATACCGAGTTTTACTAAACAACGATATGCTATTATAATATTATTATAACTAGCTGTTATAAATAGTAATAACCACCTTTTAAAATTTTAGAAGTTTTCGCTCTCAAAATGGACTTCATTTTTGGATTCAGAGTATCGAATTTAGCCTAAGGTAATTTTGGTACTTTTCGGATAACTTTCATATTCTGATGAATAGTGAAAATTACTAAATTATAATTAAAAACAACTTTTTTAATAAAAATAATTAATAGTGATAAATTATTAATTTGAGTGGTTTTAAAGTATATTTAGAATATATTTTTACAATTTAATACAATGTTGGTCATTGGATGTAATTTCACATTTAAACCAGACAGAAAAAAGTGTCAATCTTTTGATAGGTATTGTTTCTTAAAAACACGCTATTTGTTTTAACAGCGGGATTTAATTATAAAATTAATTAATGCAACTTCTATGTTATGAATTTGGTAAAATAGACTTCATTTTTGAATTTGGAATATGAAATATAGCTTAGGATGAAATTTTGGAATTGTTCTGAAAAACATCAATTTTTGATGAATAGTGAAACTACTAAGTGGTAGTTAAAAAAACTGAATTTTTCCTAAAACTTAATTTTACCGCTTCTGTGAATGGAATTTCAAAAATCCGAGAGACACGGTTGATGTCAGTAAGTAAAATGTGGTTCAATGAGATGAAAATAATTTTTGGTGAATAGTAACTTTTTACTTTTATTTACCACGGTTAAAAGTAAATAGGGTAATTAAGGGTAAGAATGATATTAATATTAACCTAAAACATGTACTAATTCTATTAGACAAGTTTATCTCGACCAAAAACAACCTTAAGTGTAAAATATTATCATTTAGGCTCACTTGGATTAGATTAGGACATTTATTATTAATTTATTTAAAGAAGGGTTAAAATAGTTAAAATCAATGTTTAATAAGTAAATCATTTTTAATATGGGGTTATACATAAGATTAATTAGACTATAAATATTCATTATAAATATAAAATTATTTCCTACATAATGGAATTTTATTTATAATTTTTAGACATTAAATAATTTAATTTATTTATGACACAATGATGATGCAGTAATTATCTTATTAATGAAATATTGACATAATTGATGTTATAAACACCAAAATAAATGAAATTTGAGATTTTTTATGAATCCCACTAATTTTCTAGGTTACTATGATATATTAGTGTTGATTTAATCAACTTGGTTCGAACATATAATTCTGTTATGACTTTCACAAAAATCATATATCAAATAGTGTCAAAATTGACACAAAATAGTTTTTAAATAAAATAAAATATTAATAATTGTTATTTTATTCCTAAAAATCTAAGGTTTGGCCAAATGAATTAGATAAGGATATATATATTAAAACTAAACAATTTGGGGTTCGTTTGGCATGTTATGGTAAGTGTATTAACCGTATAGTGCAGGAAAACAAAAAGACACGGTAAAAGTTAAATTATTTAACTTAGAGTTAAATCTAATTGATAAGGTTAAAATAATACCCTAAACATGTCTAAATCCTATTGGTTGATAGGATTTCGAAACATACCCACTTTAGCTTTGAAATAAGACCCTTTGGAACCATTATAATCCGATTTTGACTTTAATATAAAATAATATTTTGAGATATTCCTAAGGTGCCCCTCTCCTCCCTTATAAATGGGCACCTCCTCCCCCTCCTCTTCACACCAATTTGAGCACTCAAGCTCGGCCAACCCCTGCCAAAATCCCTTATCCACTTCCCTAGAATAATCCTAGAGGTCCTGGTCTTCTTCAAAGGCCAATCATAGTTTCCTAAGTGGAGGATTCAAAGAGGCGTTCCAAAGAAGAGGAGGTTGGGACACTTACAAAGCAAGTCAGACCTAAGGTAAGGGAAATATCACAATCTCATTTTTATCCGAGATTGTTTATAATTTGGTATTTACTGGGGTGTATTTTATCATCCACATCCATTATTCCTCAATATGTAATATTATTTCCATTCACCTATAATTTTTTAAATCCTATTTTACCCTTCGGTGAATTTTTTGTAAAAGATATGAAAGGAATCTTGTGTCGTTTTTCATACGAGGTATTTTTTTTAACTTTTCTGACAAAAGTACGAAGAATGTTTTTTTAACTTATACGGCACGAATGGATTTTTACGGTTTTATAAAGCCTTATTTTCATGAAGCATCCTCCAAAAGATTTCATGACTATTTTCAATAAAATATCTTTCTTTTAAAATTGCATGACGTTTTGTGAAAAGAAATTGATTTTGTAGAAGAAAGGATATTTTCCTCAAGAGTTCATTTCAAGTGTTTTATCAAAATTATTTTCCATCTAAGATAACATAGGGTTTGGTTTCTATCCCTATTATTACATTAATTTGGTTATGTTGGGATGGAATTATTTTTATGAATTCCATTATCTTATATGAATTGTTTTATGATGTCACGATGTTTACGAATCCCATTTTTATTACATGGGTTATGCAATGATGTATGATTTATGATTTTGTGGCACACATAAGAATGGTATCATTATGATATGGGTGGGACCTATATCTCCCTCGAATGAATTGGGTAAAGATTTTATATCTCATGAGATAGACATGGCTGGAATGGTAGGTTATACCGGTTCAGTAAAACAGGACTGAAACGAGGGTGACTCGATTCAGAAAGGGACTTTGTCCACTAAGATAGTCTTGGCAATGAGTCTTGACTAACAAGAAATGATTCTCTATGATTATATGTGAATGCCAAAAAGTTTCATGTTTTATGTTATGATTATTGGGATTTCATTTCACTACTATGATTTATCCCATGTTATGAAATTATGATCTCTTTTGCAGGTTAAGATTTCCAAAAGTTATGTTCTTACGAATATGATGTTATTGATTTTTTCTTTTGTTTACCCTTACTGAGCATTCAATCTCACCCTTTTATGTTTTCTTTTCCCCAGGATATAAATAAAGGTTTTAGGTAAAAAAATGGAAGATCTTTATGGGATATATTGAAGATCTTTCACCACGATTAGAAGATTACATTCTGAGTTTCCAAAGACACTAAACTATTACGATCCATGTGTGTGTGTTTTTTTATGTACTAAGTATTCCGCAAAAGTAATGTAATGTTCATGTACGTTAAGCTTCGGGTCTTTACACATATCACTTAGTTACATTGAACCAAGCTACAAATTTTTGAATATAAAAATAAATTAAGCATAAAATATCATGAAATGAATTTAATTCATTATATAACATTTATATGGTTTTATATAAACCACATGGAAAAATATTGGTTCAAATTATGACATGTGCCTCAAAGTAAGAAAATGGGAAAAAATTTCATTAATGGTTTGGTAATATTTTAAAATTAAACCAAATGAAATAAATATAATCAAATAGACATGTAAATACCCATATATGTATTTTTTAAAAAAATATATTTAATTTTGAATGAACTATACCCAACAATAAATGGAATGGGTGATTAATAATTCTTCTAACTCATATTACTAATATGTGAGATAAAATTCTCTAACCTTATCTCTAGAATATCTTCGAACTCATAAAATATTCATATATAAAAATTATAACTTTTTTAATAATCTTATAAATAATAATTATTTTATATCTAATACCATATCCATATTTATTATGACATTATATTACCTTTTGGTAATTAATCCCATGCTAATGGATAACTTCAGGTAATATTCGGATTATTCATTACATGGTTTTAATATGTTATATATTTCGTCCTTATAATTATATAATGATTTACATAAATAGATCATGATATAAATATCACATATATTCAGTTTATTTGATTTTATTAATCAACAAAATATAGATGTATGTAATAGAATACACTGTTCAAGGATATGGTAATCCCTAGGAACGCTTGATTGTTGTTTATAATTTAGTTTTCAAATTTAAAAAAGAAATAAAAATGAAATATATGTATATATATATGTGTGGGTATAAAATATCATCAATTTATCATTATCCTATTATATATATCCTTTATGATATCTAAAATCATCCTTAATACATTTTATGTATTTTTCAAACAAATCACATCACCTTGAGGGGGTGGTAGTTCGCACTTCCTCAAATGTAATTATCCAATTTACACATATGGAATGTAATATGATCTATATTGTAAAATTATTAAGTAATCATATATATATATTAAATATAAAATATAAAATTTATAAAAATTTTACCCATCATAATTTTCATAATAAGAGGCGTAATCAAAAAATGAATAATCATTGTTTTGTGAGGGGGTAGTTCGTCATACACATAAACAATATGTCCATTACCAATTAGACATAAGAGTATGTATTATTAGATTGAACCATTATCATAGAAATAGGCTATATTATTTTTTATACTCTTTTATTTTATAATAATAAAATATTAATAGTTTAAGGGGTTTATAATAGAAATAACATAAAATAACTTGAGAAAGAAGGTTAGCTATTATTCAGAAAATTATTTTTGGATTGCACCAAAAGACACCCATAAATTTTTTTATGCATAAGGGGGGGATTCAAGTGTGAGTGTATGAAACTTGAGTATAAGGGGGCAGAGAGGAGGCATTTTGTAGTGGCGGAGGAGTGGAACTATTATAAATTAAGGGAAACAGAATTCCACAAACATTTTTCCCTGGGAAAGTGGATCTAATAATGTTCCAAAGTTGAAACACATGATTATAAGGAATAATTAATTCCAATAAATTTATTTTGGAAATTCATATACGTAATTAATCCCTTCAGATAATGAATTTGTCTGTAGTGAAGCTTAATTTTAGCAAAATATATATAATTAATTTTAACTAGTTTCACTAATATTTTTGGTAAATAAATTATTTGTCCTTATTATAAATTATAAATTATTCTTACTCCAAATATGAAGTCCATCTTTTACAATGTTTAATTAAATAATATTTAGAAATTAATTTCGAATTAATCTCATTGGTGGGTCAACAATACATGTTTTGAATGTAAAAACGTTTAATTCTTTGCTATGTTTTTATATTATATTAAAGTTGAAATTTGAATACATTGGTCGGTAATTTATTTATTGATACAAATATTATATTATTAATCTTTTAATGTAACTTAAATTTTAATTTATACTTATTAACAAATAATTTGAAAAAGAAGTTTTGAACTAATATTTTGTATTTTCTATTATTCAATAAATATAAAAATTCATGAAAAAAATAACATATAACATAACGTAATTATTATATTCTAATTTAAAATATGATTTTTATATTGACGTATTATATCTATAATAAATAAAATATTGGATTTAAAATGGCTGCTCCATTAGAAGACAATAATAACTACTTAATAAAAGTAATGGTTTTTAAGTATAATATTGTGTTTGTTCTAATCTAATGTCTATCAAATCGATTGGACGAATATAAAAAATATTTATTTGAATAAATAAAATATATAATACCTTCATATTACTAATTTTATTTTATTTTATTTATTAGGGTAAACAAATATTGTGATCATAAAAATAATTATATATTCTTTTCTATTCAATTGAAATACATATTAATTTCTATTTAATTTTTAACATTTGAATTCATCTTGTATTAGTTTAAAAAATATATTTTCAAAAATTATTAAATAATATTTCAAACAACTAATCTAACGGTAATGATATATCATAAAATATTAAATAATATTTTAATATATTATTGTTCTGAAAAACTCGATATTGTGTGTTACACAAGACATTGAGAAACGTAAGTATTTCATGTATCATAATATATCATCAGTTTTCCATGTATATAAATCCAAAATTTATGTTTTCTTAGTGAATTATCAACCTTCTGTTACATATAACACATTCCAGACATAATGTAATAATAAAAAACTACTTTTATTATTGTGTGAAATGAAAAATATCAAAAGGATTTAATTATTTAGACAAAATAAATCACAAAATATTTGGTGTTACATTATACTAAAATAAAAAATAACTCGTCCCATGAAATTCTTCAGGTTAATTAATGTTTTAATACTTGAATTTTTTTTAATTGAAACCTACATCATAAATATCAACACTAAAAATACATTAAAAAAACAAATGTTTGATACATAACATTTTCCCAATGTAAAACATTTTAGTGTGTCCACATTTGATAACATAGGTGTAATGTAAAAATATTTATATGGTTGCGAAATATGACTATCATGTTCTCGAGGAGAGTTATAGATAACATGGTTGTTATAAATTTCACAATAACAAATTTATAATCCTCTGATTGTCTGATGGGATATTAAATTCATCATAAATAAAGGCGTTAGGCTATCATTTTATGTTTCAAGTTCCATTCCGTAGAGTTGAAGAATCATTATGAGTATTATATTTACATTAATTACTTTCCTCTCACAAGTGAAACTTCATCCCTCGGTTTTCCTTAAATAGATTTCCACATCATCTCTCACCTAATGAAATGAATGGTAAGTCATCATTTCTGATGAACTAATAGATGATCTGATCCATGATAAGTCATCATATATCTATTTAGTTACCACCAACACCAAAATGATATAATTGGATACCAATTATGTAGTAATCCTCAAGCGGTGATATAATTCAAAATTCTCAAAAAATTCACCTTTTTTTTAAATTAATATTTCAATATATAATTAATCTTATAACCCTTCAAGAAGATTAAAATATAAGAAAGAATTAAAAAAATTCCATGGAATCTACATAACATTAATCCATTATATATCACAAACCAAAAAATATTTTCATATTCCAATCATGTGAATACCCTATTCGTATATTCACTTGAAACATTGTAATTACCTAAATTATCATAAACACTTTTGGAAAACATGCATGATTTCATTTTAAGATAAACACCAGATATATTATTTATATCCAAGAAGATGTAAAATTCATCCATGATTACATAGAAAACTATTAAATTATTAGTTCTTGGTAAATCTGTACAATCCAATTTACGTCATAATTTCCAACACATATTTTTCCAAACATCATTATCGTATCACTAAGAATTAATTAATGTTAATATTAACATTACAAAAATAACACCTTTCTGTTAAATAACTTTTCTATGACTTCATAACTATTCTATATGTCCTTTTCAATCCATAATGTAAATACATACTAAAAATACATATATATTTCTTGATTCATATAAAATAATCATTTAATTCAAAAACAAAAATTGTTTATTCATCTAAATATATTTTTAAACCTTTACTTAGTCTTAAAGAACATGGACCAGGATACCACATTCATATAATATGAATTATTAATCATTTTTAATGTTCATAAATAAAAATATATTCATGCTTCTTACATATAAAATACTCAAAAAAAACAAAACATACCATTAACATGTTTTTATTGGTTATTTTTTCTTCAGATGTATAACCAACACTCATACAACTTTACTTTTTCAATTTATAAGATTTATTCATGGGAAATCAATATGAAAAATACCCATATATTCCACATATTAAATATTTAATTTTAACAATTTATCTCTGATTTTTATTCTACCAACATATATGAAAATGCACTGGGTGACAAACATATATCATTGAAGAAAACTAAATAATAAAGAAAAAATAATTTAGGATTTTTAAGTCCTAAAAACTAATTTTAATTAAATAAACCATATGTTTATTCTTGTTTATTCATAAAAACCCACTATTTTAATACATCATGATTTTATTTTGAAGAGTTACTTATTTCCCAAATTAATATCCCCTAGGAGTATCAAAATGGGTGTGCATTAAGGACCTTTGTTTTGTCCTAGAATACCCCATTTGAAGCCTATGAAATATTTTCAATGATTTTAACCCTAGGTATATATTATCCAAAAACCAATCCACTTTTAGGATCTGAACCAATATGTATTTAATGGAATACATTTACTTTATCTTATACCATAATTCTTGAACAATTTTCTGAACGTTTATTCTTCCTTAAACTTATCTTAAGAGACATCCCTATAAATTTTCGTATAAATATACTTAGGGATCTCACTAATGTATTCTCATCCTAAATTTCATAGGATAAATAAATCATTGATATGATACGTACTATAATTACCCAATACTAATGATTATATATATATTTCATAACTTTTATGGAATACATAAAAACATTTAAAAAAGGAACACCAAAAGACAATACTTGATTAGTGGATTGGGAAACATAGAAACATAAACACTAATATATCTGAGAGATCCATTATCTATCAACTGGTTTTCCTGAATATAATACTTGTTAGACAGATCATACATAATACAAATCTAATTAACTCAGGGAAGGAAACATATAAATGGGTGATATTATATACACCGCACGACTACATAAGGGCAGCATGTAAGCATAATCATTTTCAGAGGGGTATAATAATGTTATAATTATATTATAAGATCCCATAATTAATATCAATGATCATAAATAAGATCCATTTAAAAATGTCTAGTAGTTTATAATACATGAATCATAATGAAATAACATAATTATTTCATGAAGTGATAATACAGGAATATGACAAGGGATTTTTGGTATACAAATAAAAGTAAAAAAAAAATTCATAGTAACCTACCAAGTCATTCACAATAGGTTAATCTTTGGATACTAAATGTGGATCATCATGTCTTTGGGTTTGATCTGCAACCCGTCTACCATTTTACTTTAATGCTTCATCTATAGTCTCTGTATCATATTGTTTTTTGGCATATGAAACAACACAAACACCCTATTACATTCATTCTTGGGTTAAAACCCATGTATCTTCTTGTTTCTAGGATTGGTCTACAACCTATGTATTCATTCATCTCAAACACAAGTCATTGTTATACCACACATTAGAGGGATATATATGTTCCACCCATCACAAAATAGCTGATATATCCATGTGGCACAAGATAATAAATCATATATAATGTCCCATAAAAAAGATGGGATCTATAAAGAGAAAATAATAGCCCATGAAATCATATGGGTACCATTAACATTTCATCACATCATAACACATGGAAGAGAAGAAAGTGTCAAAAGCATTACTCCATTAGGATATACACAATACAAAAAAGAACATTAATGATAAAATTTAATCATTTCCTAGAAGAAAATGAGTAACATCATTATATTTAATCATATATGGATGATAACATGGAAATATATTTTTAAAATATTTGTTTCTGTAAATATGATTTATTGCCAGAATAAGAAATTTATTATAGAAAACATTTTGATAACCATTTTACTAAAAAAACTCATGAAGTTAAAAATAAATCATTTAAATATTTTTATAGTCCTTTCTATTTTAAAATATATAAATATATCATTAGATTTTTTTTAAAACCATTTTATATTTAAATCATATATTAGAATATTGAAAGTTTTTGTAACAGAATTTCTTTTAAAAATACTTTAAAAACTTAAAAAAAATATTGAAAACCTTCTGAAATATATTTAATTGAATTTTACTTTTATAAAAAAACATAATAGTTTTCCTTTTAAACATGCAATGTATTATTATCCAAAAAAATAATGGGTAAATCAGTACATGATGTACAAGGAAAAAATAACATTACATCTTCACGGTAAAAAGGGTAGAAAATTACATTTTTTAGAAAGTATTGAAAATATTCCAATGAAAGCATTGATAAAATAAAATAAGTTGAAAATATATTTTAAATATTATATTAAAATAGTATAATAATATGGGAATACTTTTTATAAATCATGGTTTGGAAAGAACAAATATTTCTGGCTGAGTATTGAGTTAATGATGGAATATCTTAAACAACACTTTCTTAATTATATTATGTGACAATGAGTGAAAAAACATTATATTGATACATGAATATATCATGAAAAATTATAGGATAAGAAAATTCATGATTTAACAAGAGAAATTGATCATTATATTTTATCAATTGTACATTAACATATACAATCTTGAAAACTGAGGTGATTATTTCAATAATCACTTACCACATGGTATCATGGAAGAATAATACCCTTTTTAGAAAATTTAATTTAATGAATATTAAAATAGCATGAAAAAAAAGTGATTTATGATATATCATTTCAAATTTATTACATACATCTCATGGAAAAATATAGGTTCTTGAGATGGCGTGTGTCATAACGAATGAAAATATGGAAAATATTACATTACCGATATGGTAACTTTTCAAACATAGACTCCATGAATGAATTGTAATAAAATAAATATGTAAATAAAAATAAATTTATGTATAATTAAAATATATTTCATCCTGGTAAATAAAAACTACACAATTGGAAAGGGAGGTGAATAAAGCATGTATCTCATGAAAATTAAAAGTGAGATCAAATTCATTTACATATTGTCTTCAATCTATTCATAATAATAAATTATTTCTGTATAATAAATTTAATATTATTATACATATTTTAAATAATAATATTTTTATATATAATGCAATACATGGTTTTATTATGACCATATATTACCCACTTGTAAACAATCATATGTTATGGTTTTATTTCTGTTAATATTTTATTTGTTCATCGCATGTTTCATATTTTTCTATACCATTTGTCCTTATAATTATATCCTGATTTATAGTATTTACTTCCAAATATTAATATATTTTATATTCATAATATTTATATTAAAATAATATATATAATAATGTTGTATGAAATTTAAAACATGGTTCATGGAGACGGTAATTCATACGTACACATGAATTTTTAATCTGTTTTTATTTTCTTATTGAATGAATGAAATAAAATGAAATATATATATATATATATTATAATTACATCCTATTTATCAATTTATTTATATCATATATTTTCACTAAACTCTACTTAATATATACCATGTAGTTTATGAAAAAATCTCGTCACTTTGAGGGGGTGGTAGATCACACTTCCTCAAAATAAATTATCATAATTACAACCAATTTAAAGTATAATTATATGTGTTATAAAAGGATAAAATAATAAATAATATAAAATAAATATAACATATAAAATATATAAATATTGTGTCCATCATAATGTCCACTATGAGAGGTGGTAATGGATAAATGAACAATCATAGTTTTGGAAGGCGCTAGTTTATAGAACACCTAAACAATATGTTCATTTCCCATTAGATGAATGTGTGTTTAATTTTAGATAAAATAATAGAATATAAACAGAATATTATATTGAATATAATGCTTCTTTCACTCCTGGAATAATAACTTTTTAGGGGGCGTAGAATGGTAATAACATAAAAGAAAATGAGGAAGTGTGTTACCACTTATTTGGGAAACTACTTTTGGGTTGCACAAAAAGGATTACTTGGATTGCTTTATCCCCTGAGACTATCCCTCTATAATGAGGTCAGAGATGTTGAAGAGATATTTTGGCATAATTATTTCAAGCCAAATTGGATTTAGAGGTGTGTGATACTTAGATGAGAGGAGAAATTTGTATAGCTATGGAGGAGTGGTACTATAAATATTTTTTCGAAGGGGAACACGACACATGATTTTTCCAATGATAGCTGGATCCAAAAATGATCCAATATAGAGAAATGTGAATATAGATTCCAATTTTTCCCATTAAAATGAAATTGGACAACTGTTTAGGTCATTTAGGCCCTTATATTAATGATTTAGTCCTTAGTTAAGCTTAGTTTTACCTTAATCAATGTAAATAATTATATTTAATTTCAATAAAAATTTGGTCCAAAAATATTTTACCCATATTAAAACTTATAAATTATGATAAATAAAAATATGGAATAAATTTTACAATTTTGAATCATAGAAGTAGTCAAAATTAAAATATATTTAATCTAAGAGTTTGCTTAATAATGGGGTGTTTTAATGTAAAATATTTTAAATGATTACTTTTACTATATAATTTGTATATTAATTTTACTACAATGTCATAAATTGGTTTTACTAATAAAAATATTATTTAATTAAATTTTAGAACTAATTTAATATTTAACAGAACATTATAAACTAATTATATATAAATGAATTTTTTAACATAAAAATAGAATTTTTCTCTATTTATTTAAAAATTAAACTTCACAGAAAAATTAAAAAAATTACTATAACCTGATTAATATGTTATTATTTAAAACAAGATGTTTAATTTCACATTTTAAAAAAATAAAAGCAAAAAATAGTTGATTTCAAATGGGATACTAATTAAAAGGCCTTAAAATTATTTAATAAAAATATTTGCTTTTAAGCATAAATTTGAGTATATAATATATTATTCCAAAAATATATACTATATGAGTATAAAATATTTATGATTGAATATATAACATATATATTTCATTAATATCACTCATAAATTTCAATTAATTTAATTTATTACTGTAAAACAACTTTATGAACATGAGAATAATATTACTATCATTTATATTTAACCTGTTCTCATATTAATTTATAATTAATTAGTAACATATGAAATATTGTTATATTTATGTAAATAATAAATATTCATTGATGAGTTATTATTATTCATAACATCTAATTTAACAGTTCGGCTATATCTTATTATATTAACAAAAAAAATTCAATAATATATTATTTTTTTTGGGAAAAATAGATCTTATGTGTTATGGAATCCATCAACAAATGTTTTTCTTGTGCGTAATATAATACAACATCAATCTATCATATAGAGAAACATATGTTTTTTATGCATGTAGTGAATGATTAATTTGGTGGTGTGTGTAACGATATCAAAACATAGTTCAATGATATAAAATAATGTATTTTTAATGATGTGTTATATGAAAAACATAAAAATTATTAAATTAATTAGAAAAATAATAATTATCAAAATCATTTTGTGTTAAAAAGAGTTAGGCTAAAGGGCTTCATCATAATACCATTTTATTTGGACATGTTTACTTGTTATACACTCGCCTTCTTTATTATGGTTTATAGAAATCCCATTTATATTTAATTTCATTAAATGGTTTTCTAAAAATAATCATTTTATTCATTCTATATGGATTTTTTTACATTAATAATATATGAAAACATAGAATACTTATTAATGTATACATCGGTAATGACTCTTATGCCTTCATGATTATTATTTTTCATGAGGCCAACTCTTTAAGGCATAATGTTTTTAATAAAAATTAAATCCGTTATTATTTCTTCTGAATATTTTGGTATTTAAAATTGTTTTGAAAATGGATTTATTATTTAAATATCATGAAATTATTTATTGTTGTTGAAAATTATATTTTATGAGTGAAATGTGAAAAATTAAATTTTTTATGTGTTATAATTATATAATGGTATTTGAACATTTGATAGGTAGTTACATGATGAACCAAGTATTGTTTATTCTCTAAAAATCCATGAATGGGTGGATACGTTATAAGCTACAATGCGTTGGGTATAGAAGTTGAATGTATGGATACTTCATTTTTATAAGTGACATATATAGAAGTCCTCCATATGATTATTCTATTAATATGAGTGATAAGTATAATTTTGATCCAATTCTGCTTTATGTGTTATCTATTATTGAGATGGGTAATATGGGAATCTTATGATTCCAAAAGATTATGAGATGAGATTATTTTAAAAGTAATGTATTTTCCACTTTTTAAAGGTGAATCATATTAGATTATTGTAATGTTTTTGTTGGTTTAATGTTTTTAAAAGACAAATAGTTTTCATTATTTGTATATTGATTTATGAGATTTTTTGTTATCATCCAATGTTTTAATCTTTTTTTATTGTTTAAAAGGATGGGTTAGAGAAAGAAACAAGTCAATATTTAATATATGATGATTTTTTAGGAAAAATAATTCATACTTTTTAAATTGTTTTATATTTTGTATTAAATGGAAATTGTTTTACTAGTACCTAGATTTTATGAATTTGAAATGTTACAATCTAAATATATTAAAATGTAAACATTAAATGACTTTCAATGTAAATGTAAGTAATATTCATTATTATAACTCAATATTATGAAAATTGTTTGGCTGCAGCATTATACTATGAAATTAATTCATGTTGTGGTTCCTAGAAGTTATATATTATGTTTTCCCAGATAGAAATGAGTTACCAGGTTATATATTAAGTGTTGGGTTCACCCATATACAAAACTAATTAATTAAGTAATGATTATATTAATTTCTGAATTATGTTTTAATTTGTATATATGGTATTAAAATTTTAGAGGTTCTGTAATGGTTTCGTACATGTTCTATGAAGATGACTGTCAAAGATAACAATATGTTTTTATCTATGCATTGTATTTTATTGTGGTTGTATTTGATCATGATTGATATACCATGACTCGTGATTTTTGTATGATTATTTCAATTTTTAAATCCATAATCTATGTTTTTATGATTTATGATCCAAGTATTGATGGGTATGAATATTATTATGATATACTCCTATAGTTTGATTATGTAAGCATTCCCTTATTCTATTATTATACTAATTGATTCAATTCATTTATTAATTATTATATTTTTCAATTACTTTTCATTTTAGTTAAATATTCTTATGATTTATTTTCCATAGGTTATAATGAATTTTTTTGAATTAGATATATCTAGAATGGATTACAATTGGATGATGATGGTGTCTTGATGTGAAAAAGAAAATATGGGTCAAGTTGGAGGAATGATCATTTAAATTCATGTAAATTATTTATGTAGAAATTTTTTCTAATTATATAAATCAATAAATCTAAAGATCCAAGAGTATTATAGTGATCTAATTTTTCATTCTGCTGTTGTATGTATTTGAATGAAAAAAATTGTGTCAAAATTATCTGCATTAAAGCTACAGATTTAATGTTGATGATTTCATCCCTGAATATGGGAGTGCATGTTATGGGATATTAATTTTGGTATCAATGGTTAATTTTAGATAGCATTAATGATTATTATTTTCCTGAGATATTATCATAAGTGTTTCAGATTCCTTGATAGGTCTATAATATTAAGGATGATCATAATTTTGAAGACATGGAAACATAAATTGAGTTATTTAAGTAGTAATAATGTTGTTATTATTAATGAAAATTTTGGTTATGTTTTATTTTCTTGGTGTATTTTTAACCCCTAGGATAAATATGGAATTTTTATATTTGGAGGAATTATATTTCATTTTTAATTCAAAAAAGGGAAACCCCTATGTTGGGTGACAACCCATCACATAATGAATAGTTGTGTGGATTCAACCCATGACCAATATATGATAAGGGTTTCATGCCAACCAAAATCCTATGTGATTTCCTTGTTAGTATGAAATTTTCTCAGGTAATTATTTAGTTTATTTCAATAATAGATGGGATTTTATTTTAGGAAGAAATGGTGGTTTATAATTGATTAATATTTCATCAAATCATTCTAATCATTGGGTGTCAAAAATGATAAAAACATTGTTGGACATTTTTGAAGATATTTATTTATAGAATGTCTTTTGTGTCACATTTGGGTATTACAATAAAAATTTATGATTAATGTAACATATAGAGGTTTATCTAATTCGAACATTATCTTACCATGTGCAAAACTTTTTGTTTTGAATAATTCCTAGTGAAATGCAAAATATCTTATTCATGATTTTGGAGATTATATAGTCCTTTTAATGTTTATATTATTGATATATGAATAAAAAATTCAACTTTATTTAACATAATTTGGAGAAAAAAGATATATAGTGGTGTAATTTTATTAATGGATGAAATTATAGTAATCGTGTCTACATATTTCAATATGTTTTTAGTCAAGAGGGAGAAATATTTTTTGAGAACTTCGAAAGGGATCATGAAACAAAATTACTATCATAATAAAATTTATTCTGATTTACAAAAGATATTTTTTATCATCGCATATTTTTTTTGGAAAACTTATTTTTCCATTTATCCTTGACTTTTTTATGATCAATTACATCAATCAATCTTTATAATTATTTACACATTTATTGTCCTCCCACCCATGTTCTTCAATTTCAAAACCTAAATATGTTTTATTCTATATAAAATCATTATATAAGAGTATATTTTATCAATATTATTATTTATAAAAAATATTTTATAACTTAGGTATTTTAAATTTTCCATCATTGAATTACCGAGATAATTTTCAAATTATGAGGACACAATTTATTAAAGGGGAGATGATGTAACACCCTGATATTTTTAATGAATAAATATATATTTGATAGAATAATTGAAACACAACAATGATATTATATTGTGTTATACACAATACTATGTGTATCTTTTGTCCCACAAAACCCCATGATTCTTCTGATTGATAGTTAATGTAACATGAAACATTGAACATAAATGAACAAACATTGCATTATATTAAAATATATAAATAGTGTTAAATAAGTTATGATATATATATATATATATATATATATATATATTAATTTCATACTCAATATAAATTATTGATATTTCTTTGTAAATAATATATAATTTCTTAACAATGTTATTTTATTTTTCAATAATTTGTTTTAATCAAAAACAATTTATTACTTTTCATGAAAAATTATATTATAATCAATTTTCATAATAATAAAAAAATATATTTGATAAAATATACCATATTTTTTGGATTTTGAATTTCTCATTTTAATTTTGGTAAAATATATAGATTTTCCAAAAAAATTGAAATACTAAAAAGACCTGATTTTTTTATCATGTATTTTATTTTCAATAAATTAATAAATTTAAAATTTTCATTATGTTTAAGAATAATTTTCTATTTTTCTATGTATTATTTATTTATAATTAATACATAGAATTACTTTGAATAAACATTATATTGGATTATTGAATATGTTTTTTTGTTGTTGAAAATGGGAATTTCTAAAAACTGGTCTAAAAGGAAAAAATTTATCCAATTTAATTAATTAAAATAATACCTAATTGGAAAAGTAATACATTTAATTTAACTATTATATATCACTTAGTAGTAATTATGATTTATAATTCCACTACCATCAGTATTATTGTTTATATAGAATCATCATTTTTTAAAAATTATTATCCTTAGAACCTGTTGTCTCACCACATTTTTCTGATTAATTTTAAATAACAGTTTTCCAATTCTATAAATTTAATTAATTATAATGGTTATTGAAAAAATGGATTAACCATTGGCATAAACAAGAAATATATGAGACAAAATAAATTAAAATTTTATCTTACATTTATATAATGAGTTATTTATACTTTATTAATTAATTTAGTTGAAATATTTCAAATAATATTCCCATTCATTTAAAAATGAAATATATAATATATTCAGTAATGAAAAGAAAAAATGATACTTTTCCTCATGTTAATTGATATAATTTTTTTGTATAAGGACAATTTTTTTTCTTATTTATATTGTTCTGAGATATTAATTAATTTTTTCACCATAATTATTTATCTATTATTTTTTGAGATGAAATAATAACCAAGAATTCATAAAAATGCCAAAAAAGTAATAATTTAATTAGAAATTTAATTAAATAAACAATACTTGAAATATTAAATGTGATATAAATTGAGTGAATTATTGTGTTAAATTATATATTTAGATTAATATATAATTTTTCTACATTTATAGAATAAATTATTTGAGTTATATAATTGTATTGATATATTGAGATCAAAAATAAATTAATAATTTCATCATTTATATTAAAAAAATTTTATAATAATTTATAATTTATTAAATGACATAAAATTTGTAAAAATTATTAAATCTTCCATTTTATTTTTAAATTTTAATAATTATAAACTAAGTTCCATTAATTGATAAATTTATCTTTTATAATAAATATATTTATCCATAATTAGTAAAATAGCCATGTAAGAGGGTTACAATTAGAGAAATGTTTTTCCATCATTACATGTTATCGTGTTAAAAATAATTTTCAACACACATAATATTATAATTATATATATTATATAAAAAATTTGATTATATCATTATATTATTTCTAATATGTATCAATTTAATGATAAATTTATGTATAAATAAACATGGATGGAAAACGGGTTCCTACAGTGGAAACCAAAAAATATCAAAATAAGGAAAAAATGAATATGAGGAACAGATTATAAAAATATATGTTTAATTATATTTGGAGAATTATCATTACAAAATAATAACTAAAAACTTGTATATATCAATATTGAATCCAATTTATTTAATATTGAAATCTTTATAGTGAATACGTTTGATTATTTACAAGAATTCCACCTCTCATTATCTATAAAAGGTAACTCATTTCCCTCACTTCTTCATACAAATAAAGCAATTTTTATCTCCTAAAACACAGCCAAAAAACATATGTACATACCTAAACACATTATATAGTCCTTTTTTGTCCATAAGGCAATATTTATATAATTTTTTTAAATCATAGAGATGATACCTGAAGAAGATGTAATGTTCTTCAACCATCATCTTTATTTTAGTTCCTCCCCCACCTCTATTAAATAATCTTAAATCATTTTAATATAAAAACCTAATTATTTATAATCAAAAATTATGTTTTCATTTTAATTTTATGTACTAAAAATATACACAATTCCATCAAACAGGTTCACAAATCATTATTCATGGGTACGGCTGGCAACCACCTCATGAAATGATGTCATTCACTTTTCAATTACCTTACCTCAGAGTTCAAAATGAAAATGGATAAAAAGTTTATATATTAAATTCAGAAAATAATATACATAGTTGGTAATTATATTTGATAAAATCCATTTATATTACATTTCTAAAGAGAAATGATAATGTTTCTCATCTGTTTGGTAGGAAACATCCTCATGAAGCGGTTTAATTTTCTTTTAACTAGGGCATTACTTGGTAGGTAATAAAAATAAATAAATAAAATAAAATTGATATAGAGGAAATTTATTTTATATTAATTACATATTTTTCATTATATAAATAATATATATAATTTTCTATTTACCCTTTCACACATAATAAACAAAGACTACATCATTTGTATATCTTTGGAATATCTCATCCTTGAAGTGGTCTGATAATTTTTTCATAACTATATAAAAAAATTAAATATAAGTATATATATTAAATAATGTTTTCTTAAAGATATTATGATCATTTTATATTGATTAATTTTACTTATTTTCTTTTCATACTAATCTTTAAAAAAATTGAAATGTTAGGCAAGTGTATGTACGACCTAAAATACCCACGATCAAAGAGTTAGTTCATTTTCCACAAAAAACATTTATTATTATTTATAAAATTATAATTGATGTAAAAATATTATATTATTTCATGATTATTAATCTTTATATGTTCAAATAATGACAAATTGGATCATAGTGAACCTACCAAAGTCATTTTTGACACATAATCCTCATATAGTCAAGACATCAAACATAAACATAATTGATTAAGTAATTAAATATAAATTGATTATAAGAGAAAACAAAATAATAATAATATTTAAAAAAAATTTATAATAGTTAATATATAATGTATTTTTATTAATCATAAATAATGAGACACGTGTATCAATTTAGACTCAAGGTAAGTGTTTTCTCATCGCACATTTAAATTTGTGATATATATATGTCATATTAAACAATTATTTTTGTTATTTGTTATATACAATAACCATGAATGTATTTTATAATTATAATACAGGAATTTATGGATATTTAAATAATAATTTTATTATACATATTTTAAGGGGTTTATGGTCTTATAGATATAAAATAGAGGAGGGAATTTTCTATCCATTTTCTTTTATGAGATGTACATTAAATTTCACTCAATTTTTTTATGAGGTGTATATTCTACCACTTTGTCATGACATATTATGTATATTATTATTTTAATGATAATAAGTTTCATATGATCAAAATAATTCCATCTGGATAATGATTTCATGTTAGCAAAATGACAATAGTTATATGTTAAAATCTCTTGTTTATTGTGGTTGTTATAACTATACTTCAAATGATGAGATATTATAATCCAAATATCATGAAATTTCTGAATTTTATTCTCATTTAGTTATCCATGATATTTTCAAGAAATAGTAAATTTGTAATACTATTTGATACATAATATTATAGAGAAAATATTTTTCAGAATATCAGACTTCATTTATCAGTGAATTCAAAAAATATTTTTTCTTCCAAATCAGGACTCCTAAAAATGTTTTTTGAAAAAAATCTCCTAATTTTAATTTTATTTTTTAAATTATTATTCACCCATTCATATTTTTTTATAAAAATCAATGCAATATTTGTTTTAAATTAATCACCATTTTGATATAACATAAAATATGATTGAAATCATCATATATTTTTTCAGAAAATGATGTTTCATAAAATTTTAATTTGAAAAAGGAATATTATTTTATAGAGTGTAAAATATTATCAACAATTATTAAAATCATTTCATTTAAAATTCATTTTAATGTTTATGATTTACTTATAAAAGAAAATGTTATTAATATTGATTTTTAAAAAAGGGTCATCAAAATGTATCAGGTTTTGAGAATTAATTAACAAAACTAAAAGGATATTTTTCATTAATATTGTTTTTATTGGTATTTTAATGATATTTAATTCCATCAGTGTCAAAAAAAATTTTTTAAATTTCAACCATTATGTGTATTTTCATTTGATATCATCCTCATTATTCTATTAATGTAATAATATTGTTTCAAAGCTATTATTATAAATCGTGTTTAACTTTTAAGGGATAATAATGTTTCAACTATAATATTGTGGAACATTTATCAATTTCATAGTTTAGTTATATTTAAAATATATTTACATGAAAACCATTATTTCCATGGGATTCAAATGTTATAAATGGAATAATGCTTTTTTTCGATCAGTATTACGATGAAATGAAATCTCTTTGAACATTATTCATATATCAGTTCATGTATACTATATATGATGGGTGATCCTTGATTGAACAAAGTGATACAATTATTGATTAAAATATCAGTGAAAACATATTGTAATATAATGAATTATTTAATGATTATGTAAATTAGAAAAATATTTTAGAAGTGGTTGTCTGGTTATTCAAATTTGTTTGGTTTTTTATATGGTCTTTGAAGATGATGGTCGATGATAATTATCAGTTTTATCTATGATGTATATGTGTTTATGATTTTCCATTTTTTCAATATATATATCACCTTGATCATGGTTATTGATTCTTATGAAAATTTACTTTTTAAAATATTTATTCCATTTTTAATGGTTGTTTATCATTTAATCATGGGAGTGAATATTACTATGTTATACTCATGCACATAGAATATGTAACCATTAAATTATGATATTCTTATTATTATGTTTCAAATAAATGAGAATTTGGGATCACTTTTATTATGACCTATATTCCCTAGGTTATAAATAATTTGGTTTAACGTGATTTTTCGAGAAAGAATTTTATATGGATGAAGATGATTTATTAATGTGAGAATGAAAAGAAGTTTTTAGTGGAAAAAAACAATTTAATGTAATTTGCATTATTTAGGTTGGAGACTGCTATAATAATCTATAACAATGATCATATAAGGTCCAAGATGATTTAGGTGATCAAATTTTTTACATATAATTATTTTTGGATGGGATGAGAAAAAATAATAGGTTTAAGATTACAGGCATCAAATCGGAAAATGTATTGTTTGTGGTTTTAGCACCGAATCAGGGGGGTCATGGTTTTGGGGTGTTATACTTATATAAATAAAAAATGTGATTTTATACATCATTAATCTATACAATAAAAATGATTTCATTTTTTTCAGATCACTCATGTGACCATTCATTGATAGTTGGTCCTCCTAGTCCTCCAAATTTTCACTTGTTTCAAATGAGTGGTGGTATCCAACTATTTATTGTCAATACATCAACCATAATCAATTAATTCTAATAGTTGTTATACAAATTAAAATTAATATAGAAAAACTTCCATAGAATCTCATAGTAATGGTTTTTATTGTATTAATTCCACATTAGGTCTACCAGGAATAAAACTCATGAGTGGTGGCCAGACTAGCAAATACTATACTCTTTTTTGGTTCCCCTCTATAATGTTTTACATGACTATCACAATGTGATCAACGTCACTAGAATGCTTGACTAAAATTATCCTCCGGATTTTATAATATGGATAATGTTATCCATTTTCCAAAAATAAATTTCTATGTTCCTCCAAAAAACACTTCATCATCCTCAAATTCATTTCAGACAAACAATTTTCCACCCACTAGTATATGAGGCCTTTATCGACCCTATATATTCTTTCACATATTCTATGATTCAACAATATAAGATTATAAATCATTAATGAATTCCCCAAATATATAAAATCATCTCCATTCCCAAAATCTATTCATTAAATAATTTTTTCCATAAATCACTAATCGATATTTCTGAAAATCTACATTTCAAAATTCCATTGGATTCCACACGAAAAAAACCAAGACTAAGAGAGAAAGATCATTACATGTCATTAAGAGTGATGAATAACCAATGATTATTAATTTCACTGATAGATATTAAATCATATTCTCAATACACAATCCAATAACCAATTCATATATTTATATAGTAATATTAAGGATTCATGTTTCATTTGTTCAGAAGTTCTCAGATCCTCAATCCACAAACCATGTCATTGTTAGGTGGAGATATCATGGCTTCTATTTGAACTTTTTCACAAGATATTTCATTTGAACTAAATTTATCAGTGTTATAATTACTAATATGATTGAATATATACCTATTATTTAAAATCAATCAATCTTCAAACAATGTTATTTCCAACACACAGCCTCTTTTTTTGTTCAGGTACTGTAAACATAATATACAAGCACCTCCCTCAAGTATCTATAGGTTTCATAAAATTTTTTCCATTAACAATTGATATAACATGACAATATCTGTAGATATACTATTTTTTCAAAAATGAATTACCATAAACATAAATAATATTTGGTCAAATTAATGTGATCGTAATCATTAAAAATACCCCTTTGAGATGATCAATGTTTGAATTGGGATCATAAATCATGAGAGTATTCACTAAGGCCATGTTAAATTTACTATCTCAAAATTTTTTGTCAAATTTATACATCCCTGACTCCAAAACCTCTCATTCAAGACATTTACCATAATCTCTATCCCTAATTGGTATTAATATCATGACCCATATATTGTTGATGAAAAAGAAATAATATTTTAAGGTCTACAATAAATATAGTGTGGCATGACATGTAGTCATCTATCCACTCCATAGGCCTTTATTTTCATGAACAAAGAAACTCTAGTGTTTAAAAAGGATATTTTATAATGCCCTCAGGGAAGACCATATGATTTTAACAAATGTAATGACATTATCGATGGACCCATTGATCAAGGAGTTATATTGAGTGATTTTATATGAACAATATTTCGCATTAATTTTTATTCAATACATGGTTGTGTAAAATCTAAAGTAATTAAATCATTCTTGAAGGTAATTTTCCCTACAATCCTATACAATTCATTAAGTATTTAAATATTTATGTACCATTCATTATCTATCCTTAAAAATTGAATTCATCTTTAAGGGAAACTCATTATTTGTAATTTTTGGGAAGTCATATTTAAAACCTATAATCAGAGTCATATCTTTGCAAAGTGATACATAATCATAATTGATCAAATTATTTTAATGTGGTCTATTTTTATCCCCTATATACCTATTTCATACCAAAATTTCCAAATTTTAATATCCCTAGTTATGATTTACATAATCCATAATATTTATATTCTTGTGAATTTTAATTCTATAAATGATACCCAATTATAAATGACGCCCATTTTCATTGAATGAATCTGAAATAACTCTATTAAAAATTTTATCTTATATTACTTGTGAAACTAAATTTGTTTACATGATGTTATTAGTATCATGACCCTAAATCTTGCAACTCAGTTATACATGGTGTGTGTGATTTCCCAAGTCGTGTTCCACTAGCCTAATGGACAAAAGCCCTCAAGTGCGCCTCCTAGTATTCTAGAGGGTGTCGACTAGCTTTGAGGGTCTGGTAAGTCAGTTTTGGGGAGACTATATCTTTTTTATCATAATAAAACAGTAATGATGGAAAACTATAATAACCTACTATGGAAGCGTATACAGGACCAATACAATACCAAGTCATATTTTTGTCAGAAAAGTTAATACAATACTCAAAAGAAAGGTAAAACATCCTATGACAATGTAAGTTTCATGTGCCTATAATTTAACTAAATATAAATACATAACTAATCTAATGTGGGTCCTTCTTTTATCTAATAAAAAACAAGAACCCATTCAAGGGAATTTCCCTTATAAAGTCCTACTACAACAAATTCAACTTGTGTGTCGATCATGTGGCCCAAATACGAGGTATGTACATTTCATAAGGCCACCACCAATGGTGTCTAAAATAAGTACTGTCAATATATAGTGAATAAAATGTAATGAAGCAATAAATAAAATACATAATTAAATATTTATCACATTGTCATTTAATCTATAATCTTCATCTTATGTCCAGTTTCAATTCATGTTTCCAATTTTTTTCATCATTCATTAGTATCATTCAATTAGTGTATAATGTCATGTCATGAACCCCAAATCTCATTCGATGTAGGCCACAACACCTAACACCTAAAATCTCATTTGGTGTAGGTTGTCATAACTAGCACCCAAAAATATCATGCTTGGATAACTATTCAGGAGGAACTCTATATCCAAGGCCAAAAATCTAATTGATATAGAACATCATTTCTAGAACCATAAAAATCTCATCCATTTAATCATTCTTTAATTAAAAAGAATTAGCCACATAATTTTATTTCTAATACGATGATTAGCTAACCATTTCACTCCCATTAGTGAACTCAACAATTAACTATTCACATACCTCATTAATTTGTTAATAAAATTATTAATCAATAAATAAAATTATCATTCCATAATTAATTCTCATAATTAATTATCTCTGATCAATGTCATGGAACATAATTAATTCTCACAATTAATTTCCTTACCCAGAAAAAAACATTTCACAATTAATTTCCACTAATTAATTATCCTAACACAACCAATTTAATATCTCAAAGAAAATATCTCAACCCATAAAAAATCTCCAAATAAATATCAATTTAAGAACCCCACCTCATTTGTTCCATGATTCTGTTTTAAATTATTCAAAATGGAAATAACATGTTCATTCCACATTCATAGTTACTCAAATTTTGGAAAATAATTATCAAGGGATGATAGAAATTCTAGAAACAAACATAAAAAATTCAAATCCCAAACTATGGGTGTTCTATTTAGACCACCTACCTAGGTTTATTATCACATTATATTCCAAAATATCCTTATCATTCGAGGGGAACAACATAGTCGATCAATCTCTAGATCTTAATCCTTAAAACCAAAAATAATATCAAAGGAATCAATATTAAGAAAATATGGATCTAGATCCAAAATGATAGATTCAGATCTAAAATCATAGGATTAGAACAATAGAAATGGTGGATATTATTTAGGAAATGATCAATAAAATGTATAGTAATGAACTGAAGAAAAAATGTGATGAAATTGACATATCGGGAAAAGAGTATATCTTTAATTTGGTCTTTCGATCTCAATGAACAATGTTCAAATCTCTTTGGAAAACCTCTAAAAGGTCCAAGGGTAACCTAAAATTTGATAAGGGAAATCCATGGTCGAAATAAAAGAGTCACTAGGTTTTGGGTGGTTTTAAAATAATATTTTAGAAAACTAATCACATGTGGATGGTTTCCTAGGCAGGGGAGAACAGTTTGGGAAAACCGTGCACCATCCATGCAGACCTCTCTGCCAATGATTGGTTGGTTGTAATGATTTTCACACAACGTTTATCAAACTATGAAAAAACTTTTCAGAACCTAGTCACCATTATGGTTTATTTAAAGCACACCCAAAATCACCCCATGAAATAACTTCAAAACAAAGAAACATAGAAACATGAAAAGGTACATGAAAATGCTCCTGAGATGACTCCAGAAATGTTTGAGATCCTAAAATATCTCAACTTTATAATAGCTCATCCTTGAGATAAACTCATGAAATTCTATAATATTTTGATCAAAAATAGATTGTTCCATTGATATCAACAGTTTTATTCTCATTCCCATGATTCCTCTTGAACACATTCATGGTTCAATAACTCAGGAATTTATAGTACAAAAATTCTACACTACACATTCACAATGTAGTCTATCACTCATCTTAGATTCTCTTCAAATGATTGTTCAATCAAGAGGTCAACCTATTACACATTGATCACATATATAAGGTAAAAGGTGATACAGTTTTAGTTATGACACATGGAAAACATCATGCATAGTTCTAAATTTCTCATGAAGGGTTAATTAATATGCCACTAGTCAAATTCTATTCTATACCTAAAAAATTCCTAAAAACATGGGCACCAACATTCCATTTCTTTATATCCTATATTTACCCATCATAGGTGACACATGAAAGAAAAAATGGTCAGACATAGTAATCACTATAGTTCATCTCTGTCAATCAACATACGACTTCTAACTACATTGATTTGTACCCATACACTTCTAAATAATTGACACATGGAATAATGTCTCCTGAATTATACTCATTTCAAACTACTCTGACTCACCTACATATTACCAGTATAATTGTGATCTATATGGTATATCATAAATTGCCTCATATGGTGAAATATATAGATTACTGAAAACAATTGTTATAGGAGAACTCCAATAAATCCAAGTGCTTCTCCAAAGAACCACCAATGTCAAGCACAAATTCCGAAAATATAACTTCTAACACATGAATGGTAAGATTAAACTGCCCATTTTTCTTTGGGTGTAAGTCACTAAATAAAAAACCTATATAGAAAGTTCCTTATGTAATCCCTACCTGAAGCATGATGCAAAGCACAAATCGTAATCAGGAAGTACAATATGTGCCACCCCATTCAAACGAACTATCTACCATACAAATAGTTCCCCCAATTATTCTACTATAAATGTTTCTTAGATGAAAATAAATGTGATACTTTGATTAGTCGATCTACAATGTCCCAAATATCATAATTCTTCTTTAATATCCTTTGGAAGTTCTACAATGAAATCCATATTCATCTCATCTCACTTCCATTATAGAATAAAAAATAGCTAGAATAGTTCTCCTTGTCATTGATGCTCTGCCTTCACCTAGTGATAGGTGGAACAATTTTATACAAACCCTGATATGTCATTTTCTATATCTGGACACCAAGACTATCGATGTAGGATAATGTTCATTTTTTTCACCCTAGAATGTACCGTCAACATTGAGTCTTAAATTTCCCTCATGGGTTCCTTTCTCATAATTGTTGGCACAAAACCCATTTTTTCATATAGATGATGTCATCCCCATTTATTATCCTATCTGAAGCTGTCTCCCCACCTTCTAGTCTTTCCCTTGTTGAAAAACACTTTCAATCATCATAATACATGTCCTAGATCCATCTCAAGTGTGTAGACTCTGCTGCTACAGTATCTGAATTCATCCTCTCCTGACTACCATAAACCACAAAATGAATTTCTTCCAGAAAATTCATCAACATCCACTGTACATTCAACACATAAACCAACTAAGTCTGATTTATCATTATCTACGAATTTTCCAAACAATTCCAATTTCCGGGTCTGTATGATAGTTCAAAATCAATGGACCACATATACAATTCCCATATTTGCAACAAAAGATTCATGATTCACTGTAAATAAATAAATAAATATATATATATATATCATGCTTTTGGGATTTATAAAAACTGAAAACTTTTCACACAAAAGATAAGGTCACGAAAACATAAGTGCATAAACCACTTCATCCTTGTCGATTGTGTGCATAGGGTAATATCATTCATGTGGAATCAACTGTCAATACCCGTATGCAATGAATCAATCTCCATACATCAATATAGCTTTGTGATTGATCCCAGAAGTGACAAAATACACAATGTACACCTCACCTGTATCAGGTAAGATCACAATGGGCATCAAGTTGAAGTGTTTCTTTTACTCCTAGAATGAATTATCGTTTGTAACTATCCAACTAAACATTAACCGTTTCTTTTTCAAACCTGAATGTAGTGATGCTCATAAGGAATTGTCATGGAGGAAACTCTTGTAATAGCTATTTAATACCTAAAATATTTAGATTTCAAAAACATTATTAGTAAGCTCCCTAGAAACCACTTGTACACTTTTTCTATGTCCACTATCACACCTTCTTCCAAGATTATGTGCCCCAAAAAGTGTACCTTATCAATACAAAACTAAAATTTAGAAATATGTGAATATAGAAGATGTTATCTCATTATAGCCAGGATTATGTGATGATGATGGTCATGAGCTTCATGAGACTTAGAGTTCAACAATATTTCATAAAAAAACATTACCAAAACTGATCATGGTACAAATGAAATATAATATTCATGAAATCCATAAATACAGATGCAGTGTTTTTCAACCCTAATGGCATTACCACAATCCCATAAACGAAATATGTACTTATATATACAACACTTGGTTTATCAGAAGTACAAACTGTTAAATGTTGTTTCCCTGATCATAGATCAATATTTGAGAACACACAATCCACCTTCATCTTTTCAAACAAATCATCAATACGAGGAAGAGGATATTGATTATTCACGATTGTTTTTTTCAACATCTAGTATTCGAAAAAATAATGTTATCTCTTTTTATCCATCATTGATAACAATATATGTTATTCCGATGGGGGAGTACTTGTATGGATAAAATTTTACTCCTCCTACTCCTCTAACTATTTTTTGATCCCTTGATGCTCAGTCAGTGCCCTTTTGTAGGGTAAGATATGTACCGGTTACACCCCCATATGAGATTAATAGTGAATTCCACATCTGTCTTAGCTTGAAGCCCTGTGAATTATTCAAAAATAACAACATTATATAGTTATTCTACTTGTGTAAGGATATCATTCGTAGAACTACGTTCATCAATCAAAATACATGCAACATGGGTAGTGATCTCTCTAACAAGATAAGTAATTGGCCCATCTCAGCTTGCATGGATGCCCCATATACCACTATGAAAATTATATTCCCCCTTAATAGATACAATAGTCACCCTCCAATGGTAAAAATCTATGTGGGCTCAGAATATGACTTACATGTTCATACCATTAATAACATCAAATCCCTTTATATAAAGGATATAAATATCTCCAATAAAATGATACTCTCTAATCTCTAGAAAACATCCCTTACATAAACAGATATCTCCATATCGTGTTCCCAATAGTGTATCGATATTCACCCACTTCTTATGAACTCCACCTCGAGTCTCAAACCTTGAACAAGATTTTTATATATAAAGGAATGGGAGGCCCTAGTATCAAACGAATAAATAGATAATTTATAGGCATCTAGAATAGAAACTCTCACTATTGATGGGAACGACATGCTCTCTACAATTGTAGGATTCACTTCATATAACCCTCATCCATATGGAGTCATCTTACTCCTCAGAGTAGAACCACACTGCTGATATATGCACATATACTGGGAATCACCATGTCTACTACCTCTAACTCCACTTCCTGTAGAACAATATAAAACTAGCCTATATGGTGTAGAAGAGCCACATCCCCCACTCTGATTCTGAGTTGTAACTCCCTCAACAACAACTAGTCACAACTTCATATATAACTTTTCTAGGTAATCAATCTTTTCAAAAAATCGAAACTCTTCTGGAGGAAAAATAAAAATATCCATGTTTTTGTCTCATCCTACAACACTGGTGGAAAATCACAAGATTATGATCTCATGAAAAAATTACTCCAGACAATACACCATTCTTTATGCAGTCCTGATTAAGGTTCTTGGAAGGAACACTCGCTTATAATTTAGTGATAGTTACCTATACATTATAAGAATCCTCCTTCAGTTTCCCCTCTGATATGAGAGAATTTTTAACCACTTCGGTGAACTCCTTCAGCCTAAATATATTCACTTAGTGATTAATTTCACAAATATTTTATATAATGATTTTGTTGTTTTTAAATAAGCATAGTCTCCATCAAAATATAAGAAAATATACTTAAAATATTTTAATTTATTAAATTAATCTATTATGTGCATTAATCCTTATGCCAGATGCATAAACTCTAAAGATTCCACTTATCTCAGCATATTGGAATAAAAGAGCTCCAATAACTTCTTCAGAATGTTCATTCATAACATATTATAAGTTTGTCTAGATCATACCTGAATTTCCCTCAAGCTCTTTGCTGACCCTCTTAGCATATAATCAAGTAACTCATATTTCCTCAATGTCTATGTCCATAGGTCTACCCTCTCTAGTAAATGTATGAGGGTGTTGTAGCTCAAACTCCCTTGTCAACACAGTCATTATTTTCATTATTGGACCTCGAAATCTCTCCATGAATATCATGAAACGTCTAAAAATATCTCATAACTACACCCATTCCTCCTCAGATATCACTAATGGTGCCCCACATTCCCTGTCAATATCATCATTCATGGATATACCCCTCTATCTCCCTCTCAACAAGAGTCATCGAAGAATATCTCTACAAATATAAACACATGTATTTGGGCTCATAAAAGAATATTATAACACTTAAATAATAGGATACACTAAAAAAACATTTTCTAACATGTATTTCCCCATTTTCTCACCACACGGTCATCACCGAGGGCTTATAACTACCCTAAACCATTAAAGTCTTATGTATTAGTCGAAAACGGTACATACATTACCATTAATTAATTCAACAATTTTTTGAAAAAATTATCTCAAATTAAATAATTCAATAAGTAATTAATTTATCATTCTCATTTAATAAATCAAGTTCGTCATTAGACCCCCGATATATTTTCATTTTTCATCATTATTTAATTCTCACAATAAAGAAAAACAATTCATGTTCAACAACATACCAATAATCCATTTCTTCATGGTTTCATTGAATGATGCATGTCACAACAACCCTAAGTGTCATAAATTATTCATTTAAACTCAAATATCATGAAAAATTAGGCCATAAAAATATTCAACAATTGTCAATATAAATATCACATCACACCACAATTGTGTCACCCATAGTGAAAAAAAAATCCAATTGTAATAAAAACCAAAAATTACAACAATCCCACGCTCTGTAAATTGATTTTCCATATTACATGGGATTTCATCTATAATGAACAAGCTCATTATCATGTCTTTACTCTTCCTAGTATCATGACTATATTTCCCAAAATATAAATGCAAAATAATATGGAAGAAATGAAATATCCTTTGATACCACATTGTGGAGTCCCGTCACGGGTGCCACGAAACTATGCCCTGAGCCAGTTGACCATTTTCCCTAAAGAGAACCTCCCTATACGATTGATGATGAAGTCTATTAGTGAGGGTCTGGTAAGTCATTCATGGGGAGAGTATATACTATTTTTTAAGAATATGACACTAACAGATGAAAACCACATCAACCAAGTACGTAAGAGTATAAATCACTATTACAACACCATGTCATATTATAGTCGAATAAGTTAGTAAAATACTCAACTAGGATGTAAAACATTATAGACAATTAACGTCTCAATTTTCTACAATGAAACTAAATTTAATGATGTAACATCTCCAATGAAGGTCCTAAACCATGTCTGGTTACCACTCAAATTCTCTAATATCAAACAAAAACATATCCCAGGCCCTTTTCCATATCATGACCTGCAACAAAAACGTATATCTAAGTTCTAATAAGGTGATCTAAATTGGGTTTGAGTACAACTCAGTAAGCCCCCATCATCAGTGTCTAAAATAAATCTAATCAAAATATTATGTATGTATTTTTATAAAGAAATAATTTTAGTTCATAATTAAATTTCTTTCACATTTCCATTTTACCATTAATCATCACATTAGGTTTAATTTCAATTCCTGTTCCCATTTGAATAATACATAATTATTATTATTTATTTGGTGTTTAATGTCATGTCATGCACCCCCAATATCACTCGGTTTATGTATGCAGGTCCAACACCCTAAAGTTCATTCAGGGTATGTCATCATTCCTATATCCACAAAATCTCATCCAATGAAAAATATTATGGTGAAAGTCCATTTCTATGTCCCAAAATCTAATCAGTCTATAAAATCATTCAATTACTAATGAAAATATGTAATCATTACTTAAATAACAAGAATTATCCACATCATTCAATTATTAATCCAATGATTAGTTAACCATTTCAACGACTATTACATAGCATAATAATTAACAAATCACATGCCCCATTAATTAATTCATCAAGTAATTAATCAATAAAAAAAATTGACATTCCATAATTAATTATTAAAATTAATTATCATTGATGAGTATCATGTCACATAATTAATTTTCACAATTAATTATCTTACATATCCGAAAATAATTTCAAAATAAATTTCACCCAATTAATTATGTTAACACAACTAAATACATATCTCAATTACTATATCTCAACCCATAATAAATATTAAAAAAAATAATATATCCCCCCCCATTAAATTTTTCTTTGATTAACTATTCAATTAATCACCAAGGCAATAACATTTTAATTCCACATTCATAATTACTCCAACATAGGAAATCAATTATCAAGGGAATTTAGAAAATCCATAAACTCACATAAAAATATAAAATCTATGACTACAAGAGATATATTTAGACATCATTAATAGGTATATATATGAATGATAGCCTAATGTAAATATGTAAAATCTGAGTGGCACAAAATCGTCGATCATAGTCTAAATCTAAATCCATTAAGACAAAATTAAGATCAAATGAATCAAGAAAATGAAAATCTAGAACTTGATCCACAATTCTAGATCTAGATCTCAACTCATAGGTTTATATACATGGAAATATTAGAGAAGTTCAATGAAATTTTGTACGAAAAATATATGAAATAACAGAAGGAGCAACAAGATGAAATCCACTTGCTTAAAAGAGAGCGGATCTTAAATACCAGTTTTTGATCTCAAATAGTGGTGTTCAAATAACTATGGAATCCTTTTAGAGGGATATAGGATCACCTATAATTTTTTATTACAGTTAAAATGTAAAAATAAAGGAGTCTTGGTGGTTTGGTGGATTTAAAATAAAATTTTAGATTATTAGTCTACTTTGTGTAGTTTCATAGGCATGGGCACATAATTAGAGAAAACCATGAACCAACCATAGTGAACCCTCTGTCCAGGTTTACACAGTCTGAAAAGTTTAGGCACACAGTTTTTTAATCCATGCACAAACCATTTATATCCCAGAATACATTTTTTATTCTTAAAAAATCCTCCAAATGCACCCCAAGCCATAACTCCAAATCAATGGTACTTAAAAACCTCAAAAGGTACCTAAAAACATGGCCAAGATGACTCTATAAAAGGCTAGGATCTTACAGTGTTTTATGCTAGTACTATGCCCTCATTCACATTAGATTATTAACATTTCGTCTGTTATATTGTCCCTCCTAAATATTGTTCAATGTTTTCTGAAATTAATGTTCACCTACATGGAATATTAATCATTCCCTTAAACATTATTCCCCTACTAGGAGGATATCTACATAAGAGAAAATAAGATATTCATTAACATTAGAGTTTCTTCACCAATAATTATATGTTGATTTCCTTATTTAATAGTAAATTTTTTTTGATTAAAATTAAAATACCTTGAGATTATATAATACATTTTTATAATATTAAATATAAACTCTTGGATTGTTTGTGATTCACACAAACAAAAGTCTAAAATAATCGTTACATAATATTAAATTTATAAAATTTAATGTGTTTGTTATAACAGAGCTATTGAATTCATGGTAATAAATAAGTATAATTTTTTTTGTAAAACATATCTTTTACACATGTGAAAATTTATTTTAATGAATATTTATTGATAAGTATTTAAATTAAAAATATTTTGAATGTAAAAGAATTTTTTTCCAAAAATACTTTTTCTGTGTATAATATATTTTTATATTAATAAATGTAATTTTCCTCTATTGTTTAATGATTGTAATTAAATTTAATAATTATATTGAAATAAGATTATTTATCATTAATATAATATTTATTTCTGGTAAGGGATAAGAATAAATATTTTTTTATTCATAAAAACAATATTTTAATAAAAAGCAGTCTGGTACCATTTTTTCAATTATAGAAATATTGTTTATTATAAATTTAGATAATTTATAATAACAAATACTTAAAATTGTTAATTTTTTTTCCAAATCATGTTAGAGTAAATTTTCTATAATTACTTAAATTGTTTTTTTTTTAATTTAGTGTAACAATAATGATTTTTATCAAAAAATAACACTTTGTATAAAATAATTTACAAATATCCATTTTATTAAATGATTTTTAATGAAAAATTATTTCAAAAATATTGATATTAATCAAATATTGGTCACTAGATTCAATATTACATTGATGTTTTATATAATATCATTTTGAACATAATAAAATATTTTCTATCAAAAGCTACATATTCATAATACTTGTCGGTTAAAATTTATTTAAATTAATCTACTTCAATTAATTAGGTTTGGAAAATGGATATAATATTTTATATATTAATCTTAATAGTATTTAATAATGAAAACATAATATGTGGTCATAATTAATTGTATATATATTATGTTACACACCGTAGTTAAGGATAAAATCGGTTTACCAAGGGTTAGACCAAAATACAAGGATATGTTTTCTACATATACATGCATAAAACCTACTATATGGACTTATTTAAACTAATTACATAAAATAATCTCATATATTACCATTTTGATTTTCTTTTGATAATTTATTTATCATTTTTGAATGCTTTAGGAAATATCCTTGTGTTTT
Source organism: Viscum album (assembly GCA_963277665.1). NCBI lineage: Eukaryota > Viridiplantae > Streptophyta > Magnoliopsida > Santalales > Viscaceae > Viscum > Viscum album. The sequence continues at coordinate 1,729,413,377 of OY728161.1, read as the reverse complement.
CATGCCCCAAATTATAAAAGGAATCCACTATGCTCTCTTATCCACACTTCATGAGCCTTTTGGATTAGAAAATACACTACCAAATAAAATACATAAATCAATAACCAAAATATATGGTAATTTTTTCAACATAATGACATCTTACTAAATATTTATCTATAAAAATAATTATTTTCTAAGAAAATAGTTATAGTTAATAACATTGTTCTTTGATTTTAATTATTATTCTACCTCCTACAAATATTTTAAAAAAATATGTTGTGATGCAAAAAATATAATCCACATAATAATATATTATTATGTTACTTTCATAACATATTTCCATATATCCTTCTATCAAATTGGAAATGAAACTTTTAGTCACATGTATGGAAGAATACAGCCTCATTAACTGATGTAATTCATATTGTATCACCAACTATAATGGATGGACATAATGGTACATTATATATATATATATATATTCTTTATGAAATAATTATTCTTCACTAATTATAATATTACATGTACCATTAATCCTTCCAATTTATTTGAAAATGATAATGGCACTCATTCGTATATATGCACCACAGCCTCCACAATGTGATTTGATATAGATTTCATTTTATGTTAAAATGCAATGTAATAATTACATATATTAGGAATATATATGATATATATGGTATAAAAATTATTCCATAATGGTTAATTATTGTTTACATTTTTTATACATATAAATAAATATAAACATCGTTCTTGCGTACATGAAACCGACATTCTCCATGAATGGTGTAATTCATTTTTATAAATATAAATTTTATAGATTTATATAAATATATATATAATTGAAATATATTTTATTTATAAAATTATTATTATTCTCTCTATTATATAACCATAATAAAATTACTTGAAAAATTATAACAGGAATAAAATTTACATTAAAAATAAAACAATTTCAACATAGAACATTGATTTTTATAAATAATTATAAATAAATAAGTCATAAAAGGATAAAAGAAAATGTTATATGGAATGTTATATATGAGTATGATTATAAAAAATATTTATAATAATAATATGTTAATTATAATGGTGGTTTGAATTTGTAAGAAATTATTCAAGACTTGAGGTAAGGTATTTTCATGTCACTATAATATTGCGAGTCGCATTCCATATTAACCACTTTTTTCATTTATATTGGGTATATGATTCCCCTTAATGAAATTTTTTTTGATTAATATTAATATTATTGGGACTAATATGTAAATATAATTTTCATCCCATTCATGGTGTGTATGGTTCAAAAAATTACCAATGTATAATAAGTTTTATGTTATTATATCATTGTTATCGACATTATATTTGTATTTTTTCTGATGATTAAATAATGATATAACTATCAACAAATAGAAGAATTTTCTTCTAATATTTATCTTTATTTAGAATAGTTTTTTTACTTGTACTTTCCATTCTGTAATAACTCGTGATAAATAGTGACTGTTATAATATAAATATGACTTTATTTGAATCTTTGGATGAAAATCGTTTAATTCAAAGCCCATGTTATCTAAAAATAATATAAAGAATGTTTTTAATCTTATCCAATGATTTTATAATGAAATTTATATCCATTAATTGATTTTTACAGAATTTTTTATGTAATATTTTTGTAAATTTTAAATTGCAGTATTTTTAAATTTTATTGATAATGTATTGGAATAATTGTTTTAACATACTATACATGAACATAATTTTACACTATTAAGACCACATAGTGAATTGAATAATTAGATTCATGTTCTCATTGTAATATTCAATGAATACTTTTCTATTAATTTTTGGTAAATTTTTAATTTTTAAATAACTGGATTCAAATTGAAAAAGTATTTTTCTCAAGTTATGATCCTACCGATATTTTAAAAAAAATCCTTTTATGATATCCTCCTTTGAAGTTTCCTAATCATTTCAAGTGATTTGATCAAATTGTACCATACTTATTATTTCCCTAGATAATTTCTAATTACTCTAATAAGGTGTTTATGATACCCATTCCTTTTCCATTTGTTATATTGTTGTGAATTGATTATGGAACCTATTTCTTCTCAATTTGTTATGACATGATGAAATATTTTTGAAACACGTATCCATTTCATTGGTAATGATATAATATATTTTTTCTGATTTTATGTAACAAATCGATATGTTTTTTATTATGTGACAACATTCCTAAAAATTATATATACCTATAATCAGTTGTTAATAACATTGTATATAATTAAGTAAACATGTTATATGTGAACCCAATTTCCATTTTAAAATTTCATATATGGTGCTATTATTAATTTATCTAAAATTAATTGTGTACATAAATATTTATATTAATAATTATATGTGTCGATCTTTATTTAACTTCTATAAGACTATTCATAGACCTATTTTTCTTGTCCATAAACTTATTTGAGGGCCATATTTAATTTACATAACATGATGATTGATACTGTTTCAATTTTTACATGATCAAATTTTATAATCTTATGTTTTTAAACATTAATATACCAATATTATGCCCTGATGACTCCTGATCATTGAATTCCTAATTTATTAATTTCTTCTAAAATACAAAAAATTATTCCATGTATCATGATTATGAGTTAGGGTATTCAACAATTAGTTTTCAAGAGTAGTTCCCAGGCACCCGTACCATTATGCTCATATTTTGGTTATGTGATTGATGATATCTTCATTATTTACCCTTACTATGAATATGAGCTCAAACTTTATGATATTTCATTTCCTTAGTTTATTATGAATGTTATTATCTTTTTTATGTCTATTAGGTGTGCTACTCAATAAAAACAAAATATTGTATAATTTACATAAAATAGTATCACATTATTTTATGAATTTATGTCTCCAATGATATTATAACGATATTATTATGTCATGTATGATCTATTTTTTATTATTATTCGGAGAATAATACATAATATATTTGTTTGAAAAGTTTGGTTTTCTATTGTTGGTATTGGATAATGGTTTAGTTAACATTTTGAAACTATCAAAAGAAAACAGTTGTAAGAAACTATTTGGTTATAATAAGTATATGATATCATCATAATATATGAAAAATAAAATAGTGTGTTTTCTAAAATTAATAACTATTATAATATTATAAGTGGATGTGGTTTTGAAAAAATTAATCTAGGGGAATTATCCCCATGTCACACTCGTCATTTGTAATTTATTTATTCATTTATTTTTTTTAATTTTCATTGCATCAGGTAGTTCATGTCGAAACCTCACATAGGATTTGGAGTTCTTTTTGTTTTGGTCTTGTTTGCATCCAGCGCAATGCGGTCGAAGCTGTACGGCTTCACTTGGGTCGCCGCACAGCCCTGCTCGATACACCGTACACCTTGCCGAAGTTTAAATTACTGAAATAAAATTAATTGGAAAATTGTTTTAATAATAATAATCAAAATAATGTCATTTGAGATTATTATGATTATTAATATTAATATTTTCTATTTTAGTTTATTACAATTATTATTGTTTTGTTAATTTTTATATTATTATTTTAATTATTTTAATTGATATGACTTTTTGTTTTATTTTATTACTAACATTTTGGTTTTATTATTTTTATTAATATTAACATCGTTATTCATATTCTAGTTTTATTATTATTATTATCATTATTATTATGATTATTATTAGTTTTATTATTAGTTTTATATTCTTTTTTTGTTTTAATTTTACTTCTAATTATAGCTTTATTATTTTTATTTATTTTTTTCTTCTCTTTCCCTTTGTTAGGGTTTTGCCACGCCCCCACATTCTCTATTTTCTCTTCTGCTTAGGAAACCCCCTGGACTTCTCCATATGCGGCGCGCCAGCCCGCGACCCTCTTCCCCCTTCACATTGCCTCCAGCAAAAAAAACCATAGGCCCACTGCTCTTTCGCCCCTCGCCAGACTGGTCCTCCTCGTTCCACTTGTCTAGCCGAGGTGCAACCCCCCCGGAGCCCCCATGTCGACCGACGCACCTCACCTTCCAACCTGTACAGCAGTCCGCTCTACCTCCCCATGACCCTCCGCCATTTTCCCTCTCCCATGTTGTGTCGCTCGAACCTCCATCCGACGAAGTCCTGCCTCCATCGCATGGTCCGTGTCCAGCGCCTCCCTCATCCTTTCATTATCGCACACCCTTCACATGAACCCCCTTTTTCCTATCGCACCTCCTACCAGCACGAGCCCCAACCTTGGTCCCAATTGCATCCGACATCTTTCTCCTTCCCGACCACTCTCTAAGTCATCACCGCCCTCTACCTCCATGTGTCGGCACATCTTCCTCTATCCGGCGAACCCCATCGCCTCTTATTATGTCCGAAAAACCTCCATTTTCCCCTACCAGCGCTATTCCTCTCCGCCGTGACCTACATTTGGTACCACACTCTCCCCCATCCCATTGGCCTCAACCACTTTCCGTCTGGTGACCACCATCCTGACCACCCCTGCCCCACTCGTCCGGCCACCCGCACAACCCCTTGGCCTCTCCTCAGTGGTGGCATTCCCCGCAACTCCTTCTGGCAGTTCTCCACTATGGTATGATTTCTAATTTCTTATTTTCACCTAATTTTAGAGTTGTTCTTTCTTTTAGGTATTGATTTTGATTCGTTTTTATTCGAATTCGTGTTTTGGGTTCGCACTAGGTTTCTTGAGGTGAGGTTGAGGTGCGATTTCGATTTCGCACTATTTTTCAGAAGATTTTTGGGTTCGAGGTTGGTGGTTCCGCTCATAATTATTACTTGATGAATTTATTTGCGTGTTTAATTAATTCAGCATATTATTTAGTTAGTTTTCAGGGTGCAAAGTCACCTTATTTTATTATCTGGTAATATCATATGCATTGATTTGTCATTAATGTGTTATTGTGATATTAGTGTGATTTTTTTTGAAACCCATGCCAGGATAGTTTAGTATTTTATAAATTGTTAAATTTTAAATTAAATGACATTTTCGGTGCAAATTGTTTTTCTATAATATTACATCGTGTGTTTGGTTCTAAAGCGACTTTTTAAATAAAATCCAATTTTACCGTTAGTGAAAACATTATTGCATCGTTTGTTAGCTCTTGTGTTAAACTACTCAAACGGTATCTTTTTAATTGGTGTAAGTGGTGTGGATTGAACTCTTGATGTGGCATTGTGTGTGTTTGGTTACGAAGGAAGGTTTGGTTGGGTTTGTGCGTAAACACATGCTCTGCTCTTCAAAAAATTGTTTATTAAAAATCTTAAATGTTTTATCAAATAGTTACAAAGGATGAAAGTTGTTTTAATTGGTTTTGTAAGAAATGCTGATTGAGTTTTGGAACATTTTAGTGTGCGTATTATTTCAAATGGCTTTTTTGTGTGCGAAGGGTGGTTTTTGGTGTGCGTGATGTCATGCTTAGTTTGAGTGTATGATTATGATGTGTGGCATGAACTTTGAATTACTTGAGCACAAACGGTAATCCTGGATACTAGGTGGGCTGACTAGACTAGCATGCTAGTTATACAGGAGTGGCCTCAGCCCAGTTTTACTTAGCGGGATTTACGCATACAACACTAACTAAACACTGGATGACGACTGGAGACCACTATGGTAGGAGGTTTTTCCCTACCAGTGGCTCGTTCTCGGGAATGTATGATATAGTTCACCGAGACGTGAGGTTCTATGGTCCCACTTATCGCTAGTATCATTATGGTATCTCCCATGTATTGTGCTCTTCTTTTTCTTTCTGTTCACCGTCGGTACACGGTGTGACGTTGGGGTTACCAAAAAAAGTGTCTGTGCGTGTGTACGTGTGTGTGTGTGTGCGTCTGTGTGTGCATGTGTGTGGGTGTGCGTGCGTGTGTGTAAGTTGATTTAAGTTGTTTTCCTTTTGGAGGAATTCCCCCTAAAAAACCATTTTCATTAAAAATAAATTCTTTAAACAGTTATTTATTTTTATTCTATTAAATTTCAAATTTATTTGTATTTTAATAATTATGCATGGAACCTTTTCTCGGTGGCATCCTACAAGGCTTTTAGCTCACACCCTACATACACCCATGGGTGTATGTAGGTTCTGTTTCATTTGAACTCCAGGTTGTGACTTCGTGGTCAGCGATGGTGGTTCTGGTTTCTGTTGGTCTTCATGAGTAGGTTGGTGTTGGTATCATGGGGATTCAACCTCTCGTGTTGCATGAGGTTGGTTTTGGAGTTTAGTTTTCTAATCTTGTTGTTGTTCATTTTGGTTTTTTAGCTAAATTGTAGACCTAAACCTGTTTATAGTTTAGAAGTGTTTTTGGTAGGCTTTTTCTAGTTTTGGTTTATTTATCTTGTTGGTTGCTTTTTTGTCTTTTATGTCTGGCAAAATCGTTCCCACGTGTTAATCATGATACCCGAGCACTTGTTCCAGCCCATGGGGATCGGGAAAGCCCTTCGGTCTTTGCCGCGGACCAGGTCAGGCACCGGGTCGGATGGCGACCTGGCCTGGTTCGTGACTAAATGGTATTAGAGGAGGTTTTCTCTCCTGGGTCGTTATCTTTTGGGATAGAGTCATGGTATACTTGAGTTAAGGATGTCGGGACTCGACGTCCTGGCTATGAGTAAGGTGCATGGCCAGCACACCTCATGGCGGGACCCATGTTACCAATGTATGTTGGGGTTTGTCTAAGTTTTTGGCCCTCACGGTTAATCGTGTCTAAGGGAAATGAAAATAGAGAAGGGTCAGTAGTCCCAATGAGCTCATAGGGTTTGGAAAGCCATGTGGAGCTGGGGATTCTTTCCTAAAATACCCTTCGTGGCAGTGGCATGATTGGCATATGGCCGCTAACCATATGTTCCAGTCAACCACTGACACAAGTTTTCTCTTGCGTAGTTTCTCGTCTCCTTGTTTTGGATTCGTGGAAATTTGGTTTTTAAGTAAAAATGTTTTGGTCTTTGAAAATGTTCTGGAAAATGTTTTGAAATAAATCAAATTAAAAATAAAATGCGGTACAGGGTTTGAAAAGTGTGGGTTGGATGTTTTGGTTTTTAAAAAATGGAATGGTTTGGTTTTGATTCATGGTGTTCTCATGGAAAACCACATGGATGAATGTATATGGAAAAAGAAATGGTTAATGGCATGAGGAGGTGAATTTCTGGATGGATATGATGTGGATGCCAGTGCGTCATGATAATATTCATGTGTGAGGCCCATGGGACACCATTGGTGTTTGTGCAACCCACTAGCTTTGCTTATTAAAAAAAAGGTTTTGTTAAATGAGAATTTGGTGTTTTAGTAACCGGTGTTTCTGTAGTGTGTCCTTGTTTTTTGGAAATGTCGGATGTGATGCATTTTTAGCCGAGAATCCTTTTTAGAAGATTTGTGTCCCGTGTTTGAATTCTTATTTGTATTTTGGTAAGTAAGTGTGTGGTTAATGGTCTATTTTGAAAAATTCTCCGGGAAGCCCTTGCAGTGGTTTCCCCTGCACGTTTAGCATTCACTTGCGATATTTCTTGGCCATTGGACATGTTTGATTTGGCCCATGGTTTCCTTTCTTGACAAGTGCACGACCTCCATAGAGTGTGGACATGCAGATGAAGTGTGGCCACATGCAATTTTCCATTGGCCGACCCTCTAGTTGATTAGAGGAATCTCTTCTTGAATTTTTGAATTGAACCCCCTATCCGTTTTACCACTAATCAGATCATCTCGTAGTGGGATGATAGATACGAGGGGAGATGAAGGGGGTTTCGGTCTCTTTGAGTTGTCTGAGTCGTTGGGTATGAAGTCTGACACTATCGTGTTTGAAGGTTCCCCCTAGAAATGGTGAATGTAAATCCAGCGGGGAAGGGTGAAGGTGGTTTAGAATTATCATTGTTGACCCGTGTCTTCAAGGGATTTGTACTATTTACATCGGATGCAAGGGTCAGGTTTGGTGACGTCTTGTAGCGTGAGGTCCCTTTGATAGTCAATGGTGGTTTGGAAGCAGTAAAGGAGATTCCAGTGGGAAAAACGTGCAAGAAAACCGAAGTTATTAGTGCGGTCTGTCGTTCTAAATGACCTCTGGTCTTTGGTTTCTTTCGTTTAAGGAAAGGTTTGTGTTAGGCTACTATTTTGGAAGACCTAGTCACATGAGGATGCTACGGTCAATTTCAGGAATCACCTGTTCTTTAAGACTCAGTTTGAAGTTCCTCTACGTATAATGTTCCTCTCAATAGCAATGATCATGTTCAGGTGACGATTTGTGCTGTCATGTTCTCATACAGTGTGACAAAGGGAAATGTGCATGCACTATTTCAGCTCCTGTGTCGGTGAATTCTCTTTGTATGATCAGTTGGATGTCGTAATGTTTTGTGTTTGCTAGTTTTGTCTCAGTTGTAGTGTGGTTGCATGTGACACCAAAAGGAGAAGCTCTGTTTTGGAGTCTTCGACACCTGACTACGAGGAAGGAGATGCTTCCAACATCTGGGCTCCAACCATAGCACTCAGAGTGAAGATGGTGCGTGGTCAGGAACCCAGAGAGTTTATAAGACCCCGACTTTTGTTCTGTCATCGGCGTTAAAAGTAGAGGTAGTTTAAATTGTTTCTTTGTTGTTCCGCTCCAAATGAGCTGTCTGGTTGTATAAGGTTTTCGTGACCATGTAGAGTTGTGTTCGTCTCGTTGCCTTAAAGTCTTGAGGGTTGCGTCCAATTGGATGAAATCACTTTATTTGTCCTTATGGGATATGTTGGGTATGTTGGTCTCAATGTTGGAATAGTGCTCGTCCGGGGATGTGAAGATGTTGGTTTGTCTTGGGTCATGCTTTTTACGCCCCGGTAGTCGGGCCACTCCCTCCCCGCCCATTGTGGCATGGTTTTTTTTCACCATCGTGGATTTTTCAATGTTCTATATCCTCTGTTAGTTCTAGTGGTGGCGATACCCACGATAATTCTCATACAAAGTTCTTTAGAATAAATCGGTGTTGGCCTTCCCTGAATGGTGGGGAGTCCGCCCGGACCTCCCCATGATGGTTTTGTAGTCTCACCTTCAACATTGGTAGGTTATTAATGGAGGGAAGACCCACATTGGGTCTCAGACGAATGTCTCTAGAAAGAATCATTACTGGACTTTTCTTTAATGGTGGGGAGTATGCTTGAACCTCGCTGTGTCGGTTTTCTAGTCTTGTCTCGGGCGTCAATGACTTCCTAATGGTGGGGAGCCCCTCAGGCCTCCCCATGTTGATCTTTTGCTTGTGGTTTTAAATAAGGTTTGGTGATAAGTGATAAGGACATTCAGTGGATGTGGTTTGACCATATTTGTTCAATCTAGCCAAATGTTGTGGTTTCGGTTTAATAGTGCCTGAAGTGTTTCGGCTTTTGAAGTTGGTTCCCGTGGGTGCGAGTGTTCCCTTCCTTGATCGGTCAACTAGAGGAATCATAGCTATTTGGGGTGGGAAACACATATCAGAAAATCTTTATATGAGTTTCTTGAAGTTGTTTTTGAGCCAATTTCTGTGAGCACGGTGCATTGGCCTCTTTTCTCTTGTTTTCATAGGGATCCCCATTAAACCTTAAGGGAGTGTGTTTTTCTTCTTTGGGGGTTTGGTTTTAGTCTGTGGCTTTCCGGGGATGGAAAGCTTTATGGTGGGGAGTATTGCCACACCTGTCGTTTCTAATTTATTTATTCATATATTTTTTTTAAAATTTTCTTTGCATCAGGTAGTTTGGGTCGAAACCTGACTTACGATTTGGAGTTCTTTGTGTTTTGGTCTTGTTTGCGTCCAGTGCAACGCGGTCGAAGCTACGCAGCTTCGCTTGGGTCGCCGCGTAGCCCCGCTCGGTACACCGCACGCCTTGTCGATGTTTAAATTAGGAAATAAAATGAATTGGCAATTGTGTTAATAATAATAATCATAATAATGTCATTTGAGATTATTATTATTATTATTATTATTATTATTTTCTACTTTAGTTTATTATAATTATTATTGTTTTGTTAATTTTTATATTATTATTATGATTATTTTAATTGATATAACTTTTAGATTGATTTTATTACTAACATTATGTTTTTATTATTTTTATTAATATTAACATAATTATTCATATTCTAGTTTTATTATTATTATTATTATGATTATTATTATGATTATTATTAGTTTTATTATTAGTTTTATATTCTTTTTTAGTTTTTTTACTTCTAATTATATCATTATTCTTTTTATTTGTTTTTTTCTTCTATTTCCCTTTGTTAGGTTTTTCCCCTCCTTTCTCTCTTTTCTCTTCCACTCGGGCCGCCACCCCTGGCCTTATCCCTATACGGCGTGCCAGCCCGCGACCCTCTTCCCCCTTCATGCGGCCTCCAGCAAAAAAACCTAGGCCCGCTACTCCTTCTCCCCTCGCCAGACTAGTCCCCCTCGTTCCCCTTGTCCAGCCGAGGTGCAACCCCCTAGAGCCCCCATGTCGGCCGGCGTACCTTGCCTCCCACCATGTACAGCGGTCCGCTCTACCTCCCCATGACCCCCACCATTTTCCCTCTCCCAAGATGCGTCGCTCGAACCTCCGTCTGGAAAAGTCCTTCCTACCCCGCATGGTCTGTGTCCAGCGCCTCCCTCAACATTTCATTGTTGCACACCCTTCCCATGAACCCCCTTCTTCCTGTCACACCTCCTACCAGCTCGAGCCCCAACCTTTGGCCCAATTGCATCTGACATCCTTCTCCTTCTCAGCAACTCTCTATATCGGTTCCTCCCTCTACCTCCAAGTGTCGGCACATATTCCTCTATCCGGAAAACCCTATCACCTCCTATTATGTCTAGAAAACTTCCATTTTCCCCAACTAGTGCTATTTCTCTATGGTGCGACATACTTTTGGTACCCCGCTATCCACCAACCCCTTGGCCGCAACCACTTTCCGTCGGGCGACCACCATCCCGACTACCCCTGCCCTTCCCGTACGGCCACCCACACAGACCCTTGGACTCTCCTTAGTGTTGGGTTTCCCCGCATCTCCTTCTCGAAGTTCTCCACTATGGTATGGTTTCTAATTTCTTCTATTTTCCTGCTTTTAGAGTTGTTCTTTCTTTTAGTGTTTGATTTTGATTCTTTTTTCTTCGAATTTGTGTTTTGGGTTCACGCTAGGTTTCTTGAGGTGTGGATGAGGTGCGATTTCTATTTCGCACCATTTTGTAGAAGCATTTTGGGTTCGAGGTTGGTGGTTATGCTCATAATTATTGATCGATAAATTTATTTGCGTGTTTAACTAATTCAGCATATTATTTATTTAGTTTTCAAGGTGCGATATGGTGTTATTTTATTCTCTGGAAATATCATATGCATTGATTTGTTATTAATGTGTTCTTGTGATATTAGTGTGATTTTTTTTGAAACCCACGTCAAGCTGGTTTAGTATTTTATAAATTGTTAAATTTTTAATTAAATGTCATTTTCGGTGAAAATCTTGTTTCGATAATATTATGTCGGGTGTTTGGTTCTGAAGCGGCTTTTAAATAAAAACCTATTTTACTGTTAGTGAAAACGTTTTTTGCATCATTTGTTAGCACTTGTGTTAAACCACTCAAACAGTCTCTTTTTAATTGGTGTATGTGGTGTGGATTGAACTCTTGATGTTGCGTTGTGTGTGTTTGGTTATGAAAGAAGGTTTGGTTGGTTTTGTGTGTAAACTCATGCTATGATTTTCAAAAACATGTTTATTAAAAATCATAAATGTTTTATCAAGTAGTTATTATGGATGCAAGTTGTTTTAATTGGATGTGTAAGAAATGCAGATTGTGTTTTGGAACATTTTACCGTGCGTATTATTTTAAATGGCTTTTGTGTGTGCGAATGGTGGTTTTTGGTGTGCGTGATGTCTTTCTAGGTTTGAGTGTATGATTATGACATGTGGTATGAACGTTGAATTACATGAGCACAAATGGGAATCCAGGATACTAGGTGGGCGGACTAGACTAGTGTGCTAGTGATACGGGAGTGGCCTCGGCCCAGTTTCACTTAGCGGGATTGACGCTTACAACACTAACTAAACACATGATGACAACTGGAGACCACTATGGTAAGAGGTGTTTCCCTACCAGTGGCTCGTGCACGGGAATGTATGATATTGTTCACCGAGAGGTGAGGTTATAGGGTCCCAATTCTCGCTAGTATCTTTAGGGTCTCTCACATGTAGTGTGCTCTTATTTTGCTTTCTTCTCACCATCGGCACACGATGTGATGTTGGGGTTACCAAGAAATGTGTGTGTGCATGTGTACGTGTGTGCGTGGATCTTTGTGTGCATGTGTGTGGGTGTTCTTGCGTGTGCGAAAGTTAATTTATGTTGGTTTCCATTTAGAGGAATTCCCCCTTAAAAACCGTTTTCATTAAAAACAATTTCTTTAAACACTTATTTATTTGTATTCTGTTAAATTGAAAATGTATTTGTATTTTAATAATCATGTGTGGAAACTTTTATCAGTGGCATCCTACTGGGATTTTATCTCACACCCGACATACACCCTTGGGTGTATGTAGATTCTATTTCTTTTGAACTCCAGGTTGTGAATTCATGCTCAGTGATGCTGGTTCTGGTTGCTGTTGTTCTTCGTGAGCAGGTTGGTGTTGGTAACTTGGGGATGCAACTTGTCTTGTCGCATGATGTTGGTTTTGGAGTTTAGTTCTCTATTCATTTTGTTGTTCATTTTGGGGTTTTAGATAAATTGTAGACCTAAAATTGTTTATAGTTTAGAAGTGTGTTTGGTATCCTATTTCCTGTTTCAGTTTATTTGTCTTGTTGGTTGTTTTTCTGTATTTTATTTCGGGTAAAATCGTTCCCACTTGTTAATCTTGATACCCGGGCACTTGTGCCAGCCCGTGGGGATCAGAAACGCCCTTCGGGCTTTGCCGTAGACCTGGTTGGGCGCCGAATCGGATTGTGACCCGACCTGGTTCGTGACACCCCAAGAATAACTAGGTGTGTCTAAATAACCAACCATTCTATTGTAAATTTAGTTTTCACATACTGTTCACTTACATTGACTGTCGTATGAAATGTGAATAAATTAATTCACTTATCACTAAAAATAAATCATTGAAATATTTTAGTTGAAAATAATCATCAATGATGTTGGTAGAATATATGGTCTTGTGGATCAAAAAGACAGTGAAAATATTTTGATATCCTATATATGTTATTCCGTAGTTTTGATTATTGATGCTCATCTAATGTATTTTTATTTTAGTGAATTGAAGTAACATAATAGAATCATGTGATAATATTGGTTATGGACAGCGAAATGAAAACCCTCATTAGAAACAAAATGACATAAATGTCAAGATGATGTATCTTGTGACTGTGATCACTGAAAAGCTCATGATATATGTTTTAATTAATTACATGTTCAAATTTTAAAATTAACAATGACGGAGTGTAATTATATTTAATTATTTACAAGATTATTTCCACCATCCATAAATTGGACATCTGATTCATTGGATATTATGAAAATAGATCAATGTGATGGGAAATATATTTTTCATTATTTAGTGATCATTCCATGAAAAAATATCTAAATTTTTTATCATTTTGAAGGTGAATCAGATAAATGGTGGAATCTTATTATGAGTAAAATGAAAGAGGATGAAATTTACTTTATATAATGTTGTGAGTTTAATAGGTTATTTTTTTATTAATTACATCCCTTTATATTAAATAAAAACGATTAAGGTATTCAATGATCATAAAAATTAGGATTACGAAACCATTTCCACATAAGAGGAAAATATTTCCAGAAAAACAATGATTCCTTCTTTTACAAATTTTGTTCACTACAAGTAAAATTTATTTATTCAATAGTGGTATGAACACAAATCATATAAATTCATTAACCCTAATGTAATTTGGACGCTATAAGTAAATAAATAATTATGGACAGAATGTGTAAATGGAATATACAACCACTCTTGGTTCTGGAGATAATAAAAGGATGTTAGAGTTGTATTGTAGATTTTATGGAATATTATGGAGTGGGTATAAAAATATCAACCTCATACATGAAAAACATATGAAAAGGAACATAGGTGAATTACTAAAATGAACAATGAAATTATCCATGTGTGGGAAACCATGAAATAGTGAAAAATATTGTTGATGTAATATGATGAATCGATTCCATCAAATGAACAAATAGACTGTTCAATAGAGAAAATGACCTGGAATTATTTTTTGTTGATGAATTAAGCTTGGATGTTATGATAATAAACTACATAATCAATGGGATAGTGATGATAATCAGCCATAATAACTTATAAATGATAACGAAAATGGGATATCATGTACAACTGATGGGAATAATGATAAATACATAATAATTACCATTCACTATAGAGATGGGAATTTCTTTTTTGATTGTGTATTAATGAACCTCTAAAATAATGATTTATCATAAATTTTTTAAATTTTCTATGATCATGAGTAATTACTATCCCTCTATTGAAATATTCTAGAATATTGAATTCATATTTGATGTTATTATAATCATATGATCATTTATTAGTGAAGGAATTAAAATTAAAAATGAATGTAAATGTTTTTTTATCGATAAGAACATATATTTTATAAAGAATAACGAGTGAATTATCTTTTGGAATATTATTTGATTTTATTTTCATATTAATTTTTAAATGATTAGAGTGTATAAATATTTTTATGAGATGTTATGATATATTACATATACATAAATATAACAAATTTTTCTTTGTGGGAGGACTTGAGTTCAATGAATTCCATAATTTGGGATTCAATTTAGGTCAAACATGTTTTGGAGGAGCCTTATAATTAAGTATTTATGGAATGGGTTGGGTTGATTTTTTTTGTTATTGTTGAAATACATAGTAAAAACCATTCCAGTTATTTTCTTGACACAAGAATAATAAATTTATCTCCTTGTATTAATATATTGATAATTTATATGACATTTTTTCTTCTTCAAGAATGAAAATATCTTCCTGAGTATTAAATTAATGGAGTAATAGATGATGTTGAAATCAATCAATGAGAAACCAAATGATGAGGTAGTTATTTTGGAGTTGATAAAAATATAGTGGTTATATTTTTTCATGTAATTTATCTTGATAATATAAAACACTCAAATTTAAGAAGATGATCCTGAGAAAAAGTTTTGTCTTATTTCAATAATTTTGTTCTAATTTATTATCCTTTCTTCCCTTTTGGGTTTATGATTTTTTGATATTAACATTCTCATTATCATTCAATTTAATGCGATCAATGATATATGTGAATTAGTTTTTATCGATTTGTTTATTCTAACATCCCATTAATGTTATACTATTTCGAAATGTATTAATTTTTTATTCTATATGTTCTTATTATTTTTTTTCTTTCCCTCTTTATTATATAATTGTTTGTTAGCCTTTTTATGATATGGGTTCTCCAAAAATTAATTGTCAATTTTCTAGTCATTGATTATCAATCAAAATTTCTCATTATGGGGAGATATTTTTTAAAGGGGTATAATATAAAACCATGATATTTTATAATATACTTACATTTAAATAAATTTATATACTTCAATATCTTAAAAGAAATGAAATCACAATACTAAATAAAAATGAAATACATTAATATATTATTATTTAATATTAAATATATATCTATGAAATTAGATTATAGGATATGAATAAATATATCTAAATTATTAAATATATATTATTTATACATGTTTAATATAAAATCTAGGTTATTAATAAATTAGAAATGTAATTAAAAATCGTTTGAATTTAAAATAAATATTTTTTTAAATTTTGTTTTCTATGTGTGAAATTTAATTATATTAATAAAATTACATGTTCATTCTTTAGATAATTAATTTAAATAAATTTATAATATAAATATTAAATCAAATAATTTGTCTTTAATATATATTTAGGCATGAGATAAGAATAAATCTAATTTTATACATACAACATTATTTTTCAAAGAAGTTAGTTTGATCTATTTTTTGAAAATATTTTAATATTAGGTTTGACTAGTAAAAAATATTTATATGAAGAAATTAAATTCATTTTAAAAATCAATTTTCCAAAAATATCATTGTGTAATTTTTAATAGTTTTCTTAATATATTTTTTTAATGATAGATGGTGAAAATACCATTTTTACTTTGAATTGTCATTTTATTTAAAACAATTTAAAGGATATATTTGTTTTTAAATATTTTTTGTTGAATTTTATTCATTATATAATTATTATTCGAATATAGGTAATTATAATTAATATTATATCAAATATTCTTATAAAAAAATTATTTAAGAAATAATTTTCATAGAAAAATAATATTTTCATCTCCCTTGCTATGTTAATATTAAATTAAATTTATCCACTTTTGGGACATGAATTAACGAAATAAAGGATTATATATTGTGATTTAGGATAATAATTATTATTTAATAAGAAGTAAATAATTTTTTATCATATTTAATAGTATAAATAATAAATTAATTACCATGATTAACATTCAGACAAGTTTACTGGGGATTTAAGCTAAAAGATATGTTTATGTTTTCAAATTAATATTATCAAAAACCAATTTTATAGACAGATTTAATGTGTATACATTCACAAATTCTAATAAATGTTAGTTTTTAATTATTTTTCATGATAATTACTTTTTAATTCTGTATTCATTTAGGAAAGTCCCAAGTGGGATCCCTCCCCCACTTATAAAAGGATGCCACTTCCACCCTCCTCTAAACGCATCATGAAAATTTTGGTTCGCGGAATCATGGAACAAATACTATCCTTCAATCCCTGAAAACAAAATTTATTATATTTTTTTATCATAATAACATCATAACAGTGATTTAGTTTTATATCTAATTAATCTCTCTAAGAAAATAATAATTTCTCTAAACCATGTGTTTTCATTTTATTTATTATACAATATTTTTTTATCATTATTCATTTATTATGGGTTAATAAAAAATATCTTCCATATGGTTTTATGATATTATGTTAATTTTTCAACCTATATCCATCTCATATTTTATATAATGGGAAATAAAATAATAGATCATGTGTACGGTGGACTACGAGGTAACTAATATATATAATTCATTTCCCCTCACTACCACATGTAGGCCGATATAATGATGTATTTATTGAATATATATATATATATATATGACATTTAAGACATATTTGTTTTATTAAAATATCACATTTGAATTAATACATTTCAGTTTATCAGAAAATGTTAATGTTTCTCATGAATACGTGTGGCCTACCTCTTCAATAAAGAAATCTGATTTGTTTTCCATTT
This sequence comes from Viscum album, assembly GCA_963277665.1. Classification (NCBI taxonomy): domain Eukaryota; kingdom Viridiplantae; phylum Streptophyta; class Magnoliopsida; order Santalales; family Viscaceae; genus Viscum; species Viscum album. Next base: position 1,729,396,072 of record OY728161.1, on the reverse strand, counting down.
TATTTTGAGTCGGATGATAATAGGGATAACTTTAATGAATATATATTATTTTATGACATATAAATTATTATCTTAAGGTGAATTAATGTATTCTTTTATTTTATTTCATCTATCAAAAAATTCTATTATCCTTCATGTGTACGCACAACCTACCATCTCCATGAATAGTGTAATCCAATTTTCTATATATAACTTTTATATATTTTAATAAATAAAAATATAATGAATATATATGATATTTTTTCCCTTATTAAAATTCTATATATTATGTAACCATCATCATTGTACTGTAAAAAAACCAAACCCAAACCTACATGAAAATTGAATGTATTATAACACAAAATACTGATTTTAATAATGAATTTTTAATAAAAGGGAAATAAAAAAAATATAACTAAAAAAATATAGTTTATGATATATATGGGAATCTTCTTATAACATATTTATAATAAAAATATGTTTTTTATATATATGGATCAACAATGTACAAACAAAATGGATTATTGAGGTACGGTATTTTCCTCTGACTTTCATTTCTATGTGACACATGCCATATACACCACTTATTTCTTGTATGTGGTGTATATACTACCAATTAATATATTTTATGTTATTTAGTATGAATATTAAGGGTATTTACATATCACTATAATGTTATTTAATTACTGATGATTATTATCCAAAAACATTGTGAATTGTTAAGAAATTAATGATACAATCTCAATTTGTTGGATTTTTTTATTATTTTTTTACCATTAAATTTCATGATCAGACTATCAATAAATTAATGAACATTATTATAATTTGGTTATTTCATCAAAATATATTCTTTAATATCAATTTCCTCTCTTTAATAACTCAAGGGACTTATGGAATACTTGTCACGAAAATTTCCCTTATTTATATTTTCAATCAAAAATTATTTCTCACCCATGTAAATGTGTTCTAATGATGTTTTATATATTTTCTAATTCATTTAAAAAATATAATTACGTATGTATAAATTGTTACAATTTTTTTGAATAGATTCTTCTTTCAATATTCTAAATGTGGAACTTTTGAGTATTTTTTGAAAATGTGAATAAATCATGGATTTAATATATATGGAATGATTTGAATTTTCCATTATCATTGCCACATAATACATTGAATCCCCCTTTCATGTATCAATATTTTTTTTCAATTAATTTTGGCCTTTTATTTTATTAAAATATTAATTATCATTTATTTGATGTAAAAATTAAAAATATATTTTCCTATAGAGTTATTGCAAGCAATATTTTATAAATCATTTTTATTCTAGGGTTACATAATTTTATGTTTTATAACCGTTTCTAGGGATGTAGTCGAATTATACCATGATTATTACTTATTTATTTATTTTATGATAATGACGATGAGATTATTATGAATTTATTTCCAATTCCAAGGGTTATGCTAAGTTGAATTTATAATGATAAATTTATATTTTCCACTAGTTCAACAATGATTAAATATTTATTAAAAATATTTAATTTCTAGGGGTTAAAAAATAATTAATGATTTATGACATTTTTTCACACATATGTATCATTATCATTGTGTGACATTTAATCCCAGAATCTCATATCCCTGTAATGTATAATTTAAATATGGATAACTCATGAGGTAAATATGTTATCCATTAACCCAACATATTGTTCACTATCTCATGAATAGACATTGATTTCATGTACCAATTATTAAGCATGGACCAAGCCATAATGTCAATAATTTTTTGTGTTGACTAGGATTACATGAAGTAATATTACATATTGACCTAATTTTATGGAAAAATAGTTTTTTAAAGGAACTAATTCCATTTTTGTAAATTAAATGGTGTTTTTTTTTCATTATGATTGTTTAAAGTTTTATATGTATTGTTTTCTCAAATTCCTATGTCTATTTAATACCCTCATGGATCATTAATATTGGTTTCTATTATGATTCTGATATTATGAAATTCAAATATTTATTCCATGAATTTATATAATTATCTAGGATTTAAATAGTATATAATTAAAGTGTTTACTCATATAATCATACACTATTAATCATGATATGTTATACTATTATTTGATATAGCCATAGTTATCCTTTTTGATCATGTGAGTTCACCATTTATATTATTTCCTTCAATATGTTAGAAATAAATGTATTAATTAAGATATTTTCTTAGAACGAATCATGTTATGATGACTATTGTGGGAGACGGTGTAGTTGACTTATGAATGAGGTTTTTATGTGTCTATGTATCCCAAGAAAATATTACTATAATATTTTTGCATTAATGATAATGTTATGTAGTGAATATTAAACTAATAAGATTTAATATCTACGTAAAAAACGTAAGGGTTGTTATTGTTGATATAAAAAGATGCTTCTATTGACCTTTGGAAACAAGGATGTTAATTTTTTTTTAAGATCCATTAAGATAATAATAAATATAAAATAACATCATAAGTATTGTTACAATAACTAGTATTTTTTACTAGAAAAACATCTCTTCTTGGATACTTAATATAGTTAAGGATTCAAAATAGACACATGTATTAGTGGTAACCACTAAAAGAGTTTGTTGATTATAACTCATCCATCACTCTGGAGGATGGTGAGGGTTACCTTTCTACACACCTTGATTGACACTTGTTGTGGATATTCACTGGTTAATTCACATTTTATTTACAATATATCCAAATATATTTAAATAGATAATGATCACAAATGGAAATGTTAATACCTAGGGTTTCTTTGGTTGAAAAGAAGATAGCATGATTGAGACATCATATAGATGATTTTTCATAGCTATCATTATTTTTTCTCACATCTTAAATTTTTTAGACAATGTCTAGAACATGATAGAATAATAAGAACAATGAATTTCATGAAAAAATCAATGATCATTAACATGAGAAACCAAATATCGTAGAATATTTGATGAAATATTTTGTGAAAATTCGCACTAAATATTATCCAAATACTTCTGGTAATACATGTTATGCGGACCTCTAAATTTTCCATTTATGTAAAAACATTCCATTCAATATTTTATGTTCTAATTTATACTCTACTTATATGGTAATTTTAAACCACTGGTTGCTGAGAAATAAATCAATGTAACGGAAAATATATTTTTCATTATTGGTTCTAGTACCATGAAAAACATTTCCTATCCATATATCATATGTTTGTTGAGATGGTTATGTGATGTAATCTTATTAAGAATATGAGGATAGAGGTTGAAATAAAAACACGGAATGGTTGGAGTTTATGTTTATATATATTAGTATGTACATTTTACATAATGTATATTAAAAAATGTGAAGTAATTCTGTGATGAAAAAGAGATTGATGATAAATACATTAGTACCAATGAATAAAATTTTAAAATAATTTTATTACACGAATATAGATTAATCTGGAGAGATTAAATCAAAATTGATTTTTTATTTATTGAACTGAAAAAATATATTTGAAATGAAATAAACATGTGGGACTTTGGATGTTAGGAAGAGATCATTTATTGTTCACTAAAATTCGAACATTAATATTGAAACCATGTTGGTTTTGAGGATAAGAAATTGAATACATAGTTTCATGGAATATATACTAGTATATCAAATGGAGGTAATAAAATATTTAAACCTCTTACCTTCCAATGATTCTATAAGGGTGACTTAGTTGAATGACTGAAAGTAATTATAAGATGTTTCATGTGAGGTAAACATAGCCGTTATGTAAGAGAGAATAGATTTTATGTAAAGAATCGTGCCAATAAAATGGATGAAGAGAGGGTTCAATATAATACATCTCCCACACATTAGTGTTATAAAAATAAAGAGTCTGGGAATTATTATAATTAATTTATTAATCTATGTCATAATTAATAAAGTAATCAACAACTACCTTAGATGAAAAATGTCGAAGCGAATTATTATAATATTTTGTGAATCATAACAATTATAGAAAACTTATCCCCCACTAAATATTTGGATTTTTTTAATCGATTTTTATTAATTATCCCAGATAATATATTGTTTCATTTAATTTATTGAAATTTTATTTTATTTTTATAATTTATTATCACTCTATATATATATTTATGAATAATGAAATCACATTAAATGATCTATGTAAATCTATGATCATATATCAGTGGAAGGATAACCATGAAATTCAAAAAAAAATATTTATAATGAATAATTTGTTAACATATTTGTGGAATAATAGTTGAATTATATTTTGGAAGCATATCTGAATTTATTGCGACATTATTTTATAAATAATAATGGTATATAAATCTTGGTATGATACTTAATGTGTGATTAAAATTACTTAAATATAATTTCAAAGAATATTCTTTGAGTATGTTAGATCAAATGACCGAAATATTTCATATTTAATTATATTTTAACATATTTTTGAGGATTCATAAATTCAACTATTTATCGAATTGGTTACATTGACATATGGTTGTTCAAGTTAATGTATTAGAACTTGAGGTATTGTACCCATGCCATAAAATTCTGGATTTGGTTAGTATATAGAGATATGATGAATAAAATTCTATAATTATATATATATTATTATCTAGTAAAATATAAATTTATTTCATTAGGATTTATAAATTCATCTTTAATATTCATTTCTTGGATTATGTGTTTATTTTGGAATTGATAATAGAACAACCAAAGGATTAGATTTTTATTATATAATGGAAATGAATCATGTATTTATATTTTATCTAGATATCAATCTTCATATTTGGAAAGACTAAAATCATGGAAAAGGTTAGTGGGAAAAATAATTTTTCTAACTTCCTTTATTTTTTTATGTGATGGTCTCTTCCTCACCCCTTTGGGATATGATTTCATGGTAGTTAAATTTCTTATGATCATGCACATTTTTATGATGAATGATATATGGTTATTATTGTTATTCCATGACTATATATTTACATGAAAATAATTTTACCCTATTTGGAACCCAATTTAATAATTATTACATATGACCATATTATTTTTTTCTCCCCATTTTTCAATGGGTTGTTTTGATAATACGTTTAGGATGTTGGATTACCATAAAAAATGAGAAAATTTCAATCCCTTATTTTCCATGAAAATTTTAAAATTATGATGATACAATTTATTAAATTATTTATTATTAATCCCCATGATATTTAAACATAGATTTATATGTCAATAAATATAAATGTTTTAATATAATGAGATATTTGAATCCCGAGACAGAATAAACCATGATATATTGGTAAAATATAATTATTTAACCTGGAAATTACATCATAATTGTTGGATTACAGTTTTTTAATAATATTAAATATATATATATATATGTTATAAAAAAAATTAAAATAATTTCCTTGGTTATAAATATATTAGAGGTGAAAATTAAAAAAAATCCATGTGAATGAAATATTTTTTTCAAAAACTATTTCTATGCATGAAATTTGTTTTTATCTTGGTAAAATAAAGTAACTTTAATTTTATAATTAATTTAATGTCATATATATATATATATATTATTATATCAAAAATTTTATAATTCAAATAATTTTTTTTCAGACATGCTAAAAGAATTAGTAATGGTTTTTGTACGGAAAATTCTATTTTTCTTAAAAGAAATTTACTCACATTTTTAGAGATATTTTCAATTTAATTTTATCATGTATTATAATTTTTTGGAAAAAATTGAATCGTGTTTAAAAAAAAATTACAAAATATTGAACTATAATTTTTTTGAGAACTTTTTGAAAAGAAATATTTTTCTAGAAATTGTGAAAAATAATGATTTTTTTTAAAATAATTTTCATTTCATTTAAAATAATTTACAATTTTTATTTTATATTTTACTATATATTTTTAATTATAAAATTTATATAATTATTAGTTATATTTATGTTATTTGAATTATTTTTTTTGGAGAATTTCGATATGAAAAATAATTTTCCATAAAAACAATTTATTTAGAAATCGTAATTTCCATCATGTTTAAGGGTATAATTTTTAATTTAAATTCACCACTGATGTGAATTTATTTTTTAAAATTTTATTAGATATTGGTAATTATAAAATTTAATATTATTTAACAAGGAAAACTTATTTTTTTATAATGAATTGAAAAAATACAAAAAAAAATTATTTATCCCAGTTAAAGTTATAAGGTGTTTACAATTTTGTTAAACCAATTGGTATGGGTTTTTTTAAACTAAAAATTTCTAAAACATATAGTATGGAAATATTTAGACCTTACCCAATCAAAAATTCTAATCTATATCTACTTCATAGAATTTTTCATCATAATTTATTTATTATTTTGGTTTTATTTTGTAACTTTTTTAGTGTGTTCACTAAACTATTATAAAAAGGAACCCCTATCCTCTACAATAGAATAACCAAGAACATTTTTTTTCCAAAACATGAAAATTTTCCTTACAAAAATCAATATATATGAATTATAGTCCCTCATTTCATCATAATTTAATCATAGGAAATCATTATGTATTACCCAAGTGATGTTCTTAAAAGACAATATATAGTTCTTATCATTTTGTTTTAATATAACTTCATATTATACTTCATTAAAATATTCTAAAAAATTACGAAATAATAAAACAAATTTCATAATTATAATGATATATTATTATGTTATCATATTAACCTATATCATATCCTATTCAATAAAATTGGAATAGAAAGTGTTTATCATTTGTATAGCGGCATACCACCTAAAAAACTGATGGATGATGTTTTCCATCACTGCCTCTAAAATTTGGAAATAATTGTTGATTTAATATATATATATATCTATAATATCTATTTACCTATATTATTATAATATCACATATACCTTATTACCATTGATTCCTTTGGAATATTATAATGTTACTCATTCGTAGATGTGGACTACCTATCCCATGAAGAAATGTGAAAAGTATTATGAGTTAATTTTCACATAAATTTTAATGAAGATTAATTTAATGAATATATATTATATATATTTTAAATAAACTATTAAAAAAATTCAATCATTATATAGATTTCTTTAATTCCATCGTGTGAAACAATTGAAACAACCTACATGTGCACTTAAGACCTAAATTCTCCATATATTGTTTTATTATTTTCACAATTTACAATTTTTATGGCATAATATAAAAATTTAATAGTAAATATATATGATATTTATATCTTGATTAATGTTTTTAATATTAAATAACCATTATTTTGGTTAAAAGACCGACATTACAAATCCAAAACACCCATGGAAGGTGATGCAGTTTCACCCAGAGTAGTGATTTTCGTAAGGAATTGATAATAAACATGTCAAAATAAGTTATATATAAGTAATATATTTTATTTTTATATGAATATAGACCAAGAATATATTTATAATATATTTTATATTTTATATTATTATATAACATTTTGATGGATTATGAGACTCAAGGCAACATATTTTCATCTACCATTTATTTAGTTGGGACACATGCCGTATTCACAACTTTTTTACATTATGTGGCATATATTCCTCCCATGTGGTAAGGGTTTCAGTTTACAATATAATTATTTATCAGGCATATTTATGATTATTTTTACAATAATTTAAATCATTGGTCTACCACTCAAAAAACTAAATAACATTATTATCTGATGGTTAATTATTTATAATATATGTTTTAATTTTATTTTCAATCACTTTTTTAGCTATGTAAATAGAGGGAATGTTTTATATAAATATTACTTTATTTCCCGCTATGGTGAAAAATAATTTCTCTTCCATTTCCGTGTATTCTAAAAAAGGTATTGAATAATTTTTTTATTATTTTCAAATCATTTAAGAAATTATTTAACGTCTATTAATATTAAAATAATTTAATAATATGAGATTTATTTTCATTTTTTGAATTAGATATTTTTTATTTTTTTATTAAATGTGTGAATGGAATCATTTTTTCCAAAATACGGCATGAAATTAATTTCATATCATCATTGAATCATTATTCATTAAATATTACCTTGTTAATATTCAAATTTAATTTTTGAAAATAAATTATCACTATAATATTTATGATTTTTTTGTTTTAATTAATTTATTTCACAGATAAAATGGTATTTCACTCATGGAATGTTTATAGTGATCTTAAAAAAATAATTTCCTATATAATATAACATCCAATAATGTTTCATAACTATTATTAGGTATATAATCCAAATTTAGTAGAATTATTATTTTAATATATATTTTATAATTATAATGAAAAGATGTTTATAAACCCCATTATTATTCAATGGGATATCTTAGAATGAATATATTATGAAACCCGTTTCATTACTACTGGATAAGGAATAATATAATGATTATCAAACTTATATTGTTTTTATATGTTTTGATATGACAGTTATTTTATGATCTTGTGGGAAACATTTATATGATTTTCATTATAAGTAGGGTGAGCCTATAATTATATATCCCTTTAATAAATTTTGTTACGATGTATATCTCATGAGATATATTCTTTATTTTTGAACCTAAATACATATTCACAATTTTATGTGTGGACCTAGTTTTAATTTCCCTAAGAATATACATGGACCAGGATTAAAATTCAATATGTTTATTCATAATCCTAGATTTTATGTATATAAGAGTACTCATGAACCTAGATTTTTTCACCCTATGTTTATGAATGGGAATACTTTAAACTCCTTAACTTAATGAATCATCCTACTACTATTTATACGTGGTCAAAATATTATAAGATTATGTTTTTCAACATTCCTATGTCACTGTTATTCCCTTTTGGATCATGATCAATGGATTCCATTATGATTCATATCTTATGTTCTATAAATAATTATTCCGTGACAAAATATTGTTCTCTCATATATAAAGGGTGATGTTTTTATCTTTAAATATCATATAATCATACCATTTTGGTAATTTAATATATATATAATAATGGATATATCCCTTGATTAGCCTTACTGGGCATATTTTCTCACCAATTCTTATGTTTCCTTTCCACATGTAATGATGAAAGGTATTATGTATGATATTTCTGTGATTTCTGATATTTATTATGAACATAATGAGATATGAAATAGTTATGTTATAAACTTGTAATTTATGGATCCATGTGTTCAAAGTTACTAGAACAATGTGATTTTGGAATGGAACATCTTGTTATGTAATGAATATCCACCTATCATGATTTATAATCTATAATGAAAATTATGTATCACTATATTAAAAATAATCAAAATTGGTCTAGAATAAATGATCAAAAACTAATGAAGTGAAGAGAACCAACACTCGCTAGGATAAAACTATATTATATAGGCATGGGTTATCAGTGAGTCTTTACATTATTGACATTTACTTTGGGAGATCATGGTAATATTTATTTTGTGACAAGGAAAATGTATAAAAAATTTAATTTAAAACATAATAGACGTAACCTTATGATGATCTAAGTCCTTTATTACAGAGCCTATTAAATACTTATATTTGAAATAAGTAAAATAAAATATTATATGGTTTAAATATAATATTTACCAAAATTTGACCCTCAAAGATTCAGTCTGTTATAAAAATGTAATGAAACCTTTAATATAGTATTATAACCCTTTTATTCTCCATCATCCATTCAAGGATAAAATTTGCATATCATATGACTTTAATTTACATGACTCAACGATCAATCCTAAGACACCTTATACATATTCACGTAGATGATTTTATATAACCAAATTCACATTTGTAAATTCAAATCCTGTGTAAGTGGTCATGGAATATGGGTTTAGCATTTCACATCATGTTTTTTACAACATCCCTATAGTAGGAAAAATAATTTTATTTTCCCTTAAACATAGTCCTAATCAGCAAACATACTCTCTTATATTATTTATGTGTAGCTCGACTCCCATTTAGACATCATACATAGTTAAATTCAGGTCTCCAATCTGGAATCTAGTTGTAATAACCTATTATTTTTATAAGGACCCTACCTCAAAACATTACTTAATCATTAATTAAATGAATAATTAACATCGAGGATCTTTTCAGGTTTAGAGTTTTAGAGAATTTGGACATAACTATTACATGTCAAAAGATTACAATGTAGAGACTACCACTATAACTGATTTTTCACCACAATAAAAAATCCTTAAATAAAATAGGAGTTCTTTTCTTGATATAAATCTTCTTGAATACTTCCTTTTTCTCACCCTTCCTTATAATCTGTGAAAAATATTTCAAAAACATGGGATGAGAATAAAAAGCTCAGTAAGGGTTATAACATAATGAAAGGAAACATTAACCTTCCAATAAATAAAAATCAATGGAACCATAACTTTTAATCATAAAATACCTTCTGAAATCATAATATTTATATATAAATTATAGAAATAATAAGACATAAATTTAACTTGAACCATTCATAACATTCTTACGTTGGGAGTAAACCTCATGGTTACGTTTGGAAAGCCCATCATAGTATATTCCCTAAATATCATTGGAGAAACCTTAGCTTTTAACTCCTTCGCTTTACCCAATGCATTGAACAATTAGCACGGGCTCACCCACCCGTAGTTTATCACAGAACCACCCGTCTTCATAAACAATACCCAAGAACCATAACATAATCGTATCACATAAAACATGCATAAAGGAAATATAACATTTCAACAATTCAATCACATGTTATCAAAAACAAATTTATATAATCAAAACATTATCAAAATAATTATCAATACCACAATATAATAAAAGTAAAATATGGTATTTATTTTTAATTTAAAAAAATATTGTTATGGCTTGTAGAGGAATCTGAAACTCAAATAATTTTCACGGCGGCGGAGAAGTCGTTGTCTCCACATACGTAAGACAAAAATAGTCCCTTTTGTTGTTCAATAAAACTCTTCGTATAAAAATAATATTTATTAATAAAAGTAAAAGTAAAAGGGGTTCAGACACTGTATAAAATAAATTTGTGTATAAAACAAAATATGCCTCAATGAAGGGAGATTGAGATGAAGTCCCGTACAAAGACAATATCCTTATATTAATGATAAATCAATTACATAATTATTTGTGAAAAATATAAATACACCTAATATAAGTTGATATTATGTGTAAAACAATCAAATTTCATCCACACATATTCATATTATGACATAATCAAGAAGCAGATGTTTAACCCTAATAATTGAAATTGGGTTAAGAAGTTCCCTTACAGAAATTCGACAGCCTAACAACGTTACTTTAAAATTTAAAAAATGATTTGATGAGAGATAATAAAGGTATCTCATCACTTGGAAATAAAATTTAATGAATTATGGATATATAAGAACATATACCAACATTAATAATATGTTAATTAAAATACCTAACAAAAGGAAGTCTTTTAAAAAGTGGAGGGTGAAAGGTTCCTTACCAATTTGGGTAACATTCGAAACGTACACCCCATGAAAGAAGGGTCATACAATGAACATGCAAATAACCATAAATAAGAGTATCTTACAAAAATTTTAGAATAATTGGTAGTACATAAACCACACAATAGTAAATAGTGGCAAATGAAGCATTAATCTCACGGGAATAAAAAGTGAGATAAAAACCCCTTACCTCGTTGTAATCAATCGAGTCGTATGACCAAAAGATAATAACCACCAAATTAATTTCAAAAACAACATGAATAAAATAGAATCATGATAATATATATCAATTGGAAGTACACAATAAATGGCTTTCCATAAATAAGTTGCGACCAATGGAAATCTCATGGAATTAAAATTAAGATAAGAAATCTCTTACGAAAATTTGGCAGCCTAACGACGCCACCTAAAAATTCATAAAATGAATTAATGAGAGTAATATGGGGCATCTAATAATATGAAAATATAAATTACACTATGGTGAATATAAAATAACATCATCCAATAAAAGAACATGGAGTGTAAAATAAATTACATTAAAGAGAGTACTTGAAAAGTAAGAGAGTGGTCGGATCCCTTACCTCAAGTCTGGCTTGTCTTGTTCATTCCATTATATTCCTGAATGAAAAAGATTGGTCAGTTTATAATTTATTAAGGAAATACATTAATGTTTATTATTAAATTCATATCACATATTATAATGGTATAATAATTGGCTAATTATGTGAGTTCATATCAGACAGTTTTATCGATGTTCGGTACATGAGTCAGAAATGAACTTGTTAGAAAAGAATTTTACATGTAGTTAGAATTAAATCATCTCCAGAATAGTATTAATTATTTAAATATCATATGTATACATTATATATTATTTTCATACTATTCCATAACAGTTGGAGATAAAAAATTGAAATGCACCATTCATGGAGATGGTAGGTTGTACGTAAACATGAATGTTACTTTCGTTTCTTTGTCATATTAATGGAAGTAAAACTAAATGAGATATATATATATAATAATTGCAGAATGATATTCATAATTTATATGTAATATAAATCATATATTTCTATTATATATATTTACTTAAATAGTACATAACATTTGGAGATTAGAAATTAAATGCATCGTTCATAGAGACGGTAATCCGTACGTACGCATGAATGCTACATTCATTAATATTTCATTGGTTAATGGAATGAAAACATAATGATACATAGGTATATTATAATTACATTATAATATCATACATAACATCATTAACTTAATCATTTATACATCCCACATATGGAATTAATGATTCAAATCACTTTGAGGGGGTGGTAGTCCGCACTTCCTAAATTGAAATTATCGTGTTTTTCCATTTGGGAAACCATAATGGTATGGAATAAATGAAAAAAACATAATAATAAGGAATACATAAAAATAATATATATATATATAATATATAACTATAGTGACATCTTAATGGTCACCATGAAAGGTGGTAAAAGAAGTCTGAACAATCATCATTTTGTGATATAGTAATTCGCCACCCATAGAAACAGTATGTTATTTAACCATTAGATGGAGGTGTGTATATGTGTATCTCGAATCCTTCTCATAAAAACATACTACTATATTGAAGATAATATTTTTGTTATAAAAGAAAGTAATAAAAAGAGTTTAGGGGGTTGTAGAATCAAAATAAATCAAAAGAACATAAGAGAAGACATTGCCTTCAAATCGGGTAACTCTTTTTTATTTGAGCCCAAAGGCTTCCTTAGAAATACTTCATCCCAATTAGAGGATTCTAGTAGTAATAGAGGGATGTGGAGAGACAATATGAGAAGAGATTGGATAATCCATGGGCTTGAGAGTTGTGGGTAAGGGGGTAGAGGTGGGGGACTTTTATAAGAGGGGGGAGGGTTACTTTCAGAATATCTTGGAAAGTTACTCTATAATAAAGAGAGTTTTGGATTTTAAAGGTCACACAATTATATATTTCAATGATAAGTTGATAAGGGTTTTTAATCCACCTCTCAAATAGGATTTAGACACATTTATTTCTTATATATTACCTTATCTTTTCATTTTATTTAAATCGTTCATTAATGAGGTAACCACTACATCATCACGGTGTCATAAATAAATTAATTTATTTTGTGTAAAAAATTATAAAAATAATACCATCATGTAGGAAATCTTGTTTGATTTACAATTACTATTTATATTCAATGATATCATTTATGGAAACGAAATTAAAATTGTTTTACTTAGGATATACAAACCTTTGTTCTATTTCCTTTCTTTAAAAAATAATATGATAAAAAGTCACTGTCACAAAAAAGTGATTACATGGGCCCCCAAGGTTGGCGCAAGGCATCCCATGGTTGTCAATGACACCACCAATAACATTTGGAAACATGTTCGGTGTAACAACCTGAGATTATATGAGAATTATTCTTTTTAATTTTATTTATGTCTTGTGTTGTACGCTGCAGCAAAATTTTCTTGCACTATACGCAACAACGTATTAGCTTGAAACACTATTCGTGGATTTTGTTACACAAAAATTCAAGTTTGTTTTGTGAAAATTAGTTTACGCAACTTTAAGTATTGATTTTGTTTAATTTAAAAATAAAATATGTTTTGATTATTTTATACGCAACACCAAACGAAGCTTTCACTACACGCATCCCTGACTCAGCTTGAATTACACACAATCAATACCTTCCTTGATAGCGTGTGTATTACGCAATACGAAGTTTCACAAAATAATATATTATTATTATTTTATTATGAACTAGTCGTTATGACTAAAAATACCAACTTTTTAAAATTTTATTAATTTTATTTTTCAAAATGTAATTCATTTTTGGATTCAGAATATCGAAATTGGACTAGGGTGAATTTATTGTATTTTTCTGAAAACATTCAATTTTTGATGAATAGTGAAAACAGTGGGTTACTATTTGAAAACCGAATTTTTATACAAATAATTATTTATTTTATTTAAATTTATTTTACGTAAAAATTGATACATCGTACCGATATAATTTCAATTAAATTCATTGAAGTCATTTTATAATAATTATATATATATATATATAATTTATTGAACTTTTTACCGTCTTTTACCCACCTCCTAATAGAGTTTGAAAATTGACATAAAACGTAATTTTACCGATTCTGTGTGTTGAATTTAGAAAATATGAGAGACATAGTTATTATCCTGGAGTAAAATGTGGTTCAATAAGATAAAAATTATTTATGGTGAATAATAACTATTTACATTTATTTACCACGGTTAAAAGTAAATAGGGAAATTAAGGGTAAAATTGATATTATTATTACCCTAACTCATGTACTAATTCTAGTGGATAAGTTTCGTTTGACCAAAAACAACATTAGTTATAAAATATTACCCTTTAGGTCCACTTGGATTATATTAGGACATTTATTATTATTTTATTTAAAGAAGAATTAAAATAGTTAAAATCAATGTTTAATAACTAAAACATTTTTAATATAGGGTTATACATAAGATAAATTCGACTATAAATATTAATTAGAAAGATAAAGATATTTCCTACATAATTGTATTTTATTTATAATGTTTAGCCATTAAATAATTTAATTTATTTATGACACAACAATGATGCAGTAATTACATTATTAATTAAATATTAAAATAATTAATTTTATAAATACCCAAATAAATGTAATTATAGACTTTTTATGAATTAAAATAATTTGATAGGTTAATATGACATGTTAGTATTGATTTAATTATCTTTTTTTAACAAATAATTCTATTATGATTTTCAAAAAAATCACTTACCAAATAGTGTCAAAATTGATATAAAATAGTTATTAAAACAAATATTATATTATTAATTGTTATTTTATACCTAAAAATATAATGTTCGGCCAAATAACTTATATAAGGATATTTATATTAATAATGAACCACTTGGGGTTCGTTTGGATTTTTATAGTAAGTTTATTAACCATATAGTTTAAGAAAAAAAAACAGACGGTAAAAGTTAAATTATTTAACTTAGAGTTAAATCTAAATGATATGGATAAAATAGTAACCTAAACTGGTCTAAAATCTATTGGTTGAGAGGCTTTCGAGCCATACCCACTTTATCTTTGAAATAAATTAATTTGGAGCTATTATAAACCATATATGACTTAATTATAAAATAATATTTTAAGTTTTTCTAAAGGTTCCCCTCTCCTCCCTTATAAAAAGGGTACCCCTTACTTCTTCTCCTTACACCATTTTGAGCCTAATATCTCAGCCAAAACCTGAAAGGTAATCTTCCCAACCTCTCTAGTTATATCATAGTGGTTTTGTTCTTCTCAAAAGATCAACTCTAATTCCCTAATAAGATGTCTAAAGGAGGTACGTCGAGGAAGAGGTAATCTCTTCTACTGAATCTTTGAAGTTTTTTTTCGTTAAATTATTCTTATTTAGTTGTTTCATTATAATTTAATAAGATCAGTATCACTAATATGCATATATGTTGTTATAAATATGAAAAAATCCCATTTCAATTTCTATACATCCTACGGAAAATGAAATCACCATGTGTGCGTACGTACGGAATATAGTGTCCACGCCGTGGTGTAATCTATTTTTCCACCACCACCTTAGTTGGATGGGTATAATGGTGTAAATAATAAATATATATTATTTTTACAACATAATACTGATTCTAAGATATTATATCATCAACTACAATTCTATTCAATAAATATGGGAACGATAACATCGCTCGTGCGTACGTACGGATTACCGTCTCCACGACGCGATGAGATTCATATTCCATGTTAACAAATTAAGAATGATTATAATGTATATATAATAAGTAATCATGAAATATATGACATAATTATGATACTGGATTTATGTATATATATATATATGTATGTCATCTACTTAATTCCATTCAATTCAGTAAGGAAATGAAAAACAACATTCATGCGTACATATAATGTCTCTATGATTTACACGGTTTCATAATGCCTAATTTTCATGATTCTTACTCATTATGATTTTATGACTATTTTCAAAAAATTAATTTTCGTTTAAAATTTCATAGAATATTGTGAAAATAAAAGTATTTTTGAATAAGAAAGGATATTTTCCCCAATACTTCATTTCAAGTGTTTTATAAATACCATTTTCCATCTAAGATGACATTATTTCATATGTGTATGATTCAAGTTTAATGTGTCTATGATTTACATGGTTTCAATTTTCTTATGATGAAATATCCAATTGTTTTATATGGATTATGTGATGATGGGATGATGTTTATGAAACCCATTTTATTCATTGGGTTATGATGAATGATTTATGTTTATGTTGCGGAACACGTAATAATGATTTCATTATGAGATGGGTGGGACCTACATCTCCCTCCAATTCATTGGGTAATGATTTATATCTCATGAGATAGACATGGATGGAACGGTAAGTTAATCCGGTTCAGAAATACAGGACTAGAACGAGGAGTAAACTCGATTCAGAAAGGGACTTTGTCTACTAAGATGGTCTTGGTAGAAATGCATTGGCTACTATGAAAATAATATCATGTGGTTAATGGTTTTCCACAATTAAATGTTTTATTTCCATGCTATTTTATCATGTTTTATGTTACTTTATGATATATTCCTTACGTACGTCCACGATTTATGTCTTTGCTCATGATTTTGATGTTTATATTTTATGTTCAAGATTTTGCATTCAAATGTTTATGGATTGTATTATATTCTCTATGTTTACCCTTACTGAGCATCTGAGATCACCCTTTTTATGTTTTCTATTCCCCAGAATTTGAATAAAGGTTTTAGGTAAGAAAAAAGGAGAAGATCTTTACCGGAGATGTTGAAGATCTTTCACCACGATTAGAATATTGTATTCCGAGTTTCCAAAGACCCTAAACTATTACGGTCCTTGTGTGTATGTTTTGTTGTGTATTATGTATTCTGCAAAATTTAATGTAATGTCCGTGTACGTCAAGCTTTGGGTCTCTATAGTAGGTATTAGAAGAAAGGTTTAGTCAACCATTAGAATCTATGATCCGAGAACTTTAGTGAGATCCCTATAGATATTTCTAAGATATGTATAGGGATGTCCCTAAGGTTAAGTATAAGTATAGGTTATAGTCCTAGAATTACGGTAACGATATTAGAATTAAACCTAAGATGTTGATTTGAAGTTACTCCGCCTTGATTATGATTTTGACCTCTCACACTATTCTTTTTGGGTTTTATAAAATGGCTGGAAATAGGAAGATTCATGATAATGGAGGATATGATGGAAAATAGAATGATATTCTTCATGAGAAACCCAATGAAAATGGATTTGTAAGTCCACATATTGTTATTATACCTAACAAGTAATCTTATAATATGATCAATAATATCAACTATGGTAAGTTTCCCGACTCAGCTAATAAGAGAATGATGGAGTTTCATGATGATCATAGAGGACAGAAAGTTCAATTTTCCTCAAGTAAATCATGTGGGAAGAGGCGTCAGGGAGAATGTTTAAAATGAACTGAAAGATGCTTTGGGTGTGGAAAAAAAGGACACAAAGATAGTAATTGGAAAGTAAAAGGTTCAATTAACACCATGGACAAGGATAATGGTATTGATAAGACATCAACAATAGTTAAGTGTTTTAAATGTGGAATGTACGGGCATTATGAAAACCAATTCCTGAAGGGAAAATATCATAAAGAGAATCATTATGGTCATAGGGGTAGTATTTATGTGGATGATGATGAAGAGACTACAAAAGATATATGAGATAGAAGAAATGATGAATCTTAGTTAGTGGTTTAAAAATTTAGTGTAATGATTGTATGTTTATCAAGAATAATGTATGGTACTATGGAATAAAGAAAAATCTAAGGATTATTACACTATTGCCTTTGCTTGAGTTTTGAAGGAATATGTTGAATGGTACTGGTAACCCAGAAAGGCTATTCAAATATTTTAGGAAACCACCTAATATGCGCATAGAGAAGGGATTAGGAGATAACAAAATGTTTGATAGTATTAATGATCTCATTGATAATATAAGGTAACGTGATATCATGGTTTGAGTATATAGAATATTTGGGATTATGGTATATAGAAAGAGTTACCTTGTGACAGCATTCATGTTTTCACTATGGTTCAATAGAATACATGATTAAGGCATTCAGAAGTTTATAATGGGACCAACAAGATATATCGTATGATATATGGGGATAATTGATTGTATTCACATGCTCGGTCAATGACATTTCTATTAATTGTTTTCTTTATAATATGAGTTTGGACAGAAGTATTTTTGATAAGCCTAAAGATTGGAATGAATTACGTTAGACATCAGATAGTATTGTTTAAGGCTAGAACATTTTTTTATTTTATTGCAAGAATGTTATTATAATGTAGTTTTAGAAAAAGGGACAAACTACAGGACTGGTGACAACCCGTCGCATCCAATAATGTTGTCGAAATCAAACCCACAACCGAAGTGTGACAATACATTATTTCCTACCACTGGCCTATAGGAAGTCCCTGGTTAGTAGAAACTAGTTTTATCATGAAGTATGATAGATGATGTATAAGTCCATTTTTGGAATAATATACGATTAACCTCAATATAGATGTACTTATTTATATTTGATAACTTTTGCTAAAGATATATGTAATGACCATTAATTCTATCACATAATATTCTAACACATCACAAATGAAAAATTTAACTTCATTTCTTTATTATATGAAGTGGAAATTGTTCAAGGCACGAAAAATAATGAAATTATAATGAAATAAAGTATGTATTTCTTCTATTTCAAATATTTCAACATTAGGAAATTGATTGTGAAAACCAAAAATGTTTTCCTAGTACCCTTATATCCGATGAATCAGATGGTAACTAAGATCCTCACAAATTTATGTCTTTTTGATTTTTGGTTTTTTCATAGCCGTGTTCTCTACCACTCTCCATGAGAACATGATGGTTATATTTTTCTTCCATATCCATATTTTCACCTATGTTATCCTATGTGGAAACCTAGTGATTAGTTAATTTGGGTAACCATTACGTTTCATAATTTAGTTTTTAATGTTCAGTTTTTGTATTCTTTTTTATGATGTGGGTTTCAATGAAAGAAACTTTGAAGTAGTAAACCATTTATAACCCGGATGAATTTTGAGGGAGAAATTCATTTTAAGGGGGTAGAATGAAACAACCCAGTATTTTATGAGAATTATTCTTTTTAATTTCATTGATGTCTTGGGTTTTACACTACACAAAAGTTATCTTTCACTATACGCAACACCGTATTAGCTTACAACACTATGCTTGGCTCTTGTTACACACAATATCATGTTCGTTTTGTGGAAATTTTTTTACTCAACATTAAGTATAGATTTTTTTAATGTATAAATAAAATATGTTTTGATTATGTTATACGCAACACCAAACATAGATTTCAATACATGCATCCCTATCTTTCATTTCATTACACGCAATCAAGACCTTCCTCGATAGCGTGTGTAGTACGCAATACCTAGTTTCACTAAACGATATATTATTATAATATTCTTATGAACTAGCCGTTATGAATAGTAATACCCACTTTTTGAAATTTTATAAATTTTATTTTTCAAAATGGACTTCATTTTTGGATTAGGAATATCGAAATTATCCTTGGGTGATTTTTTGGTATTTTCCTGAAAACATACAATTATTTATGAATACTGAAAACAATGGGTTCCTATTTAAAAACCGAATTTTTATATAAAATATTATAGATTATATATAAATTTATTTTAGGTAAAAATTGATACATAATACATATAAAAGTTCAATGTAATTCATTGGAGTCATTTTATAATTATTTCAGACATATTAAAATATTATAGAACTTTTCACCATCTTTTACCCACTTCCTATGAGAGTTTGAAAATTTACATATAACTTAATTTTAGCACTTCTGGGAGAGGAATTTCGAAAATAAAAGGGACACCGTTAATATCAAGGATTAAAATTTTATTCAATAAGATAAAAATCATTTTTGGGGAATAGTAACTTTTTACTTTTATTTACCACGGTTAAAAGTAAATGGTGAAATTAAGGGTAAAAATGATGTTATTATTACCCAAACACAAGTCTTAATTCTATTAGACTAGTGTAGTTTGACATAAAACAACCTTAGTGATAACATATTACCCCTTAGGTCCACTTTTATTAGATTACGACATTTATTTTTATTTTATTTAAAGAAGAATTAAAATAGTTAAAATCAATGTTTAATAACTAAAACATTTTTAATATAGGGTTATACATATGATAAATTAGATTATAAATATGAATTATAAAGCTAAGAATATTTAATACATAATTTTATTTTATTTTTAATTTTTAGACAATAAATAATTTAATTTATTTATGACACAATGATGATGTAGTAATTTCTTTATTAATGAAATATTAACCTAATTGATGTTATAAATTCCCATGTAATTGAAATTTTTAAATTTTTATTAATTAAAATAATTTTTAAGTTAATATTACATGTTATTATTGATTTAGTTAACTTTTTTTTAACTAATCATGCCATTATGAGTTTCAAAAAAATTGGTTACCAAATAGTGTCAAAATTGACATAAAATAGTTTTAAACCAAATATTATATTATTAATTATTATTTTATTCCAAAAAATCTAAGGTTCAGAAAAATTACTTATATAAGAATATATATATATGAATAGTGAACCACTTGGATGTCTTTTGTCTTGTTATTGTATGTTTATTTACCATATATTGTAAGAAAACAAAAAGACACGGTAAAAGATAAATTATTTAAATTAGAGTTAAATATAAATGATAAGGATAAAATAGCAACCTATACTTGTCAAAAATCAATTGAATGGGCGTATTTCGATCCATCCCAACTTTAGATTGGAAATAAATTAATTTGGAGCTATTATAAACCTAATATGACTCTATTATAAAATAATATTTTATGTTTTTCCAAAGGTGCTCCTCTCCTCCATTATAAAAAGGGCACCCCTTCCCTCTTCTCTTGACACACTTTTGAGACTTGAAGCTCATCCATCCCATAAAAATTCCTCTTCCCAACATATTTAGTTATATCATAGAAATCTGTTCTTCTCAAAATATCAACTGTAGTGCCCTAACAAGAATTTTAAAGGAGGTGCATCGAGGAAGAGGTAATCTCTTCTACCAATTTTTTATTGTTTTATTTCTTATTAAACTTCTTCTTATTTAGTTGTTTCATTATAAAGTAATAACATCTGTATCAATAATATAAATATATGTTACTATAAATATGAAACAAACACAATTTCACCTTCTATCCATCCTACATATAATGAAATCACCGCGCGTGCGTACGTACAGAATACCGTCTCCACGCCGTGGTGTAATATATTTTTCCACCACCACCTTACTTAGATAGTTATAATTGTGTAAAGAATAACTATATATGATTATTATAACCCCATACTAATTCTAAGATATTATATCATTGACTACAATTACATTCAATAAATATGGGAACGATATCATCGCTCGTGCGTATGTACGGAATACCCTCTCCACGACGTGATTAGATTCATTTTCCATATTAACAATTCAAGAATGATTATAATGTATATATAATAAGTAATCATGAAACATAGTAAATAATGATGCTACTGGATTTATGTATATATATATGCATGTCATCTACTTAATTCAATTCGATTCAATAAGGAAACGAAAAACATCGTTCATTCGTACGTACGACCTACCGTCTCCATGAACGGTGTATTTCTTTCCATTGATCAATCTATTATATATATGTATATTCTTAATATACACTATATATAAATCATGTTTTATATTCTGTAATTAAGTAATCATGATCTAAGTAATCATATTAATAATTACATGTCAAAACACGGACGATAAATGAAACGATTTTACCCAAAATGCTGCTTTAACATGGAATTGACAAATGAACAGATAATATAATGTCATAAGTGAATCATATATGATATCATAAATATTATTATGGTTCTTTTACAAGTTAATAATATGTTTAAACCCACTATACACGAGTCTCATACACATATGGATGAAATTGGACATAAGGTAAGGGATAATTTTGCAATTTCATTTTTATCCGAGTTTTTTTATTCGTAAGTATTTTCTGGGGATATTGTTTTCATTCTTTCCCATGTTTTCTAAAAATGTTTTCTTGTATTTTTAAATCCTTTTTTACCCATTTATGAAATTTTCCACATGTTATTAAAGGAATCTTCATTTTTTTACCACATGAGAATCTTTTTGACATTTCTGACAAAAGTACGAGAATAATGGTATTTTTAACTTATACGGCGTGAACAGATTTTTACAGATTCATACCGCCTCATTTTCATGATGCTTACTCTACAGGATTTTATGACTATTTTCAACAAAATACTTTTCTTTTAAAATTTGATGTCATTTTATGAAAATAAAATGATTTTGAATAAGAAAGGATATTTTCCTCGAGAATTCATTTCACGTGTTTTATCAAAACCATTTTCCATCTAAGATGACATTATTTAATATGTGTATGATTCAAGTATAATGTCTATATGATTTACATGGTTCCAATTTTCTTATGATGAATTATCCATTTGTTTTATATGGATTATGTGATGATGGGATGATGTTTATGAAACCCATTATTTTCATTGGGGTATGATGAATGATTCATGTTTATGTTGTGGCACACATAATAATGATTTCATTCTGAGAAGGGTGGGACCTATATCTCCCTCCAATGAATAGGGTAAATATTTATATCTCATGAGATATACATTTCTATAATGGAAAGTTAATTAGGTTCAGTAATACTGGACTGGAACAAGTAGTGAACTCGATTCAGAAAGGGAATTTGTCCACTAAGATAGTCTTGGCAGCAATACCTTGGCTACTATGGAAATCATATCATGTGCTTAATTGTTTTCAACAATTAAATGTTTTATTCCAATGCTATTTTATCATGATTGATATTCCTTTATGATATATTCCTTATGTACATCCATGATTTATGTCATTGCTCAAGATTTTGATGTTTAGATTTTATGTTCAAGTTTTTGCATTAAAATGTTTATGGATTGTTTTATGTTCTCATTGTTTACCCTTACTGAGAATTTGAGCTCACCATTTTTATGTTTTCTTTTCCCCAGGATTTAAATAAAGATTTTAGGTATGAAAACAGAAGGGGAAGATCATTACTGGATATGTTGATGATCTTTCATCATGATAAGAATATTTTATTCCGAGTTTCCAAATACTCTAAACTATTATGGTCCTTGTGTGTCTATTTTTTATATGAATTAAGTATTCCGCAAAAGGTAATGTAATGTACGTGTACATAAAGCTTTGGGTCTCTACATTGGAGTAATTTAATATTCTTATGATATGATTTTATTACCCTTAACTACTCGATTACTAATTAAACATGATAATTAAAGATAATTACTGTAATTACTATTCATAAGGTCCAAAATCAAAAGATTAATAATTAAATAATTTGGAAATTATGATTCTAAATCTAGAATCCATTTTATCAAATTCCAAACACAAAAATTTCAGTAATTATTTTAATAATAATTCCCATTTTTTGAAACCAAAGAAGGGTTTTTAAGAAGTAAAATCTATCAAAATATTGATTTGTTTTTATATCCAATTTAGAAGTGAAATTGCATACAATGACCAAAATAGTATTAAATGATAAAAATATAATTCAATTACTCTTTAAAACCAATTAAAATGATAAAATAACTATATAATTAAATTAGATGACAAAGCAGTTTTGAAGTAAAATGCTGTATTTTTCACCATTCATTAAAAATGAATATTTGTCAAAAAAATAAAAATATTTATCCAAAGTAAATTTGGTATTCCAAATTCAAAAATGATGTAAATTTTACAACATTCAAAACATAGATGTTGAATTGTTAATTTTATAATAAATTCTCATTGTCAAAACAAATAGTGTCTTTTTATGAATCAATATCTATCAAAAGATTGACACTTGTTTATATCAAATTTCAAAGAGAAATTAATTATAATGTCCACCATTGGATTAAATTGTAAATATATATTCTAATTTAACTTTAAAACCAATTAAAAAGATAATATTATCATATAAATATATTAGATTTAATGTAGGTTTGTAATTAAAGTGCAACATCATTCACAATTCATTAAAAATGAACTTTTTCAGAAAAATAACAAAAACATACAAAATGTAAATATTTATGTTCCAATTATAAATAACGATTTTATTTTGTCAAATATAACATATAAAATTCTGTCAAAAGTATATTTAAAAAGGGTTTTCCATTAAAAGGCGGTTATTTGACCTTTTAAAAAATATTATAATATTTACGCTTAAAATTGGATTCATTCGCATTTTATGACTATAACATCTATTTGATAAAACTAAAAATATTTGACAAACATATATAATCTTTTTGATGTTTGTTCTGTTCATTCCCATCATTACAATGGTTAGGCGTTAATTACCATTTAAAATAATATTATTTTATTATTAGTGTGCAACGTAAGATTTCAAAGAAACTCGTTGTTGCGTATTGGATATGCCACTGAGGATAGAATTCCATTTAAAGTAATATTATCATTTTATTCATAAATATTGATAAATATGAAAATGACATATTCTTTATTTACAAGGGATGTCACATCCTTCCCCCCTTTTGGGAATTGCGTACTCCCAATTTTAAAATTGGGCTCAAAAACTTCATTGAAATCCCCACATCTGAAAAGGAGTAAATGAAATAATCACATTAAAATAAAGAATGAAAAGTAAAAAGGTCACTTGAGACAACAGATAGTAGGATCCCGTGATAACATGGATATGTAGGAGAAAACAAACCATCACGTTCTGATGGATAGTGATTGGAATATATGTCTAGGAAAAAGATAACCACCAGAAAATCACAAGCTTGTGGTGGGTTAAACGGTATTTGATTCCCCAGTATGAAAAGTTAACAAATTTTTTTTTTGTTATAAGTTACTTTTCATTAGAGAATTTATTTACGAGCTTAACTAAAACATAAGGAAACATACTTACTTGTCGTGTACACTTTCATCTCTTAATATATTTCTTATACAAACCAATATTTTCTTCAAAATGTGAGTATTTAGGATCACTTGTTCACATTAAGAGCTCTATAATCAACTTCTAGAGAATCACCTAATTAAAAAAAGGGAAATATATATTTCTCATGTCTTTAGACCATAACCAAAACCAAAACTGTAGAATAATATCAAATAATCCAAAAAAATATAATCTTCTACAAAAATAAAAACTACTCTTAATCTCCAATTTTTTTAAACAACCCAAAGATCATAAGAGACCATTCAATAAAAAATTTAAATTTAAATTCATCAAAAATAATCCAAACTACGATTGAAACCCATATCTCTGAAGTATATAATCAAATAGTCATTGTAGGTAAATCTTAACATTTATCTCCATGTAACATCAGTTGCTCTTAAAGTCTCATACTGAAAAGTAATTAACCAAATCACATATCATCTATGACAGGTTAATAATTTCCATAGAAAACACAAAATAAACTTATTCCCTATTCAAAAGAACTATTAACTAAAAATAATTTGTCATACTAACCAGGGACTTCATGTAGTCTAGTGGTAGGTGATAAATTCTAGTCACACTTTGGTTGTGGGTTCGATTCGCGTAGCTTCGTTCGATGTGACGGGTTTTCATACGATCTGTGTGTTTTCCTTTTTCAAAAACTATATAATTATTAAAATATTCCATAAAAGGAGATAAAATCTTCAAAAATAACCATAACATATTTAACCTCAAGTTTATCTCTTACCTTTCATTTTCTATCATAACATATAGTAACCCATAATTACCTCAGAAGTAAGGATAATGTAATCCCAAATGGTTACCATTATAATTATTACCATAACATCCACATTGGGTTGGTTCTCTCATTCATGATGAATTAAGGAACTTACCAAGGATCACATGGTTAGTCATGACTCCTGATAGTTTGTTGAGAATAACCACAAGAGTTCTCGTTGCATCTCCCATATCATTCAGTTGTTCTTTCAGAAAACCATTACAGTTTTCTTCACATCCACTATTACTTTAGTGCCTGCAAGATCCAGCCATTTACTAAAACCAAAAAGGTCTATGTGAGTATATCATCAAAATCAACATGTACTAAAGAGGGAGATAAACACTCATAACAGTGACTCCATATAATATAATAACCATTTGGGTTATACACAACTTGTCACATATGATTAAACAATACTATAACCTATAATGTTATCTAAACTGACCTATAATACCAACTCTAAAGGACCTGGACTTAAAACATTACTTAATCATGAATTAAATTAATAATTCACATTGAATATATTTTCAAGTTTATAGTGTTAGAGAATTAGGACATAACTACTACATCTCAAAAGATTACAATGTAGACACTACTACTATAACTAATATTTCACCACAATAAAAAAATCCTTAAATAAAACAAGAGTTCTTTTCTTGATATAAATCTTCTTGAATACATCCTTTCTCTAAACCTTCCTTATAACCTATGAAAAACATTTAAAAAACATGGGATGACCATAAAAAGATCATTAAGGGTTATAACATAATGAAAGGAACATTAACCCGCCTATAAATACAAATCAATGAAACCATAACTTTCAATCATAACATACCTTATGAAGTCATAAAATTTATGTATAACTCATAGAAATCATAAGACATAAAGGCATATTGAGGCATTCATAACATTCTTACGTAGGGAGTAACCCTCATTGTTACATTTAGAAAACCCATCACACTATATTCCCTAAATCTCTTCGGAGAAACCATAGCGTTTAACTCCATCACGTTACCCAATGCATTGGAGAGCTATCACGGGCTCAAACACCCTTATTTTATCACGGAACCACCCGTCATCATAAAAAATTCCCAATAACCATAACATAATCATATCACATAAAACATACATATTGAAAACATAACATTTCCACATTTCAATCACAAGATATCAAAAACACATAAATATAATGAAAACATTATCAAAACCATTTTCAATACCAAAATAAAATAAAAGTAAAACATAGTTTTTATTTTTCATTTTTAAAAAAGTGTTATGGATTATAGAGGAATCTGAAACTCAAATAATAGTCATGGCGGCAGAGAAGTCATTGTCTCCGCGTACATAATACAAAAACATTCCATTTTATCGTTTAGTAAAACACTTCATATAGAAATATTATTTTTGAATAAAACTAAAATTAAAAGTTTTTTATACACCATATAAAATAAAGTTGTGTATAAAACAAAATATGCCTCAATAAAGGGATATTTAGAAGATGTCTTGTACAAAGACGGTATCCGTTGTTTAAGGATAAATCAATTACATAATTATGTGTGAAAAATATAAATACACCCAATACACGAGGATATTAAGTGTAAAACCATCAGAGTTCATCCAGTCATATTCATAGTATGACATAATCATGAAGTATATGTTTAACCAAAAGAATTGAAATTGGGTTAAGATGTTCCCTTACAGAAATTCAACTGCCTAACAACATCACTTTAAAATTCAAAAAAATGAGTTGATGAGAGATAAAAATGGTATCTCATAACATGAAAATAAAATTTATAGCATTAAGGATATATAAGAACATATCCCAATATTAATAAGACATAAATTAAAAGACCTAACAAAAGGAAGTATTTTAAAAAGAGGAGGGTCAAAGGTTCCCTTACCAATTT
Organism: Viscum album; assembly: GCA_963277665.1. NCBI lineage: Eukaryota > Viridiplantae > Streptophyta > Magnoliopsida > Santalales > Viscaceae > Viscum > Viscum album. The sequence goes on along the minus strand of OY728161.1, from coordinate 1,729,367,737 downwards.
GGGTAACTTTCGAAATGTACACCCCATGAAAGAAGGGCCATACAATGAAGATGTAAATACCCATAAACGAGACTGTATTACACAAATAGTATAATAACGGGAAGTACATACACCATACAAAATGAAATAGTGTCAAATGTAGCATTAATTTCACAAGAATAAAAAGTGAGAGAAGAACGCCTTACCTCGTTGTAATCAATCGAGTCGTATGACCAAAAGATAATAACCCCAAAATTAATTTCAGAACAACATGAATATAAATATAATAATTATAATATATATCAATTGGAAGTACACAATACACCACATTCCCTAAAGAAGTTTCAACCAATGTAAATCTCACGGAATTAAAAGTGATATAAGAAATCTCTTACGAAAATTCGGCAGCCTAACGACGCCACTTAAAAATTAATAAAATGAATTAATGAGAGTAAGAGAGGGTCTATCATCATATGAAAATAAAAATTACATCATGGTAAATATAAAAGGTCATCCTCCATCATAAGAACATGGATCATAAATGAAATTACATAAAAGAGAGTACTTGAAAAGAAAGAGATAGGTCAGATCCCTTATATCAAGTCCGACTTGTCATGTTCCTTTCGTTGTATTCATGAATAATAAACATTGGTCAATTTATAGTTACTTAAGCAACTCATTTAATGTTTATTATTTAATTAATATCACATATAATAAAGTTACAATAATTGGTTAATTATGTGAGATCATATAAGATGTTTTTGTCAATGTTCGGTACATGAGTCAAAAATGAATTTGTTGGAATAGAATTTTCCATGTAGTTACGGGTACATCATTCCCATTATAGTAATAATGATTTTAATATCATATATATCCATTATATATTCATTTCATAATATTACATAACATTTGGAGATAGAAAATTGAAATGCACTGTTCATGGAAACAATAGGCCGTACGTACGCATGAACGCTACATCCATTTCATTGACATATTAATGGCATTAATACTAAATGAGAGATATATATATATATATTACAATTACAGAATGATATTAATCATTTATATTTAATATATATCATATATATCCATTATATATATGTACTTATAATATTACATAACATTTGGAGATATGAAAAGAAATGCACTGTTCATTGAGACGACAATCCGTACATACGAAAAACGCTACTTTCATTTCAATTTCATACTTTAATGGAATTAAAAAATAATGATACATAGTTATATTATAATTACAGTATAATATAATATATAATATCATTAACTCCATCCTTTATACATCCCACATATGGCCTTAACGATTCAAATCACTTTGAGGGGGCGGTAGTCCGCACTTCCTAAAATGAAATTATCGCGTTTACCAATTATTGACATCATAAAGGTATGGAATAAATGAAAAATACAGAAGCATAAGGAAAACATAAACATAATATATATATATCATATTTAAATACAGTGACATCTTAATGGACACCATGAGATTTGTTAAAAGAAGATTGAACAATCATTGTTTCGTATGGCAGTAATTCGCCACCCATGGAAACAGTATGTTCTTTAACCACTAGATGGAGGTGTGTATATGTGTACCTCAAATAATTATCATAAAAATATCCTAGTATATTTTTAAGATACTGGTTTTTTTACAAAATAAATGAATGAAAAGATTTTAGAGGGTTGGAGAATCAAAATAAAACAAAAGAACATAAGAGAAGACATTACCTTCAAATCGGGTAACTCTTTTTGATTTGAGCCCAAAGGCTTCCTTTGAAATACATTTGCCCTAAGTGAGGCTTATAGGAGTAAGAGAGTTATTTGAATAGATAATATGACCATAGGTTGTACGAGCCAATGGATTGAGAGGTGTGGGTAAGGGGGTAGCGGTGGGGGCCTTTTATAAGAGGAAGGAGGGTCACTTTTGGAATGTCTTGAAAAGTTACATTATTATAAAAAGAGTTTTGTATTTTAAAGATCCCATGATTAATATTTCAAGGATAAGGTGATAAGGGTTATAAATCCACCAATCAAATATTTTTTTGACAAGTTTAGTCCATATATTTTATCTTATCTTTTCATTTTATTTAAATCATTCATTAATGAGGTAATCACTTCATCATCACGGTGTCAGAAATAGATTTATTTATTTAAAGTCTAAAAATTATAAAAAAATACGGTAATATAGGAAATATTTTTAGATTTATAATGACTATTTATAGTCAATGATATTATCTATGTAAACAAAATTAAATTTTTTTACTTTGGATATACAAACCTTTGTTATATTTCGTTTCCTGAAAAAATAACATGATAAAATGTCACTATCACACTAAAGTTATTCCACGGGGCCCCAAAGTTGTCACAAGGATCCCATGGTCGACCATGACACTACCAATATCATTTGGACACATTTTGGGGTCATTTTACATTTTTATGATATTATTTATTACCCTTACCTACCCGATTACATATTAAACACGATAATTAAAGATAATTATTGTCGTTACTATTCATAAGGTCCAAAAACAAAATATTCATAATTAAATAATTTGACCATGTGATTAAAAATATGAAATACATTTTATCAAATTCTATACACAAAAATTTCAGTAATTATTATAAAAATTATTCCCATTTTCCAAAACCGAAGACGGGTTTTTAAGATAAAAAATCTACCAAAAGACTGATTTTTTTATATCCAATTTTAATGTTAAATTACATCATAGGACAAAAATTCTATTAAATGATAAAAATATAATTCAATTAAACTTTAAAAATAATTAAAATAAAAATCTAACTATATAATTAAATTAGTTGAATATGTAGTTTTGAAGTAAAATGCACTATTTTCACTATTCATTAAATATGAACATTGGTCAAAACAATACAAAATATTTATCCCAAGTAAATTCGATTTTACAAATTCAAACATGATGTAAATTTTACAAAATTCAAAACATAGAATTTTGATTAATTAATTTTATAATTAATTCTTGATGTCAAACAAATAGCGTGTTTTTGTGAAACGATATCTATCAAAAGATTGACACTTGTTTATGTTCAATTTCAAAGTGAAACTAATTATAATTTACAACATTTGATTAGATTTTAAAAATATATTCTAATTTCACTTTAAAACTAATTAAAATGATAATCTAACCATATAAATAAATTATATTGAAAGTAGTTTTTGAATTAAAATGCAAAATCATTCACAATTCATTAAAAATTGAACTTTATCGGGAAAATACCAAAAACATACAGAAATTTTATGTTGATGTCCCAATTCTGAAGAAGGATTTTATTTGGTAAAATATTACATATAAAATTGTCAAAAAGTGTATTTAAAAAGGGTTCTCCATCAATGGGTGGTTAATCGACCATTTAAAGAATATTAGAATATTTATGCTTAAAATTGGATTCATTCTCATTTTCAGCCTCTAACATTTATTTGATAAAAGTAAAAATATTTGACAAACATATATAATTATTTTTTAGTTAGTTCTGTTCATTCCCACGATTACAAATTCTAGGCATTAACTAACATTTAAAATAATATTATTTTAGTATTACTGTGCAATGTATGATTTTAAAGAAACTCGTTGTTGCGTATTGGGTATGGCATTGAGCATACCGTTCCCTTTAAAGTGAAATTAACATTTTATTCACAAATATTGATAAATATGAGAATATAATATTCTTTATTTACCCATGATGTTACAATATGTGTCCCAAAATTAAGGTCATGATTTTCTCTATTTATCATAAACTAGAATATTAAAATATATATGCATATTATTTCTATTCGTGACCTAAAGCCTTAGGATGATTCAATGATCATTGTGAACATCCTCCAATTTGATATTCCACTCCAATAATCTTCCATATATTTAAGAAATTCTAAAACCTCATTTATTTTTATTCATATATTGATTTTTTTATTCTAAATGAATAAATTTTTGTGGGAAATAATTTAGATATTGAATAGTGGTTTCTATGAATATTACCATAGAACCCATAATTATATCTAGGAATATTTGAGTAATTAATTTTTCAATTGAAAAGCATCCTCATAATTACAAAAAAAATGAATTGGGATCTCCATATGCATCCTGATTTCTCACTCACCAAGGGATGTATTGCCCTTAATAAAATATCCATGTCTTCTTTTGCGGTGGTGGGAACACCCCATTTCTGCAGTCTATGTGTTTCATCCAACGATTGAAAAAGTGATTTTAATTATATAAAGTAAATATTTATGGTATTATAGCCTTATAAGACACTTTATATTAATTAAAATTGTATCTATCTTAATATATAATTTCATAGTATTTAAATTTACTACTCGTAGAGACATAAAAGACATAAGAATCAATATATGTGGACATTTTAATTCACAAAGCACCCAATATGTTTATGTAATAATATTTTGTGATATCCCTCTATTTGTGGTGATATGTAATAAACCCTATATGGATGCTTCACTTTTTTGTGATCATTGACCATTTGTGTTTTTGGAATTCTGATCCAATATAATTTTCATAACTAATTTTAATAGAACCTTTTACATGGAGCAGACACAATGATACCATGAACATCCAATTTCGATGTTCATCATTAGAAGGAAATTATTCAAAAGTTACTATTGATAACTAGTTCCAACCTCATAATGATAAAATGTGGAATAAAGTTGAAATCACTTGGATAGATACATAACACAATAAGAATATTTGGGATATCCAAATTATTCACTTGTTAAATAATACGTACGAAATTTAAGAGATGAAATAAATAAACATGTAAGGAAATAACCCATCAGGCTTCCTAATAAACTATAATATTTTAAAACACATTAAAATTTGAAGGGATTTATCCCCTCCATAAATGAGAGTCTTTATAGGAACTTTGCAATTAATATCCCCCGTATGTTAACGAACACCCCTTCTACAATTAGAATCACACGAGGTTCCTTTCACCATGTTACATTGATTCATTCCCTACACAAACACATTCCCTCTATATAGTAAATTCTCCTAAGAGATGTTAGGACTCAATAGGGTAAAAAATTCCACCATTTAGTGAGAAAACCCCATGAATAATATTACTTGTATTGGATTATTAGCTAAGAATCCTATATGTATAATTGTTCCACTTAAAGTTCATTTTAATTATTCCAAGTCACATACATGGAAATGGGCAATACAAATCACCATCTAGGCCTCCTTTATCTATATTTATGACTTTGATAAGTACCTCCCAGTAATTCCTCATCTGTATCTTCCAAAGATACATGATTAATATATGAACATAAGAGTACACCCATTATAATAAATATTACCTTAATAAAAAGTTCATCCAGGTATTTATTTCAAGATAGTTTAGATCATTATGAAAAAAAAATCTTTTGTACTATTGATAAGGATGATTACAATCACGAGTATACTAATGAGATCTTCAATTGATTATGATTCTCATTTTGGATGTGGATGTTTTGTTTTTTCAAACCATATCCTATTAAAAACTATGATATAATGGTGATGTATACTATATTAATGACCCATATATGATTATATTGATGATTTCATCTCAAGGAATCATCAATGAGCTATGGATATCTATATATGGGTAGCCTAGGTGTTATATAAAACAATCTGCACCATCACATAAAACATCAAAAAGGATTGGAAACTAATGTCATCCTATAACGTGTATGAACAAGTAAATTCCCTCAAATTTCCATAGTCTAAGATAAATTCATTTCATGGATTCCCATGCATATTCCATACATAATAACTTGCTTCTAGAAGGTTCATGATGAAACTATCATGATTGCATGACATAAAAATGTAATACAAAATTTTTAACACATGAAGTTAAAATAAATTGTATGGTTCTACCAAATGACCCTAAATATTGTAACTCAATGTATGAGGGATATTATTCCTAATAGTCGGGATATTTAGTGTTTGTTTTAATGTTCAATCCCAATTTACAAAACCATGCATCCTTGGGGCTATACTAATTTTGAAACATATACTCTATATAAGACATATTCCATGTGATACATATTAGTAATTTTCATTGTGAAATGTTACTGGTTAATTATATCATTTTTTCTCACTAGGTCTATATACCCACATTGGCATCATCAAACCTTATCCTATATAATTACAACATTAATGGTAATATAGAAAGGGGTTTTCATGCTTTAGTAAAATAAATCCCATATTTAGGATCCATTGGAGTAAATTTATAATCCATATTAATTTAAAAATATTATAAATGGTTAATGACGAATAAAATTAAAATCCCCCTCCTAGTTAACATGAAATTAAATTAAATGGTATGATTATTCTTCTTATGTCACAAAAAAATACATGAATTTTGATTCTCTTAATAATGACAAATAGGAATCCCTCTCACGGGACTGATCATAAAAACCATTAAAACATATCACCTCACTGAAAAAAGAAAAATTAGTGATTCCAATATAGTGTGTTTTTAAAATATAAAATATCTAGTTTATAAGAAAATGACAAAAACTTATGATAAAAAAATGATTCTATAAATTGATAATCTCTTATAAATATAGATGGTCACATATATGGAGAACCTATGATAAATAAATTTGGTCACATTGATAGAGAAAATATTATACATTAATATAGTAAATATTATTAAAATCATATGATACATACCAATATTCACATATATGTAGTATTTTTATTGAATCACTATCACCATGGAGACCATTCTCGATCATTATTTTCAAGAAAGATTCAAAATTATATTTTAAATCTTTAACAGAGTCACATAGTAAGAACTCATTTCAAATAAAATATGTGATGATATTGAACTCACATACTCTAGACCAATGTTCATTTTGAAGAACCAATATTAATAAACCCCATTATAGGACCCTTTATATTTTAAAATAACAATATGTTTGATAACATATTCATCAAATAGCATAAAGACCAAATTAACCATCACAAATTATTATTTAAATATGAATGTTAGCATAGTCATGAATTGAATAGTATAAATATTATTATACACATTGATATATACATATATATAAATGACCCACTCAATATAAATGTGTTTATTAATTCACTGTAAATATGGTCTCTTTTTTTAGAAAGGAAATTTTATTCTAAAAAATAAGTTGTCTTAAATAATGGTTTTTACTTAAAGAATATAAAAACAAGTTTTTTGTTAATTTTTTAATCCTAATTCGATAAAACTGACATAATTTTATAATATTAATAAAAATATTATATCGTAATAGGTTTTTATATTTTCCTAAATAAGTTGACATCCCATTGAATAGTGAATAATACTATTTATATTGAATATTAATATTTCATTTTAAACAATTAAAAAGTTATTTTTTTAAAAACAATTTAATGAAATTAATTTTAATATATTCCTAAAAATCAAAATATTTTCAATTAAATAAATTTTACCGTTTTTTTGGTATAAAATGTTTTTATAAATAAATTGAATTTCTCTAAAAACGGATATTCTTTGTACTTTGTGTTTTAAACAAAAATAAATATCATCCACCTATAAAAACTGAATCATAATAAATTGTATTAAAATTTTAATTTATAATTTAAAAATTTCTTAAATATAAAAATTTTACTTTTTTCATTATGAATAGATACTTAGGTAAATTTTGTCACCTTGGAGAGGGTAAAATGTTTAAAATGTGGTTTAAACCATGAAAAATGATTTCAAAATAAACCCAAAACATGAATTTAATATATTTAATTGGATTAGTAATATATTTTACATCTATTTCATAAAATATATGAATACATGGTTCCATATTATTTTGATCATGACCTTTATATTAAATTAAGAAAATTTTAACTAAAAAAATGTCACATTACAGTCATAAATAACAATAAATTTTTATTATAAGGGTAAAAATTGATGAACATATAATATTAATTTTTGTTTTATATAAAATCAAAATAATGTTGGTAATTTATTTATAATATTAATATATTAAAAAAGTACTTTAAACCAATACACAACACTGATATATTATTCATTCAATTAGTTGTAATAATAAAATAAATTAATTTTTAAATATTAAATATTATACATTTTTAAATTAATTATTTTGTTAACTTATTTATATAGATAAATAAAAAATATCATTTTTGGTTTAATAATATATATTTTTATTTCGTATTTTTGATAAGGTCTTTGATGTCAAATTAAATTAATAATCTCAAAAATTACATTAATGTGACTGAATGAAAATAAATATTTATCAAATTATTTAAAAATAAACAAAATCTTGGAATAGTCCAATGGAGATAATATATGGTCTATAATAACATAAATTATCTTTTAATGAACCAATGTTTACCTAATAATTAAAATTATAACACATTGACAATGAAAATTAGTTAGTGTGGTTAAGGTTAAAATAGGTTAACAAAGGGTTTAAACCAACATAAAAGGATTATAATAACATATAAACCTTTCCAAAAATTATTTTCTGATTATATTTGAAAAAAATACTAATTCTAATTTGAATTTCTGTCTTTTATAATATTTTTTATATATAACGACTTAATCGCATTTTAATCATTTTTGGTAATTTAAAATGTGACCATTCCACCCTTATTAAAGGAATCCCCTTATATATTTTCATCAAGAAACATTGATCCATCTATATAGACCAATCACTACAACTATATATTTTAAGCATCCTTAGACACATTTTATTGGTTATTTACTTCCAAAAATATCAACCCTACTCTCCTTATGAGAAAATTAAAAATAATTTTTACAAAGAAGAGGTTATCACCTTAACAAATAACTCTATTTTTGATTATTATTTTACCAAATATAATTATGTTAAAGATATCATAACATAATAAAATCATTATCCAAAATAAACAAAAATTTTCACATGATAATTAATACATTAATAGGAATCATCTATTCCATTAAATGGGAAGGGAATATATCACTCGGGTTTATCTATTAATTCCCGTCTCCACGTAGCGATAAAAATAATCTTTCATAAATTTAATTTATGGAAGGATATAATGATGGGATTAATATTTATATATTGTATTTTTGAATTATTATGCTTTTGTACTAATAATATCATATTTACCTTCTATCCTTCCAAACATTTGGAAAATGATAATGTCATTGGTGCATATATATAGAATAACACTTCCCGAATAGATGAGAATAATTTTTTTCTATTTTATATAGATGGTAAAAAGGATATATTCAATGAATACATAAGATATATATTTAATAACATTAATATTATAATTATGAATTAATAATTTTTATTCTTTTATTCCATCTAACTAAATGTGAAAACAATGTTTATGTGTTTGTTGGACCAATTGTCTTCATGAAAGGTATAATTATTATGTATGTCAATAAATATATAGAAGATTATATATATATATATATGTATGTACATATTATTTTTTAAATATATATAATTATTACAATCCAAGATATCGTTGAACCATGATCAGGTACAAATACCATAACAACCAAACCCAAACAAACATAAAAAATGAAGATGTTATTACTTGAAATAGTTATTTTAACCACAAATTTGTAATAAATGGGAGATAAAAGGATATAATTAAATAATATATGATTATGGTTTTTTAAAATATTAATTATAAATATATATTTATTATACATGATATTCGAATATAAATGAAGGATGTCACACAAGAGGTAAGAGTATATTTAAAAAACTCATCATTATTGGAGAGTATTAAATGTCTAACCCTCATATAGGGGAGTTATTTAATATTTAAATATGTAACAAAATATATTTTTTTATCCTTTTTAAATTTCAAAAAGTAATTTTGTTCAATTACTTTTTCTTTATTTATGTACTCAAGAGACTAAACTCAAAATTCTATGAAAAAACTGGTTTATTTATTCATTTAGGAGTCATTATCTTCAATATCCATTTTTTCCATCAATATTTTTACAGAATATTTCATGTAATATAAAATTATTTATTAATTAATTATTTACACATATGTGACTTAAAAAATAGTATAAATGGAATTATTTTATGAATGGTGTACTTTTCGATATTTCTAGAAAACATGTGAAATGGATGTTTTTAAATTATATGGCATAAATAAATGTTAATGCTATCTCTACTGCTACATGTTTTACATAATACCTTCGAATTTGGAAAATATCATTTAAATGAAAATGATTTCCTTAATATTTGAGATATTATTATAGTAAAACTAGTTTATTTCAAACTAAAATCGTGTTGTCTCAAAAAAATTATACATCTATCCTTATAAATTATATCAATCTATTTCAATATAATTTATTGAATATTATGATTTACTATTGATATAAACCAATGATATCATATAACATATTTTTATAGAAGGTTTGTTGTCTTTTTTAGTGGTGAATGTATTAATATTTCATATTATTGTCCATCAAATATTGAAATTTTTTATTCCTTAGTGAAAAACAATTAAATTGTAATGTTTTTTATACAAATAAAGAATTTACTTATTATGGTATAACTGAGTTATGGAATTATGTGTCCCCATATTTTATTATTAGATCTGATGATAAATACAATAATTGGTATTTTTATGAGGTCTTACCCATTACGGTACATTTTTATTGAATGATACATTGATGATTTTTTTATTTCATGGAATTGGTCTTTGATGGTATGTTTCAGATGACCAGAATTAGGTAGTCCACCATTATAAAATCGTATGTTTATGACCATGTGATTATTTTAGTATCCATGATATCCTTGTATAATTTTCAAGATCATGTTAATATTTATATAGAATTATTTTATCATTATTCATTAATTTCATATTAGTTTTATCGGTCAGGTTATTGATTATGTTTAATGTGTTTCCATGATTTAAAATTCTATATTGATTATGATTTATTTAATAATGGTAGATTCCTCTTTGAAAACCCCTTATAAGAATCTAATCTCTCACTTATTATGTATCTTTTTCATAGAAAAAAAGATGTTTTTTATATTTTGTATTCATGTAAATGAAAAAGGAAATAATGATGTTTTCCTTCAAAATTCTACATTTAATTTAATGAATTGAAATGTACTATGAGAATGTTTGTATGTAATTATCAAAGACAACATAACTATTTGGTCCATTGGGATGGGATCAATTGTATCTAGTGCCAATGTAATAATGTGACCACAGTCTTTTGGTTATGAGGTTAGCATATTTATTCGTATTAACACCTATCGTTGGAAAGATGGATTGTACCAATTAAAAAACCATAGATTATTGTGTGCATATGAGTCTCCAATAGAAATAAAATTTAAAAATTTAGTATTAATGAATATTCTAATATGTTTATTACATATAGTTCATTGTTTAATTTATTCATCTTTCAATGAACACAATATTTACCCATTCATATTACCCAAGAGATTATAAGAGTTGTTTCGGATATCACAAACTACTGTAAAGGCTTGCTTTACCAACACTTAAATACCAACGGTTCTTTGAACCTTTGGTATAGATTTACTTTACTAATTGTTTTAATAAACTATAGGTAATGGTGTAGTTAGGGAAGGATTTCTCAATGGTTTGAAGAACCCATTGGGAAATCCATACTTTTCCAAACAGTTTTTACTAACCATTGTGAAATTCATGCTCTTCCCAACGGTTTTTAATACCTGTTGGGAACCACCCCCCCCCCCCCCCAAATTCACTAAAACCGAACCCCCCAACTCCTGGAAGTTCCCCATATCTATAACTGCATTCCAAACTCCCAGAAGAGGCCCCCTAGGTGAGCCACTTCCACCCAATCAGCTACAATTCCCCCATTCAGGTTGGACTCCTTAAAAATATTCTCATATTAACTATTTATATCCTTATATTCTCAAAATTTCTCCATTTAATTCACTATTTATAAATATCACGTTGTTTTTACCTATTTCTATGTATTTTAGAAAATTGTATGATTCTTTACTCCCTTCATGAATTGTGTACTCATATCACTACATCAATTTACAAATTTTTCATATTCTTGTTTTCATTACACATATATATTTATAAGGGTATGGCGTCTTTCTTGTGTTTTAATTTTAAAGATTCATATATCGTTTTTTATTCTCAATGCTCCAAAAATTACATCTTCATGTATATGAACTCATAAGAAAATGTTTGTAATTTTTATTCATACTGTTTCATGAAAATCAATACTTTCATTAAGATCATTTCAAAGATGAATATCTTATTATTCTTCATTTTTGTACACTATGCGTGTTATATAATAAGTATGTATCGTGTTTCTATCAAAATATTTATATATATAAAATGAAACACTGTTAACTTATCCATTTCACATTAGAACATATGGAGTATCTTCTTCATCTATTCAAAACAGGATGTGGTCCCTAAATATTTTTCACAGATGAAAAAACAAATACTTAACCGTACAATCCAATGTACTTTATGAATAAAATATATACAAAGGGAACTCTCGGTGGGACCTCTCCTTATCCCATGTAATACTTCATCCTTCTTCATGAAACTAATTCACAGAAAACCCTTTTAGATTTTTTCTCCAGAACAATATAAAACCCTTTTAGTTTTTTTATTTGTTAGTTTAATTTATCATATCATTATATTAAAATGTTATATAAATAGGCTGGATAGTTATAGACATCTCAGTGGTCACCTACTTGAATTGTATCTCACACATTTTTCGAGATTACATTGGGTACCTGGATAAACTACATGATTATATGTTTAGATAAGGGGAATCACCATTTTACAGATGCCTAACAACTCACATGACATAGGATGGAGCCTATAGTAGATGATTTGGTCGTAGCTCAAAAATCTAGGTCGAAATTTAGAATTTAGTGAGCCTCTTGTATATTAATAATTCCTAATACATATAACTATGTTTTTCTTCATGATACATGACATACATAACCATCATTTGGTTTAAGATTTTGTTATTAGTTGGTATTACTGATTTGGTTGTTTTCATCCATTTCCAATATTTTCCCATTGTAATCTTTCTTCCACTTTATAACTGATAATATTAAAATTTTCCAACTTAGGTAATGAGGGAATATTCTCCCCAGACACACCAAAGGCTCTCACTATTAGTCAATAACATTTGGAATTTTGGTAGATTTTCTTGAGGCCATGTGACAATCTAGATTCGGGTCACTAATGAGTGGAATCCTAGTATGTGACTTCATAGTACCTAGATATCATTTTTATATGTGTTTCTAATAAAATCCATAACTATAACTATTGAAGGTCCCTATCCAAAATCAATTGGGATATGATTCAATGAATACACCCTACCAACCAGTGATATATGGCCCCAAACCTATGATCCTATAATCAATGGTTATGGTGAAACTTGATGAGGCCATAACTACTTTTGTTGTGATCCTCATCCTACTCCTCATCCTGTTCTCCCTGAAGATGTTAATGTATAAAACTCATGTAATCCTAACAAGACCCTTACGTATCATGTATTCTTTGTTCCACTTCCAATATATTACTGTGCAATCCTTGAATATAGGCATTAATAATTATGTATCTCATTTTCTTATATACACTGTATATTGTTCTGTTTCTTAATATGATTCTCATATAGAGTAATGTGTATGTTATGATATTATATAAAGTAAACAATTTTCATTTACCAAAATATTTTTTTAATTGAACTTAAATATTATTGAATTTCATTGAAATGACTTATTGCAATTTTTTTTACAGAATGGATAGAAGTTGGACGTTTAAAATCGATCTGAATTCAACCGATTTTCAAAATAATTTGGACAACTTTTATGATTTTGCATTTTACAAGGCTTCAAATAGTGGCCACATACACTGCCCATGTTTTAACTGTGTTGGAAGACAATGGTCGAGTCGTGAAGCAGTTTGCTATAATATAACAAAATATGGTTTCCAAACAAACTATTATTCATGGTATCCCAATGGAGAGAAAATGGAAACTCAAAATGTTGATGATCCAAATGATATGACAAGATTGGATATATTGATATATGATCGGTTTCCATTTATTCGGCATCATGAGAAAGAAAGGATTAACAGCAAAAAGATTTTGATACAGGAACACATGATGAATCCAATTAAAATGATGATGTTGATATAGTGAAAAAATTATATGATGATGCAACGACTCCAGTATATCAGCAATGTAGTAAAATGAAATAGTTGGAATTTTTAATCTGATTGATTCATGGGAAAACTATGTATTAGATTTCAAATACTGAGATCGATTACATTCTTACCTTCTTAAAGGTCTTAGTTCTATATGATGCAGATATTCTCTCAAACCACTATATGGAATGAAAGCTAGTTGATGAACATGGATTCTCCAAAAAAATTCATGGTTTCCTGAATGATTACATCTTATTTTAGGAGGAAACTTCTAAAAGAAACGATTGTATCATAAGTGGAACCTCTCGATGGATGGGAAAAAATGATGGAACACCATCTCATTTTTCACAAAAAGTAATGTGGATATTTCCATTGATCTCCAGACTACTGAACCTTTTCATGTGTGAGGAAATATCTATAAAAATTTGATGGAAAGACACCGAGAGAAAATAATAATAATAAAGAGTTGGTTCACCCTACAGATGGATTTTCATGGCAGAGATTTGATGCTCAATATCATGAATTTGTAGCCAATGTGCATAATGTGAGACTGGGTCCTTCATGTGATGGTTTTAATCCATTTGGGTAGATTTGTACTTCTCATAGCACATGGCCAGTTTTCATACTCATTTATAACCTTCCCCCATGGTTGTGTATGAAAAAGCCTTACACGTTCTTGAGTATTCTGATATCTGGCTTTTCTGATCCCAACAATGAGATATATATATATATATATATATACAGGAAACCTTTTATAAAAGATTTGATACTTTTTTGGGATGTTGGTGTGCTCACATACGATGAATGTTCGAAAGACATATTTCAGATGTGTGCTGCGCTTATGTGGACGATCAATGATTTTCCTGCTTTTATGCTATGATGTCTGGATTGAGCACAAAAGGAAAATTGTCATGTCTTTTCTTTATGAAGAATACTCGATCGAGAAGACTGAAATATTGTAGTAGTTTTAGTTTTATGGGACACCGACTATTCTTTCCAAGGAACCATCCATATAGAAACAATCGTCGACGATTTGACAATACCATGGAGACTGACGATCCACCTCAGTGTATGTCAGGAACTGATGTGCTAAATGAATTGAAATATTTTAGTTATTCATTTGGGATGGGTTTAATGAAATATAGAAATAGGATAAATGTTTCGAATGATACTTGTTATAATAGGAATAAGACGATTATATTTATTGAGTTATCATATTGGTAAACCAACTTGTTATGTCATTGCATAGACGTAATGCACATTGAAAAAAATATATGTGAAATATTACTTTTGATTCTTCTAAATTTAAAGGGGAATACAAAAGAAGATTTAGGATCCCGGCGTGACTTGGTAGATTGGGAGACCAAGCCAGAATTGCATCATGTCTCTATCTGTGAAAATAAATGGCAAGTTCCTTGTGCTTATTTTTTTATGACACCTACTAAAAAAATTACTTTCTGGATGTGCTAGAGACAATTAAAGATCTTGATGGATATTCAAGCACTATTTAAAAATGGGTCAACAGAAAAGATTTGAAGAAGAAATATTTGGTCAGTCATGATTATCACATCCCATTTCATGAGTTGATTCCATTAGAAATCTATAATCTCTTGTTCAATAATGTAAGAGACTTAGTTATTCGGTTGTACTATTTGTTTAGAGATATTTGTGCTAAGAAGTTGTCCAAATCCTTCTTTCAAAAACAATCATCAGTGACACAATTAATTTTGTGTGAGATAGAGAAAATATTCCCTCCATAAGTTTTTACATGTATGTGGCATCTATCTGTCCATCTTACCACCTAAATACTTCTTTGAGGTCCCGTTGCTTTCCTTTGGATGTATCCAACTGAATGAAACATGTACAAATTGAAATCATTTTTCTGGAAAATGAATTATCATTAAGGTTCTATTGTGAATGGTTGCTTGGATAAAAAATTTACGGATTTCTGCTCAATGTATTGTCTTATCTTACTACAAGAAGAAACAGACCAATGAGAAATGAAGAAAAACAATATGAGAAAATTGAACACAGTTTTCCATCACTTCCTCAAATAGGAGAAATTCTAGGATCATAAACATTGAAGAAATTAAGCCTTGAATAGCGAGAGATGGCACATCACCAAATGTTGGTCAATTGTGATTTGTTCGATGAGTATATCAAGTAAGTAATTTTTACATGTATCTCTTATCTTATCTCTTGTAACTTTAAATATTTGTTAAAATATTATTATTTTTATCTATAGGGAACATAAATAATTGATATATATATTGCATCGTTCTTTATATTTGATAAGGAAAGAGTATTTTCATAGAAACGGGTTTCCTGCATGGTTGAAATTGAAGGTAAAAATGTTTTTATAATAACTAAATAAAAATAATATTTAATTATTTTTACTATTTGTTTTTATTTCAGGAATCGAGTTTTCCTGGAGACATTGTTTCTGAATAAATAAGAGTTTTCTCTTTTGGTCTTAATATCATGGTTCGTGTTTGTAAATCACATGTGATTAATGTATACAAATTTATTATCACTGAACGAGAAAAGAACATGAGACCACAACATGATGGTGTTATGCTAATTACCACAACAGACTTTTATGATAGTTCATCGAATAAAAGACCTCATTCTGAAAATGTATCTTATTATGGAGTCATGGAGAAAATAATAATTTTTGCTTATTACTCACATTGTCGAGTCACGATGATGAAATGTCAATGGTTTGATTCAATGATGATGCAAGGAACCTTTATTGATGATTTTGGATTTCAAGTTATTGAAATGACTTTCACTCTTTCCACTGATGAATCAAATGTATTGGCATCAATGGTGAAACAAGTTTTCGATGTCAAAGATCATCATCATACTAAATTCTATATAATTACTGAAGTAAATTAAGACATGTTTTTGATGATGGTGATGATAATGTTGAATTTATCCCTACTGTAATTGGAAGCAATCCATTTATTACTTATGATGACTCCAACAGCTCAATTGTCATAGTTGATTGTGAACCTGATGTTGTGGTGGGAAATATATAGAATCATACAACCATGATCCAACCTACATGTTCTCACCTACATCATTCAGAGTGTTTATCCTAGTACAAATCATCAAACCACCATAAATCTTATATTTTTTTATTTTTTTATCAGAATTGGTCTTCTATATTTTGTTTTTTGGGTTACACATTAGTTATATGTTTCTAACTACTTACATTCTATTTTTATTGCAATAAATGACACCCATTGAAGGGATGCAGTGGAAAATATGATATAAAATAATCATCGCATGGCACAGATGGGCATTCCTCCACTCATCCCTGTCGTGAGTATTTTATTTTAAATATACATATTTCAATAACTTATAATATCATGTGTTTAATTTTGGGTTAATATTTTTTTTCATAGCCCACCCCCTAGACGAGAGATATCTGAAGAGGAGCCTGATATTTTGCCAAGTATAGAGGCAAGTGGTATAAGGGGGGTGGTGTCTGTGTTAGATGATCATCTGGTGGTCCCGGTAATGAGGTCTGTGGTACGAGGGCTCATCGCGAGAGAGTTAGACGATCTAATGGTCATACCTGATTGGACGATGAACCTACCCCAGGTATATCTTCTACTCCCGATTTTGATCATGGTGTGTCTTTTGGGTCACATGGGATACTTAGGCCTCTGATGTTTACAATACAAGTTGGCCAGACGTATCTGCCATCATATTTTTCTTTTGGTTCATTATCACCCAGATATTATATTTCATCTTCTTCGACTCCTGCTCTGACACAGATTGTGGCTGAGGAGCATACACTAAGAGACACTCCACCTGTACAGGATATTTTTTCAGCTTCTGGACATCCAGTGACATCCATTGATCTGACTACCATTGGAATATTTATATAAATCTAGAAAATTATTATACCAAAATTTATTTTTAATATAACATGTACTGATATTTTTTTTCATTAATAACATATTCATCTACCTATTAGAAGCGGTGGAGGGGGCGTACTCTCTTGCGTAAAATATGGAACCCCCAGACACAATTGATGGTTGAATACAATGATTATGGATAGATGATTGATAAACCTTGGCAGCAATGCTAGGGTTTTTTGGCGATGCTAGTCAAATACTCTGACATCATTCCGGTCAGCTATCTCTCTTGGAGACTTCTTCCACACGATGTCAATGATAATATGTCGGCGCAAATATGGGTAAAAATATATTGGATTAAATGTAGTATTTTTTGTATTTATATGATTTAATCTATTGGGTGTCACCTTAGGTTTAACTTCCCTCATGGCGAGGGTGCACGACAAGCACATTTAATGGAGCTGGGATGGCTTTTGAGAGCTTATAAGCATGATTTGTGTGTTGTATGGTGTGATATAGTGGGCATGCAGTTGGAGACAGTACTTATCATGGATGATTGCCTGATAGATCAATATGACCAATTTATTACCAATTGGGTGACTACCAAATTTAAGGTATTAATCCCATTTCATGTATTTAAATGACAGTTTTCATATTTTTCATTAATATTACCTTATTTATTATTAAACATTATTTTGGAATCTTATGAAAAAATAATAAAAACCTTGATTAAAATAAATACATCCACACTTTGGGGTGCACTACTATGTTAAATTATGAGAGGTAGCTGGTGCGATATAGTTGTTTATAATTTCTCTTTAAAACATTCCCTTTTTATTGTTTCCTACTTAAATAATGTGATTTATTAAATATTGAATATATGATTATACTTTCACTTTATTTTGTTTCAATGTCATCATTGAAGCACAAATTTAATATTTAATTACGTCTCCCTCGAGCAATTTTTTTTTTCTCGTGTAGAAGGAAAAAAATATAGTACTATAGTAAATAAACTCACACAAGAAATGATTGTATGTTTTAATTAGTTTTTTTCAATGAATAATATATATTTTGAAATTGAATAATCAGTTAATATTCTTAATAGGATACTTTAGAGGCCCTTGATTCCGAAGAGCCTTACAATTTTTGGCCACATGATCATTTATATCAGGTTTTGGGAGATGAGCACTCTGGTCGAGTACGCTGCCGACCAAGTAATAATATAGTCCCAACGAATATTGGTCCTCTCCAGGTATACATTCTAGTACCACTAAGTTGGGCCATGTCAAGAAGCATGCAATACAGTTTGATAAAAGGGTCACAGAGTTGGAAGAATAGGTTCAAACGAGGGAGAAATAATTTGTAAAACTGATCAAAAAATTATCTTCATCTATTCCAACAGAGGCCAACATGTCTTTTCAGAAATATATGTCGTTGATGGGTGAATTATATGAAGCATTATTCATCAGTTCAAGTTGTGGTCGAGATGATGACATTCCTGGTGATGACAAGGATGCTGAAGAGGAAGATGTTGCTGATGATGACGATGTCGAGATCGAGGTTGAAGATGAAGGTGAGGGTGAGGGAGAGGATGTGGCCATGGATGATCACGGGGATGATGACAAGGATGATGAAGAGGATAGATATTACAGAGAGGATGAGGCTGATGATTATAATGTTGATGATGATGGTGATCAGGGCGAAATGGATCCATTATATTTTTGACTGATATTTATGAAATTTTATTTTTGATTTAATATGGATGTGTCATTCTACATCAAATCCTAGCACACCTTCAACACAACCATGACATCCCCCACCTTCCTCGCTGGACCCCATATAGGCCCCATGATAGCCCCCCAGGAATCCCCCCAGATAGCACCCCACCCTTCTCCCTGGATGCCGGACAGCCCCCCTGATTGCCCCCAAGACTGCAACCCCACCCTCCGCCCTGGACCCCGAACAACCCCACGTACAGCCCCCCCCCCACCGAACATCCCCCCCTGACAGCCCACCCCACCCTCACTCCTGGACCCTAGAAAACCACCCCCCTCCTCCCTGGACTCTGAATAGCTCCCAGACAGCCCCCCGGACAGCCCCCCCCCCCCCCACCCTCCACCCTGGACCCTGGACAACGCTGGGATAACACCCCAAACCTCCTCCCGGAACCCCAGACTGCCCCCCACCCTCCTCCCTGGACCCCGGACGACCCACCAAACAGCCCCTGGACCCCGGACAACCCCTGGACATAAGTTTTCTCAAATAAATTTTTACCACCCATTGAAATGGTCAAAATTTTAAATGAAAACAACAACTGGAATACAGAAAACCAACCAAATGCATTCATATTGTGTTGATACATTAGGACAATGATTCATTGGTCATTTGTGACGTGTACGACTCAGCCACGCCTCAATATGATGCACGGTGTTGTGGGTTCCACTCAAAGTGTCTCACTTTTATTTGAAAAGGACAACGTTTTAAGTGAAAACAACAACTTACGTACGGAAAACAGAACAAACCTATTTGGATTCCATCGATACTTTAGCACAAAAATCCATGGGAAATTTGTGATGTGTAAGAGACAACCCTGCATCAATCCGTTGAACTGTGTGGCTGGTAGCACTCAAATTTTCAAACCTTTATTTGAAATGGAATACATTTTTGTTAAAACAACAACTAGAATACAGAAAAACAACCAAACACATTCATATTGTTTTCATACATTAGGTTAACGATCCATTAGACATTTTTGATGTGTAGGAGTAAACCACGTATCAATCTGAGGCATGGTGTGCCCTATATAACTCCAAATGACTCTCTTTTGTTTAAAATTGACATCATTTTAAGTGAAAAAAACAACTGCAATATGAAAAACTGAACAAAAATACACAGATTGTGTTGATACTTTAGGAAAAAGATCCATGAGTCATATATGACATGTACGAGTCAACCCCTCCTTAATCTGAGGCTCGTTTTGGTCGGTAGAACTCAAAGTGTCTTTCCTTTATCTGAATTGATCAACATTTTAAATTAAAACAACAAATGGAATACAAAAAACTAAACAAACAAATTTGGATAGTGTTGATACATTAGGACAATGGACCATTGGTAATTTGTGACGTGTCTCACTTCTATTTGAAATGGAGAACATTTTTGGTGAAAACAACAACCGCATTACGAGAAACCAACCAAACACATTCATATTGTGTTAAGTCTTTATTAAAACATTCCATGGTACATTTGTGACGTTTAAGACTCAATCCAGCATCAATCCAATGCACAGTGTGGCCGGTACCACTCTATGTGTATCTATTTTATTTCAAATGGACAATGTTTTATCTAAAAATAACTATCATATAGAAAACTAAAAAAACGTATTTTGATTATGTTGATACATTAGGTAAACTATATATGGGACATTTAAGATGTGTAGGAGTAAAACCCCAATCAATAAGAGGCACGGTGTGGCCGGTACAACTCTAAATGTCTCTATTTTGTTTAAAACAGACATAATTTTAAGTGAAAACGACAATTGAAATAAGAAAAACCAACCACAGGCATTCGGATTGTGTTGATACATTAGTAAAATGATCCATGGAACATTTTTGATATGTAAAAGTTAACCCAGCATCAATGTGAGGCACGGTGTGGCCGGTACCACACTAAATGTCTCTCTTTTGTTTAAAATGGACATTATTTTAAGTGAGAAAAACCTAGCATACAGAAAACCAACCAAACACATTCCAATTGAGTTCATACTTTAGAAAAAATATCCATGATTCATATGTGACATATGAAAGTAACCCCCCCCCCATATATCCGAGTCACGGTGTGGTCGGTACCACTCAAAGTGTCTTAGCTTTATTTGAAATGGTCAATATTTTCAATGTATACAACAACTAGAATACAGAAAGCCAACCAAAAAAATACGGATTGTGTTGATACATTTGTACAATGATCTATTGGTAACTTGTGATGTGTACGACTCAACCACGCATCAATCTGAGGCACGGCGTGGCCTGTACCACTCAAAGTGTCTCACTTTTATTTTAAATGGACAATATTTTAAGTGAAAACAACAACTGGCATACATAAAAACAACCAAACACATTCAGATTGTGTTGATATTTTAAGAAAATGATCTATGGGACATTTTTGACGTGTAGGAGCCAGCCTCACATCAATATGAGGCACAGTGTGGCTAGTACCATTCAAAGTGTCTCACCATAATTTGAAATGATCATCATTTTATTTGAAAAAAAAACTGGCATACGGAATACCAACAAAACAAATTTGGATTGGGTTTATGATTTATTAAAATGATCCATGGGAAATTTGTGACGTGTAAGAGTCAACCCCGCATCAATCTGAGGCACTGTGTGGCCGGTACCACTCTAAATGTATCTCTTTTATTTAAAATGGAAATAATTTTAATTGAAAACCACAACTCGCATATGAAAAACTTACCAATCACATTCATGTTATGTTGGTACTTTCATAAAATGATCCATGAGTCATATATAACATGTAAGAGTCAACCCCGCCTCAATAAGTGGCATGGTGTGGCCGGTAACACTCAAAGTGTCTCACATTTATTTAAAATGAGTAACATTTTAAATGAAAACAACAACTGGAATACAGATAACTGACCAAACGCTTTCCGATTGTGTTGATACATTATTAAAATGATCCATTGGTCTTTTGTGACATGTAGGACTCTTCTATGCATCAATCCGAGGCGTGGGGTGGCCGGTACCACTGAAAGTGTCTCACTTTTATTTTAAATGGAAAACATTTTAAGTGGAGACAACAACTAGCATACATAAAACCATCCAAACACAATCTTATTATGTTGATACTTTAGTAAAATGATCCATTGAAAATTTATGACATGTATGAGTCAATCCAAATCCATCTGATGCACGGTGTGGATGGTACCACTCCAAATTCTATTTTTTGTTTAAATTGGAAATCATTTTAAATTAAAAAACAACTAGCATACAAAAAACAGACCAAACCTATTCAGATTCTGTTGATACTTTATGAAAACGATCCATGAGTCATTTTGGAGTCTAAGATCCAACTTCATCTCAATACAAGGTGCGGTGTGTCCGGTACCACTCAATGTGTCACTCTTTTGTTTAAAATGGACACTGTTTTATGTAAAATCAACTGACTTATGGAAAACTGAACAAACATATTCTGATTGTGTTGATATATTAGAACCACAATCCATGGGTCATTTATGTATTTTACAAGTCAAACGAGCCTCAGTTTGAGGCAAGATGTGGCCGGTACCACTAAAAGTGTCTCAATGTTATTTTAAATGGACTACATTTTAAGTGAAAACAACAACTAACATACAAAAAACCAACCAAACGCATTCATGATTCTATTGATACTTTAGACAATGATCCATGGGTAAAATTTGATGTGTATGAGTCAAACCCGCCTTAATCTGAGAAATGGTGTGGCCGGTATCATTCTAACTATCTCTCATTTGTTTAAAATGGACGACATTTAATGTAAAAACAACTAGTATATAGAATTCTGACAAAACATATTCGGATTGTGTTGATACGTTAGCACAAAGATCCATGGTCCACCCTAACACAATCCACTTCTCATGTGTGGAAGTCCTTCCCCTATTCTAAAACACATGACATTTAATACTCTAAGGACAACTATATTCTCTATGTCACACAAGCTCATTAATACACACTCATTATCATCATCACTAAGTTCAAAGACACCCTCCCAAAACAATGGTACATTATATTTTGGTTTGGATGAATTAATTTATTCATTTACTTATATTGTGTTATTAGATTCTAATTTATGAATTCAATCGTGTATGTGATATAAAAAATGAAATTTAGTATGTATTACTAATTTTGTATCACATATAATTATATATTCAGTTTTTACTATATTGTATTCATAATTTATTATTAAATTATGTATCCTTATAATTATCAGTTTATAAATATCTATAATTATTATGTATTGTATTGTATTCTACATTAACTATTATACAATTCACACAATAGCACAACATCACACACATCAGGATGATGTGTGAATTGTACAACAAAACCTATACAAATGGTTTTGAACCATTGGTATAGGGTTTTTATTATTATTTTTAGCAACGGTTCTGATCTATTTTTTAAAACCCTATACCTAGAGTTGAAACTATTGGTATAGGGGTGAATGGGAGACTATTAAATGATATGCCAATGGTTTTGAAACCATTGGATTATGTTTTGTATATTAACTCTATACCAATAGTTTTATTAATCCATTGATATAGCGTAGATTTCTGCACATATTAATGGTTCATCTCAAACCGTTGGCATATGTTTAATGTGACGACATACTGGGCTACGGTTTCTAAAAGCGTTGGTATAATTTATACCAATAGTTCTCCACCCTATACCAACTATTTTCAATAGTTGGTATACCTTAAATTTCCAGAAGTGAGAGTTAGTAATACATAAGATACGTTTTATTGTATGTATCATAGTGTGAACTCTATATTAATCATGTAGTATTATGTTCTAAGAGATAATTTAAATGAAATTTTAATTAATCTACCTTTTCTATGATAATTCATATGAACGAAAATATTTTTAAAATCAATTAAAAATAATTTAGAGTCTCTCTAACTACATAATTTCATCTTAAAACTGATCAAAACACGCTAGGAATCTATCATCATTACACAAATGTCTCAAACACTAATATTAAATAAAATGAAAGTTAAAAATTACTCTTTTATATTAATTCAATGAATAACAACTATTTCAAAAGCTTAGTCTATATTATTAATATATCCTGAATAACAGTGTATGAATTTATTTTAAAACTAATAAAACACCTATTTCACATCAAAAGAATATCTACATATTTAGTATTCTTTAAATTATTATAGTGTAATTAATGATTTAATTGTAGAATTCTCATAGGGTGAAAAAAGTTTTATATATAATTAGGGAATATATATAGTTATATAATAGGAATCATCTTTAGTTCCTCATGAACTTGTAGTTTTCTAGGATTTAATCATCCTTCAGTAAGTGAAACACCTCTCATTGATTAAGTATTAGATCAGATCCTCAATATTAACATATTGTTATTTTTATTCCATATATACTATTATTCTATAGCTTCACAAAACAACCCCTTGTCATCTTCATCTAATATATTATTCCTAGAAAAAAATGTTCTTTTCTTATCTCAGTATAATATTTGAAAAGAATAGTGGATCTAAATTTGTTTAGAAAATTATAAAAAAGAAGTTCACAGATGACCCAAATATACTATATGATATATCTTACTATTCTTAAATTGATTATTCAATAACTTTCTTCATTGATTTAGATTGTCCTATTGAACACATCATTTTTTGAATTATAATTATTGACAACAAAGACACGACTATATCACAATCTAATGGGCACATAAATCTCCCACTTCATATCTTTTTCAATTACCAATTCAATATTATATTTAAACAAAAATAAATATAATTATTTTATCCTAATTATTATAAATAAATACATTGGTTAAAACCATATGAGGGTTTTCAACTAATCAACTCAATGAATACTTGATCAATTCGTAGTCTATTTTTGATTAGGGTTCAAATAATATTCTAAAAAACTTCTATCATTAATCTATGTCTAAAATATTCATATTAGGAAATTTCAATTTCTCAAGGATAAACATCCGAACACCACATTATAGAACAATTCAATGTTTTTAAAATAATTACATCTATGAGTGATATATATATTTTAGATAGTGTAGATGATTTTATCCCCTTAATCAAATAAAATAATTTTACTAGTTTAAATTAGAAAAGATTCAACAGAATTAGTTGATTTTAAATTGTCATGAAACATTCCTCAATTAATGATAAATTATAGAACATTCCAAATTTCCAACATCCCATGAAAAAATTGATATATGTAGCCTTTCAAAAATCTAATCCATCTCCAGGAATATACTCTAAAAACTCTTAATTAGAGTAGGTAAATTATACTAATGAAATACAGGAATCCTATCCCTATGAGACATTCATATTTTTATGTGATAATATATTAATCACTATAAAATATTGATATGATTTTACTCAAATATTGTTATATCTTTTCCATTCTCTTCATAAAAACATCAACATAAATTATATTTTAATCATAAAGAATGATTAAATATATGGGAATAAGGTGGTTTATATTTTAATTCCAATTGATATAATCATGTTTGATATATTATTCATATGAAAAACTACATTTCTTAATAGCTTTAAGTTTTCTAGAACTCTTCACGGTTTCTTGCAAGATTTTCCAAGCATACACCACCATTGGAATCATGGTATTTTTTATTGTTTTAATTTTAATCATGGGGTTATTTATTTTCATATAATCAATCATAAAAAATGAATTCAATGGTGAATACTTCATTGAATTCAATCTATCTTATTATTCTTGGAGATATTTCATGTGAATTTTAAAAGTGAATTAAACCAATTTACAACTTCTTTGAAATATATAAAGAGATATAAATTGTTCTTCAAGATATATTCTGTTGAGCCAATGATTTTTATTCTTTCCTAGATTTATTTATTTTTTGTTCCATAATTTACCCTTTCATCATAGATATTAGTGGATAATTTTCAATGATCAATGAATAAAAAATTTCTAATATATGAGAAATAGTTTTCCCTAGGTGTAATATTTTTTATAATATTTTAAGGTTAGTTCTTATCTTAACATTAATGTTGTTTTCATAAAATGGTGTACTGATTATCATTTATTCATTATTAATTTGTAAAATTTTATTTTTATCATTATTTATTAGGGTATAAATGATTCATGGTTCATATAAGCCAAAACTCAAAATCACATTGGCCTTATTTGATAAAATTTACATAAAAGTCGTCCTAAATATAAATTTTTTTCGGATGGATGATTTTACATTATTGACTGTACTTTGAATCATTATAACAGAATTAACTTTCTATTTCGATACAATCCCCTATGATTTGTTTTTTTATTTTATTCTGTACCTAATATGACAATAGTCAATGAACTTAGGAAAAATTTCATAATAGTACTAGTTGTTTCAAATAAACCTTGATATTTTTATTTTGAATTAATGTAGGATAGAAATATCTAGATTTAATTTTTGGAAATATTATCCCACAATTTGAGTTCTTTTGGAACCATAATTTCATCCCTTTCTCATATACTCATTTTATAAAGTGGTATGTTTTTCATAAATTTAATCCACACATCAGTTTCCATAATTTGACTTCATAACCAAAAATATTCATAAAAGAAACATTACTAAATATAATATTTTATAATGGGTATACTCTCTCATTTATCATGATGTATTGTATCATAACATTATTTCATTCACTTATTCCACCATTTCAAAAATGAATGTTATTTTATTTTTTGATAAACCCAATTTTTTGTTATGTGCGAACCCATACAATAATGATAGAAATTTGAAATAACCTAAATAAAATTTAACTAGAAATATATAGATTTAAAATAAATTTAAAAATTAAAAATTAAAATACATGTAGTGTGTAGACATGTTAAAGATATATAATGGATACAGAAGATGTCCAAATCATACCAATGTGTTCATCAACAATCCTTATGTTGATCAAGGTGCACTGGACCGACGACATGTAATGTTGTTGTCACATAATATCAGCATCATCCAATTTTCCTCAGCCCTCTGACATTGAACAACAATATCATCACTAAAATCCCTTCATACAATAATTAATTGTTTTCTATCCATCCGCAAAAAATCACTAGACCATTATTTAGATTACAGGAAGAGAAAAACAGGACATAATTAACTATAAAATGACCATGATAACCACATAAAAACTATAAATATGGTAAATAAAATCACCAAATGCACCTAATGAGTTGATAAACCTCAAATAAGGGAAATACCACTCGGACAACACATACCAACATTTTGGATTCACCATAGGAAAAAACACAACACATTTAAAATGAATAAAAAATTCACTCGACAGAGAAATAGAACATCCATGATAATAATAAGTTCATCTCCTACTAATATTCCCCAACCGAGACACAAAATCTATTATTTGAATGTTAAATGCAATATCCAATGTACCACATCCCCCATCTCACATCCAAACTTGATCATAATGAGAGGACACTCTTAAAGAATATTGGAATGATAAAAGAAAGAAACATATCAAGGGGATTTGGGGGGGTAAAACATCTTAATCTAATGATTACATGAGCCATAATTGAATATAATATGTTTACATGCATGAAATAATAAACAACACACCAAACTAGTAAGAATGAAAAATTCCACGTTGGAATGTACTCGCACAATCAAAATCCCTAATATCACAGTCAATAACAATGTTGAATAGAAATGCATCAAAATTTATATGTTTTATGTGGTATTTTGTTAATTGAAAAACAAAAATGTTCGACAGAGTAATATGACCATTCAATATAGAAAAAAATACTACACCAAAAAGGAAACATCATTATTTCAAAGGCTTTATCAGTGATAGTATCAACCTCACATCCTATACAACCAAATTCCCCACCATGTCTAACCAGTTATGTGGTCAGGCATAGAATAGTAAACTGAATGAATATTATAATCTGATCCCTCAAATGTGAGAACCGTTTTTGAAACATGACATCAATTTAAAATATAAATATGGTTTAAAAATCTATAGGATATTAAATATCTAATAACAAAAAGCAATATATATAAATGAAAGAATACACCACAAAAATTATGAAACTTCACAATTAATGAGTGAATATGTCCTGGGTAGAAACTGAAAATGGGGTTGAGTCTCTAACCCACTTTGTCGGATGATATTTTTTAGAGGAAACCAAAAAACATGAGAGTAGAGGCAGAGAGATATCTTGGGATTCTATGAGAATATATATCCATCTGAAACCGAATTATTTGTTTTAGAAATAAAAAATTTGTTATAATATTATATAGAAACTATTATTTTATTATATATTTTGGAACAATTATATTTATTCACTTTAATATTTCATAGTTTTAGTTACATTTGAGGAAATATCATATTTAAGTTATACTTATCATCAACATATAGTTTTATTTATTCATCCCAATATATTTGCATCAAATAAATTTTATATTCATTTATCATACTCTATATTTTAATAGAATATTAAATCTTCATTATTGTTTTTTATATTATTTATAATTATTAATTCTTAACAAAAATGAAACATTATGTTTTTATTCCATTTGAGGGACTATACTATCAATGATTTATCAAAATTCTCATAAAATTGTATTTATAGTTAATCAATATTCATAGAGAATATATCTTTATAAAACACAAATTGTTTTTTCAAGGAGTAAACATATATGATTAGTTTTTGTATGGTTGAATCTTCTTAACAATTCAATATTATAATGAACTTATTTCCATTTGAAAATATATATTTAAATCCTATAAATCATTTATATACTAAAATATATATGAAAACACCAATTGAGATATTTTTCAATTTACATTTTATATTATTGTAAAAATCAAAATATGATTCAATAAAAAGATAATCATTACAGTAAGAACTAGACGCTTCAAGAGAATAATTATGAACAAGATTAATGGGAATTACTATCCTTTTATTACCGTAATCAAATGGTAAATACGTATTTCTATTTCACATTTATTTAACATATATTATCATTTCAACTTATATATTCTTCATGTTATTTATTTTAATTGTAGATATAAGATTTATTTTTTTATATAACGAACACAGAAACATCATTATATTTACACATGATATGATACATAATTAAAACTAGGAAATAATAAATACAATAATAATTATATACTAGAGTGATAATAAAAATTATATAACATATTGGATCATGAAAAACCTTTAAGAGTGTGAGTTAACCAGTGTAAATCATTTGTTCTCAATTAATTTAATTTAAATATGATATTTTTTAAATTAAAACTACTAATCCTTTTATGATGAATGTTTTTTTATATGATACCAAAATCAACAAACAAAAATTAATTCCTTACAGTAATCAAGTCAATTATGATACTAAAAATATACACTAACATAAAAAATTGAATATATTAGGTGTATGATCCTTATCACCAAAACTCTTCCGCCCTCATTTGTAATGTCCTTACATGTTATTTATATATGATCGATCTAGTTTACAATTTTTTTATAAATATTATGAATTATATAGTATAATTGAAAAAATTATATAATAAAATCAATATATTGATATTATTATTTAACTGTGGTATTTAAATACAAGGATATTCAATAATATAATCTTACATACTGACCTCTTCTCAATTTTAGAATGACGAATGATTATGTAATAAAATGAAGGAACATATTTTCTATTTTAAATTTTATTGTGATTATTCTAATGATTAAACTTAAAGGAAACTCATCTCAACATTTTTTCTTATTGATTCATAGATTGTAATATTTTCTGTTAATGGGGACAAAATTAAAAAAGTAAAATGTTCAATTTCAATTTAACAACGAACCCTTAAAATATATATTAGTTAGGTGAAAGGGAGTTTGTTTTTATATAAAACTTTTTAGGGGATTTATTTCCTACACCTAGACATTGTTATATATTTAATATTTATGGAAGAATCCTTCCCAAAATCTAGTCTGTGGTGAATTTCTCATATCCAAATTATCTAATTGAAAACTCATTTCGAAACAAACTACTACATTTTAAATGTTTTCCATCAATAATGTTATATGTTTGTTTTAATGGATGTAAATTGATTAATTTTTTAATCATTATATGTGTATTCAATATTTCTTTTTTCATTCAATTATGTTATTCTCCAATTTTACATTTCTAGTCTCTCTATAATTTATTCCCATCCTAGTGGGTAGTATGTGATGTGATATTGGAATCAAACCAATCAAAGGGGACTAATATATATCCCTACTAAGGGAATAATAACCCATATAGTATTGTGTTTATTAATGATGTGTGTTATATATTTTATGTTTACGTTATATGAAATATGTGGTGCCTTATAACATACTATATACATGAAAAATTATATAAATTTTAAATACATTTACATTGTAATTTTGGGTTAATGGTTTTAATGAAGTATTGATTTCAAGCATTCAAATTGGTGTGCCATTCTTCTTTATTTCACAGGGTCTATATAACATTGAGTAGTATTTATGTTACGATTGAAGCATTCCTTATATGAATTAGAATAAATAACAAATGACAAAATATTTGTATAGGGGTATTACGTTCCCTAGAAAACCATGTTTTCCAACATATGAGGATAAACATAGCCTCTATGGTACTCTCAATAAAGTGTCCATTTAATTGTTTCATGAAGACTTCATGTACATCACATAACCTATGACTAATACCATACATTTCTCTTTAATAGACCATTATACTGTCATGAAGGCTCTCTATACAGCAAATGGCCTCATGGT
This sequence comes from Viscum album, assembly GCA_963277665.1. Taxonomy (NCBI): domain Eukaryota; kingdom Viridiplantae; phylum Streptophyta; class Magnoliopsida; order Santalales; family Viscaceae; genus Viscum; species Viscum album. The sequence goes on along the minus strand of OY728161.1, from coordinate 1,729,336,138 downwards.
GGTAATTGAATGAATTCAACCATGATACATGGTTTTCCATTGGAAAGTGAAAGATATACCATTTGAAACTCCTCTTAAAATATGAATGAAGATTATCCAATGGGAGAGTCCTCCGTTGTTCGTAATGATCATGATCTATATCATTGTTCGAAAGGATAAATTTCCATAATGATATCCATGAAAACTCATGATACCACCTAACCATTTTAGAATAAATCAATGGAGATAAAATGGAAGTTGTGATGGGTACTTTTTGTTGCTGAAGGACATGCGAGGCACTACTGGTGAGTCGCAATGGACAATAAGTCATTTGAAATGTGTCTACCTCTACAGTTGAAATCCATTTGGCTTTTCTTCCTCACTGAATGAATGTGATCTGGTATGTCACAAAAAGTCGGTGATCACCCTCAGTGATATAAGGATAAGATGTCATATTTCTTCATGATATACTCACACATCCTCATATGACCCATATTTGTAATGCAATTAACAATAAAAAACTAGAGTAATATTCCATTACATTTCATATTATATCTCACAGGACTCACAAAATTTTTCATATAAAAAAAGTAAATAAAATATGGAAGAGGATTAAGGTACTCACAATCATGGAAATACATGAAAATTTCCCATGATGTTAGCACTATAGTCCCATGATACTCCTAAACAAATCAACCTTGCCCTGCTAAAATCCTCATAAAGTCATCATGCATCTCATGAACACCATTCAACATTCACCTTGGATATTAATTAGGCCCATGGTCATGTCCATAGGAAAAGATGAAAATTCATTTAACATGACATCATGAAAATACAAGTCTTCTTTAATAAAAAATACTCAAATAAAGGAAGTGTTAATAGAAAATACATGTGACCACTAAAAATCAGGAGAAAATTTCGAAATGACCCATAAAAAAAGCTCTGAAATCATCATAGTCCAAGGAAATGTCTCCCACTCTATAATGGATTTACCCCAGATATGCTTCAATAATTGGAGAACATCTAGGTTAGCGAGGCTTATAAATTCCCCACACGAACCTCAAAGAGGGGTTAAATGTTGGATCATTTATCTCACACCAACTACTACGTGAAAACAACTCATTAGTGAAAATTACCCAATATATAATGTAATCTTATAATTTTAAAATATCATATCCTTTTTCATCCTTTAGTTAGGTAATATTAAAATGAATGGCCGGAAAAAAAATTCGACATTTATAAGGAACATTAGAGGATAACTTATGGATCACATGAAGGGATGTAGGAAAGTCATTCTGAATAACATTAAACATTCCTACATGATCAACAACGAATAAAATAATTTATAATAAAAAATCTAAGGTATTCATAATACTATTTCTAAAACCTAGATAAAATGTGGGAGACATAAAGGAATGATATGCTTGATGTCCCTCATGCACTTCACATGAGTTATAAATGGAAAGATGGACGTACTATGACTCCTCTGCTAGATCGCATGACATTACTTCATCATTATGTTTGGGAAACATGAATTTCTACTAACATGTATGATAGATTCACACTGTCCACCAGAGCACACCACTTTGGACACGTGAAACACTATTGGTATATCATCCAATCATTAAGATGACTTATTGATACATTGCCAAACTAATATAACTATATTCATTGATATCAACCATCATTTAATATTTCATCTACTCCTGGCCAAAATTTTATTACAACACTATTTGAGAAAGCCAATTGAGACATGTGACTCCCTCCGTACATATTAATCTGGTCTCATGATGACCTTTTAGGATTTTATCCAAGACATGTGATGTCCTTTAGACCATGTAACACAAACTCCTACAACACCGCCCATATGTATCATGATATGTCATGCAATGGATTTCATGACAAGACAACTTGGTCATGAAATGTCCCCTAGACATTTACATTGGGAGTTTAGAAACCCTTTATACAAGAATGCAAAAATATTGGGGCATCCTAGAATTTGAGAGCCATATCCATCTCAAGTGTGTAAGACAAAAATACAAGGGAATCCTCAATGTGTAAGCCTCAATTTAAAGGGAACTATGATGCATTTGATTATTGCCATATATAGGATACGTAGTCTACCTCTTAATGGTTGAGGATCCATATTTATTATCCAAGGTGATTCCAGTATCATATCCCTTATCTATAAATTGAAATGGTTGAACTATTAACCCTTGTTTCTCACATCGATCATAGATCACAGGAGTTTAGGTAGTTTCTATATTCATGAAATCTACACTATACACCCCAGGGTTATATGGGAAACCATAGTGGATAATCTCCAACTACCGACCTCATAAGATATGACCCTGACCAAAAGGGCATCCATCATGGTATGAACACCTGTCATATATGAATATATACAATGGGCCCAATCCGAAGGGCCTAAATGAATTATGAGAATATTGGTTCCAACCGTAATTGAGATACAGAGGATTCCATTCCATGTCCAGTACACTATACCATACAACCAATGGAATTTCCCAGTAATCATGTATCATATATATACTCCATTAGACTGCTCATATTTTCCCCCTTGTTTTTCACATTATTCGTAGCTCACATGAGCTTAAGGGGATGCAATGAGCATCTCATTGGACATTATGAATATCTATTGTCCATGTAAATCCTGGTATATAATCCATAATGAGTGGAATTGTATGATCAACCCTCTTATAAGTGAATATAACATGGGGATTATCCCAACAGTTTAATTTAACTATAGTGAATCTAATCCATTAACAATTAGGATATGTTGAACCTCACCCTAAAACCTGTGATCACATATATAGTCTATATATACCCCCACATATGACCTCTCTTCAAGATGCTATACTAAATGGGATTAACAATCAATGTAGGTTTTGTTTCCCTTAAAAACCATAATATGTAGGATTCCTCATAATGGCTCCATCCTTTCCTCATAATTTGAACACCCTCCTCATGTGGAAGAACATTATGACACATTTGGTTATTTGGATTTAGCACATAATGTGGATATTTTTTATTTAGGGAAAGGATGAACAATCTAAAATAAATATAGTCAGATTAACCAGTGATACCACACTCCCATTTGATCATAAATGTGACTCCATATCATTTTTTAATGAGGGAAACATTCAATGAATTGTTTTGTAAGAATAACCCGGCCCATATCCGGATTAGTAGGAGATACACAAACAGGTCTTAAAATTATTAGAGAGTCACAGAGTGTGAAATAGTTCCAACCCCAAAAGGGAATGATGATATTTTTCTCCCATCGTCTACACAAATGAGATCCCCTAAGAGGCACTGGTCATGAAAACTAATATCACCACTGGCCATTGTATAGAATATTTGTACTCTTCTACATATGGGGAAAATGTTGGGTGTTTTTGCGAAAAGTTGTAATGATATCGTAATGAGTGAAATCCATTACTCACCTAAAACATATGATATAAAACGACGAACCCTAAATGAATCCCAACAATGAAAATAGGATTCGTAATAATCCATCAGGCCATTTTATTTTACCTTATATTAGAGAAAAATTGTATATCCAACAAGAATACATATAACAACATAATTGTCTAGATATAATAATACAATCTAATTTGTATTGAAAATCGTATGTTCATAATGTAGTAGGACCAAAATGATCATATAGATAATCTTTTACCACCAAGTTTCTCATCAAACAAGTCTGTCTTCTTTTTAAAAATTTAAAACAATCAGAATGAAAAAATCATAGAATATTAGTACAATTGTGTTAACCATGCATATCTAATTGAACAAATTATGTCCATGGAATTGCACTAATTGGTAACCTAGATCCTTGTTTTCATCATTATTGTTGATATTAATAAAATCATGATTTGAAGCAATGTCTTCATCATCTAGCATTCGAACTGAAAAATAATCCATTATTGCAACATCTATGGGACACAAGGTAATCCTACCTACTTGAAAAATCCAATGATATATGAGAAATAAGATGTTCTAGGAGTACCACTGAGATAGAACAACCCTGATCATGGAATATTCAAATTAATTTCTCAGAGAAGAATGAATGGTGAGTCTATATCACATGAGAATGGGTGCTTCTATGACAATATTCCATGTTGATATGACCAATATCTTCAAGAGCATATCCTAGTAGAGTGACAAATTCAACCTTCCATATCAGATGGTGGTGGGAAGTATGCCAAATTCAGATCGCTTATGGTTCAGGTGAAATAAAGGAGGGTACTTGTTTGTCTCCCCCCCACAAACATTTTCCCACTGGTTCCCACCATTCTCTTGTTGGGGGCATCATCTGACACACATCAACATCTAATTCCTAATAATCCCGTATAAGGAATACACATCGGGGTAGAATGCCATTGGATATCAAGAAGAGGGATCATATTCCCTATAATACGATTTTGATGTCTGGCTTAAATAGATATGGACCAGTAAGAAGGTTCATATTCCTTCTCTTTCGGAATAAGTGTGTAGGAATATTCCCAAAATAGGCATGGGTAAGGCTCATACGCCTACTCCCATGCATTAATTCTATTCTATTATTTAGGTTCCACAAGAAGGATATAAGTGGTCACATGTCCTTTATTCAATTGAAGATGTCTTCAAGTTTATCATGGGGACATAAAAAGTACATGATCATATTTCTGCACACACACTACTAAAATACCAATATATTTTAGATACAACTAATGACCCATAACAACATAATATGAGAATTTTGAAAATAAAGGGATTGGCACAGACTCCTATCCCTATAGTCAAGAAAACTCAAAACTATAATCCTCAAGAACCAGTGGTTATAATAGAGGAAGTGCATATTTTTTCTCCAACCCAAGGGGATTATCATAATTTTCTAACGAAGGGAGAGGCATCAGAATGTGAGCATATTATCAAACCAATGGGGGCATAGAGGATGAGAGTGGAACGTGCCACTGTATAGGGGAACATGCCTATTGAAGATTTCTGGAGACATATTACAATTCCGAAGATAGGGATCAAATCTTTATTCATTCTTGGGCTCACAATGTGATTGGGGAGAATGCCTCTGGATAGGAATGTATAATTATAGAATATGTAAAATGATATACTCCAAAGGCCCAGGATAAGGCTCATATTTTATTTATGGATGGGGATTACCATGGGAGAATGGAATAGGCCTCAGGATAGGCTCACATAATTATCAGTGAATCACTACTATAATACTATGCTATGTCCATAGACCAATAGCCATGGTTCTCATTAAAATATTGAAACATGTATTTCTACTCTGGCTATAGCCACGGTTTAGTGAAAATGTGGCTATAATGTTTTTCTTCGATACCTATATCCAAAGTACTATTAAACCATTGAAATAGAAATTTTTTCGATGGAAATATCCCCAGTTTTTTTTAAAATAATGCATATAGTGTATCATTACTAGAGCTATAGTCATGGTTCTTGTAAAAAAATAAATATAGTGTTTTTTCCAAGGACTATATCCATGGTTTCAGTAAACCAGTGGCTATAGCTTTTATTCCAATGTCTATAGCTATTTTATTTGTAAAACCATTTCAATGAAGAGTTTTTTGAGTGATATATCCATGGATTTACTAGACCATGGCTATAGCGTAATATTTGGCATTTTTTAAAGCCACAATTTCTCAGATCTTCAGTTATATGATTCCTTTTCTTGTGCAGAAAAAAATTTAACCCTCAAAAAAAGAGAGGGAATGAATATATCCAAAATTTACATGATACATCCATAGTTTTTAATAATATATCCACATATATATATATATATATATATCAATGTCATATGTCGTGTAGAGGTTATGTGCGTTATGCATATATTAGAGGTATAAATATTTAATCTAGCTAGACACATATTTATGTGGTCAATAATCATTTATTACATAGGCAATAGCCACAGTTTCCCACCATGGAAATAGATCTTTTTCCTTGGGAGACAATTGTGGCTATATCCAAAGTTCCATGGATGAGAGTTTGGGGGTTTTTTTATAGATTTTAGAAAACAATGGTCATAACTAAGTTGATTTAGTGGACAACCATGGAGATATATCAGACAAATGTGGCTATATATTTTATATATACAAAAGTATATACATGATCAACCAAGCAGGAATGATAACTATTTCATATATCCAAGGTTTTTACCCCTATATCCATGGTTTGGTGTAGTGTCTAAAGCCAAATTTTCTACATGTGAATCTATGAGGCATAATACTGTTGATCACTAATGACGGGCGTATATCCATACTTCCACTAATGAATGATTGTTCCAAAATTATTGCAATTATACATAATGATATGATCATATTACTTCTCCAATTCCTATGGTATATTATCATATTATGGTGTGGGAATGCATATTCAAGAAAATATCATATTCATGATCAAATCAATTCCCTTCATGTGAGAGGGAAAAATTCCTCGAGGCATGCTTCTATTATTTCAACAAAAGATTAGCAGTATATTCCAATTCATTAGTATTGGGTTAATGTTACTGTCCTGACTAAGGCTCACCATGTGAGAATTTTCCACACCACGGGACATGCTCACATTACATTCAATAATATGATATATTATCATCATATCTAGGAATATTTTTAAGAGCATGCTCATACTCTTGCTGCACGAGATGATTATATACATGTTTTGGCAACTGTCACACAACAGGCTCATATCCATACACAATTACAATGGGCGGGTCTAAATATTCTGGCTACGATGCTAAACATAGTCTATGTTCCTAATATTCTCAATTCTTTTGTTCATTAGGTCATTCGAGAAATATTATCAACACCATAATGTTCATTAAAAAATTTTATCGATGAAGAAGAATATAATTTTTATTACCAAAATATTCCTCATCATGATAGTGTTGAGATTGATCGTAGGGACCTTACTCCTATCATCCACCATGGTCAACCTCCCCATGATGATATATACAATGGGAAATGAAATTCTCCCAATTTTTAGCCCCCTCAATAATGACAGGTGAACCAAACTTCGATACCATCATATAGAGAGGTTATCAAATCATTAGAGGAAACAATATATAGTTCCTAATCAACATTCGAGAACACTCCACTCCCATCTTTAGGCATCTATTAGAGAAATATTCAATGGGTTGACCAGATTGAGGTGTAAATTTCTAATGAGGAGGATCCTGAGATTGAAATCTGGAGGGATTTTTCTGGATACAATATCACCATATTGTTTTAGATCCTCACTATATTCATTTATTTGGTCCCAGATGATTTATAATAGGATTTTATTCCTCACATATTCGAAACATATCTAGGATACTCATAAGAGACTGATGTATCGACATAACCCTTATCCAGGTTATGTGTTTACCCTCAAAAAATCATTATACTCTATTATTAGCTATAAATTACTTATATATCCATTGTTCGGGATCCAAATCTAGATAATTGCATCGTAAATTTGCATCAAGATTACAGACATTGGATCAAAACTATTCCTCATCTTATCTGAGAATATACATCAGTCATCTAGATTTGAGGATGGTTATAGTGTTGAGGATTACACATTTCCACTACCCTGGAACAACAAGAACCGTTGAATAATACATCTAGTAATCTTATTACCTTCATTAAAATCAGAGGACCGGGTAATGCTCGTGTTAGCAGGTCACTACATCAAAATTACTCCACATAAATAGTTCCCGAACACCACTGAATGTGTGAGAGGATAGCGAAATGGATTTCAAAATAGTCCCCTCCATACAAATATATGATATTCCAAACAAAGAGACTAATTTTTTGATTACCAGATCAACTTCCCTTATAGAATGGTTCTCATATTGTGATGGTATATCACCCAGCTCCAACACAAGTTCAATAATGCCACATAATGTGAACCGTAGTAGCAGCTTCCATGGCAGCCATCTCGGAGGAGACTCGGCCCCCTAGGACAGAAGAATATCTATCATCACCTCCACCCCTCATATCATCAAATCAATAGAGGATTCATGAAATACTCTCGATATGCACATGTGAACCCCAACCAACTTGGATGGTGTAATTTTTACCTCAATAACTATAACGTGGATCGTTATCCCCTGATTGTAACCAAGATAAATTAGAAATGATTCCTAGTCACCCTCACCCCACTGGGATGAATGAATTTATATATTCTTGACCATCCTTGGAATCATCCAGTCATAAAATTGAGTAACTTAATCCTTAAAAACAAAACCAATCCACACCAATTGGGACCCTAAAGGACCACCACCCCACATGGTTGATGTAATTTTCATTATCAACATCATATATGAAATAATTCCTCTCCATGATTAGATGAATAAATAAGTGGCCAACATTCCTCCATCTTAGCCTATAATAATAAAAACATCTATTGGTCTGGGCACGTTTGGCCATATTTACAAAAACTCTTTCAAAGACACTATTCATGATACAAAATGGGAGGAACGTATGCCAATGAAAATAATAACCCTTTGGAGATGAAATACAAAATAGACCAACATGAAAGACGCTTGGAATTATTATCCTCCTATAGAGGGTGACATGGAAGCACTAAATGAGGATACACACACTAGAAAGCATTGATTTCTCCATAACATGAACCACTATATATTGGGTTACCACCTCTATGACATAATATCTCCCAAGGGTAGGGTATAACCACATCTCAATCAACTAAAATAATAAATGAGCTTCCTACTCTAGAAAAACCATTACCACAAAATGATATAGAAATACAATATCTTTGATAACTTTATGAGGAGTTACTCATAGGAAATATACCCAGTAGTTATCATCTTCAAGAAGAGACAAATTTTCTACCTCCCATGGTGGATCGTCCATTTAGAGTGGAATATGAGCATCCAATTGGTTGTGTGTCTTGAATTCCAGTCCACATAAATGTGAACGTCAAAAATAAATGTTACTTACCATCATTGTGAAAACAAGGCCTCCCTCACAAGAACAAGTGTTTAATCATGGAAAAAACCGAAATTAGATTTAGGTAAAAGTGGGGCCACTTAATAAACCCCCACCATCTCTCTATAGAAGGGAGATATCTCTGTTAATGATTTCTCGGAACCTCCATAACATCATAGAGTCCCTAGACATTAGAATCGAATTCATGGAAGGGTAATGCATTCCTCTTAAGCCTGAGTGGATGTTCTATACCAATTTGGTGGTTAAAACCATACTGCCATCCAATATCAAAAATCATCCCATTTATAAATTTGTTGGTGTTAGAAAACCAATACTACTACTCACATAGTTTGTTACCTGATATGGGTGAATTATTGGACCTCGAGATCAAAAAAGATGCACCAAAGATGTGGTTTTTTTATAGACTTTGACAGAGACACCATTTGATTGGTATAACAGTCTATTAGAAGGATTCATGTCAGCAAGAGAAGATATTCATCAGAAATTATTTTATCAATTTAGTTATACACTAAGGAATGCGATGATCATTGACCTGAAAAACATCAAACAATTCTTGAATAAGAGGCTATCTATCTTCATATCAAGGTGGAATGGTTTTACTTACTCACTCAATATCCCTCTCTCATAAGATATTTTTATAAATTTGTGTTGAAATCCATCATGATTAGTTACAATCGCCGCTAATTCCTGTGAAATATTCAGGTGGATTTCATGAGTTTTCAAAAACGAAAAAAGTATAGTGGAATCGATCTATAGAAAATGATCCAAAAAATAACTCATAACCATGACACAAGTAAAATGTTCCAACCCGAGAAAAAACTACATATGACACTTCCAATCCAATAGAAGTTCTTTCCAAATACCATGGTAGGAACCGAACAACCCATCACCTATTAACAAGAAGTGATAATAGAGTCAACTGCAGCCAGATTCATAACAAAGTCCGGGTGGAAGATTATTGGAGGAATATATGGAAAATGTATAACACATTTGATTAGAAAAATTCTCCATATATTTCAAGGAAATTATAGATAATAACTATCTCACACTCATGAAACCCAGGAGGCTGGTAGAAGTCTACCTAACCAACCATATTGATTACTGACCATTCCATATATGGATTTTTCATAATATCTATAGCTCCATCATCAAGGATGTTCTTCATGGAATGATAGAATTGGGATACATGATGCTAACCCCCCCAGAAAAAGTGGATTGAATTACCATCATCCAATCAAAAAAATAGATTTGTTGGATGAGTGCCTTTGATAGATGTGAGCAATAATTTTGAAATTGGAACACCCAAATTATAGTTCATTTATGACATGCCACTTTGAATGAACGGTTGTGAAAACATGTGATAGCTGCACCACCCCAGAAGAAGACACCAAATGTGCATCCAGATGGCGTGAATTACCACCAAATATAGTAAGAAATAGAAATGATAAAGTCTTATTAACCACCAAAGTGAGATTTATCTCCCATATACCACATCTATATAGCATCTGGGGCATGGGAAATGCCCCAAAAATTTATGTCCTTATAATACAAACAGATCATATTTGATTTTTTAACATGATTCACTTGTCAGACCCATTATCTGATTATGATTTTCTCTAGAGCATGAGTTTTCCACTCATTTTTAAAGAATATGAGGTCGTATATGACGGATTTTAAGACATAGGGGAATAGAAGACATGATAGGACCTAATATTATAGTCATGTCCCATTAAAAATGCATATGCAGTGGAGATTCTTTTTAAAATACCATAATGTCCTAAAGAGGGTTGGTAAGAATCTTATAACCCTCTGGAAGCCATCTGTACCTGATTTTCATGAATGAGCACATAGTAGGGTTATAATCCGATCAACCCAAGAAATAGGGAGTGTCGGTTCAACATATTCCTATGGCAGAAAATACCCCCACCCTCTGCACAAGAAATATGTTTATCAATCAGAAATACGTCACCTCATCAGTTGAACATCTCGTAAAAACCAAAAATCTTGAATCACTAACCTATATCACAAATAAAAATGATGTTCCAAAATAGCATGTGGTTGTCCCATCCATTATCTTAGTCCTCTATGAGCTTCATATTTCATAATATATAAAAGAGGAATTGTTGAAGCCCTCAGAAGCCCACCAGAGTTCAAGACTGATGTTTATGTAGTTGAGGACTATTGAATCAAGACCATGTCATCATATTGTCACATTTCCATATCATTCACTCATCACGCTCAAGAATAAGTACTTCATGTTAATATAACATACCTAAAATTTCTTTAGAAGACTCAATAATGTCAATAATGAAAAGGATATAATTGATAATGGTTCTGGGATTAATCTTATAGTAGTTTGAACCATCTAATTTTTGGGATATAGGAAAGTGGATTTGATTCTCACTATGATAATCATACAAGGGTATGCTAATCATGGGCAATGGTATCTCAGGAAAATCAAGCTCGAATACAAGTTTTGTGATCTAACATAATATGTTGAGTTCCTGGTAATTAAAATTGATACAATTTATAATGTCTAGATAGGAATTACATGGTTTCATAGCCACCTAGAGATACTATAGAAATTCCACCAATTTCTGAAATATATTTTTAATGAATAATATATCATACTACTTTTAATAGTTCTTTCTTCAAGACATGAATGGCCACATATTTTGAAGAATAAATCTATAAAAATGGGGAAATAACTAATGGTGGATGAAGATATAAATGTTTTTTCTCCCAATGGCTTGGAGACCACACCTAAGAATCGAAGAATTATGATTTGATGAAGACAAATTTATCCCCATAATCTTGGTAGATTTAATAGATTTAATCCTAGAGGTCAAATTCCCACATGTCCCCAATAACAAAATCAAAGAATATCAAATCCATCATCAATTTTCAATGACTTATTCAACAATAGATGATTATTTCTCTTCATGTGTCCACTTTCACAGTGATAATGATATTAAATACCATATATTTCAATATAATTCCTAAAATGGAACCCCATAGTCAGTGATGGAAGAATATGTGATTAAACATTCGAATGTCACTCTAGTATTCATAGACGGCATCTCCACCACCACTGTTGAATGTGAGAAGAAAGAAATGGGGAAAAGGTAGACCTGAAGCCTACAATGAATAGTTTCTCCACTCCCTTCTATGAGAAATAGATTTACATCACGTTTTGTAAGAAACACTAATTTTTATTTATGTAGAAAAACACAAAGTCTTTTAGAATCAACCCAGATGTGTCTAGACACTATCTTGGGCTATTATATGATCACAGAGGCTAAAAATCGTTATCTAGGATGACACAAAACTCTCATTCACACAATTATAAAGGTTGAGTATGACATGATTATCAATGCCAACATTGTCTAGGATGTGCAATACATGAGATGGCTTGACAACATAATCCATTTCTAGAAGAAGAATTGGAATATTATGGTATGTATTTATTTTAATTACATTAAGCAGCATTTCACATATGATAATTTACCATTGCTGATAAAAATATCTTGATAGAAGCATGCACTAGTTTCTAAGCCCTTCGTTAATGGATGTGGACTTATGGTAAAATTATATAAGGATGGAATATCAAGATAAAGATTACACTACATTTATATCTCCTTAGGGTATCTATATCTATTATTTCATTCTAATAGGTTTGAAGAATGTTTGAACCACAAATCAATGTTCAATGCACTATATCTTTAATCCCATCATGGGAATGCTAGAACAATATTATGTTGATGACTTGGCGGTAAAATTCCATAAAATGTGTGACCACTAAATCAATCTACATACAATTTTTAACTAGTTGCAACAAAAAAGGCTGAAGATGAATCCACTAAAATGTTCTTTTGGGAGTAGCTTCAGAAAAAATTCTCAGTTTTTTGGTACACCACAAAGGCATTTTGGTTTACCAAGAGATTTGTATTATTATAATAGTGATTTCACTCCCATAAATCTAAATTAATTAATGGAAATATATTGTAAGATATCTTAAATTTGAGGATTCATTTCCATCATTCCTAGAAAGGATCTACCCTTCACCAAACTAATGAATAAAGGATATACCTATCAATGAGATGATTATATTAAAATTTTCATTAAGGAACTAAAGATGTACCTTTTGTAACCAAATGTTCTAATGCCTCTAGTTTAATGGAGGCCACTCCACTTAATTTTACCCCCATATAACCCTCATTGGGAACCCTCAAAACTAAAAATATTTATTTGGGGATTGAAAATAATCTCTATTAAATAAGTCATACTATGTGAGGTACTGATACCCAATAATCTGACTTGTTGAAGAACATACATGCACTAATAATTAAAGACTAATAGTTGAGGCATTACATACATCTCCACAATGTCTAATTGTTATATCTCACAGATCCACTCATGTACATTGTTGATTTTTCGAAACTGAATTGGTTCCTGACCCAATGGTTTATCATTCTAAATCAAAATGACTTTATGTATGTTTCACAAAATTTAGTGAAAGGAAAAGCCCTGTTTATTTCTGTGAAACACATCCCTCAGTGGTAAATATACTATAATACACTAAGTATCATGATGAAGTGGTATTTTATTCCTATCACACTACCTAGACATGAGGTATTTATTTTGATGTCTTATCATTATGTGCTATCTAGATAATGATTGAAATCCTATAACTCAAATACTTTTTTCTGGGGTTTGTATTTTTCTATCCTAAAAATGATTATATTCCATACTCATTCTCATTATTCAAAGGTAGTAAAAAAATGAGGTATATTTCTATGACCTCATTGATGGATTATAATTGGACCTAATGATAAAAATTGAAAAGCTAATAATAAATGAGATTTTGAGTTATTGATAATGAAGTTCAATGGATAATATTCCATCAAGAAGGAATAAATGGACCCTCTCATATGCTATGTCAAGGGTCTAAATGAATAGTTCACTTTTCAACCCACTTTTTATCATGTTCTCTAATCAATGAATCATCGTGCCTAAAAATTGGTCAATGAATCTTGCATCTTGGTTGATCTTTATTTGGAAGAATAATCTTCCTCATTACACATTAGAAAATTGTATAAACAATCATCTTCTATGATATGTAATTGATCAATCTTCTCACCACCAACAAGACCCAGATGAACCAATAGTCATCACTAGATGGATGGATCCCATAACCAGTTATCAACAATATGTGAATCTCTAAACACATTGGTCCAGAAGGGAGAATATTCTACATAGTTCATCCATCATTTGACTACGAGATTTCCCAAATGTGAATAAAACGCTATAAAAGTTTGGCTACAATGGGATACTCATAAAATGCATAATAGAATGATATATTTCATTCATCATGGATGAATCCCATATGGGATCTTTTGGCACCCATCAATCTAGGACTAGGCCGTACCATCACATCAAGAGGTTAGAATATTTTTGGCAAACCATAATACAAGTCTACATGGAATTCAGTAAGAAATGTCAGGCATTCAGAATCCAAGAAAACATCATCCAAAAACCGCGATAATTTATAAATATATAAAATATTTCTGTACATTTTCAATTTGGGGGATGGATGTGATGGGACAATATCCCCCAACCACAACTAAGTAGTTCAAGTACATCCATACCTCTATATACTTCTTTTCGTAATTGGAGAATTTAAAACCCCTAAATGATGTCAAGATGAATAATATCATCAACTTCATGAAGTCACATATCATCACTTGTTTTGGAGTCCCTTAAACATTATTAACAGACAACAAATTCTAAATCTTATCCTCGGAGTTAATGATATTGTATCGGGAGTAGAAAACGAGTACAATCACTCATATCTATATCATGAAGTGGGAATTGTATAAACAGAGGTCTTAAATAAGATTTTGTAAGATATAATTCATAATATGGTTCATATGGATAAGAAGTCCTTACTATATAACTGCCTCAATGTGTTACGAGCTTACCATTCCATTTTGTGTACTGATACGTAAGGAAAGCCATACACACTAGTGTAAGAGTCTGAGGTAGTGTTACCCAAATAAGTCCAGCTTGCCTCACTCCAAATTTTTATTTGCAGAGAAATCCCATATTATTATAATCAAACAATAGTCAAGAAAAGTTTGAGCAACTAGTTGAGAATAAGTTATTAACACTACAAAATTTGGAAACTCATAAGAACTAAATAGCTCATTCAATTTCTAAAAATGTTTACCTTTGTTCATTCCTTCAAGGAGAACTAGTGTTGGCCCTATGAACCCCACATATACTAGGAATGTGTCCCACATAATTGGAGACAATGTGATAAAGACCTTATCTAATAGACGAGAATTATCATAATGGATCCTACTCGCTAGCTAGAATGGATGAGGAGCATGTCACACCTCCCAAATATTTGATGTTTCTTAGGAAATAATTTGTATGAGTTTTCATCCTTGGCATCCATATAATTGTATGCCTTATTATTCAGCCTTTCCATATGATGTTATACTATATGGATTTTTTCCATTATGAAAGATGATAAACTACACTGTTTCCTATGAACTATTTTTGGATTGATTCATATCATAAAAAGATCAGTATTAACAGGAAAACATATATTTTCAGGCCCAACCAGAGTATTATTTCCCATTCATAACCTATGATCCATTTTACTTAATGCATGATGTAAGACTACAAAGACCCAGAATATCCACCTTCACAATGGGTAACCTAATGAGCATACTGCATGATCTAAAAATGAATGGATATGGGATGTACATATCCATTGAACTCAATTCACCTAAATCGGAAATGTATGACACTAAGAATCATGGTTCAAATAGAACAATTTATTTCTTGATTCGCATTTAAACTGTGATATGTTCGGAGTCTTGGATACCATATCATTGTTCATCTCCACATGATAGGAAATACCCTTATTGTACACCGTTTTGTCTCTACATTAAAGGGAAACCATTATGTTACTTAATTCTCACAAAGACTATAGATCATTGGAATATATGAATTGATTTATGTAAATAACCTCATAAGAAATGTATAAAGGTACACAATAGGTCTATTATGAGTCCCCACCGCATGATGCAAAAATGAATGATAGATGTCACGACCACATGGTGTTAAAGTACATTGTTTTACAAGAATTATGTGTTGTTTTATTATCATTATCATGAGATACATACAGATTACCCAACATCCACTCTCGAGATCAACCATTATTTTCCCATCAATTCACATCAGTTCACCTCCATCCTCACTAAATGGCATTAAACTCTATAGAATTTCCATGTACTATGTGTCATTTGATTCTCATTATCATGAGTTATGTAGTGGTTCGTAGAAATTCACGATTATGATAATACACAATGTTTCCATCAGTTCTTGTCACCCTGCCTATTCCATCACCGTATGATGTTGAACTACATAGAATTTATAGAAAAATGTATGGATTTATTATCATCTTTTTTGAGATACTTATATACTCTCTAACATCCACTATCTGGTCAAGTCAAAAAATTCCAATTATTCACATTAGTCCACCTTCATCCTCATCAAATAATGTAAAACTGAATGGGACATCAATAACTACATGTATCATGATTCTAGTCATCATAGGATACAATGTGATGCCAACATCTCTAATACAAGGCCCAACTGCAATGTTTAATATAAATAATTCCCACTTCCTTTTATGGGCGAAACATGATTAGTGTATTTACCATTAATGAAATACAAGTTACATGATTCTTTCCGTTATGGATATGTAGTGATTCCATAACCCAACTACAAATATGGACATTATCAGCACAAAAAAAGGGCATTAACAGTGCTATAGAAGCACTATTAATCGAGGTGATGAAACTGGGCCCCTTTAATCTACGCTCATAAATGTACTGAAAATGGCCCTTTTATCAGCACTAAAAAAATCCCTGATACATGACTCTTTTATCAGTTCATTTTAATAGAACTGATAAAAGACCCAGTTTATCTGTGCTTTTAAAAAGCATTGATAAATGTTAAAAAAATATAAAAAAACTGCAATTCATTGAGGGGCTTCAACAGCACTTGAAGCCCCCCATCAACAATGCCCCACCCCTTCACACCGTCTCACATGCCCTAACCACCCCATGCCTTTATCATCACTCCATCCCCCATTAACAGTGCTATGCATTATTCCCCACCAACGCTAGCGACCTTTTTCCCTCAGGATTCGAACTCACAATATGTTTCCTACGACGCTAAGCCTTTACCACTTTACCATATTTTCTTCTAGTCATTTATTAATATATATATATATATATATATATATATTTACACATATATTAATATATATATATGTATATATATTAAAATATATATTTATATTAATATACGTATATTTATATTTATTAATATATTTATATATTTAGTTATATATATATATATTCATATAATAATATTTATATACACATATCGGTATATATATATGTAGTTATATTTATATATATTAATATATTTATTCTTAAATTTATATATATTTATAATATCAGTTTTAAATACATTTATAAAAATTGTTTTTTGTGCGTGTTTATATATAAATAAATACATATATAAAACACACACACGCGCAGACATTATATGTGTATTTTTAAGTGTCATTATACCAATTAATATATATTTACAAATATTATATATTAATTTCTATATATATATATTTAGAATATATAGATAATATTTATTAGTTGGTCTATACAGACACAAACAAAAAAATGGACACACACACATAGAAACACATCATATACGTATATAAATATTAATATATTTGTATTATAAAAAAATAGATATCAGTTTTTTATTTAGATTAGAAATATATATTTTGAAATATACGTAATATGTTAATATGATTAATTATTTGTTTATAAAATTAAATTTTTATGGGTGAATATACATAAAATATTAATATATTGTTATATAATTGATTATAAGTAACATTACATTGTGAAAAATGAAAAACATTCAAAGCCATAATAATAATATAAATGTATCCCCTTTTAATTATCAGTCCCTAGTGAAAAGGGATATAATGTATCCTTGAAACGAGGATGGAATTCAATCAAATGATAAATAAATTTTTCAATAGGGACTAAAAACTCATTTTCGGAGGCCTCGTGGGAATTTTTCAACAGGAAAAATGTGGCCGAAGGATCCCATAGGTTATTAGCACATAGATCTCATCATAGGATTCGATTTATATGCTGTAGAGCAAATATAGACACTTGAATCAAATTATATGACAATTTTATGTTTGTGTTAATTTTTCAACGTATTTTAAATCATTTCTTTTTGATTTTTTTTGTCTTTAAATTGTTATAAAATTATTATTAGTCGATAAAAATTATAAAATTATTATTTAATAAATATTTATAAAATATTTTTCTTACATTTCCACTAAATTTATTTTATATTAAATGTAATAGCTTATTTATACTTATCAAAAACATATTTTAAAAATTCATCTAATATTTATATCATTATAAATATACTTATATATCAATATATTATTTGTCCTTATTTTTTTTGGAAATATACACATTATCATCGCTAGGTAAAAGCACTGATAAAGCCCCCTATTTATCAGTACTACTAAAAAATTCTATGATAATTCGTTTCCTTGTAACAGTGATAAAAAATGAAAATAAATGGGGTGCCTTAATTATCACTAAAAAAACACTAATAACCCATCACTTTTAACGGTACTTTATTTAGTACTAAAAAAATTTACCTTTATCAGATCTTTTTTTTACTATAAAGGAACCCCCTTTAGCAGCACTTTATTAGCCCATATAAAGGGTGGTGCTGCGGAAACCCTATTTTTTTGTAGTGTTACCTACTCTGGGCTCAGTCAAAAAACTGAAATATAAAAACACCCCTTACAATTCATATGGAACAAAAAAACATAATAGACATCAATTCAAAAAAATAATTGCATAATTCTCAACATCATAAGGTATGTATTGATGCTAAAGACTACGAATTTGAGCACAACCACACCATTTCCTCACCTTTTTGAAGGTTTCCACGTCCTTTCTACATTAGGTTATACTACTTGGATGTACATACTTACTTAATGATATTAATGATTATTGATATATATCCTTACCACATGGCATTAAAATACCCCGAAGTAAATCTATTCTATATGATTTCAACCTGCATGGACCTACATCCTTACCACATTATGGTAAACTACATTGATGTATGTTTTTACCTCATGAAATTAAAATTGATGGATGTTAATCCTTAGTACGGGATTTTAAACAACATGGATGTACATCCTTACCACGTGGAATTAAACTGCATGGAAGTACATTCTTACCACATTTCATTAAACTTCATGGATGTACATCCTTACTAAATGATGATAAACTTCATGGAAGTACGTCCTTTCTGCATGATGCTAAATTGCATAGAAGTACCTCATTACCACATGATGTTAACCTACATGGAAGTACATCCATAACACGTGATGATAAACTACACCAGAGTACATTCTTACCACATGATGTTAAAACATCATGGAGGAAAGAACATCCACACTAAATTGTGTTAAAATGTGAACACCATTACAAATTTTTACAAATTATCAATGGACTAGAAATGACTCACCCCAGACGACTAGAGAATGGGGTACTTCCACCATCTTTTATTTCCCCTAAATATATAAAACACACTCCATGCCCTGTGTGTCTCATATCTCTCCCAGCCATTTATAGCCCTTGTAAAGGATATTTAGCTTCAATGACCCTTTTCATGACTATTGATACATTTTCATTAGTACTGCATATGCGCTAATGGCTGTCAACAAAATGTGTCACTCTAAAAAGGGTATTCCAATCCTTATGATCCATGAAATCATTATAGAAGAACTCAAAATCTTAGCGTATCATAACTAATCTATGTATGACTGTCTCATATTATTAATCGTGTCCAATGAACCACAATCCATGATTTATAAAATTTCCATCACCCTCATAGAAGTATCATGGGGTGCTCTGGACCCTAGGAATCACATTTATTCTCTTAGGTAACATATCCCATATTAGGTCCTTGTGAGTCATGACCCTAAAGAACATGTACTTTGGTATAACATATACAACCTTGAAACTCTATAAAATAATTGCCTAATCAGAATACCTTAAATTGATAATGAAAGAGACATAAAAAATCTAAGGTCCAAAACCAAAAAGGTTTATTTGAGAAAAAGTCAAGTCTCTTCCCAATAATTTATTCACTATTAATGTTTTGGAAAAAATTATTCCATGAATAGATATGGATCATAAGTTCATAGGTTCAACAATGCATACATAGTAAAACTCAAGCTATGCTTGCTAGACTCCCCAGTATAGGAAAATGTTAGATCAATTGTTTATCACATCTCCCTATCACAAGAATATGTTTATTATGTAGTGGAACAAAATTTAGTGAATTCACACCCTCCTACTATTCAAAACATTGAACATGTCAAATATCATTTGTTGTGGGGTCTCAGATAAACATAACTTTCATGGCCCCTGTAAAGGTTATTTGTCTTCAATGACCCTTTCATTTACTGTGCATAGATTCCCAGGTCTCCTGCATACGTAACTATGGTCTTAATCTAAATGGTATTCTCTAAAAAAATTAAATTCTGATCGTAGTGTGCCCTAACATCATCACAAAAAAACTAAAAACCATGTGTGTCGATACCTCTCCAGATATGACATTCAAATATCATCCTATAGGTATGAGAAATCTATTTTGTGTATTATAATCCAGATTATTGCATATCCTCGATTGTATATCAATATGATTCATAACCTTTATCAAAGAGGGAATATGAACCTTTATTCCCCATTCTTTGATATCCCACACCTTAGGAATCAAAACCATAGGGAATAGGTCATGGGCTTCATGATTAAATGTTTAATTTCCCAAGGGTTCCAAAACCCTTCCATATCAGACTTAGTTCTATAACCAACTTTATTATATGGATGTTTGAGTCTTCAAAAACCATTCATGGAACTCAGAGAAGAGTGGAGATCATCTTTCTCTTGTTATGCTATTAATGCATATGGTCTTTTACTCACCAACTAACGGAATCTTCTCCTTGAAAAATAGGATCATCAATGATTATGAGCCTTATCAACCCCATGACCAAACCTGGAATCTAAAAATTCTCTGAGACATACCCTGGACATCTTCACTATTTAATATACATGGACCCTAACTTTCGGTTTATGAATTACATTACCCATATTCAAACTATCTAGGTGGATCAAATTTGTCTAAAATTTATACCAAAATAGATAGAAACTCAAGGAATCTTCCAATGACCAAGGTAATGATTATCGAAATTATGAGGCCCTTTTCATGACTATGCATGCTTGCCTATGGCTCCAGGAAATGCGCCTATAAATGTCTACCAAATGTGTCCCTCTGAAAAAAGGGTGAATTATAAACGGTGTGAGCCTAAACAAAAAGGTGAACCCCTGCACCTCAGAGTGTTATAGGACATTCCTAGTTGGGCTAAACCATTACCCATGATTTATATTTGTTCAAATCTAAATGTTCATAAACTAAATAAAAATAACGGCCAAGATAGAAGACACTAAATTAATGCAATATTTTGATTGAGATAACATACAATATTTTAAAATAAATATAAGGATTGTCATTTAAAAACTAAATTAATATAAATATATGTTCATAGATATAAGACCCAAAACTAAATTAAATATATTTTCTGATCTATAATACAATAAACTAAATAAAAATCATGTCAGCCCTACAAAATTGTAAACTAAATTGATAAAAGGCCTGATATATGATACTCAAAACTAAAGTTTTATTAGCAATGAGTTAAAATCCATAACTTAATGTGATATTATGATCAAGATAAAAGAACATAAACTAATTAAATATAATTTTGGAGCAAATGAACCATAAAAAATTCAATAAAAGGATAGGGATAAAAGATATTGAACTACATCAAAACTATGTCAAGCTAAAAGACCATAAACTAAATCTATTCAATGTCCCAGATAAATTAAATTTAACAAAATCTATAGATGGTCTAAGAGAAATAAACCTAATCTAAATATATAATAGGTATGATCTAAATGATCCTAGACTAAATCAATATTTGATCTGAGCCCAAATACCTTAAAATAAAGAACAACGACAATCTAGTCTGTAAGGGCATGTAAGGATATCCATATGGCGTTAGTAAAATAACTCTATCCATGCCAAGTCTATCATTATTGGAAAATAATTGGACACTCTCCCTCTAATTCATATATTATTAAAGGAAATTGGAATATATTCATTGTTATGGGATTGAAGGATAATGGGAATTTGTGAGAATTTCTTAAAATCAACCTTAGTATCCAGACATTCTGATTATACTGACATTATAAAATGGATGGGTATCATTGGATATTCTCATAATTTCTGAGAAAACATTTTTAATACACATCATGAATGGAAGAAAACTATATGAAATTATAGATAATTTTAAAAAATTCATCCATTCACTGCAAAAATATGTGCGAATAATCTCAACATTTTAGAACCTCTATTAATATTCAACAAACTAAATAGGGGGATTATGTGAAAAAAATTTAAGTTATTATAAAAGAAATTTAGATCCACTAGAAAGATAACCAATAGTCTATATAGGGAAATAAATTGAGCAATATAGTGCCACTCTCCCTGCTTCATCTACTTCTGGCCAAGGAAAAATTGATTTCACTTGGGTAGTCAACTCTTCAAGCCTCATATGACTGGTAGCCAATGAGATTGATTAATTCTAAAGGATTGACCTAAAATGTGGAATTATATCGTCCTATCTACAAAAATTCATGGGCTAATAATCCATCTAATCTGTTAGTTTAGATAAAAACTGGAGACACCATTCCAATGCCTCAATCATCACCATCATTTGATTGGAAATGGAAGATTCATTTTCAAGATCATGCAAATCCCTTTCATAGATGGCAATGATTCATTGGATAAATATGATTTTCTCTACGATTTAGTATAAAGGCTTCTGATTGATTCAATCATTCTCTAATTCATGAAATTATAGGAGAATAAGTTCCCCTTGTTTGTAGAATATTTCCCACATGGTATTAGTAATTGAGGTTTGAATTAAAACCTAGAAAAAAATACAACGTGATTGAGCCTCTTTATCCAATGTGGTAGATGTGGTAAATAGATGATTTTTTATTCAAATTAGTCCCAAAATAGGATAAGTATAATCTTTTACTTTCCATTATAAGAAATCATTATCCATAGACTGTGTTTGTGGATTATCCTCTTCAATAAGAACAATATCAAAAGCCGAGTGGTAATAACCTAAACGGGCCACCTCTTTGACATCACACCTGGTCCATCAATCAATTCCATATTACCACAGATAATGGATTTGTGAATGGAAATTGTCTATCCAGATGAGGACCCATCTAACATAACTCATGTTTGAGATAATATATTAACAAATATTAGATATAATCATGGGTGGGGAATGTTGATGCATCAATAGGATGATGAATAATCATTTCTATAGTATCTTCATGTGACAATATCTTAGAGAATTGATGAATAACTATGGGATGTCATTCTTCTCGCTCATTGACCAAAGGCATGAGGGAAACACTCCGAAAATTGAAACAAGTATCGTCTAAATCGATATAGAGTGTATGAATCATAGATGACTAGATCATACACTCAGGATACAAGAACCCCATCCCAAAGTGAGATCATATATTATCATTCCTTCGGTGAATGACTTACATCACCAATAATCATACTACCTAGTGTATATATAATATAAAATTAGAAGCTATTATATTAACACAGTTAACCTTATACCTTATAAGGGTATAGATACATAGTTCATACCCTAGAAATGTTTAACAATCATTGAAGGGATGGGGATCCAAAGTCCCTAAAATCATTGTATTACATGTAAAAATGTATTTCCTCCCCTATCATTCCACAAAGAACAGGAGTGGGACACAAATCATGTAGGTAGTGTTGCCTTGGGAATATATCCCAAAATTTTGTATAGGTGTGAAAGGAATGGTTGTAGCAACCCAAGAATTTAAAGAATAATATGTTTTTCTATCTATTATTACTTACGAATAAAATATTTATTTTATGTTAAAGAATAAATTTTGTCTAATAAAATAATCTACACACCACAATGGGATTACTTGAAATCATTCTTTCCACACAACTATTAGTTGGGCCGAAAAATAATATAAAAAAATTATTATTTTAAATGGTATTTATTACATAATCATTTTTATTGCAAGAATGAACACAACTAACAAAAATATGATTATTCTTGTTTTTTAAATGTTTTGAATTTATCCAATAAATTTTAGATGCTTAAAATTTGAATGAATCCATTTGTAAGGATGAAATACAGTATTATTTATTAAATGTTTGGTTTACCACTTTTGATGGTCAAGACTTTTGAAATATAGTTTTTTTTCACTTTTATATGTTCAATTTCACAAAATAAACATCTTCTTTTGAAGAGGAACATAAAATCTACTTTGGATGAAATTTTTATAATTTTATGATAATCTTCAAATTTTTATTTATAATGAAAAATAATATATTTTAAATCAAACCTTCCTTTTAATCAATTTTATTTATATTCTTATATTTTTATTTTAATTGGTTTTAAATTTTAAATACATTTTTTTCTCATTTTATCGAATGATTGTCATTGGATGTAATTTCAATTTAAATTTGGATATAAAAAATGCTAATCGTTTGAAAGTAATTACATTTAAAAAAAATATTTTTTTGTATTGAAAATAAGAAATAATTTTCAATTAATTTCTACAAATTGATTGTTTTATATTTGGAAACATGGATTCTATATTTGGAATCTGGAGGTCCAAATTGATTAAATAGTTACCTTTAATATTTTATACATTATGAATAGTATATTTAGTAATTATTTTATTTACAATGGTTAAAGTGTAAATATGGCATATAAGGGTAAAAAATAATATTATACTAATATTAAACTACCCTAAAACATGTAATCATGCCATTTTATGAGACACGCATGACCATGGTAAACCATGGGTCGATTTTGGGAACCAATGGGGCCACATTGATGTGAAAATTACATTTTATAAAAATTATTTTAATATAATGAAAAATGAAACATAAACATGTATCTTTTTTAAAACAATATTTTTAATAGTGTTATAAAATAAATATTTTCCACTACAAATAAAAATTCGAAATATAAATTTTTTTTCAACACCATGTAATTTTACTTATATTTTTTAGACATCATATTAATACATTTAAATTAATCACAATGATGATATAGTGATTTCCTTTTTAATGAATTATTAAAATAAATGATATATTTAATATTAAAATAAAATTATTTTGATACATTATATTCAATAAAAAAATTATGGATTATTAATATTTGTGAAAATGGAATTAATTTTGTTTTTTTATAAATAATCACAATTTTATGGATTTTTTAAAAATCCATGATTTGAATATTATAAAAATTGACATAAATGTGTTTTTAAAACCAATAGGTTTTTATTAAATGTTAAAATAGTCCCAAAAAATAAGATATGGCCAAATGTCTTAGATAATGTCTAAAATGTCATTAATTATTATCTTGAGGTTCTATTGTAGTTTGTTAGTAAATATATTAACCATATAGAATGAATATACATGAAGACACGGTAAGTGTTAAATTAGTTAACTAAGATTTAAAGTTAAACGATTATGAAAAATTCATGACCTTGAAATTTCTAAACCCTATTGGTTGAAAGGTTATCAACCCAAAAAAATTCTAACTTTGAAATAAAATTCTTTGGGACCCTTTAAAATTGAAAAACAATTTATAATTAAATACTTATTTCAATACCTTCTTAAATTACCCCTCTCTCTTATAATCGAGAATCTCTTCTACCCATTTACTAACACCTCTAAATCCCCTTGGATTGTCCAAATTTTGCCCAAATAATCTCCCAACATTCCTCTCTTCCACCCAAAAGCAATACATTGGGTATTGGGAAATTCATGAAAGCCTATTGGAACAAATGAAAAGGAGTTACCAACTTTATGAGTAATGTACTTCTAAAGATCCATTCATTTATTTTGATACTTTACTCACTATTCTATTCATATTCTTTGATTAAATAAAAAAATCAGTATCCTATATATACCTGTATTTTTTATGATTAATAGTTTTTCTAAACTTTTAGACACCATCATCTAATGGATACGAACAGACAATTTCTGTGTACGACGAACTGCTGTCTCACGAAATGATGACAGTTCTATTTTACCCTACCAACTCTCATGGTGGAAATTATGTTGTAAATTTAATAATATATGAAGTATTTTATATTAATATTGTATCTATGATATTTTAATTATTACATAAAATCATACAATTTTGATTTTTAAGATGTGTAAATATGATACTTCCATTTTAGGAAGTGCAGACTACCACCCCCTTAAAGTGATATATCTTATTCATTCCATACATGGAAAGTATAAATGATGGTGTTAATTAAAATATGTAACATATATCAAATATGAGATCCAAATAGATTTATATATATTATCCATGTAATGATCAATTGAAAACTCCAAATACCTTTTCCTCAATCAAAATTCAAATTCCCATTCGTCATAATATAAACTTCCAGGACGAGGTTCCCAATTCGATTACCACCCACCACCAGATGTGTTTAGAGAAGAGGTCAGTATACTCGACAAAATTTTAACAATATATTATTGAGTAATGTCATGACCATCAGGACTAATGGGAGATTTGGCCAACCGATGATACAAACATTGGGATTGAGTTGTAATCAGCTAATTATCCCCTATAATTTTCATCTGAATGTTGTCTGGGGAACTATACACCCAACATGATGGAAGATTAATAAATGAGGGATATATGTTGGAATAATCTATAAATCCAAACATGCTAGATTTAGATTATGAGACAAGGGGTAGTCCCAAATCCAAGGTGAGAGGAAGCCCTTTAGATTCTCAATAGCATAATACACACGGTAGAGGGGATAAACATTAAGATTTCAAGAAATAAGGTCCCTCTGATTGGATTCCATCAAATATTACATTGTGATGATCGAAATGAAAATAAATTTATGTGTTTGGAACTATTTATATGAATAAAATAAATATTTTTAATGTAGGTAGAGAACCATCAACATCAGGCGCATCACATGACTCAACTTGGGATTCAAAAACCACATAACTAGTTTGTAGGACACCTGGAATCATAATGAAGCGATGGTTTCATAACACCATTGGGTAATCACACAAACAACATGATCCACTTTGAAAAATGTGATTGGAAGACCTGAACATGTTCACAAGAGCCTCATGTGATCGAACTATCAGTCCATAAGATCTCACAAAGTCCTCGAGACAACTACATCCCTCATAGTCAATGTTTTGAATGTTACCAATGTATGATTCTTGGATGGATCAGACAAACATCTGTGTAACAGAAAATCCAATTAGAGAGCTTTATCAAAAGATACCCACATCATTGGATCGTAAATAGAGCACAAAATTAGGGCTCATTGTACAATATCTCAATAGAGGTTCATATCGAAGGTGAAAACAAGAGTGATTTGGAGATGGGGTCACCATAGAATGAATTTTATTCCACCCCCGTCCCCATATAGGGGACATTCATAGAACGAACAATCATCAATAATTTGATCGAATTTCACCTTAGTCACCAGATCACGTCACCGCCAAAGACATAGGTGGCCATTTCTTTTCCACAAAATGGAGACCTTTTCCACATAGACGTCACTATTGAGGGAGGGGGGGTTGTTTTGAACTAGACCAAATAAGAAGTATAAAAATAAAAAAGGTGGAAATACATTAATAATGTTATTACATTCCCTAAAATGAAATGGAGACAAAAATATCAGATGTCATGAGCCTATGAGGGACTCATGATCACGTGGAAATTTCAAGGTCACACAAAGATTAAATTTGGAGTGATTATCCAGGGATGAATCCCATGGAGACCTGATCAACGAAACTTTATTAACACATGATAGCTCCCTTTAAATACAATGTCCACATGGTAACAAAAAAATTATTCCCCCGTGGTAAAATTGTGTTTTCGTAGTAATGTATATGAAACCTTATTTAAAACTCCTCTAAAAATAAAGTGGAATAATATCCAAAGGTAGAAACACCCAGTGATCTTAAAATTCAAAGTCCATATCTTCGTTATAAAGTGTTAATATCCTTAATGCTATTCAATAAAACTCATGAGCCCCACTAAACCATGTAGAATTAAAAAAATTACATAAAATGGAAGATGTGAGAGGTACATTTGGCCGTTTAATGACATAAGACCTATCCCTGGTAATTTTCAAGGCACCCTAATTTCCTAGCCACATGTAATCCTCATCTAACAAAATCACATTTTCCAGTAAAAATCTCAAACAAAAGACAAGGATAAGTCCAAATAAATACTTTCTTCCCCCTCAATTCTCTAAGGAAACGCTGAAAACATTTCCATGACATTCTCTCACATCCTCATATGACCCCTATTGGTTATGTGAGGCATCATAAAAAGTTGAGTAATGATCCATGAAATTTACTATGAACTATCACATGATTCAAATCCATTATCACATAAAACAATGTAAATAAAATATGTAAGAGGCATAAGGTACTCACTGTCACTACAATACATGTGACATGCCAAGGAAGTCCAAAATTTGGTCCCAATAGACCCTCAGATAAGTCATCCTTAACTTACAGAATACCCCAGAAAAGTCATCACGCATCTCGCAAAAACCATTCAATAGGATGCTTGGATCTCGTGAAGGAATATGGTCATATCCATCAGACAATATGAAAATTCCTATGACATTTCAGTATGAATTCACAAGTATTAATTAATCTACAATCATTGGGTAAAGAACACATTGAAAAAGGGGACTCTCAACCTAAAAAAACTGTTGAAAAACTATGAATGACCCACGATAAAGGCTCACGTGAAGGGGTGCTGGAAATGATAGTAAAGAACATACCACATGTCTACCAGATATTCTAATACTCAAAATAAATTTATACTTATCAAACCTATGGCATTAACAATACTGGGGAAAACACGTGATAATTAGATGAAGAAATAAATGAATAAATTCTTTTTGTCCCTCATGTGCATAACTTGAGTCACACAAAAACATTTCATAGTATCGAGACATGTCACCTGGATCCAAAAAACTTTTAGAATGATTTTGGGACATAGGATGTCCTATGGACATGTAAAAAAGAAATGATATGGTCCTCATGAGTGAAGCACAATGGTAACATTAAACCCTCTTGGTCTATCACTCATACCTTATGATGACCTTCAAATACATAACTTTACCTGTATAAAAGAGACAATTTATATTAGTAAATCCCCACCATTATATTTAAGCATGAAATCTATGCTACTGTAACACTATCCGAGAAATCCAGTTGAGACCTGCAATGACCTCCATACATGGCGACCAAGTGTCATGATAATAAACATGGATGTTATTCAAATCACGTGACATATGTTGGACCATATCATACTAAATTTTTCAACATTATCATGTCTGTCAAGGTATATTCAACATTTTCATAAAAAAATATCAAAGTAGATCATGTGATTCCACTTGGGAAAGTAAATGGTGTCTTGTGACACCCTCTAGACAAGCAATCTAGTCCGTAAGAGAATCATAGGATTTGATAGTCTAATCTATCCTCAGTGTATAAGCCCCAAATACATGGGCCGACTCTATGTTTAAGATTAATTACAAATGGGAATATGATGCATCTTATTCTATCCATTTTAAGGATAAATATGCCACCACTTCAATGATTCATTTCTTTATTGAGTGACCATGGTGATCCCAGTATCCAAGACCTTGTACAAAGTAATGACATTGATCAAATAAAAACTCTTGTTTAACACAATAAGCGTAACACCTGTGATCATCAGGAGTTTCACTGATTAGGTAATATTTACTATGCACCAAAGGGTAACAACGGGATCCTAAATACATAATCCCCAACTAAAGACATTATTTTGTCTAACCACGATCAACTGGGTATACATCTTTGTATGAACACTCTTCATATATGGGTATAAACAATAGGGATTTTTCCAAGGGCGTAACTATACAATGAGAACTCTGATTCCCTCCATAATTGGGATATGAATTATTGATTTCCACGGCTGGAGCTCTATACCAAAATCCCATAGACTGTCCAAGCATAAAAGACTCATATATATACACTATAACACTAATAATATTTTACAAATTATTTCATACATCGAGCATAGATCATGTGGGAATTTATGGATGCAATGAACCTATCATTGGACATCATTAATATCCAGTCTCTAGGGAAATACAACAATGTTATCTTTGATGAGTGGTATTATATGAACACCACATATATAATTATATAATACTCGGTGCCAGTCCCAATGGTGTAATTTAAATAAAATGTCACATATAACTATCATAGTCAGTATACATAGAATTTATCCTAGAGACCTGAGTTCAAAAATTTAAGGTCATATTACCTACACATATATTCTCTTCGCATGATGATAAATTTCACAATATTAACAAACTATGTGGTATTGATTTCAATTATAATCTGGATACATAGGATTCTCCATAATGGATGAATCTCATCCTCAGCATATTAACCACCCCCTTGCATGGCCGCACATTCAAAAGAAATTGTTCATTTGGATTAAGCACATAAAATGGTAAATCTACATCAAATGGCTGTAACAATATCCTCAAAAACATATAGATAGAATCACCATTGATACCCCACCCCACACAATTCATAAAAGAGACTCCCTTTCATATTCAAGGAGAGAAATAACCAATGGATCAATTTTTCAGGGTTACATGTCCTCTATTTTGATGGCGAAGAGATTCCCAAAAAAATTAAATCAATAATAGAGTCCCATAGTACGATATAGTTCCCCAGAAAAAGGATTGATGATCCTAACCTACCATCTTATCCACCAATGCGAGTCTGCAAGATTCATTTGGAATGAAAATGTCGATGACCTTCGTCTATTGGAAAGTATGTCATTACCCATTTTAATATGGAAGATCTTCATCGTATTTCTAGAAAAATATTAAATGGTATAACAATAATTGAAACCCATCCTAATCTTCTATATCATTACAAAAAATAATCCTTCAGAATATAGAATAAAAAGGATTGGTATGTATCATAATTAAAATTTCTTTTTGAGGATGTTTCATATACAGAATACAACATAGAGAAATAATATTTCATATGTAATATGACCTAGTGAGGTGGGTTGGTTAATAGAGAATATAGTCCATTCAGATTATTTTCATCATAAAGAGTATGTGCTAGTTAATGTATTATTTGGATTTTGAAGGGGAATGTGGATTGATGGTAATGATGTTTGGGGTATTGCTTAGTTTGAACCACAAATATGTATATTATATATCCTAGTTAATATGTAAAAAATTACATGTAGTTTTTGTTAAACAATTTATGTTTGAGTGAATAGACTATACCCTCTAATTTAGAATTATGAGCTATGGACATTATCATATAGTTCTACATCATTTGACTTGTTTTTAAATTAATTTAATGGGTCAAAATTAGATAATTAATGGGGATTAATCCTATGAGTTAAATTATGTTAATTATATATGGAATATTTCCCTTTTAATAATATTACTCAACAAAAAAATGGATCTTCCATGTGGATTTCAGGAAAGATTGGTTTCTATGAAGATAATATAGGTTTTACACATGGGCTACACATATATAATTCTTATAGAGATTATTATCCTTTAATTAGGATTTTCAAGATGTTTTGGGATCCATGAAGATATGTTAAAGATTAATAATGGGATACTAAATAGATATATTTCATGGATTACACCTATTATGAATCCATTATTCCTGAAGCTTTTAAATTTTATGATTCGTATAATAATAGATGATTTTACCCATGAGGAATGTATCTATGTGGAAGAGGTCCGGGTTTATACATACGTAACTCAGTTATTAATCAAAAACAACAATCATGGATGTTTTAGACTCCCATTGATGACTCTTAGTGTTCAAATAGTCAATGTGAACACTGATGGGATTTACACCAAAGAAGCACTCTGACATCTTCAGGGATTAATAAGTTGAAAATCATAGAAATGGAATTGTGTGGAATCCATGATGGAAATCCTCATATTTGTGATATATAATAAGTATAACAATGATATGGGTGATAATTATTAAATGAATAAATTTTCATTATTACCCATGAGGCCTTATCATATAAAGAGAAAATACCGACCTGAAAATTTTATTAATGCATCACATGACTGAAATGTGTTCATAATGATGTTCTTGTAAGATAATGTATGTTTAATTGATTTGGAGGTGGTTTTGACACTATGATAAATTGGTATGATACCTAGTTGAAGTTATAATCTATGATTTAGAATATGGTGGACATGTTACCCTAGAATATGTGTTTTAATAGCCCATAGATAACCTAGAATATGTGTTTTATAATATTCAATATTTGTGTAAAATATTACTATTTTGGGAAATATTTGACAAATGACGTACATTTGAAAAGTTTAATTACCCCTCTCTTTATTTAATTATCTAATTCTTAAATATTAGTAAGATTCTGTGGTATGGAATGGGAGATCCAATCAAGCTGATTTTGGGTTTTTTTTCAAATAAAATATGTCAATATGGATGCCCAATGGTTATGTTTAAACGTAGTTATTGGGGACTAGGAAAATGGTACCAATTTTTATGGTGGATTTTCTATATCTTCACATTATTTAAATAAGCTATACACTCACCATGGAATGGGAGAAATAAGAATTCTATTAAAATGGGGAATAGGAAAAACAAAGAGTTAGGTGAAGGAGGCATGGGTGAGCAGAATAATAGGGGGATGTATGAGCTTGAATAAGGACACCTGATTGAATCCATAAATAGTAGTTTTATATGACCTATGATCACAAACAAAGACCACTGTTCATGAAACAGAGAATTCTCATGGAATCCACCTTCCTACAATTTCTCTTAACATTATAAATTTTTAGTTTTTTAGCTACCTGAAAATTCTTTCTCTAAGAAAAGTAAAATTAAATCATAAAAAAATAACTTCATACTATTAAATATTATTCTGCAATAATATGTGTTTTATTAGGACCAATATATCCCATAATAATTTAAAAAATTATTTTTATAGTTTCGATTTCCACTCTTTTCCCCAAGAGATTAGATATGTGTCCTAATAGATATGGGTGGTTATCCAAAATACATCACCATACTATGAGATTTTTTTGAATATGTTTACCTTTTTCTATAAGCATTCGTACAACATATATATTACCCATTTTTTATTCTTTTTTTATGTATATTTTCTTTGTCCCTTAACTGACTAGTTTTCTGAATGATTACACAATATTATTGTATTAGAAAAGTGCATAGAACACATTTATCAGTGATTAAATTCCCCCACCCCAAGAATATTATATTTTTTAAAAAATAAATAAAAACTTTATATGAAAACATAGTTAATTTTTTTAATATTTGAATATGTACCATTCTTATGGATTTGACTGACCAGTGGGAGGATGTTAATCAAGAAGATGGTCTTAATTAACGGGGTTTTTAATTCAATAACATATAAATTCATGATATACTGCTATTATTATTAGTATTATTCTTAATGATAACTGAATCCATATAAACATGTAATGGAATGGATTGAGATAATGATTATATCCAAATTTTTGAGTCAACAAAACATCCACCTGACCATGTCCTCATGGATGGTTATAGGCATGAATACCCTCACAGTAACACTATAGTTGATCCATTGCAATATTGATAGAATTTTATCTTCAATGGTATCTTAAGTAGGAGTATAGGAATTTATACCCACACTATAACACTAAATCGTCTCCATTAATATATCAAAAATATTTCCCCTTGGGATTGTAATCATGAATGTATAGAAATATATACAATTACAATAAAAATATAGTTTATTCATTCATACACAGAGTGAACATTCTCATATGTGTGTGTCCCAAGAATGGTATAGGAAAATATACCATCAATGTATCATTATAGTTGGTATATTTTGATATAGAATATAATTCCATCATAGATGTTTGATCATGGAAATTTATAAATATATATTTAATAATCATAGAACTATTTTTATACCATTCATATATTAAAGATGATTTCATCCTAGATACGTGTTATAGGGTGGTAATATGCATATATATTATCCCCATAATACTATTGTTTTTTCATTAATATATGAATCATGATGACACAACCTGATGAAGATCATGAAGGGTGAATTTTAAATGGGATTTAAACGATTAAAATGGAATTGTTACATTGAAATCATGTCATTAAACAATTTTCACAAACTATTTGAACTAATGTATTGGTGGAATGGACAAAATATATAATTTTTTATAGTTTTATGGACCTATTGAGAAAGGATAAAATTTTTATGGGATCATATAATGGACATTAGAAGCTTTATTTAATCTTTTTATTTTTCATATCAAAATTTCTTTGTGATCACCATAACATTTTCCAAAGTCATAGATTGGGTATAAATAGTGGTTTGGATCATTTATTTTTCACAGGTTACCCCATATTAGTTTTAATCATAAAATGATATATCTATTTTCCATTTCAAGTGAGAAAATTTTACTACATCATGTGAGATTAATTTATAGAGAAGAGATTTTACCTTTTCATACGACTCAATTATTGAAATTTAAACATGTAGAGTTTGAAATATATTAACATGGATAGTTTATGGTCAAGAAATTGACACAATTTTGGTTGGTTTTTAATTATATAAAAATTTTACATCAATGGTTGGTGTACTGCATATCAACATGGGTGAAGAAAACCCAATGCGAATAAAATAAAAAATGCACAGATGTTGATAACCAAAATGAAAGGTGAATGAAATTTATATTATCAATGATTGGACCATATTGTTATGCGGTTTAGGGTCATATGAATAGGTCCAAAAATGTTCCATGAGCTGGATACCATACAATTTCTTTGAGAATGAGTATGATGCCTTAATGATTAATATCATGATTATTAACATATACTCGAATATGTAGACCATGGTAACGTGTAAACAAAAAATTTAAGATATTCAATTAGAATGATAGTGGTATAGAACATTTATGGCTTTAAAATCATATATAAAATACAAATTATGGGTTCCACTTCAATGGTTTTGGGGTGTACACATATTAGAGGAACCTAACCTTGTGGGTTTGATGCCATTGGTTGGAAGTGATTACAATTGTGACAAGAGAATTTCTAATAACATGTTTAAATTATAGATTGAGAAACAAATTTACTATGGATGATTAATGGTTAATGTTTATTCAAATATCTAATTAATAAAATATGATTCTATAGATGAAGAACCTAAAATGGTGTAAGTTACCAAAACCATTCTTCAACTATTTATTGATACAGATAGAGGGAAATGAGATATTTCCTAAATTTCCTCACAAATTTTCCCAGTCTAATGATTAAAACAAGAAATTAATTGTTTTTGTAGGGCCACATGGTGTGCCCAAAGAAAATATTCTTTTTTATGTACTCTGACTTTGTCAAATGAAATGAAATATAATGCCCAAGCGAGAAAAAACATTCCTTTTACTCAGGTCTTCATTAATGGGGTTTTGACTGAAAAGTTTTGTGTCTATTTTATATGTATTTTAAGAGTAATTAATGTTTGAAAATTATGGTATAGTGTTCCATTTCTCAAAATAGTAATAATTTTTTTTGTATTATAGGATATACAACATTGATATAATTGTTTTTGAGTTTAATGTTTCACTACATTGACCAAATGATCTATAGGATTAATGTCATATTTCTTTGACCAAATATATTAAGATCGTATAAATAAAAATTTAATGTAATACCATAATTAATTTGGATCCTAATTATAATATAAAAAATAATTAAAGGGGTGTTCATTATTTAGGGTGTAGTTCTTTAACTAAAGTCCATTGAGACAAATCATGTGTCCGCGGTAAGAAAAATATTATGTGTAAAGAAGATCCCAAGGATAATAAAAATTATCTAGAGAGGGGATTCAAACAATTTAATGTAATATTTATTGTAACATTAAAATTTAGAGTGTTTTATAACATCCCACATGATATTCAAGAGATAACGACATCCCAAAACCTTTTAATGTGTCATGAAAAATAAATAAATCATGTCATGAAGTAATTTAACTGGGAAGGTCTGGTGGGAATTATTTGTAGATTATTAACATTAAACATAAATCAATTGAAATAGTTCATGGAAATATCATTAGAGGTGTATAGATATTATAATAACTTCTTTATATGTTGAATATACTAGTGTTTGGCTGGGTAGAATATTGATAATATGATTATTGTTACCAAATAGATGTTCCCAATGGATCAATATACACGCATTAAAAATTTATATGCATGGTTTTTAATGGTTTAAAAATATAAATAATGAAATGTGATATATTTACGGAAACATACATGATTTAGTTGGAACATCCCAATCATATCATTAGAAGGATATGGCTATTTCAGGATGATTATTGGATAGTGTGTATAAATTATGGTTTGTGTCTGGTCATTAGATGGTGGATCATGGAATTAATATGTTTCCCAAGGTAATGAGAATTATGACACATATTTTAATAATAAAAATTACATTGATATCACAATATATTGTTTAATTCAGTAAGACCAAATATGACTGAGGATTCTATATACAAAGTGGTTATTTTACACTAGGTAGTTTTATACTAGACTTAGGTTAATAAATATAGGAATCATTATATATCACATAATATGAGAATCATGAAACACATAATTCATATAAAGAAAAAACTATAAATAAATATAGGTTATATGTGTGAGATGTGACTTATCTTAACCAATTATGAAATTAATAATAGTAGAGTCCCCATGACTAAGCATTGGGAACAACTCTATTGTGTATCCAGTCATTGATAAATAGAAATGAAACACTATGTTTCTTAACAAAAATGTAATGTTTTATCCTTTATTTTCATCCCATGTATCATGAACCCATACATGTACTCACAAATATTGTAGTGTAATATGGTCATTTAACATGCACACATATTAGCAATTTAATGTCTTATTGGATAAACTACATCTTGAATTAATCTAATGTATTAAGACAATTATTATTTAAATTAGATACATTTGAACTAGGAATAATTTTATGGATATTTACTCACATGATATGGGTATTTTACTAAAATTACTCATGATAAAAAATTCCTTCATCCTAGTATTATTACCCTTAATTTAAACATAAAAAGGGTAAATGGGATTAAATATTGAGACCGAACTATGATATGGTTTTGGTTTATGGATGGGTCTAGGAAAAATGGTCCAAGAATTACTAAAAATCTTATGACATCCGGAATACTGTGAAAAATAGATTTAAAATTCATGGGGGAATATAATAATTGTGTGAATGAGTATGTGCAGAAATAATACATACATAGATATATATACTATATATGTTTATTATGCCACATGAAAATAATTCCCATATAACATAAATATTCATTTATTCTATAATTTATTGTCCTATAGTTTGATGATATATTACAGTGATGAAAATAAATTAGATTATTTTATTCTCGATGTAATGAAATGAATATAATGAAATGCATTAAGAAACATTATGGGGATTTGGATCTAGTGGAAATATAAGTGTATTGATAGTGGTGATAATCCTTGAGTAGGCCCATGATAAGAGATATAGTCCTCACTAGACGTCATGTCATCATTAGATTTAAGACATTTTTATTACTTGTAAAATAACTCTTTGATGACCATCCTCTTTCATACGTCTGTGGGGGGGGGGGTAAATCATTGGATGATAGATTTAGAACATGGTGAAAATATATACTTATATATATTTGTATCAAGCATAATTGATTGCAGGTCCCATATAGTGGACCACTCTATGTAATCATTCGTATGATATGATTAATCATTTGTTATGTAGTTTAAATTCATATTATAAGTAAAGAATCACAATTTAATTTATAGTAATATGATAATGAACATCTTATTACATGTTTTAGGAATCTTTTTTCTAATCTATAACATGGATGATCTTCATCTCAGTAATGAATATTTAATGATACTCTTTAAAATGAATAGGTTCATTAATAAATAAAATTTTTGTAGACTATTTTTCTATTTATGGAATGAATTTTGATAGAATATTCTGGCATCAAAGCATATCCTAATATAATTGGAATCATTCTAAACATAGTTTTTATATATAGGGGGAATATTATCATCATGTATTAATGTTGATTATGATGATGGTATCCTTCATGAAGATAATGATGATTTTTATATCTAACAAGAAGTGGGGTACCATTTTCAAATTGATTTTTCGTCTAACTATATTCGATCTGATATAATTATGTGTCCTTGAAAAATATGAATGAATACACATATTTTATTTGTATAGTTTTCACCATAGAGTTCTAATGAAGGAGGAAGTGAATGAGTAATGAAAACTCTACCATATACCTGGATCTCATGTAAGGAGAATATGTACCAAATACCATAAAAACAATCTAAAATATGGATTATGGTGGCCCTAATACTGTATAGTTTTCTTAATGTGACTATAACTAAGTTTCATACCTTCAAACAATAATCACCTCAATTATTCACATTGTGGATGTAAAATATAACATCTAAGATAACTTCAGTCACACTCAGTGTGAATGTATTTTTAAATTGAAGACATGTTATATCTCATGGTAGTTCATGTCATGGGTAGATGTTGCAATTTATTTTTACATCATGTGACCATTAACAATTTCAATATAGTTTAATTTAATGTGATCTTGTTTTATGTGATTTGATTATTATAGTTATGCTTCTTAGATATGTTCCATGAAGCATAATGTCATATGATAAGGATGTATTTAAAACAACAATACTTTATAAATGAAACATCTTAATAAATATTACATTGGTTGTCTGTTTCATAGTCTCTCTATATATTATGATCAAGGTATAATATCTTCTTGATAAAATATTATGTACTAAATAAGATGATTTTCAAATTTCTAAAATCATTGGAGTAATGATACCAAATATCATTTGCGATCATAGAGCTAGCTTCAAATTTACATGAGAAAATGAGTGGAGGTGTAATTTTTATATGAATTCATGAAAAATCTAGTTGTGATTAATATATAGGTTATACACTATGTAAAAAGTTTTTATTGTTAAGTTGTTACAAATCATCATGAAACTTCAAGAATTTATATTTTTCATATATAAAATTATATATAATTATACTAAGTTGAGGAAGATTTAATTAAATGGATACAATGTCTATAATCTAATAGACAATAAAATATGGGATCTCTTGTGCTTCATAATGATATGTGGTGACATAATCCCAAAAAAAATTCATGATCTTTCTAGATATGAATTTATTGTTTTTTACTACCAAATTTGTAAATATATTATAAAAGGCTTTATTCAAGGTCTATACTGGTCCTTTTCTACTAAATTATACTTGTATGAGTAGTTCGACTGATTGTTGATTTTTATACACTTTTATAAATTCATGAGTACAAAAAATAGTTCTATATTCAATTAATATTTTTTGAGTGGGTATAATTGTTTTTATAATTTCAAACATCAAAAAAATTATGATATTTATCAAACCATGTTTTGATAACCCAACTTTTCACTCTAACAGGATCTCCACTCCGTATGAAAAATATTCTCTATCTCCTCGAGGTAGAAATTAGTAATAAGGAATTATATGATTACTCATGGGAATAATTTAATCAAATAAAATAGTAAAAGGAAATAAGAGTCCATCCAATAGTCATTCATGGACACTCCATGTATTATTTTCCTTTGAGAATCAAAATAAATAGATACAAATAATAGAAAACAAAATATAAAAAAATGACATAGATGAAAATAATAAACTCACAATGAAGATAAATTTTAGTTAAAATTAAACTACAACCAGAACATCCAATTATTAGATATTTGATATATTCAGAATAATAAACTAAAATGAAAATTATAAATGAAATATTTAAGAGATGACCAAGGTGAAAATACATCTTTAAACCTAACTCACCCCATGAGTGATAATGAATATTCATTGAAATGTAAAATACTATTGATTCTACAATTGAAAATTTGAATAAATTAGATGTGATCATCACATCTTGGTTTCCAATCAGAAAAAATTACATGCTCTTCCATTATCAAAATATTCCATCAGTGTAACACCCCAAGCTTCCACGATACACTTCTCTTTGAATAATACAGTAGCGTGTGTTATGCGCAACTTCGATTCCTAACACACACCACAACCAATCAAAGTAGCCGTTATGAATAGTAATACCTAATTTTTGAACATTTATAAATTTTACCTTTCCAAATGGACTTTGTTTTTTTATTCGGAATATCGAAATTATCCTAAGTTGAATTTTTTGTCATTTTCTGAGAACTTCCAATTTTTTCTATAAACAGTGAAAAATACTTAAAACAACTTTTTTAATCAAAATAATTTATAGTGATAAATTATAATATTTGGTGGTTTTAAAGTATAATTAGAATATATTTTTACAATTTTATCCAATGTTGGTCATTAGAATTAATTTAACATTGAAATTGGATATAAACAATTGTCAATCTTTTGATATATATTGTTTCGTAAAAACACACTATTTGTTGTGACATCGGGAATTAATTATAAAATTAGTTAATGCAACTTATAGGTTTGTAATTTTTTATAGTAGACTCCATTTTTGAATTCAGAATATCAATTATAGCTTAGGGTGATATATTGGCATTGTTCTGGAAAACTTCAATTTTTGATGAATAGTGAAACCAGTAAGTGGTAGTTAAAAAACTGATTTTTTGCTTAAATGAAACAATACCACTTCTGTGTTTTGATTTTAAAAAATCCAACATACATGGTTGTCATTAGGAAGTAAAATTTGGTTCAATGGGATTAAAATAATTTTCGGTGAATAGTAAATTTTAAGTTTAGTTAATCGCGATTAAAGGTAATTAGTGAAATTTAACGTAAAAATGATATTATAAAAATATGGAAATACCATTACTCATGTCCTAAACATATTGGATGATTCATGTCCAACCAAGACAATTAATGGGTCAACTTGGGGACCCCATAGAGCCACATGGGTAAGAAAATCACAATAATAACTTTTTAATTAAAGTAAAAATAAAATTGTCACAGACCTGAGTTGTTTTACTAAAACAATTATTACATGGGGTTATATAAGGAAAAATTTATACTAAAAATATTTATTGGAAAGAAAAAATGATTTCATAAATCATGATATTTTGTTTTAATTTTTAGACATTAAATAAATTAAATATTTTATGACACCATGATGATGCAGCAATTACCTCATAAATTAATGATTTAAATAAAATGAAAAGATAATGTAAAATATAAGACTTAAACTTGTCAAAACCTTATTTTATGGGTATATTTCGAACCCTTATCACCTTGTCCGAGTAATATATAAATGTGGGTCCTTTAAAATCCGAAACTCGTTATATAATAAGTAACATTTCAATCTTTCAAAGAGTGCCCCTCCTCTCCTCTTATAAATGGCCCCCACCACTACCACCTTACTCACACAATAAAAGCCTTTTGGCTCGTCAATACTCTGCCCAAATACTCTCAAAACCTTCCTCTCTTACTCCTAGAAGCCTAAATTTGGGCAGAATTTTTCCCAAGGAAGCCATTGGCTCAAATCAAAAAAGAGTTACCCCGATTTTAAGGTAATGTCTTCTCTTATGTTATTTTGTTTTATTTTTCTTCTCCAACCCCTTAATCTTTTTTTATTCCTTTATTTTGTAACAACAACAGTTTTTTCAATATACTAGAATTTTTTTATAATAAATATTCTAGATACACTTACACACACCTACATCTAATTGTTAAAGAACATACTATTTATGTGGATGGAAAATTTCTGCCTCACGAAATGATGATTGTTCAACACTCATATAACACCTTCAAAGGTGGAAATTAAGATGTCACTATATTTATATATGATATATAATATGTTTATGTTTTACTTAAGCTACTGAATTTTTCATTTATGGCATTCATTTATGGTTTCCATTATAGGTAAACGCGATATCTTCATTTTAGGAGGTGCGGACTACCGCCCCCTCAAAGTGATTTGAATCGTTAATGCCATATGTGAGATGTATAAAGGATGGAGTAAATGATATTATATATGATATTATACTGTAATTATAATATTCCTTCATATAATTATGATTTCATTTAATTAAATACGAAATAGAAATGAAAGTAGCGTTCATGCGTACGTATGACTTACCGTCTCCATGAACGGTGCATTTCATTTCTTACCTCTAAATGTTACGTAATATTATGAATGAATGTATATAATGGATATATATGATATATATGATATCTAAATCATGAATATAATGTTGTATATAATGGATATTTCACCACATGAACAACTTGTGATTATAAGAAGTTTATTTTTGACTCAAGTACCAAAGATCGACAAAATTACCGTTATTAACATAAATAATTTCATAATGTTCATAACATGGTAATAAGTGATATGGAAGGAATAATTAACATGAAAAAGGTTATTAATAAAAAAGAAATTAACTCTAGTTTATTATTCAGGAGATTAATGAACGGTCGAGTGAAGTCAGACACGAGGTAAGGGAACTTCTTAACCCAATTAACATTCTTTGGGTTAATATCCTATTTTCAAATTATGTCATGATATTATTATGTCATATCATGTATTTGTACTTTCTTTATGTGTAATAATAGTGAATACACCTAATAGATCTAATTTATTTAACAAATAATCTTTTTAAGGGACTTCATCTCAATCTCCTTTCATTGAGGCGTATTTGGTTTTATACACAACTTTCCTTTATATGGTGTATAATCCCCTTTGACTTTTACTTTTACTCAAAAGGAATATTTTTATACGAAACGTTTTTACTAAATGACAAAAGGAATGTTTTTTTCTTAAGTATGCGGCGACAATGACTCCCCTGCTGCCATAACCATTATTTGAGTTTCGGCTTCCTCTACAAGCCATAACTTTTTTTTTAAAATGAAAAATAAATATCAATTTTTTATTTTATTTTATTTTGGCATTGAAAATGGATTTTAAAGTGTTTCTATTATATCAATGTTTTGTATTGATATCTTGTGATTGAAATGTGGAAATGTTATGTTTT
The DNA here is from genome assembly GCA_963277665.1 of Viscum album. Taxonomy (NCBI): domain Eukaryota; kingdom Viridiplantae; phylum Streptophyta; class Magnoliopsida; order Santalales; family Viscaceae; genus Viscum; species Viscum album. Next base: position 1,729,292,673 of record OY728161.1, on the reverse strand, counting down.
CTTTATGCATATTTTATGTGATAGATTATGTTATGGTTTATGATATGTTTAAACCTGCTTATATGAGGAATGCATTGAACTTAATAAGTGAAGGGTGGAGCCCGATATAGCTCCTTGATGCATCGGTAGGTCTCATTAGACAAACTATTGTCTTGGCATGAGGCCTGGACAAAATCTTATTTGTAGTCTTGGCACGAGGCCTTGGCTATGTGGTTATGATATTCTGGGATTATCCATTCCATCATTATGAAAGTGGTTATTCGTATTGCATGTGATTATTCGACGAGTAGAATATCCATGTGATTAAGTAAATGGCATTATTTAATTCTATTTTTATCATATTATGCTGAACTTCATGTTTGAAAAGGTTTTTGTTTTATTTATACATTGCCTTAAATGTTAATGATTATTTATGAAAGCTTCTGCAATATGGTTATCCTTACTAAGCATCTAAGCTCACCCCTTTCAATGTTTTAATATTTTCCAGGATGTGAAGAAGTATTTTATGAATGACCTGATAGGATAGTCTGAAGAGGATATGAGTGTGGAGTATGGAGACTTTGTTATTGTAGTTTTTCAATTTATGATGTAATGTAACAATTATGAATGTATCTAGTGTTTCCAAGGCTACTAAACTAATCAGTCTTTCGAGACATGATCTTTTGTGATCATGACAATGTTATGAAATAATGCATTGACTCTGGGTAACTGGGGTCGGGGAGTTAAAGTTTGTATCAGAGGCAGTTTAGTACTAACCTTGGATGATATATTTAGATAAACTCTGATTAGAGCACATAGCCCGAAGATAGACTTTGAGGATTAGTATAGATGAACATCCTAGAATTTTGGTATTATAGAGATTTTGTGAGTTTTCCGAGCAATAAATCAATGTCTGGATACGAGCAGGTAGAGGCGGCTCTGGCACAGATGTACCTAGGGGTAAAACCCGAAAACATCGCTTTGAGCTAGTATCAAACGGGAAATGGTGCACGACAACAGGCATTGCTGCACTCTTGTTTACGACACTCCTGGGGGATATTCTTAGGATAATTATAATTTTCTATACAAACCAATATGAAGGGCTTATGAGTATATACATCCACAAAGAAAACATTTTTATGATTATGGATTATATCCATAAATAGTTCAATTAATGTTAAGTGTTTTACAACTATGGAATTATGTATTTTGATTCATAAACTAATCTAGTTTATTCCATTGTTTAGAAATGGCGCCTAGTGGAATGAATGGAAACCGTATCAATGCACGCACTCCTTGTAGGGATTTCCCTCATGCTCAAGATAATTATTGTGGAGCTGGAGATACAACTGGTGCTGATCAACTTATTACCATACTAGGACAACTCACTTAGGTTATGAATAATAACCTTACTCGTATGGAGCACCCTGATCCGTAACATGGAGGGTCAATGTTAGACCGCTTCATGAGGAAAAACCGCCAACATTTAATGGTGGTACAAATCCATTAGTAGTCGAGCAATGGATTAACTCCTTAGTGAAAATATTCCACGCCTTGGGGAGTAGCGAAAGGGAGAAGGTTTTCATGGCAGTCTACCGCCTCACTGGAGATGCCGATCAATGGTGGTGGCTGATTCAAAACACAAAGGAATATGAAGAAGTATCAAGTATGGAATGGAGGGAGTTTAATGAAATTTTCGTAGAAAAATACTTTGCACATGACCATCGAGTAGATATGGAAATGAAATTTCTGAGTCTGAGGAAAAAGGAGGATGAGAATGTCTCAAAGTATGAGGCTAACATTACAAGGTTAGCGAGGCATGCATCAGATTATATACGTAACCCAAGAAGTAAGATTGATCGTCTCTTTGATGGGTTAAAACCATTTCTCCGTCAAGCATTAGTCTAAAAACCTTCTCGTCGTTCTAAGATATTGTGTCATGTGCTATCAAGCCGGAAAAGGAATTCTCAAAGTCTTATTACTATAAAGAAATGTATGAAAAGAAGAGATCTTCTGATCAATCTGGAAATGGAAATAAGGGGAAGAAGAGAATAGTAGAATATCAGACCTGCAGTAAATGTGGGAAGAAACACCCTGGTACTTGCTTGAAGGGAATGAGAGTCTGTTACAAGTGTGGTGAAAAAGGACACCAAGCTCATGAATGCAAGGGAATGAAAGTTTCTGTCAATGTGGGATGCTATAATTTTAGAGAGATGAGAAATTATGAAAATGAATGTCCTAAGCGTCAGGGGAACTTACCTCAGAAGAGGCCAAGGGATCAAGGCCAAGCTTATGATATCACTACTGCTGAGGTTGAAGCTCCGAAAGACGTGGTGGCAGGTAATTTAATGGTTTCCTCAAGTTTAGAAAATGCATTATTTGATTATGGATCCTCAAATTGTTTTATATCTTCCCAGTTTGCTATGAAAATTACATATTTCTAATTTATTTAACAAGAAAACATTCAGTCAAAACTCCTACGGGAAGTGTCATTACAACAATGTTTTTTGAATCAGTCCCCATTAGATCACATAAATGTTCTTTATCCGCTGATCTCATTGTCATACCTATGATTGAGTTTGCTATAATCCTCAGTATGGATTGGATTTTGGACTATGATGCAAAGAGTTATTTTAAGAATAAGAGGTTACGATTTTTGATGATTATTAAAAGGAACAACTTATTATTAAAGCAGAATCTTCGCCACCTAATTCTTATTTAGATCCACCCCCAGTATCTCAACTAAGTTCAATTATTGGGTAGGAAGAGAATGAAATGACTAAGGGAGAGGAATGGAATGTTAAAATAGAGGATGTACCTATTTTGTATGAATATGTAGATGTGTTTCCGGAAGATTTACCTGGACATCCTCTAGAAGGAGATGTTGAGTTTTCCATTGATTCAATTCCTGGATCAAGGCCTATATCGAAGACACCTTATAGAATGGCCATCGTAGAATTAGCTGAACTAAAGAAACAACTAGAGGAATTGAGTAATAAAGGATTTTTTTCTCCCTAGTGTTTCTCCATGGGGAGCCCCTGTCCTTTTTTTAATAATAAAGATGGATCTATGAGGTTGTTCATTGACTACTGGGAGATCAATGCTATAACAATAAAAACAAGTATCCCCTACCTCACATTGATGATTTATTTGACCAATTGCATGGAGCTAAATATTTTTCAAAGATTGACCTCTGATCTGGATACCATCAGTTGTGTGTGAAGAAGGAAGAAATTCTGAAGACAACACTTCAAACAAGATACAAGCATTACGAGTTTACAGTAATGCCTTTCAGATTGTCTAATGCACCCTATATATTCATGGATCTAATGAATAGAGTTTTCATGGAATATCTTGATGATTTTGTGGTGGTATTTATTGATGATATCTTGGTATACTCCAAAATCTACGAAGATCATGAAAATAACTTGCGCATTATCTTGAAGACTCTTAGAAGGCATGAATTATATGAGAAGTTTTACAAGTGTGAATTCTGGATTCAGGAGATTTCATTTCTTGGCCATATTGTCTCTAAGGATAGAATTTCAGTTGATCCTTCTATGACGAAGGCAATCCATGAATGGTCAGCCCCGATGAGTATAACTGAGGTACACAACTTTATTGGTTTGGCAGGTTATTATCGACGTTTTGTCCAGAATTTTACTCGATTGGCTAACCCATTAACGAATCTCACACGTAAAGGGGTTAAATTTTTCTGGACAAAAGAGTGTGAAGAATTTTTTGATGAACTAAAGAGAAGATTAGTCAAATCCCCTATATTGACTCTACTATTAGGGAATGATGGGTTCGTTATTTATAGCGATGCATCAATGAAAGGACTTGGTTGTGTCCATATGCAGTATGATAGGGTTATTGCCTATGCATCGTGAGAGCTAAAAATTCATGAGCAGAACTATCCTACTCATGATCTCGAGTTAGCTACTGTAATCTTTGCCATGAAGATATGTTTACATTATATCTATGGTAAAAAATGTGAGATATATACCGATCACAAGAGTTTGAAATATACTTTTCACAAAAAGTACTCAACATGAGGCAAAGGCGATGGCTTGAACTACTCAAGGATTCTGATTGCACGATATATTACCACCCAGGGAAGGACAATAAGGTGGCAGATGATTTGAGTAGAAAAGATCATGGAGTTTTGAACATGATGAGAGTGGAAAGGGATCCTATTTTCATGGATCTAGTAAAGATGGATATGGGAACCACCATGGAGGGTGAAACATCAAAAAAATTTCGAATGGTTTCCAAACCATCATTAATAGAAAGGATAAAGTGTTCTCAGGACAATGATGAAGAGTTGAAAAAAAAGATTAAAGTTGTGAACAATGGGAAATTGAGTGACTTTGTGTATGAAGATCGAATTTTGAAATTTGGTAGGAGACTTTGTGTTCCCGATAATCCTGATTTAAAGAGGGAATTTTTGGATGATTCTTATAGTTCCAATTTTTCTATACACCCTAGGAGCACCAAAATGTATAGATATTTAAATGGAAATTTTTAGTGGGAAAACATGAAGAAGGAGATTGCTGATTTTTTGTTATGATGTATGGTTTGTCAACAAGTGAAAGCTGGAAGGAAACTGCCTGGTGGAGTATAACAACCTCTTACCATACCTGAGTGGAAATGGGATAATATTACGATGGATTTTGTCATGGGACTAACAAAGACTTCTAGAAGGAATGGCGCAATATGGGTCATTGTTGATCATCTCACGAAGTCAGCACATTTTCTTGCTATAAGGGAGGATCTACCACTTGAAAATCTAGCAAGAAAATATATTAATAATGTTGTGAGAATTCATGGAGTACCCCTGTCGATTGTCTCAGATCGTGATCCCCAATTTAAATCAAGATTCTGGAATTGTCTTCAGAAGGCCTTGGATGCTGAACTTCATTTGAGTACTGCTTACCACCATCAAACAGATGGACAATCAGAAAGAACTATTCAAACCTTAGAAGACATGTTGAGATCATGATCACTTTAAATTCAAGGAATGTGGGATAAATATTTACCTAAGGTAGTATTTTCCTATAACAATAGCTTCCATTCAAGTATTCTGATGGCACCATATGAAGTGTTATATGGAATGAGATGTCGCACACCAACCTGTTGGGATGACGTTGGTGAAAGAAAACTTGTAGGCCTAGAACTGGTGGAGGAAACAATGGAAAGGGTGAAAGTAATCAAAAACCACATCAAGGAATCTCAGAGTAGGCAAAAGATCTATGCCAACAACCGAACGAATTATTTGGAATTGCAGTTAGGAGATCATGTTTTCTTGAAGGTATCTCCATGGAAGGGAGTTATATGTTTCAGTACGAAGGGTAAATTGAGTCCCAGGTACATCGGACCCTTCAAAATTCTAGAACGAATTGGGGATGTAGCTTACCATTTGGAAATGCCGCCAAGTCTCTCCTAAGTTCATGATGTATTCCACGTATCAATATTGAAAAAATACATGCCTTACCCAATGCATGTACTCACCTATGAGGAATTAGAACTGGAACCCGATCTATCTTATTGTGAAGAGCCCGTCATTATTCTTGATACAAGAGAACAAGTGCTGAGAAATCGGATGACTTGTCTGGTAAAAGTTCTATGGAGAAACCATAAGATGGAGGAGGCAACATGGGAACCCGAGGAACTTATGATGAAGAATCAACCGAGTATTTTTATAAAGTGGTATAATATGAAATTTCGAGGATGAAATTATTTGAAGGAGGGGAGAATGTAACACCCCAAGCTTCCACGGTACACTTCTCTTTGAATAATACAGGAGCGTGTGTTGTATGCAACTTCGAGTTCTAACACAGACCACAACAAATCAAAGTAGTTGTTATAAATAGTAATACATACTTTTTGAAATTTTATAAATTTTATCTTTCCAAATGGACATCGTTTTTGTATTCGGAATATCGAAATTATCCTAAGTTGAATTTTTTGTAATTTTCTAAGAACTTCCTATTTTTTTATAATTAGTGAAAAATACTTAAAACAACTTTTTTAATCAAAATAATTTATAGTGATAAATTATAATATTGGGTGGTTTTATAGTATAATTAGAATATATTTTGACAAATTTAATCCAATGATGATCATTATAATTAATTTAACATTGAAATTGCACATAAATAATTGTCAATCTTTTGAAATATATTGTTTCTTAAAAACACGCTATTTGTTGTGACAGCCGGAATTAATTTTAAAATTAATTAATGAAACGTTTATGTTTTGAATTTTTTAAAATAGACATCATTTTTTAATTCGGAATATCATTTATAGCTTAGGTTTAAATTTTGGCATGGTTCTGAAAAACTTCATTTTTTGATGAATAGTGAAACCACTAAGTGGTAGTTAAAAAAATGATTTTTCGTTTAAATGAAACATTACCACTTCTGTGTTTTGATATTCAAAAATCAGACATACATGTTTCGAATTATGAAGTAAAATGTGGTTCAATTATATGAAAATAATTTTTGGTGAATAGTAACTTTGAAGTTTAATTAATTGCGATTAAAGGTAATTAGTGAAATTTAAGGTGAAACTGATATTATAAAAATATGGAAATACCTTTAAACTTGTACTAAACTTATTTTATGAGTCATGGACGGCCAATAAAATCCATGGGTCATCTTGGGGACCCCATGTAGCCACCTGGGTAAGCATATGACAATAATAACTTTTTTTAAAGTAAAAATAAAATTGTCACAAACATGAGTTGTTTTACTAAAACAATTATTACATGTGTTTATATAATGTAACATTTCTACTAAAAATATTCATTCGAACTCCAAAAATATTTCCTAAATCATGATATTTTTTTTATAATTTTTAGATATTAAATAAATTAAATATATTATGACACCATGATGATGCGACGATTACCTCATTAATTAACGATTTAAATAAAATGAAAAGATAATATAAAATCTAAGACTTAAACTTGTCAAAAACCTATTGGATGAGTATATTTCGAACCCTTATCACCTTATCCTAGAAATATATAAGTGTGGGACCTTTAAAATCCAAAAATCATTATATAATAATGTAACATTTCAATCTTTCCAAGAGTGCCCCTCCTCTCCTCTTATAAAAGCCCCCCACCACTACCACCTTACTCGCACCTTCAAAGCTTTTTGTATCGGCCAACGTATGCCCAAATACTCCCTCAACTTTTCTATCTTACTCCTAGAAGCCTCACTTTGGGCATAATTTTTCCCATGTAAGCCTTTGGCTCAAATCAAAAAAGAGTTACCCGATTTTAAGGTTATGTCTTCTCTTATGTTATTTTCTTTTATTTTTCTTCTCCAACCCGTTAAAATATTTTTATTCCTTTATTTTGAAACAAAACATGTATCTTCAAAATACTATGATGTTTTTATTAGAATTATTCGAGCAACACTTACACACACATACATTTAATGGTTAATGAACATACTATTTCTTTGGATGGCGAATTTCTGCCTCACGAAACGATGATTGTTCAACACTCATATAACACCTTCAAAGGTGGCCATTAAGATGTCACTATATTTATATATGATATATAATATTCTTATGTTTCACTTAAGCTTCTGTATTTTTCATTTATGGTATACTTTTATGGTTTTCATTGTGGGTAAACGCGATATCTTCATTTTAGGAAGTGCGGACTACCGCCCCCTCAAAGTGATTTGAATCGTTAATGCCCTATGTGTGATGTATAAAGGATGGAGTAATTGATATTATATATGATATTATACTGGAATAATAATATACCTTTATATAATTATTATTTCATACCATTAAATACAAAATAGAAATTAATGTAGCGTTCATGCGTACGTACGGCTTACCATGTCCATGAACGGTGCATTTCATTTATTACCTCTAAATATTATGTAATATTATGAATGAAGGTATATACTGGATATATATGATATATATGATATCTAAATCATGAATATAATGCTGGATATAATGGATATTTCACCACATGAACAACTTGTGATTATAAGAAGTTTATTTTTTACTCAAGTACCAAAGATCGACAAAATGACCGTTATTAACTTAAATAATTACATAATGTTCATAACATGGTAATAAGTGATAAAAAGGAATAATTAACATGAAAAAGGTTCTTACGAAAATATAAATTAACTCTAGTTTATTATTCAGGAGATTAACGAATGGTCGAGTGAAGTCAGACACGAGATAAGGGAACTTCTTAACCCAATTTCCATTCTTTGGGTTAACCTCTTAATTTCATATTATGTCCTGATATTATTATGTCCTATCTTGTATTTGTAATTACATTATGTGTACTTATAGTTAATACACATAATAGATCTAATTTATTTTAAAAAATGATCTTTGTAAGGGACTTCGTCTCAATCTCTTTTCATTGAGGCATATTTGGTTTTATACACAACATTCCTTTATACAGTGTATAAACCCCTTTTTATTTTAATTTTACTCAAAAAGAATATTTTTATAAGAAGAATTTATACTAAATGTCAAAAGGAATGTTTTTTTCTAACGTATGGGGCAACAACGACTCCCCCACCGCTGTGACCATTATTTGAGTTTCGGCTTCCTCTACAAGCAATAACTTTTTTTTAAATGAAAAATAAATATCAAGTTTTAATTTTCTTTTATTTTCGTATTGAAAATGGTTTTGAAAGTGTTTTTATTATATCAATGTGTTGTATTGATATCTTGTGATTTAAATGTGAAAATGTTATTTCTCCTTTATGTATATTTTATGTGATATGATTATGTTATGGTTTATGATATGTTTAAACCTGTTCATATGAGGAATGCATTGGACTTAATTAGTGATGGATGGAGCCCGCTATAGCTCCTCGATGGATCGGTAGGTCTAATGAGACAAACTATTGTTTTGGCACGAGGCCTTGGCTACATGGTTAGGATACTCTGGCATTATGCATTCCATCATTATGAAAGTGGTTATTGATATTTCATGTGATTATTCAACTAGTATAATATCCATGTGAGTATGTAAATGACATTATTTAATTTTATTTTTGCCATATTACGCTGAAGTTCAAGTTTGAAAAGCCTTTTGTTTTATTTATACATTACCTTAAATGATAATAATTATTTATGAAAGCTTCCGCAATATTGTTATCCTTACTGAGCATCTGAGCTCACCCATTTCAATGTTTTAATATTTTCTAGGATGTGAAGAAGTATTTTATGAATGAACTGCATTGATAGTCAGAAGAGGATATGAGTGTGGACTATAGAGACTTTGTTATTTTATTTTTTCACTTTATGACGTAATGTAACATTTATGAATGTATCTAGTGTTTCCAAGGCTACTAAACTAATCGGTCTTTCGAGATTTGAACTTTTGTGATCATTCCAATGTTACGCAATAATGAACCGACCCTGGGTAACTGGGGTCGGGGCATTTAAATCAGTGCACATTTTATAATAGATATATAAAATTTGATTATATTATTAAAATAAAATAAACATATGATATTTAACCAGACTGGTATTTAAAACAGAGAATATTTTCAATAATAGAATTTACAAAATAATCTTTTAATTAATATATCACCATTTTAAAAATCCTCCATTAAAACAACTATTTTTTAGAACTGAAAATTAAAAAAAATGACCAATATGGAAAATAGAAAATCTATAAATTAATAAAATTAATATAATATGCACTTTATAAAAAACATGTTTAATTACATGATAACTCTAAATCAAAGGTAACAACATATAATTGGAACATAAATAAAAATAGGTACAGTAGTTGGAAATTATAAATGATATACAATAATTTGAAATTCTTAGACATACAATGGGGTTATATTTGACTCACTCAGTTTGAATGATCTATCAGCATGTCAATGAATTCATATTCTATAACAAACAAAAATCTCTACTATAGCTTCACAAGTCGAACTCACCCATATATCTGGTATGTAAATACATGGTGAATATATAACATCTCACAATGATTAGAAAATACCTATCTATCTATATATCACTAATATGTCAAGGATCCCAATGATAAATAACGATAGGAGGTAATACAACATGTAAAAATACTCATAAACCATCACCATATACAACCCCTACCTATTCACACATTCATAAAACCAGTAATGTAAATACATTCCATAGAACCAATAAAAATATCATAAATTATACCAAGCCTCCTGATCAAGGATACCAAGGTAGTAGGATATTCTATTAATGCTATTTCAAATAACAACTCTACTCTTTATTTCGCATCAAAACATGATTTATTACATAAAATTAAATATTATAAAACCCATAAGATTGAGATGTGTAGTTTCTTTTGGAAATTAGGAACATAACATACCAACATATACACACAAAAACTAACACCCTTATTTAAAACATCTTTAACCTAACCAAAACATTCTTTCGTACTTAATCCAGTATGGGAAAACCCGTGGATATACATAAGAAAGGGGTTAGAAATAAATACTAGTAATGGAATAAAACGAGAATAAAAATGATAAGAAAATATTGTTTATATAATTGAAATATCATTTCTTAATAATAGAAACATTAATAATAAGGCATAATACATCACTATAATCATAACATGTGAAATGTGGAAAAAATATAAAATAATGTATCATAAACCATGGACTAGTATAAACCCACCAATAAATGATAGTGAAAAAACATATTGGAATAGGTAATAACCATATACAGATATGACGTATCATGATTCTATCCATTACCCAATTCATTGGAGTGCTTTTTGGGTGCACCCATCACAAATACTTCATTCTCATGCCTATGTGCACCAAATTTATCATATAAATGGATTTATTCAGCCTAAAAATTTATTCCATGACCATGTAATGTGGAATAAAAAGATGTATGTCCCCAATAAATAATTATATGTGCATAAAGATGAATAACCCTGATATGAAATGTAACGCCCCGACCCCAGCTACCCAGAGTCGGTGCATTACTTCGTAACATTGGCATGATCACAAGAAAGATGAAATCTCGAAAGACCGATTGGTTTAGTAGCCTTGGAAACACTAGATATATTCATAAGTTTTACATTACATAATAAAATGAAAAACTACTACAATAACATAATGTCTCCATAATCCACACTCATATCCCCACATAATATCCCTGCAGGTCATTCATAATTTACTTCTTCACTTCCTGGGAAAAATAAAACATAGAAAAGGGGTGAGCTCAAATACCCAGTAAGGATAACAATATAGCGGAAACTTTCATAAATAAGAATAAACATTTAAGGAAACGTATAACTAAAACAAAAACCTTTTAAATATGAACTTTCAACATGGTATGGCATAAATAAAATGAAATAATTCCATTTACTTATTCACATGGATATTCTACTAATCGAATAATCACATGCAAAAATCAATAACCACTTTCTTAATGTTGGAATGCATAATGCCAGACTATCATAACCACATAGCCAAGGCCTCGTGCCAAGACTACAAATAGGATTTTGTCAAGGGCTTGTGCCAAGACACTAGTTTGTCTCATGAGACCTACCGATGCATCGAGGAGCTATAGCGGGCTCCACCCGTCACATATTAAGTCTAATGCATTCCCATATGAAAAGGTTTAAACATAACATAAACATTAGTATTAAAACTAGCATACGAAATGTCAATACATTCACCATAAACTATGAATGGTATAAAAATAGCACATCCACAGTCAAACATATCACAAAACCTTCAATACAAAATAATAAATCAACTTCAAATAATCTTAAAATCCATCAAAGGATGTTGACATAGATGAAATCAAAATTCTTTTAAAAGAAATATCTCCTTTTATTTTGAAATCATTTAAGATTCATATAAAATAAAACATTTTCTTTGAAATATTCTTATAAGCTTGTAAGGGAAGCTTTGAAGATTTTATAACGGCGGAAAATAGCCGCACCCGCCGAATAAGTTAAAAAAACATTCTTACCTTAATTCTGTCGAAAAGGTTAAAAAGGACCTTGTTTTGAAAACGACCGAAAGATTCCTTTATAAACCACTTATAAAAGTCAAAAAGGGTATAAATGAATTTAACTTATATTCTAGTAAATAGTAAAAATGTTTTGAAATACATTTTTAAGAAACATGGATGTGGATGATAAAGAGATCCCAGTAGATTATTACGTATAAACAACCTTGGATAATGAAGAGGTTGTAAAGTAAACCCTTACCTTGAACTTTTCCTTGGTTGGGGTAGGTTAACCTCCTGTATAATGGTGAAATAGTTGTTATTAAATTATACAAGAATCATATATATTAATATGATATCATATATGATCTTTTAACATTGGTTTGTTAATAATATCTTAGAATTATCGTCGTTTCGGGAGTTAACTTACTCATTTTATTTTATATGTTTTGTTACATAAGCCATGGTTGATGTATCTTATTCATATCCAGAATGATATATAGTCCTTAAACATCATTTTTAAATCATCAAATGATAATTATACTTGAATGGATACGATGGAGAATTAATCTCATCCCGTTCGTGGAGACGGTAGTCCGTACGTACGCACGAGCGACAATATCATTCTTTTGATATTAAAATAATATATAAATGGATGGTATATAGAATCATTAACATGTTATATTTATTATTTACATGAGTTAAACATCATTATTATACCCATCCAAATAATATTATATTGAATAACAATTACACCACGACGTGGAGACGGTAAGCCGTACGTACGCACGTATGGTGACATGTTATTCAAAGGGTGGAAAGAATACTGAATATGGTTGTACCATATTTATAATAACATCACAGTATATGTGATATACTGGAGTTATTATTTTAGAATGGTAAGAACAAAGGAAGAAGAAGTGGAAGAAGAAATGAACTTGGAGAAGGGTGGTGAAATCATTACCTCTTCTTCGGGTTCTTCCTTTTGATTTGATCAAAAGGGCTCCATAGGTTGGCTTTCTGATCAAACTAAGGCCTCTAGGTTGTAGTGAGGGATGTTGGGAGAGTATTTGGGAAGAGTTTGGCCGAACCAAAAGGCTTTGATGGTGTGAAGAAATGAGAAGGAGGAGTTCCCTTTTATAAGAGGGGTGAGGGGCACCTTTGGAAAAGCTAGAAATATTAATTTATAATAAATTCATATTCGGTTTCTAATGGCTCCAAAGTTCATTATTCAAATGTTAAGGTGGGGATAGGTCGAAAACCACTCAACCAATAGAATTTAGACAGGTTTGGGTACTTATATTAACCTTATCTTTAAGTATTAACTCTATGTTAATTAGTTTCACTTTTACAATGTCTCTTTGTATTTTTATATAATATGGTTAATAAACTTACTATATACATCCAAGAGACCCCCAAGTGGTACATTAATGATGAACCTATCATTATATAAGTCTCTTGGCCGAACCTTAGATTTTTAGGAATTTAATATCAATTAATAATATAATATTTGTTTTAAGAACTCTTTTATGACAATTTTGACACTATTCAATAGTTGATTTTTGTGAAACTCATAACATATTGATTACTTCGAAAAAAGTCAATTAAATAAATCCTAATATATAATAATATCCTAGAAAATTAGTTTAATTCATTAAAAGTTTCATATTATATTTATTTGGGTATTTATAATATCAATTATTTTAATTTTTCACTATTATAGTAATTACTGCATCATCATTGTGTCATAAATAAAATAAATTATTTAATGTCTAAAAATTATAAATAAAATATCATTATGTAGGAAATCTCATTAGATATCTAATGAATATTTATAATCTAAAATCCAACATATATAACCATATGTAACAATTGTTTTTCTAAAAGATATATGCTCGTGTCATTTTTGTATTCATTTTAACTTAATTAAAATAAAGTGTCATTATCACTTACAAGTGGATCCATGGGGTCCCAAAATCGACCCAAAGATTCCCATGGTCGACCATGTATCAACCAATAGGGTTAAGACACGTTTTAGGGTAATTTATTATTATTATAATATTATTTTTTAACCCTTATTTACCGGATTTACCCTTAACCATGGTAAATAAAATATTTACCGCAGTAATTATTCAAAATGTCTAAAAGTAAAAGTTACCCATTTACACAATTTGAACATCCTAATTCCAAATATGGAATCCATTTTCCTAAATTCAAAACACAGAAGTGGCAGAAATTAATTTAAAATTAATTCCCGCTGTCAAAACAAAAAGCGTGTTTTTAAGAGATAATAACTATCAAAAGATTGACATTTGTTTATGTTCGGTTTAGTTGTAAAATTATGTCCAATGACCAACATTATATTAAATGGTAAAAATATATTCTAAATCTACTTTAAAACCACTCAAATTCGTAATTTATCACTATTAATTATTTTTATTAAAAAAGTTGTTTTTAATTAAAATTTAGTAATTTTCACTATTCATCAAAATATGAAAGTTATCCGAAATGTACCAAAATTTCACCTTAGGCTAAATTCGATATTCCAAATCCAAAAATGAAGTCCATTTTCAAATATAAAATATATATAATTTCAAAAAGTAGGTATTACTATTCATAACTGCTAGTTTGATTAGTTATGGTGTGTTAGAACTCGGTGTTGCGAACAACACATGCTATAACATTATTCAAAGAGAAACGTACCGTAGAAGCTTGGGGTGTTACATTCTCCCCTCCTTCAAATAATTGCGTCCTCGCAATTTCTAGGGTATTACTGCATAAAAAGACTTGGGTGGTTCTTCATCATAAGTTCCTCGGGTTCCCACGTTGCCTCTTCCATCTTATGGTTTCTCCACAAAACTTTTACCAGACGCGTCGTCCGGTTTCTCAGCACTTGTTCTCTCGTATCAAGAATCTTGACGGGCTCTTCGCAATAAGACAGATCGGGTTCCAGTTCTAATTCCTCATAGGTGAGTACATGCGTCAGATCAGGCATGTATTTCCCCAATGGAGATACGTGGAACACATCGTGAACTTTGGAGAGACTTGGCGGCATTTCCAATCGGTAAGCTACAACCCCAATTCGTTCTAGAATTTCGAAAGGTCCGATGTACCCGGGACTCAATTTACCTTTCTTACCAAAACGTATGACTCCCTTCCACGGAGATACCTTCAAGAAAACATGATCACCGACTTGAAATTCCAAATCCTTCCTTAGATTATCAGCATAGCTCTTCTGCATACTTTGAGCTGCTTTGATGTGATTTTGGATTACTTTCACCTTTTCCACTGTTTCCTCCACCAGTTCTGGGCCTACAAGTTTTCTTTCACCAACGTCATCCCAACAGGTTGGTGTACGACATCTCCTTCCATATAACACTTCATATGGTGCCATATGAATACTCGAATGGAAGCTATTGTTATAGGAAAATTCTACCAGAGGTAAATATTGATCCCAAATACCCTAAAAGTCAAGTGAGCAAGATCTCAACATGTCTTCTAAGGTTTGAATAGTTTGTTCTGATTGTCCGTCTGTCTGAGGGTGGTATGCAGTGCTCAAATGAAGTTCAGTATCCAGGGATTTCTGAAGACTTTTCCAGAATCTTGAAGTAAAACGGGGATCACGATCAGAAACAATCGATAGAGGTACTCCATGAAGTCTCACAACTTCATTAATATATAGTCTTGCTAGACGTTCCAGGGGTAGATCTTCTCTTATAGAAAGAAAATGTGCTGCCTTGGTAAGACGATAAACAATAACCCATATTGCATCGTTCCTTCTAGGAGTCTTTGGTAGCCCCATGACAAAGTCCATCGTAACATTGACCCATTTCCACTCCGGTATGGGAAGAGGTTGCATGACTCCTCCAGGCTGTTGCCTTCCAGCTTTCACTTGTTGACAAACCATACATCTTGACACAAAATCAGCAATCTCCCTCTTCATGTTGTCCCACCAAAAATGTTCCTTCAAATCTCTATACATTTTGGTGCTCCCAGGGTGTATAGAGAAATTGGAACTATGAGCATCATCCAGCAATTCCCTTTTTAGATCAGGTATATTGGGAACACAAAGTCTCTTCCCGAATTTCAAAATTCCATCTTCATACAAAAAGTCTCTCAATCTCCCATCATTCACAGCTTTAATCTTCTTTTGGAATTCTTCATCATCGGTCTGAGAATTCTTAATCCTTTATAGTAAAGATTTTTTGACAACCATTTGAAAAAGCATTGATGTTTCACCTTCCCTGGTTATTCCCATGTCCATCATCACTAGATCCATGAAAATTGGATCCCTTTCAATTCTCATATAGTTCAAAACTCCATGGTGATTTCTACTCAAAGCATCTTCCACCTTGTTTGCCTTCCATGGGTGGTAGTGTATCATACAATCATAATCCTTGAGTAATTCAAGCCATCTCCTTTGCCTCATGTTGAGTTCTTTTTGTGAGAAAATATACTTCAAACTCTTGTGATCAGTATAAATCTCACATTTTTCACCATAGAGGTAGTGCCTCCATATCTTCAAAGCAAAGATCACTGATGCTAACTCAAGATCATGAGTAGGATAGTTTTGTTCATGAATTTTCAACTGTCGTGATGCATAGGCAATAACTCTATCATTCTGCATAAGGACACAGCCAAGTCCTTTCTTCGATGCATCACTATAAATAACGAACCCATCATTCCCCGATGGTAGAGTCAATATAGGAGCATTGACTAATCTTCTCTTCAGTTCTTCGAAACATTCTTCACACTCTTTTGTCCAAACAAATTTAACCCCTTTACGTGTGAGCTTCGTTAATGGGTTAGCCAATCGAGCAAAATTCTGGACGAAACGTCGATAATAACCTGCCAAACCAATAAAACTACGTACGTCAGTTATACTCGTAGGTGCTGGCCATTCATGGATTGCCTTGGTCTTAGAAGGATCAACAAAGATTCCATCTTTAGAGACATTATGGCCAAGAAAAGAAATCTCCTGAAGGCAGAATTCACACTTGCTAAACATCCCATATAATTCATGCCTCCTCAGAGTCTTCAAGATAATGCGCAAGTGATTTTCATGATCTTCGTAGGTTTTGGAGTATACCAAGATATCATCAATAAATACCACCACAAATTCATCGAGATACTCCTTGAAAACTCTATTCATTAGATCCATGAATACAGAGGGTGCATTAGTCAATCCAAACGGCATTACAGTAAACTCGTAATGCCCGTACCTGGTTCGAAATGCTGTTTTCGGAATGTCTTCCTTCTTCACACACAACTGATGGTATCCAGATCGAAGGTCAATCTTTGAAAATTATTGAGCTCCATGCAGTTGGTCAAATAAATCATCAATACGAGGTAGGGGATACTTGTTCTTTATCGTTATAGCATTGATCTCCCTGTAGTCGATACATAACCTCATAGATCCATCTTTCTTTTTATCAAAAAGAACAGGGGCTCCCCATGGAGAAACACTAGGGCGAATAAATCCCTTATTACTCAATTCCTCTAGTTGTTTCTTTAGTTCGACTAACTCTACAGTGGCCATTCTATAAGGGGTCTTCGATATAGGCCTTGATCCAGGAATCAAATCAATAGAAAACTCAACTTCTCGTTCTGGAGGATGTCCAGGTAAATCTTCTGGAAATACATCTACAAATTCTTTCACAACAGGTACATCTCCTATTTGAACATTCCTTTCCTCACCTGCAGTTATTTCATTCTCTTCCTCCCCAATAATTGAATTTAGTTGAGCTATTGAGGGTGGATCTAAATAAGAATTAGGTGGTGACGATTCTGCTCTAAAAATAAGGTGTTCCTTATCATTATCATCAAGAATCGTAACCTCTTTCTTATTACAATAAATCTTCGCATCATAGTCCGAAAGCCAGTCCATACCGAGGATTATATCAAACTCAATCATAGGTATGACGATGAGATCAGCAGATAAAGAAAATTTATGTGCTCTAATGGGGACTAATTCACCAAACTTTGTTGCAACGATACTTCCCTTAGGAGTTTTAACTGACAACTCCCTTAATAAATCAAATTGGAAATATCTAATTTTCTTAGCAAACTGGGAAGATATGAAACAATGCAATGATCCAGAATCAAATAATGCATTTGCTAAACTTGAGGAAACCATTAAATTACCTGCCACCACGTCTTTCGGAGCTTCTACCTCAGCAGTAGTGATAGCTTAAGCCTGGCCTTGATCCCTTGGCCATTTCTGAGGTAAGTTCTCCTGACGCTTAGGGCATGCATTTGCATAATGCCCCATCTCCCTGCAATTGTAGCACTGAACGTTGGTAGCTTCCTTCTTCCCCTTGCAATCATGAGCTTGGTGGCATTTTTCACCACACTTGTAACAGACTCCCATTCCCTTCAAGCAAGTACCGGGGTGTTTCTTCCCACATTTACCACATGATGGATATTCAACCTTTCCTTTCTTCCCCTTATTTCCATTCCCAGATTGATCAGCAGGTCTCTTCTTCTCTTGCTTTGCTTTAAAGTCATAAGACTTAGAGAATTTCTTTTCGGTCTTGATAGCACATGAGACAATGTCTTCGTACGATGAAAAGGATTGTGAGACTAATGCTCGATGGAGAAATGGTTTTAACCCATCAAAGAAACGATCAATCTTACTTCTTGGGTTGCGAATATAATCTCCAACATACCTCGCTAAGCTTGTAAAGTTAGCCTCATACTTTGTTACATTCTCATCCTCCTTCTGTCTCAGACTCAGAAATTGCCTTTCCATATCTGCTCGATGGTCGGGAGGGAAGTATTTTTCTAAAAGCAGATCTTTGAACTCCCTCCATTCCATATTTGATACTTCATCATCTTCTTTCATGTTCTGAATCAATGACCACCATTGATCAGCATCTCCAGTGAGGCGGTAAACTGCCATGATAACTTTTTCCCTTTCACTGCTCCCCAAAGCCTGAAATATTTTCTCTAGGGAAAATATCCATTGCTCAGCTACTAAGGGATTTGTATTCCCATTGAACGTTGGTGGTTGTTGCCTCATGAATCGATCTAACATTGATCCTCCACGCTGCGGATCAGGGTGCTCCATACGGGTAAGGTTATTATTCATAACCTGAGTAAGTTGTCCCAGTATGGTGATTAGCTGATCAGCACCAGTTGCATCACCAGCCCCACAATAATTATCTTGAGCAGGAGGGAAATCCCTACATGGAGTGCGTGCATTTATACGGTTTCCATTTCTTCCACTAAGCACCATTTCTAAACAATGGCATAAACTAGATCAGTTTATGAATCAAAATACATAATCCCATACTTATAAAACACTTAACATAAATTGCACTATTTATGGATATAATCCATAATCATAAGAATGTTTTCTTTGAGAAAGTATATACTCATAATCCCTTCAAAATGATTTGTAAAGAAAATGAGAGTTATCCTAAGCATATCTCCCGGGAGTGTCGTAACCAAGAGTGCACCAAGGCCCGTTGTCGTGCACCAGTTCCCGTTCGAGTCTAGCTCAAAGCGGTGTTTTCGGGTTTTACCCCTAGGTACATCTGTGCCAGAGCCGCCTCTACCTGCTCGTATCCAGACATGGATGTATTTCTCGGAAAACTCACAAAATCTCTACAATACGAAAATTCTAGGAAGTTCTTCTATACTAATCCTCAAAGTTCATCTTAGGTCTACGTGCTCTAATCAGAGTTTATCTAAATCTAGCTTCCAAGGTTTGTACTAAACTTCCTTTGATACCAACTGTAACGCCCAGACCCCAGCTACCCAGAGTCGGTGCATTACTTCGTAACATTGGCATGATCACAAGAAATATCAAATCTCGAAAGACCGATTGGTTTAGTAGCCTTGGAAACACTAGATATATTCATAAGTTTTACATTACATCATAAAATGAAAAACTACTACAATAACATAATGTCTCCATAATCCACACTCATATCCCCACATAATATCCCTGCAGGTCATTCATAATTTACTTCTTCACTTCCTGGGAAAAATAAAACATAGAAAAGGGGTGAGCTCAAATGCCCAGTAAGGATAACAATATAGCGGAAACTTTCATAAATAAGAATAAACATTTAAGGCAATGTATAACTAAAACAAAAGCCTTTTAAATATGAACTTTCAACATGGTATGGCATAAATAAAATGAAATCATGCCATTTACTTATTCACATGGATATTCTACTAATCGAATAATCACATGCAAAAATCAATAACCACATTCATAATGTTGGAATGCATAATGCCAGACTATCATAACCACATAGCCAAGGCCTCGTGCCAAGACTACAAATAAGATTTTGTCAAGGCCATGTGCCAAGACACTAGTTTGTCTCATGAGACCTACCGATGCATCGAGGAGCTATAGTGGGCTCCACCCGTCACATATTAAGTCCAATGCATTCCCATATGAAAAGGTTTAAACATAACATAAACATTCGTATTAAAACTAGCATACGAAATGTCAATACTTTCACCATAAACTATGAATGGTATAAAAATAGCACATCCACATTCAAACATATCACAAAACCTTCAATGCAATATAATAAATCAACTTCAAATAATCTTAAAATCCATCAAAGGATGTTGACATAGATAAAATCAAAATTCTTTTAAAAGAAATATCTCCTTTTATTTTGAAATCATTTTTGATTCATATAAAATAAATCTTTTTCTTTGAAATATTCTTATAAGCTTGTAAGGGAAGCTTTGAAGATTTTATAACGGTGGAAAATAGCCGCACCCGCCGTATAAGTTAAAAAAACATTCTTACCTTAATTCTGTCGAAAATGTTAAAAAGGAACTTGTTTTGAAAACGACCGAAAGATTCCTTTATAAACCACTTATAAAAGTCAAAAAGGGTATAAATGACTTTAACTTATATTCTAGTAAATAGTAAAAATGTTTTGAAATACATTTTTAAGAAACATGTATGTGGATGATAAAGAGATCGCAGTAGATTATTACGTATAAACAACCTTGGATAATGAATAGGTTGTTAAGTAAACCCTTACCTTGTACTTTTCCTTGGTTGGGGTAGGTTAACCTCCTGTATAATGGTGAAATAGTTGTTATTAAATTATACAAGAATCATATATATTAATATGATATCATATATGATCTTTTAACATTGGTTTGTTAATAATATCTTAGAATTATCGTCGTTTCGGGAGTTAACTTACTCATTTTCTTTTATATGTTTTGTTACATAAGCCATGGTTGTTGTATCTTATTCATATCCAGAATCATATCTAGTCCTTAAACATCATTTTTAAATCATCAAATGATAATTATACTTGAATGGATACGATGGAGAATGAATCTCATCGCGTTTGTGGAGACGGTAGTCCGTACGTACGCACGAGCGACAATATCATTCTTTTGATATTAAAATAATATATAAATAGATGGTATACAGAATCATTAACATGTTATATTTATTATTTACATGAGTTACACATCATTATTATACCCATCCAAATAATATTATATTGAATAAAAATTACACCACGACGTGGAGACGGTAAGCCGTACGTACGCACGTATGGTGACATGTTATTCAAAGGGTGGATAGAATACTGAATATGGTTGTACCATATTTATAATAACATCACAGTATATGTGAGATACTGGAGTTATTATTTTAGAATGGTAATAACAAAGGAAGAAAAGTGGAAGAAGAAATGAACTTGGAGAAGGGTGGTGAAATCATTACCTCTTCTTCGGGTTCTTCCTTTTGATTTGATCAAAAGGGCTCCATAGGTTGGCTTTCTGATCAAACTAAGGCCTCTAGGTTGTAGTGAGGGATTTTGGGAGAGTATTTGGGCATAGTTTGGCCGAACCAAAAGGCATTGAAGGTGTGAAGAAATGAGAAGGAGGAGTTCCCTTTTATAAGAGGGGTGAGGGGCACCTTTGGAAAAGCTAGAAATATTAATTTATAATAAATTCATATTCTGTTTCTAATGGCTCCAAAGTTGATTATTCAAAGGTTAAGGTGGTATAGGTCGAAAACCACTCAACCAATAGAATTTAGACAGGTTTGGGTACTTATATTAACCTTATCATTAAGTATTAACTCTAAGTTAATTAGTTTCACTTTTACAATGTCTCTTTGTATTTTTATATAATATGGTTAATAAACTTACTATATACATCCAAGAGACCCCCAAGTGGTAAATTAATGATGAACCTATCATGATATAAGTCTCTTGGCCGAACCTTAGATTTTTAGGAATTTAATATCAATTAATAATATAAAATATGTTTTAAGAACTCTTTTATGTAAATTTTGACACTATTCAACAGTTGATTTTTGTGAAACTCATAACAGATTGATTAATTCGAAAAAAGTCAATTAAATCAATCCTAATATATCATATTATCCTAGAAAATTAGTTTAATTCATTAAAAGTTTCATATTATATTTATTTGGGTATTTATAATATCAATTATTTTAATTTTTCACTATTATAGTAATTACTGCATCATCATTGTGTCAAAAATAAAATAAATTTTTTAATGTCTAAAAATTATAAATAAAATATAATTATGTAGGAAATCTTTTTAGATTTCTAATTAATATTTATAATCTAAAATCCAACATATATAACCCTATGTAACAATTGTTTTTCTAAAAGATATATGCTTTTGTCATTTTTGTATTCATTTTAACTTAATTAAAATAAAGTGTCATTATCACGTACAAGTGGATCCATGGGGTCCCAAAATCGACCCAAAGATGCCCATGGTCGACCATGTATCAACCAATAGGGTTAAGAGATGTTTTAGGGTAATTTAGTATTATTATAATATTATTTTTTAACCCTTATTTACCGGATTTACCTTTAACCATGGTAAATAAAATATTTACCGCAGTAATTATTCAAAATGTCTAAAAAAAAAAGTTACCCATTTACACAATTTGAACATCCTGATTCAAAATATGGAATCCATTTTCCTAAATTCAAAACACATAAGTGGCAGAAATTAATTTAAAATTAATTCCCGCTGTCAAAACAAAAAACGTGTTTTTAAGAGATAATAACTATCAAAAGATTGACACTTGTTTATGTTCAGTTTAATTGTAAAATTATGTCCAATGACCAAAATTATATTAAATGGTAAAAATATATTCTAAATATACTTTAAAACCACTCAAATTCTTAATTTATCACTATTAATTATTTTGATTAAAAAAGTTGTTTTTAATTAAAATTTAGTAATTTTCACTATTCATCAAAATATGAAAGTTATCCGAAATGTACCAAAATTTCACCTTAGGATAAATTCGATATTCCGAATCCAAAAATGAAGTCCATTTTCAAATATAAAATATATATAATTTCAAAAAGTAGGTATTACTATTCATAACGGCTAGTTTGATTAGTTATGGTGTGTTAGAACTCGGTGTTGCGTACAACACACGCTATCACATTATTCAAAGAGAAGCGTACCGTAGAAGCTTGGGGTGTTACATGAAATGGGCATGGTATTCACTAAACACTTATTTATGTATGGAAAATCATGGTGAAATTTTAGCAGCAGAATGACGTTAGATAATATTTTATAATAAATGTTGATGATAGAGAAAGGGTTCTTTAATTATTTGGAAATAAAATTTTAATTAATATTTTCCTTGGAATGTATACCCGAAAATTATAAAATTGGATGTTTATGGTATAAGGTACTAACGAAGCATGAATAGATAAAAGAATCCTTGGAAAATTTAGGCACGGTAATGGCTGTACATTAAGGGTCATTGAATAATTAATGATATTTGAAGGAATATTTCATCATATATACATAAAATGAACATTAGAGGTAATATTTAATATCATAACCCTTCATAATAAAATGAAAATTAATTTAAATAACATTAAAGGAGGGCCCTATAAAAGAGGAGAGTGGAGGATGCTGTACCATTACAGAATTTCATCATAGTAATTGCTTTAGTAAGGATCAAAACAGGGGAGGGTAAATAATTACACATTGAAAAAACATAAAATGTAATGTAATGGACTTGTTATAAATGAACTAAAATATATTCATTCGAAATAACTAGAACAAATTTAAAATATGTTTCTAGAATTTGAAAGGAGGATAAGAAAGCCTTTATAATGTTTTTGCATGGTATTAGGTGTACATAAAAATTACTATGAGGGTTAAATGAGAGTAAAAAGGGATATAATCATTTATAAATCAAATTTAAATTAATTTGTATATTTTAGGAAATATTACGACCCAATAAAATGTAAATATAAGATATAACATAAATGGATTTATTAAAAATATAGGTGAGTGGAACATCCCTTACGAAATTTCAACTTAGTAATGGATCATGTAAGGTTCAAAATGAGAGAGTATAAATGGTCTATCATTAATCTAATATATATTATAAATTATTAGAATCATTAAAAATGAATTAAAATATAAAAAATTGAAAATAATAAGTTAAATTTGAATGAATGAACATGAATTGAAAGTTGGAGAGGAAGGTGAGATTCCCTTACTTGAATTTATGAAATCAAAAGATCGGAAGATGATTATTAAGATAATAGGGGAACAATGGTAGATCACTAGGAAGTAGAGGAAAAAGTGTGGATGTGCACGGAATAGTTTTAGTGATGTGAAATGTGGGATTGTGTTGGTTATTATAGAAAATGAGGTGTTTTTTTTATTATTTTGTTTTTGGAATAAACAAAATAAAATATCCATAACCAAAAAATCACTCCACATTTTCACCCATGATTTTAAGAAAATAGGATTTTAATAAATTGTTTTATTTATCCTAGCGCCGAACATATAAAAATATTACCATTGGATATATGGAGTTGAGTCACACACTTAAAGAAATGATTTTAAAATCATAAAATATATGATAAGTCTTGGAGGATTCATAATGGGTTTTCAAAATAAATCAAATCAACTTAAAATAACAATATTATAATGGGAAAATATTTTTTTGAGCATGTATACCATTTATGTTAATTAATAAATAACTTTTTGGTCATTGTGATGTCATAAAACATAATGTATATTAATATGGTATTATATTTTTATCCGTAAATTTTACTAAGTCATAAAATTATAAAAAATTCATCATTGGATAATTTAAACATTCTTATTCCAGAAATAATATATATATTTATAATAATATTTTAAATATTAGAATTGCTACTTTTAAAATAAATAATGATATTTATTCAAAAAGGATGGTTTTCGACAATAACCTATTTTGAACCCTTATTAAAATTACATTTGAATACATAAAAATTATATGATCATTTGTATTTAATAAATTTTTTTTAATAATAATTTTTTATTAAATTAATATTAATTTAAATATTAAATTTAATCATCCAAATAAATGTCATAATTGAAATTATATACTAATTAAATTTACCATTTGACTTTTATCTAATTTTTTCAGTGATTTTTTAATCTTTTATAATGTAATAAAAAAATAATCAATATTATAATGAAATAAAAATATAAATATTCATACCATTATTTTTAATTATATTCAAGTACTTGTGAAATTGTAATTATTATTATTTAACCCTCAATTAACACATTTTACATTTATCAGGATAATTAAATTTTACCATAATTAATATTCACGTCTTTAAAAAATTAATTTCTCATAATTACCTAATTTTTATTAAAATTATAAAAAATATGGGATAAAAATTATTAATATCAATTAATATCGGTGTAGGAAATTTATTTAAAATAAACCCTAGAAGCATGATGTCAAATAGTTTTCCATATAAATGATTTATCATGAAAAAAGTTGATTTTTCTTTACTATAAAACTAGTAATATTTTTAATATGTATTTATATTCATAAATATAGATATATAATCATAAATATTAATGTAAATTATTTCCCATAAAGAATTACTAAAATTAGGATATTGTAGTCATTTTATAATTGTCATAAATAATATTTTTTAATCATAAAAATAAGCTTATACTAAAATAATGAATTATGATTTTTTAAAATGTAATAAACTAAATACAATTAATGAAAACTATTTTTTACGTAGAGTAAATTTAAAAGGATAATAATTATCTTCTGTAATTAATTTATCAATATAAAATTCAAATATTACAGAAAACGAGTATTTTTTACTATTCACTGGAAACATTATATTTTTTAAATATTTCCAAAATTTCCACACAATTGAATTATGATATTAATATATAAAAAATTATTTTATTTTATGAAATAATTTTTCTAAATTTTATAGAAAATAATGTTAATATATTTTCAAAAAATATAATAAAAATCATTTTGCATGAAATCATATAAATATACATTAACAATAATTGATTTATTATTTTGTAATCATTTATTAATATATTTTGGAGATATATATATATATATATTTAAATAGTTTATTTAGTCCTAATAATATCCCAAAATATAATAAAAATGATAAAATGGCCATAATAAAATAATCATTGTTTGTTCGGGATCAGTTTTTTAGAATCACATATGCTATCGAACAATGTTTTCACTTTCAAAAAAGATTGGTCATTACATTGTTCCCCCATTTAATAATTTATGTCCTCTTAATTTATACATGAAAATGATAAGGAATGTGTTGACAATTTTACATTTTGTTATGAACTACCAACATTTTCAAAATGATAGAAAAACTCCAAATATGCATCTGAAAAACCAACCATGCTAATTAAAATCCATGTTGAATCATATAGTATCCCCCTTACAATCATTAAAAATGTATCATAATATTTCCAATAAACTTATGATATTGGTGAAATGTAATCCAAAAAAGAATTATCATATTTAAAATGGAAAGTATTGTAACTTCCATGTCTTCTAGTGACATATTTCCTTCCAAATAAAATTGATTTTTTTATTAATTTTTTAATTTGAATTTCTGAGTATGATGATACCTACAATAATACATTTATGAAATTTGAAGTCATTTCCATTCTTCTAAAACATCAATACCCAAAAAAATAGCACCCTGGAAATAACCACCTCATACTTCCATGAAACATCTCCTGTCATCATAGACTCAAAAATCTCCACTTTGGTTTTTTGAAAAAAAAGATACATAAATTACATAACATTGTAACATCAAAATATGGATTACATGTCAATAATAATAGGCCGACTTGATCTAACTCATTAAAAGAATCATGAATTATTGACAATAGAAAACACACATTCCATAAGTAGTGACTATAATTACTTCATTTTTCCTCCTCATTAATACCCAAATCATCCCCTAAATTATTTAAATATATTCTATAAATCATTATTCATTATCTCTCAATAATTCTTCAGATTTCTAGGAATTCAAAAATATCCATAAAACCAGTCCAACAAATATTTAGAATACTTTACATACAAATTTGGTGGATTCACAACATACCCACAAATCCCCCTTTATACAATAATCCATAAGGATTAATTTATGAAATAATTATCCCACTTTTACAGACTATATAATTGTATATTGGGGGTGGGGATAGAAACACCTACATTTATTTTATTGGGAATGAGGTTGGACGCCCATGTTCATCATAAATTTTAGAAATGGTTCATTTAGTAATTTTTTGTGAATATGTCACCCACTTGTTTTTATATTGGAACACAATCCATCTTCAACTAATTATTCTCTATATTCTATTTGATCCATTAATTACTTATGTCAACATTTTTAGGTGATAATTTTTTGTTGGATTCATTGTATGATATATTTCACATTAATAATCACATACTAAGAGTAGGGGTAACTTTTCATCAACAAATAAGTACCCCAAATGAGTTTTCATCCACATAAGATGGGTAGAAACCTGATTAAAATAAACATACTCAACTTAAGTTGTGTTAAGAGTTACCTAATTCCCATTTTTTGTATACAATCAAACAAAACCTTTCCCCAGAAAGAAATATCCAATAGATTTGGATCATTTATAATCATCATATCCCTCCCAATGAGTATATGAATTAAAAAAATCAATATTTTCTAATACATTATGTCTAATTCAAAAATTTATTATACCTTTTATAAATCTGAGAATCATTTTTCTTGTAGTTAAATGTGATTGTTTAGAACTCTAAATTATTTCACATTAGTTAACAATATAAAAAATGTCAGGTATTGATAAAGTCAGATATAATAGACTCTATATCAGCATTTGAACAACTTTGTTGTAAATATCATTGAATTGAATATCAATTGAAAACATGGTTCCCAATAAAATATGTGGGGGAATCATAATCTAATTTTCCATGCCAAACATATTCCAAATGTACTCTGCAATATAATTTCTGAGAAATAAAAATATTTTTATTCTTATGTAATATTTGTAACCAAGTATAGTATTTCATTTCTCCCACCATGGACATCCCAAACAACCTATTTTCCAATTCATCAAA
The DNA here is from genome assembly GCA_963277665.1 of Viscum album. Classification (NCBI taxonomy): domain Eukaryota; kingdom Viridiplantae; phylum Streptophyta; class Magnoliopsida; order Santalales; family Viscaceae; genus Viscum; species Viscum album. The sequence goes on along the minus strand of OY728161.1, from coordinate 1,729,264,295 downwards.
TCTTATGCATTATTTTCCTGAATTTTTAGAAAATTTAATGTCATGAACATAAAAAATTCTGATTAGAAAAATTTCTGACATTTTTTGATGTAATGATTGTGATCAACTATTTCTTTATTTAAACTAATTTTTCTTAAGAAAATATTTAGTTTGGAATTCCATGCACACATATCTTATTTGAGGCTATACAAGGATTTCTTCATTTTACAAACATAACATTCATCTATCCCAAATGCAATGAAAAAACGTTTTTCTATGTAAACGTCATCATTAAGATTACAATTTAAAAATGTGGTTATTACATCCATTTGAAAAAATTTGTACGTTTTTGTGATGAAATAAAAAGAAAGATTTAGATTGTTTCCAACCTAGCCATCATATCAATATTCTCATCAAAATAAACACCTTAAATATATGAGTAAACTTTTCACACTAATCATTCATTGTCCATTATCAGTTCATTGTCTTTAATCATATTTTTTTGGGAAACCCATTTTGTTAAAATAACAATTTTATTATTATTCATGGGTATGAGTTCCTAGGAATAATTACCTTCTATTTGATCAGTCTCTTATTTCATCAACTGAAAAAATTATGGATGCTCAAAATCATCATACACATTACTCATCTCAAATCTTAAATACAAAGTATCATGTATGACATATTTTTTTGTTCTTCTATTTTGAACATTCAATGTTCATAACAATTAATTTTTTGAGTCTCCTAATTATTCATTAGCCTAAGATAATTTGTTTGAGTTTCATCATCATAAAAATAAATATTTGAGCCTAATTAATTTTCTTGAGTATTATTACCACTATTTTAGAATTATTATAATTATTAACAAAAAATTACTTATCCTGCTCAAAATTTATATCAGAAAAAGACTTCTTCTCTTTTTCCAAATTTTCATTAACATGATATTAGTAGAATAAAAAATATTCATTTTTCATTACTAAAACATTTTTATCCTCTTCCTTCAATAGAATATCCCTGAAAAAATATATCATCTCTTCTTTATTGAAAATTACCAACGAATCCAACTTTTTTTTAATGCATGGAATCATAAAAAATATTATATGTTTTAGGGAAGGAATTTTTTCCAAATCATTACTTATTCAGTCATATCTGAATCTGGCATGTAGAAACATCAGTTTTGAATTTATCCGCCAATACTCATCTCGTTATTCCAATAGTAATGACAGAGAACATGTTCATGTAAGATAGTTCTCCCTATTTCATATAGACATCAATTTTTTCATTCAGCATCCCTATTTTTTGTGGTATGTATGGTGATCATAAATCATTTCTAATTCCACTATTCTCAAAATAATTTTCAAACTATTCATTTGTACACTCCCACCATAATAAATTCTGAACTTCTTATCTAAATAATTACATTTCTTCTCTAGATTCTTCTTGAAACAATTAAATATTTTTTGCACATATGACTTATGTCTCATGTACATAACATAAGTATTGTGTGTAAAATCATCTTTGAAAGTGATGAAGTATGTGCCTATATTTTTTTATTATTTTATCATTGGAAAACAAATATCATAATGAATATTTTATATAGGACTTTTGAAAGATTGTAATAATTCTTATGCACAAAATTCGGGATCTTAGATTTTTAACACATAGTGAAGCACCAATATATTCTTCTTATCATATCATGATTATCTCAAAACCTATCTATCTTTGATAAAAATTTCATATTTCTTAGGAAAAAATGTCCTGAAATCTTTTTCCCCAACTCATTTTCTTTATCCATTCCCAACTACCAAGAGTTTGGTATTTCATCTACATGAAACAAGCTTCATTTCGAACATTGGCCTCTTTTCAATATCATAACATCATTCTAACATTTCAGTAAAAACACATAATTTCTGAAGAATTTTTTCATACCCATGACAAAATAATGTGAAACACACAGCTGGTTCATCCTCATCCCATCAAAATATAATTTTTTCCGGGATTTTATCATTTCATTCCTTATGATGGATGAACCAAAACCTTTGATCCTCATATATTAGTCATTTACAAACATAACCATTCATTATTTTAATTGATTTAAATTGTTCAAAAACATTATGTATAACAACATTTTAGATAAAACACACTATCATGATTCCAATTGTGTTCCACTTGTATTGTTTTCAAAGCGGTTTCACATATTTCGCAAACATATTCCAATGGTTGGAAACATTTATATCAATTCACCAAAACAAATTCAGATTAGTTATAAACTTTATTTTGGCTCTATTATTTGAGAGGATTAACTTACTCTCCTACCATGACTTCCATAAACTATGGAATATCAGCATGGTTGTTGGTTGAAGTAACACATATTTTCAGTATTTCGAAATCCACCATAATACCAATTGTAGGGATAGAAATAATATTCCTTACTAAAACATCCATAATGACTAGATTTATGAACATGTATCTCAGAATCCTTTATAATAGCACTTTTTTAACCATCATATATTTTATTTTGAAATGTAACATTCTTATTCAACTATGATTTATTCCTAGAAGTATATTATAACCAAAAGTAACAAAAAAATTTCCATGTTGAAATATTTTAAAACTTCTTATTTTTAATCATTGTAAACATTGGCCACTTACATAACATTCTTTGCTTTATTATTCTCAGAACCAATTACTGATTTCTTATTATCTAATGATGGAAGTTTTTATTTATTGTTCGTAGGTTCATCATTATTATAACTTTCATGAGAATCAAAGACAAAGTTTTGGATTCTTATATTCTTTCTATTCATTTTTATAATTTTTATGTCGGACATGTGCCTACAATTCTTTTTTAACTTCATCTTTAATTTAAAATGATTTTTATGATTCTTTTCATTATCAAGAGATTTCTTTAGATCATTAAACTATTTTACCATATTTATATTCTCATCATGAAAACCATCTTGATTGTGTTATTAGGATCTTTTAGTAATCAAATATAAAATTTCTGTTTCATACTTCTAATCTTCCTCAGAAATTCATTCAACATTACTTTAGATGCGATTCATGTTGAGTTATTTCTTCTTTGAATTTTGTAATATTGTAATCATCATTATTCACTACTGCTTGAAATGTATTCTCTCAATATTGTTTAGAAAATTATTTTATTACATAGTTTCTCTATATTGTTCTTTATCATCATTAGACAAAATTATTCTTATTTTTTACGTGAAAAACTTTTTGTCCTTAAAAATTATAAAATTGGTTTTATTTGTTATCATATTTCACCCATGACCTTATTTTCCATCCTTCAACTTCATAAATATTTTTTCCATTTGTTCATTGAGGACAGTTAGCCAAAAAGTTACCAAAAACTTCATATTCAAAAAACATTAAGAGAACTTTTGCTGTTTATTTAATTGTACCACATTTCACAATATTAAAAATTAATGATAATATATTGTCATTATTTTTATAAACATTATCATCTGAATTAGATTGACCATCTTCATCTTCAACGAGAATATTCATTATATTTTCATTCTTTGATCCATGAAATACATTTATCTTTCATCATTTTTGACCCATTGTTTTCACTCTTATCATTTCAAAAGTGATGAGAATTACTAGGAGACCATAAGAAGATAATGTTTTAGGATCTTGGTCATTCAACATTGAAACTTTTGGATCAAACCTGTGAGGTATATTTCTTAAGAACTTTTTTGCAATAGTAAAATCCTCTTAATGATCACCATGATAGAAAATTGTACTATCAATTTCATTTAACCTAGTAATTACTTCCCAAACTATTCCATGGTCACCTATTTTTAATGATTTAAACATTATCTTCCATATTTGATGTTTGGATGACATCAATATTTCATTTCCTTTATAGTTTTTTATCTTAACCCAGATACCGTTATCTATAGAAAGACATTTCACTCTTAAAAAATAAATATCAGAATATGATGATAGTAACTAATTTTTATCTCTTCCAACATTATCATGATTTTTTTCTTATCGAAATGTGTATGAAGTACCTTATCAAAAATAGGACAAAATCCATCTATTGTAGCTTCATGAACTCGATACCCAAAATATATAAAATAATTCATCATTTATTCATTCAAAAATCATAAAATTTCCATCAAATATTGCAAGACACTTACTGTTCACGCAATTCATACTTTCCGTCAAAACATATCTTGAAGAAATTATTATGGAATAATTAAAGGAAACACAGCTCTGATATCAACTGAAATTTCCCATTTAGAATCCTAGTATCACTAATAGAGGGAGGAGTGAATCAATTATATATATTTTTATGTTTCCGTCGTTTGAAACAACATTCGCATACTTTTAAGGATTTATTTACCTACTAAAAACCGTTCAAACACACAACCACATGATCAAATGAATATAAAAGGTTAAATACTCAATTATATTTGTTACATGCTTGGTATAGTTCAGAATCATCGCAATACCACACCATGAACAATAACATAATTGTTTTATGTGGAATACAATGAGTATTATGTGACCCAACACTCATGTTGCATTATGAAAAAAATAACTTAGTGTGTCTGCCTCTTCTTGAATAAAATTATGTTATAAAATGTTATGGTTCATTTTGGTCCACCTAAAAAAAATTTATATTTCAAAATAATTTTTATATTTCATAACAAGAGCATGGTAAGAACCTCTTAGACAAAAAAATTGTACTTAGTCCAATGCCTCATTCTTCTTTTGATGGTCTATGAATATTTTTTCACTTGCACTAGGTAATGATATATTCTTTTCATGAATCTCTTTTGTGGTGATCCCTTCATGGTGAACACACCATTTGTGATGAAAAAAAAACATTCACAGAACCTACTATCATAACAAAACTCACTTAGCCTTTGTCAACCTCACTACTCTTCGCAATGTGCAGATCATTCAGTTGGTTTATAGCCTTCACTAACATTCTAAAATACCACTAACATGTACCAAATTCATTAATCTAGATCCATAATATTGTCATTATGTTCCTATATTTTTTTGAAGGGATTATAAATATATATATATGCATTTCAACCAATTCTATAGCCTTCTGGGGAACAACATATCTATTTGATGAGGCTCCTTCATTTCCATCATGATGATCACTTTTTCAAAAAGATCTACTGTAATTTCCCATTCGTGATTCCTTTCATAATCATAGAGAATTTCATCACATATTTGTGCCACCATAATGATAAATTGGTGATTCTCATCTCCTTCATTGTTTATAATATCATCGCTATAGTAATGCATCCCATAAAATCACCACATGGTTACAATGCTCAACTTCTCATAATCGTGAAGATCAACATCATAATATTAATGCCTTCATGAAACACACATCTCAAAGCCCATCATGAAAAGACACATTCATTTTCCATTTTATCATAATAATATCAAGGAAATTCACCATTTTCTTTTTTTATAAAATTCCAAAATTTGGCCCCCCAAAATTTCTCAAACACTAGAAAATTTATACACCATAAAATATGCATTGGAAAAACAAACCAATGGGATTTGCAGTCATCCATATATATATTTTCACATAGAAATCAAAAGGATTTCATCACAATTTCTCAAAATAACTTATGAGATATTTGATATACAAATGAAAAAAGACTCATTATATTTACCATGTAAAATTTTATAACATACATATCTTCTAGTAACATGTTTCCATCCAAATCAAATAGATATTCTTAATAATTTAGAATTTTATTTCTTGAGTAAAGTAATCTATCAAATCATTCACTTATAAAAATTTATGTGAGTTCCATTCTTCTCATTACTCCATAATAAAGAAAGATAAAACTTTGAAAACAACCACATCTTCATTCCAATAAACCTCTCCATCTAACATGGTGCCAATAATCTCCCCTTGGGGATTTTGTTTTCAAAAAAGATTCTTAAATCACTAAATTTTTTAACCACATGATATGGATGACATATTAATAATTCTAATCCTATGTGAGAAAACTCATTATAGGAAAAAATAATTTTTGAAATCCAAAACCCACACTATCTAAATTTAGTGTCTATGAAACCTCATAATTTTTCATCCTCATCCTTATCCAAAACAGCATCCCCTTTACTTCATAATTTCTCTTTTATAATTCTTCCACTTCTGTCTCCACGTCTTCAACTTTTCAGGAATACAAAAATTTTGTTTCCATATAAACACTCAAAAAATAGTTAGAATAGTTTACAGACATAAATTATGATTTCACATCTTACCCACAACTCTCAATTTATACATATTCTATATGGTATGATTTATTTATTTATTATACACATTTACAATAATATACAATGGTAATATGATATTATGGATATAATTACATACCTAAACCATGATGAGAAAAAGGATGGATGCCCATGTTCAGCCTAATTGAAAAAAATGGTTCCTTTGGAAAAGGTTCTCTGAATATGTTATTACCTTATTCTAATGTAGGATCATTCTCAAACATTAATTTATTATTCTCCACTTTCTCTTGGATTATGTGGTAATTTATATCAATATGTTATTAACTAGAATTTGTTTCTATATTTCATGTAAGATTGGTAGCAATTTCATTATCAACTCCTAAGATCAATGGTAACATTACTTCAAAAATAATGTCTTCCAATATAATTTTCATCCACATATGTTGGGATGTAGCTTGATTGGAATTAAAAAACATATATTCATTCATGCTCAGTGTTACTAAATTCTGTTTATTTTTATGCCAATAGTCACAATTTTTTTCTAGAATGAAAACTCCACAAGATGTGGATATTCTATCATCATCATTTCTGGCCCAATCAGCAGCTTAATTCCTAAACAAATAAATATTTTATAATCCAACATACCTGTTACCAAAAAAACTGTGCACATGATATATAATAGAATTTTTTTACATCAATTAACTTTAATTCATTAGGATCAGTTCAAAATATTACACCTAAGGTAACAGCATAACCAATATCGTGTCTTCATGCAGTCAAATATAAAAGACTTCAGATATGCTTTTGATACTCATTCTGGTAAAATTATTATTTTTTTCACGATCATGAAACAAAATTGTTCCCATTTAAATCGGTGTGGAATCTTATTTTGAATTTTCCAGGACAAACTTCATCAGATGCTCCATATCATAATTTTATTGAGAATGAAAATTTTTATTATTCTTCTGTATGATTTGTATCCAAATAAAGTATATAATTTCTCCCATCATGGATATCTCTTAAAATTTCTTCATCCATTATTAAAATATTTCACAAGATCTTCTTTAATTCCAATCAATGATTATTTCATCAACATAGAAAATTACGATGAGAGAAAATTCATGAAATTTCATAATGTAAATATTTTTGTAAACTCTTCATTATTGAAACTCATTTTTCATAAGAATGTATCCATTTTGTAATACCTTTCCGATGGAGATTATTTTATCCTATATAATTATTTCATCTACTAACACACATAACATTAATCATTCCTAAAAAAATAGTCTAGGTTATTCAATGTAAACTTATTCATAAAGATTACCATTGAATAGTATGATTTTTAAATCCAGTTGAAATTTTTTTACCCTCGGTGTGTAGAAATAGCAAGAAAAATTTTAATTGTTTCCAATCTAGCCACTAGATAAAAGGACCCATCAAAATTTACCCCTTCAATATATATGTTATCTTTTCACACCAGTCATACCTTTTTCCAAATCACTTCACCTTATTCATTCATCATATTCTGGAAAACACATTTTGTAACAATAATATTTTTATTATCTAGATTGGTTATGTGTTCCAATGAAAAATTATTTTCTATCAGATCATTCACTTAATTCATGGAATAAACCCATTATGGATGCTCAAAAGCATCATACACATCATTCATCTCATGTTTCGCATACATAAATGTGTTTGTAATAGATTTTTATTTTCTTCTAGTTTGAACCTTATGATTTTGATCACCAATAATGATACATGTTTCCACATTCTACCTTATCATAGGATGAGTTTTTTGATATTAATCTTCATAACATGAAATAGAATAGTCTGATTCTTCTTGTTGAGTAGGATTACCACTAATCGTAGTGTTATCAGACTTATTAACAAATAATTAATTATCCTGTTATACTTCTATATTTGATAAAGTAATATTTTCATTATCGACATTTTAGATAACATTATCAGAATTAGAATCAATAATTATTCATGTTTAATTATTGAAACATATATATCCTCATCCTTCTAGATCATAGCTCTGAAAAATTCTATTATTTTCTCATTTCTCAAACATTCCATGGTTTCAACAATTCTTTGTAATGAATAGACTCCAAAAAACTATTATATTTTTTTATATATGGAATTGTTCCATAAAAAATTTAATATAGAGTAAAATATGAATATTCCATATAGAAACATTGGTTATGAGTATATATTGCAGTAATCATGGCTAGTATATAATCTTAGTGAGAGATACCATGTCCAAGGAACATAGTTTACCCAATTTCTACGAGACATATATTATTTCATTTGAAAACCCCATTTTATATTATATATGATGATAATAACATATTAATTATTATATTATTATCAATATAATTTTAAAACACTCAATTATTAAAATCCACACCATTATCATTTCTCAAATTCTTCACTAAATACTCACAGTACTTTTCTTCATTCCTCTGGAACTCTTAAACACATTCATATCATATAACTTATTTCTCATGTACATAACACAAGTAATTATAGTAAAATAATCAATGAATGTGATAACCCACTAATATCTATTTTTTGGGTTTTTTCCTCATTGGCCAATAGATATCATAATGAAAAAGTTACATGATTCATTTTGAATGAATACCAAATTTCTTTAACACATAAATTTTTATCCATACATATTGACATATAGTTGAACACCAATCTATTTTTATTGACATATCATGAATATCCTGGAAATTTTCTATCAATAATAACTTTCTCAGATTACATTGTCACTTATGTCCTTTCCTTTAATGCCACAATTTATTTTCATTAATCATTCCCAAGTGATGAGAGTTCTATATTTCACCAAATTGAAACATGATTCATTTTTTATATTGGACTCTTGTAACTACCATACCAAAATACATCCATTAAAAAAACATCATTTACAAAACCTACTTTATTAAACTCATCAACAAAATGTAAAATACTCTAAAGGATCTAATTTATCCCATCAGTACATAACGATTTCCAAGATTTCAAACTTTTATTCCAAATGATGGGTGATCCAACACATTTGATCCTCAACGATTTATCCTTTCAAAATGTAAACCTTCATTCCTTGAAGTCCACCACATTCTACAAAAACATTATGTCTCATTTAAAATGAGTAAAACAAACACTATAAATAATCCATGTTCATTCCCCTTTTATAGCTTTCAAAGTTGTTTAAAAACAATTTTTTTGTTATCCATTTTCTTTCATTACATCCATCTTCAGTGATTTGATAAGAATGTTTTTTCTATATTTAATTGAAAAATTCAACCATTAGAATGTTGTAAATGTTATTCACATATTTAAGAAATAATTTCTAGTGGTTGGTACAAATTATCAACTTTTACACCAACCTTATATGATTGATTATAAAAATCCTTCATAGGATTATTATTTTGAAAGGATTGACTCCCCTTGAAACATTTCCTTACATAACCTATGGAATAGTAGTATGGTTGTTGCTAGACCAATCATAGATTTTATGTATATATGTATCAACCACAATACCAGTAGTATACATAGAATGAATATTTTCCTCGGATACTTCCATCCTAATTAGAGTTACGAAAATTCTTATTATATTTTTTTAATGGAAATATATTGATAATTAGACGTTCAAGATTAAAATGAATATTTCTTCTTCCCCTGTGATTTCATCCATGACTTATCAGAACCATATGTAATAGAAATATTTCTAGAATCAAAATTTTTAGAAACCATAGATTATTCAGCATTGTTAAATTCATTCACATACATAACATTATCATATTTATAAATATCTAGACCAACTCCTAATTAATTATTAACATTTGAGGGAAATGTTATAAAATATTTAGGATCATTATTACAATATCTTTAACTAGAATTTGGGATATATTTTTAGAAAAATTTATACATTTATTCAGATTTTGAATGTTTCTATTGGACATGTTCCAAGTCCTTGTCTTTGGACATAAAATTTTATTACAATTGTTAATTAAGATTCATTTCATTATGAAGATTTCTCTTCATATCCACAATCTGAATTACTATATTTTATTCTCCTCAGGAAAAAGATCATGTTTTTAACGATGATTATTCATTTATCAACTTTGCTTTTATCCTTTTCAATTGAACTAATCATTCATAGACATTATTCCAACACTTCCTTTAGATGTGAATCATGTTTAGATTCTTCTTCTTCAGAACTAATTCTCCTAAAATCTTCATTATTCATTTTTGAAAAAAAGGTATTCTCTGCATATTTTTTAGCAAATGATTTTTCAGATTTTTCATCACTATCATTTTCTTTATCTTATTTATAAAAAAAGCATCATAATTTTTTCGGATAACTTTTTATCCATACCTTTGGAAAAATGATTATATTTTTCAGCTTACTTCTTCCATGACGTTGTGTTCCTTCTTTCATATTCATCACTTTCTTCTTCTTTTATTCATTGAGGATAGTTATCCAAAATGGTCCCAACGACCCAAAATTCATGAAATTTTATGGTAGGTTTTCTCTAATAGTACCCTATACATATTTTCAAATTTAATGAAAATAAGGATATAATATAACTATATTTTTTACATTCCACATATTTAGAATCATATTGATCATCTGAATTTTCAATGAGAATATTTTTAATTTTCATATGTTTTAAAACCTGAATGAAATTTCTCAATCATCTATATTTTCTTTTCATAGATTAATGTCTTCTAATTTCATAAGTGTTAATAGTGTTATGTAGAGGATCGAGTGATAATGTTTTAAGATCAATTTCTTCTAAAAAGAAAATTTTTGCATTAAACATTTCAGGAAAAATTCCTAAGATCATTTCAATAACTATCAAATCCTCTTTAATTTTTCCAAAAATATGATTTTAATTACAGTTTCATATATTATGTTAAAGAATTCCCCCATAGATTCAAGCTCAAATATTTTATAATATCCATACTTCAACCTCTAGATTTGATTTTTTCCCTTCGGTACATTTGTATTTCAAACATTGTTTTTGGTTTAGAATATCCCAGATTCCTATAGCTACAACAAAACCTTTCACTATTAAAAAAAATAACTCATAATGTTATTAGATTCATTAATTTTAAGGTCATCTGTCACTATAAATATTCATATTTTCAACTCGTATAAGACGTAATTTGTAATAAATAATAGGATTTTCATCTATTGTAGCATCAAGAACATCATAACCAAGGCATATAAGATAAGGAATAATTATATCATTCCATATATTATAATTCATTCAATGAAATATAATAATAACATTTATTTTTGTGCAATTTAGATTCTCCCCCATAAATAATATTAAAAAACATCTTCAAATAATATTAGATGAGTACCTCAAACTGATACCAATAGATGTTGGACAGTTTGGATTTAAGTTGAACTAGGATGGGGTAGGGGTGAATCAGCGATATCATTTTATTTTGTGTCTCCTTTAATGTGACACTACCATAGCCTCTTGTTAAAAAATTTTCCCTGCAAAACATTTCCCCACACACAAACATAGAAACAGAATAATTTACAAGTTTCATGAATCAATAAGAGTTGCTACATCATTGGTATGATTTGGAAGAAATCAAATACCAAACAATACACTAGAAAACAATACATTGATATAGAATACAATGATTGGTATGTGAACAGACACTAGTTTAGAACATTAAAAAACATCATGTAGTGGATGTGCTTTTTATAGCACAAAATGATGTAATACAATGTTATGGTGCTTCTTGGTCGACTAACAAAAATTTGAAATTTTTAAACAATTATTTTATTTTATACCAAGTGCATGGTAAACATCCCGTGGACTTCGTAATGATACATAGTCCAATGCCGTAGTCAATTTTATATGATCTATCAATGTTATGTACACTTAAACTGATAATTAAAAAATTCTTTTTGTGAAGATCACACATTTTGTGAAGCTAACATCCTTCACTAAACATACTTCCTTCTCAAATCTCACTTATATGTTGTGAAATTCAATTCCCTTTCCTATTATTAGAATGATAAATTTTTATTATTTCCTTCCTAATCATCTTTGCATACCATTTTTGTGAACAACCATTACAATAATAGAGTCTTAAATTTTTAATTAGGTCTCACAGATCTTTTGAATGGAGTAATGGTATTTTTATAGGTGTTTCCACAATTTTGTAAACCTTTCAGGACACATTATCTCTATTTTAGTATGTTCCTTAATTTCCTTCATGACGCAACATTTTTCACGAAGATCAAAAAACAATTCATGTTCACGATGCTTGTCATAATATGTGTGCCTTCTATAAAAACATCACACCACCAAGATGATCCACTCGCAATGATCCACCCCTTCACTATTCATGATGGTCATCGCTATCATTAAGCATCCTATAAAATCATCTCACACTCTCAATTTCCTATCAGTCATTATCATTAAGTTCACCATTAGAATATTCATTCCTTCGAGAAACACAGTTTCTAAATCCAAAAGTCTCTAAACTCATGCCTCTGCCATATTTTCATAATAAAATAATGAATATCATATTTTCTCAATTCATTCTAAACTCCATATTTGTTGGCCCCATAAATTTTGAAAACACTGGGAAATACATAACTATAAAAAACTCTTTGCAAAAACAAACCATTTTGATTCACAGTGATCCGAAAAAACCTTTTTCCCCCTTACAATCATAAGTCTTGAATCATATGTTCTCCAAAAAATTATGATCATTATGGAATTGAAACTATAAAATCATCATCAAATTTACCATGTAATGTATTTTATTTTCCCTATAATATAGTATCACATATCCTTTCACAACAAATTGACTTTATTAAGAATTTTGAATCAAAATTCCTGAGTATAAAGATTAGTTTGATCATCCACATATACAAAGTAAAGTGGTTACCTTTTTTCTGAAACATTCTTGAGTGAAAAAGACTACTCTTTAAAAAAACGCATCCTAAATCCAAGATACATTGCTAGACCACTTGGACCTAACCCCATGTTTATATGGAAAAATGAATGTGAAAAAAATTGCATTGAATAGAACAGAATGATAGTCATCACAACTATTCTTACAATACTCTATAGAGGATATGGGTTAGTAATATATATTGGTGCATCCAAAATGTTATTGGTTTGAGATCCTGTGAAGAATAACATGTTTATTGGTTGTACCTTAAAGAAGGTGAAGATTAACTACAAATAAATACCATTCTCAATATTTTGAGGTCGTAGTGGTAATATTTCCATTAATGATAAAGAGACATTACCATTATGGGGAAATGTTTGATATATATACCAATCATAAAATACTGAAATATATAATTATATAGAGTTAGATAAACATGTTCTAGATAAGGTTTCAGTTTTTTATTATTGATTATGACCACTTAATATATTACCACACTGGGAAAATGAACAAGGTGGATGATTCATTGAGTAGAGAAGATTATTCAATCTTAACCACAATGAGGATCAAAAAAGGTATAATATTTATATATTTGAAAATAATAGAACCATAAATCCTGATGTAAGGGTAAAATAATATATTTGTCACATGAATTATCAACCCTATATACAAGTAATGATTAATGAGAGGTAGAATGAAGATGCTGAGCTACAATAGAATGATAGAAATATTCTACAGTTTAACCAATATCATTACTTATTAATAAGGTTCCTGAACCCTGTATGTTTCCCTTCTATAAAAATATTTGAAGCAGGATCTATTTGAGGAAGATCAGTGTTCACTCTTCTTTATTCATCATGAAATTAGTATAATATATTTGGTCTTGAAAGAATACATTAGATGGGATTGAATGAAGAGAGTTATCATAGAGTTTTTATCTCGGTGCATGGTATGCGAACAAGATAATGTTAATAGAAAATAGAATACAAGGATGATTCATACATTACCCATTCCAGAATGGAAATTGGAGAACATCACTATGGATTTCATAACTGGAAATCTAAATCCATTGAAGGGATTAATGATATTGGTGTTGTAGTTGATCACCGTTCTATGTCAGCACATTTCATATCTGTCAGAGAAGACATTCCACTAGATCAACATGCAAGGATATTCATTAAGAAAGTGGTATTGTTGAATGGAGTACCACATTATGTTGTTTTAGATTATGATCCAGGATTACCAATATGATTTTCAAAAGTCTTCAGCAAGAACATGATAATGAATTGAGTTTCCGCACTCCTCCTCATCCTGAAAAAGATAGTAACCCTGAAAGATAAATTTCAACCCTAGAAGATATGTTGATATCTTTTGTTCTGGATTTCAAAGGAGGTCATGATCCAAGCCTTCCACAATTATAGTTCTCAAACAGTGATAGTATTTAATAATGAATTTATTTGGAACCATATGAAGCCCTTTAATGGATGATATCAATAGGTATATTATACTATTATTAGGGTAGAAAATAAATCTATTTGGATATGAGATCCTTGATGAAAAGTTAAATAAGGTTATAATCATTCAGCATCTTACCAAGGTAGCTCAAATTTGGTAGAAATTTTTTGTCAATAATCAATTGAATGATATATAATTTGAGGTTTGTGAGATGTTATTTCAATGTTTATATCCCTCGAATAATGTTATAAGATTTTGTATGAAAGGGAAACTATTTCATAGGTATATCGGTCCATTTGAGATTGCTGATCGTATCATGACAATAGACATTCACATGGAACTTCCACCAAATGTATCTCAAGTCCATGATGTGTCCCATGTTTCTCTAATAAGTAAGTACATACCTAACCATTCAAATGTGCTGAACTAAAATATCATACTACTAAATTAGGATCATTTGTATGAGGCACAACTGATTGATAATCTGGATCGTACTGAGAATGTTATACAAAACAAGACCACATTGCTGGTCAATGTTTTGTGGAGGGATCAATACATTAAAGAATATATGTGGGAACATGAGGATATGATTAAGTATAAGGGTCCACAATTTTTATACCAAGGTGATGAATTTTTAGGGAAAATTTATTTGATGGGGTAGAATGTAACACATTTTTTTGTTGAGTTTTTTCTAAAATAAATTATATTTACATTAATATATTGCATTTCACTAAGTCAAAAATTATTTTTACACAACATCAAACTCATGTACATTACACAAAACACTAACATTGTGTCATTTTCACACAACACTGATATTGTGTACATTATATGAATCACTGATTTACAATACATTACACCCAACACAGAGTTTCTATGAAACATCTTTTTCTATAATAAATTTTGAAATGAGATAATTATAACCTAACCATTAAAATAATAATTTTAATTTTAATAAATCATTTTATAATATTTCTTATAATGTATTTTTATAAATAAAATTTATTTATAATGAAATATATAATTTTTCTTAATGCCCTTATATATTTAAAAGTTTTATTTTTTCAAGTGAACTTTTTTTTATTTCCTTCTATTAAAATGAATAAAATTAATTTTATAGACATTTATTAATTTATTTTGATAATATTAACATCATTTTTTCAATTTATATTGTCTAAAGTAGATTATTTATAATTTTTGGGACTTTTCTGAGAAACATGATTTTTGGATCAGTAGTGAAAATTACGAAATTTTAATTCAAAACTACATTTTAATATAAACTTTTTATAGGGTGAATTTATATTATAAAATGATCTAGAAATTTAATTAGATCATATTTTTACAAATTAATCCAATTTAGTTTATTTGAATATGTAAGATCGAAATATGAATGTAGATTCTCAATTACAATATGATAGGGGTGAATTGTATGATTAAAAACATTAGTCTTTAAACCTAAAGATAACTATTTTTAACTAGGTTAAACAATGTAAATTCACAAGACCACTTTTAGTTATAAAAGCATCCTAGGATACAGAAATGTGGTTCTATAATTGAAACTTATGGAACGTTTAAAGGGAAAATATTTTATCTTAAAGCATATAGAATTGTATATATAAGAGTTTACTAAAGAAAGAGAAAGTATAAGATGATTATACTTTCGTCCTTTATCAAAATACAACATAAATAAACATGAATCAAAACATTTAAAAAGTATTAAATTGTTTAATACAAAGATTAGTGTAAACAACACCATTTTATAAAGGTCCCTTGATGTATAAATTCAAGAATGTCTGTCTTATCAACAACACAGTAAGTCCTCGGTTGGAGTATCAAAATCTCTCTTGTTATCCCTGGAAGCCCTATAAAACATAACGTAGAAGGAACCTATGTATTCTAATCCATGGAATACCTAGAACATTTAGGTATTTAGATCCTCTGTCTTCTTATCCCCAGAATTCCTCGATTGTACACAACAACAATTGGAGTCCCACAAAGCAAGATGAACAAGTTGTTTGGTACGCACAGGGCTTGAGACTCTCTATCTCTAGAAATAACATCAGCATCAATCAATAACTAGAGTGGTGGAACTATATGGAGATAATTCAAATGATACCCTTTTTATAGTAACTTCTCATACCGTCTGGTCCCTCCTCCAATGTTAATATTTTTCTTTGAATTTCAGAGGGACCTGTACACATGTCACTCAAACAACGGTTAGTAAGAAACCAAATTTATGACATCGTTTCATAACGATAACAAGTGTACGAAAAATAAGGTTTCTTAAGAAAATATTTTTTTTTGAATTTAAGGAAAAATAATGTTAAGAATCTAACCAAATAAACATTCAAAGACAATAGAACATGGCTATTCATATTCTTTTTTTCAAAGAATTCAGAACCTGAAATCTATATATTTAGGAGTCAGAATTAAAATTAATTAAGAGACATAATTCTGAGGAATTCAGTGTCTGTATTCTATGGAATTTGGAGTGTAAATTCTGGGGAATTTTAAATACGAATTCAGAGGAAATAAAAATCTAAATATGGTGGAATTCAGAGTGAGAATTTCAGAGAATTCAGGTACATAATTTCATAAAATTCAGAGCCTTAATTTTAAGGAATTTGGAATATTAATTTCAAAGAATTTAGAGTCTGGATTTCACAGAATTTGGTGTCTGAATTTCAGAAAATTCAGAGTCTGAATTTCAGATAATTCAGAGTCTGAATTTCAGTGAATTATGACTGTGAATTTCAGAGAATTTGGAGTTTTAAATTCAATGAATTCGGTGTCTGTATTTCAGAGAATTCAGACCCTGAAAACAGAATAGTTTTTAACCAATGATTTATAAGATTCGGTGGTTTTAGATGTGAAACAAAAATTTTAGTCTTGTAAATAAAATTAGTTAGATTTAGAGCAACTATAAAAAATAAAATGATAAAATTTGAAGGATAAATTCCATTTGGGAAGTAAATTATCCTTATTAAGATAATTCATAAGGTAAACATAATTTTCATTAATAAATATTGATTGTTATTTTCAAAACATAGAGGAATGGAAAAGTCATATGGAAACCTTATTGAATCAAAAATATCCATGATTTTTTAAAGCACTAACATCATTAAGAAAAAGTATATAAGGACATAATTTTATTCATTATCAATAATAAAATAAAAACTTATATCCCCTTTCTTGTGAAACATAGTGAATACTAATAACTCCACCAGAATTTTTAAATACCCTAAAGATCATATTATGGATTTCCTTAATGATATTTTTCATTTTCATGCATAATAAAAACATATTTAATGGAACTCCTCCTTATATAGACTCCCCATTATATAAGGAATTCACTTCATTACATTTTTTCTTTTGTATCATTCATTTCCCCCCCTTTGCTATTTTCTTAAATGAATAATGAGAATGAAAAAAAATATAACACATGAAAAAATTGTACTATACAATAAAACACATGATGAACAACCAAAATTTCATTATGATGGGAAAAATATATATGATGAATGAAATACAACAAAATATCGGATTGGGGAAATATTTTCCTTCTTTCTCTTACAACATTAAATTTATTAGTAGGGATTTCACCTTCGTTATCTCCATGTGATCTTTTTCCGCACGCTTTACCAACTGATCATGATCAATATTTTTCTTTTATATGGCTTTGATATTTTCTAAAGGAGACTTATGTATATCCACCTGAGCATTCAAATGAAATTTATTTTAGAATTATTTTCTTCAAACTCTATTCCGAGATCTCTTTCCCTCTTCCAATTCATAGCCACTAAATTTAGCTTCCCATTCAGATCTTCGACATCCTGAATACATAATTTCTATTCATGATTTATCATTTCCTCCAAAAATCTTTGTCAGATCATTAAACATCCCCTAATTGGTGTCAAAATAGTCATTCATGCTTTCTTGGAAATCTTCAAGAATAATATCTTTTCAGTTGAATTCTATGACCACTTAGGGATTTGCTTAAATTATTTCTTCTGAGATTAATATCTAATGAAGAAGGTTTTGAAATTTACCCTATGCCTAACAAAAATATCAATATGAATGGTAAGGTAATATGATTTCATACATATTGAATGTAGAAGAAACTAACACCTTCAGTCTATACATGGAAATAAGGTAATGGTATCATCCTGATTTTTGAAGGATTATACAACAAAATCATTTCTAAGGGTGGTTGATCTTGAATCAGACTCTTTGGTTAGTGAGGATTGTTTTTTATCTATTCATCATTCCATTTCGATGAACCACCAACATCTATCTTTTTCACTACAAATTTCATAGGTGTATCAACCAACATATGATTTCCATTATCAGCTCTCAGAATTATCTCTTATATTATAAGTGTTTCATGATACCTAAATGATAATTGAACAATATTGTATTCCTCAAGATTTTAATTCTCAAAACCTACCACAAGAACTTATAGCTTAAGAGTTTCATGATTAATTCTCTATTTTTCATGTAGTTTTTCCCTTCTTCCAGACCATTTTCTTTTTTTACTGGTGTTACAGGTTTGGATGATTCTACTACCGAAGATAGGATTGTTAGTTTTTTAGGAGTAATATTTTTCTGATGATATTCCTCTTCTTTCTTTATCAGGTCATCAATATCACAACATCCTTCTTATGATTATTATTCTTCTTCCTCTTCTTCCTATTTAAAAATTTCTTCTTCTTTTTATGGTTCTTGAATAACCATCTTCTTTTTGTGAGTAACATGGAGTTATTCTTTCAAAAACTATTTTGGTACCTGAATTTTATCAGAGGTTTTCTCAGATGTTTTAAGAAGGGATTGAATAATTTTATCCTCCAAAATTTTCTTCCTCTAAATATTTTCATTCTCTTAATTCTCAAGAATCTCATAATCCTTATACTTTAAATCTTTTCTCTCAGTATGGATCATGCCATATCTAGGCTCCCATCTTACTTATTCTTTTTTCTCTTCTCTCCACTTATTAACCACTTAATTAGAATTTTTTTCTTCATTAGCTTAGGTGGTGCTAATTGAGTTTACTTACTCACATGTGTGTTTTAATTTTCATCCAGTTCATTCAACATATTATACTTTCCACCCTACTGGGAAGTCTGAACTGCTTCATGTTTTTATGAAAATGCTTCTGCTTCTGCTTCACGTAGCTCATAAAATTATCATGATTTATTGGAGATGCCAACCTTCACCTTTATCATGGTGTCATCACTAAGAAACATAACCTTTTAATTTCATGGTTTAGAACAATAAGGGATTTTGAAAGAATCATTAAAAAGAACTATAAACATGGAGAGAATTGCTGGATATATGTTGATTTGAGACATCAAATTTCAGTATTGATATTCCCAATTATAATCAAGATGTAATTCACTAAATTTATCTACCTGAGGATTACCATAAAATCCAAAATATATATGTCACTTTTCTTCAGATAATTCATATCCCTATATATCGGAATAATAAGACCTTGAACCCATAATTTTGGAATCCAGAATATGTTGAGAGATGGATAATATTTGAAGTCTTCACTTCATTTAATCCAAGGCACTCTAATGCATTTTCCTTCTCAATTGAACTGGATACATCTGATAATTTATGGGTGAAAAATTCAGCATCACCTTCATAGGGAATTCCAATTAAACATGAATCCTTGGTGTATGAATGGGAGTAGATTATTCAATAACTTTCAAATAAAAACGTGAATCTCCGTCCAACATTAAAGAAACATACTGATTCATGAAATTCAATCAACAACTCTGAAAAAACTAGATGATGTGGATTCGATTGGGATACACAAAGGCTCTCCCATCCATTCAGTTTGATATTCTCTAAAATAGTAGACTCATACATAGAAAATAAATTTTGATCGACTAACCTCTCTTTGTATATCTTCCATTAAGATACTTCCTTTTCAAAAAACATTTCTTTCTGAGAACAAGATTTCATAGGCATTCAAAATTTAGAAAACCATGATAATTGGAAATGACCTTAAGTAGAGCAGCATGGTTTCAACATGCCACAGATTTAAAAAAATCGATGAGAGGAAAACATTGGAGTGGACCTTATATATAAATTTGAGGTGATAGTTCACCTTCCTTGATTGATGGAACGGTTGAAAAACTCATTATTATATCTGACATTTGAGAGGATTGTTGAAGAAGTAATTTGGTAGGTTCTGATCATTTGAGTTTTAACGATAAATCATTTGTAAGTAAGGAAAAGTGAATCCGTAAAATTTCAATAAAATGAAAATATCAATAAGAAAGAAAGATAATTACAAAAAAAATACATTCTGGATTTCTAATAATTTTATTTGTAATATATAAAATTCATTTTAAGAACTTCAGATTTCCAAAAAAAATCTGGTTAAAAAAATTTTTATTAAGAAAATTGTGATTATAGAAATTATGATTATGAAAATTTTGATAATGAAAATATTGATTTAAAAAATTTTAATTATGATAAATGTTGTTTATGAAAACATTGATTATGAAAATTGGGTTTTAAAAAAAAGAGATTATCAAAATAAATTGACCTATAAAAAATTTTACTCCTCCTATGAGAAGGAGTTTCATACTGTAAGGTGATATGAGTAAACAAGATGTTAATTTTGAAGATTATAATATGATTATCATTCATTAAATATATATAATGTATTAAAATCTATCAAAGATTAAATATTTTGTGAATATATCCACATGTTGATCTTGAGTTTTGATAAATTGAAAAATGAAAACCACTTTTTGTGTGTGATATCTACGAAAGTGACATCTAATATCAATGTGTTTTGCACGAGAGTGATATGAAGTGTCATTTATTAAGGATATGTAATTGGTTATCACAAAATATTTTTATTTTGGTAAAACTCATACCTTAGTCTATGATTGTGTAACACGTCCACAACACATGGTCTCTAAAACTTCTGGCTGCAACATATTCAGCTTCTGTAGTGGAAAGCGGTAATGATAGTTACTTTTTTGATGACCAAGAAAATATTGATGCTCTTAAGAAATGAAAAGTTAAAGAACTTATTTTTATATGCATTCTATATCCACCAAAATCCAAATAAGATAATCTTTTTAAAACAAAATCATTTTCTGGAAGTATAAAATAGTCAGAAAACCAAGGATCCAATTAAATAGAGAAAAATTAATTTCACTGATTTTAAATGATATTATTTAGGACTTTATTTTTATCTTTCACATATGAATACTGAAAACATTTTTTTGGATGAATGGTAAATCAATTATAGTGAACTTTTTTTCATACCCTTCAACGATGTTTGATCTACTAGTTTCTCAGCATCATCAAAATCGTGTGAATTTGAGGTACTAATGGTTTTACTTATACTCTTAGTGTTTTCATATCCATAATTTTTAAGAAGATCATTAATAAAATTATGTTGTTCTATATTAAGTTACTTTTGTTTTATGAAGAATATTAATAACTAGGGAAAATTTTAACTCACCCATGATACTCATTTCAAACTCGTATATCATTATTTTTTCCAAAAAATGATTTACAGATTGATGAGTTGAAAAAAGAAATTTCATCATCATAAATGTCAACAAGAAAAAAAATGTCCTTATCTTTATTTATAAAGAGGTTTGGATCATCTTTCCAATTAACATAACTATTTTGAATAAAAAATCCTATATGTCAATCATATAGGGATCTATGAGATTGTTTAAGTCTATATAAAGAATTGTTATGTTTAAAAACATCTTCATAATGATTTGATTCGTCAAAACTAGGAGCTTTTTAAACACAAAAATCTTATTGAACATATCAATTAGGAAAATAAAATTTAACATCAATTTGAAAAAGATTAGAGCTGAAGAATGCTGCAAGACAAGTTGAATATAGATAGATTCATTTCCAGCTACTAGAGCATAGGTTTCTTCATAGTTTATTAATTGTTTTTGATTATAGCCTTTTGAAACTAATAAATTGTTATTTCATACAATAATTATAATTTCAATCACACTTTATTATGAATACCCATTTTAGTACAATAACAAATGTTTCCTTAGGTCATTCATTGAAGGTCCAAAATTTATTCTATTCAAAATATTTTTTCTCATCCTGCATGGATTTTATCCATTCATCAGCAACTAAAGCCTCATTAGTTATTTTTGGTTATTATTGGGAATGTAATTATAGATGTTTGAAATCATTTATTTAGAAACTTCTAGTCCTTGCAGGATAATATACATTTCCAATGATACTATCACTGGGATGATTTTTAAGAACCAAATGATTTTGGTTTTGTAAAACCTGTTCGACAACATATTGGACGAAATATTATGGGGAAAATGCTTCAGAAACATTTTCATGAACATTTTCTTTATCAGAAGGATCTTCTATCAAGGGATTATAATCGGTTTTTATGACACATTTGAGAATGTAGGATGTGGATGTTTAAAAACAATATAATCGGTTTCATCAAATTTACCATGTAATGTTTCTTCAATATTACAAAAATTTAAATTAAAAACTCTATAAACCATAGAAGTAGTGGAGTATCCTATGAAAATTACATCATCAAATTTTTGTGTGAATTTATTTAGATTATATTGAGTATTCAAAATTAATACATAGAAACCAAATATATTGAAGAAGTATTGTCTATGTGTTCAACCACTTTGTGGTTCATAAGGGGTATTGTTGTGATAAGGTCTAATAAAAACTCGATTTATAGTGAAACAACTAGTACATACAGCTTCACCCTGAAATTATTTAGCTATTGAATATTCACTCAACATGCATCTAGTTATTTTATTAAAATTATATTTCTTTTTTTCAACAACATAAATTTTTTGAGAAGTTCTTGGTGAGGAAAAGTTATGAGTAGTTCCTTTTTTACTACAAAAAGATTCAAAATCAGAATTATATAATTCTCCTATATGATCTGTATGAATAGTTATCAATTGAAGGTTTTTATTGTTTATAACTTGAGCTCTAATGATTTTCAAATTATAAAAGACTTTAGATATTTTTCTATAAAATAATCACATATGAACCTACTGTAATCATCAACTAGGAAAAACACATAATACTAGCATCCAATGCTTCTAGTTTGTGTTGGACTAAAAATATCCATTTTCACCAGCTGTAATTAATCATTAGTTTACACCTAACCAACTAATTTTAAACATGATTAAGGTTGATTTCTATATTGACAAGGATCATAAACATTTGATGAATCGTGTCTAAGAACTTGTAGATCCTTAAAAATTATTTTTATAGAGATTTTACAGAAGATTTTAAGGTTACATTATCCTACCCTTTTATTCCATAACAATGATTGACCATCCATTTCATTAAAGAAATGTATATCTTGGATCATATTTTCTTCTATGTTTAGTTTGAATACATTCAGTTTCTTATGTGTAGAAAGAGTAAAAACTTCCTTGGAATTGTGTTCTAATCACTTATCTTTCCTAAAATTCATAGGGTAACCTTAGTCATATAATTTACTTATGATGATGACATTTTGATTTAGACCCTTGACAAATAAAACATTTGAAATCAAATTTTTTCCAAGATGAATAATGTAACCTATACCAATAATTTCTTCCTGAGCATTATCTCTTAAAGTTACTTTTCCATATTTTATATTGATAATCATTTCATGGATGTTTTGGTTTTAAGTCATATTCCAGGAACATCCACTATACATGTGCCATGTATTGATATTTGTAAATTCATTTTATTCCAAAAAATAATAGAGTTAGACTTTTGAAATACAAATTTTCTTGGATCTAGAAATTTCAGAAAGAATGATTTTATGAATATATATTTTATTACAATAATAATCTTTATGAAATCCAATGATTTAGTTTTTATTTAACGAATTTTTTTCCTCAATGTACACTACAATGACGTTTAGTAAAGAATCAAGAACATTGAGGAAAAATAGTTATGAAAAAATTTCAGTTTAAACTGAGTATAACAAGATTCATAACTATTCTGTAGAGGTTGAATTTTTTAATACATTTTGTCAATGTTTTCCTTACCAGAGTTAATGTTTGACAAAATCTTCCTGATGGGAAATATTTCTAAAATAAGTTTAATAAAAATGTTTTTATCCGAAAAAACATTAGTTTAAAACTAGAGTTTTTCACTAAAATATTTTTCTTATAAAATATATTTTCAAGGAACATAGAAATGTTATCCTTCTCAGAATTAACATCCTCATGGTTTTTGGAAATATTCTCATAATCAAAAGATTTCTTATCAATATATTAAGAGATATATGATAAATAATTATTGAAAATAGATAATCTATAATTTTACATAAAAATATTTTCCATCAGTTGAGAATTTTTACTCTCTAGATGTTTAAAAAACCTAGATACTCTATCATAAGAATGTATTCTATTATATTACCATAATAAGAATTTTCATCTAAATAATTGTAGTATTTATCATCTGTATTTTTTGAATTCACAGAAAAATTTGCGATAGACTCATCATTCTGTACCTTGTCCATTAGACAATGATTTTCAATGGGTTGTATGGCTAGTAAGTGAGGATTCTTCTGACAAAATGATTTATACATTGGGGATTCTTCATAATAGTCACCACCACTAGCACTCCAGGTGATGTTGGATTACCAAACATTCCTAGTATTAGCCTTGTAATACTTCATTCTATTCATCTCAAAAATCATTTCATTTCTATCCATTTTCTTAAGCATAGAAAATATCTATCATGATATTCCCTCCTATTTTTCATTCATAACAAGTGAGTTTAGTTTTTTCTTATCTTTTCATTATTTCATTTTATATCTATACTGAATATCATTCATTCCAACTATCTTTTTCATCAGTCGAGCAAGATTAGGTAGTTCATTCTCACTATTTTGGCATTCACACAATTTAGATAAACCTGTTATTTTATTATATTTAGTTCTTGTAGACTTTTTAGGAGTCCTAAATTGAATAGTAGGAAATGACACACTTCCTTTAACATTTAATTCTTATTTATATCATCATCTATTTTCATTCTTGTGTCATGTAGAAGAAGATTTCCAAAAATCACATCAATAGTAATTTGATATAAATTCTTATTCAAATTAATAAATGTTTTTTAGATTGCCACTCATTAGGAATGATATTTATAATATTTTTCGAAACTGAATCATCATCTAAACATTTCTCACCCATAGATTGTAAAATGGTAGCAATTGTCATAATTCTTTATTGTACCTTCCTCAATGGTTCTTCATAAAGAAATAGAATTCCATTATATTCTCCTCTAAGAATAGCTCTTCTAGTTTCTATAACATTGGATGTACCAAAATGAGTAACCTTAAATTTCATTTAGATATAGATAGAATCTTTCCCAGAATAAATATAACAATATATATTCCTGGTCATGGAACAAAACAAATTTTTATGTAACATGATGTTTAGTTAGTATTCGGACTTCTCTAGATAGGTTAAATTTCTGACTTCCTTATCATAAATCATGTAATCTTCAGTAAGCATAACAAAATTGACCACTCTAGTAGTAATAAAAAAAGTCATCATATGATTTTCCCAAAAATCATAATCATTCTCATTAAATATATGTGGTATAGTAGGATTTATATTGTTAATCGAACCAACATTCATTAATTACATCTTATAAAAATATCCTTCCACAAAAAAAGTATTAATAAAAATGTTTATAAACCTAGATTAAAATCCAAAGCAAGGAAAAGATATCGAATAATTAAAATTTTAGAAATAAAACATATATGAGAATATATGTATTTCAGAGACCCTCTCTGATAACAATTGTAGGATTGAAATATGAATGTAGATGCTCAATTGCAAGGAGGGGATTGAATGTTTAAAAACAGTTTTTAGCATTGAAGAAAACAATGTTTAATAAGGATAAACAAGTTAAATTCACAAGTCCACTATTAGTTCTTCGAACTTCCTTTTTTCTGGAAATGTGTTTCCGAATATGATACTTAATGTATTATTACAAGGGAAATATTCTATCTTAATGAGTATAGAATCTTACATATCAGAGTAGACAAAAGAAAAATAATTTATAAGAATGTTATACTTTATTCATTTATTAAAAATACGACAAAATAAAACTGAAACAAAACAAGTAACATGTATGAAATATTTTAACCCAAAGAGGAGGGTATACAACATCCTTGGGTAAAGGACCCATGATTTATACATTCAATTATGTCATTCTTACCCCCACAAGGTTAAACCCTCAATAGGAGTATCTGAATATGTCTTCCTATCCCTGCCAGCCCTCAAAATTAAGGTAGTTGGAACCTATATTTTCCTTTCCATTGAAGACCACATACATTAAGGCATTCCACTACGCTACCTTTCTAACAATGAAAGTCCTTGATAGTACACAAAAATAATTGGAGTCACATGAACCAAGCTGAACAAGATGTTCAGTATCCACAAGGCACGGGAGTCTCTCTCCCTAGAAATCACTTCAGCCGCATGCAATCACTAGATTGATGGAACTATATGGTGCTTGTTGAAATTATATCTAATTTATAGGAACTTATCCAATAGTTGACTCCCTCCCCCAAGGATCATATTTTCCCATTAATTTCGAAGGGACCAATACACGTGTCACTCAATCAATTGTTAGTTAGAAACAGAATGTATATCATCATTTCATTTATAAAAAAATAGTTTAAAAAACAAGGTTGTATAATTAAATATATTTATTCAAAGTGTAAAGGAAAATAATGTTCATAATATAACAAGAGAAACATTCCGAGACAATAGATCTTGGATATTGAGATTCTATTTTTCAATGAATCTTTAACCAGAATTCTAGATTTCTGAGATTTAATTATGATGAATCCAGATTGTGAATTTTGCGAAATTAAGAGCTCAAATTTAATACAATATAATGCCTTAATTTCATAGATAGAGGAGCCTAAATTCAAATGATATCAGAGTCTGAATTTCAGAGTATTTAGATTCTGAATTTCAGATAATTCAGTGTCTGAATTTCATAGAATTCAGAGTATAAATTTCATTTAATTCAGAGTCTGAATTTTATAGAATTCAGACCATGTAAATAGAATGAATTTTAACCAAAGATTTCTATTATTCCAAGTTTTTAGATGTGAAACTGAATTTTCATACATATAAATAAAAAGAGGTAGATTTAGAGAAATTATAAAAAGAACAATGAAAACATTTTTCATGATAAATTTCCACGGTGATGGAAAATTTTATTTATTAATGTAATATTTTGGAAAAATATAATTATATTTAAGATTGTGTTTTTTTTCAAAACCTAGAATAATGGAAAATTCATAAAGAAACCTTGTTGACTCAATAGAATCAATCTCAATTTGAGATTGGGTATATAAAGAAAGGAAACATTATGATGTTTTTACATTAATAACCCACACCATCATCACATTTTTATTATTAAATTTAATTTTATTTATACCACTTATGTCATAAGAATTTGGGAAAATAGATTCCATATTTGGAATCAGCATAACGTATCATTTATATTAAGTTCAGTAAAAAATTTTACGAAACAAATTATGTTAACTGATTAAAATTACTTACATTCATTGAGAGAAAAATTAGTTTTTCAATTCACTAACCATTAAATTTATGAAAAAAATTACCTATAATATATTCTTAGATCCATTTAATGCCCTTATTTTGATCGTATCCTCTCGTGAATCTAATATGGTCCATTATTAATTCCACTTGACTAGATGTCCTCTACTATAAAAAGGCCTCTTATCCTATATCTTTTTCAAACTAATCTTCATCCTATTTGGATTGACGAATATCTAACTGAATAACTAGTAAAATTCGGCCACTCAACCTATATTACATGAATTTTTTATAAACATATCAACGTAATCCCTTTGTTGAGAATCAAACAGAGATACTGAATGTAGAGGTAACATCCTTTCTCAAGCCCATTTATATTATTTTCTTTCCACACCAATTGAATCTATTTACTCCATGATTATATATTTAAACATGTATCCTAGATATAATCATATTTTATTAAAGTAATTTTTAGAACTAATTTTATATATACTTCATTCTAATGGGTGACTAACATGATGATTTAATATATGTTGAAGTACCGCCTCACGAAATGATGATTGTTCAATTTTTTCTTTTACCCCCTATAATGGTAGGAAATTGTTATGGAATAAATATTTATATAAGAAATAAATATATTTATTTTGTAAATAAATTTCTGTAATTATCTTATAAAACATAAGATTTCAATTTTAAGTTTCATTTAAATATGATAATTTCATTGGAGGATGTGTGAACTACCACCCCCTAAAAGCTGAGGGATTAATTTACACACTATTTGGAATTTATTAAGGTTTTTTTAGTGTAATTATATAATATATATGATATAATAATACTAAATTAAATATATTATATACATATAAATGTATATTTCTATATCATTTTTTCTATCAATTTGATAATTAAACAAAAACAATGTTCATGCATACATACATCCTACTATCTCCATGAATCATGTATTCCATTTTTAATTTTTATATTCTTGGGATTATTAATCTACATATATAAGGAATATAATATATTGTTATTTCATGGTTCACATTATATAAATCATTAAATCAGTACAAATACCAATGATAAAAAATATAATGATACATGTAAAGAATTAAGAAGATATTACCCGAAGTGAAACCTTATCATATAATTGTTAAAAGGGGGAAATACAAAGTCGTGATAAAACCTTATATAGTATAAGATAGATGAATATGGTTATGTGATATAATTATAAAAAAATATATTTATTATACATTATATTTTTAAAGTTATGATGAGAGTCAAGACACAAGGTAAGAGAATTTTATCTCATATTTTATATATGTGAGATACATGCCATGTTCACCACTATTTTCATTTTCATGTTGTATATACTACATATAAATGAATTATACTATTCTTATTTTAATATTAATATGTTTTTAATTATCCATTATACTATATTTATTTCATGGAGTTTTGAGTCATGTGTTACCAAATCTATATGGCAGTTTAGTCTCAAATTTCATTCTTTTGGACACATGTTTGATTTTTCACCTTCATTATTTTTCTAGGTGTATATACATCCATTTTACATGATAAATAATGAATATATTATTTATAATTATAATTTATGAATCATGTAATTTCATTTTCTATCATGATTTGTACGGTTCCATGTCACCATGTTGTGAGTCATTATTGAAACAATCTCATTGCTTATCAGGATTATTTTTTATTATGCTATAATTAATAAGATATTATTATCAATGTCTCTTGAAAACTAAGTTGTTTATTATAAACTTTTTATTAATTTTATATCAATGAATTAGTATCATCAATCAACCCTTTGGTACTAAATATTGTTATGAAAATAGTGTATAAAAAAATCTAATTGTATTTATCTCGTCGGTCAAAAATCTGTTTTATTTCAATGAACTTATCTTCAATAATGTTTTCAAGTAAAAAGTATTTTAAAAATAATATTATGTAATTATATCCATCATTAAATGTTTCCAATTCATTTTTACATGAAAATGATATTCAAAAATGAATTTTGTTAAAAAAATCAATGCAGAAAAGATATTTTCCACATGAAATGATTTTAAATGATATTATAAAATTAAATCCCATATATGATAAAATTAATTTCTATTACTCATTCCATTTTGGGAATTTATTAAATTTTAATATTCATATTCTTTCTTCAATGTATTATGTTTTGATGGAATGATGATTATGAACCCTGTTTCTCATTCATGAGTTTAATGATATTGAAACTAGCTTCATTTCACTGGTTATGATTTTGAAATGATTATGGATCATATGGATTTTTCAGTAGATTATTATATGTTTACATGTTTTTGATATCATTTTCACTCCATGATTTATTCTATGATTTTTTATGATTTTGTGGCACTTTTATATATGAATTCATTGTTAGATCAATGAGACATATATATCCCTCCATGTTATTGGGTAAATATTTTTTTCTCATGAGACATGATAAGATAATCTGAAGAGTGGACCCTGACTACTAATATTGTCATGGGAATAATCCATGATTACTATTATTGTATGAGTAGTGAACTCATGATACTATGATTACAATGGGAGTGAACTATGACTACCATGATGATAAGGGGAGTGAACCAATACTTGCATTATGAACATGGGAATAATTTGTTGACTAATATTAAAATGATATTATATAATTATGTGTTTGAAAAAAATCCAATTTTTATTTCAATTTTATTCTTTGATGTATTATGTTCTTTTTTCCCTTACAATTAATGTCCTATAAACTGTAAATCGTTATTCTTTGGATCGTGTTTCTGATTTTTGATATGGAGGGTATGTTATATTTCTATGACTATGTTATCAATGCCTAATTATCATGATTAAGTTTATATATCTCCCATGTTTACACTTACTGATCATATCATATTACTCATTTTTATGTTTCAATTCTCCCTTGATGTGATGATATGTATAATGACTGATTTATCTATAAAGTTTTCTAGTTATTGAAGAGCATAGTTAGAGATACTGATTCTCACTAATGTATCAATGTTTATGTTTCCATGATTCCAATGACACTATAATAATATTTTATATTGTTACATATTTGTATAATGGTTTAAATATTCTACAATTGTAATGTAATGTTATTTTTTGAAAATGTGTCTGTCTATATAGTGTTCCAACAATCCCCCTACAAATACCATTACATTAAGTTATCCTTTAATGTGATATTCAATGACAATGTTAGTTTTAAAACAAATAATTCTTGTATAATAGTCAATGTGATCTTTGAACAATGTCATCCAATCCGTACACATGACTATTTCTGGGACATCCATCTAAAGTATTGTGAAATCCAAAATCAATTTTTCTATATAAAAAGTTAGAGATAATTCATTTCACATAAAGAATAAAATTCTATTTGTACAAGAGGAGTTTGATGTTTTAAAATAGAATTCATCATCTCAACACGAAAACTTAGGCTATCAATAGATCAAGAAGAAATAAATTAATGAGATTCACTAATATTAGCCAATGCATTAAAAAGGGTAGTATTCAAAAGAATCATACCATTCACAATTAGTGGTTCATATTGATCATGCGCATTTATTTATCCTCATTAATAATTGCACATTAAACACTTTTACCTTATTGTGATTTAAATGCTTAATGAGACACTATATTTCTAGAATAACCATGTTTAGCTAACTTCTACTAGATATAATTATTGTACATCCCTTATTCGTATTATCCACCATCTGGGAGACTTGAGATGTGTCCCTGGTAGGAAACCTCAGTTAAATATAATAGTTTTGATGATGATTCCATATATTGTCCCCATTGGATAATTCTCTATATGGTGTTATTATATAATGTTTTATGTGTTCAAAAAAACCAAAATGAAATCATCTAGTCTTAGACATTGGTTCTGGAAGAATATTCACTGATCCAGTAGTCTAATCATGAGTCAAAACCATTCCTTATAAATATGTGTCCCACTATCCCTTATTCCCCAAAATTGATTTCTCACTCTTTCCCATATGTATCAACATACATCATTGAACCATTCTACCTAATATGTGTCTGTTTTTCTTTATATCTCTATTGAAGACCTCTATATAATCAATTATAAAATAGGTGATAATCTTGAGATAATATATGTCCTAAATATAAATTAACTAATTAATTCCATAATGTATTAAATTCAAAAAATTAATTTTCAATGAAGAAAAATTCATGATTTTATCAGAATATTTTATCACTATCCGGTTATCAAGCTTAATGAGGAAAAAGTCATCTATTATATAAATCCTCGATGTTTAACAATAAAATTGTATGTCGATAAATTTATCAAAATTTTACCGTGAAATTACTTAATATAATTTATCGTGAAAAACTAAATATCACCATTATAATAATAGATCCTCCATAATGTGAATAGATAAATTTTATTTCATGATAGAAAAAATTCTTAATATATTGACGATTCCATTCATCTAATACAACTAGACTACTTCTTTTCCTGGTTGTGAATCACCCCAAATTATTTGTGTATTATGATTATGGAAGTGAATATATTATTACTTTTTCCTTGGTTTATCCATTATATTCCCTCTATCCATATGTTGAATATCATAGTCAATACTATGATATAGATTTTGGATCAATTTTGGATCTAGTTCAACCACATTCTCAACAGCCACATCGTGTTGGTTTATACAAATCATACTATGATCCATTATCTATAACTGAAATTCAAATATATTTATTCTAAATATATAAAAAAATAGATTTATAAACACCAAATTTTCTAATGAAAAAATATCAGAAGGAATTCCATAATTCTGAAATTCTTTTCCATCAAACCATTTTTTAATATACTACAATGCAATACGAAAATGAATCATTATCAACCAATCTATGAAAACAATCCTTTTTCCCAATTCACAAAATTTTACTCAAAATGATTTAGGATATACTACATGGAATTTATTATTATCATTAAATTATATTCAATTCTTATCGGCTAGAACCATTATGGTGAGGTAACAACTCATATAAGTGTCTGTA
Organism: Viscum album; assembly: GCA_963277665.1. Classification (NCBI taxonomy): domain Eukaryota; kingdom Viridiplantae; phylum Streptophyta; class Magnoliopsida; order Santalales; family Viscaceae; genus Viscum; species Viscum album. The sequence continues at coordinate 1,729,231,020 of OY728161.1, read as the reverse complement.
AACAATTGTGTACCCTACTCATTTTTTAATGTGATGTTCCACACAAATAGGTAATCGAAACATATTTATTCTATACATCTCAAGTATAAATGATCCTATCTCTTTTATAATAATCCATATTAAGGACTCAATCTAATTATTTTATATTTAAGGACCAAAAAAATATATATCATTCGAAAAATCCCACACCTCACCCATTTTCTTGGAATGATGTTGTGTGTCACATGATTTAGGTTACACACCCAAGATTCCAATGTTTTGAAATATATTCCATTTGATTCATAAATAGTTGCAGAAATATTTTCCATTTAATTTTAAGACAAATAAACCATGATTAACATTACCATTCATCAAATATATGATGCATTATTATAATATAATACCATTCGATTTATAACAACTATAAACCAAAATATCAAGCCACATGTGAAAATAAAACCAAAAAAACTAAAATACACAAATATAATCAACTCAATGAAACCAAAATTGATTCATAATCTAGCTCTGAAAAACATTACCAATGTATCATGATGCATTACTTAATAAATGAGACCCCAATCCATTTCTGATGTCCCGATGTAAAATATCGACAATAAAAATGATGTTACAATGTAGGGGAGAGTATAAAAATCAGTAGGATTTTTTCCAAGGAAATCCCTATTAGAAAAACTAGGTTAAAACATGATAAGAAATTTTAATAAAAATTTGAAAATAATTTAATGAATTTAATATCAAATAATACAATGGTTTGAAAAAATATATTTTTCAATGGATATGAAACAAAATATGTATTTTGATCCATAATTAAACTAAATATCCCTAATCCAATATATTCAATACATTCACATGTCCATATAATCACACATTCATGTCAACAATTGACCTCCAAATACTAAGGAGTGGTTAGTTATCAATTCATCATGCCACCACATTGTGAATCATTTTAATGGGGGGAACGTTATGCCATTACCTTTCCCATTCCTTCTTATTGGGGAAACATCAATCCCTTATCCATCCCAAATTATCATGAAGTCACACTAACTATTGTATAATAAAACCCATTAGAATACATTAAAATAAAACATTTATTTTACTAAAAACATTTCTACCATATTATCCATGAGAGAAAAAACAATGCAAAATACAAAAATAACCAATTTGAAACCTAAACAAATATCACATTCAATCAAACCATAATTTTTTTTGAATTTCCTAAAACCATCATTAAAGATGATTTCCATAATGTATTGGACATAAATATATGATTTAAATTAAATATATTCATTAAATGTGAATGAAATAATTCATATAATAATAGTTATACTCAGGAGTGAATGCACTAACCTCGCAACAATAGGATAAAATGATGAAGGGAAAACATCAAAACAACAAATTGAAACTCCAAAAACTATCTATGGTTCTTACTAATTTAAATAAAATTAATAATATCTTATCAAGATCTTAATAAAAAAAATATAAATATCCCAAAAGAATTATATATATTAATCTAAGAGAGGTAATAAAGGAAAATCTACAGAAAACCCTTAAAGATCAATTTCCAACAAAATATTCCTCCAACGCACCTAGATTCAACTTGGAATCCCTCCATGGTTCATATTGATGTTCTAAAAAGCCTTAGGTGGATTATTATTTTGGTTTATCAAATGATTTTACGAATAATAGTGGTTAAGGGGGGATATTTTGTATTTGATCAAAAAAAATTAAACAAAATTTTTACGGTTCAATGATTGGAAAACAATGTAATAACTATGTGCTTGCCACTATATCCATGCACCCCACAAAAGGTTGTCTCACATTGTTATAAACGCCATGTGTCGACCTTGCTAAACACCCCCTTAAAAATTGCATAGTTTCCCTTGGGTGGCCACAAGTTTGGTTGAACCATGCACCTAAAAGTGAACCTACCCAATTCCCACTATTTTAGTTTCAAAATGTCCATGTTTGCATTACATGATTTTTAATAAACATTCTCAAACTGTAAACCTCCATAATATCCCTCAAAAAAATTCGAAAAATCTTGTGAACTTCTCCAAAAATATCCCAATTGAACTATTTACTTAAAATATCTAAACAAATGATAACATATATAAAATTAGGTGTTCTACAATACTGATCATCCTAGAATATATTTATTTATAGAATAATGGTAATTTTTTATAGTTAATTTTCATTATAATGTGAATTAATATAATTATTTTTTCCATCATAGCTAGTGATTACACTAGGTGACGTAGGCATACACACATGTGTGAGGATTGTAGTTTCTACTGATAGTGTATGGTTGAGTAATATTAGGATAAACAAATGAATAGAAAAATAGGTTGAGAATGTAGGAATATTGTGTAAACACTTTCCAAATACTCTAATGTCATCTAGTCAAGCCACTGTCTATAAGAATCCCTCAAAATGATGTAAATGATAATTATTTGGAAATATATGAGCCAAAATATTTATTATATTTTATGATATATTATTAACACTTTTTTATGAATTAATATTTTGGTACCAACATTTTTATAATTTATCTGATGGTGAGGTTGTGAGGAATACATGAATCTAATAGTTAGTTGATATTAATATATAATTTTAGCAAGAGTTGAATAGTGATTTTGTTCCTATAATTGGAATATAATTAGAGGACATACCTATCATAAATGACTATCTAGAATCACATTATTGAGAAAACTATCTATCGCTGTTAGAGTACTGAGTTAAAGTTATTAATAAAATTTGATATTTTTATTGAAAATAGTGATGATGTATATGAATACACTATTTTGTATTACAGATGTTTTTTGATGTTGTAGAAGGAAATAATGAAAAAAGGAATCTATGAAATACAAACACACTATAGTGAGGTCTATGATTCTGAATCATCTATGGAAGTAGTTATATTTCATGGATAGCCATTTGTAAATTAACTATTTAAATAAATTAAGGAAATATTGTTTCATAAATTGTATTTTTATATATATTTATTAAATATATTCATATAAATATTATTGATGTACATTGAAATTTATGAACATTATAATGTATTGATGATAAAAATTGTTTAAAGAGTTCAATGATGTATTAACTTTGTAATTAAGATTTAAATTGATTTTATGTTTTATAATAATGATCAATTTTATTTTAATTATTTACCTCATTGGTTTTCCGATAATTTTCATATTTAATAACATTATAAAATTTTTTCTTGTAATTCCACATTACTTTTTTAAATATTTTTTCACTCATTTCAATAAAAATGTTTTTATTTTAAATGATATTCCATTCATGGAAATTTCTTATTAAATGTAGATTTATCTTATATCACATGTGGAATACTTTAAAAGATATGTATCTAAAAAATATTGATATATTAGTGAAGTCAGTTTTATTTATTTCGAATATAATATCTCTAGAAATTAATTCAGTATAGTTTTTTCTATATTTTCTTCATCAATAAGTTTTCTCCTATATATAATTTTCGTTAATTTTATAATTAACATAATATTTATAAATCAAATATATTTTATTATTTACATTTAATATATTTATAAATAATAAATATCTTAAAAAAATGATTTCATTATGATTAAAATTAAATTTGTCCTATATATCCCAAGTTTTCGAAATAAATAAATGATTTATAAAAACTCATAAATAACCATCATCTAGTTTCATAATAGTCTAAAAGATATTTGGCATTCTATGTATAATGGGTCTGATATGAATTATATTATACATATAAAACATATTAATCAAGATTCAACAGTGAATTATCATGTAATGTTTTATAAATTTATGTATTCATTTATTCATTGATTTGTTCTAGAGATTGATTTTTTTAACACATAGAATAATTTTCTAATTATTATTATAGGATTACATGAAATTTAAAAACTTTTTATAATCCACTATTAACTCTAATAGAATTATAGAATTAAAATTCTCCCAACTATTGAAATAATTTAATGATTAATCATCATTAATGAAATTAAATGTATCATTCAGAAATTTAACATACATGAAATTAAAATATAATTGAAAGTATTAAAACATTTTTTAAAATAATCCATCATTATTTGAACCATTTTTAGAAATCTAATGAAATATATCAAAATAATTTGAACCATTTACCCTACTTTTGAATTAACTCGAACTGTACTAATTCAACCACCACAATTAGTTTCTGATATGAGATTTTATAGGTCTCAAATAATATGGATAAAGTATCCATAATCAATATACCATAGATCATTCATGAAACCTTGAAATATTGATTTTCAAAAATAACTATGAATTTTGGTACCAACACAATATTGGGAATAATATTATTATTTATATTATTCTTCATGGCATAAAAAATTTATAAGATGTATTAATAGTGATGTTATAATAAAACAATTCAATGATTTTTGATTTACTATTTTACATTAATTGTGCAAATATAATTGTGTATTTACCCAGACAAAGTCCATGAATCCCAACAATAACAAATATAATAGTAATGGAACTACCTTTATTTATTTTTATAAATATATTATTTCACATATGTGTTAATTTTTAATCATTACCAAAAACATTATTTGGTTTCCATGTTAGTCGAATCCATCTTTATAAAACTTTTTCATCCTTTATCAAATTCATAGGAATTAATTATTATATGTAGTTTATTCCTTGAATACATATGCACCTATTTAATCAAATATAAATAATCACAATCCAATGAATTAATGAATTTTTTATTTATTTTAGGAATAAAATTTTCATCTCAAAGAGAATAAATTGTCTCTAAAAATATCATTAATATATATTTTTTGTTCCTTACAGAATATAATTATTTTAACAACACATGGTTTGAATATTTTAGTATATCATTTTAGTTGATCATCCTGATATTATGGAGTTAGGCATTTATCGGAGGATGTAACATGATCCATCCATTTGAGAGATTAGAGGTGATCTCCAATGTCAAATTGTGGTTAGTATTATTTTTTCAGATTGTCAATTAACTACATATAATATTTTAACAATTTTAATTTAGAATTGTCTTTGAAGGAGTCATATGAGGCTACGACCTCTCAGACAAAGGCATAGGGTCAGGATGAGACGAATGATCAGACCGGTGCTCACCGTTTCGATGAGGCGACATTGATGCAGGCAACTCACTATGGGTTTGAGAAGGGCCGAGTAGTTTGTATCAGCTCTCATTTGACTCCTGGTACTTATTATGGTACTTAAGTGATATCAGTGTCTAGCTCGAGAGGATCTTGCAGAGAGATATCATCTTCTAGCTCACTATATCAGGAGTTGTTGTGAACTGATGTTGATCTTATAGAGACTTTGAAGAAGCAGCATGAAGAGATGTGTTGGCGGCAGCAGCATCAGGAGGAGCATCACGAGGAGGAGCTGCGTCGATTGGGGCAGCGATGACAACAAGAATATCCTGAGCAGATGAAGTACATGTGTCGTCTGACTCATAGTTTAGGTATAGAGTTCCCTCTACCTTCTCCAAACGACCCTCTAGTTATTTTTTTTATGTTAAAAACATTTGAATTCATGTTTTGTAATAATATGAATTATTTACAGTCTCTGTCTATTATATTGGTGAAAATATGGCATAATTTTTTTTAAAATTATATTATTTATATTTAGTATTATATTTTTTAATATTTGTTTATTTTACTAATAATAATAATTTTTTTTGAATTTTTTATATTTTTTTGAGTATATTGAATCTATTGACAATTTTAAATTATTTTAATATTTTAATAATATTAATATTAATTTTTTATTAATCATAATTTAATTAAATATATTAGTTTTCATATTATATTTTTTATTGTTTTTTTATTTTACTAATTATAATAATATTTTTTATTTTATTATTATTTTTATAATAATAATATAATTTTTTCATTAATCATAATTTTTTTATTTTTTTATTTTATTAGTATTTGCGACATGAACTATTGTGATGGGGCCTCATCGCAAATATGTGAAATATATTTTTTTATGATTATTATTTGCGACGGGACAACGGGCCCGGTGCAATTAGTATTTGTGATGGGCCCATCGCAAAAGGTTTATGGGTATTTAATGTATATAATCGGAAGGGTATTTGCGATGGGTAAGTTACCCATCACAAAAAACTAATTGCGACAGGCCCATCACAAAAATGTTTTTTGGTATATAATTTATATAATCAGGAGGTTTTTTTTCATTGGGAAACATTCCCATCACAAGGGATATTTTTGGCGACTGGCCCGTCGTGAAAAAAATCAGTTACGACGTCATTTTCTGCAATGGGCTATTTGCAACGAGGGCCCTTCACAAATGGCTGTTTGAGATGTGATCCCGTCACAAATAGCCCATTTAAAAAAACAAGAATTCTAGTATTGAAAGAGTGTGATATCCTAAATAGTGTAAATCATTTCATAATCATTGATGTCAAAGTTGAATGACTGGGTTTCTATTCATCATTCTGGAGTTAAATGAAATAATGGAAATTTTTCTAATACTGATGTCATAAAATTTATAGAATTAAATAAATCTATAAATAAATAATCCAAATAAAAAGATGAAATATTTGAACATCTAGTTAAAAAATATCTATAATGAATTTCTAATTTAATCATGAGATATAGGAAGAGGTGTTGAGATACTTTATTACTCCACGATTTATAATAATATTCAAATTAAATATAATATTTTATATAGTGTGTGTGACTCTCCCTGTTAATATATAATTATTTTGTTTCTTTTTTGTTGAAGTATTTATCTATGCATAATACCTTGGAGTGTTCATAAATTTTACAAATGAGGTATTTTCATAATTTACTTTTATGACAATAGCTTCAATATATGACATTGTGCATTTGCATTTAAAATAATATAATAATTCATTAAATTATGAAATAGTTTGTACTCAATGGACTAGGAAATACCACTATGTTTGAATTTAGTGGCATCTTATGGATTTTGTGGAAAAAAAATAAGGATTCCTCATAGCACATGACATTGGAAATTTATACAATATAGTTAAGGGGGTCTAAAATACAAAATTAATGTAGTTCAAATGGTTGTAAAAAGATGAATTTATAATTTCTCTAGCTTTTCCACAATAGTAAATTCTCCTCAAACTAATGCATTTTTCCCTCATTGAGCTAAAGAAGGATACTTTAATCCCTAGATGAAATTACTAGACAGTGTGATCATTTTATATATTCCCTGCATAAGAAATAAATAATGCTACTCATTTAATCATAAATATGGTAAAATAAAAGAGTTAATAAAATACAGAATTGATATATTTGAGAGGATATAATAGTACATGGTATACCTTATAAATAATTTTACCTCCCAGTTTAAAAGTGGTGTATCTGATTTAATTCCTTTTATTTTAGCCTTGTAATGGTTTCATTTGTGATTATATAATATTCCTTAATTTTAATATATCTATATTCAATTATGTTCATTTTTTCATTTCCATTTCTTTTTTATCTTTATTTTAGTGAATCCAAAAATCAAATCCTTGATGGGATACCCACTCAATGATTGCCTAGGACATATAAAATAATGATTAAAGATGTCAAAAACATACTCCTGTTCTTTCAATTTATTTTTTAGATTTGGACGAATGGGAGTTAGTTGAAAATGATATTATTTTGAGCTTTATATTCCCCATTTTTCATTCTAATTTATAAAATACATCGATCTCTAATTGATTTATGACTTCTGAATGATGGTATTTTTTTAGTGGGTGTATTTACATATGGTTTTTATTTTTTTAGAGGAGTGGTGGGATGTGAACAATGATGTCTTCATGAGTGTGATTTATAGTGAGACAATATATTCAATGATGATATGTTTAATAAGTTATGGATGGTTAAAAGGTATGATATTGGTTTCCAGACTATTATATAATTATGAATATAAATGGATATGTCCAAAGATATCTCATAATTAAATTCCACTCTACCAATATGCTATTATCAATTCATTTTACACTTTCTTCAAATAAAATCTGTTTTATTTACAACCATTTAGAAACAACTCCATTAAAATAATTGTGTAGATATTTATTCACTAGGGACAACTCCAGGATTTTCAAATTTATTCTCAAAGCTCTATTATGAATATAATACAAAAAATATTTTTTAAAATACATCAAAAAAATTGAAAAATGATACATTGAACCCTTCCCAGGGAGCAGAATTGAGAATTTACTATCCCTTAGAAAATTTAATAAGTTTTTTTGCATTAATTAATTTTTCATTGATATTAGTTTATTTGTTTATTTCATTATTTCATTATTCCGATATATGTTCATTAATAATGAAAATATGGAAATTATTATTAGATACCAAAATATTTTAAATTTAAAAAATATTTATATAAACACTATTGAGTATTTGGAACCACACATAAAAACATTGATGTGAATCAATCATTATATCTTCCCATAGGTGCCTGAAAAATAATAAACTCAATGGCAGTTTACATGAGAATATATTAGAATGCACTAATTTTTGGGATGATGAATTATACAATAATAGTGATATAATGTAACATTGACTACATATTAAATGAATCTATTTGAGTAATGAATAACTGAATCTAGATGTGATTCATGTCTATATAACTTTCTTTTAAATTTTGTAAAAAAAATTCAATGAACAATATAGTGAGATTAGTGTGTTTGAGGAAATTTTATACATGCCATCCACCAAATGTTTGAGCACATAGAGAGTATGGAAAACCACTCGAAGAATATTAAGAGTTTGAACTGGTCTTATTCATTCCCCTAATATATTATACAACATTTCAAAGAAACAATTAACAAAACTTACCATAGACACATTTTTTATATTTATCCAATGGAACTCCAGTATAAACCCATGTTAAAAAATTAATTATTTTGAGGGGATTATAAAACCATATAACACCTATTTATTAAATATTCATGAATATAATTTAAAATTGAACTAATATATTTTCAATTATATTGATTTAGAAATACATTTAAGAACCCAATGTTTTGTAAATAAATATAATATTGAATAATATTCATACAACACTATGTATCAATGAAACAATATTTTCTAATAATAACCTAGACATTAAACATAACTTTTCTTCTTCTGATATTTAAATTTTGAATTACTACATACACTATTACGATCCGTATGATATTAAGAGTCTGATAGGATCAACATACATTATTAATAAATAGTTACTTATCGATATAAATATTAACATTCCCTTATGAATATTAATTTACCCGTATGATTATTGTGGTCATCCTTGTATGTATATATAAAATTAATGCACCATATAAATGAGAGTTAATATTATAAAACATAAAAACTAAGTGTTGGTATTTTTGTGAGTAATAAATATTTATTTAAAATTTTAAATTAATAAATTAATGAAATTAATTTTCATGAAATGTATTCTTAGATAAGTATTTTTTCTCACTATGATATTGCATTAATTTTATTAGACCACAATATATTTTCGAATGTATTATAAAATCAGTTTTAAATTTAAATCAATATTTTTGAAGTAAATAACTATTTTATATAATTATTAAATTTCTCTTATAGAGAAAATTATTTTGATAAAATTGATTTCATTATTTAATTTTATTTTTTATTAAATATTAATAATGAATTTAATGGGATTTTTCTAAAAAATTTGAATTATTGGTGAATTGTGAAATTCATTAATTTTAGAAAATTCAGTAATAATGGAATTTATGCTTCAGGCTTGAGACATAGAAGATGTAAATGACCGTTGTTTCTAAATAATATGAACCTATTACTATATTAGGTCCCAATAATCAACACTATTTACTATCTTGAGAAAAAAAATAAAATAATGATCAAGATATTCAAAAATCAATAATAACCTCCCCTATAAAAGCCACCCCTCACTCCCTCTTCATTAGACTCCATTAAAATTTAAATATTATTGATTTTCTGCCCAAATTACATTCACAGCTCCCTACATATGCTTAGAATCCCTTATTCCTGAAAAATTTCCCAAACCATTCCCCTTATGTTGGTTGTTAATGAGGATGTTTCAAATGTAAAACATTCATCCTTTTTTATTTAATTACATTCCAATTTATCTTGTATTATTATTATCTCCAGACCTCCTATGTACAATTGATAATCATTAGTCATATATTATTTATACATTAATTATTTCATATTAATTTTTCAACCATAATAAACCACTTTACACTCCTTCATTTATTTTATAAATGAAATCACCGTCCGAGAGGTGGAAATTTATGGACGATGAAGTTTTGTTCCTAAAATTGTTATTCAAATCAGTTCATGGAAAAAAAATTTATGTCACAATTTAAAATGTATAATATAACCGTTTTTATGTTCTAGATTTAATCTATTTAAATAATAATAAATGATAAATTAAAATGTGTATTTTGATCAATAACTGTCGTAATAATCTATACTATTATCATTAAATGTACTATCTAATTATTCATCTTTTTAATATGTAACAAATATATATATATATATATATTTGTATTTATAATTATTTATAATCATTAAAAAAATGGAATTACAATCCTAGATAATTATAGTAGATTTTAATTATGTCAATTACATATAATCATGTAAATAAACTGTGAAATCCATAAAACAAACTCTCTATAACAATGGAATTATTTCATATAACTCATCCAAAAGTCTATATATAAACATAATAAATTTATACTAAATAAAAATAATTTGAATTAAGTTATTAATTAATAAATTATATTATTTTATTTGATTATGTAGGTTATTATGGTAAAGAAAAAAACTCATTTGGACATAAAGTAAGGATTTTCCACATGAACAACCATTTTTATTTGGTTACTCTTTGGCTGTATTAATCCTATAAAAATTATTAATTATTCTCTTTTACTCCTCTGAAGTTGTATTTTAATGTTCAATATAAGTGTACAATTCAGAATACATCTATATTTTGGGGTTATTTGATTGTTTTATAAATATCCCACTCAGTTCATCATTATAAAGACGCCTGATTCCAGGTAACATCTCAAATTAGTACTTATAATCAAGGGTACTATATAATATACTTTAAGCCAAAATTAATTTTCTAAAAACACATATATAATCATGGAAAATAACTGCTTTAGTTCATTTCTTCTTTTATGCAAATATTTTTCCAAAATAACTCTTCTATTTCATATAAATGTGTATTGTGCTAAAAAATTCCTCGATGATTTTATTAGAGTATTTTTGCCTATTTCAAAACCTCTGTTGAAATTAATGTCTTATTATGGTAAATATATCATGTTTATCATATAACATATTTTATTAAATGTTTTATGAATATATTGACTGTGGATGTGATATCATGATACCATTTACCGTACTACTATGAATTGTATGTGTTAATGTGTACATATTGGGGAATGTTATTTCATATTTCATGTTGATAATGTTTAGAATATTTCATATTATTAATTAATTAGACTTATAATGTTATTGTTGTGGCCCATTACATCCCCTCAAAGCATCAGTAGGTCTAATGAGACAAAACAGAATTGGGTATTTGATGACTCCTTAGCTTGTATTTTCAGACGTCTTGGTCAGTGCCTTGAAAATTTATTTCAGATTCCGAAATTATGAATTAACTCAATATGGTAATAGTTATTGATAAACCATGAGATTATTTTCCTAACATAATATCAATTTTTCTATTTTTTCACTTATTATTATTTATTTGTACTTATTTAATCTGTATTCATTCATGCCATATTTCGCTCATGTATCCTTTTAAACGCATGGGTTTTTATTTTTTAACTATGGCTAGAGTTTATTATAATGATAAAATACAGTCTATTAAACACCCTTTTTGATCATATGTTCTCAAGATTTATCAAATGTTTTATTTTTCCCAAGATAAGAATTTGAATATTATGAATGACTTCTGGGGATAAACTATGAGTCATGGATGTTTCTAATGAATTTGTTATTATACATTCCATTTTATGTTGTAACGATAAACTTATATTTTAATATTTATTTTCAAAATACTAAACTTTTGGACCCTTCATGATATTTTTGTCTTGTAATCATTCCAATTTAATAAAATAATGCACCATCTTCGAGTAACTTGGATCTGGACGTTATAGTTTGTTTCAGAGGAAGGTTAGTATAAAACACTAAAACAAGACATAGGAAATGTAGATTATGGAACCAATCTCTACGATTGAAGTTGAGGATAAATATAAAATAAAAACCTAATATTTTCTAAAGTATGGGATTATGAAGTTCTTCAGGGAAAGTACATCTCTATATAGTTACTACAAGTGAACATGATTTAGGAAAAAATGTACATAAGAGTAACAACCCAGAGATGGTGTTTCGACCTTGAACAATGGTAACCTAGTAAACAAAAATGGTTCTTTCTATGAACATACTTTTATAATCCTTGGGGATATTCTTGGTATAATTCAAATCTTCTATAAAATCAATTATGATGGATTTAAAAATAAATCAATCCTTAAAAAAACAATGTTTATAATTATGGGAATAACTAGGCATATGATTTATATTTTTGATTAGTATTATTCAAGTTGAGTTTATTCAGTATGATATAATATCTAATTTAGTTCATTCTATAAATTAGAAATCGCACATAGTAGAAGGAATATAAACCACATGAACTCACATATCGCATGAAGGGATTTTCCTCCTATGAAAGATAATGATGTTGGTAATGGAAATACGATTGGGGAGGAGCATAATATAACAATAATGTGGTAGTTTACTATAGTTATGTAAAATATCCATACCTATATAGAGAATCTCAATCCAATATGCGGTGGACAAATTTAATTCTTATTTATGAAACAATATCCTCAATCATTCAATGGGACTACAAAAAATTCATAGAAGAGTAGCAGATACAATCCACAAATTATATATTTATTACTTTGGGATGTAAAGAATGTGAGGAGGATGTCATTGATGTTTATCATCTATCAATAAATGCATATTAGTGGTGGTCTTTAATTACAAATATGAAGGGGGTGAAAGAAATAGATAAAATGTAATTGCAGGACTTTAAAAAATCTTATTAGAAAAATATTTTCCTCGAGAACAATAAATAGATATAGTGAGTCAATTCATGAGTTTGAAATGAAAATATGAGGAAAATATTGAAAAGTGTGATTCCAATTATAGAAGGCTATAAAGTCATGACTTGGACTACATACATATTTTTTGGAGAAATATTGATCATTTCATTGATTATTTAAAACCATTATTTGATATGGGAATAGGTTTACCAAAAATTCTCATTATATGAAGATATAGACTCATGTGAACTCAAGACATGGAAATAATTATTTAGGACTTATGACTTTAATGTAATGAGAAAAAATAATATTGTGGAAGAGAAAATAATGGATACAGTTAAAAGGGATGTTTTCCATCATGTGATACTTGTGGAATGAAAATCCCTTGAACCTGCTTAAAAAGAAAATGAGTCTATTATAAATGAGGACCAAGAGGAAACCAATATAATTATTGAATGAAAAATAAATAAGGTACACATTATCAAAGCAATATATTTAAAGAGATTTTAAATAATGAAAATGATCGTCTTATTTTCTAATGAAACATTCCACAGATAAAGAAAAGGGAGTAAAGAAAATCATATGTGATTTCAATTTCTCTAGTCGATGTTCTTAATATTGAGAGACAATTTACTATAAAAATTTTCTCAAACTGGGAAAATGAATTATTTTATTTTGGATCATCAAATTGATTTATATGTTCCTCGTTTTCATTAAAAAATAGATATTTAAGATTCTCTTTAACATAGGAGTTTCCAGAAAAAAATCATAATGGAGGTCTCATTTTAAAAATTATTTTCAAGGGGTCCTTATTATGACATATAAATGATATTTATCTGAAACTTTTATCATCATACCTATGGTTGACTTGAATAATCCTTGGAAGGGACTGGATTTGAAAACATAATGAACAAATCTATTATAATAAGAAAGAAATTAGGTTTTATATGGAAATTTTAGAATCCATTTTCGTTAGAGAAGAAACAACACAATCTAATTATTATGTGGATCCACCCCTAGTAGATCTACCGATATTTATTCCAAGGGAGTAATAGAACACAATATATATGAGTACGGGAATAAATACTCAAATTGAGAATATACCTACTTTGAAATAATAAGTTATTGTATTTATAGAGGATACACATGGACATCCTCTATAGTGGGAAGTTTTATTCTCTATTTAATTAATTCCTAGATTAATACATATATCATAGACCCCTAATATAATGGACATATTTAAATCAGTACAAACGATTAAAAATCTAGAGGAATTGAGTGAAAAATTATTTATATGCCCTATTTTTTCACATTGGCAATCTTCGTTTCATTTTTCGAATAATAAATACGGATCTGTAAGGATGTGCATTGACTATATGGAGATCAATTGTGCAACCATATAGAAAAAGTATCATCTTCTATGATATGATGATTTATTTGATAAACATCATAGAGCCCAAATTTTTTCGATGATTAAACTTCTATCTGGATATAATCAATTGTATGTGAATATTATGGTTACTCAAAAGACATCATTTTGAAATAATTATGGGCATTATGAGTTTACAATAAACTATTTTGGACTAACTGATGCACCCTATGATTTCATGTATCTTTTGAATGGTGTTTTAAAGGAATATGTTGATGAAATCTTTTTAGTAATTCTAATTGATATACTGGTATCCTTCAAAATCTTTTAAGATCATGAAAATAACATACACATTATTTGAAGTCTCTTAGAAGAAATAAGTTATATGGGATGTTTAGAATTTGTGATTTTTTGATTCAAATAGTTTATTTTGTGGCCATGTTATCTCTTAGGTTGGAATTTTATTGGACTATATATAGAAAATGATAGTTCAATATTAATGGATACTAGTACATGAATTTAGTTCATACTGACCGAAGAATTTGAAAAATGCTTTTAATAATTGAATAAGAGATTATTGGACTCTCCACATATGACTCTACAATCTCAAAATAGTGGATTTGTGATTTATATTGACTAATAAATGAAATTACATGGCTGTTTCTTTATGTAGAATGATAAATTTATGGTCTATTCATCAAGACAAATAAAAATTCACGAATTGAACTATCTGACTCATGATATCTAGTTATCATCTATAATATTTTCTTTGAATATATATATACATTATCTCAATGGGTAATGATATGAGATATATATGGATAAAAATATCATGAATTGTATATTCTCTCAAAATGAACTCTATATGAGGAAATGGAGAAGGAACTAGTTACACCATGATTTTTATTATTCCAGACACTACCACACAAGAATGGAAAATAATGGATCTGATTCATTGATAAGGAAGGGTGATAGACATATAACCAAAAATGAAATTGAGAAGGATCCTATTTTCATTGATATAGTAATGATAGATAAAAAATTATCAATTTAATCGAAACATCAAGATTTTTTTTTATATTGATTTCCCATCCATATTTTTTTGAAATGATTAAATCATCTCAGTCTATTGATGAAAATCATCAAAAGAAAATTAAATGTGTCAGTTGTGGGAAGTTGGATGACATCATGGGTGATGATATAATTCTAGAATTTGGTGTTGGGTATATTATCCTTCTATACCCATTATAAAAAGATTGTTATTAGAGGATTACCATAGTTTTAATTTCATTATACCCCATAGTAGAACTACAATGTATAGAGATTGGAATGAGCATTTCTAGTGTGACTGCATCAAGAATGAAATTACTAATTATGTATCAAAAATTTTATTCCATAATCAAGTGAAGGTTGAAAGAAAAAATCATATAGGTTTAATTGAACATCTACCTATTCTTTCATGGAAATGGGATGACATAACCATGTATTTAATCACTAGATTTCCAATATCCTTATGAATGAATGATGTTGTATGGGTAATTTTGGAACAACTTACCAAATCAACACATTTTTTTAATTATAAGGGACTGTTTTCCAATGATTCATCATGCATGGATCTATTTAAATGATTTTGTGATAAATCATGGAGAACCACTCTCAATTATGTCAGATCGTGCTCCATGATTTACATTAACATTCTGGAAAAGTATCCATAATTCTCGGAATATTGAGAATGATTTTTTATTGCTTATCTTACTCAAACTGATGGTCATTTATAAATTATTATGCAAATAATAGAATACATGATGATATAATGCTCACAAGATTTTCAAGTTATGTGGGATCAATATTTATCATTGGTCGTCTTATCCAAAAACAATACATTTCAATCTTTTATTGAAATGGAACCATATGAAGTATTGAATGGAAATTGATGTTGTACTCCAACATGTTGTCATGATGTTGTTGAGGGGAAGCTATCAGGATAAGATCTCATTCATTGAACAATGAAGAAGGTAAATACTATTCAATCCCACATCAATGTTTTCCAGACAATGAAAATGGGAAAGATGATAATAAATTAAAGGGTTTTTTATTTCACGTGGGAGATCATGTTTTCATGAATGTATCTCTATGGAAGGGTTCTATAATATTTTGGTAAAATGGGATTCTCAACCCCAAGTGCATGGGCCCGTTTAGAATTCTGGAGAGAATTGGTGTTATGGATTATCATTTGGTAATGCAACCTTGCCATTCTAAGTAAGATAATGTTTTACATGTCACATTTTTTATAAATTAAAATCATGACTGAACACATGTACTCATTTCCAAATGTAAGGAATTGCAACATTGATTACCATTCTATGAAGATCCTATCTATATTCTGGACACTAAAAAACATGTTTCTTAGAATTATACGACTCGAATGGTAGAAGTAAATTAAAAAAATAAATTGAAGATGCAATGTTAGATCCTGATAAACTTATGAGGATGTTCTTACCAAATCATTTTATATGGTCACGATTATAAAAATTTGAGGAACCTATTTTTTAAGGGGGTAAAATGTAATAACAAAATATTTTTAGAAATAAATTTAATATATATTTTATTACATCAAACATTGTGTCTCATTGAAATAAGTCATTTTTATTATAACCTAGACTTTGAACATTGTGTTTCATCTTCGGATATTTGAATTTCAAAATTCTTACATACACATTTGTGATCAGTAAAATATTTAGCGTCTCATAGGAACAACGTAAAAATTTGGTGAATATTATATTACACTTATGAATAGTAATATACCATATTAATTTTAAAGTATGCTTATAAATACTAACCTTGCCAAAGTTTGTATAAATAAAATTTACTCACCATATATATGAGAGTGAATATATTAAAAATTAATAATTATGATGTAGTATTTTTGTGATTAATAAATATTTATGTAAAAATTAAAATTAGTAAAGTAATAAAATTATTTTTAAAAATATTTATTCATAAAAATATAGTTTTATATCCTATTATTTTATGATAATATTAAAAGACTTCAGTTAATTTCTAGTTCTACTCATCTAAAAATTTTATGTTTATAATTTTGGGATTTTTTTCAAATACATGAATTTTTTATAGATAGTGAAATTTGATAATTTACGAAATTTAAAAAATAAATGAATTTATTTTTCATGATTGAGACATGGATATTGTAAATGGCCATTGGATCAAATTCACATGACCTTATAACTATTTTTTTAATATGATTGAACACAATTTATTGTGTTGAGAAAAATATTAAAATAATTAATAAGATATTCAAAAATTACCCCTCTCCTCCAATATAAATAATACCCATATCTCCATCATCAATATATTTCTCTAAGCATTGAAGAATCAAAATGTTCATAAAAAAAATATTTTCTAGTACATACCCTCATCCAAGTCTCCATATTATTTCAAAATATCCAGATCCATTTAACATATGGTAGATCCCAATTAGGTTATATCCAAAGGAAATTCCTCTTCCATTTTCATTTAATTTAATTTCAATTTATATTATTTTTATAATCCCACTTAACATAATTTTTCAAAATGATCATGATAACTCAAGTACGTTATATATTGGAAATATATAATTTTAATGTACTAACCATTATCAATCTCTTTACTCTCCATCTATTATTTTATAACTGAAATCACCATCTGAGAGATGCCAATTTACAACTTCTGTGGACAACAATAATTTTTTCATCAAATATTCTTAAATCATTTTCTTGAAACCATTTTAATGATTGATAAATATTGTAAAATTAATAACATCACAATTTTGTGATATATATTTAACATGTTTACATTTTACAAAAAGCTAAAATAAAATGAGTATGTTGTGAACAATTACTTTCCTTATAATCTAAACTACTATCATTACATATAATATCTAATTATTCTTCAACATAATATATAACCATATTATAAATATATATAACCAATTTATATTTCATAATATAATAAAAAATATTAAATTCCAATTCTAGGGAATTTTACCATTTTGAATGACCTTCATTACTTACAATCAATCAAATAGATCTTAAAATAAAGGAAACAAACACTATTGGAGGAAAAAATAAAATAATATAACTCATCCTAAAAAAGAATAAATAAACATAATAAAATTATAATAAATCAAAAACTTTTTTATGAATTAATGAATTAATTAATTAAATTATTTAATCTGATTGTCCCAGATTTTATGGTCACGTTCATAACTAATTAAGACATAAGTTAATGGATTTGTACCAGAACCACCATTTTCATTCGGTTACTCTTTTTCTCTCTTAAACAAAATTAATTTCTTAATTATTAACTTTTACTATACAAAATATCTTTTTAAATGTTTTTTATAAGTTTACCAATAATAATACTTCTTTATTTTATGTGGAGTTAAATTTTTTATAATGATCTTTCTCAATTCATCCCGATAATGAAGCCAGAGTAAAGGGAACATGTCAAAGTCATGCCTATATTAAAGGTAACTATATAATAAATTTTAAGACAAATATATTTTTATAAAACCACTCACATAATCATTTAAATACAACCTTAGTTTACCCCTAGTTTTATAAAAATATTTTTCTAAATGTACTCTTTGTTTCAAAGTAAAATTGTATTTCTCTCAAAAAATTCACGATTATTTTAATAGTGTATTTTAACCTATTTCAACTCCTTTGTTGAATTTTTTTTCATAGTGTGTATAATATATTAATTTTAAAATATATAATCTTTTATTAAATGTATTAGGATATATTTGACTATAGATATGCTATCTTGACACAATTCACCATAGTACTGAGTTTGGTTAATATTTTTTTTACAGATTTTGGAATGTTATTTTATATGTTGATGTAGTTAATGTTTATCCACTTTTAATTGAGTAATGATTTTTAATTGCTGATTAATGTATGTAGAATGATTTTTCCCCATTGATACATAAGAAGGTCTTATGAGACAAAATAGAATTCGTTCATAGGTGAGGCCTCACACTAGTATTTTTAGTCATCTTGGTTGAGGGGTTGACAATATGTTTTAGATGTTTGGAATTATTCATTCCATAATTATGGTATTTTTAATTGATAAACCATGGAATTAATTTAATATTACAATATCTATGGTTATGTTTTTTTCTATTATGATCATTTATATTGCTGTAATTAATATTCTTTAATTTCGTCCATATTATTCTCAAGTATATTTCTAAAGACATGTGTGTTTAGTTGTTCAATTTGTCTTGTGTTAATTATTATGATATATTATGCTATTTTACTCACCCTTACATAGAATTTGAGATCTCCCATTTTTATATTATTTATTTTTCCCAAGGATTGAAGAATAATATTTTGAATGAATTGTAGGGATAACCTTGGAGTTATAGTTGTTTCCAATGGAATTTTTTTTACTTATTTCATTTCAAGCTGTAACATTGAACTTATGTTAGTATCATGTTTTATATAACATATAATCTATTAGTACTTTATGATATGACTTTATTTTAATCAGGCCAGTGTAAAAAAATAATGGATCGATTACAGGTATTAGGGGACTGGGAATTAAATTACATGATTAATAAATGAGATTAGATAAATAAAACTACATTTTTAGGTTTGTTGTAAATGATATAGATCCATTTAAACCTCCAATAAAACATAGTATATAGGTAGTCATTCTTTTACAATAGCTCACAACTGAGGTACATAATATAGTAAACCAATCTCAAAATTAATTAACTTTTACTATTAATATTTTCAAAATATTTATAATTGACTCATTATAAAGACATTATATTTATATTATACAATTTTACTACTTGACAGTGATACGGTATCTGGGGAACCAAATATAGATGAAAATACCTTAAATAATTTTAGGGG
The DNA here is from genome assembly GCA_963277665.1 of Viscum album. Taxonomy (NCBI): domain Eukaryota; kingdom Viridiplantae; phylum Streptophyta; class Magnoliopsida; order Santalales; family Viscaceae; genus Viscum; species Viscum album. The sequence continues at coordinate 1,729,210,595 of OY728161.1, read as the reverse complement.
GAATGGGATTTTGGAGTTGTTGAATTAGAAATCTACAATGATGGGGATGATCACCAGGAGTTGGTTGAAACATTAGAAACACACTAGAGGCTGAGTTGGGGAGCCTCCTGTGAGTAGCGTTGATGGGGATGTAAGGTATTTATGTTCAGGGGAAACATCGGGCAATAAGGCTCAAAGATGGGAGCTCGCAGTGGGGTGGCCTTATTTAGTTGAATTGAAGAGCAGCATCATGATGGCGCCATTTGGGGAGGATGGTCAGGGATATGAGGTCTTGTTATAATAACCATCAAGGAGGTAGGGTGACACATAGGGGAGGGTAATGGGAGTGGTCACATAGAAGAGGAATCCAACCACTTAATCAACCCTATTACCATATATTTTAGTATCGAGGGGCATGGACTACCCCTATATCCATAGTTTTAATTAAATTATTCCAATAAATTAATCTTGGGATATAGACAAATAAATTTGTGTCTATAAGTCCTTTTCACTAAGTCATTTCTCAGGTAGTGATGGGCCAAGTGTTATAGACAATTTAATTTGAATTGTCTTATACAATAGGAATGGGATACATCTTTACTAACTCTTTGAGTCGAAACCCCAATATAGAGGGAGTATAGGGGTATTTTGAGGATTGGTGGAAAATTAACCTATTCAGAGACATGCATATGGATATTCATGGATCTCATGATAGAGTATCTCTAACATCAAAATCTGTTATACATGTTCATTAGGATCAAATTAAAAAATAAGATATGTTTTATATAGAGGGATAATATTCAATTAGAAAATTATATTGTGGGGAGAAACCATCTATATGGTCTCTCAGAAGTTAAAATTCACTTCCTTTTTGTGGTTGAGTATGGCTTCCTATGAGCTTTCATGAAGAGATTATGAGAGATATTCAAGATTCGTGATGGTTGGCACATCATGGTTTAAATTATATTCATCTCGATCGTCATATATTGTATTAGTGTTCAGAAATGAACTAGTATGTGGAAGGATTAATTACTAGATTCTACACTTGTTAACATGTGAATGTTGTGCATCATTGGCCAGCTTGGTTCATGCAGCCTTTATAGATTACTAAGTTGGAATGGGATGATTTCATGAAGGATGTTGTAGAAGGACTATATAGGATAACACGTAATAAATATTCTTTATGAGTTTAGGTGGAAAACCCAACTAATGTAACCCACATAATATATCATATTAAAAAAATTATAGTTTATGATCTGTAATTTCATTATGTGTTTGAGGTTGTTTTGTTGCGCGATGTTCTGAGGAGTATCATTTTTGCTAATGATCCTCATTTCACATTGAATTTCTAATAGGTTCTTCCTTAATCCCTTGGATCATGATATATTTAAATATCAAAATATCATCCACATATGGATGTTGAATCATTGAAGACTATTTATGTTATAGATCATACATTAGAAGATATTGTTTTTTTATTTTGGGAGTTTAAGGGAGAAACATATTGCACTATTGGATTTTTATTATAATTATAGTATCCTGGAGGTGATCCAAATTGCACCTATTTGGTATTAGTATATATGTTTGATCTCATCCCCCTTTTTATGGTTGGATTCATGTCATTATGAAATTTTTGGGCATAGTATCATGTTGGGGACTTCCATAATTATTCAATTGATATGTCAAATTTTGATGACCATGTAGAGTTAGAAGAAGTCATATGAAGACCACAAAAGATGACCTCTTTAATTCTTGGTTAGTTATCATATTTTATTTTTGGTTTCACCTAGGTTGAGGAAGCTCCATATCAAGAATGTTGGAATGTTATAACCTAGGTTTTTTGATCTATTTGAAATATTGGCAAGTGTCATTACAGTGGTGTACCAATTACCCCTTCCACAATGCTATAGTTCCATGTACACTGTTTTTCACATGTCACATCTATGTTAAAATTGTCCCGAAAAATCCCATGTGATATACGTAGAAGAGGTCGATCTTTTTACATATGTATACAATTAGGAAAATTAGAGATTGGTTTCAGATCATTGTGAGAAATATCTCGAGAGTAGAACTATAATGATAGTTTAGCAGTATTCGAGGAATGAAAGGGTTCCTGAAGAGTCCCTGAAGAGAAAGTATTATGTGAAAACATAATTTTCAGAAATTTTTTATAATATCTTGTAATTTTTCTTTGAGAACATCAGTTATTATATGCTATAAAGTGGAAATATGGTGAAATCCTTTATTTTTATAGGTATTCCTCACTCTGATTATTTCATTTTATCCTTGTTTGATGTGTCTAATTCAGATATAGATAGAATTTGTTAAAGAAAATCTCAAAATGTTGTGGTATGTGGGTTTTTCTAAATTAATAATGTCCAAGAATTATGTGTTATGGTTTTCCTGGGTTATTGGTATGTTGAGACAAATTAAATCTGGTTCAGTTTATTTAAACAAAAAATGGGATGAAAAATAAATTGAAAAATATTTACAAGTAATTTAAATGGATTATTGGTCACCTAATTTTTTAAGGGTGTTAATGAAATAAATCAGAGGTGAAGGGTTTTTTAGTTAGTTACATTAAAAAAATTTACACGATGTGTAATAACATGACAAGATGTATAATAACATTAAATGATGTGTAAATGACGAACCTGAACTTTTAACCTTATTATGTGTGTTATTATCATTCTAATATGATTAAAATTTACTCGTATCAATCCTAGGGAATTATACATGTGATTTTGGGGTGCCAACATCACTTTTAGATGTCATGTTTTTGTGATAAATCAATGGTAATCCCTTTTTGTGAGGTATCTTCCTTATCTTCCTTCACCTCTAACGATTGATGTAAAATTAACTTCCAAATTATGTATCTAGTTTTTTTGGATCATTTTTATCCGAAAACTACTTTTCATTCATCCTCTCATTCTTCCTCATGGGTTATATCCATTTTAAATATTTTTGGATTGTCGGTTAAATTTATGTGGTCTAAATCATAATCACGTGGTATGACTATTGTAAATTTAATCCAATATTATTATTGCACCAACATTGAATGTCCCCAAATAAATTAAATAAATGAATGATGTCATCCCATGTTTTACTTTATGTGATATTTGATTCAAATGAATCTTACAGTTACCCATTGTGTTAGAAAACACATGAATATAATTCAATTGTATAATGACCTATATTATGGTTTTCATGACATGTGACCAAGAATGATTTCTTATTATATAGTCCATGAATAGTGTATTATTTCTTATAGATATATATATTAATCATTTTTGAACTATATTGAATGTGGTATATGAGATAATACTGGTAATCAACATAATTATCCATTGATAATTGCGATGTGACATTGTGAAACCTATGTTTTAATAGAGGGATTGTGTTATATATTGGAATGATTTTATTTGGGGCTCGACCTATGATCATGAACACTTATATGTTGTTATGATGATATTGAGTGGGCTCAGCCATGTCCCATTGTGTAATGACTATAGATAGTTGGATATTCCCAGTGCTACTCTATAAATCTTACACGTCTTGGTCCCATATACTGTAATTATTATAGGGATTTGAATCAGATTCTTGTGACTATACCATGGTTACATGTATGGGGATGTCATTTTCATAAGACATTATCAGAGATATTATGCAATGGTTCTGAATTAAGATTATTTAATATGGGAATATGGATGTCATTGGAATGGTCATAAGACACGCTCAAATATATTTCAGCACAATGTTGTAGCTAGTTTTTGGGTATATTATTAATTTTTGAATTAATTTATACACCTATTTTTCATTATTAAATACATTTATTATCATAATTTTATATTTTGGACACACAGTTACTGACCTAGTGAGTTATACTCACACCCAATTGAGGGTACCATTTTCCACCTAAGCATATTTCGTCGATCCATATTTGGACACATGAAATAGACCTTGGTGTTGATGGATTGTTAGTGCAAGGGGTGTAATTTGGAGTTCATACCATTGTGTGGTTCATGGCTCAGGATATCGAGTAGTTTATTGTATCCTACTATTATTTTTCATATACTATAATATCATCACATTTACATAAAGTAAATAATTACATTACATTATTCATAACTTATTGATTAGATTATTTAGTTTGATTTAGTTGTTTGCATCTGTTAGGTATTTTAATTTCTTATTTTGGTTACTTTTTTTGTTTTACATCTATAAAAATTCATACTAGGTGTTATAGTATCCCCACTATATATTTCATAAAATTAATGTGAGTCAAAATAATTTGTAATATGATGTGGTGCTCTTGAGGTCAGGTAACCTACAATTTCCATCCATGTGAGTTAGTTCCAGAATGGGGGACATTAGAAAATAATGGTGATTCACGAGGGTGAATGTAATAAAAATTACAAGGCTAAATTAATGAACTTTATGGATGTATTATATCTATAACATCGAAAATATCTCTCTAAAGATTATGTTAAATATATGACAACAACACATTTGTTATATGGTGTTGTGGGTGATGGTCCTTGTGGTAGTTGGTAAGATGGTGTTCCCGGAGATGTTGATGTTGATTCTATGGATGATGGTGAGAATGATGGGTAAAATGATGATGATGGCGATAATAGTGATGATAACTATTGTAGTGATATTGGTTGTTATGTGGTTATTTTGATCCTTTTCTCCATTGTCTATGATCATAACACATGATGTTTTATGATTTGATGTGAATTAATATATGTGATGTTTAAAATGTTTTTATCATCGGATGAATGTATTAATTAGTTCCAAGAATTTTTTATATTGTATTGAAATGGTTTGGGTTTTCTTGTTTTCTTGTGAAGGTGTTTGATGAAGTTTTTAGTTTTTGTGACATTGTGGGTGACCAAACATTGTTTTAATGAAAATTTTATATTTTATTTTAGTATTTTTAGGAAATGTAATAGTATTTAAATGTTGTGTTTGGTTGTTTTTTTGAAGGTTTTAGTGGTTTGGGATAGGTGGGTTTTGAACTACATTATATGGTATGATGGCTCTAAACAAATGGTTTCCAAACCAAGGTATATTATAAAGATATGAACCTATACAAATGGTTTCAAAACATGTGGTATATAACTATTCAAACAATTTAAAAAAAATTTAGAATACGGTAATTTAATATGTCATATACAAATGATTTATAGAAAACTATTGGTATAGATATATAACCATGTATAAAAAATATGATGTTTTGGGAACCATTATTATAAGCTATAACAATGCTTATCCAGCCTATATCAACAGTTTACAATCATTGGAATAGCCTCTATTTATGAGAATGTATTTGTATATAATCAATGAATACCACCCTAAATATATCAATATAATCCAAGTATACACTATATATCACATAAGTATTGTGAAAGATAATTAGTAAATCCAAAATGAATTATAATAAACTCAACTAAATTATTCCATGATTGAAATGTCATATTCGGTATACAACCCATATTCTCCAAAGGCTAATAGTGCCCAAAATGAAGATGGACAATTTAAAATTATTATGCTATTTTAATATTATCAAATAAGTTATAAATACATAATAATGGATAATTATTATTTATATTAATTGAATTGGTCATTATATAATATATGAAATACATTATACACCTATACTTGAAACAACCAAGAATTTCATAGTACGTTATCTCTTTAATGTAATATGTTACGATAAATGTAACACCGAGTTCGAGAACACCACAAAATACCAAACTAGAAGTTAAAAAAGTGGTTATGAAATGTATTAACTGAAATTTTAATTTTATATACTCCATAAAATATTAACATCAATATTCTATGTCTCATAGTAATTATATAAGAACAAATTCAATTTTTCAGATAAAGGATATACTTTTTAAAAATTCAAATTTTACCGCATTTTAAAAGATAAATATTTTTAAATACTATATTTTACAATTTTATAAATTCAATTTTTCAAAATAAAAATATTCTTGATGACATAAAAATTCATTTTGAATAAATTTCTGGTATTTTTTGAAACTTTCAGATTTTGATGATTGGTGAAAAATAATAAACATTAATTAAAAAAAATTTAAATTGAATATTTTTTGGGTTAAATTAATACTTTGAGTGGTTTTAAATTACAATTAGATTATATTTGTATTATTTAATATAATTTATGACATTATATGTAATTTCCCATTTAACTTTGACATAAACACATGTCAATATTTTAATGGTTTTTACTTTTTAAAGAACCCAATTTTTAGTATTGAAAATAGGAAATAATTTAAAATTTCTTTATGAAACTTATATGTTTTTTAACTTGGTAAAATAGACATCATTTTCGTATTAAAAATATCAAAATAGCTTTATGGTGATGTTTTTGTATTTTTCTAAAAACATTAAATTTTTTATAAATAGTGAAAACAATTTGTTAGTATTTAAAACCAACATTTATTAAAATATTTATTATTCTTATTTAAATTTATAGAAAAGTCATAATATATAAATAATACATTTATTAGTAAAATTTAATTTATTGGGTCATTTTATAATAATATTATATATATAAATTTTATTGATCTTTTTAACGACTTTTACCCACCTTCATGGCACATTTGCAAGTTTGAATAAATCCAAATTTTACAACTTATTTGAATTGAATTTAAAAAGTTTCAGTGACATGGTTTACATTAGTAAATAAAATTTTGTTAAATAGAATGAAAATAATTATTGTGAATTGTAACTTTTGAATTTTGTTTACCACGCTTACAAATTAAATAGGGTAATTAATGGTAAACAATATATTATAATTATCCTAATTCCTAATTATATTGGAGAAGTTTTTTTAGTCATAAATCATTATTAGGAATAAAATATGGTCCTTTTGGTCCACATAGATTAGATTAAGACATTTTTTTTATTTTATTTAATGAATAGTTAAAAGTGTTAAATTTAAATTTTAATAATTTTTTTTAATATAGGTTTATACATATGATAAATTAAACATTAAATATTCATTAAAAATCTAAAAATATTTCATACAATATGTTATTTTATTTATAATTTTAATACATTAATTAAGAAAATATATTTTTGACATAGTGATGATGGAGCAATTTCCTTATTATTGAAAGATTAAAATAATTGATATTTTAAATATTAAATTAATTGTAAAATGGTACTTTTTATGTAGGAAAATAATTTTCTAGGTTAATATGACATGTTAGGGTTGATTAAATAATTTTCTTAAATGATAATGTTGTTCTGACTGTCAAAAAAACCAATCACAAAATTTTGTCAAAATAGACTTAAATGAGCTTTTAAGACAAATATTGAATTATTAATTGATATAAAATTCCTTAAATTATAAGGAACAAAAAAATTACATAGATAAGGTTATATATATCAATAATTAACCATTTGTGGTTCCCGTTGATTTTATTGTACGTTTATAAACAATTTATTATAATAATATATGAATATATGGTCAACATTAAACTATTTAATAAAGAGATAAATCTAGAAGATAAGGTAAAAGGTTGACCTAAACCTGTCTATAACTTATTGTTTGAGATGTGTTTATCCTATCCTTATCATATCCTTGAATTAATTCATTTTTTCTATATTATTAACATAATATTATTTTATAATAAATTAATATTTTACGCATTCTTAAAGTGACCAACACCTCTTTTAGAAAAGGGTGCATCCCCTTCTCTCATAATCAAACCTGAAATGCATTTTTGCCTGGCCAAAACCTACTGAAATATCCTCCAAAATACACTCACTTAAACCTAGATGAAATACATTTATCAAAAGCTATCCTAAGGATCCATTATGATCAAATCAAAAGGAAGCACCCAAAGAAGAGGTAATAATTTAATCACCTCTTGCAATGTTCATTTTTCTTTCACTTCATCTTTCATTATTGTTTCTATAAGAAAATAATAACTCCAGTATATTCTACATACATATATGTTATTATAAATTTGGTAATACCATATTCATTATTTTATCCATCATATGAATGAAAATGTCACCATAAGTGTGTATGTACAGCTTACCGTCTCCATGTCGGGATGTAGATTTTTATTCTACACATCATTATTTGGATGTGAATAATAAGGATTATAATTGATGTAAATAATAAATATAACATTTTAATGTTTCTATATGTATAATATATCATCCAATTACATACGATTTCACCATCAATAGAATGATATCATCTGTCCTGCGTAGGTACGGCTTACCGTCTCCATGATGCGATGAGATTCATTTCCTTGTTCACCATTCAATGATGATAATAAATACATATATTATTAAAAAGTATCTAATATATGACCTAAAAATGATACTGTAAATATATAAATATATTTATGTATTTACATATATCTCATTCACTTACTTCTGTTCAAGACGATATGAAAACAGAAATGTCGTTTATGCGTGTGTACGACCTGCCGACTTCAAAAACGGAGTTTTCCGTTTTGTATTTGAATCTATTATACATAATTATATTAGGAATATATATGATAAATAGATACTTTTTTATTTCATTCAATCAATTAAATCTAGATATAAGTTATACAATCAATAATAACAAGTTAAAACACGTATGATAAAGAAAATGATTATTACATGAAATGTTATTTTTACATATAATTTTTTATTAAATGGGTAGTATAAATCCATAACTGAATAAATTATGATACCATAAATATGAAAATGAGTTTTTTTATAATTTAATTACATACTGTGGTAATTATAAAAGTGGTTAACTTACCCTCACCCATGAAAAAGTACAAGGTAATGGTTATTTCATTAATATCATTATTATCCGAGATTGTTTATGTGTAAATTTTTATTGGGAAATAATTATTATCCATGTCTATGTTTCATAAAAGTGTTTTCAAAAAGGATTATTTAATTGGACTCTTTATCTAAATCATCATGTTAAATGGTTTACATATTTATTCATCTAAAAAATAATCTTTAATTTCCTTTATTCCAAAATGGATTTTAGATTTATTTATATGGACTTGAATATCTTAAAATGTTAATTACATTAAAATGTATAAAAGTAGTATGGTTATCTTTTATTCAAAAAGGTATTTTAAATTTCTTCCTTTCTAAATTTTGTTACTTCTAAATAATTTCATAAAAAATGCATATTTCTCCCAATGTGTTTTACTAATCATTTTCAAAAATTTCATTGTCCATTACGTGATATTATTCTTTATTGACGTTGATTTAATATAATACAATATTCCACATTATATTTACTGAGTTATTCTATGTTTAAATATGGATGTTATATTTTTATTCAATTCATGATTTATTGTTAAATTATTGACATTTCTTATGTATGTTTTTTTTCTAATTTTTCTTACGTTTTAACATTTTAATATGAGGAATACAGTGGACTTATTTAGTGAAATGTAGTGCCTAGAATGGCTCCTCCATGAATTAGTAGATATCATGAACTATATAAATGTCCGAGAACAAATACATGACAAAAATTATATTCTTTTTATTATCATGAGGCCTTGACTATGTGGTAATTATGTCTGACATTAGGCATTTAGTCATTCTGAAATAAATTAATACATGTTATTATTTGACACGTAGAATATCCATGTAAATGTTTATATGAGAATGTATGAATTATTATTCACATTTTGAGTTCATGTTTTTGTTTAAATGTATGTCATTTTTATTACCCTTTTTGACTTAAAAGTTTATAGATTCTCATAAATTATTTACCCTAACTGACCATCTGAGATCACCCATTACATTTTCATAATTTTTTCTATGATTCCAAGATGTGTATGATGATTGATATTCAGGGTTAAGATGGTGGAATAATGGAGTTCTAAAAGGATTAATTATGTAATTTTTCATGTTACGAATTTTAAAGTAAAAATCATTTATGTTATCTATTTTCTAATACAACTAAATTGATCGGTTCATCAGAACTTGATTCTGTGTAATAATGCTAATGTAATAAAATAATACATCGGCTTTGGGATTCTAGGGTCGAGGCGTTATAGTTGGTATTAGAGAAATTTTAGCAACAACATTGGATATATATTTAGATAAACAATGATTTTAAAACATTACCATAAGATATACATTCATAATTAGAATAGAAGAAATTTCTAAAATTTTGGTAGTGTATAGATTTTGTAACATTTCCATGAAATACATCCTTTTCTAGATACGATCACGTAAAGAATGATCTAGCATCTATATACCTAGGAGTGAAAACTCTAAAAATGAGTTTTGAGCATGACCCGTGTATCCTCATATAAGATAGTGGGCCTTGTCGCACTATTGGTTACGACAATCTCAAGGGTTATGATTTGGATAATTCAAATTTTCATTACCAACCATTATGAAGGATTTGTGAGTAAATCACTCATTAATGAAAACATTTTTTTATTATGGATTGTATGCATAAACTGTTCAATAAATGTTATGTATTTTACAAGCTTGTAATTATGAATTTCAATTCATAAACTAAATTATTATTTTACTTTGTTTAGAAATAGTACTGAGTAGAAGGAATGGAACTCCTACACTACACATGAACCAAAGAGTAAGAAAGATCATATCTTAAATGGTTTAAAGAGAACAATTAGAAATGAAATTTTTAACCACATATTCTCATCATATGATGAAATAGAATCATGGGTTAATAAGATATGTAATGAATTATATGATTCTTATTGAATTGAAGTGAAGGTAGAGAGGAAAATGATGGTAGAAAGATAGTTGGATTAAAGGAAGAGGGGAAAGAATGATTTTCCAATATGTGATAGCTGTGTAAAGAATCAACCTGATAAATTCTTCAAGTCAATGGGTATTTTTTGTATGCGTGGAGAAAAAGGACACCAAGTATGTGATTGAAAGGGTATGAAAAAGGTTTTAAATGTTCAATTCTTCATCTTCAATGTGTTCAGTTAGTACACATATCAATGTCCCAATCATCATAGTAAAATGAAAATGATGTTGTTGGATAATAATAAATATAGGATAATACCACAGATGAAGTGGAATTAGTAGTGTTCTAATGTTGGTATTAAATAATTATGATATTTTAGTGTTGTATCAATGATGTACTTCTTATAATAATTATGAAGTATATATGGATTGAACTACCATACTATTTATTAAGGATTTGAGATTGTTTGATACCAAGAAATGCGACTCAATAGAATGTAACATGTTTTGGAAAATACATGGTTAAAGGAAAGATAAACCCTAATATTTACATGATATTGATGTTCTGATTTTGGAATAATATATGGCAGATTTGTAAAAATTATATTGGATATTTTTTACTACCTTGGAACTGGTTAATTATTTGTTTAATCCACCTTTTTGGACTATTAAAAATTTTATGATTTAAGGCATATATCAATTGTTCTATAAAGAATAAAGGAGAATGAATGTAATCCATAAGATTTAATGGTAATTCAGGGTGTTACCATACATGGTGAAGGATATCATATGTTATTATGTGCTGAAAAGTGATCTTCATTATGTTTGGTTGACCTTATTTATTAATTATGGAATGTGAGTTTGGAAAGAAGTATTTTTGATAATTCTAATGGTTGGAATGGATTATGTTCTTCAATGGATTGTATTGTGTAAGGTTAAAACATTTCATAAGATTATCATTGAATTGTTATAAAAAGGACAACCTAGAGGTAGGGTGATAACCCATCACGTGTGGCTAAGCCGCAAGACATAAACTCACAACTGAAGGGCGACATGGGTGCATCACCTACCAATGACCTACATGATGTCCTAGTTTATATAATGTAGTTTTTTAAATATTATGACAATTAAAATATTATTTCATTATTTTTGAACCCCATAAGATAAGTATAAATAGAATATTTCTGGATTCTATTTTTGTTTGGAGGGAAAGATGAGTTGTGGATGGAAATTAGTTGAAGTATGAAATTCAACATGTCATGTATATTTTTTCTCTTATTATTTGTACAATGTAATTCTTACAATTTATGGAAGGATGTTAAAACAAAAAATGTTTTATCCTAATACCTTATGATATGTTGAACCAATGATATTTTAAATAATCAAAGATTGATGGATTTAAGGCCCACATTTTTACACATGTTTATGAATGATGACCTCAATAACTCAATATAAATATTTTCATTTTCCTCCAATTATGTTTCTATAATTTCCAACAATGTTCTGTTATTTGAATCCCTAATTTGTTGATGATTTTTTCAATTACCTTTCAATCTTATTAAGACTAAATATTATTATCCCTATTTATGATATGGGTTTTCCCCAAAGGTATTTTTTATTTTAAACCTTTTCTTTTTGAAGAACAATTTCAAATTGCGAGTAAGTAATTTATTGGAGTTGGGAAGAATGTAACACCCCAAGAGTTTGTAGTATGTTATGTATATAGTGTAATATCATTCACTATACGCAACACTGAGTCTGAGCGTCCCCCAAAAAACCAAACTAGACACTCAAAATGCAGTTATGTATAATAAGACATAAGAATTATGTTTCGATAAATTTTTAGTATTTTTTCTAAAACATTTATATTTTGATTAATAGAGGAAATACTAAATTTTAATTGGATTTTTTTAATCAAAATATTTTCACTGTTAGATTCTTCATTTGAGAAATTTTAATCAATAATTATATTATATTTTTATCATTTAATATAATAAATGTCGTTATAAGTGATTTAACAATTAAATTGGACATAAACACTTGTCAGTCGTTTGATGGATTTAACATTTTCAAAAACCATCACTTTGGTTTTGACTTCGGGAATAAATTTAAAATTAATCAATGAAACTTATATTTTTTTGAATTTGGTACAATATAATACATTTTTGGATTAAGAATATCGATATTATCATAGGGTGAATATTTTGTATTTTTATTAAAACATTCAATTTTTTATGTATAGTGAAAAACATTGTGTTATTTTCTAAAACAAACTATTATTTAAAAAATTATTTTATTTAAATTTATTTTAAAGTAAAAATATATACATAATACCTATATTATTCCAATGTAATTTATTTGAGTCATTTTATAATATGATTGTATATATAAAATTTTATTGATATTTTTAATGACTTTTAACCACCATATAGGCACATTAGAAAATTTCCGTAAAACATATTTTTACCACTTCTATGAATTTAATTTCATAAATCAGATAGACATGGTTGATGTTATTCGGAAAAATGTGGTTCAAGAAGATGATTTTTTTTTGGTGAATAGTATGTTTTGAATTTTATTTACAACGATTGAAAGTAAATACGGTAAGTAAAGGTAAAACTGTTATTATAATTACCCTAACATGTTTCCAAATTATACTGGATAAGTATATCTAGACCAAAATATTCCTAATGAATAATATATAATCATTTTCCCCCATGGATTTTATTATTAAATTTATTATTATTTATTTTGAAAAAGAGTTAAAATTGTAGAATTCAAATTTTAATAACTAAATCAATTTTAATAGATGGTTATACATAATATGAATTCAAGTATAATTTTTCATTAGAAATATAAAAATATTTCATACATATTAGAATTTTATTTATTATTTTTTGACATCAAATATTTATATTTATATATGACACAACGAAGATGATGTAATTACCTTATTATTGATAGATAATCATAATTTAAATTGTAAATATTAAATTAATTGAAAATTGATAAATTTTATGTATTGAAATAATTCATCTAGGTTAATGTAACATGTTAATATTGATTATATTTTTTTTATTATAATGTTTTTATGAATTTTAGAAATACCAAATACTTAATACTATAAAAATTGATTAAAATGAGTTTTTTAAAACAAATAATATATTATTAATTGATATAATCTTCATAAAAATATAAGATTTTTCCAAAGGATAAATATAACTTATATATATCAAAACTTAACCAAATGGGGTTCTCTTGGATTTATATAGTATGTTTATTAACCATTTGTTTATAATAATACAAGAATACTTGGTAAAAGTGGAACTACTTAAATATGAGTTATGTCTGGAAGATAAAGTTAATATGATGACCTAAACCTATCTATAACATATAGGCATAGAGTTTTAAGACCTATCCCCTCCTTATCCTATAATTAAATCATTTTGATCCATTAGAATCCTAATATTATTCTACAATAAATTAATAATTTTGGCATTTCCAAAAGTGTCCCACACCTCTTTAAAAAAGTACTTCCCCTTCTCTGAAAAATACACCTCCAAAGCCATTTGGTGCAGCCAAACCCTGCTCGAATATCCTCTCAACTACCATCGATTCAAACTAATATCCATACATAGATCATAATCCTACCTAAGGATCCCTTTTTATCAAATGAAAAGGAATCACCCAAAGAAGAGATAATAATTTCATCACTTCATCCAATGTTATTTTCTTCATCCACCTCCTATTCCATTGTTGTTTCCATAATAAAATAATAAATCTAGTAATTTATACACACAATGATTTTAATATAAATATGTTAAAACCATATTCATTATTCAATCCATCCTATAAATGAAAAAGTTACCGTATGTGGGTTGGTATGGATTACCGTCTTCAAATGGTGGTGTAGTTTCATATTTAACACTTTATTATTTTTATGGGTATAATAGTTATTATAATTGATGTAAATAATAAACATAACATGTTAATTAATCTGAATATATAATCTATTATCCAATTACATACGATATCACCATAAATAGAAGATATCATCACTCATGGATTCGCATGTCTTACCGTCTCCAGGACACGATGAGATTAATTTCCATGACCTATATTAAACGATGATAATAAATATATATGTTATTAATAAGTATCTAATATAAGACATAATAACGCTACTATAAATAAATATATATATATATATATACATCTCATTCACATACTTCTGTTCAATATGATCTTAAAATGAAAAGGACATTTATGTTTACGTATGGCCTACCGTCTCTATAAATGGTGTTTTCCATTACATATATTAATATATTATACATACATATATTATGAGTAAATATGATACATAAATATTATTTTATATTTTGGAATCAATTAAATTATTATAGAAGTTATAAGATCAATAATAACATGTTAAAAAAAGTATGATAATGAAAGCGATTATTACCCGAAATGTTATTTTAACATAGAAAATATTATTATATGTGTATAATAAAGCATTAAATGAATCCAGTATGACATCATAAATATGAAAATGGTTGTATTATAATTTAATAACATTCTATTGTCATTATACAGGAGGATAACATACCCTCGATGAAGGAAAAGTACATGGTAGGGCTTATTTCCTCAATATCATTAATATCTAATATTGTTTATGTGTATGTTTTAATTTTCACATAATTATAATCCATATACATTTTTCATAAAAATGATTTAAATTTTTTTAAGGGGATCTTTAACTAAATAATCAGTTTAAATGTTTTAAATATTTATTCCTCTAAATCATTCTCATTAATTTCCATGTTTTGAAAAAAAAATTAATGATTTATTTATATGGACATGAATTTTTTAAAATGTAAATTCGTTTAAAAAGTTTCAATGTAGTATGGTACACATTGATTCAAAAATTTATTTTAATTGTGTTTCATTATAAATTGTGTTACTTTTAAATTAATTTCATGAAAAAGGGATATTTATCCATAAGTGTTTTACTAATCATTTTCAATAATTTCAAAATCCTTTATTAGATATTATTCTTGATTGAGGCTAAATTATTATAATAAAATATTCCATATTTTATTGAATCAGTTATGCTATGTTTGACATTGATTGTTCTATTATTATAAAATTTTATGGTTTATGGTTAAAGTATTGATATATTGTATTCTAGTTTAATTACAATTGTTTAGGTTATGTTTTAACATTTTCATATGAGGAATGCAGTGGACATAGTAAGTGACAGGTGGAACTTACTACAGCTACTCGATGAATCTATAGGAATAATAAGACAGTTTAGTGTCATGGTACAAGTCCATGACCAGTATTTTATTTGTAGTCCTGGCATGAGGCCATGACAATGTGGTAATGATGTCTGAAATTAGGCATTCCCTCATTATTAAAATAATTATTACATGTTATTATACAACTAGTATAATATACATGTACATTTTTTATGGTAATGCATGAAATTTTTTCCATATTATGTTCATATTTGTGATTTAAAAGTTGGTGTTTTAATTACACATATTGTCTTAAAAGTATATAGCTTATGCTAAATTATTTACCCTTAATGAGCATCTGAGCTCATCCCTTTCTTATGGTTTATTTTCAAAGGATTCCAAGAGGATTATTGTAATTGATATTCAGGGTTAAGCTATGAGAATAATGGATTTATCAAATGATTAATTATAATATGTGTTATGTTAGAAATTGAAGTGTAAATTTCATTTATGTCATTTATTTTTCAAGACTGCAAAACTGATCAGTCATTCGGTACTTGATTCATTGTAATCAATCCATTGTATTAGAATAATGAATCAGTTCTAGGCTTTTGGGGTCGAGGCATTACATTTAGTATCATAGAATGTTTATAAACAACCTTGTAAATATATTTAGAATAGATATAATTTTGAAACATTACCCTTATATAGAATTTGAGGATAAGTATATAAGAACATCCTAAAATTTAGGTAATGTTGAGATTTTTTCAATTTTCAATGCAATACATCCCGGTTTGGATACGAGAAGGTATAGGTGGTTCTATCACAGATGTACCTAGGAGTGAAAACTCCGAGATGGAGTTTCAGGCATGACTCAGAGTATCATGGTACACTGAAATGGACCATGCTGCACTTTTTTTTATGAAACACTCAGAGGATATGCTTGGAATTATTCACATTATCTTTAAAACTCATTATGAATAATTTATAAGTAAATAACTCCAAAAAAAAAAATTTATGATTATTGATTATTTGTATTTACTGTCCATTTTCATTTAGGTTTTATAAAATATTGGAATTTTTCATTTCGATTCATAAACAAACATAGTGTATTACATTGTTTAGAAAGGGCACTGAGTAGAAGGAATGAGAACTCCATCAATCTTCATGAACCAAATAGTATGATGGATCATAACTTTAATGGTATTAAGCCTATAATTATAAGGTTCATATTCTTCCATGTGTTCTCATCATATAATGAAAATTTATAATGTTTTAATATGATAAGTAAATAATTATCTGAGTCCTATTCCTTTGAAGAGTTTCCAGAGAATAAAAGGACGATAGTGAGAATGATGGATAAAGTGATAGAGGGAAAGAAGGATTTTCAATATGTGATAACTATGGAATGAATCACCTTGGTAAATTCATGATGTGAATGTGAGTTTATTATAACATTAGAGAAAAAGGACACCATGTACGTGGTTTCAAGGGTTAGAAAAAGGTTTAAAATGCGCAATGCTTTATCTGAAAGGAGTTGTGAAACTATGAATATCAATGTCCCAATCATTATAGTATATTGAATATGATGTTGATGGATAATAACCATGTTATGATACTACCTCATATTAAGTGGAATGATTAGTGTTCTAATGTTGATATTAATGAATTATGTTATTTTAGAGTTGTTTCAACGATGTACTTTTATATGAATTATAGTGTATATAAGAATTGTACTACAGTACTACTTCATTATTGATATATGATTTTCTAGTACCATGTTTGTTGAAATAGTATCATCTAAAACATTTTGGATAATACATGGTTTAAGGAAATATAAACCTTAATATGGTCTTGATACTGAGGTACGGATTTTGGAATAAGAGTTGGTTGATTTGGATAAATTATATTGGATATTCATGACTACCTTGGAACTGATTAATGGTTTGATTTTTCCATCATTGTAGGTGTATTAAAATTTTTTTATACAAGGAATATATCTCGTATTCTATAAGGAGTTATGGAGAATGAATGTAATAAATATGTTTTTATAGTACTTCAGGTTGTTACCAAACATGATGAAAGTACTCACATGTTATCATGTGACAAAAAGGGATCTTTATTATGTTATGTTAAACTTCCTTATATATTTTGACCTATGAGATTGTACATAAGTATTTTGTATAATACTACATGTGGGAATGGATTATGTTAGAAATTGGATAATATTTCATAAGGTTAAAACATTTCTTATGATTTTGATTAGATTGTTATAAAAAGGACAACCTAGAGGTCGGGCGATAACTCATCACGTCTTGAAAGGCCCCCAGACATGAACCTGCAACAAAATGGAGACAAGGGTGCATCACCTGCCACTGTACTACGTGATGTCCTAGTTTGTATAAAGCAGTTTTTTTAAATAAACATAAAAATTAATTATAAATTCATTATTTTTTGGAACACTATACAATTAGAATAAATATAATATTTTTGAATTTTGTTACCTTTTAGAGTGAATGATAATTTTGTGGTAGAAATTAGTTGAACGATGAAACTCTACTAGTCAATTATATATTTTTCACTTATTATATGAAGAAATAATTTCATAAAATTTAGGAGAAGAATCTTAAAGAAAGTATATTATACTATTACCTTTTGTTTTGTTGAACCGATTATATTTTAAATTAAAATAGATTAATGGCTTTGGGGCCCTAAATTATACACTTTTTGAGATAGATGACATCAATAACTGCCTATATATATTTATGTTTTTCCTCTAATTATGTGTTTATATTTTTCACCAATGTTATCATATTCCAACACCAAATTTGGTGGTGTCTTTTTCATTTTCCTTTCCAAAATATTGAGACTAAATATTAATAATCCAATTTTGGATGTGGGTTTCCCACAAATGTATTTTCTATATTCAACCTTTTATTTTGGATTTTTTTTTCAAATTGTGAGGATAAAATTTATTGATGGGGGAGAATATAACCCCCTAGGATTTCAATGTATGATATCTCTTTAATGTAATATCTTGCACTACATGCACCACTGAGTTTCAGGAGCCCACAACTTACAAAATAGTCATTCAAAAAGCAGCTATGAATATTATTAACTGGATTTTGAATTTTATATACTCTATATAATTTTGAAATATGTATTATGTTTTTATATGATATGATACATGAACAAATTATATTATTTAGATAAAGAATGTATTTTTAAAAAATAGAACTTTTACCTCATTTTAATGGATAACAATTTCTAAATCCAATAATTGACACTATTAAATATAAAATTTGAAAAAATAAAATTATTCATTAAAACTCGGACATCAAAATTTAGCCTAGATGAATTTTTGGTATTTTACTAAAACATTCATATTTTTGTGAATTGTGAAAAATAATAAATATTAAATGAAAACATGTTTTTTAATCAAAATATGTTTTAGTGTAAGATTATTCATTTCAGTGGTTTTAAAGTATTTAAAAATTTTATTTTTATCATTAAATATAATATAAGTTATTATAATTAATTTCAAATTTAAATTGGACATAAACACATGTCAAACGTTTAATGGTTTTTACTTTTAAAAACATCATCTTTTTGGTTTTAACAATGGGAATTAATTTTAAATTAATTAAAGAAACTTATATATATTTAATTTGGTAAAATAGACAATATTTTGGGATTAAGAATATAAAAAATTAGGTTAGGGTGAATTTTTGGTATTTTTTTGAACACAAATTTTTTTTAGGAATAGCGAAAAACACTAAGTTATTGTTTAAAACCGACATTCATTTAAATATTTATTATTTGTATTAAAATTTATTTTAATTTAAAAATAGATACATAATAATTATATTTTAGAAATATAATTTATTGGAGTAATTTTATAATATTAATATATAAATTCAACTTTATTGCGCTTTTTAACGTCTTCTACCCACCTCCAGGAAAATTTGCAAATTTGCATAAAACGTAATTTTACCACTTCTGCGAATTGAATTTTAAAAATCATACAGACATGGGTGATATCACATTGTAAAATGTGTTTCAACAGGATAAAAATAATTTATGGTGAATATTATCTTTTGGATTTTATTTAACATAGTTAAAAGTTAATTGGGTAATTAAAGATAAAAATGATATTATAATTACACAAACACATGTAATAATTCTTTTGGATATGTGTATTTAGCCCAAAATCAACCATTGGAATAAAATATGAACCTTTTGGTCCATTTTGATTAGAATAGTAAATTTTTTAATATATTATTTAAGGAAGAGTTCAAAGTGTTAATTTCAAATTTTAATAACTCATTTTTTTAATATATGGTTACACAGAAGATATATTCAAGTATAAAAATTTATTGGAATGATAAAAGTATTTCATAAATAATTTTATTATATTTATAATTTTTAGACAATAATAATTAAATTTATTTATGAAACAATGATGATGTATTAATTACCTTATTGTTGATAGATTAAAATAATTGATATTGTAAATATTTAATTAAATAAAAATTGACACTTTTAATGTATTAAAATAATTTTTTAGGTTTATATTTCTATTTATGGTTTATTTAATAATTTTTTTTTCAAATAAATTTTTTTTAATGACATCAAAAAGACCAAATACTAAATAGTGTCAAAATTGACATAATTTTATTTTTAAAACAAATACTATATTATTAATTGGTATTATATTACTAAATGTATATGGTTTGGACAAAAATATATATAATGATATGTATATCAATAGGGAACCACTTCCAGTTCCCTTTACATTTTATTGTATGTTTATTAACCATTTATAATAATTATACAAGAATACATGGTAAAAGTTAAACTATTTAACAAAGAGTTATATCAAGAATGTAAGGTTAATATAGTGACCTAAATATGTCTATCACCTATTGGTTTAGAGGTTTTCAACCTATTCCCTTCTTATCCATGAATTAAATCATTGTTGTGCTATTAGAAAACGAATATGATGGTATAATAATTAAAGATTTTGACCTTTTTCTAATGTGACCCTCACCTCTCTTATAAAATGTTATTTCCCCTTCTCTCAAAATCACAGATAAAAAGCCATTTGTATCTGACAAAACCTACACAAATATCCTCCCAAACACCCTCACTTCATTATATAATCCATACATTGATCAGAAGACAACCTAAATTTCCATTCTGATCAAATCAATAGGAAGCACCCAAAGAAGATGTAATAATTTCACCACCACTCCCAAAGTTTTTAGCGTATTCCACTCCCCCTCTCATTGTTTTATAAATAATAAATTAATTACTCCAAAACCTTCTATATACGGATATTTTATTATAAATATGTTACAACCATATTCATTAGTCTATCCATCCTATTAATGAAAATGTCACCTTATATCTATATGTATGACTTACCGTCTCCACGTCGTGGTGTAGTTTTTTATTCAACACATCATCATTTTGATGGGTATAATAAAGAGTATAATAGATTTAATAATAAATATAACATGTTAATGATTCTTTATATATAATTTATCAACCAATTACATACAATTTCACCATCAATTGAATGATATCATTGCTCGTTTGTACGTATGGATTACCGTATCTTGGACGCGATGAAATTCATTTCCACATTAACCATTCAACAATGATTACAAATATATATAGTATTGTTAAATATGTAATATATGAAATAATAAATCTACTGTAAAAAAATAAATATATATATGTATGTATTTACATATATCTCATTCACTTAATTTTGTTCAATACGATATGAAAACAGAAACGACAATTATGCGTACGTACGACCTACCATCTTCATAAAATGTGTTTTCAGTTAATGAAATTAATCTATTAAACATACTTATATTATGAAAATATATGATAAATAAATAATTTCTTATATTATGAAATAAATTAAATCATGATATAATATATATGATCAAGAATAACATGTTAAAACATGTTTGATATAGAAAGATATTATTACATGAAATGTTATTTTAACATAGAAATTATTATTAAATGGGTAGTATAAATCCATAAATGAATCAAGTCTGATATCATAAATGTGAAAATTATTCTTTCATAATTTAATAACATACTATAGTCAATATACAAGATGTTAATGTACACTCGTCCGTGGAAAAATACAGGGTAAGGGTAATTTCCTCAATCTCAATATTATATGAGATTGATTATGTGTATGTTTTTTCTGGGACATAATTATTATCCATGTCTATGTTTCATAAAAGAGTTTTCAAAAGGATTCCTTTTAAGGGACTCTTTAACTAAAACATCATTTTAAATGGTTTCAATATTTATTCTTCTACATTTTTCTCATTAATGCTAATATTTTAAAAATGTTTTTAAGGATTTATTTATATGTACATGTCTGTTTTAAAATAATAATTCCCAAAAAAATGTGTCAATGTAGTATGAGACACTTTTATTAAAAAATTATTTTAAATGACATCCTTTATAAATTATGTGACATTTAAATGATTTCATGAAAAATGGATATTTCTTTCAAAATGTTTTACTAGTTGTAAAGACCCAGAATTACTGTGGAATTTTTTATATATATATTAGAATTTTGAGAGTCTGTAGTTTCTGACAGAGCCTGATTCCGAGGCCCGGTGTGCCCATAATCAATTGATGAAGTTTTTTAAGATTAAATTAACATGTGTAAGTAGTTTTCCTGAAAAAGTGGAATATCTCTTAAACGGTTACTTGTTTTAGAAATATAATGGCACCATTGCGCTCAGGATGACAGTTTTACCCTAGGCGTGACTTATGTTTAGTTGGTGCGTGCCTCCTGTGAAAAATACCAAAAATCACATAACCGTAAATAAAATAAGTAAATAATTTATTTTATTTTTCAAATTCTTATAACTCACAAACTATAGCTCGGATTAAAAATATAACACCACCACTGAACTCACGAGGGCAATATTTTTTTATGTAGATAATAAATTTGGTCGGCGCGGGAAAATAGAAAAAGATAGTTTTCGCCTGTAAATAAAATAATTATGTGACAATTATTTTGTTGTAAAATTCATAACTTCTAAATGGTGATTCGGATTATAAATACGAGAGTACCTTTGGGTTATTTGGGGATGTGTTTCACCTAGGTAGAGCCTAACCTCGACCGGCACGAGTCGAGGGTGAATGATAATAATTTTCCGATATTTTTTCGGGTCTGTTCAGTAAACGTATGTTCGTGATTTTTTATCTTTTGAACAGATGCTCAGAATTGAAATCGGAGGTCACTATTGAACTCACAACGCCGGTTTTCGATGAAGAGGACTTTCACCTCGAAAATGGTTGATCGGGTGTGAGAGTTGGTTGTTGGGTTTCATGTGGATTAATAAAATAAAAAATAAGTAACAAATTATTATATTTTTGGTTACACCCACACTGTGTGGTATTGTTAGTTACAATCTCCACATAGGAGTAGTAGTGGGGACCACCCGAGCTTAAAATCCTCCCACGAGAGGTTATGATGTTGGTCCACATAGGGCACAACACCCCATTTAATGGGGAGGGAGATTAAACCACAAAACCCTCTAAATTAATGTTGTGTGTCAACATGAAATTAATTGATGTAAATTAATTTTATGTGTCAACGTCAAATTAAAATTTGTGTGTCAACATAACATTAATTTCTATCAATTAATTTTATGTGCCAACACTTTTTAATTCTCATGAAATTTTTTAAGTAACCCCATATTTGGAATTTAGGAAGGTTTCTAATAAATGAACCATCATAAATTCCACAGTGGTTACATACCTCTCCCCCTCTCCTATATATAGGGATATTGGGAGGAGGATTTGGGATGGCTTCACCAAGCCACAAAGTGCTGGTAAAGTGACGTTATTCCCAACACTTGGAGGATTACACTTCCTCCAACAAAGAATGCGAAGACGCCAACGACAAAAAATTATTCCTTGGATTCATCGTTGGAACCCCCCCTTCCGACGTGGGATCTCTTTGATGATTCTTCATCCTTCCACTTCGTCATCAACAGATAGACGCAAGAACTTGGAAGTGGAAGAATATAAAGAATGATATCAAAATCATCTTCCCTCAAGACAAACGAACTCCGATCGATTAAAAAGGTATCGGTGTGTTTTATGTTTTTTAACGATTTATCCTCTCATGTTGAATCAACTTCTTGAGCTGCTTGCTATTGTTCTAACGTGGAGGGTTCGGGCGACACAAACACAGCCAGAACCCTCGACGACCTTTACAGTTTTGGAACATTGTATCGACGGCGAAGTAGCAGCAGCATGGAAATGTTGTGATGGTGACGAATATGGCAAATAGTGGTCACGCTCCCCGCGTGCCCCAAGTGCTGCCGGCACCCCTCGTGCCTACCTGGCGCCCTCCCAGTTCTTACCAGGTGCCCTTGTCATCTCCCTGGCACCCAGGCCGCCTGCTCGGTGCCCTCCCGGTGCCTGACCGGTGCCCAGGACACCTTCTCGACACCATCCCGACGCCCGCCCAACTCCTGAGCCGCTCTCCCGGCACCGTCCTGGCACCCTTCGGTGCCCGGGGCACCGGCAAAACGTCGGTCTGCCTGCCCGACGCACCCCGCACCCTTCCTGGATAACCCGTGTCCTACCCGCACACTGTGTGTCCCATCGTTGGCCTCTTGGGCAATGCCATCTGAGCCGCACCCCTCACGGAGCCAGTAAGACCATCCACTGGCCTTAGGTCTGAGTCTCCCACGTGGATACTTCATCCTGAATTGTTCACTTAGTCTGCTTGGTCGGGCCCAGCGAACTGGGACAAACATAGCCAGCTAAACCGCCCAACGGGCCGGGTTAGACACACCAAGTCTGACAGGGTCGAACTGGACCGGGTCCACCCAGAGTGAGTTGGGCCGAGTCGGTCTGACCGGGTTGGATCAGACTTGGGCCCACTATTGACCTTTTTCTTGCATTGGACATATCATTGGCACCAGACGTCCTTTTGACGAACCGTCAGCGGTTCTAGTAATATCTTTGAGAATCAGTCCCTTCAAAAATACCCCATGGGAATTTAGGGTATAGTTGAGACACCGTCAGGGTGGTTTGTACACGAAACCAACCGGCCTCCAGGAACTCACAGACTGGGCATCTGATTGACGTGTCGTCTATTGCGCTGAGACCCCTATGACATGACAGACCTTTGAGATAATTTTTCATGGGACATTGTGACACTTTGAGTGTTGGCTTGTCACTCGTAGACCAGACCCTCCAGGAGATGAGCGAGCAGATTACAGAGACCTAGTAGCTGGCTGAGACCTCATGACTGCTTTTCCGATTGGTTTCAGAGTGAATTGACTAGCCCAGTGGGGAGAACTATTGTGTGAGGCGACAGACCCATGGATGGTGAGATCTACTGTGTGAGGTAGAAAACCCGCGGTACTCGATAGGAGGAGTAAATCTGTAATTTATTAGGGGGAGTGCCACTGTGTTTTGCGGGAGACCCATGGCAGGGGGAACTACTATGTGAGGCAGTAGACCCACGGTACACAAAAGGAGGAGTACCTCAGCAGTCTAAGGATAGTGAGTAGCACCTCGGAGTCGCGACAGAACCATTGTACTCGACAGAGGAAGAGTTCTCCAGTATTCATGGATTCGTTAATAAAAATCATGGTTTTAGATGAGTCGATGATCATTGTGTTTTCCTCATTATTGTGATGGGTTACTTGATAACATAGGTATATGTTTGGGAATATATCTAAGTAATGGTTATCTGTTGAAATCATACATTGTGGTTTATCCTTGATAGATTTTTTGTGAGACCTTGAGGGAATTGGGGTCCCTACTTAGTATCTTTATACTCACCCCGGAATGACTATACCCACACTACGTTGTGTTGGATGTAGATGACGAACAGCGTTGATGGAGGCCGAGAGCGAGGTAGGACTGGACGGTACCCGGAGGTGGACAATTCGGTGAGATGGTACACAGAGTGGATTGTTAGATGTGGAGTGATGGGGAGGAAATATGTACCTACCATTCAAGTAGGAGTCACGGTTGATGATCTCAGAGCTGTTTCTATGTTTTAGATGTTGTCCCTTTCTTTCAGTTGTACTTTCTTTCATTTGTACTTTCCTATTGGGGTTGTATTCTGGCCCCTTTTAAATTCAGTAAACTTGTTATATATTTTTTACTTAGTGATTTCTTCTAATTTTACTCTGGTTGTGTGACTTTACATTTTATTAATGCAATGCCTTCCCAGTTTTAGGGGATTACGCCTTTTGTGATATTCGCCAGCCCCTAGCCTAAGGAAGGTGGGATTAGGGTAGTCACAATGCGGGCCCCAGGGGATAGGTCATGAAAAATTGGTATTAGAGGATGTCGGCTCTACTGAAGAACATAAGTCATTGATATTTCTTTTCTGTCAAGAATTAGTTTTAAGGGTACCGACTGTGGTTTTCAGTTTAGGGAGTGCAGTGTTGGTACAGCGAGCGACGTATCCATACACTGGGACCCTATCTTCTGATTTCTGACTAAGTGCATGAAAACACTGATTGTGTGTGTGTTATCAAGGGTTTTTCTTTAAGTCAGCCCAAACCAGGTTAGCTTTCCAAGTATGAATTTTGACAATGTCGCATCAGTTCAGGATGCCTTCATGCCAACAACTAGTTGGAGTTCTGAAAAAGTACATGATGATGGACCACCGAGTGACGAGGCTCTGGTGTAGGGCCCTCTTACTATGTTGGCACCTTTGGGTGGTGTACCTACAGCAGCACCACCCATTGGGTAGCAGATGCAACCAGCCATATTGGAGGATCATGCACGCCGACTGAGTGTGGTGCACGAGTTCCAATGGCAGAGGCCTATGTGGTTTCGAGGTGAGACAGTTTCTCAAGAAGTAGATGTTGATCATAGATACTAGTCTTTTTCGGTGAGTGACCATGAGGATGGTCTACATAGTGATGGGGTTTCGGTTCTTGGACCCTTTTCCTAGATTGTACCTTAAGGTAGTGTGTCATCTATAACACTGCATGTTCATATGGAGTTTCAATAGGTGGTATTAGTTGATGACACATATAGACTTAATTACTTACATTTGTTTTAGCATTAGATACCCCTTAGGTTCTTAGGCGATCCTGACATATAGGAAACTGAGGACTGACCTGAAGGGGTATCTAAGAGTTCTCTATAACTTCTACATCTTTTGTAAGATGACTTGTCGATGGATGAGTATTCATCGAGGCATACCGATCGTTCCGGTACACGATGAATATGATATGATCAGTGCATCCGAGCATGGACCTCCGAGTGAGATGTGTTTAGGTAAATCTTATCCATCACTTAATTTTTCCTCTGCGCATTCCTACATATGTTAAGATTCTAGAGAGAACCCTTGCGGTTGAATATTCTTTGGATGAACGGATACACCCAGAGAATGTTAACATTTGGAAAGCATGAAAATGGCGCCACTCATAGAGACTTGGGCGTGCAAGATGTTTCAGGAATAGTACGTGACCTGGACAGATGAATCTACATGGCAACAGATGTTGAAGATGTACTAGGAGAACAACATGACGTGGTGTATATATTAAAATGTAAAACCACCCACCTTTGTAGTCCCCACCAGGCTCTGGGAGTTGGAGAGCAGGGGAAGAGTGTAGCTGCATGCAGTCATGGATTGTAACCCAAGGGCTCTAGGAATGATTCGAGGTATGATTTGTGACTACTACTACCTGTCATAGCAATAGACATAGATACCAATCATTCCTCCCTTACACGAATCGAGTCCCAGACCTAGAGTTTCCAGTTAAACCGTTGACTTGAACCTCACGTCTGGAGATACCTTTTGGAGGAGACTTGATTATCACACTTATGTCGGAGGTGTGATATGACCCTATAGGAAAGAGTTTCGGTTGGAACCTCTTGGGGGCACCGTCGAGTCCTTACGAAGGTAGTTTGGTTTTGGACTTTACATCCACAGTTCACACTCCGATTGAATGTATTAGGAAAATATGTTGTGGTTTTTCTACAACATTGAGACGAGGTTTTCCTTAGTTGGTGAAAAAGGAAACCCAGTAAGCATAGGTTAAACTCATTCTTAGTAGGGTGTAGCCGATCACTCTTGAGTCAGCCAGCCTTACCCTCGTGGCAGTAGGAGTTTTGAGTTTTTGTTTCCATCAAGACTATGATTTCAAGAATGTCTATACTCCTAGTAAGGGGAAACATTGATGTGGATGCTCTCAGCAGGAGATCTAGTATTCAACTGCTCGGAGTGGAGATAGAGCAGCTAGCTACCTTACAGATATCCTTTGTGGATAGAGATGGAGAAGTCTTTCTACTATCTCTTGCACTCACTCCCCCTCTTCTTCAGCGAGTCATAGAGGCGCATCATGGGGACACTGACTGCAAGACACGACGTGATCAGATATCCAAAGGGCATGAACCTGATAGATTTTCTAAAGGTGGGGAGCACGTCATCCTTTTCAGAGGACTTAACATGGTTCCGGCTGCACTTCAGGAGGAGGTGTTGAGGGAGTTCCACACATCTCCGTGAGAGGTACATCTAGGCGTGGCGAAGATGTATTAGGACCTCAGACGACATCACTGGTGGCCAGGTATGAAGAAAGTAGTAGCAGAGTTTGACTCTCGATACCTCACTTGTCAAAAAGTGATGGAAGAAGACCAGGTACGAGCAGGATTGGTTTAGACATTAGGGTTCCCAAAGTGTAATAGGGATATGATATCCATGGACTTCATCATGGGTCTTCCATATATGTCTAGGGGACATGGCTCTATTTGAGTGATCGTCAACCGACTCACCGAGTCGGCCCACTTCCTACCGACCAGAGACGGTACGAGCTACCACATAGAAGGTGCAGATCATCTAGGAGTGGATGAAAACTGCACAGAGCAGACATAAGTCCTATGCCGATATGAGACAGAGACCACTGGAGTTCGAAGATGGAAACCACGTCGTCCTATGGGTTTCACCTCGATGAGGTTTGCGGAGATTTGGTCGAGGAGTCAAGTTATATCTGTGTTTCATTGGAACTTTCTATGTCCTCAGTAGAGTATGAAAGGTGTTATACCACATAGCTCTTCCACCTCTGTTGCATCGGGTGCATGACATCTTCCACATATCTCAGCTGAGGAGATACATGCATCCCACTTCACACATCATTGACCATGGAGAGTTGTACATCGATGACTGGGAGACTTTCACAGAGGTTCTAGTGGAGACTGAGGATCGACAGGAGTGGTTATTGTGTGTACGATCAATTCCTATGGTGAATGTACGCTGGCAGTATGAGAACATCTAGGAGAGCACATGGGAGCAGGAGGCTCAGATGCATGCTCAGTACCTCCTTATGTTCCCTTATTGTGAGTTGTATCTTACATGGACATATATACCTGATGTGGGGAGAATTTAAAGACCCAAAATTCCTGTATATTTTTTTTATATACATGGAAATTTTACGAGTCCACAGTTTCTGACGGCGCCTGATTCCGAGGCCCGGTGTGCCCAGAATCAATTTCTGATGTTTTGTTAAGATTAAATTAACGTGTGTAAGTAGTTTTACAGAAAAAGTGGAATAACTCTTAAACAGTTACTCAGATTAAAAATATGAGGGAACTGTTTTGCTTAGGATGGCGGTTTTACCCAAAGAATGACTTATGTTTATTCGACGTGGGCCTCTTGAGAAAAATCCCAAAAATGTCATAACCGTAAAAAAAATATTAAATAAATTATTTCATTTTTCAAATGCTTAAAACACACAAACGGTAGCTCGGATTAAAAATCTGAGACCACTTCTGAACTCATTAGGGTATACATTGTTTCAAAAGATACTAACTTTGGTCGGCCCAGGCCAGCTGAAAAAGTTAGTTTTTGTTCCCAAATAAAATAATTAAGTGACAATTATTTTAATGTAAAATTCATAACTTCTAAATGGTGAGTCAGATTAAAAATCAGAGAGTACCATTGGGTTTTTACAGGTGTGTCTAACAGAGGCATGGCCTAGCCTCTACCGACGCGAGTCAAGGGTGACTGATAATAATTTTCCGAACTTTTTTTCGGGGACGTTAAGTAAACGTAAGTTCAGGATTTTATAACTTTTGAACGGATGCTCGTAATTGAAATCAGAGGGAACCATTGAACTAGCAGTGCCAATTTTTGCTAATGAAGACTTTAAACTTGAAAGCGGTTGATTGGGTGTGAGTCTTGGTTTTTGGGTTTCACGTGGATTAATAAGATAAAATAAGTAACAATTTATTTTATTTTTGGTTGAACCCACACCATGTGGAAGTGTTAGATAAAAGATCCACATTGGATTTGGGGAGGGGACCAACCGAGCAGCATAACCTCCTACAATAGGTTACGACAAGGGTCCAAACGGGGCTTAACACCCCATTTAATGGGGAGGGAGGGGAAACCTCACAACCATCTCAAGTAATGTAGTGTGTCAACATAAAATTAATTGTTGTCAATAAATTTTATGTGTCAATGAAAAATTAAAATCTATGTTTCAACATAAAATTAATTGATGTCAACTAATTTTATGTGCCAACATTTTTAATTCGCTTGAACATTTTATTAAGTAATTGCATCGTTGGAATTTAGGATGGTTCCTAATATTTGAACCATCATAAATTCCACGATGGTTACAAACCTCTCCACCTCTCCTATATATAGAGAGCTTGGAATGTGGATTTGGGATGATTCACCATGTGATGAAGAGCAGGTAATGTGACGCGACACCCAATACATGGAGGATTACCATTCCTCCAATGAAAAATAGGAAGACGTCGGCGACAAAAAATTCATCCTCAACTTCTTCCTTGGAACACCCCCTTCCGATGTGGGATCTCATCGACGACCCTTCATCCTTCCTCTTCTTCATCCACAGACCGACCAATGAACTTTGAAGTGGAAGCGTATGGTGAACGATGTCAACATCACCTTCCCCCAGCGATGAACGAACTACCGTAAATTAAAAATCTATGGGTATGTTTTATGTTATTTAACACTTTATCCTCTCATGTTGAATCAAATTCTTGAGACGCTTCCGATCTTTATAACGTGGAGGGTTCGGGCCGCACGAACCCGGTCAGACCCCTCCGCAACCTTTACGGTTTTGGAACCTCTGATCGATAGCAATGTACCAATAGCATGGCAACATGGCGATGGGAAGAGGATAGAAAATAGAGATCGCACTACCCGCGGCCTCCGCAAACCGCACTGCCGAATGAGCGTCGCCTAACCAGCCTACCCGCGTGCTACCCGACCCACGCCCCGGCCAAAACTGCGGCACGCCCTGCTTGCTAGAACCCTGCACGCGGGACCCACGCGCAGCCAGCGCCCTATCGGTGCCTGCCCGACAACACAGGCACCCAGGCCGCCAGCCTCGCGCCCTCCCAGTGCCTGCCCGATGCCCCCAGGTGCCCCGACTGCCTACCCAGCACCCTCCTGGTTCCTTCCCGACACCCAGGCCACTCTCCTGGCTCCTGCCCGGTGCCCCTGGTGCCCAGGCCCCCTGCCTGGTGCCCCCGGCACCTGATCGGCGCCACATGCCATCTGCCCGGCACCCAACCGGCTACCTGGAGCATCCCACAACCTTCCTGGCACACCTATAGCCTTCCTGCGCCCCGCGCAGCCCGCAGTTGGCGTCTCAGGCCGAGCCGTCCGAGCTGTGCCCCTCGCGGTGCCAGCTGGAAATACCACTAGCCTTCGGGCTGAGTCACCCACGTGGCGACTTCGGCCCGAATTGTCACGCAGTCTTCTGGGTCGAGCCCAGCGGACTGTGCCAAACATACCGGGCTGAACCACCAAATGGGTCGTGTCAGACCTAGGAAGTCTGACCAGGTCGACACGGACCGGGTCGACCCTGATTGAGTTGGACCGAGTCGGTCTGACCAGGTCAGACTGGACCTAGGCCCACATTGGACTCTTTTCTTGTGTTGGCCATATCTTTGGCACCGGACATCCGTTTGACGAACATTCAGTGGTGCTGGTAATCTATTAGAGAATCAGTCCCTCCAAAAATACCACATGGGAATTCGCGGTACAGCTGAGATACGGTCGGGTTGGTTCATAGACAAAACCAACTGGGCTCCTGGGACTAAAAGGCTAATAACTCAAAGGGCAGGCGTCTAATTGACACGCTATCTATTTCATTGTGACTCCTATGATGTGGCAGACATTTGAGATATGTCTTATTGGTACATTGTGACAATTAGAGTGTCATATTGTAGCACATGGAGCATACCCTCCTTTAGAAGAGCGAGAAGACTACGGAGAGCTAGTAGCTG
This sequence comes from Viscum album, assembly GCA_963277665.1. NCBI lineage: Eukaryota > Viridiplantae > Streptophyta > Magnoliopsida > Santalales > Viscaceae > Viscum > Viscum album. The sequence continues at coordinate 1,729,178,340 of OY728161.1, read as the reverse complement.
GCTCAGACCTGATGAATGCTTGTCCGATTCGTTTTAGAGTGACATGACTTGACTAGTGGGGAGAGCTACTATGTGAGGCAACATACCCATGGCTGAAGAGAACTAATATGTGAGGTGGCATACTCGCGGTACTCAACAGGTGGAGTACCTTTGTAGGCTATTAGGGGGAGTGCTACTGTGTAAGGTGGGAGACCCATGGTGGGGAGCGTTACTGTGTGAGGCAGCAGACCCGCAGTACTCGACAGGAGGAGTACCTTAGCAATATAAGGTTAGTGAGTAGCACCTCATAGTTGTGATAGAACCACTTTAACCGATAGAGGAGGAGTTCTCCAGCAGTCGTGGTTTCGTTGATGAAAATCCTAGTTTGAGCTGAGTCAAGGACCTTTGTGTTTTCCTCATGATTTAGATGGGTTAGTTGATCACTTAGGTATACATATGGCCATATACAAAAGTAATGGTTATCTGTTGATATCATACTTTGGGTTTATCCCTGTAAGATTTCATTTAGACCTTGAGGGTCTCAGGGTCCCTATAGAGTATTGTTATTCTCAACCCTGCACTGGCTATTCCTGCACTACGTTGTGTTGGATGTATACGATGGGCAGCGTTGACGGAGGTCGAGAGTGAGCTAGGACTGGACAGTACCCATAGTTGGAATACTCGGAGAGATGGTACACGGATCGTACCGTTAGACATGGAGTGATGAGGTGGATATCTATACCTACACATAAGGAAGTAATCCCGGATGACAATCCTGGAGATGCTTCTACGTTTTAGCTATTTTCCCATTCATTCATTTGTACTTTCTTTAAGTTATACATTCCTGTTGGGCTTGTATTCTGGCCCCCATTAATTTTAGTAAAATTGTTATAAAGTATTTACTTAGTGTTTTATTCCCATTGTACTCTGGTTGTGTGAGTTTACGTTTTATAAAGTCAATGCCTTCACAGTTTTAGGGGAGTACGCCTTTGGTGTTAGTCGCCAGCCCCTGGCCTATGGAAGGTGGGTTTGGGGTAGTCACGATGCAGGCCCCGGGGGACGGGTCGTGACACTAGTCATTTTAAACAATGTCAAAATCCTTTAATGGATATTTTTATTCATTGAGGTTGATTTAATATAATAAAATATTTGATTTTATATTGAATGAGTTATGCTATGTTTGACCGTGGATGTGCTATTTTAATAAAATTCATTGTATATGGTTAATTTATTGGTATTTCGTACGCTAGTTTTAATAAGAAATTTTATGTAATGTTTTAAAATATTCATAAGAGGAATGAAGTGTACTTAGTAAGTGAGGGGTGGACCCGTTTTAGCTCCTTGATGCATCAATAGGTCTCATGTGGAAAATTTGTGTCTTGGCACAAGGCCTTGAAAAAAAAATAATTGTGGTCTTGGAATGGGGCCTTGACTATGTGTTAATTAATTAAGGTATTAGGCATTCCCCCCTTTTGAAGTTAATTATTAAATGATATTATTTGAATTGTATAATATCCTTGTGCATGTTTATATGGAAATTTATGTTTATTGATTCATTATTATGTTTGTGTTTATTTTAAAAATGCTATTGTTTTTATTACACATCATTCATTAAAGGTTTATAACATCTGCTAAATTATTTACCATTACTGAGCATATGAGCTCACCACATTATTATGCTTAATTTCTCAATGATAACAAGAAGTGTATTTTGATTGATATACAGGATTAAGATAGGAGAATAATGTTGTTGGAATTTTTTTAATTATATTGTGTTTTATGATCGAATTTGTAATGTAAAATTCATGTATGTAATCTAATTTCCATGATGGCTAAACAGATTGGTCCTTCGCAGCATGATTCCTTGTAATCCCAACAATGCATTAAAATAATGCACTGGATTTGGGCTTCTCGGGTCAGGGTTTTAAAATCCTATTATATTATTAATAGAACATGAGATCCCTAAGATATAAAACTATGTTTGTATAAATTCATTATCATATAACACCAACAGTTACTTTTTAAAAACTACTAAATCAACTAGATAAATTATATAAGGAGTTTTAGATTTGGGTCTCAAATTAAAAATGAGTTCATTAGACTCACAACATCCTACACCGGTGGATGATAAGTTTATTCCTCTAGAAATACATTATTTTATTTTTTTACAATTGGTATATTTTATATCCTTTGGATTTTATTCTCTTCAATCGATAATATTTTCTCATCCAATTCTATCAAAATTTCATTAAGGTTGCCTAATATAGATGGGTCTATAATTTACTTGAGATTTGAAGTCATTACCTTCAAAATAAAGAATTCTATACTTCCTATAAAAATAGAAATCACGGTGACTTGCTTAGGAGGAATTTCTAATCATTGAAAAAAGGTCATGAACAGGTCCTAATTCATCCAATTTTCACTATATCTCTAAAAATGAATACACATAGATTGATCATGATATTTAATTATAAAAATTAACTTCCTATGAATTTTTTCTAGAGAAATCTATTTCAATAATACAGGTTTTTCAGAGTACATGTGATATCTAACTAGGTTCCTCTAAATCGAGTCCTCAATGCTAATACTAATCACAAAATGATACCATATGTTTCATTGTATACTATATAAAACCATTAGAAGTATTTATTTACATTATTTGGATATGATTCATGATTTGTAAAAATATATAATATCTTTTCATTCTTGTAATACTTGATAGATACATACATTACATTTTATAACCTAATATACTATGTGAACACATTCTAGAAAAATTAGCATCCCTTTCATATATACATGAAAATGACACATATTTATCAACTAAATTACCTTGTTAAAGGATATTAAATGATTTTGAGATCTAATTCATAGTATGTATTAGAAAATTATAAAATATCTCATAAAATTATCATGTCATTAGTGATGTTCAATAAATAAATTAACCAAAAGAAACTATAATTTACTATAAATAAGGGCATGATATATCCATGAAAATAAATGAAAAAATAGATAAGTACAATCAATGAAATCATAATGATGGTATGAAATATGTTTTACATACATGTTTTCAATGATTCTAAAAAATGAATATAATATTATAGGTAGAATAACACACTAAAATAGAAGATGTTTTTATCATGTGACCTCTTGATGCATCAGAGGGATATTTTATTTTTTTCCCCACATGTCATTATCTGAACCAAAAGGGCTTCGGTTGTGACTAAGTAAATCCTAACTTCTTTTCAAGAGGATGGAAAAAATCATTGAAAGGACTAACAAGTATGGGATTCCATTTATTAATCTAAATTTACATGCATACTGAACCATCACCATGCATAAGTGAATGTAAATAAATGTAAATATATTATGATCTCGGGTAAAAATAAAAAATGTGACAACATATTGGGAATAAAAGAGTATGAATGATTAATATAACAATAATCACGGTACTGTATACCACCAACCATATAGACGTATCAACATGAAAATAACTAGAAAATTAAAATATAGAGAGATCATAGCTCTAGATCGCTAAGAACCGACTGTTTTATAATGTCAAATACACCAAGGTATCCCTATGCACTACTGTAATCACCACCAAACATACCAATTTCTTCTTAATACATGAATCATGTGTGAAAATCCCATTAATTTATTACTATATAGAAACCTAGTGGGATGAATTGAATGATAATGGTGTGGAAAAATAAGACACGATAGAATTTTTCAGCGAAACTGATAGATTTAGAATAAAAATACAATATATAGTAATATATAATATCTTAAAATAAAAACAAATGATGGATAAATGGGAAATTTATTTCCCAACCAATACCATGAAAATAGTCTACCAATAGTTAAATGAGTTCCATTAATGATTCCCCACGACTCACCTCCATGCCCATAAATGTGTCTTCTTTCAATGAACTCACATTTCGATGATGTCTCACAGTTAATGGGGTGAAATATTCATTAATTGGACTCATTCCATATTTCATTATGGTGTTCCACCAACGATACAGAGGACCCACGCCCTATTATGATATGGGTAACCACTTAGGCTATATGGGTCACATTACCTAGTCCATATTGATTTACCACTCTGTTGATAGATGTCTCAACCCCTAGTACATCATTGGGGTAAAACTCCGTAGATAGTGGGAACACACAATGGTCCATCCGAGGGTGATAGTAGATAAAGGATATGTTCCCTATTTTTTTGTACTCATTCCATGTTAATTTCTTTTTGTAACTTTTTCATCGGAAGTCCATTCGGGGTGTACGACCAGTCAATTATGGGTGTTTTTTCAAGGGCATTGCATTGGTGCAATCCACCCGCTTTTATTCAGCACGTTGGTGCAGGCCCCATGATGGCCATTTTGGGAGATGGCGGTGATTTATAGCTTTATCACCGGGTGTCCGTTTTGGACAAGTGAATAGTCCATCTTGTGTAATTTTCCAGAGAGGATCTCAACAGTGCGATCTGTTGGTAGTGCATCAGGACCGGGATATGGGTCCAACGAAGCACCGCTCGTGTGATGTATGACGAAATCCATATTTTTTATCCGGATAACCATTGCAATCAAGTGAGTAGTCCTTTTGAAGTGTTTTCCCAAGGGGATCGTAATGGTGTGATGTGCAAGACTGTTTTCGGTGCCGAGGCTCGGGACCACGGGATGCCGTTCGGGCGTAAAGAGGTGTTGGACAACTTTTACATCGGATTTCTGTTGGAGGTGAGTAAGTAGTCGATCTCGCATGTTTTTATGTAGGGATTACAATGGTGTAACATTTTCAAGAGAGCAGAGCCTCTTACGTGATCTTATTAAATGTGGAAATATAGAGGGTGCTCTGGTGGCAGTTCATCCTACTTTGTTTGTAGTGGACCCTTGGCGTGTGATCGCATGAAATCCCATGTGATTGAAGTAATGTTTGAAGAGATGTAGTTGGTCGTTCCTGGGATGATGAGGTGGCAAGTTGGAGTTGTTACATTTACGCCTTTATGTTGACATTGGGTGCAGTGTGCACGATAGCCTTTGAGCTGGAATGATGGTATACTCTGGGAAAAATAGGAATTAATGGAGGTACATGTGGTTGTTTGTACCTAAGAACGTTTGTCTGCTTGGTGGGAGTTTACTTGGGGCCACACGTCGTGTGGGCGACATGTGTGTGTCGTGTTCTGCGTTGTGTACCCTTGTCCTCTGGCGACGTAGAGGGTCCCTATGTTCTAGTTTGTTTTTATAGGAAGGTTGAGTTTCCCCCTAGTTCTGTTCACGTTTTTTTGTCTAGCACGGTTGAGTTTTCCCTAGTTCTGTTCTCATTGATTGACCTACAGGGTTGAGTTTCCCATGGTTCTTTTCTAGTTTTTTTGACCTGCAGGGTTGAGTGGGTTTCCCCTCATGGTTCTATTCACGATGGTTTCGACCAGAATGGTGAGTAGTTTTCCCCTTGTTATGTTCTCTATGGTTTGGCCGGTAGAGTTGCTTCATGTTCCCTAGTAGATTTCTTGTGGATTCGGTGTGACCAACACATTAGGAGGGCATCGATCCTCTACCCAGGAGGTTGTTTCTAGTAGGGCTGGCCAGTAGGTTGTTTCCAGTAGGGGTGTTTAGTTGTACCATCCATCTTGGATGGCCAGAGCGGTACCATCCAGCAAGGATGGCCAGTGGGTTACCATCCATCAGGGATTGCCAGTACATCGGTGTTCAATGAGTAGTACCATCCAGCTGGGATGGCCAGAGCAGTTCTGGGTTTACCTACAGCGGGGCTAGGAAGTGGTACCCGATGCCGGGTTTACCTCCATCTGGGCTGGGAAGTGGTCCCCGATGCTGATATTACCTCTAAATGGGTTGGGAAGTGGTCCCTGATGACGGTTCCAAGCATCCCTCCAGTGGATTACCCTTTTACAGGACTGGGCATTGGGACTCATTGATGACTTTAGCCTGGTCTCCCTCTAGTGGATTACCCTTATACTAGACTGGGCATTGGGACTTGTCTATGACTTTAGCTGGGTCTCCGTCAAGTGGAATACCATTTTATGGAACTGGGAAGTGTGCCAACCGTCGACTCTTTCTGGGTCTCCCTCCAGTGGGAACCCGTCGACTTCCATGGATTACCCTCCAGCAGGGCTGGGTAGTGGGGGTCGCCTGTCGACTTTGAAGAGACCTCTCGACCGTGGGGTAGTGACGAGGTGTGGTTTGGTGTTCCCCTAGAAATCTCAAGTAGGAGGGGCACTTTCCCCACAGAGACACATCCTCATGACGCGACCTAAAACCATGTCGAAGAGTTAGTTCCACCCAAAGAGGATAGTGTCAAGGTGTGGTGATTTGAACCCATTGACTTACAGTTCGGCGCAGATGTGCGAGATTCTAGGCATCGATGGTTTTTACTTCTGGGACTATGGTCTACTCACTTTCTTACGCTGATCTACGGGGCGGAGATCCCCTTACAATCTTGTTCGAGTTTCTAGTTTGAGCATATGGATATGTATATACCTTGTTCCATTGCCCACTCATTGGGTTTTGGTTACTCTCTTTCCAAAGGAGGAGAAGACACGTTGGGTATGCCATGTGCCTTATGTGCCTATCTTCTCATGGTTGGGTGAGTCTAATCTCCTGCTATGGGTAGCGAAGACTCAACATGATGTTCATCTTCTCACTATTTCCAGCTCCTCGTGTCTAGACGAGTCTATCTACTTTCTCTTGTTTTGTTTAGCTGGACTCTCTACAGTTTCTCTTTACTACACTCTCAGTTTTACTCCTTTATTTTCCCAGTTTGATCTAATGCTCACCCTTCAGTACCTCCTTTGTTTCTCCCTCGAGACTTCGGGGTATCCTACTAATTATTGTTATACTCAACCCTGCTTGGGCATTTCCCTCACTTGGTGTGCCCTTGCAGATTACAGACAGGTTGGTCGTGACTTCTATGGAGCTTAAAGGTTCAGGATCTTGGACTGCGTCCGATGATCATAGTCGGGTTCCAGGTGTGGGACCCTCCCAGTTATTTTCTGTTGTTTACATGTTGTCGGGTTATGTCACTTTTCCGGTTGTGCACGTGTTTTTCCCTTTTTTCTTTTCAATTTACCTTAATATTTTACTATGTACCTTTAGAGGTCGATGCACATTGTGGTTTATTTATAGCAGTTGGTACTTTTATTTTCTTTTACTATGCACTTTTGCATTGAGTGTTCTGCGTGTGTGTCTGTACAGGTACTTAGGCAAAGGCCAACCCAAGTTGTTTAAACTTCAGCGCTAGTCACCAGCCACTGGCCTATAGAGGCGGGCTTGTGGTAGTTGTGACTCGAGCCCGGGTAGGGTCGGGTCATGAAAAAGTGGTATCGGAGGTGGTTCATTCCTTGGTACATTGTTCGGATGTCCCTAAAAAGGAATCGGTTTGGATTTAGGGAAACTGTGTTAACATGTATCAAGAGTGTCTCTCAGGCCAGGGAGTCCAGTGATGATATGGCGACCGACGTATCCATTCACCAGGACCCTGATAACCCACTTGTCGAATCGGCATGCTGAGACTCTCATTGTCGGGAAATTGGTTTTTTCATCACCTAGGATTTAGTCTTTGACTGTCATTCTTTGGTCAGCTCCCAATTTTTTATACTTTTATATACATATATTCTTATCTGATCAAATCAATCCTTGAAAATATTCAGGATGTCTCCCCAATGACAGTCATCTAGGATACCGGCTTTGGTTTGTGACGACGAAAATGTGAGCTACGAGGCCTTAGTCCATGAACCATCATGTGAGCCCCTTTCTCTGGGTGGGCCGGTAGAAGCACCCCAACCTGGTGAGCAGCAGACAGCTTCAACAGAGAAGACTAAGCTTGAGCGCAGTTTGATTGTGCACCGTGAGTTCCAGTGGCAGAGACCACTGAGGATCAGTGGTGAGTCAGACCCTTAGGCAGCAGAGGTTTGGTTAGAGACAGTGGTCCCCCATTTCAGGCTTGTGTAGATGCCGAAAGATCATATGGTGTATTTGGCCTCCAACCTTTTCCGCGGAGCATCTAGGCGTTGGTGGACTCTGGTGACTCAGTTTCTTGATGATTCATCGCTTTCGTGCGGTGACATTCAGATTTTTTCATGAGGAGTTTTTCCCCTCTTTCAAATGCTTCGTATGGATTCAAGAGCTCCTGCAGTTTTAGTAGGGAGGGATGACAGTGGCTGAGTACGTGGCTAGTTTCATAGACCGTGCACGCTTTCACCCGGACATTGTCCATGAAGGAAACTTCTGACCGCGGAAGTTTGAGCATGGTTTCGGCCGAGAGATTTGTGCTATCATAGTACTATTGGAAATTTCCACATATGCTTGGGTGCTAGAGAAGGCACTGGTGATAGAGAGCTTCATGTCACATTCTAGAGTTGGTGGTGGCATCAAACATGTTGGAGTCGAGACGTCTACCATAGCTAGCAGGTGTCGGCAAGCAGAACCTTGATGCATGTGGCTTTCTGAAAACCGGACTCCGGGGTGTGATCGTACACCACAGTGGCACTAGAGGGCTCCAGTGCAGCCCAGAGAGATTTGGTGCTATGCTTGTGATGTGTGAGGTCACCTGGCACGTGACTGCCCAACCAGGCATGCAGAGAGCTTCGGGCAGGACAGAGGTTCACCAACACGACAGAGGCAGCGCCATTATTGGAGTAGAACCAATAGAGGTGTTGCTAGTAGAGGAGTGGGAGGATATGGGAGTGGGGGATGACATCTCAAGGTCTTTTCATCACCACTTGGCAGTCCACATCAGGCTCTGGGAGCTAATAGTTGGGACTGCGGACAACCACGAGCTTTGGATGTCTACAATTCTGCAGAGCATGAGGTGATAAGAGCTACGCTCTACACCTCTTCTACTTTTTGCAATAGAATTGTTAGACTCTGTGTGAAATTTTTTTTCTACATGATTTTTGTTTGATTTGTTACCAGGGTGGCACAGGGCATCAGTGTAACCCTGTGTTGGTAAGATAAAATGTGTGTGACCTTCTTCCTTAGTCGATGGTGTTGAATCTTTCACCCTCCGAGCATGTAAGATAGTCTTGGTTGTGAGATATCGACTATGAAACATTGCATGAACTGATATCCTTAGATGTTGCACCATATGAATATTCTGAAGGAGGGAATCAATGGGCCTTGTTCGAGGTGTGGGTGATGATTCTAGTCGTGGTGTGCAAAGTTAAGGTTCGGTCGGGAAGGTGAGATACCCCCAAGAGCCTTTGGTCATTTTGAGACTGTGCAACGGGATGGAGTGGTTCCCTACCACCTTGACCAAATCCAAAAGGCATCTTTGGGTGCATAGCATCACCCACGTGACTCACCCGAGAAGAAGTGAGCATGATCCTATGCACATCTTCGGCAAGGGAATACCACACGTGAAGAGATCAAATATTTTGGTCTGTGTTCAGTGGCGTAGGTCTGTGAAAGAGTTTTTCTGGATACGGGAGAGCCAGGTGTGGGATTAGTACCCTAAGTTGTTCAATGGTTTTTCTTTTTGTGGATGAAAAGCATGAAGTGGGAAATGATTTAAAATCTCAGTTTTTGTTATAAAAGAATTTGGAATATTCTTGATGTCATTCTAGAGCAGCGTCATCAGACGACATGCGATTTCGAGCCCCGGTGTGGCCAGAATTAAATTTTTAGTGCGTTCACATTGGGCATGCCAAATAAAATTGATAACTCTTAAACAGTGCTTCAGATAAAAAATCTGAGTGTACGGATGAGTTCGAAATGGGGTTTTTACCCTATAAACGAATTAAAACATGTTAGCATGGGGCGTTTGGACCCCTTGATCGCTATGAGAACATCAAATGGATAATTTAAATATTTAATTTATTTGTTTAATGGTATAACTCAATCATCACTTAAACGGTAGCTCGGACTAGAAAATTGAGGGCACCGTTGAGTCCGGAACGTTCCTTTAACCCTGGAATGGGTGTAGTTTTCGTGGGTGCGGTCCGTCTATGAAGAATGGCCCCAGGGGAATTTTCGTAAATTGGCAACCTCGGGTGTTGAGTTTAATAACATTTGAACGGTTCCTCAGATTAATATTCTGAGACTGCTGTTGTGCTCAAGAGGTGGTGGATACCCTAGGGGAGGCTTAACCTTGACCCCATCGAGAGTTTCAGATGCTGGTTAAATTAGGTGTTTAAATTAATTAAAATTTTAATTAATTAATTTTTTATTTAACCCCTTCCTCTCCCCTTCCACTCCCCTATTCTCCCCTGGAGAAACCTCCCTAAACCCTTCCCCCTCAACCTCATCATCCACCTCCCTCCTCCGATCAAGGAGGCAATGAGCGGCAGGAGCAGAAGCGGAACGTGCGACGAAGCTCCAGGCTACGCCCTCGCAGGTATGAAGACATTGTTTCAGTTTTAAATCTTGAACATCTCTTTGAATACCAATTATAGCATTGAAAAGTTGTTTCATCTTTAGGAAAATCCCCTACATTCATAGTAAATTTTATGAGCTTTCTGATGCACATTTTCATTTGAATAATATGAGTCATGAGGCGTTCCCGGTCGTCCGTCGAAGATCAAGAGTTTATGGGTGTTTTCTGGCAGTTTTGGGTTCTCCGGCGAGCAGACGACGGTGGCAGGGGTCTTCCCGGTGGCAGTGGCCTTCGGCTATGTGGGAGCAGGGTCGTCGGGCGGCTCCTCGGTTGTGGAGCGCGGCGGTAGGACCCTTCGCGAGAGGGGTGCTCTGCAGGGCACATGAGAGCGGCTAGGGAGGTAGTCTGGGGTGTTGAGAAGAATGGCCAGGGCGGCCTGTGCAGACGGCGTCGGCGGAGTGCTGGGTCATGGCGGTCGTCAGCTGTAAACCTTGGGCACGCGACGTGGGTGGGGAGGACGGACCAGCTTTGGCCGGTTAACGCCGGAGGAAGACCGGGGTCTATGGACCCCTACTGGCAGACAAGGACCTGCATATTGTGGGTCATGTGGGGGTGGAACCAGACCGGCTATGGCAGGTCCGGGAGAGGTAGCCGGCCCGTGCGAACCTTTGGCCAGTTCAGGCTTGGGGGCACCACACAAACGTTAAGTGGACGGGCATTTTTTGTGGGGTTCGTGTTTTGGACGGCGTAGACACATCCAATGTCCGAATTGAGCGTCGTTAGTGGCATTGAGACCCTGGCGTTGAGCCGGAGTTTTCCAGTGTGGTTTTGGGTGTTGAAGCTGGAGTTGAGGCATGGGCCCCATGTTCCGTCTTTCAAGCTGTACTCATCTTTTTGTGACATTTTCATCGGTTTTCCGTTTGGGGCGTTTGACCAGTCAATTTTGGGTGTTTTTCCGAGGGCATTGCATTGGTGAAATCTTCCCACATTAATTCAACACGCTGGTGCGGGCCCAGCGAGGGACATTTTGGTTTTTTTCGGTGATTTCCAGCTGAAACGCATAGTCTATTATCGCCTATCGACTGGTCAAGGTTTCGGTGCTCTGCTAATGTGTATAGCAGCACTCGGGTCGAATCCTCGGCGATGATACTTTGAAATAGTCATTTGTTTTTAGTTAATTGTATTCTGATTGGGGGGGTTTTTTCAGATCTTATGAAATAATTTATGGATGATGTTTGATTCAAAAAATTGATAAATATTTGGGTGAGTTCATTATTAGGGAGTTAAGCTTGTGATATCCTTGAGCTTTGCTTTATATTGCATTTAAATTAACAGTCACTTCACAAGTTGACATCGATTATAATTCCTAAGTGTTAAAGCATTAATACAAGCCTTAACATAATTAGGATTTTTATCTCAATCAGTACATGATTATGGTAGTGTATTTGTAGTTCCAATAATCCATTTAAACCACATGCTAAACAAAATATGTCATTAATCCATGACAAATTAAGTCCAACATACACAATGTTAAATTAACGAATACTCATCGAGCAAATACTCTCAATCAAATAACATCCCTAAATTATAACTCACCCCAATTAGATATTTACTCAGCCATTTGGGTGTTTAATATTCTGGTAATAATAATTATGATGATAAATTAATAATATAATAAAAATAAAGGGATTAGAAAAGAGTGGTACGTCGACACACACACAAGAACGATGATGATAATTAAAAACGGATTTTCGATTGAATGATGAAGCAAAAGAAGGGAAGGGTATTCAAATAAATTTAAACTATTTTATGAACATAAATATTAAACTATATAAGGTGGATGAGAATAAGAGATATTGAAGAGGTAACTTGCATTAATACAGAATTACAAAGAAAGAGAATTACAAGATTACAAAAAACGAAGAACACGAAAGTAAGTGAAAAAAAGAGAGCAGGAAAGGTCTCTAAAGTAAAAACATGAGTATGGAAGATCCTACCAAGCCTTTTTCAATGTCTTGGTCGTGCCAATATGTTCTCCTCTATTCTGAAATGCCAACCCCTCTCAAGGAGAGAAGGGGAGAGTATTTATAGCCCAAGGAGTGGACTGTTTTCATTCCCAATCTGTTCCTCCACTTGCATTGCCAGTTTGACTAGTTAGACAGCCTAATCATCAAATATCTGTTTCTTCACAGTTGTATACAATAATTTGGGCAGACTAATCTCAAAATTTGGAGTCATTTGGATCTACGGATCAAAGGTTATGGCCGGTTGATTAAACAAAGTTATACATTCCATTTCAATCCAGTCTTTTTGAAGTCCATAATGTGAAAGGCTTTTTAAATATGAATATGTCTTCAATTTTGAATTATTTCTTCAACAAAGTCGGCCGAATATAGCTCCTCGTTCACACTGTAAAATCTCAGCTCGATTTGATGTATACATCATGAGATATGTCATGCATACTATACTGATTTTAATTCTCGTCCAAAATGGTGGGCTGGACTTAAAAGATTTATTTGGGCCCCATATACATGGATTTGGGCCTTAAAATTTTTATCCAATATGACATTTAGTGTCCCCTAAATTATGGTGGAGATATAATGTATTTGGACTTCTGGATTGAGCCCAGTAAATCAATCTTCATGGCTGGTCCAGTTTGTTCACAGATTCATTGGTCTTGTTTGTGGGGACCATATGCCCCTTCAAATGATAGAATTGGCTAATGGTACCTTCTAATGAAATGTTCTATATTGAAAGGAGAATCCTAAAAAGCAATAATAAGGCAATTTTGATCAGTATAGTGATATTTATTGTTAAAACAATACACTGACTCAATTGGACTACTTCTAAAAATGCTCTAAAATTATACTTAATATTAAAACATTAATATTTCACAAAAATTATGCACATTTCATATAAAACCAGTAAAGAGAGTATATAATAAGACATTAAAATATTAATAACATCAACTCCCTAACACTTAGTTTTGTGCATGTCCTCATGTGCAATAAATATAAAAACATGACAAAATCATTTTCACTCACCAACAAATATTAAAATTTTGTTTTCTCCAATCAGGGGAGGTTTAGACAATTTCACTAATCCTTTTTGAAATCCACCACAAGTTGTTACAGAAACAATGTTCCAAAACTAATTCATTTTTCCATGCTCAAATTTAGAAATGGAAAATGTGGACACTCAAAACTCACACCTCTCAAGATGATAAAATTTATTTGTGGAGGTTCACTCTTTCACCAACCAAAAGTGAAAATCATAGAGTTTGAAAAGAGATCTCAACATATAATACCAATAAAAAGTGCACAAGAATCAAGAGGTCTTTTTAAGGGGTTTATCTGTGGCTATGGTATGGTATGATTGTACTGTCCAAAAGGGTGAAAATATGGGCTAAAACACTAACATGTATAAAAGAATGCCCAATTTTTTTGAAACAAACCATGGAAGGAAATGAAAACACATATTTACAAGGGAATGATTGTGTGAATAAAGACACAATAGAGGAAGAAAATATGAAGGTTATGAGAAGATTTAATATTTACAAAACCAAAAAATTATTCTCCCAATAAGAATATAAAGCAAGTGTTCCTTTTTTTTATTTTTTTATCTTTGTTTTTTCGAAAGTTGAACATGGAAAAGATCTCACACTCATAACCCAACCCATGATTGATCTCCTCATGACACTAATTGTAATAGTTATAACAAGATCAAAGGTTTAGAAAGAGTGATTTTTGACCTACCCAAGACAAAACCCATTTTTATATTTTATTTTTATTTTTTGATATGTTTTTTTTTTTGAATTTTTTTTAACACTTCTCAATATTATTTGTACAATACATTCCCAAATCACACTGAATAATAACCTCTCCCCCACACTAAAATGGATGCTTTCCCTCAAGCATATGATAAGACACCAGAATGTAAGAAAATGATACCCAAAAATGAAATCCATTCCCCCCCACACTTAAATTTCCAAAACATATGCAATGAAAATCAATGTTGATATTGGGTGGGATAAGGTATTGGGATTGTAATGTGGCTATCAAAGAAAAGGTTTTTATAGGCTCGAAGGGTCTTTCAACAGGAGGATTAATGTAAGTGAAATGGAAGGCTATTTGGCTATTGTGTTTTTCATGTGGTTCAGAAAATGCCTCTATCATATTAATACACACTAAGGTAGGAAATTCAGATCGAAGGTCCACAAACTAAAGACTCAAAAATGGGGGTGACAAAACACATTTTAAAAAGATGACCATAGGTGGCCTTGGCATGAAAACAAATGTTTGTTCTCACGGTTGGGGAAAATAATTTTTGAAATCAAAAATTGAGCATTCAAAATGTGTTGGTTTTGACACAAAACTCATTATCCAAAGTCATAATGAAAATACAAAATTTTTGAGATGAAAACATGTCTGTTAACTCCCCAAAATGGTTGTACAAAATTTCAAAACTCGATGGTGAGTAAGCATGACTTATAATTTTTTTGTATTGTTTTACGTGATTTTTTATGTTTTTTTTTGTCTTTTAAGTTTTTATTTTTTTAAAGATACACCCACACAAAAGAGAAAGTGAAAAATAAAGGATTTGATAACGAAAATGGTGAAAAAATTCAAAGAGAAAGGAAGAAGAAGAAAGAGGTAGATAGAGGAAAAGATAGAGAGAGTTAAAGGGAAAGAGGTGCCCCCTGGTTTGGATTTGTTGGGTCGCCTTCTCCATCTAGTGGTAGGTCAGCTAGAGAATTTGGGGAGCCAGTGGAAGTTCATGTTGTTCCATGATTGCATTTCCTCTCATGGTGATGCTTTAACTGATGTCCATTAACCGTGAATGTCTTTTTGGAAGAGGGGTCTTGGACTTGCACTTCACCAAATGGGTAAACGTTAGTAATAACAAAAGGTCCTTCCTAACGAGAATTAAACTTACTTGGGTGAAGTCGGAATCGAGAATTGAAGAGAATTACCTTTTCACCTTCATGAAATACCTTTCTCAGAATGTGTTTGTCATGGAGTACCTTAGCATTCTCTTTGTATAGATTGGAATTCTCATAGGATTCAGGTCTAAGATCCTCCAGTTCAGCCAATTGCAACAATCTTTCTTCACCAGATTTTTCACAATAAAAATTTTACGTTTTCACAGCCCAAAAAGACTAATGTTGGATTTCAACTAGTAAGTGACACGCTTTACCAAAAACTAGCCTAAAAAGAGACTTTCCAATGGGTGTTTTATAGGCAGTTCGATAAGCCCAAAGGGATTCACCAAGTCTCTCAGGTCAGTCTTTTCTAGTGGGTTTTACAATTCTCTCAAGTACCCTTTTCACTTCTCTATTAAAGAGTTCAGCCATGCCATTTGTTTGGGGGTGATATGCAGTTGAAGTTTTATGTACAACCCCATTCTTTTTCAGAAGAGCTTCCATGGTTCTATTACTAAAATGGGTTCCTAATTCACTAATCAAGGCACGTGGTGTGCCAAATCTTTGGAAGATGTGGGTCTTTAGGAACTCACTAACAGTATGAGCATCATCCTTCCTAGTGGGTTTGGCCTCAACCCACCTTGAAACATAATCGACCGCAAGAAGAATGTATGAGAATCCATTAGAAGGGTGAAATGGTCCCATGAAATAGATGCCCCAAACATTGATGATTTTACAATAGATTAAAGTATTTTGGGGAAATTCATTTCTCTTTGAAATTGTGCCAAACTTTTGGCAAAGTGGGACATGATTGACAAAAGTCATGTGAGTCCTTGAAGAGTGAAGGCCAGAAGAATCCAGAGTCTAGAACCTTTCGGGAGGTCCTTTGTGGTCCAAAGTGGCCACCTCCGGGAAGTGAGTGACAGAATTCTAAGATGGAAGAATGCTCATTTTCATTAACACATCTCCTAATTACCATGTCTGCCCCAGTTTTCCAAAGTTTATTTTCTTCCCAAAAATAGTATTTTGAATCACTTTTCAACTTCATTTTTTTTCTTTTGAAAAAGTTTCAGGAAAAACACCAGAACCCATGTAATTTATAATTGGGGCATACCATGGCATTTTTAGAGTGATAGATGAAAGGTGCTCAGTAGGAAATTCAGGATTGATGATTTCTGAATGAGAATAATTAGAAATTCTACTCAAGTGATCAGCCATAGGTTTTTCTTATCAGGTCTATCTTTTATTTCAAGGTCAAACTTTTGGAGCATTAGGATCCATCTAATTAGCCTCGGGTTGGAATCACTTTTCTTGAGTAAGAACTTAATTGAAGAATGGTCTGTAAGGATGATGACTTTGGCACCTAAGAGATAGGACTGTAATTTATCTAAGGCAAAAACCACTGCAAGAAGTTCTTTTTCAGTCACAATGTAGTGAGATTGAGTTTCATCCAATGTTTTTGAGGCCTAATAGATGACATGAGGAATCTTTTCTCTTCTTTGACCAAGAATAGCCCCAACAGCTCTATCAGAAGCATCACACATCAATTCAAAAGGTAAGGACCAATCTGGGGGTTGGATTATCAGGGCAGATGTAAGAGCAGTTTTGAGTTCAATGAAGGCTCTCTTGAAAACCTCATCAAAATGGAAAGTGATATCATTTTGGAGCAACCAAGTGAGTGGGAGGGAAATTTTACTGAATTTATGGATGAATCTCCGATAGAAACCAGCATGACCGAGAAATGAATGGATTTCTAGAACAGAGTTGGGTTCAGGAAGTGCTTGGATCACTTCAATTTTGGCAGGATCGACCTCAATACCATCTTTTTAAACTATGTTCCCTAGAACAATCCCATTTGCAACCATAAAGTGACATTTTTCAAAATTTAACACAAGGTTACACTTGATGCACTTTTGAAGGACTAGAGAGAGTGAATGCAAACAAGATTCAAATGACTCTCCATAAATGGTGAAGTCATCCATGAATTCTTACATGCAGTGTTCAATGAATTCTAAAAAGATACTCATCATACACCTCTGGAATGTTGCAGGAGCATTGCAAAGTCCAAAAGGCATTCTTTTATATGCATATGTTCCAATGTGGCATGTGAAAGTAATCTTTTCTTGGTCCTGAGGTGAGATTGGGATTTGAAAATAACCAGTTTATCCATCAAGAAAGCAATAGTGTGACTTTTCGGCTAATCGTTCTAGAATTTGATCAAGTAATGGAAGAGGATAGTGATCTTTTCATGTTTCAGCATTCAATTTTCTATAATCGATGCATACACGCCATTTTTTCTTAACTCGAGTCGTGACTACCTCCCCATGTTCATTTGTGACTACAGTTATCCCACCCTTATTAGGTACAACTTGAATTGGACTAACCCTTTCACTATCAGTAATTGGGTAGATAATACCATCTTGAAGAAGCTTGGTGATCTCTTCCCTAACTACCTCAAGTATGTGTGGATTGAGTCTTCTTTGGGGTTGTCTAACTGGTTTGGATATCTCCTCCATATGTATGTGATGCATTCAAAGAGCATGTTTGATTCCTGGTTTGTCATCTAGGGTCCATCCTAAGGCTTTTTTGTTTTCCTCTAACACTTGAACAAGTTTGGACTCCTCAGTTTCAGTAAGGGTGGCAGAGATAATGATAGGATATGAGTAATCATGGAAGAGGAATGCATATTTCAGGTGTACAGGAATAGGTTTCAGATCAGTATCATCTTTCAAATTTGGGATCGACCACTCAGGAATAGAATATGGGACTTTAGTTGCTTCAGATTCATTTTCCTTAATACTATCCAAGGTGGAGCAGAAGAGATTAGAATTGATGTGGAATTCAAGAGAGTTTTCATGTTCCTCTAGATTGATGGAGTCTATGAATGAGAGGTCCACATCAACTTCAACATTTATGACTTTGTTTATCATGGTGCATATTTCACAAGATCCATTATCATTAGAACATGAATAACATGGTGGATTGGGGTTCAATTGACTCTTAGAAGTGTCCTCAGAAGCATGGATTGAGAATGCAGAGTGATCCTCAGATGGGTATCGCATGTCTTGGAAAATGTTGAACTTGACTAGTTGGTCACCGAATTCCATGGATAGGATGCCTGAATGGACATCAATCTTGGTTCTCACAGGCATGAGGAATGGTCTTCCTAGAATTAGGGGAGATAGAGAAGATTTCGTCTCACCTTCCATGTCAAGGACATAGAAATCAGCAGGGAAGATAAGATCATTGACTTGGACAAGGAAATCCTCAATTATTCTCTCAGGACTGGCTGTGCTCCGATTGGATAACTGAATGACAACACCCATTGGGTGCAAGGGACCTAGACCAAGGGTGGAGAATATGGATTTTGGCATGACATTAATTGAGGCTCCTAGGTCTATTAGTGCGTCATCAATGTTGGAACTTCCAATTTGGAATGGGACTGTAATGGTCCCTGTATCATTGCACTTTATGGGAATAGACTACTGGGTGGAAACATTTTCAAAGGTCCTAAGTTGACTCTTATGGGTACACAAATCCTTGAGAAACTTGGCATACTTATGAATTTGTTTTATGGCATCTAAGAGGGGAATGTTGACTTTAATACGTCTAAACATGTCGAGCATTTCAGGATCAGGTTCAAAGGACTTCCTTGGTTTAGAGACAACATGTGGAAAAGGAATTGGATTCCTAAGTGGAATGGAAGGAGGTGAGGGAATGGATTCAGGTTCTTTTTCAAGTTTCTTTTTCTTTTTATTTTCTAGGTCAACATTCAAAGGAGGGTTTGAGGATTTATCTTGAGGCATAGAAAGTTTCTTTCCTGGTCTAAGTGCAATTTCACTTACATTACCCTTTGGGGTTGGGTAATGGTTGAGCTGGGAGTTGGGAAGAATTTGATTGTTGTTGCTGGCTTAGGTGGGATGCAAGTTGACCTATTTGAGTTTCAATGTTATTAAGGATAGAACGGGTGAAGGAGGTAAGATCTTCCAGTGCACCTTCCCATGGATTCTTCGAAGAAGGGGCTTGTCCCTAGTTGGGATTGCCATGATTTTGGTTCTTGGGAAATCGATTGTATTGGTTTTGGAATTGGGAAGGCTCTCTAGGATGATGGAATCTACGAGGAGGATTGTTCCTTCGAGGTTGAGGAACAAAAGGATAAGGTTGATGGAAGTTACCAACACCTTGACCAAATTGAAACAGGTTTGGGTTTTGAGGAGGGAATTGAGGGGGATGAGATATGGGATTACCATACCTAAGGCCTTGGTTATAGGAAGAAGATAAGGGCTCAGAGTGAGGTTGGTTGATGTTTCTAACAAACTTACCTGATAGTTGAGGATTGGTGTTCCACTGAGAATATGCTGCATTGAGCTCCATTGGTCCGGATGAATCAGATTGATCCTCTTGAAGTTCTGGACATGTGTCTGTTGGATGATATGGGGAGCTACAGATTCCACAATTCTTAATAGGTCCAGGGAATAGTGACTGTGGAGAAGATGATGTTGGGGCTTTGGTAGCCACCGCTAGTTGACGCACAAGACCTGTAAGTTCACTCATCCACTCAGTCATCTTGTTAGGCTCTATGGATTGATTATCTTGGGCATGTTTGTCTTGAGCATGTGCTCGAGTATGGAATTGTTGCGTGTTTGCAGCCATGTTTCTTATGAGATCACTTACAGCTACTGGAGTTTTATCAACAAGAGCACTGCCACTTGCAACATCTATGAGAGTTCTCTCCATAGCCAATAACCCCTCATAGAATTATTGGATAAAGAGTTGGTCAGGGATTTGATGATGTGGGCAGGTTGCAATAAGCTTTTTGAACCTCTCCCAGTACTCATGGAGTGATTCACTTGGGAATTGACGTATACCACTTATTTACTTTCGAATAGAAGCAGTACGAGAAGCTGGAAAGAATTTCTCTAAGAAGAGTCACTTCATGTCATTCAATGTAGTTATGGAACCAGGAGGTAGGTAGTAGAGACATGACTTAGCAGTGTCATCTAGGGAGAAAGGGAATGCTTGATGTTTTATTTGTTCTTAAGAAACCCCTTGAGGCTTTATGGTAGAGAACAACACTTGGAACTCTTTAAGGTGGAGATGTGGATCCTCACCGGCTAGACCATGGAAATGAGGAAGAAGATGAATCAAACCCGACTTCAGTTCGAAGTCATCCTCTATGTTTGGTATTGAATACCATGAGGTTGGTAATTCATATCAAGGGCAGCATGTTCTTTTAGGATTTGTTCCCTAGGATTGTCCATTTCAATTTCAACTGGTTGGATGAGGACGGGTTCTTGATTTTTTTGAGTATCTCTTATGTTCCTCCTATGTTGGCAAAGTGATTGCTCAATTTCTGGGTAAAACAAATCCGAGGGATTGTTTGGAAGGCTACAGGGAATTCAGAGAGATTTTGAAAGAGAGAGGAAGACAATTTTTTTCTTTATCTTTTTTTCAGTTTATGATTTTTAAGAGGAAGACAGGTTTTTCTTTCTGTTTTGTTTTTTTTAAATTTTGTTTTTTTGGGTTTTTTTGACAATAATCAGAAACTAATGACTACATAAAGCTCCATCCTTATAAGAGGCACCATTTGAAATGCACGGACGATTTTTTCCTATCGACCGGTCAAGGTTTCGGTGCTCTGCTAATGTGTATAGCAGCACTCGGGTCGAATCCTCAGCGATGATACTTTGAAATAGTAGTTTGTTTTTAGTTAATTTTATTCTGATTGGGGGGTTTTTTTGTAGAGATTATGAAATAATTTATGGATGATGTTTGATTCAACAAATTGATAAAGATTGGGGTGATTTCATTATTAGGGAGTTAAGCTTGTGATATCCTTGAGCTTTTCTTTATATTGAATTTAAATTAATACCCACTTCACAAGTTGACATCGATTAGAATTCCTAAGTGTTAATGCTTTAATCCAAGCCTTAACTTAATTAGGATTTTAATCTCAATAAGTACATTTTTATGGTAGTGTATTTTTAGTTCCAATAATCCATGGAAACCACATTCTAAACAAAATATGTTATTAATCCATGACAAATTAAGTCCAATATACACAATGTTAAATTAATGAATACTCATCGATCAAATAATCTCAATAACATAACATCCCTAAATTATAACTCACCCCAATGAGAAATTTACTCAACAATTTTGGTGTTTAATATTCTTGTTATAATAATAATGATGATAAATTAGGAATATAAGAAAAAGAAAGGGATTAGAAAAGAGTAGTACGTCGACACACACACACGAATGATGATGATAATTAAAAACAAATTAATGATTGAATGAGGAAGCAAAAGAAGGGAAGTGTATTCAACTGAATTTAAACTCTTTTAAGAACATAAATATTAAACTACATAAGTTGGATGAGAATAAGAGGTATTTAAAAAGTAACTTGCATTAAAACAGAATTACAAAGAAAGAGAATTACAAGATTACAAAAAATGAAGAACACGAAAGTAAGTGAAAACAAAGAGAAGAGGAAAGGACTCTAAAGTGAAGACATGAGTATGAAAGATCCTCCCAAGGCTTTTTCAAAGCCTTGGTCGTTCCAATATGTTCTCCTCTCTTCTGAAATGCCAACCCCTCTCCAGTAGAAAAGGGGAGAGTATTTATAGCCCAAGGAGTGGACTGTTTGCATTCCCATTCTGTCCCTCCACTTGCATCCCCAATTTGGCTATTCCAAAAGCCTAATATTCAAATAACTCCTTTTTAAAAGTTGTATAAAATAATTTTTTCTGACTACTCTCAAAATTTGGAGTCGTGTGAACTTACGGATCAAATGTTATGGCCTGTTGATTAAAACAAGTTAAACTGTCCATTTCAATCCAGTCTTTTTGAAGTCCATAATGTGAAAGGGTTTTTGAATATGAATATGCCTTCAAATCCGAATGGTTTCTTCAACAATGTCGGCAGCCTATATCTCCTCTTTCACAAAGAAAAATATTAGCTCGATTTGATTGTTATATCATAAGATATGTCATGCATAATATACTGATTTTAATTCTAGGCTAGAATGGTGCTCTTGATTTCAAATCATTATTTGGACCCATGTAACTCGGATTTGGGCCTTGAACTTTTTATCCAAGATGAAATGTAGTGTCCCCAGAATTATGGTGGAGAGTTAATGTTTTTAAACTTCTGGATTGATCCCATTAAATCAATCTTCAAGGCTGATCCAGTTTGTTCACAGATTCTTTGGTCTTGTTTGTGAGGACCTTATGACCCTTCAAATGACGGAATTGGCTCATGGTACCTTCTAATGAAATGTTATAAATTGAATGGAGAATACTAAAAAAACAAGAACCACACAATTTGGATCAGTATAGTGATATTTATTATTAAGACATTAAACTGACTCAATTGGACTACTTCTAAAAATGCTCAAAAATTATACTTAATATTAAAACATTAATATTTCACACAAATTATGAACATTTCATATAATATCAGTAAAGGGCGTATATAATAAGTCGTGAAAATATTAATAACATCACCAGCTTTATCGTAGGGTGTCCATTTTGGACAAGTGAATATTCCTTCTTGTGTACTTTTCTAAGAGGATCCCAACAGTGTGATCTGTTGGTAGCGTTTTGGGACTGGGATCTGGGTCCAACGAAGCACCGCTCGTGTGTGGTATGAAGAAATGCATCTTTTTCTCCAGATAATCATTGCACTCAAGAGATCAGTCCTTTCAACATGTTTTCATGCAGGGATCGTAATGGTGCGATGCGCCCGACTGTTTTCGGGGCCGAGGCACGGGACCACGGGACACCGTTCAGGCGTAAAGCAGTGTTGGATGAATTTTACGCCGGATATCGATTTTAGGTGAGTAAGTAGTCGATCTTGCGTGTTATTCCATGAGGATTACAATGGTGTAATATGTTCAGGTGAGCTAAGCCTCTTACACGATCTTATTAAATGTTTAAATATGAAGGGTTCTTTGATGGTGGTTCGTCCTACTGTGTTTGTAGTAGACCCTTGGCGTGATATTTCATGCACTCCCGTGTGAGTGAAGTATTGTTTGAAGAGATGTAGTTGGTCATGCCTGGGCCGATGAGGTGTAAAGTTGGAGTTGTTACATTTATTCCTTCGCGTTGAAGTTGGGTGTCATGTTCATGATAGCCTTTGGGCGGGAAACGTGGTATACTCTGGGAGTATATGAGAATTTTTGGAGTTACATGTGGTTGTTTGTACCTGAGAACGTTTGTGCGTTGGTGGGAGTTGACTTGGGGACACACGTCATGTGGGCCCCATGTGCGTGTCATGTTCTGCTTTGCTTACCCTTGACCTCTCATGATGTAGATGGTCCATCTGTTCTCGTTTGTTTGACCATCAGGGTTGAGTTTACCACTGGTTCTGTTCTCGTTTATTTGACCAGCATGGTTGAGTTTCCCCTGGATCAGTTCTCATTGTTAGACTAGTAGGGATGAGTTTCCCTGGATCTGTTCTGGTTTGTTAGACCAGCAGGGTTGAGTGGGATTCCCCTCCAGGTCTGGTTCACGATGGTTTCGACCAGAAGGGTGATTGGTTTTCCCCTGGTTCTGTTCTCGAAGGTTTGGCCGGTAGAGTTGCTTTGTGGTCCATGGTAGATTTCTTGTGGATTCGGTGTGAACAACATATTACATGGGCAACGATCCTCGACCCAGGAGGTTGTTTCCAGTAGGGTGGCTAGGAGGTTGTTTCCCGCATGGGTGGCCAGTTTTACAATCTAACAGGCATGGCTAGAGCGGTACCATCCCGCCAGGATGGCCTGTGGGTTACCATCCTACAGGGATGGCTGGTACAGTGGTGTTCAACGAGCAGTACCTTCCAACAGGGATGGCCAGAGTAGTTCCGGGTTTACCTCTAGCGGGGCTGGGAAGTGGTCCTCGATGCCGGGTTACCTTCAGCTGGGCTGGGAAGTGGTCCCTGATGCCGGGTTTACCTCTAGATGGGCTGGGAAGTGGTCCCCGATGATGTTTTTGAGCCTCCCTCCAGTGGATTACCCTTTTACGGGACTGGGCATTGGGACTCGTCAACAACTTTAGCAGGGTCTTTCACTAGTGGATTACCCTTTTACAAGACTAGACATTGTGACTCATCGAAGACTTCATCCGGGGCTCCCTCCAGTGGATTACCCTTTTAAAGGACTGGGCAATGTGGCACCCATCAAATCTTGCCTGGTCTCCCTCCAGTGGGAACCCATCGACTTCAAGTGATTACCCTCCAGCGGGGTTGGGTAGGGAGGGTCGCCTGTCGACATTGACGAGACCTCTCGACTGTAGGATAGTGAGAAGGTGTGGTTTGAAATTCCCCTAGAACACTCAAGTACTAGGCTAACTTTCCCCACCGAGACACATCCTCGTGATGTGACCTATAACCGTGAGGGCAAGTTAGTGCCGCCCAAAGCGGAGAGTGTGAAGGTGCAGTGATTTGAGCCCCTTGACTTTCATTTCGGGGCAGACGTCTGGGATGCTGGGTATCGATGGTGTTTACTTATGAGACTGTTGGCTACTCACTTTCTTGGGCTGAGCTACAGGGCGGAGATCCACATTCAATCTTGTTCGGGTTTCTAGTTTGAGCATATGGATATGTATATACCTCGTTCCAGTACCCACTCCTTGGGTTTTAGTTAATCTCCTTCCAGGAGAGGCTAAGACGCGCGGGGTTTGCCACATGATTTCTGTGTCTAGCTTCTCGTGGTTGGATGAGTCTACTCTACTACTATAGGTAGCAGAGACTTTTCAAGAAGTTTATCTTCTCACCACTTCCAGCTCCTTGTGTCAAGATGAGTCTATCTCTTTTATCTTGTTGGGTTGAGGTGGACTCTCTATTGTTACTCTTTATTGCACTCTCGGTCGTACTCCTTACTTTTCCCTGTTTGATCTACTGTTCACCCTTTGGTAACTCCTTTATTGCTCCTTCGAGCATTCATGGTATTATATTGAGTATTTTTATAGTCACCCATGCTTGGGATTTTCCATCACTTGGTTTTCCCTTGCAGGCGACAGACATGTTGGTCATGACTTTAGTGGAGCATAGGAGTTCGGGAGCTTGGACTGCGTGCAATGGTTGTGGTCGGGTTCTAGGTATAAGAACCTCCCATCTGTTTTCTTTTGATTACCTATTCTTGGGTTGTGTCACTTTTCTGGTTAGGCGCGTGTTTTTTCCTTTTTCATTCCAGTTTACCTTCATATTTTACATTTTATATTTAGAGGTCGATGCACATTGTGGTTTATTTATAGAAGTTGGTACTTTGATTTTATTTTACTGTGCACTTTTTCATTGAGTGTGTTTCTTGTGTGTGTGTATGTACTTAGGAAAAGTCATCCCTGAGTTATTTAGCATTCGGCGCTGGTCTCCAGCCCCTGGCATATGTAGGCGGCCTTGGGGTTGTTGCGGCTCGAGCCCAGGTATGGTCGGGTCATGACACCAATGATGAAAATAGTGAATATTTTGTTATCCATCAATAATGCACCACTCCATAAAAGAAGAAACACATAAATATCACTACTATTGACACCAAAACAATAATAATTACTACAATAAACATGACAAGTCTCATCTAGTATTTGACATCTCATGGATATCTTATAATAATCGAATTTAAGTAATGTGAAATATTAATAAAAATTGAGGATTAGATTAAAATATATCACTATATCAAAAGTAATCAAACAATATTTATTGAATTATATGTGTATTTAATTCCCTTAAATATATATTTATAAAGTTTTTTATCAGATCCTTATTAATATTTGATGTAATATCTTCTAAAATTAATGTTGAAAATTACATATACTAACCATTTATGTGTGTGTGTGTGTATATATATAATAGGCATTTTATTTAATTATAAATATTATTACAAATAATATTAAGGAATTTTTTATACCTTGAATATAAATATTTTGTTTTTTATTATTATTCCTAGATGTAATATATAAATAGAATATTCTTATTTAATTATTTTAGGAACTGAAAATATTTTTTCTAAATACTATATTTTATGTATTGTTATAACTTGTCATGTTTTAGAATTAAAATTCAAATAAAAATGTGATAAATAGTTTAGTCAATTGGTTAAATAAAAAAATTGGTCTGGCTTCATCTGCCTGATCGGGTATGAGCTATCCTCCTCTTTGAGGAGATGCGTATTTTGTGTTATGACCATTCAATTGAACACAATGAAATTTCCAAATATTTTATCGGCTTCGCGTTAGATGTCCTCGACCATGAAATTAAATAGTTATTTCTTTTGTAATATATTTATTATCCACATCATCTGATTCAATTAAATAGAATAATAATAACATATAAAATGAATCTACTCTATTAGAGTTTCATCATTTCAATACCCCATTAATAACTTCTTTAAAATAAAATAGGTATGATAATAAACATCAGATAAATTTAATCAAAATTTTTTATTTCATTCCAAAACCATCCATCATCTTCTACCTTACATGAACCAGGAGAAAACCCTAAATGATATTTTACTTCAATCTTCATCAATCCTGTGGACCACCATATTAAATTCAATCAAAAGGTAGGATCATACCCTCAAATAGTATATTAAAATACTTTTACTACAAGAATAAAATCACTATTATATCTGACTACATGAGAGTATGGGATAATAAATATATTTGAACAATCATTATTTATGGTTATTCATTCACCACAAAACAATTTTACCATAACTAAGGTATCAGTGCATTAAATAAGAATAAAACCATCCATCATCCTATATTTTTCCATCACCATTAGATATTTTAGGACACACTTGTTACTATTTTCACCAAAAACCCACATAAAATAATTTTTTATCATATAGAAATATGAATTTAGTTTCATTTCATTCATATTTCCCAAGAGATCCAGTATGGGCCAAACAAACCTCTTAGCCCATTGATATGTTACTTTTAATTATTAAAAATATAGAAGAAATATTTTCAAAATAAATATGTCTTAAAAATTACAACTTGAATACACATAATCCCAAACTACTGCTTAATAAACCAATGACTTCCATTTTCTTCCTCCTCTATTAATAATCATGGTATAAGATGTTGGTTCATTTCAAGTTATAATCCCAATTTTATGGTTTTGATAAATGATTTATTATTTTCAAAAAAAAAATTGTAATGGTTAATTTTTGGTAACCTATATATAAGAATATATATATATATAAATATCTATTTTCGTTATATTTGAGCAGTATTTTATCTTTAATTGTAAAAAAAATGCAAGGGATTACATTTTTATTATGTATTTTAAAAGGATGTCTTTTAGTTTTTTAAATAATGTTTGGGGTTATTATTTTGAGGATAAATGATAAAGCATTGATCTTACTCCATTATTTTATATATATTTTCATAAAAAACTATTATCCTTTTTTGTGAATCAGTTTTATCTGAGCTCATGTATGAAAATTACATTATAAGTTATGGATAGTTTTGATAATATGGCACATATCATGCATTTATTTGTGTTTATCATTAATGTATAAGTATGGTTTATGAAAAAAAATTCATTTAAAATATCATCAATGGAACATGTTAATGACTATATTCCTCTAATCATGAAATGATAATTCAACTTGTGATTTTATTCTTTTGAATCTAGAAAATATGTTATTATGATTGTATACATATATATATATATATATGTGTGTGTGTGTGTGTGTATTAAAAAGGTTTTTATGTTTTTTATGTAACAAATCCATTTGAGAAATTTGAATATACATATATCAAGATTAAAATTCTTTTCATAAATCATGTCACTTGAATGTTGTATATATAGTAGGTAATTGGGAAGTAAACTCATCCGTCGATAAGTGGGTAAGACTAATATAGACATCCACGTTACTAGGTTCCCCATTATTTCATTTTCAAATACTTTCTTAAAATTATATGAAATTCACTAGATTGTTTTAAAATCATTTTTAAAAGTAAATATTTTACAAAGGAAAATATTTAGAATTGTATTTTTGATAATATTTTCCTGATGTTTTTCAAAATAATTTCATGTTAATATAATCAAAATCTACTTTCAAAAAAATATTTTCCATAAATGGTATTTAAATTTATTAAAAAATACATAGTAATGTAGTGTCAATCTGGATAGTTTTAATAATTTTTCATGGTATCATAAATGCTTCTGGAAATAGCGCATGTTGATATATATTGTACTTAATACATTAAATTTTATTACACTCTGATAAATTGGAATATGAAATCTAATTTCTATAGAACGTAGACTGGTAATAATTCTTGGATTGTAAAAGTTGTTGTATAATTTTTCATTTTTTTATATAAATAAAATTTAAATTGCATTTTCAAGAACCGAGTCGGGATGTGTGGGATTGGGATATTAAAATTGGTATTAGAGTAATGGTCTATATTATTTTTGAATATTTGATCCCTTTGATAAATTAAAAATTCATTCTCAAAGAATTATTATCTTATGTATTTTTCATACGGAATAAAGGAGAAACCAAAAAAATTTCTTATCCTTTTCAAATGAATTACTAGTTAGGACCATAATAATGTCATTTGATAGAGAATATAATCCATGTGGCGCATTATGACTTATCTACAACTATCTATGTAACATATCATATACATAATACATGATATGACTCGTTCAAGGATAAAGATTAGTTTATTTAAAACTCACCAATATACATATTACCTACCATAAATTCATTGTATTGTTAAATCAGGATCATTTTTACTTATATTACCCTATCAGGAAAATATGATTTACCATCAACTTTTCATGCAGTCATGGAAGAGGTAAATCTTTATGAAACTTAATTATGTAATCATTTGAGTATTTATTTTCATGGAATAATAAATGATGATTTGAACCGTTGAAGATGATCACTTGTGATAGTCAATAACAAATGAAGTTTAGATTAACCTCATAAGGTTTTCATTTAAAATTTATTTTGTACAAATTATCATCAGATGTTTTCATCCACCAAATCCTTGTTGCACATGCTATAAATGGGAATGATAAGTAAAATAATTTGAACCCTCTATGAACTTCAAAATGTTAGGATGAAATCCTATATGCTATAGAGTTTTCCAAATTTTTAGGCCATAGGTTTATAGGTACTGATGTAGACCTTGGGAATATTAAACATCAGATTATTCCATTCATGGTTGAATCAAATATAATAAGAACATATGAATTGTGAGGAATTCAATTCACTAGGGGAGAGAATTTAACACCCTAGAATTCTAATTGAGTTTTTATATAAAATTATATGTATAATAAACACAATAAATAATTATTTTTCTAAACATAGAGATATAAATAGTGTACATTTTGTTTATCTTCCACTAATGGCCCACTCCATAGCAAAACAAACACAAAAAACATATCTTATAAAAATAAAACAACTAGAAATCCTCCCTAAAACACATAAGTAAAATTAATTAGATCGCATCTCTTGGATATTTTATGAGAAAAAAATATTGGAAAGAGTAATTGATACAAAATAGAGAATGAGAAAAAAATATAGCACCATATCGAGATAAATCGAATAAACAAAGATAAATTCCATGTGTCTTGAATACCCTTAAATATATATATTTTGAAAGCCATTTATCTAACTATTATAAAAATTTTCCTTTAGAAATATTCAAATTAAAGTTGAAAATGACATATACTAGCAGATGATTTATATATAAAAACAATAGTTATTTTATTGTCTTTTTAAACAATTTTTTGCAAAAAAAATAATATTTGTTTTGTACAATGATGCTAAATATTCTGTTTTCAATTAATATTCATAGTATAATGAAATTAGTAGAATAATTTTTATTAATTATGTAAAGTAATATATAAATATATATTCTATAAATTAAATTATTTGTATTTTTATAACATATGATTTATAAAAATAATAATTTAAATAAAAATGTGATAAATAGTGTAGTCAATTGGTGGAATAAAAAAATGGGCATGCTTCATCTACCTGATTTAGTTTGAGTTATCTTCCACTATAAAGTGTTATAATTTTGGTGATCTCACGAGTCTATTTAACACATACTATTTTCCAACCATTAAATTTTATTTACATTACACATCATAGATCTTTCGATTAAAGAGGTAGTTTTTTCAGTACTCCATTAATGATCCACTTCATATTATTCATCAGATGAAATTTTGAACAACGAATAATATGAATATATGTCAGCATTGTGTAAATATTTCAAAACCCACTTTAGTGATTCTCATATACCATGTTTATGACAATAAAACCCTATTAGATTTAATTTTGACCATTTATTTCTTTTCAATACATTTTGTCATCTTCCACCTTACTTGAACATGGTGAAAAACCTCAACGATGTTTACCTTTTTTTCTCTATCAATCTTGTGGACCCACATATTAAATTCAATTGAAAATTTGGATATTACCCTAAATTAGTATATTAAAATAATAATAATTCCATTCTATAATTACTATGCGACTTAAATATGTAAAAATTTAGTTTAGTAAATATATATAAACCATAATCATGCATAGTATTTCATCCTCCATGAATCATATTCTTATAAACTAAGATACTAGTGGATAAAACATCTATAAAACAATCCTTCATCCCTTTTTCCATTATTATAGGATTTCTCAGGATACACTTCTTCCTAATTTCACAAAAACCAACCTAAAATATACTTTTAATTTCTCATTGAAATATATGTTTTGTTTCATGTCATCAATGTTTCACAAGAGATCAAGAAAAGGCACAAAAAACCTATCATCTAACTGATAAGATACATTTAATTATAAAAAAATATATAGGAATGATTGTTTCAACAAATAAGACCCAAAAATATCTTCTTGAATTCACCCAATCTCTATCTCACACATGAAAACAAAAGACTCATTAGTTTTTCATTTATTATCAATATTCAATGTAATGGGTTTTTGTTAATTTCTAGTTACAATCACTCTATTTTCGGTTTCATAAGGGATTTGTTATTTTGAAATTTAATTTTTAATGGTAATTTTTTCGGTAACGTATATATATATAAAGATATTCAAATCGAATTTCAGCATATATGATAAGGCTTTAAACTTTATTTCAAAAATCATAAGAATGGATTAGATGTGTATTTAGAATTTTTAAAGGTTATGTTTTTTCTTTCTCAAATAAAATACAGTTTTATAATTCTATGGTTAAATGATAAATATTATATCTTAAGCAATTACTTTATGTAGTTCTTCATAAACAATTGTTATAATTATTTATGCATCTACTTTATCTGAAATCATGTATACCAATTAAATTATATGTTATCCCCATTTCTTATAATATGTGACATATCATGCATGTATTAGTGTTTATATTTAATATATAATAAATTTTTATGAATAAAAAATTATTCTATATTATCATTAATGGTACATGTGTTTTAAAAATTTCACTCAAATCTTGCAAACACAAGTCGACATGAGATGTGATTCTTTCAAGTCAATATAATATGTTCTTTGGATAGTAAATATATATATATATATATATGTATTAAATTTTTTTATGTGTTTAAACTAATGAATCCTAGTGATAAATAATTAATATTAATAAAATATGATTAAAATTATTTTCATAATACCGGACACCTGAATTTTTTAAATAGTGTAGGGAATTGACAAGTAACTAATCACTCGATAAGTTTGTAGGCCCAAAATTTCCTTCAACATTACATGTTTTCCCAATATATTCTATTCAAAATAATGATTAAAATTTTGGGAAATATACTATATTAGTTTGAATAAATTTTTAATGGGTAAATATTATCAAAACTAAAATATTTCCATTAGTTTGTTTGATTATATATTCCAGAAGACTTTTAAAATAATTTCAAGGTTATTAAATTAAAATTTTGTTTCAAATTAATGATTTCCAAAAAAAATTATTTCAATGGATTCAAAACTCCTCACAATGAAATTGAATGCTCATCCTATTATTTTTAAATATTTTCAGATGTATCATAAATACTTTTGGAAATAACTTCCGTAGAATCATAGCGGACTTACAACTTTAAAATTTATTTAAATATGATAAAATGTTAAATAATGTCTAATTTATAAAGAACCAAGACTATAAAAAGGTACGCTATTTGAATATGATTTGAGTAATTGTTCACCTATTTTTATTAAAATTATTACACATTCTTCTCATGTTTTGAGTTTGAGTGATGGGAACTTGCTGTTATATCTATTATAACATCATCCTTACTCTCTGAGTCAATATAAAGGTACTTATCATTCACCAAACAACATTGTACATTCTTAAATTCATATAACAAAATATATATATACCATAATCATATATTCTTCTTAACATAACTCTCTCAAATCCATTTTAATATCCAACATAGTAATCCAAAATGCGAGTATATATTCTTATAAAAATTAACTATATCTGTAAATCATAAAAGTAATAATTACTTTGTAACAAATTATAAAACTAATAAATATATATCATCATAAAAATTCAATAAAATTTATCAAAAATATCAGGGAAATCTTTAAATTGTCAATTATAATGGTATTTATATATTCTAAACCACATATATCAAAATCAGTCAACCCTTTCATATTCAAAAAATTAATATTCTATCAATCATAATTGTTTTTTATACTACAATCATGTGTTCCATAATAGAGTGATATAACTGAGATGGGGAATGGGAGAATTAATGAAGCAATTTTTAAAAAAAAATTCCATTTTTAATTCATCTATTATAGGTATTTAAATCCTCGATCAAATCTTTTAGATTCTCTCAGTATCACCTTGAATAACGATTTACGTGAAATATCATATCATAGTGACTTAAGAAGTTTGGAAAAAAATAGTCCTTCCAATGGTGTTTATCACCCCACCCAACATGGATATCAAAAATAATGTTATCACATATAAAAATGGTTTGTTATGAAACTGGTTATACACCCTGATATTGTATACTCATGTTGATCCTTGTTTTACCACCACGAAATCCAAATCTCTAACCTTAGATTGTCATAGCACCTAACCATATTATCTCATCATAGACTAGTTAGACATTCTTGGAAGATTCCCTTTCAGAAAAATGTTATATTATTTAATAACAATATCCTCTTTTTCATGTTCATCATCTTATAGAAAATATTTCTTTTCCTTAGCCAGAGTGCTCATCCTCTGTAAGCATACTCAATATTCTCCTATCATATAATGTTTTATTGTCTTCATCATTTTTTGGAATAATAATATTGGTCATAAAACGCTTTTATAGAATATCGTGATTGATGTAGTACTTATCAAATTAATGAATTCATAGATATAAATGTTTTCTTCTGCTTGTATCTTCTAGATTAATTGTCAAATAACTATGATCATAAATGAGTGATCAAATCTACCAGATTTAGACAAATTCTGTGAAAAAATTATTACTTTTTTCTAATTAAGACCTAACCTAAATTTAATTTTTTAATTTGATGTATATTAATTATATTATTTTACTAATAAATAATATTTATGATATAGATAATAGGTTTGTCTCGAATTCTCAACTTGATATATATTCAAACCATTGTAGTGTACTTCAAGCATTGATGTTAACATTCATAATCCTTGTTATATTCAAACAATATTGTACAAAAAATATCTGATTATTATTATGATTATTATTATTATTTCCTTTTTCGGTTCATGATTATTGGAAACTACTGAAATTGATTGGAAAATTTTAATGAATTCCCACAAATTTTATAGATCTCATACAACACAATGATCAAATTTTTGTTGGAATAACCTAAAAACATAGTAACTCTCAAGGCTTGTCTCTATATATATTTTCAAAACATTATTTCATGTCATATATTCTTCATTAAATTATTTTTTTGAGATACCTCAATATTCACATATGTGATAAATCTTTGCGATTTCATTCCTTTAGGAAATTATGTCATCTGAGTTTTTTTCTTCACATAAGTAAAGTGCAAATCTTTATAGTACTTTACAAAAAATAAGGCTTCATAAAAACTAAGACGAGATTGGTGAAACTGTTTCAAAAAATATTGATCAATTAAATCATTATGACTATTGAGGATCACATATTCCTTCTCCTTTTCATGTACTAAGAATGTGGGAGGTATCTCTTTCATAAAAATGAATTATAGGGATTCCCCCTTTCTCTATGGGAAGTAAGAGAATTCGATGGAGAATGGAAAAATATATCTCAGTCTAGGATTATAGATGTCTGTGTGAAAGTTTGACCAAATTCCCTCATAATATCATTTTGAATATAAAATATGGGAAATAATCTAAATAAAGGATTTATTTAATATTTTTAAAGGTGAATGGATTTATAAATAATTAAAATTCTGTATTTTAAAATTCTGATAACTCAATTAGTCTTATAAATTAAATTTATAAGGATTAAATTACTTGGGTAAAATTTTATTCATCAGGAATATTAATTTTTGAATACATAACTTATCATATATGTTTCTCGTTATCTCATTTTTTACAGGAATTGACAACATAGTTGCATGTATATAGTACTATATTTTATTTTTACCCATATATATATAAGGTGGATTAATAAATCATAACTAAAATTAGATTGATGGATCTAATAATTAATGAATTTTATTTTTAATTATGGATAATAATGAACATATGAACCCTTTATGGATGTTTGTTAATGAATATTATCCACTTTCATTACAAGATAGAGATCAGTCAAACCATATGACCAATTTTTTTTCAACATCTTTTTAAATTCGGGAATAGTTCCCACATGACTGTTGTACCACATGAGTTATTTCATCACCCTACCTCTCATTTATTACACATTTTATTCCAATGGTAGCTTGATTTGGAACCTAGGTCATCACATAAGCATTAATTTTCATGCACATCATTGGGTACACATGCCAGTGTTCCCTAGTGTGACTACCGTTCTTACACTAGAGACATTTTGTATCAACATTCCCCATTGAAATATTTGTGGGTAATTTGTATCCGCACACTCATACATTAATGATGTGGATGGATAGTTTTAATTTGATAACTTGTGGTTTTACAGGATCCCATATGTTGTTATAGTGTGTCATATGATTATCAAGGGATGACCTTTTCTTCTCAAGGATGAATCAAAGAATTAACGAAAACAATGCGGGAAATACTTCATCAAATATAAATCCCCCCAAAATTAATCCTAGAAATGAATTAATATATTTAATTAAATTATTGAATACAGTTTCTTCATATAATAATTTATTATTTTTTCTCCACTTTTATAATAATTCTTTACCCATATATAGGATTAATTCACCATTTAAAAAAATTGTTCCACATTTAAATTTATCAGAAAATGTCTTTTTATTAAGACATGTTAAAAACCCATCATAATGGAAATAGTGAATAGATATTCTCCATTATTCTTCACATAATATATTCTTATATTCTCCAATATAAATTAAACCATTACTGAAAATGAATAAAAATCATGTCTATTGGGTTAAAAAATAATCACATTGTATTTATTTTAAATACCCTTAACTAATTAAACATATTAAAATATTATTTTTTTCATTTTATTATCTCCAATTTTTATTAAAAATAAAAAGGTACAATATGGTGTTTCATATAATATCAATCATCTCATATTATATGTAATTAATTTAAGACCATTAACTTTTCTACTTGTTAGTGAAGGATGACATTACATGTTTTTCAAATTAATGGACAATTAGATAAATTACTCTATGTAAAAGTGTGAAACCCAAATTTATTAAACAAAATTGTATATCCATGGGGATACATTTTTCCATAAACTGTTAAACCTATCATACTACCTCAAATTACTCACTTCATCATGTTTTGAGGATTATAATAAAGATCTAACTAGAAAAAAATTATAAAATATACGCATCTCAACAAAAATGTTTTAAAATTTAGGTTTAAAAACTTATTTTTACCCCTTATAACATCAAAAATATATTCCCCTTAAAAAATTAAATTCATTTAGATAATGAGCCTTATATTGAATGTCATTTATCATATTTAAAATTTTCAAAACTGTTAATAAGATCACATTTAATGTAAAGTAAATATTTATGAGCATTGAGCCATCAATGTTCACCATCAAGGGATACATCAATCTACTTCAATTCCATGTATATTGATATAAAACTGTATTTAAATAATGGATTGAAGAGAAATTGATATATTTATTATTATCATTCATGTCGGTTTATTCATCTCAACTTGGGGAATTGTTTTATTAAAATCATAGTATATGAATATTTATTTGGAATAATATTAATATTTTTTATTTTATTTTATTGATTATATTATTTCGTCCATTGAATTTTTTATTTTTTGTTAAAATATATATATATAAGTCTTTAAGAATCATATATTTTAAATTTTGGACTAGCCAAATTAGATTTTTTTTATTAAGCCATTTTAAGGAAAATGGAAAAAACCTGAGTACACTACAGGAGCACTACGTGCTGAAAGAGCTTACAAAGTGGTGAAACACAAGGCTTAAGTTACTTGACTCTGCTGCTCTAAAGAGCTCCCAGTGTAGCATACCAACCTGGATGTCAGGATCCTCTCTGATGAGCTCTTCAAAGTAGGAAATCATCCTCTCCATCGTCTGAATAAATTCCTCTGAGTTGATTTTTCCCTTATTGAACCCGCGGGCCAAAATTCTATCCTGTTTATCTAACCACACTTCTTGCTCCTCTGTGGCATCAACTTGCAGCCTTCGTGCGTAAATTCTGTTGAGCTCCTCTTCTGAAACATTAGGACGAATGGCTTGTTCAATCATACCTTCCTTGGAGTGCAGGATGAGTTTCAAGCATTCTCCATTCTCTTCTTCTTTGTCACATATAGTCTTGTTTGTTCCTTCTTTTTCCCCCTCCTGAAGGGTTGTGCATACTTTGATCTTTCCCTTCTTGGCCGACCTAGTCTCCATTGGTTTTGGAAGATGAGAATAATCCTTGCGACTCTTAGTCTTTTTCCCCTGGACCACAATACATTTTCCAGAATCTCTAGCGACTTTTTTCCCCTTCTTCCGCCGAGGGATATGAGGGACTTTTCCTTTACATCGATCCATGCTGTCCATTGAAGGAGTACTATAACTGTCATCACCTGAAAAATCATCCTCCGGAGACAATATAGGATCCTGAACTTCCAATCCAACAAAGCGGTTCCCCAACGATAACTGCATGCCTTCCCAGAGAGGGCTCAGCTTGAAAAGTGAATGCTTCAGATCTACCTTCTTCTTCATGACCTTATCTTTCCCCCCAATCCCAACCTTCGGATGATCCCCAAGGGTGTTAGGATCTAGTGCCTTCAAGATATTGGCATTGGCCAACTTCTCCTATTCTCTGGAAGAAGTAACAACAGCCAAGAATGACTTCCCCGGAACCAAGGCCGATCCCATGGGTTGGTCATTTCCCCGACCCATGAATTGCAGATGATGGTTGTCACGCCGACCTCTCCCAGAAGAGCTTCCAGCCCCATGAGCCTCACTGCCTTCACCTTCCTCGGCTTGGCTGGGTAAAACAGGATGAAGCCCCACATCCACAACGGACCTCTCCACACCATCGCCCCTAACACCCAGATCATGCCTCAATCTAGAAAAAACATTTGCAACCCTCGGGCCAACCTCCTTGAGTTGCCCAGGTTTCTCAATCCTCACAGGACTCAAGAGAACCCCCGTCGCCCCTGGATCCTCCCCGCGCGCCACACCAATTGCACCCGGATCCACTCTTGCGCATGACTGGTCCTCTGCCTCTAGAGCCACCAACACCTTCGAGGACCTGTCAAAACTCCCGCGGCGACATCCTGAAACGTCATGGCCAATCTTGCTGCAATCGGTACAGAACGCGGGCCAAGAATCAAACACCACCCGCTGCTTCCATCTCAGTTCTCCTCCAACCGAGATCCATAGCCACTCAGTTGGGGGTTTCGAAATATCAACATCAACGCAAACACGGGGCATAATAGGGTGACATACGGCCGAGGTTCGATGATCAAAACAGAGATACCGGCTGATCAAGTTCCCAAGCATACAAATGATAGAGGGATTCTGGAAAGGAAGAGGCAAATCGGGAAAGCAAACCCAAATCGCGGCCGACGGCAGATCGCGGTTCATGTTGAAGTCGAACAACCATCGTAGAAGGAAGAAGCCGCACCCATCAAACACTCACGGCGCGCTCGACCAGGCGATGACCAAGTCCTCCTCAGATTCAAAACGAATCATTAATTGACGCCGGTCGAGCAAACCCACCACCGCTCGATTTTGTAAACCCCAAGAACGAAAGACGAAGCGGTTGAAGGCATCTACCGAGGGACGGCGACATCTGAAACGAGCCACTAGCGTTGATCTGTGCAGATCCGACGCCGCGTTGAATTCCTTGAGCGAAATCGCGAGCTAAGGAGAGCCTTCGTGGAGGTCAGGGACCTTAGGGCTAAGCAAAATGGCCGGAAAGGGGGGGAGAAAAGCTGGGTTGGTGATCGTCATACGAACATCATCCATAAACATAATCTATTAATTAATATCGTTGTTTAATTGGTATATTTAATTTTTTTACTAGTTATGATGTTATTTAATTACGTACATGTTCTCATATATTCACTATAAAGACACCTTGATTCATTTATGTGTCTAATTAAGGAAATTTCAAACTATAATTAGTATGGTTTTTTACAATAACTTTCATAGCAACAGTCAAAACGTACAAACATAAAATGACCAGGTATATATATTTTTATTGAGATTTTTTTATTACTATACTTACTAAAACAATGACTTATGTTTCCATTGGGGTATTAATTTTTGTGATATTTTTATCTCTCCATTTTCTGTAATAAATGTTCTCTCACCTCTCTTCATGATCCATGTTGTTGTAATTTATTTTGTTCAGGTGTATTATTTTAAAATCCAGATATCATCATTTTTGGGATAATAGATATTATCCATTCTTCAACATTGATCATAATTATTTATTGAATTTATTTATTTGAGTAAATTTTCTTATTATTCTATCATAACTATTAATTATCCCAATTCTCCCACTAAACCAATAATATACTATAAATCACATTTTATTTTTTTGTTTATATAGATTTTATACTTTGTAATCCTTTACAGTTTTAATTGAAACCCAATATCTATAAGAAAATTATCATAAAACAAATATTCTTAAATATTTTCTCATCAAACCTTGACGTGATAAGGTTGTCAATATTTTTCACAATCCATATGTTATTAGAATAAGGTTTAAAACCTATATCAATATTTAAAACCATATTAGTATATAATATTGTTTATGGGAGGTGACATACCTCTTCATATAGGATGTTTCCATTTTATTATAGGATGATCTCATACCCTTTATAGAGTCACTAAATTAAAGGGAAAATTCATGAGAAAAATATATATTTCTAGTAATATGGTATGATACATCTTTTAGTGAATATTAATTCTTCAATATCAACTCTAGGTCAAAAAACATATTGTTGATGGAGTTATTGTCATCCTCAACATATCTCAACATATAATTACAATACGAATTTATCTTATTTATTTGTTCTTTTATAATTTTTATTAATTAATTCAATACGTTTTCTATATCCTTTACCATGTTTTTTAACTCTAATGGAGAATAATTAACATCTGAAGTAACATTGTGAAAATTTTCATGTTCATGTAAGACTTCTATAAAGATAGTCTTCAAGAAATTATCCTCAAAAAGTGACTTTGCTATTATTTTTTAGATTCTATTATATTTATGTTAAATGATATAATAGTTAATAATTTTCAATGAATTGTTTGGTGACATTTTTTATTATTCCAACCATTTTAACTAAGTCTAACTGAATTTCATTATACTCTTCTTCTAGTTGTATTTTATGACTCCTAATACCCCCAAATAGTATCAACAATTCAATTGAACAATTATTTGGTAACGTTATTAAAATTTAAATTGATTTCAAAATGAATATATCTATGTGATACATTATTATCACATCATTAAAGTGTTTTTTTAGAAGAATCATAATAAAAAATAATTATCTTATCTTATTCGACTCTTACTACAATAACATGTGGTGTCTCATCATTTACTAATCAATTCTTATTTATATTATTTTCCTAAAATTTCATCCCTTTTTTTGAAACATCATATAAATATCTATATTTTTATCCTTAATTGAAATGTTTTTTTCTCCATATTAGGATTAAAACATATTTTCTGTAATATAATATTCATTAATTAAACAAAATTAAATACAAAAAACATGGATCATTAGAGAGAACCTTTTTTCTATGATATATTCTATAGAGTCTAGATCAATGTGAGATAAATAACAGGGGAAAGGGTGGACCAGGTATCCCATTTATTTTTAAAAATTATTCCATTTCATTTCATACTCTGTGGGAGGTTATATAATCGATCCACTTTTTTATTTTATCTCAAACTAGCCTTGATTGATAAATTTAATGAATAATCTGAACACAATAATTTATAAGGAACATTACAAATTCAATATAATTTATATTTTGTTCATACCCCTCCCAAAATAGATTTTAATCAATATTTTTATCAATAATTACAATGGTTTAAGAAACAATAGTGTTTGCAACTTAGTAGTTTTTCCTCTAGTTGATCCCTGTTCAAACCACAAGCAACACAACTCTTCTACCTCCATTGGATAGACCCTCAAACCTCTGGTATTCCCTATGATTTTAGAAACACAGGTATGATGCCTCATTAGATAATGTTTGGATTACCTTACAACATTCTCATTCTTCTCCTTGGTCTTGATCCAATAGTATAAATTCTACATTCATATTTTAGGTGATCATTATAGAAAATAATTGTGGATGTTCTTCAATAATATAAAACTTAATGATCATCAACTGCTTCTTGGATTAAGCATGTTGTCTTGGAAAATCTATAACACCATATCACTATTGATGAAGTTATTATCTTGTTAATTAATTACCCAAAATAATATAATTCCAATAAGATCATGTTCTTGGTTCAGTCTTATGTAAATATGAAATCCTATGAGAGATTATATCTTCACCAAAAAGTAAAAATCTAGGAAAGAAATTATTCATTATTGTGAAGAATAATTCACCTCAATCAAATGTTGGAATGTGATTCACACAATTAATATTATTTTATATATCTATTAAACAAAGTTTGGGGCATCTTAATGCATCAACCAACGTTGTATGAAATGAATAAACCACACTATTCATTATTTGTTTCACACTAAACTAAAATATCAGGCACCCAATAGGTCATCTTATGTTTTCTTCTTGACAACAAAACAAACTATAAAATTATTCTGTATGCATGTATTAGAGTGGGATGCATAAATCTTAATGAAATTATTACAAGCATGGATTTCAATTTTTCATTGTGAAAGTAGGCTTTGATATCTCATAACATCACACAAAAAACAATTAATTCACGAAAATTATGATGATATTAAAGTAACATTGTACAAAAAAGTTTATTCATTAAATATTTATGGTCTATGAATCTTTTATAATCCATATCTTTTGAATGAAAAACTCATGTCGGAGGCCTATTGTCCTTCATCAAAATGATGCATTGAGTTTATATGAATCTATTTTAAAACATTAGAGCACTCAATGATGAATGATGTTGGATATATTGATCTCAATTTATTTCTGTTTAATGGAGAGTTCCATTGTATAAATTTCTCAACATCAATAAACTCACAACACAAATAAAAAATATATATCAAGGCATTATTAAAAATATCCCAAAAATATAGGGATTTTCAAATACTTTAAATTATTTATTTAGAATTCATGAATACTAGAGACATTATGTATCCACATTTTATAATTGTAAAATGAATCATGAATTTTGATATTCATGAAATAGATTAAATATTGAATTGATAAAATATCTATCATGTGGATAGTAATCTCACTCAACTTACCATGATGCAATGTGTTGTATCATCAATGTATAATATTTTTTGATTATTACCCATACATTTATATAACATGATTACTATAGAATATCTTGAACTAGTTTAATTGATTTATTAGTAAAGGATATGGATAAATTATGATTTATAATTACACATCGATGATCCCACATATTATGTATCATGATTTTAATGATGCTCCGCTTAAATGAAATGACACATATTTGTTAAAACAGATATTAGATGTTATTTTTTGTATCTTATTAAAGAAATAAAAGTACCCTTTTATTCTTCTCCAACATACCATATTTCATTATCATGTCACCACAATATAATAATTCGCATTCCACTAGTATCCCAAGATGAAAATATGGTTGGAACTCGGACACACCTTTAAAACACCACATTAGAAAGTTTTACATGAGTACCCCAACATTACAATATTACACATTGTGTAGGTATTATGAAGCCAAAATTTTATTATGTCCTCATGGTGGGTTCTATAAATCCCAATACACATACCTCTCACCCATGGCTAGCCTGGTTGACTTGTCTCCCATTTGGTTGTCCATGCTCCCATATGTGGTTGAGATGGGTCCTTGGTTTTCCATGGTCAAGCCCATTTCTCTCTACGTACCCACTCATATAATTATTGAATCATAATAGGAATATATATCTAAAATATAATTCACATAAACATTCATTAAGAACAAGAATTAATATTTATCATGTAATTACTTCC
The DNA here is from genome assembly GCA_963277665.1 of Viscum album. Lineage (NCBI taxonomy): Eukaryota > Viridiplantae > Streptophyta > Magnoliopsida > Santalales > Viscaceae > Viscum > Viscum album. The sequence continues at coordinate 1,729,135,379 of OY728161.1, read as the reverse complement.
AAAAAATTCCCTTATAATAATATTTTATAAATTCCATTATTTAAAAAAAATATTCACTAACATATATTATATATTCACCTATAAAAAGAATTATGAAACTCAAAATGTTATTAGCAGATGTCAGAGAAATTAAGACATGTTCAAAAATCATGAAATATTTTTTTGAATATTCATTATCTATAATTCATTTTCTAATATATTCTTATAATATAAAATAATTATCGAACCTTAATTAACATAAAATACAATTGAATTCTATTGGGATCAATAATTCATAATCCTAAAAAATAGAAAAACATAACTTCAACATTCATATATATATTTTTAATTAAATAAATAAATATTTATATGAATATTAATAATATATAACTTATATTCATGAAAATCATTCAAACAATTATTAAATAAATATATAGATTATGTTAAACCATTGATTTTTCATACTTAAATCATGTGTTTTCATATAGTTATTCCTATAAGTTATCAATCATATAAAATTTAATTTCTAAGTAATTAGTACCATTTATAATATTTTTATAATCCATTAGAGGGAAATTTTATTAGATAATAATCCTTAGTTGTTTCATATATTTCTTAAAACATTTAGAATATTCCATAATATCATCAAAAGATATCATCAACAAGGTTAAATAGCTATGTTTATTAATAATTTATAGCCATTAGGATTTCAACATTACATAATTTGGTAAGATTAGGAGACTAACATTTTTATAATATAAATGTCTCATACAAAGATTTGAATTCTTTTTGGTATGCTCCCTTATTAGGATATAAGACCTAATGTTTTTCAGATATATAGCTTTCTTATATATATATTTGTGATAATATTTTAACCAAATACTAAATCAAAAAATGGTTATTTACATAATTACAGTAAATTATCATATGAATAATAAATATCAATCTTAATACAACTTCAATAATTTCCCCTTCATTTCTTCATTTGAAACATTACGTTCATTATACATTTATTTAAGTTAGATACCTTTGAAATTCATTACCAAATCTATAAATGTAATAATGGAATAAATCCTTTATTATGGATTCATTTTAGAATATTGTTTTCCTAATAGGTTATGTATAAATTAGAAATTATAATAAAATATAACTTATCCCCCTTTGATAGAATTTGTATCTCCTCTTTTATCCTTAGATAATATCATCTGAATCTCCAAATTTATCGAAACCACAGTATAATAAAAAATTAACAGCTTGAAGACATGAAAATATTATATACCTAACATAAATAAAATATTTGTTTACAATACATTTTAAATACCTATTAAGTTGAATGTTTTAAAAATTTAGTATTAAACATTATCTAATAGAACCAAACATATTTTTATCAATTGGACAGTTTCCCCATCCATGGGAAACTAACTAATCCAAAATCAAAATTCAATATCTCCCAAAAAATCCCCATATATAAAAATATTATATAGATTTAATAATTTTCCAATATTCATAACATGGAGAAATTGAAACAAAACAATGACTTAAACTCATATTCATTATAAAGGTAAAAACATGCTATAATAATCAAATATCATAAGTCTGAATAAAATTGAAAATAAAGATACATAAAGGTTATTTAAGAAATTTATACCCAAAATGTCACATATTATACATAATTTCATAAATCATGTATATACATAATACATTAAGGAATTAAATGTAACACTCCCAAATTTCAAATAATGATTCATTTTGAATAATTAAATAGTTTACGATGCACGCAACCTTGAGTTCGAGCAGAATTTGACATTTTAAACTAGTAGATTAAAAATAATTTATGGATAATATTTACCAAATTTTTAAATTTATGAATTTTATTTTTCTAAAATAAAATTCTTTTTTGAATTTAGAATATTAAAATTAGCATTGGGTGAAATTATTGTAATTTTCTGAAATGAATCAATTTCCATCAAATAGTGAAAAATTCTTTATATTGTTAAAAACTGTATTTTTCATTTCAAGAAATATTCTTGTATAAATTTATTTTAATTTTATGATAGATAAATAATAAATATATTAAACCAATATAGTTCATAGGAACCATTTTATAATACAAAAAGATATAAATATTTATCAATCATTTGAATGTCTCTTTTACCTGGCTACGAGCAACCTCTATGATATATTCATTGAACATAATTGTACGACATATAAGAATTATATTCTGAAATATGGACATACATGGTTGTAATTATTATGAAAAATGAGGTGTAATTTGGTCAATGTAATCTTTTATGCCACTTGTGCTTGATTAATTCATTTATTTTATTTATTTAAAGAATAGTTAAAAATGTCATATTCAAATTTTAATAATTAATCATTTTTAATATAGGGTTATAAATAATATAACTAAGATTATAAATATTTATTATAAAAATAAAATGATTAAATACATAATTTTATTTTTTAAATTTGTGGGAAAAATTAAATGAAATAGTGACACAATAATTATGCAGTAATATAGTTATTAATGGACGAATCATTTAGATGATATATTAAATTTAAAAATAAATATAATTTGACATAATTAATGAATAAAATAAATTTATATATAAATTTTACATTTTAGTGACTTAAGAGTGTCATTTTTTCAATGATATCATGTTGTTTTCATATTTTTTAATATGAATATTTGGAATAGTTTCAAATTTGAAAAAATGTTACTTTAAAATAAATCATATTTAATTAAACATTATAAATGTAATTAATGCTTTATTATCAACACAATAACTTTTATAGTGTTAAATATGTCATAAATTAATATATTGGGGTTTTTATGACATTTTATTGTAACTATGTTAACCCTATAGTTTAAAAACACCATAAGATAAGGTACGTGTTAATCTTTTTAACTAAGGGTTAAACCAAGAAGATAAGGTAAATATTGAAAACCGAAAATTGTATAAAAATAATTTTCTAAAAGGATATAGACTTATCCTAAAAATATAGTTGAAACAAATCACAATGGAGATTTTTGAATCTAAAAATAAATTTATAATTAATTAATATTATAAGATAATCAAAAGTGCTGCACTCCTCGCTTATAAAAGGGCACATACCCTATCATTAAATAACACCTCAAAAGTCCATTGGATTAGACAACCCAAATCCAATTTTTTTTCCAAACATCCCTCAAATCATCCTTGGGGACTCATATTGGTTAAGAAGACATTCTAATGTATATACTTGGTCATATAAAAATGAGACTCCCGAAAAAAGGTAATTGTTTTATCAACACATTCAAAGTTATTTTCTAATTCTACATCCTATTTATTTGTATCTTCATTATGAAAATAATAAATTATGTATCACCAATATAATTAAGTTTTTTTATAATAATTGTACATCAATATTAATCATTTTATCTATCTTTATAATAACAATATCATAATGTGGGGGTACGCATGACTTACTGTCTCCACATCATGGTGTAGTTTTATAATAAACAATATTTTAATTGGAAAGGTATACTAGTGATTATAATGGATATAAATAATGGATATATCATTATAATAATTATGTATAATAAATATACTATCAAATTCAATACAATTTATCCATAAAGGGAATTATATTGTCACTCGTGCGTACATAAGACCAACTGTCTCAATAGTGCAATAAGATTAATTCTCAATGTTTACCAATAAAAAATTATTATAAAATTCGTATGGATTTTAAAAATAATAATTATCAAATTTATTTCATTATAGATTAGAAAAAAATATATCCTATGTATAAAAAATGATTTACATGATAAAATATGAATAGGAAAACTAATCAATTAACAACCAAAACAACGGTAATATTGAAATATTATGACCATTTTTTTATAAGAGATTAATATATGATATCTTAAATATGCATATGATTCTGATATATTTTAATATCATGTTATTACAATTATACAAGATGTTTACTCACCCTCGACTAAAGAAATGTATAAGGTAAGGGAAATCTTATCTCAATTTATGCTCATTGAGTTAAAACATCAATGTTAGTGGTTATATTCAACATATAATATGTGTTATTGACCTATTATTGTAGTATACTTTATATCAACTTATATTGTGTAGATTTATATCTTTCTATAAAAATAATTCCATTTATTTATTCTCATTTTAATGATATGATCATTGAAAGGGTTAATTTCAAAATCAAATTATTATTCAATGTTTTTTATACATAGGTATCTACTGAAAACCACCACACAGACTACATCATTTCATACATCTTGAAACGTACTATTAATTAAATATAAAATTTAATTATAATGGGAGAGGGGTACATTGCACATCCACTATTTGAGGGATTTTCGGTCATGGTGAACAAACTGATAGCTCTCCCCTTTCCACTAGTCCTTGTTAGTGGTTAGTTTTTGAACAACATATATATTGAAATATCTCTATATATTCATTTTACAATTATTCATGGTTGATAAAATATACCATTCATTATTTTATTTTTCTCCATCTTCCTTGAGAATTACAAATTATTGTGTCATTTAATTACAATCTATTTAATCACTTGATCATCGTACATTTCAAATGATGAATTCTTGGTATTGGTTGAAATTTAAGTTGTGGGAATTAAACCCATTATAAAAGTCACTTTTGATGAGGATTTTTGGTCATGATTACTCTACAATTAAAGGTAACATCCAACAATCTTTAATTATTTAATATTAATGAGAGCCTCTATAAATTTAATCACTATGGGTGAGAACACCAATCATCTAATATATTCAATATCAACTAGAAAAAAACTATAACATAATAGGTAAATAAATAATATGACATTTTCTTATTTATTAATATTTATAAATTAATTATTAATTTTTCTTTAGATTGGATGCTATGTTGGATGGAGTACCTGATACACAACAACAGGTTTCTTTGAAATCTTATGTTCCACACAATACTGAGTCATACTGAAAAATAATAATATAATATTAGTTTAAATTGTTGTTAACGCCCTGCCATTATGTTTGAATATTGCACATAACTAACAAAAATTTTAATATACATGGTTCTTAAAAGTTTTTAAATTTATCTAATAAATTTAAGAGGCTTAAAATGATAAAGAATCATATTTTAAGCATAAATACTCTAATATTCATTAAAAGGTCATTTTACTGCCTTTAGATGGATAACCCTCATTAAATATAGTTTTGGTCACTTTTATACGTTCTATTTTACAAAATAGTATTATTCTTTTGACTCAGTACATCAAAATTTAGATTGTAATTTTTTTTGGAATTTCTCTGATAATGTTTATTTATTTATGAATAGTGAAAAATATTATATTATAATTAAAAACTGCATTTTTAATCTATTTTATTTGAATGGTTAGATTATATTTATAATTATTTTGATGTTTAATTAGATTATATTTATTCTATTCCATCCTATATTGGTCATTGGATGTTATATCCCATTGAAATTTGACCCAAACTACTGCCAATATTTTTATAGTATTATTTCCTAAAAACACGCTTTTTGTTTTAACAATAGGTATTTATATTAAATTAATTTATTCCACTTCGGTGTGTTAAATTTATAAAAATGGATTCCATATTTTCAATCAGAGGGTAAAATTTTTCTAAATATGTATCCATTATTTTTGGACATTATGGAATTGTACAATAGTAAATATATTATTTACCATGGTTACAGGTATATCTGGTAAATAAGTGTAAAAAAATATTATTATAATAATATAAAATTACCCAAACATGTGCCCAATTCTAATTGGTTGATATATTTCCGACCATGGGCATCCTTGGGTCAATTTTGGGACTCCATGGAGCCACTTACGATTGATAGTGACACAGTATATTAATTAATTTAATGTTATGTCAAAAAGGACATAAACAAATAACTTTTAGTAAATCAATTTTTACTTGTGGTTATATAAGTTATCTCTTTGACTATAAATATTATTTGGTAATACAAAAATATTTCTATCATCATATTATTTTTTTATAATTTTTAGACATCAAATAAATAAAATTATTTATGACACAATAATAATGTAGTATTTACCACATTCATAAATGATTTAAATAAATAAGATTATAGGGATTAAAATAATACCCAAATAATGTCCAATTCTTATTAGATGATTTTATTTTGACCATGAGTCCTTTTATAATTGAATTTAATTATTTTTGGACCATTTGAGAAAAATAATTATTATATAATAAAATAATATTTTCACAATTTCATAAAGGGCCCCTCACCCCTTATAAAAGGACACCAATTCTAAGCCATTCCTCACACCTCAAAAGACATTTTAATCATAAAAAACTGCCCAAATAATCTCTCAATATCTCTCTATTCCTCCTAGAAGCCTTACCACAACAATAATTAACTTCAAGTAAACCTTTTGGTTCAATTCAAAGGGAGATACACACTTTAATGGAAGAATTATGAACACACAAGTCATGACGGACACGAGGTATGGGGTTTCTTATATCACTTTTATTTCCATGAGATTTCTATTATTAACCTATAATTTAATGCATGTGGTGTATTGGGTACTTCAATTTGATACATATTGTCATGATTATATTTTTGTTTGTTGTATTTTGTGATTTATTTTTTGGTATTAACTTTTTGTCAAGTGACTCTATTAATTGCAATGTGGTAAGGGATTTTCATCTAACATCTTAATCTCATGAGATTCATGCTATATTAGACAATATTTACTTTTTCTATCGTATTGAGTACCCATGAATATACTATTTTTGTAATATAATTTCATCTATGGGAATTCACTTCTTCATCGTATTATCATTCTTTCATGTGGTGTATGTTTTGTATGTTTCCAAATTGGTAAGGGAACTTTTTGCCTCAATTTCCATTCCTTGCGATAATATTCTAATACATAATTATTTCATTCTATGATTATGTGTGGAATCATTGTATATTTATTAATGTTGTAATTTCTACACCACTGTGTGTTGATATACTATTGATAGACATAATAAATCCATTGATAAATTCTCAATTCATCGATATGAACATGATAAGAGTATTTTTAACTTAATTTCCATTCAATGTGTTAAACATACAAGTTATTGCTGTTTGTTTCAATAATATTTGTGAATGAACTGGGATTTTTTTACACTAAATATCCAATCATATTGAGGGTATTTATATTTTTCAAACATTAATATGTAATTGATTTATCCTTAATCCAAGGATACAATATTTATAATGGATTTTGTCTCAATTAAAATTCCATTGATAATTAATTATTGTTATGAACCAATTCACTATTATATGGTGTATATACCACCCTTTGGAATATTATATCATAAATCCCTTTATTCTCATGATATTACAAAGTTTTGATTCAAGGTTATTCCTCAACAATGTGTATTCAAGAGTCTCTAATTTTGTTAAAAACTATTTAACTAAAATAATGTTTCAAAGATTTATTCTTATAAATAATTCTCATTAATGTCCATTTTTTTAAAATGGTTTTTAGTATTCATTTATATGGACAATATTTTTAAAAAAATTTAATTCCTTTTAATGCTTAAAGTGGTATGAGACACTTTGATATAATTATGTATTTATTATCATCTTATAAAATGTCAAATAAGGGTATAAAATAATTACCCATATACTGTAAAATAGTAATAATGTTTTTAAATAAATTTTTATGAAACATGTATGTGGATGATAAAGAGGTCCCGGTGGATAATTATGTTCAAACAACCTCAGATAATTAAGAGATTGTGAAATAAACCCTTACCTTGTACTTTTCCTTGGATGAGGGTAGGTTAACCTCCTTTATAATGTTGAAATAATTGTTTCTAAACTATACAAGAATCATATACATCAATATGATATCATATATGATCTTTTAACATAGATTTGTTAATAATATCTTAGTATTATCATCATTTCGTGTTTTAACAGATTCATTTTTATTTATATTTTTTGTTATGTGAGCCATATTTGTTATGAATGGGATGTATATTATTCATATCCATAATTATATAATGTCTCTAAAAATTATTTTTAATCATCAAATGAGAATTAGACTTGAATATATATTATGGGGAATTAATCTCATTGCGTTCGTGGAGACGGTAGTCTATACGTACACACGAGCGACAATATAAATATTTTGATATTAAAATAATATGTAATTGGATGGTATATCATATATAAAAAATAATTATCATGTTATATTTATTATTTAATTCAATTACACATTAATATCATACCCACCAACATAATAATGTTTTAAATAACAATTACAACATGACATGGAGACGGTAAGCCGTACGTACGCACGTATGGTGACATGTCCTTCAAAGGATAGATAGAATACTCATTATTGTTGTACCATATTTATAATAACCACACAGTATATAGAAGATTCTGGATTTATTATTTTATACTATAAATAACAATGAAATAATAATTTGAAGAAGAAAGGAACTTCAAAGAGGGTGGTGAAAACATTACCTCTTTTTCGGGTTGTTCTTTTTGATTTGATAAAAATGGAACCATAGGTTGGATTTATAACTAAAAGAATGCCTATAGGATTAATGGAGGATAGTTTATATGGTATTTGGGAAGATTTTGGAAGAACCAAAAGGCTTTGAAGGTATAAATAATTGGTTAAAAGTGGTGTCCTTTTATAAGGGGGGGATGAGATCTTTAGAAAACACTTATAGTTTTAATTTATAATTAAATTATATTCGGTTTCTAATGGGTCCAAAGTGGATTATTAAATGTATACGGTTATTATGGGTAGAAATCCTTTCATCCAATAGATTTTAGACATTTATGGGTGAATATATTAACTATATCATTTATATTAAACTCCTAGTTAAATAGTTTGACATTTACCATGTCACTTTTTATTTTTATATTATATGGTTTCTAAACATACTATATAATTACAAGTGACCCCCAAGTGGTAAATTAATGATACACATATCATTATATAATTACTTTGGTGAACCTTTGATTTTTAGGAATATAATATCAATTAATAATACAATATTTGTTCTAAAAACTCTTTTATGTCAATTTTGACACTATTTAATAATTGACTTTTGATAAAGTCATAAAAATTTATTAATTCTAAAAAAATTAATTTAAGCAATAATAACATGTCATATTAGTCAATAAAATTAGTGTATGGAATCAAAACATTCAAAATATATTTATTTTAATATTTATAATACCAATTATTTGATTCTTTCATTAATATGGAAAATACTACAACATTATTGTGTCATAAATAAATTTACTTATTCAATGTCTAAAAATTATAGAGAAAATACTATTATGTATGAAATAGTTTTATATTTATAATGAATAATTATAATCGAAAATATAAAATACATAACACTCTGTATAAATTGTCTTTCTAAAATATATATGCATTTGTCAATTTTGTATTTACTATAACTTAATTAATATAAATTGTCAATATCACTTACAAGTGGATCCATGGGGTCCAAAAAATTGACCCAAAGAAGCACATGGTCCAAAATATATCAAACAATAAATTTAGTACACTTTTTATGGAAATTTATTATTATTATAATATTATTTTTTACCCTTATTTACTGGATTTACCCTTTAACCATGGTAAATAAAATATTTACCGAAATAATTATTCAAAATGTCTAAAAATAAAAGTTACCTATTTACACAATTTGGAAATACTAATTCCAAATATGGATTCAATTTTTTCAGATTAAAAACATAGATTTAGAGGAAATTAATTTAAAATTAATTCCCGTTGTTAAAATAAAAAGCATGTTTTTAAGAGATAATAACTATCAAAAGATTGAAACTTGTTTATGTCGGGTTTAATTGTGAAATTATGTTCTATGACAAAAATTCTATTAAATGGGTAAAATATATTATAAATATACTTTGAAACCACTCCTATTCATAATTTATCACTATTAATTAATTTGATTAAAAAATTTTTAATTAAAATTTAGTAATATTCACTATTCATCAAAATATAAAAGTTATCTGAAATCTACCAAAATTTTACCCTAGGCTAATTTCGATATTAAAATCCCAAAATGATGTCCAATTTGAGAAATAAAATTTATAATATTTCAAAAAATGGATATTACTATTCATAATGACTACATTGATTAGTCGCGGTGTGTTAGAATCTCAAAGTTGCGTATAACACACTCTAATGTATTATTCAAAGAGAATCATACCATGAAAGTGTGTGGTGTTAAATTCTCCCCTAATTCAAATAATTTCATCCTATAAATTTCTAGAATACTACCACATGAAAAGACTCGGGTGGTTCTTCATCATAAGTTCCCCGGGTTCCCACGTTGCCTCTTCCATCTTATGGTTCCTCCATAGAACTTTTACCAGATTAGTCATCTGGTTTCTCTCCACTTTCTCTCTTGTATCAAGAATCTTGACAGGATCTTCGCAATAATATGGATCATGTTCTAGTTATACTTCCTCATAGGTGAGTACATGCGTTGGTTCAGGAATTTATTTTCTCCATAGTGATACGTTCAACACATCGTGAAATTTGGAGAGACTTGGCAGCATTGCCAACCGGTAAGCTACAACCCCAATTAATTATAGAATTTCAAATGGTCTGATGTACCTGGGAATAAATTTACCTTTCCCACCAAAATGTATAACTCTCTTCAATGGATATACCTTCAAGAAAACATGATCTCCTTCCTAAAATTCCAAATTCTTCCTTTGGTTAACAACATAGCTCTTCATCCTGCTTTGAGCTGCTTTGATGTGGTTTTGGATTAGGATCACCTTTTCCATTATTTCCTCCACTAATTCTGGGCCTACGAGTTTTCTTTAACCAACATCATCCCAACAGGTTGGTGTGCGACATCTCTTTCTATATAACTCTTCATATGGTGCCATCTGAATACTCGAATGGAAGCTATTGTTATAGGAAAATTCTACCATAGGTAAATATTGATCCCACATACCATGAAAGTCAAGTGAGCATGATCCCAACTTGTCTTCTATGGTTTGAATATTCCGTTTTGATTTTCCATCAGTTTGAGGGTTCTAGGAAGTGCTCAAACAAAGTTCAGTATCCAATGCCTTCTAAAGACACTTCTAGAATCTTGAAGTAAAATGGGGATCACGATCAGAAACAATCAATATGGGTACTCCATGAACTCTCACAACATCATTAATATTTTTCTTTCTAAACGTTCGTGTGGTAAATCTTCTCTTATAGCAAGAAAATTTGTTGACATGGTAATACGATCAAAAATGACCCATATTGCATCGTTCCTTCTAGGAGTCTTTGGTAGCCCCGTGACGAAGTCCATTATAATATTATCCCACTTCCACTCACTAATGGTAAGAGGTTTCATGACTCTTCCAGGCTGTTTCCTTCCAGCTTTCACTTGTTGCCAAACCATAAATCATGAAAAAGGATCAGCAATCTCCCTCTTCATGTTTTCCCACCAAAAATTTTCCTTCAAATCTCTATACAATTTGGTGCTCCAAGGGTGCATAGAGAAATTGGATCTATGAGAATCATCCAAAAATTTCATTTTTTGATCAGGTATATTGGGAACACATAGTCTCTTCACAAATTTCAAAATTCCATCTTCATACACAAAGTCTCTCAATCTCCCATCATTCACAGCTTTAATCTTGTTTTGAAACTCTTCATCACGAGTTTGAGAACTCTTTATTATTTATAGTAAAGTTGGTTTGGCAACTCTTTGAAAAAGTATTGATGTTTCACCTTCTATGGTGATTCCCATATCCATCTTCACTAGATCCCTGAAAATAGGAGCCCTTTCAATTCTTATCATGTTCAAAACTCCATGATCCTTTCTGCTCAAACCATATGCCACCTTATTTTCATTCCTCGGGTGGTAGTGTATCATACAATCATAAGCATTGAGTAGTTCAAGCCATCTTCTTTACCTCATGTTGAGTTCTTTTTGTGAGAAAATATACTTCAAACTCTTGTTATCAGTATATATCTCACATTTTCACCATAGAGATAGTGTCTCCAAATATTCAGAGTAAATATTACAGTAGCTAACTCAATATCATGAGTAGGATAGTTTTTTTCATTAATTTTCAGATATCGTGATGCATAGGAAATAACTCTATCATTCTGCATAAGGACACAACCAAGTCCTTTCTTCGATGTATCACTATAAATAACAAACCCATCATTTCATTATGGGAGATTCAAAATAGGATCATTGAATAATATACTCTTCAGTTCTTCAAATAATTCTTCACACTCTTTTGTCTAAACAAATTTAACCCCTTTACGTGTGAGCTTTGTTAATGGGTTAGCCAATCAGGCAAAGTTCTAGACGAAACATCGATAATAAACTGCTAAGCTAGTAAAACTACATACCTCGGTTATACTCATTGGTGCAGGACATTCTTGGATTTCCCTTGTCTTATAAGGATCAACAGACATTCCATCCGTAGAGACAATATGGCCATGAAAAGAAATCTCTTGAAGCTAGAATTCACACATGTTAAACATCCCATATAATTCATGTCTTATAAGAGTCTTCAAGATAATTCTCAAGTGATTTTCATGATCATTGTAGTTTTTGAAGAATACCAAGATATCATCAATAAATACCACCAAAAAATCGTTGAAATATTCCAAGAAAACTCTATTAATTAGATCAATGAATACATAGGGTGCATTAGTCAATCCAAAAGGCATTACTGTAAACTTGTAATACTGGTACCTAGTTCACAATGATGTCTTAGGAATTTATTCCTCCATCACACACAATTGATGGTATACGGATCGAAGTAAAATCTTTGAATATATTGAGGTCCATGAATTTGATCAAATAAATCATCAATGAGAAGTATGGGATAATTATTATTTATTATTATAGAATTTATTTCCCTGTAGTCTATACATAACCTCATAGATCCATTTTTCTTCTTATCAAAAAGGGCAGGGGATCCCCATGGAGAAATACTATGGTGAATAAATCCCTTATTAATCAATTCCTCTAGTTGTTTCTTTAGTTCAACTAATTGGATAGTGACCATTCTATAAGTGGTCTTCGATATAGGCCTTGAACCAGGAATTAATTCGATGGAAAACTCAATTTCTCGTTCTGTAGGATGTCCAGGTAAATCTTACGGAAACACATCAACATATTCTCTCACAATAAGTACATCCTATATTTTAACATTCCTTTCCTCACCCATAGTTATTTCATTCTCTTCCTCCCTGATAATTGAATTTAGTTCAGATACTGGGGGTGGATCTAGATAAGAATCATGTGGTGAATATTCAGCTCTAATGATAAGGTGTTATTTATCATCATCATCAAAAATCATAACCTCCTTCATCTAACAATAAATTTTAATATCATGGTCTGAAATCCAAACCATACTGAGGATTATATCAAATTCAGTCATGGGTATGATGATGAGATCATCAGATATAGAACATTTATATTCCCTAATGGGAACAGATCCACAGAACATTGTAGCAATGATACTTCCCTTATGATATTTAACTGAAAACTCCCTTGTTAAATCAAATTGGAAATATGTAATTTTTTTTATCAAACTAGGAAGATATGAAACAATGCAATGATCTAAAATGAAATAAAGCATTTTCTAAACATAAGGAAACTATTAAATTACATGCCACCACGTCTTTCGGGACTTCAACCTCAAGAGTAGTGATTGCATAAGCTTGGAATTGATCCTTTGGCGTTTTCTGAGGTAAGTTTTCTCGTACACATTGGATATTAATTTTCATAATGTCCCATATCCCTGCAATTGTAACATTGAACATTGGTAGCATCTTTATTTCCTTTACAATCACCAGCTAGATGGCCTTTCAGTCCACACTTTTAGCATACTCCTTTTCCTTTTATATAGGCACCTGGGTGCTTCCTTCTGCAATTGTCACAAGGTGGAAATTCAAATCTTAAATTCTTCCATGTTTCCTTGTTTCCTTTCCTAGAGTGTTCAACAACTCTTTTCTTCTCATAGAGAATTCTTTTTCTTTCTTGATATCACATGAGACAATATATTCGTATGGCGAGAAGGATTGTGAGACCAATGCTCGACGGAGAAACAATTTTAACCCATCAAAGAAACGATCAATATAACTTCATGGGTTGCATATATAATATGCATCTTACCTTACTAACCTTGTAGATTTAACCTCATAGTTTGCGACATTCTCATCTTCCTTTTGTCTCAGACTCCGAAATTGACTTTCCATATCTGCTCGATGGTCACGAGGATTGTATTTTTCTAAAAATAGATAGTTGAACTCACTCCATTCCATATTTGATACCATATCATCTTCTTTCGTGTTTGGAATCAATGGCCACCATTGATCAACATCTCCAGTGAGGCGGTAAACTGTCATGATAACTTTTTCACTTTCACTACTCCCCAAGGCATGGAATATTTTCTCTAAAGAATATATCCATTTCTCAGCTACCAAGGGATTTGTACTCCCATTGAATGATGGTGGTTGTTTTCTCCTGAATCGAACTCACATTGATCCAACAAGCTGTGGATCAGGGTGCTCCATGTGGGTAAGGTTATTGTTAATAACATGACTGAGTTGTCCCAATATGGTGATTAGCTGATCAGCACCAGTTTCATCAATAGCTCCACTACAATTAAAATGTACAAGAGAAAAATCCCTATGTGGAGTTCGTTCATTGGTACAGTTTCTATTTTTCCACTAGGATCAATTTCTATACAATGGCATACACTATATTAGATTATGAATCACAATACATAAATCCAAACTTGGAAAACACTTAACATAAATTGAACAGTTTATGGATATATTCCATAATCATAAAAATTTCTTCTTTGAAGAAGTATATACTCATAAACCCTTCATAATGGTACTTATATAAAATGATAATTATCCTAAGCATATCCCATGGGAGTGTCGTAAAGAAGAGTGCAGCAGGGCCCGTTGTTGTGCACCAGTTCTCGTTCGAGTATAGCTCAAAGTTGTGTTTTCAGGTTTTACCCCTAGGTACATCTGTCCTAGATCGACCTCTACCTACTCGTATCTAGACAAGGATGTATTTCTCGTAAAACTCACAAAATTTCTATAATACCAAAATTCTAGAAAGTTCTTCTATACTAGTCCTCAATGTCCATCTTAGGTCTATGTTCTCTAATAATAGTTTATCTAAATCTAGTTTCCAAGGATTTTACTAAACATTCTCTAATACCAACTGTAACGCCCTGACCCTAGTTACCTAGAGTCGATGAATTATCAAATAACATTGGCATGATCACAAGGAAATCATGTATCGAATGACTGATCAGTTTAGTATTATTAGAAACAAGATTCATACATAAGTTCAACTTTACAGATTGAAGAGAAATACAACAAAAATATATTTAATTAGAAACATCCAAGCCTCATAGATTATGCCTGCTGGTCACTCATAAATAACTTATTCATATTCTGGGAAAATGAAACATAAGAAAGGGGTGAGCTCAAACACGTAGTATGGGTAATTAATATAGCAGAAAATGACATAAATATTAAGAATGGTAAATAATTGAAACCACATGCCTTTACCAATAATAAACATGAATAATTTTATGGAAAGAATATGAGGTGAGTAAATAATTCCATAATAAAACATAATCATGGGTATTCTACTAGTCGAATGACCACATGATTCATCAATATTATTCCCATAGTGGGGGAATGTATAATTGTGGAAATTCTGAAACATTTTGTCAAGGACTCAGCGAAGACCTCTAAAAATGATTAAGGCCTTGACCAAAACCATAAATCAAATTGGGAAAGGGCCTCAACCAATTCCACTTCTAGTTGTCTCATGAGACCTACCGATGAATCGAGGAGGTATAGCAGGATCCACCCGTCAATTACTAAGTCCAATACATTCTCATATGAAAAGGTTTAAACATATCATAAACATTCATATTAATCCTAGAATACTAAATGTCAATAATTTAACCATAAATCATGAATGGTATAAAAATAGCACTTATACAGTAAAAAATATCAAAAAATCTTCAATACAATATAGATGTTTTGTATCATAATAAATCAATACCAAATAAACATAAGATCCCTCAAAGGATGTTGACATAGATGAAATCAAAACTATTTTTATAGAAAAATGTCTTTATATTTTCAAATCATTTAATAGTCACATAATTATAAAATTAAACATTTACATTAAAAATATTATTATAATCTTATAAGTGAAGATTTGACGAGTTTATAATGGTATAAAATATCTGCACCCGCCGAATAAGTTAAAAAAAGTCATTCTTACCATAAGTATGTCGAAAAGATATAAAAGGACCATGTTTGGAAAACGATGGAAATATTCCTTTATAAACATCTTATAAAAAGTAAAACAAGGGTATAAATGACATTAACCCATAATCTGTAAAATAGTAAGAATTTATTTAAATACATTTTTATGAAACATGGATATGGATGATAAAGAGGTCCTAGTAGATAATTATGTATAAACAACCTTAAATAATGATGAGATTATGAAATAAAACCTTACCTTGTACATTTCCTTAGTTGAGGGAAGTTTAACCGACTGTATAATGGTGAAATAATTATTACTAAATTATAAAAGAATCATATACATTAGTATGATATCATATATGATCTTTTAACATTGATTTGTTAATAATATCTTAGTATTATCCTCGTTTCGGGTGTTAGCAGATTCATTTTTCTTTATATTATTTGTTATGTAAGCCATATTTTTTTATGCATGGGATGTATATTATTCTTATACAGATTTATATTATATCTCAAAAATTTATTTTTAATCATCAAATGAGAATTAGACTTCAATTTATATGATGGGGAATGAATCTCATCGCGTTTGGGGAGACGGTAGTCCATACGTACGCACGAGTGAAAATATCATTATTGTGATATTAAAATTATATATAATTGGATGTTATTTCATATATAAAAAATAATTATCATGTTATATTTATTATTTATTTAAATTAAACATCAATATCATACCCATCCAAATAAAAATGTTCTGAATTACAATTACACCACAACGTGGAGACGGTAAGCCGTACGTATGCACGTATGGTGACATGTCATTCAATGGATGGATAGAATACTGACTATGGTTGTACCATATTTATAATAACATCATAGAATATAGAAGATACTATAGTTATTATTTTATAATGGAAATAACAATGAAAGAAGAAGTTGAAGAAGAAAGGAACTTGAAAGGGGGTTGTGAAAACATTACATCTTCTTCGGGTTCTTCATTTTGATTTGATAAAAAGGGAACCTTAGGTTGGATTTCAGACTAATGGAAGGCCTCTTGGATGAAGGGAGGATTTTTGGGAGGTTATTTGGGTCGTGGTTGGCTGATCCAAAGGGCATTGAATGTACGGATAATTGGTTAGAAGTGGTGTCCTTTTATAAGGGGAGGAGGGGCTCTTTAGGAAATACTTAAAGTATTAATTTATAATAAAATTCATATTCGGTTAATAATGGATCCAAAGTCGATAATTAAAAGCCTATGGTGGGGATGGGTCGAAATCCTTTCATACAATATATTTTAGACAGGTTTGGGTCACTATATTAACCATTTCATTTATATTTAACTCTTAGTTAAATAGTTTGACATTTATCATGTAACTTTGTATTATTATATTATATGGTTAATAAAATTACTACGTACTTCCAAGAAACCCCAATTGGTCCATTAATGATAAAAATATCATTATATAAGACCTTTAGCAGAACCTTATATTTTTAGGAATAAAATATAAATTAATAATATAATATTTGTTTTAAATACTCTTTTTTGCCAATTTAGACACTATTTATTAATTGATTTTTATTAAAGTCGTAAAAAATTTATTAATTCGAAAAAAATTCATTTAAACAAACATAAATGTCATATTAATCAATAAATTTCGTGGATGGCATCAAAACATTCAATATATATTTATTTCAATATTTATAATACCAATTATTTGATTCTTTCAATAATATAGAAAATACAACATCATTATTGTGTCATAAATATATTTACTTATTAAATATCTAAAAATTATAAATAAAATACCATTATGTAGAAAATATTTTTATATTTCTAGTTAATATTTATAGTCTAAAATATAACATATATAACCGGATGAAAGAATTGTTTTTCTAAAAGATATATGCTTATGTCATTTTTGTATTTACTTTAACATAATTAATATAAATTGTCACTATCACTTAAAAATGGATCCATGGGGTCCCCAAATCGATCCAAAGATGCCCATGGTCGGACATGTATCAAAAAATAGTGTTAGGAAACCTTTTAGGGTAATTTATTATTATTATAATATTGTTTTTTATCCTTATTTACTGGATTTACCCTTTAACCATGGTAAATAAACTATTTACTGAAGTAATTATTCAAAATGTCTATAAATAAAAGATAACTATTTACACAATTTGGACATCCTGATTCCAAATATGGAATCCATTTTTCCAAATTCAAAACACATAAGTGGGAAAAATTAATTTAAAATTAATTCTTGTTTTTAAAACAAAAAAGCTTGTTTTTATGAGATAATAACTATCAAAAGATTGACACTTGTTTATGTCCAGTTTAATTGTAAAATTATGTCCAATGACAAACATTGTATTAAACGGTTTAAATTTATAATAAATATACTTTAAAACAACTAAAAGTCATAATTTAGAACTATTAATTATTTCGATTAAAAAAGATGTTTTTAATTAAAATTTAGTAATTTTCACTCTTCGTCAAAAAATAAAAGTTATCCGAAAAGTACCAAAATTTCACCCTAGGATAATTTAGATATTTTGAATCCAAAAATGAAGTCCATTTTGAGAGATAAAATTTAAAAAAGTTTAAATAATTTGGAATTACTATTTATAACGGCTACTTTGATTGGTCGCGGTCTGTTAGAATCTTGAAGTTGCGTACAACAAATGATACTGTATAATTCAAATAGAATCATACCATGGAAGCGTGGGGTGTTAAATCACTTGAGCTTATTATTCACATACCATGTTTTTTAAAATGTTTTCCACAATCCTTAAATATTAATTGTGTCATGGATGGGATCTTGGAAAAGTCATGCAGTCTAAAACATGGAACTAGGCTTGATTATTTTTAAGAGATTTTATTTAATGAAAAATGTATTCTGAGTAGTGGTGTATACATGTAATATTCAAGTTGTTATGTAATATTTATCGACTAATTCTATAAAACTCCAAACCTGAAAAGATCCTCAATGTGAATTCTTGACAAAACTCAAGATTATGTAATGTTTAAGGTCGGGTTTTTATAGTTGGTATCAGAGGTCGGCTTAGACAACATTACAGATTATGAGTTTTTGTTAAACACATGGTTAATCCCTATGACTAATATTTCAGTTAAATCCCTGTTATATAACTATTTGGATCAATAAAAGTTGGTTAAAAATGGATTGAGGAGAATCTCAAACAAAATTCTTATCTCTTCCGGCCGACATGCTTGCAATAATTATTGCTAAGCCCTATTTAGATGTTTGTGAAACATTTTCTAGCATACAAATCACTTTAAATTAGTTGTTAGAGATATCAAAAACATCAAATATACCTCTATATAATCATGTGTAATGGGGGTTATTTAATCAAATCCTATTTTCACAATATTCTCATATTTTCATGAAAGGTAAATATTATCAAGGCATTTTTAACTATTTTACCTTATCAAAATATTTTGAAGCATATTAAGATTTTTAAAAAGGTGATGAAGAAGGAGACCCTTGTGAAACATATTTATATTTTATTTTATAATATTGTGTCTCAGAATATAGTAATGGTATTTTAAAAGGACCATTAATTGAATGTTTCAACTCATACTCAGTCCGACTATATTTAAAAAATCAAGTTTAATTAGATGTTTGGAAATTATATAGCATAAATGATTATTTCTGAAATTGTTTTTTCTGAAAACACCCATATGAACCATGTTTTACAAGGTGTATTTGGAGAGAGGAAGAAAATTATTTGGAAATATATCAAAATAATTTTTGCAATGAATGGTCATTCTACAAACATGAACAAGATGACAATGAAACCATATGGGAACCATGATCAAGGTATGATGTTATTTTTATTGGGAATTTTTTTATTTTATCATATATAGGTGAAAGGGTGAAAACATCTAATGTATTGAGGTCAGAATGTATTTTTATGAAAATTAACTGTATAAGAATACCATTGATGTTAAATCATGTTTGAGATATTTTTGCATTTTATAAAAATGAAATCCTGTAAGATGGGTGATGACTCATCGCGTCCATCAAGGCCACAGTAATCGAACCCACAACCGAATGACGATAATGGCGCATCACCTACGAATGTACTATGTTAATTCCCTGGTTTGTATGAATTATTTTTTTAATTTAAATGATTTTATGAATCATTAATAATATGATTATTGGAAATTATGTTTTATCAAATGGATATCATTAATATAGGAAAACGATTTGGTGATTAAGTGATAAAGGTAATATTAAAATATGTTTTCTCTTTTGGAAACATTATATGCTTATGATAAATAAAATAATATGGTTTTAATTTGTGGAGTAATTGTTGAGATATTATTTTGGAAGAATATCTATTTTTACTGTGGACATATGGTGATTTATGTTATTTAGGGAAATAATTAATCTATCATAGAGAATATGTGTTTTGGTAAATTACACTTCAATATGAGACTTTACGAGTGGTCTATGTTATTTGGAGATATATTTCACGATTTATCATGGAAGACTATGTGATTTAATTCTTTTGAGATTTGGGCTTCAATCTTAGTTTTGATTACTTTGAATAATTTTATGGACAATTGTTTATTGAATGGTCTTTGTTGAACTTTGGGTATTGTTTTATAAATTTTGGAGATTTAGAGTAGTTTTTATTTTTGTAAACGATTATCTTTTTTTGAGAATTATTTGATCTTCTACAAATCATT
Organism: Viscum album; assembly: GCA_963277665.1. Classification (NCBI taxonomy): domain Eukaryota; kingdom Viridiplantae; phylum Streptophyta; class Magnoliopsida; order Santalales; family Viscaceae; genus Viscum; species Viscum album. Next base: position 1,729,114,324 of record OY728161.1, on the reverse strand, counting down.
TTTGGTTTTGGTTAATATCTAAAGACATGGGAAAAATATAGTTCATATTTTGTGGATTATGTGATTCTCTAGAAGTTGAATATATCACATTCAATGTGAACAAAACATCTTGAATACTCATCCCTTGAAGAAAAAAAGCGTTTGTAGAAGGAATTTTGTAAAGAATGAAAGTATACATGACATTTTTGTATATTTCATTATGTTTTTAGTTAATATCAAAAATAAATTCATCAAAATTAGGAAAATCAACTTAAAATAAAAATTGCGGTATGTTGAATTTTTCTACAGTGGAATCAAAGACTGTTTAAACCATCACATGTTAGTGATTTTTTGGTGATTAGCATTCTCCTAATCATATTTTATATCACCCTCCATCTGAAAATGATGGTTTTTTCCCTTCCATATCCACGTTTTCATGGTATCATAGTTACTTTTGTCTCGGGTGACCTTTGAACTTATCTAACATTCTTTTAAGTTGATATTTTTATTGACACCTTTTCTGATGTGGGAAATTCAATGCTGTTTCATAGCCCAATTTTGAAAATGAGAGGACATAATTCCCATAAGGGGGGAAGGATGTAACATCCTAGGTAAATAAGGAATATGAAATTTTCATATTTATAAATATAGGTAAATTAATTATTAATTTTACATTAAATGGGATGCTATGCTCGATGGCATACCCGATTTACAACAACATGTTTCTTTGAAATTTTAAGTTGTATATAATTTAGAGTCATATAGAAAAATAACAATATAATATTATTATACATGGTAGTTAACGCCGAGTCTTTATGTTTGAAGGAATAGACAGAACTAACTACAATATGAATATACATGTTTTTTAATTGTTTTAGATTTATCCAAAAAAATTAGAGGATTAAAATAAGAAATAATGTGATTTTAAGAAAAAATAATCTAATATTCATTAAAATATCCATTTACCAACTTTTGATGGTGTACCCACATTAAATATTGTTTCAGTCACTTTTATTTGTTCTATTTGTCAAATTAATTTTATTATTTAGAATTCGGTCATCAAAACTTACTTTGGATAAAATTTTGGTATTTTTATGATAATGTTTATTTATATATGAATAGTGATAAATACAATATTTTTGTTTAAAACTGACTTTTCATTTCATTTATTTATATGCATAGATTATATTTATAAATTCTTTTATTCTATATTTATATTATATTCTTATAATTTAATAATATATTGGTAATTGGAGATAATTTATCTCTGAAATTTAACATAAACTAGTGTCAATATTCAGATTGTTATTATTTCTTAAAAACACGCCTTTTGTTTTGATATCCAGAATTAATTTTAAATTGATTTCTGACACTCCTTTGTCTTGAATTTCCAAAAAGGGATTCAATATTTGGAATCAGGAGATATAAATTTTCTAAATAGGTAACCTTTATTTGTGGAAATTATGAATATTTACTTTAGTAAATATTTTATTTACCACAATTGAAGGGTAAATCTGGTAAATAAGTGTAAAAAAATAATATTATAATAATATAAAATTACCCTAACATTTGTCTAAATCCTATTGGATGATAAATTTCCAATTGTGGGCTTACTTGGGTAGATTTTGGGAACCCATAGAGCCACATAAGAGTCATAATTACAGTTTTAATTAACTAATTTAATGTAAAGGAAAAAATGAAATAACAAAATATCTTTTAATAAAACAATTTTTACATGGTGTTATATATGTTATAATTTTTACTATAAATATTATTTAGAAAAATATAAATATTTCTTACATCATTGTAATTTTTTTATAATTTTTTGTCATAAAAAATATAAAATAATTTATGACACAATAATGATGCAATGTTTTCCTCATTAATAAATAATTTTATTTAATAATATTATAAATACTAAAATAATTTCCATAACCTGTCCAATTATTATTAGAATATTTTATTTCAACCATGAGTCCTCTTATATTCGACTTTAATTAGCATTGGACATTTTGAAAAAGAAAATAATTATATAATAAAATAATATTTTCACATGTTCCTAAAGAGCCCCTCCACCCCCATATAAATGGAAACCACATCTAACCCATTCCACAAACCTCTCAAGCACTTTGGCTTATCCACACCCTGCCCAAATTAGCTCTCAATATCTCTCTATTCCTCTTAGAATCATTAACATACATAGAATGGACTTTAAGTAAACAATTTGGTTCAAAGTAAATGGTGATACCCAATTTAAAGGAATAACATGGAACATGTATGTTAAGTAGGACACGAGGTAATGGGTTTCTTATATAACTTTTAATTACATGATATTTCCATTTTTTCGCGACTAATGTATTGCATGTGTTGTATTTTGCACTACCATTTGATATATATTATCTTGATTATATTTATATTCATGGTATTCTATGATTCATTCCGTGGTTATTAACTTTTCATTATATGACTCGATTGATTAAAACGTGGTCAAGGATTTTCATCTCACATCTTATTCTCATGAGATTCATGCTATATTTGTCTCTATTTACATTCTATGGTGTATGAAAATTTTAACCCAACCTCCATTCCTTGGTATAATCTTCTAATTCATAATTATTTCATTCTATGATTATGTGGGGAATAACTCTTTATTTATTTATTTTTTAATTTCCTCTCCCCTTTGTGTGGATATAATTTGGATATGTATAATATATCCATTGATAAATTCTAATGTCATCGATATGGACTTGATAAGATTAATTTTAACACAATTTACATTCATTGAGTTAAACATCCAAGTTACTGGTGTTGTTTTTACCATAATATGTGTGAACGACCTCTGATTTATTTACACTGAATATCCAAACATATTGAGTGTATTTATATTTGTCACACATTATTATGTAATTGAATTATCATTAATAAAAGGATAATGTTTTTATAAGGTATTTCATCTAAATTTACATTTCATTGAGACTTTATTGTTGTTATATACAAATGCACTCTTATATGGTGTATATATTGTCTTTTGGAATATTATATCTTGAATCCCTTTATTCTCATGATATTACAAAGTTCTGATTCATTGTTATTGCAAAATTATTTGTATTCAATAGAATCTCATTTTGTTAAAAACTCATTAACTAAATTATTGTTTTAATGATTTACTCTTCTAAGGATTTCTCATTAATATCTATGTTTTCAAAAATGTTTTTAGTATTCATTTATATAGAAATTAATTTTAATAAATTTTAATTCAATTAATATCTAAAAAGGGGTATGGGAATAATTGATTAAAAAATCAATTTATTAAATTTTTTAAATGGTTTTGAAAATGGTTTGATAAAGCATTGTTTATTTCAATGTCATGATTAGATATATTGGAATGTAGAAATTTTATCTTCCTTTTATACTTGTGTTATGTGTTATGATTAAGTTATGTTTCTTGGGAATTGTTACATATACAAGTAGTTCCGTGATAAAACTATGGAGGGTGAGCCCAAGATAACTCTTCAATGCATTGGGTAACATGATGGAGGTAAAAATTAATGTTTCTCTTATGATATTTAGCGAATATACTGTTATGTGTATTGCAACGTAACTCTCTACGTAGTTGTGATAGCTACAATGTAAGTATCATATGTATTATATAAGTTACATTTATGATTTATTATTTCTTTGACTTATTCAAAAATATTATGACTTTTTATGGTATGTTATGATTGAAAATATTGGTTTAATTGATTTGTTTTTATTGGAGTGTTAATGTATTCCTTCTTTGTTTTATTACCCTTACTTAGATTTTTATACTCGTCCCACATTTTGGAAATGTTTTCTAGAGGACTTGATGATGAATAGCATCAGAGATGTGATTAAGTAAAAGTCATGTTGTCTAAAACATGGAACGAGACATGTTTCTTTTTAAGAGATTATATTTTGTGGAAAAATTCATACTAAGTAGTAGCGTCTACATATAATATTTAAGTTGTTATCTAATAGTTATCACCTAATTCTATAAAACACAAAACCTGAAAATATCCCCAATGTGAATTCATGACATAATTTTTTATTTTGTAATGTTTAGGGTCGGGTCCTCATAACAACATTGTATTTTATTAAATTATATATTTTGTTATATTCTTCATGAAATATTAGGGTTTTTTATCATGGACTCAGATTTACATTCCCCCGAGCAAATAATTTCATAAAAATAGTATATTTTCTATGTTATTGAACAAACCTACATATAGTGTATTGTATTATCTTTTATGTCCTTGGAATATAGGAATGACTATTAACATCTTTTTTTCTCAATCTATTTTACATACCTTCTATATTAACTTTGGCATCTCAAATAAAATAACTGAAGTAAAAATCATACCACATTTTATTTAATCATGGATATGATTCTTATATATCATTTATTATTACACTATTGATCCCTTGAACTTCAAGACACACACTCATTATATGAAAAACTATTACAAAAAAATATATCATATCATGAAAGTATTTTCTTAAAAAAATTTCATGTGGCTTCTATTTTTTGTGTTATTCATGATTTAAAATTTATCATGCTCAAATTTTCAAAAATATCATTTTGGGAATATCTAAATTTTCCTTTCCATTTATAGAAATATTTTTTTTAACTCTTTATCCTTGATAATATATTAATTATCATTAGACATTGTAGCCATATACTTTTATCCTATATTGGTATCATCTCAATTAAACCTCCTCTCTTGTAATTAATTCCTTGGTGTGTTGATTTATTCGATTAATATCATTTATGTTACCATTTTATTCACATTTTAAAATAAAATATTTAAAGAGGAATGATTCATAAGAGGGATGATTTTTTACATTTCACATTAATTTTATTAACTTTTCACATTCATTTGATAATAACTCGTCACTTTAAATTGTTATTATTAATGTAAATTCTTAATAACAGTTCAAATATATTCATTATTTTGAAATTTATAACTAAAAGATTAATGATAGAAATGTTAACTAATTGATTGATATTATTTTAATCTACATATTGATATAAGGATTAGATATCTTTATATTTATTCATGAATTATATTCAAATTTATGATTTAATACCACATGAAATTATACTAGGGATTCTTTTTGAATTTAAATTATATTTTTGAATCTATAATATGAGATTTGTTAATATCTTCTATAAACGAGTGAGAATCATACATGAAAATAAAATAATAATCATTTTCCTAAGTTGGGGAACCAATATTCATTGGATTTATCTTTTTTTTCAATTTTTTAGATATATATCATTTGTTATCAGTTTTAGAAACTAATAATCATTATTCATTATAGCCATACCTTTCACAAAGAATTTTTATAATTTTTTATATATTTCAAAATTAGTGAAATAATGAATGATTTTCATTTAAAATTTATTATAAAATGATCACACTAAGACCTTATATATCCAGATATCCTGTTATCATTTATGGTAATATTCAAATCAGTATAACGCTGAATGAACACCATAAATTTTATTATAAAATCATATGGAAACACAATAAAAATCATTCCTCCAACCAATAGAATTATTTCCATTTGAAAATGGTTTCCTCTATAAGGGATCCATAATATCATGAGATAATTCCACAAATTATATGGATGAATATAATTTCAATACCATAAAACATTAATGCCACTTATTGGAACCAAAGTACCACTGAGAGGAGATGAGTGAATTTGGGGGACACTAATTCTTTTATTTTGCATTTTATATATTGTCCATCTGTTTAAAAGAACAATAATTAAACCCATTATTTATTATAAAACAATATAAACCCCGTGACATGACCATATGTTGAGTCTGAAGCACATAATGTAGTGAAAATTTCACTCTATCTTCTAAATGGTATAGTCTGAGGAGAATAGAGAAAAAATGTGTTGGTGTTTCAAGAGATTTAATACTCTATAGAGGGGATATTAAAATTTATTAGGAAAGTAATAACTGCTAAACCTAGTTTAAATATTTCTTCTATACTCTCATGAAATGATCAAATAAAGGATGAGTTATTAATTGACTCAACTATCTGTTATCATATTTAAAGACGTGATGATCAATCTCCATATATCATGAGTCTTCACTTGTAAATACATTCCTAGGTTAATTAAATATTATTCTCTTCCTTTTATGATTCCCATTTATACAATTCAAAAAGAGAATTACATGTTGAATTTATTTTAGTGTTGTGCCTTACTAATCAAAAACTAGATGAGATAATCCCCTTTGTGGGAGTATTATTATGCTTCCAACAAAAAATAATGTTTGTAACAACAATTTTCTTCTACAAATGAGGATAATTCTGAAATAAAATTATCATAACATTTCCATCTTACTTAAACTATATTTTAAACATGAATCCAATAATATTTTGTTTATCCTCATATTCAATTTATATTATATATAAAAATTATATTATATAATTTATTTAATTATTTATTTATTCAGAATCTACATATATCAATATGAATAGGGTTACACTTTCTTTCTTTATAAATCAGCTATGGTAATGAGGTTCACATAACCTGATTTTATAATATCCTTGGGTAGTTTATATACATCCATGAATGATTCTTTCAATGATAAATATCATGTCAGTTCATTGTTGTTCTTGACAACCATTTCATGTAGAAAATGAAACAATGAATTACTAATCACTATGAATAATATAATTCAATTGTCATTCTATTTACTAGGTTGGAATCCTTCGATAATTCATTGTATTAAGATATTTTTATTTTATTATCCGTAATACTCTTCAAGGAAATCGTTCAAAATATAATTCAAGATTAACTCCATGCGTCTCGTCTCTAACTATTATTTTATACTCTTTAATATAATTATCATTTTTATGAATATTTATTCAACCTACTGATACATATATTCATCAATACCTTTAATTTTTTCAGGGATTCAATCCAGAAGAATCCACATCATTGAATATACATGATTTTTATTCATTATAAAAAATATTCGTTCTTCTCCAATCAACCATTTATTATATAAAATAAAACTATATAGCTATTTTAAATTTATTCATATAAACCAACCTCTACATAAAATCATACTGAGTTTATAATCATTGAATAAACAAAATATAAATCAAAATTTATTATCCACTAAATATATATATAATTACTATAATGATTCCCCTTCAAACTCATGAGAGTAACTAAATTTAAATATCTGAGTATAACATTATTCATTTTTTATTTAAATAATCTTAATATCAAGACATTCATGTCTGATCCACTGCTAGAATCATTGAAAATATTTCACCAATATCAAAAAACATGAATCATTATTGAATATATTCAAGTATAAAATTAATCCATAAATAATTATAACATGTAATTGTTCATTTACATTGTGGTAATGAATCCCTCATGACCATGACATTATTCATCAACATGTTTCTTCCATTTAGGTAATTTTTCTTTAATATGAATGTTTTATGTATATTTTTAAGAGTTCATATTCCATAGTATATTAGTCATGATTGGTAAAATATGTTTTGGTTTATTATTTTCATTTTCAATATATGCAAACATTCATGTCGTCTGTGCATCCATACGTGATCAATTTATTAGACATCTACAAAGTGTCTTTATTCATGTCGTCTATTCATGTTCATAGAATCTCTATGCCTAAGGTCACTGCTTCATGGTTGGTTTACTTCATGATTTCTATATTAGGATCATATTATGTTACACTATTCATACAATTGGTTATTTTTCACGATAAATCCATCATGGTAGTCAGTTTCTCATAATAAGTCATTCACTATAGTTCGAGAATTGTATAGTCTATTGAATTTGTTTTATCATGGTAGTTATATTTATGGTGTATACTATTTGTGTCATCATGTATGAATTGAAATGTGGGATCGTTAGAGTTATGATATGGGGATATTTTTAATGGAATGAAATAAATATCATATCATGCTAGCATGTATCCTTATGTATTTGAGAATTCATCATTGAGGGATGATGAAATTTTTTTTCCAACTCCCCATACTCATAAAAAACATCCAATGGTATTATTATATTTCATAAAAATATAATATGAATATCAAATTGAACTCAAATTATTTTTAAATGTATTCATTCATAACCCACTGAACCATATCTATACATTAGATTCTTATTAAATAATCTTCATGACATGATCAAATTTTAATATCTCTACTTAAAAATCTACTTTATTTATCTTCTTCACCTCAAATAACAATAAAATAATTAATAATTACAATTCCATGAAAATCATGTAATATATTCTCTATAAATACAATGTATTATCAATAATCATGGATCAACATATTTTATCCATGAAATTCATATATATTCAATAAATATAAAAAATTAACAAATCAATCCATGGTTTCAATATTGTTCCCATTTTAAATATATATTTGAAATTATACCCGATATAAAAATTCTTAATTGTTTTCTTTACAATTTTCAATAAAATAAAATGTGAAATTATTTTCCACTATTGAGTAAAATTGTTATGATTCATTTCTATTTATACTCCCCATTTTCAAAAACATTTTTAATACAATTAACCTAGTGAAAAGATCACCTCAATGTATCCTTAAATAATTAATGAATTATGATATATGGTTCCCCCTTTAGTAATTCGTTTAATATTTCGTGTAGGTCAACATGTCCTTTAGTGTCAATTACCATGAGGAAATTTTATCCATCCTAAAACTCTTCATCTTCAAACATATTTCTCTATGATAGTCTCACTTCTTATAAACCTCCATTAGTAAATTTCATCTAGGAACATAAATGTCACTAAATACCCTAATCCTACTAAGCTAGATGTTTAAGTATGTTTCAATATCCAAAGATAAAAATGTCAATGTTGTTCATAATTTTTTCCACTGATCCATAAACATAGTGAATCATAAGTAATCGAATATATTTATGATACCCAAAAATACCCTCCAATGGAATCAATTAATAACAACATCCAACACAATGGTGTGGAACATGACACATTTACAACCAATTGATACAATTTTTTTAGTACCAAAAAATTGATATCACATCAGTCCATAATGAATATGTATTTTCACACAATGTAACATCTTTCAGATGAGCCTAAACATCCTTTATGTTTTCTACATCCCTCTAAATAACCATTTTACCCTTCAACATATCACATATTGAAATGATTTTAGCATGATATGATATTTTTTATACAACATTATGAATTAAATTATTTCTTCAATAATTATAATTGTATCCTATAATGAAAACTTATATGATACCATTCATATTGTTTATAAAAAATATATAAGAAACATAAAAAAATCTCAAGTATCAATAGACATCTTTCATCATTAAATTGGAAATAAAATTATAAATAGAGACATAAAATTACATGTCAATATGATTAAGATGTATTTCAACATGTCTTACATAGTTTCATCACATTAAAGAATCCATTATAGCTATTATTAGTATTTCCATATTTTTACATATAGATATATATTTCATCATGTTTGTAGATATTTGTGTAGTTTTTTATTAATGGTTATCTATTAGGTATATTTATCTTGGCAAAAAATTAGTAAATTTCTTTTTTGGATTTTTTTTCACCACTTCAAAGATGGAAAAATTATTACTAACCAGCAATGCAATATTGTTTAATAATAGAGAAACTATGATACCCAAATATTCTCCTATTATCATGGTTTTATGTATTCACACAACCCAAAACATAGAGTAAATATATATTAGATGTGAGAGTATACTTTAGTATACGTCACCTAGAAAATAGAACAAAAAAATGTTTCTCATAATAACAAATTATCGCTTTTTTTCAACCACTCAGTGCCTTGTATCTCCCACACCATCCTAGACCTCACCATTAATTTGATTAAAAATTATGTATACATATATAGGGGTAGTTTTGACATCCTCATTTTGTGGATAACAATTTTTTAGGTAGAAGAAACACAGTTCTATTTACACTTTAATGGCTTGTTATTGGTTACTCTTATAACAGAACTACAGTAATCAATAAACCTTATAACTCAAAGTTTATTCATTTTTAAAATAAAACAACATTCAATTCTCAATTATTGATCCATCATTATTTAAAATTTTAATTGATATATCTATATGATTTAGCACACATTAGGAACAAACTATTTTGTAGCCAATATGTGATTTTTATTTATATTAGTTGTCTTTTTAAACCCCCTTATAAATATACCTTTTAATTAAAAATCCCTAATATATTTACTCATCCATTAGAGGGTTATTCCGAAAAGATTATAAAATTTTATTTCCATTATATCTTCATTGATATTAATCTTACTGGGTTGTTAATTCATAAATTTCATGATATATTCTTTCATACTATGAAAACCACCAATTACTACATTAGATTGAAGATTTTATTCATTTCATTCCATGATTCCTATTGGGGGTGTACGATCCTTTATTTTTGTTTTAAATTCAATTAAGCTCCACCTTATTCCAATACAATATTTATGTTTTTAAAATTTACAATCTTTATTATGGGGTAAACCAATTATTTTTATATCATGTGAATAATGTAATTAAAATTTAATTATTTAGTAACCTCCCACTAAACTCTATTGAAATATTTTCTAGGTTATAACATATAAACTGAGGTTCCCCAAACTCATAATGCCAAATTTGTTGTTGAACAAATAGCAGTAAATTTATTCTTTGATTGGAAGTGAGATGAACCTATCATTATTATATATGATTCAAAATTTATTTATGAAAAACCAAACAATTATAATAATTTATTTTTATAAGATAAATTACATAATTGAATTATTTTATGACTCTCATTAACATTTACCCGCAATTCGACTACGCTAGGCCTCATTCTATACATCACATATGTTATTCTACACTTCAAAACGAAGGGAATGAAATCATAATAAAGCATCGAGATCAAATGCTTACTAAAGAAAAAACCTCAACAATATTTCCTCAAGGTTTAGGTCATATGTATATGACAAATCGACATCATATGAAAAAATTCTTATCGAAAATAACATATAACAATATGTGTTTCCCAAAATAGAAAGTAAAATCACATATTGTTTTAAATGATCAATCATATTGCATTTCATAGGAGGATACCAATATGGGACAATAAAAAATATCCATAGTAATATAACATAAGAAAATAAAATATAAGTTTATAAAAAACTATCCATAGGAATCATAACATTGTTTATCCTAAATTTCTACACTATTCTCATAATATAGGGGGGTTTGGATAACATCCTATGCACACTCTCAAATTAGGATGAAAACCTATGTACACTAATAATATTAGAACACTTCTTTTTTAACTTTTAGGTTTAGTTTACTACTCATATGACCTATTGGATTGTATTGAGATGGTATTTCTGAGTATGATATACTCTATAATACCAAATTTAGGATCGAATATGTAAAATTCAATACAAATACAAGATGGGGGTGAATTTTATATTTTAACAATCCCAAAGGATATTTTGAATAACCAAAATTCACAACAACTCTATGTTCTAATAACATACTTGATTCCAGAAAAGTTATTCCGAAAATGAAACATAAAAAATGTATAAACAAATTAGATTGTACCTTAAAGCGTATAGAATCTAACTAAATCAGAATACAAGTATAAGGAAGTATAAGAAGGTTATATTTTCCTCAACAATAAAAATGCAGCATAAAATTATGTAACAAAACAAGTAACAAAGTAAATATTTTAACACAATGGGAAGGGTATCCAATAACCTTAGATAAAGGTCCCTTGATATATACTTTCAAGAAAGTTTGTCTTACCCACACTAAGGTAAGCCCTCGTTATGAAGATCAGAGTCAGTTTTTGTATTCTGCAAGCCCTCAACTATTAGGTAGTTGGGACCTCTGTCTTCCTATCCCCGGAATCCCTCGATTGTACATAGCAACAATTGGAGTCATATGAAAAAAATATACATGAAGTAAAGTTTGAACAAGATTTTCAAACATTCTGCACGAAGCCTGAGAGTTTATAAGAGCCTCTCTCTCTCTCTAGAAATCACATCACTAGAAATTTTACAAAAAAGTCTCGAAATGTCTCGAGATATTTCAAATGAGATCATATTTATAGGCATGGTTCCAACAGTCGACTCACTCCTCTGACAATCATATTTTTTCTTCAATTTCAGAGGGACCTATACACATGTCTCCCATACAATGGTTAGTGAGTAACTGAAATCATGACATCGTATTATAACTTAACAAGTGTAATCATAACCAAAGTATGATATTCGGAATGAAAGTAAATGAGAGTTTGGAGTCTAACCAAGAATAAATTTGGAGTCTATAGTACAAAGATATTCAAATTCTATTTATTAGGAACTTGGAACTTGAATTATGTAGAAATCCAAAGTCTAAATTTTAACCATATTCAGATTCTGGATTCACAAGAATTCGGAACCCAAATTTACAATGTTCGGAGTCAGAGTTAATGAGAATTCAGAGTCAGAAGTCATAATAATTTGGCATCTGTATTCAAAGAACTCGGATTTAGATATTAGACAACTTCGTAAAGATAATTCTTAATCAGAATTCGTAGTTGAACGTCACATAATTTTGTAATCAGAATTCATTGTCGAATATCATGAATGTTTGTGCCCATAATTTGGACTTGAAATTCATAATGTTCATATCCAGAATTTAGAGTTTCAAATCATGAGAGTTCATATTCATATTTCGTAGTTGAACATCATGGGAGTTCATAACCATAATTCTGATTTGAACTTCATTGGAGTTCATATCCAGAATTCAGAGTTGAACATCATGAGAGTTCATAACCAAAATTCGGAGTCCTAATCAGAATTATTCATATCTACGTAATATATGATTCTGAGGTTTTCGTCTCAATCCAAATTTTACACTTAGAAAAAAAATGTTATGAACAATGAAAATGAGGTAATGTAAATTTCCTTGGGGAAGGGAATTTTTACTTATAGAAGTAAAAGAAGGTAAAACAAAATTTTCCCTAAGATAAGGTGTTTGTGATTTTCAAAACCAGATGGAATAGTGAAGTCATAAGGAAATCTTAATGACTCAACAATATCTCCCTTGAAAGAAGTAATGGAAAATTCATAAGAGAAACCTTATTGAATTAATAATCTCCCCCTTTTTTAAAAGCACAAACATCCTTACGAAATTGGATTATACTAATGAGGTTGTGCTCTAGACCCTTAACAAATAAAACATTTGAAATAAATGTTTTTTAATGAAGAACAATGTTAACTATTCCAATAATTTCTCCCTAAGCATTATCTCTGAACGCCACTTTTCCTCATTTCATCTTGACAATTTTATCCAAATATTTTTTCTTACCAGTCATATGTCGGGAACATCCGCTATCCATGTACCATGTATTTTTGTTTTTACTTTCTCTATTTTCCTGAAAATAAGAAAAAGTTAGGTTTTTGGAATCCAAAGTTTCTTGGATCCATAATTCTTAGAAAGTATGATTTTCAGAACCCACAACTTCATAGAAAAATAGGCTTTATGAAATCTTAAAGTATGGGTTTAGTTTGGAGAACAATTCATTGCCCAATGTCCACCACATTAACACTTAGTACAAAATGTAGAACATTGAGGAACAAAGTAGTTGTTACTAAAAATAAGTTTAGAACAGGTATAACCAGACTAGAATAATTCCATAGAGGTCATATTGGTGAATACATTTTATCAAAATTTTGCTTGCGTAAGTTAAAGTTTGACAAACACTTCCTCAAGGAAAATATTTCAGATTTGAGTTTGATTACCAAGTTATTGTGTTCAAAAACATTAAAATTTAACTAGTTCTTGGCTCGAAACCATTTTTTATAGAAATTACCTTTTCTAGATCTTTAAAAAGTTTATTCTTCATAGAATTTATTTCCTCAAGATTTTTTGAAATACTTTCAAAATCAGTGTTTTTATTATCAATATCTTTATAAAGATCTAATATTTCCTTGGTAAGAATAGTATTCCTAGATTTTTCCTTATCATGTTTTTTCATGTGTTTTGAATTCTCAATATCAAGAAGTTTGGAAAACCTAGAATGTAACACCCCTAGATTCCACGATTCACTTCCCTTTGAATAATACAGTAGCGTGTGTCGTACACATCTTCGAGTTTTAACACACACCACAACCAATCAAAATAGCTATTATGAAGAGTAATACACACTTTTTGAAATTTTAAAAAAAATTCTTTCAAAATGGACTTCTTTTATGGATTCTGTATATCGAAGTTAGCCTATGGTGAATTTCTGGTATTTTTCTGAAAACATTAAATTTTTGATGTCTAGTGAAAAACACTGATTTATTGGTTAAACCCGACATTTTATTTAAATTATTTATTATTTTATATAAATTTATTTTATGTCAAAATAGATACATAATAGCTATATATGATAACTATAATTCATTGGAGTCAGTTTATAATAATTTTTGACATATAAAAATTTTATTGAACTTTTCACCGTCTTTTACCCATCTCATAAGAGAATTTGAAAATTCACAGAAAACATAATTTTACAACATCTGTTAGTGGAATTTTCAAAATATGAGAGACATTGTTATTATCAAGGTGTAAAATTTGGTTCAATGAGATGAAAATAATTTTTTGTGAATAGTAACTGTTTACTTTTATTTACCACGGTTAAAAGTAAACAGGTTAATGAAGGGTAAAAATGTTATTAATATTACCATAAAACATGTCCTAATTCTATTGGAGAAGTTTATATTGACCAAACACAACCTTAAGAATAAAATATTATCATTTAGGTCCACTTGGATTACATTAGGGCATTTATTATTATTCAATTAAAAGTAGAGTTAAAAGAGTTAAAATCAATGTTTAATTACTAAAACAATTTAATGTTGGGTTGTACATAAGATAAATTCAATTTTATATATTCATTAGAAATATAAATATATTTCTATCATAATGTTATTTTAATTATAATTATTAGACATTAAATAAATTAATTTATTTATGACACAATGGTGATGCAATAATTACTTAATTAATGAAATAAAAAAAAATTGATATTTTAAATATCAAAATAAATGTAAAATGAGATTTTTAATGAATTCGAAAAATTATATAGGTTAATAGTACATGTTATGATTGTTTATATAATTTTTTTTCGAAGTATTAATGATTGATGAAATTATTAAAAACAAAATACACAATAGTGTCAAAATTGACAAAAAAGAGTTTTTAAAACAAATATTATATTATTAATTGATATTCTACTCCTAAAAATCTAAGGTTCAGCCAATGTAAATCTATCATGATAGGTGTATCATACATGGTGGTCGCTTGGATGTATATATTATGTTTATTAAATATATAATATAAAAATACAAAGTGACGTGGTAAATGTCAAACAAATTAACTAAGAGTTAAAACTATAAGGTAATGTTAATATAATGAACCAAACATATCTAAAATCTATTGGCTGAAGGGATTTAGACCCATACCCACCTTAACATGTAAATAATCCACTTTTTATCCATTAGAAACCGAATATGAATTTTTTATAAAATAATATTTGTAGCTTTTCCAAAGGTACCCCTCACCACTCATATAAAAGGGCACTCCCATTTCTCACTAATTCACACATTAAATGCCTTTTGGATCGGCCAACCACTTCCCAAATAGTCTCTAAACTTCCCTAAAATCAACCTAAAGGCCTTAATTTTATCAGAAATCCAACTTAATGAGCCCTTTTGATCATGTAAAAAGTAGGAACCTGAAGAAGAGGTAATGTTTTCACCACTCTCTTTCAAGTTGCTTTCTTCTTCAACTTATTCTTTCTTTTTTATTACCATTATAAAATAATAACACTATATTATTATATATACTTTTATTTTATTATATATATGGTACCCATATTCAATATTCTATCCATCCTTTTAATGACATGTCACCATACGTGCGAACGCACGCCTTACCGTCTCCACGTCGTGGTGTAATTGTTATTCAAAACATTATTATTTGGATGGGTATAATAATGATGTTTAATTCATGTAAATAATAAATATAACATTATAATGATTCTGTATTTATGATATAATATCCAATTATATATTATTTTAATATCAAAATAATGATATTTTTGCTCATGCTTACGTACTGACTACCGTCTCTACGAACGCAATGAGATTCATTCCCCATAATGTCCATTCAAGTCTAATTCTCATTTGATGATTAAAATAATATATAATAACTTTATATCATTCTATATTTTAATAATATTCAACCTATTCATAACAAACACGACTTATTTAACAAAACATATAAAAGAAAACAAGTAAGTTAACACCTGAAATGGTGATAATACTAAAATATTATTAACAAAGCATTTTTAGAAGATAATATATGATATCATAATTATGTATATGGTTATTGAATAATTTAATAATAATGTTTTAAAAATTATACAGCTGGTTAACATACCATCAACTATGGAAAAGTAAATGTTAAGGGTTTATTTCACAATCTCTTCATTATCCGATTTGTTTATACGTAATTATCTTCTGGGACCTCTTTATCATCGACATCCATGTTTCATAAAAATGGTTTTCAAATAATTCATACTATTTTACAGACTATGGTTTAAATTCATTTATACCCTTGTTGACTTTTTATAAAAAGTTTATAAAGGAATCTTTCTGTCGTTTTCCAAACAATGTCCTTTTTAACCTTTTTGAAAAAATGATGGTAAGAATGTCATTTTTTTAACTTATATGGCGGGTGGGATATTTTCCATCTTTATAAAATTGTCGAAGTATCCCTTACATGTTTATAGAAATATTTTCAAAGGAAATGTTTTATTTTATAGTTATGTGACTTTTAAATGGTTTAAAAAAAGAGAGATATTTCTCTCACATAGTTTTGATTTAATCTATGTCAACATCCTTTGATGGATTTTAAGCTTTTTTTTATGTTGATTTATTATGATACAAAACTTCATTATTATATTGAAGGTTTTGTGATATATTTTACTGTGGATGTGTTATATTTATACCATTCATGGTTTATGGAGAAAATATTTACATTTCATATGCTAGTGTTAATACAAATGATTATGTTATGTTTAAACCTGTTCATATAAGGAATGAATTGGACATAGTAAGTGATGGGTGGAGCCCACTATAGCTCCTCAATGCATCGGTAGGTCTAATGATACAAACTAGTGTCTTGGCACGAGGCCTTGAAAAAATCTTATTTGTAGTCGTGGCACAAGGCCTTGGCTATGTGGTTATGATAGTCTGGCATTATGCATTCCATCATTATGAAAGTGGTTATTGATATTTCATGGGATTCTTCGACTAGTATAATATTCATGTGAATAGGTAAATGGAATTATTTCATTTTATTTCTTCCATATTATGCTAAAGATCAAGTGCAAAAGGCTTTTGTTTTAGTTATACATTGCCAAAAAAATGTTTATGCATATTTATTATTGTTTCCACAATATTGTTATCCTTACTAGGCATTTAAGCTCACCCCATTCAATGTTTTAATTTTTCCCAGGATGTGATGAAGTATTTTATGAATTCCCAGCAAGGATTATATTAGGGGATATGAAGATAATATGTTGTTGTAGTTTTTTTTACATTATGATGTACTGTAAGACTTATGATAATTTCTTGTGTTTCCAAGAATACTATGTTAATCTGTATTTTGAGACATAATCATTTGTGATCATTCCAATATTATGTAATAATGCACCGAAACTGGGTAACTCGGGTTGGGGAGTTATAGTTGGTATATGAAGATGTTTATTACAAACCTTGTAAGATATATTTAGATAATATTTGATTTGAAAACATAAATCTAATATGGACAGTGAGGATTTGTTTTGAAGAACTTCATAGAATTTTGGTATTGTAGAAATTTTGTGAGTTTTCCAAGCAATATATCCCTGTCTAGATATGAGCAGTTACAGGCGGATCTGGCACAAATGTACCTAGGGGTAAAACCCAAAAACACCACTTTGAGCTAGACTCGAATGAGAACTATTGCACGACAACGAGCCTTGCTACACTTTTGGTTACGACAATCTCAGAGGATATGCTTAGGATAATTCTCATTTTATTTTCAAACCATTATGAAGGGTTTATGAGTATATACTTCCAAAAAGAAAACATTTTTATGATTATGGATTATATCCATAAACTGTTGATTTTATGTTAAGTGATTTAGATGTTTGTAATTATATATTTCGATTCATAAACTAATCTTGTTTATGAAATTGTTTTGAAATGGTACCTTGTAGAAGGAATGAAAACCGAATCAATGCACACACTCCATGTAGGGATTCCCCTCTTGCTCAAGATAATTATAGTGGAGCTACTGATCCAAAAGGTGCTGATCAGCTAATCACCATACTGGGACAACTAACTCAGGTTATGAATAATAACCTTACCCATATCGAGTAAGCTAATCCACAACATGGAGGATCAATGTTAGATCGCTTCATGAGCCAACAACCACTAACATTAAATGGGAGTACAAATCCATTGCTATTTGATAAATGTTCAAGTTCCCTAGAAAAAATATTTCCGGATTTGGGGAGTAGTGAAAGGGAGAAAGTTATCCTGGCAGTTTATCGCCTCACTGGAGATGTTGATCAATGGTGGTCATTGATAAAAAACACAAAGGAAGATGATGAAGTATCAAATATATAATTGACAGAGTTCAAAGAGATTTTCATAGAAAAATAATTCCTCGTGACCATCGAGCACATATGTAAAGGTGATTTCTACGTCTAAGACAAAAGGATGAGGATAATGTCGCAAATTATGATGCTAACAATACAAGTTTAGAATGTTATGATGGAGATTATATATGTAACCCAAGAAGTAAGATTTATCTTTTCGTTGATGGGTTAAAACCATTTCTTCATCGAGAATTAGTGTCACAATCCTTCTTGTCGTACAAAGATATTGTCTCATGTGCTATCAAGACAGAAAAAGAATTCTCTATTTCTTATGTCTTTAAAGAAAATCAACAGAAGAAGAGATCTACTGATCACTCTGGGAATTT
This sequence comes from Viscum album, assembly GCA_963277665.1. NCBI lineage: Eukaryota > Viridiplantae > Streptophyta > Magnoliopsida > Santalales > Viscaceae > Viscum > Viscum album. The sequence continues at coordinate 1,729,095,205 of OY728161.1, read as the reverse complement.
AAATAAGGGGAATAATGGAAAATTTGAATATCTATCCTGCAGTAAATGTGGGAAGAAATACCCTGGTACTTACTTGAATGGAATGGGTGTCTATTACAAGGGTGGTACAAAAGGCCCCTATGCTTGTGATTGTAAGTGGAAGAAAGAAGTGACCGATGATCAATGAAACAATTGCTGGGAGATGGGTTATTATGAAAATGAAGGTCCTAAGCATTAGGGAATATTATCTCAGAAAAGGCCAAGGGATCAATGAAAAGCTTATGCATTCACTACTGCTGAGGTTGAAGCCCCAAAAGATCTGGTGGCAGTTAATTTAATGGTTTACTCAAGTTTAGAAAATGATTTATTTTATTATGGATCATCATATTATTTCATATCTTCAATGTTTTCTAAGAAAATTAGATATTTACAATTAGATTTAACAAGGGAGTTGTCTGTTAAAACTCATAAGGGAAGTATCATTGCAATAATGTTTTGTGAATAAGTCCCCATTAGAGTACATAAATGTTCATTATCTACATATCTCATCATCATTCCTATGATATAATTTGATATAATCGTCTATATGTATTGGCATTCAAACCATGATGCAAAAATTTATTGTAAGAAGAAGGAGGTTACTTTTTTGATGATGATAATAAAGAACACCTTATCTTTAGAGCGGAATCATCACTAGATAATGCTTACATAGACTCACCCATAGTAGCTCAACTAAATTAAATTATTGGAAAGGAAGAGAATGAAATGACTATGGTTAAGGAAAAGAATGTTCAGATAGAGGATTTACCTATTGTGAAAGAATATGTAGATGTGTTTCCAGAATGTTTACCTGGACATCCTCCAGAACGAGAAATTGAGTTTTTCGTTGATTTAATTCCTGGATCAAGGCCCATATCAAATACCCCTTATAGAATGGACACTATGGAATTAGTGGAACTAAATAAACAACTAGAGGAATTGAGTAATAAGGGATTTATTCTCCCTAGTTTTTCTCCATGGGGAGCCCCTGTAACTTTTATTAAGAAGAAAGATGGATCCATGAGGTTATGTATCGACGACAGGGAGATCAATGCTATAACAATAATGAACAACTATCCCCCACCCCGCATTGATGATTTATTTGACTAAATGCATGGAGCTAAATACTTTTCAAAGATTGACCTTCAATCTAGATACCATCTGTTGTGTGTGAAGAAATAAGACATTCTGACGACATCATTTCAAACCAGGTACGGGCATTACGATTTAACAGTAATTCCTTTATGGATGACTAATGCACCCTTTGTATTCATGAATCTAATGAATAGAGTTTTCAAGTAATATCTCGATGATTTTTTGGGGGTATTTATTGGTGATATCTTAGAATACTCCAAAAGCTACGAAGATCATGAAAATCACTTGCGCATTATCCTAACGACTCTGAGAAGACATGAATTATATTAGAAGTTTAAAAAATGTGAATTCTGGATTCAGGAGATTTCTTTTCATGGCCATATTGTCTATAAAGGTGGAATCCTTGTTGATCCTTCTAAGCCCAAACCAATCCATGAATGGCCTGCACCGACGAGTATAACTGAGGTATGCAGTTTTATTGGTTAAGCAGGTTATAATCATCATTTCATCCATAAATTTTCCCGATTGGCTAACCCATTAACGAAGCTCACACGTAAAGGGGTTAAATTTGATTGGAAAAAAGCGTGTGAAGAATGTTTTGATGAAATGAAGAGAATATTAGTCAGTGCCCTTATTTTGACTCTACCATTAGAGAATGATGGGATCATTATTTATAGTGATGAATTGAAGAATAGACTTGGTTGTGTGCTTATGAAAAATGATAGGGTTATTGTCTATGCATCACGACAACTAAAAATTCATGAGCTAAACTATCCTAATCATGATCTTGAGTTAATTGCTGTAATATTTGCTTCTATGATATGGAGACATTATCTATATGGTGAAAAATGTTAGATTTATACTGATCAAAAGAGTTTACAGTATATTTTATCACAGAAATAACTCAATTTTAGGCAAAGGAGATGGCTTGAACTACTCAATGATTATGATTGCATGATATACTACCACCCGGGGAAGGCAAATATGGTGGCAGATGCTTTGAACAGAAAATATCATGGATTTTTGAACATGATGAGAATTGAAATAGATCCTATTTTCATTGATCTAGTGATGATGAAAATGGGAATTTCCATGGAAGGTGAACCATTGATAATTTTTCAAATGGTTTCCAAACCATCTTTACTAGAAAGGATAAAGAGTTCTCAGACCGGTGATGAAGAGCTTCAAAAGAATATTAAAGTTGTGAATGGTGGGAGATTGAGAGAATTTGTGTATGAATATAGAATTTTGAAATTTCGGAAGAGACATTGTGTTCCTGATATACCTGATATAAAAAGGGAATTGTTGGAAGATGATCATAGTTCGAATTTCTCTATACAGTCAGGGTGCACCAAAATGTATAGAGATTGGATGGAATATTTATGGTGGGAAAACATGAAGAGAGAGATTGCAGATTTTGTGTCAAGATGTATGGTTTGTCAACAAGTGAAAGCTGGAAGGCAACTACCTAAAAGAGTATTGCAACCTCTTCCCATACTGGAGTGGAAATGAGATAATATTATGATGGACTTCATTAGGGGGCTACCAAAGACTTCTAGAATGAACGATGAAATATGGGTCATTTTTGATCATCTTACTATGTCAGCACATTTTCTTACTATAAGAGAAGATTTACCACTTGAATTTCTATAAAGACTATATAATAATGTAGTTTTGAGACTTAATAGAGTATCCCTATCGATTATTTCTGATCGTGATCCCTGTTTTACATCATGATTTTGGAAAAGTCTTCAGAAATACCTGGATACTGAACATCGTTTGAGAACTGCCTACCACCCTCAAACAGATGGACAATCAGAATGGACAATTCAAACCTTAGAAGATATGTTGAGATCATGCTCACTTGACTTTTAGGGTATATGCGATCAATATTTACCTCTGGTATAATTCTACTATAATAATGTCTTCCATTCAAGTATTCAGATGGCACCATATGAAGCGTTATATGGAAAGAGATGTCGCACACCAACCTGTTTGGATGATGTTTGTGATAGAAAACTTGTAGGCCCAGAACTGGTGTAGGAAATGATGGAAAAGGTGAAGGTGATCCAAAACCACATCAAAGTAGCTCAAAGTAGGCAGAAGAGCTATGATGATAACCGAAGGAAGGATTTTGAATTTTAGGTATGTGATCATGTTTTTTTGAAGGAATCTCCATGGAAGGGAGTTATACGTTTCTGTATGAAGGGAAAATTGAGTCCCATGTACATCGATCCTTTCGAAATTCTAGAACGAATTGGGGATGTAGCTTATTGTTTGGAAATGCTGCCAAATCTCTCCAAAGTTCACGATGTGTTCCACATATCACTATTGAGAAAATACATGCCTAAACCAAATAATGTACTCACTTATAAAAATTAGAACTGGAACCCGATCTATCTTATTGGGAAGAGCCTGGAAGGATTCCGGATATAAGAGAACAAGTGCTGACAAACCGGAGGGCTCGTCTTGTAAAAGTTCTATGGAGAAACCATAAGATAGAAGAGGCAACATGGGAACCTGAGGAACATATGATGAAGAACCACCTGAGTATTTTCATGTGGTAGTATTCTAGATATTTGAAGGTTGAAATTATTTGAAGGAGGGGAGAATGTAACACCCCAAGCTTCCACGGTATGCTTCCCTCTGAATAATACAGTAGCGTGTGTTGTACGGAACTTCGAGTTCTAAAACACACAAAAACCAATCAAACTAGCCGTTATGAATAGTAATACCCACTTTTTGAAATTTTATCAATTTTATCATTCAAAATTTACTTCATTTTTAGATTCGGAATAATGAAATTTGTCTCGGGTGAATTTTTGGTATTTTTATGAAAACATTCAATTTTTCATGAATAGTGAAAAACACCGATTTATTGGTTAACACCGACATTTTATTTAAATAATTATTTATTTTATTTAATTTTATTTTAGGTAAAAATAGATACATAATAGCTATATAAGTTCAATGTAATTCATTAGAGCTAGATTATAATAATTTCAGACATACAAAAATTTTATTAAACTTTTCACTGTCTTTTACCCATCTCCTAGAAGAATTTGCAAATTCACAGAATACATAATTTTACCCATTATGTGAGTGGAATTTTGAAAATCCGAGAGACACTATTAATATTAAGGGGTAAAATTTGGTTCAATGAAATGAAAATAATTTTGGGTGAATAATAACTTTTAAATTGTATTTACCATAGTTAAAAGCTAATAGGGTAATTAAGAGAAAAAATTATATTAATATTACCCTAACATATGTTCTAATTCTATTTAAAAAGTGTATCTCGACCAAAAACAACCTTATGAATGAAATATTATCATTTAGATCTACATGGATTATATTATAACATATATTATTATTTAAATCAAAGAAGAGTTAAAAGATTTAAAATTAAAGTTTAATTACTAAAACAATTTAAAATTAGGTTATACATAATAAAAATTATATTTTAAATATAAAATATAAATCTAAAAATATTTCATATATAATGGTATTTTAGTTATAATTTTTAGACATTAAATAATTTAATTTATTTATTACACAATGGTGATGCAGTAATTACTTAATTAATGAAATATTAACATAATTGGTATTATAAATATCAAAAAAAAATTAATATGAGACTTATAATGAATTACACTTATTTTTTAGGTAAATATGACATATTAGGATTGGTTATATAAATTGTTTTCTATGTAATATTGGTTTTATGAAATTATCAAAAACAAAATACCCAATAGTGTCAAAATTGACATAAAAGAGTTTTTAAAACTAATATTATATTATTAATTTATATTCGATTCATAAAAATATAAGGTTCGACCAATGAACATATATTAGGATAATAGTATCATTAATGGACCAGTTGGGAATCGCTTGGAAGTATATAGTATGTTTATTATCTATATAATATAAAAATACAAAGTGACATGGTAAATGTCAAACTAATTAACTAAGAGTTAAAACTAAATGATAAGTTTAATATAAAGACACAACCTGTCTAAAATCTATTGGTTGGAAGTATTTCGACCCATCACCACCTTAAAATTTAAATAAACCACTTTGGAGCCATTATAAACAGAATATGAATTTATTATAAAATAATATTTCTAGATTTTCCAAAGGTGCCCCCACCCCTCTTATAAAAGGGCACTCCCCCTTATCACTAATTATCACATTAAAATCCTTTTGGATAGACCAAACCCGGACCAAATAATCTCTAAAATTCCCTCACATCATCCTAGAGGCCATAGTTTGGTCATTAGACCAACTAAATGAGCCCTTTTGATCAAATAAAATGGAAGAAATAGAAGAAGATGTAATGTTTTCACCACCCTCTTTAAAGTTTCTTTTCTTCTTTGACCTCTTCTTTGTTTGTTATTACCATTCTAAAATAAAATCTCCAATATCATATAGATTCTATGAAGTTATTATAAATATGTTACAACCATATTCAGTATTCTATCCATCCTTTGAATGACATTTCACCATACGTGCGTACGTACGGCTTACCGTCTCCACGTCGTTGTGTAATTGTTTTTAAAAACATTATTATTTGGATGGGTATAATAATGACGTGTAATTCATATAAATAAGATATATAAAAAGTTAATTATTCTGTATATATGATATACCATTCAATTATATATTATTTTAATATCAAAATAATGAAATTGTCTCTCGTGCGTACGTACGTACTACCGTCTTCACGAACACGATGAGATTCATTCCCCATGGTGACCATTCAAGTCTAATTATCATTTAATGATTAAAATAATATATAAGAACATTATATCATTCTAGATATGAATATAATACAACATATCCATACAAAAAAGGACTTATGTAACAAAACCTATAAAAGAAAATGAGTAAGTTAACACCCGAAACGACAATAACACTAAAATATTATTAACAAAGATTTTTTAGAAGACAATATATGATATCATAATTATGTATATGGTTCTTGTATAATTTAATAACAATGTTTTATATATTATACAGGCATTTATCATACCATTGACTATGTAAAAGTAAATGTTATGGGTTTATTTCACAATCTCTTCATTATCCGGATTTGTTTATACGTAATTATCTACTGGGGCCTCTTTATCATCCACATCCATGTTTCTTAAAAATGTATTACAAATCATTCTTACTATTTTACAGAAAATATATTAAATTAATTTATACCCTTGTTGAATTTTTATAAGAATTTTATAATGGAATTATTTTATTGTTTTCCAAACAATGTCTGTTTAATCCTTTTAGACAAAATTTAGGTAAGAATGTCATTTTTTAACTTATACGACATGTGCAGAAATATTCCACCGTTATAAAATTGTCGAAGCATCGCTTACAATATTATAAGAATATTTTCAAAGTAAAATTTTAATTTCATAATTATATTAATTTTAAATGATCTAAAAAAAGCGATATTTCCCTCAAATAGTTTTGATTTCATCTATGTCAACATCCTTTGATAGATTTTAAGCTTTTTTTGAAGTTGATTTATTAAGATACAAAACATCCATATTGTATTGAAGGGTTTGTGATATGTATGATGATGGATGCATTATTTTTACACCAATCATGTTTTATGGAGAAATTATTTACATTTTGTATGCTAGTTATAATATGAATGTTTATGTTATGTTTAAACCTGTTCATATGAGGAATGCATTGGACTTAGTATGTGACGGGTGGATCCCACTATAGCTCCTCGATGCATCGGTAGATATCATGAGACAAACTAGTGTCTTGGCATGAGGCCTTGATAAAATATTATTTATAGTATTGCCATGAGGCCTTTGCTACGTGGTTATGATAGTCTGGAATTATGAATTCCATCATTATGAAAGTTGTTATTGTTATAACATGTGATTATTCGACCAGTAGAATATCCTTGTGAATAAGTAAATGGTATTATTTCATTTTATTTCTTCCATATTATGCTGAAGTTCATGTTTAAAAGTCTTGTGTTTTATTTATACATTTCCTAAAATGTTTATGATAATTTTTGAATGTTTCCACTATATTGTTATCCTTGCTGGGCATTTGAGGTCACCCCTTTCAATGTTTTCATTTTTCCCAGGATGTGAAGAAGTATTTTATAAATAACCTGTAGGGATTATATGAGGGGACATAAAGAAAATATTTTGTTGTAGTTTGATTACATTATGATGTAATTTAAGACTTATGAATATATCTAGTGTTTCAAATAATAGTAAACATGACGATCTTTTGAGACTTGATATTTTTTGATCATGATAATGTTATGTTATAATGCACTGACTCTGGGTAACTAGGGTCAGGGAATTATATAGAAACTTCATCATAGGTAGGTAAGGTATTATCTTCATTAGAAGAGGATTCTTAATCCAAGTAGTTAAAATATTTACTATCATTAGCATTTAAAGAAACATTGGTCAATGATTCAGCATTATGTACCTCAGCAGGAAAACAATGATTGTAAATAGATAGTCTGGATATTAGAACAAGATTCGTCTATACAGAAGATTCATAATCTGAGGATTCATTAGAAGAACCTCCATCACTGTCACTCTAGGTGTCATTAGTCTTCAAGAAATTCTTAGATTTAGCCTTGTAATACTTCTTTCTGTTTCTCTCTGAATGCCTTTCCTTTATTTGTTTTCTCTTAAGTATTGTTTAATTAGTTCTTCTATGTCTATAACTCTTGCATTCATATCATGTAACTTCTGAATCTTTCTTATATTTCCTTTCCATATTCTAATATCTGGATTGGATGTTCCTATTTCCATCTATCTTGTTCATCTATAGAGCAAGATTTGCTGACTCATTATCTAAGGATTCACTTCCAGTAGATTCGGATTGGATAATAACTTTCTTAGATTAAGATATAGTCACTCTCTCAGGAGTATTAGTTTTCATATTGTTAGAAGTTGTAGTAAAAGAAACAATATCATTTACATTCTTCTTATTTACATATTCTCCATATCTCTTCATTCTATTCTCATGTTGAAGAAGAGTTCCTAAGAGTTCATCAGAATTAATCTGAGTAACCTCTATGTTCTCCTCAGTAGAAGTTCTCTTTCATTCCCACTCATTAGTCATGATGTCTATGATCTTATTAACAACAGCTTCATCATCTAATACTTTCTCACCCATTGATTGTAAACTATTCACAATAGTCATGAATCTTTGTTTCACCTTACATATGGGTTCTCCAAAAGGAAAGGAGAAACCATGATATTCTTCTCTAAGCATGGAACTTCTAGTTTCAATGAATTTGGAAGATCCAAAGTGAGTAACATCATGTTTATTCCATATAGAATGTGCTGATTCATATGATTAAAATCCTTTATATATAATTCTACTCATAGAACAAAGTAAAGTATTTCATACTTTATAATTCAGTTGATATTCATGCTTTTATTGATTAGTAATGGTACTAACTTCTTTATCAAGAATTTTGTATCCTCCAGTAATCATACCATAATTTTCAACACCAGTATTGATAATGAATGTCTTCATTATATCTCTCCAATAGTCATAGTCATTACCATCAAAGATAGGTGGTCTGGTTGTATTGAGATTGTCAATGGAACCATAATTGATTCCTTCCATCCTAATGAAAAATCTTTCCACGCAAAAGATGTTTGTAGAAAATGTTTGTAAACAAGGAATATTATCCTAAGAATGGAAAATATAAAACAAGAGTAACTCTAAGAAAAACTACATTTCGAACTATATGAGTCTGAAAAACAGATTCTGAAAAATTGTGAATCCTGAAAATTCAATTCGAAGTTTTATCTTCTAAATCTAATTATGAGATTAATTCAGGGGTAACTTCCTGTGATACCAATTTTTGAGATGGTATGTCTGAGTATGATATAATCTATAATAAAAAATGTAGGATCTAATATGTAAAATGGGATACAAATACAAGAGTGGGGGTGAATTGTATATTTTAAAAATCCCTAATTAAATTTTGAATAATCATAATTCACAACACCTCTATGTTCTATAAAGTTGCATGATTATAGAAAAGTTATTTCGGAAATAAAACTTAAGAAAATTTTACAAAAAATAAGATTCTACATTAATGCATATATAATATAACTAAATTAGAGTACAAGTATGAGAATGTATTTGAAATTTATACCTTCCTCGATAATACAAATGCAGTGGAAAAACAAGTAACAAAAAAAGTAACAAATTAAATCTTTTAACCCAAAGAGAAGGGTATCCAATAACCTTGGATAAAGGTTCCATGATATAAAAATTATAGAATGTCTTTCTTACCCACACTAGGGTAAGCCCTCGATACGATGATCAGAGTCTGTCTTGCTATCCCTGAAAGCCCTCAATTATCAGGTAGTCAGCACCTCTATCTTCTTATCCTCAGAAGCCCTCTATTGTACACAACAACAATTATAGTCACACGAAGCAAATATGAACGAAACAATGTTTGAAGAAGCCATTCAAACTTTTTTCCAAAATCCTGAGAGTTTATAAGTGCCTCTATCTCTTGAAATCACTTCACCAGCACTTTGTCAAAAAGTATTGAAAAGTGTCGAGCTCTTTCAAATGAGCTCCTATTTATAAGTACGGTCCCAACAGTCATCTCCCTCCTCCAACAGTCATATTTTTCCTTGAATTTTAGAGGGACATGTACATGTGTCCCTCAGACAATGGTTAGTGAGTAACTGAAAGCACGATATCGTTTTATAACAAAACAAGAGTAAGCATAACCAATTTCTGATATTTAGAATGAAGGTTAATTAATGTTCGGAGTCTAACCAAGAATGCCTTAGGAGTCTATAGTATAAAGATATTCAGATTATATTTTCTAGGAATTCGGAACCTAAATTCTGTTGAATTACAGAGTCTGAATTTTAAAGAAATTCAGAGTCTGGATTCAGAAGAATTCAGAACCTGAACTTACAACATTCAGAGTTAGATTTCATGAGAATTTGGGTCAGAACTCATAAGTGTTCAGAGTCTGTATTCAGAAAACCTGGAGTGAAAACTTAGAGAATTTCATAATAAGAATTCGTAATCAGAATTCTTAGTCAAACATTATATAAGTTCGTAATCCAAATTCGGAGTTGAAGTTCATGAATTTTCATATCCAGAATTCGAACATGACCTTCATAACGTTCATATCCAGAATTCAGAGTTGAGCTTCATGGTATTTCATATTCCAAATTTGGATTTGATCTTTATGAGAGTTTATAAGAAGAATTTGGAGTTGACCTTCATGAGAGTTTGTAACAAGAATTCAAAGTTGAACATCATGAGAGTTCGTAACCAGAATTCAGATTTGAACATCATGAGTGTTCTTAACTAGAATTCGGAGTTGAACTTCATGAGAGTTCGTAACCAGAATTTGGAGTAGAACTTCATGAGAATTTGTAACCATAATTTTGAGTCTTAAAAAGAATTCTTCATATCGATGTATTATATGATTCTGAGGTTTTGGTCTCAATATGTATTTTACACTTAGAAATAAAATGATATGAACATTGAAAATGAGGTAAGGTAAATTTACTTTGGGAAGAGAATTTTTTCGTTATAGAAGTAAAACAAGCTAAAACAAGATTTCCCTTGAGATATGGTGTTTGTGATATTCCAAAGAATAAATAATTATGAAGTCATAAGGAAATCTTAATGACTCACCAATCTCCCCCTTGAAAGAAGAAATGGAAAATTAATAAATAAAACCTTATTGACTCACCAAATTGGTATTTTTACAATGATTTCTTCTTAGGATAGGTGTAAAAACCTATGAATTCTCTTTGGATTCATATACTACCATTGTACCCTTCTGGTCTTTAGGTACTACCTATGTAACCCTTTTGGGCTTATGAATTTAAAATATTATACAATATACTAGAATTGAATATTAGAACCATACATTAAAAAAATCACAACTGGTTTTTGATCTAATAAAACATTAAACCATTCATATTATAATTATCACTTAATCAACCCATGGAAAATAGATAGGATTGAAGAGAACGTGCAAAAAAAAGTTTTATAATGAATCTAGAGAAAAAGGATTGTGGTGCAATAAATAATTATAAATAGTATTTCATAAATAAGAAAAAGGATTTTATAATAGATTGAAAATATTTATTCAATATCATTGGGTATACCACATTAAACAAAGAAGTAATAAATTTCAATTTTTGAAATTCTTGAAACACCCCTTAAAAAGATATTTTTTAAAAATTAAAAACATGAGCTTGGTAAATAATTTTAAACACTTTAAATTAAGACTATAAATTATTTTAAAAAATAAATTTTATAAAATAAGAATTATTTTTACAATTTATTTTTATAGAATTTGAATAATTAAACATAAATAAAAAACATGTCTTAAAATCCATTTTCAAAAATAATTAATTCATTTTTTAAATCAAAATTTCTCTTTTAAAAAATATAAAAATGTTGCACAAATTTTCAAATTTATTTATAATCAAATTTTATTAAAATAATTTTATATTTTTTAACTGATTATTTAAGAGGAATAATGGTTGTAATGTGACATGAATGTTATCATAATGGAAAAATATATTAAAAAAATATTCTTTAAATTGTCAAAAAATGTTTTAGTTATTAGTCACATTAAAAAATTATTTCCACAAAAATATTAATTAACATTTTTTAAGACATTTAATTTTAAAAAATAACCTTAAATCAATAATCCATTAAAATATATAAACATTATATCATAAAAAATTGTGGTGGAATATAAAACATATTACAGTGGAAGGAAAATAATTATAAAAATTTAAATGTACTATATTGAAATATCACAAAATCAAAATGTGTTATAAATGTTCCTTTTGAAAGAAGGACATTTGAAATATCAAATTCACATGAGATAACACATAATTTGGATTCCAAATACAAAGAATAACAGTTGAGGTAAAATAAAAATTTTATAATGAAGGGAACCATTCTTTAAAGAAGTTATGAATTGTTCTTAAATGAGATATTATTTTTTAGAATTAATATTATCATGGTAAAATATATCAATTTAAATTTTCAATTTAAGTCAATATAAAATAAATTACAGTAACAAAATATAATAAATTAAAAAATTCTTGTAAAAACATATGAATAAATGAATAATTATGATATGGAAAAATATTTTGAGTCAAAAAAATAGAGACTACAAAAAATTAATATAAACCCAATCAATGGGAGATCAATAACCAAAAATTCAAATACCATGAATAAGTTATAATTTCATATATTATATATCAAATATTTGGTATACACACCATTTAAATGAAATTAATTTCATAAATAACATCTCTAAAAGAAATTAAATTTAGTTGAAACACCATTAACTTTAATATCACAAAACCAAAATGCTATAACAACATTTATAACAAATATGTGTACATTAATCACCCATTTACAAAACATATTCACACAAATAACCTTGCATAATATTAATTTATAATCATATAATCTAAATTATTATGTTGTAATGTTAAATTTTCTTAATTTTATGTCATTAGATTTGATTGTTTTTTGGTATTAGTTTTATAATTTATGTGTCAAAAAATTTATATTGTTTCAATTTTAATAATTATAATTTTATTATAAACAGTTAAATAATTTTTTTAAGGATTTTTAATGTTCTAGTTTAATTCCACAATCGTATTTTGTATGAAATTGGATGAAGAAGTAGGCGAGGAAATTTATTGCTAATAATATTATGAAAAAAGGATGGTATAACAATAATAAGTTTAATATTGATCAATAATTTTGAATACCATAAGAAAAATATTTTTTTCATCGGACTACATAATATTACAAATAATTGTGTTTCCATAGTCACCCATGATAGTTATTAATAGAAATGTCCATATGAATGGTTTATCTAAACTAAACAATAAAAAGTTTTAATATATTACTTGGTGTAGAAAAATTAGTGATCCCCTTTTAATAATATCATTACACTGGAAGAAGAATGATTTCATATTTTAATAATAATATTATAAAATATTTTGATAATAATTAAATCCATAGATGGAATGTGAAATATGTTTCTACATATAGAGGGTAGTAACCATGTACACACATGAATCATTACAATTTTCAATAAAATTTAATTATTGTAGGAAATGGTTTGTAATATCTATATATAGTTTCATAAATATCTTTACATGTAACATATTTATGAAAAATCATGCATTTCATCAATGGGGGTATTAGTTCACGGATAGGTATAATGACATCTTCATTTTCATATTTTTTTAGTTAATGTTAGAAATAGATAATAAAAAAGTATATTTACATTTAAACATATTTTTAAAACTAGTGTTTACGCAATTACATTGATATAATAGGTTTCAAGTGGTTTAAGAACAAGAAAAATAAGAGATATAGTTTGGTTACATTACATTTTCATAAGAATGATTACCCTACGGAATACCCTTAATTTCATTATATCTTGGTCTTTTGGAAATACTGGGTCTTATAGAACATGGAGTGATCTATTAGAGTGACTTGGGATGAGTTTTATGGACATAATTATAAAATATATGTTCAGTAATAGGGTGGAGGTGATGAACTTTTATAATTTAATGTAATTTAATTTTGTAAATTTAACATCTTATATAAATAGAGAACATGTTTCACATGTAATTTTAATAGAAACTTGAAAATAATGGATTTTAAATGATTTAATGTTTTTAAATTTTTAAAAATTTTGTTTCAAAAATATTTTAAATTTTATTTTAATTATTTCACTCTAGTATTATTTAATTTTACCTTATTTGGTTATTAACATGGTAAATAATATATACATAGGTAATTTACCTATAATTATTTATGATAAATTGTTTTTTAGTATATAATTTGATTATAATTATTCAAAATATTGAATCCATTTAATCATCTAAAAATTCTTTTGTGTAATAATGTATAATTTAAACATTAGCGCATGTGACATGTACATACCTATTTTCATAAAAAGTATATATTTATCAATAAAAATTATTTTTAAGAAAATAATAACAATTTTTTTACTATAATGATACTATATGGTTTGTTATAAATATTTGGAGATTTAGTTGACAGTAAAATAATCAAAAAAATTTCCATCTTGTAAAATCATAATTTAAATAGAAATACTAAAAATTATATTTATTTTAAAAAATATTACATAAAATTATTAAGTATAGACACAAGTATTCTAAAATAAGAAAATATATTTTCAAATGAATAAATTTAAAACATATAAAAATTTTTTGTTATTATTTTTTTATAAAATTTATATATCATTCTTATGTCATGATAATGTCAAAACTATTGTTGTGATAATAAAAACAATGTGATTCACTATTCACCAAAAAAATCTATTTTTTCTTAAAATATACAAAAACATTCATCCTATGATTATTTTGAAATTCTGATTTCTAAAATTAGGTTCATTTTAGAAAATTATGGTTACAAAATTTATATATTGATTTTTTAAAATGAAAATTAAAAATATAAACATTAATTATTTTAAAAAAATAAAACATTAAAATAAATTTTTTTTCAATATTATTTAATATAATTTAATTATTAAATGAATTTTATTATATTATTATTATTTATTAATTATAATTATAATCAACTTTTCTAATTTATCCATTCAATTTTTCTGTTTAAATAAACAACTCTTTAAAAAATAGTTCATTATAGATTTTTTAATATTTCAAAGTATTTATTACATTTCATTAATTATATATCTTATAAACCATAAATTTAATAAATGAATTATTATGTTTTTTCCAAAATCATAATATTGTAATAATTTAAATATATATATTTATAATAAATCAATTTTAAATTTACATGAGTCTTTATTATTATTATAAATTCACTATGGTTTTTTCACATCTTAAAATATTATTTTAATAAATTGTGTCATGATAAATTTTAGTTTTTTGTTGATTACGAATGATGATACAAAAATAAACATTTAATTAAATAAAAATTATACTTAAATGATTGGGCGTTACATTTTCCCATCATAAAATAAATTTCATTGTTAGAATTTTAATTATTGTTCACTAATAAAAGAATCAAAATGATCTATAAGAAACCCATTATATATTTTATAATGATATTTAAACCTCATAATATAATACGCTGGGAGATGCATAACATCCTACATAATAGGTATGTAATGATATATATCCTTTACCTCTTTCACAAATTTGAATCCATGGTAGGGTATAATAGTATATAATGATAATTTATTGAAAGTTTTATTTTGTTATACTATTTTTAAAAAAATAAAAAACAAAAATGGATTTCATAATATCTAGTAATGTCATAATAAATGTTTATATTTATTTTTAATCCCAATCATAATATATATTTTTTCATAAAACCTAAATTATAATCAATGCATCTTTCTAATCCACATTTATATAATTTGATTAACCACTATCCCCATATGTGTAACCTCAGTTGTACATTTTATATTTCCAATTAGTTATTGTAACAAAAATAATTATATATTATATCCTCAAATTCCATTTAACGAATTCAAATTGTTTCACAAAGAGAATGTGAATTGAAAAAATCATAAACCTTAGAATTTCCCAGCCTAGTGTGCCTTCTTAGGTCTTCTCATTATGTATCGAGTGAAGATGGAATTGATAATCAATATAACCCTTTAAAGGTATTATCTTGAGGTGAATATATTTCCTAAGCCCACACTCCTTCAATATTGAATCATTTTTGTAATTCATTGAAAACAAACACACTCAATACTTTAATAAAATTTCATGATTTTATTATATACTAAGACTAATCTACATGGATTTAACTAATTATCTCTTTTCTTAATCCCTAAAAATGACGAAACCAATCCCAGAAAACAAGAATTCATACATCCTTATGAATTGATGAAACACATACCCAAAATCCCCTATATGGTGTTAAAATTTGATTCTTTAACAACATTCTTTGATATATAGTTAAAATAGTATATTATATTTTATACCATTTCAATATGTTAAATATTACATCTCAATTTTAGCCACATTGAACCATGAATGGAAGATTCGCGACTTTAAGGAACCACATTATAGGAAAATTATTTTGCGATAATCCTGAATACTTTACATAGTTAACCCACAATAGATACCTTTATATATTTATCATATGTTCTAATCCATATCAAACATATTATATAGAAACATAAAAATGAAGTGATCTTAAATGATCAGTAATTGATAAAATCAACAATATTTGATCAATGTTAATATAATTGGCATATGGTAAATCAAGATCCTGTGAGAAAAATCTAATTTTAAAATCATAGAACAATAATTTTTTCGAACACGTTATTATTGAATTAACTAATGACTTAAATTATCAATCATATACAATGACATAAAATCATTGAAACAAGAGATAATAATCATGATACTTGATAAAAAAACACAATCATACTATATGGAAATGTCCAAAATAAATAATCATAATAATTACAGAATATTGGATTTTTTATTGACACCTAATTCCCATAATATTGTGGGATTGGACTAATGAACCATATACCCTCTTTTTCTTCAAATGACCACCCATTTACCCTATTAGGCATAGGCTATTAACAGTGTCACCTATTGGGATTTTGATAATACACATTGAACCTCTTCTTATTTGGAAAATAATATATGTACCCGATATGTTTTATTGTACTATGCATGTAATATAAAAACATAATCCTTTAATACATATAATTACATGATTTTTATAATAATTACTAATGAATGATAAACAATTGATCGAATAGTTGAGATTCCCAGGAAGACTAAGAATATGAAAAGAAAACATGAAAGAAATAAAAAACATATTATATATAATCTCTATAATGAAATCCTAACTCCCTTTGAGCTCCTATAACATCATAGCATATCTTGGTGATTTCATTAACCAAATATATTTTCAAAAAATCCAGGAACAAGAATAAACAAGTGAATGAAACATAGCACTAGAGTTGAATGGGAAAAACAAGATAACATAAAATTAATTTATCATTAAAAAATCATAGAATCATACCATATATAACTTGTATTTATATGATCATGAGAATATTTAATTATTGAATAAACTTATAACCTAATATAAAAATGATTATAAGTTGACTAAAAAGACTATACCACATGGGAGAAAATTCCAATAATGGATTAGGTTTATTACATAATACCAAACAAAACATATCAAGAGAATAATAATTTCCCAACAAATTATATTGATATCTGGTTTGACCCATAATAAAATGTTACTTCATATTTTTTTCACACATATATTCAGCCAAAATGAATAAATATAATGGTTCCCCATGGAATGAAATTGGTATCATAATCTTTTCATAAGACATAACCTAGTTGTGTTTCATAATGGTATCAATGATAGAAGGGATAAATAATTTTTGTACAATAAATAAATTTGAATACTAATATATCATTAATAATTATTTTTAACATAATAGAATTCATGAAAAATATTGTCTAAGAATCATTATAAATGAACAAGTTTAGTGCAGTTTAGAGAAAAATATTAAAGTTTCATCCAAAAGGGGAAAAGAATAGTTTCTTTTATAATTCTAGAAATGAACTACCTTTTTTAGGATTATTTTTTTAAAATTTTAGGGGAAAAATATATTCTGGATTTTATATAAAAATGGGTATGAAATGGAGATGTTTCCATTAATCGGTTATTCAAATCAAGAAGAATTGATAAGGGAACCTTTTAAAATAAGTATTTTGGAATAATATAAATATTATTTGAAGTAGAAAAATATCATTAGAACCTATAAAAATATTTTTAATGAATCATATAATAATAATAAAGAAATTATTTTGGGTAAATAAATATAAATCATAACAAAAATGAAAAATTGGATATTCAGAGAGATCTGTTACCTTATGCACGATTGTGTTATTCAAATGAACTTTATATAATGTATCATAAATTTATATTCATTAATTATTAATATCATAATATTTTATAGGTTTATATTGGTAAATATTATTTGATTATGTTCAATTATTTAAATTATTATTTCTTATAATGTTCATTCTCATCAATCTGACAGCGTTTTTTTTCATAGTTTCATGGTTGGTTTGATTGTTTATAATTATGGAAGCCCTTTTGAAATGAGAATAACTGCCAATAAGTGAAAATACATAGTATTAATTAACATAAATTTATTTAAATGGCCCCATATATATTTTATTTATCTAGTTTGAGGATGATTACTTTTATAAATTCTTTTTTCTAATTATTCAGTTTAATTTGGGAGGTTTTCTGACAATCATGGTCTAGTTTTATTTTACTTAATATTATATTGGTATTATAATTATATAAAATTAAAAAATTTATAATACAAATATTAAACTCTACTTTAAGCATAATAATTTTTCTGTAACCCGCATTTATGGTGGAATTGTATAATTAAAATCACCATCTATGAAGGTGGTGAAATGACATATCATAAAATATAATATCAATTTTAGAATAAAAGTTTAAGATATGTGATTTAAGGATGTATATTTCATTTAAACAATAATATTTCATAATATATATATATATATATATGATATTTGATTTATCATTCAACATTTTATAGGGTAGGTTAAGAGATGGTAAAAATAAAATAATTTAAAAGAGTTGTATTGGAGATTTTAACTATTTAATGTCCCCCCTTTAGAAACTCATTAAGAAACATGGGTTTGGCCTTTTGTTTTGTCCCTAATTTCATGGAATTTGTGAAGGGGATTTGGTGTGTGATTTAGATGAATATTGAAATGATAAAAGTATCATATTGTGTGATGTGAAAGGGTTGTATTTATAGTGGTTGGAGAGGAATGAATTTATTATTATTTTCATTTGTTTACTAATTTGGATCAGTAATTTATATAGTTTTAGATAATACTATAAAATACAGTAATTTTATTAGGGTAGTTTGATATAATGTGTCATAATATCATTATTACCACAACTGTTAGTCAAAAATTCATATATTTATTATATTATTTAATGTATAAAAAGTTATTGGATATCACTATTCCCCAAAAATTGAACTATCATAGAATAATTAAAAAAACAAAAAATAAACTTTTAAATGTTTCATTTAAAAATATAACCTATTTTGTTTAATTTAATTAAATATTATGAGAAATATAATTTTTAAATAATATCATCATTCATTAAAAAATAATAGATTTTAATTTTATAATCACATTTATGACCATGTGATAAAATAATTAATATATCATTAAATTATAAAATAATTATAATACATCACAATATAATTTTATTCATATAATGTTTTGGAAGAAATTTTATTTTAAATCATTATATTATTTATAATCATTCATAGGTGATGTTGATATTGTAAAATCTATATTACTATTCCAAACTAAAAGATAACTATTCTAATAGTGAGTTTATTATTCTAAATGAAAAAGGATTCTTATTTTCAATAATTACAAAATATTTCATTTATTCATCATTCAGGACTATTTTCTATGAATGTTATATATATATATATATATTCAATTCGAAAATGATTATTCTATTCTTATGAATTAATTATAATCTTTTTTTCATGATTGTGGTAACTCTTGTGGAGCAAAAATATCGGAATTTTACTATTTAATTATATTATTTTCTATTTATTGAATTGTTGAAATAATTTGAATTCATGGTATAGAAATGTTGAATAATTTATAATACATAATTTATGATAATAATGTTTTACATTGGTCTACAATATGATATATGTATTTTATTCCATAATTATAAAAATTAAATTCCATTAGGAAAATTTCAGGTCATTAAATTCCTCTCCCCTTAAAAAATTTCACCCATAAGATTTATTTTTACACACTATGGTGATAATAGGTAAAGGAAATTATACATCATTGATACCATGGATCTCATGTCTCCTCTACATACATCATGTTTCCCAATATTACATTTAAAATGTCAATGGTTTTGTCACATAGAATATTGTCTATATGTTCCAAAATATTCACCTATAAATGCGCATAACAGAGATCATTATCCAAATGTTCAATATATTTGTTTAGTACATGTGAGGGATTTTAGATTTACTTCCTCATGAGGGATTACGATAACACATTAGGTACATGAGACATGGTTGGTGGAAAATCAATTTGATAGGCCAGAGCTCCGAAAAGATGAAAAATATCGAAGGCACTGATATACCTTGGATATATCATTCATTTCTTTCCAAATCACATTACCCAAATTTATGGAAAAATAAAAATCATTAAATTTTGATAACCCTTAAACACTATGTCTCATAGATAATCATCTATATAGATTTTATGTATAATTTTGGTAGACCAAAAATTCTACTAGATAGTCTTCAATTTTTCTTCCATTTCATTGACAATTTAGGGTCCCAAAAAATATATTACACGAACTCAACCCATAATGATGGTTTTCATCATAGTTTCTCATAAAAGTATTTATATTGATCCATTTGTAATCTTTATTGGAATCTATTGTTCTATTATAACTCACTTAGTGGAAGATTCTTGTCCTATCCTCCTTTAAAGTCCATTGAGCATGCTCTTAATTTGTATTATAGTTTCATTATAATCCTATCATATTAGAAATAATTTTTTGGCTGATTGTCTATACTAAAGTATGACATACTATTTAGATTATTTCAGATACATTTACATAACTCGGTTGTAAATCCCAAATAATTAACATATATAATCTATATTGGAACACAATTAAACATCAACACTTATCTGATGTATATCCATGAATTTTGGTCATGTTAGAAGTTTGGTATAATTGAAATATATTTTGAAGTCTTTAAATGATGATCCATAATGAACAATATAACATTATATCATCTAGATGTATTTCGATTTCTAGTTTAAAAGTCCATGGTGATGATTTATCATTTACATATAGGTATGGGTAATGGATGCTTCATCCTGAAATATATTTTTCATTAAAACATCACTTGATGACATTAAGGACACATCTATGTATATTAATCGACCAAATCCTTCATATTTTCCAAACAATAGTTATCTTATAAATCTTGGTACATCATTGTGCTCCATATATGAATAGAGATGTTCAAACTCAGTGTATAATTCTAAATATCATTATTTATCTCTAGTTGGGATGATACGAATAGTTGTGACCCAACACTTATGACTCACACAACATCAATCTTGAACATTTTGGAATTCACCTATCATATAGCTTCCAAATTTTTTAATTTTAAATAATATTTATTTGAAAATCATTCAATTTCACTAAAATAAATTGTTGACAAATCATCTAAAAAGAAAGATGATTTACCTTCCATTTGGATTCACATTCCAATCTTGTGCATGTATTTGATTATTAAATATGTCTCAATTATCAATATTAATAATGTTACAGATCCAATTTTACTTATATCTTATACCACATTATTTTATTTAACAATATAGTTCTGAATAGAGTAGACGTAATTCATTAAGTGTTATAACCATCTTCACCAGAAAATATAAATATCTTTTTGTTGGAATACATATTAGATCCTCTTATAGTCAGTATATATCTCACACTTATTCCCATAGTGAAAATGCCACAAAATTTTAAATTTTTTGATCATAGATAACAACTATATATCATGTGTGGGATATTTTTCTCATGAAAATTAAATTTCCATGTGTCTAATGATAACAAATTATCATATTTCATCAACATATATCAAAATACCTTCTTTGATTAATCGTTTTATACCACAAAGGGATTCCCACTTATCAGTTGTGTTAGTACAGGTGTAGCGATGAGCCTATTTTTAAACTCTTTAACAGATCCATTGAATTCACTAGTCTATACATACTTTACTCCCGTATATATTATCTTGGTTAGTAGGATTAAAAATAAAGAGAATATTCTAACAAATCATCTGTAGTACCCAACATACTAAGGATACTCAGCATATCTGTTAAAGATTTTATCATAGGCCACTCATCAATTACAATTATTCATGATGGGTCTACATATATCCCTATACTAGTCAAAACATTCCCCAAAAATGATACTTCCTCTATCAATAACACACATTTATTGTAATTTTCTTATGTTTCCTCAACCTACAATGTTTTTATCACAATGTACAAATGATCCTTTTGTCCCCCATTACTCTTCTAGTATATCATAATATTTTCTATGAAGACTACAAAAAACAATTGTTGGTAACATCTTACTAATTTATTCATTATGACCATGAAAAATGTTATTGAATTAGTGAATCCAATATGTATCATTATGACACATAGTGTACATACCTTGTTCGTAAGTAATTCTTAGTAATATATTGTTTTCTCACCTTTAATCAGTGATTCCCCGACTAAAGGTGCATCCTATAGAAATAATTTTCTACACATAATTGATCAAATTATTCATTTATATGTGGTAGGAAATAGTTATTCATTATCATGTATTTGGATCTCTTGATAATAAATTTAGAAGAACATTTATCTATAATTTTTTTGAATAAATTTGATAAGACAACCCTATAGTGATGCATAATGGAATATAAAACCCTTTTTTATATTATCTTTAACCACTTCCTCGGTACATTGAACTCAATAGATTATATAATATAAGGATCCTTTGATATTGGATGATATCAATTTATAAAATTAAATGAAAACTTAACCTCCAAACATGAAGTAAGATGAGGAAATTATTTAGGGAACATATTAGTATAGTTCTGCAAAATATGAATGTGGTTGAGTATGATTATCTAAATTGTATCAATAATTTGAGTAAGATATAATTTCCCATAAAAAATAATATTGATAATTGTAATGATTATTCTGAAGGAGGGTAATTATCCATATTATAATTATACAGAACTAGGGTATTCATTAGGATGTGAATAGTGATAACACATTCCTGATAGTTGATGTTGGATTTCTATAAATATAGCCAATCCATTAAAAATATAGCATCAAACACCACAAAATAATGTGAGACAGTATTTTCTATGAGTTTTTGTCTACAAAAAATTATAGTTTATAGTTATATACATTAGATGAAAGAATTTTCATATTATATATTATTATAGATAACTCAACCTTTTTATTTTGAGGTGGTGTTTGAGTATTTCTAAAAATAATTTATAATATAAAAGGATTTTAATACCCATAATGAAATATTACATTTACAAATCTTGAATGTATACCCTTTGTACCTGTCACCACATCATTATTTTGATTCCCCATCATAGTAGCTATAGAATATTCCCTTTTCTTACTGTAGTTATGGATATGGTAGATCATCTTTAAAAACATTAGATTAATGCATTAGGTGGTATAATTATTATGTTCCATCAAGTTGAAACATTACAGTATATAAAGACCAATGATCCGGAACTCCATTTCTTCTTCGACGTCAGTGGTCTTATTCAAATATCATTGACAAAAATTATCATTATTCCCTAATATTCAACAATTGAAGCATCTCCTAGATTCTATTAGAGAGTTCCTCTAATTGTTCTTTCCTCAGATTATACATGTTTGATATATTTCTTTTCTAAATTGTATTTATCAATTCAATCACTTATATTAATCTCTATTTTCCCATTTTATCTAAATTCCCATGAGACCTCAGATACTCTTTTATCACCATGTAAACCCTAAGGTAACAATGAACAACTTATTAATTGGTTTCAAATTATATAATAACCATGTATTTTTGGATAATCGACACTAATCTACTAAATAATTGAAACACCAAACACCGATGTTGGTGAGAAATTATAAGGAATGTAATGATGTACTTGTAATGTTTTTCTCAAATAACCCCATAGATTAATCATCATTTTTCTTCAGTTTCAGAAAATACCTCTCTTTAATATGATGGGAATATTTGCAAAAATATTTCGTGAAAAAAACATACATAAATAATTCCCAATCCATGGATTTAGTTTTCCCATTAGAAAATAATTTATCAATTTTTATCCAAAACGAATTAGTATCCCCATAAAAAATTTAGACTTCAATTAAAAATTTCTCAACTAGTGACAATTTAATGATATAAAATATCTTCTTAGTATAGTTAACCAATTTTTTCAAAGAGTGGATAAAAATGTCCATTATATATAGGAGAAATTTATATTATAACTATTCAATAGAAATTATATCATTATTTGGATTAGGATGATGTTCTACATGATTGATGTTATTATTCATGACATGTGCCAATTTATCAATTAACATCATGATGTTATTGGCTTCTATCCTGATCATGTTCAATATCACAATTGTAAAATCATCAATTTCCTATCGTATTGACTATTATAATAATATATCATATTTCCCACAATTAATTGAGAAAAGAAAAAAAAATAGTATGGGGATTTAATAATTAGAAAATGATAATATAAAATACAACATTGTACATAGAAGGAATAACACAGAAAGAGTAATTATATCATAACTTATGATCCCCTCGGTTTCAATAAAGGATATCCCTAGGAATAGAATTATCCATAGGGTTATAAATAATATATTATTGTGTTAATAGTCATAAATAACCAAACTATCATTTGATACAAAGAATGGAGACCCAAGACTCTTACACTTACTATAAAATGATGTTTAGAAAAATTATACATAAAATAAAAACCAAGTATGAAATTGTCTTTTGACTTTGGGATACTAGGTATATAAATTAAAAACAAGAAATTGAAATTAAAGAAAAAATAGTTTCATTTAATAATCGTAATGATATCCTACATCCCTTTTATCTCTTATATATATATCACAACTTGATGAATACATTAAAAAATGTGACGAGTTAAAATTCATTTAAGGAAATGAACATGGGAAGGAATCATAGAACATACTATAGAAATATAATAACATAATAACAAACAACGAATCAATCATATGTAGGCTTATTGAAGAATTAAATATAGAGCATTGAATAATATTTTCATGGAAATATTATACTGTGGTGGAAATATATAATATGACATAAAATTTTTCAAGGATGACTTCCAATACCTTATCACATGGTGGGAAAAGTCCCCTAATAGATTATATTTAATCCTCAATCCCATACACAATGTCGCATGAGAGTAAATAGTACCCAATGAATTAGAGAGCTATATGGGTGCACCCATCATATCATTTTTATTGATATGTGTTCCATATAAAGAATCAAACCTAATAAATTAATATAAGAGTTTAACATGGAATTAAATTGGTATCAAATAATATTATAATACACAAAATTGTGTGTTTCATAATATTTTCCATGAAAAAAAGAGATTAAATAATTTATAGACAATTATATATATATAATAAGAATATTTCCTGAGTAATAATGTCAAAATGGTTTGAATAAATAAAATGAATGTTTAGGGAACATTAGAAATTATAAAATTTTGAAATGAATAAGTGTAAATATTAAAGAGTATTTAAACAATAAAATGAATATTTACTGCAATATAACATGAAATAAACTAAAATAAAACTTCGGGGTAAAAATATATATTGTAAAAAAAATGATGCTATCTTAAAATTTCTTATGATGTGTACATTAAATTGATTAAGTAATATAAAAGTTCATTTAAATCGGTACAACTTATCAAGATGAATTTAGAATGGAACCATTTAAAACATGTATTTACCCATAAAACATGGGTGAATTAAATATGATACTTTTGTTTCATACATATAAAAAGAATTTGAATAGTAATATAATATCTATTAACAATTAAATTGGGATAAATAAAAAGATATTGAAACCCATAAGGGAAGTGGGGGTTTCGAGAGACCTCTTACAATATGTAGGAATGTGTTCATCACTTGAAATTAATTTCCATAATATAGATTTTATAATCAATAATTTGTTAATTCATAACCTCTTATTATTTTATATTATATTTTAAAATTTTATTATGTATATTTTTGGCAATTCTGAATAGTTATACAGTTCAATTTTAGCATTCTAGGAATGTTGGTCTTTATGTTATCATGGTCGGTTTACTTGTATATGATTATGAAACTTCCTTTAAAATGGGTATAATTCCCCAAAAGTGAAATTATATTTTATTAATTCATTTATATAATTTCAAATGGTTTCATATATCACCTTTTCTATCATTAGGATGTATCATTTGATAAAATGATAATTATAATTGTTTCGTTTATTTATGTTTGAATTTTTGAATATCAAAAACTAGTACCATTTTACGGAATATTACGTATATATATTAGTAACGAAACATTAAAAAGGTTCTAATATTAATATTACATTCAATTTTTAATTTAAAATGGATCTATGACAAGAATTTAATATGGTAATGGAAAATGAAAACTGAACGTCACTGAAGGTGGTGAACCAACATATCATGGATGATGTTTTCATTTTAAAAAATTAGTATATATGAGATTTTTTGATTCAAGTTATATTAAAAAATTAAATTACTTTGAATATATAAAATATTATTTATACTAGTTTTTTGTGTAGGGGAGGTGAATAGGTGATAATAAAATAAATAATTTTAAAAGAGAATGATTTTGGATTTTACCTATTAAATGTCCTCTCATTAGGAAACTCTTTAAGGCACATAAGATAAGTATTTCTCTAACATCAAAATCAATTGGACATGGGAAAGAGGAATAGGGAGGTTATTGGTTAGAATATTGAAAAGGTAAAATTCTTATATGGTGTGATGATAAAGGATTATGGGGGTGATATATATAGATAGAGGGGAGGGGATTTATTATTATTATTATTATATTAACTATTTCTTATTTCATGTCTAGACGATTAATGGTGTTTATTCTAATGATTAAATATATTAAATAGTATAATAGTGTGTGGACCAATGGGTTCTTAAATCTTGCATACATTTTCCGTGGATAAAAATATCCAGAATTTAGCTTATATTGTTAAATACTAAAAATTATAAAATTTCACTATTCACCAACAATTAACTATTTTAGAAAATTCCAAACATTGAATATAACCATTTTTATGCATTTATATTTAACCAATGGAATCCATTTTTTAAAAATAAATTCCAAAATATGATAAATTTAATTTCTAAATAAAATCAAAATTTTTAAGAAAAATAACGAATTTAATATAATGATCAATTATACGATTCAATGACCAAATTAATTAAGGCCCATTAAAATTTCTATATAATTATAATAACAGACAATATATATATAAGAATCTATATTATAAAGTATATTTTATTTTAATTCATTAATTATTTATCATATTTTAAATAAACATTTACTTTTAAAAGAAAATATGAATACGTAATCCTTTAATTTTAAAACATTTATATAAAAATAAAATGATATAAATATGTAATTTTTTATTTATTAGATACCTAAATTTTATTATATACTTTAATATTTGAGGTAACAATTTTATGATCAATTTAATTTTCCTAATATTTATATTAGAATTATAATGGTTAGGATACAGTTAAAATTATATATGTTCTTAAATTTTTATAAATTTCTCTTATTTCATTAATTCTACATTTAATGATATTTTATCATAAGGTTATATATATATATATACCTTCATCTTCAAAATGAATATATTATTTTTATGTTTTATTTCTAATATTTTTAATGTGTTTAGTCATCTAGTGGACTGCGCCTATACACATTTTCCAATTAATTTTATCTTATTATTTATATATTTTCCCCTTTTAATATTTTTGTTTCAAATTTTTTTATCATATAAATAATGTAACATTCTAAATTTATGAGATTAATGTATTTTTGGGTCGTTTAAGTGATTTTTTTTATAAAACAATTAAAATAAATAAATTTCCTTGGTAAAATAATGTGGTGTTACTTGTACCCTTTTATTCTTGAGATATTACCCATGTACCCATTATGATTTTATTAGATTTGAAACTCCATCCAAGGAATTGGTGGGAAATATAGGACCACAACCACTAATAATATTCTTCTATAAATATTTATATAAAGAGATTATTGGGAAATGAATATTTCAAACAATACATAACATTCCCATAGAAAATGTATTCATTTCATGAAAAAATACATTGATCATTTCATAACCCATCCATAGAAATACAGACTATAGTGTTATATGAAATTATCTTTTTTATTAAAAAAAATTAATGATGCCATTATAGATGGAAAAAAAAGTTATGGACTATTGGATAATTCAATTTGAAAAAAAGTAGAATAAATATCCCTCTTGGTAAATCTTGGGAGCCGATATGAATGTTTTTAATTTAAAATGAAATACTTTATTATTTAGAAATCATTTAAAAAATAAACATCAATCCAAAAAATGTATTTCATAAAATTAATTTAAATAATTTATATTTTAGATATTTACATTGATAATGGAAAACAATTTAAAAATTATTTATCAAAAATATATTCCATTATAATACACCTTTAAAAATACATAATTAGTTTTTAAAATATAAAAAAAATCTATTATATAAATAAAATATTTTCATTTAATATAAAAATAATTATGAATAAAAATATATTTTGAATTATTTAAAAGAACTAAATTAATCTTTTTTAAAATAAATTTAGTAAATTTATGATATTAAAATCGTATGGAAAAGGGATTTTGGAAAACACATTTAACATTTTTTAAGAAATGGGTTGTTATAGCTAACATTGAAAATATATTTTCCAAATGTTGAAGTGCAAAATATTTAATTTTTTTTAAATAAGAATCATAAATAATATATCCTATAAAAATTTATAATTTTGTTCACTAGGATATGTGGTGTGTAACATAAAACAAATGATCATGGAAGGAAATCTATTTTTATATGTTAAATATCATTTTTTTTAATCCCACATCAAAATAAATTTTTTATAAATTTTTTTTACATGACATTGAAATAATTTTTGAAAATTATTCTATAAAAATAATAATCATAAAAATACATTTGTTCTAAAAATGTGTTTTTATACCTTACATGATCTAATGAGAAAATAAATTAGAATCAAATATTCATATTATAAAATTAATTTCATATTTTGATAAATTATTTTAAAATTATATAAAAATATGCATTTTATATTGAAGAATTAGTAGGATTTTATAAACCCCACTCAATTATTGTCCATTCATTATTCAACTTGAGAAGTGAATCATGTTCTCTCTTTATTTTTAGTTGAAAATTTTACAAAAATATTATTATCAAAACTTATAAATGGGCCCCCTATACACTATTTCAATATAACTTAAAAAATATGTTTCTGGTTGATACTCTAACAAAATTACATATTATAAAACACTATTTCAGCCAATTAATCTTTTATTCACAACATATTATCATAAGACCTCCCTTTCTAAGTATTCTTCCAAGGGAAAACCCAAGTTTTCATCATTAGTACTAATTTTCCGTAATTTTTTTTCTTTTCAATATTTTGATAACAATACAATTTTTAAAAAATATATATAATGGAATACATAATATTTTCTACTAATTTTTATTTTTATAAGGTTTAAAAATTAATAAATTTTCCCCATTTAAATTATTTGAAAACAGTGGTATTTGTGTGTGTTTACTACTCCCTCCATGGAGTGTTTGGGATTATTCTTCATAACCACATTAAAAAATATAATGTTTAACTTAGTTAATAAGTATTATATTATTGATTTATTTAAAATTTTTATCTTATAAAACATTTTATAAATTTCTTCAATGACATAGGAAATCAAATCATCAACCATGGGTACGCGTGGGTACCACTTATATAGAACAACTAATCTATATTTTTATTTTTGTTATCGACATTATAAGATTGTATTTACAGAGGTTTTAATGGAATAATATTGTTTTTATTAAATTACTAATGTTATATAATGAATAATTAGGAAACCGATTTTTAATATGAGTAATAAACAACAGTGGTAAATTCAACCATCAAAAAATTGTTATGATAGAAAAAAATTGTAACTATATACAATATAACACCTTCATATATGTTATATTATTTCTATAAATATTTCTTATTTTGATATACAAAAATAATAAATAATAAATTTGTTCATTATTATTCTTTCAAAATGATATTACTATTAGGTCACAATATAATCATCCATTAATTATATTATATTACATTATTGTTTTTGTTTTTTTAACCACCAACATGAAAAAATATAAATTTGTATCATGTATAAATGTGGGAATTTATTTATGATTTATATAAGATATTAATAGCTAAATAATGATTTTATTTTTTAAATGGTGACAATAATATTAATCTTTCTAGTTATGTTACTAATTTTTATTTGTTGCAAATCATTATAACTTGTTTATCCCCCATTTTTAATTTATTTATCAAAACAAAAATATGTAAATATTGAAATTATATATTTATAATTAATTATAAAATTGAAACAATAATACCTTCTATTATATGTAAATGATTATTTTTAGTAAAATTATGTACAATGACACTATTACAAACTAGTTCTAACCAATTATGATTTTTAACATTCGATATTTAAAATAGATAATAAATTACCATTATAAATGTATATCAACATTATAAATGATATTGAAAATGGTTATATGTATGGAAAATATTATAAATTAGATAATTAAAATAGTTATTATTGTTTTACAAGTCATCATATCATATTTCGGTAATTGGATAAATGTTAAGGATTCATTATCTGAAATTTAAATTACGTGAGACCTAATTATGAAATACACATCATTTTAAATTGTATTGTGTACCATCTATTAATATGAAATTTTATATAATGATTCACTCATTATTAATTGTATTTGTTATGTTCATTAGAATTTTAACCTTTAAGGTATGATGATCGAGATACTTATTAAGGCTCTATAATACAGTGTTTTTGAAATTAAATTATTTATGGTTTCATAGAAATTAAATCCCTCATAGATACTAAAAATATCATTCTTATATTGAATAGAATAACCTAGGGTTAATCCACCTGAAAGATGCGGATTAATTAACAACTCAAACTTGACATGGTATATGATGATTCGGCCAAAGTCTACACACATATATAGACACTCCCAAGGGATGTGCCATCCATAATTCAAATTATCTTTATAAAGAGTAATGATGGATTTTACTAAAATTACATTGGTATCCTATAAATTATAAACAGATGAAAATATTTAAATATCTTCATTTGATATCCAAAAACCTTTAATGTACTATCTAAATCACCTTTTTTTATATTATTAGGGTACATCCTATTACATTGATAATACCAAATACTTTTTATTTTGATAAATGGATATTACCCCAAACAACCATAGATTATCATTAATTTATTGGGGAAATATTAACAATTCATATACATTTTATTTCAATACTGAATTTTATTGGTTATAATATCATGTTGGTTACTTATTGTATATTTTATTCAATAATTAATATGATGAATGTTTTACTCTCAACTAGTTATGGGAAGGAGCCGATATAGATGGACCATAAATGATTCTATATTTCTCATGAGACAACATTGGTAGGGTATTCATGTATTAGTTATATTTTTATTTATAATTTTTGGTCATAAGGCCATGAAGAAATGTTTTTGATGTTTTACTCTCAAAATTCCATCCATATATGTTCATTAATTTTTATGCATGATTTTATTTATTTTTATTGACAGAGTATACACCAATATTCATTTTATTATAATCATATCCAAATAATTTTTTCTGTAATTCTATTATTTCTTGCTTATGCTATGGTAGAGTCTAATGTAAACAAAATTTTTACTAATCAATTGCTATAACAATTGTTTTGGTTTCCATTCCACTATTAATCCAGAAGAGAAATCTATGTAATATTGAAGATCTTCTAGAGCATAAAATATTTTTTATTAATGATTATTTATGTATTATTTTATGATGAAAAATTTATGTAAAATGTATCTATTTAAATTGTCTCCCAAAACAATCATCTTTTTGTATCCTTGAATACCTCATATATTATGTAAAAATATTGAGATATTTATTATAGAGCAATGTTGATGTATTCTAGTATTTTTCAGTTACTATTAAAGAAAATTTCTTAGACATGTCGGGGACTATATTATAGAGGAACCCAGATAGATATAAAAAATTTTATGGAAATCCATTGTGATGTTAGTTAGTCTTTTACTATAAACTTAACAGTAATTTTATACTAATGTTTAATATAAATCACTAATTATTATTTTTAAAATTGTAAATGGATGGATACTAATGAATGAAATGTGAATTGTATCCACAAACATAGTCAATAGATGCATATTTATCCTGAGAACGTCCTTGAGAGTAGAGTTAATGTTGGTCAAATCATAACCATATTAGGGAAGTTGAAATAGGTTATAAAAAATAAATTCACCCATAGAGAGTATTCTATTGATCATATGTTTGGAGTAATAATGTTGGAATACTAAATCTTAAAACAACCACTATCATTCAATGGAGTTAAAAGGGTATTTGTATCTAAGAAATGGATTACATCATTAGAAAAGATATTTTCCACATTGGAATGTACATGAAGTTGAAAGGCCACCATGGTTGTATATTATGTGAGGGGATATATTGACCTATGATGGTCACTAATTAATAACACATATGGGTATGTAGAGATAAATCACTGGTCATTGGATAATTTTCAAGACAGTATTCAATAGAAAATACATTCCTCATGATGAAAGGAAATACATATAAAGATAATTAGTCAATCTCATTTATAATATTGAGGAAAAATTTCTAAGTTCAAGGTAATATTTTAAAGAAATATAAATGTGATGAGGTCTATGTAAATTTAAAAAATCAATGTCAGCTATTTATTTTTGGGAGCACCACGGTGTTGTGTGTTGGAATGAGAATGATTTAATACATTATAGTTCTTGGAAAAAATGAGTTGTTTTATTTGTGTCATGACCCCCTCCCCACAAAGTGTACCCCTCCTGGGCCGGAAATTTGAGAAGGGAGATAATGACACCTGTGTCCCTCCTCCAATAGGCCCCGGGTTGGAGAGTAGCACCGAGGGTATATTAAACAGAAAAATGGGAGGAATTACCCTCTAAAAGTACACATAAGGAAGAGAGTGTTAAGATAGACACCATTCAAATCCTACTCAGAACTGGAATATAAAACAAACCCAACTGCATATATGAAATTCCATGTAAAATTACGATAACTGGAATGGAGAAACTGAAAGCACCCAAGAGAACATAAAACAATATTAACAACAAGTTCAAACATATCCGGCGACCCGAAGCTAGGAAACATCGGCATGACCTTTATCCTGCTCCAAGTGACCTGAAAATAGTTTATATATACATTGGATGAGTATAACATTATACTCAGCAGGATCCTTCCCAAAACCTCTCATGAAAAAGTAAAGACATCATGCTATAGAAAAGTGAACAACAATTGAAACTAACTTGTTACCTAAGAAGGTATACTAAGTTTCCAACCTCACCATGGTTACTCTCACCATGGTTACTCTCACCATGTAATGCATACATGAATATATCATGTAGTAAAGAATATAAATGTTACCCCACAACTACTTCCCCACTGGTTTGGCACTTTTCCCCAATGTCGCACGTCCGGAGCATCTATCTACAAAAAGGCTTTCCCACAGTCACATGGGAGAAGCACCACTATATGCACCTCGTGCACCACAAGTCTTTCCCCCAGACACCTGGGCGAAGCACCACACCATCCTCGCAACCAAAAGTATCAAGGTAGTTTCTGAGAGCCACCACATATCACATAACTTGTATCATACATTGTGTATTATACCTCAAGTAATTACATCACATACACCGAGTAAGGATCCTCAAGTTATCATATCCTATACTCGTTACACATATAGAAGTCCATAGGATACTATATCCAGAATATATGTGTGTGAATAACCACAATCCATTACATCCATCTACACACATATATGGGGAAAACTAACCATTTTTCATGCTGGAAAAAATAATTACCAAGAGAAGAGAGCAGGGCCGAAGGGGGTAGTCAGTATTTTATCCTCCCACCATAATGTTGGGGAAAACACCTCTAGGGCATAGAATCCCCGGGGTGTCAGTTTCCCTTACTGACAGGGCAGGGTAGAGTATAGAAACAGAAATAGTACATGATATATCATAACTCACAACCACATTATGGGCATAACATACTATTTTAAACAACTACAGCTAATGTCTATCAGACTCTGGGGTTCTACTTCTAAGACTATTTATCCTATCAGTACACAACCATTTAAAGAACTATATTAGATCACTTCATTCCCTTTTTCTTTTCAGTTACAAATTACGTTAATTTTTTCTTTAAACATTAATTAACCATGAACAATTCCACATAATGTTTCGTTAGCATCATAGCCAAGTAAATTGTTCCTTAAAAATTTCGACCTTATAATTATGTTCCATCAACTCGAACTCCATGGGATAACACCATTTAATAAAATATTCATTATAGAAACACATTCCCATATTCCTAGGCATTCTAGAAATGTATTCTATGCTACTAAACACAAGTGGGGTCAACACGGTGAGTAGATGTACTACCCGCCGAGTCTTTTCCGCCTATATCAAGAGTGTAGACCCATTCCCCCTTGAGAAGCTAAACACAAAAAAAGTGGAATACCTTGCTTATCTTCGCCTATTTCAGGAGAAGGTTAAGGAAGACTAACTGCCTCGAGCAGTGGGGAAAAGTAATGCATATAAACAACCAAAGAACCAGCAAGTAACCAACAATCACAGCATCCCATTCCATCAACCGTGGTGTCCTCCCTAAAACCGACATGCATAAACTGATGCATCTCTCCAATCTAGGTGTCATCCACTTCCCAAACCAAAAGTCCTCTATGCCCCAACATATCACAACAACCTTCTAGGATCACATTACAACACAACCAGCAGAAAAAAACATCACCTCAATTGGCCTATTATCCCTTTAACAATCAAGAGGTAAACTTAGAACCCTTACAAGAATTATCAAACAATCAATTATTTAATCCATATTTAATAAATATATTTGTAATTCGTTGGTTCCAAAATCGAGAACCTAACCAGTAAGCTATCACAGATGATCAAACATGATTTCATCGCCAATTTTATTAACGTAAAATTACAACAATAACTAGATTCATATTCATGCCTCTTGATCATTATCCAATCAATTATCAATTAACCCCGGAATACAATATTTATCGATTTTCATCAGGAACAATAATAGATACCACACTATCTATAAAAACAAGAGGCAACAACAAATGATCGATAACAATATCATTATCCAGTTCAAATATTTATTATGTCAATTCCATTATCATCCAATGGGATAAAACATGATAACATTATAGTTTCACAAAAATGAAAGAGAATCAACGAGTCCCCCATCACAATGGTTTTTGATGAAAACCACGATGGTCAATGATCGCTCAAGTAACCCGATTCGATTCTCCAAAAACCCACCTTAGATATCTACTCCTAGAAATATCAAGACCCAATCTCATCATATTTGGCATCGACACACTTATATCTACCCATAACGGACGTAGATCTATGAAACTATGAGAAGGGGAGAAGTAGATTCAAGTGGATCTAAGAATCCAAACAAGAACGAAGAAGATTGATCACATAACTCAAGAAACTAGCTTAGATTCATCAGGAGAAGCCTTCAGATCGCCACCAAAATTCATGGGATAGGTTCATATACCTTCAAGGGTGGGTAATCTTTAGTTATGTCTGATTAGAAGCTTAAACGTGAATGTTAGATGCAAAATTGTTGAGATCCACAATTTTAGGATGTAGTTTATGTTCCCGCATGGTAAGAGTGCACGGTTTGACAAAATGTGTGCTAACCATGAGTTATCTACTGCCTCAACCACCCCTCTTGGATGGTTTGGAATCACTATTTCAAAAACTATGTGCCTCCTGTGCAGAAGCTAATTCCTCCAAGACCAACCTCTCATGGTTTGGCCACATATTTTAGACGAACTGTGCGCCGCCCGTGAAAAAGCTATTACACTTTATATTTTCTTAAAAGTCCAAACAAACACCCCCAAGTAACCTTGAACTCTAATAACACCTCTAACACCACATTTTCACAATTTAATGGGTAGGAGAGGTTTGGTCCATTAAATCAGATACCTCTCAAAACATTCTTGCCCTCGGGAATCCAATACCCACCTGAAGTGAAAACGAAATAGGGTCTTAACAACCACCCATTGAGATACCTCTCAAAAGAGGACAGGACACAAAAGTAACAAGGGGAGCCATATCATTAACATGAATGATTCATAACCATGTAATTTACATGAGAACATGAAAAGTGTTAAACATCTAACAACTCTGGATACTGAGCATGTATCTGTGACCCACGCTCCCAAGTACTCTCCCCAATGCCACCGTGTCGCCACAAGACGTGCACTAAATGAATATAACACCCGCTCAAAACCTTATCCTTATGGTCTTGGATCTCCATAGGTCGCTCCTCAATGGATTCATCATCATCAAAGTCGATCATTCCCCAATCGATGATGTGTGAGTCATCATGAAGATACCGAGGGAGTTGTGATACATGGAAAACATCATGTATCCAACTCATATGTGGGGGAAGTGCTACTCTATTCGCCACAACACCAATAAGAGCTAACAACATGAAAGGCCCAACAAACTGGGGAGAAATCTCATTTCCATGACCAAACCTTCACAGCCCACGATGGGGAGTCAACATCAAAAACACACATGATCGCCAACATTAAACTCTAAGGGTCTCCATCTTTGATCGGTATATGATTTCGGACAATATTGCACTATCATTATCCTCTCACGAATCACCTGAACTATCTCTGTGGTATTCTTCACTAGTTCTGGTCCGAGAATTGATGACTCTCCGACCCCAATCCAGCACAACGGGGAACGGCAAGGCCGGCCATACAAGGCTTCATACAGCGTCATACTGATGGTGGAGTGAAACTATTATTGTATGAGAACTCCACCAAGGGTATGTGCCTCATCTACAAACCATTGAAATCAATAACACATGAGTGTAACATGTTATAAATATTCTGGTTGGTTTACTCTATCTGACCATCCATTTAAGGATGAAATGCAGTGCTAAGGCATAGTTGAGAATCAAAATCATGCTGGAGACCTCTCCACACCCTGGTGGTAAAACGAGGATCTCAATCAGAAATGATATTTCTTGGAACTCCATGTTTTTTCACAACTTCCTCTAGATACTTCTTTGAGAAAACATCCACTGCGCTAGAATCCTTGATTGCTATGAATAGGGACGAGTTTGTTAAATGCTGCACTACCACCCAAATAGAATCTTTTCCTCAAAGAGCATGAGGTAAACCAGTAACAAAGTCCACTGATACGTCCTGCCACTTCCACTGAGGAATCTTTAATGGCTAGAGAAGACATCCTGGAACACGATGTTCAACCTTCACCTTCTGGCTGACTAAACATCGAGACACAGCCTCTGCAACTGCACACTTCAGCCTAGGCCACAAAAACTGACTCCTCAAGGCTCGGTACATCTTTCTCACACCAGGATGTATGGCTAAAGGAGAACTGTGGAACTATATGCGAACCATCTCGTGTATCTTCAATGTAACAAAAAGCCTTCCATGATACAACACTCATTGTTGTTCATCTTCAGTCCAACCGTCAGGGGCCTCACCACAAACAAATCAGTCTCTCCAGACATCAACCTATAGATCTCCCAACTGTGACTCTTCTACATTATGCATCAGGGATGAATGTACCATCATATGAAAAATATATCCTCTACCCCCAACTTCTTCCATATCATTATGTAATGCTGATAGTTCTTCTATAACTCTCCTAGGAAACACCAGATTCACGCACATCATCACTACGTGACTTTCAGCTCAACGCATCTGCTAAAACATTCTCCTTTCTAGGTGCATACGATATTTTGAAGTCGTAATCCTGCAATAACTCCATCCATCGACATTGTCATAAGATCAAGTCACTCTGGGAGAAAACATACCTCAAACTCTTATGACTGGTGAAAACCAAAAAATGCTCCGAAATGAGGTAATCTCTCCGCATCATAATAAAAAACCAAGGAAACCAACTCAAGATCAAGGGTGGCATAGCTGCATTCATGGGGATGTACTTTATGAGACCCATATGAAACAAATGACCTATGTGGCATGAGAACACAGCCTAACCCCAGATGTGAAGAATCATAGAAAACATCAAACTGAATTCCTTCAACAGGAAGACAAAAGAATGGAGAACTTACTATCTTCTCAATTATACACTAAATAGATGCATGGCATTGATCATTACAAATGAACAATTGATCCTTCCTAGTCAATGCTATTAGAGGGGTCACAACTCATGAGAAATTGGCTACGAACCTCCAGTAGTAGCCTGTGAGACTAAGAAAACTTCGTACCTCTGACATTGTCTTCGCGGTTTCAAAATACACAAATGATTTAATCTTCAATGGATCCACAACTACTACATTTTGGGACACAACATTCCCTATGAAATGTGATTCTCGAGACCAAAACACACACATAGAGAACTTTTCAAATTGATGATGTTGACGAAGGACTCCCAAAACAGCATGTAGATGATCTGTATGCTCATCTTCAGATATATAGTACACACGGATGTCATCGATGAAAACTACCATGAACTTGTCCATGAACTCTTAGAACATAGCATTCATCAATTCCATGAATACAGTTGGAGCATTCATCATTCCAAATAGCATTACAATGATCTTATAATGCTCATGATGACAACAAAAAGTAGTCTTTGGGATATCCTCATCCATCACACGCATCTGATGACATCCGGACCACAATTCGGTCATTGAGAACCTTCTTTCACCCTTTAGTTGATCAAATAATTCATCAATTCATGGAATAGGATACCAATTCATTATTGTCACATTGTTTAAGAGATAATAAAATACACACAACTACAAAATTTCGTCGGCCTTCTTCAAGGAGAAAACCGGTGAACCCCACTGTGACACACTCATCTTAACAAAGATGCACTATAACAGACCATCAAGCTGTATACATAGATCTCGTAACTCCTAAGGGGCCATCGTATATGTAGACATAGAGATAGGAGACACTCCTGTCTATTTCTCGATCCCAAACTCAATCTCTCTTTGAGCGGCTAATTCTACAACCTCTTCTAGAAAGACATCTTGGAACTCCTCTATGACCCTAGGAAATGCCAACTGCTAAACCTAAGATGAACTCAGCATAATCTCAGCCATCATAGATGATAAGGATGGAACACGCCTATCACCCATCTAAGGATCTCGTTCACCAAAAAACACCTCTTTCTCTCCATCTGCACCAAATAAAATGAACTTCTTCATGAATAAATCCATGATACCCTCCACCAAATACAACAAATATATGTTGAGGATGACATCATATGTTTGTATTCGTAAACATAGGAAATATCTCCAAGAGAAGTGTTTCCCCAACACTATCTCACAACCTCTACATAATTAAAAAAAGTCATCTTGACCTCTAACTGGCGTAGTCAGTGCAAAGGGAATTTAAAGTCTCTCTACCTCAGGTCCCAAATCAAGGATAGGGGTAGTTAATATGAAGGAGTGTGTGGATTTTCAATCAAACAAGGAATACACCATGTTAGAAAACAAGATAAGTGTACCTCGAATGATATCTGGCTCACCTGGAGCTGGAAACAGTAGAGCATTAGGCTGACCATGACCTCATCCACGTCCTCTCTGACCCAGACGATGACCAAAACCATGGTTGAACTCTTCTCTCTGAGGATGGGGAGTGTCATGGGGATATCCACTTCATGCCCTATCTACCCTCTACTAATTGAAAGATAGTGCAGCTGGCTGCTGCTGCCTTAGCTGGAACTGCCTCAACAGATGAACCTGGAGCATAGCGCCTGGTGCTCGATGACTTCTATAAAAGGTCTGGAACTCCCACTATAGATTTCCACCACCAGCACAAGAAAAACAAGCACCTTATCCCTTTAAATAATTATGAGAGTTTTTGTCTCTGGAGAAACAATATGTGAAGGGATGTGACCTACCTCCGGCTGAACAGAAACTCTTCTGCCTGGAAAATCGGAAACCCCGAACCATAGCTATGCTTCGTGAGGGATCATGACGATCTACCTCTCATGATGATACAGTCCTAGAAAAATTCCTCTCAACGTCCTCTTCCCCACTAGCACGTCAAGATATGTATTTAGCATAAATGGGGTTTCCTGGCGCAGGATCTCTGGACGTAAAGCCTCCTTGAATTGCCTCACCTTGGCCTCCTCATATGGTAATAGGTCCGAAGCATATCGTAAAAGGTTCCTAAAACAGATTCCAATATCTCGAACACTAGAGCTCCCCTGTCGAAGAGTTAGATGCTCCTGGCCACTGGATGCCTTCACAGTAGAAGAAAATAACATGACTCTAAAATTTTCTCTGAACTCCTCCCATGATATCACTGACTCTTCAAGATCCTTGAGGTACAAGAACCATCATTGTCTTGCTACTCTACACAACATCGCCACAACTAAGGACACCCAGTGCTCCATCGGAGCATGGATAAAACTGAAGCCTATCTCGACCTCCTCCAACCAGTCTTCTGTGACTGTATCTGAAACATAGCCCCCATACTTCTGCTGACTCTTGTGTTGAAACACTCGGAGTGTCTTCCTCCATGTGTCGTCGTCGTCAACCTCTACCCTGTGGTGACCTTCTAGAACATCCTACTGGACATTTTTTGGGAAAACCTGACAAAGACATAGACCTGGATCCATACCTATAAAATAAAAAACCGTTAGATCTCCCCATCCTGGAATATGGAATACTCAACATTAATTAATTAATTAATTTCTTTTATTCATTTTAGGTTAACCCATCCTAAGGTCTACCCATTTAAATAGAGGCACAATGAAGAATGATTCTAGATCCTTTCCTAGGTCTATACCCTGCAGAAAGCATCATCTCTTTTAGTATCCATTGTAAACTTAAAGGTCAGTACATCAGATCATAGGGGGCCCTAAACGCATATGTCTTAGTCGGTCCCCAGTGTTTACCTCACTTGTTAAACATGAATGGCACAATTTCCCTACCAACCCAGGAAAGCTCACATGTTCCTAACTCAAAACTTCTTCCTATCCCTCAACCTCCCTCTTATACCACTCTATCACGACCCCCTTCCCACAATGTGTACCCCTTCTGGGCCAGAAATGTGAGAAGGGAGATAATGACCCCCGAGTCCTGCCTCCAGTAGGCCCCGTGTTGGAGACTAGAACCACGGGTATAGTAAACACACAAATGGGTGGAATTACCCTCTAAGAGGACACATGCGGAAGTGAGAGATAAGATAGACACCAATCAACTCCAACTCAGAATTGGAATATAATAGAAACCCAAGTGCATATATGAATGGTCATGCAAAAGTACTACAACTAGAAGGGAAAAACTGCAGGTACCTAAGAGAATGTAAAACAGAAGTAACCAACAATCACACCATCCCATTCCCCCTTGATAAGATAAACATAAAAAGGTAGAATACCTCGCTTATCTTCTCCTCTTTCGGGAGAAGTTTAAGCAAGAGCAACTGCCTCGATTAGTAGGGAAAAGTAATGAAGACAAACAACCAAAGAACATACAAGTAACCAACAATCACACCATCCCATTCCATCAACCCTGATGTCCTCCCTAAAACCGACATGCATAAACCGATGCATCTCTCCACTCTAGGCGTCATCCACTTCCACACCCAAAAGGCCTCTATGCCCCAACATATCACAACAACCTTCCAGGATCACATAACAACACAACGAGCAGAAAAAAGCATCACATCAATTGGCTTATTATCCCTTTAACAATCAAGAGGTAAACTCAGAACCCTTCTAGAGATTATCAAACAATCAATTATTTAATCCATATTGAATTAATATATTTGTAATTCGTTGGTTCCAAAATCGTGAACCTAACCAGTAAGCTATCACAAATGATCTAAGATGCTTAACTCACCAATTTGATTAACATAAAATTAAATCAAAACCTAGATTCGTATTCGTGCCTCTTTATCTTTATCCTATCAATTATCAATTAACCCCCGATTACAATATTTATCGATTTTCATCAGGAAGAAGCATAGATACCACACTATCTATAAAAACAAGAGGCAACAAAAAACGATCGATAACAATATCTTTATCCATTTCAAATATTTATTATGTCAATTCCATTATCATCCAGTGGGATAAAACAAGCAAACATTACAGCTTCAAAAAAATGAAAGATAATCAATGAGTCCCCCATCACAATGGTTTTTGAAGAAAACCACGATGGTCAATGATCGCTCAAGTAACCCGATTCGATTCTCCAAAAACCGACTATAGATATCAACTCCTAGCAAGATCAACACCAAATCTCATCATATTTGGCATCGACACACATAGATCTACCCATAACGGACGTAGATCTATGAAACTAAGAGAAGAGGATAAGTAGATTCAAGTGGATCTAAGAAACCGAACAAGAACGAAGAAGAATGATCACATACCTCAAGAAACTGGCTTAGATTCATCAAGAGAAGCCT
This sequence comes from Viscum album, assembly GCA_963277665.1. Lineage (NCBI taxonomy): Eukaryota > Viridiplantae > Streptophyta > Magnoliopsida > Santalales > Viscaceae > Viscum > Viscum album. The sequence goes on along the minus strand of OY728161.1, from coordinate 1,729,052,414 downwards.
TCAGATCGCCTCCAAAATTCTTGGGAGAGGTTCATCTACCTTCAAGGGAGGGTAATATTGAGTTATGTCTGTTTAGAAGATTAAACGAGAATGTTAGATGTGAAATTATTGAGATCCACAATTTTAGGATCTAGTTTAAGTTCTCGCATTGTTAGTGTGAACTGTTTGACAAACATTGTGGTAACCATGTGTTATCTACTGCCTTGACCAACCCTCTTGGATGGTTAGGCTATGCTGTTTGAAAAATTGTGTGCCTCCCATGCAGTAGCTAATTCCTCCAAGACCATCCTCTCATGGTTTGGCCACACATATTAGAAAAACTGTGCGCCACCCGTGCAAAAGCTATTACACTTTATATTTTCTTCAAAGTCCAACCAAACACACCCCCAAGTAACCTTGAACTCTTTTAACACCTCTAACACCACATTTTCACAATTTAATGGGTTGGAGAGGTTTGGGAAATTAAATCAGATACCTCTCAAAACATTCTTGCCCTCGAGAATCCAATACCCACCTGAAGTAAAACGAAACAGGTTCTGAACAACCACCCATTGAGATTTCACTCAAAAGAGAGCAAGCCACAAAATTAAAAAGGGGAACCATATCATTAACATGAATGATTCATAACCACATAATTTACATGAGATCATGAAAAGTGTTAAAAATCGAACAACTCTGGGTACTGAGCATGTATCTGTGACTCACACTACCAAGTACCTCCCCCATGCCACCGTGTCGCCACAAGATGTGCACTAAAGGAATAGAACACCCGCTCAAAACCTTATCCTTATGGTCTTGGATCTCCATAGGTCACTACTCAAAGGATTCATTATCATCAAAGTCGATCATTCCCCAATCGAGGATGTGTGAGTCATCATGAAGATACTGAGGGAGTTGTGACACATCGAAAACATCATGTATCCAACTCATATGTGGGGGAAGTGCTACTCGATTCACCACAACACCAATAAGAGCTAACAAAATGAAAGGCCCAACAAACTGGGGAGAAACTTATTTCCATGACCAATCCTTCACTACCCACGACAGGGAGTCACCATCAAAACACACATGATCGCCTACATTAAACTCTAAGGGTCTCCTTATTTGATCGGTATATGATTTCTGACAATATTGCGCTATCTTTATCCTCTCATGAATCACCTGAACTATCTATGTGGTATTCTTCACTAGTTTTGGTCTGAGAATAGATGACTCTCCGACCCCAGTACAACACAACGGGGAACGACAAGGATAGCCATTCAAGACTTCATACAGCGTCATACCGATGGTGGAGTGAAAACTATTATTGTATGAGAACTCCACCAAGGGTACGTGCCTCATCTATGAACCTATGAAATCAAGAACACAAGAGCATAACATATCTTAAAGATTCTGGTTGGTTTGCTCTGTCTGACCATCCATTTAAGGATGAAAAGTAGTGCTAAGGCATAGTTGAGAATCGAAATCATGTTGGAGACCTCTCCACACCCTGGTGGTAAAATGAGGATCTCGATCAGAAATGATCTTCCTTGGGACTCCATGATGTCTCCCCACCTCCTCTAGATACTTACTTGAGAAAAAATCCACTGAGCTAGACTCCTTGATTGCTATGAATTGGGACGAGTTTGTTAAATGTTGCACTACCACCCAAATAGAATCTTGTCCTCCAAGAGATTGAGGTAAACCAGTAACAAAGTCCATTTATATGTCCTCCCACTTCCACTGAGGAATCTTTAATGGCTTGAGAAGACATCCTGCAACAAGATGTTAAGCCTTCACCTTCTGGAAGACTAAACATCGAGACACAACCTCCGTAACTACACACTTCAGCCTAGGCCACAAAAACTGACTCCTCAAGGCTTGGTACATCTTTTTCACGCCAGGATGTACCGCTAATGGAGAACTGTGGAACTCTATGTGAACCATCTCGTGCATCGTCAATGTAGCAAAAAGCCTTCCATGATACAACACTCATTGTTTTTCATCTTCAGTCCAACCCTCAGGGGCCTCACCCCAAAAAAATCGGTCTCTCCAGACATCCACCTGTAGATCTCCCAACTGTGACTCTTCTACATTATGCATCAGGGATGAATGTACCATCATATGAAAAAGATATCCTCTACCCCCAACTTCTTCCATATCAAGATGTAATGCTGACAGTTCTTATATTACTCTCCTAGGAATCACCATATTCACGCACAACATCACTACATGACTTTCGGCTTAGCGCAGCTGCTACAACATTCTCGTTTCTAGGTGCATACGATATTTTGAAGTCGTAATCCTGCAATAACTCCATCCATCGACATTGTCATGATATCATGTCACACTGGGAGAAAAAATACCTCAAACTCTTATGATTGGTGAAAACCACCAAATGCTCCCCAATGAGGTAATGTCTCTGCAACTTAAGAAAACACCACGGATACCAACTCAAGATCATAGGTGGCATAGTTGAATTCATGGGGATGTACTTTCTGATACCCATATGAAACAAATGACCTATGCGGCATGAGAATACAGCCTAACCCCAAATGCGAAGAATCCCAGAAAACATCAAACTGAATTTATTCAACAGGAGGACAAAAGAATGGAGCACTTACTATCTCCTCAATTAGATACTCAACAGATGCATGGCATTGATCATTACAAATGAACGATTGATCCTTCCTAGTCAAAGCTGTTAGAGGGGTAGCAACTCATGAGAAATTGGCTACGAACCTCTTGTAGTAGCCTGCAAGACTAAGGAAACTTTGTACCTCATACAATGTCTTCGGGGCTTCAAAATACACTAATGCTTTAATGTTTAATGGATCCACAGCTTCTCCATGTTGAGACACTACATTCCCTAAGAAATGGAATTCTCGAGACCAAAACACACACATAGAGAACTTCGCAAACAACTGACGTTGACGAAGGACTCCCAAAACCGCATGTAGATTCTCTGTATGCTCCTCTTCAGATATATAGTACACAAGGATGTCTTCGATGAAAACTACCATGAACTTGTCCACGAAATCTCATAACATAGCATTCATCAATTTCATGAATACAGTTGGAGCATTCATCATGCCAAACATCATTACAACGATCTTATAATGCCTATGATGACAACAGAAAGCAGTCTTTGGGATATCCTCATCCTTCACACGCATATGATGATATCCAGACCATAATTCGATCATTGAGAACCATCTTTCACCCTTTAGTTGATCAAATATGTCATCAATTCGTGGAAGAGGATTGTGATTCATTATGGTCACTTTTTTTAAGAGATAATAAAATACACACAACTACAAACATCCATCGTCCTTCTTCATGGTGAAAACTGGTGAACCCCACTGTGACACACTCAGCTGAACAAAGAAGCACTATAACAGACCATCATGATTTATACATAGATCTCGTAACTCCTAAGGGGCCATCGTATATGGAGACATAGAGATAGGAGACGCTCCTGGCTATATCTCGATCCCAAACTCGATCTCTCGTCGAGTGGGTAATTCTACAACATCTTCTGGAAAGACATCTTGGTACTCCTATACAATCCTAGGAAATGCCAACCGCTAAACCTAATAAGAACTCAGCATCATCTCAGCCATCATAGATGATAAGGATGGAACACGCCTATGACCCATCTGAGGATCTCGCTCACCAACAAACACCAATTTCTCTCCATCTGCACCAAATAAAATGAACTTCTTCATGAAGAAATCCATGATATCCACCACCAAATACAACAAATATATGCTGAGGATGAAATCATGTGTTTGTATTCGTAAACATAGGAAATATCTCCAAGATCATTGTTTCCCCAACACTGTCTCACATCCTCTACATAATTCAAAAAAGTCAGCTCGATCTATAACTGCCGTAGTCAACACTAAAAGAATTTAAAGCCTCTCTACCTCAGGTCCCAAATCAAGGATAGGGGTAGTTAATATGAAGGAGTGTGTGGATTTTGAATCAAAAAAGGAATACACCATGTTAGAAAACAAGAAAAGAATACCTCGAACGTTATATGGCTCACCTGGAGCTGGAAACAGTAGAGCATTAGGCTGACCATGACCTCCTCCACGTCCTCTCTGACCCAGATGATGACCACAACCACGGTCGCACTATTATCTATATGGATGGGGAGTGTCATGGGGATATCCACTGCATTCCCCATCTACCCTCTACTGATGTAAAGATAGTGCAACTGGCTGTTGTTGCCTCGGCTGGAACTTCCTCAACGGACGAACCTGGAGCATAGAGCCTGCTAATCGATAACTGCTATGAAAGGTCGGGAACTCCCACTATAGATTACCACCACCACCATAAAAAAACAAGTGCCTTATCTCTTTAAATAATTTTGAGAGTTGTTGTCTCTGGAGAAATGAGATGTGAATGGATGTGACCTACCTCCGGCTGAACAGAAACTCTTCTGCCTGGAAAACCAGAAACCCCGAACCATATCTACGCTTCGTGAGAGATCATGATGATCCACCTCTCATGATGATACCGTCCTGGAAAAAGTCCTATCAACGTCCTCTTCCCCCACTAGCACCTCAAGAAATGTATTCAGCATAAATGGGGTGACCTGGCGCTGGATCTCTGGACGTAAAGCCTCCTTGAATTGCCTGACCCTGGCCTCCTCATCTGGTAACATGTTCTAAGCATATAATAAAAGGTTCCTGAAACAGATTCCAAACTCTCGAACACTGGAGCTCCCCTGTCAAAGAGTTAGATGCTCCTGGCCACTGGATGCCTTTGTAGTAGAAGAAAATAACACGACTCTAAACTTTTCCTTGAACTCCTCCCATGAGATCACTGACTCTTCACGATCCTTGAGGTACAAGAACCATCACTCTCTTTCTACTCTACACAACATCTCCACAACTAAGGACACCCAGTGCTCCATTAAAGCATGGATAAAACTGAAGCCTATCTTGACCTCCTCCAACCAGTCTTCTGTGACTATATCAGAACTGGAGCCCTCATACTTCTGCTGACTTTGGTGTTGAAACTCTCAGAGTGTCTTCCTCCATGTGTCGTCGTCGTCAACCTCTACCCTGTGGTGACCCTCTAGAACATTCTACTATACATTTTTTGGGAAAACCTGACCAAGATGTAGACCTGGAGCCATACCTGTAAAATAACAAACCGTTAGAGATCCTAATCCTGGAATATGGAAGACTCAACATTAATTAATTAATTAATTTCTTTTATTCATTTTAGGTTAACCCATCCTAAGGTCTCCCCATTGAAATAGAGGCACAATGAATAATGATGTTAGATCCTTTCCTAGGTATCTACCCTGTAGAAAGTATCATCTCTTTTAGTATCCATTGTAAACTTAAAGGTCAGTACATCATATCATAGGGGGCCCTAAACGCCTATGTCTTAGTCGGTCTCCAGTGTTTACCTCCATTGTTAAACATGAATCGCACAGTTTCCCTACCAACCCAGGCAACCTCACATGTGCCTAAATCGAAACTTCTTCCTATCCCTAAACCTCCCTCTTATACCACTCTGTCACGACCCCCTACCCACAATGTGTACCCCTCCTGGGCCAGAAATGTGAGAAGGGAGATAATGACCCCCGAGTCCTTCCTCTAGTAGGCCTCGTGTTGCCGACTAGAACCACGGGTATAGTAAACACACAAATGGGTGGCATTACCCTCTAAGAGGACACATGCCGAAGAGAGAGATAAGATAGAAACCATTCAACTCCAACTCAGAATTGGAATATAATAGAAACCCAAGTGAATTTATAAAATTTCATGCAAAAGTACTACAATTGGTAGGTAAAAACTGCAGGTACCCAAGAGAATGTAAAATAGCAGTAACCAAAATCCCGAAAAGCTCTGGAGACCCCAAGCTAGTAAACACTGGCCTGATCTCCAACCTGCTCCAAGTGACCTGAAAAATAGTTTATATATACATAGGGTGAGTATAACTATATACCCAGTAGGATCCTTCCCGAATCCTCTCATGCAAAAATAACGAGATCATGCTAATGCATAGTGAACAACAGGTGAAACTTAGTCGATAACTAAAAAGGTATACTATGTTCCCAACATCACCATATCTACTCTAACTATGTATCGCATACAAGAATATAGCATGTAGTAAATAATATCACAGGTACCCCGCTACTACATCCCCACTGGTTTTCCGCATTTCCCCAACGTCACACGTCCTAAGCATCTCCCTCAAAAAAGGCTTGCCCACAGACACTAGGGCGAAGCACCACAATATGCACCTTGTGCACCGCAAGGCTTTCCTGCAGAAACTTGGGCGATGCACCACACCATCCTCACAACCAAAAGTAACCAGGTAGTTTCCAGGAGCCACCACAGCTTACATGATGTGTATCATACGTCGAGAATTATACTTCAAACCATTACATCCCATAAACCGAGTAAGGATCCTCAAGCCATCACATCCTATACATGTTACACCTATAGTATTCCATAGGATACTATATCCAGAATATACGTGTGTGAATAACCACAAGCCATTACAGCCCTCTACACACATATATGGGGAAAACTAACCATTGTGCCTGCCACCGCAAATAACTACCAAGATAAGAAAGTGGGGCCAAAGGGGGTAGTCATCCACTCATCCTCCCAGTAGAATGTTGGTGAAGACACCCCCCAGGGCTCAGAATCCTCGGGGTGTCATTTGACCTTACTGGTAGAGTGGAGTAGCGTATAGAAACACAAAAAGTAAAGAATATATCATAACTCACAACCACACTATTGGCATAAACTATTCTTAGAAACGACTACAGCTAACATCTCTCAGACTTCAGACTACTACTTCTATGACTAGGTATCTTTTAAGAACACAACCTTTTAAAGAACTATATTGGATCACTTCATTCCATTTTTCTTTTCAGATCAACTTTATGTTAACTAATTTAGTATAATTTAATTAACCATGAACAATTCCACATTATGTTTCATTAGAATCATACCCAAGTCAATTGTTCCATCAAAATTACAACCACATAATTATGTTATAGCAACTCCAACCCCATGGTTTAACACCATTTAATCAAATATTCAATACAGAAACCCTTTCCCATATTCCATAGAATTCTAGAAAATCATTCTATGCTACTAAACACAAGGGGGCTCAACACGGTGAGTAGATGTACTACATGTCGAGTCTTTACCGCCTATTGAAAGAGCGTAGACCCATTCCCCATGAGAATATAAACACATAAAAAACATGACATACCCCGCGTGTCTTGACCTCTTTCAGGAGAAGGGTAAGCAAGATCAGCTACCTCGAGCAGTGGGTAAAAGTAATGCAGAAAAACAACCAAAGAACCAGCAACATCCAATAATCACATCGATCTTATTCCATAAAACATGCTGTCCTCCTCGACAGCCACATGCATAAGCTAATTCATCTCGCCACTCTAGGCGTCAACCACTCCCCTAACCAAAACGCCTCTATTCCCCCACATATCATAACAACCATACAGGATCACGTCACAACACAAGCACCAAGAAAAACAAACCTCACATCAATTAGCCTATTACACCTTTAACAATCATGTGGTAAACTCAGAAACTTTCATGGGATTATCATCCCATCAATTCATAAATCCATCTTGAATTAATAGACATGTAATTCATTGGTTCCAAAATCAAGAACCTAACTAGTAAGCTATCACAAATGATAAAACATGCTTACATCATGAATTTGATTAACATCAAATTACAACAAGAACCAGATATGTATACATTCCTCTTAATCTTTAGACAAACAATTATCAATTAACCCCGGTTTACATTCTTTAACGATTTCCATCAGGAAAAAACATAGATATCAGAATATATATCAAAACAAGAGAAAACAACATACAATCGATAACAATTTCTTTATCTGGTTCAAATATTTATTATGTCAATTACATTGTCATATAGTGGGATAAAATATGATAACATTACAGTTTCACATAAAAGAAAGAGAAGCAATGAATCCCCTACCTTAATGGTTTTTGATGAATACCACGACGGTCCAATATCGCTCATGAAACCCAGGTCGATTCTCTAATAACCTGCCATAGATCTTTTATCCTTGAAGGATCAAGACCAAAGATCCTCATATTTGGCACTGGAACACATAGATCTAGCCATAATGGACATAGATATATGAAACCGAGAGAAGAGGAGAAGTAGATCCAAGAGGATATAAGAAACCGAACAATAACGAAGATGAACGATCGCATACCTCATGAAATCGGCTTCGATTCATCAAGAGAAGCAATCAGATCACCTCCAAAATGCTTGAGAGAGGTTCTTCCACCTTCAAGGGAGGTTGATCCCGAGTCATGGCTACTTAGAATTTTAAAAGAGAATGTTAGAGGAAAAACGGATGAGATCCACCTTTTTTGGATCTAGTCTAGGTTCCAGCATGGTTATTCTGCATATCTTGACAAACTGTGCGCTAACAGTGCGTTAGCTAATGCCTCGACCACCCCTCTTATAGGATTTGGTGGCACGGTTAGAAAAACAATGCTCCTCCCATGTAGAAGCTACTTCCACCAATACTGACCTCACACTGTTTGGCCGCACAATTTAGACAAACCGTGTGTTGTCCGTGAAAAAGCTATTTCCCTTTAGATTTCCTTAAATTCCACCCAAATGAATCCTCAAGTCACCTTGACCTCGCAGAACACCATGAAAACAACATTTTCACAATGTAATTGATTGGAGAGGTCTGTTCCATTACCATTTGTTGAAAAACTAATCTAAGTATCTAATTTTTTGAAAAGTACTTAATATAGTTTCTATTTAATTATATTTAATGGAAGAAATTTTTATGTTCATGATATTGTTTTTTAAAAGGATTGGTGGTCTCTTATAGTGTTTATTGTTCATTTTTATTCGTTTTTTGACACATGCAACCAATTACCTATATGGATCAGTCATATAGACCTTGTTTCTATATCAAATTTGATTTAGAATATCATGTCGTGGTTTTCACTACATAGGAAATTGACATAGAAAGTTATTCAACATAGTTTAATGACCCACATGAAAAATTAATTGGCATTGATGATATTGGTTTATATGTAGCTAATAATTTTAGGTGAATATTATATATAGACGAATTTTGTAGAGTAAAATATATCTAATTTCTATATAACCTTGTATTGATCCCATATATTATTCATACATATAACATTACCATGATTCCATCATTTTTGTGGTGTTTGAAATGGGTTTAAGGAATTTTTAATGATGATTTTAATCCTTGCTGAAATAATTTTTGATTCGTGATGTAGATTTGGTCTTTGGAACTTATCAACTCTAGCTGGTGGAGATATTAGATTTCATAGAGATCATGGAGAAAAATTTATACTGATTAAAAAAAGGATTTTTGGATAATATGTGGTATATTTTTTAAAAACCAACCAAAACGATCATATCGATAAACAACCAAAAATTTATGAGGGAGAAATTATTATCGCACAATGGATTAATGATTGATATAAAATATTTATTTTTGTGAAATTTGACATTATATATTTAAAAATATAGGACCGTGGTAATTCATGGAGGATATTTTATAATGAGAGACATGAAAACAATTGGGTTAATTTAGTCGTGTTTTGTTCTTTTTCTTTACTGATGATGATTTTAAAATACTTATTTATTAATGATTTTGAGGATTTAATATTATAATATATTGGATTTTATTTCAAGACTCCATTTTGTGCCATAATTTCCATCAAATAATATATGATCATGTAAATGGATTAAAATTATTTTTTATTTATGCATAATGGTTTTCTAGTGAACTTATTTTGATTATGTTACCAACTTTAGTACATATATGAGAATATACATTATTTGGTATAACAATTACATGTGTGGGGGAAGTCAAAATATTTTATTATATGTTATTTTCACAAGGAGATATATTAAAATAACTATATATTTTTGGGTGTTACCATTCAAGGAAAGCAGTTGGATTCCACACTAGAACTACACTATGTAAAAATCAATGTGTACCTTGAACATTATATTATACATGATTATATTAGGATATGATAATTTTTTGGGTGGAAAATTATCTAATAATATATAGAGGAATATTTTTCAAAATATAAATTATAACCCCTCCCCCCCAACGATTCATCCCCTCATAGTGGATGGAACTAATCAAGAGAGGTACTTCAATTGTTATCAATGGAGATTTCCCAATATTAGATCCCAAAAATAATTATTTGTGACCAAAATAATATAAAATATATTAAAAGAATGAATTTAAATATATTTTAACAAAAAATTATCATAGTTGGAGTAATATATTTATTCCATTACATTTACCTATGGGATTAATTTTTCCTAATCCAGTGTTAGTGGGTTTCCCCAGTTTTGAATAATGGTGATACGATGTTTACTGACAGCAAGATCATTTATTTGGATGTAAAATAAAAATATTCAATACTCATTTCAATTTTAAATAATTTAAAACTACTTTTTGCATTGAAAAATATAAAAAGAAATTCTAGATATGTTTGAATGAAATTATGATGGAAATTTTAATGTCAATGGATAAATGAAAAGGAATTGGAGATGAAAATTTTAATATATTAAAAATATAGAGGATTAACATGTTGATTATTTATTTATTTAATCATATGAAATTTAGTGTAATATTCATTGATTTGATTTAATGTTTATGGCATTACAACTAAAATTAAATTGTCAAAAAAAACTTCAAGATTTAATTCATCCCAAAATTGTAAACATCAACTGAGATATGATATTAATCCTGATAAGCTACATGATATTATAATTGCATAAAAAAGGATAAACCAACGATATTATGAAATTTCTTTTGTGAAATATGAAGACTATTTGGAATCCATAAGAAACATGAAAATTAGTGATGATGAATACGTTTTGGAACCAACTAATTTAGAGAATTAATCCAAATTTCAAAGGGCTAAAATGATTTAGAAATAAGAAATGAAGATCATAGTAAAATATGATGTCATTTGTATTAAATTTAAAGGATTTTTATATTGACTAATTAATATTTCAAATATTATAGGATAATATAAGGAATTCAATGATGGTAAAAACAATTGAAGAAAATAAGTGGGGAATAAAATTAAAATAAGCATCAATATATAGAGGATATGGGAAGATATTGTTTTTTAAAAGAATAAATATGTTCAAGGTTTAATATGAATATAATATTACCTAAAAAAGTTATTATGATGAAGTGGAACAGGAATTATTTGATAAATTTTCGGATTTAAATTTATAATAATATTGATTAATCTAGTTATGGTGAAGATGATTTAGAAAAATTTAAGTATGAATTCATAAAAAAATTTGAACATGAAAAGTCCTAGAGAAAAAACATTTTAGAAAAAGATAAAAATATCCTTATAATAGTGAATTATAAACTATTTAATTAATATGGTTATTAATACACTAGATAGGAAACATTGGATGTTGAAAATAAAAAACTCAAATTAAAATCTATGAAATATGCATAAGTGAACAAAGATATTGAATAAAATCTCTGTAAAAGACAAAAATGTCAATGATGTATTGATTTTTTTTGATTTGGATAGTAATATGGTTATTATTATTTTGGTCATTAATATATTTATTTATATTAGTGGAGAATCATTCAATTATGTTGAAAAAGAATCCAGTAATGTCTCAATCTACAAAAAATGTATCAAAAAATATTTAAAAAATATACAGTAAAATTTGGATTCTGGGAAAAATATAGATTATGAAAGTGGACAGAAATGATCTCAATATTTTCTTGATTAAAGATGGATATTGAATGTAATCCATTTTCCAAATAAATGAAAAATTCATAATAAATTGTCCCACTAGATGAAAAATTATGGATAAAATATTTTCTAATATATCGAAATTTTTTCAGTATAATTCATATTTTTGGCTAAATTTGGGTGATGTGGAATTCATAGACACAATGAATATTATTATTGATATAAAGTTTCTACTTTTGTGAAGGAAATTACCTATGGGGTTCAATTCCAATGATAAAAAAACATAATCTGGAAGAATGCAGTCTTAGAATGAAACATGGTTCAATTTTAAAACAAAATATAGGTTTGACTGTCTTGATGAGATGAGTGGAGTGTGTAATCAAAAGTTATATATTTTTAAGATAATATTTAAAATACTTCTGGATATATCCTTCTCAATGATAATGGGAAAATTGTTTAAATATATAAAAAATGGATGTCATGATTTGTATAATTTTTTTATAATGAAATAGAAAATACAAATATATGGATAATAGATAGTGTTTGTTCCTAATAATTGACTAGAGAGGAAGAAATTTTATTAATATTGAAATAAAATAATATATTATATATAAAATTTAGTAATTAATTTTAATTGAAAGTCAAACATGTTTTAACTTCCCAGTTTGAGAATAATAATTTGAAATTAAATTTTTTTGTAATGATTAACCTCTGATGTAATACATGATAAGTGTCTGGTAATTTTCTTTAATGGGAATGAGGGAGAATTAAATGTAAATAAATTCATCATTAAAATAATATGATGTGGAATAACATTTTTCATGTATATGGAACAAATAGAAACTAATTGTTGATCAGTGATCTATCTGACACCCGATACATGAGCATTTTATATGAGAATATATGATGTAATTGATGTATTAGAAATTCTTTTAAGATATGTCTATGTAATATTTTAAAATTGTATGTGGAGATAGGTTTACCCTATCTAAAGAGGTATGAAAATGGAATCTTTGGAATATCATAGAACATAATTACATCTTATCCTGAATAGAAGATTTTGGGAACCACTTCAACCAGACCATTAGAATTCATCTACATAGATCGTTTTATACCCATGAAATTGAAGACTACTGAATGTTGATTTTTTTTTAAAATTTTCATATAAGATTTAACTTATGTTAATAATGTCCTCTACATTAATAAAAAAACTTATGCACATGATACATACAAACTATAAATAAGTCAGGTTGATCGTGGGGTTTGTGAGTATATCAATAAACTAAATACGGATATTTTGAAAGAATATACATGTGATGTGTTTCAAATAATTCTGATAAAAAATGGAAACAAATAATAGTATAAAATAAAATTTAAAACGTTGTATAAAGGAGTTTTAGAATATAATAGTGAAATAAAAATATAAATGTGTATAACATTGGTGATAGAGAATGAAGCCTAAAAAACTTTTAGAGAGATGAGTGTGTTTTATCAATCACATTTATAATTGTTGTCTCTTGATCCATCAAACACATAATTTTTTATGATATTTAGTACCAAAAATAGACATATATTTAAATCATTCATGGTTTTTAATAGTCGATGTTATATTAAAATTAATGAAATTAGGCAGGATTCATTTAAATAAAAGGCTGATGATAGAGTAATTATGGGTTATTAACCTTATTGAATTTGGATGAAGAAGATGGATTAAAGGGTTTGATTTTTTTGATTATTCATCAGTTAAAAATGATAAAAATACTGGTAAAAGGTATATCATTTGTGGACATATTTTTAGTTTATTATTAAATATATTTGTACACATGATATGGGTTGAAACTATTCTCAAATTTGACCTTAAATAGTTGTTGTAGATTTATAAGTTACTATTGATGTTTAAAAGGAAATATTACTGTCAAAAAATAGGTTTATATATTGAAGAAACATGTTTATTTTTATAATATTATTGAGAATTACAATGTACCAATTCAGATAAGAATAGAAATATGAATTGAAAAATTAACATCTCTTATATCAAAGGATTAAATGAGAACAATGGTTGAGGTTGTTGAACCTAATAAATATGTGGAATATTCGAAATAAAAAATCAATAAATTTATGAATAAACATTCATGGTAACTTTTTCCATGATAAAAACCAAGAAATGTTGGTGTTGAAAAATGGGTCTCCATGAACCAAATAAATGTAAAATGTTTTGTCAAAAATTACAAGTCCACAATTTTTTTATGTTATATTCTCAAATATAAGTCAAAAACCTAAAAGTTGTTATTTATCTAATTTAAAATCATTTGAAAATAATGATGTTAATATAAATGTAAACCAAAAAAACACTAAAATTATTACCAAATGGATGTTAAATAATACTTAATAAATGGAAATCCTTAGGAATAGTTCTATGTTGACGAACCTAATATTTGTTTCTTAGATAATGAATGTTTCATTTCTTGGAGTTTTATGAAATATATTTTTTGCAATAGGACCTCAAAATCTGGTATTTCAAATTTGATGGTTGTTTAATGGATATAATTCTTGCAAATTGTAAATTAGACATCATCTATTATTTTAATGATATGTGAAGAGGAGCACTTCATTTTAAATTTTACGTAGATAAAAATAAATAATCTGGTGATATGGATTGTCTCTTTGAAGTTATTTATAAGATGAGAAATCATTTTGATTAATCTACATTGTGTTATATGATATACTTTTGGGGACATCAGATTGTGTAGAAGTCAAATAACATCATTTATTATCTATAATGTATGATATGTAACTTATAAAATGTTTTTGAATGGGAAAATAATATATATTTCAAATAAAATTTAAATCAAAACCAATATATAGAAGGTTAATGTTGAAATAGGTGTTATTTTGATACATTATAGAAAAATTATTAGAGTCTTGATTTATCTAGTAATATTAAGGGAAAACATAACATATGGAGTGACACTATGTTCCTATTTATATAGTAAATATATAGATTCTGACCAGTTAGTTGATAAGATAATACTGAGATATATGAAAGGTGATTTGAACAATTGGATGATGTACAAACATAGTATAGATTTGAAATGGTCATAAATTATATATATGTATTGGTTTGATGAATGTATTGGTAGAGGGTCATCATTAGTTGGATAATTTATTCTAGATGAGTTTCATGTTTGTTGGTATAATATGAAGAAGGAATCAGTGACATTGATTATGGATGAGAAATAATATATTACTTATATGAATACTTATAAATAGATGATTAGGGTAGAACATGAGTTAAAAATATAAATATTTATAACAAGATATAGAAAAAAATTACATCTAATAATCAAATAGTTATAGGGCTATGTAAAATTATAGTGTATTATTAATGATCTATTAACATTGATATTATATATCATTTATTAAATGAAATATTATTTAATGTAGATATCAAACATCAATACATTTAAAAAAATCCAAATTTTAGAAATGAATTCCATCGAATGACCTCATTTTATGTTTCTAAACAACCTAGAATAATTTTTCAAGAGGGATGTAGTTTTTTTAAGAAGGTATGATATAACATCCTTGTTTAATAAAGAATATGAAATTTTGGTATTATTAATATTTGTTAATTAAATATTTATTTTACATTCAAGTGGATGATATGTTTGATAGCGTACTCAACAAACAACAATGGGTTTGTTTAAAGGCTTATGATGCACTAAACATTGCCTTATACTGAAATATAATAATATAATATTATTATTTTAATTTCATTCAATGCCTAGACATTATATTGGCGGGAATGAAAAAACTAACTAGAATATGACCACACATGTTTTTTAAATGTTTTTAATTTTATCCACTTAAATTTTATCAAGAAATACTCTAATATTTTCTAAAAGGTCATTTTAGTACCTTTTGATTGATAAACTATTTTAAAAATAGTTTTTTTCACTTTTATATTTTTAATTTTAAAAAACATAATCTTATTGTTCAAAAGAAGGACATCAAAATTTACTTTGGGTAAAACTGAAGGTATTTTACTGATAATGTTCTTTTATTGATGAATAGTTACTAATACAACATTTAAATTCCAAACCGCCTTTTAATATAATTTATTTATATGGTTAGATTTTATTTCTAATTGGTTTTAATGTGTAATTAGATTACGTTTTAATGATTTAATACAATATTGTTAATTAGATATAATTTTATATTTTAATTAGAAATAAACACATGTAAATATTTTGATAGTTATTATTTCATAAAAACAATAATTTTTTGATAACGAGAGTTAATTTTAATTTAATTTTGTCTAATTATTTATTTTGAATTTGAAAAAATGTTTTCAATATTTGGAATCCAGAGGTCCAAATTGTTAAAAAGGTAACTTTTATTTTTATATATTATGAATAGTAACATAAATAAATATTTTATTTACCGTGGTTAAAAGGTAAATATGGTAAAATAAGGGTACAATATAATATAATAATAATATTAAAATACACTAACACGTGTTCTAACCCTATATTCTAATAATTGTCTAAGCTTGGGAATCCTTGGGTTGATTTTGGGACCCCATGGAAAAACTTTTAATTGAAAATGAATGTTTATAAAAAATTATTTAATGTTAAGGAAAATTTAAAACAAACAAATAACTTTTAGTAAAAAAAATTTTATATGGGGTTTTATAAGACATATATTTGTATATAAATAGTAATTGGAAATCAAAAAATATTTCCTAAAACCAGGTTTTTTTTTGTAATTGTAAGACATCAAATAAATAAAATTATTTACTACACAATGATGATATATTGATTTCATTTTAAAAGAATTATTTAAATAAATTAGATTGTAAATATTAAAATAAATATATTTTTAATCCTTTTTGGACATCCACATATTTTATGGTTAATAATGTTATTTTATCTTTAAATTAATATTTTCTATTTGAAATAGTCAAGTTGTTATATATTTATTAAAAGTAATGAAATGAATAGTTTATTAATTGACATAAATGAGTTTTTATAATAATAATTATTTTATTAAATTTTAAACTAAACCAATGAAACGAATATTATCGCAACTGATATATATGATGTTATAAATGTCATTAATGATCTATTTTGGGTCTATTCGAGTTTTATAGTAAATATATTAAACATATAATATGAATATTCAAGAAGAAATGGTAAAATTTAAATTTGTTAACTGATAGTTAATAATAAAAGATAGTATCAAACAATAATCCCCTTATCAATAAATGAAATTAGTATAAGATTATTGAAATATACAATCATTTTATTATAAAATAATATTTTCAAACATTTCAATAGGTCCCCTCTCCCAATAAAAAGTCATCACCTCTATGCATTAATCACACCTCTCAAGCACCCTTTTCTGGTGAAACCTCTTAAAAAATAATCTAACATCATCCCTTTATTACACCAGTATGCATTAACATATATTTGACGCACTTCAATAATTCCTTTTGGTTCAAGCTAAAGTGATTAACTCGATTTAAAAGTAATGTCTTCTATCAAGTTATTTTCATTTATATTCCTTATCCTACACCATAAAATTTTATCATTAAATAAATTTATAACAAAAATAGTATACTAAATATTGTAGGATGTTTTTATTAGAATAATTCTTACAAAACCTTTAGCCAACACTATCTAATGGATACGAATATAATGTTTATGTGGATGATGAACAATTTCCCCATGATACGATAACTGTTCAATTATCTCCAACCGCCTCTTATGGTGGTCATTAAGATGGAACATATTTATATGTGATATATATTATATTTATATTGTCCCTATACATTTGTATTTTTAATTTATAGAATAACATTATGGTTTCCATAGTGGGTTAAAACGATAATTCCATTTGAGAAAGTGTTAATTACCACCCCCTCAAAGGGATATGAATCGTTAATACCCTACATGGAATGTATAAATTATTGTGTTAATAATCATATGTAATTTATTTAAAATATAATATTATATTGGAATAATAATATTCCTATGTATAATTATATGTTCATTCCTTTAAAAATGGAATGTTTTTAATAAAAGTTGTGTTCATGCATACTTACGGCTTAACATCTCCTTGAATGGTGCATTTCATTTTCATATATCAAAATTATATGGAATATTAAAATTAAATATATAATGTATAAATATGATATATATGATATCAAAATATTGGATATAATTCTGTAGATAATATACTTTTTACGCCATGGATAATTTGTAATTATAACAATTTTATTTGATGACACATGTTCTGAAAAACGACAAAATTTCCGATAAGAACTCAAATAATTTAATAATTGTTATATAAAGGTAATAATTGATATTAAAGAAATAATAAAGTTGAAAAATGATCTCAATAAATTATAAATTAACTTATTATTTTTATTCAGAAATGATAAGAACCATACAAGACAATTCAGACATAAAGAAATGGGTTTTCATCTAACTTTTTATTCCCATAAGTTTCATGCTATATTTGGCCCCTTTTTGTGTGGTGTATGAACTGAAAAATATTTTATTCATTGTGTAATATAATTTATCTTATGGGTATTTACATCTACATTTAATGGTCATTCTTTCATGTGGTGTATGCTTTATAATTTACCAAATCTGTAATAGAGCCTTTCACCCTCCTCTTCAAGTCAACGATATATTTTATATTATGTCTTTAAATATAAATTATCAATTGATGTAATAGGTACATATATATCCATATTTCTATAAATTTTATTTCAATGTGATTAAATACACTTTTCTCTCTCATCAACTCATTTTTTTGACTTTTTATGTGACGATGTTAGGATTCCGATTTTTTTAAGGGAACTAATTAATCCAATTTCAATACATTGGTATAAACATATAATTCATGATTATATCATGCTATGAATATGTTTCAATTAAGTATTATTGTTATATATATATATTATCCACTTTTATTGGGTGTATTTATATTTTTCACACATAATTATGTCATTGATTTATCCTTAATCTAATGTTATAATCATTGTAAGGGTTTATGTCTCAATCTCCTTTTATTGAGGTGTATCATGATATTGTGCACCTTTATTATCCTATAAGGTATATTTATAACAATTTTGACATTTTATATCTTTAATTTATCTATTTTCAGGATATTATTAGTTTTATTTGATTTTGTTTTTTAATTCATGTGTTTCTCAAGTGGTAAAGGACTCATTTACCATTACATAGTTTTAAATGTTCTAATGATTTAATATTCTAAATCATTATCATTCATGACCATGTTTTGAAATGAATTTATGGAATTATTAATATGGAAATGATTTATTTAATGTGTAAATTTCTTTAAAAAAATTTAGAGTGGAATGGGAATCATTGACTGAAAACTCTTATTTTTGATTGTTTTAAATTAATTGATTGTTTCAATATCATGAAATTATATATCGTTATTTAAATGTGGTTATTTTATCATTAATTTATGGTGGGTTTATATATTATTAATATGTTATTTATCATTATAGTTGATTTCGTGTATGGGTGGTTCAGTGAAAAACATAGGGCGTTTGATCAGGAGATAGCTCTCTAATGCATAGGGTAACTTGATAGAGTCAAACGTTAATGTTTCCCCTCAAAGATTAAGGGAATATACGATGATGGGTTTTACAAGTGTAACTCCCTATTTAGTTACGAAAGCTATAATGTAAGTATGTTATGGATTCCACAATTTACAATTATGATTTATGATTTCTATGTGGTGTTCACAAAATTAATGATTATATGAGGTATATTAAAGAGATTATGTTTTAAGATTAAAAATTATGATTTTGTTGATTTGTATATATTCTTAGACTAAAGTTTTATTTCTTTATTTTATATAGCTTATTGAGATTTTTATTTTGATACCATTTTTTTAAATGATTACCACTAGATATAAATATTAATAGGGTAAAGGGTTGGATAAAGGTAAAGTCTTGCAGTCTAAAACATGGAACTAGACTTGTTTCAAATTTTAATAGTATTTATTTTTAAAAAAATGGATACTTTTTAGAAGTGTTTATAAGTAATACTCAGTTTTTTATGCATAAGTAATGACCTATTTATTTAAAACTCTATACATGAAAAGAACATCAATGTGAATTACTAACATAATTCAATATGATGTATTTTTTAAGGTAGTGGCCTTACAGATAAAGGATCAAAATTTGTTTCATGTTAAGTTTGAGTGGTTTCTAATCCATGTATCCAATTCAATATAGGGGTGATTCAAATATCCAATTTTTCATTATACCTTATTTGGGGTAGTGGATCACTTATCAATTTTCATTATATAGGTGAATCACATAGATACTTCAGTTGTGTTGTTTAATGTTATTTATATCCAAATAAATGATACAACACAATTTAGAATCCACATAGACATTTTCAATCACATATCAATATATTGTGGATGACATTGTCTATTTTTTATGAAGTATATTGTAGATTCACATAGCTAATTCATGTAGGTTAATGAGGAAGATAACTATTTTTTCACATCATAAATTATTTTTCTTTATCCATTTAATCCCAATTTTAATTAACCCCATGTCAGGATTCAGTCATTCATGAAAGATGTTTGTAGTGGTTCTTTAGGATATTTTTATTGATATTTTAATACTCATTAAATATATTTTAATCCATGAAGGAAATATGATCATTTCCACCAGTCAAATATATCATTTTGAAATAATATAATATATGTTGTCCCTAGAGTCTGATTTCTATGGAATAATAAATTTTTTATGGTGTGAAAAATCCGATGTGTTTCCTTAAAACAAATCAAAATAGAAAAATCATTTCGACACATAGAAAACCTCTATTATTTATGAGAGAATTGATTCATAATCAATAGATGATTATGAAAAAACTGTTAATGTGTAATTTGGGTTGGGATATTGGAATATGTAAGAGAATTTGGAAACACAGTAGAGAGTTGATATTGAGAGACATAGTACAACCATGTGTTTAGTTCAATGATGAGTATCCTTGTTCTTCATTGATTAAAATTTGATAAAACTCATGTATTGTTGATTTTGAGGATTTTGTATGAGTATATAATTTTTTTGGTTACAAAAATTCCTTTTTAATGGAACTTATTTACAAAATATGGAGGCCTATGGAAGGAGATCTAAATTCATTTTCTTGAATAAAATATGGTGTTTGAGTGAGATTATTTATTTTTTGAAACCGCCTTTTGTACTACAACAAGATGTTGTGTTGTTCATTATAAATCCTAACATGTATGATGGGATTTCTGGGATTAATATATTCTATGGAAATCTTGAGAATAAGAGGTATGTTGAACACAATAAAAAAGAAATGTGATTAATGTGTAAGAAAGAAGTGTTGAATTTGCCACATGTAATAACCATATAAGGAAAAAATTAAGTTCTTGTTTAAATGGAATCATAGTTTGTTTCAAGTGTAATGAAATATACAATCAGGATTATAAATGTACAAAATTATAGAACTTTTTTATGTGAAATGATTATACTGTATGAAGATGAGGCATTATACAATCCAATTCCACAAAAACCAATGGAAATTACCAAAAACAAATATATGAGAGAATTTCCAAATATATGTGATCACAAAAAAATAAGAATGACGTACTAAATGTAATTATTTTAGGAATGTTGAAACTAAAATAAAAATTAATAAACTAATTACATTAATATTCATTATTCACCCCTTTATCTCATTAATGTTTACCTTGAACATTGAATCATCCTATAAAGATAAATAAATACATTTTTAGTTATGATAAATAAAAGAATTATTATTTCAATGAATATTTACTAAGATATACAACGGTTTTAGACACTATTTAAACACTGAGTGGGTTATAAAAAACAATAATTATTTTAATAATCCATAAAAAATATGTGTCATACATGGAAAATAAATAATCATGAACAATAATATTAATTTTAATATTAATTGAATATGTCCCATAAAAATTAAAATATCTATTTCATATATAATTTAAATTTAATTAATTTCATTGAAGGATTGACATTAATTTAATTATTTATTTGATGTCAAGGAATTGGTAAACCAATCTAGTCATATCATCACCATATCAGTGGAATGAATTGTGGATTCCCTCTACTGGTGATCCACACATGATCTAAAAAAACCGATAATCACTATATAAATATCTAGGTTCTATCATGACAGAATCTATTACATGAAATCACATATATTATTGAAACTGAATCCTCCAAGAGAGAAGGGATTTTATTTCGTGGGGTTTGTGAAATTAAATATTGTTCATCAGACTGTTCTGTGTGTGGAATCACTTTCGAATGAGATAATCTGATATAGAAATCATCATTCCAAACAATAAAATATTTATCTCACATGAATTCTAACACTAGAATATGTTATAATCAATATTAAATAAATGTAGGGGTCGACATTTATAATAGTGGATGGGACATTATTAATTTTTTAATTTATAATGAACCACATGTATATATAATAATATATTTATTATAATTTACATGAAATGCAGTAATTTAATTGATAATATAAATATTATTTTTATTAAATAAATTTTTTACTTTTTTTTCAAATAATATTTAATGTGACATTTATCTCTAAGCCATTATAGTTGTTCTGTCAATGATCATCAAGCCATGAACAATGAGTACTTATTGGATTAAATAAATTAAAATATTTTATTTTATTATATATATATATTGGTATTATATTAACCAAATTAAGGAATAATTTTTTATTAAATTTTCTTATGATAATTAAATAATTATTCTTATTTCACAATAATATTTGTTAAATAAAAATTATGATTTCCTATCATTAAATAAAAAAATTCCTAGTTAATGAATAATTTTTGAATATTGAACTCACACACACACATATATATATAATCTCACATAATCGATGATTGAATATTTGAAATCAAACAATACTTATAGTTACTAATCCACTTGTGGGAATAATATTAATAAAACATGAAAAATTTATATATAAATGAACTATGTTTCTAAATAAACAAAGTATGCGACCCTCTAGACCCCCTTGCCATTAGTATTATGGTAAACTACATAAATTACATTATTAGAAAATTGAAAAACATGATTCCCACCATTATGAAATAATTTAAGGTCATAAAGAAATATAGCATCCTATGAATTTATTCTATGTAATAGTATATACTTATATTGGTACCTTTAACCATATAAGTTTCATGCTCATTTCATCATCCTATATTCGCGATATATCATTACTTTACATTCAAAAAAAGAACTAACCTACAAAAAATTTATATTCATGGACTTAATCTTGTAGTTAAATTCACATGAAAAATTATGTGATATAAAAATATAGTAATGAATGAATGTTATATGTCCTTTAAAAAATAATTCATTAATACAATTTCAGTCATGGCCCCCTGATGTATCACACTTCTTCACAAGAATATGCTATCCGAGTCGTTTCTATATATCAAATTTTGTGACTAATGACATGCATTAACTATAACCATAACGTTTTAGGATCATTACATAGTTCCATGTATGGAAATATCTAGTTTCACATATAGATATGCATTTCTTATTGGAATTATTGGTCGCATAATATCATACAAATAATATCACTAAGTTATTACACCTAAATAATGTGTCTAAAATTTCTATGATTCTATAAACATGATATGTTGCTTCCATTGAGTGTCGTCAAATGATGACATCTAGGTAAAGAACATAAATTTGAGAATATGGCCATCAATCATTTAGGTTATCAGCATAGAGGGGAACTACTATGAAATTTCTATGTGAAATTTTCACATAGAAAATTATCACATAAAAGTACTTATATAAGAACAATTATAATGTGATGATATATTTTAATAATATTCAAAATAGTGAATGTTCCAAAAAATAATTTACTATAAGTTGGTTCTAGGGAACTAAATCCAACATACAGCCTCACTCACTATAACCAACTTCTAACAACCATTGGTCCACTAGATATCACATAATTTTAATGATTATATGCAGATAAAACTTTTATAAAAGGTTATTTCATGTTATATATTTTGGAAACTACAATCATAATAACATAACCATGCTGAAAAATCTATCATGTGGTTATATTAGCAGTGCATGTGCTTCATCAATTTATGTGACCATGGATACCATATGAGAGTTGCAACTATAGTGTTATCATAATAAGTGGGATATGAAATTTGATGTAATGAACCACAACAAGAACATAGATGAAGCTTCAAATCCATTTCTTCTTTGTCTATATATGGTTCCAATAGAAACATAGAATCTAATGCACTATAGAAAAAAGAACTAGATTGTTAGAAATTTTCTAGCTCAAATACTCACTATTATGACAGAAGACATATATTATTTGTGAAGTTAAACTATTATAACATATTTGGATATCAGAATATGTGTAAACCCAAATATATAGATCCTCATCTCCCCCATATTCTAAAAATTTAACCTTATTAAACATAAAATACTTAAGGATAATCCTATCTACATACCAATATTGTTCTTCATAACTAGATTGTTATAATACTATTATATATTATAAAAAAAATATTTCTTCCAATATATAATTTGGAATTCATCAAATAATCTATCATTGATGTGTAAGAGATCATATTTTCTCTCTATCCTACACTCTCTATCATGATGTTTCTTTATGGAAATTTCATTTAAGATATTATACAATGTGACACAAAAAAATCCCATCTTAGAATTTTATATTCTAAATCTAAATTGTAACTTTTTATTATATGTACATTGACATTGTCAAAGTATTATTTTGGATCTATAACGAATAATATTGATTCCAAAAATATATAATAATTTACCTAGGTCCTTAGTGAAGAATATCATATTTAACATGTTTTTAACTGACAACTTTATTTTTATTTCATTTTTTTGTAATATGTCAACAATATACACTACTAAGAATATGACCAAAATCCAACTAAACCACTAATGAATATATTTCTCACTTTCATTATTAGGAAACCAAATTCTCTTAGGTATTCTTGAAATAGTATATTCGATGACCAATATTCCTACACAAACCAATACTTTTATATATACAACTTACATATATTATTTGAACTTCATAGACTTATAAAACCATAAGGTTGTGTTATATAAGCATCATCATTATGGTTTCCATTAAGAAAAGTTGATTTTATATCCATATTCCAAATCCTATATTAATTGAAAACTATTTAGTAACGTGGGATTATGATGGATTTAAACATGGAAACAAGTGAAAATGATTCTACTTATTCAATGTATTTAAAATATTTAATCCCTTTTCCACTAGAATTTCATTATAAGTAATAACCTTAACTTCCATTTTATATTTAATTACTACTTTTTCTTAAAATTATTTACTTAATTGGGATGATAGACTAGATCCATGACATGGTAATTATATATAGAATACATCATAGAATTAATGTCTTCCTTCCATCAAGAAGCTTCTAATATCTCTACATCTTCTTTATAAGAAAGAGGATCATTATTATCAATCTATAACAAGTAACCATTTTAAATTTCTATAACACTATGACATTAAATTCTATAACATCTATTGGTATTTGATGTAGTACTTGTGATTTAACAACATAATCATCCAAAAGGTCTTACAGAGTCTATTCCTATACCGAATATTGTGTATCATGAGCATCCAATTTATAGAATTCAATCCTTCTACCACTATCCTTCTTGGTGATTTTTTCCCTCTCATGAAAATTATCTTTTCCTATGAAAATGAATATTTTAACTTATTGGTTGTATTGATAGTATCCAATCATTTAATTTGGATAACCATTTAAGATAATCTTCATTCGAAATGGTGTTATATTAAATCTAGTTTTGGTCTAAACAAACACATATCAACACTATACATGAATATTTGAAAAAATGTAGTTTTTTACACTCCATTACTATAGAGTAATATTGTTTTCCATTTAGTTGGAACTTGATTTAGTGGGTATTCTAAATTATATAAATCATATTATCAGGGGTAAAATTAATGACTTGTATAGATCATTAATAAACATATTATGTAATAAAAGGTACAGTTCCCCATTTTAGTGAAAAATTTCAAATGTATTGTATTAATAAAGATGTGATGGAATTAAATCCCACCCTCATATAAAGAGTATATGATTTATTTGATAAGAAACTCACTATATTGGTCAGATAAATGTTTTAATATCTTCACATCATGTTAGTTATGTAATCCATTCTTGAACATGTTTAATTTCGTAAATGATTATTACTTATAGCTCATTAATTATACATCTCCATGTCCACTTAAATTGTTAGTAAAATTATTATATTATGAATAATGTTCTCTAGAATCTATTTAAAAGGGTCTATAGAAATTTTTGTCTACCAATAGAATAATAACTATTGTTACTTTATATATTTAAAAAAATGTGTCTTGGTAATTTATCCTTAAAATATAATGATATAATATCATGTGATTTTATCTCAAAAGTGTTTATGTAACCATCATTATCAGGCATTGTAATAAAATTCTTTTATAGCCAGCTAATATGGTCATCCAATAATTGTCTATGAAATATGCAATGAAAACATGATTCATTATCAAATTTCAATGCATAATTTACATAATTTAGCACAAAAACACAAATATTAAAATGTTCAAGAAAATAACATATAGAGTCTTCAGAAATTAAATGGCTTTGGATATGGTCCTGATAATAAATCCTCATGTTCATAGGAATGATACATAAATTATGTTTTTTATAAAATTTTGAACATAATAAAATACATTATAGAACAATAATATCCCATTTGGTAATGAGTGGTGGAATTATCTAATGGATACATCATCTATCCTCTCTCCATTAAAACACCAAAAATCCACATCTCTTATAAAATTATTTTGATGCCTATATGGTTCCTATAATTGAATAATTATTTGAGTACCATGAGGTCTATCTAATAGAGTGTATTCCTATTAAAAATGTATTTCATGATAAGAAAATGCTTCTAAATATTAGCATTACTTATTTAATTTGGTGCGAATTGTCTTCATTTTTAAGAGCATACCATATAAAAAATAGATGACATCAATTTTTCCTTATATTTAGATCTTATGATTTGGGGGGGTGATATGGATCATTTGATTTTGAATGAGTCTCATGAACCTTTTCCTAGTTCTTCCATTACTTATTTATAATATATATGGGAGTGGTCTTGGCTTCTCTTGAGTCTTATAATTATTTATAATATGTACCCCATGATTATATATTCCACATGTCTTTATCAACAAGTTAAAACAATGTAAGGGTTTTTTTGAAAGACTTATCACTATTACCCATGTAATAATTAATAGTGAAATTATAGATGCTCTTAGATAGTGATGATAGAATGAAATAGATCCACAAATCATTATAGATTCCAAATCCCAAGATACTTATGTGCTCATTATAATTAATCATAATGAATACATGAGGCCTATATGGCACTTACTGTTTATTATATCACAGGAATTATGAATTGGAGATATAATATATCTCTTACATTTCCTTATAATACCAAGGATAAAAAAATGGGAAAATATTTGATACCCATATATATCGTCATGTTGCTTTAAAATCTTACTGAACATAGATGATTTTATGGAACATTGGACTTATATATCATCATCATATTATTTCATATAGAGGTATAGTTCTTCCTCTATATCAACATTTCCAACAACCTCATGAATATGGTTTTCCAAAAAAAATATAATTATACATCATGGAATATTATAATGTTTAAAAGGATATAAAATTACAAGAAATATGGATTTGGGGAAGGGAATATTTTGTAAGAATGTATCACATTAATATATTCAATGTAGTACATGATTTCATTTTATAAATAAACTAGAACAAAATTCTAGTTCATTATCTAGAACTATTAATAATATTAAATATTCCATATTTATTAAACTACACATAATTTATATAAACATAATACTCTCAAAATTAAATTCTTAATATCCCATAACATGGATATTGTTGAGGAATAATCCATATTTCCACTATTATAACCATAATGTGGTGATGAAACATTTTTTAGAGGATTTATGATGGAATTAATTTCAACACATACTAACACACAAATCATTGTTATGTAGAGTAGACACCCTAAATATGAAATTCTACATAATAATTTTTTAAAAAATATTACTATTTGTTAAATTCAGTCCATATTGGTATGTCAACCAATGATGTTTACTATATTAATTTAATATAAAATTTCAGGTTAAAATTTGCTTTTAATTTAAAGCCCCCTGATTTGGGTGGGTCGAGATCTTTAAACTATAGGTTGATTTTAACTCTATTAGTGAAATACTACACCACACTAATATTTAAAAAGTATTTTTATATTTATTTTTAATATTACCAATATATATTATTATTTTATAATTAATATTATATTGATTTTACATTTATTTTCATCTTTTAAAATGGTTGGGATGAAACCTGTTTTTATTATCTAAAAAAGTGGGTCTTTACGTAAGGGATTAACCATGTGTTGAAAAAATATAATCATATTATAATATATAATATAATTATATCAAGTATTACTTTTAATTAATTATTTTAATGATTTAAACAAGAACAAATAATTATCCGTAACATTGATATAGATATAATAAATAATGTGGAATGACTATGTTCTAGTCTAATGAGTGGTTTATATAGAGGATGAAATACCAACCCTAGACCCTAATGAATTAAAAAAATATATCCATTCATTGATCTTGTTTTTTAATTCCACTGATGATCATGTGTACAAGTTGTATTGGATTATCCTTTCCACTGATATGGAACCACATCCACTCACCATGTCTATCTGTAACTCAAAGAGTTTTTAGAGTTATTTTTTCAATAATAATAAATATTAATTTTTGAATTGCATTCAACCAAGAAAAAAATTCCATTAATATAAAATAATATATGGCATATATTACATTAATCATCGATATGTGATACATTACTGTTGGTTAGTGTGGACACTCAAGAGGGGGGGGGGGATTGAGTTCCAATTAAAATTTCTGTTAAAATATTGTCTAGATAAAATCCCCCGATTTATAAAATAAGTTAAACTATAGTGAATTTATATAGATTGTAAATGTTCACTTAGATTCTAAAATATTGATTAGGTCTCAGTTAGTTTAACCACAAGATCAAACTAACTTTTTAAAATAATCTATTGATTTAAAATAAGTGTAAACACTTGCTAATTTAACTATCAATGTAGCTTCAAAATAATATTGTATTTTAAAGTTATAGTAGCGGAATAAATATAATATATGTCGTATACATTAAACATAAATAAAATATGCACAATAGATATAACAAGAGATTCAGTCTAAAGATGAGACTTAGCCCTCTCAAATATATATTGGAATTTGATCCACACCCTGGATCGGGGTTAAAAACAGTTTTACAAAAACTGTCCAGGTCCAAGACCTCTACCACTGTTATTCGTGAAAAAAAAACAGCAAACCAGCTATCCAGGTCACACACAACCTCTACCACTATCCCAGTGGGAAATAAAAGATGCAAGAGTTTGAGTGAGGATTTACATATCCTCCAGTCAATGTTCAGGAGACAGTGTGTGTGTAAAAATACAGTAGATGACACACACAGCTCGAAAAGTAAATAATGAATCATAGACCAGAGATGTAGAGTTTAGAAATGGCTCTAGTTATTGTCAATGTAGCTATGGACTCGTTGGATTGAGCAGTAATGCTTCGGAGTCCTTCTATGTTTTTTCTCTTGAAAAACAGAGTTTCGTAGTTCAGCTTTTGTTCTACAGTCTCTTGATTTGTCGTGTGTTCTTCAGAAATGTAGGATTGCATGTATGGATCTTCTTTGAGGATCGTGCAATGTGTTCTTCACAGTTGTGCTTCGGATTGTTCTTCGGTTCAGAACAGATCTAACTTGTATTTTAGTATATGTGTTGAGACGTGTCAAGTGCGCGTATTTCCTCTAATGCAGCTCAATATTCTTTATATTCCAAGAGCTCTGGTAGGAGGAATGATTCCTTTTTCATAGGTATGAGATACAGTTTCCTGTCAAGCCAACAACTATCATTAAATAACATTAATTACATTAAAAACAACAAATATGAATGTTAGCATCATTCAAAATTATATTGACAAAAGCTTAAGAAACATTGACATAGTGATCATGGAAACAGTGACTTCTTCACGGTGTCTGATCACGGTGTCTTGTCACGGTGAGTCCTTCATGGTTTCTGGGTTATGGTGAGTGGTCACGATGTCTGGTCACAGTGTCTGGTCATGGTGTCTGGTCAGGGTGTCTGGTCACTGTGAGTCCTTCACGGTGTCTCCATACATAGACAATAAAATCTATATTTGGATTAAGACGGTGATACGAAGAATATGTGTTAAGGTTAATCATTAGAGATAATATATGAGTGAATTGTTATTATGCGTAAAACTTGTAAAGAGTAATTAAAATCCATAAGATTTGTTATTATAAAAACATGATGTGCACCTATTGTTGAGTTTGAAGAGCATTAGCAAGATGTTCACTGAAGGTCAAGATTAATTAATAGTAATGAGATTTGTGATCATTAAAACATGATTAACACATGAGGAGTCCAACAATATCCCCCTTTTTGATGATCAGAAATCATATATAGGAAGAATATAAAAGACATGTAATATTAATGATACTAGCATAGCAAAATCATTATAGAACAGATACTTGCAGTTTTTCTCCCCCATTTATACTATTATAGAACTGATACCTGTAGGTTTTTCTCCCCCTTCTGGGATTATCAAAAAGTAGAGAAAAGGAAATGAAACTCGGCAATTGTCATTAAACAAAGGATTCATAATAAAAAGTACAAGAGAATTACAAAATGTAAACAAGAAATGACATCCCATCAAAAAGAAAAACAGTCGGTAAACTCTTTAGGGATCCATTATTGTCTTGCCATTATCAGCAGCAGGAGTTGGTTCTGAAGTAGAAGAATTCATAGAAGTGGTAGACAATGAGGGTAAGTGTAGACCTTCAAAAATAGATGGAGACAAAGTAGGAGCAGTAGAAGATCTAGTCTTAGGTTGGTCAAGAATGACTGGACGGATCTGAGAAAGGTCTTGGCTAACTGTCATGGTAGTTGATGCTAAGGCAGGTAGTCCAGGTCTAATGGGTGCAGCAGCTAGAGCAACTATAGCAGTATCTGTACATGAAGATACAGCTTCAAAATATTGATGAAATCAGTAATAATTTCACCACCATACTGCATAGCCTTTTCAAATTCATCCTTATTCTCCAGAAATATGTCCAACAATCTGGTGAACTCTGAAAGTTTTTGAACCTAAGCTTTAAAAGCTTGAGTCAATAGAGGGATTCTCAGATTTTCCAGAAGACATCTAAAGTGATATGTCATGTCACTTTTAGAGAAAATCTGGGAAAGACACAAATATATTTTCTTGGAGATCTCTTGTAGAGAATCATTGGCTATCTTTGAATGAATCCTAACCAAGTCCAATGCTCTATCACTGTTCTTAATCACTTATGACAAAAAAGATAGATCCAAGCCACTGAAGGCATTCTATAATTCTTCCTTAATTATGGATCTCAGCAGAGAATCATCCAAAGCTGGTGTGGAGGTCTGACCAGAAGCAGGTGAAGCCTTGAAAGCTTCGGTTAGAACTTTGATCTTTTTCAGAACGTTTTGCAGACATCCAATGTATTCATCTGTATGCTTATTCAGAGTTTCCACAAGCTCTCTCATGCATTCCATCATCTTAGTGTGCCTTTTTACAATATTTTCATCAAAAGATAGTAGGTAAGGATGAAATTCAGACACAATCTCCCTAGCAAAGAGGGAATCAGAAGACTCAGGAGAAACAGCAGCATGTGCAGGGGCAGAAACAGGAGCAGGCTATGATCTCACAAATAGCTCATTCTGTAGACTTTCTACCATACTTTTCAGATTTTCAACATTAGCACTCAGCAGATTAGTCTCTACTCGTACTTCTTGAATTTCTAGGATCATCCTTGGTTGAATATTCAAGATAATATTTTCCAAGAGAATTGATGCATCTTCTTGACTTAATTGAGTCACTGGGAGAGGTTGAGTGGAGACAATTTTCTCAAAACCTGCTACCAATTTCTCGCTAAAAACTTTCAAATCATCTTTGGTTACAAAGGAGTGATGCTCAGGTAAGGATGCAGGTAAAGGTAGAGGTTCAGATTCTGGTTGAGGGTCAGAGTCATCTTGAGACTCAGATTCTGATCCAGATTGAGGTTGTGGCTCTGGTTCTGGTTCTGAATGAGCTAAGGACTTCAGTTGAAACAGAGAAGAAAGATCCATTCCAGTTGCAGTCACTTTCTGTGACTCATTCACATAATAAAAGCATGGGAAATCATACCGATAGTGTACATAGAAAGTGACATAAGGTTGAGAAGCTTCACCAGATCCAGCTTCCACAATATCAAGATTTCGAGTTTCCTCCCCCTCAACTTGTGCTTCCCTTTCAGATTCATGAGGTTCAAGAACATAGA
The DNA here is from genome assembly GCA_963277665.1 of Viscum album. Taxonomy (NCBI): domain Eukaryota; kingdom Viridiplantae; phylum Streptophyta; class Magnoliopsida; order Santalales; family Viscaceae; genus Viscum; species Viscum album. The sequence goes on along the minus strand of OY728161.1, from coordinate 1,729,019,986 downwards.
AAAGATCCACAGGATCATCCCTAATCTCTTCAGCAAACTCTTGACTTTCCAACTGAAAGGAAATTTCCATTCTTTCTTCAGCAGATGGAAAAATCTCAGGAACCGATTGTTCCACTGGATAAGCTTCCAGACATGCTTCTTTCTCAATAGAAAGAGTCTCTTCAACAAAAACTTCCTCAAAGTTTGCTTGCTGTTCTGAACCCGGAAAAACTAATTTCCTTGTAGCATTGGTATGAGGTTCTTCCTAATGAAGAACAACTGAAGGTTCCTCAATCCTTTCCATTTCAACAACAACTTCCTCTCCATGAGGTATTTCAGCAGGGATAATAGCATGGATAACACCCCGTTCCTCTTCAACAGGAACTGTTTCCATTGGAGGTATTACAGATTCTCCTCTAGGTGGAACTTCAGCTGTAACATCTTATTGTTCTTATTCTTCTGAGTACTCAGCCACTTCATCTTGTTCCAAACCAGAATCATCTAGGTTCTTAGGCCTTCTTGGATAGTCAACAAGATTAATCTTTTTATACAGTTGATCACTATCCTCAACCCATTTCTTTTTCCAGGGATTCTAGCAAATCTTCATCCTTCTTATGAAAGGCATGGATATGCAGAAATCAAAGTCATCTAATTTTTCTTCATTCGGTCCAACCATTCCTTTTGAGTCTAACATGGTTGAAATCATATTTGAATAAAACTGGGAGGTGGATTTGGAAGTTACTTTGATTAGCTCACAGATATGGTTGATAACATACTTACACAGATTGATCTTTTGTCCATTCTTCAACAGGTGAATCAGGAACACATCCTGATACTTCATCACAACAAAATCTCCTTTTCTTGGACTAACCAAATTCTGAACAAACATGAACAAATGTCTTGTCTCCCCATCCAGTTCACCAGTTTGGGCCCTTCGCTTGGTTCCATTTCTAGTTAGATTTTCCAAAGTGGTTTCTAGGTCAAAGATGTCAGTTTTTGGAGGAGGGTCTCTCTGGTAATCTTCACACACTCCTTTATGTGGCATTATTAGGCATGCATCCCACATCATTGAAGAGAAAGAGAACTTCTGACCATCGATCAAGCTGGTCACCAAAAAGGTTTCTCCAAACTCAAAAGTGAACTTCACATACTGATAGAATTCAGATACATGCCTCATGTAAATTGGTCTATTCTGTCATGTGAATCATTCAAGTCATCCTTGATCTTTTAAATCATTCAAAACTAATGATCTGCTAGAAAACAACCATTCAGGGCAAACCTCTTTTTCAGGTACAACGGTATGACATACCAGTTTTGGGTTTAGAGGTCCTTCGGGAGCTGTCCTCGGTATCCTCCTTTGTTTCTTAGAGCGGCGCTTCTCAGACGAGGGTGAAGACGAACGCTTCATCCTTGGCATTAAGTAAAGGTTCAGGCGAGAGGGAAGAGAAGGTTCAAGAGATAATTCGAGTAAGGATTCGAATGAAACCCTTATGTTTTATCGTTTGGGAATGTCAAACATCATAAAAACACAATCACGGGAAATCAAATAGGGGTGTAATAAAAACTACCGCGATATGGGTAAAAATAAAATAAAAATTAACATACTTCTCACGGTGAGACAAAAAACTAGCCATCATAGTGAGACAGTTTATAGTCATCACGGTGAAATAGTGAGCAGTTTATATAGTCACGGTGAGATAGTGAGTTGTCAGTCCGTGAGCATAAAATAGTAACATAGAAACAGTAAGTATAAAACCCTAAAGTAAAGTATAGTAAAGTATTAAACATTAAGATCAGTAAGATATTAATTTATGATTAATCATACCAAGATCATGTATGATGTAGTCTAATCATTCATAATTTAATGGTTTAGTGAATATATCAGCAAGTTGCTATTCAGTACCAATGAATTCCAAAGTGATATCACTTTTTTGATAATGATCCCTCAAAAAGTGATGTCTTATATCAATATGTTTTGTACTAGAATGAGAAATAGGATTCTTAGAAATATTAATAGCACTTGTGTTGTCTGAATTTATTGAGACATGTCTGAATTGATATCCATAGTCTAGTAATGTTTGTTTCATCCACAAAATTTTTGCACAACAACTTCCAGAAGCCATGTATTCAGCTTCTGTAGTTGACAATGAAACAGAATTTTGATTCTTACTACACCATGATACTATTGATTTGCCAAAAATATGACATGTTCCAGAGGTGCATTTTATATCTAGCTTAAATCAAGCAAAGTCAGCATCAAAATAACTAACTAGTTCAAATGATTGTCCTTTGGGATATAACAGTCCTAAATTGGGAGTATGCTTGAGGTATTTGAAAATTCTCTTTAAAGAATTTAAATGTTACTTTTTAGGGTTTTCTTGAAAACGAGAACACAAACACACAGTAAACATAATATCAGTTTGACTAGAAGTCCAGAAGAGTAGACTTCCAATCAATCCTCTATAAGTTCTTTGATCAACAGATTTACCATTTTCATCAAGATCCATCTTATAGGTGGTACTCATGGGAGTGTCACAGCTTTTTGTGCTATCCAATCCAAAACGTTTGAAATGATATCTAGTATGTTTAATTTGAGTTAAAATAATTCCATCATCATTTTGAAAAATTTGAAAACCAAGAAATAATTTAAGTTCACCCAATAAACTCATTTCAAATTCATTTTTCACCATTTTAGAAAAATCAGTACATAAATAATTTTTAGAAGATCCAAAGATAATATCATCAACATAAATTTTTTCTACTGAAACATCTTTAGAAATTCGTTATATAAAAAGAGTAGGTTCAACTATTACTTTTGTAAACCCTTTAGAAATTATAAGAGTACTTAATCTATCATACCACGCTCTTGGAACTTGCTTTAAACCATATAAATCTTTTGATAGTTTGAAAATATGATTTGGAAAATGAGGGATTGAAAAACCAGGGGGTTGTTCATCAAAAACATCTTCATAAATATATCCATTTAAGAATGCACTCTTGACATACATTTGATATAGTTTGAAATTTAGATGTGCAGCATAAGCAAGTAAAATCCTAATAGCTTATAATCTGGCTACTGGAGAAAAAGTCTCCTCATAGTCAATACCTTCATCTTGACTATAGCCTTATGAAACTAGTCTAGCTTTATTTATAACTATGTTTCCGGATTCATCTCCTTTATTTCAAAACACCCATTTTGTGCCTACAACAAGATTCCAAACTTTTTTTCATTCAAACTGATTGAGTTCTTCTTGGATAGAAATTACCCAAAATTCATCATTAATAGCATCATCAATGTTTTTAGGTTCATGCTGTGACAAAAAGGCTTGATGTCTAACCTGATTTCTAAGAGAAGCTCTAGTCTATGTCCCTCTATCAAGATTTCCTACAACAACATCTATAGGATGATTATTTAGAATTCTAGTTTATCTAGTAAAGGTAGGGCTAGAAATTTCAGGTTCATCAACAGGTTGGGAATCAAAAGAAGCAGGTTCTGGAAAATTTCCAGAACTGGATGTTTTAACTATAGGTCCACTGTCTTTATCATTAAGGTTCAAAATAGAGAGATCATCTTTAGGATTTTCAAGAGTGGTTTTAGGATCATGTGGATCAGTTTAATCAAACTTGATGTGAACCGATTATTCCTCACACTTGGTTCTCTAATGGAAAACATTATAGGCTTTACTAGAGATCAAATAACCTAGGAAAATTCCATCATCACTCTTGGATGAAAACTTGTCAAGATTATCTTTGGTATTAATAATAAATACTTTTCAGCCAAAGACATTGAAGTAGTAAACCATAGGTTTCCTATGGTTCCACAACTCATAAGGGGTCCTCTTATGAACATGTCTGATTAAGACTCTATTGATAATATAACAAGTTGTATTTACAGCTTCAGCCCAAAAATAAATAGGTAGGTAATACTGATTAAGCATAGTTCTAGAAATTTCTTGCAGGGTTCTATTCCTTCTTTCTACTACACTATTTTGTTGAGGTGTCCTAGGGGCAGAGAAATTGTGACTATAGCCATTGTGTGAGCAGTAAGATTCAAATTCATGATTCTCAAACTCACGAACATGATCACTTCTTAGAGTATTATTCTTAAGTCCACTATGGTTTTCTACAGATTTGGAGTATTTAACAAAGTAAGGGGAAGCTTCACTTTTGTGATCTAGAAAATATACCCAAGTATATCTAGAAAATTCATCTACTAATACATAGACATAGTGTTTCCCATTTATGCTAGAAACTCGAGATGGTCTAAACAAATCCATGTGAACTAACTTGAGTGGTTGAGAAGTTGATACTTCTTTCTTGGGTTTGAAAGAGATTTTGTGTTGCTTTCCCTTTTGACAAGGATTACAAACTTTGTCATTTGGAAACTCAAGTTTGGGTAGGTCTCTAACTATGTTCTTCCAAGTAAGTTTTCTAAGTGAGTGTATATTGCAGTTTCCTAATCTTCTGTGCCAAAGCCAAGACTCTTTATGAAAAGCATTTAAACAAGTAATATTCTACTTAGCTAAAGAATTTAAATCAACAGCATAAATATTTTCATTTTACAGAACAAAAAATACTAAAGAATTTTTAGAATTAAAAACATTGCAAGAATCATTTTCAAATAAAACAATAAAACCATCATCACATAACTGAGAAATACTTAACAGATTATATTTAAGTCCATCAACAAATAAAACTTTAGAAATTAATACAGAGTCAGTGTTTCCAATTTGGCCTAAGCCGATGATTTTCCCTTTAGAATTATCACTAATGGTGACAAAACATCCATCAATCCTGACTATGCTTTTAAAGCATGAGAAGCCTCCTGACATATGTTTTGAAAATGCACTTTCTATGTACCAGGTCTTCCTACAGGAGCTCTTTATGCAGGGTTTCTACAAAACAGATTTAGATATGAAATGATTTTGGTACACAGATCTTCATGGGTCCAGACAGGTTAGCAATCAAAGCTTTTGGTACCCAAATTTTTCTTATGGGTCTCATGAAATTTGTAGAATCAACAGACTTTGAAAGATAAACCATATTAGATCCATAACTATGAATATTACTAGTTAAAGCATATAAATGTCCAGAACTAGAATTAGCATCATTCGGTCCAGAATTAGGAATAAATCTATTCTTTGTAAACTGTCTCTATCCAGGTTTGTAGCCAATTCAGTAGTGTATTTTGGTGCAACATGCTTTCCTAGCATTTGAGTTAGTGTATCCTTTCAATTTTTGAATTTACTTAAATCCTTTCTGAGTTGCTCTATAGATAATTTCAGTTCAGTGTTTTCCTTAAACAACTGAGCATTCTTTTCCATTTCAATATCAAGATCAGATTTATGTTTAACAGTTAAAGCATACTGTTTCTTTAAACATATGTATTTGTCTTTCAGCTCATTACAGGTTTCTTCTAACATATCACAATATTCAAATAGCTCAGATTTTGACATGTTATAAGAGTTAGTATCATCTCTAGAATAATAAGAATTTAAAGTAGGAGTTTCTTCTGTTACCTCAGAAGTGTTTGTCATAATACACATGTTTGCCTTATTTCTGTGTCTAGTTTAAGAAACATCAGATTCAGTGGAGCTATCCTCAGATGTACTCTAAGTAGCCTTCATAGCCTTTTTGTACTTACTTTCCTTGTAATCACATTTCTTCTTGAATTTGAGCTTTGGGCAGCCTTCTTTAATATGTCCTTTTCTTTTGCACTCATAACAGACAACTTCATTACTTTTATCTGGATTTTTCCAATCCTTCTTCCAATGTCCCTTATTGTCATAATTTCCATTGTAATTTGATTTTTTGAAGAATTTATTTTTCCTATAAAACTTCTTAAACCTTCTGGCAATGTGAGCCATTTCAGCATCACTATCAGAAGCACTTTCATTGTCTTCGCAGCTTGAACTCTCGTTTATAGCTTGATGTTTTTCTTTATCCTTGTTCTTTGAAATTGATGATTTGAAAGCAATAGACTTTCTTCTAGGATCATAGTCTTCTTCATTGATCACCTTGAGTTCTTCCTCATACATCATAATCTTAACAATGAGTTCTTTAACAGGTAGAGAAGCAATGTCACATGACTCTCTGATTGAAACAGATGTGCCTCTCCATCGGTCTGGTAAACATCTCAAGATTCTCATAATTTGTTCCTTTGCTGGAACACATTTTCCATGTGAATTCATTGTATTGACTATCTCATTAAACCTGAGATACATGTCAGAAATAGGTTCATCAGTTTTCATTTTAAAATTATCATATTTAATAGTTTAAGTATTTAATCTCATTTCCTTAACATTGGTTGTTACTTCATGAGAAATTCCCAAGGTATCCAAAATTTCAAAAGCAGTTTTACAAGCAGAAATTCTGTTAAACTCTTCATCTCCTAAAGCAGAGTACAGGGCAGTCATGGATTTACAATTATTATTGTAACCAGTCATTGTATGTTCATCCCATGTGGATCTAGCAGTAGTGAGAAGTTTATATTATGATTCTATGGCAGTCCAAATATTAAAACCGATGCTTTCTAAATGAATTTTCATTTTATGGTTCCACTAAGTATTGTTGGTACCATTGAAGAAAGGTGTCATGTTAGTAGCAGCACCCTCTAGTCTATTATCCATCACTAGATTTTAGAAAGAAAATTTAAAGAGACAAAAAATTTAGAACTAACCGAAATTTAAGATCTTTAAAGATGCAACTAAAATCACAATTTAAAAACAGAGTATTACAAAATTCTTTGAACAAAAGACCTAAAACTATGATACCAAATGTTGGTCGGAGTGGAAAGTCAAGAGGGGGTGAATTGAGTTCCAATTAAAATTTCTGTTAAAATATTGTCTAGTTAAAATCCCCCAATTTATAAAATAAGTTAAACTGTAGTGAATTTATACATATTGTAAATGTTCACTTAGCTTCTCAAAGATTGATTAGGTATCAGAGAGTTTGACCAGAAGATCAAACTAACTTTTGAAACAATTTTACTAATTTACAATAAGTGTAAACACTTGCTAATTTAACTATCAAAGTAGCTTCAAAATAATTTTGTATTTTAAAGTAATAATAACGGAATAAATATAATATATGTAGTATACATTAAACTTAAATAAAATATGCATAGTAAATATAAAAAGAGGTGCAGTCTCATACCGAGACTTAGTCCTCTAAAATATATATAATAATTTGATCCACACCCTGGATTGGCATTAACAACAGTTCTATAAAAACTGTCCAGGTCCAAGATCTTTACCACTGTTATTCGTGGGAAAAAAACAACAGAAAACCAGCTGTCCAGGTCACACACGACCTCTATCACTATCCCAGTGGGAAATAAAAGAGTTAAGAGTTTGAGTGAGGATTTACAGATCCTCCACTTAAAGTTCATGAGACAGTGTGTGTGTAAAAATACAGCAGATGACACACATTGCTCGAAAAGTAAATAATGAATAACATAGTAGATATGTAGAGTTTTGAAATGGCTCTAGTGATTTTCAATGTAGATTTGGACTCTTAGGATTGAGCAGGAATGGTTCAGAGTCCTTCTCTGGTTTTTCTGTTGAAAAACATAGTGTCGTAGTTCAGCTTGTGTTCTACAGTATCTTGATTCATCGTGTGATCTTCAGAAATGTAGGATTTCATGTATGTAACTTCTTTGAGGATTGTGCAATGTGTTCTTCATTGCTTCTCTCTAGATTGTTCTTCGGTTCAGTACATAGCTCGAATGTATTGTAGTATATGTGGAAAGATGTGTCAAGCACGCGTATTTCCTCTAATGCAGCTCAATATTCTTTATATTCCACGAGCTCTGGTAGTAGGAATGATTCACTTTTCATAGGTATGAGATATGGTTTTCTGTCAAGCCAACAACTAACATTAAATAAAATTAATTTCATTAAAAACAACAAATATTTCCATTAGAATCATTTAAAATAATATTGACAAAAGCTTAAGAAACAGTGTCACAATGATCATGGAAACGGTGTCTGATCAAAGTGTCTGGTCACGGTGAGTCCTTCACGGTGTCTGGGTTACGGTGAGTGGTCACGGTGTCTGGTCATGGTGCTGGGTCACGGTGTCTGGTCACGGTGTCTGGTCATGGTGTCTGGTCACGGTGGGTCCTTCAGGGTGTCTCTATACTTAGAGAAAAAAATCTTTATTTGGACTAAGACAGAGATATGTAGAATATGGGTTATGGATAATCATTAGAGATAATATATTATAGAATTGTGATTATGAATAAAACCTTTAAAGAGTAATTAACATACATAAGTTTTGTTATTATAAAAACATGATATGCACCTATTTTTGAGTTTGAAGAGAATTAGCAAGATGTGCACATAAGATCAAGATTAATTAACAGTAATGATATTTGTGATCATTAAAACATGATTAACACATGTGGAGTCCAACAATTACATAGAACAACCATTTGTGTATGTTAAACACAGAACCCATGTTTTTACGAAACATCATTTTATTGTTATAACAACTTAAATGGTATAATTATAACCGATCCATTAATTTGTTTAACATTAATAGAAATTAATACAATTAAAATATTTTATAGATTTCTTTTTTAAAAATAAAATATATTTATAATGACTAATATAACATTAGGTGAAGACTTTATATGTTTAAAATTATTATTTTCTCAAATATACTAATTTTCATGTCCTTCTATGAAAAAAATAAATTAATTTAAAAAACATTTAGAGATATATTTTGTAAAAAAAATCATATTTTAATTTATAATGTTTACATTGACACTTAAATTATGGGATTATTTTGAGAAACATCATTTTTAGATGAATGATGAAAAATACCAAATTTTATTTCAAAAATGAGTTTTCTATAATTTATCTACAATGTTAAAATATATATTATAATGGTTTAAAATTTTAATACCAAAATATTTTTATCAATTTATAATTTTATTATATCGAGATCAATTTCACATTAGAATCTGATATGAAATCAAGGAAATCATTTGAATGTTTTTACATTAAAAACCGCATTGTTGACCTACCTGTGTGAATAATTTTAAATTAAATATATCCAATTATGTGTATATAATGTAGAAAATGGAATATATTTTTTAAATACGTATAATTTATAATTTATAATAAATTTAATTTAATTTTTATACAAAATTATTTGAGATAGTAACTAAAATTATTTACATTAATTAATGTATAATTAAGCTAAACAGAGGAATAAAACATAAATTTAAAACCCAAAATTACATGGAGACATGTCCAAAACCCATGTTATAGACATTATTAATAAATTAACCATCCAATTCTGAGTTGTATTTTGTTTTTTATTACTTTTAAAGGGTGAAAACAAGGGTACAACAAACATGTGTTAGAAAATATCAAGTGAGACATTTCGCTTCCTTATAAAAAAAATTATACCTCTTCGTCACATCTATAAAAACAATTACGATCATACAATATCTACCAAATAAAAATCCCAATATACTTCCCTTAATCATTGAATCATCCCTTTTAGAAGAATTATACCCTTGAAAGCCTTCTTGAATAAACCAAAAGTAGTTACTGTATTGAGAGGTAACATCTACTCTTAAGCTCTATTTTGTAATTTTTATATCTCCACAGATAAAATATTTATTCCAAGATGGTATAAAAACTAGTATCCTCAATATAATATAATGTTTCTATTTTATGGGTTCTAACTTAACATACAAACACTACCATCTAATGGGTAACAAACATACTTTTTACGTGTATGTAGAACTTCCGCCTCACGAAACAATGATTTTTCATATTCCATTACCACTTATCATAGTGGATAGTATGATAGAAAATATACTTTTATATATTATATATTATGTTTTTTATATCATAATGAGGATTTATTCCCATTACAACACATTTCATTTTTACAATGTTGTTGGTGTAAATGTGTTTATTAAATTTGAGAAATTTTAAACGCAACACAGTAAAAGCGATGTAATTCATTCAAACACTACATTTATTGTATTAAGGATTGAAATAATGAAATAATATGTTTATATATAAATATAATTTAATTATATTTTTTATATATACATATATGTCATATTCTATCTTTATTCAATACTATAATAAAATTAGAAGCATCATTCATGTGTACATATGCTTTACAATCTCCTTGGACAATGTATTACACTTCATTATTCAATAATATATATATTATTATAAAACAAATATACGTAATATAAATTATATTTATATCATTGTTTATATTATAAAAAAATGATATAAGTATAAGGAAAAAATATATAACAAATTAAGACATGTTTGATGAACTAAGTGGATATTACCCGAAGAGAATTTTTACGATAGGATTGTTAAAAATGGGTAATAAAAAGTCATAAGAAGACTTTATATGGTATTAAATAAAAGAATCTTTTTCTCTAAAATATTTAAAAGAAATTTATATTTATTATATATTGTATTGAATTAATTTGATGACAATCAAGACACACGATTAGTGGATTTCATCTCGCTTTTTATTTCTATGATATACATGATTTATTCCACAATAATTACTTTTGTGACCTTGGTATACTACACATGGTTTTATTCATTTTATAATATATATATATATATATGGGCATTTACATGTCAATTTTATATCCATTATTTCGTGGGTTTTATGTTTCAAGAGTTACCAAATCAGTAAAAAAAATTGCCTCAATTTTCCTTCATTGAGGCTCTTGTTTTTTATACGTCGATTATTTTTGTGGAATATAGACCAAAATTTCACATTATAGTTTAGTAATGTTTCTCCTTTTAGGATATTTTAAGATTCATATAATTTTCTTTTTCTTACATGGATAGTATGATTCCAGGTTACCATGTAATAAGAGTTTATTGAAAAAATCTCATCTTTTTTCAACATTTCTTATGTGTATTATTCACTTGATCAAATCTTATAACACGTATCTCATAAAAATTTAATGAATTTTATTCTCCAATAAATATTAATATAATTTTTTAATATTTTTATAATTTTTAATGCATAATATTAATGAGAAAGGGATTTTAAAAAACATCAACATCAGCCTCCCTTTAGTCAGAAATCGACACTTCGTCAAAACCAATTTTTAAAAAATTGGGCATCAATAATATTGTACCATTCACCTATAATTGTAAATATAATTGTTTACTCTATTTTTATTTTAACAATATCTTCAAAGGAATATCCATGGAACATTCTGAACAAGAAATATTTCAATATTATTTATTGTGAAAATAGAGTGTTCTTTTTACCTAGAATGTCATGTAGGAAATTACCCACCATAATTTATTTGAATATTCAAATTTATTTTTAAATTGATAATTTTTATGAAAATTATTTAAAAATTATTTTTCATAGAAAACTGTTTTTATAATCATATAAAGAATCATTAATCTGTTTTGATGTAAAACTATTTTCAAAATGTTTTCATGTATTTTTATAAGTATTTAATGTAATTTCAAGGGAATGGTTTTAGAAAAAATTCATTTCCCAATATATGTTTTAAAATGTTTTCAAATCTAAACTGTTTTATTATGATTTTAAGATTATTTTAGAATTTTCGATGGAATTTTTTTTCAAATTAATTTAATTATTCATTATATTTTTTCGATTTATTTTATCAAAAAACTATTTTTATATGTTTTTATTTATTAAAAGGAATATTTCAAAAAATAATGTAAATTTTTCTCAAGAAATTTTTAATAATGTTATTTTAAATATTCATTCCTTATACGATGAAATCATTTGATATTACTAATTTATTTCTAGTATGTATGTTATTGGTTTGTCATTTATTCTTTTTATGAATTGGTTTTTCAGAATGTCATGATATTAATATAACTTTTTTCTCGTAAAAAATTTATATGTTTATGAAATCTATGTCTATATCATGGATTTTATGTTTATGAAATTAGTTTCTCATTCATGAATTGTTATTTTTATGACATGATTATGGAAAAATATCAATAACCTTAGATTATCAAATTATTACACGTTTAGGTTTATGATTTCATTTCATGGGTTATGAAATGATTGTTTATGATTTTATGGAACATGATTGTATGATTTCTGTATGACATGAGTGATACTTTTATCTCCTTCAAATACATTGGGTCAACATTTATATCTCATTATATATACATTAATGGAATGGGAAATGAACTCGATTCAGTACCATAATCATAGAATGGGAAATATGCATGGTTTAGTTTTATAGGGTTATAATGAGGAGTGAACTGAGTTCAGTAAAATTGGGATATAACGGGGTGTGAACCCTATTGATTAATGGAATTCTTTGACTAATTTGTATTTTGCAGTGATTCATTTACTACTATATAATTGTTTATATATTCAGAAGTGTCTACAATAATTCCATGATTTTTTCATATATAATGGTTTCATGTGTTATTTTTTTTATTTCCTTATGATTGATATCATATGGACTTCAATGAATTATTATGAGATTAATGGGTAGGAACTCTGATATAATGGGTATAGTCTTCTAATTCACAATCATGTACTCATACCCTTATACTCGTAATTATTTATTTAAATCACCCGTATTTACACTTATGAGCAATTGATATTACCCTTTCTTATTTTTTATTCCCCAGGTTATATTGATATGTATAATTTTTGATTTGCATAAGAGAGGTTCTAGTAAATAATAACATATTAAGAGATAATTTAGATCATTTATTTACTATTGTTTATTTTTCATGTTTTCAAAGGAAATATACATCTATGATATTTATGTTTATGATATTATAAATTATTATGTATTCACCAAATTTTATCCAATGTCTATTTATGTAAATATAAGGTCTCTATATATTTTATTAGAAAAAAGGTTTAGTTGACCTTCGAAATCTAGTGTGAGGAAAAGATAGTGAGAACAATAAGGAAAAGTATAAGGATAAGTGTAAGGACATGGGAAATAATAGTAAAATGTGTTGATACTACAAGTGGATGTGGAACTAGAATAGATTTTCCTTGGAGTAACAACTCTAACATTATGTTTAGGTCCTGACTCGAGGCATTCTAGATATATATATGAGCATTATAGAACCCCTTGTTTGATACATATGGAGGGTATGCTTTGGGAATTCATAAACATTTCTCAAACCATCCAAAAGTATATAAATAAAATTTTCCAACGAATAACCAATGATAAACTTATGGTGTCACAAATTAAAGAAGGTTTCATGATTTATAAATACAATAAGTGAATTTCCATGATTATGTGGTTTTTAAATATGATAACTATTTATTGAAAAAATCATTTTGGTTTTGGTCAATGGATGGTATCCAAAGAAACCACATTCATTATTATTTTCATAGAGAATGAATCAATTTTCATCGAGAGAAACCAAATGTAGTGGGATATTGATTAAAAACAATCATTGATATGATCATATATATTTTTAAATCTATGAATGTGTGTGGAATTATAAATGAAAAAAATTTAAAAACAACATTCAGTTGAGTCCCTAATGAGGAAACATTCCCCCTCATTCATATGGTCTTCCGATCCAGTTGTAACTAAAAAATAGATCAATACTACTAAAAATTTAATATCTTTTCATTAATTTTCATATCATGAAAATTTCATTCTCGTTTGTTACTTGTTATAAGGACACATAGATCAGTGGTGGACTCTAATCAAGAATACAAGGATGCCAGATGAGATTGAATCCTTTGATTGGGATGAGTTCGAGAATGTATTTATTAATAATTAATTTCCATATATTCTTCCTGTCATGATTTAGAAAGAGTTCCTTGAGATGAATAAAAATGAATGATTAATATTTTGGAACCAACAATGCTAATTTGACAAGACTTTTAAGGTTCGAATCAAAAAAAATTCTAAAATGAAATTAATGTTGATTGTTTATCCATTGGATTAAAAACATTTATCCTATTGGAATTTTACATAATATATATTATTAGATATAAAGAGATCATGTGTAGTGTAATCAAGGTCAAAATAGAGTTTGGAGTGACGTATAAACATCCGTTTTTGATTGGAAATGAATCGTTGTGTTCAATGGGAACTCTAAAACCCATGAATAAAAGAATAGTTGTTTTATTTTAGTCTCTAGATACATGAAAAAGCATGGGGGAATTTTTTTATAGGATGGAGAAATAAATTATAAAGTAAGGTCATCATAAAATTGATTATCAAAATGATATGAAGAAGTTAGTTCACAATTCTAATGGATAGAATTCTGAATAAAATGCCCTTCCCCAAATTCAGTAATACATGTGTATGGATAATAGGAATTATAAAAACCACTAACCAGTCCTATGTTCTGGTCATAATGATATTTTTCAACATCTTCTTAAGTTAAGGGACAAGGTTAAATATTAGGTAATTTCTATTTCAGATGTGGGGTGTGATAAAAACATTATGATAGGTAAAGTCAACATCCATTGTATTACTGTTGTTGTCCTTTTTTTAATCTTGATCTACCCAATATATCATATTTAATGAATTTTAAAAGACTATTATGATTCCACTAAAACAAATAGATGTTAATTTAGAAGTGAAATCTCATAAATAATTTTGATTGCATCCTAAGTCTGTGATTTCACTCTGGTTGTAGTCTGTGGGAATCTAATTTTTTTAAATATTTTCATTCTTCTTTTAGATTATTTTTATTTCATATAATGCATGTATTATATTTCTCAACATCAATCCATCATCAATTATCATGTAAGGGAAGTTATAATTGATATTCAAAACTCTCATATGATAATATATCAATTTAATGATATGTATAAACTTTTTATGCAGATTACATCAAGTGAATGACTATTAATTCCTATTCCAATGGGTTTTTATATAAAATAGGTGTGTAGAAAATCGTCATCGGTGATATTACATTTGTTCGTGACTTTTTGGATGTCTATTGAGATGGTTTTCATAGGATTACAACTAAGTGAGATGTTTTGTTCTCAATAGAACATATACATGGTTCTAAACCAATTTCAATTACACATTAAATAATATATTTTATCAAGTTACATGAATCGATAAAAAAACTCCATAAAAACCATGATAAGGTATTCATTGACCCATGTATGTCAACATGGGGTGAACCGATTTTTTTTTAAAAAACATTATGATGGATCAATGATGTTCTGAATTGATTATTGAGAGTTTAACAAAATAACAATCAAGAACAAGTATCATCTTTATCCTATTGATGTCTTATTTGATTAAATATACAGACCTAAATACCTTTCCATGATTGAAATTTATTATTATTATCGTCAAAGGAATGTAATGAAAGATGATATACCCAAAACATCATTCCATATGTTGTATGGACACTATGAATATATATTGATGCTATTTGGTCTTACTAATTCCCCTGACTTTTTATTTGATGTATTGAATATAGTATTCTGAGATTACGTTGACCATTTTGTATAAGTTTTTATAGATCATAATCTTGTGTATTCAATGAGAAAGGAAGAACATGAAGAATACTTGAGAATTATACTAAATACCCTATGGATGGATAAGCTATATGAAAAATTTAAAAGTGTAAATTTTGGATGAAATATGATTCATTTTTGGGTAATATAATCTCAATATAAGGTATAGTAGTATATCAATCAGAGATGGAGGCTAGTAAATAATAGACTAGAGAAGCCATGATGACTGATAACCATATATTTCTTGGTTTGGATGGATATTATCGACGGTTTCAAGAATATTTTTTATGAAATTATAATAATCTAACCTTGTTAACTCGAAAGGGTATCAATACACACATGACATTTGAATATGAGAAAAACTTCTGGTAAATAAACAAAATATTAGTCATTGCACCTATCCATACAGTACCCTATATTGGTGATGAGTTTTTAATATTTACTGATACATCTATGATGAGTTTCGGATGTGTTCTTATGAATAATAACATTTTAATATCTTATTACTAATTTTAGATGAAGATTAATGAGTCAAATTACAAAGATCATTATTTAGAGGTAAAAATATTAACTTTTTCATTAATGATATATTAGAATTATCAATATTTAGAAATGTGTGATATATATAATGATCCTAATTGTGTGAAATATATAATCACAAATATGTATTTAAATTTGAATATTATACTTTTGATGGAGTTAATAAAAGATTATAACTTTTCTATACATTAACACCCTACAAAAGCGAACAAGATAGTTCATGATTTCAGTATGAAGAATCGTGAAATCTTATCCATGATAGGGGTCACAAAATATACAATATTTTTGATATTAAAATGATGGATCTATAAATCCAAAAGTAATTTTAAAATATCACCATTATCAAATGAATGTTCAACCTACTATCCAAATGAAGATTAATGAGGCTACAAAAGTAAGATGAGGATTTGAAAAAGAAAATCAATAACAATCAAGAGTTTAATCATGATTAGGGTAGAATGATAATTATTAGTAACTGTGAATGTGTTCTTACCATACCGTGTTGATGAATGATCTATTAGTGGAATCCCAGAGTTTCTCATTCTTCATACATCATTGAAGTACTAATATGTATAAAGGGTGAATGGATAATTATATTCAAATGTCATGAAGATATATATCAAGGATTTTTTATCTCCATGCTTGGTATGCCAAAAAGTTAAAGATGAATGATGAATTTATAATGGTATTTTTCTTCTATTACCCAAACTCCTATAGAAATTGGTGAAAATCACTTTGGATTAATCCATTGCAATAAAAAACCTATAAATGGTTTTATTATATATGGTTTGTAATCAGTCACCTTACTAAGTCACCACACATCAACACTATATGATAAGACTTAACTATGGATTAGATTTTCCTGAAATAGTAGTAAATAGTTATAAGGTTGTATAGATTACCATATTACATTATATCAGAAACTTGAAATTGGTCTGAATATCCACCCTTCTTCTCATCATAAAAAAGATGATTTGTCTGAATGAACAATTCAAACACAAGAGGATATGTTGGGATATTGTTTTATGTATTTCAATGGTGGTAGGGATCAACACCTTACCTTAACATATTTTTCTTATAAAAATATCATTCAATAAATCATTCAGAACGAACCTTATGAGTCCCTCTATGGGAAGAAATTTAGATATCGAATGTCTTTGGATGTGGTTGTATAATGACAAATATCAGACCTGTGATCACTAAAGAAATTGTTGAAATGGTTGCAACCATTCTGCTACATATCAATGTATTTGAATACCGATTGAAAAGATATTCTATTAACGATATTCATGATCTAGAATTTCAATTTTGTGAAAATGTGGTTCTATGAACTCACCATGGATGATTGTTATGTGATTTGAGAAGAGATGGAAACTAATCCCTAACTATTTAGATCACATTGAGATTCTTGGTTATACTGGGATCGTATCCCATTATTTTGAAATTCCATAAAATATATCTCTAGTCCATGATTTGTTCCATGTATCTATCATTTAGAATTAAATACATGAAAATTCACTTGTACTGAACTTAGAAGTCATACTGCTGGAGCATGATATTTCTTCTGAGGAACAACTAGTTGAAATTCAAGTTCATATGGAGAATGTTCTAAGAAACAAGATAACTTTCCTGGTCAATTATTTTTTAGGGAAAAACATTTTAGAAGAATCTATGTAATAACTATAGGACAATGTGAATAAAATGTATCCTCATTTATTAACTTAGTGATGAATTTGAAGTGAACAATTCATTTTTTGTGGGGTGAGGATAATGTAAAACCCTGAGGTTTTATGGACACATTTTAGGAATAAAATAAATTTTCAGTTATATATTGTACTTCAGTAAGAATATTTTGTATAGGGAATGAACTTTTCAAAAGTTATATAAAACATCAACTTGATGTATCTTTCATGGAACAATGACATGATATATGTTAAATGCAACACCTATGTTTATATAAAATATAATTATATTGTTATAATTATTTAAATAATATATTTATAACATATTCATTACAAATAGTAATATGAATAGTAATAAAAACTATTAAAACATTTTTATGTAATTTTTATATAAATAATACATAATGATTATGAAGGTTATAATTTTTTGAAAAGATTTTATATGATTTAAAATATTATTTTTTTAAATAAAAATATTTTTCAAATCCTTCTCTAGAAAATAATAAAACTATTTTTTATTCATATTCAGAACTTGAATATGATAAAATAAATATAAATTTTAAATTTATAATGTCAAAATTAGTTTTTTTATTGCGAGGGATTTTTCTAAAAAGCATCATTTTTTGATGAATTGTGAAAAATACTATATTTTAATTCAAAATTTTTTTGATATAATTTATTTATAAAGATAAATTAAAATTTAAATTGGTTAAAAATTATTATTTATATTATATTTTTATCTAATAATATAATTAAGGTCATTGATATCAAATTCAAATTGATTTTTTTTTAAATAATTAGAAAATTTTTATTATTTCTTCTTTTACAATATTATTGTCAACTCGACTACGTGATTAATTTTGAATTAATTTGTGCCAATAATGTTATAAAAACATGGAATACGAGATTAAATATTGAGAATAATTATAATTTATATTTTCAATTAATAACTACATAGTTTATGAACCAAAATATTATTTAATGTAATTAATATTAATTACAACAATTAATGTATAATTAATATTAATTAAGGACTAGACATTAAATTTATGATCCAAAATGACATAGAAACTCTTCCAACACACATTTTATAGACCAGAATCTGCCATTAAAAACCCATTATTGTGTTTTTGTTGTTTTATAATACATTAATTAGATTAATACATGGGTAATCATAACTTTTTTTCAAAAACTATCAACTGCAACCTTCCCCATACCTATAAAAGGTTTCCACATCTACCTCATCTTCAAACTAGTAAAAAAACATTGGTTCAGACATGATATACACAATACACATACCTATATCCTACCACTAATCCTTGAAGCCTCCATTTTAGAAGAAATCATCCCAAGGTTGTCTTTTTTCACAAAACTAAAGGAGTAACATGATTATGATGTAACACCTTCTCTCATGCTCATTTAATTTATTATATTTTCCCACCCCATCCAGTCACATTATTCTATTATTTTATAACAAAAATACTATCAAATATATACTGTTATGTTTTTATTTTAGGTTACTTACCATAAAATATACAAACCTTCACCTAATGTGCAACAAACATATTGTTTACATGAAAAATTATTTAATTTCCTCAGAGAATGATGATTATTCATTTTTTAGATTAACTTCTATCATTATGGAAATTATGACAGACAATTTTTTTCTATTATTATATAATATATTTATTATATAATTAATATTATGTATTAATTTTTTAAATAATAACTTTTAACATTGCATTTTGTGTAATTATTATAATTTTATTTGAGGATGTGCGGACTAAAACCATCTCAAAGGAGTGTGATTCATTCACACACTACATGGAATGTATATTGGAATCGTTTCATGAAATTATATGAAATATAGAAAATTATAATTATAATTTTTTAACATTATATAAATATATACACATATATTTTATTTTCATTATTTCATTCAATATGACTACAAAAATACAAACATCATTCATGTATACGTACATCTTACTATCTCCATGAACAATGTATTCCATATAATAATTATAATATATTATAAATTATATTAATAAAAATATAATGGATATAAATGATATTTATATCTATTCTTATATTTGGAAAACATAACAGAAGTATAAGGACAAATTATATAACTAATTAAGACACATGTGAATAGAAAAGAGGATATTACCTGAAGTGAATAATTATAATATGATTGTTTACAAGAGAGTTATATATTGTCATAAAAAATTGATATGTTAATATATATAAATATATTTTTCCTTAAAATATGAATAATACATTTATATTTATATTAAAGGTCTGTTTAATGGTTATGGTTAGATTCAAGACACAAGGTGAAGGGATTTAAACTGACTTTTTTATTTTCATGAGATACATGCTTTACTCACCACCCAATCCTTCTGTGTGGTGTCCATACATCCCATGGATGTATTATATTATTATTCTATTGAACATATATTGGTACTTACATATCCAACATATTACCATAATTTTATTGGGTCTATTTTTAATAAGATACCAAATCAATAAAATCATTTTATCTACATTTTCGTTATTTGAGTCTCCTATTTTGATTCATGCTTAAATTATTTTTGAGACATATATACTTACATTTTACATGACATATCATTAATCAAAATATTTTCATGATATTATAGAATTATTTTAATTTCAGTTTTATACATGGTGAATTAATTAAATTTTACTACGTGATAATATTTGATTGAAACAATGTCATAACTTTTAAAGGTTTATTATGTTTATGAATCCTTTGATGAAATATTATTACACCTATATCAATATAATTATTGAATTTTATTCTTCTATGGTAACTGATGATATATTCATCTTCTTGGTATTATTTTTATACTATTTGGTGTATATGATTGTTATGAAATTGTTTTTTAGAATGCCTGATGTTACTTTCTCTTAGGTCAAGAATCTAAGTTCCTTCAAAAAAATGTTTTATAAAAAACTGATTCCCTAATAAAAATACCATTATCCTATAATTATTAATCTAAATTATTACCCATTTTTCTTTTAACAACCAAACCAATGGATTATACTTATTATTATCCTTAAATCATTTTATAATCATTTTCTCATCAAAATGGATTTTTATTTTTAACTCATATGACAAGTACTAATTTTCCCTCCATAATTTCATTAATGCTTCCTTTTCATTTTTAAATGGATAGTTTTTACTAATTATTTTAAATGAAATTTTTTTGAAAAAATCTCTTCAAAAATTTTATCAAGCATCTTTCAAATGTTTTCAATGAAAATTAATTTCAATTTATTTTTATGACTTATTTATAATTTTTTAATTTATTTTCAATGAAATGGTTTTGAAATCATTTTGAAGATATCTTTATATGATTTAAATATGTTATCAATGAATTTTTTTAGAAGTTTGGAAGATTATTTTAGAATCATTCATGGAAAAATGATTTCATATGATATTAATACATTTTAATGTTTTCAAGGTATTTTGTAACAAAATGCTGGTCAAATGGGATTATTTATTAAAATGACATGTTAAAGGAAGAAAACATATTTTTCACAATAATGGGTTTTGAATGTTATATCAAAATTATTTCCACCTAATATTATATACATTTATGTTACAAATTCCTTTCTTAGAAATGATATAAATATCCCCTTAATGTTATTTCTTTTAATAAATTATCAATAATTATATGTTAATTATGAAACCAATATTTCATTAATGGGTTATATGATTATGATTTTTTCCCTTTCATGGGTTATATGTTTATGAAATATCATTCTTTTTGACATGATATTATTTTAATGAAATGACTATGAAACCTATATCTTTTTCCATGAGTTATTATATTATAAGATTTTTATGATACCAATTTATTTTTATGGAATATCATATGATTGTATATGATTTTTTGTAACCTTCATTTAGTTTTTCATTATGAGATGTTTGGGACCTTTATATCCCACAAATGAATTATATAAAGGTTTATATCTAATGAGATAAGAATGTATGGGATGGGAAATGAAATCAGTTTAGTATTACATGGATGGAATGTGATACTAGCTCGGTTCAATATTATAGGGCTATAAGGGAGCGTGAACGCATTTAAGAGTATATGTTTTCTAGGTTACAGTACATGTTCAAAGGTTCTACAAATTTAGAGTTATAAATACCATGTGACTATAAACTCATATATATACAAGGATTATTCTTTTGACATGGTAAATAATGATCAAAATTACATTTAAACCAACTATATGTTAGGTATCACATTAATGAAACATAATTTTAGACTTACGTGGTGTTAAACCCTATATTTGACCTAATAGTAAGTGGAATTTTAGTATATAAATCTCATCGATTACACAATATGTGGTTCAGATACACACCATGTATTCTATATGATTATGATTCATGTTTTTCTGTCCAATGTGTGTTGTTAACTATATACACTATGTGTTTTTACTTCTCATTTCATCATGTATCATAATTCACTTCTTGGTGTTGTGAATATGGTTACACAACATATACGTTTAGACCCCCATATTGTTTCAGTGTTTCTCGAACATAATCCTTAAAACATTTGGATGGAATCTCAAATCAGTAATCATTTATTTTTAATTTGGTTATGATGATATGAATCACAGACTATATAAATTAATATATCCAAAAAATATAAGTTAACCACTATATTAAAGAAAAAATAAGCTATAAGTGAAATACTAACATGAATTGAATATAATTATTCACTGAATAATGAGTTATTATATATAATTATGTGAATCCATTTAGAACAACTCAAGGGACCTAGAAGTGATGGAATCATGGTGGATCCCAAACCACTAAGCCCTAGTATTGTAAACTATCTTATTTAACACATGAATAATTATATCATTGTTGAAGTAGTTAGAGGGATAAAACCTACTGTTCTTTTAATCATAATACACCAATAATTCATTATGTACATGGTGAAAATCATCAATAAAAATTGTTTTAATATGAAGGACAATTGAACATAACATAAAACCATTATTATATGATATTTCTCACATAAAATGTCAAAATAATTTATTTAAATATATTATAAACTATCATTGAATTAATTATTTAATTTAGATTAATTATTAGACCACTCATATTTTACGATCATTGAAACATGTTATTAAACGGTAGATTCCATCATGTAGTGATCCACATGTGATATTAAATCCACTTATTTTATTATAGAATTATATTGGTTCTAGCACGTATTAATCTATCAATTTTAATGATTGATGTTTATTGAAACCAAATACATCAAGGGACAGGGAAGTCAGTCTGGTAGAGGTGAAGATACAATCTATGTTCATTAATGAATTCAATGATAAATTTATCATGATATTGTGGGAATCCTATATAGAACTCATTGTGCAAAATAAAAGAATGTGTCTCTTACATGCTCCTCCCAATGTAAAAGGACATAACTAGGTTTAAATAAGGGTATGATAAAAAAAGTGAAGGGCCCTTGTTATTTTAAAAATTTCATGTAGTCACGTGTTCAAACAATGGTGTATTTATTAACATTTACTTGATATACAATATACTCAATTTTAGAAGAATCATTATATTTTTGTAATAAATATAATTAATATTTATTCAAATAAAATTTAACAACAAATTTCTCACCAGACCAGTAATCATGGGTTTTAAATCATCATTATTATTTATCTAGCCTTAAATAATGAATAATTATTTAAATTAAAATACAATAACTAACTAATAAAAAAATTAAATAAATGTAATTTTTACAAAATTAGTGTTGAAATATTTATTAAATCTTGTCAAAAATAAATAAATAATTATTCTATAAAATTGTTAATAAAAATGATTAAATATATTTATTTTATTAATATAATTAATTAAATAATATTTATGTGAATAAATATTTAATTATACTTAAATAACATATATATATTGTCTATCATTACTAGAAATAGAATATTTTCAATCAAAATAACATGAATAATATTAAACCACACAAGAGTATAGTATTTGTATAATTTTTTATATTCAAGAGTAACATAATTGAGGTTCTAAGTAGAATTTGTATGATTCCCTTTATTCCCCTTTTATTGGGGAATTAAGCTATGATACCTAATATCTAATATTAACATCTCACAATATGGTATGTGACCAATATTGAATGAATTTTATGTCACAATGATTTTTATCCTCTTTTACTGTGACATAAGATAATATAATACCATTTTTATTATACATATAATCAAGAAATATAATTTTTGATTTCATCAACAAATATGTATGACGAAAAATTATTTACATTCAAAAAATGATCATTCCAATAACAAAGAAATGAAATTGCTCTTAATAATGTTGTTTTTAGTTAGCATAAAAAATTGTGAGAAATAAACTTATAGTAAATAAAGTAATTGATATTATTTTCATACATTAATCATTAATACAATGTCAGTCATTATGCACCCAACTTGTCAAACATCATCATGAGCATATGACATCATAGTTTTCATCTATAAATCACATTATATGGAAAATGAAAGAACTAATGCTAACCATAAAGTATAAGGATAATTAATCATATCCATAGACTGAAATACTCTATGAAACATATATGTGTGGATTTCCTATTGGCTAACCATGTTCTCATAATATTCAACAATGAAGCTTACTAAGTGATTATACTATGAGAAAGTGTTTGAAAGACCAATGAGTCTCCACCCCTAATAGAATGAATCATTTTTATATATGAATATGATATCATCCAACTATAGATATTATATTTAAAAATAATTTCATTGATCCTTGAGGTACTCATCCAAATGGGAACTTCAATGACCATTTACCTCAACAATTACACATATGTCATTTTTATATAATATTATATGTAGAAGAATATTCATTTCGAGAAAAGATATTTTATTAAAATTAAAAATAATTAATACATGTCATAATAATGCACATATAATTTGGTTTCATAAAATAAAATACAATACAAATTCTATTATATTGAACATATATTACCATATGGAAAACATGATTAGTATACCAATGAGTATTTTTGAATTAATCTATGGTATGGATGGAAATATAAATTATATTTGAGAGAATGATATTATTAGTTTTAAGGGGGAATAGAATCCTATATTTTATAAAGATATACTTCACCTATGGAGACTTTACATGACCCACCTAAAATTGCTCACCATAATGAAAATATTGATTAATTTAAAGAGAAATAATATATAAGTGGATAGAGAGAACAAATTAATGATAGTTGGTGTACAAAATCTATAAAACTAAAGTGATATATTTTTAACAAAATTACAAAATCATACACATAATTATTTAGTTTATTTTTTCATTCAACTCATTTATGATACATCAACTAATTATGTAAATCCATATATAACAGAACC
Organism: Viscum album; assembly: GCA_963277665.1. NCBI lineage: Eukaryota > Viridiplantae > Streptophyta > Magnoliopsida > Santalales > Viscaceae > Viscum > Viscum album. The sequence goes on along the minus strand of OY728161.1, from coordinate 1,728,994,868 downwards.
TATAGTGTTTTTAGAGTTGAAGAAGCATCTAATGGAGCTCTTTTATAAGGGATTTATATACCCTAGTGTTTAACCACGATGAAAACCAATTATATTAGTTAAAAAATTATGTGTTAATGATGTTGTGCATTGAAAAATGAAGATCAATTTAATTACATATAATAAAACGTATCCAGAATCATGCATCAATAACTTATTTGATTATCTTTTGGAACTCAACTTTTTTCAATGATCAGTCTTTTAAATTGTGACCATATATTAATGATTAAAAAAAGTTAATACTAAATTAATAATTTCGTATATGATATTGATATCATGAGTTTATGGTAATTCCCTTTAATTTTACTTCGACACCATTTTTTTATTGATCTGATTAATATTGTATTCAATGATTGTCATAAAAACATCGGGGTTATATATATTAATGATATCATTATATGGAGGAAATTTATATATGTTTAACGATATTACTTATATGAAAAACTGATTTTTTATGTATATGTTTTCTTATAATGGTATCAATATTAGTTAATGAGTATCATTAGAGTGTCTCTAGGACTGTGACTGCATTAGAGATAAAATCCATTGGATGGAAAAAAAGATCATTGGATTGAGTGGGAGGTTCTATGATTATATGACCATGATTATTATTAATAAATATCCTATATTATGAGATTTAGTAAATATGGATATTGTAATATTAGTCAAAGATATCCGACATTATTTTTTTTTAAAATTTATGAACCATAATTACTAGAAAATATTGTGATGATCTAACATGATGATATGAATTTAAAAAATAGTTTGAATGTAGTTAATGGTGGTAATTTTAAATAAATACATCTATAAAAATATAGTGGTGATGTTTAAAGGGAAATTTGGTGTTCCATCAATACCAAAATTGAAGAAGGAGCTATTAGATGAATCACATAAAATAAATTTATCGATACACTATTGTAGTTCAATGATATATAGGGATCATAGAGAACATTTCAGGTGAATTTTATGATGATTGAAAATTAGGATTATGTTTATAGATTCTTATTATATAAATGGGAAATGGTAAAATGACAATATCCTAATGGAATCATGAGATCTTTGCAAGGATCTATATAGAATTATAAAATTACTACAATGGACATTGATAAATGAATTTATAAAACAGAAATAAATGATGTTATATGGGTCATCTATTGTCTCCTTACTAACCCCATAAATTCTTTATTATTTTGGATGACCTACACATCGATCACCTTTCCCGAATCGATGTTAATTAAATTATTAGACATCATAATGAAACAATATTAATTTTTATGAACATAGGTTGGAATTAAAATTGTGGAAGTTTCCATGGAAGGAAAATGACATATAATTACAGTTAGTCCACACCTATCATCTCAAAATTAAAGGGACGTATGAATGGACTATTCATATACTTGATGAAATTATAATATAATTATCTCATGACTTTCTAGGAATATAGGATATTTATCTTCAACATGTAAAATTTTCATACAATAAATTACCTATTTTGGAATATATATGTAGCCTTCTGAATCACTATATGGTATTAAATGTTGTACAATAATTTTTTTGGAAGGAGTTGATTAAAGGAATATAGTATTAAAAAAATTTGGAGAATAGAACAGGGAATGATTAGACTATTCCTAATTACATAGAAGTATCTTAGACGAGACCTAATTTCTATGTGGATAATTCAAGAAAATATATAGAATTTCATGTTGGGAACATTTATTCTTAAAGGTGTCCCCATATAAGAGAGATTCATGATTCTGTAAAAATGGGATGTTTAGCACAAGCTATAATGAGAATTTTAAAAATATAGGAAAAATTGATGTTTCTTCATATCGATTAGTTATGAAACCCAGCCATGCTAATGTGTATTATATATTTCATGTTCCATTGATTTAGAATTACTTTATTGATCCAAATCGTCCAACAACCTATGATGTAATATTTTTTGAACATAAATTTTCTTATAACTATGACCATGTACAGATTATTTACACTATAGATAAAGTTTTATAGGATCAAAAAACTCTTCAAGAGAATTTCGATTTGGGAAATCAAAAACTATTTTTGTAAAGAGGTATCGTGAAGAAGAAAGAAGAAGGAATTAATTTTTTTTATTATATTACAAGTACCCAATTTTGTGGATGAAATCATTTAATATGGTGGATTTAAAACCTAATACCGCATTCTAGTAGGTAAACATGAGACAAAAAACTATTTAACAAAGTGCACTATAACGTTTATTCAGGATTATAATAAAAAAATAAATTTATAAAATTATAGGATATATATATTTAATTATAATTAAAAAAATTTAGAGAATGTCAAAATTATGTTTGGAATAATTAAGGCTATTTTTATGAAAAAATTGATTATTATGTGAATTGTGAATAATATATTTTCTACCAGAATTGTATAATTTTGTGAACTTTTAAGATATACATTGAATTTGATAAATCCCTTTAATTTATAAAATATATATTTATAAATTAAAAATATATATACAGAAAAACTTGGTTTAATTTATAGAAAACTATGATTAATATTTTGAGGAATTTTGTATTATTTTTTAAAAATGATTTTGAATACTCTTGTAAGTAAATAAAAATATTGGTAAAAACATTATTTATATTAAATAAAAATAGGTTTTATATTTTATATTAAGTTAAATCATTTAATGGGAAAAAATATATTGGTAATAATATCTATTGTATAAATTGTATGTTTATTTTTTTTCTTATATAACATGTGGTAATGTTAAAATTTTTATATCATTAAAATAGGAATTTTATATGAAAAAATTAATTTATTATTTCGATATAGTATTTATAAATTCTTTAATTGGTTTTATTTTATATTGAATCCCAAAATGTAAGTTACTTATGTAAAAACTAGTTTCATAGTAAAATAAAAAATTGTAAATGAGAACATTCAAAATGTAACATACTTAAAAACAGACAACCCAAAGAATTGTTGTTTTATGTTTGGCCTTATATAAAGTTACACCCAATTATTATACATTTTTTGATACATGATATATTTTAAACATGTGTTTTATTTATATTGAGGTGAAATATTTACACATATCTATTCTTACAAAAATTATAAGGGACATATCCACATACCTTAAATACAACTGAAAAACTATGATTCCTCTTGAATATTTAACATTATTTAATAAATTATTATCCTTTTAACCCTATTGTAATTCTGATCACATGATATTATCCTAAACCCTCTATTTCTATGGTCTTGTAAGGTAATGCACATGTCATCAATGTGAGTGACCATTATCAATAATTTTATTTCTATTCTATTTTAATTTTAAAAATAAATTCTTTCAATTACTCTATAATTAGATTATTATTTTTTACACATAATTTTATTATTATAAGTGAATTACTTTTAACCAAAATTCAATTTTCCCTTATAAAAATGGAAAATGACATTTGTGATTGTGGGTGAATTACCGCCTACCCAAAGTATCATGATTTATTATCCATTATGATCTTCCAATTATATAACTATTATTGAATTTAATAAATAATAATTAATTTTGTAACATATACTATAAATCATAAATAAAAATACAAGTAAGAAAATTTCCTTATTCTTGGTAAAATTGAATAATCATCCATGAGAATGTGTAACCACCGACTTCATGGAATTAATGATATATTTCAATCAATCATTAGAGCCATTAATTTCATGTAATTATAGTGGTTTTAATGGATAAATGTGATGAATATTAATTTATTAACATGTTATAAAGAACATTTGGATTTCTTTTTAAAAATATAATCAGTAAACAAATTTGGTAATATCAGCGTGCAAAAGAGTGTTTTTTATGAAAAAGATTATTACATCGTAATTAATAACAAATTCATATAGGTTATACATTTTTTTTGTATATAAATAAAATTTTGATATATTTTATTAATAAATTATAAATTATTTTATTGTTCTTCAATTATAATGATATAAAAAATCACTTCTTAATCATCATTCCATAATGGTATGTTATTCTCTATGTCTGTTTAATAACATCCATGAACAATGATACATATTTATCTCAAGAATCAAAATGGTAATTTATTTTTCTTTATTATATAAAATATATAATGTGATGAATAATTATTCATATCACCCCTTAATTATCACCATCCACAGAAATAGTTTTTATTGAATAATACTTCCATTATTAAAATTGTCTATAATACTATTTCTGTCAATTCTAATATGAATCTCTCCTATTAGCATAATGGTTTGTTTAGTTCCAAAATTACCCACATATGATATATTTAATTTATAATAGATCCTTAAAAATGAAATTATATTTCTCAATATAAAAAGTTGAACTCTTCATTTTACTTCAAATAATTTGGTTCACAATTCCCTAGTTTACCACAAATAAAACTATATATCATTCAATTGTGAAATTCCTTTTCATGATCCAACAAATATGTTTTAAACAAATAAATTTGAATCATATTTATTTTTTCATAATCATTATGTATACTTAAATTAGTCTACATATTTTTCATATTTGGTGTGTTGGAATATTCACCTATATTAACATTATTAATCATAAAATCATGATTTCTAATTAGGAATGACCATAATATTACTCACTCTCATACTTATCTTATTAGGTTGATCATTAGGAAATTTAATACACTATCAATGCGAGTGATAAAAAATTAGCTTCATATGATAATCATAATAAATAATATTAGGAATCACACAACCTTAAATTTTAGTATTCCTTGAAACTATACAATTATATTTTCGTTCAACATGAATTATACTTAAATAAATATAGGATTATTTAAATTGGTCTCTCCAAAATGAAATGACATAATTAATTAATAAAATAAATATATTATAATGGCTCGTATATATAATTTGACTAGCGATTGAATATCCACTAGGATTGTATTTTTAGGTGAGAAATTTTTTCTCACTCTTCTTGCACAGAATAATGACTGGGTTGTTACTCAATTGGCCATTTTCAGTGTTCTTAACTATAGATTAATCTATTCTTCAATTACATTAACATTCTTATACTCATACAAGGATCCGACTCATATTAGAATAAAATGCATAACATCATCAAAATATAAACATGTTATTATATACCTATAATTAAAATTATGTTTTTCAATAATGTTATATTATCATGATATCATATAAGAAAAAAAATCCTTAAATAATAAATAATAATGATTTTAAAAAAATAACTAAACCCTAATTTGATACAAACTGAGGTTCCCCAGACCTGCACTCCGGGTCTTATGATAATAACGCTTTCTTTAAAATATATCATTGATACAATGTTAGATTAACATCCATAAGAATAAATATATATAAATATATATATTTCATATAATAATCCAAACATAGACATTTTATATCATAAAAATATCAAAATCCCATTAAAGGGAGGTTTAGTTCATTTTGGATTTAGCTATATATGAACATTATTTTAAAATTAATATGAATATTTCAAAATAATTGAGGAACTCTATAATCCATTATTTAATTATCATAAGTAATAATCATATTCAAATATTAGAAAATAGAAATATAATAAAGGGGTGTCAAAAAATGACCAAGAATTAAAAACATTTTATCAAGGCATAGATCAATACCATAAGATAAAACATTATAATGGGAGAAATATCTTATTAAATGAAAATTGGACAATAAGATTTGATCATTATTCATGACTACGAAAAATATATCATTAATGAAAAAACATGTCACATAGAATAAGACAATGAGAAAATAAGGAAACAATGAATAATTGAATGATGTCATTTTTGATGAATCATAAGCATGTTTCAAAAATATAAATCTTGACATTTTATGGATAAGTCAAGGATCACTATCTGGGATACATAACATATTTTTCAAGGTTATATATCATTCATCATAATATTTTTATAATGAAATAAAATATTACCCAATTAATTATAGGTCTATATAATTCTAGGCCCACTCATCACATAAAAATATGTATATTCATATGTGGACCATAAAAGAAACAGATACTATGCATAAAGCATAAGCATGACTGAAATTATGATATGAAATTTGGATTAATAATACCATATCAATCAATAAATTTTGGATATATTATAAATATTCCAACAATATGAAAGAGTCAAATCAATTTTGATGTTCATATTTGAATAAATAATAAAATTTATTTAACATTGATTTTTAATGTAAAAACAATAATTAAAATATATGGAATATCATAAATAAAATCAAACCACTTATGTTTTTTATTATAAAATGGGTGAATTGTATTTTTGTGATGGAATGAGATTATTATTTCCCATTAAACTATAATTTATCTATGAGGTTTATAAATAATATTAATATGCATTTTATAAACAATTTCTGTATAAAATTGTATGATATGGGATACATTTATCATTAAATACTAAATATAAATGTTACTTCATGTTCAATTCAAATAAATAAAATAATTTTTAAGAGAACATACAAAAAATAATTGTCCACCCAAATTTATGGTACTGTAAACATGGTATATATTTATAGAAAATATACTGAAAATATATAATAAATAAGTGAGAAGAAGAGTGTTAGAAATGTGAAAATGAAAGAGGACATGTATCCCACATTTAATGAGTTTTGTTTGGGGATCACTTTTTTATGTGTTAAAATACATTTTTTAAAACCCCCTTGTTAAGGAGAAATTTGAGGATTGAAAAGGAAGAAATTTATTCTTTTCCTAAAATAAAAAATAAGAGTATTTTAGGTATAGGAACATATAGACATTGTGGAGAAAATAAAATTATAATGGGAGAGTATTAATCATAACTCTAATGTAAATTTTATGTTTAAACCAACTAATAAATAATATTTGGTTTCAAAAAATTTATATAACGAATGTAAAAAATAGAGGAATTACCATTTAGAAAAGTGAAATGAATGACTAAGGGAAAATATTAAAATTAGTTATGATATTTGGATCAAGACTGAAATGGAAATAAAATTGAGACAAAAATCAACTTATGAATACATTATCTTTCAACTCTAAATGCATAAATTTATATTCTAAGATGGACTTTAAACTCTATTATATTTTAGGGAAAAATATTGTAAATTTCTTTATAATAGTAATATTTACATATAAAAATGGATCAATGGGTGAATAAAAGTCGTATATTAATGAAGAAAAATTGAAATGTGGAAACCATTTGATTGTGTTCTGATTTATTTCTGGCACTTATATTCCTGTATAATGATATTAAATTTATTTAAAACATTTTTAATTACTGTTTTCATCTAAAAATAAAAACAAAACAAATTTTTATTAATGAAATTGATTAATTCTTATATTTTTTCATATACTATAAATAATTTAAAAACAATTATAAACCATAAAAACATTATTAGTAAAGAATTAATGAAATCTGATGTATTTATAGAAGTTGTTGATCCAATAGTGATGAAACAGTTACATGACCTTAGTAATAGTAACATGAACCTTATGAATAGTATACAAGTGAATGTAATATGAGCCTCACACATTATTTTATTAAAAAATTTGATTAATATTTTATATGATGGTATGGTATAATTATATCATAGTCTAGTATATAAATTTTATAATTATTATTAATTAAGTGTTTTCGGTTTTATAAGTCATAAATATTTAATTACTATTTTATGATTACATTATTAGTTTAAATAAAAATTTATTTACATAAAAAAATATAAATATAAATATTTTTAAATATTATTATTTTAATATAATATTTTTAGACCGTAAGTAAATTTTCCATGTGTTATAAAATCAGTTTAAATTTTAAAATCTGTATTTTCAAAGAAAATATTGTTATTTATTTAAAATTAAATTAAAAATAATTATAAAACAATTTTCATAAAATATTGTTAATTATTTATTTCTATAAATAATTACAGGGTTCGGGATAATTTTTTATGTTTTTATAAAATACATTATTTTTTCATGATTTGTAAAATATGTTAATTTATAATAAAAGCTAAATACAAGAAATATGAAGTCATATATGACATCAGACTCATGTAAGATCAAAATATCAAAATATCATTAATTATTTTAATATATTTAGATATAATTCTCAAACTATTCATAGTCTCAAGAAACAATAATAAACAAATGAATAAAAAATTGAGAAAAATCTCATCTCTTCTACTATATATATCGCCGATCACCACCTCTTAGACTCACACATCTAAATCTTTAAGAATTGGCCAAATTTTAACAAGTACTCGAAACTATCCCCTTCCCCTTGACCAGGGTTTCATGGTCTCATCCAAAGATGAAAATTGATTCCCTATAAGGTTCCCAAGGAGGATAAATCCTAGAAGAAAAATAAACTTCTTTATTCTTTTCAATTCCATTTAATTTCCTTTAATTGATTCTATTCGACTCACCTATTTTATCCAAAAATCATTATCAATATAATATGTTTGATATAAAGTAATTTATCAATTTAATGGGATATCCATCATCATAATCCATTTTTAGACTCTTTTATTCTAAAAATTAAATCATCATCTGTGATGTGTCAATTTACCGACATCCATGGAGATCACAATCCATTTTGGATTAATTAGTTAATTGATGATAATAAATACATTATTGTAGTGAAAAATATTGAAAAATATTTTTTACAACCCACTTTATGTTCTTTAACTAACGTACACAAAAAACAATAACTGATGTAATAAAATGAGTTTCTTTTGATCAAAACCCACAAAAATAACCTAAATCAATCATAATTATCTTTTACCTAATGATTCATCCAAATACCCTAAGAAATATTTATTTATATGATTATTTATAATATTAGAAATTCATTTATAATATATATGAAAAATTCTGGATATTTGTCTACATTTTAGACGAACTTCCATTAGTATATACATACAAACCAATAAAGATTTCCACAAAAAAATATTCATCCAAACGAGGAAATTAAACTCCATAAATAATCAAAAATCTCATTAATATACATAATAAGACTAAAATAAATAAACTTCATGTATAAAATTTTCATTATTTATTAATTAAATAACATAACCTGATTATACAAGATAGTAATGTGAAAAACAATTCTGACATATATTTTGGGGAAATATCAATCCCAACTCTCTTTCAATAGATTTTCCATCATTCACCCAATTTTAAAATACATATGATTTAAATATAATTAAAAATAATCATATTACCTTATATTTGATAAAAATGTTTTTTACATGAGTTTATGACAAACATAATGTTTTCCAAAAGAACACTTCTTATTAAAAAACAAACCATTTATAGATTTAGATTGTTTATTGTTTCACTCATGGGTTTCAATTCTCATGTCATGTATTATATCCCCTATATAATATAGAGAAGAAAAATTTATTAATGTATGATTTATCATGTTAATCCCCTTATATTCCATGAGTTATTTTTATATCTAATATTGGTATACATTCTATGTGGCCTGCTTGATAGTTTAAAAGCTATGATGTAATGACATTCCATGAATTATATATTTCGCTAATTAAGTTGGTAATGTGATGTATCTCATTATATATTTGAAATATTCATGACCATGATGAGATATGTTTTCATAATTGTGTTTCATTTTTATGCATTACCACATTACATGACTTTATCTAATAATTCCCCTCATAATTAAGAAGATGATGCTACGATTATGTTCTCCTAATGTTATAGTATTTCATGTTATTATCTACCCTCTTACAAGGATTTTATATGACCCCATTCATTGATGTATTTAATCAGTTTACTACTTAATCTTGTGATAATTAAAGGGCCAATAAGATTTTAGAGAAGAAGGAAATAAAAAATTGTTTGTTATTTCTTTTATAAATTTCATGAATAGTCTTAATATTCCCAAGAAAATAATCCATTGGATCATGGTAATGTAAGGATTTAATTTTTATATCATTAAAATGATTTAATAATATGGTACATAAAATAATGTTCACTATAGTTTCTAACATATAATGTATTAAATAATTTGGGAATTTGTATTAGAGTACCTTAGTGAAAACCCTTACTATGAGGCTATGTTTATGTAGGACCCCATAAAGATATTTATATAATGAATTTTAAAAATAGGGAACCCATAAGATATTACATTAGAAAAAATTTCAGAAACAAATATATTATTTATTCATGACTTATTAAATAATGTTTTATTATAATGTTTTCTTTTTCTGAAAATTTTGGGAACCGGGAGAAACCATCCCAACTACCCATGGGAGAGACAATGTTGCAATTTTAAAAATGAAATCTCTAAGTCCTTGGGGTGGAGTTAAAATTAAATGGATATACATAACATGATGTCTCATGTTATGAACAATAACATGAATAATGTGGAACATCCTCCTTCACATAAGAGGGGGGAACTAGTTATCTAGTGTTTTATGTCGAAATAGTCATTGATGTTTTGTAAAACATCTTATCCACTAGTCGCATAATAATTGTTCAACTCAATAGAGTTAATATTTTTCATGCTTCGATGTTCTTAAATGGAGAAGGTGACACTAGAAATTTTTCATATAGGTAGAGAAACTAGACCATGGTGGGATTTGATTAAAAACACTGAGAAAAAGGATGAAATTTAATAGATGGTATGGGAAGAAATTTTGACATTGTTTCATAACATATATTTCACTCAAACTCTTCAAAAAATATCAATAGAGAATTAATATAGATGAATAAAAAAGATGTGGAACATATCATGGCCAACAACAAAAAATTTAAAAGCCAAGAAAGTTTTTCTTCGTATATTGTTATCAATGATGACAGAAAAATTGATAGATTATTTAATGGATAAGGACCACACCTTCAAAAGGAATTATAAATTATAGAAACTAATTTCTATGAAGAATTTTTTCTATGTTCAATTAATGTAGAGAAATATTTTTTAGAATGTAACCATGGCTATGGTGATAAGAATCGATTGATGTAATCGCTATCCAAAGGATCTAATAAAAAATATGGAAAGAAAAATGAACCACCGCGATGTGAAAAGAAAAGAAGTAAAATCATTGGAACTGCCTCAAAGGGACATGGAAATGATTCATGTGTGTGTGAGATGGCCACAAATCTCATCAATGCCAGAAACTCTTGTGGAAGTAGGACAATGTGGGGATGGAATGGAGTTCACCACCCATGTTCCAATGCAACAACATTAACGTACTAACCCAGCTTAACACTATGTAGCTGGCCAGACCGGTAGCCACATGGCATCATGCACATCATTCCATACTCTAGAGGCTGCTAACTACTAGTGTGGGTCTTGTAAGGTTTTAGTTTGGAAACTATAAAAAATTATCTTATCTTTATATTAGTATCATATAGTAAATTACAATCAATAGGGGAAGTAGTAAATATTAATAAATAAAGAATTAAAAGACATATTTGATACACTGAACCAAAATTGATTGACTCTACTATATACAATAGATTAATTCAGGAAATCGTATAGATAAATACGCTAATATAATAATCATAAATCATTAAGTAACATTAGGAATAAAAATAAATCGTGTAAATAAAATATCTCGAAAACCCAACATTGATCCCCACGAGATTCCTAACCTCAACTCAGTCTTTTGTTTTTAACTCCCTTGTATTAGTAAACAACAGTTAGCAAGGACAATGGTCTTGAGAGAAAGAAAGTCTACTTCAGTACCCCAATGCAATGGCGTTCAAAGTTGTGCATGATATATAAATCTTAGTAGGCATGTACCACCATTTCCTAGCCCCATCAAAACATTGTAATATTAATTTAGCAGTATTCAAGCATACATAATAATGTAAAAACTACAAGATACTAAATACCCGTGTACTTTATCCATCCCCCAGATGGTGTCCAAACATGTAAACAGATCATTAATGTAATAATTATCAATTTATATAGATAGGTGTTGTGAGGCTCAGTCGAAACTGGCATCACCTTATGATAGTATGTATAGTGAAGGTTCTTAGATGTAATAAGGAAACCTGTAATGATAAATACTAGTGAAGTCCCAATGTAACATCTGAGGTTATGTAGACCTTAAGGGGTCCCAACTGAGTAATAATAATATCCTTTCTAAGTGTAAGTGCTTATTCCATGGAGAATAGTCCATGTAATTCCATAAAATGACGCATACATAATTCAAGGTGATAATATAAGGTAAAATGGGCTAAGCAGTGACAAAGCCCTATGATCATTGACCACAAAACATAATTATCAGTGGTGGATCCCGTGAGTGGATCAAAGAAATCCTATATTAAATTGTGAGGGATCATATGATGTCATAATGGAAATCTATGACTAGACAAGTATTAGTTTTTTGATTGGTCTCAAACTATTCAAGCTACATCCTTGAATCAAAATGGGGTTCCTTAGTGCTAAATGAAATCCCTGATAATTATCCAATGTTATCATGATTCAAGAAATTAATTTTTGATAATGAGTTCACATAATATGTAATATTTTAAAAACCATCCCATTAATTAGTATTAATAGGACATGTATAATTCTAGAATTTATTTATTCCATTTATTCTATATTTAAAAATTAAGGTTCACTCTTGTACCTTCCATTATCATGGTATGAAGCACTAGCAATATTCCTGCTATTATTCATTTATAAACATGAGTATTTCTATTGTATTAATACATGTTAATCCATGTATCGCCCATGATATATGTATGATAATAAATTATGTACATCTATAGAATTTTTTCATGGGAATCCATGTGTCACCCAAGTAGTTAATAGTATTAAATATATTCAAAATAATTTAATATTCTCATTTGAAGGTTAATCGTCATGAATTTACCATTTCACTTAATTTGATTATTCAATTTATCAACTAATGTAAATTGTAAAAATATGCCTCCAAGAGTCACTGAGGATGAGCCAATTTAAATTTCTCAAATATCAAATATTCATTATTATCTAACATTTTTTGGAATGTTCATGTCTTCTACGTGAGTTTATAAAAAACACTATTTTCAAACTGCACTCATTTTTCAATAAAAACAAATATCTCACTTCTAGAGTTTTTTCACCATTACTCATTGTTGAGAATTTTTATATCATGTATAATGCTCACTTTTTCATTTGGTAAACCATGTTTTATGAAATTATGATTTATGAACTGAATCCCATTACATTTTATGGGCCATTACTAAGTCCATGATTTATATACATTCTTTGTTGGATTCATGATAATTTATATGCTATTATGTAACTATTGAAAAAAATATATATAGAGAGATCTGGTGAATTGAGAAATTTGATGTATCTCTCGAAAAAAATTAAATAATTGTGAAAATGATTATAAAATTGTTTACAACAATATATGGTATTTTTCCACTAAGACATTATTTTTCATTTTTATGAATTCCCACATTTCATTCCTTTTTCAATATCTTCCTCTCATGAATATGATTATGCTGTTATGATTATTGTCACCCCATGTTTTAATATTTTATGTTCTTATATATCCAATTACTAGGATTTTATTACACCCATTTATTTGATTTATGTAGTATTGTGACTAATTATAAAATTTAAAATTCATTGGCAAATAATAATCTAGAGAAGAATGAATTAAAAAATGATTTTTTTTATTTTTTAAATGTTATGTATGGTCACAATTATCTTTAGAATCTAAATCATTATATCCTATTAATTTAACTATTTTCAGTTTATTATCATCTAAATTATTTATTAGTAATATAATAAATGATTTGTTATCTATATATTTTATTTTTATGTTTCAAATATTATCATGTGTTATTTATTAATCAAATTGTTTTCTTTTACTTCTGTTACAAACAGTGGTTTGATCAATTTCTCTGAAAATTCCATCGTATATTGATCATGGAATTTTTTTATAAAATAGATTCATATTATCTGTAGTTATATAGTTTTATTAAATTCTTTAATAAGATTAGTTAAAAATATTTATATTTTCTTTTGTTTCCAAAAAATGCACTACATAAAAATAGAGTTCCTTAATATGTTGATTTTTTGTGATAAAATTTTCTCTGACCAAATATTGTTAATAAATCATATGAAATGACCAATATAATATTTAAATAATGATAATAGTATCATAAATATAATGTTTGTGAAGTAAACATTTTTTTAATTTATTCATGTTAGGCGGTGATAGAAAATGAAACATGTTATTTACACAGAGGCGGTAGTCTCCACGTGCACACAAATTACACTTCCTTTTTACAATGAATTTGAAGGAATAAGAAAATTTATTAACTAATCATTTAATAATTAAAATAAAAATGTTATAGATATCATATAATTTAATTAAATATCCATTTTTATCCATCCATGCATTGTTTTGATGAAAATTTAAATATGTCATTCCTAGAAGTGGTGGTCCACACATACCCGTGGATAAATCATAATTTTCTTTGGTATTGGAGGAAATAAAAGATGGATATTACACTAGTATAATAAAATATAATTAAATTATATTTATTTATTTTATTGTAATTTATTTTATACTATATATTTTACGGGGTAAACAAATAAATTAATAAAGAGAATGTGGATGAGACTATTACCCATCCCTTTAGGTGTTCTTTGTTGGGTAACTCCTTTAGGATCCATAGCATGTTATTTTGAAAATACCAAGGAAGTTAGAAAATTATTATATATTTCAATTCATAATAAGGTTGGATTTATAATGAGTAGGTAAATGTGGCGGATTTGAGATCCTTTTATTTGTTAATGTTATGGCATTTTTTCATATATTAAATTTTAATATAAATATAGATGATGCATCAAATGAAAATTGGTTCAAAATGGTAAAATATTATATATATGATTATTTAAGGGTTAAAACACTTCAAACATTCATTTTCACACATTTCTAATTAATTTATTTACATAATTTATTCTTATATTTTTCACTTTCACCATTTTTATTATTTTCCTTTGTAATTTATTTTAAACTATGCAATTTACATTATATTAAAAATAATAAAATTTGAATAATTATATAAATTTTACCTACTAATTATATATTTTTAATAACATTTCTAAAAAATTTATATGAATATGAAGAATTTATTTTAACTTTAGTTTATAAAATCCTATTTTTAAAAAATGTGTATTTTTACGCATAAATGTTTTTTTCTAGAAAAACTAATAATTATTTATATGTGCATAAATTTTTTATCAATTAAATAAATTTTGATCTATGTGCACTTATATGATACTAAAAACCCAATTTCACCAATAGAAAATTGAATAATGTGAAAAATATTTAATATTTTTTTATAAATACATTGCTTAGTTTTCAAAATGTTAACAATAGATTTTAATTCGACATAAGAATTTTAAAGACATAATATCACTCCATAATTATAATTCTTTAACACGAATATTGTTTTATGTGGTTTGATGTTATACATTCTATTTAATTCTGTCATAAACTCTAATGTTTTAGTAAAAATATTATTTTACACTATTCTCCTAAAAACTACAAATTTAGAACAATCCCAAAATATTATCATAGGATAACTTTAGTATGATAAATAATTACTTTTTATAGTTTTTTCATATTTAAATTATAATATTTTAGAATTTATATTTTATATAAAATAATAAATTATATTAGATGTTTTTTAAAATTTAAATTCATGAATATTAGATATTTTATTTTATTTCATATCAAATAAAATAAAAATTAATATGATTTATCTTTTAGTGAATTAATTTCTTTAATAACCATTTAAATATTTATTTCAATTTATAAGAAGAATCATAATACAAAAAAATTATAAAAAAATTTAATTTTATATTATATATTCTTCACCAAATAACAATTAAATAAATTAGTTAAACTCTAAAAAATTAACTTCTCTATTTAATCGATATTAATATATTTATTTTAGTATCAGAAATACAAGATATCATCATTAATAATCTTATTATTATTAATATGTTACAGATAAATATATATTTAAATATATAGTATTTTGATGTAAATTTTTTTGAGATTTTATTATTCGTGAGTTATATTATTTCATATTATAAACTAAACAAATACAACTTAATTTTACCAATTAAATTTATTTATATCCAAATTTCATATTTTCAACAACAATAATTTCAAAGACCATTTTTGAATGACCATATTTATAAGGAAAAAATTTTTAAAAACAAATTTTATTACTATATTTAGCCTTTCTAAAATAATTCATTAAATTTAGTATTCATTATTCACAAATTTTATCTTCATAGTTCAAATTATATATCTTTTAATATTATATGTACTTTATATATATTCATTTTTTTTGTTGTATTGGTCATACTATTGGTTATTTTCAAATTCGAAGGTGATCTATGTAATTTTCTAATATAAATGACATTGTGTTATCAATTTATTATTCCATTTTAATTTTTAGTTGAGTTAATAATACATATTGGGTAATAACACATGGTTTTTAATAAATAGTTTAATATGATATTTTTTTGTTGTTTTACAATAAATACATAATTTTTTTATTATAATTGGTATCATGTATGACTTATTTCCAAACCCATTTCAATTACATTGAACAAATCGAAAAACTAGTTTTAAAATTATAAAAATATAATGGAATGAATATGATTCTAAAATATCTAGGGAATCACACATTTTAATATAATCATATAAAATAAGAGACTGATTTTGTAATACAATAGTATCAAATGAATTATTGTTTCTCAACAAAAGTAGTTATTTAATGAAAAACCACTTTCGTATTAAGAAATATTTTAAAAGACACACTATGAAAGAGAGACAATTAAATTTATCAAAAATTAACAATAATAAATAATAATATATTATATTATGAAACCAATTGGTATTATAAACACCATTTATATGAAATGGTTTTAATAATAAATACATGTCTCAAGAAATGGATATTATAATGAAACATAATTAACATTTTTCATAATTAGGTGATCATTTTAAAACATCATTTATAAAAATATAAATATCTTATTCAATAATTACAAAACCTTATTCCAAACTATAACCATTTTTAGGATTATTTTATAATAATTTTTGAAAAAAATATTTGTTGGTTATATTTTATTTTCATCAATGGCTATTATAAGAATTTATTTTCTATTTAGTGCTAGTTATATAATGGTGGTGATAACTATTTTGTGTATATTTAAATTTCATCAATAAAAAATATTTATATTTACTTTAATAGTAGTTTTATAATTATAAATAATTTCATATTTTTATTTCATAATCATTTCTGTTAGGATATGTGATTATGAAGTCAGTGACTATCTTTATCCATACGTTGTTTACGAATAAAATAGTTGTACCATAATAATATGATAAATATTAATATAAATTTTATAATGCCAAAAACCAATAAGTATTTTTCTATTTATTTATAATAAAATAATTATTTTTGTTCCCATTTTCTTCGATGATATATATATTGTAATTTTTCATATTGGTGGATAAACAGACCTGATTAAGAACAAGATATAATCTATCAATGGGTTCTGTTATGGAACATATTATTTTGGAATAATATAATTAATATATAATAAGATTGTTTCTATTTTTCTATTTTTATTGTTACTAATCGTATTTTTTTATGGTTTAATAAATAAATAATATAGTATTTGAAAAATAAAAAATGATACTTCGTGAAGGAAGTACTCCAGATGTACACATTAGTGTTGTTCTTGATTTCCACAAAACCTAAATAATATTGGATTTTTTTATAATTTCAGAATCTTAATATTATATTAAATGATCTTTTAATCTATTAAATACATTTTTTAACCTTCCATGTAATGTGGTGAAGGAAATTAACATAGTGTTCCTGTAGTGATAGTCTGCACATTCATGTTATTACGTCTTCATTTTTTTAATGCATTTGAAGGAATATAGAATCGGGATATTCCATTATTATAATAAAATTTATTTATATTTTTAATTTATATGTTATAATAATTTCATTGATATATTATGTTTGAGGGAGTATAATGAGAATTAAAATATTGTTTCTCAGTTGAGATCATTGCCTCTCCCTTTGGATGTTCTCTCTTATCTAAAAAGTTAATGGTACATATCATGAGAATTTTGAAATTGAATAATTTATTAGAAATGTTTATATTATGGATGTGACACTAAAATATAAAATTTTGTGAAATTATTCATTAAAATATATGTATAAATTGGATGGGGGTTATCTATTTTATGGTGAAGGGAATGACATTATAGTAAATATAACATCTTAATTTAAATAGAGAACATGTTTCATAAGGAATGTATATCCAAAGGGGAATATAATAGATTATGGGTTGATATTATTTTGATTCAACATCAAATAATAATTTTAACTCATTTTTATCCATTTTTTAAATTATGTACATTTATTTTTTTCACGTTTTTCGTTTTTGATTTTCACCATAGTAATTATTCATTTCCAATGTAATTTAATTCTATTTCCTAGGAATAATATCAAACTGATTTAATATATCATATATAATTATTTCAATTAATAAAAAAATTATCCACTAAAATTTATATATTTATACAAAAAATGATATAAATGTTAATTAATTTTACATGTAAAACCCTATTTTTAGAAGAATTATATTATTAAGAATAATTTTTTTAAGATGAGGCTATAATTTTTTATTTTATTATAGTAATTTTATTTTTTATTTATAATAATTTATTTAAAGGATTTTAATATAATTATGAATCAAAATATAAGCAAGGAAAATCTTAATGATAAGATGAAGTATAAAAATATTTTTCATTATAAAAATATCACTTAATTTTCCTGATCATAGACGTTGTTTTTATAAATTAATTATAGTATTCATAAAAGAATAATCATAATCCAAAAAAAATTAAATTATATAAAATTATAAACTTTTTACATAATTTTTTAATCATGATAATGTGGCAAAGAAACAATATTAATTAAAACCACATTTCAACTATTCAACTAAAACAATCTTCAATGAAAACTAAAAAACTCATCCAAAGATAATGATAACTTAGTTATTTTAAAAAATAATTTCATTTTAAAAAAAAATGTATTTATAAAATGAAAAATTTTGTTTTCAATTGGAAAATATATAATGAGCAATTATATTAATTAAAAAATTTAAAAATTTAATGTTCTTATTCTTACTTCATTTAATTTTTTTTAATAAAATGACTTTCAATATATTATATTCAATTATTAATTATTATCATAAAAATATTTTAATAATATTCATTTTTTTAAATATACAATAACTAAATAATAGTTTTGTTAAAAATAATTGTTTGAACATTTATTAATTTTAATTAAATTACATTAAATATTTATCTTCAACACATAAAATTTAAACGATAAAAAATTATAATTGAAGAATATTAAAAAAACAATTTCTAAATTTAATTGATTTTTTTTTAATAATGGATCATTATATTTTCATTTTATTTATTCGATACATTATTTCTATTTCAATTATCTTGTTTATATTTAACATAATATAGCATTATTTTAAAAAGTTGTGTCATATTTTATTTTGGATTTGGGTTGTGTATGAGGGATGATATCTAAAATAATAATTTATTAAACATAAAAAATATGTGTAAATTTTATGATCATTATATAAAAAAACTCTCATAAAAATGGTAACTCATTCTATTATATCTCATCTGATGTTCATGTAGCTTTTCTTCTTAAAACATTAATCCATAGGGATTCTATAAACACATTCATTGAGTGCCCTATTCATTAAAAAAATTATTTTTAAATTATCTTGATGACAATTTCATATATATATATATATTATGATTCTTGAATTGTTTTATTGATTCTATATTTGGGATTTAACATGAAGCACATATTGATTTGACAATGGAGTATATTCTCATTCTCATTTCAATTTTAGGAACTAAGGTTTAATAGAAGCTCTTTAACCACACTTATCGTGGCAGCCATATCCTTCACTCTTGATCTAGAATCATCTTTATACCATGTCTAATAATATTATTCAAACATTAATGGGATGGTTCTTTCCATTAAATTCTTTTTATGATCATTTTATTCTATTTTTTATCTGGTTTTGTCATATAATATAGATTTAAATTTCCATTGTTCACCCATTTTCTACATTTCAAACATCAACAAAACATTATCTTTTTACATCCATTTTATCTATATAACCAAATATTAAAGGATTCAAATATACACTACATTAATTATTTCATGTTGATTCACATCATTATATATGTATCTATATATCTCTTTATCATTTTGGGGAAAACATCATATTGATGGAATAGTACTACTGAAAATTAATACATGGATTTATCAACCATTTCAACATATTTTTGGTACTCTCGCATTAAATTGTCATGAACCATCCCAGTGGGGACCGAGCTGCAACTCCCTAAGCCCGCCTCCAATAGGCCAGGGGTCAGTGACTAGCACCGCGCAGGCATGCTACTAACATGGGAGGCATTTCCTATAAACATGTACACACAGACACACTTCTTCAAGCCCACAAAGATGGAAATTTAAAACTACTAAAAAATGGAAAATATGCATGCATACACTAAATCCCAACCAATAGAGTACGACAGGAAAATAAATTATATAAAAGAAAAACCCTAGGCCAAAAGTATAATCCCACCAAAAGAGTGTCCGCAAAAAAGTCCAACCTGTAATGAAAGGCGATGGGACTGTAGTCTATAGCTGTAGGAATACACCTCGGCCCGTTGGATCTCACTGAGTACCGCCCGGTTCCAGTCCGCCTAGAATCATGTCAATGGCACACTCGTCTTCACAAGACACAACACGTGTGGGAAAATCCCAAGCATGGGTGAGTATAACAACACCCACTAGGACACCCCAAAACCACAAACGAAATACAACAACAAAAATACCACAATGGAAAGATACAGTCAGCTCCACACTGTATATGTCTATAGAACTTATAACAAGAATATCCAGATATACACATACATGATCGACTATCGCGAAACCACAACTAAGATCCAGCTTGAATATTCCACAAAGCACGTAACAAGGAGAAAACACTCCTAAGTCTGAAGAGAGAGATATGATGTACTCGTTTCTGTAGAACACACTCCACAAGTACATTGAGAACATGATGCTCAGATGAGGATCAAAACCAAGTCATGGGGTGATTCCAACAACTCAGTCTGAGCTAATCTACTAAGCAGAAGATCAACACCCAAGTAAGGTTGGTCACGTCGATACCGAGAACTCAACCTAGGGTTACAGGAAAGAATAGAGGATCCGACACCAATTATTATAGGGGAAATTCCAACAACTCTATTTAGGAAGTCCTACTGAAGGTATCACACTCCTATATGTACGCAATGGTACCAGAATCCTTTAGGAGAATGAATAAGGGGAAAAACTCTAAGGAAAATATCCCAAGTCACAAAAGGAAAATAGCTCAAGCCTTAATGAATTTATTACATGTCTTGTAGTATGGTTCCACGCAGTGTTCCTTGACCCTGGGTACTGCCCGTGTAAACGGCCTCTGTCATCCATTCAACCAGTGTAAAACTCAACTACATGGTATCTAGAAAAGTATATGTTGTCTTACTGACTTCAGTCACCGCCTATG
Organism: Viscum album; assembly: GCA_963277665.1. Taxonomy (NCBI): domain Eukaryota; kingdom Viridiplantae; phylum Streptophyta; class Magnoliopsida; order Santalales; family Viscaceae; genus Viscum; species Viscum album. The sequence continues at coordinate 1,728,973,131 of OY728161.1, read as the reverse complement.
TAAATGGGCCTTGTCATTCAGATTGTCGGATAGAAATTAACTACACAGCGTGTAGTAGAATCACATGCCGTGACCGAGAACCTTGGGCTCGCTCCGTGTACACTGGCCATGTGCCCGTACATGGCCAATGTTCAAGTCGGTGTCGCCTACTCGTTTACCAGTACACGAGGTATCTCATGTATCTGTCCGGGTCTGTCCGGTGAAAGGTATACATGCCGTGTCCTTGGCCATATACACATCCCGTATCCATGTCGCCTGCCCGTGTACTAGTACAAGGGGTATCCCGTGTGTCTTGCCGGGTCAGGCCTGGGAAGGGTATACACACCATGTCCTTGGCTGTGTAACCAACATGTGCCCGTATACCCTCGGAGTACACACTATGTGGTCGGCCGATGAACTCACGCCTTGTATCCCATAATACATGGGGTGTAGTTGAGATTTCTCAAGAAACGACGTCTTCTTCCTCGTGTCGCGGCTAAACCTTCGGATCCTCAGCTTCTCGTCTGTTTTTCCTGATACTCGAGGGATGTGTTCGTTTTTCATAAAAACATCGTAACGGGTGTTTTTTGCTCTTATGTCGGATCATAAACCTCAAATGATCCATCCGAAGAAAAAGGCCCAAAAACCTGTATCTCCCGATCCGCTCTGAATCATCTTCCAAAACTGTCGCCGTATCTCCATGACATCGCTTCGGGGTTGGATCTTCAATCTCGGATCGTTGCACCAAAAAACTAATGTGCAACGATCGATTTACTCCAAGAACACATAGAACACAATGAAGAATGCGAGGTATAGATGTACAATAATCAAATATGTGGGACGAACCTCGATCGTAGTTCATGATGTTTTGGGTTCATCACCGTTAGATCAAAACCAAACAACCTAAAAATCTATGCATAACTCGTCCCGAAATAATGATCGATCAGTGGGCTAATCTATTCATGGATTAGTCCGAATTCTTCGTGGAAATAAAAAATGGGGAAGGAAATAAAGAACAAACATCATACCTTGATCTACGGCGTTCTTTGTCAATGATCTGGTAGCCGCGTCGTCGGCATCGGTGCTAATTGTCAAGAACGCCATCACCGAGTAGGGATGTTTTCTCCGGATCCTCCATTGCCTCCAAAGGAATTCAGGGTTATGGAAATTTTAAACCTTATCCCCTACGAAATATCCATTTAAAAGATAAGATATTTCACTATAACATGGATTTAAATAAAATATTTAAATAAAATATTTTGTTACCATTGCGTCCAGAAACAAAATTTCACCATCGACCTGCACCGACCGATGTTAGGCATCGACTAAGGTAAAATCGCTTTTCAGAACGCAAAGGTGCCCTCGGATTTATGATTTGAGAACTAGTTTGGGAGTTATTCCACATTTTCAGTAAAACCGCACGCGAACATTATTTAATTATTAAATTAAATTCAATCATTTGTTTCAGGCTCACCGGTCCTCGGAACTGCACACCGTTTTAGAGCCTGGTCTCGAATTAATTCTCATATAATATTAAAATAATTCATAGAAAAATCTGGGACATTACATCTCACCCACCTTAGTGATTTAATGTCACCGAAAAGTCAAAACAAAGGCTACTCAAAAAATATGTGGGTATTGCACACAAATCTGAGCATCCCGCTCCCACGTGCTCTCCTGGAGATTCTTGTACTTCCACCAGACACGTACCAAGGTAATAGCTCACCCATGAAGGATATTCTCCTACCGATCCTCTATCTCCACTGGGTACTCTACCAAGTTCGCTCCATCATCGATGTCCAGCTCGCCCTAGTCGATAACGTCAGATGGATCATACACATACTTTCGTAGCTGCGACACAAGGAAGATGTTGTTTACCCGGTCCATCTGAGGGGGTAGAGCCCAATGATACATCAAATCTCCAACTCTACTCAGAATCTAAAGAGGTCCAACGAACCTCGGGGATATCTTGCCGCCTCGGCCAAGTCTCCGCAATCCCCGTTGATTTGAGTCCCAAAGGAACACATGGTCTCCTTCATCGAACTCCAATGGCCTCCGCCTCCTATCGGCATAAGGATTTTTCCAAATATGTACAGTCTTTATCCGCTCCTAGATAACCTGCACCATCTCTGTTGTATCTCTCACCATCTCTGGGCCCATAAGTGCTGACTCGCCTATGTTAGTCCAGCAAAGTGGTGACATGAAAGGTCGCCCATACAGAGCTTTTAATAGTTCCATACCAACAGTGGAATGATAACTATTTTTATAAGAAAATCCCACCTATGTTAGGTGATCCTCCCAACTATGATCGAAGTCATGTATGCAAGCTCGAAGCATATCCTCCTGGACCTGGATGGTCCACTCTGTCTGACCATCAGTCTAGGTATGAAACGTTGTGCTTAAACGTAATTGAGTCCCAAAAGCTTCCTACAATCACTTCCACATCTGGGATGTGAAACGAGCATCACGATCTGAGATGATTGGGGATGGAACTCCATGAATTTGAACTATCTCGTTCACGTAGAGGAGTCCTAAGATCTCTACTGATCTTTTCTCCTTTATGCCTAGGAAGTGGGCCGACTTGGTGAGTCGATCAACGATCACCCAGATGGCATCGTGTCCCCTGGACGATCATGGTAAACCCATCACGAAGTACATGGATATCCCGTCCCACATCCACTCTGGCACCTCAAGGGGATGAGATAACCCTTCTGGCACCTGGTTCTCAACCTTTACTTGCTGACAAGTTAGGCACCAAGATACAAACTCTGCCACACCGTTCTTCATTCCTGGCCACCAGAACTGATGTTGGAGGTCCGAATACATCATTGGTAATGTTAGATGCACCGCCAAAGGGGATTTATGGAACTCCCTTAGAACCTCCTCCCGCAATGTTGTTGGTAATATTGTTCACCCTCTGAAAAGAACAACGTGCTCCCCAACTTCTGAATATCCTTCAGAAGCATCACATATGGATATCTGAGCACGTAGTGTCTCACAGCATGCATCCTCACGATGTGCTTCCATGACTCGTTGTAAGAGTGGAAGGGTAACAACCATCGACTGAAGGTAAGAACCCTCATCTACATCCATGAAGGATAACTGTAAGGAGGCCAACTTCCTTATCGCCTAATCCAGAAACTGCGAACTGGATTTCCTACTGAGAGCATATGCCTCCATGTTCCCCTTCCCAGGAGTATAAATGATCTCAAACTCGTAATCCTAGAGGAAGTCAATCCATCACATCTATCTCAAATTAAAATAATTCTATGAAAAGTTATATATGAGACACTTGTGATCAGTGTAGATAGTAAACTGTTAACCCATCAGGTAGTGATGCCACATCTTCAACGCAAAGACTACTACTGCCAACTCTTGATCATGGGTCGCGTAGTTCTGCTCATGTGGCCTCAACTAATGTGAGCAATAGGAAATCAGCGCTTTCCTCTGCATCAAGACACAACCACGCCCGGTGCCTAATGCATCATAGAACACTACACACTCGACACCCTCCTCCGGTAATCTCAAGATTGGGGCGCTCTTCAAACACTTTGTCAACTACTGGAAAGCCTACAGGCATATCTCGGTCCACACGAAAGGCTGCCCCTTTCGGGTCAAAGTTGTCATGGGTGCTGCAATATTGGAGAAATCAAGGATGAATCTCCGATAGTAGCCTGACAACCCAACGAAACTCCACACCTCTGTCACGCTCCGTGGTGGCTCCCATGCTAGTACTGCCTTAACCTTGGCTAGGTCCAGTGCTACACCATCTGTCGAGATAACGTGTCCCATAAAATGGACCTCATGTGACCAGAACTGACACTTAGAGAGTTTCCCATACAACTGCTTCTCTCGCAGTGTGTCTAGAACCATCCATAGGTGTACCGTGTGCTCTTCCTAGGACACAGAGTACACAATGAAAACGTCGATGAAGGCCACTACGAAAAGATCTAAATAGAGCTGAAAGATCCATTCATGAGTCCCATGAACAATTCCAGGGAATTCGTCACGCTGAAGGGCATCACCAAGTATTCATAGTTACCGTAGCGACATTTGAAAGCCGTCTTCAGTACATCCTCATTTCATACTCGTAACTGGTGATATCCTGATCGTAGATCAACCTTCGAGAACCATCGTACCACTCTCAACTGGTTGAAGAGGACATTGATCCTCGATAGTGAATACCAATTCATCATGGACACCTTATTCAAGTGTCAGTAATCCACACATAGCCTCAATCTACCATCTAACTTCATGGAAAACATCACTAGGGCCGCCTAGGGTGAAGCACTGGTTCCACAAAGCCCTTCTTCTGAAAGTCGTCCAGCTGCACCGTCAACTCATAATGATCTGCAGGATCCATCTTATAAGCTGATACTGATATTGGTGTCGTTCTGGGTTGCAACTCAATGCAGAAATATATCTCTTGACAGGGAGGTAGCCCAGGAACATCCTCCGGAAAGGCGTCCTTGTACTTAGCCACTACTACTGGAAACTGGAAACTTGTAACATCTGCTACGCCAAGGGCTAGGCTAGCCAACTGATGTGAAATCTGTTGTTCCTTTCTATGCATGAGTCCATCCTATGCATCCTAGGTCTCTCTGTCACCAAAAAAAGAGAACATCGTTCTATCACTGCAGACACACCGTACCCTTCGCCTAAAACAATCAATATGGGCATGAACTGTGGATAGCCAATATATAGTGAGAATGACATCGTAAGGCCTTGACGATACCACCAAGAGGTTATAATATAAACTCTCACCTCCAAGGGTAATGTCACACAATCCACAGAGGTGTGTGATCCTTTAATCTTCTCCAGTATGTGTTTCTAAGCGTAAGGCTCGAGTCAACGACTCAACTGGAATCTCAATGTCTTGAACAAGATAAGAATCTAGAAACAAATTACTAGCACCTGTGCCTATAAATACGGAAGCCAAAGTCGAAAAGACACAGATAGTACCTCTAATCATTCCAAGAGTACCTGGGTCATATGCCTCTGCCGCATGTAGTTTTCCATTCCTCTGTCCACCAGCTCCCTGAGCCTGGGGTGGACCTCCAGGGGGTTGTGGTGTTAAATGATCAAAACACACACCACCCCTAGCTGCTCTCCCAACATCACTACCATGTTTGTCGCCCAGCGGATCAGACTGATCCACACGTTGCCTCTACCTCGGTGGACCATCCACTGCTCCCTTGTTAGTAGTACAACGGGTCGGACAATCTCGTGTAAGATATCCTCTGCCATCACATGAGCAGTATCGAATATCTAGAGGCTGGATGGATGCACCCTGCGAACACTGTACGGTAGATCCCCTGTCCTGGGATCTCCTCTGAAAATGTCTCTCATGACTGGTCCTTAATGTCGGATCCCTGCTGCCGAGGTCTCTACTCCAGCTCACCAACTTCTGACAAATGCCGGTTGTCTTTGCTCTTTCAAGAAGCCCTCGACCACAAAAGCACACTCGATTACCCTAGCATAAGTAGTAATACTCATAGGTATGATGATATCTCGGATATCTCTATGCAATCCCCACTCAAAAGCCCGATCTCTGAAGTACTAATCTCTGAACATATCCATCGAGTACCGCAAGAGGTCGGTAAACCTCGATGAATAGTCAGCCACTGTCATGGCTCCCTGTTGGAGATGAAGAAGCTTCTGTATATGTACTACTCACAGGGTAACCTGTGAAAACTCATCTCTAAAGAGATGCTCAAACTCTGACCAAGCTTGAGTCACCCTGTCATGAGTCTGGATAACCAAACTCTACCACCATCTTACCGAGCCCTGCAGAAGGCTCGCTGCCGGGATTACCATATGGTATGCTGGTGTCCTGACCAAACGAAAAACTATGGCCACTACCTCAAGCCAGTCCTCTGATGCCTGAGGGTCAGGCTCGCCTCAAAACCTGAGGGGTCTCTGTCTCTGAAACTCGTGGAGTGTGCTCAGCCTACGCACCTCCTCCACTAAAACAACATGCACTAAACACTGCTTCACAATTGGTGGGATAACTGAAAAACCACCTGATGGTAAAACTGGGGGATTTGGTCCCTGTATTGAATCTTCATCACTGAGGGGGTCATGCTCGTGATCGATCTGCTGGATCCTAGCGGGTTCTCATCGTGGAGGCATCCTATAATAAAACAAGATGTATCTCAATCAGTGAGTATATCTAGAGAGATGACTTGAGAAGGACATGGATACCACACCCCATTCTTATATGATGCATGTACCCTTATTTTCTCCTTCAACTAGTGTTCTCATGTTCCGAGTCAAAAATAAAGTTATTAGAGTCTGGGTGCATGGATACGTCGGCCGCCTGCACCAACATTGGTGTCCCTGGCCTGAAATCAAAACACTAAACATGGTTTCCCCAAACAAACTCACAGACTCTCGTTACTAAGGTAGAACTGACCACCTCTAATACCACTCTGTCAGGACCCATCCCATTGGGGCCTGAGTTGCAACTCTCCAAGCCCACCTCTAATAGGCCAGGGGCTGGTGACTAGCCCCGAGTAGGTATGCTACTAACATGGCAGACATTGCCTATAAACCTGTACACACGCACACACATGTAAAAACTGATCCAAAAGTACAAGAACAATAAAATATTGTCTGTAACAATGTGAAACCTATAATGAAAGGTGTTAGGACTGCAATATGTAGTCGCAGGAACACACCTGAGTACCGCCTGGTCCTGGTCCGCCTAGAATCCTATCAAAGTCTCACTCATCTGAACAAGACACGACATGTGTCTCCAATGCCCATGCAGGGGTGAGTATAACAATACCCAGTATGACACCCCAAAACCAAAAACGAAATACAACAAGGGAAATACCACAAAGGAAAGACACAGTCATCTCCACCCAGTATATGTCTATAGAACATATAACAAGTATATACAGATATACTCATACACGATCGACTATCGCGAAACCACTAGTAAGATCTAGCTCGAAGATTCCACTAAGCACTTAAAAATGAGAACACACTCCTAGGACTGAAGAGAGAGATACGAAGTACTAGTTCCAAGAGAACACACTCCACAAGTACACTGAGAATATGATGCTCAGATGAGGATCACATCCAACACATGCGGTGATTCTGAAAACTCAATCTGAGCTAATCCGCTAAGCAGAGGTTCGATGCCTGGGTAAGGTTGGTCACGTCGATACAGAGAACTCTACCGAGGGTTCCAAAAATGAATAGAGGATCCGGCTACATGTCTAATAGAAGGGATTCCAACAACTCTATTCAGGAAGTCCTACTGAAGGGATTATACTATTATATGTAGGAAATGATAACAGAAACCTTCAGGAGAAAGACTAAGAGGACAATCCCTAAGGAAAGTAGCCCAAGTCATAAAAGTCAACTGGTCAAGCCTTGAAGAATTTATTACATGGTGTGTAGTATGGTTACACACCATGTTCATTGACCCCGGGTACTACCCATGTAAACGGCCCGTGTCATGCGTTAAAGCTTTGTAAAACTCAACTACATGGAGTGTAGAAAAGTACACGCCATGTTCTGGACTCCGGGTACTTCTCGTGTAAACAGACCATGTCATCCGTCTTGTAGGATAGAAAGTAACTACACAGTGTGTATAAGAATCGCACGCCGTGTCCGAGCACCTGGGGCTCGCTCCGTGTACACTGGACATGTGCCCGTACACAGCCTATGACCATGTCCGTGTCACCTTCCCGTGTACCAGTACACGGGGAATCCCGTGTAGCTGGCCGGGTCTGGCCAGGGAAGGGTATACATGTAGTGTCCTTGGCTATGTACCCATCCCTTGTTCGTGTTTCTTGCCCATGTACCATTACACAGGGTATCCCATGTATCTGGCCGGGTCTGGACGGGGAATGGTATACACGCCGTGTCTTTGGCCGTGTACCCATCCCCTGCTCGTGTACTCTTGGAGTACACGCCATGTGGTCCACTTACAATCACACACCATGTAGCCCATACTACAAGGCATGTATTTGGGATTTTTTCAGAAACGTCGTCTTCTTCCTCGCGCTGCGGCTGAACCTCTGAATCCTCGGTTCCTCGTATGTTCGTCCCGATACTCCAGGGATGGGTTCGTTTCATCATACGAACATCGTAACAGGTGTTTTCGACTCTTAAGTCGGATCATAAACCTCAAAGGATCCATCCGAAGAAAAATTCCCGAAAACCCATATCTCCCGATCCGCTCCGAATCGCCTACCGAAACCGTCATCGCACCTCCGAGACATCGCTCTAGGATTGGATCTTCAGTCTCAGATCGTTGCGCCATCAAACGAATGTGCAACGATCAATTTCCTTAAAGAAATCTTAGAATGAAATGAAGAATGTGAGGGAGAAAATTACAAGAATCAAACAAGTGGGACCATCCTCGATCGTTGTTCATGACGATTCGGGTTTGTCACCGTTAGATCAAAACCAAACAACCTCAAAATCCCAGAAAAAACTGTCCCGCAAGAATGATCGATCTGCGGGAGGTTATCTCCAGAGCCTCTAGAGGCTCCAGGAGAATTCAAGGGTTATGGAAATTGTAGCCCTGATCCCCTATGAAATCTCCATTGAAATGATAAGTGATTTTGCTGTAACAGAGATTTAAATAAAATATTTTAATTAAATATTTTATTATGGTTACATCTAAAAACGAGATTTCACCACCAACCTACGCCGGCCGATGTTAGGCCTCACCTAAGGTAAAATCAGTATTCTGAACGCAACAGTGACCTCATATTCTTGATCCGAGCACCTGTTCTGGTGTTATTCCACTTTTTCATGAAAACCGCACACGCGCATTATTTAATTATTAAATTACATTCAAACATTTTTTCTGGGCTCACTAGGCCTTGGAACTAGACTTCGTCTCAGAGACTGGTCTTGAATTAATTCCCATATAATATTAAAATAATACATTGAAAAATCCATGACATTATATAAATATTCTTCGATGTTTAATTTATTAGTATTATAATTGGATATAGCAGTTATATCATAATTATATACCTCAGTTAGAGATTCAACATTTCCAGAATCCTTCATCATATTTTATTACTTATTTATATTGGATAAGACCTATTATTCAATTTTTAGGTAATGAATCTAATTACTTGTTTTCATACTCATTTCCACATATATAATTTCCCAATTCTTCCATAATACAGAAGTGGTGACATGATTGATTAATATCTTATTAACGCATATATATACTTATCATAAAAATATCTTATGTATCTTTTCATCACATTCACTTTCATTGTGAGTTTTTTTGATCATATCACATTTAATATACTCCATAACATTAATAAAAAAATAATCAAAAAATATACATCTCTTCATAAAAAATATATATATTTTATCAAATAAAATATGATGGCCAAAATATAAAATCTATAATAGCATAGAGAACATGACGAAATTATGGTTAGATGAAAAGTCATAATATTTATTATCTAATACATAATTTGGGATACAATGTCACCCTGAATGTGTTAGGGTGAATCAATTTGAAAAAAAAAATATAATTTACATTTATGATAAAATTAATGATTTTTCATGATTTTTCTTTTAAATTGTTTTATCTATTAAATGTATCGATATCACTTGACATGAACATGTAAAAAATTTAATGCACAACAGATAACTAGATTTTAACTTGGTTAACTCTAATTAGATAATCGATGTAGAACAAAAAACAATGTGTTAGTGTGACAAGATTTGTATTAATGTATAATAATGATATTTTAATTGATTTAGGAAGAGATCAATACTAATCCAAGGTGAAATGAATCGTCATAACTCCCACGTATGGCTCAAATGAGGTATTTTCATTTTATTGACATGATGGTAACATAATAATTTATATGTTATGTGGGTCAACCTATATCATTTATTATAATCTTCCAAAACCAATATCATTATTTATATGCTCTATTTTCCCCTCATTTTTCTATTTTTCTAAAAGGGTAGATAAGGATACCTATCTTTATGCAGATTAGTCTTACGACATCCTCATTGAACTCCAATTGTGAGAATCATATTTTTGTGAGGATTAATATATTATTTTCCTATAATGATCAAAATATCCACACAATGTTTCTCCATATAATTATAATTCAAATTGGAATTATTATTTTTAATCATTCTATTTCAAAAAAAAATGTCTCATTGGTATCCTCTATTATTCTATGAAATAAATTATTAAGAATAAAAAAGATATTGAGATGATATTCTTCAATGTATCTATATAAAACCCTTCCATGAAGTAATAAGAATTATCTGGGTGTTTATTGACTCATGTATTCAATCGTTGGGTTCATAGGTGATAGAGGGTGAAAACCATATTTGCGGGGGGGGGGGGGGATAGACCTATTACGAGATTGTTGCATGCTTTGTTTAACCATACAGATAGCCATGAATGGGTATTGGATGGGACACAATACTATATTCATCATTGGATCATGGTTTTTCAAATCATGGGTTCACTATGAGTAATCACAATTTTTGGGGATATGGTGACTAATCAACAGTTTATAAATGGTTTACCTTACAATTTTACCAAACTATGTGAGATATACAAGCAATTAATATTATAATAACTGGCCTCTATTATCTTATTGATTTTAAATATTATATGAAGTGTTTTATCCCCACTAACATGAAGTCCATTCCCCATGGTCTTGTAGATTCTTCCGTTCATCCATGGTGGATGGATCCTTGATTTATTAGTGGTTTGGATTCAATTAATCCATTTTAATTAGGATTTCTTCTTCTTATCCCACTATTCTCCATTGGACTTCCTTTTTTTAGATGAATGGGTCCTTATCATGAAATACGTATTGTTATAGAATTATTAAAATGGGATTGTGTATTTTTATTTGTGATTTTGGTGTGTAATGACCAATCATTTTTTAATCTCATGTTATTCATTAATGGTGATAACATTATGATTGATTTTGGTGTAGGGGTTACTCATTGAGTTATTTATCCATAGATTATCAAGGAATCATAGTTTCCATTGAAAATTTAATATCAAATATAACTAATGTAGATTTATGATGTATTTGTCCTTTTTTTGTGATGCATTATTCATATTTGAAATTTTATTCATTATCGCCGGTTTTCAAAATGATATGTCTTTAATTCTCTCTAAGTAATCATTTATAATGGATCAATGAGGTGTAGTTTTTTAGTACCATGATGTTTGTATATGTTTTATAGTGATGTTGTGAAATTAATATATTGTTTATTATTTTTATGAATGATAGTGGTTTCATTAAAATATTTTCTTTTTTTAATAACATAAATAATAATTAATTGTTAGGATTCCAAATAAAGGTAACTAAATAGAGATGATCATCTTATGATTACCGGACCGATTCAATCAGATGCCTTTTACACATATTAGGTGATCATCTAGAGTGGTGTGTTCAATAAGTTACATATCATGCATACAAGTTATATCATATTTAATGTTTTGTAAATAAATTTTGTGATTCTTTTTTGTTATTAATGTTCTTAACAACTTGTTAAATCGATATATTTCTGATCAAAGATTATGTATAAATTATTAGATATTGTTTTTTGTTTCTAAAGATATATTAGTGTGTCTATATGATGTATTTGTTTAAATACAGTGAATTTATGGAGTTGTGATTCTGTGAAGTGTTATCATGTATTCATTTATGAGGATTTACATTCAAATGAATCATGTTGAAGTATAAAAAGACTTTTATGGTGAATTTCATTAAATTATATTTCATATTTTAATCCTTTCATTAGTTCCACCATGGTGTTCATAAAATAGTCTGAATATCCTTTATAGATTGAATTCATGTTTTCAAAACACATACATGATGTCATCTTGAGTTGGATGCTAGTTAATCACATTATTTTTATCTTGATCTAACATCAACATGAAATCAAATTGGATAGTAATTTCGGTAATTTCTAGTAATTTATGGGTATTGGAATTTTTGAACCACCATAATGTCTTCCCTATTATGTTTGGTTGTATCCCATTTTTTATGCATCTTAGGTGAAAAACCCATGGCATCCAACGTTGGACATGGGGTAATTAACCACATCATTGTTATTCCTCAAATTAATTTTTTCCAATTGATTCCACCTTTATTGTAATGGTTATATATTTTTATTTTTTAACATATATAATATTTTCTGGGGATAGGGGTTTTCACAAGATTAATGTGTTTCGAATACACGACGATAATATGAGTAATTTCTTGTCGGGATAGGTAGGATATGTTTGTCCTCAAGGGGGAAGATGATCACTCGTGAATGTTTTACGTTACCCAATGAAGGAAATAATTTTTTTTGGTGTTGGAGTGTTAGGATTGAACCTAAGGTAGGTATCACTAGTTTTTCATGAAGTTTGTATTGAACCTCATGGTTGTTTCTTATGTAACTTATTAAGATTTTGGGAGAATAACTGACGTAGTTTGAATCAACAATTCGAGGTCATGTGACCAGTCCTATCCGTAAAATTTAACATCAATTCGTTCGACCTCTCATATCATGGTATAAACACTAATGAAAGATGGTGTGGGACTTAAAAATAATGGATTCCCAAAATAGGATGATCATAACATGCTAGGGAATAATTGTGTGGGTATTATTCAAGGAAAAATTCCAAAGTAGGAAGATCATCACATATTGGGGAATGCAGTGTACTCCCTTGATAATAAAAAATTGGGTTCCCATGTTCATAACATTTATTAATTCAATTGATTAACATCATGCACTGTAGAACATGTCGTAAATTTTAACATAGAATCATTAGTATGTTGTGGAATACCATCTAACATAATACATAGTTGATTTTGTTGGGTCTATACCTTATGAGACCATTTTTAGGAAGGGGAGATGGATCTAGCGCATAGACACCATTACGAGAAATCAATAGTTTCGTTTACTGATTACACATTTGGGGCATACAAATCTACTACTGCTGAAAATATAGATGGGATATGGCATTAACACTGTCATGCAGGAGTCAAAATCATGTTTTTAAAAATTGTGTTCATATTCCTTATATAATGATTCATTAGCATTTTGATTTTTATGATCATATTTTTAGAGTATCTTCTTATGCTATTCATAAAGAAAATGTGGTGAAAACATGGGATGATGATACTAGTTACCTGAGATATTGGGATGAAAATTAACCAATTTTGGTCGAGTACATGGTAAATGGACTGCAAACATTTTTAATGGGTTTTTCATTAAAATAGTCACCCTATATAAGAATAGTGGATTTTTCCATGAAGGTTAGGTGTTTTTGAAGGTTTAATGATTCTCAATGGGAAAGGGGTCTCATAAAGTTGTATATTCCTCAAAACAAATTCACACTTACATGATTTCATGTCTTGGTTTCATTGGGTTTGGTTACATTATTTACATTTGACTCAAAAAAATTCATGTTCCATAATGGTTTTTCGTCTTATGTGAAGAACAAGCTTATATAAAAGGAATATCTACCATAGTATAATGTTATGAGGAACCCCTAAGATGTGGTTTCATGAAAATGGGTACATCTAGGAATCCATCTCATCTCTCTCTCTCAAAATGTATATAATTTCATAAATTTGATGATATATTCAAAATCCCATATGGGTTGTGACCTTAAATGTCATATGTGGGGAGTTATATGATTTTCATAGTTGAGGTAATATTGATTTTTTTAATATAGCGGCCTTTGTGGGAAATTTTTCTTTCAAACTGGAAAGGGAATTTTATTAACAAACTTACGTCGTTTACAAGTTACTTCGCCCACCACCACATGAACTTCTATGTTCCATAATTAGATATACATTTCAAAGAGGTTATCTCCTCCACCTCCACTAGTCTAGTTCCATATTTGATATTGAAAATTCAAGTATTTCATTTAACATTATATATTCATTCCTCTAGATGGATTTTGGGGTTTTTAGTCCCTGAAAAAACTTGAAATTCTCATGCCTTCATTGAGATATTATATAAGACATATTTTTATTGTCAACCACCCCCCCCCATATAGTTAGATCTAATTAGTGATATTAGGTTCATATTATAATGGTAACACATAAAAATTATTTACTTTTGATTCATGTTAACAAATCGTAAATTGGTTCTATGCTAATAAATAGTGTATGGGTTTCTATAGAGAGAAGGATCGTATCTTGAAGGATAATATGGATCTCTCATTTTTTGATGTTAATGTCCTTCAATAGTTTTCCATTATTTAAATACTTACTAATAATGAATCATTTAATCAACTAAAAATTAATCCTACATGATAAAAATTAGTGAAACTTTTGATCTTTCATGAAACAGACATTCATGAATGGACATTCGAAAACATGTACTAGAAAACATTTTATGGATTACATATAATTTCAAATGAATGTGAAGATGATGTTACATCTCGATGAAGGTAGATATATAGAAACAATATGTTTAGGGAGATCATATCGATTGAATCATATTATTAAACACTTAGTAATATTATGATGGAGGAACAATAGGAGTATCACCGTTGAATAGGCTTTTGTTTTATGGATTTGGAATTTTTTATTGTGTGTTCATCTGAAATGCTAACATATGGGAGCATGAATACTAGTTTATAAGTTCAACTTGAAAATCTTTATGGAATAATGATGCATAGGGCCACATAAGACGAACCATGAATCAATCTCCACCCACTCACTATGGAAACCATAGAAAATTTAAATGAGAAGGTGATGGGTGAAAAAGCATACCCTTTAGAATATAATAATATTTTCTATAGTGGGATAGTAGACATTTTCCAAGGAATCGATAGAGGAATGTGATTTTTAGGGATTAAATTATAAGGATGAGTGTTTTTATTCATATAAGTAATTTTATGACATTCATTAATTTTAGGTGGAGTTAATAAGGGTGGGTATGTATGATGATTTTTCTACTTCACAGTTCCAAATCTACCACCACCCATGAATCATGATGATGCTCTAAATAATTAGGTAACTAGGGATCAATATGTTACACATACATCATGGGGTGGTCTACATTAGTTTATGGGACCTCAACGGCATTGAGGGGATCCCCATCCAAGAAGAGATGTATGCTAATTTTATCCCCACAACGGATTCATGAGATAGCCATGATAAAATTCTATCAATTTCATTATCTCAACTATTGTTGGTACTAGTGATTGGTGAGAACATTCTAGGGATGAAGGAGATAGATTCCATGAAATATTATGTTTCTTCTTAAATACTACTTTGGTCATGATCCCATGGAGGACACACAATATTCCTATCACATCGTTGAGAGGTAAGGATAATTCATTCAAGATGATCATGGATCTGAGATAGTAGAAAATGGTGTGTTACATTATGATGTTATACTCTCCTATAGTAATGCTAGATGGATTTATAGTCAGCTTTATCTATTAGATAATACTCCATGTTCTGGATTATCACATGGGTTGTGCGAATGCATAATTTTTATGGTGGGAAGAATAGAAATTTGTTATAGATCAACTTCATAGTGTAAATACATGTAATGATATATAAGATGTTGTACCATGGTAGATATAATAATGCCTCTTTAAATGTTTGTGTGGTCATACATTCATTGTATAACTATATTTTTTGTAAATGTGAGCAATGATATCCTAAATATAATTTCTCCTTTAATAAAAAACATATAACCATCTATAATAATCATTTTTGGTAGTTAGAATATTATTATATATTCATGTGAAATGATAGTACAGATATGGACAAGGAATCAATTCAAATTCTACATGTCACCCCTCAAAAAAAAATAGATGATTGAATAAGAATATATGAGAAACCATGATACCTCCTAGAAATATGAGGTGGGTTACTATTTAATATGAGAAAATAAAAACTAATCAGAATGTGTAAATTATATATTTGTTTTCAAGGTGGTTTGGTGCCTTCTGTGACACACTCTAAAGACAAAAATGGGGGGTATGTGTCTAACACCTTCCATCATTCTCTAGAAAATATGGATTACTTTAATTCTAGAAGATAGAAGAGGGAAGAATGTTTTTCCTTAATACAATTTCATGTATGGTATCTTCCATGAATATGATCGTACCATGGAATGTGTTTATCTTATTAAGACTCTTAGGTTAACTACAACTCCTTTTTATGATGAGGAGGGGTCCATACTGCCATGGGGATAGTGTTTTTTCATAGAGGGTAGATCATGCATTGAATAAATGGTTAGATGTGGAATAATGTGTAAAATGGTCACAAGTCCTTCGGTTCATTAATCTAGATCAGCCCCAATAAAAAAACTCATAGGTAAATGAACTTCTGATGAAAGTTGACCCTATATTGTTGTTTAATGGGAACAAATTCATTTTTGTTTTATATAGTAGTAATTCCTTGATAACCAAAACGTAAATATTTTCCTCAATGACTTACAGAGAAAAGGGATGCATAGACATCTAAAAAAAATTTATATGATACAGATGAGTCTCAATTATTAGCTAGTTAACCTTCTTATGCTAGGCCATGAAAGTGTTGTCCTCCCATCTCCCTAGTTTTAGGTCGCAGAATACAGCTGTTTCCGACGCTTTCGCCGGGGCGCGCGCATCCGTCTGTGGAGGACGCGCAGCTATTGCCCCGCATTCCTGCTTTCCAAAGGCAGGCGTCATTCACTCCTTATTCAGGGACGTCTTCTCCTTGATCGAAACGGGATGATGGGATGTCGGTTCTTACATCCGTGGATTCCTCCTTGGAAGTCATCACCTAGTCTGGGTCTCCCTCATAGATTTAATACGTTGTTCGTGAAACTCTTCCCAGTGCCATGTTTCCATGGACGCCGGTTAATTACACTACTTCTGTCAAGACTTTCCATAGGGTCTTGACATGGTAGCGACCTTTGGTCGGAGTAGACGGCAACATCAGGAATGTCGGGGCATCTCTGGGTGCTTGGACATTGGGGAACCTGTATTCTTCCTCATAAGAGGGCATCTCAAGTGTGCATAACCAGAGGCATACATCTGAGGTTTTCCTCAGCTTCTCGTGTTTAACACAGGGTATGTTGCAAGATTAACGTCTAGCAGAGACGGTTACACCAAAGGCGTTCCATCCTAGGTTTTCCTCAGGAATCTCATGTTTATCACAAGGTAGGCCGCGAGTTTAACGTCTTGCGGAGACGAAATAAGGGTGATCATAACGTCCAATGGGGACGAATCCAATTGGTATATCCTTAGGAGGGAACACCTGGAATGTTTACCTAGGGGATGGATCAGAACGCCCAATGAGGACGGATCTGAGGTGGTGTGCCCCATGGAGGGGAGATGAACACCGTGGATTACCATTGGTTGGGATTGAACTTCTTGGAGGTTTCCTACGTACCCTGTGTAGAGGACAGGGATCAAAACCCACGTAGTTCGAAAGGGTGATGAATCGGGGTGTACACAGAGGACAACGACCTGAAGATATGATGGGGCTTACACGTGGAAAGCGGCCCACGCGCTGCTAGGAGAAGCAAGGAGGTGGATGGCATGATCCCACCGGGATGTGGCGGCCCGGGTGAGAATCAGGATGGGTGATGGATGGATGAATGAAGTGGAGGGGGAATGAAATGGGACCATTGCAGGGGAGACAATGAAGTTGGGCTTGAGCCTTGAAGAGGCTTCATACGTATCCCAGTGGCGGGGAATCAAGGTCTGCGTAGTTCTGGATGGTGCCGGTAAACTGACGTGAAGCCGGACCTTGGCCTGATGAATGTCGTCAACGAACCAACGTGAAGGTGGACCTGGGTCCGATGGGCATCGTCAGCGTACCGACGTGAAGGTAAACCCGTGGGTCCACTAGTGGTGGGCTTGAACCTTGGGATGGTTTCCTACGTACCATGCCTTGACATGGATCAAAGTCCTCGTAGTTCAGGGAATAAATTTTAACGTCATGCGGGACGATAGTGAACCCTGACGTGAATAAACGACGAGTGGTGGGTGTCTGCGAACCGACGTAAGTGAGGGAACTTGGTCCAATGGGAGATGGGCTTAAACCTATGGGAGGATTCCTACGTAGCATGCCATGACATGGATCACAGACCTCGTAGTTCGGGGTGGTCAGAACGGCTTGCCGTCGGACGGGAATTGCAGTTTAGCGTCGTGCTGGACGGGAGCGTGTAGTTTAACGTCATGCTGGACAAGGGAGAAACTCGACGTGAATGAACGACCGAGCAATGTGTCTTGAACCTCATGGAGGCTTCCTACGTACCACGCCTTGACATGGATCAAAGTCCCCGTAGTTCGCAATGGAACGGGTGTGTCGGTGAACCGACGTGAAAGTAGACCCGGGGGTCCATTATTGGTGGTCTTGAACCTCGTGAAGGCTTCCTACGTACCATGCCTTGACATGGATCAACGACCTCATATTTCAGGTGGGGTTTTGTCGATGAACCGATGTAAATGCGGACCTTGGTCCAATGTGTGGTGGGATTGAACCTCTTGGAAGGCTTCCTACGTACCATGCCTTGGCATGGGTCAAAGTCCTCGTTGTTAACTATGGAACGGGTGTGTCGTTGAACCGACGTGAAAGTCGACCCGGTGGTCCACTATTGGTGGGCTTGAACCTAGTGAAGGCTTCCAACGTACCATGCCTTGACATGGATCAAAGACCTTGTAGTTCTGGTGGGGTTTTGTCGATAAACCGATGTGAATGCGGACCTTGGTCCAATGAGTGGTGGGCATGAACCTCTTGGAAGGCTTCCTACGTACCATGCCTTGGCATGGATCAAAGTCCTCGTAGTTCAATATGGAACGGGTGTCAGGTTTGGTGCTCACTCTAAGCCCACGTGAGTCATGCTCGGTGTGAGAAACAAGAGGTTGCAAGGACCTGACGATCACGTCGTGAAGGATGCGTCCGTGAGAAGCGAAGAGGGGCTTACGCGTTAGGCGGCCCATAGTGTTGGGACATACTCTGGGATGGAGGCCCAAAGAAAAGAATGATGATAGTTTCGGGCTTGAGCCTTGAAGAGGCTTCCTACGTACCATGCCTTGACATGGAGCAAAGACAATGTAGTTCTTCTGATGACGGCTTTCCACCGATTGGGGGTTTCAACGGCTACCACTGGATTGGGTGTGAACGACTTACCGCTAAATGGGGTCACAATGGATTACCGCTGGTTTGGGTCACAACGGCTTACCGCTGGAAAAGGATGTCAACGTCTTACCGCTGCATAGGATCACAACGGCTTACCGCAGATTGGGATCACAACTGTGGACGGGGCTTATGCGAGGAAGCTGCCCGGGTGCCACTATGGAGAGACAATGGTGAATGGTGCTTACGCTAGGAAGCAGCCCGGGTGCTGCTAAGGAGCGGCACTGGTGAATGGGGCTTACGCTAGGAAGCAGCCCGGGTGCCGCTAAGGATCGGCACTGGTGAATTGGGCTTACGCTAGGAAGCTGCCCGGGTGCCGCTATGGAGTGGCAATGGTGAAAGGGGCTTACGCTAGGAAGCTGCCTGGGTGCCGCTAAGGAGCGGCACTGGTGAATGGGGCTTACACAAGGAAGCGGCCCGGGTGCCGCTAAGGAGCGGCACTGGTGAATGGGGCTTACACAAGGAAGCTGCCCGGGTGCCGCTATGGAGCAGCAATAGTGAATGTGGCTTACGCTAGGAAGCTGCCCGGGTGCGGCTATCGAGCGGCAATGGTGAATGGGGCTTACGCTAGGAAGCTGCCTGGGTGCCACTATGGAGCTCCAATGGTGAATGGGGCTTACGCTAAGAAGTAGCCCGGGTGCCGCTATGGAGCGGCAATGGTGAATGGGGCTTATGCAAGAAGTTGCCCGGGTGCCGCTATGGAGCGGCAATGGTGAATGGGGCTTACGCAAGGAAGCTGCCCGGGTGCCGCCAAGGAGCGGCACTGGTGAATGGGGCTTACGCAAGGAAGCTGCCCGGGTGCCGCTATGGAGCGGCACTGGTGAGTGGGGCTTATGCAAGAAGCTGCCCGGGTGCCGCTATGGAGCGACAATGGTGAATGGGGCTTACACTAGGAAGCAGCCCGGGTGCCGCTATGGAGGGGAAATGGTGAATGGGGCTTATGCAAAAAGCTGCCCGGGTGCCGCTATGGAGCAGCAATGGTGAATGGAGCTTACTCTAGGAAGCTGCCCAGGTGCCGCCAAGGAGCGGCACTGGTGAATGGGGCTTACGCAAGGAAGCTGCCCGGGTGCCGCTATGGAGCGGCACTGGTGAGTGGGGCTTATGCAAGAAGCTGCCCGGGTGCCGCTATGGAGCGGCACTGGTGAGTGGGGCTTATGCAAGAAGCTGCCCGGGTGCCGCTATGGAGCGGCAATGGTGAATGGGGCTTATGCAAGAAGCTGTCCGTAATGTCTTCCTCTGTCAGGCCATGAGGGCGTCCCAACTCACTGATGAATTGAGGCCTTCACCTATGCACTTGTGCAAAAGAGGGATGATGCCAAGGGGCATTGGAATCATGCCACTGTATTCATGGCATTGAGCATCTTATGCATGGAGTATAAGGCATCTCATGTTTGGAACAAGAGGCATCCTATGTTATGAACATTGGGAGAATACTACAGTTTATAGTCTTGTAGGTAGGACTGTTGGCATCTCATGCTAGGAGCATAAGGCATCTCTTGCTTGGAGCAAGGGGAATCCTTTCATTTGTTAGATAGGGTGTACTACAGTTTATAGTCATGTAGATAGGACTGTTAGGCATCTTATGCTTGGAGCATAAGGCATCTCTTGTTTGGAGAAAGAGGCATCCTATGTTTGGAACATAGGGATTACTACAGTTTAGAGTCATGTAGAAAAGACTATTAGGCAGATGGTGCCTAGAAATGGTTGGTGTTGGGACTTACGCAAGGGCGGCCCTTTCTGGTTCAACCTGGCATAGGAGCCAAGTGATTGGGTTTGGAGGAGTTACCTGAGGAATGGTTCAACTCATGGTACCCGGGGAATTGATGATGAGAATCTCAACTCACGACATGGAATGAAACCAAGAGGAATATGTCAACTCAAGGTGTTTTATGGTGTGTGGAGGAGTATCTCAAATCATGGTGTTCCGTAGGTGGTAGGTGGGACCGCATAAGGGTGCAATGGAAAATCCCGCCATCCCGGCCCGAAAAGTTCGTGGTGCGACTCTCCATTTTTCATGGGGGTCTGTGACGGTAGTGAAGGGACCGGTCTTCGCGAAGTAGCTTCGCAAAGCATGGCCTCGCAGAGCAATGATCTCTCGCGGAGAAAAGGGGTCTCGCAGAGAAAATGGGTCTCCCGGAGCAAAGGGGTCTCGCGGAGCTTGGTCTCGCGGAGCAGCATCGCGGAGCATGGCTCTCGCGAAGCTCGATCTCGCAGAGCAGCATCGCGGAGCAGCATCGCGGAGCAGCATCGCGGAGCATAGGCTCATGGAGCATGGACTCACGGATCCTCCACTCGTGGAGCAGCAACGCGAAGGAAGCTGCTCGTGGAGCATGGCTTCGCAGAGCCGCAATGCGGAGCTCCGCTCGGCCGGCCAACGGGCAAAGTGGCAGTGGCCGTCCTTTTTGAGAAGGGGGGTGAGCTGGGTATTTATTGGAAGGGGCGCCGCGAAGCGGAACTTCCGCGCCGCCTCAGGAGCTTCGCAGCGCGCTCGCGAACGTCAAATTCGTTCGCGGAGAGTTACCGCCTCCGGAGCTTCGCCGCGGGCTCGCGAACGTCAAATGTGTTCGCGGAGAGTTACCGCCTCCGGAGCTTCGCGGGACCGCGATGCTCGGGGGCTTCGCATCGGTGCTTGGCGAGGAGCCTTTGTGGAGCATCACGAACGTCAAACACGTTCGCGGAGACTCTCTCCTCATTACTTCGCGGCGGCGCTCCGCAATCACGGAGGGGGCTTCGCGAATGGGCTTTGCGAACCAGATTTCCAGCCCAACTTCAAATGAACATAACTCCTGTTCCGTAGCTCCGTTCGGGCCCTACGACCTACCAAATCGAAGCTTGCGAAATGGACTACGATCTTGGATCATGTATGGAAGCATTTAGAAAATTTCGGGGATCCGTTTTCCAGGGTCTACAACACCAAGGAAATGTAATTCCATGATCATTATCACAAAATCACGAGTCCCCATAAATGTTTGGTGATGGATTATCTAATCATTATTCATACACCAAATATTTACATGGATTATTTTTCTTTTCTATGGCTAATGGTGAAGGATCAATTGGGGGGGAGTCTTAGGGGAGTGAAGCCTTCCTAAATTCATCATGGGAGATAGATCATTATATTTATCAGGTAAATTTTCATATGTTTTAAATATTAAAAATTACCAAACCCAAAGTATTACTTCTAAAATATATTTTCACTTCTCTAGGAACCAACTATTATAGTGGAGGGGAGGTTAGTGAATAACTATTATGGGGAACAATGGATCCCTTTTCAGTGATGTGGAATGAATGGGTCCTCCCCCAAAATACCTTTCCATATGTGAAAATATATATGTTCTTGAGATGATTCATGTGTTGGGACATGTAGTATAGCTAACATAGTTAGTGGATATTCATTAAAAGACTGAGATGTTTGTTATCATTTTTTTCTTTTTCTCTACTTTTTCTACCTTAAAAAATGGATCCTTTATGAACATATTTTTTAACCACAGTCAAGGTAATGTTGGGAACTCAACCTCTTGTGGTAATTCTTGAGTTAGATTATCCTATATACAGTGAAATGATGGATGATATTTTTTTCTCAATAGAGAGGAGTAAATGAATCCCCATGAAAAAGATCTTCAGGATGGATGGAGTTGATTTTCCCAACATTGAGGTGCCACATGATGTGGATGATGGAGTTGATGCCTCAAAATAGGAGGTTGAGATCATTCCATCAATTTAAATTTTTGAGGTGTATATAATTGTTGATATTACAATGGATGTGCCAAATGGGGTTAGAGAATCCCATGTTGTAGGTGATGAATCATTCAAGGGTGTGTTTTATTTATACATGGGATTTTCCCACATGAGGACAGGCCTGGAGAAAATCCTACGAATGATGTGTTGATGATATTGCCTAAGTAGGAGGCCACATAACTGAAATATTAATGAATCTATGATCAAATGCTTCAATGGAGGATTGAGTCATCTAATGAATGGAATAGTAGTGTCTGAGGAACATCATTTGTTGAAATCTATTAGATGATCAACTAAACTGGGAATGAACTATCTTCTATTGGATATTCCTCGTGGGGATAGCATAATGGATTATAGAAGCCTCTATGCACTACATCAGGGATTTCATATCAAATGGAAATATTGCAACTAGATGGATCAATTTTTGATACAAAAAATTATCATTGGAGGAATCAAGGATCTCTACGTAGTTGAGGAAGATTGCATATGAATATAAGGTATAGTATGATATAACGAAACAATCTCCACTTCTTGAGGAAATATTGATAGAAAATCGTGGGATCATTAAACAGAGGCAAAGGCTAGGAAAATTAGGTAGCATCTCATGTGTCTGAATTAAGAGATGATTAGGAAGCGGTGAAATTTCTATTAAACAGGATCTACCCTATTTTAGGAGAGGAATCATCAGATATTACCAATTGAAAATAGGTAATGAAGGTTACTAATCAATGGTTGTCATTGTTATAAACACCAATAAATAAGTTGAATCCTTTTGGAACATTATCATATTTTTAGATAAAGGAGATGATCTATAATGTGGATGAACCTACTAAAACATTTTATGTTATATTTTATAAATTTATTAAATTCATAAATGTTTCATTTTTATTGCATCTTCTTAATGTCAATTAGAAAACCAAAAATAAATATTTAGCCCATCACGAGTCATGTACAGTGTGGGATACATGGGAGAAATAAGTGATTTATCAATTATTTTAGGGCTATATATATATGGATGAAACAATTTACCACTATTTGGTGGTGTAAAAATTGTAAAAAAATATGTGTGTTTATGTCTAACTAATCAAAGGGAAAAAACTTCATGAATCAAGATGACCATGATCTGCAAAAAATATTCTGTGTGCTGAAGAAAGGGGATCACTACACACCATATTTGAAATAAAGATTCCAACATCTTTTCCTCAAGTATGGGGAGAAAATTTTGTTGGTATTCCATTGACCATGATAAAAACATAGGTATTGTCAAAATTTCATTTGATGTATTTTCTTCCTTGTACCATGTATAGTTGGTGGGCTACTATGGCAAAAAATTGTTTCGATTATGGAGAGGGTCCCAAGAAGATGTGAAATATAATGGTCATCTAAATTCATGAAGTTGAATAGTGTTGGGAATAACTGGGGGTATGTACAGATTGAGCTTAGTACTCTAAGAATTAACCCTCATTGGAATTAAGAAAATTTGGTAGTCATATCAGTCTATACAAAAGATAGAATCATTTTCAAGGGTGAGGGTAATCATGGATGCCATGGGATGGTTATTGAACATGAATGTCACCGTCTGTTAGAAGAACCAATAGAGTGAACTTGATTGATGATATATGAAATAATATTAATCAATGTTTAACATCATGAAATGGTGATAGAGAAATTATAGTTTATTTTCATTCAATAATAATGTTTAACACGCATTTAAAAGTATTAAGGTGAGGATGGTGCATTAGATATTTTAACAATATTTTAAAATGGGGGTTTAGAATATTTTAGTGGATCGTGAAAAGGATGTTTGTGTCTACATGAATATATCCAAGTTGGATTCTTGCAAATGAAACACTATGAGTGAGGCCTCATAGAGGAACTCATGATGAAATCAGAGCTATCATTAGTATGTAACATTTTACTAAATATTATTTTTATAAGGAATGTACCATAGTTTTTCCATGGTCTCATTTAGGGTCCCACAATCATTTTAAATTTTTTATACTAATTTATTCCCATATCTTAATAGAAACATATCGAGTGAAATATAAACTATTACATAGATTTTCCATATAGGTATTACATTTGAAAATAAATTGTTCTACATTCCTTTTGTAATTTAACATCATACAATAAATGTTGAGTTTTTTATTTTAGGTTCATGTATCATGGAAAAGGATTTGGAAATAGGTTATGGTCTTAATTATTGGAATAATGGGGTACAAGAACATTGTCCTATGGATGATAATGTGGTGATAAACGTGATGAAATATACATGGTGAGAGGGTCAATATGGCCTCATCTCACAGGATAAATATTAAAAAAACTCACATATGGTTCATGGTCATCATTCTTGGACCAAGGATTTATATTTCTTATGGTCACAAAGCATTGACCAAGGGAAATGGGGTGTCCTGAGAAACATAATGCATCAATGAAAAAAGGGAACCCCTTATCAAGATAGATCAATGGGTGGATCATAACAGAAAAACTAATTTCATAACAATTGTGCACATTTTAAGGTTGTGATATATCACCATGATATGCTACCAATTTAATTTCATAGATATCAAACCCAATGGGTGACACATTCTACTTAAGGCATGCTTGTGATTCTCATACAAACTCTATGAAATTACATCATGACTCCTAATACCCCCATGAAAATTTCATTCTATGAGAAATAAGGATTAAAATAAAAGATGCATTATTACAGAGGATATCACTATATGTGAAAAAAGAAGCCAATATGGGGAAATACAAAGGGTTCAACCATATATAGTATCCATAAGTGAGTATATGGAATGATGAAAAATCTGTTGTAGAAGTTTATAAAAAGGAAAATGATGGATTAATGGGGGGATAATGTGAATTAGAATAATAAGATCAAATATGGGAATGAATGATGGGAAGGGATAACTATATACCGTGTTCCAAACATAGGTTCAATAGTAATGAATGTCAATAATTTGAATTGAATATATAGGATCAACTGATGAACATGTTTAAGACATAGGAACCACATAATTCCATCAAATATTCCTTGAATAATACCCTAGTATGGTTTGTCGGTTAATGTTTCTAGGATCCATTTCTAATTTACAAGCTTCTTCAAATCGTAATGACTGATGAAGATCATAATTTAAGGGAGAAAAATGAATGAGGAATAATGGAATGTCTAGATAGTCAATGACCTTGAGGACCACAACATTATATACTAAAAATTACTGGATGAGAGAATATTGGTAAAGGAATATTCCTAACATTGAGGGGAGAAAAGTAAAATAACTTAGAGATGAGGCAAGATCTAGTGTGAGGAATCAATTGATGGCTATGTGTACCATGGGAATTGGAATCACAGAACACATAGATCATGAATGTTGATTAGTTGGGGTCCAATTCTAAAACATAGGTTTCCTCTATGGATATAATAATCGATAATTTTATATTTATCATAATAGGAATCATATGTTGATCAACTAGGTTCATTATATTTTTTAACATCATTCACTGAGGATGTTTTTTGGGTAAATCCCATATTTTTTATGTAGAACCCTGTATATTTCTGATGATGTAAGGCTACAATTTCAGATCAGGTTCATAGGATATGCATTTCTTACATTCAATATTTATCATGATGTAGCACATATTTTTCACATGAGGAAAATATATTGTATAACATAATGTACAATGGTTGTTTTTAATGTTCACCCCATATTTTATATTGGAGTCCCCATATGTTCACTAAAGAGTATGCAGAATTTTATTTTATATTCATACTACATGTACTAATTTATTTTCATATATTTCATACAATAAGGGTTTGGGTTTCTTAAAGTGGATTTTATGGATGATATCGTGATAAAATATTGTGAATATTGAGGCAAAGACACATGATTCTGCAAAAAAATCAAGACAAGTTGTACAGAAGAAAATGACATGATTATAATGGGAGAGACTATAAAATTAGTTGAAGGTGGGAATTGAACAAAGATATGAAATCTAAATGTCAATACCAATACCATGGGATTGGGAATCAATTCACAAGTAGATTTAGAAGATGGCATGGTTGGTGGACAATGAGGGAAGAGTGAAATCATCTCTGAAAAAAATGATTTGTCATTCCATTATTATCATGGGGAATCCCATGTTTTCTTCATAGGATATGGATAAAGTATAATGTCACATTATGAGGATATAGGTTTAATACTTTTAAAATATAACATTTGAGGATTCTTATTACCATTAGACAGGGTAGGATTATAGTTTAATGTTGTTTGTGTGGATAACGCATTGAGATTCACATTATTTCATCCTCATATAATTTATTGAGGGAATATAGATTTGATGATGGATCACGTGATACGATTGGGTCTTACACATAACACTACTAGAAAGATGGGGTTTTCCAACACTTGTATAAAAACAGTTCTGGAGAACTATTATTATAAGTCATTTTAACAAACAATTTGTAAATACCGTTGGTAAATCTTGGTTTCATGAAGTCTTTCCCAACTGTTTGAAGAAACTGTTGGGGAATACAAAATGTTTGCACCCTTTAAAAATAGTTTGTATCAAACCATTGATAAATTCCATTTTTCTTAATGGTTTTTACTAACCATTGGGAAAGGTCCTGACTTTCCAACGGTTATTACAAACCGTTGGGAAAGGTCTCCTCAAATACTACTGATTTCTAGAAGCCCCCACAACACAACAGAGAAATTGTTTCCCCTATTTTTAGAAGCCCTGGTGCGCAGTGAACGCTAACCCGAGTTCTTCCATCCGATCAGCTGCAACTCCCCCATCAAGGTTGGACACATTAATCCTATTCCCAAATACAAACATAGAATCCCTCTTCCTCATATTTCTACATTTCTTCCAATATCTACCAAGATCACGTCATTTTTTCGTATGTTAGGAATTTTGGAAAATATTATGATTCACTGTATTTGATATTGAATTAATAAATAATATATGATTTCTAGATGTCTGTGACTAGGGTATAATTTTGTTTCATATATAATTTGTAACTAAATATATGACATACTACCACTAATATGGTTATTCCACGGATCATGGGGCTTCCTCTTCATTTGTTTTATAGAGTTTGTAGTGTTGGTTTTAAATGTATTTTATTTTCTTATGAATTTATAGTGATTATATACTGGCTTCCACTGGTTATGAATTTTGGGTGAGTTATTCTTAAGTTCTTCTTAGAGATCATTGTATTCATAAAGTGTGTGTAATTTTTTTGTAGGTGGTGTCGACTCACTGAGTGACTATTTGGTTATGTTTTTATTATTCCAACGTTCTATTTTTATAATAATTAAACCTATCTATATTTTAATGATATAAATGAGTGGTTTTTAAATATATGTTTATAAAATAGGTAAAATGTTTTCTAAGTGGTTTATTTAGAACTATACAATGACATATCACATTTATATTGTATTCCAAAATCTCATTAAACATATTTATACAAAGTGAATCCTTTATATGGTTGGATAAATTTTTGAGCATTACCACTATTATCCCATAGAATAATACCATTTATATATTGTGCACATCTTATTATATTATTTAATGAGTTCACTTCCTCCTTTATTAATGTCTTCCAATGATGTCTGAGAAATCTATTAGCCACTTGAATGTTTTTCCTTGGTTAAATAATGTAATGTATTCATAGAATAGTCAATTACTTTTTATATTATAGTAAACCATGTTGATAACCTTCATGATTATAGGATCTCAATGATGGGTGTAGTGAATATGGATATAATTTTAAACATATGTATTGAATTTTGTTTTTATCTTCCAGGGTTTCAAATTCTCCAGTTTGGTTTTTTTAAAGCCATATATAGAAACGTTTTAAACCCCTGCTATATATGCCTAATGGTTGATTAGTAGTGGTTAAAACCACCACTATTTAAGGTCAATATATTTTTACTATTTATTGTTTCAGCAGTTGTTTTCAATGACAAAAAATGGTGAGTATATAATGGCAGTTCAAACCACTACTATATACATTCCATTTTTGGTAGGTGAAACCATTCCTAAAACCAAAAACACCACTAAAAAACATTCATTGAAAATTCCCCGAAGAAGAAACTAAATTTATATAACTAACTTGAGTTGGATTCTAATGCCAAATTTAGTAGTGATTTTTGGAAACAGTCCTAGAACCATATAAAAGCGATTTAAACTACCACATACTCAAAAAGAAAAAGTAGCTTCTATTAGTCGATTTTTTGTATTGTACAATGAATGATTTAGAATTAGTTATAGTACCCCCCTGGACTGCCCCGTCCACCCCCATGACACCCCTACCCCCGTGGACTACCCCCCACCTCCTGGACACCATGTACCTCCCTAGACAGGCCCGCTACCCCCGCCACCCCCAAGACACCCCGCCCACCCCCTTGACACCTTGTACCCCCTGGACCAACCCCAGCCCTGGAAAGCCCCCCCCCCCACCCCTAGGACACACCCGACCCCCTAGACAGCCCCTCCACCCCCATGGATAGCTCGCCAACACCCTGGACAGCCCGTGCCCCCCTGTACAACCCCCACCCTTTTGGACAGCTTGTCCACCCCACCCCCGGACACCTGCCCACCACCCTCGCACAACCCAATCCTCCCAAATTCCCCCACCCCGGGATACCACTCCACCACCCCCTTGACACCCCCGACCAAACTATACATCACCGCCACCCCCCGTGGACTGCCCAACCACCCCACGTGGACAGCCAGACCACCACCGTGGACAGCCCGCCCACCCCCCCTTGGACATCCTGCCCAACCCTAGACACCCCAGACCCCCTGGACAGCCCCTACACCCTAATATGAAGCCCGACCACCCCCTAGACACCTTGTACCCCCCCCCCCCCTAACAGCTCCACACACCCCATGGACAACCCGCTCACCTCCTTGGATAGCCCACCCAACCCCCTAGACTCCCCCTACCCCCCTGGACAACCTTACCACCACCACAGACAGCCCACCCACCAGGACACTCCGTCCCCCTAGACATCCCCCCACCCCCTGGAAACCTCAACCCCCTAGAATACCTACCACCACCCTGGACACCCCACACCCCCTGGAAACCCCGCACCCCTTTGGACAACCTTGCTACTCCCCTGATGCTCATCCTACTCCTCATCCTGATCTCCATGAGTAAGATAAAGTATAAAACTCATGTACTCACAAAAATTCCCTCATGGGTCATTTGTGATTTGTACAAGTCAACCCCGCCTAAATATGCTGGGCAATGTGGCCGACACCACTCAATGTGTCTCTCTTTTGTTTCAAAAGGTCATAATTCTAAGTGAATACAACAACTGACATACAAAAAACCGACCAAAGGAATTTGTATTCTGTTAAAAAATTAGGACAAAGATCCATGGGTCATATGTGATGTGTACGAGTCAACCCCACCACAATCTAAGGGCTTTTGTGGCTGGAACTAATAAAATTGTTTCTCTTTCGTTTGGAATGGACAAGATTTTAAGTGAAAAAAACAACCGGCATACTGAAAACCAGCCAAACACCTTCGTATTGAATTGATACTACTAAAAAATAATACATGGTTCATTTTTGACATGTACGAGTCATCCTCGCCTCAATCTGAGGTGCGGTGTAGCTGACACAACTCAAAGTGTCTCACTTTTATTTGAAATGGACAATATTTTAAATGAAAACAAAAATTGACATATAGAAAACCAACCAAACACATTCTAATTTTGTTGATACTTTATTAAAAGGATCCATGAGTCATATGGGACGTGTAAAAGTCAACCCTTCCTCATTCTGAGGTACGGTGGGTCCGGCATCATCCAATGTGTCTCGCTTTTATTTGAAATGGATATGATTTTAAGTGAAAACAACTGACATATAGAAAACTGACAAAAATAATTTGTATTATATTGAAACATTAGTAAAACTATCCATGGGTTATTTGTGACATGTATGAGTCAACCCCGTCCCAATATGAGGGATGGTGTGGCTGGCACCACTCAATGTATCCTACTTTTCTTTGAAATGGACAACATTTTAAGTAAAAACAACAACTGACATATTGAAAACTGACCAAACTCATTCAGATTATGTTGATACATTAGGTAAAGGATACATGGTTAAATTTGGACGTGTACAAGTCTACCCCGCCTTAATCTGAGGCATGGTGTGGCCGGGTACCACTCAAAGTGTCTTCCTATTGTTTAAAATGGATACGCTTTTAAGTAAAAACAACTGGCATACGGAAAACCAACCATACACATTCGGATTGTGTATATATTTTAGTAAGATGATCCATGGGTCATTTTTGATTTGTACGAGTCATCCCTGCCTCATTCTGAGGAACGTTGTGGTCGGCACCACTCAAACTGTCTCTCTTTATTTTCAAAAGGACATCATTTTAAGTGAATAAAACAACTGACATACAGAAAATTGACCAAAGGAATTAAAATGTGTTGAAACATTAGGAATAAGATCCATGGGTCATATGTGATTTTTAAGAGTCATCCCTGCCTCAATATGAGGCACAGTGTAGCCGGTATCACTCAAAGTGTCTCACTTTTATTTGGAATGGACAGGATTTTAAGTGAAAACAACAACTGGCATACAGAAAACTAACCTAAAGCATTAGGATTCTCTTGATAATTTAGGAAAATGATCCATGGGTTATATGTGACATGTATGAGACATCACCGACTCAATCTAGGGGCTAGTGTGGCTGGAACCACTCGAAATGTCTTACATTTTTTTGAAATGGACAAGATTTTAGGTGAAAACAACAACTGGCATATGGAAAACTGACCAAACGCTTTCGTATTATGTTGATACTGAAAAAAAAATGATACATTGGTCATTTTTGACGTGTAGTAGTCAACATCACCTTAATCTGTTGCGCGATGTGGCCGACACCACTAAAAGTGTCTCAATTTTCATTGAAATGGACAACATTTTAAGTGAAAACAACAACTGGCATACAAAAAACCAAACAAAAAAATTTGGATTTTGTTGATACATTAGGAAAAGGATCCATGGGTCATATGGGACGTGTATGAGTCAACCTCGCATCAATATTAGGCACGGTGTGTCTGGTATAACTCGTTGTGACTCACTTTTATTTGAAATGGACTGGATTTTAAGAGAAAACAACTACTGGCATACAGAAAACCGACCATATGCAATTCAATTCTATATAAATATTAGGAAAACTATCTGTTGGTCATATGATACATGTACGAGTCATCCCTACCTCAATCTGAGGGCCAGTGTGGCTGGAACCACTCGAAATGTCTCACATTTCATTGAAATGGACATGACTTTTAGTGAAAACAAGAACTGGAATACAGAAAAACTACAAACACATTCGAATTGTGTTGATACAGAAACAAAATGATCCATGGGTCATCTCTGACGTGTATGTGTCAACCTTGCCTCAATTTGAGGTGCGGTGTGGCCGACACCACTCAAAGTGTCTCACTTTTCATTGAAATGGACATCATTTTAAGTGAAAACAACAACTAACATTGAGAAAACCAAACAAACTCATTCGGATTCTATTGATACTTTAGTAAAAGGATCCATGGGTCATTTTTGATGTGTATGAGTCAACCCCACCTCAATCTGAGGCACGTTGTGGCCGGTACCACTCAAAGAGTCTTTCTTTTGTTTAAAATGGATACACTTTTAAGTAAAAACATCCGACATATGTAAATCCAACCAAACACATTGGGTTTGTGTTGATACGTTAGGAAAACTATCCATGGGTCATTTGTGACATGTAAGAGTCAACCCCGCCTCAATTTGAGGTGCAGTTTGGCCGAAACCACACAAAGTGTCTCTCATTTGTTTCAAAAGGACATCATTTTAAATGAATACAACAACTGACATAATTAAAACCGACCAAAGGCATACTGATTCTGTTTAACCTTTAGGAAAATGATTCATGGGTCATATTTGAAGTGTAAAAGTCAACCCCACCTCAATAAGAGGGCTGGAGTGGCCAACACTACTCAATATGATTCTCTTTTGTTTGAAATGGACAAGATTTTAAGTGAAAACAACAACTGGAATACTTAAAACCAACCAAAAGCATTCAGATTGTGTTGATAATTTAGTACAATGATCAATGGGTCATTTATGACGTGTACGATTTAACCCTGCATCAATCCGAGGCGTGGTGTGGCAGGAACCACTCAAAGTGTCTCACTTTTGATTCAGAAGTACATCATTTTAAGTTAATACAATAACTAACATACAGAATACTAAACAACGGCATTCTAATTATGTT
This sequence comes from Viscum album, assembly GCA_963277665.1. Classification (NCBI taxonomy): domain Eukaryota; kingdom Viridiplantae; phylum Streptophyta; class Magnoliopsida; order Santalales; family Viscaceae; genus Viscum; species Viscum album. Next base: position 1,728,939,993 of record OY728161.1, on the reverse strand, counting down.
GAAATTTTTGGAAAAAGATCCATGGGTCATATGTGACATGTAAATGTCAACCATGATTCAATCCTAGGCACGGTGTGGCCAGTATCACACGAATTGTCTCATTGTTTTTTAAATGGACATGATTTTATGTGAAAACAACAACTAGCATACTGAAAACTAACCAAATGAATTCGGATTCTATTGAAATCATAGAAAAAATATCCCTAGGTCATATTTGACGTGTATGAGTCAACACCGCCTCATTCTATGGAATGGTGTGGCCGGTACCTCACAATGTGTATTTCTTTTGTTTAAAATGGATACACTTTTAAATAAAAACAACTGCAATACGGAAAACTAACCAAATGCATTGGGATTATTTTGATACTTTAGGAAAATAATCCATGGTTTTTTTGTGACATGTAAAAGTCAACCCAACCTCATTCAGAGGCGCAGTGTGGCTAGAACCACTCAACGAGTCGGTCTTTTGTTTCAAAAGGACATCATTTTAAGTGAATACAACAACTGACAAACGGAAAACTGACCAAAGACATTCGTATTCTTTTGAAACTATTTAAAACGATTCATGGGTCATAATTGGAATGTACGAGTCAACAATGTCTCAATCCGAGGGCCATTTTGCCTAGCACCACTCAAAGTACTTCTCTTTTGTTTGAAATGGACAAGATTTTAATTAAAAACAACAACTGGCATACTTAAAACAAACCAAACGCATTCAGATGCTGTTTAAAATTTAGAAAAACGATCCATGGGTCATTTTTGACATGTACGATCCATCCCCACCAAAATTTGAGGCACGGTGTTGCTGACACCACTCGAAATGTATCTCTTTTGTTTAAAATGAACATCAATTTGTGTGAAAACAACAACTGGAATATAGAAAACTGACCAAATGGATTTGGAATCTATTTAAAAATTAGGAATATGATCCAAGGGTCATTTTTGATATGTACGAGTCAACCCCGCCACAATATGAGGCGCGTTGTGGCCAACACCACCCAAAGTGTCTCACTTTTTTTTAAATAAACAACATTTTTAGTGAAAAATACAACTGACATATGGAAAAGGAAACAATCCCATTCATATTATATTGATACAATATGACGAGTATCCATGGGAAATTTGTGACATGTACTAGTCAACTCTCCTCAATCTGAGGCGTGGTGTGGCCGGTAACACTCAAAATGTCTTTATTTTGTTTAAAATGGTTATACTTTTAAATAAAAACAACAAGCATTCAGAAATCCAACCAAACACATACAGATTGTACTGATACATTAGGAAAACTATCCATGGGTCATTTATGATGTGTAAGAGTCAATCCTACCTCAATCCAAGGTGTGATGTGGTCAGCACCAATCAATGTGTCTCTCTTTTGTTTCAAAAGGACATAATTTTAAGTGAATACAACAACTGAAATTTACACTCATCAACGATAGTTTCAAAATCTTTTTCATGAGTTCGGTAGTTTCACTAATGGGGTAATATGTGACAAGACTCCTAAGAAAATACCTTTTCACCATATATTATAAAAAATACTGGTTCAATGCAAAATGCATCACAAATCATTACATGCCCAAATCTAGGATCAGAAACAAAATTGGGATTTGAGCCAATTTCAAACTCTTATTAAACTCCATTAAGTATTTCTCATACTATTATGCCTATAAGAATTTGATGGCGAGGTGGGGGTTGTGCTGGTTGGGTGGGGGTCGTGTAGGGGTGAGGGGAATTACTACTGGAAGAGTGGTTGTCATATGAATATTGAAATCGGTTTAAATAATGTTTGAGTTATTGAAACTATTATTAAATCTACTTGATGATTGTTTTCATATGAAGATTGAAATTGGGAATTGAAGTACATGACTTGGTTGGAAGAGTTTGATGGTTTTATGTGTTTTTTTTGTGCTATTTAAGGTGTTTTTATGCATTTTTAAGTCTTTATGTGGTTTTTTTAATATTTGATTATGCAGGTGTATTCTGGAGGGGCTACTGGAGTGATTATGTGCATCAGTTTTGGAAAAAAATAATACCAATGGTTTTAAACCGTTTGTTTAACATATCTGAAAAAATAGAATACCAACGGTTTTAAACCGTCAGTATACATTGAGAGAAATTTAAGAATTATACCACTGGTCTAAAATCCTTGGTATAGTTTTAATTTTCAATATATACCAACAATTTCTTGAAATTGTTGGAAAAAATGTTATACAAACATATACCAATGGTTAGCCTACAACTGTTGGTATATCAATAAATACAGTGGGTTATACCAACGGTTTTGATAAAACTGTTGGTATAGGGCTTTCCCCATGGCTTACTACCCTACAGTTTAGATAACCATTGTTATAGGCTATACCAACAATTTTCTAGCCAATACCAATAGTTTAAAACTATTGGTATAACCTTCTTTTCATGTAGTTTAATGGGTATTCCCATGAAAAATATTTTAATCAACATGAATATGTGTTCATGACTGTATTAATATATTAGTTTACCTGACATTGTTAGAGGAAACTTCCGGATGATCCCCCAGACCAATGGTTTGGGTAGAACAAAAAATCTTCTATGATAAGAATCAATCCCCTCATAGTTTCTCAATATGTAATTATTTAAGACCATTTCCAATTGTAGAGAATGATATCCACTTTGGTGAGGTCAAAGGATATGATGTAGTTTGTGGTAATATGATGAGTATAAAATAGAATATAATATCTATCACATGAGGTATCATATTATCATCATATAGTGTATTGAAATAGATTTACTTCTTCTATTTACAAAATTAGTTTCCTCACAATTTTGACATAGAAGGGAACATATGTTCATTAATTAGGGCATGGATGGAGATTAACAAAATTTGGTCTTGATCGTTGTTTTGGACATATCTTATTTCGCATATAAGTTATCATAAAATAAAAACATCTGGTAATGATATACATTCATGTCATTGGATATAGAAATTGGTCTTTTTATTTTATATTCATATAGCTTAGACAAAGAAAACGACTAGTTGAATGTCATATATTATAGACCACAGGGTTCATATAATGTGAAATTTCAGAATCATCTCATTGATGAATGGTGTGATATGCTTCCCATCGATGGTGATTTATGAGTGTTCACAATTGTAGTCAACCTTATGGATAATGTATGTTATATATCACAAAGGGTATAACATTGGGTAATTTTTCCTGAGTATCATCGTCATCCATAGAGCCAATACCATGTCACCCAAAAAGGATGTATGGGAGATGGAACTTTTTAGTGATTGGTCACGATACCCTATTATGGTTAATCTATATGTTATGCAATTCTTTAAGCATTTTTCTTTAATGAGATTCAATATAAGATAGGTAGTTGTATGATATTATTTTTTGTGTCAACATGTCATAAAAAAAATTATGAGTCATGGTAATTGAACCATAATAGGTAAAAAAAATTGGTTACATACACCAATGAGTATGGGGATACCTAGGTATATCATCGAGTTTTCATTAGATAATCCCAGAGGGAATTAGGGTTTATACCTGAAAAAAATAACTATATTATAGCATCATCTGGAAGATATTTTTGAGGGTCTTGTTTAATGGATCAATCTGCCCATTTTCCTACGGATGATATCAGAAAGTGTGGTTGGACTAAATGTTGTATTTATTGGAAAATGGTTTCAACATAAAATTTGGGAACATAAATTATTTTTCCATGATAATTTTGTGATGAACCCAAAACTGATGGATCATTTTGGAGTTCATAAACATGATCATGGACCACATTTTAAATTATTTTAGGGGAACTACTTTGGCACACATTAAGAAGAAATTGTTTGAGGTAAAAATGAATCTAAGCTATTGAATCGTCTATAGATGGTAGGGACCCAAAATGATTATTCCCAAAGTAAGAAGGTAAATTCTAATTGATTAGTGTAGAGAATAAATTATGTTTGATGAAAAAAATTATCATGGACCTCACTTGGATGACTCAATTTTAGAACTCAAAGCAGTTACTCACCATTATGTATCAAAAGTAACCCAATAATTTAATTTTTGCGGTAGATCCTCAATCCTAATTAATGGGATCCACATGATTCGACATTGAACTCTTGAACAACGTAAGGTTTCTCTACCCTATGGAATAAATAAGTAATAATCCCATATATCCTACACAATTAGAGATCCTTCTAATAATTGGGATAATCATGTTGGAAAATTATACTATATTCCTATTGATTTTCTCCTTCTCAGATCATCCTAGTTGGATTATTTTTCTAGATAAACTCAATAAAGAGATTCATACAAGAAAGAATTTAATTTACCAATTTATTATTTGAAGGTCCTAGAATAGAATTAATTATGGGTAGCCGATATTTCTATTTTTTTCAAACATCTAATGTTGACGAGGTGATAACCCTATGGTGTGACACATCAATTAACATGTAGTCAGGGTTAAACTATAAAAGATACATTTAATGAATTTCAATTGAGTCAAAATGACCATTTTGAGACCATGTAACAAGAATAAACATTTCTTAGGAATGTAATTTGGCCATTAGTTAACGAGTTCCTCCCTAGAGTGGAAGAGGTATTACTTTCTGGATATGATTCCACTCACGATCTATATAATTAATAGTTCTGAGCGTCCCTTCCAATATAAATATGGTTGATCAATCATGATTACCAAATCAATACTGGTAGTGTGATCATTACACTCAACCACATTTTTATTGAGGAATTCAAAAAATAGGAATTAATATAGCTAGACTTAATTTTTTTTAGTGATGATGAAAATACCTAGAACTATCCTATTGTGTTTCAATTCATTGGGACATATAATAGTAGGATCTATGAATCACCATCATAATAAATTTAAAAATATAGTGATTTCTGATCAAATTAGAGAATGGGTTTTCCTGGGAAATAAACATCTAGGGGTAATTCTTTAGGTTCTGTATGTGCAGCTTACAAAATCAACTGAATCATGTACCTTAATATATTTATGTGGGACCAAAATGATATCAAAATGGTCAATTAATAATTCCAAGTGTGAAAATATCATTTTCATAATGGAGATGCATAGGATCTACATCAGCACGTTTAAAAAGGAAATAAATTGTTGTCATGATAATATATATAATACCAAAACAACTTGTACACAAACAGCAGTAGATGGAAACACTTTTTGATGGGGGATTATCTGGTGTTTTTTTCAAGTATCATGTAGATGACAAAATAAATTTACTTTTTTCATACCCTCAATGTATTTCTAGGTAATGGCGGTTCTAAGGGATGGTTTACGTTTCTTCACAGAGAGGAAAATATAATTACTTGATATGGGTGGCATCAGAGCCATAGGTTGTGGTAGATATTTCATAATATCCTCCATGGATGTTTCTAAGTTCTCAAATGATTGATATATGTCACCACATTCAATATTTTTTTAGAAGTGATTCTACATTATAGCCAGATTTGAAATAAATCATTGAGTATAGGCTAAGTATCCATAGAGGCCTCATAACCACTTAAGGTTTCACAAAGATGGAATTTCACTAACATGTTTCATTTCCTATGGATAAATATTGATTTTATTTTTCCTTTTGAAAAGGACTATTTTTTTCTAAAGGTATCCCATAATATGCACAAATGTGGTTTCTATATCAAGCGGTGGTAGTGGAGGAATCCAAAATATTTATGATGGTATATTATAAGGTCCATGATTTGGAGTGACATGACCACAAAATAATCCACTTAGAAATCCATTTGGGTTCAAAGATGTTGTATTAAGATAATATTAATGTAACACTGTTATGTAGTCCTAACATTATTTACATGAAAAGGAATCAACCCATAGAATAAGGTAACATTTTGATTTTTAAAGGTAGTGGATTCATTTTCCTCAAGGGAAATCTATATCTAATTTCACCTATAATATCAATCAATGATGAATTTTTCCTAGAAAATATATAATAATCATTGAGTAGAACTATCATCAGAAGGTGGAAATAAACCTTTAGAAAATGGAGGTTGGGTTCTTGAATGTCGATACAGACCATGGTCTGCAAATTATTCTTCATAACATGGAATATTTTGTTCATACACATACGGTAAATAACTTATCTAACAAATATGTACTTATTATTTTTTCCAATTAATCCTCTACCAATGCACCAAGATAATGTTTCATATTTTACAGTCAGGTGAACCTATGATAATCCATTAAGAGTCAAAGGCGATGAAAAATTTATTTGTTATTAAAGCCCAATCTGTCATTGTACCTCCTAGGGATTCCATTATTGTCTTAATTCTTGATATCCACATACCACTATAGTTTCACGGAAATAAATGAATACTAATTTACATTGAATTTATATCTTCTTCAGTGTAGAGGCTATCATGAGTTAACACATCAATATTTTAGGGGATACCCTCTTCTAATATATGAGGCTGATAATTTAGATACTCATCAATTTTTATTATATGGGGATTAGAGGAAGAAGTAAACATCTCTAAAATGGATCACCTAGGGGAAGAAACATTATATTCTCTAGTTAACACATGATATTTGAAGAGGGTTTCCTTGTCCACAAAAACATTTTAAATAAAATATGTTTATCCTATTATTCTCCACATATGACTATAGGGTCAACTTGTGAAATTGATTAAATTGTAATAAGTACAATTTAATTTATTCAGCCTGACCTTTTAGAACATGTAGAATTATATATATCCCTAGAAAAGGGATGGAACTCTCTGTATTTCATATTCATTGGGTTTTATTTTTTTGGTCAGGTATTTCCAATTTAAGAGTGTGATTTATTCATAAATCAAACCATATTATTGGAAACTATCACACTACATTGCAAATCGAGTGATGTGGGTTTTAATGAAGAATTATGGGAACATAGGAATTTATATGGTTTAAATAGATATATAAAATAGTATTCTTCATATTAGTGGAATAATTTATTTACTCAAATCCATTAGTATGGACATTCTACTCAATTGTTTTGTGTCTGAAATACGGATTGTGATCCTCACAAGAGTCAAATGGAGATGCATCACCATAGATTCTGCCTACCTGACCATTAAGAGATAATTTAATGCACTTATGGTATAAATATAGAATAATACAAAAAAATGAATCTAAACACATACCAGTAGTTCATTTTAATGGACTACCTTAAATTAATTTATTTTTAATAAACCACCAAATTAATCCTTCCGTCAATTCATACTATGTTGCTTTCACTCACTCTTATCATACATCTGAAATGTCCAATTTGAGATATTGAAATTATATTATTAAATAAAATGTTTATGGAGTGTCCATATTGTGATAAAGATGGTTTAAGAGATATTTTCCACTTAAAAATTGTGTATTTCAATGAAAATGAACAAACATGTGACTGATAGTGGGTGTATGTTCCAGTGAGATGTAATACCATCGGCTTATCCCTCAAATCAAATGATTGAATGATAATTCAGTCATTTTTTATTTTATAGTATTATTTATTCAAAGCCACTTCATTCTAAAACAAAATGTTATATTCAATGTTTCTTTAAAATCCTCATGCATCCCCTTCAAAAGGTGTGGCTCCTTGAGGATTAATATCCTTGTGTGTATGATGACAATGTGATAGATCACATCATAGTTTTCTAAGAGGAGTGTTTTATTATCTATGAAGCATCATTATTTGTCAATGAGTGTAATAGGTGTCATTAGATGGGGTAATAGATTCCAACTATTGATGTTTGTCCGCTTTTGTTGGTTATATAATCTAATTTGATAACTTTTATAATAGGCATTAGATGGATGAGAATCAGTCTATTGAGGGCCTTCCCAGGATGGATAAGGCTAATCAAGACATGGTAATTATTGAGTCACATGGTAAAACAATATAGTTGACTTTATAAGCATACCATATAAAGGTAACTAGTAGTATTGTGCATTCAGATCCATAAACAAGGAGTACTCTCTATTTTTAGTAGTATGAATAGTCTGGACTGCAATTCTTGTCTGGAAATTCATCCTACTGTTATGTCACTGGATATCCTTCAATGACATCATACGAATGTTACTAAGGGGTTCACATCTCATTCATCATCAATGAGTACCAAATTGTGGCCCACTAGTTTAACAATGTTTATATAGGAGTTATCCTCTTCTTCATTAGTGGATCATTTCATGATTCAACATACTTTATGTTCACCACAAAATATTGGTGGAATGAATTCACTAAGACTATGGGATAGCTTTGACACTGATGGGGGGACACTAATTTTACTTTCACTATTGATGTATCCCCTTCCTAGACAATGAAGCATATAAGGGAATTTTAGATGTTGTGGAAATTGAATATATGGTAACAACATGGAGATTTATCATTCTCAAACGAGCATTGAGAATTCCATAAGAATGATATAATTTCTTTCAATGTAACAAGTCATTATAATTTTGTGCCCCATAGTTGTGACTCCTCTTCCACTCACCAATTTATCTATTTCATTATCATGTTCAGTGGATAGATGTAATACTTGTTCTGGGATATCTACCAACATGAAATGGTCACAGTCCACATGTTCATTCATTAAATCATTGAATATTAAGCATTATTTTATGGTATGCATGCTGATCCCATTAAAGGAAAGTGATCGGTAGTTAGTAAGAACATAATAATAAGATATTATGTATTTTAGAGATTTGAGGTTACAATTTTATTGGGTGTAGATGAAATAACCTGAATATTGTTTATCCTTGGAGGAGTAAGCCTTATTTTTTTCATTTCTCTAGGTGATTCACTATGTGGAGAGGTGTCACTTGACGATGTTTCATATGGACCAAATCATCCAGTAAAGAGTAATGTAGGTGAACCACCTCAAGAGACTCAACATATATTTAATTATCCCATTTATCCTTCATAAGACATTGCGAGTTAGATGTAAAGGATAATGGGTACGACAGATGAATCTTATGATGGATCACTTCTTCTAAAATATGATAATTTTTTTGAAAACTATGATATTATTACATTTTATTTCAGGGATATAAGGATAGTGAACATATAATCATTGAAATTTCTATCCACACTATTTCCATATTATCTTGGAATTATAGTTATCAATAGAGTATGCCACCCCCCTCAATCTAATGAGGAAATCGATAAATCATATACTAGCTCACTGTTTTAACTTAGAGAGATCCATGATATAGGTATTGAAAAAGGTGTTGATAACTAATAGAGGAACATCCTTAATATATCATCCCAACCAAAAATAGATCAAAGGGATAATTCGACATTTAAAATAATGGTATGTCATTACAGAGTCTAGATGAAACATTTACTCTGGACAGATTATTTTTGTTATAGAGTCCCCTATATTGGGACACAAATTAATTTTATTTGGGTAATATTTTTTATCTAATAAGCCACAACATGAAAATGGGAGAATCTTGGAATATTGAATTATGGATGTATGTGTATCTATTCTACAAATTCTCTATATATATTTCCATTATGATGGATTGATTCATTTCTTGTTTCCAAATCATCTAGGCAGACAACATGTGGAGTTATTACTTCATACAACTGAGTATTTTTGGTCCATAGTTCTATGAAGAGATAATAACCATTGGAGGTGTGGAAACTCTGATCTCGTGGATGATATGAGTGTTTCTCTTATATAGTGGAGATACTTATATCGTGGTGTTTTTCTATAACATGTACCTTTAATATTGACCAGATATACGATGACACCAAGATGTTATTTAGGAATATAGATTACTATGGATTTATGAACAACTAGATGGGACATATAGAACATTTTGATATTGTCATGAATTTGGAAATGAACATAATTATGTTCAACATTATTCCTCTTGTACCCTCCTGCTACTTGATTAAGTAGCTTGTCTAGCATCTGAATAAATTTATGATGCATCCTCGGATGTACTTATGGGCTTAGTAGTTCCCATTGAAAATTTTAAATATTAGGGGATAGGATGAAATGTATCACTGAGGGAACATACAAGTCCCATCTCTAGTATATTATAATATGTTTGAAATTCTATATGGGGATCTTCCTGATATTATGATGCCCTCTAGAGAAGGTTCTATCTATAGTACATTTTTTGGACGATTTGTTTATTGGAATATAGATAGTGTTTATAGTGATGAAATTTAAAAAAAAATTGATTATAGAAATATTTTCACCATTAATGGGTGGGTCAAAATAATTATAAAATTATTATTATGGGATAGGGCTAAAATGAACGATAGTGTACTACTGTCACCATTTTATTTTCTTGTGTAGAAATTTTTATTCCATTAATAGATGAATCACATTGATGATTTGAATGCAGTTCTACTGAATTTTATGGTGATATCAATATTAATATGGGAACTTTTCTAATGGTATCATTTTTTGTGTCAATGATTTTTCTCTAATATTGTATGGAAATGAGATTGTCATGAATACTCAGATAAATCAATTGGTTAAACTAATATCCATTCACCGTCAACAAAATATTTTGGTAGAGGAATGATACCTAGTCATCTGTGAGAAACTCTTAGATGAAAAACATAATGTAATCAATGGCCAAAAAACCATATAGACAGATGGTTAGTGACCATGATCCCAAAAAGGTATTCTTTTTTACATACCAAAAGATAATATTGATATTGATTTTCCCAAACCCTAACTGTCATAGGTTGTGATAATGGTAGTGGCATTGACATAGACCAATATTTCAAATAACATTTGGTTGGTGGGGTGTGCATGGGACAAAAATAAAATGAATATTGTTATGAATTTTTCTTGTGGGGCCAACAATGTTATAATGTCAATGTCGGATAGGGTTCTCACAACTTCTTTATCATCAGGGGTGGAAATATATTTCATCATGTCATCAGAGTGCTCCTTCAAATAAAATGACATTAATATGGATCACAAAATCTGCCAACAACAAATATTGAGTTTGAAATGATGGAATTTGATGGTTGTCGATATGTACAAAATTTGTGTCCTCAGAAACATATTATAACATTGCCCATATCATAATATATGTAGAGGTATTTATGGATTTTATGGACCTCATCTTCTGTTATTTTTTCCCTTAATTGACAACATTCAACCGCCATCTCTAAAAACATGGGTGAAATATCACTCATTGATTAAACCATCATCATAGGATCTGAGAGGTTGTTGGGGGCATTAAATTTTCCATGGGTATGTATTTGATTATAAGGTATCTCAATAAGAATTAGTAGGTGAAAAATTCATGGAATCATATCTCACATTCTAATGGTAGTGTCTTGGTCATTCCATCTAGGAAGATTGGTTTTCCTCCAACCCCAGGAAGGGTCTTTGGAGCCGGGTATATCTACCGCATGGGGGGGACCTCGGACCCGATTGGGGTTTTTGTATGGAGGATATTTGTAATAAAATTCCACATCATGGGCTGACCATAAATGGTCACTAATTGTTCCCATTATAGGGATATTGATTCTATCCATCTTATGATGTGGTTGGGATCTTGATATAACATGGGGGATGGTGGTGACCTACAAAGTAGGTATATTGTAAGAGCATGATGTTTATGTTGTGAATGTGGCCACTAGAGCAAGTGAATAAGCCTCTCATTGAATAGGGTTCATGACCTACCCGCTTTGTTGGTTCCAGGGTTTCTATTCCAAGGTTCTCGGTGCTGGGATGAGATATGACATCCCTCCAACCTGTGGTTTTCTGATTATGTCTTCAGCATGGCCGTGTCATATTCTTCAAAGATGGATATCGCATAGTGTCAATGTAGGTGAGACCCATGAACCTTCGACCTTAAAATGATTGGAGAAGAAGCTATAATAGAATCATAGTGATAGGATACAAAAAATATTCATCATCATGACTGGGTGGTGGATTTCCCCCTTTACGGTCATAATGGGATGAGTTTCTAGAGGGTTCCCATGTAATTTGAGATTTTCTAGGACATATACCATGTTTTGATGATGCATTCTAGTTCTAATTGAAGAACAAGGGCATTGATGTTTCTTATCTAGAAGAGAAAAAAGGGGATATGTGGAGTTGGAATCCAGTAGTGATGGAAGATGTGTCTATTGTAGAAGGAGAATAGTGGTGAAACATTTACATAATTTAAGTCCCCCTACACTTTTTCTATTGGTGACAGGACATTATAAATTCATTACGTCTTGGTTTCAATTAGAATATATGGATCCATCTGAAATTCAATGAACCATAAAAGCGATTACCAATATATATGATTTCATTTTACCTTTCCATGGTGGAGGGAGAATCCACTTCGATGACACATAAGATTTAGGATACCAAATTGTAACACAACACTATTTTAAGTATAATTTTAATATAGATTGTAATGCACACAACACCGAGTCTCTATAAAAAACACAACATTATTATAATTATTTAATAAATATAATAAAAACCTAGTCATTAATCCAAATATTTCATCTTCTAGGATATGAATTTCAAAAAATGTAAATACACAATTGTGATCAGCAAGATACTTATAGCCTAATAGTATCAACATAATGATTTTGGTGAATAGTTAATGGACACTTTTGAATTGTAATATTCCCCTTACGAATAGTAATTCGTCTAGTAGAATAAAAACTCCAACCATGAATTCATAAATAATATATAAGATCCTTATAAATGAATGTTTAAAATAATGTTATAAGTAATTTTATATTTTTAAATTTAATAATTTAGTGTTGTAATATAGTTAACTACAATTATATTATTAAGAAATTGAATCTAAAAAAATTAATTTTCATATTGTTTTTTCAAAAATCAATGTCTTTATGTTATGTGATTTTTGAATAATAGTGTTAGACCTAAGTTAATTATTGAGGGTGTTATAAAATTAGTTATAATTTTAAAAACTATATTTGTCAGGTAAATAATGAATTTCATTTAAAATTATATTTCATTTATTTTTAAAAATATTTTAATAAAATGGATATTTTTTTGGAATTATACATGCTGAAAAATGTGATGTGTAATGTTTTGAGATTTTTTTGAAATACATGGATTTTTAATGAGTAGTTATATACCATAAATTAAATTACAAATACATTAGAAGCTAAATCCACTATTTCCTCAATCACAGATGATGTAATAACACTTGGTTCGAACTCACATTAATATATTTCTATATTTAGTCACAAGAATCATGAATATTTCATATCTTGAGGAAAATAATAGTATACTTAATAATATAATGAAAACCCACCCCTCTCCTCTACTCTAAAAACCTGAATCACCACCTCTTATCCAAACTCCTATAATAATTTATTAATGTAAAACTCATACCCAAATAATATCCTCTAGTCTATTCGAGTGTTTAGGAGATAATGGTATTACCAAAAGAAAAAAACCCCTATTAAATGATGATGTTCTAAAGGAGGAGTATTCATGAGGTAAAATCTGTATCATTTTCCCTTTATTATCTATTCAAATTCATTATTTTATTATATTATCTTCAAATAATCTTACCAAATTTCAATGATAAATAGAGTATCATCTAATACTGTAATGATATCATTTTAATAGAATATCCATCATTAATCTCCATAATCTCTCTATCTTATTACAAAAATGGATTCATCATCCTAGATGTGTTGATTTACAACATTTAAGGAAAAAGAACATCTGTCATTTTTGTTATCATTCATGTCAATACATGAGAGAATTTTTATGATTTAACCATATTAGAAAATATTATTTCTATATTATATATCTTTCTATAAATATTATATATATGTGATATAAAATAATAGAACCAAACTATTTAATTGTGTTTGAAAAATCTCTAAAATTAAGCAAAATGATTATCATTTTTGATTCATCCTCTTATATTTGAAAAAAATAATACATAATACCCATTAAACATTAGGTTGTTCATTAGTATCATATTAATTTATTTTTTTTGTAATTATACCCAAAACCCATGAAATTAGACACCCATATAAAAGTATACCAGTCATGATGACCAATGAAACGAATATTCCGGAGTGATAAAATTGTATCTTATAACCAATGAAAAATCCCAAAATTAATATTTTTAAAATTATAATAAATTAAATAAAAGTAGATAATGTTATAAGTTAATTATTTAATGTATTTATGTTTAATTTATAAGATATTAATTACAGGTACATAACAAAATCAGATATAGGTTATGTGTTATCCACTCAAACATCAATTTCTTCTCATTAATACTTTTAATCACGTTACTCTAATGAAATAATTAATTATTCATATGTAATCCAAATAACTTTTTTGGTGCATTCTATATTTATATCTTACAATGAGAATCATTAATTATTTTATGTGGAGTAACATGTTTTAAAAGGATATTTCTCAAATTCTTTTAGATATTCAAGCCAAGTTCAAGGGAACTTATCGAATTATTTTCTATTTTAAAGTGTTTTTTATAATTTATTTTAAGAATCCATTATTTTTTTTAATTTCAATGTTTTTATTAAAAAAAAATATTTTTTAACTTGTGGTTTAATATAATTTTTTTCCAAAAATAAATCTCATTCAGAATGTAAAATTGTATTTATCTCAAGTATTACTCGTTGATTTTATAAGTGTATTTACATTTATTTTAATAAACTTTTTTATTTTGAAGTTTAATTTTGATTAATATTTATGATATCATATATCATATTTTTTTGACTGTTTTAGGATAATTCTGACTGTGTATGTTCTATATTGATACCATTTTTGTTATTACACCTATTGGTTAGTGTTTATGTCTACTAAGTGGGGAACATTATTTACATTTCTTATGTTCATGTAAATTGGAATGTATATGTTGATTATGTTTATCCAATTTCATATGTGTAATGAATAAGACATCATGTTTGATCGGTGGGTCCCTCTATACTAGTTGATGCATCAGTATGTCTCATGAGAAAAACTTACATGTGTATTTACCTATTTTGTATAGTGTCTTGGCTTAGGCCTCAATGGTAGGTTTATGATACTCGACATTATGCATTCCCCCATTATGATGTGAGTAATTTATTGTCCATGTAATTATTCAACTAATATAATATCCATGGATATATCTTAATTTGTAATTATTTAGATAAATTTTATTCATTACATATTAGGTTTCAATTATTTATAGTAGAACATGTTATTTAGATATTCATCATGAAATATTATTCTAGACTAATCTATATTACATACCCTTACTAAGTATCATAGTTCAACCTTTTCTTAGGATTATTTTTCAATGAATACAAATTTGATTTTTAGGAATGATGTGTAAAGATAATCTAGAATAATAAGTGTGTTTTTAAAAGAGTTTCTATGATGTATTTCACTTATAGTGGTATTATTGAACTTATGTACGAATCATGTATTTAAAAAGTTACTAAAAATATTTATTCCAATGAGATTCTTCTTACTTGATTATATTCCAATGGAATAAAATAATTTACCATCCCCCAACATCTATGATCGGGGTTTTATAGTTAGAATTTGAAGAAGTTTAGTAGTAATCAGGAAAACAAGATTTAGAAGGCATAGTTTTTGAAACATAACCATAAGATGGAATTTGATGATAATCATAGAATAACATATTTGAATAATAGTAAAGTAGATATTATGTGGTTCATTCTATACATGTGTCAATATCTAGATACTAAATGTGGATGTGGTTATGGATATGATGTACCATGGGGTAACAAATATTATAAGGTGTTTCAGGCCTGACATGAAGTAACCCAGTACAAAAATATGAGACATACTACACAGTTGGATTGACACTCTAGGGGAATATTCATAAGATAATTGAAATTTTTAGAACAAACAATTATGTTGGATTTAAGTGAAAATATGTCCCCAAATAAACAATATTTATTATTATGAGATTAGACATGCATAAAATTTCAATTAATGTAATGTGTTTCTCTAGTGTGATGTTTTATGTCATCATTCATATCCTAATTAAGTGTATTCCATTATAAATAAATAGTGGCTAGTAGGAAAAACAAAATCTTCATGAATGCACGCATCCGATGTAGGAATTTACATCTTATATAGGATAATTATTTATGAATTGGAGTTAAAACCTGTGTTTAGAAACTTATAAATATATTGTGAATGATAAGTTAGGTTACGAACATAAACATGTTTGTATGTAGCGTCATGATACACAATGTGGACGAGACATTTTAAATAACTTTATAGGGTAATTCCCTCTATCATTCAGTGTGACTACAAACCAATTTATAACATAGTAGTGGATAATTTACCTAGATAATATATTTCTCTCATTATGAAATAATGATATGGATATGGATATAATGGTATTTTGTCATTTAATTAGATAATTTGGTATGTTTGTTTGTTAATTAAAAACACAAAAGAGGAGTATGAAATCACAAATATTGAGAGGAATGAATTTAATGAAATTTACTGTGAAAAATATATTAATAATGAACAATGAGTGGATTTGGAAAAGAAGTTCTTGAATATAACATTGAATGTGGATGAATATGTTTCCAAGCATGATGCCAACTTTAAAATATTAGAAAGGCATGTTACATACTATATATGTATACCAAGGTATATGTTTTATCAATTATATGAAATATTAAAACCATTTCTCCAAAGGGAAATAGTATAAAAAAATTTCTCATAATATGAGGATATAGTCCCATGTGATTTCAAGATATAAAATTAATTGTCTATGTATTATGAATTTAAATGAATTTATAAGAATAAAATGGATACTGAACACTCTAGAAAAGAAATGAAAGAAATGAGGAATAAATAAAGAATTGATATTACATATTGTGATAATTTTTTGAAAAATCACTCTAGTACATGCCTGAATGTTATTAGTGTTCGTCTCAAATGTGGAGGAAGAGTCCTCCAAGGCTATGATTTCATGGTAATAAAAGAAGCTACTAATATACTTATTTGTAAATTAGATGATACATGACATTTTTTAAATTATTATATTATGATTTAATGAAAATATCCATAATTAATGTGAAGTGATAATGGGATAGATTATGTAGTAAAAATAATAGAGGATGAAGTTAAAAATTATGTAGTTGTAGGTCTATTAATCATCTCCTCAAATTAAACTAAATATTTATTTAAATCTTGATAATTACATTCATTTACATCATCCCAGTTTGTATTCACAACTAGATATTTTCAATTCTCTTTAAAAGGAAAGTTTTCAATAAAAACCCCTAAGGAATGTCACATTACGACAAATATGTGTCAGTTTGTTCCATTAAAGCATATAAACATGATTTATATACTTATATTATCACCATAATTGTGGCCCAATTTAAAATAATACCTTAAATGGATTGGATTTTACAATATATTGGAAATATCTATTGTATGAAGAAGGTAATTATTATTTTTGTGTTAGGAGAAGAATCCCTTATCATTGGAGAATAAACATCATAATCTGATTCACATCTATATCTGCCACTAGTATCATTGTTGAATTAAATTCTTGGGGAGGAAGATAACAATATACATATGGATAAATAAATGAATCATTAAATTGAGGATGTACATATTGTTCAATATAACAATGATGTGTATTTAGAGGATTTCACTTGATACCCTCTAGATTGGGAAGATCAGTTCTCTATTGATATAATTTATGGTTCCAAACCTATATCAGACACTCCATAATTAATGGATAAAATGGATTTATAAGAAATGAAAAAAAATAAGTGAATTGAGTGATAAATGATAATATGATCTAGTGTTTCACAATGGGGATCCCTTATTCTCCTTATCAAGAGGAATGTTGGGTCTGTGGGGTTGTGTATTGACAAAGAGAAATTAATGTTGTTAAAAAAAGAAAAAGTACCATCTTTTTAACATTAGTTATTTTCTTGATACGATTCATGGAGCACAACATTTTTCGAATATTGGACTTCAATCTGGATATCATCAGTTTCATATACGGAAGGAATATATTCAAATGACTTCATTTTGAACCATTAATCTGAATTACACATATATAATACTACCTTTTGGACTATATAATGCACCAATTATTTCTATCGTTCTACTGCCTACAATTTCCAGGGAATATCATAATTAATTTCATATAGTATTTATAAAACATATATTGGTATAATACAAATGATTTGGAGATCATGAGAATCACATGATCATTTTTGGGAAGATTCTTATATGAAATGAGTTATATGGGAGGTTTATCATGTGTGAATTATTATAGCAGACAATTTCTTTTTATGTCTAGTTTTCC
Organism: Viscum album; assembly: GCA_963277665.1. Classification (NCBI taxonomy): domain Eukaryota; kingdom Viridiplantae; phylum Streptophyta; class Magnoliopsida; order Santalales; family Viscaceae; genus Viscum; species Viscum album. The sequence goes on along the minus strand of OY728161.1, from coordinate 1,728,921,693 downwards.
CTTAGGGGGAATATTAGTTGATCCTTAAATGAAAAAGGTAGTTAAGGAATTTCCAACACAAACTAAAATAAATGAGGTAAATTTTTTTATTGGTCTAGTATGTTATTTTCTTTATTTCATTTAGATCATTTCCAGATTATGTTACCCATTAACCAAGATTACATGAAAAGGGGTTAATTTCATATAGAAAAAATAATGTGACAAATGTTTTCTACAATTAAATAGGGGATTAGAGAATGCTCTGATCTAGACTCTACCATCAACAAATAGTGGGATTGATATATATAGTGATATAACAAATAACGAACATGGATATTTCCAACAAAATCATGAAAGAGTAGTTTATTATGCATAAATAATTTTATAAACTCGTGAAGAAAACTATCCAACTCATGATCTTGAGTTCACATCTCTAATATTTCTTTTGAAGATATAGAGACATTCTCTCAATGTTGATAGATGTGGGATATACACATATCACAATAAATTGATATATATCTTCTAATAGAAAGAAATCAACAAGAGGGAAAGGGTATCGATTAAGATGCATAATTATTGTGATTTTTTATTATACTATCACTATGGAATGAAAGTATAATGTTACTGATGCATTGTGAATGAAGGATCATAGAGTTCTGAACCAAATGTGAATTATAAGGGATCCTATATACAAAAATATAAAAAATATGGATATGGACATTAAAAAATAATGTGAAAAATTAGTACTTTTTAAATATTTTTCACAACCATATTTAATAAAATGTATTAAAATTTCTCATCTTGATGATGAGAATATTCAATATAAAATTAAAGCTATGAATGATGGGTTGTTGGCACACATTGTGTATGAATATAGAATTCTGAAATATGGGAGGAGGCTATGTGTTCACTTTATCTCCAACCTAAAAATGGAGTTATTGGATGATTCTGACAGCTCAAATTTCTCTATATACACTTGTATCACTGAGATGTATTGTGATTTGAAGGAACATTTATGTTGCGATAATATGAAGTGTGAAATTGATGACTATGTATCAATATTTTTAGTATATGAATAGGTGAACGAAAAAATACAACATACTAGTGGATTTATGAAACCTATTCTTATTAATACATGAATAATGGATGATGTTAATATGGATTTTTTCACTGTATTTCCAAAAATCTCCATGAAATAATGATGCCATAGGCGTTATTATTGATCTACATGCCAAAACTATACATTTACTAACTAAAAGAGAGTATGTTTTAGAAGATATCCTTAAATAAATATATTTTCATGATGTATTAATACTTTAAGGTGAAGCTCTTTTAATTTAGTTTTAACATAATCAATGATTTACTTAAAAATTATTGAAAAGTCTTTAGAACATTTTGAATACTGAGCTTAATATGAGTATTTCTTATCACCCTCAAATAGAGAGGAATTCAGAATGGGAGATACAAAACATAGAGGAAATGAACATATCATGATCGCATGATTAGTATATTTCTTTGTTAGAGTTTTCCTTCACCAATAGATTCCATTCTATGATTAAAATTGCACCATATGAAACATTGTATAGAAAGAGATGGTGTACACAAATGTGTTGGGATGATGTCGGTGGAAGGAAGATTATAGTCCTAGATCGTATGGAGGAAAACACATCCAAGGTAATTCCTATTAAAACATATATCATTGAATATCAAATAATGAAAAATATATATTTTTATAATAGATGTATGTAATTGGAATTCAATTGGGGGATCATGTTTTCAAAAAATTATTTATAACTAAGGGTGTTTTTAGATTTTAGAAAAAATTGAAACTTTTCCCTAGGTACATTGGTCTTTTTAAATATTGGTGAGACTTGGAGATGGGCCTTATCATTTTTAGAAACATCATATCCTTAATAAATTAAAAAATTTGTTCCAAATTTAATTATTAAAACAATACATACCATAACCAATGCATGTCCTCACTTCTACATGAATTGATCTAGAACATGATTTATCATACAATGTAGAAACTATTCGAATTACGGGCACTAAATAACTGGAGAAGAAGAATATTATGAGTTGGATTATAAATTTTATTTAGAAAAATCATAAAATTTAAGAGGGGATGTTGGATCCTAGGTAACCTTTGATGATGTACTACCAAAATCATTTTACGAGGTCAAATTATGTAATTTTGAGAATGAGTTTTTTGATTGTTGGAAAAAAGTAACACCTCAAGGATTTAAAAATAATTTTGATATGAAATGTAATCCACAGAACGATGTGTCTCTATCATGAAAAACGTTAATATTTAAATTATTTAGAGAAGATAGTTATTACCATGTAATTAATAATAATAAAAATTCTTATGTTATTTGAATTTCAAAATACTGACATACATAGTTGTGATCCTTAAAATATATAGAATCATATATAATTAAATTGATTTATTTTTGTGAATATTAATTTGACACATTGGAATATAAATTTTTCCCTTATGAATAGTAATATGACAACTAGGAATGTAACCTCACCCATGAATTTATAAAAAATTTAGGCACATTATAAAAAAAAGTATGAAATAATGATATAAGTTTGTATATATTTTAATTTTTTTTATAAATGGTAAGTATACATCTATTTAAAATTATATAATTAATAATTTTATTTAAAAGAATGTTAATTTTCATAAGATGTTGAAATAAATCAATATATTTTTATTTTATGATTTTAGGTTAATTTAATTAGATTTTAGTAAATTTTTCTGGGTGTTATCAAATTTCATAAAATTTTAAAAAGATGTCTTATTCATGTAAATAATAATGTCAATTAAATATTAAATTTCTCATATTTAGAAAACTATTCCAATAAAATGGATTTATTTTTCTAATTCTACACATTTAAAATGGCTTGGGATAATTTTTTGGATTTTTATGAAATACAAGGTTTTTTAGTCAATAGAAATTATGATAATTTACAGTATAATTACATTAGAAGACAAATACAATAAAAATTGATTCATGGATTATGTAATCTCACCTAGTTTAAAATCACATGAAATTATTACTATATTTATTCATATTAACAAAAAAATTTCTTTTAATTAGCATGATAACAATATAATGAATAGAATAATGAGAAATCACTCCTCTCCTCCACATTAATAAACACACTCACACAATATTTTCCTCACTCATATAAGCCTTGAATCTTCTAAAAGTTATACCAAAAACCTCTTCCATAGTATTTTATCACATCCAATAGATCTTGGTTTTACCAAAAGTTCATAACCCTATTCCCCAAGAATAACCTAAAAGAGAATTATTCCTGAGGTTAAACCCTCCTCTTTTTCATATTAATTTCATTACAATTTCCTTATTTTATTATAATATCTTCAAATCCTATGACCAAATTACCATGATAAATATACTTTCATAAGAATAACTTAATCTTATCTCTTTAATGGAATAGAAATCATTAATATATTTAATCTATCTCTCTGTTCATTAAAAATGAAATCATCATACGAGAGGTACCGATTTTAAACCATCATGGACGATTAACATTTGACATTTAGTTTCTCCTTAAAGGATCATTATGAATCAATTTTTTGGGTTAAAATAGATTCTAAGATATATATTATATCTTATTTATGGTTCTAGATCAATTATATATGTAAATATATATTATATTAAATAATAAAACCGAACTATTTCATTAAGATCAAAAAATTGATAAAATTAAGCTAAACGATAATCATTAATGATTTATATTCATATATAAAAATTAAATAATACAAAATACCAATTAAAATTAATTTTAAATAATAAAAATATATAAATTAAATTCTAGGGAATTGTAGCTATTCATAATAATCTTCCACACTCATATTTATGTATAACATTATTAAAAACTAAGGAAATAAGCTCTCTCAAGCAATGAAATTTTATCATAAAACTCAAGAAAAAGTCTGTAAATGTGTGTAATAATACAAAAATAATTCACATAAATGAAGAAATGGTAATGAATTTTTTATTTATTTCATTTATCATGACTTTCCAGGATGTTAAGTTCAAGGGTAGAACACTTTCAAACATAAACATTTGGTTTTCTAACCAAACCGCTTTTTCTATTAGGTTGCTATTTTTTTCTCTATTTACCAAATTTAAATTATTAATTATTGTTATTTAATAATAATATATTATGTGTGGGTATTCCATATATATTTACCAACCATAATACTTCTTTATTTTATGGGGAGTTACATGTTTTAAAATGACCATTCTCAGTTTCTTCATGAAAAACATGCCCGATTCAAGGGAACTTTTCAAACTCTTAATTGATTTCAAGTTCATGATATAATATTTTTCAAGAGAAATTTATTTCCCTAAAATCACTAATTTTTTTATAAAAATAATATATTAGTTCACTTCTAGTTTTATAATAATATTTTTCCAAAAAACATTCAATTTCAATTTGAAAGAGTATTTCTTGTAAGTATTACTCATTGATTTTATAAGATTATTCCCATCTATTTCAACACTCTTCGCAATTATTATATTTAATTGGGATTAATCATTTTTGTTAATTTATAACATATTTTAATGGTTAATTATCATTTTGAATGTGGTCGTTCTACCGTGATACCATTCACCATATTATACTAATTAATTAGTGTTTATTTTTAATGATTGTTTAAAGTTATTTACATTTTATACATTATTTTCAATAATAATTTATATAGTGATAATGATTATACAAATTATTATGAGGAATTAATTGAACATTTTATGTTAAATGTGGGTCCCACTATACACTCATCATCCATCTGTAAGAATCATTAGACAAACTAGCCTATGTTTTTACACATTATGTAAGTTGTCTTCATAGAGGATTTAATGGTATGATTAGGATGTCTAGTATTAAACATTCCCACAATATAAATCTAGTAATTTAATTTTCAATTTTATTATTTTACTATTATAATATCCATGGTTAGGTTTTATGATGATATCAATTATTGATCTTTTATTCCTACCATATAATTCTCATGATTTTTTGAATTGACCATGTTCATTAATGACTCATGAATCCTTATTATTTATGCTTCTTCTATATTATATTCCCTTAATATGAATTTGATATCCACCCTTTCATGTGGTTATTATCCGGATGATACAATGTTGAATTTTATGAATGATATGAAATGATAATCTAGAATAATAATAGGGTTTCCAAATGATTTTATATGATGTATTTCATTTCATGTTATAATGCTGAACTTTTGTATGTATCTACAGTTCTCAAAGATAATAAACTATATTATTTTTGGGTATCTGTCTTCATTGACTATATGATAACATAATAAAATAATTAATGGGATCCCGTCTTCTGGGGACATGGTGTTACATTAATGACATTCAATTGACCCATTTATAGGAGAATAATTATAAACAAGGATGACCATATTATTGTTTGGTTATTGGTTCTAGATATTAATGTAAAAAAATTATAGAATATGATAGATCCCATAAGTATTTATCAACTAAAAGTTTTTGGAGAATAACATTCACTTGGTTTCACAATTACAATTTCAGATGCCTTCTAAATGGTTCGTTCATGGAAACACATTTGCATTCCCTATATTCCTTCTTTTTAATGTAATGAACAATCTATTTCCATGTTGGTGATGTAGTCTATATAAATCAAAATATGGAGATTGGATGAATTTGTATCCTTACATGGAATCATCCTTAGATATTTCCTGTGTTTATCACTTCTCCTAATAGATTTAATTCATGTTCATGAAACTCATTCACATAACCATCTTGAATTGGGAATTTTTTAATTAATAATTTTATGTATTTCCATGGTAGAAACATATGTTCAGAATTGAATGTAATTTTAGGCATGTTATTGCTTTTTTGGGCATTGGGAATATTGATAACATATAAATTCTTACCCTTTTGAGGATGAATACATCCCATCGTGAGGAATATTATTTGAAAAACCCAATGTATCCTATATCATGCACGAAATAGTTTACACTAGGTGTATAATACATTTGAGGAATTTTTCCCAATCATCCCATGTATTTTGTATACTGTTTAGATTATATGTGGGACATAGGTTTATTTTCTTTTAGAGACATGTGGGTAGTCCTATAAAGGAAAAGGGGGTATCATCACATGATGATCATGCATGAGGAATGTATTTTTCATCACATCAGGTATGGTTCATTTTTAGGTTATGAGATGACGAAATTTTCATGATGTTTAACTTCACAGAACTAGGATATTGGAAAAAATAGTTTTTTATTTTTTATGAGTGTTAAAGAATTTTTGATTATTTTGAAAAGGTATCAGATGTGAGGACGATACATTTATTTTTCAATGTGGGAAATATAATTGAGGAATGATCAATGAATCATTCAGATATATTAATATAATTGATGAAGCTCGTTGATGTCATGTTTTAAAGGGATATCCAACATAGTAGTTTAATTGATTATGGTAAGGGTTGTAAGTTTATATGTTGGATGCTCATATGTTTTGAGTGAGAATTATGAAATGAAATTTTTGTGATTATCTAAAAATTCAGAGGTTTGATGCCCATAAAAGGGGGATTTTTGCATCGTGTTGTTAAAAATATATCAATGTGAGGAAAACCACAACATAATTTTAATGTAAATAAAACATACATTTCTATGTGGAATTTTTCTAATGTTTACTGGAAAAATTGTTCCCATTAGTTTGTATCAAATAGATAGTGTATAACAATAATTGGATGAACATGGTAAAAATATAGTATACTATTATAATTAAAGTGTAATTTTCATAACATTAAATAATGAAATTTACATTTTATGTGAATAAAATATTTCATATACTTATAGAATAAATGTTCACTATATTGATTACTATAAAATATAAGCAATCATATTGAATACATTGTTAAATATCATAATAATTTAAAATATATTTATTGTATAATTATTGTAATGATGTTTATATATTGAGGATTATGATAAAGATTAATAGGTACAGAAGGATGAACTGATGACCTATAATAGTATGATCATACTCTATAATGATAGTTCATTGGATATTATGAAGGAGTTAGTTTCACTAGGATTTACTATTCAGTAAGGCAAAAATGAGATTGAACAATTAAAACAAAAACAAAATTATTATAACGATATTTATGATCTTATCCTGATAACCCTCCAAAAAAGGTTTCTAACCCCCCCTAATAATGTACCACGATCATAGACCATACCCTTAAGGCATTCATTAGTGTAATAATGGGTTTTGTTTCTAGATGTTTGTAGTACAATATTTTATGTCTTCTTTGTAATAAAATAATAATTCTGTTTATTCCTTTTCAGAATTAATTTATATAAAAAAATTACATATGGGTTGAAGAATATTCGATTACGATAAAATTAAACCAAAATTGTTTATTTGGAAATTATATAATTTTTTCACTCTGTTGGATAAATTGATGAGGATTACTTAAAACTAATTTTACATAACAATATTATTCAATATTATTAATTTTATGAAATTATTTATATGATTTAATGTATAAAACATTATCATTATAATGGTCAGAAATTCATTATTATTGTGAAAAAATTATTTTTATTAAAAAAATAAAAAAAATGTAAATTATCTAAATTATTATATTATTTTGAAAAAATATAAGATAATTTTTAAATAATGACATTTAAAATTACTAGTTCTAATATTTTCATATTTTTTTAAGAAATTTTTATTTTTTAGTAAAATATAATTACATAACAAATATGTTATCCATATTATGACATTATAATATACCAATAGAAATATAATAAATGATATAAAATGAATCCATGGATAAATATATTTATTCCATTTAAAATAATGTTTTTTTAATGTTATTTTAATATTATTATTACCCTTTAATGAATCCTTAAATACTATATTATTTTTTATGTATTGAAAATAAATATTTTATGAACACATCTTACATTTATTTGACCAATGGTATTGTTTTAATATATTTTTATCATAAAAATATAAAATATTTAATAACACATCTATATGGTAAAAACTATAGGGGAAATACACGGGAATTTGTTTCATTGATTAATTAATCATATTGTTTCTAAATACTATATTTAGAAATTAATTATATATTCCCATTTTATTTATATAAATACCCATCCTTCCTCCCATTCATCATTAATCAACGCCATTTTAGTATAAAGTCAATCTCTCTTTCACTTCCAAATTTGTTCATATGATCTTAATAATATCCTTCAAATCATTTAAAAGTTCCTTCTCAAGGAAAGGGATACTATCAAACTATTTATTCAAAATATATATATGTATCATGCCATTTGATATCTAATCTTTGTATTGGAATTTATTTTCACAAAAAAAGTTTACTATACTTAACATTTTCATGTAATGTTATACCACATTTCACTCTATTATTGTAGTGAATACTTGTCTTCATTTCCACTCAATGGTATTCATCTAGATGAAAAAATCATTCATTTATTGAAAAATTATTTGTATGTAACCATCATAAAATAATAATGGGATTAAATGTGATTAAGTATATGTTTAGGTTTATAGATATATGTATAAATCTGATGCATGTTCTATATATGAATTTTATAGGTGGGCTGAGACTTATATATCCCTCTAATGCAATGGTTATTGTTTTTATCTCATGGGATGAATGTATGATTCATGCGAGGTTATCATAAGAATGCTATGTTAATATTCCATTTCATTTAGCGCTGACATATTCATATAAATTCATGCTATAGTTTTTCCCCCATTATTATGTTTCCTTGATGGAATAAACTTATATAATGCTTATATGTTCATATTTATGATTCTCACTCATATTATGTCTATTTGATATACATATTTACTATTATATATTACTTTTAAAATGTTTTGTTTTTATTATTCCTTAAATGGAATTTATAAATCACCCCATTCTCTTATACATCACCAAAATATCATATATATTGTTATAAGAATGAAAGAATAATTATTTTTGAAATTACTAAAAATTTTGTTTTACTCTTATTTCATGTTATTTTGTTATAAATATAAATACACAAATACAGCAGGTCTTAAAATATTTTTGAATTTAATTATTTCAATCTTTATTTAATATATCTTCATTTATAGTGTATTAATGTTTTGATGTGTCTTAATGTGGCATCGATCAAAAGATACCAGAAGGAGATTAATTGTTTTTCTATAAAATGGATAGTATGTCAAGGAGATAGGATGAACAACACATAGAAATTTAGAAATAATTAAAAAGAAACTAGATGATGTTTACGAAATGGAAAAATAAACATATCAAACCATTGGTACATGTTATGGGATATATGTATTAATATATAAGTACAATGTATTTTTCATACTAGCCACTTTTAAAGACTGTGAAGATTAACACGAATTAATTAAGGATGGGTCAGTGTGAAGAATGTTCATGAATAACATTGATAAATAAAATATCATATTGTTGAAGGTTCACATAGTTGTTATAAAAATATTTTTATATCATTTATGCAACATAATGTAGATTTTGGGTATTATTCTTTTTTAATTAAGTTAATATTTGTGATATTATCCATTGTACATAACATTGAAAATATTTTATGTTATATTAAATCCTTATGATTGTAATGTTTTATAAAAAACCCCTTGTAAATCATTAAATTAGAAAACATAAATATTATCTTTCTTTACATAGAACTATGAGGTTATCTTATTTTATACACAACAATAACATTTTATGATGGTTTGTGTAACACAGATGATCGAGGTTTAACAGACAAAAATATATTGCTAAAGTGTTATTATTTAATATAATAAGATATAACCTAGATGTTAAATTTGTGATTATGAAAAGTATTACATAATTTAAAAAATATATGTTTTACCAAAATAAAATATTAATTAATAGTATATCAATAAATTAGAAATCAATATGAAAACCAATTAAATAAAATGAAAAATATTATTATTTTAATCAACAGAGAGATGTATTACCCTAATATATAAAATTAATCAAAATTAATTCGTGTTATTAATGAAAAAATACTTTTCATAATCATTAAAATATTTATTTTATGTATCAAATTAATTGTATTGACATAAAATAATTGGAAACCTAATTTCATTCATTAAAACCTATTTTTTTAATTCAATGATGTTTCAATGTCTTTTAATTTGAACCCAATTTAAATCCAGTTTTGGAAATTAAATATATTAAATATGTCAATAAAAGCTTTATAATTTTGATGTTAAAAATAAAAATTTGGTTAAAATAATTTTTTTTACAGTGATTATTTTTTAATGAAAAAAAAATACTGGGTGTTAATCCAAATGTCTTATTCATATATATTTTTATAAAGTTAAATTATATTATAAATTTGATTAAATGTTTAATTAGATTATATTATAATAATTTAATCTAATTTAGTTCAATTTAATCAATTTCACATTGAAATTAAATATAAAAACATAGCATACTTTTGAATGTTTTTATATTAAATACACGTAGTGTCGACAAAAATATGTGAATAATTTTAAATTAATTTTTTCCACTTTTATTATTGAATTTTGGAAACATGGATTCCATGTTTTTAAATCATAATATATTATAATGTATCATAATTATAAAAATTTTTTGACCTCAAATATTAGTGAATGTAATTAATAATAATTACATTGATTAAGGTAAAATTAAGCTTAATTAAGTACTAAACCATAAATTTATATCCCAGAACTACATATAATGTTTTAAAAAAATCCACTTTCTATAACTATTTTGGCCATATACTCAAATTTCCCAACATTTTATCATTATTGTATCCAACATCAACATGAAAAAGGATTGTGTAATTCTCTCTAGAAATATTTTCATGTGTTCCACTCCTCATTCCCTAAAAAAGAAACCATCACTACCACTACATCACACCACTAAAACCTCTTAGTATTGGAAGATATCATCCAAATAAATTTACCAAAATCCATAAATTACTCATTGATTCAACATCTTGGGATGAATTTCTTCCAACGATGATATTTGTCCCAATCCAAAAGGAGTTACATGATTATGAGGTGACACCATCTATCAAACACCATTCTTTTATTTTACTTCTCCACCCATCCCCTCTCAATATTACATGATTGAATAAGAACACCAATATAATAAATATAATAGGTTTTTTTGTACTGATGTTTTTACATAAAAATATACACACATATATGTAATGTGTAAAGAAAATATTGTTAATGTGTAAGACAAACTTCCCCCCACGGAAAACGATGACTTTTTAATTTTATTTACTACTAATTATGGTGAACATTACTGTAGAAACAAATTTATACATATTATATATATTATATATATTATAAATTTATTCATATTTATTCCTTTTAAAAAATTATCATTGTATATTCTATTTAATGCATATACAATAATTTCAATTGAAGAAGTGCGAGCTACAGCCCCCATAAAGTGATATGATTCATTTATACACAACGTGGATTATATTAAAAATGATATCTGATAATATATAAGATATTTAATATATCATAAATCTAATGTAAAAATTATATATTTATATATGTGTGTGTGTGTGTGTTTTACTTTCTTCCTCCCGCCGGGACTATTAAACAGAAATAGCATTAATGCGTACGTGCGATATACAGTCGCCATAAATGGAGTATTTATTTTAATACATAAATATAATATAGAATATTATAATACAAATATACTATATCTAAATTATATTTATATCATGTTTAATATTTTTTAATCCATGAGATATATTATTAATACGAACGACCTAACAAGTTAAGACACATGAGAAGAATGATGAAAATATTACCAGATATGAAACCATAACATGGAATTGATAACAACAGGGTAATATGAAGTCATTTTCCAAAAATTAATGTATTATATATAATTACATTTTTATATAAAATAACTATAATAAATTTATATTTATTATAATTTTTTTGAACATATAGGACAAGATTCAGGAACAAGGAAAGAGGATTTCATTTTATTTTTTATTTCTATTAGATAAATGCTATGTTCGCCACATCATCATTTTGGGTGGTGTGTCTACTAACAATAATTATATTATACGTATGTTATACATAAATTTATTACTAATAACATATAAATTTTATACTTTTTCATTAATGGGGTTTAATTTTCTAAATTTACAGAATCAGAAAAATAATTTCGTCTCAATTTTCATTCTTTGGGACTCATGTTTTGGTATGCACCTAAATTCTTGTTTAATGAATATATAATTTTAATTTACTTTTTATAACATGTAACTAATTATTTAAATGATATTTAATGTTTTAAGTAATTTTAGTTTATAAAATGGGGATTATGAATTAATGATACTATGTGATATGAGTTTATTGAAAAATATCATTACTTTTAAAGATTGTTTTTGATTATGTTTATTTTTTTTAAATAATACATTCCATTACTAATGATAATTAATGAATGTAATTCTACAGGTGTTATTATTTATTTACTTATTTATTAATACCATTTATTTAACTATTTGGTATATAATATTTTTAGGAATTTGTTTTTATGAAAGCTCAACATTACCCACTCTAGGTCGGAAATCTAATTTCTATAAAAATCGTGTTTTTGAAAAAGGGTTTAATTTTTTTAAAATTTTTTATATAATAAATAGATTAACTTTTTACCATTTTTTATTTTACCAATTTTTTCTATGGAATCTTCTTGTCCCATTACAAATGATGCATTTTTCTAACCTTTTTTCCCTTGAAAAATGAATGATCATTCTACCTCATACATAACTTGTATAGATGTGTCCCCCTTTACTCCTTTATATAAATATTTTCCTGTTTAATGGATTATTTTTCTAAAATTTTTAAAAATATATTTTTAACTACTTAATTTAAAGATGTTTTTATTCTTATTTAATATGTTTTAAAAAAATTATATTAAAAATATTTTTCATGATTATTTTATAATTTTTCTAAGAAAATTTGTTTCAAAATGGGTTCAAAATTAGATTACATGTTTTCAAGGATTTTTTTTTCAAATATTTTCATGCCACATTTATATGTTTTAAATTTATATAAAAAAATTATTTTCTAAACTTTTTCAAAAAAAATTTATATATTTTCATCTAAATTGGTTTTCAAAAAAAATTCTAGATTTATTAATATAATTTTATTTTATTTTAAATAAAATCATTTTCAAAAAAAATTCAACCTCTCTTTATAAGTTTTCAATGTTTTTTAATGAAAAAGTTATTTAAAATGTTTTTATGCTTACATTATAAGTCCTAAAAGATTAAAATTTCAAAATGATTACATGTATTCTCTATAAAATTTAAAGGAACATTCTATGAAAATAATTTTCATATGGTTTTATGTTTTAAAATCCTTTTCAATGAAGCATAAAGATTTCCATCATGAAACATTTTGAAATAATTTTTCAAAATTATTTTCCATCATAGACGGAATATGTTGATGATACTCATCCCCGTATATAAAAAGATTTAATTGTTTCATTCATGTTCTTTCAAGGAATGGATTATGAATAATGTTGTTGTATTTGTGAAGCACATTTCCCTTTATTTTGATATATGATTATAATTTTGGTTTCGCTTTCACATGATATATTTTTGTGAAATCTATTTCTCTTTCACAGTTCATATGTCTCTGAAATTCATTTCTCTTTTGCGGGATACAATTTTGTTGAAATGGTTATATAAAATGTATCGTTTTCCCAATACTATGATATTTTTACATGTGTTATGATACCCATTTCATTGAATGTGTAATGATATTATTATTTATTATAAAGGGTATCAGGTATTCAATATCTCATTATGATATTGGTGGGACCTATATCTTCCTTTAATGAAATTGGTATGGATATATATCTCATGAGATAGACATGGAATGAATGAGAAATGAACTTGGTTCACTATTATAAGATTATAATGAAATATAAAAATTATTCAGTATTATAAGGATGGAATGAGAAATGAACACGGTTAAGTAACGCAATGTTGAAATTACATGTAATCCCAATTAATTAATGGAATTAGTCCACTAATATGGTCTCTATAGTAATTATTTCACTACTATGTAAATCAAAATAAAATTTTATGCACATATTGCATAACCCTTTGTTCAGGTTATTCTTGAACCTTTCCTTAATTTATATTTAATGAATACATGAGATCAAACATTTATTATGTTTCTTTTCCCAAGTTTATAAACAAATGTATTAGGTAGATTTACTTAAGGTGAAGATCATTATGGGATTTGTAGAATATAGTTCATCAGGAATGAATAATTTGTTTTCATGTTTCCAATTAAACTAAACCATTATGGTCCTCAGGCATTTATTTTTTTAATGTACTATGTATTCACATAAAATGTTGTAATATGAAAAAATTTTAATCCTATGTATCTATAGTTGTAATAAATGGAAATTATTAGTCATCCTTTTTAAAACTATGATGATAAAAACATTTGGAATGTCTTTATGTATATTTATAATGATATCTTTGTGGTTATATCTAAGGATAAGTAAAGTAAAGACTAAACATGTAAGAAAATTTAAACGAATTTTGGTAAAAGATTTTGTATGTTATTTCCATGAAATAAATAAGTGTATATATACTATAAGTGGTTGTAAATCTATAACAGATATACATTGGACTAACAACATCGATAAGAAGTTCTGTGCCTTACTCGAAGAAATATGGTACCTTACAATAGGGTTTACTGCACAACTGGTTTGAAACTCTATTGGGAAATGATTTGGTAATTCTCAAAATCATCATCATCTATAATGAATTATGTAAATATATGTTGCAAATTAGTATCCTTGGATAAACCAAGGGTTTTGAAGATTATGGAATGTGTAATTATTTAGATAGACTATACATAATAATTTATATAATTGTATGGTTATCTATTATGATTTTAATGCTATCACTATTCATCGAGTTTCAATCAATGGAATGAACCATAAGGAAATGAATTGATGTTGAATGTGATGGATGATTTTATGATGATCATTAATGTGGGATGTTCACTTGAGTGAAAGACATTGTGATCATGCATAATCAGTTATCAAAAAATATGACTAACAATGATTACCTTAACCGACTATCAGACTCACCAAGGAAGAAGAAGAATGAGTTCAATGAATGTTCCGATAATGGATATCATGGAAGAATAAATATTCAGATTACATTGTGTAAATAATGTGTAATATAACACTATATTTAATCTCTTAGTGGAATAAGAAGATATTTTTTCTAATTAAAAAAGTTTCACCTAAAAGTGACTTCTTGGAAATAAATTCAAGTGTTTTGTTAATGAATTGAATGATAATCCTAGCCTACCTAGGAAATAATTTATAGATAAGTGTTATATTTGTGGATTAATAAATCATTACGAAACACATTGTCCCATGTCTAATGCTTCTGAAGAGTACCAATAAGGTTGTACGAGTAATGGCTACAATGTTGATGATAAAAACACTAAGGACGAAATGTGAAAGGATAGAGGTATTGTGTAAAAGGATTATGTAGCTATACTAATGTAATAATTATTAAGTCTAATAATAAATGATTTTATGTATTATGATTTCATAATTATGTTTTATAAAATGTGAAATATATAAGGATTGTTTAGTTTATCGATTTCTCTATGGATTTATAATAACACGATGAATGGTTCTGATGGATTCAAAAATTTATATAATGGAAATGAAATGTACATGGAAACAAATGATTAAGGTAAATATAACAAATAATATGTATCTTATGTTATGTTAATATTTTTTTTGATAATGATATGTGGGATATTAATAAGCAAATTGGACTGTAATTATTACCTTCGAACAAAATAAGTACTTATTGAAAAGTAGTTTATGCTATCATGGATGAAGTTTACGACATCTTGATTTTTTCAATATTCCTTGTAATATATGGAACAATTAATTATACCAATTTTGTATAAGTATTTAATGTAATTCATGTTTTTAACTTTTTCCAAGATAATTTTCCATGAGTGTATTCACATGATTGGAATTTGAGAAACGAAAAAATATGTTTCATATGGGGGAACAATGCTAATATAATTTCATCAATATAATTATATGGTATACTATTTTAATCATTGAAAAGGGAAATATGGTTAACAATTCTTGAAAAGAAAATTTTAAACTAAGGAACAAGTAGTTATACAGTGAGATCATAATGAAAAAATTTGATAAAAGGATACTTATGGATTAAGAGTGTATCATGAATGCCCATCCTTTTTATTTATGGAAATTATATATGATTGGATTCAGAAAATGAAATCATATATTTTATGTGATAACATGTCATGTATAGAAGGCTATTGGTGCTGAACCCATTCCCTCGGTATAATAAGGGTTTCATTCCAACCACTAGCAGATACAATGTCATGGTTAATGGATAATTATTTTTAGTGAATAAATTTTAATGATGAAATATTAGTGGTTTTTTATTTTTATAGATAAATATATTTAAATATGGATATTTAAAAAAAATTATAGTGAAATAGATATACTTTTAATTCTTTTATAGACCTTATGATATTAAAGAATTGTATTGTATCACTCTAGACATCAAAGTTAATTTCAGGATGTTTGTTAAATGAAGTAATATATGAATTACAAAATTTTAAAATCATAACATTATAATTAATTTTTTTATGGTAATATTTCAACTAAGTAAATTTATATATATTATAGTTCAATAAATGAATCATTAAATGATATGATAAAGATAAAAATATAATGTGTTATACTAATACATTAATTTTGTTGAACCCATGTCCTTTTAATTCATCACAAATTTCTCAATTGGTGACCCTAAAAGTTTCTTTGATAATTCACTTGATTTTGATTTAAAACCTCAACAACATCCTTTAAATATTTATTATTTTTGTACATGTACTATATATCATCCCATCCTATCCTCTCCTATGTGGAAATGAAGTTATATGTAACATTGGTTCATCGTTATTTTTCCATATTTCATTTTTAATGGATGTTTTAGTATACATTTTTATGATCGGGGTTTCTATGAATGTAACATTAAAGTATTAAACCACTGATTACCTTGATTAATTTCAATGTAAAATTTAATTTTATGTGGTGGGATATAACACATAGATATTTTCTGGATTATTGTTTTTTGAATTAATTTATCCTTTAGGATATTATTTATTTTACATAACACTGATAATAGTTTTTGATATATAAAATCACTCTGTTTGGAATGTGTTATATCAACAACAAGTTAATCATGCACTGCAAATGACATTAAATTTTTATTCTCTACAAATAACACCAATCTTAGTTTATGTTACACACAAAAATGACTTTCCTCGATGGCTTCCGAAAAAAACATGATCGATTTTTTTCCACATATTCATATATCATTAAAATGTTATTATTTAATATAATAATATATAACAAATATTTTATATTAATGGTTAAAATAGTATTAAATAATATTTACAAATATATGGATTATATAAAATAAAATAATAATTCATATTTTATCAATTAAATATAAACGAATATAAAAACCTATTGAATATAAATGAAAATGTTAATAGTTTTATGGTAATAAAGATGTTTTACCATAATAAATTATATTGATTAAAAATATAGAGTAATATTAATGTAATATATATGTTGTATATTCAAATTTTATTTTTCATATTCATCAAAAATACTTGATTGATAAAGATAAGAACAAACCAAATTTTAGGTATAAAAACATATTTTTTTAAGAATTATGTCTTAATTCTTTTTAATGTAAATCCCATTTTAAATAAAATATTTTTTTAGTATTATTCATTTAATATGTCAAAATAATATTTTTATTTTTATTTGAAACAAATAATTTATATTGGGATTTTTTTTTATTTTTCTGTAAGGATTCATTTTTTAATGATTAATTAAAAACACTAGATTTTAATTCAAAAATATTTTTTCATCTAATTTTTTGTAAGTTTAAATTATTTTATCAATTGGTTGATAAGTTTAGTAAGATAATATTATTATCATTGATTCAAATATGATCATTAGAATAAATTTCACATTGACATTTGATATAAAATCAAAGGAAACAGATGAATGTTTTTACTTTTATATCTTGTATTATCGATACAACTTGAAGATTAATTAAAAATTACTTTCTTCCAAATATGTCATATAATTTTTAAAATTGGATTCTATATTAGAAAAAAACATAATTATTAAAGTATAATATTGTTAACATAGTTTTTGACTACAAATATTAGTGGAATTAATTAAAATTATTTACATTAATTAAGGTGAAATTAAGAATAACTAAGGAATAAACCTTATGTTTAAGACACGAAACGACATAAAATATTATAAAAACAATTGGATAGACATATTACGACCATATAATAACGTTTGTAGAAATTTATTCATTATTTTATCCCCTTGCAACATGAAAAAGATTTGTGGAATTATCTATTTTAAATATTTAAAAGAGTTCCACTCCTCCACACTATAAAAGGCCACCATATCTCATTCATCTTCGCCACTATAAAAAAAAATAGGATTTTAACGAATATTTCTAATACACATAACAAAATAAATATCTTCAAATTTTATGACTAATTTTGGGGAAAAAAATCCATGTATTTTTTTCCACAAACAAAAAGCAGTTACCCAATAAAGAGATAACACCTTCTCTCATGATTATTTATTTTATTTTCCTTCTCCACCACATAAAATATATTTATTAACTTATTATATAATTTAAAAATATAATAAATATAAAATTATTTTTGAGGATGGGGGTATGAAATATACATACAAACATATCCATTTAAAGGGTAACAAACATACTGTTTATATTTATGATGAACTTCTGCATCACAAAATGATTATTGTTCAATTTTCCATATCACCTATGATGGTTGAAACTATGATGGAAAATCTATTAAAAACTATTATATATTATATAAAAAATTTATTTATGGATATTTATTCTTTTTACAACTCATATCATTTTAGTTTCCATTTTGTTTTAATATGTTAATTTTGTTGGTGGAAGTGTGGACTACCGCCCCCTCCAGGCGATATGATTCTGTCTTACACTAGATGGATTGTATTAAAGATCGTATTATTTAATATATAAGATATTAATTATATCACAAATATAATTTAACAATTATATAAATAATGAAATATTTAAATTTATGTATTTTACTTTCTTTCTCCCCACACAACAATTAAATGGAAATAATGTTCATGCATACGTATGACGCACCATCTCCCTGAAAGGTGTATTCCACTTTATACATATATATTATATAGATTATTATAAAAAATGTAATTCATGTAACAGTTTTTTATATCATGTTTTAAATTTATTAAATAATGATATAATGTATAAATACCAATGATATAAAAATTAAGACACCATCAAAAAATAAAATAAATATTACCCAAATAGGTACCGTAACCTAATATTATTAAAAATAGGGTAATATAAAGTCATAATGAAACCATATATTGTATTAGATATAATTTTATGTTTCTTTAAAATATAAAAAATAAATTTATATTTATAATATAGGAATTCTGAACAAGTACAATTAGAGTGATGCCACAATGTAAGGGGACTTCATCTCACATTTTATTTCTATGAGATAAAAGTGATGTTAATCACTCATTACTATTGAGTGATTTACATAGTTACAATGATTGTTATTAATGTATCATATATATAAATTTACGGGTATTATGATATCCATTTTAGGATATTTTTTCATAGGGTTTATTTTTCGAATTTAACCAAATCGTTTAAATAGTTTTGTCCCATTTTTTCTTTCTGTGAGTCTCAATTGTGGTTATGTAACTAAAATATTTGTAGCTGTGTATATATGTTAATTTTATATGATATAACCTGAATAAAATTATTTTAAATATTTTTTAATATTTATGTAACTTTAAATTCTTACATGGGGATGATGGTTTCATGTTATTAAGTGATATTTGTTTATTAAAAAAAATCTCATCGTTTTTCAAGATTGCGTATGACTATGATCATTTTATTGAAATATTTGTATCCAAAACTCAGAAAAATTTAACTAAATAACTCCCCCATGGTTATTATGGATTTATTCACATAATTGTAAAACTTATTCAACTATTTGTTACCTAATAGTGTTATGAAACTACTTTTATGAAACCCATGTTTACTCTCTATTCTGTCAGAAATTTTGATACCTTTAAAATCATGTTTTCATGAAAAATTTTATAACCACATTATATTATTATCCAATGATAATAAATCAATATTTTTACACAATTTCATATTTATAATTCTTCTAATAAAATATTTTTGTCTTTATCTAAATGAGGAATTTTCAAACATTTTCACCATTAAAAATGAATGATCTTTTTACCTTGTAAGACATGTATGGATTTATCCATCATCTATACATTAAAGATTTATTTTCATGTTTAATGGAAGATTTATAAGGAAATTTTTTTAAATGATATTTTAAATGAATTTTTTTTGAAAAAAATTTATATATCATTTAATAAATTTTGAAGGAAAATGGGATTCAATATATTTTCAAGTATATTTTATATATATTCATGGAAATATATTTATAAAGTTGTTATCAAAAAAATTTTATATGTTTTCACATAATAGTGTCATACTAATGCTATCATTAATTATTTATATGTTTTCAATGTATTTTTAAATTAATTGGTTTCAAGTCATTTTCAATATACTTTTATATGTTATTAAGTACTACAAATTAAAAATATTTTCAAGATTTTCTAATATTTTCAATGTATTTTCAATGAAAATGTATTCAAAAAAATATGGATCTCTATTTATATGTTTTCAATGAATTTTCGATGAAAAAGGTTTTAAAATATTTATTAAGTTTATTTTACTATTTTTCACGGAAAAATATTTTCAAAATGATTTCAAGTCTTATTTATTAGTTTTCAAGGTATTTTAAATGAAAATTATTTTAATATGGTTTTATTTATTAAAAATCATAATTAAATTAATAAAAGATATTTTCATCAAAAAAATCATTGACTGATACTTAAAAAAAAATTCTATCTGAGAAGACATCGTTTGATGTTACTCATTCCATTATTAGAAATTATTTAATGGTTATATTCATTTTATTTTGATGAATGGGTTATGCTAAATGTCCTGTTTTATATGATTCTTATTTCTCTTTCATGGGTTATATGTTTACGAAACCTATTTCACTTTCATGGGTTATATTTTTATGAAGCCCATTTATATTTCATGAGTTATATGTTTATAAAACCGATTTCTCATCCACAGGTTATAGTTTGGATGAAATGGTTATAAAGCGTTTATATTTTTCCACAGGTTAAAATATCAATACTTTTTATATTATAATTATTTAATTTAAGGGTTTATAAATTTATTTTCTTGATATAATGTCATATATTTTTATGATTTCATTATGAGATTGGTTGGACATAAATCTCCCTCAAAATAATTGAATAAAGAATAAAATCACATGACATAAAAATTATTGATGTAGAAATGAACTCATTTAAATATAATAACACTAGAACAAGAATATTAGTTTGTTTATTATTACAGGACCCTAAAAAGAAATGATCTTGGTTTAGTAATACAGAGCTAGAATTGGGTGTGAACACAGTTCAGTAAAAGACTTCTTCATCCAAGAAGGTCTCTAAAGCAATGCATTGACAACTATGAAAACATTATAAATAATTTTTGTCATTAAAAATTCCATGTTTTCTTCCTATGTTATGATTTCATGGATTAGGATATTTATTTGATTATGATTCAGTACTTTTAAACTAAAAATATTTGTTATGATCTCTAATGTGTACGATTTGATATTCAACTAATTTTTTTAAGTTCCATACCAATTATATCATGTTGTCATTATTAATATAATTTATTTACCATTACTGAACATATGATCTTACCTATTTCATATTTTTTACATTCCCCAAGTTATGAAGATTGGATTATGGTATAATTATTAAAGGTATATATACTTATGGGAGATGTTTTAGATCTTTCACCAGGATAAATAATTCTATTTATAGGTTTCTAAACACACTAGACAATTATGTACCTCTAGAATTTAATTTTTTAATTTACTAATAATTACTCTATAATAATGTAATATCCAACAATGTTAATCCCAGGTTACTATAATTTATCTAAACCTGGATAACATGAATATTAATTTTACTATTTTTAAAAAAATGATGATGGATAATAAAAAAATGTTGTTACCACATTAAAAGGATGTTTTCCTATTAGTTATTGAGGTTTTGGATTATTTAAAAATCAGGATAAGGACTAGAAATTGTTATTGAGTAGAAAAACGTATAAATAATTATGATCCTATGTTGCCCATTTCACCCAATTTTCTAGAAAAATATTATATCATTAAAAGGGGTAAAAGAAGAAAAATAAGAATTAAAGTATTAATGTAAATGTTCATTGATCCCCCAATATTCAAGATCATCTACATCCTAATTTATCATTTCATAGTTCCATTATATGAAATTTTAGACGATTTATCAAAGATCCAATTCATTATGATGAATTCATGAAATGATATGTGATTAATGGTTTTTCAAATTATTTCTTAAATCAATCATGTGGTGGTCAGTATTTATGGAAATAAATCGAGGTCAATGTTGTGATGGAGAAGCATTTTTTCTTAAATATGGATCAATCATTTGTAATTGGATTATATTACCTTGATGAATGTGTTACATTAAAATGGAAAATGTTTTTATCAAAATTGATTTGGAAATATATTTTATTTATGGGATTTATTGTTTGGTTTTGTGTGTTTGGAATTGAGAAGCACACAAGAAACCACCAGTGTGGGTATGGTAACATATGCATTGGAAACATAGTTTATCAGATAGAATAGCTACCAAATGATATTGAAGGTAACATGAGAGACATTATAGAGGAAGACTGAGAGAGATCCGTTATTGATACCACAGATTTGATACATATATAATATATATATTTAGTTAAATATACATGATATTTAAAAAATTCTTTCATGTGTATCATTTAAATTTAAAATATATTGAATAATTGAACCATAATAAACTACTTCCTAATTGAGCTACTTCGTCTTCCACTGAATACATCATAAACAGAACCCTTCATGGACATATCTTACATTATACCTTTTTTATAACATGAGTAAACGAAATATAAAAATGATTGAGCTTAAATATCTAGTATCATTAAAAAAGTCATATATTTATATAACATGATAAATAGGGTGTGATTACATGATGAAATCATCTGAAACCCATTGCCTAAATTCCATAAATTTTAAAATAGTTTCATGAATTGATTCAGGATAGTTTTTAAAACATAATTCATAAATAAGGGAATTAATATAATATATGAGAGAATAAAATTTAAATAAAACATATAATTGGGGAATAAAAAAATCATACCACATTGTGACAATTCATAAAAATAGATAGGTTCACTCATTAAGATAATGACATGAAATTAAGCTATTATATAAATAATTTGCATAAATGTTGGTCCACACATGAATTTATTGACAAGAAATATGGACCATGAATAACCATATTGATATTAATTTATGATTATAACATACATTATTAACATAAAAGAAGTATTAGAAATAACATTGTGAACATGAAACAAGGTCCATGTGTTACCTAAAAACTGATGATGTTTCTATCATTAGCAAAATAATTGGAGCAACCTATTGGTCCCACATAAAAAATATTAAAAATCACACAAATGTGTGCATGATGATCTTAATAATTCATTATATTTGAACCCATGAAATTAAATGGGTTTGAAAATCCTTTCATAATTTCATAAACTAAGTGAAAACGAATGGGGATTATATAAATTTCACCAAAATACTAATAAGCCATTAAAATAATAAAAAATGTTTTGATAGATAATAACCCCAATAAATAAAAGGAAATATTAATGGATTCTATATTAAATAGAAGATTGATTTGATAGATCAATTGGATCATTTCATGAAGAACATAGAATTTACAATGAAAAGTAGTTTTAATACAAAAAATTATAAAATATTTAAGATAATGTTATATGAAAATAAAATTTGAGAATTGTAATGAAATATTAGAATAAATTATTTTATATTATAGGAAAATGTTATTAATAAGTTTATTTTAAAAAAATTTATTCTTTTCGCATTTTCAGTAATAGTAAAAATGGATTTATTCAAATAAAATCAAGAAAAATTAATTTTAAAAAAAATTAATTTTTAAAAAATTGGTATTAAATACATTATAAAATCATTTGATAATGGTAAATATATATTTAAATAATTTATATAAAACATGCATATCAAAGAAGATGCTTTTTCGATAGATGTGAGAAATAAAGATGATTTTTAGTTTAAAAGTATTTTTGATATATGTAGTACATAATGTTGGAAAAATGAATGGAAAAAAATATTATAGTGAGATAAACTTAATAGAACAAAATTAATGAGTTTCATTAGAGATAGATCATAAGATAACATAATCATTTGAAAAATCATAAGAAGTCATTGTAATTAATAAAATTATAACATACAATTATTACAACATTGGTATCATTAGAATCATAAGACCCATGAAAAAAACAAGATAAAAAAATATAAATCAAGAAAAAAATAATTCATAATATATCCTTTAAATATTGAATCTTATACAACACATAAAATAAGATAAGTACATAACTTGAATTATTTACCGATGGAAGAAATTTGAGATAAAAATATATTATATTTGGCCTCAACATTATTTATACAAGGTTGAACCTCATGTATAATTAATATAGGATTAAAATTAATATATTAAATAAACATAATTATATATATCATACCAAATATGACTTACATATGACCATTTATTAACATTTTATTTTTAGTTCATTATTGTAATGATGTTTCTGATAACAACAACATTGTTCATGTATGTCGTGGTTTTATACTTTAAATTATTTTTTATTGATTATGATTCCATAATCAACAAAATGATAAGAATGATATAAATTTCAAATATATTATATAATGTATCATTTATAATATCAAATAAATATTTTATGAATAAAATGAAATACACCTTTTATGGAGAGAATATGTCTTATGCGAGCAAAAAATCTATTCCCATTTTATCGACGGATGAAATAAAGGAATATAAAAAATATTAGAAATATAAAATAATTTTTCTTTTATAATTATGTAATATTTTCATATAAAATTTCCTTAATAATTTCCATGAAAATATTATACATAGAAATATTCACATCGCTTCGTTGTGTGGTTGTCCTCTGTATACATGGGCGACATTATCACATTCCGAAGAAATTAAATATATGAATTTATATTAAATATTATAATTATATAAGTATAATGATGTTATTAATACCACCAGAATATGTAATATACATATTTATATCTATCCATTATAGGTGGAAATGGATAATGAGTTATATCAGTTAGTGATTTGGTAATCCACTATACTCACAATCAATAGTTTTAATTTATATTTAATGGATGATGTGATTAATATAGGATATTAAATGGGAATAATAACATATTAATATATGGTAGACACTATTTTACTATATTATAATTAATATATTAGGAATTAATGTGGTATGGAAATAATTTTGAAAATTGAGTATAGTGAAGACAATATCCATTTCAAAAAAAAATTCATTGAATATCTTATTAAGGACACTGGAGTTTGTATTTTTGGAAGTCTATAATCTATATGAATGTTTCATTAAATTTTGGGGAGATTTTTTAATATTTTTTTTGGGAAAATAAATTAATATATTTTAGAAAGTTAGTGGAGAAAGTGTCCCTTTCTATATTAGCAGATGCTAAATTTTTATAAATGATCAAAACCAATCAATAATTGAAAATCAATATAAAATAATGTGGCTAAAATTTTAATAATAGTGTAGTGGATAGATAATATGGATGATACAAACAACAACAATAAAAAACATATGTTTTATACTAGTAATTATTTATCCATTAATTTTACATAATTTAAATATTTTTTCGATCATATTAACTTGTATTATTTTATCCACCACAATAATATTTCCTTTAACAATAATGTTAATATGATGAATATTATATATTTTTAACCAATAAATATAAAAATTAAATATAATTTATAACAAAAACAAAATTGTGTTTGGGAATTAAATATTAACACAACGGTAGGTAGCACACAAAGTTACATTTTAACCTTAAGTATTGTAATGGTTTTTTATTATATTCATTATTCCTTATGACCAAAATATAATTTCATATTATTTTATGATATAAGTTATACTAATTATAAATATCTAAATTTTTTTTCTTCTAAAATATAATTTCATAACTAGAATAATTTAATTTAATATTAATATCACAAGTGATACAAAAAGGAGGGTTTTGATGTAGAAATTTTTAAAAAGCCGTGAATGTATAAATATAAAAGTTAAAAATGAATTTGATTAAAATGAAATTAATATGAATATTATATATATAATTATACTAATTTTACTTTTAAAAACATCTCAAAAATAATTTGAATGTTTTCAAATTAATTTAAAGAAGATGATTGTCAGTAAAAATATGTATATTTTATTGTTCGTCGAAAAAATAAATTAAAAGAAATTAACTGATTTGGAAATGTTAACATCACAAATGAAAATTATTTTCTAAAATAAAATTTCGAAAATAGAAAAAATTAATTTAAAATAAAATTTCAAAATGTAGAATAAATATTATTTTTGAAATTTAGAATTTTTATAATAAAATTGGATTTATTCTTATTTAATATCTAAAGAAAAAATAACATGTAAGTAGAAAATAATAAAATATTTAAATTTCATTAAAACCAATACCCCCAAATTTTTTTATTTAGTTTATTGAAATTAAACGCATTTGTGGACATGTAAATTGTTTTTTACAAATAAATATTTCATTTATTTTCTTATAATTTTTGTTTCATTTTAAATTATTTGGAAAATAAAAAATAATTTTATTAAATGTAAAAACAATATATTTTTATAACTTAGTGAACAAAATTCATACCCTATGTTCTAGAATCTAGGATATGAATTTCAAATTGAATAATAATATATTATTATTATGTCTTATTTCGTTAATACTCGATATTGAATATAATAGTAGCTATCAATGAAAAAAAGTTATTTGAAAAATATATATTTCATTAAATCTTTAGGTGTTACATTACTCCACCATTAGATAAGTTTCTCCCTCCCAATTTTTAATGGATCATGATAATCATTGATTCTGAAAGTTGAGAAAACATTCATACAAATTTATCATCATAAAAAGTGTCCATAAGGCATCTACATGAAAAAGGAAAACAATTTATGATTTTATATAGGATAAAAAATTTCTAGGATTCCAAACAAGATAAAATTGGATAATAATCTAATATATGCATGGAATAGAAACTGATTCCCAATAAAAAAAATAATATTATAAATAATATGGTAGGGATAATGTTAATTACCACAAATATTTTAAATCAATGATAGGTTAAAATATAATACATTCATCCCAAAAGAGGGTGAATGTGTAACATTTTTAATTCAAGATATTTTTCCTCTAGTTATAGACTATTCTTCTTAAGATATACTTACATGCATTCATTCCATTTTATAAGAACAATATTATCCTTTCATTGTTATTCTATCAATTTTACCTTCATCACCTCCCCCAAGAAAAAAAATAATTTTTTCATGCATGATACAGTACAAAATAACATGATCCCTAAATAATGATAATTCAATCCTCTGATATTTGGTTAGAATCAAAACAAAAAATGACCTGAGCATATTGTCAAATATTCATGAATCCTCATTTGATTAAATAATACATAAATTTTTAAATACACATTCAATGTTAAACTTAAACAATTAAATATGTTTATATCCCTATAACCAAAAATAAATTCAATAATATAAACTGAATGTCACAAAATTACAAAAAAAATCAATATAACATGAATCCATCATTAATCATAATGTATCTCTTATTTTTCACATGAAATAAATGTGAATACATTGTTTGTGTAATCTTTTAAAACATGCTAATTACTATAATTAAAATACAATTATAATGAAAAAAATAAATTTAACTTCATTACATATAAAATCATATAATATTAATTATATTTAATGAATCCAAAATAGTCTTAAACTCCACCAATGATTATATAACAAACATTTTCAGAAATTATTTACCAGTTATAAGGTTGACTAATATCCATTTTAATTATTCAATATCATTCATTTCTTTATACTTACTAAACACCAATATCTAAACATCAAGATCTTATTAAGGGGTATCATTCTTGTAATGATGTATTTTACATAAAATATCATTTTTGCATTATATAACTATTCTAGATCCTTATTACAATTTAATATATTCTTGAAATATCCATAATGAAAAACTTCTAAAAATGGCCTTCATATAGTTCATGATTTATAACTCTAGAATAACCATACATAAAGACATGAATCATCCCACTTCATTATAAAATAAATAACTTGTTTTTTTCATCTTTCTAATTAATAACTCCTTCTATTAATTTGTCATTTGTTGTTTCTTCATCGACAATAAAAAATACTTTAATCATAGAACCTTCATGATCCCTTTCTTGAGAATTACCACTATGAAATTAATTTTCATAATGTTCATTCTTTCCACATTTAAGAATGTAATTTTCCAATGATAAATAATGGGGACCAATTTCCCTAACCATTGTGTTAACTAAAATATTCACATTTTCACATCAATTACATTATATATTCCTATATTATATACTCATTAACAATTTTATCATTAATTTGAGGAATTACCTTAAATAATTCTTGAATAATTATTGAAATATAGGTAACTAAATCATAGTTAATTAATGGTTTCCACTACATGACCTCTCATCTATCTCTAGTCATCTCTTATATAGTGAGAAACAAATTTAGTTGAGGTGAATGTTTTCAGTCATATAATGTGACAACCAATTAGGAATAATCAATATAACATTCTCTCTAGTAATATCCATATTAGTTTTCTCAAAATGAATTGTATATCATATTTAATATCGACCTAGTTCATTCAGGTTCTCTATAATGAAAAAAAACCAAAAATCATAATTTCAGAAACAATATTCAATGTGGGAGACCACATAGCCTTTAAAATCCATTTCCATGACGTCTAAATCCGGACACCTTAATTTCCGTATATGACCCCATATGATTAACCCAGATCATTCATGATCATTATCTATTCAAATCCGTTAGGATGGTTCATAATGTGTTCTTGAATTTCAAAATAATTTCCCCAATTCATTTCAAACCATGTATGCATCGAAGACCATTTTCATGAACAAGGTGACAATCAGTTATATATAATGGTTTCCATTTCAATTTTATTAATCCTTGGTATAACCATTCCAAATATATATCCACTTGTACTATCAGGATATGGATGAAATTTCATTGAAACTGCACATTTATTTCTTTATCAAAATTCCAGGATATCATCCTATAATCAGACATATCATTTTACTTATCCAAAGACATATCCCAAGACATTTCCCTGGGGAACTCAATAAAGTTTTCTTATCCATGGTTATAAAGTCTTAATAAACCTTATATATACTAACAACTATATTTAACTATGATTTTATACATATATATTCCATCTTTTAAGATGAATAATCATTATATCGCAAAAATACAAACATGATAATCATAATAATTTAGTGTATTTGGAAAATTGGGGAAACAATGGGTGCATAAGTTGACATAATCATATTCCACAAAAATATTCGTAACTATAACCATGCATTTATATATCAAACATAATAACATTCTTCATAACCAGATGATGGGAATCTTATGAAATAGTGATCTCTTCTGGTCATTATGTGTAAAAAATAGAGATGCCAACATAACATGTGAAGAAGTTTTGGAGAACTAGAAAACAACATCTTTAAAACATACCATGCATGTCATAGACCAGAAACATGATCCTTAGAATAAATTAGGGAATTTAATAACTCATGAATCATAAATAAATCATGAAACATATCCATGATATCATAAAATTGGAATAATATAAATAAATTTTTAATTCACATAATCTTATAACATTGTGAACATGTTTACATTGAGATTGGTTCACTCATTATGTTATGTACAGGACATTAGACAATTTCATAAAATTATATACATGAAAATTGATCCATGCATAAAATTATAGAGATGAATTGGTTTCCACTAATAATCATATGTACTTGAATATAAGAAAACTAATAGACTTCTGGACATGATATAATGTCTTCACATAATATTGTGAACATGAAATATTTATCACATTATGTAATTAACAAATTATTTAATCATAATTACATAATAAATTAGATGAATATTTACGCCCCACCTATCATATAATTAAAATCAATACTATGTGTTCCACATGAAAAATAATATTAAATATATTAGGACACATGTAAAAGAAATGTGTTTCATAATATTTAAATATACTATAACCTTTTGAAATGATATGGGTCTCCTAATTTTTTTCAATATGATCATAAACCATTTAATGAAATAAAAACAATCATATCTTTGGATAAAATCCCCTTATTGCATAGGTAATATCAAATAATTTTATTTTTAGAAAGAAAATGATTTTCAAAACCCATATAGAACATTTATTAATGAAAATATCCTTGTCATATTCAAAATGAGTTTTTTAGACTATATATTTGTAAAAAAATTTAAATTTTTTTTTCTAAAAATAAACATTGGGATTTATAATAGAGTAGATAAATTAATAGTTTATCATGATGTATGAACATTTGATTCATTATATATAAGTTAAAACAAATATTCCTTAAACATTTTATGTAAAACGTCAAAATCTCGTGTTTGGGAAATGAAAAAAAATATATTCCTTTTTAAACCATTTATTAGAAGATAAGTCAAGAGTAATAATTTCTTTTAGAATTCATTGAAATAATATAAAAATATACCTTGGAAAATTTATTGAAAATATTGACATATTGGAAAATCATTATCAACCGAATTGATCAATGATGTTTATTTTTAATTAAATAAATATTGTTGATATATAGAGATATTAATCAGTGTTAAATGAAAGGACAAATTATTATAATGAAATAACTATATTAGATGAAAATTAATTCGTTTTTAGTGATATAGAACATAATATATCATCATCTTAAAATTAATCCCAACTTGAAAAACAATTATAATAAAATCAGAAATTATAAACATTAGTAACATTTGAATCATATGACCCATTAATGAATAATAAAATTATATGATATGTGGAAAATGAATAAATTCAAGATAAAACCTAAATAGGGTTACTATATAAACATCATGAATAATGATAAGTTCATAAGAAAACCTCTGTCCTAAAAAAAGAAACTTTGACAAAAAAATATCATAACATAGTTTTTGACATTCTTCATAAATTTTCGATACTCTGGTATAATAAACATACAATGACTATAAATCTATTAAAAATTCATACATATATATATATATATATATATCATGGAATATATTTTTTAATTATTACATTTTATTAACATTTAATTGATTTTATTTACTAATGTCACAATTTAGATAATATTTTCTTTAAATTTCGAGTATGATTTGGTATATTAGTTAATGTAATTTTACATTGAACATAGTTCCATAGTCACCAGAAATTTATATTTGATTTTAATAATATATATATTTATAATATATGTATGTATAGTAATCCATTATGTTTGTTGATAATAAATGAGACAAACTGTTCATTAATATGATATGCACTATATATGCATGAATGTTGTTTCGACATTATCAATAGATGAAAAGAAATAAATCTAAATAATATATTATACAGAAATAATATATTTAATTCTATATATAACATTTTTTCAATAAATAAATCATTACTACTATACATGTATAATAAAAGGGAAGAATGATTCACCAAGCGTCATGAGGCGGTAATCCTTTGTACATGCGAAGAATGTTATCTTATTACCATTTAATGGTGTGTAACATGATATATGTGTGATATTAAATTTTTATAACATTAAATATTTAATTAATATCATATAATTATTTTATATATATAATTTTATCAAATCATGAATAATAGATATAGAAAAAAAATTACATCGGTTCGCGAGGCTGTGGACTTCTGTACTAATGACCAATGGATTCATTTTCCATTTTATGGATGTAGAATTTGATAATGTTTATTAAATTTAAATAATACCTACTTATTATATTGTATATACTGGTGTAATTGTATCATAATTAATATAACATTAATGACATAGGAAAGAGAATACTTAAAAATAGAGTTTTCTTAATGTGGTTACCTTTTCCTAAGAAAAATTCTATCTGATATCATATTGGTTACATTAGGGTTATAATATAGTAATTTCCAGAATATATAGACCATGTATAAGGATTTTTTGGAGAGATTTTGGATGTGGATATCATATATTGAATTATCAAGATGTGTGAATAAAGGAGGAGCGTAATTTCCCTTATATAATTGATGAGTGGTTTTTTTAAATACCAAAAACTATTCAATAATTGTAATCCAGTATCACCACATGTGCCTCCAAAATTTACAAATAATTCAGTTTTGATATTATCTTATTATTAAAAACTTCTAACACACACAATAAAAACAAGTTTTTATTATGTTATTCCATAGTCTTTTAGATTGCATAATTTTACCATCTTACTTTTCACCACTATTATTTGTATTTTTCTTTAAACTGCGTAATTTATTATTTAATAATAAAATCAAAACTAACCATAAAAAACACTATACCCAATAATTTTAAATAAAAAATATAATTTATTAGTTAAAAATATATTATCTGTGAAAATTTTATTTTATCACAAGAAAATGTAACGTGCAAGAAATTTTCTTAATTTTAACCAATATCTTTAACTAATCTTACAAAAATTAATCATTTCATAAAATCAATAAAATATTTATATTTTATAATTTTGACAGGATTGTTTAAAAAAGTATTTTCTTTATTTTAATAATATTTTAACAAATTGGGAAAATATTTTTTAATATAAAGGTGAAAAATGCAAAAAAAACTATATTATTAGTAAAATATAGTTTGTATGAATTAAGTTGTATTAATTTTTATATCATTCCTAGAAAAAAGATTAGATAAATTTAGAATAATTTAATAATATATATAAATTTAATTAAAATAATTTACAAAATGTGATTTATTTAATTTAATAACCAATAATGGATTTTTTTCACGTTAAAGATATATTTTTTTTGGAAACTGATTCCCATTATTTTTTAATTTATTTTATTTTAATTAAAATATAATTCATATCCAATGAGTTAATTATATATATGTTTGTCTGTAGAAAATATATTTTCATAATTGATTTCTTATTATTCATACCAACAATTCAAAATATTTAGGTAAGAAAATAATGAAAATTATAATATTTTAATTTTATGAAAAATTTCTTAAAAACATGGGGTTGTGTATAATAAAATTTGGAATAGAAATTAAATTTATTTATAATAATAATTCATTAATTATTTGGGTGTTACATTTCTTATTTTTTTCTAAGGTAAATATTGATCCATTGGGGATAATCAAAACTGTTTCCAATATACTGACCAAATATAGAGGGAAAATAATAGAGTAGTTCTTAGGGAAGAGAGTAAAGGCTTCCAATATTTTGATACCTCTTTATCCATCGAATAAATCAAATTTTTGACTAATCACAATATTCACTAATTATTACATCAAATCGTTCATATTACAAATGAATATTTTTCATTATATGATTTATGATTAACATAAGTACCATGTTTGGTTATGTTATGCATTTTTATAGGACGTTATAGTAATTATATTAATTTATAATGTTTCTATTCACATTAATTTAGGTATAAACACATTTTTATAAGTTATGTTATTAATGCTTATACCCTTATTATATTGCACATTTATGTACTGATATTTTTTATAAATCTAATTATACCATGTTTGGCATGATGAGCATGATTATATCAGGTTAATTTAATTCTATATTTTTGTTTTTATTACTATTCATTCATAAAAAATTATTTTTTATAAAAAACCAAATATATTTCGTAAACATTATTTTCATGTGAACTAGTATTAATATTGAACATTATTTTTAGAAATTATTTTATACAATGTAGTTATTGGTTTTCATAGACAAAGTCCATAAATAGATTAATGGTGTATCTTATCTCGATTTTTTTTAACGTCCCATAAATTCCATGGGGATTTTGAAAATAATATTTTTTATGACAATAATAACAGAAAGAGAAAATGTTTTGGTGACATTTTTGGATTACGAATGTTTGGGAGTTGTTATATTAGAGTAAACATAGTCTCACAGGGTTAAGAACGTGAGGAGAAATTTCTAATTTTTTCTTCATTATGATTAATATGTACTTATTTTTTTCATCCATTATGATTATGGGGATTTAATTATTTTTTCTCTATTTACCATATGACCATGAATTGAGGAAAAGAAGTGTTTCATTAATTTATTCAGTATTTAGTTTCATAACTTTTAAAATATTTTTAGAGTAATGTTGATATGATATCACTGACTAGGTTATTATTCGAGGGAGAAATCATTCACAACCATTATGTTATGAGCACATAGTTTTAGTTATTGTCTTGTTGAAACCAGGAAGCCATACTTTGGCATATTGTAGACTAGTTTGGGTGACTGATAGATTGATATACGTGGAAATTACATGAATCCCACATTATTATTATATTTTTAAAATATGATATAACATTATCTATATGAACTATTTTTCCCCAATGTATACGGTTTAGAGATACGTTTCATAACCATCTCTTAAAATTTCCATTGGTTAGTTTATATACATGAAATCATTACTCAATAAATGTTGGAGATCACCCCAAATTCTTTTTCATGGTATTTCCATGTGGCACATGAAATACCTAGTAAATAAATATTTCAAATAATCACATGATATTTTATTTCTATATTTTAAATGAGGACTTTTTCCATAAATCATGAAGTTATGATCATATAATTTATGTTTATAGACATTTATTCATGAAAAACCCTCATTTTATTGATATAAAATAACTCCATGAATATTGTTAGTAAAAACCAATTAGATTCAGTTGTCTTATATACATTATATGGATTCATTATTCAATATACATACCATCAGTATCATGAATAACCATATTGAATCCAATACCTTGATCAAGACTAACACTCATGTATAATGATATATGAGTGTTTATATGTTAACGAATGATTACTTAATCTATATTTTAAAATATATTCTATATAATTTTAAAATATTTCCATATTAATTTTATAAATTTAATACTCTTGATAATACCACCATTTATATTCATACCATGTGTATGATCTTTAAATCCACACAATATCCATCCATTTTTATTATCAATTAAATGTGTATTAAACTCTAGTAGGATCTTCCTTTAATCTAATGATAGTACCTTTATTTAAATATCAAAATATTAATTTATTTAATATTTATTTGAATATTAGGAATATTTTTGGATCTATACATTAACTATTTATTTCATCATAAAAACAACATCTTCTATATCTTCAAATAAAAATCATTCTGCAGAGAATTCATTTATTATAAGAATTTTTTGATATCTTGGATATATATTTTTTCTTTAAAATAAGAAATTATAAATCCTCACAAACATCCAATTATCCATTCATATGTTCATTCAATGAATTTTGTTGATCAATGATTATTGTACGCTCATGTATAATTTCATAAATAATTTTATTGCCTCAAGGGAAATTTTACATTAAAATAAAATATCATGATATGATTGGACACCATCTGTTATTTTAGAATATAGGTTTTTACAATAATATCATTTACATTGTAATGATAAAAGAAATATAACTGAAATATAAAAAACATTTAATTGATTATTTTTTTATAAAATGAATGAAAATTTATAGAAGAATATATATTTTAGAAAATGGTGATGGCGGCTGGGATGTACAATTTCTCCCAATACATTAAAAAAATCCCATTTGACATTTATTAAAATGTATACATTTGTAAAAATAATAAAAATATTCATTTTAAACCATTTTTAAAGTATATGGATAATGAAATATTTATGTGATATATCATTTAATTAAAAAATTTAAATCTTAATTTTTTTGGAAACATGGTCATGGAAGAATAATATTTCTTATTCAAAGGAAAACAAAATAACTTTTTTTTTCATTTACGTGGACTTAAAAATTACCAAGGAAAGGAAAAGTTTGATGAAAATAGAAATTTTTTTAACTATTTATTTTTTAAGAAAATTTTTTGACCTCATGTAGGAGAAATTATAAGACTGAATCAATGAATGTAAATGAAATCCCAAAATAATATATATTACAAAATATATTCTGACATATTTAGTAAAATTAATACTATAAACCTCTGAAAGGATATGAATGAATTAACAAAGAAAAAATCCGGATAAAATAGGTATTTTTTTAGATTAATTAAAGGGCTGTATAGACATCACATAAATATGAATTAAAATATATTAACAAACATGTCTCAATGAAATTGGAATAAAGATGAAATCTATAAGCTCACACACCCTTTTAGTTGATCATGGAATGAGATTTTTTATAATGGCTTTAAGAATGTTATTAATTGATACCAAAACAATTGACATATAAATAATATCATATATTGTCCTATTATAAGAATTTTCCATACATTCATTAATTATATTTTATTTGTACTATTATCTATGCAGTTAATTCCCCTGTTTTCTCATGTGTGGTTTTATTTCAAAATTCCAATTCGTGTTAATATGATATATTAAAAAAATCACTATAATTATATTAAATTATATATAAAATAAATATTGATTAAATAAACTTATATAACCATTCATTAATATTGGACATGGAAAATGATTCATGTCACATCATAGAGATGATGGTTAGTATATATGAAGGAAGGATGATATCATTCCCCTAATGAGAGAATGGTTAAGAAAGTTTGAGATATATCAATTTTATAGAAATCATATTATTCAATATGTAACACATATATTCATTATTTCTATCATTAGTACCATCTAATAGAGTTGGAGGTTGAAAAAAATTACACTGGTTCCCTAAGAGGTAGTCCACCATAAATACAATCGATGAATTTTTTACCATTTTATGAAGTTATATATGGATAAATAT
Organism: Viscum album; assembly: GCA_963277665.1. Taxonomy (NCBI): domain Eukaryota; kingdom Viridiplantae; phylum Streptophyta; class Magnoliopsida; order Santalales; family Viscaceae; genus Viscum; species Viscum album. The sequence goes on along the minus strand of OY728161.1, from coordinate 1,728,884,195 downwards.
TATGTCATCAAAATAATTAAAAGTAAATATATTTTTTGTAACCCATTATGTTAGGTACTTCACACATTAATTATGAAATTTATGTACATATAATGATCATTTTTTTATAGAGGTTACTGATGGGTTTGTCATGTTTTGTATACCTTTTTTGAGTTTTGTTGTTTGATAATGGTTAGTAAAAATTGGTATACAACTCTAAGAAACAATTAATGGGAAAATAGTAATCATTGTTTAGTCACACTGTTAGTTCCTGGGTTTTCTAAACCAGGTTGATTTTTAAGAGAAACTGTGTGAAACAACTATCATTTGAGACCATGGGATATTCATGGATAGATAGTTTTTCTTACTATTTTATCTAACTATGTGAGGTTTTTTAGGAAGGATATAATGTGCAGTTAGAATATGATTTGCATGAATATGATCCATAACAATGATTCATGAAATTTTATATCTACAAAATTATGATCAAAATTATTTTTTCGCCTTATGAACTTGTTTTCCCCTAATTCACCAGCAACGCAAATTATAGTTCCTCACAAGGAGTTAGAGACCATTTTTTTTAGTTTGAGAGAAATCCATTGGTGACTCAATGTTCATTAACAATCTTGATTCATTGATAAATTGTCTTTCTTCATAATTTTCTGTAGATATCTCCTTTTATTCAAACTATTGGAATCATATATCAAAACCATTTGGGAGTGAATCTATGTTTTTATAAGTAAATAACTATAAAAATTACACAATAAATTAAATAACATTTCACTCCCTTAAATTCCTTAGTAGCATTTTAGTTATGTGTTTTTTGAAATTATGAAATTTTTCATACATATAAACACACTTGAATACAATGTGGGTACTATTAATCTTTTACCATTTCATCCAAAATACAAAATATATTTATAAAAACATAATCTATTTTCATGAAAAGTCATCACAAAATTCCTCTTGGATTATCATTATCCCTTACCAGCCTTAATCCTAGTGAAATACACTATAAACATTAGTATTAGAACATAAACCAATTTATGGGAAAAAGATTGATAGAAACAATTAGTATATGAATGCTTATAATCATGTGAAATCATTTACACAATGATTTAATTATCAACCAATTAGTTTCATATAGTTACATTTTGAAAACAAAATATTTCAATAAAATATATAAAACATAAAAAAAACATAAAGAAAACATTGTTCATTTCATAATTAATAATTTAACCATCATGGAAACCATATTTTTTTAACCCTCATGTCCACCATTTAATGTAACCCTCACGATTGTCATATTACATTACCCTCATTGCTACATTATGGTGTAGTCATCATAGTTACACTTGAATTAACAATATTATTGACCTCCAACATAAAAATCCCCAGTGAAATAGGGGGAGACATAGTTCATACCATTCATCATAAAAAATTCCCATCAATAATAATAATAAAATATTATTTCTTACCTTAAAAACATTTCTTTTGAGTTCAGAGATTATTGAAATTTAAAAGTGGATATTGAATGAAATGTCCCCTAAAAATATCATAAAATTAAATTGATAATTTTTAAAAATATTAGAAAATTTTTATACAATAAAAATAAAAATATTATAATCAAAATAAATTTCACAAATAATCAAAGAATCAGATTATCTTTTAAGTATAAGGTTAACCCAAATAATTAAAATTGGGTTAAAAATTACATTAACTACGGGTTTCCTTTTATAAAACAAGATGAAAACTAATTTATAATGGTTTATGTAAAGTAAATAATATATAAAATAACCATAATTATATTTAGAATTAATTATATGAGATTATTTAATAAATAACCATCCGTTTATTAACATTTTTTTTGTTATTAATATTTTTTGTGAATTTATTTCTTGGATTCCATGGTTAGTTTGTTAGGGATTTTCAAGAAGAATTGATGAAAAAGAAAAAAACTAGAATTAAATGGGGTTAATTTTTATCCTTTTTATTAAATGGTACCATATATAATTTATTTGTTTTTTATGATGAACAATTAAACAAAACATTAATGTTAATGATTAAATTTATATTGTCAGTTTTAATAATCATAACCAACTTATATCATTTTATTCATCATCATGTTTATAAATTTGATAAAAAACATAATATAAATTTTAATTTGTGTAATAAAATATTATTTTACCATAATAATATATTCATAACCATCCATGAAGGTGATAATGAAAAATGAAAGCGTACTTCCATGATGACTATAAATTGACACACCGCAAACTATGCTCTCATTTTTAAATAAACGGGAGACTGTAAGATATATGTAGACTATATTTTCCACAAGTATGAATGAAATAAATTATATATAGAATATTTTAGTATTAATTCCACATGAATATGGGTATTTGGATTGAGAATAATAATAGAAAAAATAATTGAAATGAAAAAAATGATAATGAAAGTGGATTGTACCTCTTGAATTCTCTTCCTTGAGAACATCCTTAAGGCCATATGTTTGGGACTTTTTGTGATAACAAATGTTCTTGGTCATGGGGAAGCATCTTGGGAAGTGAATTGGGAAGAAATTAAACAGAATACAGGGTATTGAGGTTTAAGGATAATATGCGGTGAGTGGTGGTATTTATTGTGGAGGAGAGGGGTGTTCTCTCATTATTATGTTCATTATTTTACTATTTTTCTAAAGACGATGAATAGTTTTATAAATATCACTAAATATATATAAATAATGATATCGAATTAAATTTTTTTTTCTTACATCATTTTTTCATCATTTACGACTCAATAGTTCATGTATTCATTTTATGTGAAAAATTATTATCTTTCACTATTCACAAAAAGATCTTGATTTTCACAAAAACACAAAAAAATTACCCTATCCATTTTTTGATTTGTAGAATTTAAAATATGGGCTATATTTTATTAAAATAATTTTCTATATATGGGATATTGAAGTTTTAATTAATATCATTATTTAATCCGAAAATACTAATCAGAAAACTATAACTAAATTTTCGAAGGTTTTAATAAATAATTAACGTATCATAAAATTATATTATAATTATAAGATAAGAAAATATTAACTGAATATAATATTTTATGAAAATATATTTTATTTTAAATAATTATATTATTTATAATATTATAATTAAAAAATTATGTTTCTCAAAAACCCAAACACCTTATTTTTCACTTTCACAGTAGTTATTTATTTATTACATGATATCAACATATCATATTTTTACATTTAGATACTTGAATTTTATTTATTGTTTCATATGTTATATTAAAAAAATATTAAAAAAATAAATAATTTTATTGTGAAGTTATTACTCCATTAATGTAATTTAAATATCATTTATTTCATTATACATTTTTATTGAATTTCGTATTTTAATTCCAAACTGATATGATAATATTTTTTATATACTGTGGTAGTGAGAATCTCCCCACATATTTTAAATTGCGAAATTTATAATTTTTAATGTATTTATCAGGTGAGGGTACTTTACCTCAAATTATTTTCAGATTACCTTGTTTCATACACAACCAAAATTTTCTTAATCTACAATAGAAAATCTGAATAGTTTTCTATTCATAAAATGGTTCTCATTTAGATGATCTTATTCTATTATCAATAGATGATTTGAATGTATAATATACATTATTAACATTGAAAAATTATAAATATTCTGTTTCTAAGATGAAATTAGAGTTAATGATACTCAGTATGTGTCCAGTCCAACATTCTCTCAGATATCATAAGGTCTAATGTATAATGGTAATATAATTCCATTATTGAAGAAATTAATAATACATTTTCACAAATGTGATTTTAAGAAAAACATGATCACCTGCCTCAAAAGAAAAGACATTCCTCCAATTATCATTCCATCCATTCAACCAATAATGAACTATCCTTGTGTATGTTTTTGAAAATATTCACATTCTCAGTAAAATCATCTACTAATTTTGGTTCCATCAAATACAATTCTATAAATTCATCCCAAAAATCATGAGTTTGATACCACCTTCCATAAAATTCCAAGGAAGGTTCCATCTATATATTATAATGAATGTTGATATTATATGAAAATCATAAAATTAATGATGTTAATAAAAACATCCCAATCAATCTAAAGAACATTCTCTATGAATATTACTCATTGTATGAATTTATTTTTTTAGTTTCTCTATCATATTGCAGATGAAGAGATGTGAAAAAATTTAATTCGGTTCCCAATGAATTCTAAATTCCTTTATAAAAGGTATAAGTGAATCTGGGATCATGGATAGATATAATGGAAATATACACTCCATGTAACATGAAAAGACCTTTTAGTTGTATTCAAGAATATTGATTAGACAATCTAAAATTTATAATATGAAGGAAATGTGTAGATTTTTTCAGTAGGTCAAAAATAACCCAAATTTAATTTTTATCATGAGATGTAATTTGTAATCTGACAATGATATATAGGGATATAATTTCCGATTTCTAGTTTGGAACGTGAAAATAATGAATAATACCCTTTGGTAAATTTTTATCTATTTTAACATATTGATGAGTCCAACATTTTTTATTAAAATATACAATATCTCTTTTCATTGAATCTAACCTATAATACAACCACTGTTATCTGTACATCAGTGTGCAATTAGGATATAAGGAAAACATGGATCTCTTTTATTTACAAAAGATCTACTTCATCAACATTGAATAACCCGGGGCACATCCTCTGTACCAAAATTTAGAAACACCATCTTCAAGAAAGTATAATTCCAAAAAAATACCCATTTTAACCAATTCTACCATTTTATATATTATTCCATATTCTGAATGCACTTGAAAATTTTAATCTGATAGAAAAGAATGCACTAAAACATAAAAAGGAGAGAATGTTCCTATACCAAACAACCTCCAAGACAAAATTCATCAAATCCTTAATCAAGGGGACATGTTCAAATGTACAATGGTTAAAAATCTCTGATTATTTCGACTCAATGAATTCGTAAATATGTTTTCTTTTCTATGTTGGTATTTATCATGAAATAAATATTATTTATCAGTGCAAGTCATCTTCTTTAAAACATGTTCAATTCAATATGACTAAATATATACTTTAGACATTTATGTTCATTATATTTATTACATTTTTTCTATAAAAATGATGCACATATGTTTTAAAATTTAAAACCACAAATTCTAATTCCAAATCATATGTGTGATATTATTATGTATTAGGTTTTAGTTTTCATACTGCATTATCAATTAAATATCATTATGTTATATATCTAAACCATGTCTCTTCAATGAAGCATCAATGTTGATGAAAAAATATCCATTTCTATATGTTAGGTGAAAAATTAGAGAATTCCCCATTAAAATTTTCAATAATTGATAGAAAACATCAAATTCATTCATCAATATATATTTAACCACATTTTGTGTTAAATTGATAGCAAGATAGCTAACAAAGAAATGTCTTTTACAAACCATCTGTAAAAACTCTATCTTCCATATAAAATATGAATCTATGTATAATTTTTGGGTCTTCTCCATTCAATATATACTTTTTTGGATGAATAAACTATTATTCCATACTTATTTAAAATTCTTCCATGAAAATAAATATAGTTCAACCACAAATCATGTTTTCAAAATTTTCCATATAACATATTTTCATCAATAGATTGCAAGAATATACTTAAATTATTTTCATGATCCTATTAACATTTTGAATATCCTTAATATCATTATAAAAAAAACTCCCACTTTTCCTGTAATATTATATTTATAAAATTGATGATTACATCATGGTAATTTTTCAAACCAAATGGAAAATAAACATACTCATAATTCAAATATCTATTATAAAAATATAATTTCAGGATGTCGTAATCTGTCTCCTTTATCTAACGGAATAAGGATCATGAGTTAATATTGAAAGAATACTAAGCCCCATGGAGATGATCGAATAATTATCAATATGAGGAACAATGTACTATTTCATAATAGAAATATTATTCAAATCAATATAATAAATTAAATGTTTAATGGAAACCACATTCTTCTTAATGAAAAAAGGAGATCACCATATCGTGATGCACTATGACAAATGAATCCTCTTTCACCAACTCCTAAAAATAATTTTTCAATTCATGATGTTCCACATCATATATTTTATAAGGAGGTTTTGAAATTTCCTTCCATCATGAACCATGTAAACTATATATTCAACTTCCTGATCTAGAATAACACTATGAAAATCATCATGAATAGAATTTAAGAATTATTTTACCACTGTAACTTCATCAATATAAATATCTACATTGTTTTAAAAAAAATGAATAAATAAGCATCATTTACATCTTATAACCATTTCTCAAGATCCTCACATGTTAATAATTATATGGGTACATTATTGTATAAAAACTAAAAAAATATTTGAAGACAACTACTTTGGATCTATAATCAATAATAACATTATATATATAAATCCAATGCATACCCATAATAACATCAATCTCTAATAAGGAAAAACACAAGGGAGTAAATGTAATATATCTCCATAGACTACAAAAAAAATTTCATATAATGTTAGTTTCCTATAATACATTACGTAGTGTTTATAACATATGATATGATGTCATTTATTGAGTAGAAATCTCAAATTTAACATAAAATTTCTCATAATTAAAAGAATTCATATACCTTGTATCAAAAAATTTATTAAAAAATCTGAGTAAATAGAAAAAGTACATGATACCACCTCATTTGATGGCCTTAATTTTACTTGAATAGTTTCCAGGGATCTCTCTGAACTTTTTTCAAGTAGTATTAATGATTTCTATCAATTAGATCATTGGTTTGGTAGGTATTTTTATAATGACCCATATTATAGCATTTAAAACAATTTATAGTTTTCTTGTTTGAATTAATCATAAGATCATTTTCATTACAATCTCAATCTATATTTCAAAACTCATCACATTGATTACACTTCCATGTTTTGATAATTCATTCCCAATAGTTATTTTTGAAAACAATTTTAAAAAACTAGAATATCAAATTTAATACGTTAAATTTTTTTTATTGATTCTTTCATATTTCTTCCAATCAGGATTTATTCTAAAGCATTATTTCAAATTTCATGTGATCGTTCAGAAAATATATTTCTACCATATTAGCACATTGAACACACATATAAAAACTCTTTAACTCATAATAGATGAATCCATGTAATTTACTGGCTCCCTTCCTATGTAAAGACAATTATTTTATCTATCAACATCATGATTAATATTTATAGTGAATAATCCATTTGGGAGATGTTTTCTTAAAAAACGACAACTAAATCATCAACCAATTATTTCAATTCAAGGAATATAATTTATGTAATAATTCGTACCACCAAAGAAAATTACTTATCAAGGAAATGATTTTCAAATTTATCTCATTCCAATCCATCAATCTCATCACTATTTATGACATTCAGGACAATTTACAACCATTGAATCACATGAACTTCAAAATTTGAATGAGAAAGACTAATGTTTTGATTATCTAAACACCCCAAAACCTAAATTATATTTTAAATAGATTTCAAATATATTTCATCTACCACTAGGATAGAAGATCCACTAATAGTAGGAGGGTGTTTCCATAAAAAATGTCACACTATCATCATGTTCATTTTTGGAAGCTCTGGTCATTCTCTTAAATAGATTAATCTACTATTTCTAGCCTATAAAAAAAGGAACATTACTATTTTAATGTGTTTAGGTCAAATTCCCACCATTATAGGTTTTTGATTCCAAAAATATCATCATATTAATGCTTTACAAATTCAAAATACTTATTTCTTCTATAAGAAAAACATTATAAATATATATATCATAAATGAGGATACATGGTAATATTATGATTCTATATCATTTCAACATAAATGAATGATAGTAATCAATTATTATATTCTATTAACATCATCCTAACCATTAATTTATTTTAAGAAAAGGAACGATATCAATTTGAAGGCCCTAACCATAAACATTACATAATCTGAAAAGCTTATTTGAATTTACGTTATCACATTACCATAAATGTTTGTGGTTTAGAGTTTTAGAAAAATAAGACATAATTAATTCATATAAACCAATAAGAATACAATGTTGATACTATTAAATCTGTATCCATTTCTATGATAATAATTTTTTTTAATAATAACATGAAATACTTGAATCAAATGTATTCACAACATTCATCTTGCACTCTCCTCTTCTATTACACATCCTTAAAACCAATGAATAATATTTAATAATTTTGGATGCACACATAAATATTAGTATGGGGCATAAAATAATCATAGGTACCCTTATTTCATAAATACTTATAAACATATGAAATCATTTTTATAAAGTCTTTCATCTCATCGAATAAGTATCAAATTGTGACTTTGTGAAAACATGAGATTTTTATAATACATAAAAAACAAAAAAAATAATATAATGGTATAATTTCAAATTAATTACATAATATTATAACCCACATGGTTTTCATATGATTTTTAACCCTAATGACTACCCTATGATGTAACCCCCATAGTTACATTATGGTGTAAATAGTGTAGGTACACCAGTAGTGACCATAAATTATGCCTAACAAATTAAAATAAAACATGAATTAGAGGAATATATACATCACACACATCATCATTTACAATTTCAATGAAAACTATTCATAAAATATGAATAAATGTATAATTTAATTTCTTTTTAATTTTTAAAAATTAGATTTTAAAAGGGTATTTTAAAAGTTATTTATTTTAAAAATAAAATATTATTGAAGTGTGAACTTTAAAAAAGTATTTAATATGTGAATAAATAAAAAATCCAAAAAATATGGTTAATATATATTTCCAAAATAATATTATTAACATGTAATCAATGAAATTGAATTTTAACCCAATGAGTTGATATTGGGTTAACAATTCCATTACTGTGATTTATCCATTAATAAAACATGTATAAAAATAATTTATAATGGTTTAAATAGTGTTTCATATATATTAAAGAAACATATTAACATTTATAATTACTTATATTATATTTTTATTATATCTTTACTCCCATTTGTTAATAATATTTTGTTATTTTCATTAATTTGTGTTCATTTGTTTCGTGATTTCCAGGATTGTTTCAGTATGGATTTTTTGGCTGAAATGAAGTGAAACTCCAAAATATGACTGAAATAGTTTAAATATGTTTCCATTATTTTAAACTAATCAATATATAATATTTTCTAATATGTGGATGAGTCAGTAGATAAAACATTAACCAGCCTTATTTAATTTATATTGGCGATTTTCACGATCAACACGAATATATATGTTTATATATTGGTTTTAGAATATTAAATAACATTTAATAAGTATAAAGAATTATTATTTAAATATAATAATGGTTGTATGGGGATACATGATGGTGCTAATGAAAAATGAAATTGTATCATCCACGATACCCATAAATTGACACAACACATACGATGTTCTCATTTTTGTAAAAATGGAGAGGAGAATAAGTTTGATGACTAATTTTTACCTTAAAATGATAATATTATAGTACATAAAAGAATCTATTGGTTTCATGACACATGGATAAAGAGTGTATATTAGACTATAATAAAAGGAAATGAATTAAAAAAAAAATGGAAATGAAAACAGATTTTTCTTTTTGAATTATCGTCATAAAAAACATCCTTATAGGCTTTGGTTTTGAAATTTTTGTCATAACATAAGGTACTGGACGTGGGGAAGTAGATTTCGATGGGAACTGGGATAAAATTAAGCAAGATAAAAGGCCTTGAGGTGTGAGAAGAATATGTGGTGTGGGGTGGTATTTATAGTGTAGGATATGATTGTTTTCTTATCATTGTATTGATTATTTTATTATTTAGGATCAACGAAATGAATAGATCGATATTTATCACTAAATATATTAAAATAATAAATTATTATTCAATATTTTTGGCTTAAATAACACCTAAATCATCATTGACAAATTAATTCTTATATTTATCTTATATTGAATATTACAATATTTTCCTAATAAAAAAACTGTAAAAAATACCAAAAATTAAACCTAACTGTTTCTTGACATATTGAATTCCATAATGAAATCCATTTTATGAAAAATAATTATAAATATGAGAAATTATATTTAATTTTAAATCGATATTTATTTTATTAAAACCAATTATTAAACATATACAGAATTCTTAACTCTTTATAAAAAAATTTATGGTCCAATAAAATTATATTATAATCATAAAAAATTACAATATTACTTTATTAATATATATCTGGAAAAAACTGTTTTAATTTAAAAATTTAAATTAAATATAAAATTATAAATAAACATTAATATGTCACTAAAATACCATCACTTACCATATTAGTACCAAAAAAATTATTCACTTTTTCCATGATATAAATAATTCAAACATTCAACATTGTGATACATGAAATTTATTTATAGTTTTAATAAGTGAGGTCAAAGTTCTATTTGAAATATTTCTATTCCTTTGGTCATGTCACTTTTCCATTTGTATGGAGTCCCTAATTTCTATAAATACCACTTCCTTCATTATATATTTTTAGTGAATTTGACAATTTAATTCCAGAATGAAATGAAATTATTTTAGATGTACCTGTGATTTTATATAATTTGATTTAATAATTATGGAATAAGATTTTTTGTTGAAGGGAACATGTTATATGTTCGATTATAGAATATCTATGTTGGTATGTTTAAGTTACTAAGTCATTCTTTTTGTTCACTAATGATTGAGATATATGTGTCATCTCTCTGGACTCCACTTGACTAGAAATAGAAATATTTGTTTAAATGAATGTTTTTCAGGATTATGAATAATAAATTGATATGGGATTCTTTATTTAAATCATAATTGCTGGAGGTTTTCCAAATTGGTTGAAATTGGATGGTTTTGTGGAAAACCATATTTAATAATAATTTTATAACAGTGTGTTCAAAATTATGGGTTGGTAATGTCACAAGGAATTAATTTGTATAAATGTTTCAATAAATGATGTTTTAAATGGAAATGTCTTCGCATGTTTGTCCAGGCATGGTATTTGTTATACATGGTTAGTGAAAGTCATTTTCATTAGACATGACATTATAGAAATGGGTGTTTCTTTGGGTTATATGGTATTGGTTACCATGTGATGACTAGGTTGATCGATGAGAGACTAAAAATTAGTATGAAGCATTTACCAGGACACGCATGTGTAGATGTGGGGAATGATAATGAAAAATGATATTGATAATGGTTTTATGGCCTTTAAATAACAATTTATTGAAATTTATTTTTATTTTGTTCAACTTTTAGGGATTTTATATAAACATATTTAACTTCTTAAAAAATATTTTATATAAATTTTTTAACATGTTATATTGGTTTTTCATGATTTAGGAAGTCATTGGGGAAATCATAGAATTTTTATACACGTCCCCTTCTTGGGAACTATTTTGAATTTGCAAAAAATTTACTTATGTACACATATGTAAAATCAAGATATCTCATTTAATTATTGATTCATAATAAAACCTTTATGTTAGGACCAATAGGGGCCTATATACCCTAAGAGGGGGGGGGGGCTGAAACAGGGTATGGATATTCTTTTCAATGTTCTTTCTGCCCCACTGGATCTTGACCTCTTTGTTACAACGGTCACTTTGTTTGCACTTGTGTGGTTAATGTGATCACTTGTCTCCTTTACCTGGTGATGATGCTTTGAATGCAATGCAGGGAAGAAAGCAGGGAAACATAGAGATTTTTACTTGGTTCACCACTAAGGGCTACTTCCAAGGAGCATACGCCGACAAGTTGCTGGTTGGTACCAAATTCCACTAGACTTCACTAGCTGTGGATTACAATGTTTTGGCTAGATCACTACTATGCCCAGGCTCACTGCCTATACAAAGTTTAGGGTCATCTCACTGCATTCCCAAGGGTCACTACCTGTTTCACTCTCTCTGGCTCACTGCCAGTGGAGAGGATCACCTTCTTCCTCTTCCTAAGCTCACTTCTCTTGGAAGGAATCCACTCACAGTTTATAGACCTGTAGGTCTCTTCATTTTCATGAATGAATGCATCTTCTCCTGTATGTAGACGCTCTGTTGAAGTTCAACTTTCATCCGTAGATGAATCTCTCTTTGCACTAAATGTATCAGGGAAACCTCCAGCTTCCACATAGCCCGAAAAACACTACTGGAAATAATCCTTACTTGTCACGCAAGTCAATCACGGCACGCAAGTATCAGCACACAAGTCACAACGGGTGTGCAAGTCCTCCTCATACACTTGCGCGACTCAAGCATCCTCAACACCAAACTTGCATGACTCTCTTCCTTTTATTCCCAAACCAATATTGGCGCACAACTGCCAACCGGCGTGCAACTTCTAACACTGGAACACAACTTCAACTACTGGAGCGCAAATTCTCCCTCGTGACCCACACTCACCAATTGCGCGACCACCACACCTACGCAACGGGGGCTATGATTTATCAAAGTGTTGAACTCCGGTGAAGAATGAGGAGGGGTGGTCCTGTATTTATAGGAAATCTGACCACCCTGTGCAACGGCGCGCAAGTCACCTGCACGACCCAGTTTCGGCGCACAAGTCTTCTATCCTTTTGGACACTTGCGGGACCAACTCCCAAACTTCCGCGAACCTACTTCATTTGCCATATTTTGAACTTATGATCGTGAAAAACATATGGCGCGCAAGTTTCCTATCCTCCAAGTCTACGGCGCGCAAGTACCATTGCCATAAACACTTTTCTTCATCGACCTTGTATCTGTTCTTTTGTACCGCCGCCAGATAATCCATTCCTTTTATCGACGTTCTTGAACAAAACATGTATCGTTTACCTCAGCTCTTGAACTCGACATTCCACCATGAAATCCTCTTTGTCAACAAAGTTGTATGTCATCATTTTGCTTTGTCAACAATCACTAATCAGATGTCCACTTTCTCAACAAACACAATCACCTCAAAAAATGATTCAATGATACCTTGAGGGATTTTTGCCCAACAATTTATAATGTAATATTGAGTTTCACCATGGTGTAGTTTAAGAGTTATTGAGTTTATTTTGTTGGTTCTTATTGGGGTTTTAATGGGTTTTGATTCCCCATGTACCACTATATGTTAAATTTATTGGTTATTCATTGAATAAAATTTCTATGTGCTCATGAATCATGTAGTGGTTTTTCTAAAATAATTAATAGTTTTTTATATTTAAATTCAAAGGAAAAACAATTCCCCAAATTTTTATGAGGCACTTGGAATTTATTTCAATTTTATTGTGTCTTGTTGATGTCACCTAACGCTTGTAACACTCACAATCGCTTTACCGACTAATAGGTTTTGGGTATCTAATTAAAAATGGTATAAAATGTTTTGAAACATGAGTATCATTCTAGGTATTTTTCCTATTCCTGTGATAGACTCAAGGATTATTATTTTTGTAACATGAAATTTATACCCTAAAGAATTATAGATAAACTATTTTTGTTGAACACCAAATTTCTATTGAATTTGGGTAGATAAGGATTTTTAAACACTACAAGGTGATTTTTCACCTCATCATCATTGGTTTAACCAATGAGAAAAGAATGAAATTAATTTATAGTAATTAATTTCTATAAAGTGTGAAATATTAATTTTTAGTATGTAATTATTATTTGGATAGAAAGTATATATTTTTTAAAATTCTTGAAAATGTTATTATTTTAAAAAATAAGGGTAACTATTTTAAATAAATTTTCATACCTTCTGAATATGAAATGCATTAGTTGGAAATTATTTATGAAAATACTACAGAGATTATTATCACTCCATTCTTTGGTAATGTTGTGAAATTGTATATTTACAAAATTAAGACATAGGTTAAGGAAATTTATAATAATTCATTAGTGATGCATCATGATACCATTGGCTTGGATTATTTAGTTGGAGTGTGGAGTAGGTTGGCAGTAGCATAGTTTATGTATTTGGTTCCATTGGACATTTTTGTTTTGGATTTTTCTGGTACTGAATTATGGTTTTAGGTTTGGTTATACATTGTGTTGTATTAACTTGTACTCATATATCTCTTAGTTGTTTGTGGGTTATTTTTTCAGGTTTGGTAGTTCAATTATCTATGGGGAAATCATCCCCCAAATGTTATTGAGTCCCATAAAGTTTTTTTATCCTTTGGTGTCTTTTGGTTGTATCCTAAGGCTTGTAACATCCACAAAATATTCCCAATAAAATGGGTGAGGGGTAGGATTCTTTAAATTGAGATAACAGTGTAATTATACTAAAATTATGAAGACATAATTTTTAAAAAAATTAACGTCATTGTTATGATGATTACCATATCATAGATAAAAAACTATTAGTTCTCTTATTAACAACCCAAGGGTTTCAATTTTTAAGGAGTCCATTAGCTATATAACATATATAGTTATTTTTTATATTTATTAATTTCCGGGTTTCTGAATCTAATGGTAATTATATTTGTGAATAGGTTTGGGTACACTGGTCCAATTTAAAATTTATGTGGAGACAATTTTTTATATACATACTAAATTATTTAATACTGGGAGGTCACCCTCATCCAATTTTCATAAATATTTCTAAATAATGGAATATAGTTTTATTAAGATCTATCCACACCTCCACAACCTGATAATAATCATGTTTTAACCATTTTACTCACATATATTCTACATTAACTTAATTTTACCATTTTAGTTTTCAAAAAAAAACTAGAATTTTTGACTAGGTAATTTTTCTTTTTAGAATAAAATAAAATGATACCAATTAAGAAATATGGACCCAATAATTCAATTTTATAAATATTAATGTAATAAAAATTATATGTGTGTGTAAAATTAATTTTAACACAAACACATGTAAAAGGAAAAAGCATTATTTTAACATTAAATGCATTAATTAATTTTTTTGTTATTTCTTACTATTAGGATCATAATAATAATTAGAATTATTATATATTATTATCATATTTATTTGAAATATGGAAATAATATTTTTAATTCAATTCACATAACATCCACAATTCACTTAAAAAATAAGCATAGGTAGCCTGTCTTATAACAAGTTTTTATGAAATTCACTTTTAATGTATAAGATGATATTATATTTAATATATGACTAGTTATCACCATTATATGGACATAAATAATTATATTTTGATATATAATATATAAATTTAATTTAATTCATTGATAATTAAATTTTATTTTAATAAATTGTTCTGGAGAGAGAATATTTCTTTTAAATGGAAATAGTTTTATGAAATAAAATTGTTATGAAAAATAGCCATTTTAAAACCAATTTACATTATATTTACATATTTAAAATATATTGTTAATAAATTATTATTTATAAATTTAATTACTCAATTAGATTAATATAATGTGTAATTTTAAAATGATACATTTTAATTTTTCATACATTCTTGTCTGAATGGAAAAATTTCCAAAATTATTTCGTAACTTATTTTGGCCAATTAAGCTCCAAATTGATATAGTTCTGTTAAAACTATATTAAATTTCAAATAAATACGTAAATATAAATTTATTATTGTGTTGTTGAAATAGAATTTTCACATTTTATAATCCAAGATTGGGTGTTACAGTATCCCGTCATTAAAATTTCATCAAAGAAATTAGTGGTAATAATTTTCTATAAAAATAAAGGTGGTTTATCTTCAAAACATCCATTTATTGTTGGATTGCTTCCTCAATTTTTCGATTTCTACAAAGAAACCTGATTAGTTGTCTCATAGGATTCCTAATTAATTATTCACTAGTATCATGAATTGGGATATACTATTAACGTTATGATTTTTCAGGATCAATTTATATTTTATAAGACGTGAGAAAATTCATTGATTAGGAATGCTCTTCCTTAAAAATGATATATGGAAAAAAGAATGATCATTAATTAATTTTTGAGGTATTAAAAAATAGTAAGACAAAAAATAAATCCATTCCAATATCTCAACGGTTACTATGTACATGGGTATCAGTTTTTCCTTCTTACTAAACCATTTTACACGCTTCCAATTATATATTTTCATGATAACATGATCTCTCACACAATATTCCAACTCTATTATATGATTATCATCATAAATATTTGTCATGTAATGATCATCTTTTATATTATCCTAAATTTTTATTACCCTTTTACATTCCCATTAAATATTTCTGTCTCCTTTAATATCACTTTCACCATCACAATCATATAAACTTATAGTATGCCACCTCTTTCCATATAATGCCTTATACTGATCCATTTTAATACATTAATGGAAGAAATTGTTTTTTGAAAACTATAAAAAAATGAAATAATAATTATAGTTACCATTAAAGTGAATTATTAATAACCACAACATGTCTTCAAATATTTTAATAGTTTTTTTAAACCATCCATTAGTATAAGGATAGACATATGTTCTCAAATAAAGCACAATATCAAAAACCTTCTAAAGATGCTTATTAAAATTTGATGTATAATAGGGGTCCTGAAGAGACACAATTTAAATATATTTTCCATGAATTAATTTGAATTCATTAATATAGATATTTTTTAGGATATAAAGAAGTAAACCATCTATTACATAATGTAAATATCAATATTTTTATAATGATGAAAAAAATTCATATTGCATCATTAATTAAAAGAGTCTTGTGTATTCCTTTGATAAATTCCACAGTAAACTCATCACAGTTATACAAAGTAAAAGATTAAAGATGCATGAATATGAAATGATATTTTCTCTCTTCCTCACCATGTTTAAAGACACTGAATCTTGATACATAACGAACAATTTCCAGCATCATGTTAATCCACTAAAAATGATCCCCAAAAATCACAATACATCATAGTGAACCAAAGCTGTATAGGGACTCCCGAGCTATTAGAATCATCATAAGATTTCATCATAATATCTGGTATATATGGTATATTTAATATTTTTCCAACATTTATGACTCCATCTTCACAAACATATTCTACCAATTTCCCATCACCCATGACAGATATTTTATTATTAAAATTATCATCAGTAGATTGAGAAATGATTTTTATAATAATGATAGTTTCCTAACAATTTGATAACTGAGTGATATATCCCCTTCCCAAATAATTCTCAAACAAAAAATTTCAAGATACATTATCATTGGATCCCTCTCAATACTCACTTTGGTCAGGACACTGTAATCATCCATGCTCATTGCATCCACTACCTTATATTCCTTCACTATGTTGTAGTGTATTTGGAAATCTAAATCCATGAGTGTCCAAAGCCATTGTATTTTCTTCATGTTCAGATCATTAAATTAAAATTAGTATTTTAGGATATTATGGTAAGTTTATATCCCATATCATTCATAATAAATACAATTTCCACCAATTATCAAATGAATGACTAAACCTGTAATATCTCTATCATGTGATGGATAGTTCTATTCAGGAATCTTATACTTCATTGATCCTTATACAATGTTTTTATCATTTAACATAATGGGAAAATGAAGTTCCTTATTCAATGAGTCATTATATCTCTAAAAACCATCACTTATTTATCGTATGACCAAAATTATGACATTAAAAATCATATTTAATTATTAATTCATCATATTTCATTTTTCATACTAACTTATCCCCTTTACATGTAATTTTGTTTAACAGTTTTGTAAATAGGAAATTTTTTTGAATTAATCTCTAATTACAATCAACAAAACCAAGGAAACTAAATTACTTGTTTTCTGTTCAATGGTGTAGGCTATTCTGTAGCATCCATCAACCACAAATAGTCAATTGTAATTCCATCCCTTAAGTAAGTTGACCAAGAAAAAGAAATATCATAAATTAAGAAATCAGAGTTAATAAATTTTACATATAACACTTTTCTATAATGAGTCTCAATAATGCTCTTTAATTAATTCTCTAAGTCCATATATCTTTTTTAATACACCACTATATAATCAATGAATACCATAAAAATATCAGATATTAGTTCCTTGAATAATAATATTATTAGATAAAAAATGGATGGGGAATTATTCAATCCAATTGGAATTATTGTAAATTCTTAATGTCAATTCCCTTTTTAGAATGTTTTCATTAGGATGTAATTCATCAGTACTCAAATTTTATGATACCCAGAATGATTTTATATCTTTTACAATCATTGATATATATTAATATTATTGATTAATTCATAAATCAATGGATGAGGATAATTTTTCAATATCATAATAGCATATATTTCAATATAATAATTTCACATCGAGAGGGATCCCTATTTAATCATAATAATGAAAAGTGGGATACCAAGGGTGAAACATTGGAGTGAATAAATCTTTTATCCCACAATTCCTCTAGTTGTTTCTTCAACTCCACTTACATTTCAAATTCTATTTTAAATAGATTTTTTATATATGTATTGCATCATGTTGTATATAAATATAGATCATGAACTCAAAATTTTGTGGATATCTATGTAATTCATGAAGAAATACATCAATATATTATTATAAAATAAGTGAATATTATATTTGAAGATATTATTTTCCATCAATATATTCTGTTTGATATTCATACCGATGAATATAATTTAGAATAAATAATGGTTGTGGGTATAAAAATAACATTGATCATGATATCTCTTCTTGAAATATTATGAATTTTTTATCATCAACATGAATCATAATTTTTTTCTACTCACAATAAATTATTATGATATATTTAAATATAGTATATTATATGGATTATATCAAAACCAATTGTTGTTATAATAATGTTGTTTTCAAATAGGGCATGTCTTTGTGTCAAAATTGGATATTCCTAACACTTCTTGGTTGTAGTAAGGCATGCATTAAAAGTTTTACTTGGAAATCCCTTTTTACATTTATGGGGAAATAAATAATATTCATATACAAAATTGAATATATAAAATAGTACAATGACAAAGAATCAAATAAATAATTGGTATGATTTGAGACTAATGTTGATGTTCCTTCTACGACATAAATAGGGTACATTAACCATAACTGTAGTGGTCAAATTTTTTTTCTCCCTTCCACATATTATGTGGTACATTCCATTTATGCTTGGGGAATGGGATTGAATAATATACCAATTAATTTCATATGATACTTTGTAAATCATTTTCCACCATGAATTCATTATCTATATCACTCTTATACCATCACATTTAACAAAATCTTTTACCCATCAATCCTTTCCCATGATTTAATCCTCACAATTTTCAGATGATGGAAATTAATTCATCTTCTTATTATTCATTGAAACCTTCCCTTTTTATGCGTTTTAATATAAAATATTATTTTAATTAATCCCATTTAATATCTATGATCTAAATAATTACTTATCTTTTTTGATGGATCATAAGTCTATTTGATCATATGATGAAAATATTTGAGGGATTTTCGCCCATTGGATACTAGGGTAAATCACTTATAATTATCAATTGATATTTAATTTTATATTGGGTATGTAATTCATATACTACCTAGATAATTTTGTAAATATATCCCCATAATCTACCATAGTTTATTATTTCCTTTTATTTAAACTATTGAGAATTCTCTTCCTTTCATCCTCTTTCCAAGGAGGGAAATTATATTCAAATAATGTCTCATTATGATATATAAATACAGTTTTTTCTATATCTTCATTGTACCTAAAAACATCATTGATAATTATATTGAAAATTAAAATACACCTAAAATGAAACCATTTCAATTACAGTATATCTCATTTCCATGAATATCTTTTAAATGGACTTAATCATTTTCTTAGACAACATCGTGTTAGTATTACAACAGAAATTAGGGTATTATGTCACAGGTATTGATCCTATATAATATATTCACATATTTTTACAATAGGTTTCACCAAATGGGGATGTTTATTCATCATAAACTGAGTAATATGCACAAATATAGCCATGATATAAATAGATAAAATATAATCTGTATAAGCATGCTTGAAATAGAATGTTCTGAATTGACCATGAGTGTTGATACCATTATTTGGTCAATGTTCCATTCAAATAATGTAATATAATTAATTAGTTCATAAAAATATGAATATAAAATCATAATGAATAATTCTAAATATGTTGTAATACATAACATGAAATGAAAATTTATCCATTCTTAATATCCAAATCCTAAACATGGTTTCTTTAGGGATATCATAATTTTTAAATCCTTCATAAGGGTTTTTAAATAAAATGTGTTTTATCTTAATAAAATCAAGTATGGTTGAAAAATATGTATGTTTTAAGTCTCTTTATAATAAATTAGGTTAAGATAGATTCAAATCCCATTGTGAGATGTATACAGTTATTACTTACAAGGTACAACTATTCCAAAACCACATCCACTTTTAGTATCCATAAAACTTTTTATATATAACAAAAGATATATAATGTATTATTTAACTAAACATTATGGTATTACCCTATACAGATCGTAAAATTATACATTTAGTGTTCTGTTTCATCATCAATACTATTCTTAATATAGTTCCCAAGATTTCTATAAAACATTCCCTTTATACCAACTATGACAACCTTATATCCCATAACTAGATATTGTGGTTAATTTAAAAAATTATAAAACATACAAGGAAACAGATGTTTAAGTACCAATCAATTTAGTGGATTTGGAACGCCATATAGACACAAAAAACCCATTTCATAATTGAGATAAAGTATAAAATTAAGTAATTTCAAATATTTAGTATCCTTAAACACCATTATATTTTTATAATATTATGGGGAAAGGGATAAAAATTAATTAGTTCCAAAATGATCCAAATGGGTTATATACATGGAAATTTATAATTAATCAATAATTCATATTCAAAAATTTATGATAAGTAACTAAACACATAATCCATTAAATAATTAATTTATCCACCATGATTAGATATAGAATAATCAATATGAATAATAAATAAATTATCGAACATTTCATTAAATTAATAACATTACTGTCATGGTTAGATAAAGAATAATAATTATAGAGACATAAATAAGTGAAAAACCCTCCATTTAACAATTAACAAGACTATAACGATTTGGTTATTAATAATAAATATGGGATGATAAATAACTAAACACACATTCCAATTATTCAATATCACAAAAACATAATGAATCAATGGATAATATCAATGAAATAATATCATCGATAATAATAACATAATTAACAATGAAGGAAACCATTAATATTAGCCAACATGTCCTTTTCCGTCATGTAATCTAATCAGTTATGACATGCATTAAGATATTTTTATTATCTCGGGTAAGCTCCATTTAATTTGGCCAACTAATTTGTTTTTGGAGACATCCTAATGAATTTGTGATATATATAATTATATTCCCCGTCCAATAATATCTGTGTAATTTATTTTGTTTATATATAACGATTGTGGTAATTATTCTAATTAATAATCTATATTCTTAAATATATATATTGAATAAGCAATATATATTTATCCGAATTTATTCAGTTAGTGAAATAAAATTCAAAAAAATACCAAATGTTAAAATGGTATGTGTTTTATAAAAAATAATATACATTATACAATGAATTTTAATCTTTATGAATATTTTAATGTTCAATGAAAAATTATAACAAGATTGTAATTGTCTCAAAAAAAATTAACACTCGCAAAACTAAACAAGGGATACGAGGAGACCATTAGTTCATCTGAAATGCAGCTTATTAAAATGAAATCACTTCGTTTTAAATAATAAATGAAATTAATGTTAAATATTAAAATAATATTTCACAGAATATTTATCTTTTTAAATACATTAGAAAGTTTAAGATTAACATGAATTTTGTAAAACTATTATGGTGGAATAGAATTATATTATGATTATATACAATAATAACACTCCATCAAACTTTTTATAAATTAATAAAATTTCAAAAAAAAATATCCAGTAAAATTCATTTTAAAATTCATGGTTTAAATAAAATGTCATAGATATATTATTTGAGAAATTGAAAATAATTTTGTTATAAAATGTTTCTAAACATGGCCATGGAAGTAAAATATATATTATTTATTGATAAATAAAATGTATTTGTATCATAAAATTTTATTTTATATTAAAATTTCCATAGAGAGGTATATTTGCAATAAAATATCAAATCACATAATATATATTCTATATAATAAATCTTTTTTATTTTATGAAGGATATATTATATTATTACATCAGTAATATTTGAAGAAACACCAAAAGGATGTGATATTGTAAAATAAAATCTATCATCCTTGGTAAATTTCAAATTGAATCACAATAATGAAATAAAAAATGAATTGAAACATTAAATATAACATCATGTTAACCACATTTAGGTATTTCTCAAAACTCTTTTCACTTCCCTATATATTTAAGACCATTTGGGAATTATAATGATGGAGTAACTTTACATGAAAAAATAAAATAATATTAATGGGTGCATGTTTCTTTAAAATAGTCTATGTATAAATGTTTAAAATTAATAAGATTACATCCTTTAGAATTTCGAAAATTTTCTTCACACATCAAATTTTTTTGTCAGAAATATTTTACATGAAAATAAATATTTAAAGGGAAGATGTTATGAAATATTTTAAGGTGGGAATTTTATACATGTCATGAATTGGGTTTAAATCGTTAAATAGTCAATGTATAGATTTTTAATATGTGGTGACAAGTTTTTCATCATCTTTTGATAATTATCAAATTAATGTCTTAAAATGTTTTTATGCCCTAAATGATTCTGAATTAGTGGTTTTGGGAAGCTGTATAGGTGATTAATTTTAAATTGTAAGGGAAATATTTCACTCTAGAGACCAAGGAGCTCTCTTAAATGATTTTTGGCATCACCACACCTTTCCAGTCATTTCATTCAGTGATTCATCTTTGTTACACTTGTGGTGCATCTGTGGTAGTAATAGAACATTTTTATTTTCCATTGTCACTGGTCGCATAAGGACCAGTGCAATATTATTATTGATTATTTTATCTATTAAGATTATATTATTGAGAATCTATATACCAATGCCATCCTCCTCTAACAGATATTGAACTTTCTATTGGTTGTGGTCTTGCACACGTGTTTTTTAAGAATTTTATTTATCTCTCTTTTCTATAAATTGGTTTTCATGTCGAATTTATTTTTATTGTAAGGATTGATTCAAGGGATTCTATTTTTATAAATCCAATATTTTTTGTTAGTGGATAATAATTTAGGTGAATGTGTCTTGATCTTTAAATTATTGTTCCTATCTATATCTGATGTTTCATAAACTATATTTCTCGGGTTTTATAAAAAATTTTATATAATGAATGGAAATTTTTAAATTATGTGCCTTGAAATTGATTTTTGAGAAAAGGGGGTTTTCTAATTTTTTTATAAAATAGATGGTATTTTCAAGTAATTGTAAAAATTATTTAAAAATTGTTTTCATAGAATGGTTTTGATGAAATGTTTTGGAAAATGTTCCTCATGTGAAGCCTTATGAAATTTGGAGGAATTTTTAGTAATAAACCTCATCCAATGATACTGTAATTGGGTTTCCTCATTAGGTGTTCCTCTTCTCCATAGTCCCATTATAGAAAGGGCTTATTTGATATGTTGGGATGTTCAATTATTTTTGTTTTATAATTATTTCTATATTTTAGGCATATACCTTCATATGTGATGTGTCAAATTGTCTATGATTAGATATGAGTGCCCTAACTAGTCTGACTTGTTGGACTATTTTATGTTATATTAACTATTTTTGTTAGGACTAATTTGGATTTGATATGGTATGTCATAAATGATTTATTTTTACATCATTGATATATTATATATCAATTTCAACATTATCCAAAGGATTATTTAAAAACAATTATCTTGTATTATTTGAAAATGTTTTTTAGTGAGTATTCAGAACTATTGAATAGTGGAAAAGATATTAACAATAAAATTATATAAATACTATTAAAATAAATTAAATTCATTGAATTATTTAATGATTTGAAAGTTCATATTACCATAAATAGACTATAAATAGAACACTTTAGTGGGATAATACTAAGCCTATTTATATTAAACCCTATAGAACTATTCAAAATTGAATAATCATTATTTAATAATTCAAAATAGGGAAATGAATGAAGACCTTGTGAGGTGGTAGTGTTTCTATTAGGTGGGTCTAGGTAGTAAGTGTGGATATGGTGGGAGATTCCCCATGTTATAACATAGATAATATGTTTTAGGTTGTTTTGCTTTAGTGGTTTCACATTTACCTTAGATATTGGTAAGATTATTTAGATTTGTGTAATGTATTCAATTATTTTATTTATATGAAATGTATTTCTTGTTTACTATTCCAAAAATCATATAGTGGTGTATATATATATATATTATGTCACTTTGAATGCATCGAGTTTTAAGAAACAATTACATCTTGTTTTTTTAATGATTGAGTGTGAGTCACTAGCCTTTGAGGATTGAAAACAATATTCTAGTATGTGGTGATATTGGTCTTGTACATATTTGAGTAGTTATCCATGTTATATTCCATACAATTTTGTATGAATGGTGTGTGAATGGAATTATTTGTTGCATGTTTGTTATCTAATGATATGATTTTCATGACTTTAGAAGTAGGTTGTGGTGAGATCTGAGAATGCTCTATCGATGAGAAGTCTCATGTTAGAATGGGTTGTTAGGATGTGTATATCAGGTTTTTATTTTTTTGATATTAATCAATTTTATTAAATAGTTTTCTTGATTGAAATAAAAATATCTTATTGTTTGATGGTTTCTTCTATTTCCATGTGTATGGGTATGAATTTGAGACATCCTTCACAACTTCCTCATGTGGCTCCAATAGATTACCCATTAAGAAATTTTCATCTAGATCAGAATAATATCATTTCTATCATGCATGTTTTTTATTCTATATATAAAGACATATTTGAGGCCCAGAGCACTGTTATTGAGTTATAACCCTTTTTTTGAGGGTAAAGGGTTCAATCACGGGAGTTCATAATTGAGAATTTTCTATCATATAAAGGTACAAATGAACCCAAACCTAAAATGGACTCAACAGTAAAGATAGATCATATCACCACTATCATGGAATATACAACGAATATGAAGTTACATTGTATGATGTTTAGACTCATGGTCATAACAAAAAATTGTTGGATTTCATGGTAACAGATGATAGAAATTTGGGTTTTTCCTAGTAAGGTTTCAAGAATATCTTTTCATTCATTACAATACAATGTCTCAAATGATGTAAAAAATATTTATTTACTCTCTATATAACATGATATGTTTTGGGGGTAAGTATAAACTGATCGGTTCATGGAACTACTTCATTTTTCTATAAATGTAGCAATGAATGACCATATAATGACTTGAAATTATATGCATTTTTTGTGGTCGTATATTATAGCAGATGTATTTATATAAAATATTTTGGTTAATATTGATATGTTAGACATGGTTGTAATTATAGAGATAGATATTTCAGTAAAGGTTGGATATTCGACCCATTCTCTTCCACCCCTTAGAAGCATTAGTGGTGTATAACGAAGAAATAGGATATAGCATTATCATAACATGAGTGGTGCATGTCGTTCATTGTGGTGTCCTTTGATACACCTTTAGTTACACCTTGTAGTATGTCAATTCCCTTATGTCATCATGGAATGGTTAGTCACAACCAAATATATTACTCCACAATAATTGTGTTATATAACATTTTTGTAAACTATGGACATCCACATCAGTTCATTTATGATATGTTTATGACTTGTTGTGGTTAAGGATTGTCACCTTTAAATGAGACATCAGAATAATATGATACTTCAATGAATATAAACATCCCACCACAAGCATCACGATTTAATTATCATCACATGGAATATTAGTTTCTCATATTGGTAGATGTGGTTCCATCTGTAGTGAGAGGTACCATATTTATTTCATCATCACTAGTGGCCACATTTTTTGATATTAGTGATTTACAATAATATATATATACATTTTGTGGATATTATTAAACATCTAATGGACCTCATGTATTCTGTAATGGAGTTTGCAATGCCTCTTGAAATGTAGAATGAGTGGGTGTTTCTGTGTCCTTATTTTCCATTTTAATAGTTGATACAGAAAAAGTCAAATATATTCTCATTCTCATTTCTAATCTATTTAATGTCAACTAATACTATATTGTCTTATTATACATCATGTTGTGGTTGATTGTTTCTATTAGATTGTTTTTATTTACATCTGATCGAATCCCTTGAGTGTTTGTGGGGGAGTGGGGTCCAATGTGAGGTCATTAATGACATTCCCACCAAGAACCTATGAGTGTTTTGTCTACTGTATCTTTTGAGACTAATGAAATTTCTCTAATTATTGATATTCCTGCTATTTTCCATATTTTCCTGATGTTTTACTAGATTATTATATAATCATTTCTATTTATAGTTAGGTGGAGTTTAATATTGATATGGTTCTAATTATATAGCTATTATTGATACCATCATATCACGTAGAACCTATGGATCTGAATGATCTCATCATTCAACTTGACGATTTAATGGATATCAATTTTATTCCCCTATTGTTTAATCATGTTGATAACCTATGATCTTTACTGAGAAAGATAGTGATTCACTCTGATTGTGTGTGGAATATTGGATGTTGATCCCAGAAATAGTTAATAATAAGAATCCTTTCCGAATTTTGTATGATTTAATTGTCTAGATAATGTTGGTAAACTAGTTTTTGAAGATTTTTCAATATTTGGGTTTTCGTCATCTTATATTTCTGTACTTTGGTATCCAAATGATGAATTTCAAGATTTTTTTGGGAAATATAGATATCTTATGATGATTTTTGGCCAAACTATATATCATATATTTTTAATGGAAATAATGAATCAAATATTCTATAAGTATCTTAGCGGTATTTTTTGTATTGTTCATGGATGATTTATTTGATACCTAAACACGAGCCAGAGCACCCTTTGATTATTGTGGATGAAATCTTTGAGAGTAAAATTTTTTATTGAATTTTTTGAAAATTTAGTTTTTGGATAAATGACTAAATTTTTCTGGGAAACATGATTTCTTATCATCGATAATCAATTGTTCAAAAATGTGAATGTTTTCTTTTCATGGGAAGCACCAAAAATATTATTTTATATTCAGTGCTTCAATGGTCATATTTAGTACTAAAGTCAATTCATAATTTATTTCAAAATGATGGAATCACCATTTACTACTCCTATTTGGAATTGGGTGAATTTAATATGGGATTAAAAGGGGAATTCTTATCTTCAAGATATAAAATGCCATCTAAAATCAGATCCTATTATGATCTATGATGATCCAACTATGGGGTATATTGTGTTTTGTGAATATTATGGTGCTGGTTTGATATGTATTTCAGGTAGTCTCATCATGTGGAAGCTTATAAATATTTACAACTTTTACAACATGATAATAATAACCACACTCTTGATTTTGAGCTTGTATAATTTATTAACATTTTGAAATGGTGGAAGAACTAACTTTTGGGTAGACGATCATGTAACTTTTTGACCATAAGAGTATAAGTAATATATTTTATCTGAAATATATCGACATTAGATAATATATCTTGGTATAATACATTCATATGTATGAATTTGACCTCACTTGCACCCCAGGGTGTGAGAAGGTTGTTCCAAATTATATCTTTTAGAATGAACCAATGCACGCTTTTACGGAATCGAATGAAGAGTGTAAGACTATGTTAATCATCAATTAGTTTTACATAGAAGCCATAATTAATTTTTAGGAATGTTTATTTACCAATGTTCAATTATCATACTCTCTCATTAATTGTATTTTATAGTACCAGTGGTGAGATTATTAATTTATTGAAGTCTAAAAACCTTATATAAAGGTGATACCATTTCTAGTAGGTCTCTCTATTCAAATGGTATTCTATATTTTTTGGATGTTTTTTTAATACAAATATCTATGTGGAGATTAGTTACTTTGTCTATAATAGTTATTCCATGCCCATTTATTTGGTAATTATGAATATGTACTGTTACAATAGACAATGATTATAGTAAATGAGTATGATGCAAGACATTTCTGATTTGGTTTCCCATTTTTTTTCATTCCAAAAACCTAAGGTAAAAAATATGAATCCTTATGGGTTTTTCTATCCTCTTATGATACTTGTTCAGAAATGGGATGAGGTGTCCATAGAAATATTTTTCTGATTACCATGGACATTCCATGGGAGTGATGCAATTTGGTTGGAAATAAACCAGTTGAAAAATTGAAATGGATCAATTTCAATAACAAACACACCAAATTTAAATGTCTGAGACATTTTTTATATACAAAACATTTAGTGGTTATATAGAGTTACCTTTAACATTTTATAAAATACGGATCATAGTTTTACCACATGGTTCTGGAATATAATCACTATGGTGATGTGGAGTTAGGTCATGTGGAGTATAACATACCATCCAATGAACAATAGTCTAAAAGAGTATTCTATTTATATCATAGATGATATTATATATTATGGTGTTTAGGATTTTGTTGGATCATTGGATTTCTATCTAGGACTGGATATTTTTTCTTATAAAAATAGTTATCATTTGTGAATCAGAATTGATCACATTGGGGGTTTTTATGCTCACTCATACATGTCACCTCTAGTTTGATATGTGATGTGTGAGGCCTCTCTTATTAAACATATCCTCATTCAAAATACATTGGTGAGGATTGTTGTTATCCACCATCAAATTGTTATACTTAAATGATTGAGAAGTATAATGAAAATTATAGGTGTCATTCATTGTTGTTTTTTATTGGAATTATTTTTTTAATTTTTATCCTTGGTTGGATAACTGTTTTATTGGAAAATAGGATAATTTAGATTCAATATATGTTGAACCATTTGTGGGAACAATAATGTTATGATATCGGAAGACCAAAACTAGTGCATTAAATTATTACAATAGCAAGATTAATAGGAATAAAATCCAAATGGACTGAATAGTTTAGTAATTTTTTATAAAGAAATTACATAATGTATACTCATAATAACATGGTAAATGAAAATAGAGCACAATATATATAAATGATTAGTTTCATTGAATCTCATTCCAATGATTCCTCTGTATAACCTGTGGAAATTAAACAAATTACGGGAAAGCTCAAATGTTTAGTGTAGTCAATTATATTTGAAAAAAATTAATCACTAAGAATATATAAAAATGGAATTATGTGTAACTGATAACGCATTCCATTCAAATATATGGATAAGTAATATTTAACATGGAATGTTAAATAACAGAAACACACAACATTTAATATTTAAAATGAAAATTAAATAAATTCATATATATTTTCGTCTAATAATACCATTAATAAAACCAATAATAAATTAAATACCTACAATGTAAATTCGTGATTATTGGACTTCATGTCTGGGGAACATGATATCTAATACCACCAAGACCATTCACAAGATGGTTTAAAACTATAAGAAGGACCCAATTTAATTTTTTATCATATTTGCTTTATGAGAACATGTCAATAGATTGATGGGTTGTACAATGTCCAAGAACCCCCTTCATTACCATTAAAAATCAGTACTCATTTCATTTAATTGATTTAATGAATAACTATTAGGCTTAATCAAGTATCTATATATATTAAATATTTCATATTTATCAGAATTTCTCTATATATTAAATCTAATTATAAAGTAATACCCTTATGTCGAAATGCTGTACATTTTCATAAATAACAATATAAATTTCCCAATAACTTGCATACATAAATAAATATCCAAATAATAATTATTAGATTAGATAATTTTTATTAATATAAATTTAACAATCACAATAGAATCTGAGATTGGTAAGATAAAATTTCCACATAGTAATTTTAATGATAAACACATAGAAAGAGATAATTAAAATATAATCTTAAAATTCAATTAATTGTGAGTAAATATTGAGAAAAAATATAAATGGTTTTTATATATATCACAACAAAGTGAATTGGTTCAATAAAACAAATATGTCGTAATGGAATTCAGTTTGAGATGAAATCTCATACCATGTGTTTCCTTGTGCATGGATCATCCTTTTACAAAATTTATAATAATTTTATTCATGTTATTATCATAAAAACAATAATAATATTAATAATATCATATAATAATTTTTTATAATATCTCATTTGGTTTGTGTTTACAATCATCATGTTTTCACTATTTAGATTTTTAATTTCCTAGTATTTTTGGTGTGATTTGACTTGCTATATGTTTTTACTATTAATTAGATCATGAATAATCATATTTATAATATAAACACTGATTGAAATATCATATATATTCATTATATATGTATTTTTAAAAATCCATAAAATTTTGATATAGGAAATGAATTTCCCCATATATGGAGTTGGTAGGTCATACATCTGCATGAACAGGACACTAATGTTTTTATCGTGTAAAAACAATAAAATGTTACTGATATATATGTATATTATAATGAAATTATAATATCTATTCCTAAAATGTCACATATTTTCTTAAAATCATCATTAATATATATAAATATTGAATGGACATTTTTAATAGATTTATGTAGGCAGTGGTTCACACATTCACAAAAATGTAATTGAATTTCCAAAAAGTGGAAAATTAAAGGTTTTGATATATAATATTTACTGAAACATAAATAAAATATAAATATCACAAATATCCTAATTAAACTATTAATATATTGTTCTTTTTTTGGATCATTAAATTTATTATATAGAAGAATGAACAACATCAGTTCCTAAGCTTGAAGTCTTTTATACAAAAGATCGATGTTTTAGTTACCCACTTGATATAGAGTGTGGAAGTGTAGTTCAAACTAAAAATATAATATAATATATTTATTTTTTAATATATTTAGTTTATTTTTTTATAATAAAAAAGGTAATAATTTAATGGATTTATATATAAATAAATCAAAAGTAATAATTAAATAATGTTACCTACTTTTTATAAACTTGTTTTCATTTTTACCAAGAGTCAATTGTTTTTTATTTAAGATGAAATATTAAAATCTAAGATTAGGGTAGGAGTTTTAGTGGTTTACATTTCCTTTTTTGGGTGAGATAACAAGTTTTGAAGAGTTTAACAATATGAAGGGTTTAGTTTTATTTATAGTGGAGGAGGAGTGGAAATATTTTAAATTTTTTAAATGGTAATTCCTTGCTCATTGTTTTAATGTCATCTGGCTCTAATAGTTTAAAACATACAATAAATATTGGATAGGCTATAAATATGAATATACAATGGATTTTTTCAATGTTTCATGGTAACTTTGAGACTTCTGTTTAATGTTTATCCATTTTGAAAAATAATTTTTTTCATAATCAAAATTTAATTTTAATAACATTTACTTATATTTTTGGGGATAAAATAAGTTTAAATTATTAGAATTTATAAATTATGATTTTTAAAAATATATATTCCATTTCTACAAATTACAACAACATAATTAGTAGAAATCGATTTAAATTCAATAACATTGACTAGACCCAAAAGCTAGTGTTTAATGTAAAAAGGGATGAATGTTAGAAATGTTTTTATGTACTATTTCTACACGAAGTTGATTCTAATTACATAAATTTAAATAATTTATGTATAACAGATCTAAAATAACAATATATTAAATTTAAAATATAATTTATTTTTATAATTTAATTATATAATAATGCATTTTTCAATTAAAACTCATTATTTTTCATAATTCAATAAAAAAACGCAACATCTCAGAAAAATACAACAAACTTACCCTTACCATATTTGTATGTTTTTATTTAATAAAGGATGTTTATTTTTTTCAATTTACATTTATAAAATTACCAATATTCATCTTTATAATAGGTATTCCATTAAAAGGAAGTAAAATATCTTCTATAAAAATATAAGTTCACATTTGTAATATTGGGTCTGTTTTTATCTAATGCCTTTAAAATATATTAAATGATTGGCAGCAAGTTTTTTGGATATATAAAATATTAATTAAGAAAATAAATTCAATATGTGTTTTGAAATTTTATTGACTTTGAAAAATGCTACTAAATAGGGCTTTTCTCTAAACTGGTGTTACAAGCATTACAAACTATCTCAGAATTTCATGTACTGATAGATATCAATAAAATTTCATTTATAATAAAATGAAAATATCGTAAATTCATAGGATTCTACATTCATACCTCATAAAAAAATTCCATCTAAATTTTATATTTCATTTCCTTCTAAAAAATATGGGGGTAGTTCTCCATCCTATAATCCTCGGGTTCCCACATTGCTACTTCCAAAATGTTCTTTTTAGATTTTCTCTTACAAAAAGAGTCGTCTAATTCCCCAACGATTTCAATCGGGTATAATAAATATAGATGGGTTAATTTGGGAGGTTATTTTCAAACTATTTTTCACTATTAGTGAGAAGAGGTGTTAGATTATTTATGTACATACTTATAAGAGATATATGAAACATATCATTAACTATTTATAGATTTAGAATCAATGGCAACTGATAATAAATAACATCAATCCATAATGGAATATATAAGTTTCATATGTACATTAGACTCAATTTCACTTCCTTAACAAACCATATTGAACAATTCCATTTAAATACCATCTATAAAACATGTTATCCAACTTGGAACTCTAAATCCTTCTTAGATTGTTGGCATAAATATTTTTCCTTCATTGAGATAATCTAATACGAGAAAAAACATCCATTACCTTTATCAATTTCTTTTTAAGATGTTATTTTCTTATGAGTTTCCTTTAACTAACTTTATCCAAAAAAGAATTAGTATTACACCTCTTTATATATAATGCATCATTTAACGCCCCTAAATACTTGGATGCAAATAATTATTATAAGACAACTATACCAAATGTATGTTCTTGTCCCACATATCATTAATTTCTAGTAAAAATGACCAATTTTATGATTTATTTGAATTTAAATTTTATATTTTCCATCAGTTTGATGATTTTAATAAGTGATGAAATGAATTTCTTTACCATGATCCTTATAAAAATCGTAAATAATTTTGAGGTATTGTTGGGATATTGACTAGAAATAACTGATAGAGGTTAACAATGAAGCCTTACAACACCATTAAAATATATCCTTATAAAGTTCCAAAGAGTTAGGTAATTCATTATTGTAAATAAATGTGTATATTTGGTTAAATTATTAGTGATAACCCATATTGCATCATAATTTCTATAATTCTTTGGTTTCACTATGAAAATTTACATAGTAGATTCATCCCATTTATGAATAGGAATAATAAAATGATTATGAAATCAATTAGGATGATAGTTGATAGCATAAATTTATTAGAAAACAATATATCTAGCCACTTAGTTAGTAATTCCACACTTCATGTTATCCCACATAAAATGTTCCTTCAATTACTTATAATTTGATTGCTTCAATGGTGTATAGATTAAATTTTTCAATGGGAGTCATCCAAAATTTTTGTTTTATAGTAAGTTATATATTGAACACAATTTATTTTTAAAGTCATTAAACAACATATCCACAAATAAATAACATTAATTTTTCTTATTTCACACCTTTAATTTTCATTGAATGTTCACATCATCAGATTAAAAATTATTTGTCCTCCCTAATAATTATTTGTTTTCAATTAGTTATAAAATGGATAATGTCTCCCCTTACATTGAAATTATCTTATCCATCATTATATGATCCTCGAATATAGGATCTTTCTCAATCTGGTTTCGGTTTAGAATTCAGTGATCATTCCTACACAATTCATCTTCCATTTTAATTTTTTTTCGGCGTGGTAGTATTTTTTATAACAAAATCCTGGTGTATCTAGAGAAATTTTCATGGTCTCATGTTGATCTCTTTCTATGAGATTATGTATCTCAGGATTTTATGATTATTTTATAACTCACATCATACACCATTTATATAATGTATCCATATTTTCAGAGTCAATATTTTAGACACTAACTCAATACCAATGGTTGGATAGTTCCAATCAAGAGTCTTTAATTTCCTTGATAGAAAATCAATATCGTTATAATTTTTCATTTCGACACAACCATGTCCCTTCATCGATGGATCACTATAAATATAAACCCCATAACTTTCAAATAGTGTAGTCTAAATCAGAGCATCAAATAATATTCTCTTCAGTTCATGAATGAATTCTTCATTTTCATTTTTATAATCAAACATATTAACATTAATTGTAAGTTGGGTTCATGTTCTTTCCAATCTGGTGATATTCTGAATGAATCACTAATAGTAAACTTATAGAGCTATGATAAAACATACCTCAGTTATGTTTTTTGGTGTATTCCACTCTCTAACTTCATCTTTCATTGCAGGATTGATGATATTTCACCATTAAAGACAATATGTTCAATAAAAGAAACTCTTTGAATCATGAAATCACACTTATTAATTTTCCAATATAAATCATAAATTTTATGAGTCATAGTGTTGATTTGAATCTTAATCTCATGGTCCTCACATATTTTATAATACACTAGAATATCATCAATGAATACCACTAAAAATAATCTATATATTTGTTGAATACACTCTTCATTAGTCCTATAAAAAATAGAGGGTGCACTATTCAATACATATGTAATTTCAGTAATCCCATAATGATAGTACGTTATCTAATAATATAGCTTCAAAATTATATCCCTCAATACTCACAATTTTTGAAATGAAGAAAAAATATCATCCATTGAAAAATATTGGGCTCTATGATGTTGAACAAACAAGTCATC
This sequence comes from Viscum album, assembly GCA_963277665.1. Taxonomy (NCBI): domain Eukaryota; kingdom Viridiplantae; phylum Streptophyta; class Magnoliopsida; order Santalales; family Viscaceae; genus Viscum; species Viscum album. The sequence goes on along the minus strand of OY728161.1, from coordinate 1,728,849,164 downwards.
AATTTGATGTAGTTGAAACTTTGTATTAATTATAAATGCATTTATTATTGTATAATCAATTCAAGCAATCATATAACAATATTTTTACATATTGATGATAATATTGAATCCCCATGATGAAAAAATAGGGAGAATAAAACTTTTATTACTCAAAAACTCTAGTTGTTTAATCAACTTTTCTTATTCCAGAGTGGCCATTCTAGATTGACGTTTTGATATTGTCTTATATTCAGTGATAAAATCTATAGAATATTTAACATCATAAAGTAGAATATGTTTATGTAATTTATTAGTAAATATATCAATTTATTCTTATAAAAATGTGTATTTTCAATTTGAAGATCACATTCTTCATTAATAGATGTCTTTTACTATTCATTACAATGGTTTTAATTTTGTAGATCTACGTGGGGTGTGTCTAGAAAGGAATTAGGTGAGGAATAATCTTCTCTAATGATATGGAGTTATATATATTCATCATTAATAATAATTTTATTCCTCTAGAAATAATTTTTGGCATCATATTTTGAGATCAAGTCATTACTGAGGATTATAACTGGGTAGAATATATGTATGACAATAAGTTCAGCACATTAATCACATTTATTATTTATAATGGGATAAACCAACAGAATTATATTGCAATGATACTCCCATAAGGTGTCCGGACTAGGAAATTTCTTATTAAATCAAAAGAGAAATGTATTACTTTCTTCAAAAACAGGGTAGATTTAATAGTGTTAGATGATATAGAATAAAATAATTAATTGAATAAATATGAAAAAATTATTAATGTATAAACCACCACATCATTGGGCAGTTCTACATCAGCTGTTGTGATTACATATGCATGTCCATCTCCCCTAAATATCATCATTGAGATATTCCCTTGATTCCTGGAGAATTAATTTAAATATTATTCTATCAATTTTAAATTTTATCACATTATAATGTTTATTTTTTTATTCACCATTCATTTCTGAACCTGGTGAACCATATCTCTAATCTTATAAAATATCACAGTCCCATTAAACATTTCTTATATAAATGTTAATGTAGTTTTCCCTAGTTGTATATCACTCAAATGTATTCTTATTATTTAATACATTGTATTTCCCATTGTTCTCAGATGGTCTTTTATTGTTATGTATTCCCTTGAATATAATGTTTCAAGGACATTCCTTCTTTATCTTGAGGTTAAATACAACTATTTCATCATATTATATAAATATTTTAGAGGCCAGTACCCTTAAAATACATAGCATAATACCTTTGATAATTGGTCAATATTACACAACATGAATTTTATGTATGTCATAATAAAATTGTACAATATTTTAATTGTATCTTTATAATCTTAAACAATCTATTATTATTCCTTCATTATGATATATTACATTCTCTTCATCCAAATTTTTTCAACACATGGGAAGTAATCATCTGATAATTTCTCTATATAAGATATCAATTTTAAAACTTCTACTTCTTTTTCCTCCCTAGTATTCTTGATTAACGTCCACCATTGATCAAAATTTCCATTGAGATAATAGACCAAAATAGAAACCTTTTATATTTTACTATTTCCCCAGGATGTATATATCATTTTCATAGAAATAGTTTATTGATCATATAAAATTACATTATTAGTCCCACCATACAAGGAGGAATTTTAACACATAAAGTGATCTAGTAAAGGAAATTATCTATGTGGAATAGGATGATCCATTCGGGCGTGGTTGTTTTACAAAACCTGATTATGTTTTCCAATTATTTACAAAAATTTATCTATTCCAATACTAGATAAACGACTTTCCATAGTTGTGGAATCTCTAAATTTTCTCAATGTATTATAAACTTTGATAATTCCATGATCCATTTCTAAACAATTTAATATACCATATTATATCTTAAAATCATAATATATATGCCCAAATATGATTTAGAACATAACATAAATCTATGTATTATAATATTTATAATCATAAATATTGGAATATTTGGGGAAATAATTAAATTTAATCCATTCAGATTTGTTTGTATAGAAAATATGAATTATCCTAAGAATATCCCATAAGAGCATCAAAATATGAGTAATATATGGCATGCTGTCGTGTACCAGGATACTCTTGAGTCATGAACATTTTAGGTTTTCTGAGTTGTTACACATAGGTACATATGGTCCATAAAAATGTTAAATTATAGTATCCATGCATGGGTGTATTGTTATGAATGACCACATAATATATACCTTAACAAAATTATAGGATGTTAATAAAGAGTTATCCTCAAATTCTATTATAGGGTTATTTTACCTAATCTATGTTTTCTAAATATCATTTCTAGGGTTATTACTAAAATTATAATTATATCAACTATAACACCATGACCTTGAAATTATGAATCTAATGGCTTACATTATTACATTGGCATGTTTATACGAATCAAACCTCTAGGGAAAAAATAGTTTTGAGATTATAGAAAACTATATTGCATTCAAAAAACCCATAATACATTGAAAATTTAAAATAAATCATAACATATGTAAAATATTAACATCCATTAAATAAATTAAAATTATAACACATTATAACATATGGAAAGAAAACCTTATAATTTTCGTCTGAATTTCTCATTAATATAATGTAAATTTTATGAAATAATGAATCAGTTATAATAAATGAAAATGTCAGGATAAAAAATGATAAATCATGTGATTCAAATAACTAGATAAATCCAAATCAATATGGAAATGAAAATAAATAAAAAATAATCTATTTAATAAAAAAAATTGAAATAAAATTAATCCATATATTTTATAAAATAAAAATTTTCATAGATAATTAAAATTATAAATAAATATCTAGGAATGAAATTTTTCTGTATTGGATGTCATATTTGATGAATGTGAAAATATATATATCAATATGATTCACAAGACATGTTAAATCTACTAGAAGAAAATATTTGAATTATTCAAAATTATTTAACTCATGAGAACCTATTGATGCATCAAGGGGATATATAAATTACATCCACCACACATCACATCAATTTAAAATAATTCCTCGAAGCATGTAATCTATTAATTTAATAAACAACATACCTTACCGAGTATTTGTATGAAATAATGAATAACGATTTAAAAATATTTCCTTAGATAATGTAATAACTATTAATGTTAAAACCATATATAAAGTGGTACATGGTTTAGGTAATAAAAATTTCAATCACCCATGAATGATGATATTTAAGGAAATTTTTAATAAAAAATAATTTCAACAATTTGACTAATTCAAGACAATGTTAACAATCACAAAATGAAGTGTGATTGCAAATATAACTTTTACCACATAGAAGTTACCAATATAATCAATTAGGTTGAGATAAATAAATGTGAACCCTAAATTAAATTAAATTATTATAAAATAATGATATTTAATGAAAAATTGGAAGTATATAAACAAAAATAATGTGAATTGGTGTAATAAAAAATTATTCCTCGATTGATTATATATTGAGATGAAATTGATAAAATTGCATTTCTCTTTGAGTGAATCCTCATATTAAATAATGTATATGTTTTTAATAATGTTAAATACTAGTATGAAAATAATAATAATATTTATAATATTATATGTTACCTTCTTTTAATATTTCAATAAATGTTTCTTAACAATCCTCCATTTTTCAAAATTTCAGGTGCTAATTGCCATGTTTTTTGAGTATGTTTTGAAAGGAAACATTTTGTTGTTGTTAATTAGATCTTGATTAAAAAATCAATTGACTATAAAAAAGGATTTAATTATCATATATATTATCAATATATGGATTTATAATTCTCTATAAAATTTTGAGATATGAAATTAAATGCATTTTTCAGGGAGAAAGTAAGTCATATATACACAAAAATATAATTTAATTTATTTTCTATATTAAATGAATTAAAATTAAATGATATATATGTATAATTTAATTTTTTTTCAAATATTTTTTTCATATATATCACATAATTTAATGAATAGCCAAAAATACATTCCATGTATAACATGAATGGATCATATCCCTTTGAAGAGGTAATAGTCAACACATCCATAAAAGATTTTATCCTATTAATACAAAATGAGATAAAAGAAATATCAAGTAATATATGAAATAAATAAGGAAAAATACATTATAAATATTATATATTTAATATATAAAAACTCCATAATTATTTCCATCCACGAATGGTGGTAAATTAAAGAATGAATGACATTAGTTCAAGAGTTATAGTCTATCACACACAGAAAGGATGATCGTGTATATCATTCGATGGATGTGTGTCATATATTTTGTAAAAAAATTAAGGTAAAAATATGAAAATATTTAAAATATTTGAGCATTAGGTTAGATGAATTTAATATAAATATGTGAATGATTTGATGAATAAATAAAATTCAAGTGATCATTGAATTATGTTTGCCACATTTTTTGAAAATTCTCTTTTTATAAAAAAATATATCCTTGGATGCATTTATTCATAATGTAAGGATTCAACGAATATGGTGGGAATTTGGGAGATTATGTTTTTAGGATTTGGAAGATAAAATAGGATTTATATTTGTGAATATGTTGGATGGGTGAGTTATATTTTATAGTGGACGAGGAGTGGAAATCTTATAAATCATTGAAAAGAGAATTCCACGTATATTTTTCCTATATCAAGTGTATCCAATAACTGAATAAATAATAAACAAGGGATTAAATTAAAATAATAATAATATAAAATGTCTTTAGAAAAATTTTAAATATCATTATGGGAATTATGTTTAACGATCAGTCCTTTGTTAAGAACATGTTTTTTTAATTGCATAATTATTTTTGACGATATTCACTAAATGTTATTTATCATTAACTAAATTGAAAATGATTGAAATTTTAAAATTTTATTTTTCCAAATATGGAATTAAATTTTAAAATTTAAAATCATATAAATGGAATATAATAATTTAAATTTAATCTTTTAGACGAGACACAAATTTTTTTAAGTAAAAATATTCAAAATTTAGAAATGATTTTATTGAAAATTTAAATGAAAAAATATTTACAAAATGTTTATATTTATCTTCCAAAATGAATTTTTATTTTTTCAAATTACATATATTAATGTTTAAAAAGGTATTTTTAAACTTTTTGTTCCATTAAAATGTGGTAAAGCTAATTTTATAAATATATAGGCTTTTATGAGAAACATTTAGTTTGTTATTCCCTTATAGATATAACATATATTTGATGAATGTGAACATATTAGATATGATAGAAAAAAATAATTTAATATAAAATTATATAAATTTGTTAGTATTTAATTGAATTTGTAAAATGTGACTAAATAGTGTTTTTTTATTCTCGATGTTGTGTGCATTGCAAACTAATTCATTATTACATGTTTTACAAGATAACAAAAAGATTATATTTAAACTAAATGAAAAATATGGGATAGTATGTGGGTTCTATAGTTAATGAACATCATTTATTATATTATTATCAGTAGTAATTTTAATTTTAGTTGATGGGATGTTATGTGGGTTTCCATTTATCTTATCTAAGAAATTACCATCTAGACCCCCATCACATTGAATTTTGATAAGTGATTGAGTTGGTGCCAGAATATTTTACAATAGAGCATCTAATTGATATCATTGACTCTCATGTAATTTTATTTCTTCCTATATTGATTCTATTATTTTCAATATTATGGAGACACATACTAGATTCTCATATGTATACGGATTGTGATTCATTGATGAGGGTGAAATTACCTCACCACATTAGGGACACTATTAATACACATAACGATTTGAGGATGGAAATTATTGTGGTAGGTAAAATATAATATAGCCTAACCCACATTATGATATTTCTCATCTGTCATTTAATTTACCTATTTTTTGGTGCATTTTATGTATTCCATGGATGGGGAGACCTTCTTGATAAAAAATGACAAAATGTGAAACGATGTATTTTTATTTGAATTATTAGAGTCTGGGTATAAATTTGTTAAAATATTATTATTTCTTCCTTCTGTATCAAGAATTATTTTGTTTCTACATAAAATTTTGACGTCATGAATGGTTTAATTGATGTAAAACAATGCATGTGATGTTTTCTAACATAATTCAATTTTTGAATTTTTTACACACCATGAATCACGTTCATTTCATGAAATGGTCGATATTATGAATTTTTTATTTTAGGTGATGTATTTTACACGTTTTTTTAAATGAATTTTATCACATCATGACTATTATAGAACTAGTGGTTTTTGTTCATTGTATTGTATATTAATTTCTTATTTAATGTGGCAGTTTTTTCATTCCATACATATGTGAATTTCATGGATATTTTGGGGATATACTCAAATTCATAATCATTTCATTCAGTAATTGATCTTTGTTTCTTATGTGGTGCACCTCGTTGCATAAGATATCCCTCTTATTATTATTATTTTTTTGATCATAGTAGTGTCGCTTTAATATGTTTATGGATCCTATTATCTATGATGATAATATTATTGATACATTATATATCTATTGTTTTTTATCTTTTTAAGGACTACCTAGGTTGGTTGTGGTGTGGGGTAATCTTTCATTATGTATGTGGTGATTAATCTTTTCCATAGTCCATTTTTTGGGTTTAATTGATTCTTAAGGGAATTATTGTTTCTAGGGCCTCTAATAATTTATATTCATTATGTTGTGTTGTGGGATGACATTGTGGGTGTTTGTGACCCATGTTTGAGAAATGTGGTTGTGTCACAGACCTATGTCAGATGAACTGTATTCATTTACTTCCATTATTTTATTTGTAATTGAATTTTCACAATAAAATAATGTTTTTGAATATTTTTTTAGAAAAGTTGGGTTTCCCCCAATTTTTCTAAAATAAATTATGTTTTCAATGAATTTTTAATAGAACTTCTAAAATAATTTTCAATAAATTATTTTGATTAAATGGTTTGGAATATATATATAAAAGGAGAAGCATTTGGTACTTTTGTAGATGATATAGTAATGGGTCGGGTCAATGGATCTTATTATGGGGTTCTCCCATTGGGTGATCCTCCAATCCAAATAACCATTATTTGGGGGACTTGAATGAACTCTTTGGACATATTCTAGTATGATCCACTTCTCTCTAGATTCTATGTATAAATCTACAAACATTATTTATCTTATTATATATTAGTTGGTATGAGTTTCATATCTAGTATGACTTTTTATGATCCTTGCAAAAATTTTACATGTGATTTGGTTTAGACTAATTTTGATAGGTTATGATATGTCATGCATGGTTTTTTGACTTCTGCGATATATGATATTTTATTTTAAACTATTTTACATACATTATTTTAAACTATTCTACATTTATTATTCGAACTTATTTTACCTGGAATATTTGGAAATGTGGAAAACTATGGGAAAAATATATCTTTCTTTTGATATAAAAAATAATAAACAATATATCATGCATTATATTATTTAATTTTGATAATGTTATATTGTTACATTTATACATTATATAGAACACTTAGGTGGGGTCGTACTGATATGTTGTGGACCAAACCATGGGCACCCCATCAACATTTCATAGTCATTATTATGTATTCCTATACAGATTAATTAATGATACTATAGGGAGGTGGTCATGATTATTTCATCTGTTTCTAGGGAGATAGTGGTTATATTATGGGTTTATTTCCATTCTATCACCAGGATTATCTATTTCATATTTTAGATATCCTTTTCAAATAGACTTCATTCTTGGTGATTTGTTTGTTGTATTAAAATTTCATCACATAAGATATTTTACTTTATATATGAAATATATTTATTGTTTAATATTCCTATGTTATCCAAATAGTGTATATAAATATATGTTTAATTTTTTCTACAACAATTTATGTGAATCATGACCCTATGAATGTTTTTGATCCATTGGTTCTAGTCTATATTCCATGGGAATTGGGAATGCCCTTTGGGAATGTGGTGATTTTTTATAGGTACTAGTTTGACACGGTATCCATGTCTAGTACATCACATGAAATGTGATTAATTAATAGTAATTCATGTTAAATACATCATATAGATGTATATACACAACATGAAAGTGACTCAGTTCATATTACAAAATATGTGTCCCTGAAATGGAAATTGAGATGAAATCACTCACCTCATGCATCCATTTAGTCAATCATGATTTAACATCATGTATACTAGTTTTATGAATTTTATTAAATTATTAACAAACCATATTAATATTTTCAATATCACATTTTATCTTATTATAACATTTGAACAAATTTTTGTTTACAATAATTTATTATTTTTATTATTCAATGTGTTAATTGCCTTTTTTTTCTCATAAGTGTTTTTCATAAAACATATGTTTCTAGGGTATGATAAATATTTTCATCATATATTGATGTATATTAATTTTTAAAAAATCATATTTATTTATTAAATACATTTTTTATTACTATTTATGTAACTATGACATGGAATGATAATCGTACTTCCATGTGGAAATGATGAGTCATACATACTCAAAAATGATGTTGTCATTCACTTCATGGGTGGGAGGGTAAGGAAGTGGATGATATATTAATTTTATAGACATAATATAAATTCATATGTATCGTATATATTTACTATTTCCAGCATTATTAGTATTCATTTGAGTCAGTGATGTAAAAAATATTATATCAGTTAGTGAAGCCGTAATCTTCTTTAGACAAGAGCTATGGATTTGTTGCCAACTTGATAATGGTGTTGGATTAATATTATTTCATAAAAAAAAGTAAATTATTAGTTCATGGTTTATAATATATTGAAATTATTAATTCATAATATGTGTAGGTAAAATAATGAATAAAAAATAGAGAACTATGTTAAGATGATTACTTTCTCTTAGAGAAACCTCATTTGAATCTCTTATTAAGGCCCCCGGGGGTGTTCTTTTGGGAAGAACAAAAAGTAAATATCATTTTAAAAAATTTAAGTGAGATATTTTTTCAACATTATTTTGAGACAAATAGATTGATATGTTTATTAATGATAGGTTATGGTGTGCGATTTTATAATTGAGGAGGAATATAATTTTTTTAGATACCTGAAACTAATCATTAATGGGAAGTAACTCTCACCATAACTGACTAAAAATGATAAATAATTGATGAATGGAATCTATGGTTCATACACATATCCACCATGCACTAGAAACATATCATATATTCATCTCAATGCATATAAAACATCATTTATAGTATATAAAATGGTATATATGATTGATCATATTGAAGGAGTGTGTGTTATCTAAATAATTTATTCATTCATTCGTTGTGTATAAAGAAACATTATTTATAAATATATATATCAAATGAAATCATAACCAATCCCCTCTTATATTGTTCGATAATAAATCCCATTATTATCTAGCTAATTTATATTTGTTGACATAGTCAGAGAAGCCTCTTAGATCTATCAAAAATGAACATGATCCCAATATTATATGATTCATTATCTAATTCCTCTATATATAAACAATTTTTCAACCAATCCATAACAGACAATAGGACCTATAATTCATTTCCAATAACAAAAACGACACCAACATATATTTCCAGAGTAATTATTGAATTTTATCTTAACATATTCCAAGAACATGGATCACATTCATTCTAATGAATACAAATTTATTTATAGCATTACCAAATTGAATTTAACATTACCTATATGTTTTCATTAATAGATAAATGGAATTATTTATTTGACATTCAACTATTTTTTGGAATCACATGGAGTCATTAACCCCTCTAGTCATGTCATGTATATATTTGCCTAATGAATTCCCATTATGTAAAATAGTTTTGTTGACCATCTACGAAATTTCATAGTCATGATAAGATTCTAAATCATCAATGATTATTTTATAATTAACTATGGTTGATGGTGAATTTTTTTTAATCATAGTCAATTATCTTATGTTGTATAATCACTTTAACAAATATCTATTTCTAATGGGTTTTTATTCTACCTTGTATGTATCTTTTTACCTAAATTACCCATTTGTGCCCGATTGGCTTTATATGAACTATTGAATCATTGAGTAGCCAAAATTTGTTATGATATATGGAATCCATTGAATAATTCATTGATTATTTCTATCGTTCATATATGTACCTCTTTACTACCTATTTGTAGGAGATATGATCATCATTATCAACCAACAATGAGTTTTTATCTTTAGTGACTAGAAGTCAATATCCCTCTTGTTCCATTACCCAATTTTATCATATTTATTTCTTTTTTAGCATTAAATAATTCTTATAAATGAACGTATGGAGTAATATTTTCTAAAAAATATATTGTATATTTAGTATCAACTTCATCAAATTCGATATTTCTCATGCTATCCTTTTTTATGATGTTGTAACATTTGAGAAGGATGGATTGTATATGGGAAACAACATTATTGAAGAATGGGTTGTATAAGTATTATCACTTTATTTACATAATATATCCTATGATGATACTTTGTGTTTTGGGGAACTAGTTAGTTTCACAAGAATTCCATAAAAAATTCAAGGCCACCATATACATATATATACGATGGAGTGGGTTTTATTTCACTCCATAACATGAAGGGAATTCTATTTTCAATTTTATTGGGTACATAGTTTAAGGTGAATGCAACAATTTTTGATGCATATCCCCAAAAATATTATTGAAAATTATCATGACACATCTTCAATCTTAACACATATAACAAGGTATAGATCATAAAATCACTAACAATATTCTATTATGGTGAGTATGGTGAAGTGAGTTGTGATTAAATAAAAAACTGTCATAAATGGTCGAAATTGTTTTGGTTAATATATTCACATACCTTATATAGTAAAAGGTTCTTTATCTGAATTAATATTATATTTATATATAATTCTTATATTCATATAATTTCTCAATAGAATTAGGCTTATACCTCCTCAATTAAACATATATATTTCCAATTATGTCACTAGTAAAACCTGTGAAGTATGAGTAACCACCCTTATCATATATTATAAATGTCCCATGCACATTAATTTTTACTAACACTATAAGCTTTATTTCCCTTTGTCCATATCGTATAAATGGTTGTTTGGTCATTTTTCCTTGTAAAAAAGCATGGCATCATTAAATTTCTTTTTGATCATAAGTGTCAAAATAAACATATATAGATTGATTTTACAAATGATTTTTTATTACATGAACAAGAAAAATATTCAATTACTATGTGTCATATGATTAATGTAAACAAAATTCCTTATCTATTTCAAATTTTTTGTTTTTATAATTTATTAAAAAATTAGTGTTATTTAAATGAATCATACCATAACATATGTTTTTGATATAAATGATACAAAATTTGGTTCCGAAAAATAATGTAAAACCATCTTCAATGATATTTATTATAGATATTATGTTTTATGAAATATTTTGAACATAATTAAAATCCCTTACAACTCATATGATTAATGTATGGAATGAATGACGGTAGATGTTATTGTCATGGGAAGCTAGCCTCACACTGTTGGCGACTCATAAATCCACCTATCCATCAGATATATTTTTCAATATATATGTTTCATGAATTTGGAAACAAATTTCATCACTATATGATGTATATAATACCCAATGTGTATATATTGTATGATTTAAATGGATAACAAATGATCCATTATCTTCCACTTGTTTATGAGTGTAGTACTTCTTCTTGTGTCCTTGTTTCCCTTATGAAAAACATACTGCATCCTTTTCATTTCCATACTTATAGATCCTCCCCTTGATGAAAGGGTCGTGTGTAGGATATATAGACATTTTATGATTCATAATTCCTTCTACATTGTTCTTCCTTTTCTTATTCGCCATAAGGTAAATCAGTTTTTAGTGACCATGTGCTTATCCAAATGGAAAATCAATGTAATAAGTTCCCAAAAAACACTTCCAATTTTTCTTTATCATATTTTAATTACTGATAATACATGGGAAGGTCTTATAATATGAGGAATTCATGAGATATATCTTTAACTCATCTGGATATTTAATTAATTATTTTTCTAAGCACTCATTATAATAAATATTATTTAGTACATGAGGCCTATATGGGAGTGAATCTCTAAAATTAGATTTAAATATATAATAATAGATCATGTATATCTATTGTCTCAAATTATATTTACATGGATCCTAAAGGTAAGACATCATATTATATGCATCCATTTTCTCATTTTACGAAAAATAGATCATTGGCCATGAAAAATAGCCTTAAACATTGAATATTTGAAGATTTTATCAAATTTTCCTCAAAGAGGGAAAACATATCCTCAAAAGCCATATTACCAAGAACATTTGTAATAAGTCCTACAATAATATATAATTTCTTTTCATGGCATAGTATAACGTGCATTCACCTTTTGAAGTCTTTGATATTTTTGATAATAAGAAGATCATACTTCTCATGTATGGATAATAGTGATATTATTATATTACTTTTTATAATCGTTTCCATAATAAACATTTCAAGAGTTATATTAATTTAACTAATAAAATTTATTCAAGTTAATAAATTCTATATTTTGAAATCTTCCACAATTTTATTATAACCAAATTTCCCTTATTATTGGCATCATAATATCGTGTTTCTTTGAAATTCATGTTTAAAGGATCCATGATAAAATTGTCATCAACCCAATAGTTTGTTTTAATGAAATATGAATGATTTCATGTAAGTATTACAAATTCTAACATCATTAACTCATTTTTCATTGATTTTTGAGTGGACTCCCCAATCATGATATCCTAGAATATTATTTCCTCAACACTTTTCATGATATTTACACAAAGTACTTTTTTCATGTCAACCATTGATGTAAAATTGTTTGTTAAAACTAAAAATTATAAATAAAATTCACTAGTACATTAATTCACTCCATCCATGGCTATCCATGATATTTGAACAATAATTGGATTTTACTCATGTGTTGGAATGTTATACTAAAGTAAAATATATAATTAAAGGATAATATCATTATGTGTAAATTTATAATTATGATATTTATTACATTATTTTTATTATTATGTGGATTTAAATATGTGATTATATTTTTCTATGATAATATTTATGAATAATCAAATTTATTAGAGTTCTATCTTGAATGCTGGTAAATTATTTAATTAATGGGATCCTAAAAAAATATCCATAATTAAATAACCATGAAAAATGATAGAAATAAAATAAAAAATCGGTATTCTCTAGAGTATTTACTAATGACATTTTTAGATAGAGTATGATCAAAAAAAATATTAAAATACACAGACGACACCAATATCCAATTATGTTTTGTGTTGTGACTATCCTCATGCCCACCTATGTTCCACTATGTTGATGGGTTTTGATCAATATGAAACATGGGGCATTTCAACTAGATTGGGAGATCCACCTAATAAATATTCCTTTACTAATATGTAAGTTACTGTAATGTGTTTACATAAATGAGACCTTGGTCATGATGAGCCAAAAATAACAATAAGAAAGAATAAATTCATGACCCAAATACAATTTGATAACATATTTAAGGATACTAATAACATAAAAAGGACATGTATATTAACTATATCATACTTATGACTGAAATGAATTATTCATATAATGAATGAATACTTCAATTAATAATCATTTTTATTTTAGATAAATAATCTCAAATCAATTAACTGTATAATTTAAATAATCAATTCACGTATATTAATTCTCATCTGATATTCATTACGATTAGTATGAATCATAATTTTATTCAAATTTAAATTTTTATTTAAAATATACATTGTATAATAAAATCTACATTGTAGGAAACACGATGATTACTCTTTCGAAATAACCCAAAATAGATTATAGTCATATACTATTTATATTTGACATACGGAATACATGACGTATCACGTACATTCATGATGTGTACAATTAGTATAATTATAACATGGACTTAATGATTTTTCTATCCTATTGTATTATTTTATTCATATAGAGTTATAGTATTGATTTCAATAATATATGATATAAATATAATATAATTACATAGAGATTAATAAAATTATTACATTTATTAAACACATCAGATTATTTGACATATAATCATAATGAAGATAAATAGTCACATGATGATATGGATAACATAAAATAAGAAATTAACTTATATTTATAAAAAATTGGAATAAGTACACAGTGTGAACATGAAAACTACATGGCATGTACATTTCTCACATTTTATCAATGGGACATGACTAAGGGTACAATGTGTAATAGTTCCTAGATATGTTAGAGTACATGGAATATATTTGAGATGCATGTTGTGTGGTCATTAAGTTATAGTTTCAGTATTTAAGTCGAATATTTAAAAATATTCAAGGGTTGTGTAAGACTAATGAACTACATGTTGTTTATGTTAGTGACATTTAGTGTACTCCAGATAGCCATGCTCCAATATGTCTATATTAATATAAGGTGTATATTTAAATGATCTAAATTTAATAAATTCACCTACCATGAATTAATTTTAAATAATCTATTTTAGCATTAGAAACTATTATATAATGTATACCTCTATGTTATATGGAATGCCCTCTTTTGTTACCCAGATTGATTCATTATAACATCGATATGAGATCTTCAATTTTATTTTATTCATAATATATTTTAATTTTATTTTATTTATGATAAATGAATATGATTAAGAAAAAATAATAATTCATATTTATGTATTATTAAATTGGAATTTAAAATATAATTAAAAATGAATAAATCAGTCAGATATCATAAAATACTTTAAAATAATAATGATACTCTCTCTGATACCACATGAATGTTTTAACAACAATGGAATTTCATGATTCCTCAATCCCACCATTTCATATTGTGATGATTTATTATCAATAAATTATTTTCATATTGATAAATGTTGTGATTAATATATTTATATTAAATAATTAATAAATTATAGAAAATACTTGAATATAAACAATGGATCATCACATATTATTTATAATAAATTTAAGAAATAAAATAATTACACTGATAGAAATTAGTTCTTCTGAATGGATTTCATAGTGGACCAATTTTTTATCGTCATTTCATTGATGGAAATAATGGAATATTAACTCTGGCGATGATCCACATGTCTTACAAAAATCAATGAATGTCATCATAGGATTATCATGTACCAAGCATGATGGATCCATATGATTAAGTAGTTCTCCATTAATCACCCTTTTGATCACATAAAAATATTCTCCTCGATCTATCTAAACTATATAGTTGAATAAAGAGGTTGATTTCTCTCTATTGTAGGGAGAATTACTGTATAGGTTATCTCTCTAGTGTTTGAGATGATTCTGTATATTTCTTTGTTCATAATAAATGAATGAAATATCACTCTGGAAAAATAATATAATTGGGTTTGTTTACTATTGGGGTTAGAAATATGTAATTTCCCAATTTTCCATTATTATTTATTTAATCAATCTTGAACTCCATATCAATAATAGTAATATTATTATTATTTCTTGACAAGCACTAAAGTCATTAGTTAAAATTATATATTATTAAATAAATTATTATTAAAAAAAATATTATTTCTTATGTGGCTATTTAACATGGTTTAACATTCATCCACAATCATTATTAGAATATGAATAATGAATATTTATTTAAAATATATATCAATACATTATTCTCCCATAAATAAATAAATATAATATTCACATAATAAAAAATAAAAATTTATAAAATATTTTTCTTAGATAATATTCTCACAAATAGTTGGGGATGAAATATATGAGAACAAGAAAACATGAATTATTATTTTCCCATGTGTAGGAATCATCTTTATTCAACTTCTTAAATAATAAATAATGACATATTATTTAACAAAGATTCTAGATACACTTATTTTTTGACCCTCTAGGATTCTTTCTTTGTGTTATCGGGTGAAGAAGCCTAATAGACATGGTTAGAATCAAACATCACACCATGGTACCCGAAGAGAAATAAGATAATGATTCAATTAAATAATTACGTACACAGATTCATAATATATAATATAATCTCATTTTTATGATATCTCCTGTCAATATGGTTTCATTCTTGTGCCATCAACCAATGTGATCGATGTGTCATTCTTCGAATATTTAGAAATGTTACATTCTTATAGAACATCATGGACATGGATTTTTTCAAGTGATATCATTTATATCGATGTCCATGATATATAGATTTATATTAAATAAAAAAAGGGTCAAAACCTTTCTCATAATATTCATTTACAAAATATCAATTGTGATGTTGGATCGCACCATGATTCACTAATTAATTTTCACCCTTACACAACTGTGCTTAACTTTAATTATATTGAAAATTAAAAAACAAATAAAAAATTTCATTCCATGTTTGAATTATTTATTTTGTGTTTATATATATTAAAAATTTTATTGTAACTTGTTGTGTTTATTCCTTTATAGGAGGAGGTGATTTGGAGGGCCTATGAGGATGTCCATGAAAAATGGAACAACAACGCGTGATCCATGCACACCAGTGGAACCAACCACATAATTGTAACTAAATCGTGTGACAAGATGTGCTGATATTTTGTGGTATGGTTCACATTTAATGGTATACCTTTCATATGATGTATCTGAAGCTTCTTTAGGCATCTACAATTCCAAATCGGCCTGATCTGTCTACCACACCGAATCTGCATGATGTTAAAAGTGATGTGATCTGATCTGTCCATATCGCAGGCTCTAGTAGTCCTAATTGTGTCATCCATTCAGTGAAGATTTCCATGTGGTTGTTATAAAACATTATTATTTTCTACAAAGAGATATAAGGCTATTTGGGGGACTAATCCCATGTGACAAGTGGTGTTAAGAAATCTGGGTTCTCAAAACCACCTTCCAATTTTCTTATGAAATGGAACCTGGGGATCCCCATTTGTAATTTCAACCAGGACACAAATATCTAGTTTTATGGAGACCTGTAGGATTCCTCTCTTCATACAATATGTTTTGAAGTCCCAAATCAGTATAAGGGTATCAAAAATGAAGAAGGAGTTCCACCCCATCTTTCTCCTACTATCAATTGCGAGCTAAACAGTGGGTGCTTCTTGTGAGGGATCTACACAAAAGACCAGGGAGTTTCGATTCTTATTTGTCAACTAGTATGGATTAATGGGTGTGTGAAAAACATTTCATTAGATTTATCTTACAAAATTCTATATTTGATTTTTTTGGTTTCATTTGATTGAGATAATCTTAATTTCTAACCTATCAGTGTGAGATTTTCATTGTGTGGCTTGTGTCGTTACTATAGGAATAGACAAGAATCATTTTCTTACCAAATTACTGGGGATTTAAAAAATCATTATAAGAAATTATTCCATTCTTAAGTTCTTTACCTTGACAATACTATTGTTATATCATGGTTTAGTTCTTCAAGCAATGAAATAATTGCTTTGGAATTTATCAATATTAACATTCACTTCCCCGAAATAATTAAACCAAACATAAATTAATCACCAAGAAAAATGAACTATAAAGTGTGTAGTGAACTCACAATGAACACTTTTATTCATATTTTACAAAATCATTATGGTTTCTCAACCATTAAACATTCAATTTAGTTATTTAATCCTAAAATAATTTTCAAAACCACCCATATTTTAGTACTTATTAGTAAAAAAACACACACAAAACCCTCCAAATATCGATGAAAGATGACCTATAGTTATTCTCTAGAATATAAATAAACATTATAAATTAAATCAATTTGATGTACCACAACAACACGGTCAAATTTTGGCACCATTTCTAGTGTGTGCTTTAGTTTTTAGTGCGTTTATAGATGATTTTTGAAACTTTTGTGAATATATATCTATTTTATATTATATCTCTACCAATATATTTTTATTCTCATTTATTTGTTTTGTAGTATTGGTGCATGAAATGTTATAATTCGGGAGATTTACCTCCTTTCTAACCGAAACGTGAGATGATTCTACGTCAGTGGCACCAAGACACAGAAAAGCACCCTACTAAGGGGGACACACAAAACATCGACACTCTTATTGATCCTTACACTTCTTATTTCGGATCCAATATCAAAATAAAATATACATGCATATATTGGTTGAAAATAATAGGACATTAAAATAACTATCCTCTCCCGATGTTGATATTCATCCCACACAAATTAAAATCCATGGTGAGGCACACAATTTCGAACCAAAATCCATTCTAAATCATATATTACCAATATTCCATGGAAATCCTAGAGAAGTTCAACATAAAGACTTAAAAGGATTTAAAACATTGTGTTCTACATTAAAAACTGAAAATGTGGATGAAGAACTTGTAAATCTAAGATCATTCACATTTTCATTTTGAAGACACTACAAAATAATAGATTTATTATATAAATTCCCCAATAAAAGGATGGGCAGACATGAAATGCCCTTTTCTTGAAATTTATTTCACAGCCTCTCAAACTGCAATAATAATGAAAAAAAATTTGGGATAAAGAAATATCAAGGGGAAACACATCATGGATATTTGAAAAATATTTAATGATTATGTTTATGTTTTCCACACCACGAAATAAGTGATCAAATTTAAATTTAGTTTTTTTATAATGGTTTTTTAAAAATTTATCGTAACATGATTGATGCTAATGAAGGTGGTTCCATAGTAGATAAAACCCCAATTGCTGCAAGATCACTGATTGAGATCATGGTGAAAAACACTCAACAATTTGGTACACGGTCTGGCATACACATTCGAGGTGTCCATGAGGTGAGAAGTATTGAATTCGATAGGAAGGGGGACACGAAGTTTGATGAGTAAGTACCCTTCTAGGAAAACATGCTCTCTACCAAGGGAAATAAAAATCTCCTCCTTCCATCTGTTGTGGAATCTGCTCTTCTGAAAGCAATTATTTTGACTTATTCCTCCAATTAAGAGAAAATTTTGAGAGTTGTGAGGAAATATTCCCAGGAGTCTCTTATAACTAACCCTTTATGAAAGATCCATACTATCCATTCAACTCTAAGTTAAATGAAACCAATTCATATAGTGTTATTCAAACAATACTCATCAAATATCGAACCAACAATGTCATAGTAGTCACCCAACACCACCACCATGAAATCCTCTACCACACTAAAGGCCTTTCTGACAACCCTTTCTAGTTCCAGATCCTAGACTAGAACATATGATGAAACAAATTGCTGCCAACAATCCACAATGTCAGAAAACCATGAAAGCTTCCATACAAGACCAGAAAACATAATTTGTTCAACTAACTAACTTGGTGGGGGCTAAATTCAATGTAATGGGTTGGGTGAACTGCCTCTCAACCAGTATTTAACATTAGGGATAAGGGAAATGTTTCTTCCCTCACCCTTAGGGGTGAAACAGAACATAAAACACAAATTAATTCTCCATTAGAGTCCCCCCCTCCCATGGAAACCTCCATCCCAACTATTGAAAATGTTCCAAATTTTGAAAAACCTTGTATTGAGGGAAGCCCCTATAATGAAATAGTTGTTCAATTGATGGGTCACGTAGCCCAATAATTTTGTTTCTAGTTACACAATGGGAAACCCAACCATGAAAAAAATGGAAATTGATCATCATAAGGATATATTGGAAACATTAAAAAAATAGCATGTTAACATTCCATCGACTGATTTCATGAACAAATTCCAAGATACACCATGTTTTAAATGGATATGTGTATACACTGAAAAATACATCGAAGTGATGAGAAGTTAAAATTGGGGAGGAATGAAGCATCTTGGATATAACCATCTCCACCTACAAAACATGATGATCCTATAACCATCTTGATTCCATGCACCATAAGGGAGTATTCATTTTAATGAGATTATTTATTTCAGTGATTCTATAATTGTTAGGACTCACTCCATTTACTCTTCAGTGTAAGTTGGAGAATTGAATCAAACTGGGATTATTATTCAACTGCCCAACCGGAGTACTTCACACCGCTCTGGTGTATATGAAGAAGTTCTTATGAAAGTGAATTTTTTTTCTGGTTCATTTTAATGTGCATAAAGTGAAAGATGATATGATGAATGGACATGTCAGAATTATATTGGGGACGTCCTTTTTGAAAACCCCCCAAAACCATAATTAATGGTTATAATGGTAAATTGTCAATATAATTCGGTGGTCACATTTTCCATTTAAACATCCTTGATTCCATTAAACAAACCTTAGAATAACAATCCCTTCTCTCAATAAATTCAATTAATATACTCCATTATTTTGAAAAGACTTCTTTTCATTCCCCCGATACACTTTCTGGGTTTTTATCCTTGATTGAATTTCAGGGTAATGAATCAAGAATTTATTGTTGCAGTGGAAAATAAAATTGGCATGCATGTTTAATAATTGATTTTTTTTAATCAGTGAGGACCCACTAACCATCGATGATACTAATAAGCTGGTAAAAGATCATTCCTCATTTGAGGGTGATAACATTTAGAAGTTTGATGAGATTAGTGACCTATCACTTTTACACCCACTACCATAAATACAAAATTCCCCTAAATAAGAACTAAAACAAGTACCTGAAGATTTAAAGTATTCATATCTTTAGAATGGAAACAAGTTTCCCATCATCATTACTAGTTCACTACCTCCTGAGCATGAATTGGGACAGCTTTAACATTTGAGAGAGTATAAACAAGCTTTAGGATGGACACTTTCTGATATTTTTTGTATTATACCATAAATTTTTTCCAGTCATATTTTGTTAAATGATGAGGTCAAACTAGTGAGGTAGGAACAATATCGACTAAACCCAATCCTCTTATATATTTTGGAAAAAGAAGTAAAAAATTATTTGTTGCTGGAATCATTTACCCCATCTCTAAAAGACAATGGGCCAGTCCTGTTCAAGTAGTTCATAAAGAAAAGAGCAATATAGTAGTCAAAAAATGGAATCAATGAATTGGTTCCAACTCATGTGAAGAAGAGTTAGTGTTATTTTATAGACTATCACTGACTAACCCAACATATGAGGATGTACCATTTCAATTTTTCATTCATTGACCAATTCCTAGAGAGGCCAGTAGTTAATTCCCACTACTATTTCCCTAATGGTTATTTCGGATAATTTAATAACCATATTTCCCATGATGATCAAGAAAAGACAACCTTCACTTGCCCCTACAGAATATTTTCATTTAGGTGGATCCCATTTGGTTTCTGAAATTCACCATGAACTTTCAAGTTATGCATTGTTAGTATTTCTTCAGATAACCTGGGGAATTGAATGGATGTATTCAATGATTATTTTACTATTTATGGATCTCCTTTTGATTAATTATTGATGACTCTGTATTTAGACCTGCATATCATTATTGAAAATAATATTTTATTAAATTATTAGAAAGTTCATTTTATAGTGAGACAACGCATTGTTTTGGGACATGTCATTTCTTGGGATGGTATCCATGTAGATAAATCAAATGTGGATTTCATTTATTCCCTACCATTACCAAAAATTGTATGGGATGTGCAGTCCTTCATTTTTCATGATATATTTTACTGTCGTTTCATTCCTAACATCATTAGAATTGCACTCCCCCTCTCTTAGTTTCTACAAAAAGAAACGCAATTTTTTTATAAGGAATGTGAGGAATCATTTAATAATTTAAAATGGATCCTCACGTATCCCCTAGTAATCCAACCACGATAATGGGATTTACATTTGATCACAAATTTTACTCCTCTAACTATGTAGTTGGTGAAGTCCTATAACATTGGTTCGATCGAGCTTCACATGTCATTGAATATACCTCACATACTTTGTTCCCTACCCAAGAAAACTTAACCAAAACTGAAAAATAACTATTTTCTATTGTGTTTTCATTGGAAAAAATATGGTCATACCTTTTATAATTCAAAGGAATTTTGTTATTTGACCATGCAGCCCTCTAGTATCTTTTTAAGAAACTGGAAGCAAAACCATGTCTTTTTTGTTGGATTATCCTCCTTCAAAATTTCAATTTAGAAATTAGAGATAAAAGGACAAGAGAATGTGGTGGTTGACTACATTAGTAGGATCCACCCATCCTCAGACATTGACTCAACCCCCTATATTCCTATAAATGATATGTTTCTTGAGGATCAATTGTACTGAGTACAAAATAAAATTCCTTAGTATGCTGAAATTGAAAATTATTTGGAAGCATCTTTCATTCATGATGATTTCAATAAAAACCAATCCAGTCATCTAAAATATGAGTCACCTTGCTATATTTGTGATGACCCCTACCACTGGAGAACCTTTAGTGATCATGTCCTCAGGTGTTGTGTTTCTGATAGTGAGTTTCAATCCGTCCTTAGTTTCTTCCACACTCATGCATGTGGGGGAATCTTTTATCCTAAATGGACTACTCGAAATGTTCTCAATTCTGGTCTTTTTATTCCCACATTATATCGGGATTCCAATGACTTCTGTAAATCATTTCCTTGCAGTCAATGAATGACGAATGTATCTAAATGATATGAGATTCCAAAAAACCATTTATTTTCCAATAAATTTTTGTTGTTCTGGGCATTGAAATTATTGGAAAATTCCTCAATTCATTTGGTAACCTATAAATTCTATTGGTGGTAGATAATGTTTCAAAATAATTGGAGGCATGAGATAGAAGGACTAATGATTCTAATATAGTTGTATAATTTTTGTGAACCCAAATATTATGTAGGTTTGGATTACCTAGGTTCATCATCAATGACATGGGTTCTCATTTCTATAACGGAACAATGTAATCACTTTTGCATCATTAGGGGTTCGTTCATACAATTTCTATTTCACATCACCCATTGAGCAATTTTCAATATGAGGTTTCAAATAGAGAAGTAAAACAAATTCATGAAAAAAGGCTCAACCTAAAAAAAAATTTGAATCTTAGACTCGATAATTCTTGGTGGTCTCACCGTATTGCATTCAAAACTACCATTAGCATGTAACCTTATAATCATTTTTTGGAAAGAGTTGTCACCTGCATGTTGATATTGAGAACCGGGCCTACATGGCCATCAAATAGTGAAAATATAATATTTTTGGTTCAGGTTATCAATAGAAGTTGCATATTCAAGAGTTGGTGGAAATGATAAGAGAGGAATATGACAAATCTATAATTTATAAGAAGTAAACCAAGTCATCCCATGGCCATCTCATCATTCATCATCAATTTCACATTAGGTAGAAGGTCATCCTATACAATTCAGTGATAATTTTTCATCCAGGTAAGCTTTATTCCGGCTGTTCTAGTCCATACACAATTACTAATGTCTCTCCATTTGGTTTTGTCTAGGTAAAAAATGAATAAAAAAAGAAAACCTTCACTGTGAATGGGTAGTGGTTGAATCACTTCATTGAATCCATTCTAGTGTCACCGATGGAGGAAATCCCTGTTCAAGAATAAATCAGTGAATGAAACTCACTAGGTTTTATCCTTCCATTCCACATTCACTTATTTTCCAGTGAGGACTCTACACACATTAGGTGTGGGGGGATGAGCATATTCCTGGGTTAGTTAAGAATTTTCATCATCTTTTCTCTTTTTCAATTTTTAGCATGCCGATTTTTTTTGTTAATTTACCCTTTCCCTCAATGAATATTACCTTTTTATGCTCACTTTCTCCTGAAAAATGATGATCGTTTAATCATGGATGTTATTAAAAATTCTTGTGGAATATCGGTATTTCATATTTTTTTAACATTCAAAAAAATATGATATAATGTGAATTTATGCAAGAATTAAATAATATAGTGTGACTATCATTTGAAACATAGTTCTCTGTCGATGATATAAATGGTTGTATCATTTGAAAACCTTTCATAAAAATTGCTCCCTTTTTTATTAATAGTTTAAAGAACAATTATTTCATTTAATATCTCCACACATTTTTTTCACCGAACCATGAGGTGTAAAAACTTTATACATAAAGGAAGGTAAATATATGTTAGGTTTATTTTTATATATATTCCAAAATAATTTGTCCATTCATTATATCCTTATCAAGTCTATTTCATTACTTTACCATATTGCCCTACGCATGTATACCTGTTATCCTAGTGTTTTACACCCTAAAAAAACCAAATAAATTGGTTATATGTTTTTCAGCTCAATGTCCACCCTTCCATGACATTTGATCTTATTATAACTATTACAATTTGTGTCATGAGGAGACTAAATAACCATTTGGAGAACATTATGATGATTGTTCCATTTGAAACTTTTAAAAAAATTATAAATGAGGGGAGTTACAAAATGTAAAAAATATGGGGATATCTTGGTCTACAACATATGGTTTGACTTCTAGGAATGTTTAAGTGAGTGGGATTTGAAATTTGATTGCAAAGGATGTGGAGCATGTTTGTAGGAAAGGATCTATAATGTATACAAATATTAAAATAACTTATATTCACTCGATAAGAATTTAGAAATAAAATCTGGAAATGGTTGTCACACACACAGGTTGAGAATTTGGGACATAATTAACTTTTCAATTATTTTATTTCATTAGTATCATGTATCTCTTTGAATTTATTTTGGATACAATTTTTGAGATGTCTTTTTCACTGATCATTGAAAATAACTACTTGGACAGTTTTTTTTCTATGATCACACTTCTATCGGGAATTAAATTTTCATTGAAGGTCCAAAAATTATGAATTTTGAAATATCTATATGCATAATTTCTGAAAATGTATCTTTTCCCATGAGTGTAAGTTTTTAGTTTTGGGGGTGTGATCACAACGTGACTCACTATTTCATTTTCCCCCTTACAAAACTGTGCTAACCATTTTTTATATTGAAAATTATAAAAATAATAACAAATTTATTTCCATGTTTGAAACATTTATATTATTATTACCCTAATTAAAAAGGTAAATGATACTTGTTTTGACGATTCCATTACAAGAGTAGGTTATTTGGAGGTCCTATAATGATGTCTATGAAAAATGGGCCAAACTACGTAGGATCTATAAACAATAGTGGACTCAATAGAATACTGCAACTAAACTGTGCACCAAAATGGGCTTAAATTTTGTGGTATGGTCCAAATTTAATGGGATAAATTTCATATCAATGAACAGAGGCACAATTCGGCCTCTATATTGCCCAGATGACTTGATCGGTCCAGCACACAAAATCTGCACTATGTCAAAAGTGGTGTGAATTGATTTTCCATATCTCAGGCTCTAGTTGGACAAATTCTGTACAAATATTAGTGGAGATATATAATATGTTGGTATAAAACATTATTAACTTCTCCAAATAGACAAATTTATTAATGGAGGTTGAAACCCATGTGAACTATGGTTTTAAAAAACATATGTTCTAAAAATGACCGTCCCATTTTTTTGTAAAATAGATCCTTGGCTCCAAATTTGTATGATCGATTAGGAGGAAAAGCTCTAATATTTTATAGACCCAATGTAGTATTTTCTTCATCCAATATGTTTTATATGGTCCAATAATCATTATGGATCAATAATAAAGAAGTAGTTGCACATGAGCCTTCTCCTCCTCTCGATGGTGAGCTAAACAATGAGTGTTTGTTGTGAGGGATCTACACACATGAAAAGGGAGTTCTAATTCTTATTTTAGATACTGGTTTGGAGAAATCTTGGTGTAAAATTTTTCCATTCCATGTATCTTTCATAATCCATCTTATTATTCAAGTTTAGATTTATGTGATTGAGATACTCTTAATGTCTAACTGATCGGTGTGAGATTTTGAGTTCATGACTTGTATTGTTCTGATTGGAAGACACAAGAATCCTTTTATTAACAACATACATGAGATTTAAATTTTAATTGGAAGCTATTATTCTATTCATTTTTTATGGACCTTCAAAATATGATTATTATGTCATGGTTTGGTTCTTAAAGATATGAAATAATGGATATGGAATTAATCAGAATTTAAATTAATTTCAAACAAAGAATAACTCCATTCCTAAATTAATCTCTACAAATGATGAACATGAATGTCTGTAGAGAAATCACCAGGAACCCTTTTATTTCATATTTTAAAAAATCTGTTTGGATTCTCATCTTGTGAACTTTTAGTTAAGTAATTCCATCCTTAAACTATATTCAGAACCACCAATATTTTAGTACTTCTTAGTAAAAACACAAACTCTAAACCAACCAACGCTCCCAGAGATACGACCTAGGGTCTTCCCTATACAATAAATCAACTTTTGAAATATAATAATTTTGACCTGTCGTGACAATGCTGTCAAATTTTTGAGCCATTTCTGGGGAGCGTTGTGGTTTTTAGTGCGTGTTTTTTATAAGATTTTTGTCAATTTTGTGAATGTTTATCTATTTTATATAATACCTCAACCTATATTTTTGGGTTTTGATCTACTAGTTGTATATTTTTGGTGCATGAAACATTCTGGTCTAGGAGATTTACCTCTTTTTGAACCCGAACCGGAGAGGATCTTACATCAGCAACACTGAGACATAGTAGAGAACCCTTCGATAAAGGACACCCAAAACATTGACACTCTTATTGATCTGTATGCTTCATATTAATGAACCAAAATAAAAACTGAAATAAACATGCATAACATGTCTAAAAATAATAGATCAATAAATGAACTAAACTCTCCTGACGTTGATATCCAACTCACATACATTCAAATTCATATCGAGGCACCCAATTTTGAACAAAAATCTAGTACTATTCATTTATTACCAAGATTCCATGGACATTCTAGAGTTGAACTGCATAAACACCTAAATTTTTTTCATAATGTGTGTTATAAATTAAAACCTACAAATGTGGATCATGAACAATTAATACTCAGAGCATTTCGATTTTCATTAGAAGACACTGCAAAAAGTCTAGCTTAAATATGTAAATTCACGGATAAGTGGTTTGGAGGACATAAAATGGATTTTTTTTTAAATATTTCCCATCCTCTCAAACAACAAAAATATGTAATGAAACATTTTGGATAAGACAATCTCAATTGGAAACACTTCATCTAACATTTAGTTCCCCATTTTGGTCATAGGTGGGGGATCTCATAGTGTCTTTGGATTTTATGGTTGATTATTCAAGGTTGGTTAAATTTGTTTGATTGGAAATGGATTTATAACTTTTTATGAATTTATTATTTTCCCATATTCATGGAAATTTTTTCTTACTTCATTATATATTATTTTTTCATGAGTGGATACATTTATTATAATTTTTTTGGAGGTTTTGATTTTTTATCAGGGTGGAAGGGAGCCATGTTTTTTACTATATGCTTATTTCTTTAGTGTACAATTATTTTGTTGTTACATTTGTTTTGAGGTTTAATAATTTTTTCATTGTGAAGGGTTCTAATTCTGGTTTTGGGTGGAATAGAAACTACAGCTCCATACATATATAATGTTTATGATAGTGGTTGTTTCATTGTGATCCAATATTAGTGATAATTGATTTGGATTATCGGTTTTTTTATTCTAGTTTTTCTAGTTTTTCTTATTAGTGATGACTATTACATTAGTAGTTGAATGGAATCCCAATGATGTTGAGGGATATGTTGAAATCAATGCTGGAATGTTACTAATGGTGTTAATATATCTAGTATATTTCTTAACTGTGAATCAATTGTTTTTTCTTCTGGTATTATATTTCAAATTTGAAATTTAGTTTCCTTGATTGTCTTGCTAGATCATGTGGGAGTTCCTACATCAAACTGAATTGTGTTTTCTTATGATTATACCAAAACGGGTGATTGGAATTATATAAATTAAAATCCTTTTTTCACAAATAATTTAATCTATATCTAAAGGGGTCTTAATAATTGATTTAATGAATGATTAAATGATATTAAATATATGTTTTTAGACTATTGAATTTTTCTACATAATAATATAGGAATAGTGAATTTTTATATATCATATTATATCATATTTAGAATGAAAATTTCATATAACAAGATTAGGATAGGGTTTTTATATTATAAATAAATATAATGTGTATATATTTATTTAATTATATATTTAACTTATTGAATGCATGATTTGTAAAATGTTCATAATTTCATTTTTAATTATGTTTTCATAAGTATCTATCTCATGATTAAATATGTTAATTATTCATTTCTTAGTTTCATCATTTATATTTTAATTGATATAATTTTCACATAATTAATTTGTGTATTCATTAGTGTGTAGTGTTAAACTACTTCTATAGATTTTCTTTCATTTATAAAAGGAGTTTCATTTTCTCTATGGTATTTTGTAAAATTTTCATCCATATTAAGTATTTCTTTTTCATGAGCTGTGATAAAAGATATGCATCAAAATGATTGCATCATAATAATTTTTTTGTAGATATTGATAATCAAAACTAAATTAATAAATTCATTTACAAATGTAAATGGAATTATATTAGATTATATGATGAGATTAAATAATGTTAAAAATAAAAATTTCCAAGTTCCTTCCATGGTAGAAACATTCAAAGACCCTGATCTTATAAATTGGTCAATCATGGCATTGAGACCAATCCTTAATAATAAGAGTCTTCATAGAAGCACTTATTAGGCTCATATAATAATTTGACAATATTTCTCTAGTTGGAAGAAATGATCTACATGATGGAAAAACCAATTATACTGGAAATATTTTATAAATAATCTAAAATATAGGGGAATGTCTATTGTAGCAAATAAATTTGATTATAATGATTTGTTAACTACTATTATTGTTTATGTGGATCCTAATTTCTAGAAGCAATATAATGGAATGTATTGTTTTGGGAATAATGATACGCTTAAATGTTTTGATCATGATAAAGAAAGACATAAATGATGTGATGTTTCTGAATCAATCATTTAGTATAATATGATAGAAGGTTCAATAGTCTCTTCTCTTTTAATCAAATTTTTTGGATATGTAAATGAATTAGATTGAAAATCATCATAAATGTACAATGATCTAGATACTAACTTTATTACGAAATAATTACTAGAATATTAATTAATGTTAGTTGGGAATTAAAATATGAATGAATTGGATATAATATTTCCAAAGATAGTCAATATTATTATCATTATTGAACATGAAATATATGGTCTTGTATAAAGGAATCTGATGAAATTATAAAGGGTTAAATGTGTAAAATATTAGAAAAAAATATGTGTTGTAATTTCTAATACTAAATGTTCTATTAGTCAATAAAACAAATTGAATATCAATAATTGAGTCAATAAAGACTATTAATGACTCCATTATGGAATTATTAATTACAATATAAGGGACTACACATAGAACCCTAAGGGTCCAAATCAACATAGTAAGGTGTCTAGATTAGGTATGTTGTTATAAAAATAATTTTTAGTCCTTAGAAAATGTATATGTTGCCAATTGTATGATTTATAATTATTGAAAATTAAAAGGATTTAATAATTGATCTTAATTTTAAATAATAACATGATGTATAAATTTATTTAAAATATGATGGACTATCTACATTAAGGGTATTTATGTGTGAATTAACTCAATGCGTAAATGAATCTGAAATAAAATATGTCTATTTTGGTTACTATTAATATTCTCATATGTAAAAATGTATTTTCATAAACAAATGGTTGTTTAATACATAAATGATATTATATTTTTTTAATAAACATATATTATAATTTATTATACAATAAAACATATTTGAAAAAAATATTCAGATAAAATATATTTTATCAAAGGTAAAATTGATTTCAGAATATATTTGTTATAATATAAGAGATTTTATCCCACTACACATCAGTATAATATTTAATAAATTGAAATATTATTGAAAAAATAATTATCCTAACAATAGAAAACCATATTTTATATGAGAGATAATAATTTAATTTTAAATTATTCTCACTAAAAGGAAATATGTTTTCAAAAATCAACAAATGAATTTTTTATCTTATCATGAGATTTTGAAGATAATATCATCACTAATAAGTTTTTGGAATTATTTTTGGACATATAATAGTTCAAAAATTAATAAAAAATTTCATAATGGTCAAACAAGAATGTTTATATAACTCAATACCCTATTTTTTTTTATTTTTTTGGTAAAGAGAAGTGTAAAGTGTTATATTTAGATACCACACTGAAGTGAAAATAACATTATTTCTTTAGGGGGTTCCATATGTTTTTGAAAATAAAAACATAGAGTTATAATTGTTACAAATATAATATCAAGGAAAAACTTATAATAATGGTGATGATGTTGACCGGAAAAAGAGTTCTTAGTGGAAAATTGTTTTCATTAACATCATAAAATTTTATATTATGACTTTGAATACCATTATCAAAGGGTTTAGCAATATGAATATTATTCATAAGCCTCACTATTATTAATCCAAGATTTATTTATAAATATTACTCACTAAATTACTTATTGTATAGATATTATCACATATTCACATTGATAAATTGTATGAATAAAATATATATGTAATGATTTTAATAAAACCATTGAAGTGATTTAGAATAAACATGGAATTCTAGGACATTAAATTACCCCCACCCTTTGATATTGGTTCCCTCTTAATCCAAAAGTAGTTCTAAAAAACAAATGGGGGAACTAATCAGGGATCTAATCCGCCCATTCCCACATTACCACATGGAGATTATTAAGCTACCACCAAATGCACACTAGAGGAATTGACCATCCAGGAAAGACATGCTCGTGTCTATCCAAAAATCTATAGAAGAATGTGAAAAAGTTCTCAATTTTAAATGACCAAATAGCTCCCTTAAATGACATGTGAGAGGTTGTGTACATATCTCCTCCACATATAGGTATCCCAAGTTCACGGTGAGACTCAATTCCAAAAAAGAAAAGAAGTGACCAACATGGTGAGTGGGTCAGTAATCACCCAGATAGTATCGTGTCTCTTGTGCATATGTGGTAAACCCATCATGATTTCCATTAATATTTACTTTTATTATTGGTTACTCATTCTCCACAACCACTTGGTTAAATATTCGTTAATACACACATAACCTTGAACACTACATCTCATCAATACCTTCCTCTATAATTCCCCCACATGCACACTCAACTCACGAAGCTCTAAGAAATCCATCTGATATATTGATACTAATATCAATGCCATCTTGGGGTATAGCATGATATATTTTTCCATCTCCAATGGACGTGTAATCTTTGATACATCTGCATAAAATATGGCTATGTACTAGTCATCTAATAATATGAATAGAAAACTCCAAAAATCCACTACCACATGGGTATGAATGGTCCACTAACGTTAGATCAGATTCACCATTATAGGCATGAGTTCTTTTTCTTGTGATGCATGGGATTCCATTTTTTCATGTAATGAAAAACTCATTAAATATTTATGTATATAATGCATCATTTAGCCTAAAACAGTCAATATGAGCTTGAACTATTGAACTAGTCCATACCAAAATAACCTCGTAATGCCACGATGTTTCCACCAATAGGTTCCAACCAAAATGTTCGCCTCCAGGGTTAGATCAAAAGGTCAGCTTATGTATGATTATCGATTCTCCTCACATCGGTATTTCCATGTGAGGGGGTCATGTAAATTTTTTAACTAGAAACTCAAGGTTATGAAAATGAATTGAGACAAAAAGTTATGATTGGAAGCTATGTATATTAATATGCTTGCTATGAGTAGACACAAACTATACCTAAAATCATTCTGAGAGCCCTCAGGTGATAATACATCACTATGTGAAAATACCCCTTCCGCTGTCCTCCATCACCCTGAGCCTAGTTTGGACCACATTGGGGTGATTATTTTAACAAGTCGAAATGTATACCACCTCTTATTGTTATCCCAACTATTATTCCATGCCTATCACCCTACAGATTAATTTATTCCTGTCACTACTTTTCCCTGGATTCCCATCCACTATTTCAATATCAACACAATGGGATGGACAATATCTTGAGAGATATCCCCATCTATATTTTAAAAAGAGTTACCACTTTCTATGATGACTAGAGTCACCCTATGAGCCTTGTGCTATAGATCCCCTGTTTTGGAACCTCTTCTAGGAACGTCTCACATGTCCAACTATTTAAGACAGTCATCAACTTCTTGTTTTCCCATAACAAAAATCCACTAGTTTTATCTTCTATGCCAAATGGAATTCAAACACAAAGGTTCTCTAGATAACCCTATCATAATTAATAATGCATAGAAAAATAGTATTAGATCAGATGTCCCTAAACACAACATGTTTGATGTCTGAGCCATAAAGCATGGGTCATATTGTGTTCATCGAATAGCTAAATAGGTCAGTACACCACAATAAATACTCCGCAAAAAACATGTATTCGTACATAAGATATATAAGCTCTTAGTAACTCATATCACTTAGTATTTACAGAATGAGCCCCTTCTTTGAGAAGTGTTCTGAACTATAGTCCACAAAATATTCACCTTGTCAAATGATCAGATAATCTAATCCCCACAACCACCCTGTTGAATCATGTAGAAGGATCACTTCCAATAACACAATATGATCTAATGGTGCCCATACAAGTCATAAAACTCATTCACCACCTCAGTCCCTTCCTTAGAAAGACGTGATATTATTTTTACATTGATTTTTAGGGGTCTCTATTGTTGGAACTCATGATGTTCACTCAGCTCATGCATCTCATCTATTGGTATAACAGCTATAGTTGGTTGCACCACATGTGGTGGTATAGCAAGTACTCCAAATTATTGTGTTGTATTTTGTAAGAACACCTATAACCATCTTGTCACCCAGTAAATAATAATTTTGACCACTTGGTGGAATCATGGCTAACTGTCTTCATAGAAGCATATTAAAACATAACAATATGTACAATGATCAATAGAGTATAGATGGTGATCTGACAAAAGATAAAAATCGAAAACTCAGCCCATTCCTATACAATGAATCTACCATAATTTTTTCTTGAAGATATTATTTTCAGGTATCGAGTCAAAAAACATTATTCAGGGTCATTATGTATGGCTACATCGACGGAAACTCTAACACTGGATTCCTTGGACTGATATTCAAACATGAAACACATAACACATCTACCAAAAACCAAATACACTGTATCTATGTTATTTATTGTAGAACTGGAATCCTCTGATTCTACTCTATCAGGACTCATCCCATCAGGCCCAATGCATTTATTACCCCATCCCTGCCTCCCATAGGCCCGGGTTAGGTGACTAGAGCCAGATAGGCACATCCAAAACAAATGGGATTGAATTTCATATGTACATGCACACACACAGACACACTAATACATGACATATAAGAAGGAAGGGTAATACAATAAGTGAAGAAAATGTATTCATTTCACCGAAACCCAACAACATAGTATGACATAAAGTAAAGTAGTATGTTACAATTGGGCCTAAATCCAAGCCCACTAAAATAAAGACAACATAAATGCTAGAAAACAAACAAGGGTCTTGAAGCTATCGTAGGAAGCTGGTGGAAACACCTTAGATATTCTGATCTCACATGTCAGCACCGATTCATGTTCCATGCCCTGGTCTATCTATAACTCTACCAAAGAACCAGTCATCTGTAGGAGAAATAAAAGTGTTCGGGCTATTCCCGTGAAAGGGTGAGTAAAAGAAATACTCAATAGGGGACTCCAAAAACCACAATGAAAAATTCCACAAAGGAAAAAAATTCATTTCTATCAAGTCATCTCAACATAGGTATATGTCATCAACAAATATGAAAATTTCATCTAGGTATACTGTTAAAGGATAAAAAGTCAAAATGTATCATACACTGCCATCTATATTATTCTATTCCCATAACGCCCAATTTCAGGATATCCCACTCCTCGAGCTATCTCATACAATATAGATATTGATAGTCTACCAAATGAATTCGAGAGAACATATAATATTGATTCATCTCGAAGATTCCATGAGACTTCTAGTCTCCTAAAAAATATGTATTGATATTAAACTCAATCCATGATCACTTGATTCTGCTCAAGGCACACAAATCGCTGGAGGACTCACTTCTAGAGACATAAAGAGAATTGAGACCTATGAAAAGACTTCTCAAATAAATGGGCCCCTACCAAATATAAGACATTGATAACTACCCAATGTACAAAACATTAGTTGTAAAGATGGATATCTTGTTCTATTGTGGGACTAATCCGTGATGATTCCTTGAGCTCTACTCATCTGCTGGTCCACAGCGACTACTCAACTACTACACATCTATTGGGGCACTATGATCTTCACAGTTATTGTTCATTTACAGGTAAATTGTGGTCTTTTTAGCTACTTCCTGTCTTCTAGGACACACAGATTTGCACGACTACTCTTCTGTCAGGCCACATAGGTCTGCACAACTACTCGTCTATTTGGCCACAGAGTTATAATCTAATAGATGTAAATAAAATCATACATTGGTAATGCTTAACACCTTGTACTGCGGAATCGTACATCCCTAATGACTGCATTAGGCTTCTAGATCACCTATATATGCTCTTCACATGGGCCAACTATATTAGTTAAAC
This sequence comes from Viscum album, assembly GCA_963277665.1. Lineage (NCBI taxonomy): Eukaryota > Viridiplantae > Streptophyta > Magnoliopsida > Santalales > Viscaceae > Viscum > Viscum album. Next base: position 1,728,814,446 of record OY728161.1, on the reverse strand, counting down.
CGACTCATCTCATAGGCCAGTTGGATCACATAGACCCGCACATCTCTTGGGACTACTGGATCACTTAGACTCGTATTACTCTTTGTAAAAAATGATCCCCTAAACCCAGTCGTCTCTAGGGACAGCTGGATCACATAGGCCCACTCATCATAGTTCAGTTGATACATCCACCCGCATGAATACCACTCATAGAACGCATGATTTCAGGTGAGTGTGATCATCAATCCATCGGTCACATCGAAACATCCACGAAATATTACTAAGTTTATACCAAAGTGAGCAACTCATATCGTGGGTCACAACACCATAAACACATTTTCAATGTGAATTTTGTTTTGGATGTGAATCATGTTTCACTAAAATGGACTTTGTTGGGTCTGGGACTGATCCGACTCGGCCGGGCTAACCCGACCCGGAACGAGGGCCTACCGAGCTGACCGAGTCTGGGTCTGGCCTTGACCGACTGGTCCATGGGTGCAGCCCATTGTGAAAGCTCTAGCTCTACTCCCCCAGACTCAATAGAGGACACTATTCTTTCCCTTGGTCAGTGTTCCAGTTTCGATGCGTGACCACTCCACAATTTGCAGCAGGTCCCTCCTGCCACTCTCTTGTTTGATCGCGACTCTACTTCCTCATGACCAAGCCCTGTGCCACATCTGCCAAAGCTCTACCACTAGAAATTTCCAGAAGCCCTTTTTTCCACATCACTGGTGCACTAACCTTCACACCTCCATGTAACAATGGCCGCTGCCTCCTCTGACCAACATGGAACCCCGCTAGTGCCATGGTCTTGAACCACCATTGTATGATAGTTGGGGCCTCCTCCAGTATTGCACACTCATGTAGCACACTATTGTGAAGTTCACTGCCTTATGTTGCCTATACTACCATCCTTAATGCTGGTGGCCCCATCTCTCCATGACCTCCTACTACGGTATCTATTCAATGAAATTGTAATCAACCACCATGTTGTGAAAATTTAGTAATTGTGGAAATTAATATCATCTGAATAATGAATGATGTGGAAGAGGCTCACCTAAACTCCCAAGGTGTAAAGATCGAGAATAGTGAATTTCATCCTTGATCTATCCATGTAAGATATATATGGGCGGATACAATGATATTAAAATAAAAACACATATTCAACCTGGTTCTATTTTTCTGATGTTCATTCAAAAAACAATTCCATCTCGCAAGAACAAACGACTTGTCGATCATCATGTTGGTGGGTTGACCCATGCTCATTGTTTTTTAATGATTAAACTAAAAATAAATTCAAAAATAATAAACATCTATCTCATTTTATAACACTTCAAGACATTAATTGAAGTTGCATTTCCCCATCAATCATTCATCCGCTTGTTTTGGGGGGTTTTCGCCACATGATTGAACCCCAAACTCTGATCTGTTGACTCCAGCGAGAGTGACTCCTCCCCCATGCCTAATGGAAACCCTAGAGTTTCAAATGAATTCCTTAGTGTTATGAATTGAAATTATTGAATATTCCAAGATTAAAAGAGGAAACACATTAATGTGTTTACATGTTTCCGTATTATTTTTTTTCCGAGTTGCCAAGTCATTACAACTTTTCATTTATAAAAGGAAATAGTCACCTCATTGATGCGTTGTAGAAATTTTTTTTTGAATAAAATAATTTTTTATGTTTTTTTTTCTTCAAAATGCCCGAATATTAATTTTTACTTCATCCCATGTAGTTCAAGGTTTGACCATTTCTAAGGAAAGTGAAACCTCATGAACTCAAACATACTCTCAAATTTTAAAGTCGAGTTACCATTTATGAGTTATCAGAAATAAAATATTCCAAATTATATAATTTTATTTATGATCATTTCCAAAAACTAATTTCCAAAGTTGGTTTGTGTCAAAAAAATTTATTCTCCACCTTTGGAAATAATTACCTCACAATCTCAATGGTGGTCTCATATTTTTAATCAAAGTCATCATTCAGGTGTTTTAATTATTTGATAATAAAATAATTTTATTTAATTATTTTTTAATTTTTATTTCATATTTGGTATTTCTCCCTAGAGGCCCACGCTAACTAATCTTATGTCACACTAAGGGTAAACCTGCTATCCTAAATTTAATAAGGCCCTATGATTTTTGATATGTGCATCATTTTATGTGTTATTCTACTTTTTTTGAAAACTACTCATGCAAGATATTTAAGGATTATCAATTATCTACATACCAGTCATGGCACACAGGGTCTCATAATCACATGTTGTCTTAGTTCCTAACCTTGGAATAATCTCATATAATTTAAAACAATAATTTAATAAGGAGACATTACAAATTTTTTATCAAATACATTTATAATATCCTTCACTTAATCTTTTTTTGATAACCTATTAATAAAACAGTGACACACCATATTCCAATTTTCAATGAGAGTCTCCAATAAATCATCAATATCGATATGGTTGACGTGCAAATTTATGATATATATGATACAAACTATGTTTGTATATTATTATAATTAATTAAAAAGAAACATTCATTTAATATTATAACTTGATAAATGACTATATAGAGTAAGGTCATATATCATTTTAAACCATTTGGTTCTTAATATAATTTATTTTTTATATTTGTGGTGCTTAATTATTGATTCTAAATAAATTTTAATATCAATATTAAATTAATTCACCCTTTAAAAAATCCTTAATATGTTATATTCTATGACTTATTTCATAAAATTCATAGTATGTTCTCCTTTATTAGCATAAATTCTCAGGTAGTTGGAGTGTTTCTTTTCCCATTATAATGAGTCCTTTCATTGATATATATTGTATAATGATGATTCAATATTTTTCTTGCAGTCATGAAACTCATGAATAATTTTCATTCCTGGAAGAGAATCTATTGGGTGTTAAGGTTTATCATATTGACTTCTTTTATCATTGTTTGATGTTAATTTTCATTAAATATTCATAATTCTAGAAAATAACTTAAATATTGAAATGATTGGAAAGTAACATGATATTTATAATAGAATGTGATTTATTTTACCATTATTAAAATTCAGCACATAGAAGTCAATTTTCAGATATTATCTCCTTTTGGAAAACATTTAAATCCTTGGAACATGAATTCATATTATTATAACTCATACCCAATGAATATAAATATTATATAACAATAAATGATATACTACAAACACATTAATATACGTTAACATATACATTATGGTAGAAAATAATTCTATGGAAATAATGTTCCCCCATTTTTTGGTCAAATTAATGTTATATATTTTATATTTTATTATAACATTGTAGATTTGATACAAATATCATATAATTTAATATTTTTCTTTTTTTATTATCCTTGCATGAAATTTATATTATTCTGGAATTTTACATTAAACCAATATATTCTTTCACATCATATGATTTATATCATTTTATATATTTGAACTAGAATCAAATTATACATTATTGCATTATTATTATATTCAAAATGATTAAATATATAGAAACTGAAGTGCCCTATTAACTTACCTAGAATAATTTCCCAAGACAAACATGAAGATAAAAAAGGACCTATAATTCTATAAGGGTTGGTTACATGGACTTTTGAAAACATATTACCTAGTGACTAATATATCGTAACATTACATATAATTTGATATATATCAAGGACTATATTGTGTACCTCACCATCATTGAATTTAACCAATATTGAGGGTATTGATAATAATGGTGGGAATGTTAATCCCTTTATACATTACCTAAAATAATATAAAAATTCCCTCAACAAATTCCAATGTTGGTATTGACATATTATACTGAACACATCATATGAATAATTAATATTTAAATCCCAACTAAAAAATATACAATAAAAATGAATATAATATAAAATGATATTAACATAAGAATGTCCACCCACAAGATATATATATATATATGTGTGTGTGTGTGTGTATTAAAATAATAATCAATTTTGTGGCGTTTATGTAAATGAAAATTTAAAAACAAATATGAATACATAATTATATACACGTGACAGAAGGAAATTATCTATATGCCTCAAATTACATGTCTTCCTCAACCAATCTATAATTAATACTATTACAAGATACATAGCTTATTATTCTAAAACATAAATCAATAAAACCTAAAATTTCATAGAACTATTGTAAATGAAGAGATTAAGTACATAACATAGTAGGATGTATACATGGAATATATTAATTATAACACAAATTCGATACCAACATTATAGATTTTATGTACTCATAATGGTATATATCTATTTTTTTAGAAATTGTATGGTTTAGGATGAAAATATATTTAAAATTTTAAATTTTCTTTTTAGAACATGTATAGATAAAAAATATAGATTACAATTTAAAAATATATTAGAGAAACTCAAAAAAAAATAACATTAAAAAAACACCATGGGATAATCATAATTATGGATCAAATGTATAATTCCACTAAATGAATCCACCCTATTGGTAGTGATTCAATCATACCCTCTCACACAAATCATGCTATCAAGGCATTGTGGGGGACCAAATTAGTGTTCAAAATCTCATCCTACCAAGACAACTAATATATAACTTATATTACCACTAAACCAAACCATCCTTTAATGATTCAAATAATAAAAATAAAAAAAAAATTTAAATGAAACACAAGTACCATACCACAGAAACTCTGTTAATATATTCAACATCATGACATCATAGAGGATGAAACATAATAATTTGTCATATACCAATGACCATTTATATTTGGAAAGGCCATAAATGGAATTTTATATGCTAATAAAGTCAAATCACATGTATTCTTAAAAGACCAAAAAATACATTTATGATAAACAATAATTTTTATTTATATAGGAAATACCATTGAAATATATTCTTAAACAACATTAAATCATGTAAATAATTGTAAGATATAATCATGATATAAGTAATGAAATGTAATTATTCATTATGAATTCTTAATGAAACTATTTTAGTAACCATTTATAACAAGTACATCATTGCAAAAATATTAAATAAAAAATATATTTCACAGATTATCTAAACCTTTCATCAGATGTGAGAAAATATGCTTAAATATATATATGATTATAAGATAATGGAGTTATGAAACCTCAAAAATAAAAATTTACATCAAAATTGTCCCTCATAATAACAAAACCTAACTTAATAACATTAACCTATAACAAATCGACCTAAATACCCAATTAATCTAACAAAAACACAACACACTACATACACAAATGGAATTCTGGATACCCATGGTTCGAAAACAATCACACAAGAATCCACCAATAGCTAGAGGGAATGATTCAACCCACCATGAAGTAGTGAAATGGAATATATATATATATATATATATACAACACCATATAGAATATATATGTCATAACTGAAAGCATTCAGTGAAATCCAATGAAAAAATAAGTAGAAAAATATCCATGTACAAGTCCAGCTGAAATGCACTGAAAATGGTAAAACCATCAAATCCAGATGATATCATGGGAAAAACCATTGCATCTCATAGTCTAGCTACATATATTCCTCAAAACAAATCAATTCCACACAATATGGGCACCATTCCTTTCCCTGCATCAATAAACATAAAATAGTCCATACACTAATAAAGATGTGCATAGGGTGTTATCAAACATGCTCATTAGGGTCCCACCAAGTTGTTCCAAAACAAATTCTGGTACAATAATCTCATGTAATATAATTTTAAATAAAATATGGCATCCCAATATGAAATCAAATTTTCATCAAAATCCTTGTAAACATTTTTCATTTTCTAGTAATTCCAAAAATATGTTGGGTATATCAATATTAATGTGAAATAATACATATCAAACACCAATACATTAAAATACTGCTGAATAGGTATATCCTATAAAGGAACTCAATATTTCCTAAAAGAATACTACTTATACACCGAAAAATGAATATATTACAAAAATATCTAAAACACCGGCTTAACAAAGTAGAGAAACACCCCATGAGTGATCCTCAAAACATTGTCAAACAAATCCCTAGAACAAAATTCCTAGGGAACATAAAAAAATCCAAACGTTAATATCCTATAATTTTAATTTGGATGATGGACCTATAAAAAACCTTACACAATCATACCCATGGCCTCCCATGTGCCAAAATTCATAAGTCTATTCAATTGTTTAAATAAACATCAATTACATTTATTCAAAACTAGGGAATGACTACATTTTATCAAAAAATAATTTACAAAAACAAAAAATAATTACAATTTTTCTATAATAAAATTTATAACAAGAATTTTTTAAATAAATTTCATCAACACATACTAGTGATGGAACCACAAACCTCATACTTTGGTTCACAAATGCCCACAATGTATCCACAAAAAAATGAATGAAATAAAAACAATTAGGAACCTAAAATCAATAAATACATCATATAATTGATCTAATTAACATAAATGGATGATAGAGAATAGAAAATTACACATCAATCAAGGACCCACACCTTCCACATGACACCCCATAGAGGAAATAACCCTCACAATGTCATTTAAACTCATATCTAAAAGAAGACAAAAAGATGCATTAAAACTAACTAATGATTCTGATAACACAATTACATGATGTTACCATGTTCAATTAAATGATGAAATAAAAAAAGTTATAATAACTCGATTAGATGAAAACCAAATACTACAGTTATTCAATAATGAACAGATCAATCTGAATCAAATGTGTATTCCAATAATAGTCTGAAAAGGGTTGTAGGTGTAGATCCAAATGAAATATTTATGAATGAATTCAAATATTATTCATATAGTTCCTTAAATATCTTTTCTGATTAATTTAAATGGTTTTTAATCTATTTAAATGTCATTTAATCCATGAAAATTAATTACTATGAAAAAATGTACCCATTTTAATTAAATCAATCTTTTAATAATTACATGTTCTTTAATCCATTTAAACTACGTACATATCTCTTGAATTGTGTTTGGAGAAAAGGTACCTGACATGAAAATTATTTTAACATCGTGTAATATATCATAGAAAAGATGAAAACTCCATAAATGATTCACGTGTCCTTTTAATTCAGGTTCAACCCTAAAAATCATTTAACACTTTATACACAGAATCCATTAATTAATAAATCAATGTCTAATCATTAAATATTGGTCATTTTTCACTTCAAATGTTTTCCTTAAATTTGAGTCCCAATAAAAACCAATTTTATTAAAAAATGATAAATTATGTGGTTACCTAATCATGAGTAACGAGATGTTACAAACATCCCACCATAAGACATTCCATCAATAGTAATTAATGTAGAAGAATTAATTATAGTAAATATGTCAGTCCACTACTCCCACAGTAGCGACACACACAACCATGTTTCATGAGATTCAAATCCATGTCACCATAACACATTGACTAATAAGTTCGACATCCCACAGAAGATATTAAACAGAGATTCCAGGACCAATACATGATTCTCTACAAAGGAAACATCTATCTTTAACTATATACCCTACCTAATAATAATGTGATATGGATCAATATAGCACATCACAAGTTATAATATATGAAAACATCATTAATTCCTATCAATAGTTACATCAAAGAAAACTGATAACAAACAAGTGTAATCCACCCAATAACCTCAAATGGTATAATATATCTCAGAGAAAAAATCCCCTACTTTCCAATTTTGCAATGACTCAATTGGGGAGAAACATCCAAGAAAGCCGAATCAATATCTAAAAACTCCAATATAAGAAACTATTAATTCACAGAAGATATTTTTTGACTCTATGATATAACTAGACATGTATTTATCTTATGAATTATTTCAAACATGTTATGAACAAATATAAATACAACAAATGATTCTTCTCCCACCTCTACCAATAATGAGGCGACAATCACTGGAGCCCATAGAAATCCTATAAATGATCAATTATGATTTTTAATTGATAAATGTCATTATAATAATAATCAACCAATAATACATGGCTACCCAGAGATTCATTAAAATTCAATACATAATAATGAATTATTTTTTAAAAAAATTATTAACACACATCATCATACTATATATATATGGATTCTAACCTATAATTAATTATACTCGAGTCTCCATCACATCTTGGAGACATCTCTATAACATGAATGTTAATATAGATTACATATGTAAAACAATAATATAAGTAAAACCATGTAATGGCGTAATATCTAGTTTATAGAGCTTACCCATATCATCAACCTCTACAAAATTATTGATGAGCATAAAATGATATGACTTTTTACCCTATCAATCACCAGCATGATAAAATTCATCCCTCGGGAAGTCTATAGTAATCGGCATGAAATTCAATAGATATGATGTCCCATTTCCGAATATGAACTATAAGAGGCTAGACCATAAACTGAAAGTTTCAAATTATATTATTTTATCTATTATATGGTCTAATAGTTATAAAATTAATCAGTAATGTAATTATTCATAATCTGTCCCAAGAATTATCATCTCATATCATAATACATCTTCATAGGGCAAGGATGAATGGCTCATAAAGAACTATAAAAATAAAAAACAAACCATATCAAAAATATCAGTATTATAACTGATCATAAATGATAATAAAACTATTTAAAAAGTGAATCTATCCTGAAATGGTCTGCCCACAATATAGGGGTTTTGAAATCCCTCTACAAATTACATCAAGTAATTGATTCTACAAATTAGACTCAAATAGAGTTGAATATAACTAATCACTAATCCAAACTATATATACAAGTCCCCATAAGAATCCAAATTTATATAAGAAAATATATCTACATGTTTCCAATCTTCCTTAGATTCCAAAATATCTTGTGAGGGCACATTCTAGCTAAGAGGGTCTAAAATGCCATTACCCTTCCTTGAGGTTTAGGTGATATCAAATTCAAATCTCTAATGGTTTTACACCCACTGCCGCTATCTATGATTGATGTACTTATAATATAATAATCTTCTTAAACTATTATCATTAAAAAAATATTTAGATCCATTCTATAAAAATATAATTCAACAAAAACTTAAGTACATGAACAATTATGGAATTCCTTAAATAATTAGTACAATAATTTTTTTTGAATGTATAAGATAAAGGGGGTCATTATACACTATATAAAAATCATATATAATAAAAAAATCCAAATCCTTTTCCGAATTAATCATAGAAAACCACATACACTTTATCATTATCATTTAACATCATAATAAGTGATGATGTACGAAGCCTTTTCTACTCATTGAATGAAGGTTGAAACATTTAATCCCATATCAATTTATCCTTTTTCAAAGTATTATTAATCAAATTTGATTCCATCATTGAGAAATCATTGAGTACTCATTGACTGTACATAGTAAAACCAAGGAAGCACAGAAACCTATAAAATTTCATGGAACATCCCACGATAGAATGGCCATTTCCTTCCCACAGTCAACTGATAATCCATGATAAAAAATCAAAATGGACTCATGAATTTCCCTTCTTGAATCCCAAATATTAATTACAAAATATTTCTATAAAAATTGTGGTTTATTAGGATTTCCAATACCAACTCTGATGGTTCGTGTGCTCATGATCATGTTTGGAGAAAATAACAATGTCATCTATGAACACTACTAAATAAGTGTTGAGATTATGATGGATTGTTATATTCATCAAATACATGAACTCTACATGTTAATTTTAAGGCCAAATGGAATAACATGATGTTAATATTCTCCATATCATCTTATACAATCTATCTTCATTATATCATAGTCACAAACTCTATGTTGATGATATCCCAACTGATGGTAAATCATCAAAAATCACTAAATTTGTATTAACTAATCAAACAAATAATCCACATGATGAAAAGGAATCATGGTTTTTACCATTTCCCTATTCAACATATGATATTACATGAAAAACCTGAGTGATTTTTATAACTTGTTGGGACAGACCAGAAGAGCTACGTAAGGTGAAACAATATGTAAAATTGAACACCTTTTCACTAAGTCATCCTACATAATCTTGATCTCATTCATATCCCTTGTTTTCATATGGTATGAATGTATCCATATAGAAAATGTTCTTTAAACTAGATAAATTATAAAATCTATCATCTAATTTAAAATAATACAGGAAAAATTATTTGGGAAGCATCATGAAAACTTGAAACAGTATCAGTGTGATCAATTAAATAAGAAACATCATCATGTCCAACTTCAACAGATTCCAAAAAACTCTTCAATTCTGGGTTGGATGGTTTTCCATAGCTATACATCATATCCTTCTCTCCAAAAAACATATAAAAGATCACCTTTTCTATAAGAAACAATATGTTTTGATTATAAAAATTGACCACATATCTATGATAAATTATCAAATCTATCCTAATGATGTGGATAAATAGATCCAAAATAAGAAAATGAAAATCCTAGACTACATATGTATCAGTGATATATAACTCACAAGAATGAAACTAAAATAACTTCTCTATCCAACATACAAGAGGTTTTTCTAAATTAAAAAAATATATGAGTTTCATTCAGTGATTAATAAAATAAACAACCCTACAACATATAAATGGGTGGAAGAAATAAAGTATAGTATAAACAATTTTTCTAAGGATGAAATAATTATTATATATGTCACCATCCCCAGACCGAAATCTACTTCTTCTAGAAAGACTTCTACAATGAGATGACGATTCACTCCAATTCCTAGTGGTTGGATACTAATAGTCTTTAATGAATTTAATAGTGTTGTCGTAACCTTTAGAGCTGATGATACCTAGACATATTAAATTGTAGACATATCCTAATAAGAATGTTGTAGATGACTATAACACCCAAAAATATTAAAAATATTAGAATGTGATGGAAAATGACATCTAGTATTTAAGATTGTTCATAACATATACCATGTCTGAGGAATACTACATGTTAGAACTACAGGTGTTCTAGAAGATTGTTTCTAATAACCACTTCTTCCACTTCAGAAATGATCCTATAACTTCATATTTTCCAATGGTGTTCCACTAAATCTTCCACTATGTGAATGATAATGGGTGGAGTATCTAACATTTCATTATATATTCAACTATACCATCATCTCCATGTCCACTCTCTCAACATGTGTTGAATTCATAAATATAAATAACGAAGATCTAATATCTAGTCAGAAACCCTATAGGTATTTTTGATCCTTGAATCAGTCAATCATCAATGACATTGGTGACAAAATAATGTTCACATAAAAATGATTGGTTCATGAAATGACTACATTCTCTACCGATGATATGGAGTGTAACTCTAGAGAAATTTTCTTCATCGAAATATCTAGAAAAAAATATAAAAAAATTATAGATTCATAAAACTCATCATGTCAACGCCAATATGCTTATCATTAATTACCAAGGAACCTCGCCAAAAAATTTTATGACCCTCAAGAAAAAATTCAACATACTTCCCCTTTATAAGATAGTTTCAACAAGAATTTCAAAAACTAGATCAATATATTCCATCAAATCCTAAAACTAATTATGTTCATTCATACATTTAAATGATGGAATCATGACAGAGGAGTACTCCCTTAAATGATACCTTTCTGCTAAAACTCCTTGTTTTACATCAAAAACTGTGGTCTAATTTTTTTTGGAACATTCTCCACAAAAACATGTAATGGTCACATGATTTATTTGATGAAATTATGATCCATTAGAGGAATCCCTTTTGGATCTTCTATTTTTCCCACATGAGGAATTTGAGGAACTTGTCACAACACCATACTACTATACATTGAAATAAATAAAATGATGATAGAATAGAATAATCAATTTTAATGATAGAAAACCCATAAGAAAAACAAATAGTTTAATAAAAAACAGAAAATAGAAGACATACAGCCAAATGTTCCATTTTATCTTAAGTCTAATTAGGGAAGGAGTTTTCCAGGAACTTACACAACTTACCACTCAATTCCTGACAATCTGTTTTATAGTATAACAAATATCCCAATACATTGATTCTTAAGTATTGACCATTATTTATAAAAAATGTAATGAACTCACCTCAATATTGTACGATACGAGTAGCCAACATAATACACCATATACCTGAAGTGTGTTCATGATCCCCAAAATCTGTCAACTAGCCCCCAAGAATTGAACAACCATCTTGGTGGAAGATTTCACCCAACCTGAAGTAATGAAAGGGAATATATATATATATATATTTATCTAAATATACATCATTGAATTTTATATATGTTATATAATTGAATGAAGAGTGTGGAATCTAAAGAAACACAATAGTATAAAAACCTCCAAGTACGAGTCTAACCACAAAATACTAAAAAAATAAGAAATAAACTACTCCAGATGATAGCATGGGAAATCATACAGAATCTCATTATCTAAATACCTAGACTCATCTGATGAAAACATCATTGTCTCATTGTGATTCATTACCTTTCCATACTTCTAAATATATACAATGATATATTTTCCACCGATTTAGTGTGCATGGTGTTAGTGAAATGGATTAGTATTGTCCCACCCAGGTGTCCCATAATAAGTCTCTATACCACAATATCATGTATACTCATTTTCAATAAAACATAGAATGGTAAGTAGACAATCATTTTGTCAAAATAATTTTTCATGTTTTCCATTTTCCCATAAATTACAAAAAAAATCATGTATATCAATTTATTAGTCAAATCATGCATATAAATAACTAAAATAATAAAAATCAAATGTTTATCTAAACCATGAAAAATAATTCAACATGCCAGGGTAGTAGACTAATCATACAAAAAACTGACTAATGCAAAAATATCCCAAATAACACAGGCCTAAAGACTAGTGAAACACCCCATGAGTGAACCACCCAATAATGTCAAAAAATATCATATACAAATGGTCCTTTTGAGAAGAAAAATTTCCTTGAGAAAATTCTTCGATGGTAACATGGATGATGTTCATAGGCTAAATAATCCACCTAGAAACCAAAGGCTACCGTTGTGATGTAGTTCACAGATCATTTCAACCCTTTAGAAATACCCCTTTTTTATTTTCCAAAAATACATGGAAACAAAAACTATTATTGAAAAATCATTTTCATGAAAAAATAAAACCTACTTATTTATTGAGGAATAAATTTTTAATATAAGAAGAGAAATGTCGTACATCAACAAATATTTGAGACGAAACCACCTACTTCAAACACGGGGTCATACATGACTAGAAAGGATCCACCAATAAGAGTGTGAAAAAACAACCACTGAAGCCCCAAATTAATTATATTCATCTTATAATTGATACAATTTTCTAAAAATATTGGAAGAAAAAATGAAATGTCACATACCTTGTAACGACATTAAGTATTATAAGTAAAAAAAAATTTGAGTTAATTCAATATCTTATTTTGTAAAATGGATGTAGAGAACATAATCACTTCATTTTTTTCATTAAATCCCACTATATTAAAATTACTATTAATTATTATAATAATTGATAATATATCCCTATAATATATATCACATTAATAGTATAAATATTGCGTTTTAAAAAATCATTTCGACCTATAAAAGAGTGGTGTTGTTCTCAACCAGTAGGATCATAACATATGAAGAAAATTAATTATAGAATATAATCTTGATATAATTTCTGGGATTCATAGTATATCATTCCCAAGATGAGATCCAACAACATAATTCTGAAATAAATCTTTTACATGAGAATTTCATGTTCATTGAGTTCGCATCCCAAACCATGTTCACCGAACGACCCCATGAAGGACCCACCATCACACACCTTAATATTAGGGCATATTTTGGTGCAATAGTTTGACATGTATAAAGACCCTATAATTATGATTATGTACATTATTATTTTATATAATAATTAATACACATTTATTTAATTATTATTTGAAAGGATAAATTGTAATTTTTTGTTATTTTGATAATTGAATTAAGAAATATATTTTGATAAGTTAATAAATAATATTTCAATAATATTTTGTTATCAAATATTAATGATCATATTATTTTTATGATCCAAAATGTAATTTTTATTTTGGATTAACAACAATTTTTTTCAAAACATATCATTATTAAATTAATGTCGTTTTTTATTTTAAAATTTAAAATTGACTAATTTATAAAATTATTTGTCAAAATGAATATTATATTGGGAATAATGATGTCATAATTATCCAATAGATTATTTTTCACAATTTTCTAAGACAACAAAAATTTTGGATAAAAATTAAACACCTAATAAATATATATTGTCTTTTACAACATCAGAACAACCTAATTGTTTGGTAATAAACACTATAAAATTGTTCTTAGGAAAAAGAAATTTTTTTCGTTAAAATAATGAGATTTTTTATTTTTTTTAATAATAATAAATCCTTATTTAATCCTCCAAAATGTAGAATATATTTTTCAATTTTATGTTCATTTCATTAATAATTTTGACTCACCTCTACATAATAAATTGCATAATTTTAATATATTAATTCCATTACATTTCTAAATAATTTTTTACCCTCTCATTTGGATAAAACCAAGGGAAAAACCATCAGAAGTTTATGTTTTTTAATATTTAAATATATAGATTTGAAAACCTATTTTAGTGAAATATTAAAATAATTCCCATATAATATCCTATATAAACAGACTAGAGTCCCTACTCTATTCACTAAAAAAACATTGATAAAGTCCTTTATCTATCATCTCATCTCTAAATCATATCAAGGTTCCACTAGCTCTTAAGAAGCCCCTATTCAAGCTTTTGAAGTCACACACTAAAGTAATGGTTCCTTCTATTCTCATTTTTATCCATGTTTACTTATATTAATACACCCATTTACATTCATTTAAAAATGATGAGGTATGTTTTTTCACCTCCAACATACTACCCTTATTATTTTTTAATTATGGGAGACCACTTTCTCCATTATTATTCACTCCCACATAAACATGTAACCATGGTGAAAATTCATAATTGTTCTTACATTTCTCCTCTTTCTTAATGATTCATTGTTATGTTATTCCTTCAATATCCAAATTACATATGATGGGGCATGTATTTATATAACCATGATGCATTAAATTTCATGTATATCTGATTAGAGTAATATTTTTCACTGATCAATTCACTCTATGATTTTTTTCATGCCATCAGGCTGTTAATATTACACCACAAATCTCCATTCCAAAACAATTTAGTACGTGAATACAATACTCATTCCCTATAAATTTTGATCACTTTTATACACATATATATTTTTAGGATGTATATTTATGTATTCCACACCCCTATATCATCTAATAAATTATAAGGATGAATGAATCCATGATTTATGATCTATGTGGCACACAAAATCATGGGAATGAAATGAACATGGCGGGTGAACCTGAAATTATATAGCACTCCATTGCATGTGGTAATGTTTTGTATCATTATATGAAATGTTATGATACGGGAATACCAGATTCTTTTTGGGAAATTTTTCCATTCTGATTTTTTATAATTTTAGACTTGACCTATGATAGAATGTTTTAAGTTGTTTCTATAATTCCATGTTATAATTGTGATGTTATATCATGCCTTTATGTTAATGTTTATTTTATGATCTATTGAAACTTCTATTATCTGATATGTGTTCTCTTCCTCATGTTATTCATTTTTTATTCCCTTACTGGAGCTTCATATTTAACCCTTTCTTATGTATGTCCTAAGGTTATCCCACAAAATTTTATGTATGATGGAATGTTGTCGTCATGTTAATTGTTTTTTCAAAAAAGATGATGTATTTCATGTTTTATGATCATATGTAATGTTAATAATTTTCTAATATAGTAGAAATATTAATCTATCATGTTTTATTAAGTGTAATTGTTTTCATTAAATCATTTATGAATTTAATAAAAACAATAGGTTTGATAAATTTGGAATAACTGTAATGTTTAATTATTTTTGGTATTAATATTATAAAACTGTACCGAATGGCTAGGAATAATACTATGTTTTATAAAAATATCCCTTAATCGTTTTGAGTATAGAGTGAGTGGTTTTTCATGAAAATACATCCCAATATGGATATGAATAGATAGATGTGGCCCGGGTACAAATGTGTCTAGGGGTAAAACCTGATAACACAACTATGAGCTAGCCTCGAATAGAAAATAGAGTATGAAAATAGTCTTTGTTGAACTCAAAGTTTGTTGATCATGAGGGTTCTCTTTGATAAAATTTTAAGCATAGTATGAACCAATATTAAGGGGGGAAATCCCACAATAATATATGTTAGGAAATAGATCATGTATAACAATTATTGAAGCACATAAATTGATATGTTATGTAATTAAATGTAATTTTTAGGATATCCCATTAATATCATTGGATTCCCCTTTTGTGTATAATGGTTTAAAATACATGCTCATAACTTTTTATTTATTCTAGTAAAAAGACATTAATATGAAGAATAAAGCTAATAAATTATGTGAATATCAATGTAATGACTTCCCTAATGTGATTCCCATTCTTATGGGATTAGGAATCATAAAATTTTTCATGATAATCTCTCAGTTAATTAATTTTTTGAATAGAAACCTAGATATAGAGGGAAGTACTCTTCTCCCCTCAAGATATAACATGTCAAAATCAATATCATCATGAGTTAAAGGACTCCTAATTTATGTGGCTCATCTGACCATCAATCACTGAACAATGGATGAAATCCATATGTTAGATAATCTACATTCTTCAATTCACAGAAAAAGAGAAGGTTTTGTTTATTATTAACGTATGGAGGGTGATGATGATCAAGGGTGGAAATTGAAAAAAAATACCAAGCAAGGTGAATAGATCCAGGTAATCAGATTGAAGGATATTCAGAAAGAAATTAATAAATATCTGCATCACACCCTCTAGCATAAGATGGAAATAGATATCATTACCATCAAGTAAAAATATGATGAATCCATCAGCACATATATGTAAAACAATTGAAGGTTTTCCTAATACACCGCTATATTTTTCATTTCCACAAAATGATATTTTGACGGATTTTTTGGTGGGCTAAAACCTATCCTATGGAAATCCCTTTATATCTATGACTTGGATAAAAAATAGGAAATTGTTCAATATTCCCTCAAAGAAAAAATGTATATCGGTGACTTTCATTATATTCATAGGGATATTAAGAGGAACATGGAGTCAAATGATGGATTTTGGATTGAGATATCTAATGGTGATGATAAATTTCAGCAGACCACATTCTAATGGTTTGTATATAAGCTCCTTTGAAACATCATAAAGGGGATGAGGAAATGATTTTGTTCTATAATGGAAGGGAACATACCCAGTGATTGTAGGAAAGAATAACCCACTACTACTATGGAGAAAATGAATGTTTCATTAAATCCTCGATTCATTGTTCATTGTAATAACTGCAAGGATAGAAGACATTCTCAATCAAATAAAATATGCCAAAGGATTTTGGAGGCAACCAAAAATCATAAATGTAGAAAGGAAGGTCTTTTTACATCACTAAAACTAATGTGAATCCATATAATGGTGTGGTGATAGGTAGGATTTTTATTCATACAAAAATAGAGAACTTGCTTTTAAATTGTAGTTCTATGAATTATTTTATATCCTAATTGATTAGTATAACAATCAAAATACCAGCACAAATCCTTGAAGTAGATATGATGGTGAAAACATTAAATGGAGAAATTATTGTGTCCCATGTATATAACTCTTCCCGTGTCATAATTTGCCGATTGAACTTCTCAGAAAACCTTATTATACATTAATTTATATAATTTGATGATATTTTTAACATGGATTAGATTTCACTATATATAGCCAATATAGATTTCCATGAGATGGAAATATCACCCCATATAGAAAATCAACTGCTAATTAAATATAACTGAAAGGATGAGGATAAATCATCTCTAGTACCATCATCCAAAGAATTGATATTACTTCCATATGAGCATGATTATATTTCTTAGATGACCAGGCCCATTGAAGTAACCTTCATAGATTACATTCATATTATGAGGGAAACCATTGATGTGTTTCTTGAGTACTTCATTTATCTTTCTCAAATATGAGAGGTTGAATTCTTGATTGATCATATATCTGTGGTGTTTCTAATTTCCAAGACTCCATAAAAAATGGAATTTTTTTGGAACACAAGGATTTAAAGAAACAACTACTGCTGAATCTGGATAAAGGTTTTATACACTCGGGTTCATCACCGTGGGGTGAACTAGTCCACACAATAAATATGAATAGGTTAATTAACATTTCAATTGATTATCCATAGATCAAAAATATCACGATAATGATTAATTAACCTTATACATGATATGTTGAATTTTTTTATCACCTATGTGGAGAAAAATAATTCTCTAAGGTGGATTTGTGGTCATGATATTACCATGTATGAGTGATGATGGATATACCCAATATTTCTGTTCGTGCAAGGCACAAGAATTTATAGTCTATAGTAATTCTAGATAGACTCACTAATTCTACCACAGTCATAATAGATTAGATTAATATATTATAAAGCGATTTCCTAGAAAATTTTTTGTTAGTCTTTATTGATGTTATTCTAATATACTCCAATTTTAATAAAGATCATGATAACCATTTATGTATAGTTGTATATTTCTTTCAAAAGGGATATCTTTATGTGATGTTAACCAAATCTGAGTAATGGTTGAATGTTATTATTTGTTTGGGAATTTCATCACAAGAAATGGGATATATGTACACCCTTATGAGATTAAGGCAATGGATATGGAAAAAATATTTATAGATCTCCATTTTTTCCTTATATTATCTTTTTATTATCGTATAGTTTCTTGAAACTTATCAGTATATTCAAACCCTCTAACATATCTAACTCATAAGGGATCATGTTTTCTTTGATTGGTGATTGTATTGCTTTAGTAGACACAGAGTGAATTGATTGATGGAAGTTTTCTTAAGTATGAAATGATACCCTATCATCCATGACCTTTGTATTTCAAGTCAATAATGGGGAGAGAAGTCAAATGAATGTCTAGGGGAGAGAAAAAGTGGAGAGAGTAGATTCTCATTTTGATATTGACACATTCAATTTAGGAGAATTATTATGGTATCAACAAAAAATTACAATCTTCAACCACAAAGTAGTCCCAACAAAATTTTTTATATTATAATAAAATTTTGGTCAATTTAACATTTTTATACTGAGTTTAAATATAAAATAATTGTAATGTTGTAAACATTTATTGATATAAAACAAGCTTCCTTGTCATATTTGGAGAATTAAGATTATATTAAATATTACCTATTTAGTGCATAGATTTTGGCCAAATCGAATATATTTTTGGAATAATATTAATTTTTAATATATTATATTTTAAAAATAAATTGTGACTGTAATGATTGGTAAAAAAAGTTAATATTAAATTGAGGTATCGAGGTAAAAAAATTAATTAGTGGTTAATGATGAAATATATTGTTTAATATGACTACCATCTTTCCTAAAACCTATTTGATATAACTATTCTGACACTTATCACATTAATATTAATTATATTATATAGTGAGAATAGTAATCCATTATGGTGACATATATAGTAAGTCATGTAATGTAAAAAAAAAACAAAACCTTCCATGATATTAGTATCAATAATGCTTTTGGAAAATGTAAAACCCATATTAGTTTACCTATAATCATTATTTTAAATTATAAATTATTTTTTGTTTCATAATTATTTTTAATAAATTTATAGATATGACGTAGTCACATAAAATTCTTAAGAAACATAATGTGTTAATTTTTGAATCAATAGTTAACTAAAATAAATGATACTATAAATATGAAACAGTGATGTAAAATAAATGAATTTATATATTTCAATAATTATATAGATTAATATATCATACTAAATATGTTTTAATCTAATATATTAAAATTACATAATTATTTTGGTATTTTTATTTTTTAATATAATAAGTAATGACAAAATTGACATCAATTCTATTTTAAAATAAATGATATTTTAATAAAAGATAAAAACTTTCTCAAATTCCCATCCTCTTGAAAGTTATTTAAAATGATAAAAATATCAAATAAGTTACATTCCTGGAAAAGTGACCTTTTATAATTTCTATAATAACAACTAAATAATAAAACTTAGTTAGTGCAGTTAATGATAAATTACTGTGCTTGCACATTATGTGCTCTTTTTTTAAGATTAATCTTACAAAATCATTAGATATATATTTTAAAAATTAGATACTGTATTTATAATTATTACGAATAAATATTATGATATCTTTCACTATAATTTATTCTCAATGGATAAATTACATATGATATAAAACTATTTACCATGTTAAAAAACATGAAAATAAAAATTTAGTTAACAAACATAATAAGGGAAAAATGATAACAATAATATTATTTTTGTGTGGATTAAGCATTTACCAATAGAAAATTTACTAAAATAGAGTAATATTTAATATTTTAAGAACATGTGGTAAGCGATACCTCCTAATAGTAAATAACGTTTACTATTCATAAGAATTTCATTTCTAATTATCTATAAAAGTGAACTCGCTTGACTCACTCATTCACACCCATCCATCCATTTTCTCTAAAAACCCAAAAATTCTTTGAAATGTCTATATCTATATTACAGGTAATATATTTTTTAGAACATCATTTTTTAGTTTCATATTGTTTGCATTTATGTACGAATTGGATTCTTTTTTATGAAAATTTATACAGTTCACAATTTCTTCACATTTTTCTATAATTGTACTCCATAAACCAACAAATTATGAAACCCCTGATAGAGGGATAATTCATAGATGGAACAAGGTTTTTAAAACCATGATCCCTCTTAGATTTAACAATTCACCACACCCCCTTCCCCCTTAGAAGATGAATAATTTTTTGGAAAACATTATAGAAAAACATGTGGTCTTGCCCAGGAAAGCTTGTGTATAATTATAATTAATCATAAAATTTTATTAAAATTTAAAAAATAGACACATTATATCTATAAACACTCTATCATATTTATAAATAATTTATCTCAATTAGAAATTCTCCATGATGGATTTCAAGTAATTACACCTTGAACTCTGTGATTCTTTTACGTTATTAATTTCTATGTTTTGAATAATTTTTGTTTTAGGTTCAGGTTGAGTCCTATATGATATTTTTTATTTTATTTTAAAATGTTTTCAATTTGTGGTTGACTTCTTTGGTCACAAATGCATATTAGGATTTGGAAACTCTATTGTTTCACTCAGACAACTACGTGACCTGTTCATCACCATAAAAATTAAATGAGTAATAAAATTAGAATACTTGATAATAATTAAAATATTCACATTATAATTATTATGTGTATATATTGGTTTAATTATAATGAGTATGTATTTTAATTAAATTAGAAAATAATTACTATGTTATTTAAAATTTTTATTCATATTATTAAAGTTGTCATGATTATTTAGAATCTTATTAGTGTAATTATATATAATATAACAATTATTAATATTAAGTACTACTGTTATTTAGAATGTTATTATTATTATTTTAGGTGAAACCCAAAATTGTTAATTTTATTATTATGCATTATTATTATTCCAAATAGTATTATATCTATTTTGTTATTAATCAATATTACTATTGATAAAATGGTTATAAAAATTATAGTTAAGAATATTGTCATTAATGTAAATATTGTTAAAAAATAAATCAAATTCTATAAATAATTTATTTTTTATGTTATTATTGTTATCATTTTTAGTATTATTATTTTAGATGAATAATATTATAATTATAAATATTAAAACTACATTTACATAACATTAAAACTATTATTAGAAATTATTTTATTGTTATTTGATTATGATTATGATTATTTACTTCTTAATTTGTTTTTTGGGTATTTTTTGAATTGGAAAAAAATTAAAAACCAATAATTTATAACCCCTCCCATATATGCACAACGTTGACCCAACCCCCACCACTGATGCACTATCTTCACTCTTTCCAGCTCCGTCTTGCTCAACTATGAAAATCCCGATGACCACAACTCTCCCTTCTAGCACACAACCCCCACCGGCACGTGACCTTCCTACCTCAGCAACACCCACCGGCGCGTGACCTACTAAGATCTACGACACATATGAACGACCTACTTTCATACTCACCCCGCCAACATGACCTCCCAACCACTGCACCCTCATGTCCAGCGAACACCCATGGTGCGTCCTCTTTATCATGGTTGTGGCACCTGCCACCTCTTGGTGCAGTGTGCAGCCCCC
This sequence comes from Viscum album, assembly GCA_963277665.1. Classification (NCBI taxonomy): domain Eukaryota; kingdom Viridiplantae; phylum Streptophyta; class Magnoliopsida; order Santalales; family Viscaceae; genus Viscum; species Viscum album. The sequence goes on along the minus strand of OY728161.1, from coordinate 1,728,792,024 downwards.
ACAATGATGATAAAACAGTTCTTACCGATTCATTCGTGTCCCAATTTATTTTTATAGTTGAATCACTTTTATAACAATGTATTAATAGGTTTTTTATTGATTAAGGGTTTATATTGCTATATTTATTATATTAGAACCCTACATTGAGAGAAATCAGTTATGTGTTATCATTGCATCATGGTATCATCTTAGGATTCCCATAAACATGTCATTTTAAGTTTAATAATAACCATTTTTTGTTTTTTCACACCATATATAATTAATATATTATATCATTCAAGACATTATTTTAATTGATTTTGTGCAATTGTTTTTCATGTTTTTGTTTTGTGTTATTGGACACAATTTTGTAAAAAATCACACATTGAATATCGAGAATTATAGTGCACCAATTTATAAATTAAATTTTATATTTTTATTGATGTTTTCCCCTTATATATGTTTTAATTATTCTTTTTCTACATTTGTAAAATTTATTTGGTTTGAATGTTTTTCACTTTAGGCTTTATATTTTAAAAGTTTTATTTTTTGGTTTAAATTGTGCATAATTATATTTTGTTAGAATGTTTTGATTGTATCTTACTTGATTTTTTATTTTCAGAACCATTTTAGGAAATTTTAATATGTTCATGGAATGAAAATTGATGTTTTATAACTTTTTAGGTGCCAAAGGAAATGTTTTTTAATGCATTGCATGCCTTGTCTCTGAAATTGTGTCTGGTTAGCTCCTATGTGTTAAAAGTGATGTTAACTAATTTTTTTGCTTTTGTGGATGTGTTGGGACAAAGTAAAATATTTTTTTGGGGTCATTTATGTCATTAAAAAGTTATTTTTCCTTTATAATTAATTGGGTCTAGGTTCTTAAGGTGTTTTGGCATACATCGATAATGTGTAACTTGTTATGCATCTTAAATAATGTGGTTTTTTTTTGAAATTATTTATTGTATTCCCAAAAAAGATTTCACAAATTATTGTGGAAGCAGAATGGATTAAGTGGTGTTTTAAATGTTTTATATGGGATATTTTTTACTAACACCACTTTTAGTAAGATAGGTTTAATTTTGAAAAAAGTTGGCTTTTATGGAATGATTAAGGGCATGTTTAGACACTTTGTGTTAAAAAATGAAAACTTCTTATTTTAAAAAACTATGGGGTGATTCTTCTCAAGGATTTAGAACCTTTAAAGGATGGGATGTCCTCGTTTTTAGAATCCCTATCTTCCATTATATGGGTTCCTTGGTTAGAACCCTTTATGATTTATTTATCATAATGTAATGAGATCAGTCCTCAGGGAGAAAAGTGTGAGACCTACTATAATGAACCACCCATTACCTATTGATATGACTTCAAAATTCAAGAATATTTATTACACAACATAAAAACCATTCCAGTAATGCATAGGTTTGGTTTCTTTAGAAAATAGTAAACATAATCAACTATTTCATAAAACATCTACATTGTCTCCCACTTATTTCTTAAAAAAATGTCGTCTTATTGAAATATCATACATAATATCCTACTTCAAGACTTGGGGAAATGAATCATATGAATGGGTGAGGTCTAATTTACATTATGGGTAAACAACGAAAATATGAATCATCTATTAATCATAAGAATATAACATTGGAAAATAATATCCTACATATAAAAGATTAGTATAACATGTCATAGGATAAATCATAAAAGTGAAATGTAATCCAAATAGTCAAAAAAAATACATGGATTTTTGTGTCATACAAAAATATACATAAAAAATCATATCAAATTTGTCAGGGCTCATTTCCAAGACAAATATAGAGGAAAAATTCCATCACTAAACCGTGTTCACTCCTCATTCCAACCCTGTATTAAAAAACAAGATTTACATGCCCTTCCAATAATGTCTTTATAATTATATGTAAATCATTCCCAATGAATTGGAGGGAGATATAGGTCCAACCACACTCATAATGATACCATTATTACATGAGCCACAATAAAATAATAACTTTCACCATAGCATAAACCATGAAATAAAATGGGTTTCTTAAACATCATTGCAAAATAATTGATATAAAACAAATGGATTCCTTGATAACAATTCATCATAATCAAAATAAAATAAGTTTAATAATAGGGATATAAATACAACCCTTTTTTAATAGTGTCATATTAGATCGAAAATAATTTTTAGAAAACCAAGGAAACTAATTCCTGAGGAATATATCCTTTCTTATTCGAAAACTGATTTCCTACCCCCAAAATGACACAAAATGTTAGTAGAAAAAATTTTATGTTAAAATAACCTTGTAAAATTTAATGAGATGATTCATGTAAATAGTTTTTTCATGAATCTATAAAAATCCATTCATGTCGTATATGTTAAAAAACATTATCCTCATACAATTTTTTTTAACATCAAAATGTACTTCAAATTGATTAATGAATATATATTTATTTCATTATGTTTAATAAAAAATCAATAATTTCTAAAATTAAAATTAATAAATTAAAATAAAATATAAATAATATTAAATATTTGGGAAACATTGATGTTGATGATAAATATACCCTTGTAAATACTTAGGTATAAATAATCCAAAAAATGAGATGGGAAAATTATACGTTAACATAGGTCTGATATCCATCATATGTTTTTGAACCACCTATATAATTATTTAACTAATGTAATTATATTATTTCTAAATAATAATATTATTTATGATATCATATATTATTATATTATCATCAATTTGTTATTAAAATTTAATTGTCACTAGTTATTCAGATATAAACAGATTAATGTTCTTATATAAATCATTGCACATTGCATTAGAGGTAGATATTGGTCCCACCGATCTCATAATAAATTTACTCTCATGTTTCCAATAAAAACTTAAAGAAAGTCAATATAGCATTACACATGTAATAAAATAGGTTTCTTAACCATCCTTTTATCATAATTGATAAATTAAAAATGGATTTAATTAATAAAATTTCATCATAAACACAATAAAATCATGTTAATAACAAGGATAAAAATATTCCACTTTTTAGAGTGTGTCATAATTGATGGAAAATAATTTTGAGAACACACATGAGTTTAATTATTGAATAAAAAATTATTTCTTCTTAAAAAGCATTTCACATCCTAAAAATTACACACAATTTTAGAAGATATAATTTTATGTGAAAATTACCTTGTAATATTTTGTGGGAAGAATCAAATAAATAATGTGCAATGATACAATATTAATCCATTAATATAAAAATAAAAAATAAAAATACAATCTCATCGTACTATTTCCCAAAAAGACAAAATGTAACTCGAAACGATTAATGAAAAAAAATTCCATTGATAAAATTTAATAAAATTTCACTAATGGGTAAAATTAACTTTAAAAAATTGTAGAATTATATAAATAATATTACATAATTTTTAAATATTGTTTTGGATGATAAATGCACCATAGTAAATACATACGTATATATAACGTCGCATAAAAAATGAGATCACAAAATAATCCCTTACCTTAAGTCCGATATCCATCGTACGTATCCAAACTATCAATATAATTGATTAAATAATGTAATTTCATTATTTCTGATTCATAATAATTTTTATGAAATCGTAGATGATTACAATATCATCTATTTGAAATAACATTTTGTTTTCACTAGTTATTTGGATATTAACTACTTAAGCATTGTATGAATGATTTTTTAGATAAGTTAACGTTCCACTTCATATGAAATAGTAATGTCATTTATAGAATGATATTGGTATAATATATATCATATTTAAACATTATAATCTTTTATATAATCATGTTTTAAAAAATATCTTGTTGAATGACTATACTCGTATTGTGAAGATAGTAAATCGTACGTCCGCACAAGTGATTACATAACACCCAAAATTGTTGAATAATATTGAAGTGGATATTATTTAAGAATTAGTAACATGTTATAGTTATCATATATATTTATTATTTTTATTATTATACTCATCCATGTAAGGTGGTGGTGAGAGAAAAATTATAGCACGACATGGAGATGGTAATCAGTACATACGCACACGGAGGGATTTTTTTTCTTTGGATGGACTGAAGGTGAAATATGGGTGTTTAATATTTATAATAAAATATCATTATATGAGTTATACATTCTTAATTACTATATAATCAAATAACTAATGAAGTTTAATTAAAAGAAGAAATAATTTTGAATGAATCGGTAGAATAGATTACCTCTTCCTTGACGTGTTTCCTCGAAATCTATTCATAGAGCACTAGAGTTGGTCCTTGAAGTTAACCAGAACATCTAGAATTAAATTATGTAAGTTGATAAGGGAAAATTTTAATATATTTATGAGCATTAAGTCTCAAATGGAAGTTAATATGTGAGGTATGAGGTTCGCTTTTATAATTGAGGTTAGGGGAACTTTTTCAAATTTTTATTAATAATAATTTATAATAAAATCAAAACCAAACCAAAATATTTCAACCTGCCCCAAATATCGAAGATTGAATGAGATAAGGTTTTAATCTTATGAAAAATTTATTTTTTTATACTTCCTTTTTTCAATTTAAAAAATATCTTTTTTATTGACACTTAGTTATTCTATTTAATTTTAATTGTGATAATAACATTCTACATGTTTAATGGTTATAAATGATTACAAATATTAGGATAAATGACCATAAATTAATATTTTATTAAATTATAGTGCTTATAATTATCGCTTAATAAATTTTAAATATTCTTATCATTTTCAAATAATTTAATATAATTTAATTTTTATAAAATATCAATAGCATCATTTTTGGCACAATTTATTTATTTGACATTAAATTAAATCCACATAGATGATATATTCAAAAAAAATATTCCATACTCTCCTAACAAGTCATAGTTACCTAGGAAGTTCATGTATCATATTAATTAGTTCATATGATTTTTATTTTAATATTTGTATAACCTTATTTTTTATATTTATATTCATAAAATAATTTCTACATCACTAGTGTATTATCATTAGTGGAAATTTTTTAATCTCTAAAAATTTAAAATAAAATTATATAATATATTATTATTTGGTATTTATAGATATGATATATAGATGATAATATATTTTAGTTATCCATATATTAAATTTAATATACTTATATAAAATGAATTATGGCATTTGGTCACATTCATTAGATTTTTTGTATTCATTTCATAATAATAGATAAGTGACCATTATGTTATTCAATTTTGAAATCTAAATTATAAGGGTCGAATTTAATCATATAATAATATTTTTATATGTGTTAATGTAAATTTTTAATAATAGTTTTGCCATTAATTACCTTAATTACCTTAAACCATGGTAAAAAAAATACCAAATTTACTCTTCATAATGCCCAAAAATAAAATAATCAAATTAAAATAATATGGACCTATTGATTCCAAATATTGATTCCATTTTTCTAAATTCCATAAAAAAATGATGCAGAAAATAATTTAAAATTAATCACATTGTTGAAATGAGAAAACAGGTTTTAAAATATAAAATATTGCAAAAATATTGAAATGTTTTTTCCGATGAATTTAAAGAAAAATTAATTCCAATGACCTTCATTATATTAAATGGTAAAAATATATTCTATATAGACTTTGAAACAAGTCTATATTATAATTTACCTATATAATAAATTTCAAGGAAAAGAGATATTTTAAACTAAATTTTACCATATTTTTTCTATTAAATAAAAAATGCATGTTATTAGAAAAATATAAGAAATTCATCTAAAGTTAATTTTGATATCCCAAATCAAAATAAAATGTTAATGTTTTAATATAAAAATTATTAATGCATCATAAACATAATTTAAAAGTGGTTTACCATTTAAAAGTGTAAAATTAAACATTGAAAATTTGGGTTTTATACATTAAATAGTGTTGTATACATAACTTATAGCTAAAATATCTTTTGGATGAAAATAAAAATATTTTATCAATTGTATATCACATATATTTCACATTAATTTCATTACCAAAAGTAATTCACACAAAATTACAAATATCTAATTGATTTATATTTTTCATAACTAATTGATAGCAAAAGATTTCACAATTCATTTTAATAAGATATTTATAATTATTACTGTAAACCTAATAAATATTATATAATTAGAATTTTATAATAAAAGCATCTCATAGTTCGTTTAATCTCTTGAGTCTATGAAGTTAAATCCACAAAAGAATAAAAATTATTTAATGATAATTTTCATAAAAACTTCTGGGTATTACACCCACTATAAATATTATTATAAATACAGGTTGGAATTTGTTGCTTGGTGGCTTCTGATGGCACACCCCATTGAATACAGGAGACATATGAACATAGCATATTTTGATAATTTTATTAGATGAGTGTTGAACTAGTAGGTCATGGTAATCACCAGTGGCCTATAGTAGGTTGATATATTGGGTTCTTTATAATGGTATTTTACCTCATCCTATCATGAGAAATGGTGGACGAGCATATATAGCATTAGATTTCATCATATGTTGCATGCAACATTAGATGAGTTCATAGGTACTTGTGTCATATGAATTATTCTTTAGCACCTAGGTTCACCTATGTCTTGTGCCTTTTAGTTGTTTGAATTGTTGTTGAAATATGTGTATAAAAATTTACATTTCCCTTGAAATATGACTACCTTGGTACTCATGTGTAGTGATTTTTATGAAAATTGACGTTTTGGATTCTTAAAACCTGTGAATTTGTTTTCAAAATAAAATGTGATTCATATTCATTAGAGTTAGTTTTATTTTAAATCTTCACATACCCCTTGAAAAATCAAAGTAAAACTTACGAATAGAATATGATTTTTCAAATGAATAAGGGCCATGGATTGTAAAATTATTTTATGTAAATAAACTATTGATATGCGTGCATTAATATATTATAGTCTATATATAGAATTTTGATATTTCATTAATTTTAAAGGTAATTCATTGGGGAATTGATTATCAGGATAGACTACTTAGTTTCTTATATAAATGATTTTCTGTTCAGTATTATTTATATTTTAGAGATGTATGAAATTTCTTGGTATTGTTTATTTTTTTTGTTTATTTGTCAAAATTGATCCATTGTTGAAATCTATTGATACCTTGGTGCTTTTTTACAACTCGAGAGGACCGGGAACACCGCTTAATTATTGACGCTGATCATCTTAGGAGACTGGTTTGGGTCGACTTTGGTTGGTACGGGACAAATTCATATTAGAGGAAATCATCACTTAATGGGCCTCGATTTTCAGAGATCCCTCAGTTATTTGGTGATGTCAAGGTACACAGAATAAGAGTTTTAAAACATTAGTGGTCATTTCAAGATGACTGTCGTGAACTATTTCCCGTTCTGATCATCATGTATCCCTGGGAATTCTGTTTTAATTAGATTCTTTAGTCTTTATAGAATGATTTATTATTGGGATACAAAAAAAAGAGTTAGTGTAATAGTTATTGGGAGCTCGCACATCTTGTTAAGACATTTAGTTATAAGGGAATTTTTTAAGAAATCCTTACATACTGGTGACATGTTTGGAATATGGCCTCCAACCATAATTTCATTTCACCAAATGGCACTATTTCTCATTTTGAGTTGTTTTTTGTCTCCTCTGAATTTTGACGAGTGTTTGAATCAGATAAATTTGTTTTGGAAAACAATTATTTAAAATGGAATGATTGACATTGTAAATATTTTACATTAAATGTAATTGGTTTTAATCCAAATTATTTTTTACTTAGTGTTTAGTGTGCCTTGATAAGGTATATGATTTTTTAAAAAATATGAATAATTATAATTAAGAAAATAAAGGTGTATTCTTTTAGCCATCAGTGTTTTCAAGGGTTCTCACATGCGTCATTTTAAATATAAATATGGATGGATGCTTAGTATGTCATGATAGATTACTGCCAAGGGTCGTACAAAAATATTCATTTGAGTGATGCTTGATAAAACACCATTGGTGAGGGGGAAAATGCACCATGTTTGTACTTAATTTTGTTTTCCAAAATGAGATGTGTGTTGTTAATAATGGGTTTCCATTTTATGTTTAATGTCTGTCACATATGCTTTTTTTGATCTTGAGGTTTTTTATGGTTGGATTTGAATTTGATTTGGTTCTTGAATTTTTCATGTATATTGGTTGTTCCCATGAAACATGAATCAGTGACTGTAATGAAGATGATCAACCTAAAGACATTTTTTCTTTAGTTCTAGAACCTAGATCGAATTATCTTTTATTGTTCAGAATATTCATCTGTATTAGAGGAGTGAATGTCAAATATTGAAATGGTTTTCATTCTAATTGAGTTTCTTATGTCTTAAATGACATTTTTTCAGCCTTCATGCTTGAAGGATCATCATTGATGTAGATGAAGTATGTGTCACAGGAAACGCATCAGCATGAGCTTACTATGAGGTTTTTCTGGGATTCGTTCATTAGATAGTATTTCAATGCGGGAGAAAGGGTGAGAAATGAGATGGAGATTCATTGTCTATAGATAGATGATGGGTCAGTGTTGGACTATTTTCTGGGAATTGTGGATCCAGTCCCATAGGATTTCGGTTATGCCAATGATGAATCCATGAATGATCATCGTTTAAAGTTGGGTATTCATCCCAATATACAGTCTAAGGTGTCATAGTGAAATATAACTTTATTTTCTAATGTGGTGATACAATATTTTCTTACCAAATAAGGGATGGTGAAAGTTATTGAAGCCTTCCTTCGTCCGCCATTTTAGCAGAGTACAGGCGAGTATTCTAGCAAGGATATAAGGAAGTGATTGAGTGTTTTTGGAGACATTTGTGGAATCAAAAGTCCTCAAGATCATTTATATTCATATTTAGAATGTGATATCCTCTTATGTTATCATTGTGGCAAGATATGTCATAAAAATATATCATATACAAATTCTTTGATGCCCTGCAGGGCTTGTGGATGCTTGGGTCTCTTATAGAGATTCTGTTAGGGCATCTCTAGAAAGTGTGATGGATGAAATAATAAGAAGTGAGGTATTGTTACTTTTTCCTGTGTATGTATTATTCCAGTGTAAGGTATATATTATCATTTCTGTTGTACTGATGGTTTTTTTATTCTTCGAAATATATGGGAATGTTGTTGTTTTTTTGATGAACTCTTATTTACAGTGCATGGGTGGTTTTTATTTCAATATTATGTCCTATCATTTTTCTAATCTAAATATGTATTTTTATTATTGGTAATATTGAATCTTTCCATGAGGTAGGAGTTGATTCATCCATCAGAGCAACAACTAACTGCCTTAGTGTAATGATGGTGTGAAGTCTATAACCCCAATGGTTCATGAAGATTGAGTATGGTTGTGCCTCTACTGTTATAGTGACATTGTTCTGGTTCTTATGATGATGCATCTCCATCATTGTAAAATTTCTCTTTTAATAAAGAGCATTGTGGACATACCCCACACAAAGTGTATGTGGTTATGCTTCCTTAGATATAGGTTTTTGATCAGTGTCCTTTTTTGGGCCGCCCATTACGTGAGGGTTTTTGTTCTGGGCTGGAGGTTTATGTTCAATTCATTTCCCCATCATACGAGAGTTAGTGGTTTAAATGATAATGTTATGTTCCATTAGCATGGGAAAATCTTGGATTGGGGTTCAAGTTGAATGTCTATTTATACATTTTTTGTATGGTTCATAATGGTGGGAAGTTCCACCATGAGTCTCATTGAGATTTCAATCAATATGTTAAATGATTATTGACTTCAAATGTTTGGGAGTCCATTCAAGAATTCCCCCAGCCAGTAATATGTTTTTGGTAATCGAGATAAATTTTGTTGATGTCTAGTGAAATGTCCACAGTTGGAAGGTTGTATAATTCACTATGGAATCCTTAGTATTTTTTCAATTAGTTAGAAAGTGTTGTGGCTTTCCAGGGGTGAAAATAATTTTGGTGGGTAGTGTTTTCACACCCCAACTTGTGTGCTTCTTTTATAATATTATTTTCATGGTTTTGAATTATTTTTTTGTTGAGGTTCATGTTGTGTCCCATAATGTTTTTGAGTATATGATAAAAAGTTTGTGTTTTGGGTTTGATGATGTTGGTCACACGGGCGAAGCATGATTTGGAAATGATGCGGCTTCACCTAGACAACTAGTTGACATCGTTATCTTTACCAAATTAAAATGAGTAATAAATTTAAAATATTTAATATAAATTACAATATTCATATTATAATTATTATGTATACTTATTGGTATAATTATTATGATTAAGTTGTATTTATTATTGTATCATTTAGAATTTTTATGGTTATTGTTAATGTACTTATGATTTTTTTAAAATTTATTTTTTATTAAATATAAAAATAAAAATAAAAATATTATATATTAGAGTAGTTAAAAAATTTAATATTTTAATATTTGATGAAAAATTAATTTATTAATTTTCTGTTGATTCATTATTGTTAGTAATATTACTATCAAATGAATTTGTTAAATATTAATTATTACTAATGTGAAATGTTTTTTAAAATTGATGCTATTAAAAATTTTATAAATGTTAATATTATTAAATATGAAAAAGTGTTATAAATAATTTTTTATGTCATTAATATTATTATTAATTTTATTATTGTAGATCACTATTAATGTCATTATAAATTTCATAAATAAAAATATTGATAAATATAACTATTATTTCAAATTATTTTATTGTTATATTTTTATAATTGTTGTTCTTGTAGTTGTTGTTTACATTTTAATTAGATTTTAGGGTGTTTATTGAAAGGAAAAATGGAAATCCCTAATTTCCAACCCCTCCCATCTACTTGTTGTGCGGACATGACCCCCAACCCTTGTATGACCTCTCCATCCTGACAATCTCTCTCTTACTCAGTGACATATCACCCGATGACCTCGGCTATTCCAGCTAGCCCGCAACCCCCACAGGTATGAGACCACCCAACCCCCACAAATTCCTCTGGAATGAAAACTCTCTGCCTCTTCACCCTATCGGCCTGACCTCCACACCAATTTACCCAACCAGCGAGAACCCTGCCTCTTACCCCTCTTATCTGGCGTACCCTCGTGGTTCCCCCTCTCTATCCTGGTCTTGGATGTGGCCTCCTCCTTGTGCAGTGAACAACCCACACCCAGCTGGTAATCCAATTTTTACCAACTGATTCTTATTTAAATTGATTATTTCAATTTAATATTGTGTTTATTGTTGTTTTGTTATGGTGTTTTGTGGATTTAGGGATTAATTTATATGGTATAGGATACTCGAACCCATGTGTAGAAAATTTAGGAATGTGTTATGATAACGCCATGTTCTTGAGGTAGGATTCCCATGCACATGTCCTTATTCATTTCAGAATCATAATGTTTTTTATATTTTACCCTTATATAAATAATATATGCTAATTGTGAGCCTTGGTTTTGATTAATTTTGAGTTTAATCATTTCCCTAAGCATTGTTTTTTTATATTTTACATTGTTTTGTGAAATAATTCACAAAAAATGTAGGTTCTTATTGTGCTTTCCATTATTATTTGAGTTTAATCTATTTCATTTTCTTCACCCCTTATATTGGTGTTAAATTTTTTATTCATCATTTTTTTAATTCATTTGATTTGTATATTTTTACTTTATGGATTGTTTTGTGAAAATGGTATAATCCAGTTATAAATGTTCACACTAGATAACTAATTAAATGTTTCATCTCATTGGCACCTAATTTATGATGTTTTGAACATCGTTTATCATTTTAAATAAGTTCATGTCATGCTAATTGATTTTTTATAACATTATGAGTTTCTAATCAAATTTTTTGGTAAGAATTTCCATCCATGTCTTCGGAATGGGGCTCTGGTGGCTCATATGTGTTAAAAGTGAGATAAAATGAGCTTTTAAAAGTTTTGGCACCATGGGAAATTATGTTTTGGGGAATTTTATGGTCGTCCAACATAGTTTTGGTTTTATATAGAAGTGGTTATAGGTTCTTAAAGTGTTTTGGCATATGACGATAAATTATATCTCATTTGGAAGATTAAAGAAATTGGTTTTGTTTTCAAAATATTATGTGTATTCCCAAATGGGATTTTCTAATTGTTTGTAGGATGGAAATGTTTTAACAAGGAGTTTTTTAATATTTTATATGGAAAATGTGTGTTCGAAACATCTATTTTAAGTATGGTTTTCATTTTGAAAACAGTTTGTTTTTATAGAATGTTTAAGGGGACTGTGTGGCCACTTTCTAAAAATAACGAAAAGGGCTTATTATGAACACCCTTGTGGGATGTTTCTCTATCCTTGTTAACATCGAATGGTTGGGAAGTACTCATTGTCGAATCCTTGGGTTCATTTATATATTTTCCTTGGATGGGACCCATTATGATCTATTTATTAGTTTGGTATGAGATCGGGAATAGGGGACACTCCGGGTGAGAACTACTGTAATTATTATTATAAATATAGGTTTTGATTTGATACTATGTGTCCTTTAAAGGATCAACCCCTTTAATACATTCGACATAGGAACTGTGCATATTGAGAGAATTGTTTGAGAAGAGTGATGTACTGGTAGGTCACAGTAGTGGATAGTGGCCCATAGTGGGTGGGTATACTAGGTTAATTTCTATGTTATACTCCCTAAGCATGTAATAAGAAAGGGAGGTTGATCATGGATAGCATTAGATTTTATCATATGTTTCATGCTACTGTAGATGGGGGCATACATATATATGTATTATATATTATAATCTATCTCCCAGTTCACCAATGTCTTGTGAATTTTAGATATTTGAACTGTTTTGGAAATACTTGTATACCTATTTATATTTCCCTTACTATATGACTGTTATGGTACAATAGTGTTGTGTTTTTCAGGAAAAGTGACTTATGGATTTATTAACTCATATTAAAATGTTTTTCAAAAGAAAATGTGTTTCAAACTATTTAGTTCTAGTTTTAAATGAAATCATAACATTCCCCCTGAAATAGCATGGTAACAGTTAAGGATTAAAATTGGGATTTTTTAAAATGATTAAGGTAACAGGATTTAAAATTTTTTTTACTATAAAAACTATATAAATGAATTATTTTATATATTATAGTTTAGACATAGAATTTATTTTTTATTAAATTTAAATGTAGTGGATTAAGGAATAGATTATGGGTTTATCCTAATGAGTTTTAATACTCATGAATATAGTTTTTTAATATTTTTATTCCTTGAGATGGTTCTATATTGGGTGCATTCACCATGGGTGACATTTGATCATTGAACATGAGTGTGACCAGTGGTGTCTTGCAAAGATAGGGGTTATCCAATTTGGTTAGTATAGTTGGGAATTTCATATGTATTTTATGTTTCTTATTGAAATGATACTCATTTATTTATTATATATAATTTTGAGTTGCAATCCATTTCCTACTACTGATTATTTTTTGTTTTGTTTATTTGAAAAACTCGTTCCCATATTGAATGTCATTGATGCCTTGGTTCTTATTGCATCACAGCTAGATTAGAAATTCCTCTGGGTTACTTCCATGGATCGACTCGGTTGACCATTTCAGGGTCAAAATAGGTTGGATTGGGACACAATCCATTTCAATAATCAATATTTGGAAAATGGATCCAGGATTTATGATTTTTACCTCTATTAGTATATGTTTTTTTCCTAATTAAACCTCTTAAAACCCCTATTCACATTATGAATATAATATGCACTTCTATTCCACTATTTTAATTGTTTAATATCTTATTATAATGGATCTTTATTCAATTTATCAAGAATATAGGTATTGGATCTAGCTATTGTTCTTCTTTGGGATATCAGTTTTTCCACTTGAATTGGAGATTTATGTTGGTGAGCATTTTCTATCTATTTTTATGTATTTGGCCTAAATTAAAAACCCCATAACATTTCATTAATTATGTGTATGTAATTGTGAAATCTAAATTACCATGATTGGGACCATTCCATAGAATTTGAATTGTATATTTATAATTATCATGTAGTGAAGAATTGTGTTTTGAAAATGGAAATTGGGATTAGAGAATTAGATTAATTAATGTTTGAATTAATTAATGTGATATTTTAATTTCGATATTGGATAAATAAAATTCGGAAAATAATAATGAGATGTTGTGTTTGTTAATTGAAATTAATTTATTGGTGAATTAATTAATTAGATATTGGGATTGTATAATCTGATTAATTAATTCGTGAAATAATTAAGAAGATATTTGGATTGTGAAATTAGATTTATTAATTTTTCAATTTATTAATAGATATTGGGATTGTACAATTGTGTTAATTAATTTATAAATTAATTAACTAAATATTAAAGTTTTAGGATTGATTTATTAATTGAAATTTGAATAGGTTAACTAGTGGGATTGTGTATTTTTTTCAATTAAAGTTAATATGATTTAATTTAAAAAGGGGATTGTGAGAATGTGGATGAACATAAATGGGTTAATGAGTTATATTATTAATTAAATACAAATGGATTAATGTGGACTATTATGTTATTCTATGTGATTCAAAGTTATGCACCTTGTTTGATTGAATTGTTAAATTAAATGTTAAATTATTGAGAATTTTTCAATTGTATTTTATTTTTGGTTAAACATGACTTTTAGAAAATTGTGATAAATATGAAATGTTGTTATACATTTTATATTGTGATTTATTGATATTTTTTGTGAGACATGGACTACCATTTCAAAATCCCATAGTGGTAAATTATAAGACATGTGTGGGACATTGACAGCTACCTTGAATGCCTATAATGATAAATGAGTGTGGCACATGGTTTATTTTTTCAAAATCACAACTATTTGATTGATTGATAAATTAGTTGTGAATCACAATGAGCTATTTCAAATAACTATGAGGTCCATGACATGGCCGTCTAGGAGGAAAATGATTGTATTGACTGAGGTTCCTATTAGCCGTAAGAGGAATTTAAACAAAATGGATAATGAAATCCTGTGTATTATTATGTATCGTAAATTGAATATGTGAAATGAATCTGACTCTGTCATGGGGTGAATCATGTATAATGTTCGAGTGTTCTCGGGGTCCCATGGGTAAATGTGGTTATTTAAAAAACAATAAAATGTGATAAATGTTAAATTATGAATTTCAAATTATTTTCTATACAAATAAATACACTATTTTTTACTAGATATTTTTTATATGTCATTAGTGGTGTCTTACATAGTTGTCCATACACCCAAATCAAGCCACTTGATCAGTTCCCAATGAAAAATTATGTTTACATGAAGTTGTAATTGAATGGTCTCAATGTTAGATGGTTGAGTTGTGATAGATAATGGATGAGGGAACTAGAGTAGGTTTCAAGACCATAATAAGAAATGTTAGGTTATTTATCAATTTTTTGTTTATGAATTTTTTCATTTGATTTGTATTTGGAATGACACATATCCTACATTACTTTTAGATATTGTATTTCATGTTTAGGTTATAATTTGTTTTCAGTTTGGTTTGGTTAATTGTATAATCATATTGTTGTTTTTTATTTAGTTTTATTTTCTGAAACCTAATAAATATGGTATAGTGTCTCTATGATCGATATTAGAACCTCACAAATAGTTGGCATACTATATATTATGAGAGGTACAATTTTCGTTATTCAACTTATCATCTCATGAAATCAGTGTGTGGCACCTAGTTTGGGGAGTTACAGAGTGGTATCTACATAATTTCATATTTTTATTTTCTTATATGGTAACGGTTTATAATAGAATAGGAGGAGTCGGGCCTTGGATAAAAGCTCAAGTAAGATTGTATCTATCTTATGTATGAGGCTAATATCCAAGTACCTTGTATTTGACTATCGTTATGAAGTGTGATGATATAGTTAATGTTATTTCACCTCGAGTGATGCACTTGTAGTGTGATTTGTTTAAGGATTTTATGATTTTCTTATATTTGAATTATGTACCAGTATAGAATTAGTGTTGAGAATGAATGCATCATTCCAGGAACTCTAGAATTATTATGACATACATCATTTTTTCCCACATACATGAAATATGGTTTTTGAGTAAGTTGTTTAAATTAAAATATTTTTACTTTCTATAGATATTGAAATAAAATTGATCCTTATATGAAATTGAATATTTCAAAAGATGAAATATGTAAATTAATGGTTTTATAATGAAAAACCTATATAATGATAATTATTTTTCCATTTTTACCATGATCTAGATATATGATGGATAAATATACTGATTAATATTCATTTTTGATCATGTGGTGGGGTTTGGGGAAATAAATTTTTTGTCACCTATTTTGACTACCAATTATATAAGCATGACAATGTTTTATTACGTGCCACGAGAGGTGTGGTTGTAATTATAGTGATATGACACTAGGATGAAGTGTGTTTAGAATCTGTGAAGAGTTTATGTATGGAGATGATCCACTAATATTGAAACCTAAGGTACTGATATTTCTGGGTGATGAATTCAAATGGTTATTACATAATATAATATGTTAGTTCAATAAATTTATTGGAAGATTCCCTATGTTGGTTATGAATAGTGTGTATAATCAAATATGTGTGTTCCAATTGCATCACCCTATATATTTTATTATATATGGTGGACCTAAGGTAGATTAGTCCCGGATTGAGTTCATCCAAACTATACCTAACCACATAGAGACTCCTATGATGAAGGGATTCAAGATTGTAGATTATATGTCATGTTGTAATGAAATCAATTGATCCTACATTTAGTTATAGGATGTAGAGCTATAGATTATTGAGTGTAAAACCTTTTAGGGTAAGTTATGGGATAACTTTTAACCTGAGATGCTTTTGTAGAAGAGAGAAGATGGGATTGTGAGATAGATCAATGGAGTATTTTAGTTATGGACATTTTTGGCCTCTCTAACAAATTGAAATGCATTGCTACAATGTTGGTGGTAGATTAGGAAATTTTAGATACACAATTTCAGGATGGTATCAAATGTAAAATTATGTCCTGTGTTAATATATTCAGTCCTGTGATATTTTAGATGTGTGGGATTAGGATCTAATTATTAAGGGGAACTAGACTGAGGATTCCTGTAAAGGAGTATTGGTTTCTACTGGATGGTCAGGTGGTATGTCTTCTAAGAAAAGGAAGCATCATTAAATAAATTTTAGCCTTATTAATGTAAATCAATGTGGAATGTGGAATGGATCATATACATAAGATCATACTAGAGTGATTTCTCACTGTTTAGGAAGGTTGGGTCACCTTTACGCTGAATGTGCCGTGACCATCAGTATCATGATTATTCTAGGGAAGGATAGTAAATAATTAAAGGATATGTTGGAATCTATGATTGATTGGTAATGATGGATAATATTATATGAATCCATGTCAGAGAAGTGATTCATCTACTCCAAATTAGACTGTGAGTTGATGTTTTACTAGAAAAGGGTGTAGAGGCAGTGGATGTGATTTTTTTGAAGAATGTTTATGTATCATATGAGTGGTTCAACCTAGTGGACTCAAACTGCATCACAAGGAAGAGGGGCTGGATAGATGCACATATTTCATTCTATATCTATGCCTAGTTAGGATGTACTATCAATAGTCAGAGGTTATATTCATGTGGATTATATTATTTAATATTCCCTATTTGAAATTTTTGATTCTCATCCATTATATCTAGAAAAAATGTAAATTATTTGATCATAGAAGTGGATTTATTAACTAGAGTGATAACTATAGATCCAAAATTTTGAGTATGGTAGATATAAATATATTTGTGAAAAGGATATTTTCTTGAGGTTGTGGTGAATCCTTTCATATGAGATATTTACATCCTTAACATTAGAGTTCTTTATATAATTTTTAGTATCAAATTTTAGTATAATTATATGCCCAAATTAGTTGTTACTAAATTAGTGAGTCCTTTAAGTATCCAATGGGTGAAAAATAGATTCACCTATGATCATGGGATATACAAGGGGGCCGAAAAAATCCAAATAGTGAGTAACTTGGGGAGATCACCACCCATTTTTCTAGTATGATGTGAGATGATGGGTGTGATGATTTTTATGTTTTTCTATACATGGTGCATCTACTCAAGTATGTGTTTCCTGAGTACACATTAGCGTCTCCTCATATGAGATTTTCATAATTTACAATTGATCTCATGTTAGGGGATTAAATCATCTCTCTTCTACCATAAATAGTGTCACCAATAGTGTTTCAAGTGGTCAACACTCCTTTAGAAGAGTTGCTGAATAAGGGTGTTATCCATCCAAGTATGTTTCTTCATGGTTCTAATTTTTTTCCAGTAATGAATATTGGACTCTACTCTTATGTGTTTATTACCCAATTTTGAACAAGATGATCACGAGGAACCAATATCCTCTTCATAATATAAATGTCCTTTCTGACTATGTAAAGAGGTGTTGTGTTTTCTCCAATATTGACTTTTGATTATGGTTTCATAAATTGAGATTTGATCCTTTAGGTATACCGTGGAATAATTTTTAAGTTAGTTATGGCATTTATTTGTTCAAAAAAAATGATGTTTTGGTTGATGAATGAACTATTAGTGTTATGGAAGTGATGAATAGTATCTACTACCCATACCTATATTAATTAGTGTTAATGTATATGGATGATATGATGGATTATTCAAAAACTAAAGATGATCATGCAAAAAATCAGGATATTAGACTGAGTACATAGAATGACCCCTAGTTTTGTGGAAAGAAACATATGATTCCATTTTTCTATTATTAGGTACACTTCATGGGTCACATGATCTCAGAAGAAGGTGTGTTAGTTGGACTAGAGAAAATTCATAGTGTGGGTTCATGGGAGGAGAAAAAAATATTTTGATATTTGTATCTTTTTTTGTATAGTGGGTTATTATCATAGAGTCAACTTGTATTTTTTCTGATTGGAATAAACACATTCAAACATGACCAAGAATGATATAATATTTGAATGGAAATAATCTTGTGAGAATTATTACCCAAATCTAAGGAATCATTTTACTATGACACTGATCATGATTCTTCCTGATCTAGGTGAGGAATATATGGTGTTTTTGTAATGATTATAGGATTTTTCATGGAGATGTGTTCATGAATGGAGATTATGTAGTGGAGTATGGGTCTTGACAGTTGTGGCCAGATGAACTGAACTACACTATTTCTGACCTCGTGTTATCTACCATTATTTATTACATGAAATATTAGTTGAATTATATATTTGTTTAAGAAGTGTACTATTTAAATGTATTACAAGAGAATAAATCATATCTTTTCATAGTGATACATGAATATCTAGCTGCATATATGTGCTGATTATAAGTCATTAATTGATTATGAGATAGAATAAACTCCCAGTATGGGAAATAATTGTTATGATTCATTATGTTGTAAAATAGAGACTCATTAATTTTAGGAGTCTATTTTTTTAGTGGAAGATTATGGCTATACTGAATGAGATGCAGTTATAGGTATAGAGGTCAGAGTATATAATAAAATATCAGCCTGATTAGATTCTACAATTTTTATCTTTATTAGAGATAAGAAATATGATGATCTATAATTTTTAGGCCCGAGGGAATGCCTAGATATTATGGAGTCACCCTCTGATGAGACCATAGTTGAGGTTGATTTCATTTTTTTTAGAATCGATTTTTTGTTCTTTTGTGAACTCATTAGGAGTTGATGATGGAATTTCATGTCCTAATGTGGGTGGTGTATCTAGGTGTGACCAAAATGTACCATGACATATGATTACTGTTTTAGTGGCCATGCATGAAATAATTGATAGTATGTTTCATGAAACTATTTCATACCGTTCAATGTGTGATGGGAGAACATCAATCACCTCATGGTATTATAAAATCATTTTCCATTCCATAATGGATGTGGAAATATGTTACTATATACATCATAGTGGGTATCCTATAGAAACAATAGAATAATGACAAAATTTGTGTGATTTTTCCTTGTTTAAGGATGGTAGAAATTTCATTCCAATATTAGATACATTGTTAATATAACTATTGGTAAATTTTTGTATTGGAGAGATAGTTCATCTACATGAGGTTCCATAGAGAATAGATTCAAATTGTGACTCAAAATTTACTACATGCTTCAGGAATATCTTGTTGAAGGCACATGGTATATAAAATTTACTATGAATAAAATTCTACAAAAATGGGAATATAGAAAATTAATTTTAGGTGATTGAGGATATTTTAATAGCATATATCCATTATTTTAGTAGGAAATGTGAGAATAATGTAGCATTGGTGGAATAAACATATAAAATGAGTTATCATGAAACTATTTATATGGAACAACAAAAGGATCTCTATGTTAATCTAGTTAGATTACCTAATTACTTGATGGAGGCACATGAGTTAGAGTTATTAGGACCAATTATCATGTAAGAAACATCAGATCCATTTCAGCAAAACTATATGTGTATGAATATAGATCTGATAAGGAATATATCATATGTTGATAGATGTTTATATCCCCGATAATTTTTTGAGGGTTATATAGTATTCCTTTAGGTGTCTCCTAGATTGTCTCATCTTAGGATATGGAGATAGTGCATATCAATTCCCTAGTTTTTTTGGACTGTTTGATGACATGGACATAATTGGGCTACTTGAATACTAATTTGATATTCAAACAAAGGTAAAATGATATGAATGATGTCTTTAATGTGTCATATATTTGGCGGTATCACCCCAACCCTTTTCATGTGATTGATGGGGATGATAATGACATTGAGACTGATGTGTCTTTTGAGGATCATCCAATACATGTTTTGGATCAGAGCTATAAAGGGATATAAAGAAATAAAATGTTGATAGTTTGGGTGTTATGGTGGCCTGATGATGGTTAATAGAAAACATGAGATAGAGAAGTTGATATGCGGTCTCAAAGGCAATATTTGTTTGACTAAAATTCATAGATTTGGTTCGGATTACAACTTGAGTAAGAGTTATTATATGGTGGGGAGATTATAAGCTCTTAACCTTTTCAAAACAGGACTCTATATTTTCTATAGGTATTAATTTTTCATGTATTTCAGAATCCATTTTTTACATTCATCGTGGGATCATTTAGGATAGAATTGAGTGTTTATGGAGGATATTTTGACAATACATGGTTAATTCATCATGTTCCCAAACCATGCTCCATTCCCACAAAAAATGTGCAACCTCTGGTATTGTGGGATTTCCTGAATGGAACATGTGTTTTCATAATGTTTTCCCTCATAGGAGTAACAACGCAACCCTCTTACAAGTGATCCGTAGTTTTTATGGATGGATTATAATATCCATCCTCCTACTTACAAAATAATTCACATTATTTATTTAACCCAAAATTGATATTAATTGTATGGAACATAGAGCTTATATCCCTAAACATTCTAGATAAAAACTATGCTATTTATATCATTTTATTGAGTATCCTAGATATATTTAAATCCCTTATGTAAATCGTTATTCAAAAATCAATACTTGGTTCGGAGATCTTCACCTCTCCAGGTAACTTGTTTCTTCCTGATTAGATATCTTTGTCTCACACATGTAATCCTTTTTTAGAAAAATAGGACAATTTTATCAAAATTTGTGAAGGGATTATATCTATTTTTAAGGGGTCATTACTCATTTGATCTTGGATCGTGGTTTTGGATCAAAATTACATTATTTTTATCATTATCAATTGTTCTATGTTAATTGGGGAATTCTATTGGACATCATTTGTTAATGATTTTTGAGTTACTTTGTTTAAATTGATAATCTCATAGTAATTATTTAATTACGTGTATATAATAGTGAAATCCAAATTTCCATGATTGGGAAATTGCATTTGAAATTTAATTGGATAATTTTAGTAATCCTGTAATAATGAATTGTTTTGGGATCTAAGAAGTTATAATTGCGTAATTAGATAAATTAATTATTGAAGTAATTAATGATATATTGGTATTTCTAAATCAGATTAATCAATTGTTGAATTGATTATTGAGATATTGGGATTTTAAAATTTTATTAATGAATTTGTAAATTAAATAATGATATATTAGTATTGTGCAATTTGATTAAATAATTGTTGAATTAGTAAATGAGATATTGGGATTGTGAAATAGGATTTGTTTATTAGTGAACTAATTAATTTGATATTGGTAATGTCAAATATTATTAATTAGTTGGTTACTTAATGAATGGGATATTATAATTGTGTAATTGATGGATTAATTTAATATTGATTTTTTAATTATTTGGTTTGTACATTCTGTCAATTGACGTGTTTATGAATAAATTGATAAAGGGGATTGAGATATTTTTTTAATACCTAAATGGGTTATGGGGTAATGTGATTAAATTATAATTAATGGTTTAATGGTTTTTTTCATATTATTCCATTTGATTTAAAGTAATGAACTTTGTTTTTTTAATTTTTAAGTAAAAACCAAGAAATTAATTGAATGTTTGAAAATATGTTTAATGATTCTAAATATTAATGTTTTATAAATTATAATATATGGGTACTATTGAGATATATATGGTATTGTAACTAATTCATATCCATGTTTGTGACGTGGAATACAAGATACAATACCCATAATGATAAATGATTGTCAAAAAAAACTACTACTTCCAAAAGATATAAGCTGGATTAATTTATTAATGGGTTGTTGGTGAAGGACTACTAGTTATGATACCCATGGGTCCCTAGGAATATTTATATAGGGAAAAAAATTGGAATTGAAAAAATGGTTCTAATTTATTTTAATATTAATCGAAGTGAAATAGATAATGAGAGAAAATGTTTTTGTAATGAATTTTGTATTGAATATGTAAAATGTTTCAATCTCTTGCATGAAATATATTATGTAATGAGGTTCGGGTGTGGTCGAGAACCTATGGGTTTATATTGTTAATTTATGATTAATTTAAATGTGATAATAATTTATTTTTAAATTTCAAATTATTAATTATACAAATGAATACAATTTTCTAGAGTGGATATTGTTTTAAACATAATTTTTGTACCATAATATGTTGTACTCACACTCTACATAGGCCACCTCATCGGTACCCAAAGAGACATCAGGTTTGTAAGATAGTGTAAGGGAAATTTCCCATTGTTTGATGAATGCGTTTGGAAGGATCATGGATAAGGGAACCAAATTTTGTGACAGTACCACCATGGGAGGTTTTATTTCCATTATTTATTTTGGGTTTTTCATATTCTCAATTGGAAAATATTTTCAATGACATATTTCTAGGTTTATTTTTGGAAATTGAATTTCATATTTTTCCCAACATTTGATAATTACTTATTTTTGTATTTTTTATATAATTTGGATAATGTTGTTTTATTTACAATAATTTTTTACATAATAAAGAGGTTATAATCTCCCCATTATTTATATTAGACTATCACTTCTTATATCCAGTCTGAAGAATATGAGGTATCTCGCTTGTGTTCATGTAAGAAACAGACACCAAGAACCTATGTGTGGATCATGATTCATGTTTTCATATTTAAATAATCTTTAATCTATTAACATACCCTACCGATGTTCCTCCACTCAACCTAGAATCTTATCATTGGGAATACAAAAGACCATGTAATGTTTTATGTTCCAATGGAAATGAGTTACACGACGATGAGGTAACATTCATCATCACACATTTTTGTTTATTTTCGACAACATACCAGTAAATTATATATATATATATTTTATATAAAAACAACAATATCATATAGATATAAATATATACTGATATGTGTTTATGATTTTTGTATGACATAAAACCACACACAATTTCATCAAATGGGTTACAAAATCATCATTCATGTGTATTAAGGACAACCGCCTCAAAGACCGATGTCATTTATCTTTCCAATAAACCTTTAAATGTTAGAGATGATGTTGGAAAAAAAATTAATATATAATACATATTTTACTAATGGTTTAATTATTATTTTGGATTTTATTATATCACATAAACCTTCATTCATCTAGTTTGTGGGAATGTGATTACTTTGTTCGTGTGTAAAGTGGACTATCTCTTCATGATGCAATTTAACATGATCAAGTTATACATGAAATGTATTATGTATGAGTTTATGAATCATTATTTCTATATATGAAAGTAAAATTATTTTACAGTTTTAATATTTCATTTTCATTTTCTTTCTTTCAATAAGATATGAATATGAAAAAATATTGTCCATGTATACATAAGACAAACTATTCCCATGAACATAACATCCCATTTCATATAACTAAATTTTATAGTTTAATATAAATATATATATATAATGAATATATTATATATATATATATAACATGTTTTACATTCTAGATATTATGAAATCATTAACAGTGTAATAGGACAAATAATAACAGGCCAATACATTTAAGAAAATCAAAGCAATTATTACACGAAACATAACAAAAACAATTAATTTTTAATAGACATGTAATATAATAAAAAAAATAAATCATAACAGGAATTATATATATGAATATATATATATTATATATATATATATATTTTAGTTATTATAGAAGAGGCTAAGTCACAATAAAAAAAGAAGCGTAAGGTAAGGGTTTTTCTTATATCACTTTTTGACTTTTAAGATACATCGAATTTTCACAACATATTTCTGATATGTGGTGTATATGGTACACATTATTTTACTTTATTTTTGTTAAAAGTAACCTTATTGGTATTTTAATATAAATATGTGTTTCTCTCTTTCATGGGGTATCCGGTTTCAATGTTATGAAAATGATAATCAATTTATTTTTCTGATTTTTTATTCTTTGTGATGTTTCTTATGATATGAATGTATATTATTTTATGGGTATTCTATAAATATCTATTTTAATGTTAAATAATTAATATAATTATTTTAATGATAATATATTTTTCATATAATATTACACTTTCATTGGACTTATTATTCAATATTACAACGGTGGTTATAGTTTCACATCACAATCACATCCTTTATTATAATTTAATGTGTTTATGTTTCTAATATTAAAATTTTATGATCTACCACTAAATTCTTTTAATTTTTTATATTTTTCTATATTTATTTAATGATAATACATTTTTTACCTTCATTTTACACTTTTTATATACTGAACATTTAAATATATTTTTTTAATGTAAAATCATCTTTTCGGTCGAAACCACTTTTTATTAGAAAATAATGTTTACATAAAATGTTTACAAAAATGTTATAAATTTATGTTTCACTGTTGAAATGAAATTTTCCTCAACATAATTTTTTAATGATTTTTTAAAACATAATATATATGTTACAATTTTTTAAAAATTATAATTATTTTATAAATGGTTTATTTTTTAAAAATACATTTTTATAATGAAAAGGCTGTTTTCGCCAAGAAAATAGTTATTGATATTTAAATTTTATATCAATTAATAAATGATACAAATTATTAATAATTAAATGGATATATTTTTTATTCATATCCTTCTTCTCATTTCACTAGATGTAATGTGATTTTTTTAATTAGATTATTAAAAAATTCGTTTCATTTCAAAAGTGTAATGATGTTTCAATAATATTATTTTATAACTCATTTCTCTTACAAGGGATTACCATGTTTCAATGAAATTGTTATGAAACTCGTTTAATTTCTAGAAGTTAATCATCTCTTGAATATTGTTTTTTAACCCATTTCCATTATACTAGATAATAATGTTTCAAGCATAACAACACAAATCCAAATTATTATCCATCTATTTACCTAGTTATAAATGAATAATTATTTTTTCTATGAGAATTATGATGAAATATTTATGTACATTAATAATGTTTCAGATCTTGTATATTAATCATGATAAATGGGGAGTTCAAATAGCATCACGTAACAGTGTTGCAGTATAACACAGGGTGTCCTAAATATCCTGTAATCTCCTTATATATTAACATTTGGTGGCCTAGAAAGAATCTAGTATTCCCATTGAAACATAACATGGCTTGGTCCAGATAGCATCTGGTTATCCTATTATTTAATCAATATGTGGTAGGCTAGATAGCACTGGGTGAGGCCATTTTAGCTCAAACGAAGGGTGAACCCATACATTACTCAAATTAATTAGTTAATGATTAAATTGAATGATTTAATTCATTTTTAATCTAATTAAGATTTGATTGAAAAGGTTTATTAATTATAATTCTACAAGATAAAAGTGGGATTTAATTGGAAAATATTGGTTTATATTGAATCTCATGATCATGATTGATATCACTTGTCTAATTATTATTGACTATGACAACTATTTCTATTCCCATGATTTCATAATTAATTATCCATGTATAAATTGGTATGATTTCATTATGATTCACTCTTGTGATATGATTAATTCTTCATACCCTTATATACTTTTTATTCTCATTAATGACATTCAATTTCTAATTATTCTGTCTACCCTTACTTATCTTTTGGGAGAATCATTATTTTGTTTCATTTTCCCACGGTTAGAAAGAATGCTTCTAAACAACATATATTCTGAATTGATTTCATATTGATAGTGATGAAGTTTTAATGTGAAATATAAAATCTAGTTCACTTAAAGAAATGATCATTTAAATTCATGTGAAATGTTGATGTATATGTTGGTCCAAATATTACAAAAATATTAACCGAATATTTCCTCATGGTTATAGGTGATCGAAAATTTTAATTTTATTTTTTATTCTTTAGTTTAAACAATTGTTAACAATTATAATAAAAAAATATGGAAATGTAAATATTACTATCTCAAAACTAAATACTAGAGTTTGGGATCTAGGCTATTATATTTTTTATCAAGGTAAATATTTAGATGATTTTGGAGATTTTTGTTATTTAATCAGTAGAGTTATGTATGTCATCATAGTTATATCATGTGATAAATTTCCTAGACACCCCATTTGATGTTTTTGAGTAGTTGAAATTTTTATTTTATTAATGAAATTGTTGGATATTTTTTATGTTGAGTTATTTGTAAGAACTATAATTAAAATAATGTTTTATTTATTTAGGAATTACTTTTTAAGTTTAAATAAAAAAGGAAAGCCTATATGTTGGGTCACAAGCCGTCACATCTAGAATGGAGGGTGGGATCAACCCGTGATTGAAGAATGATTAGTTATTCATTCCTACCACTAGCCTACACTGGCTAATATTTTGTTTTATATTTTTTATTTAGTGATTATGATTATTTTAGAATCCTAAGATATTATATTTTAGGATTAGTGGTTTATATTTATTTGAAGATTATATGATTAAATCCTTATTGTTTTTGGGTTTCAAAAATATTCATTAAAAGTTTGAATGATTTTGAGTATGGTTATTTATGGAATGGTTTTTATGATCTTTGGTTATTTAATTTTACGATTTTTGAGTCACATGAAGGTTTATTCATTTTTCGAGTTATCTTAGAAAGTATTATAAATTTTGGTTTTTGACGATGGAATGGATGATTATATTGGCATCCCTTTTATGTTACGTGGTGTATATTTATGATTTTTGTGATTTCTGAATTACAAATTAATCTCCAATACTCATCATTTTGATAGATTTTTGATGTTGCACTTTAAATTTAAAAAAAGGATGAAATTCTACTCATACAGTATGTATATTCCATTCCATTTCTTAGACTAAATGGTATGTGAAGTACTGAACTCTATGAAAATGATATTGATACAGAAATTTTATCTTAGAACATTAAATCTAGAGAACTTATGGACTTTTTTATCATCATGGATTTGTGGTTTTGAGGCCTTTCACTTTCCATTTATTAATCGCATTAATGTGATCAATGTCATTAATTAGTCTCCATAATTACATATATATTTAATTAATTACCATATGTTTCCTCATATTATGAAATCTAGTTATGTGTTATTGAAAATTACATTTTCTCATAGATTTCTATATTTTTATGAGGATGTTTTATTGATCTTATTTACATTGTTGATTTAGAAAAATTATCTCCTAATGTTGAACCACTGACTATTGAGAGGATTTTAAGAATGAAGAAATATAATATTTTAATTGATGGAGGATGTACTCCAAAATATTTTATAATAGTAAAAATATGTTTGATACCATAAATGATACGAAACAATGATTTTATGTTAAAATACATGAAATATTGATTTTATTCAATAGCTTGTGATATATGCAAGACCACGTTTTACTGTATAATAAATATTATTATTATTATTATTATTATTTTACATGATAATTATCACCAAGAAATTAAAAGAATGGGAATTTAAGAGATTAAAATAATTATTAAGATATTTTACACATGTTTATATAATAATTTAAATATTTACATATTAATTAGTAATGAATAATAAATCCTTTTGAATGTTAAATGAAATATTTTTCAAAACATAAATTTAAATACATACAAGTGTCATTGATATAAATAACAAAAACCAATTAATATTTTTATGATAAATTAATTAAATATATATGTAATATTTTCAATATATGTTTACCATTCATCATATGATTTCTCAAGACAATATATGAAAATAAATCCAATTTTACACTCAGAACTTTTTTTTCTAAAAATCAGTTTTGATTCTATTTTCTTACTCACATATATTATATAAATTTTTTTAAAATTTATATATTTTTAATTGAGAAAATATATTTATTTTTTACATTCCAAATATCAAAATTATTTAATGGTAAATTTTAGGTATATTTCTAAATCCTTTTTATGAGTACTAATAAAATATAGAATTTTAATGGAAAACCAACTAATCATTTAAATAAGTTGTCATTATAAATAATATTTAGAATATTATTTAAAGTTAAAAGAGTATAAATATAAATCTATTAATTAAATATTTTTCAAGATAGTAATTTTAATATTAACATTTTATTTAAAAACATTGTAAACTTTTCAATATTTTTAATTTGAAAACACTTTTTCCCGTTATGTCGATGGGAATAATTTTAAATTACATTATATCAATTTTTTAGTTTAATTAAGATAAATGGATTCAATATTTATATTTATAATAGTTTATATAATATAAAATAGAAAATTATTTTATTAACGTATTTATTTGAAAAAAATAAGTAAAAATTATTTACAGTGATTATGGAAAAATGAGTTTACATAGTTGTTATTATTTGAATATACAGTTTAAAATCAATTTGAAACATGTTAATCACCCTTTTTATTGAAATATTTATATCATTTTAACCATATGATATATTTTTATGAGTTATTGGGAATACAATACCAAGAATGTAACCAATATCTTATGTTAATAAATGAAATAGAAAAAAATTAACCTTTTGTGATTTTAGTATCAATAATGAATTGTGATAGATAAAATGTTATTTTTTCAGATATACATATTATTATGAATGAAATATGTGTTTTTATCGATATTTTAACTTACATTTAAAATTTCGATTTTAATTACTGACATTAAATAATTACGAAATATCAAAAAATTAATAATTTAGTTAATAATTGTAAAATTAAATGACTCTATAAATATTAAAATTGAAATGAAGTGAATAAATTTTTGTCTTATATAATATTTTTAGATGTAAATATCATTTTAAACTAATCTGAAATTGATATATTCAAAATCCATTATTTTATTGTACTTTTTAATTTAAAGGAAACAATTAATGTTAAATTTTACATTAAATTATTTAAAATAACTAAAAAATATTACGCTAAGATTTTTTTTTAAAAATTTAAATAAATATCTAATAAAAATTCATTAATGCCAAAACATTTCTTTTATAATGACTATAATGACCCCAAAATATAAAAATTATATCTTCACAGTTAATATTAAAGTTGTGTTTTTTCACTTCACACATGAATATATTAAAATTAATTTTCGAGACTCGTGTATTTATTATTATATAAATTTGATACCATATTTATTAATAGGAGGCATAAATTATATAATGTTTATTACAATAAATTACACATAAATGGTTAATTACACTTGTTTGAAAACCTGTTTCCACGGTGAAAAGTTTAAAAATGAGTGATCTTAATAAATTTGGAAATAAATGTTCAAAATCAGATTTTTTGTTCTCTAATTGTGGATAAATCATTGATTCGATCCAATACATTTATTTTTTTGTTTTCGAATCACATGAGTTATGGGAGACATCCCAATAGTAACAAATTTTTGGTATTTACAAGAATGTCACTCGGACTCAA
The DNA here is from genome assembly GCA_963277665.1 of Viscum album. NCBI lineage: Eukaryota > Viridiplantae > Streptophyta > Magnoliopsida > Santalales > Viscaceae > Viscum > Viscum album. The sequence continues at coordinate 1,728,761,718 of OY728161.1, read as the reverse complement.
CTATAGTGGGCCACCGACTCTCCAACTTATTTATACATATCATTCCATATAGATTATCCAAATTATGCCGATATTAGTAAAAAAATTACTAATAATATATTATAAGCATTATTTTTTTTATAAATCAAACCATTTCTATATTTTAGATCAAACTGAAATGATTTACCAGAAGAAGATGGAATGATCATCAATTACTGTTTTTTTTATTTTTTCAATAATGCCTCAGATTATTACTATATATTAATCATATAATAAAACTAATATAAAATATTAAATTGAATATTTTTTAATATATGTTTAACAACTACAAATATATAAACCTCAAACGAATGTTATATGAAATCATCATTTGTGTGTTTGAAAAAATACCACATCACGAACATATATTGTTCATTATTATATTACTACCATTAATGGATGGGAAAAATAATTAAAATAAAATATATATTTAATATATACTATTATGTGGTGATATTATGATTCTTTAATTTTTATATCACAAATAACACCATGCATTCAATTTTGCAAGAATACAATATCTTTTTTCGTGTGTAACATTGACTACCACCTTGCAATGCAATATACATCATTCATGATATACATAGAGTCTATTAATGATGTTTTTAATAATTTGTTTTGATAATTATGACATAAATATGATTATTTAATGATATTATATCATTCATTTTTGAATATTTTAAATCAATATGAAAATTGAAAAATTGTGTTCATATGACTATACAACCAACCATATCAACAAATAATGAATTTCATTTACTGCCTCTATATTTTATAGAGTATAATAAATAAATATATTATGAATATATATTATATTTCCATTATATTTTAACCTCATTATATTATGAAATTTTTATCTATGAAATTGGATAAATAACAAAAATTCAATACATGTATAATAAACAAAGCAGTTATTAACCAAAACATAGCATTAATATGGAAATATTAACTAATAGTTAATATAAATTCATAATAATATAATTTATTTTGGGAAATATATGAATATGTTTTAATAATATATGTATAATAAAATTTTATATTTTATACAGGCGGCTAAATAATGATCAACCAATGATATGCTTGAGGTAAGGGTTTTTGGGTCACACTTTTATTTTTTTGCGATACATAACATATTCACAACTTTTTTTTTGTTTTTTAAGTAATTAAAATTAATTTATTGTATAATAAATTTACATAAATTTATGGGGGAATTGAAAATCCTTTCTATTATCTCACTTTTAGGGTGGTTATAGTTCCAATCATTCGAATGTTTTAAGGGAATATTGTCTCAATTTTCCTTCTTGATGGAATTTGTAATATAATACACTTTTATTTTTTTATGAGGTGTATAAAATACACAATTTTAATTTTATATCATTAATATTTATATTTTAAAGATATTAACTAAATAATTTCATATAAATATATCATGCATATTAATATTAAAAGTAACCAAAGTTGTAAGAGCTCAATGCTACAATCTCAAAATTTATGAAGATTAATTAGGATTATGCCTCTAATGTGGAAACATAATGATATAACTATAAAATATTATCAATAATTTTATTCTCATAATTCAATTTCATGATAATAAAATTTTATGTTTAATTATCTCAGTTTTTATTATCAATAGTTCCAAATTATTTTTCATGAAAATATATATTTTCAGTTGATAAAATTATTTCATCTAAAACCATATATTCAATAATTTTTAATTAAAACGTTTTCAATGTTTTTTTTTTCAATTATAAAAGTCAATTTTACTCATGAAATTTTTTAAATTCTTTTTAAAACATAATTTATTTGTTTCCGTGTATTTTTCAATGAAATGGATATTCAAATTAATTTTTCTTTTTAAAAATCTATATTAAATATTCAATGGATATTTTCATTATAAAAGATATTAATGATATTTTAATTTCATTTATATTGAACAATGATTACATACAATTTATAAACAGTGAAATGGGTAATTTCTTTGGTTGATGCCATCCTTCTTCATGCCCTAGACAGAATATTATTGTTTTAATGAGAATGTCATGGATACCATTTTATATTCACAGGAAACCCAATTTTAAAATATATTTTTAAGGAATATATTTCTTCCTCAATGGTTTAAGCATTTTATGGTTATATTTTTAAGGAACACAATTCTAATAGATTTTTATAGAACCGTTTTTCCCATATGTTAATCATGATTAAATAAAATGTTTATGAACTTCTTTCTTTTTGACCAGTTGATAATGTTTAAAAGACATCCTAAGGGTACTAAATTCTATTCCATGGGTTGGTTATGTTATAAAATAGTAATGATTTTTTCTAAGTGATTTAGAAAGAATCTATATTTGTATTATTCTTGTTGTTGTTATTAGGAAATATACATGAAAAATGTGGTATTCGAGATTAAAGTGGATAGTCCCATTTAGATTAACATGTGGCGGAAAATATAGTGTTTGGTAAGCACATTACGACTTAACATGGGGTAGCCCAGATAACATTCGGTAAGACCTTTACATTTCAAAAATGGTGTGACCTAGATAGAACCCGGTGATACCATTATAGCTTAAATGATTTTTGATACCAGCGAATTCTATAATGAAATATGTAATGATTATATTATATATCAGTTATATGGTTTTTTATATTAAAATGGGTTTGAAGTAATTTTATGAATATGATGATCCATGTTACCAAAAAATTATTTTAATTACATGTTAGGGGTTTATACTTCATATTGTTATAATATTGATATCATTTGGATCATTATTATAGTTTATAATGACTCTTCCCATTTCCATGTTTTCAGATTTCATGATTTAGGTATTGACAGGTGTGATTTATGTTATGATTAACTCATGCACATTAATTATGTCATCATACCATTATAAACGTATTATGTTCATTGTTGATATTCAGTTACTAATTATTTTTTTCCCTTATTGAGAATATCAGCTCAGTGTTCTTAAAATTTTATATCCCCTGGTACTAAAAATATGTGATTAGCAAGTTATTTATATAATTTCATTAATATAGAATATAATGATGTAAAAATGTGAAAAAGAAAACATAGTTATGAAAGAGATATTATAATTTAATATCAAGAAAATTATTAATGTAGTGGTATATCTAATTTCTATGTAACCCTAACCCCTAATGGTAATTAATTTTTTTAGTGATCCAATTATTCCATCTTATGATTAATGTTTTTTGGGAAAAATATTGGGTATTAACTATCCACATTAAATATGAAAAATATTTTTTATGATTTCAAAACTGAAACTGGGAATGCAGGTTTTTTATCTATTGTTGAAAAATTAATTTCCATATTGGATTTGATTAATTTTATATATTCCAATGTAATAAATTAGAATAAATCTCCATAATATTGGGGTCTGGGTCACAATATTCATTCTAGTAATAAAAAAATTATATTTTTATTCATACATGTGCATTACCGCCAATATGAAAGTGATATTGGTATTATTTGATCACCACCTTTTACGGATCATTCTAAAGATTCATTTAATGAATAAATATGTTATTTATGAATAAAATAAATTTTTGAGTTAATATTTCTTATATAACATCATTTCAACCATTCATTGATAAATGAGATTATTAATCATTAGTATGACATAATACCACCTATACTAACTACAGATTTATTTTTTCATCCCCAACCAACATTGATGGGTTGGAAAATGTATTTCATAATGATATATTTTTATTGGTACATGTTGATGATTTTAAAATTTCCATAATATTATTATATAAATATATTTACTCACACATAAAAATGTGGTAAAATTTTACCAATTATGTCTATTTAACTATCTATGTAAATGACTTTTTAATGATTTTCTCATTCATTATTATGATATTTCATATATGTTAATATAATATAACAATATATGTAATATGTTTAAATAATAGACATTTATTTCTAATAATCAAAATATTTAATAATATATCACTTCTCTATCACTAAACAGACGGACAATTAGTTCCTCAAAATTTAAATTTTCACATCAAATATTAATGTCATTTTCCTAATAAAATAATTCAAAATAAATTAGTAAAAATAGAATATTTATCCCAAGTTATCTATGAAATATTACATTTAATCTAGTTAGTGATAATCAATCTCTCTTTAATGATGTTTGAATAAAAAACTACCAAAAGATCTGATCCATGATAATTAAAGTTATAAAAAATATAGTTAATTTATAGTAACATTATTTTATAACTGGTTATGATTTTTATGATCCTGATAATTGATGTTAAAATGTTTTTATAGAAATCAATTTTAAAAGTAAGTGACTTGGAAACTAAAACATCTTTCAATGAGTTATACTATTTATAATTCAACTTCATTTTTCAAAGACATTCTATATTAAATATGATATATATTTATTTTTTATAAAATGGGGTTTTTATCTAATTCCATTTAAATTAATTTATTTAATTTTTTAAACTTAAAAGGAGGATATTTTTAAATGATACTCATAAGTAATACTATGGTAATGATGAGTACAAAATTTTATAAAAAAATTTACTCCATGATTTTGTTTTCATTATCATTAATTATCATATCTATAATGAAGTTATCTTATATATTTCATCCAAATTTTTTTATATTTTGTGATTATACTATATGGTAAAAAAATTTCAAAAAACAATTTATTTTTTTATTTTATTTTATTATATTTTAATGCTTTATAAAGATAATTTTATTTCGAGGGGTTCTTGATAAAAAGTGAATTATTTCCATTTGGATGATTATGAAACCCATTATTTTCCATGATTTAATTATGATAAAATGATGAATGGTTTTAGATTGAATGAATATTCATGGATTATGATGGGTGGGGTCTTATATATCCTTCTAATGACCTGGTATACGTTAAAATTTCCACAAACTCGATGGAATGGACATAATGAGTTTCTACACACATGTTTAGACCCAATGGGTTTTCATTTAATTTTAGGTGTATTCCAAATGAGTCTATTCACATATGTTTGAGAAAAATGTGCTTTATTAAAATTATTTACAATGATTATGGTTGTTTTAAAATTAAATTATGATTAACGTGTTTTTCCAAATTTGCAAGATGTAAATTATTTCCATTAAATGGAGTGTTTTTTGGAATAATAATTATTTTTAATGTTTTATACACAATTATATTAAGAATAAATATTTTATTATTATTGATCTACATTCTGGTCTACATATGTGACATCCCGGTTCCAAGTGCCACCCAATGGGTGCCCCGAACCCGGTTTTCCATGTGACCTCAAGAGCATTTCCCCAAATGCCAGAGGCTACCGACTAGCAGCGAGGGCCTAGGTCTGATAGTGGGTAAACTATGCCCTCATTTTTCTATGTGTTGCGCATCAAAATGAAATAAAAAATACAACAAAAAGAGAAAGTGGTAACCCATACAAAACTGAACTAAACAACTTCATTTGATACAACCAACAGTATATAATTAATGATTCTACATGTCTCAAGTTCTAAGAAAATAGCCAGAACATGTTATACATCAATACAAAACAAAAAAATGAAGAGTACATCAAAACAAAGAAAAATAGCTGGTAGCGGCCTCACGAGCCTACGCTCGGTTCCATTCCCTCCTACTCCTCAGCAACAATCAAGTACCTGTATAGGGACTCTTCCCCCTATCCACACCTGCCGAAACGTAATCTATTTGGGCCGAAAAGCATGACCCAAATAGGGTGTGAGAAATATATCTCAGTAGGCACCCACCAATGGCCCATGCCCAACTGCGTGTGTTTCGTACGGAATCCGGGGATGACCTCCTGGACAGGAGATTCAAATGTTCCGATCGGTTTCTAGCGGGTTTGTTCGTAGAACCGGAAACATCCAATGATTCCACATCCAATTGGACCTACATTCCAAAGGTAGGTGCTCATTAGCTTGTGAACTGATGAGGCTTAGGAATTTGCATTGGTCGAGAGGATGGGAGGTCAGACTCATCACACCTTTTTGAGGGGAATTATTTTCCACTACGGGATTCTCATTATAGATTTAAGTTATGTTCGTGAATCCTTATTATATTACCAAATATAAAATGAGCTTTCCTTATATTTTAACAATCAATGATTAAACATGCATGAAATTTAGAGAATATTTTATATGTATTTGAGGTTCTTCATCAATAGAGAATCATCTATATCTGTTTAGATATTCTTGGTCAATAGTATCCTTCAAAACATTTATATAAAAGTCTCTTGGTCATTATGACGACCAGGCTGGTTTTAAAGCCACTCAGTGGGGCACTTGAAGTTTATCGTCATTCAGATGGACAAGGATTATTTCAATGTTGGGATCGAACCCATAAATGGGCTACCTATGTATCCTTTGTTTTGGAAAAGGAATCAGAACCCACGTAGTTCGAGTAAGGGTATGATGTTTATGATTGATGGCTCAAATAAGGATGTCATAATTACTTTTACACTCTAAGCTCGCGTGAGTCATGCTCGGTGTGAGAAACAAGAGGTATTAGTAAAATTTAGACAATTGTGCCATGAAAAGATGCAATCATAAGAAATGGTTTGGGGCTTATGTATGTATAACTGCCCAGATAGATGAAGGTTTAGGATTCACTTTTAGGGAGAAAATATAGGAACAAGGTCCATAAAGGTATGTGTACTTTATGGAGATTTGAATACTCAAATTTTGGGGCTTACTCCTATGGAGGATGCCCATGTTTGGAGGAGACATATGATTGGGTTTTACTCCTGAAAAGGAAACCCAAATCAAGGGTAATTTAGGACTGGTTAAAGAGAAATTAGGCGACTTGGGGCTTATTCCTGAAAAGGAAGCCCAAGATTATAACTGGGTTTTATACTTAAAAAAAAGGAGACCCAGGTTAGGGATTAAGGCTTGGGGCTTACTTCTAAGAAGGATGCCCAATATTTATGACTGAGACTTATTCCTGAGAAGGAAGCCCAGGTTAGGGGACTTGGTTTGGGGATTACTCTTGAAGAGGATGCCCATATTTAGGGATTGGGGCTTACTACTAAGGAGGATGCCCATGTTAAGGATTTAAAGTTTGGGGCTTACTCCTGAGGAGGATGCCCTTGTTTGGGAACTTTAAGAATTTGGGGCTTACTCCTAAGGAGGATGCCCAGATTAAATAACTTATAACTGGGGATTATTCTTGAAATGGAGACCCAGGTTAAGGGGGATTCTCCCATCTTAAAGGATGAGGTTGAATGAATGAACTCTCAATCTTTGGTGACATAAAGATGTTTAAATCACTAGGTTTTGAGAGATATTCCACAGAATACCTTTCAGATAAGGATGTCAAATCAAGAAATCATGCCATAAATGGCTTTGAAGAGTATCTTGAAGACTGAATCTTGAATAGGAAAGGTAAAATGTCTTAAGAGGGGTGAAATGGGAAGAAAAGGCACCCAAAAAGGAATGGGCACGCAAGTCTTGGAAGGCGCGCAAGTCTTGCGTGGGCGCGCAAGTATCGGTCGCGCACGTATACCTGCGTGACATGAGTGGCACTTGCGCGATTTTCAACCAGCATTGAAATGCTTGACCGACTCTTTTTTAAACCCTTTAGAATCCTCTTGAGGTTCTTCCAGAAAAATGACGTGCAAGTTATATTGAAGTAAATAAGTCGATGCGCAAGTGTTGATAAGTTTCAACACTTAGGCCTTCCTTCTTCTCTTTAGATCTTCCGTTCTAGGTAAGAAATTACCTTATAAGTGTTCCGAAAGCTTTGAGAAGAGACTTGGGCGTCGGGAGCTTCAATCCAAGTTTCTGAAAAAAGATCCTCCTGAATGGGGGGTCCACAGGGTCTATTTATAGGCAGGAGAAGACCCCGGGCAGTTACCGGGCGGTTATCAGTTAGGTCGCGCAAGTCACTTGCGCGACAGTGAGATAACTTGCGCGGTGGAGTTTCGTTTGATCTTTTGTTCATGGCTTTGTTGATTTTTGATGTTTTCTTCAAAGGATGAATCACTTTGAGCTCAGATATTCTCTTTTCCTATCTTTCAATTCTGTGACGAAAGGAGCGTCAACAAAAGCCCCCCCTCAGAGTTGGATCTGGAGAGAAATGAGGATTTGACTCTGAGGAAATCAAATCCCTCCAAAGGAAAAGGGAGGCGCGCAAGTCACCTGTGCACAGAGGGCGGCACGCAAGTTTTCGTCGCGCAGGCCTTAAGCGCTCTCGGTACGGCGCGCAGATAGGCCTCCTGGCCTATAAATACATGGCCTCACCTCCGTACAAGTATCCGGATTTCCAGATATCATACCTTCGAGCTCTCGCCGCGCAGGTCACTTTAGCCGCGCAGGTTGCTCTGTTTTCTAGTGTTTTTTTCCTTGATGTCGCGCTACTGTAAATGTATTTATACTTGCGTGGTTTATACTTGTGCGTAAAAAACTAGCACGGCACACGAATACTTGCACTGCATGTTTCAGTCTTGCGCGACTTCATGCCTTTAGCCAATTTTCAAATTTCTTTTCACAAATTTTATGAAAAAATAAACCTATTTAAGAGTTAATTTATTCATCTTTTGTGCATATTTAGTGGTTCCCAAGGGAATTGGAACGACTGATGAAATGGCTAGCAAGCCGATTGATGACATGATGAACATCATTGGCCACGACTACTATGATATATGTGACAACACTTTCCCAAATTTGGCTATGTACTTGAAGAAATATCATCTTAACTTCCAACGGAGCATCTACCTGTCTCTATGTGGTCATGGTCACTTGCAAGGAGTCAATGTTCCAAATGCAAACAACTATACATCTGAAATGCAGCTGCGCTGCTACTCCTTCATTTCGGTTATGCTGTGCATTAAGAGCAACAACAATGGTGTGAACTTTCAAATTCTCCTTCCATGCCATTTCCCTGCAGATATGAAAATGGCAAACCCATGGGCTGAAATGTATTCCACTACCGGTTGGTGGAGAGAAGACAAACATGGTATTAGAGAATTATCTGAAAAGAGTACTCTCTCCAAATGGCTCTTACTTCCAATGCTCCATTCTCAAATCCATGTATCCATCTTCCAAGTCTCTTGGACAAAAACAGAGTCCATTTTTGATCAGCAGAAAATTTTCTCAAACCGCACTGAAGAACAACCTCTTACAATTGTTCCAAGAAGAGCTGGTATCACTGCATCTCTTTTTGTATCCAGTTGAATGAATGAATTCCCGGTGGTTGCTGATGAAGCTCGGTATGCCGTAAATCAAATGAAGTGTTATGTTGAAAGCCTCTTGTAATTCTTGAAAAAGAGAAGAGACTCCAGTCTGTGGATGTCCTTCTAACTCTTGTGTATCAATGAAAAACACTTTTGTCTTCAATCATTTTACCTTCTTTCTTTCATTACCTGCATCAAATTTACATAATCCAATGGGCCTAGTAAGCATAGTTTGATTTTACTAGGATTATTACAAATAATCCTACAAACTGTGAATCTCTTAATTACTCAATATTACCTAAATCATACAAAGAATGTATATTTAGTGAGCTGGAACTTGGCTTTTATTCAGAGTTCCTTTGTCTTTTGTGGGCAGTTTAAAGTCATGCATGCCGGACATAAAGGGGATAATGTTTTAAGGTTGAAATAGCTTTGACCAAAATGGATTAAAATTGATTCAATTCTTTGACAATTTATCTGAAAAGATATTAACAAACTCAAGTATGAGAAAAAAATGTAAACTATGGCTTAAGAATATTTGAATCAGAGGAATGATATGAAAAAGAGCTAAAAAGGCATTAGAAGAAGTAGTTTCCAAAAATGAAGTTACTATTATTTAACAAAACCCGTTAGGGGGTTGAAATATGCAGGACCACCTAAGGGCATTGGGTGCATGGTTAAATAAATAGCATCTTTCGGCTGACAAGTCTGTTATGTGGACTGTTTATGCAAGGACACCTATGGGCACGTGCTGCATAGTCATGCAAAATAACTCCCAGAAATTTACTTTCCTAGTGCTAAAAGCCAGTGAAAGTTTATGGAGATTCAAATTTTCTAAAGTATAGAGTTTGTTGTATGGAAAGAGGTACTTGAATATGGAGAAGATATTTCCGAACAAGAATATCGAAGAACTGGATGAACATCACTCCTACGAAGGTCTGACCCAAACGTAGGGAAGAAGAATAAACCATAGACTTGAATACTTTCAGATCATGGAAAAGGATATGGGACAAATATGTTAAGGATGGCTATTTTTTTTGCGGATCCCTACATACTGTCGTTTAAGACAAATAATGACAAAAGATTCATTCTTCCCAAAAATGAAGTTACTATTATTTAACAAAACCCGTTAGGGGGTTGAAATATGCAGGGCCACCTAAGGGCATTGGCTGCATGGTCAAATAAATAGCATCTTTTGGCTGACAAGTCTGTTATGTGGACTGTTTATGTAAGGCCACCTATGGGCACGTGCTGCATAGTCAGGCAAAATAATTCTCAGAAGTTTGACATTTTTGTGATTAGAAGTCATGAAAAGGGTTATGAAGATCTGAAAATATTTAAGGTTAGGATTATAACACATAATGATGGGTATTGTCCAATGTATATAGAGATACATAGGTCAATGATAACCATAATCATGTTGTGGCTGGGTCCTGAATTGAAACTTGGACTTCACTACGTATCTCAGAAGAATGAGAATCAAGCCATACGTAGTTCTTGAAATGCAGTTTAACGTCGTGCAGGACGAAAGTATGAGTGATCTTAGTTTAGGGTCATAGAATTCGGACCATAATAATGAATACACAGTGTGTGTTTTCATGAGGACTTTTCTGCCAAGGGACTGAAAGTGAAATTTGGGGTTAGGCCCAAAAGACTTGGGACTGGATTCGAGGGACACTCGAATGTTCCTACGTATCCCATAAGGATGGGAATCAAGTCCACGTAGTTCTAGAACTACCCTTTGTACAAATTTGGTTCGTACATGTGAAGGGTGAAAAGGGGACTTTAGTGCAATGATGGTTTAACCTAAGATAAAAAATTTATGCATTACCATATATGCACGTAGTCTTTTGAAAATGAAAACCATGATTGAAAAATCAATGTCAATAATAGTTCTCTCTCAAATGAGGAAATCAAAGAATATCGTAGTTTATTGTCGTACCGGACAAAAGTGTTGTATAGTTTAACGTCGTATAACAAGGACGAAAATGAATCAATGTAATGATATTGATTGCAGGGTCGGTTTCACAAATTAACATCATATGAGATGGTGGTGAACCGATGTGAAGAGATTGCTTTTGGTCTTGAACCCTGGGAAGTTGCCTACATACCCAGCCTGGAGGGAAAGGATCAAAGTCCGTGTAGTTCAATTAAAGAATGAATTAATGATCAAGTTGTTCCTGGGGACAATGATCTAAATAAAATGTTGTTGGTACTTACACATGGTTATGGGCCCAAAGAGAGTGTTATGGTTGAGGTTTGCTCTAAGCTCACGTGAGTCATACTCGGTGTGAGAAACAAGAGGTAATAACAACAATAACGATGCACAGTTTAATGTCATGTAGGACATATCAAGGAAGTTTTGTATAGTTTAGCGTCATGTAGTTAGGACGATGGGGACAATATAGTTTAACGTCATATTGGATGAAAGGGGGATTGTGCAGTTTATTGTCATGCTGTAAGGACAAAAGAGTGTACCATTTTAACGTCATGTCAGACGAAAGTGTGAATAGTTTAAGGTCATATGCATGGACCGTGAATGGTGCAGTTTAATTTCATACTGGACCTTTGAGATTATATAGTTTAACGTCTTTCCGGACGTAAGGGACTTTTATACAGTTTACCGTCATGTAGTTAGGACGTCACAGTTTAAGGTCATGCTGGACGGTTTAGGGAAATTTTTCACTGTTTAATGTCGTGTGGGGTGAAGTTGAAGTTTAATGTCATAATGGACCATGGCTGTATAGTTTAACGTCATATAGCAAGGACGAACTGGTGCTGCACAGTTTAGTGTCATGTTGCAGGGACATCTTCTTTTCTTCAATTTAATGTCATGTTGGACGAAAAAAAGGTCATACAGTTTATCATCATGTTGGATGGTAGAACATTGTTGTATAGTTTAAAGTCATGTAGCTATGACTAAGGTGAACCAATATGAGGATATCAGTTCTGGGGACTTTTTACAGTATATCGTCATGTTGGACGATGAAAGTGCCACACAATTTAATGTCATGTTGCTAGGACACAATATAGTTTAATGTCATCTCGGACAAAATATAGTTTAATGTCATCTCGGACAAAAGATAGTTTAATGTCATCTCGGAAAAAATATAGTTTAATGTCATCTCGGACAAAATATAGTTTAATGTCATCTCGGACAAAATATAGGAACTTCTGTACAGTTAAATGTCATGTAGATAGGACATAATACAGTTTAGTGTCATGTAGGACATATCATGAACCAATGTGACTGTTTTGGCTCTGGGAACAATATTTTGTGTTTATACAAAATACTTCTTCAGAAATATGGCATTAGTTGGAGTCGTGATGTGTTCTCCATCCATTGCGATTAGAGAATACACTCCATTGGAGTAGACCTTATGTATTGAATAAGGTCCTTCGCATTTCGGTTCAAGCTTGGGAGGCTTCTTTCCTGGTATCATTGGTGCTCTGAGAACCAATACCAATTTTCCCTGAATGAATGAACGAAGACAAACTTTTTTGTTAAAAGCTCGTGCTATTCGATTCTGATAGATTTCCAAGTGGTGCAAAGTGCACAATCTTTTCTCATCTAACTGTTCCAATTCATTCAACCGCTTTTGGGATTGCTCATCTGTAGATAACTGATCACAAATGGATACTCTGAGTGAGGGTAATTGAACATCAATTGGCAAGACTGCTTCTGTTCCATATACCAATGAATATGGAGTTGACCGTGTTGCATTGCGAGTGGTAGTCCTATAAGCCCATAAAGCATGAAAGAGTTTTTCAGGCCATGATTTCTTATCTTTATCCAACATCTTTTGCAGTATGTTTGATAGAGTCTTGTTGAAGGCTTCTATTTGGCCATTAGCCGCCGCATGATATCGAGATGAATGGTTGGACTTAATGTTGTATTCTTGATACAATTTCTTTACCTTAGAAGAACAGAAGTTGGTGCCGTTATCCGTCAATATGGTATGAGGGACACCAAATCTAGTAATGATCTTAGACTTGATGAAGATAACAATGCATTTAGAACTGACTTCTTTGAGAGGTACTGCCTCTGCCCATTTGGAAAAGAAATCAGTAGCAGTAAGAATGTACTTAAACTGCTTGGTCGTAGCTGAAGGGTAAGGTCCCACCACATCCATTCCCCATGTGGAAAATGGCCATGAGTATTTAGCTGTATGAAGCAACTCTGGAGGTTGATGAATGAAGTTGGCATATACTTGGCATGAGTGACACTTCTTTGTGAAATTGACACAATCTTGTATCATTGAAGGCCAAAAGTATCCAAGCCTTCGAATTTGATCAGATAGTCTATGTCCAGACTGTTGGGCACCACAGACTCCTGCATTCACTTCTTTTATGACAGTCATTGTCTCTTCACCATCAATACATCTGAAGAGAACTCCATCAAAACCACATTTGTAGAAAATTTTCTCGTGGTGGTTTGGGCCATCATAAAGAGTAAAATTGACCACACGTCGCCGGATTTGTTCTTTCTCAGCTCTATCAGGTGGATGTGTTCCATTTTGAAGGTATTCCTTGATAGGTGTCATTCATCCGGTAGTATGACCATACGGTTCAAGAATGGGACTAATTTCATTAATTTCGTCTGTTCTGACTTGAACATAAGGGGAAATTGCACGACGGTGGGCAATACAGATGGTTGACTCGTCCCGATTTGGATCTGCTAATGCTGTGGCTATATTTGCCAGTGCATCAGCTTGAGCATTTTGTGATCTTGGGACATAAGAAAACGTCGGTTCTGAAGGGAATTCCGACATTAACTCTCTGACGTAATCATACAAAGGGATTAATTCTTCTTTTCTGATGGCATAATCCCCATTGACTTGTTTGATTACCAGGTCTGAATCACATTTCACCTTTATGTGATTCACTTGTGCTTGAAGCGCTAACTCCAATCCTATAATGAGAGCTTGGTATTCGGATTCATTATTGGTACCACCTTCCCACAACAAAAAGGAATAAGGTAACACTGCCTTATTTGTAGAAATGAGTACAATTCCTAAACCAACTTTGTTGAATTTAGGATTTTCCATTTTCTTCCCTATTGGACTTCTAGAAGAACGATCAAAATACATTTCCCATGTTTGAGGACTCTCTTGAATAGAGAAAACTTCCTCATCAGGGAGTTCAATATCTGAATACGTGTCTTCCACTGAAGGATGTTCAGCCAGGAAATCAACCATAGCATGGCCTTTAATTGCCTTTTGAGACACATACTGAATGTCGAACTGCTGTAGAATAACCGCCCACCATGCAAGACGTCCTGTAAGCATTGGACGACTAAGGATGAATTTGAGCGGATTATTACGAGATACCAATTGGACCTTATGATGTTGCAGGTAGTGTCTCAGTTTATTAACTGCAAAGATTAATTCTAGGCAGCACTTTTCAATACTTGAATACCAGGTTTCTGCTTCAAGCATAGTTCTACTCAGATAGTAGAGACTATTTTCATTCCCAGCATCATTCTTTTGAGCGAGAAAGGCACCCAATGATCGCTTTAAAGATGTCACATAGAGGATAAGCGGTCTACCCTCAATAGGTGGCATGAGTACTGGTGGACTCAAGAGGTTTTTCTTGATAACATCAAATGCTTCTTGACATTCTTCAGTCCACTGGTAAGTGACTCCTTTCTTCAATAATTTGGTAAAGGGTAAACTTTTTCCTGCCAAATTGGCGATGAAACGCCGAATATAGGCTAAGTGTCTTTGAAGTCCTCTTAATTCTTTCAAATTCTGAGGAGGTTACATACCGAGGATTGATTTAGTCTTCTCATGATCGACTTCAATTCCACGATGGAGTACATCAAAGCCGAGGAATTTTCCTAAGGTTACCCCAAAAGCACATTTTAAGGGGTTCATCTTCAAATTATGTTGTCGAAGCTTGTGGAATATGACCTTCAAAATCAGACAAGTGATTAGAACGTTGTTTGGATTTAACCACCAAATCATCTACATAGCATTCAACAAACTTCCGTAAAAGAGGTTTGAAGATACGATGCATGGCGCGTTGATATGTTGCACCTGCATTCTTTAAACCAAAGGGCATCACCCGGTAACAAAACACACTTTGAAGAGCTCTGAAGGCTGTATATTCCTCATCTTCCGGGGCCATTCGGATCTGATTATATCTGAAATATCAATCCATGAAAGAAAGTACTTCATTTCCAGCCGTCAATTCAATTAAGAGTTTTGTAATCGGAACTGGGAAATCATCTTTGGGACAGTACTGATTAAGATCTCTGAAATCGATGAAAACTCTAATTTGCCCGTTCATCTTCTTCACAGGGACAATATTATCCAACCACTTGGGATATTGAACTTCTTTGACGAATTTATCTTTTATAAGCTTATCCACTTCAGCCTCAATTTTGGAAGCATAGGTTGGGTGTGTTCTTCTTGCGGCTTGCTCGAATCCTCGATGTTCTTTTGGCAAACCCAAATGATGGGTGGAAACATCAGGATCAAGGCCAGGCATCTCTGTATAATTCCAAGCAAAAATATCTTTATTTTGCTTTAGAAAAGAAATATACATCTCTTGCTCTTCAAGGGTCATGGCCGCACTAATTAAAGTGGGGCGTGGATCTTTCTCTGTACCCATATTTACTTCTCTGAGTTCATCCACAGTGGTAGAGATACCCTCTTCAAATGATGGAGGAGCATCTCTAAGATCTTCCCCTTCCTCTTCATCATGTGTTATTTCTTCCATTTCTACTTTCAAAGTAGATGAAAAAACGAAATTCTCATGATCATAAGAGATGTCAAAATTTTCACATTTTGAAGAAGAAGCTTCCATTTCCGACCCTATTGATGATAAAGGGTCTTCTTTGGGAAATAAAGAGGAGATGATGGATTGAGAATCGACATCATTATTCACCTATGGTGTTGCTATAACTTCTTCTGGCCTGATTAGCGAAGTATAGACTTGTTGGACTTCAACAGACGAAATGAAAACGTCACCACTTATGCTTTCATCACTGCTTGGTAAGTTACCAATTTCTCCCATGTTGTCTGGCTCGATTGTCGTAATTGACATTATGGATCTTTCCATAAGAGTATTTTGATTTGTGCCTATTTTGTCAATTTGAATGATAGGTAACACATAATCTGTACTCATATGTGAAAATGGATTTATTGGAATTTTCTCCAAATCATATGGAGCATTAACTTTGGTAACTTCCTTCATTGCAGATTTTTCTCTTCCCTTCATGTGATAAAATTCCGTCTCAATGTATTGAGACTCACATGTCTTGAACGGGGCCTTATCACCATACAATGTTCCAACTTGACCATCAAAACAGTATTTGAGACATTGATGGTATGATGACGGAATAACTGCATGCTGATGTATCCAGGGTCTTCCAAGAAAGATATTGAAAGCTGAGTCTTGATCAACAATCATGAAATCAGAATTGGATACAAGATATCCAAACTGAGTTCTGAGTGTAACTTCTCCCAGTTGTTCTTGTTCATTTTTATCATATCCTTGTAACATCATGGTAGAAGGAGATAAATCAGATTCAGTGAGGCCCAATCGACGAAGTGTACGAATGGGCATGAGGTTGACTCCTAAACCATTGTCAATGAAAGCTCTTAGAATATCTACACCATTGACTTTTCTAGATAAGTACAAAGGTTTTATGTGCCCATGCACAACATCATCTTCATCTTTATCAGGAAAAGATATCACTGCATGGCATCCTGCAGGTTTATTCTCTATGTGATAGATTTCAGCTCCAGCAATTTCAGCTTCAAACTCATGAGGACTTGACAAAGCTTCGATAAGTGCTTCGCGAAGATCTTTTGACAGATTCAAAGCATCCAAAATTGATAACTTGGCTGGTGCTTGGGCCAAGTGTTTCAATATATCATACTTTTGATCTAGAGGTATGCGTTTCCCAATAGGAATATGCGGTTTAGCAGGTACCTTGGAAGCAGATGCTTTGGTAGCTGATGCATCTTGTATTGAAGTTGGCAACATCCTTGGTTTTCGAAGATTAGACTGATTAGATCCATTTACTTTCTGAGATAAATAAGATGGAACCTTTAACCGATCTTCCAAAATAACTGTTCCAAAACTGAGTTGGCCATTGGCAGAAGAACTTGCTTGTTCTTTTTGAGCTCGCTGAAGGTCTCTACCACGAGTTTCTGCTGCATATACAGTGCTAGCAGGGGTAAAATTAGAGCAGTGGCTTCGGAAAGATCCATGTCTTCCCTTATATCCTGAACATCTAGAACTTCCTCGGATTCCCTTATTTGATACAGGGAATTCAGGCTCATCAAGACTGGAATATGGATCTGTTAATTGAATCATATTAATAGAACCAAAGATTAACTCTTCGTCTGATAAAGACTCTGCCTGGTTAGCCTGTTTAGGCTGTGCCGTTTGATGGGACGGTGCCCGTTGCTTTGAAGTAGATGGCATGAAATCTGCCAGAGTCAAAGACAATTTAGTCTTTGATACATACTCATCTTCTTCTGATTCCTCTTTCTTCTTTGAATTGCGCTGCCCTTTTGAGGATTTGCCTTTTGATGGAGTCTTTACTGCAACTTTTATAGGAGACACAATTGGCTTCTTCAATTGTGTTCGCAAAATTGAATGGGTCCGATTGATTGTCTTTCTGACCATCCAATCATCATATTTTTTCACAGTTTTGCTTTTGACTTCCTACCACTCGCCTCCTTCCTCTGGATCTGTAGCGATAATACATGCTACATGAGTTGAAGAACCCTTCAATTTGACTTGTCCCAAGTTGACCATCTTTTGCAGGAGGTCTTTAAAGACAAAACACTCCTAGATGGGATGCCCCAACATTTGATGAAAGGGACAATAATTGGGACGGTCTTCAACTCCTTCCTTGTTTGGCCTCTTGGGCACTGGTAATTGAACCAAATTATTTTCCAAAGCTGAAATGAAGTAACGATGAACTTGCTCATTTCGGAAAGAGTATGTTTTAATCTTCATATCCTCAAATTGTTTTCGTCGTTGATTTCTTTGATCATTTGGACGAAACGGCCTTTGTTGTTGGCGTTTAGGAGGTGGAGTCCTTTAAGAAGATGAAGTTTTTGAAGTAGATATAGGTACAGGTGCTTGTTTAAGCATAACTGTAGCAGTTTCTGCTTTACCCATTCTTCTTCCTGGAGCTGATTGAATTACACGAGATTTAACCATAGAGTGTATAAGGGAATCTTCAATCTGCTGAGTGATTGAAGTAAGGTCTCGAAACCCTCCTGTGTATTTCACAGGGATCAATGGCGTGCGTAATTCGTCACGAAAATTTGCCACATAGATTGGCAACAATTCCTCCTGAGGGAGCGCTAAACTCAGGGAATACGTTAATCCCTTCCAACGAGCAATGAAATCAGAGACTCTTTCATTTTCCCTTTGCTTGCAGTTTGTAAGATCGAAAACTATCATTTTTGGCAAAGTTGAGCTAAACTGAAGAAGGAATTTTTGACGAAGATCCTCCCATCCGATGATTGACCGGGATTGCAAGCCTGTATAACAGACAAAAGCTGGTCCTTGCAAGGTTCGCACGAAGCATCTGAGTTTCACTACTTCTTTCTGCTCTGGAGTTCCCATCATAGGATCACAACAAGACACGTAATGCGTCAAATGTTGTTCAGGGTCTCCTGATCCATTGAAAGTAGGGAAAACAGGGTTTCCAAAACTGGATGGGGGAGAAATTGAATCTACCCATTCAGGATAAACTTTCATTTTAGGTTGAACTTGCACCCGTTTCCCTTCCATAGTTTCTAACTGAGCTGTTAATGAATCAATAGTAGTTATTAACTTTTGAGAAACATCAGGTTGAACTTGGTTTTGGGTTGGTGCAATGAATGGAGCTTGGACAGACGTGGTGGATGGTGCTGCAACTGATGGTAGTGCTGCCAACCGTTGTTGTGTTTGACCCGTAGGATTAGACCTCTGAGGGTGTACTGATAAAGGAGTATATTCCTGATCCATCTCAGTAGTTACAACAAATTCCTTCAGCTGTCGGACTTTAGCATTCTTAAGAAGAAGACTACTCTGAAGTAGTTCTGCATTCAACCTTCTTAATTCTTTCATTTCTTCCTCCTGTTGTGAAAACCTTTGCTCTAATGAGAGCGATTGACCTCCTTCAGAGGAAGGGTGAGAAGTAACCTGATTCTTTCCTTTCCCCTTATTGGATCCTTTTCGGAGAGGGGGAAGTGAGTTAATTGAAGGAATACCCAGATTTTGGGTAAGCCTTTGATTACGTGTGCACACACCTTATTCATTTAGGTCTGTGTGCGCAACTTCTTGAGCAGGAACCTCTTCGTCTGATCCCTCTGATTGAGCCTCATCTGGTGAATCAGCAGCAACGCCATTGATGACATTAATAGATGCATATTGCATGGAATCCATTCTATCAGCATTTCTGTGATATTGTCTTCTTCCATGTCCATGATGAGACATGGCATTCCGTTGACTTGATCCCTCGGGAACTTCTTGGAGAACTGTCACTTGGAGAGAATCTCCTGATAGCTTGGCTCTTCGTTCCTCTTGAGGCATATTCCCTAATCGAGAGAATACTGACTTTCTCTGAGGGAGGGATTGAGGATTTGAAAAACTCCCCAGTCCGGTGGACTGGGGATGTTCCTGCTGTTTCCGCTCAACTCCTCGAATCCCATTTGTTGACTCTAAGGGAGGGATTAGAGAAGTCCCCAGTCTGACAAGCTGGGGTGTCTCGTGACATGCTATGTCTGAGATCTTCTTAAAATCTCTCTTGATCTTGCGAATCTTAGTTCGGAAATTAGCTGGATGCATTAACCTGTATCCACTTTTATCACCTGGTTCAACTGACCGTTGGATGATTTCCGAAACTTCTGTCATTTGATGACATGTTTTCTCCAGACGAGAGGCTTATGCAATATTCTCGCCTACTTGATGTAAGAGAAATTCAACAACGTGTTCTTTATATACTTGATTTTGAGAGGAACTAGTTGAAGCCTGTTCTTGAGCAGGATTTTGATTATGATCAAAGCCTATTGACTGTGGCCGGCCATGGGCAATAACATTGCATGAGACCATTTTTGGCAAACTTTTCTGACTGGAAAGCACTGTGAAATGTAATGCCCCGTGAACACCCCATCCTCTGATATGAACATCAGATGGAGCATTGGCAATTAACTGACGCAATTTTCTTAGTGAGCCAAGGCATGAATGTTGAAGGGTTCTCTGTTGCTTTTCAGCCTTCGGATACCGAGAGACTGATAGAGATGCCAAATCAATCTGACGTTGTATCCCTTCTATTATCTTAAGATGATTTTCATATTCATCGTAAGATAATACATTATTCTTTAATTTACAAAGAGTTTTCCATATGTTGAGACGCATATCATGGATTCCATCATCCGTCAACATCTTTGGAATGTCGTACTGGGAGTCATCCAAAGGCCAAAACATGACTGGTACTTCACCTTTTGCCAGTTTTTTCCTCATGTTCAGCATTTCTTCTTTGTCATTAAATGATGATTCTTCTACCTGTTTTGACCAGAGTTGGTGTTTCCTTGTTGCTTCATCGGATTCAACAAGTTTGGTAGAGAGATCATTGATCAAACTAGAAGATGCATGACTTAGGAGTGGTTCGGAGAATGACCTACACCCTGGGCTATCTTCTGATTGAGAAAGTATTTCACTTGTTAGCAATAAAGCATCAGACATGACTGGTTTCGCATTTGCAAGTGCCTCAAGATAAGAGGGCTTTCTCGGTACTACATTGTCTACTGGAGTATTTTCCAGGCAATGTGAATCACTAATGCGGAGAGGACTTTCGCAGCGAAATTCATCATCATGGGGAGGATCACCATAATGGGTTACAACAAAAGATGAGATCTCTTGCTCCTTGGTCTTCTGACCACACAGAGGGTTCCTGTGGCTCTCATGTGAAGAAGAAATTTCAAGATTGACCGAATTTTCATGAAGCAAGTCTTCATGAGGAAGTGTCTATTGAAGACCTTCAGAATTAATGATCCCGTTATTGGGAACTAAAGGAGTAGAATCTTGAATTCCAACAGATAAATGTTTGTGGGCTTCAAGAACTCCAGCATCGAGCAAGGCTTGGTTACAGATTGGCCGTTGATCTCCTGACTGTTCTGGGCGAATCTTCTTCTTAGATGCCTTCTTACTCGCTTTAGAAACCAATTGATGACGAAAGTGATTGCTCTGAGCAGGTGTATGTGCCTGATAAGGAATGATGGTCAGGTTAGGTTGACGATCTCCACTCAAATCAGGTGTATCTGCCTGACTTGGTTGTCCGTATGATATGGGGGAGTATGCCCCATAACCCTCATGGACTGGAATAGATGTGTGTGTTTGTTCCGGAGTGAATCGTTGATTTGTCACTCCACTGCTAGGGATAGATTTATGTGTCTGTCCCAGAGATGATGTTGAAATTGTTATGATATCCTGACAAGCATCCAGAATATGAGCAGGAATTTGCTTCTGCTCTTTCACCATTGACAAAATATGTTTGGTGACTTCATCCATCGGAACGGGGATATACGTCCATTCTGGGCTTGGAGTAGGTGTATGTGCCTGCTCCTGTCCTCCTTTTCCTGTTAGTGAATCCTGACAGTACTCAAGTGTGGAGGCAGAGAGTTGAGTCTGCCTCCTGTTTGTCGTCGGGACTTTCCGACTGACTTCTCTGTGCGCTACCAAACAAGACTGTTGGTAGGCTTGATTAGTATTAGCAGGTGTATGTGCCTGCTGATTACACTTCGCCAAACGTGGTTGACGAGATCCATCATATGTAGTCAGGCGAGCCTGCTGACTAACTGATGATGCATAAGAAGGTGTATGTTCCTGCCTATAGTACTCCGCCGGAATTGCCTGGCGGGATTGGCGTGATGCTTCCAAACGAGTCTGCTGGACAACGGAATTAAAACGGACATGTGATTGTGCATGCTCGTTATTTGCCACCAAGTTAGGTTGGTGGACTTCTCCGGAGATGGAAGTGATGAAAACCTTCCTATTGTTAACCAGATTCCGTCTCTGGCGGTTCATCTTGCCTGCTCGGGTTCGAGGAACCTGTGCTGAATGCCTGGAGTTGGTACCCTCCTCATGTTGAGGGCGCACTACCGCACGTGTCTGGCGGCGATTGTTGATGGGATCCCTCGGGAAGGACTCCTGTCTTTTTGAATTAAGGCCCTGAGGGAACTTCTCATTCACTTCCTCAGAGTAAGGGAGTGAATGGAAATTGCGTTCCGGGGATAACGACCCGAAACGGTTGGAGACGGTAGTCAGCACCGCCTGCTTCTTGATTGCTGGCCTCCGTTGTCCGGACGACCAGGTAGAGTTGTTAACTTGGAGGGCTTGACGAGCGGCCTCCAGAGTTGGGATAGTACCGTTGCGACGGTACTCCTTAACCAGTGCATTAGAAACCCAGCGTTGAAGACGCTGAGTTGGTGATGTCATCCTCAGAGCGGATGACGTTCCAGCTGGAGTAGCAGCATTGGTTTTCACAACAGCAGACCTCACAGTAGAGGTGTTCATAGCAGCAGTATTCACAGGGGTGAATTTAAGGAAAGCCATTTTGCAGAAGATCTTGAGAAAAGAGTGCCTGTTCCATATAACAGACATAATCAAGATGAATCCGGCCACTGCATATTTTGGATGAGCACATCTCAATGATTGATTTGTTGGCCCAAGGGGCCTAACAAATAATAAAAACATCACTTTAACTTGGTTAAGGATTCACGTCGGGTTCACCATTTTTGATTCGTACGGAATCCGAGGATGACCTCCTGGACGGGAGATTCAAACGTTCCGATCGGTTTCTAGCGGGTTTGTTCGTAGAACCGGAAACATCCAATGTTTCCACATCCAATTGGACCTACTTTCCAAAGGTAGGTGCTCATTAGCTTGTGAACTGATGAGACTTAGGAATTTACATTGGTCGAGAGGATGGGAGGTCGGACTCATCACACCTTTTTGAGGGGAATTATTGTCTACTCCGGGACTCTCTTTATAGATTTAAGTTATGTTCGTGAATCCTTATTATATTACCAAATATAACATGAGCTTTCCTTAAATTTTAACAATCAATGATTAAACATGCAAGAAATTTAGAGAATCTTTTATATGTATTCGAGGTTCATCATCAATAGAGAATCATCTATATCTGTTTAGAGATTCTTGGTCAGTGGTATCCTTCAAAACATTTATATAAATGTCTCTTGGTCATTATGACGACCAGGATGGTTTTAAAGCCACTCAGTGGGGAACTTGAAGTTTATCGTCATTCATAAGGACAACGATTATTTCAATGGTGGGATCGAACCCATAAATGGTCTACCTACGTATCCTTTGTTTTGGAAAAGGAATCAGAACCCATGTAGTTCGAGTAAGGGTATGATGTTTATGATTGATGGCTCAAAGCAGGATGTCATAATTACTTTTACACTCTAAGCTCACGTTAGTCATGCTCGGTGTGAGAAACAAGAGGTATTAGTAAAATTTAGACAATTGTGCCATGAAAAGATGCAATCATAAAAATTGGGTTGGGTCTTATGTATTTATAACTGCCCAGATAGATGAAGGTTTAGGATTCACTTTTAGGGAGAAAATCCATGAACAAGGTCTATAGAGGTATGTGTACTTTATGGATATTTGAATACTCTAATTTTGGGGCTTACTCCTAAGGAGGATGCCCAAGTTAGGAGGAGACTTATGATTGGGTTTTACTCCTGAAAAGGAAACCCAAATCAAGGGTAATTTAGGACTGGTTAAAGAGAAATTAGGGGACTTGGGGCTTATTCCTGAAAAGGAAGCCCAAGATTATAACTGGGTTTTATACATAAAATAAAAGGAGACCCAGGTTAGGGATTAAGGCTTAGGGCTTATTCCTAAGAAGGATGCCCAAGATTTATGACTGAGACTTATTCCTGAGAAGGAAGCCCAGGTTAGGGGACTTGGTTTGGGGCTTACTCTTGAAGAGGATGCCCATATTTAGGTATTGGGGCTTACTCCTAAGTAGGATGCCCAAGTTAAGGATTTAAAGTTTGGGGCTTACTCCTGAGGAGGATGCCCATGTTTGGGAACTTTAATAATTTGGGGCTTACTCCTAAGGAGGATGCCCAGATTAAAGAACTTATAACTGGGGATTATTCCTGAAAAGGAGACCCAGGTTAAGGGGGATTCTCTCATCTTAAGGGATGAGGTTGAATGAATGAACTCTCAATCTTTGGTGACATAAAGATGTTTAAATCACTAGGTTTTGAGAGATATTCCACAGAATTCCTTTCAAATAAGGAAGTCAAATCAGTAAATCAGGCCATAAATGGCTTTGAAGAGTATCATGAAGACTGAATCTTGAATAGGAAAGGTGAAATGGCTTAAGAGTGGTGAAATGGGTAGAAAATGCACCCAAAAAGGAATGGGCGCGCAAGTCTTGGAAGGCGTGCTGGTCTTGCATGGGCGAGCAAGTATTGGTCGCGCAAGTATACCTGCGCGCCATGAGTGGCACTTGCGCGATATTCAACCAGCATTGAAATGCTTGAGCGACTCTTTTTAAACCCTTTAGAATCCTCTTGAGGTTCTTCCAGAAAAAGGACGCCCAAGTTATATTGAAGGAAATAATTCGACGCGCAAGTGTTGATATGTTTCAACACTTAGGCCTTCCTTCTTCTCTTTAGATCTTCCGTTCTAGGTAAGAAATTACCTCAGAAGTGTTCCGGAAGCATTAAGAAGAGACTTGGGCATCGGGAGCTTCAATCCGAGTTTCTGAAAAAAGATCCTCCCGAATGGGGGGTCCACAGGGTAGATATATAGGCAGGAGAAGACCCCGGGCGGTTACCGGGCGGTTATCAGTTAGGTCGCGCAAGTCCCTTGTGCGACCAAGGTCGCCGCGCAAGTACACTTGCGCGACAGTGAGATAACTTGCGCGGTGCAGTTGCTTTTGATCTTTTGTTCATGCCTTTGTCGATTTTTGATGTTTTCTTCAAAGGATGAATCAGTTTGAGCTCAGATATTCCCTTTTCCGATCTTTCGATTCTCTGACGAAAGGAGCGTCAACAGCGTGAAAGCATGCAACAAGTGTACAATAGTAAAAATGAAATAAACTATGTAGTAAAAGTAACTAACTTAATAGTTATATTTCTATTTAATTATTCATTTAACCATTCAATTTAGTAACATTTTGTGCTAAACAGCACCAAGCCCTCAGGACAACCAAAACCTTGCCCACAAGCCAAACCGAATCTCAGCCTCATGAATTGCCCTCAGACGTATCAAAATCTCATCCTCATTCATTCTAAGTGTCGCCCTTAGGAATATAAGTCAAGACCTCAGGCACGAATGGATTCCCTCAGGTGAAATAAAATGTTTCCCTTAGGCTAATACAGTCATGCCCTCAGGCTAATACAGTACAGTGCCCGCAGGCTAATCAAAACAACGCCCTCAGGATAAAAAGGTAACATTTCCATGCCCAACAAACAACAAGTCACAAACATGCAATTCCTCTCAAGGAAATTATACAATTACTACCTTAAAGGCATACCCTCGGGTATCCTGGCCAAACGGCTAAATAGTGGAACACACCGTGGGGGTGGTTCCTGGATCCAAGCAATGATCCCAACCAACATTTTATTATCATAATTAATCACCTGTTCAATTCTAGGTGATTAATATAGCAATGACCATAGCCACACGACACCCCAACATCGTATTATGGAACAAAAGCACAGAAAATACACGATAGTTGGAAAAATTAACACCAAGGCACCTACCTTATTTGCCAACGAGCGCTATACCAGAACATCGATCCACGAAATGCACAATAATGACATAGATATAACAAATAATGATAATCTCTTAACCTCAAATAACATCTGTTAGGAGAAGAATTGTTAAGCAACATTCTAGGAGAAGAGAGGGCTTACCTGTGTGGTTCCAACGAGATCGTCTGAAGCAGAATTAGATTCCAGAAGAACACTTGGCGGATCTTCAAAGGTTCTGTCATCCCTCACGAACCACCTCTTCTGTTCTAAGCCTTCCCTGTGAACAGGGGAGGGTACTGCCCATTTTACGCAAAAAAACAAAGTACACGGTGTGTACTTCCAAGTACACAGCGTGTACTCCCTTCATTTAACTATTCCCATGGCGGCACTACCACACTGTTAATCCGTCGACATGAGTACACGACATGTACAATTGAGTACACGGCGTGTAATGTCACCCAGATGGAGGTTGCTCCACCGTCGTACTATTTTGGCCTACGGACAGACTACCCGGCGGGTAAAGTACCACTACACGGCGTGTAGCCGGTTCCTACACCCTTCGTCACTGACATGGCTACACACCCCGTGTACTCATCCCTACACGGCATGTTGATAAAGAACACTGCGTGTACTTCCAAAATTTAGTATTTTTCCCATTTTCCATATATTCTCAAAAACTCTTAAGGAAAAGAGATAGGAAGAAACTCGTACCTAAAAAAACGGGTTCATACAAACATCCCCCCTTATAGAAATCCATCCTCGAATTGCCCTTCTAGGGTGGTGAAGATATATCGTGAACAAATCTGGCCACTGAGCACATACGTCGGCCTCCCGCTAACAGGTCTCGTCCTGCATTCGGCCATGCTTCCATATCACCCATACGAGAGGAACTGACCGGCCTTAGATAACCTTCGTGCTCCTATCAACAATACATATTGGATGGTCCTCCATGGATGCATATTCCTCCAGCTCAACCTCCTCGGGCTGAAAGATTTGAGGCGAGTCTGAATGATAGCGACCTAACTGAGATACGAGGAAGATGTCGTCCATGGCACGGTACCGCTGCGGTAATTGCAACTGATATGAAACAGCCCAACTCTCTCCAGATTCTCGAATGGCCCCAGATACCTCGGTGAAAGCTTACCCTGTCTCATGTTCTTCTTGTGTCCCAACATCAGCAAAACACGCAGGAAAACCTGATCCCCAACCATGAACTCCAATGGTCGTCTACGGCAATCAGCATAAGATTTCTGAAGAGACTGTGCAGTAGCCATCTGCATCTGAATCAGCTGTACTTGCTCAGATGTCTCCTGCACGAGCTGTGGTCCCAGTAAAGCTACGTAACCTGCCTCTAACAAGAACAAAGTTGACCATCATGTCCTACCATATAAAGTCTTATATCGTTCCATCTCAATAGTTTTCTGAAAGCTATTATTATATGAAACCTCGACTAAGGGTATATGCTTCTCCCAAGATCCCCCAAATCTAGGACACACACACGCAGCATGACCTCTAGCACCTGTATCGTATGCTCTAACAGGCCATCTGTCTGAGGGTGGTATGTTGTGCTCAGAAGCACCTGTGTACCCAGTTCCCTCTGAAAACTATGCTAGAAACGATACTTAAAGAGGGAGTATCTATCTGAAATGATATAACTAGGGTTCCCATGAAGACATATGATCTCTTGGATATACAGCCTTCCGATCTCATCAACACTGAAGGTCACCTTGATCGAAAAAAAGTGAGCTACCTTCATGAGTTTTTCCACAATAACCCACACGACATCATTACTCCTAGGTGACTTCGACAATCCAGTCAAGAAATCCATCGCGACATCATCCCATTTAAACTTCGGAATGGTTAAATATAGTAATAGTCTAGCTGGTCTCTGATACTCTGCCTTTACCTACTAATATGTGGAATATCTCGTAACATAACCAGCTACATCTCTCTTCATACCCTATCACCTGTACTAACGTCTCAAGTCATGGTACATCTTGGTAAACCCGGGATGAACTACCCAAGCTGATCCATGAAACTCCCACATCAGCTCCTCGCGTATATCCCCTAGAACCCATACGCGTCCATGGAAACACACAACTACATCATCACATATCCTTCATCCAGGAGGAGGGTCCTCGCTTGCCACCGACTCCCGTAGAACTGGGCCTTCTTAATCAGATAGTTGTCTCATCTTCACCCTGTCCTGGATGGTAGAAGTCATAGTTAATGATGAAATATAAGACTTCCCCGGACTATCGTGCACCTCCATTGGCCTCTTGAACTTCCTGTATCTGAGTCTTCCTGCTCAGCGCATCAACTACTTCATTACCTTTACCAGGTGTATAGGCGAGGTCAAAATCGAAGGACTAAAGGTACTTAACCCACATTCTCTGCCTCAGATTTAGGTCACGCTGGTTAAATATATACTTGAGGATTTTGTGGATGGTAAAAACCATAAAATTCTCTCCCAGAAGATAATGTCTCCAACAACGCAACGCATGCACGACTGCAGCCAACTGGTGATCATGCGTTGGGTAATTTTTCTCATGTGGCCTCAACTGCCAAGACCCATACACAACAACTCGGTCGCCCTGCATCAACACTGCTCCCAAACCAATACCTGATGCATCACAGTAAACTGTATAGCTCTTACTCTGCTCTGGGAGTATCATGATCAGTGCTGATGTCAACCCTCATTTCACATCCTAAAAGGCTGTCTTGAAAGAATCTAACCAAATGAACTTCACACCCTTCTTCGTCAGACCCGTAAACCGCACTGCTAAGTGGTAGAAGTCCTGTATGAAACGTATGTAGTAACCGGCAATCCCTAAGAAACTCCATATCTCAAACATGTTCATAGGATGCTTCTAGGAATATACTACTCTAACATTCTCTTGGTCCACTACAACACCTGCCTCCATGATGATATGTAAAAGGAAGTGAATCTGGTCAATCCAAAAGTGGCACTTTGAGATCTTAGCATATAGGTGATGCTCTCTCAGTGTACTCAATACGATCTCAATATGGGTGGCATGGTCATGTCAACTTTGATACTACACCAAATTTTTGTCCATGAATACTATAAAAAAAGAGTCCACATAAGGATGGAACACACGATTCATTAGAGCCATGAAACCCGCTGGCGCATTCGTGAGTCCGAACGGCATACCCAATTACTCGTACTGACCTTATCCACTCTGAAAAGATGTAAGAGATATATCTGATGGTCTTATGCATAGCTGATGATATCCTGACCTCAAGTCAATCTTTGAGAACACTCATTCTCCACAAATCTGATCAAAAAGATCATCTATTCTCGGCAAAGGATATCGGTTCTTGAATGTCAACTAGTTAAACATCCGATAGTCTGTGTAAATTCTGAGTGTACCATCTTCCTTTTTCGCAAAAAGGACAAGAGAACCCCAAGGAGAAGTACTGGGTCGTATAAATCCCTTTGCTTGTAACTCCTCTAACTGCCTCTTGAGATCCTGCAGCTTAGGTGTAGCAGTCCTATAAAGAAAAATGGACACCACTGCTGCTCCTGGAAGAAGCTCGATAAAGAAATCCACCTCAAGAACCTGAGGTAGACCCGAAAAGTTGTCCTGGAAGACATCCCGGAAATGATCAACAACTGGAGGGAAATATGTCTGACAAGTCCCCTGGTAATCCTGATATAAACTCACAATCTAGGTCGTGACTCCACCTCGCCCACAATGCTCTGGTCCAGCTCAACTCGCCTGAACATCCCATTCTCCCTTGTATAGAAAATCTCTGCCCTCTGGTGTTGTGAAACACACCCTGCAACGATAGAAGTCTACAAAGGCTCGAAAGGAAACAAACCAGTCCATCCTGAGAATGACAACATATCTTGTCATCTCTAAGACATAGTGGTCCCAATGAAAGTGACACCCACAAACCTCAAGGGGGGAATCCTTTCACTGATGCACACCAACTTTCCTAGTCACCAATGGAGTGTCTGGCGTCATGATATCAGAAGAAGTAGAATCACAAAGCCCAAGGATCTCCACAATAGGCACATATATGAAACTATGTGTAGAACCCATATCAAAAAGTACTGAAGATAAGACAAAAGATTCTAGAATAGTACCTATGACTATAGATGGTCTGGTACCCTCCTGATGCTGGGTCTATTGCACTGCATATTCCTGCCCAGTGCTGCGGCCCTGCGACACGGCCTAGCTACCCTGAGCAGTCCCGCCCTGCTTACTCTAAGATCCAGGTGGCCGGCTACCACGGCCATGACCACCATCTCATCCTGCACGCCCTGAGGTATTCCTGTTCACTGACTAGTAAGAAGCCACTGGTCCTTCTCCCTCACACGGAGTCTGCACAGAACCCCTCTCACTAGCCACCGGTACAATCTCCCTGCAAAATCACAGTAGATGACCTGTCTTTCCGCTAGATCAACACTCCACTGGATCACATGGAAACTGGAGTCTCTTGTACCCCTCTCCACCACATTGTTAGAACCTAATCGGGCCACTAGAAGAAGCTACCTGGCTGGTACTGCCACCCTGATAAAATTCCATCTGTCTATTCCTCTTGCCAGTAGAAATAGTACCAGTAACTAGTGCTGAACTTCCAGGGCCCACACAGCTTGCTTCCCGTAGGTTCCTCTCTATAATCAGCACCTGGTTCACAATAGCGTGTACTTGATTCAACCTAAAACATTTACCAACGCTCAGATGTCATAACGAAGACCATACTCAAAACTTCTGGCTCTCAACGTCTTATCACCCACCAGTACCTGTGCAAAACAATGAAGATCCGTAAAATGAGCAGAATAGTCCATCATGGACATAGCTCCCTACTACAGATTCATGAACACTCGAGATCTATCTTCCCTCAGCGTCTCTGGGAAGAAGAAATCATATAAGAATGCATGAAATTCTTCCCACACCATGTCCCTATGGTGCTCTGACCGGGTGGTAACATTCCACCACCTCTTGGCGGAATCACGCAGCTTGTAAGCCGCGAGCTTGACCCTCCGTCCTGGAGGCATCTCAAGATGCTCAAAAATAGTCTCCATTGACCCCATCCAAGACTCTGTAGCTTGTGGTATGCCATCCCCTGGAAACGTAGGTGGATGCTGCTGCTGGAAGATACGTGTCAGCTCGGCCATAGATGTGGCATCCTACAGTGCTCCCTGAATGGTCTGCATGAACCGCATAAATCTTTCACAGAACTGTGCCTCCACGCCTGTGTCTATTATAGCAGCTGGTGTCGCATCTGGCTTTGCTAGAGTATCAAATGGTAGCCCATGGCCCACTATCTCCAGAGTATAGTTGCGGCCACTCTCCTTGCGATCTATGCGTGGACGTCTAGGCGGTATGACACTACAAGATCAATACATGCCTTAGATTCACGATTTATGAAATACCAAAAGCGATGTAACCACAAAGGGAACAAGAAGAAGAAGGTATTTCATGATTTTCATAACAATACTACACAGCGTGTATACTGACTACACGACGTGTACTTGACTTCCCTTCCCCTGGCTGGGTCCTTCGACACGATTAACCCAAACGGCTCCAATTGAACAAAACTACATGGCACGTATATAATCTAAATGGCATGTATGGTGTTATTTTCCAACTACCCATGTCATTTGTGACACGGAAAACTACTAGGCTTGACACTACACAACATGTTACACCCGCACATGGTGTTTACACCACCCTGTTCTCCAGCCACACGACTAAGTCTACACGGCCTGTCCTTGAACAAGACTACACGGCATGTCCCAAAGGAACACGGCGTGTTCAAGGAACGGTGACATCGACCCGTGTTGTTAGTTACATGGCTATGTCCCCAGGTCACACTACACAGCATGTTCATCATTGACACTTCGTGTTCTGGAAAGGAGTTCACCGACCAGTGTTGTTAGTTACACGGTCAGACTCCGGGTCAATACTACACGGCGTGTATATCTGGTACACGGTGTGTTTTACCCAAGCTCTTCCATACCCCGTGTCACCGCCCACACGGTTTGTGACACGAGAAGAGACTACACAGCGTGTACTCAGAGTACATGGCATGTACTTAAAAAGTTCATTTTTCTTCTCGAATAGAAGGCCATACATGGCATGTTTAAAAATACTACACAGTGTGTATACTAGTTGTCCAGATAGTATGCCTCAGAAACATCCTCGAAACCCAGAAAATGTCGAAAACCAACAACTAAGTTTCAAATTATGACCCTTGAGGTCCCATACTCCCCACGAATCAATGTTTGAAATCTTTTCTTTGTTATAACTAATAAAAAACCAATTATCCACCAAATTCCGGTCAATGGGGGCCCATACTCCCCAAAAACCAAAGTTTGGTGTCCATTATATGAACATTTCACACATAAATTACCTTATCACAAGGCAGGTATTTTATCACAGCACCTATCACAACAACAATCTATTCTAGCATAGGAACTATCACAACAATATTCAATTTCTAATTCACCTACATGGCATGGAGTTATGCATGGAATGTGATTTCTAGAATGTGCCTAATTGATGCATGGGATGGTATACCCCCATCTCATCAGGTTGCAACTAAATAGAACCGACAGATAAAATATAACAACACAATACCATGTGCGTCACCCAGCGGTGAAATCAAATCAACTGTAAAATTTGAAAAATTAGAAGAATTGCAAAATATGAGGTAGATTGGCTTTTCCCTATACACAGGTTAGCTACGCCCGGGAACAACTTATTACCAACTACCTTTCTCGTCCTATCCCTGACTACAACTCCAAATAGTAATTCAAAGAAAAGAACCCCTCTGATACCACTTTGTAATGTCCCAGATCCGAGTGCCACCCAACGGGTGCCCCGAACCTGGTACGCCACGTGACCTCAACCGCATTTCCCCAAACGCCAGAGGCTGGTGACTAGCAGCGAGGGCCCATGACTGATAGTGGGGAAACAATGACCTCATTTGTCAAAGTGTAGTGCAACAGAATGAAATAAAACATATAACAAACAGCAGAAGTGGTATACCATACACAACTGAAATAAAAAACTGCAGTGGATACAACCAATAATATATAAATATTGATTCTACATGTCCAAAGTTCTATGAAAATAGCCAGAACATGTTATACATCAATACAGTACAACAAATTGCAGAGTAAAACAAAAAAAAGCAAAATAGTTGGCAGCGTCATCACGAGCCTAGGCTCGGTCCCATGCCCTCCTACTCCTCAGCAACAGCCAAGTACATGTATAGGGACTCTTTCCCCTATCCACACCTACATAAAAGTAATATGTTTGGGCTGAAAAGCATGACCCAAACAGGGTGTGAGAAATATATCTCAGTAGGCACCCACCAAAGGCCCGTGTCTAACTATGTGAAAGCATGCAAAAAATGTGCTTTAGTAAAAATGAAATAAACTAAGAAGTAATAAATGTAACTAACTTTCCAGATATATTTCCATTTAATTATTCATTTAACCATTCAATATAGTAACATTTTGTTCTCAATAGCACCAAGCCCTCAGGCCAACCAGAACCTTTCCCTCCGGCCATATAGAATATTTCCCTCAGGTATTCCTCTCAGGCATATTAGAATATCTCCCTCAAGCACAGAATTCAAGCTCTCAGGCACGAAACGATTCCCTTGGGTGAAATAGAATGTTGCCCTCAGGCTAATATAGTCACTCCCTCAGGCTAATACATTACAGTGCCCGCAAGCTAATCAATTCAATGCCCTTAGGCTAATCATGTAACCGGGCCATTCCCAACAAAAAATAAGTAGTAAAAAAGAAATTCCTTCTTAGGTAAATTATACAATTACTACCTTAAAGGCATACCCTCGGGTATCCTAGCCAAATGGATAAACAGTAGAACACACCCCTAGGGTTGTTCCTAGATTCAAGAAATGATCCAAACCAACATTTTGTTATCAAAATTAATAAACTGTTCAATTCTAGGTGTTTATTATAGCAATGGCCTCAAGCACACAACACTCGAACATGGGTTCTTGAAAAAAAAACGCACAAAACACACGACAGTTGGAAAAATTAACACCAAGACACCTACCTTATACGCCAACGAGCACTATACCTGAACGTCGATCCAAGAAACGCCCAAGAACGACGTAGATCTGAAGATGAGAGAAACTCGCTTAACCTCAAATAACTTCCATTAGGAGAAGAATTGGCAAGAAACACTCTAAGAGAAGAGAGGGCTTACCTGTGCAGTTCCAACGAGATCATCCAAAGAGGAATCAGATTGTAGAAAAACAACCGATGGATCTTCAAAGTTTCGGTCATCCCTACCGAGCTCCCTCTTCAGTTCAAAGCCTTCCCTATGAACAAGGGAGGCTAGTGCTCATTTTAAACGAAAAAACAATGTTCACAGCATGTACTTCCATGTTCACAGCATGTAGCACCGCCACACTATTCATCCATCGACATGAGTACATGACATGTACTCCTGAGTACATGCCGTGTACTGTCGCCCAGCTGGCGGTTGCTCCACCACCTTACTGTTTTGGCCTTCCAACTGACTACACGGCGTGTAAAGTACCACTACACGACGTGTAGCAGGTTCCTACACCCTTTTTCATCGACATGGATACCCCCCATGTACTCATCCCTACACAGCCAAAAGTACATGGTGTGTGGAAAAAGTACACAGTGTGTACTTCCGAAATTTAGGATATTACCATTTTCTATATATTCACAACAACACTTAAGGAAAATTGAAAGGAAAAAACCTTTACTTTAATAAAAATAACCGAGTTCTTACAACAAAAAAACATTACCATTTTCTTATCAATATTATAATTGTCTTACATTACTGTACATTGTTTTATGATAATAACATAGAAATTTATTATATTTTATTAATATATTTTTATCATTAATATATGATACTTTATTTTTACCATTTAAATCATTAGGATATGATTTTCCATTTCTAATAATCTGAACACAAACATCTCATTTTATTTAATCTGCTTGTGTTATGAAGATAAATTTATAATATGAGATATCTAGAAATGGTTCTATAAGATAATGGTAACTGAGGAATGTATTTAAGTGTTATAAAATAATTTTTTATTAATATAATATAAATAAAACCAAACATTTAATTAATTTATTTTTTGGAATGATTTTTAAATTCATCATATTAATCATGGGATTAATGTAGTATTTCTATCTTGTTTATCATAGTTGGATTTACAGGTATTAAATAATAGATTAGTTATCACTTGATATTAGTTTTTAAAAATAGTGAATCCCTTAGGGAAAAGAGTACGGGATCATTCTATGTATAATATAGAATCATGTGTTGTTGTATTAGATGTGTGGTCTTACTAAAAAAACCCCCCTCTTTGGATATTGAATGTGCATGTTGGTTCTGGAATAGCTGCACCTAGTGGTAGTAACCCAAAATAAGAGTGGTCTATGTATTAACTATATATTCAACTACTGCATGGAAATGATTCATAACTACACATCATGTTTGAGAGTCTCGAGGGATATTATTCATCGATTATATGCCCATTATGAATCACTATGAACGATTGATTTCGTACTTACATTGAGGGACTATGTTGGTATGTGGTTGATATCTCAACGTAATGTAAAATATGTAAATTTGATATTTATATTGGTAAAAGTAAAAAAATCATAGGACAATATTATATTTTAATAAAACATGAAATTTATAGATTAATTCACTTTTTGATTTTGATAATTTATCTAGATTGATAAAATTTCATCACTCATGTTAACAATTTTGGTTTTAGAGATAGATGAAACTAGAGGGTATCATGTGTTTCGGGGATAGTGTAGTGATTTCCTCAATGAAAATCCCATAAAAATTGGATATGGAATAAGGAACATTGTGATTTTTCAAAACCAATTATCATTAATGTTTATTAAAAATATGATTATAGTAGACATCCCTACCACAATATTGAAGTGAATAATGGGTTCTAATGATAGATCCTGTGATTTATATTATAGAAAATAATTGTAAATTTAATATTTTTAATAAAATTGAAATGAAAAATATGTGGATATCCACAATTGTCCTAGAATGTGATTTACTTTTGAAATAGGTTGTCCTCGAGCATCCTTCCATCGTAGGAAAATTAATTGGATGGTTATAATTATGGGAGTGTAAA
The DNA here is from genome assembly GCA_963277665.1 of Viscum album. Taxonomy (NCBI): domain Eukaryota; kingdom Viridiplantae; phylum Streptophyta; class Magnoliopsida; order Santalales; family Viscaceae; genus Viscum; species Viscum album. Next base: position 1,728,725,596 of record OY728161.1, on the reverse strand, counting down.
TTGTTTATTCAATAGAATCAATAATGGTATGTTATATTATTTTTTGGAAACATGAATAATTTACATGTTAGTTTCATAATCCATATGATGAGAATGATGATAAGGAGTAACAACCACCAATACCAATGGAATAAGGTGGAGTCTGTTTAATGATTATAGATGAGATTAATAATGCTATATTTATCCTCTAATTTAGAATTTAAAACACAGGGTATTTATTCAATGTACCATAAATTTACTAGATAATTTTATTTTTATACTACCTAGATAATTTTTTTTGAATATAATATTTATATGAACAATGTTTTCATTTTTAAATTTAATTTTATGAGATTATAAATCTTATTATTGGTCATTTAGTTGGACTTGATGTAATTTTGGTAATGGATTAATTATAAAGACATATAATCCATATGAAATAATCATGTTCATATTAATCACAACATCCTCAATAATGTATATAATTGATGGGAAAAAATTTAATATGTTGTCAATGAGGATAGTTCATTACATTTGTGAAATGACTAATGATAGAAAAAAAATTTATTCTACATAATCCATCAATGAATTGTTACCATGTGTTGGACTTGATGTTTTTAGAGAATTTTGAATCACAATTCCAATGGTGCATATAGAATAAAACCACTAACTTATTTTTGTAGTGAAACATGAAGAAATTGATATTTAGAAAATCGGAGGATACCTAGTGACCACAATACTTGTAGAAGATCATGAATCATGTTAGAATCCCAAGATCATGTGATCATAGGCACTGAGTGTGTTAAATAGTTCGTGTATTGGACGTAACATTTTAGGGTCAAAAAGATAAACCTATAGAGGACATGTAATGGAATCCATACCATTCCAACACTTGTCAAATAGGATTTTAAGTTGTGGGTAATGAAACTTCTACGATAATATGTATATGGGGAGATGGTTAGTTGTCTATTAATTTTTTTTGATATAGGATAATTTTAATATGGAGAGGGTATAATATAATGTAGTCGTGAAATATAATATCGAAAGGATAAAGAGGGATCTGAACGTGGATCAATACGAGACTTATAAGGATGAGGTTGTTTTTTCTTTCACTTCATCATTTAGCCTCAACTTTCAGATGGATCCAATAAGATAATGAAACACGAGGGATAAATGAATTGTGTCTTTAATAGAACTATTTTAAAAATAGAGGATATCATTTCATTTCATAAATTATATATTTTGACATATCACTGTAGGCCTAAATTATTATAATATTAAAAAATATATTTCACAACCAAAAACCATATTCAATGTTTTATACTAATGGTATGGATGAAAAAAATGATGATAATATAAATATTATATGTTTATATAGGTCCTTAATTTTTCATTAGAAAAATATGTCTTGATAAATATTATAGATAAACTTATATATATTCACAAGGGAGTGAACATTTATTATTTTAGGATGAATTTTTTTTAAGGTGATATAATGTAGCAACCAGATATTTCACAATATATTCATCATGGAAAATTAAAATACTAAATAACACAATTGAAACACTTATGTTTTTAGGGAAATCATTTGTGTGAAAAGAATAAGATTTTAGAACTCACATTTAAATATATAATAGTGGAATCACCCCCTAACAAACATTAATAGTTATCATACACTAAAATTTAATGTTGAGTTTATAAAAGTAATTTTAAAAATTATTATTATATTAATATTTAATTATTGTCTAAATAATCGAATATGAATATCAATATAAAATCCATTTTAGGATTAACATATTTTGTTTTATGTGTTATGCATTCCTATATTAAAATGAAATTATATTAATTAAAATATTATTATACATAAAAAATAATTTATCATTTATCCAATAGATATATGTTGACTATAAATAATAATTAAATCACAATACACCCAAAAATACATTTATCTAAATAATTATATATGAAAACATTAAACATTATAATATTAATAAAATTTATGACTATTGGAATTTAAAATTAATAAAATAAATATTTTTTAATTCAATATTGAAACATTTTCTTATTATAATTTTTTGTCTTTTTCTTGAAATTAATGATTTTTTGTTAAAAAAGATTTTTTTGTGAGAATTAAAATTTTTTGTATTTCTAAATTATATAAGTTTATCATAAATTTTTAAAGCCCCATTTATGAATTAATATATGTATATATGAAATGAAATTATTAATTTCAAAAAATTATTTTTACTTATACACCCTATGTCCATCATTATTAAGGGTAAATTAAAAAGTTACATTAGAAAAAATTATTCTATGTGTTTACAGTTAGTAGATCATTTTCAAGGAAATATTATGTTTTCCATTTTCGTTAATTTATTATAAAATATATTTTATTTATAATAGATAAAATAAATTTTTTTAAAAACAATAATTTAAATTTAAACATAAATATAATTGTAATGATGAAAATCATCTCTTTACTAATAATCATTTTTACGCAATTAACAATATTTATTTGAAAATAAAATTTAATTATTTTAGGAATATTATTTGATAATATTTTTTAAATATTTTAAATAATAAGAATAAATTTTTTTATAAGGACCAATTATATTTTTGTTTAAATTAATTAAAACCTATAATCATTTATTAACAAGGTAAACAACAATTATTTAAATAGTTAAAAAGTCAAAAATAAAATGCTCTACAAAACTCAAGGTTGTCTCTAAAATGATTGGTTGTGGTTATTTTCATTCTAAAATCTCTTCCAAGACCTATTTTCCCCATTTTTCCATCGTACTTTGAATTGTGACATTACATTATAGAAACTGAATTGTTATTTCCAAAACTACCCTCCTCTTCACAATATAAATTCTAACGCTTCTACCACTTCATTACTAACTATACCATTGAAATTATCATATAAACATAATAAAATTACTCATCCCAAAATATTAGCGAGAATAAATGATCATATATTCTCTATTATTTAGTATAAGGGTATCTTTTTAAAGGATAATTACATGTTAAAATTCAAGTCCCCAATATGGGTATCCACTTCTTCGTAGAAGTTATTTATATATTTTAACTATAATAAAATTTGATAACACTTGGAAAAATATTAAATCTGAATAAATATATAATTTAATATAAATATATATAATCATAAATTATTATTCCCTCCTTTTATTTGTTAAAAAACAAAATTACATCGATCGTTCATGTGTGCGGATTACTACCTCCATGAAGAGATATCATTTATTTTACATCACCTCCTCTAATGTATTGTATTAAGGATTGATTTTATGAATTAATATTTTTCGATTTTACAAATAAAATCAATTAATATTCATTTTTCATACACTATTATTCTTCACATTTTTTGAGAAATGGGATTTTTAATCATGTGAATAACAGACTTCAACCACTATAATCATAGAATTTTGTTTCCCATTGCCACACATCTTGGATGTTTCTAATAAAGGTTTTAATAATTATATATGATAATAATTATTTTCATAAGATTAAAATTATTTCATATTATCATTATCTAAGTACATTCCAATACTCATGAAAAAGATATGAAATATTACAATTTATATCTATTTAACCACCCATGTAAATTATGTTATAATGATTATGTCATAAATTATAATGGGATGCAATTTATTTCTAATATAATTACATAATTATATATATAACATTAAATAATTATTTTTCAATGTTATTTTAATTTTTAAAATTCTTATTAATATTTCACTTCTTGAACGTTAAACACATAGAAAACTAGTACATCATGATTTCCATTTTTACAAGACACATTAATCACAATAAAATAATGAAAATGACACTTAATAACTCTTTGAAAAAAAATCAAAATTCTATATTTTTTAATCTATGATTTAATAACATCAAACTTTGTAGTGAGGATTGATTTCATCTTCATGATGTTTGTACGAAAAAAAACCATAATTTTTAACACCCAATAATGAAAATAAAATATAATTAGTCAATATATTTATTATATAAAGATATAAAATAATTATAAATAGTGTAGTATATTTATATTAATGTTGTGGGATAATTTTGTTTATGATATTTATTCTTTTTATATAGTATGTTAATGATTTTTTTGAAAATAAAATTTAATGATAAGGTACATGGAATCAGAAACTCATTTCTACAAGTTATATGATTTCATATAAAACATTTACTCCCAATCATCTCATTTTAAATAATATAATTCAATTAATTTTTAGGAAAAATATTTTTTTATAGAAATCCACTTCATGGAGTATTTTACTTTTAAATACTCATTAAAAAATGCAGAATTATTTGAAAATGTACATGAATAATTTCATTTCAAAATAATTAATATATAACGTTTTCATAATCACATTTTAATGATTTGGTTTTCATTATATTTAAACGAACAATCATTAATAGGGTTTATTTTTCATATTTCACCATATAAGATATTTTATTATGTTATAATTTATGTTGACCGTGTTTTTTTAATCAAATTATTTAATTCATGTTTTTATTTTACATCATTTAAATGTATTATTAAATCCATTTAAATTGATTGGATTCGTAATAATTAGTTATTTATTTCCATTTAGTGTTTAATAAATCAAAATATATTTCAAATTGATATTTGGTTTTTGATGATTAATTATTTTATATGGAATGTATATATATGTATGGCGATATGTGGGGTCTTATAGCACACTCTAATGAATCGGTTTAAATTTATATAGAATTAGATAGATATAAGTAGACATAAAAAGTCTATTTATATAAGAATGAGACTGATGTGTTTTTTCACATGTTTAGAATCACGAATAATGAGTTTGTTTACATGGGCATGGGAATAAGGGCTTTTATCACAATGGTTTCCATATGTTTATGGTTACACCACATTTCAATGATTTTTTATCATGTAATTCTAAATTTTGATGAGGCATTTCATTTCCAAAAAAAGATAATTTTTCTTGACTACACCTTATTTTTATATAATTTGTTACTATCATTTCATTCTCATGTATTTAAGTACTATTTATGTGTAATTTAGACCTTTTAATAAGTTTTATTTTTCTTTAACAATACTGTCATAAATTTAAAATTTTCTATCTTGATTTAATATTATCATATATGTCATTATGATATTTTTTTATAATATTTAATTTTTCATGTGTTCTTCCTTAATATTATGATCAGCTATAGTATGAAACTTTATCTATTTAATGAGCTTATGATATCATCCATTTCCAATTTATGTCTCCCATATCTTGTAATATATATTGACAAGTGTAAAAAGGGCAAGATTATGGTGGATTCTAAGAATGTTTTGTCAAATAAAATGTATATATAGCTAATCACAAAGAAACTAAAACTTTATGTCCTAATATTTTTAGACAATTTATGAGATATAAGATTTAAATTATCAGATAATGTATTATTTATATTAATTTTTTTGTGTTATTTATTTACTAGATAAATTATATTTGTTCATAGAACATTATCTCTACAATCATGTATTTATTTTAGTTTATATTCATTAAAAAGATCATTCTACAACAGTAATACCTATCAAAAAAGTACATGTTAATGATCAGGTATATATATCCAGAAAATAAATATATGGATTACATTGTGAAGATGGGAGAATTTCATAGGAAGCATCCGGAGATAATATATTATTTTAATGAGATCATTAATTTCATAAGGATTATATTCCCCATTTTTCTAAAAATAATTACCTTATTTATTGGATATGTCCATAACAATACCATTAAATCAATTGCAATGTAAATATTTCATTGAATATATTTATTATAAATCTTATTATGACTCTAATATTTCATGATGTATTGATGAATGGATAAAACTTTCTCTACTATATCTGTTCACGTATAAGAATCCAATAGATTTCATTTTCTAATTTCATACTATCATATTGATGTTCTGAAAGTCGTTCAAATTGGGTTTTTTTAATGATCTATCTGAATTTTTATGAGATATATATTGTTTTAAGAAAACTCAACCTAAGCCAGGTATTGTTTCAGACCTCAATCTAAAACCATAGAGATAGATCATTGTATATCATTTATGGATTGAAATTTTCTCAGAAACATACAATATTTTTTATTATAACATTGACTACTAATGATCAAATCATTATTCAATGATTTCTAACTACCTCTCCCAGAAATCATGGTAAAAATGGACAATTATCATATATGATTGATAGTATAAGTCTGTAAAAGCATAAAACATCATTAAAATATTTCTCAATAAATAAATAAACTGATAAATTTTCTTTAATTGTAATTATATGTGATTACTACAAAATGTAATTAAATATATCCAAAATGGAATTATATAATTAACATTTCATGGGTTTTCTTTTGATGAAGTACATGGTGATGCATTCCCATATATATAAAGGTATGAATAATTCTTATATAATTTAGTTAGAGTTATAACATTTATCATTAATGTTATATCATTCTAGTAATTACAATATATACTCTGATATATCACTCTTATTGTTATCCCACCAGAAATTATCTTTGGAATATCAATACATATTTATTATTCCATGCTGGATATAGAATGTTGAGTTATATTCTTCAACAAAATTATCTTTCATTAATTCTAGAATTGGCATCATACATACTCATTTTTTCAATATTTTCATTAAATAACAATCATAGTTTAATTTTGGAACATTCCTGACTAATTTATACAGCTATAATTGTTATTTTTTACCTATTTTAACATAACATAAATGGATGGATGAACATTAACATGATCAAGATGATATTTTTCCTCTTCAATCAAGATTTCATGATACATCAACTAATAATCAACAAATATTGGACAACAATAAATACTTATCATGGATAAGCTAGTTTAGTATTCCTAACTCAATTAATCATCCACCTTATTCTAATTCTCAAGGTGGTAATGTTTTTTAGCATATATATTGTTTAGTAAACCCCATCCATATCCATTACCACATATTTAATTTTTTTTGTTAATATATATACCTCACTATAATATTATTAAAATATATATTCATCCTTTCACTATAAATATATTTCCTTCATATACTCCAAAATAGATTAATATACAACTCCAATTCATGAGTTGTATAATTAATCTAATTAACCTTCAATTTTTATAGTCTATATGCTACAGACCTAAATTTATAAATAAAAACACATAATAGTTAATTTTTAATAATTCATTATTGATCAAAAAAATATTCTCTACTATATTTTAGTGGGTATATATGTTTACGGACTATCCATCTCCTTTTTTCTTCACAATTATCATCATAGACATTACTCTAAAAAATTTTGACTACCATTTATGTCAACATGGTTAAATTTTTTTATATCCCTGATGAATTTCTCAAAAAATAGAAAATATTCTTAAAATACATGAAAAAAATAATTCTCAATATTCATATTTTTTCTGGTATAGTATTTAAAAACATTAATACACAAAGGATCCAACAATATTTTATCACATGTAATTACATTTACTACCCATGATAAAATATTAATCTAATATTCACACATTATAAATTTTTCATATATTTTATGTTTTCATAAGGTCATCAACACAATCATTAAATTATTATAATGCCCTTTCATGATTTTATATACATTATAATATCATATATAAAGACTACCAGACTTAGATATAAATAATATCTAAAGTTATTATTCATTAAATCATTCAATATAGATGGGAAATTATTGATTCCAAATAGAATGAATATAATCTCATAGTTTTCATAACTTCTACAAAAGTTTATCCTAAAAATATCATAATTATTTACCCTTAATTGATTATATTTAGATTAAATATCAATCAGGGAAAATTATTTTTCTACTCACATTTGATCATAAAATCTTCAATACAGGGTTTCAGATACATATCATTTTCGTGATCATATTCATTTAGTAATAATTGATAAAGAGACACATTGACCCCTGTATATTTTAAAAAAATATGTTGGCCACATAAAATATTGTTTATCCAAATTAATATTTCATTTATATTCTTTTGTTTTTTTTTTGAAATTTCAGAAACTCGATCGAGTCAATTCTATAAAGTTTACTTGATATATGTGTATCACTGGGTAATAGATCTATTTAAAACTCAACATAAAAATTTATGTCATGAATATGAATATCCTATAGGAAAAAATAAATATATTCATATAAAATTATAATATATTCTATCTTGATTTCATACACAATCTTTTTTGATAAATACACCACATGAATAAATAGTAATATTGATGTAATCGATGTAATTTCCATTAATGTTCATGTTTATCATCACAACGATATAAAATCATAGGATGATTCCAAATACTAGACATCAATTTTCCTTATCCAAATATTGATATAGGATCAATATTTATAGATCTATTCCATGAAAAAAATAAAAAAACATTCAAGAGGATATAGAATAATGAGATTTTTAGGATGCACAATTAAAAAAACCTTTGTTTAGAAAAGTTATTGTATGGAATTGTGTTCAACAAGACATTTTGATCATTCATTGATAATTAAACCACCATTAATTGAGGTGGATATGTGATAATCATAGAAATTTATTCAGATATAAAATAGTGGGTAGTTCATAGTATATAAAATCATTGATATTTTATATTTGATGATAGTGTTCCTTTCTGTACTTTATTCTTATGACCTTATTTTGTGATGGTGTTCTCATTATATTTCCATTTTTATCTTGGATTAAGAGTTTATTGACACCGATTATCATAAATGACCCTTATATGCATAAACTAAATGGTATAATACCCATAATATTCGCAATTAAGGCATTACAATGTTGGTGGTGCATAAATTCGATCATTCTGTCCATTAAGTTAATTAACAGATCTCTTCAAATACCTATGGTATTTAATTTTCCCAATAACCATAATTTACACACATAAAAAATTTACCAGTAACTTGATGTAAATTTAAACCATGCTTCTTTCCAATCATTTGACATGAATTATGATTATTTTTATATTCTCAATGGGATTATTTATTATAATTTCCTCGAAATTCCATCTAATTCTTCTTATTCACAATAATATGTGACTAATTTTAGTATCTAGTGTCCATTTACAAAGTATAATTACATCAAATGATTTATTCATTTATATTAAAGATTGTTATGAATAACAGTATTTAGATACATGGATCAAAACCACTAAAAATCAACAATTTTTTCTGTTTCATAGTCAATAATAAATTTCATAAGAATACATTGAAAATATTTTAAAATTTTCTTTATAGGTATTAATATATTTTTCAACATTATTATTAATCCAAAATAAATAATTGTCCATTTATAGAGAATATTTTTTGGAATATATATACTAAAACTCCTATTAATATCTTCATATTCTAGGGAGTAAATTTCTTTATCTTCTCTGGATATTCATAAAAGGTTCCTCCATTGAAATTTACCAACATTTTATAAGAAATAATTCCATACACTAAGTATTATAGAAAGAAAAATATATTTTTTGTTGTACTACTACATTACTAAATAATTAGTGGATCAATGTTCATAATAAAAGAACTATGTACTTTCTCCATGAATAACTCACTTGTACATTTCACTTCACTTGATAATTTTGAATATTTTCCAAATTTATTAATTGATAGGGATGAATGACCATGTAAACTAAATTTTTTATTTTACCCCCCATGTAGTTCATTTTACCATGTGGGAAATCAATACATTTCAGGAAATAATTATTGTTAACATGACTCTTCTTTATTCCATCAATTACCCAAAAACAAAAATTATAGTTTAAACATCATGTATCAGTAATAAATGAGATTGAAAAAATAATAATGAAAATAATTCTTATGATATCCTAAATTATTAATATTTTATTCAACTTATGGTAATTTAGGATCAATATATATCTTTTTAATTTCATAATATGTTTTAATATGTTATTTACAAGTATTATTTATAGCATCTCGCCTTTTCATCACATAAAATTTCATTACATTTTACAAAAACGAGGATCTTTATGGTTTAGTGTCTTGGAAACCAGGAACATAATACATGAAAAGAACAAAAAAAACTCTTCTTAAACACTTGAAAGGATTCTCCTTGTGTTCATCCTAGGTTCATTACTGCATCTCATAACCTGGGGACATACATCAAAAGAAAGGGTGAGCAGAAGGCCCAGTAAGGGAAACAAGAGAAACATTTTACATGTGAAATTGAGATACTTCAATAAGGACATGAAAAGAACTTTAAGGCATGATAAAGAAATCATGAGATACATCATAATAAAAATAATATTTTTCATAACTTGAAGATGTGGCTACAACATTTAATATTGACAATAGTTTTGTTTCACCAAGGTCCATCCCCAAGGTGTCGTTAAAAATTAACAAGGTTATTCACCAAGGCATCTTTAAGAATGGTCATCTCTAGAGATTAAGTCTTTACCCAATGCATTGGAGCACTATCTGGGCACACCCTTGACATTCCTTTATTATCATGTGAGCCACATATATCATCATCCATAATTTCATAAACAACCCATATAGCATAAAAGAAATTGGTTCCATTTCATAATCATAACGTTTTAAAAACTTCTTTAAAGACATGATCTTTATGTCACTTTAATCCCACGGAAAGGGAAAGCGGGTTTCATGTATGTAAATCCCAGAATTTAAAATAGAACATTTTGATATATATATAAATACCCATTTAGAAATAAGAGCTTTGAGTATTCACTTTATAACATAAAATAATTTTGAGAAAAGAGAGCAGCATTTTGAGACAAAAATTCTACAGCATAACGACTATGTTCCGGGGTTTTAGAAAACATTGAAAAGAGAGGGGACATGGGTCGAACATTCATAAATGACCTATAATACAGTTTAAGGACAGAATATAAGGGATTTAAGAACATGGTAATGAAATTTGAAAATATACCATATGAAATGAAGAACATGAAAGGAAGACAAAATAAGATTTCTCTTAAGAAAATTTTGCAGCCTAACGGCGCCACATAAACTTCAACAAAAATGAAATGACGAGATCAAAAATGGTGTCTCATAATATGAACATAAATGATAAGTATGATATATATATTGATCATACCACAAAATAATGTAACATTAAACACTTGACAAGAAAATAGAGCTTGAAAATGAGAAGGGTGAAAGAATCCTTTAAAAATTCGGTAGCCTAACGGCGTCACTTAAACTTCAACAAAAATGAATTGACGAGATCAAAAAGGGTCTCTCATCATAAGAACATAAATGATCTGTATGATATATATATAGATCATACCCCAACATAAAAAAAAGTAATTTTAAAGAATTGACATGAAAGTAGAACTTCAAATCGAGAAGGGTGAAGAACCACTTAAAAATTCGGCTGCCTAACAACGCCACTTAAAACTTCAAAATAGTGAATTGAAGAGATCAAATGGGGTCACTCATCATATGATCATAAAATATCAGTATGATAAAATTATATATCATACCTCAACATAATAAAAAGGAACTTGAAATACTTTACATGAAAATAGATCTTGAAAAATGAGAAGGGAGAAGGAATCGGTTACAAAAATTTTGATAGCCTAACAGCGCCACTTAAAACTTTATGAAACGAAATAATGAGAGTAAGAGGGGATCTCTCATTATATGAACATGAAAATGGAAGTACAAGGAGTATAGAAGAACAACATTTAACATAAGAACAAAGAGAATAAAAGAAATAACATAAAAGAGATTTCTTGAAAAGAAAGAGAGAGATCAGATCCCTTACCTAAAAATGTAACTCTTAAACCTCAAAGGTTGGTACCTTAAGGGATTGGGGGCACCTTAGGAGGACTCCTTGGGAGGTAATGAGACCAGAACATCGTTGGGGGAGAGTGGGGAGTCGAATGGATGATAGAAGGGCTTGGTATTTATAGGGAACGTGAGGGGACAAGGCATTAATGGCCAAGGGACACCTCACAAGTGCTTTTCTCGAAACCATGTGCTCTCCCTTGGAATTTACCATGGAGTTAGGCCACATGGGGCCCCCAAAACAATAATTCATCACCCTTGGCCGGCCAACCTATAAAATATCTCATGACATCGTCACGACACAGTTATGATGTCATTAAACATACTGAAACCCCAAAACTGCAGTTTTTACTATTCACTAAAAAATTCATCTTTCTCAGAAAAATCAAAAAATTTCACCTTAACTAAATATTGATGCTCAAATTACATTTATGAACTCCATTTTATAAAAATAATTTTCTAAATAATTTTAATTTATTTTTTAAATAAAAACACTATTCATCGAGAATTCAATTTTTTCAGAAAAATCCCCAAAAATTTCCATAACATAATATCAATGCTCTGAGTACAAAAATAAAGTCCTTTTTATAAAAATAATTTTCTAATTATTTTTAATTAAATTTCTAATTAAAAAACACTATTCACTCGAAAAAACTAATACATGACTAATAATTTATGAAACCATTATTTACCCATTTTATTGAATCACATTACTTAATATAGGTGTCTAAATTATATTAAAACATTCTTTGTGTTAAATTACTAATCCATTTGGTCACATTACTAATCTTAAGCGTAAAATCACTATTCACAATTTAATATTCATCAAAAATCAAGTTCATCTTATTAGACTATAAATTTCGTACTGGACATAATTGTAGAAGACCATTTTTTGAAAATCATTACACATTTTAAATTATTTAAGGTTTACATAAACACATTTTTTAAAAATATCCTTTTGAAAATTCATAAAAAAATATGCATACTATATTTATCTGGACATTTGAAAATTCATAAACTTCATAAGAAGAAATCCCAATTTTTATTTAAAACAAAGGATTACACAAGGTAGTTATGGTCTCCTAACATAGCCCCTTATCACACCAGCATAGGACCTAAGTGAATGGTGTGCCATGGTGAGAGAATCTGAGGGAGGCTCGGCCAACATCGCATGAGTAGTAATTTCTATTAGTTTTAACTTCTCGCAAAGGCGATTCCGTTCTAGTTTCACATGATGAATCTAGGCTTGGGATTGGTCCAGAGCAATGCCCAGTGGTGCTACCTCTTTCCCAAGTTATGTTAGATGGTCTTTGATCGGTCCAAGACTACTGTGTGAGGCCATCAAATCATCTTTCTATAACAATTAACCATGATTACTTGTATTTAGAGACAATAATCAAAAAATTTTGTTCATAGCGGTCATATTGACCGATGGTCATATAATAGTCAAAACCCAATGGTCTCATTTTAATTATAATCATGTTTATCAAATAAAACATTTTTGTTGAGTTTAAAAATAAAATAATATAACACATGAAATTAGGAAACAAGATTTATTCAAAATTTGGGGTCGTTACAATCTTCCCCCCTTAAGAAATTATGTCCTCGCAATTTCTAAAATTGGGTTTTGAAATTTCATTGAAAGTCCCACAACGGAAAAAGAGTCAGTAACACCATTACTTTTAAAGAAAGAAATGGAAGTACAAAGGCCACCCGAGTTTACTCATACGAGGATTCCATGTAGGAATCATCAAAATGGAGGAGAAAACAAAGGGTCACATTCTAATGGAGAGTGATAGAAAACAAGATTAGGAGGAAGTTAACCACCAGAAAATCCCAAAATTATGATGTATGTAAGCGGTCTTTGATTACCTAGTAGGAAATGTAAACCAACAGTGTTTTTGTTTTACGTTCCTTTTCATAACTTTGACAAATTCATTTAGAACATAGAAAAAATCATATGGAAATATATCTACCATCATGTACAGTTTCATACTCTAATAAGTTTCTACCAAAACTAATCTTTTCTCCAAATGATGAGCATTCAAAACTTCTTGGTCTCCTCAAAACACAAGAATCATCTTCTAGAGAATCACATAGTCCACAAAAGATCAACTATCTATTTCTTCTATCTTTAAACATTATCCCAAAAATAGAAAGGGTAAGGTAAAACAACTCTTCCAAAAGAATCCCATAAGAATGGAAAATACTTTTAAGTCTTCAAAGTTTCCTGGTACTACCCAAAGTTCATCATAGACCATTCCATAAATAATGGTCCTTATTATTCCTCAAAATAAACCAAACTAAGATTAAAACCCAAATACAAGAAAGATTTGATAACATAGTCTTCCAAAATAAACTTCATTGTTCATCTCCAAACAACTTCAACCACTCCTAACATCTTATAACAAAAGTAGCTAACCTAAACATATTTTACCCAAGATAGGTTAATCATTCCCGTAAGTAACCTAAATTACTATAAGTCCACCTTAAATTCATCTATTCTTCAAAATATAAGTCAAACATAATCATTAATGAAAATACCATATTAATATATTTACCTCGATCAAATATGGTTCCCAAAATAATGAATGTCTTCCAAAATAACAATCAGCTTTTAATTCCCTAATCATCTCTTTCATATTAATATGGCAATCGTTGCATTTCCTATCACATTGGTTATTGGGACATGTTCTTCCATCTCCCACCATTAACTAAGATGATAAATTATAATTAGAGGCTTAAATACATAACCAATAATCATAAAAAGGAGCTTAAAGCATATAAGGATAACTTGTATAAGAAAAGTATAGCCTAACCTGTGATCCCCTAGGTTCCCATATAGGTTATCCATGGTTATATATTCTTATGGGAATTTTTATTTTATTTTATCTTTGTTCCTTTAACAATGGTTCATACTAGGCTTATGAATTTACCGAATCATATCCCCTGGGAGTGTCGTAACCAAGAGTGCAGCAAGGCCCGTTTTCATGTACCAGTTCCCGTTCGAGTCTAGCTCAAAGAGGTGTTTTCGGGTTTTACCCCTATGTACATCTATGCCAGATCCACCTCTACCTGCTTGTATCCAGACAAGGATGTATTTTCTTGGAAACCCCTTACTCAATACTAACCAAAATACCAGGAAGATTTCCTCGATTTAAAATTTTCTATAGGGTTATTCCTAGAGTTTTCATATCCTAATTTCCACAAATAACAAAACCATCTTTTGATACCAAATATATAATCCCACCTTTTTATCACATAAAATTTCATTACATTTTACAAAACTGAGGACCTTTAAGGTCTAGTGTCTTTGAAACAAGGAACATAATACATGAAAAGAACAAAAAACACTCTTTTTAAACACTTGAAAGTATTCTCCATAAGTTCTTCCTAGGTTCATTACTGCATCTCATAACCTGGGGACATACATCAAAAGAAAGGGTGAGCAGAAGTTCCAGTAAGGGAAACAAGAGAAACATTTTAGATTGGAACTTGAGATTCTTCAATAAGGACATGAAAAGAACTTTAAGGCATGAGAAAAAAATCATGAGACACATCATAATAAAAATAAAATTTTTCATAACATGAAGATGTGGCTAGAACATTTAATATTGAAAATCGTTTCATTTCACCAAGGTCCATCCACAAGGTGTCGTTAAAAATTACCAAGGTTATTCACCAAGGAATCGTTATAAATGGTAATCTCTAGAGATTAATTCTTTACCCAATGCATTGGAGCGCTATCTGGGCGCACCCATGAAATGTCTTTATTATCATGTGAGACACATATATCATAATCAATCATTTCATAAACAACCCATATAGCATAAAAGAAATTGGTTCCATTTCGTAATCATATCGTTTTAAGAATTGCTTTAATGAAATGATCTTTATGTCACTTTAAACCCACGGAAATGGAAAGGTGGTTTCATCTATGTAAATAAAAGAATTTAAAATAGAACATTTTGATATATATGTGAATACCCCTATATAAATAAGAGCTTTTATTATTCACTTTATAACATAAAATAATTTTGAGAAAAGAGATCGGCATTTTGAGACGAAAATTCTGCAGCATAATGGCTATGTTTCGTGGTTTTAGAAAACATTGAAAAGAAAGGGGACATGGGTCGAACATTCATAAATGACCCATAAAAAAGTATAGGGACAAAATATAAGGTATTTAAGAACATGGTAATGTATTTTGAAAATATACCATATGAAATGAAGAACATGAAAGGAAGACAAAATAAGATTTCTCTTATGAAAATTTTGCAGCCTAACGGCGTCACATAAACTTCAACAAAAATGAATTGATGAGATCTAAAAGGGTCTCTGATCATATGAACATAAATTATCAGTATGATATATATAGATATCATACCCCAAAATTATGTAACTTGAATGAATTGACAAGAAAATAGAACTTGAAAACGAGAAGGGTGAAATAATCCCTTAAAAATTCGACAGCCTAACAACGTCGCTTAAACTTCAACAAAAATGAAATGACAAGATTAAAAAGGGTCTCTCATAATATGAAAAAAAAATGATCAGTATGATTGATATATAGATAATACCCCGACATAAAAAAAAGTAACTTGAAAGAATTGACATGAAAGTAGAACTTCAAATCGAGAAGGGTGAAGAACCACTTAAAAATTCTGCAGCCTAATGGCGCCACTTAAAACTTCAAAATACTGAATTAAAGAGATCAAATGGGGTCTCTCATCATATGATCATAAAATATCAGTATTATAAATTTAGAGATCATACCACAACATAATAAAAAATAACATGAAATACTTTACATGAAAATAGTTCTTGAAAAATGAGAAGGGAGAAGGAATCTGTTACAAAAATTTCGGCAGCCTAACGGCGCCACTTAAAAATTTATAAAACGAAATAAAGAGAGTAAGAGGGGATCTCTCATTATGTGAACATGAAAAGGGCAGTATTAGGAGTATAAAATAACACCCTTTAACATTAGAACATAGAGCATAAAATAAATAACATAAAAGAGATTTCTTGAAAAGAAAGAGAGATATCGGATCCCTTACCTTAAAATGTAACTCTTAAACCTCAATGGTTGGGACCTTGAGGGAATGGGGGAACCTTAGGAGGACTCCTTGGGAGGTATTGAGACTATAACATCGTTGGGGAAGAGTGTGGAGTAGAATGGATGATAGGAGGGCTTGGTATTTGTAGCGAAAGTGAGGGGATAAGGCATTAATGGCCAAGGGACACCTCACAAGTGCTTTTCTCAAAACCATGTGCTCTCCCATGGAATTTACCATGGAGTTAGGCCACCTGGGGCCCCCAAAACAATAATTCATCACCCTTGGCCGTCCAACCCTTAAAATATATCATGAAATCATCACGACACGGTTATGATGTCATTAAACATACTGAAACCCTAAAACTGCATTTTTACTATTCACTGATGAATTCATCTTTCTCAGAAAAATCCCAAAATTTCACCTTAACTAAATATGGATTCTCTAATTACATTTATGAACTCCATTTTATAAAAACAATTTCCTAAATATTTTTAATTTAATTTTTAAATAAAAACACTATTCATCGAGAATTCATTTTTTTCAGAAAAATCCTCAAAAATTACCATAACATAATATCGATGCTCTGAGTTCAAAAATAATGTCCTTTTTATAAAAAATAATTTTATAATTATATTTAATTAAATTTTTAATTAAAAACACTATTCACCCGAAAAAAACTATTACTTGACTAATAATTTATGAAACTATTATTTACTCATTTTATTGAATCACATTACTTAATCTAGGTGTCTAAATTATATTAAAACTTTCTTTGAGTGAAATTACTAATCCATTTGGTCACATAACTAATCCTAAGCGTAAAATGACTATTCATAATTTACTATTCATCAAAAATCAAGTTGATCTTATTAGACTCTAAATTTCATACTGGACATAATTGTACAAGACCATTTTTAGAAAATCATTACACATTTTAAATTATTTAAGGTTTACATAAACACAATTTTTTAAAATATCCTTTTGAAAATTCTTCAAAAAGATGCATACTATATTTATCCAGACATTTGAAAATTCATAAACTTCATAAGAAGAAATCCCAATTTTTATTTAAAACAAAGGATTACACAAGGCAATTATGGTCTCCTTACATAGCACCTTATCACACCAGCATAGGACCTATGTGTAAGGTGTGCCAAGGTGAGAGAATCTGAGGGAGGCTCAGCCAACATCGCACGAGTAGTAATTTTTATTAGTTTGAACTTCTCGCAAAGGCGATTCCGTTCTAGTTTCACACGATGAAGTTCGGCTTGGGTTTGGTCCAGAACAAAGCCCAGTGGTTCTACCTCTTTCCCAAGTTCTGTTTGATGGGCTTCGATCGGTCCAAGAGTACTGGGTGAGGCCATCAAATCTTTTTTCAATAATAATTAACAATGATTACTTGTATTTAGAGACAATTATCAAAACATTTTGTTCACAGCGGTCATATTGACCGATGGTCATATAACAATCAAAACCCAATGGTCTCATTTTACTTATAATCATGTTTATCAAATAAAAAATTTTTGTTGAGTAAAAAAATAAAATAAAATAACACATGAAATTAGGAAACAAGATTTATTCAAAATTTCAGGACGTTAAATTATTCATAATAGAATATCTCAAAAAACTAAATCCCACTATTATACTAAATGTGTAAGCTATATAATTATATAAAGAAACATTATATCACATTTGATGAATATTCAATACCCATCAGAAAAATGAACACCCAAGAACCCTTATTGTTTCGGGACATTAGATACTATATACAACGTCTCTAAAAAATTTAATATGATTTTGTAACCTTCTTATGCATATCTAATATAATACCATTCTTCATAACCTAGGGAAATTAATATAAAAAATGGTGAGCTTTGATGGTCAGTTTCGGTAAATATTAATTACATTCAATGAATATCTTATGTTACATAAGAATAAGATAAGGGTTTGAGATATTGATTATAACATCAAAAATTAATACCAAATCAACAATATATCATAAATCATGAGTCATGTTATAGAACAATTTCTTATAAAATTTCATCATTCATAAGAGTAAGAAATTAGAAAAATAATAATAATGATTCATGAGAGAATTCCATAAGCATAAGAACATGTCCTATGATTTTTTTTTGTAAAAATTAAAATCAAATAAATTTATTTCAATAATCAAGGATCAATTTCAATACTATCGTAATATTGTGGAAAGAGTCCCATAATAGATACATTTCAATCCCCATTCCATTTTTACATATTATAGACAATGATTGATATTATATTGGGTTCACTCTCCATTATCATTCTTATTATCTCATGAGATATAAATATTTACCAAATTAATTTTTCCTCTATATGATAATGGGACAACCCAACACGCAACAAAAACAATACATATTTGTTAAACAAGATCATAAAAAAATTAAATATTTTATGACATCTATATAAAACCATGGGGAAGAAATTATTTTCATGAAAACGTCATTAAAACCTTATCATAATAATCAATATTGATAAATAAATTGTATTTTATCATTATTATTATTTCCAGTGAATCCTATGATTCATTAATGGATTATTAAATAATTGAAATACATTTTTATCAAATCCTTGCTGTTTTGAAATAATAGAAAACCTCATTTTCATTTGGTAACATTAATAAATATAAATTCAAGAAAATGGGTGTAATATTTTATTTTTAACATAATGAAAATTATTTATGTAATGTAATAATAAATAATGGTTTTTTATATTAGTATATTTTATTGATTTGATAAACATACAAAAAAATTCTTTAAACACTTTTCTAAAAAGTAAAATATAACATATAAAGGAATAATTTTTAAGTTTAATTTTTAATCCTTTTTAGATAAAATAAAATATATTTGAAAATTAATATAAAAAATTAATCAAAAGTTAAAATCAACTTTCATGAATCATTTAATAAATATGGACTTAGAGGGAAATTATTTTATATACAAGAATGAAAAATAAGATATGTTTCTATTAAAAAATATCCTTTGAACATTTTTAGAATGATATAAGTAAAATTGAATTAATATATGAAAATAATCATAAATAAATAGATGTGTATAAAAACGTGGGGTGATATTTTCAGATATAGATACAATATAACATCTCCAAAGTGGATTTAATAATGAAAAACTCTAATTAAAAAATTGATTATTTTATAGACTGTTACCGTGCATCTCGACTTTCATTGTACAGGATCTAACATAATATATATTAAATATATATGTATTAAATGTTTATATCAGATCCATCAACATTTTCCACAGTTTCATCATCTATAGAATTTCATTCACTTTATAAAAATTATTATTATTCATCAAATATAATTTTATAAAAAAATTATCTATGGTGTTGATGAGAAAATTTATTACATCACATTGTGTAGGCAATAATCTGCATGTACACATTAGTGATGTTTTCATTTTTTCCATGGATGGAAATAAAGCAAGGTAAAAGTTAATTTATATTTAAATACAAATAATCATATCATAAGTATAATATATATGTATATATATTCCTTAAATACATCAATATATCCATCAGTTTGAGGCGGTGATAAAAAATTATTCATGTATCTTCCTTGAGACAGTTGTCCCCATGTATGCATGAATAACTCTTTCATGTTCAATTAGATGAAATGGATAGATAAAATGGATGTAGTATTAACATTAAAAATAAAATATATTAAAAAAAATAATTTAGTTATATTATTATTTTTATATATCAATTTAGAGAGGAATAATAAGAAATAATATTCAAATATATGGTTAAAGACAATTAACACTTCTTTGAGTATCATTATTTGGATTACACGTTAATCCTTCTTAGTATAACGTTTTTTTGAGAGAAGGAAATAAACGATGTGTGGAGGAAATTTTTTTAGGATATTACTTTTCTTATTTCATGAATTTAAATACTCAATGTTTTTTTAATTGATAATATTACGTTACCTTTTATAAATAATAGAGTGGAACCCATGGAAATATTTAATGTTTAAAAATTATATAAATTCATGATCATCGAAAATTGGAACAAAATTGAATAAATTTATAATATGGTGTAATTTTAAATATATATACTTAAATCTAATAAAATTTAGATAAATTCTATTTATAATTTAATATTTATATCATAGATTAAGCCCTTTATTTACACATTTGACAGAAAATGTGGGGACACGTTTTTTATCCTAGTAACAATTCATTATGGAAAACATTTATGTATTAATTAATAAATAATATATTTTTAATAATTAAATTTATGAAATCCATTTTTATTTATTCAATTTATATAATTTCTTAAAAATAATATAATATCAGTACAAAAAATTTGAAATAACATTTTTTAGAAAAAAAAATTAATTTTCAGCAATAAATTATTTTATTATCATTACTTTCATAGTAAGAATAATTATATTAATGTGAAAAGAGTGTATAAGGTATATTAAATACAATTTTCATTAAAATAAATGATTTTTAGTGATCAATTTAATTAATTACCGTAACAAATCATTTCACACATGAAATTTTTTTTATGAAAATATCACTTTTTTAGTGTCAAATGATTTTATTTTTCATTATGACCATTTTATAATCAATGTATAAACAATAAATCAATTGACGTGTAAAAATTAAATTCTCATAATTTTATTACTTAATATAAAATAAATTAACTTTTCAAGATAACAAATTAAAATAAAATGTATATAAGAAATAATTTTTATTTATCAAGGTATTAATAGACTAATATTCCATATAATTTCTAAACATTAATAGTAATGATTAATTTTAGCTACATAAATTTTCTATATTTTTATATATTTTATAAAAAAATTATAATGTAAATAGTAACACAACTTCCACATTCTGTACATAACAAGCAATCAACCACATTTAATTAATTGAAGAGAAAGTATTATAAATCACTTGATAAGAAGTTATATTTCCCTTATAAGAAACCATTACACTAGTTCCTTGAAATTAACATTACAATCAACATTAAAAATTATCTTTAATAACTTTTGTGAAAACTTTGTTAAGGAATTTGATTCCCACCACTAATATCTCACCGAGTATCGATAGTATCCAAATAACATAAAGAAACTACAGATCGCAAAAACTTTGTTAGTCTGGTATTTTCTTCCATAACTTTAATATTTGGTGGATACAGAGATACACTCTCACAAATAATTTCATGCCCCAATAATGATACTTTTTATACCCAAAATATACACTCTGTAAATATGATATACATGATTTAAATTTATAGTATCTTCCACACAGTCCAAAAATCATCATTATCTTCTTCATTTCTCATAGAAAATATAATATTATCATCTATAAATATTAACAAATATTAATAATGTTATTATATATATAATATATTCATTATATAGATAAATACATTAGGGGAATTGATATGTCTGAATGGAATCAAAATAAATTCCTAGTTTCCAAACCTCATACAAAAATCACTATCGTGAACATCATCCATATTAACCATTAAATTATGATATAAATATCAAAGTTAAATCCTGAAAATATGTTTTCACTCAATCAATTTATAACAATAATAATCAATATGTAGAAGAATATTTATAATATTGATTTTTCTCCTACTAAGTAACACGAAAATTTGTACAAGTGTTTTCAATATTCAAACATTTAGTTTTTGAAGAGGGTGTTTCAAAAATTGAATATTAATATTTAGTAATTAAAAGGTAGTGTTATTATGTAATCTTTATCAAATGAATACATAAGATATGGGTTCATAGTTCTATACTGATCAATTTATTAGTTTACCAAAGGTGGAAATCATAATGAGTATTATTATAGGATAATGTCAATCAAAACAATGATGCAGAAATACACCCAAACATTTCTTTTGATGATGAAGATATTTGATAATAAAATAATATTAATATCTATAGGTTGGTATCCATGTGGGGAAGAGAAGTTAAATAAATTTTATTACTTTTATTTTTATTATATTGAGTCATTATCATGTTTCTAGGTTGTAATAGATTCATTCTAGAGAAATTAAATGATGTGATGTTTTCCGAAGGATATAAGAATATAAATATAAATACTTAAATACCATAGTTTTCAAAAACAATTTTGAATAATTTATTTCTCCAAAAAACAAAAAATCTAGTTTAATAATCGCATATAAAAAAATCTATATTAAAAACATTCCTTTATAAAGTTCATTGATTTTTCTCAAAAGCAATAAATAATTCAAAAATATTTATAAAAAAGGATAAGTATGAAATAAGTTAAAAATTATTGAATAAACAATTACAACTAATATAGACATTTAATAAACAATGAAAATTATAAATACACAACCAATTATTCATATGGTTATTAAGAATAAAAATAAGGGAATATTAAAAAAATCAATGCATAACTGTAAATGCCTCCTTGGATCTCAAAAATTGGATCAATTATTGTTTGGGAAGAACCCTCATTTTATTATTTAATGAAATGACCTCTATAGAATGGGTAGAGGGAGACCCATTACATAGCCTCAAGGCCTATGCCCAAGTATCATGAATACTAGGCCTGAAAGGCCATTTTTTTGGCCCAAAGAGCCCCGCGTTGAATAGTACTACTATAGTACCCAGGCTACAACAGTACATGCTATAGTACCACTACCGCTACAGTTCCTGCTACAATGCCTTCACCACTATAGTGTTGTCGCCGCTGCAGTCCAACAATTCTATAGTGCTGATACAGTGCCCTACTATAGTATGCTATTGTACCCTCAGAAATTAGTCCCTGCCCGGATTTGGTCCTGGGTCTTTTGGATGCCAAGCAGGAGCACGTACCACTAGGAATTAGGCTTGTGGGCTCAAAAATTGGATCAACTATCACTTAGTATAATAAAATCTTAACTATTTAAATAGATCTTTTTATTCTCACTAACCTATTAAAATAATTTTTTCATAAAAAATGTAGTACAATGGTGACCATGTGGTTTTCATATGAGGAGGTTTAGTGAAAAGTTGGTAAATTTTCACATTATTAATTTGTCATTTTAATGTTAAAATGGTCATTTGGTATTTGAAATGAATTAAAATATTTAATATTATATAAATCCTTATTTTAGCTTAATATAATCCATCGATATTATAAATCTGAACAATGTAGTTCAAAAAAACTAAATGTAGAAGCAATGGACAATCTTCGATCCTCAAACACAGACATTATCATTGTCTATAAACATGTTCCAATTCTATTGTCCAATGTATACCTACCAATATAAACATATAAAACTATATTTACTAAATACCATAATGAAAACAAAAATATGTGTGTCTATATCTTAATTAATGTGATCTAATTACCCAAATTCCTCCATGAAACCAAAACAAATTAATCTTAACGTGGTCAAAGACGAGACATCACCATGGAAATTTAAAAAAAAGAAAGTAACCAATTTTATTTAATATGATTAACATATATCAAAAATACATTAAAATAAATTATAAAAACTAATTAATGAGACGTCATAATATCGTTAAAATAGTTTCAAAAATAATTTTAGACTAAGAGTTTATAGTAGACTGAAACAATTCAAATGAGAAGTGCCTTTCAATCATTACAACCCACCACTACGTGGAGTTTATACCATCATGAGATTATTAATTCATGTAATAATCAAACCCTCAATAATATATTCTCCAATATATCCCACTAACTCAATCCAACCATAGATTAAATTGAACTTGATATGGGAATACATATAAGAGGAGGGGTAGAAAATGTTCCGTACAATTTTTTTCATCCTATATTAGTCATATATTTTCCACATTCCCAAAAAAATATATCTATGGTTTTCTCTAGAATGTTTATTTAATTTAAATATTATATATACACATAAATTATTATATTATGTTGGAAAGTTGTTCAAGATATAACAATTACTTATGGATGACAACTTTTTTTCTTAGGGGACACTTTATCTTTTTTATCGTTGACACATTCGTAGACTTTAATAATGATTACATGTACCATTTTTAAATAAAAATATTATGAAAAATTGAGTTATCATTCAACTATATGTATGATTTAGATTCTTTTATAATGATTTATTTCCCATTTAATTATGTGTGGTACATCCTGTCATCTAAAAAGTTTTCCACAATAAATGATTAATTTTTTTCACTAGATGGTCTAATAAAAATGCAAAAGTATACAAAGATGTGTGAAAAAAATATGATGGTGGAAAAATTAATTACAAAATATTGATAAATAATTAAAATTTTATACTTGAAATAAATAATTCATTGATGATAATAAAAATTCAAAATTTGTGCTATTTTTAATTTCAATATCAAAACATCTCTAAAATCAAAATACAGTTCAATTAAACTAAAAATGCTAAATTAGGAGGGATAAAATCATTGAAATAATTTTGATAAATATTTCACTTATTTTCTCTATAAATTCAGCATTACATTTCATTTTGACTGCCGGACATGTGAGCATCCAAATCATATTATGAAAAAAGTGAAATGAATACAAATTATGTTGACCCATTTTTCACTATGAAACAAAATATGTCTTCCCTCACAAAAATAATATTCCATGTTATCCGTTCATATAATTCAATCCATTTCAACTTATCCTAATTTTTCATGCACAAAAAACACTTACCTCACATTAATATTATCTCAAAACACAAATATGGAATGTCAATAAGGCCTTTTCCGTCCAAACTCATGCACAAATATCTATAGACCTACTAAATTTCAATATATTCACCTGAAGTGTAAAAATATCATGGGATTATCATGATTCAATTTCCAAGGATATTCAATGGCTATGGTTGGAGGGTATCAAATGTAATAAATGTTGATGCAAAATAAGTATATTTTGGATATTATTGACAAAAAATTTCACCAATCTAATTTTTATTGCAGTATGATATCTTCTTCAATATAAATTGGATAAAATCAACTCTTAGCCTATTTGAGAATAAATTTTCACTCCCAATACATCTATATTTTAGTTTCATGAAATCTAATTTTTCATCTCTTTTTTATAAATAAATATATATAGATGTCATTCTTTCTTTCTTTGAGACCTCCAGTTTGGAATAACAAATTTTTTTAAATCTCTATTGGTGCATAGATTTTTGGAACATAATTTATAAAAGAAATAAAGTATCTTCAATGCTTCAATATCCATAGATAGACACACTAAATGAGGTAGAACACCACAATTCATCTTCCACTAACACTTAATTTCAATTATATCATTTATTTTAACTTCTAGAGTTTTTTTAAAGGGAACATTTTCATTTAATGTGGATAAATAACATTATATACATGGATATATATGGATCAATGTGGTAAAATGTACAATGAATGAAATAAAAAATGATATTATCATGAAATTGGGGAACAAAAATCCTATTTACTTCCTGAATTATTAAAATAACAATAAATAATGTTTTTGTTGAAGAATGCATGGTTTCGTCAACAAAAGAAAATATTTTAATGAAAATAAGATGTTAATAGTTTTTTAAGCCTCATAGTAAAGGTATATCAATAATAAATACTTCATGATGTTTCATTAGATACATAAATTCAATTATTTTTCATCAAATTTCTAAAATTTTGGAATTTAAAATTGTCATTTTCATCATTAAATTTTGTTTAGTTTCGTAGATTAAATTGGGTCACTCATTGAAATGGGTTTTAAAATTTAAATTGATAATAATTTAAGCTCACCATTTAAAAACACACAAATTTTGAAGAAGCTCAAAGTAATAACACAAAAAACAGAAAGAATAAATAAATAAAAAATTATGAATAAACACAAAATCCTTGTCTACAAAGAACGTTCCTCCCCTCATATTTATTTTGTGAAATTTCATCATTTTTAAATGAAATATAAGAATTAAAATCAATGAAGACTTGAAATGATAAAAAATTTGAACGGAAAAAATAAGAAGTCGTTATTATTGAGTAGTAGTAGCCTTGAGATAGAAACCTAAATGATGCAAACTTGAAACCTATAAAAAAATGAAAAATGATGTAAAATTTAATTTCAATAATGGAATGAAAAATAAAATTAAATATATAGAGAAATGGAATTTGTTTGAACAACCATGTGTGTACTAAGATCTCACTACCCCTAGTGATGGTGTTTTATCTCGACATCCCGAGTATGATTGTGGACACAACATTCCCTCATGTGGAAGAAAAAATAAATATATAATATATTTTACATATCCCATATATTGTAAAATCTCATAATAATAGATTTATTATTCATCTCCTAATTGTACTGTATTTTAAAATCATACAGCTGAAGAGGGAAGAAATATAAAGGTGAATTCCCGTGAATTGATCCTCACAAAAACCCACTAGTGGTTTGAAATTTTTAAAATCAAATTTTTTTTAACATCATGTTCCTAAAAAAAGTAATTTTTTTAAATTATCATGGTACAACAATACATATTTAATCCAATGAACTATTCAACCGAATATCCCATCAATTCTTCTATTTCATCATTTCTCTCCTATAAATCTAAAAAATCATCCCACTTAGATGCAATGAGATCATAATATACACAAGGAGAAGAAATTAATAGTTTTTTATCATTGTAATCTATAAATATTGGATCCATAATTGTTAAATACCCCTTTGGAAACTTATGTTCCATCTATTTTTGGGAATGAAATTTTTTTTTATTGAAATAGTGTTGCATCTCAATTTCCTCTGTATTCTATTAAAAATGAATGGATCAAGGTTCTATTATACATTGAACAAATATTCGTTCGATGGTTATGAATTTCCAATATGAAAAATTTGGACATCACATGAAATTAAATTTTCATCCATGTCTGCAAAATATTTATCTAATGTCTTGTAGTTTCCATAATATATATCGATTGGTGAATTTGTGACAATTTCATCCAATATATTTGAAAATAAAAATTCCAAATAATTTTTCAACTCACCCATATAAGAATAATTAACAACTAGAGTGAAGAGGAAAAAAATTTCCATTTCATTATCATCTTTTTTGTTTTTAAAAATTTGTAGTTCTATTAAATAATTGTAATGTATTATCCATTATTTTTTTAATTCATGAATAATATAAGCATTTTGGGGTTGTGAAATTAATTTTTTTATGTTGAAATTTTAAAAATTATTCCTAACTAGGATCCTAGTATTTTTCATAGTATATTCAATCATAAAAAAGCCACTATAAAAATATATTTTCTTCTGTTTTTTATCCAATAAGTCTATTTCTAGAGTGAAATTAACTACCAATTTCAGAATCTCATATTATCAATTTTGGGACATAATTTTGTGTAACACCGAAACTATTTCATAAAAATAATCTCATTAAACCCCCTAGAAATGGATCGAAATTGAGATATGTTTTTTCATTTTCATTACGCCAGTCAATAATTTTCTACATCAAAATGTAGTATAGCAGTGACCATGTCGTTGTTTCATAAGGAGGTTACATGCTGTGTTGTCAAACTATTAAATTTATCTAATATATTTTTATAATTATTAAAAATAAAATAGTGGAATTTAAATGTTTCGAACTATTAAAAAATATAGAAAATTTTATTTAGTTATAAAATATTTATTACAGATTATAATTTAGAAGAATGATGCGATGAAAAATAAAACTAAATATAGATGTTGTAGAAAAGATTCCATACATGGACACTCCCTTTATCAATTTATTAAAAATTTAGAACAAATTATTTTTATAATGAACAATTAAAGACCAATTTTATACATCTAAAATAAAATTACAAAAAATTGGAACCTTAATGATCTTTTTTGATCTTCTTATAAAGGTGATATTATTACCTAAAGTCCTTAGAGAGACAGATATAGTTAAAACTCATCATTCAAAATGGCGAGAGATAACCAAAGAAATTTATCGAATTTGAGTTACCAATTTACATTGAAAATATAAATATAAATATTTAATTATTTTTAATAAAATGAAAATAATATTGAAGGATATCTCCTTCAATGAAGAAAATAGTATCTAGGAAAATTTAAAAAAGAATTGTTTACATTGGAATACAAAAACAGTAATGGGAAATGCCTCTGGATATTCAAATAACAAAACATATTGGAGTTTATACATTAATGTCTTGATTAATTCAGTTAATAATCCAACCATATAATATGTTCCATAGAATATCAAACTCCCTTAATCCAACCATACATTAAAATGATGTTGATATGAGAATATATATATGTTAAATGGTTGAAGATGTTCTGTGCAGTTTTTACATTACTTTATATTCAATTTTTCTATAAATTACTCTTTTAATATCTTTCTGATTTTTATGAGAGTTGATAGAAAGTATTACCTATATCTACCCTAATATTTTCAGATGTTTTGGACACATGGAACATTTTACATGAATTAATTTATTAAGATCAATTTTTCTTATCGGGGGGAGACTTCATATTCATTAATATTGACTTGCTTATAGAAAATATTAATGGGTATGTTCTTCATTTAAATTTATCATTCAGATATTTAATTGGGCTATATTTAATCTATCAGTGGATCAACTCATTTAGAGTCTTATAGCACTAGTTTTTTCATATTGAATAAGGTGCGGTACATCCTATCATCATAAACTCGTTTCATAATAAATTATTTATTTTTGCCTCTAAATGTCAAATAATCACATAAAATTGTTTTAACAGATTTATCTGGTATACAAATGAAGCATGGAGAAAATAAATTATTCTAATTGGAAAAATAATTTAAATTTTATTTTCAAAACATAGAAGTGAATATATGTATTTTAAATTAACGATTTTCAAAATCTTCAATTATAATCTCAAAAATACCCTTAAATCAAAAAATAATGCAGTTAAAATTAAAATGGTAAAATACAAGGAAAAATCACTATAATAATTATTATATACAATTAATATATTATCTTTATAAACTATCTAGGTAATAAAATACAATATGTTCTGAATATCCATTGATCTTCAATGGGGACTACATTCTATGGGCGCTCTCAGTTTACATGGGAAACATTATTTCCAATAGTTCACTTGGTCCCTTGGGTGAAATTATTTTTAAGAGCACACTTAGTCCCATGTAAAATATTCCAGGGTTATTCCATGAACTAATAAAATGATTCAATTTTCGATGTCAGTCAATCAACTATTATAAGATACAATCTTATATTGGAAGGTCAATCCTAAATATTTTCTTAATCCTATTCATGTTTGTAAAATTTTGTTTTAGGACTTAGAATATTTTAGTCATTCAATAATTCATGTTAATATATTTGTTTCTTGATGTAAAACATACAATTTTATTACAATTTTTATATCATTATATGGTTTTTATTATAATTTGGATGATTCAGATTTATCCTCTAATCATCATTGGTCGCATGTTTCTTTATTTATAGTTATTACAATATTTCCACAACATTTTTCAGGATGTAATTTTCTACATAATATATTCTTTACACCCTTTCTGATATTATGAAAAATCTATTATAGGAGGAGGCATGCCTGTGGTCGAATATCCATCCTAAATTAGTCATTTGTGGGAGTACCCATCTATGAACATTCAATGTTCACCATATCTCATGTATTTTATATTTCATTACTATTTGCGAAACACTAAAATGAGACTACTATGTTTTAATGATTATAAATTTTCTCACACATGGTATTATCTAATCTATGTGTGGTATAAAACCTCTGATCATAGGGATGGATTTTGTACTATTATTATTTTTTGTTGTTTTGATTTTACTACATATAGGGTGATTCATTTTTTATTTTATGTTACAATTTATTAATATTTCACAGGTGGATTATAATGAAACAAGATGAGTATTCATTCATAATGGTGGGAACATAGGAATATTTATATTAACATGAACTGTTCATGCTAGAGACATATTTATCTCATGTAAAAATATTACAGATATAACTTATGAATATAAATTTCATGTTCTATTTGAGGAAATGGAATAAAGTAAATTATTATGTTTTTCATATCCTATTATTATTATTAATACAGAGTAACCTTTAGATTATGGTTACATATCATTGTTCACACCTTTTCTGGTTTATTTTTGTTAAATACCATATGTTTTGTGGTATGTGGTGACCTAGATACCTAAAATTTCTAGTCATCCAATTTGAGTTGACTGTTATGAGAGTTGTTTTCAAGACACACCAAAAAATCATTGGTAGAACATCATATACCTCAAGGTTAACTGATGAATGACCATATTTGTGACATATTTTAATGGGTTATGCAATTAATGGAGAGGGCGAAAAATCACACCATACCTTTGAAGGATGACCTATAAAGATAATTTCAATTTCAACAACCAATTGCATTCAAATTGTAGGGAGACACCTAGGAAACATATTTCTAGATCGAGTCAGTGTACTTGATCATTATAATCCTCTATTACTTATATATGGGAGGATAAATCTATATAATCACATGTTATAGGGACCATCCATGTTTTGGCCTAAATTTAGATATTAATTTTGAAAATAAGAGAACATAACCAAGAAGGTCATTCAGAAAAATTATATCATCAACTTTTATAAAGAAGAATTGATGGATGATTGGGTATAATAGATCGAAAAAATACATAGGGATTCATGAAAATGATGGATTATATAATATTACTCACTAAACTACAATGTTCTACTTCATCTGTGGTAGTTGACGAGATTACTAGGGTGATGTAGTTCAATGAGGGGATTTTCTATGATGTAAGGACATAAAAGAATTACTATAACTGGAGAAACATCACAGATATAATGAATTTGTATATGATAATTTAATAGAGACTTAGGGATTCCTAATGTCATGTCCAAGAAGTCATGATAGTTTGATTATGGATCTATTCTTATGTTACCATGAAGAAACAATATGACATTTAACACAATAGTAGTAACATGAAAAGAATATAGGACATTGGAAAGTTATACCTTGATAACAATAAAATGATTTATTCGTAGTATTGAATGGTTTTACATCAGAACATATATTTCTTATACCTCACGATTGATTTTTTTTATGTGGCATGTTGGACCGTTTATAAATATTTCATAGGAAACCACAGTATCGATGCAATGGTAGTGGATTCAAACAAGAATAGGTCTTTGGGATGTCCTCATATACCACTATATAGATATGTTGTTAGAGTCTTAATAAACAATAATTATGTGGTAGGGGACATGGTACCTTAGTTCATGATTCAAACTACTAGAAAAAGGGAGAAACATAAGGGATTAATATTATAGCATAGGGTTGATGGGTGTGCCATGTGCATTTTATACACTCTAAAATAAATAGACGTTCACGGTAACTTATAGCATTAGATGTGAGATTCATGTATTATATACCCTTGATAACTTATTTTTGATATAGGGGAATCAAATTATTGTATATAGAATAAATTTTCATATGATATAGGTTTGTATTTGGAGAGTTTTGAAGGTGTTATAATCATCGACATGCCACATGGGGTGATATTATATGATATAAAATGTTTTATGGAGTCTTATCATGAAATTGTTGGAATATAATTCCTTAGGGATTTTCTATATAATTTATAGGATTCAGATTGATTATAGAAATGGATTGAAAATTCATACACAATGATTATATGGACTGCTACTAGAGGATTGTTTTCTATCAATATTAGGGGAATCTATTATCATCAGGGTGAGTTGGATCATCATGTGAGTCTTATAGGATGAATAAATTATATAATATATTTCCTATTGGATAATATATCATGGTTTGTTCTATTTAATGATTATATGAAATAGGATTGTTTTCCTTATGTGGTTGACCATTTTGAAGAAATTCTCCCAAAATTATTAGCGGCCATTCCACTTATTCAGAAGATAGAGTTCATGGTCGAGTACATTTTGGGAGCTCATCTTGTTTTTCTCACCATATAGTATATCACCATTAGACCACTGGGATTTTAATTCTTAGTTCGATCATCTAGAAGAAATGTGATTCACGCAACCTTCTACTTCTTTATGGGGTTCTCACATGCTTTCTACGAAAAAAGATAATGGTACATTGTTATTATGTATGAGTTATCAAAGCTATAACAAGATGATATTCAATAATTTCCATCCACTTAAATGGGTATCTGATATCATTCATTACATAACATGTTATAAGATCTTCTACAAGATTTAATTGAAGTTTAGGTACCATATGATGTTGGGAACATAGTTTATCACACTAAAAACGATTTTTCAGAGAAGTTCTAGATTTTATGAGTACATGGTGATTTATTGATTCCCAAATAATACCTAAATGTTCTTATGGGCCTGATGAATCAAATAAACCATTCAATAAAATATAATGTTATGGTTCTTAAATATGAATAAACATAGTATAATCTCAATATAATGATGACAAAAAAATCATCTCTACATTTTCCTCAGTATACTAATAGAGAATAAACAAAAAATAGATTTCAAAATTAAATTTATAGATTGATAGAGTGAAACTCTTAGCTCATGTAATTGTTAAGGCTATAGTGGTTGGGAACCCATAATGTTTTTATAATGTGTTATTGTGGTAAATGACATAAAATTTCCACAGGATTCAGAGATTTCTATGTCATGTAGTTTATTATTAGAATTTAATATTAGGCTTATAATTCATGTAAGCACTGGTGATTTGGATAACCAAGAATATGTTGATGTCTGTTTTATCAGACGATTTCTATAATTATTTTCAATATCAAAAAATAAGTATGAAATCATCACTGATCATAACTTTTCTAGTAATGGGTTCGTAATATATCATTTACTATGATTCTTCTAATGATTCACTTGGAGCAGTTTTGAAGTAGGAGGGATTATTTATTTCATAGGAATCTATAGATATTAGGCTACCTGAGAGGAAATACAATACAAATAATCTGGTCTTAGATATATAGATACACACCCAATGATTATAGAGACCATATCTGTTTCATGATTGTTTTGTGGTGTATATGGACTTTAGGATCCTTATGTTTGTATTTTATCAATGATACATGATCCATTTGTAGGGGAGGTGGTTTATTAATTTGTTGTCCTTCAACACCAATCTTATTCACAAAACTAATAATGGAAAATTTCATTGATTATGGATTTATCTAGAATAAATAGATCACGATAGTATTAGATTCTATTTATGAGTTGAGGTTGATGGGCCAGTTTACATTCATTAATTTTTATGATTTGGATTCCTAGGTCTAATTATCTATAACTTCAAAATCTAGTATTCCCATGATTTTGGATCATAACAATAGTAATAAAATTTGGTATTTGAAGGTATTAGTTTTTGTGGATATCATTTATGCTGTTGATTCACTATGAGGATTGTCTGTAGGTGGGAGAGAAGTTATTCTAATGATTCTTCATCTATGGGTTATGTTGTAAAAAAATGATCGAATTAGGGGATTTATTAATTATATATTTGTGGTAAATCAGTATGCAAAAAAAGATATAGTGTGAACTATATAGATAGTACTGGGGGCTATAGATCAAGAAAAAGATCACATGATTTGTGGTGATATTCTTCAACAACTAATCGGTGAAGGCTGACCATCTGAGGCTAGATATTTATTTATATAATAAACCCACTCTGGAATGGATGTTGTAAATATGATACAATGTATTTTGTAATAGGATTACCATGAACATCTCACAATAATGATTTAGTTTGGGAGATCATGGTTGATCTTAAGAATTCATTACACTTATTTCTTTATAAATATGACATTCAATATTGTCATTATTGGTAGCCACTACATATGGGAAAAATATTTTCTAAATGGAATTCAAATGAATGTCATTTTTAATAAATATCATCATTTCACATATCATTTTGGGAAGGGTCTTCATAAGGAACATTGATTTCATGTTTTTCTGATATATCCTATCATCTTTATACTAATAGGTAAAATGAAAAATGAATTTGATTCTATAAAATTTTTTTCTTTTAATATTCTTTGTATTGGTGGTTCTTGAGATAAATATCTTGTTCTCATGGAGTTATATTCTGATAAAAAATGCATCCATTGATCCAAGTGGATCATTTTGAGGAATTTTATAGAATTTCATGTCGCACAACTCATTATAGGTTAGAGGTATGAAATTCAAAGATTATTGGACCTAGTTTAATAAAATAGTATTCTTACAAGAATCAGTTAATTAGAAAGGATTTCTAAACCACGATGATATGATTAAATTAATATGCTGACTGTGGGAGATAACCTATGGAGATTAATTTTCATTATCATATATTAGTTTGGTTATTTACTAGGATAGGGAAACATCATTTTAGGATGGGAATCTTACCAACCAAGTCTTTCAGTCAATTTGAGATAGTTGATATGGTATGTATTGTAGAATACCATTTCACTCATCCATCAAACTACATTGTCATGAAATATGATCTTCACATGTTATATCTGCATAGATATCATCCTAAAAGTTCTCATATGATAGAAGATGATGAATATATTATATAAGTTGATGCATCTATTAATAAAAATATGATCTACATCATAGACCATGATGAGAACAATATGTAGGGGAATACATTATCTCTAACCTCATGGTAACAGGGGATTGAAAAATATTCTCATGGGTATCCTCAATATGGGATTATGTTTTCCACTCTTCGATGGGTGATCTGAGATTCTTTGAATAGGGATTGGGATGGAAATGAATTCACACATCCTTAAATAAAGGATCAAAATTTATTTCTGATGTTATGATATTTGTTTTCCTCTTTCCATGGGGTGAGGATTATGATCTCATAATGGTCTTTGACAAAAGGGATACATATAAATCATTAGGTAGTGGTATATTTCCCCAAGAGTAGGAAAACATGTTGGTCCCAACTTGGTCTGCTAATAATATAAATTTTTTTGGGTCATATTCATAGGGTGTTATAATAAGAGAATGCATAATTTTTAATGTTACAGGGTCATTAGTTTTCAGTTTCTATTATATTCATTTCTCATGAAACTCCATAAGGGAGTATGTTAGAGCAAGGATCATCACACATTATCATTACATGATGTACAACATTAAAATTTCCATTTTCTTGTTAGAATACTTGTTTTTGTTATTTTTTATCATGATAATTCCATAATTTCATTGAATTTATTCTATTATATTAACAACTATCAGAAACTCATTCAACAAGATAGAAATATTTTTCACATGTTGAGGGGCGAGAATTTCATCATGGATAATATTGAATGAAATGGTTGTCTTAGTGAGTGACTCGTTATTTTTTATATCATAGGAATTATTCAAAATTATTGTATCATATTTACAATGGTGATGTTCTTTGGAATAACCAATTTATACTTCCTTAGGATTTAGGTATATTTTAAAAAAGGACACATTGGAGTACTATGTGCATAGTGGAGGCATGTGTCTGTGAATGTAGATACATGGGAAAGAGAATATGGTTTTTTTAAAGTTTCCAAACTATATCACTAATACCCTCAATGATGGTTTTCAGAATATCATGGTGTTGGGATTTTATAAAATATGGAGGTTGTAAAATACCATCTATTTTTATGTATTTCACTTCTTATGTTTTGGTTAAACATCATTATGAATTTGACTTATGATTCATGACTAGGTATTTTGGAGTATATTTTTTACATCTTCTATGTTTTTTTGTTTTGTGAAATTAGAAGGTAATTTTGATTCATTTATCTTGTCATTACATGGTATTTTATTATTATTTGTACTTTTGGGTTTTTACTTTGATTCTACTTTAGTCTTGTTTTTTTATTATTTATATTATTTATATTGTTTCTGATATTATATTCCAAATGGTTTAGTTTTTCCACTACGTTTATTACACTCTCACCTTTACTCAACAACCACAACCAAATGAGGAGAAATTCATGAGGTCCAGTAGCCATACCCACCCAGTCACATCTGGAGTACTAGGTAGGGTATATTATAGCTATTGTTTCCCATGTCCAATAAATATACTAACCACAAATAACATCCAAATCCCGTCAAATATTGCATTGAAATTTATAATTTCATAAACCAAGTTTTCCCAAATCTACAAATAATAAAACATAATGTAAAACCATTCAATATTCCTTTTTATATTAATATATAATAATAAATCATCATCTAGTCATTTCATAAAAAATATTGGATTCATTAAAACTACTTCAATAGACAAAACTCATTTAAAATAATCCAATTTTTATTATATTAAATAAATCACAAAGAATGATATACCAATATTATCGTCACGAATTAATGTATAATTAATGGAATAAAAAATGTAAATAAATAATAAATTCTAACCCATGAAAAAAACAATATGTATAGACACCAACCTCAAAACCAAATTTGAATGCACTAAATAGACAAAATCCAATAGAATCAATGGAGTGATGTCCTAATATACCTAAATCATTAATTAGTAATATGAATTCAACCTTATAATACATATATTAATCCAAATTTCATGATGGTGGTTCAAAACTTAGTGGACATGAAATTAATATGGATGAAAAATGATAGATGGTGAAGAAACAAGAGAAACCAAGCTTATGTCATGAAAAAACCCACCAAAGATCATAATAGATATTCCATATACAATGGCGTATACTCAAAGCCAGGGGATGTTCTATATGTCAATGTGGATGAATATATTTATTCTTGGGATAAAAAAATAAATTAATTTTAGGAATGTGACAAAATCATAATTATATAGAGATTATTTCTGGTTTGGATGAGTTTTTCGGATGACATGACTCTAACAATGAATGTGTCACTACCTCCAAAAAAAGATTTATAGTTTCAAGATTCTCTAAGATGTGTATAAAACTCCTATGTTTTCCATGATAAAGGTCACATTCTCATAACCACCACACTCACATGTTTAGCTAGTCATTCACTCTTAATTGTGTGGCCATTTCTATTTCCAATGAAATTGTTCTTTTCTAAATACAAACCTCAGAAAATAAATGAATAACAATGTAACCGCCCACGTATCCATGGTACATTTCTCTTTGAATAAAATAGTAGTGTGTGTTGTACGAAACATTGAGTTCTGACACACCACACAAAATAAAACTAACTATTATGAATTGTATTACCCAATTTTTTAAATTATATAAATTTTACTATATATAATGTAATTCATTTATGGATTCGGAATATTGAAATTTGCCTAGGGTTAAATTTGGGTATTTATCAGAAAACATTCATTTTTTGATGAATGGTGAAAAACACTAAGTTATAGTTTAAAACCAGATTTTTATTTAAATAATTATATATTTTATTTAAAATTATTTTAGGGAAAAATAGATACATAATACCTATATAAGGTAAATGTAATTCATTGGAGTTATTTTATAAAAATTTTAGATATATAAATGTTTAATTGAACTTTTCACCGTCATTTACCTATTTCCTAGGAGAATTTTCAAATTCACATAAAACGCTATTTTACTTATTTTGTGAGTGAAATTTTGAAAATTCGTGTGACACAATTAATATAAAGGTGTAAAATGTGGTTCAATAAGATAAAAATAATTTTCGATTAATAGTACATTTTTACTTTTATTTACCACGGTTAAATGTAAATAGGGTAATTAAGGGTAAACATAATATTATTATTTCCCTAACACATGTCATAATTCTATTGGATAAGTATAATTCGACCAAAAACAACCTTATGAATAATATATGAACCTCTTTGGTCCACATGGATTAGATTAGGACATTTATAATTATTTAATTGAAAGAAGAGTTAAAAGAGTTAAAATCAATGTTTAATAAATATAACATTTTTAATATATGTTTATACATATTATAAATTAGATTATAAATATTCATTAGAAATCTAAAAATACTTCTGACATAATTGTATTTTAATTGAAAATTTTATAGTTTATAAAATTTAATTTATTTATGACATAATGGTGATGCAGTAATTACCAAATTAATGAAATAATAAAATAATTAATATTATAAATATCAAAATAAATGTTATTTTAGACTTTATAAGAATTACTCTAATTTTATAGGTTAATATAACATATTAGGGTTGGTTAGATTAATTTTATTCAAAGTAATAATGCTGTTATGAATTAGAAAAACAAAATACCAAATATTGTCAAAATTGACATTAAAGAGTTTTTATAACAAATATTTTATTATTAATTCATATTCTATTCCTAAAAATATAAGGTTCAGCCAAAGGACATATATAATTATAGGTGTATCATTAATGGACCACTTGGCGGTCTCTTGGATGTTTATATTATGTTTATTAACGATATAATATAAAAATACAATGAGACATGGTAAATGTCAAACTAATTAAATATGAGTTAAAACTAAAATATAATGTTAATAAAGTGACCCAAACCTGCCTAAATCCTATTGGTTGAGTTTTTTTCGACCCATTCTCACCTTATCTTCGAAATAAATTATTTTGGAGCCATTAGACGAATGCGATGAGATTCATTCCCAATCGTATCCATTCAACTCTAAATCTCATTTGATGATTAAAAATAATGTTAAAGGAATTGATATCATTCTGTATATGAATAACATACAACCTATACATAACAAGCACTGCTTATGTAACAATATATATGAAAGAAAACAACAAATTTAACACCTGAAATGACGATAATATTAATATATTATTAACAAAGAAATGTTAAAAAATCATATATGATATCATATTAATGTATATGATTCTTTTATAATTTAATAACAACTATTTCACCATTATACAGGAGGTTAAACAACCCTCAATCAAGGAAAAGTACAAAGTAAGGGTTTATTTCATAATATATTCATTATCTGAGGTTGTTTATATGTAATTATCTACTGGGATGTCTTTATAATCCACATCCATATTTCTTAAAAATTTATTTCAAATCATTATTAATATTTTTTATACTATGGGTTAAAGTCATTTATACCCTTGTTTTAATTTTTATAAGATATTTATAAAGGAATATTTCGATCATTTTCCAAAAAAGGTCCTTTTTAACCTTTACAACAAAATTAAGGTAAGAATGTCTTTTTTTAACTTATACTGTGGGTGAGGCTATTTTCCACCGTTATAAAATATTTGAAGCTTCCCTTACATGATTTTAAGGATATTTTCAAAGTAAATGTTTTATTTTATAATTATGTAACTTTTAAATGATTTCAAAAAAGAGATATTTCTCTCAAATAATATTGATTTCCTCTATGTCAACATCCTTTGATGAAATTTAAGATTTTTGATGTTGATTAATTATGATACAAAACATTTATATTGTATTAAGGTTTTTGTGATATGTTTGACTGTGTATGTGTTATTTTTATACCCTTCATTGTTTGGGAAGAAAGTATTGACATTTCGTATGCTAGTTCTAATACGAATGTTTGTGTTATGTTTAAACCTGTTCATATGAAGAATTCATTGGACTTAATAAGTGATAGGTGGAGCCTTCTATAGCTCCTCGATGCATCAGTAGGTCTCATGAGACAAACTAGTATCTTTTCACAAGGCCTTGATAAAATCTTATTTGTAGTCTTGGAACAAGGCCTTGACTATGTGGTTATGATAATTTGGCATTATGAATTCCATTATTATTAAAGTGGTTATTGATATTTGCATGTGATTATTTGACAAGTAGAATATCAATGTGAATATGTAAATGGAATTATTTCATTTTACTTTTTCTATATTATGTTGAAGTTCAAGTTTTAAAGGCTTTTGTTTTAGTTATACATTGCCTTAAATGTTTATGCTTATTTATGAAAGATTCCTCTATATTTTTATCCTTACTGGGCATCTGAGCTCACCCCTTTCTATGTTTAATATTTCCCAGGATGTGAATAAGTATTTTATGAATGACCTGCAGGGATAGTATCAGGGTATTTTAGCGTGATCTATGGAGAAAAGATGTTGTTGTAGTTTTTCACTCTATGATATAATTTAAAATTTATGAATCTATCTAGTGATTCCAAGGCTACTAAACTAATCGGTCATGCGATGACTTGATCTTTTGTGATCATGCCAATGTTATGTAATAATGCAATGACTCTGGGTAATTGGGGTTTGGGTGTTATCGTTGGTATCAAAAGAAGTTTAGTACAAACTGTGGGAGATACATTTAAATACACTCTGATTAGAGAACATAACACTACGATAGACATTGAGGATTAGTATAGAACAAATTACTAGAATTTTGTTATTGTAGATATTTTGTGAGGTTTACAATCAATACATTTCTATTTGGATATGAGTATGTAGAGGAATCTCTGGAAAAAATGTACCTTGGGGTAAAACCCAAAAACACCGATTTGAGCTAGACTCAAATGGGAACTGGTGCATAACAACTAGCCTTGCTGCATTCTTGGTTATGACATTCCTAGGGGATATGCATAGGATAATTCTCATTTTCTTTATAAACCATTATGAAGGGTTTATGAGTATATACTTCCCCAAATAAAACATTTTTATGATTATGGATTATATCCATAAACTGTTCAATTTATGTTAAGTGTTTTACATGTTTTTAATTATGTCTTTCGATTCATATACTGATCTAGTTTATTCCATTGTTTAGAAATGGCATCCAGTGGAATGAATGGAAATTGTACCAATGCACGTAATTCATGTAGGTATTTCACTCCTTCTCAAGATAATTATAGTGGAGAAGGTGATACAACTGGTGCTAATCAGCTAATCACCATACTGGGAATACATACTCATGTTATAAATATTAACCATACCCGTATGGAGCACCCATATCCACAATGTGGAGGATCAATGTTAGATCATTTCATGAGGCCACAACCACCGAAATTCAGTGGGATTATAAATCCATTAGTGTCTAGGCAATGGATAAATACCATATGGAAAATATTCCATGATTTGTGAGTAGAAAATGGGAAAAAGTTTTCATAGTAGTTTACCGACTTACTAGAGATGCTGATCAATGGTGGTCATTGATACAAAACACGAAGGAAAATGATGAATTATCAAATATATAATGGAGGGGGTTAAAAGAGAATTTATGAGAAAAATTCATTCCTCGTGACCATTGAGAATATATGTAAAGGAAATTTCTATGTCTGGAGAAAAAGGAGGATGATAATGTCTCAATGTATGAGGCTAACATTACAAGGTTAGCGAGGTATGCTGCATATTAGAAATGTATCCCAAGAAGTATGATTGATCATTTTTTTGATGTGTTAAAACCATTTCTCCATCGATCATTAGTCTAACGAACCTTCTCATTGAACGAAAGTATTGTCTCTTATGATATAAAGATAGAAAAACAATTCTATATGTCTTTCGACTATAAAGAAAAGCAAGAGAGGAAGAGATCTACTGATCACTCTGAAATGGAAATAAGGGGATGAAGGGAAAATTTGAATATCCATCCTCCTATAATTTAGGGAAGAAACGCCCTGGTAGTTTCTTGAAAGTAATGGGAGTCTGTTACAAGCGTGGTGAAAAAGGCCATGATGCCTGTGATTTCAATGGGAAGAAAGAATCTATCGCTGTTCAATGCTACAATTATAGGGAGATGGGACAATATGAAAATGAATGTCCTAAGAGTCAGAGAAACTTACCTCAGAAAAGTCCATGGGATAAAGGCCAAGCTTATGCTATCCCTAATACTGAGGTTAAAGCTCCGAAAGACATGGTGGTAGGTAATTTAACAGTTTCCTCAAGTTTAGCCAATGCTTTATTTGATTATGGATCATCACATTATTTAATATCTTCCCAGTTTTCTATGAAAATTAGATATTTCCAATTTCATTTAACAAGGGAGTTGTCCATTAAAACTCCTATGGGATGTATCATTGATACAATGTTCTGTGAATCTGTTCCCATTAGGGAATATAAATACAATTTATCTGCTGATTTTGTCGTCATACACATGATTGAATTTGATATAAAGATCACATTATCTTTATATCAGAATTGTCACCACCTGATTCTTATCTAGATCCACTACCAGTAGCTCAACTACATTCAATTATCGGGGATGAAGAGAATGAAATAATTATGGGTGAGGAAAGGAATGTTCAAGTAGATGATGTAACTATTGTGAATGAACATGTAGATGTGTTTCTGGAAGATATACCTGCACATCCTCTAGAACAAGAAATTGAGATTTCCAATGATTTAAATACTGGTTCCAGGCCTATATAGAAGTACCCTAATAGAATGGACACTGTGGAATTAGTTGAACTAAACAAACAACTAGTGGAATTGAGTAATAAGTGATTTATTCAACCGAGAGTTTCTCCATGGCGATCCCTTGTCCTTTTTGTTAAGAAGAAACATGGATATATGAGGTTATGTATCAACTGCCTGGAAATAAATGCTACAACAATAAAGAACAAGTATCTCCTACCACACATTGATGATTTATTTGACTGGCTGCATAGAGCTCAATACTTTTAAATGGTTGACCTTCGATATTGATACCATCAGTTGTGTGTGGATAAAGAATACATTCCAGAGACAGCATTTCAAACTATGTATGGGCATTACGTGTTTACAATAATGCCTTTTGGATTGACTAACGCACCCTATGTATTCATGGATATAATGAATACAGTTTTCAAGGAATATCTCGATGATTTTATAGTGGTATTTATTGATGATATCTTGGTATACTCCAAAAGCTACGAAGATCATGAAAATCACTTGCACATTATACTAAAGACTCTTAGAAGACATGAATTATATGGGATGTTTAGCAAGTGTGAATTCTGGCTTCATGAGATTTCTTTTCATGGCCATATTGTCTCTAAGGATGGGATATCTTTTGATCCTTCTAAGACCCAGGCAATCTACGAATGGCCAGTACCAACGACTATAACCTAGGTACACAGTTTTATTTGTTTAGAATGTTATTATCGACGATTCATCCAGAATTTCTCCCAATTGGCTAACATATTAACAAAGATCACACGTAAAGTGGTTAAATTTGTTTGGAATATAGAGTGTGAAGAATTTTTTGAATAATTGAAGAGAAGATTAGTCAATGATCATATATTGAATCTACCAACTGGGAATGATGGGTTTGTTATTTTTTAGTGATGCTTCAATGAAAGGTAGTGGTTGTGTCCTTATGAAGAATGATAGGGTTATTGCCTATGTAGCACGAAAAATAAAAATTCATGATAAAAACTATCCTACTCAAGATATTGAGTTATCTACTGTAATATTTGCTTTGATGATATGGAGAAATTATCTCTATGGTGAAAATTGTGAGATATACACTGATTAGAAGAGTTTGAAGTATATTTTCTCACAGAAAGAACTCAACATGAGGCAAAGGTGATGGTTTGAACTACTCAAGGAATATGATGGCACGATGCAATACCACCTAATGAAGGAAAATAAGGTGGAATATGCTTTGATAAGAACATATCATAATGTTTTGAACAAGATGAGAGTCGAAAAGGATCCTATATACATGGATCTAGTAAATATGGATATGAGAATCACCATGGAAGGTGAAACCTCAAAACTATTTCAACTGGTTTCCATACCATCTTTACTAGAAAGGACAAAGAGTTTTCAGACCAATGATGAAGTGTTTAAAAATAATATTAAAGAGGTGAATGATGGGATATTTAGTGACTTTGTGTGTGAATAAGGAATTTTGAAATTTGGGAAGAGACTTTGTGTTCACGATATACCTGATCTAAAAAGGGGATTGTTGGATTATGATCATAGATCCAATTTCTCTATAAACTCATGGAGCACCAAAATGTATAGAGATTTGAATGAACATTTTTGGTGGGGCC
This sequence comes from Viscum album, assembly GCA_963277665.1. Lineage (NCBI taxonomy): Eukaryota > Viridiplantae > Streptophyta > Magnoliopsida > Santalales > Viscaceae > Viscum > Viscum album. Next base: position 1,728,680,794 of record OY728161.1, on the reverse strand, counting down.
ACATGAAGAGGGAGATTTCTAATTTTTTTTCAAGATGTATGGTTTGTAAAAAAGTGAAAGATGGAAGGCAACAGCCTGAAGGAGTCATGAAACCTCTTCCCATACCTGAGTGGAAATGGGATAATATCACAATAAAAATTGTCATGGGGCTACCAAAGACTCTTAGAAAGAACAATGAAATATGGGTAATTGTTGATCCTCTTACCATGTCAACACATTTTCTTTCTATAGAAGAAGATATACCACCTGAACGTCTAGAAAGACTATATATTAATGAAGTTGCGAGACTTCATGGAGTACCCCTATCGATTATTTCTGATCGTGATCCCCATTTTAATTCAAAATTCTGGAAGAGTCTTCATAAGGCCTTGGATACTGAACCTCATTTGAGCACTGCCTACCACCATCAAAGAGATGGACAATTAGAACATACTATTCAAACCTTAGAATACATGTTGAGATCTTTCTCACTTGACTTTCAGGGTATGTGGGATCAATATTTACCTTTGGTAGAATTTTACTATAACAATAGCTTCCATTCGAGTAGTCAGATGGAACTGTATGAAGCTTTATACAGACAGAGATGTCGCGCACCAACCTGTTGGGATGATGTTGGTGAATGAAGACTCATAGGCTCAAAACTAGTGGAGGAAACGATGGAAAATGTGAAGGTAATTCAAAACCACATCAAAGGAGCTCAAAGTAGGCAGAAGAGCTATGTTAATAACCGAATGAAGGATTTGGAATTTCAGGTATAAGATCATGTTTTCGTTAAGGTATCTCCATGGAAGGGAGTTATATGTTTTGTCAAGAAAGGTAAATTGAGCCCTATGTACATAGAACCTTTCCAAAATCTTGAACGAATTTGGGTTGTATCTTACAGTTTGGAAATTATGCCAAATCTCTCCCAAGTTCGCGATGTGTTCCACGTATCACTGTTGAAAAAATACAAACATGACCCAATGCATGTACTCACCAAGGAAAAATTAGAATTCGAACCTGATCTATCTTATTGCGATGATCCCTACAGGATTCTTGATACTAGAGAACAGGTGTTGAGAAACAGAATGACTCGTCTGGAAATAGTCCTATAGAAAAACCATAAGATGGAAGAGGCAATGTGGGAACCTGAGGATCTTATGATGAAGAACCACCCAAGTCATTATATGCAGTAATATTATATAAATTTCAAGGGCAAAATAATTTGAAGGAGGATAGAATGTTACACCCCAAGTTTCAACGGTACACTTCTCTTTGAATAATAAAGTTGCATGTGTTGTACGCAACTTCTAGTTCTAACACACCACAACAAATCAAACTAGCTGTTATGAATAGTAATACCCACATTTGGAAATTATATAAATTTTATCTTTTAAAATGTACTTCATTTTTGGATTCAGAATATCGAAATTAGCCTTGGGTGAAATTTTGGTATTGGTCTTAAAACATTCAATTTTTGATGAAAAGTGAAAAACACTGAGTTATAGTTTAAAACCCAAATTTTTTAAATAGTTATTTATTTTATTTAAATTTATTATTGGTGAAAATAGATACATAAAACATATATATGTTCAAAGTAATTCATTGGAGTCAGTTTATAATAAATATATATATATAAATTATTTTTTGAACTTTTCCCCGTCTTTTACACATCTCCTAGGAAATTTGTAAATTCACATTAAATTTAATTTTACAATTTCTATTAGTGAAATTTTGGAAATACATAAGACACAATTAATATCAAGGAGTAAAATGTGGTTCAATAAGATAAAAATAATTTTTGTTAAATAGTAACTTTTCACTTTTATTTACAATCGTTAAATGTAAATAGGGTAATTAAGGGTAGAAATGATATTATTACTTCCATAACACATGTCCTAATTCTATTGGATAAGTATTATCCTACCAAAAACAACATTAGGAATATAATATTAACCTATTTTTTCCACTTCGATTAGATTAGGACAATTATTATTATTTATTTCAAAGAAGACTTAAAAGAGTTAAAATCAAAATTTAATAACTGAAACATTTTTAATATAGGGTTATACGTAATATAAATTTGATTATAAATATAAATTAGAAAGATAATATGTTTTCATACATAATGGTATTTTATTTATAATTTTTATACATTAAATAGTTTAATTTATTTATGACATAATTGTGAGGTAGTAATTAACTAATTAATGAAATATTTAAATAATTGATATTATAAATATAAAAAAAATGTAATTTGAGACTTTTTATCAATTACACTAATTTTATAGGATAATATAACATATTAGGGTTGGTTATATTAATTTGTTTCGATGTAATAGTGCTTTTATAAATTTAGAAAAAACAAAATACCAAATAATGTCAAAATTGACATAAAAGAGTTTTTAAAACAAATATTATATTATTAATTCATATTCTATTCCTAAAAATATAAGGTTCAGCCAAAAGACTTATATAATGATATTTGTATCATAAATGGACCAATTGGGGGTTTATTGGAAGTTTATAGTGCGTTTATTAAACATATAATATAAAAATACAAAAAGACATGGTAAATGTCAAACTAAATAAGTAAGTGTTAAAACTAAATGTTAAGGTTAATAAAGTGACCCAATCCTGTCTAAAACCTATTGGTTGTGTTTTTTTCGACCCATCCCCGCCTAATACTCGAAATAAGTTAGTTTGGAGCCATTATAAACTGAATAGGAATTTATTATAAAATAATATTTCTAGCTTTTCCATTGGTGCTCATCATCCTTCTTATAAAAGGGAAAACCCCCTTCTCACTAATTCATACCATAAAAGTCTTTTCCCTCGACCCACCCATGCCCAAATATCCTCCCAACTTCTCTCACCTCAACCTAGAGGCCTTAGTTTGATCAGAAATCCAACTTAAGGATCCCTTTTGATCAAATCAAAAGGAAGAACCCAAACAAAAGGTAATGTTTTCACCACCCTCTTTCTAGTTCTTTTCTTCATTAACTTCTTCATTATTTGTTATTTTCATTATAAAATAATAAATATAGTATATTATATTTACTGTGATGTTATTATAAATATCGTACAACCATATTCAGTATTCAATCCATCCATTGAATGACATGTCACCATACGTGCGTACGTACGGCTTACCGTCTCCACGTCATGGTGTAATTGTTGTCCAAAACATTATTATTTGGATGGCTATGATAATGATGTGTAATTGAAGTAAATAATAAATATAAGATATTAATTATTCTTTATAAATTATATAACATCCAATTATATATTATTTTAATATCAAATGAATGATATTGTCGCTCATGCGTACGTATGGACTACCGTCTCCATGAAAGCAATGAGATTCATTCCCATTCATATACATTCAACTCTAATTATAATTTTATCATTAAAAATAATGTTCAAAGACTTGATATAATTCTTTTTAATAATATGATACATCCTATCCATAAAAAACAAGGCTTATGTAACAAAACATATAAAATAAAATGAGTATGTTAACACCCGAAACGACGACAATACTATGATATTATTAACAAAGCAATGTTAAAAATAATATATGATATCATAATAATGTATATAATTAATGTATGATTCAATAACAACTATTTCACCATTATAAATGAGGTTAAACTACCCTCAACAAAGTAAAAGTACAAGGTAAGGGTTTATTTCACAATCTCTTCATTATCTGAGGTTGATTATACATAGTTATCTACAGGGACCTCTTTATCATCCACATCCATGTTTCTAAAAAATATATTTCAAATAATTATTAATATTTTACAGACTTTGGTTTAATTTCATTTATACCCTCGATTGATTTTTATAATATTTTCATAAAGGAATCTTTCCGTCGTTTTCCATACAAGGTCCTTTTTACCATTTTCGACAGAATTAAGGTAAGAATGTATTTTTTTAACATATATTGTGGGTGCGGCTATTTTCTTCCAGTATAAAATATTAGAAGCTTCTATTACAAACTTATAAGGATAGTTTCAAATTAAATTTTTTATATTATAATTATGTTACTTTAAAATGATGTAAAAAAGGGGATATTTCTCTCAAATAGTTTTGATTTCATACGTGTCAACATCCTTTGATGGATTTTAAGCTTAATTGAAATTGAATCATTATGATACAAAAATTCCATATTGTATTGAAGGTTTTGTGATATATTTGATTGTGTATGTGTTATTTTTATACCATTCATGGTATATGGAGAATGTATTGACATTTCGTACGCTAGTATAAACATGAATGTTTATGTTATGTTCAAACCTCTTCATATGAGGAATGATTTGGACTTAATAAGTGACGGGTGGAGCCTGCTATATATACTCGATGCATCGTTAGGTCTCATGAGAAAAACTAGTTTCTTGGAACATGGTCTTGAAAAAATATTATTTGTAGTCTTGGCACAATTCCTTGACTATGAGGTTATGATAGTCTGGCATTACACATTCCATCATTATGAAAGTGGTTATTGATATTGAATGTGATTTTTCTACTAGTATAATATCCATGTGAATAAGTAAATGAAATTATTTCATTTTATTTTTTCCATATTATGCTAAAGTTCACGTTTAAAAGGCTTTTGTTTTAGTTATACATTACCTTAAATTTTTATGCTTATTTATTAATGTTTCTGCTATATTGTTATCCTTACTGAGCATCTGATCTCTCCCCTTCCAATATTTTATTTTTCCAAGGATGTGAAAAGTATTTTATGAATGACCTGTAAGGATAGTATAATGGGATATGAGTGTGGTCTATGGATACAAGATCTTTTTGTAGTTTTTTACTTTATGATGTAATGTAATCTTTATGAATGTATCTAGTGATTCCAAGGATACTAAACTAATTGGTCTTCTGATGACATGATATTTTGTGATCTTGCTAATGATATATAATAATTCACTGACTCTGGGTAATGAGGGTCAGACATTACAAATAAAATTAGATAAACTCAAATAAAAGATACCAGTACCCCAGAGGGATTCTATAGTTTCCCTACCATGACACATTATTTCACCATAATGTCATCAAGGATCCTCGAAAGAGAACATTTGTGTCCCATGAACCCTCCTTAAATAATTTATCTCCCATATATCATGTCTATCACTACAATGATGTAATATCACACTAAAAATTGGTCAATTTACTATAGAAAACATTATTAATATAATATGGGATTTAAACAAAATGCATGTCAATGGTGTTGTTAGGATCCACCTCTAAATACTAATTTTCTGTTATAGAACATGCATCTGTATTATACTTATTAATGTATGATTGATGGAAATTATTTTGAATCAATTTCTAAGGTTGAGTCTTGTTTTACCGATAGGATAACTGTACATGATGATCCATACTATAATATTGGAAAATATTTCAGGAATCCTACTATATATAATTTTCATTGAGTTGATGTCTTTATCATAAATATGACCAATGAAACACTTAATCCTCATAATCAATCAATATCGTATGTTGGGGATGGTCAATATAATATTTTTGGTTTATCTGAGTTACCTCTAAACACCTCTATATCAATATTACATTCTTAATCATATCGTGGAAGATACGTGGTCTCAATATGGAATTCCAACCCAACTATGCTTAAAAGGGATGAGACCAACATGGTCTCTTATACAATGCCTCAAATAGATCCATATTGATTGAAGCATCATTTCTATTATTTTATGAAAATTAATCCAATTAAGGATAACATTGCCATAATAACCAAATTTCAAGATCACATTCTCGAATAATATCTTAATAAATCCAACCGTTATACTCAGTCTAACCATAAATATATGTTTCTACAAGTAAAGACCCAAAAATTTAAAGAAATTTTTTTCTTAACTTCATTGGAATTTTACGAGTCCGCAGTTTCTAACGGCACCTGATTCTGAGGCCCGGTGTGCTCGAAATAAATTTCCGAATATTATCTCAGGTACGTTCAGTGAATGAATGAGCGAGTTTTTCTAACTTTTGAAATGGTGCTCGGAATCGAAATCTGAAGGCACTGATGAAACCGCAGTGCCAGTTATTGCTTATGAAGACCATTTCTGAAGTTGTGTTCGCTCGGGATGTGTTGTTTAAAAATGTGGGTTAAGTGAAATAAAATTGTGTTACAAATTTTATTTCACTTTTCTAAGTGTTAAATCGTAGGTATGGGAGTTTGAGAGGGACCCACTGGTTGATAACTTCCCATGAGAGGATTATAGGTGAGGTGGGGCCCACACAAGCCCCCACCTTTTCAAATTCCCTAACTCCTCTATACCCCTTTTTAATTTAGTGACTCTTCCCCTCCTCTCATCCCACTTTAATTCATGTCAACTAAACGTCTAATTAATATGGCAACTTATGATTAATTAATTTAGTGTGTTTGGTTTTGAATTTTGGATTTTTGAAATGCATGGCCTGAGCAATAAAATAAGAGGTGTATTATTTTATTTGGGTTTAGCTTGTGGTGTTTTGTTTTTGGGTAGAGTTATTGTTTTTTGGAGGAGATATAACTCATCTTCTTCATTTGAGAACGCAAAGAACATGACGCCAACCCTCGCTTCCTTTTTCTCGACGATTGACGAAGCGATGCCATCATCCCACTGCAACGTCAACGGAAAATCGGAGATTTCCCTTCCTTTGAAAAGAGATCAACCTTCTTGAATCGAGGTAGGGTTTGTATCATCGTTCATGTTTTATTTTGACATTCCTCGTTAAATATTGGCCTCTTGTTATCAATTAAACGGGAGGTGGTCGGACCACACAAACACAGCCGATCCTCCTCCCCTTTTGTTGTTGAACCTCATTGCGGTTTGAAATGGAGGCGACGTGGTGCCGTTGCACCGCGCGGGGATGACGAGGATCACAGCCGGAGCGGGCCACGGCGCTGTCGTACCGTGCCGAAGAGACCAAATGAGGCTCGGTATAGGAGCAGGTCGTGGCGAAGGGACGCGGTGCTGTAGCGCCACGCTGGAGCATCAAGGTGTCACGGCTGGGGCGGGCCACGAAAGAGGGGCCATGCGCCGTTTCATTGTGCCGTACAAATTGGAGCATCAGCTATTGCCGCGGTGGTTCAATAGAGGCGGCCAAGCTCGGCCGACAACTGACACCTCCAGGAGGCGGGACCGGTGGTTCCCGCTTCAGCCTCACCGGCCGACCAAGATGGCTGGCCGTTCGAAGAAGTCTGGGGGTTCAAAACCACCAACCGGCTCAGCTAGGGCTTACCCCGCAGGGGTTCTCCCATTCAAGAAAATAGGGGGGGCGGCGCCTCCCCCCCCCCCCCCCCTTCCGCGTCCGCTGCACTGGGTCAGCCGCCCGCGCTAGGTCGGACCGCCCACGCTGGGTCAGACCGCCAGCGCCGGGCTGGACCGCTCGTGCCGGGTCGGGCCGCCCGCGCAGGGTCATACCCCTGTGCCAGGCCTGGTCGCACCGGTTGGGTCGGGCTGGACCCGGACCCAGGTCGGGTCGACCCACTTCGGACCAACCTAGGGGGTATTGGACCGGGTCGGACCGGGGCCAAACCCCTTACTTTCAGACAGATCTGTTCAAACGCCATAACGTGGGCTACGGACCTCCGATTGATGCACCGTCTATTGTGTTGGGATCCTTGGATAAAGATGGTATTTTCGGTATATTAAACTCATGTTTTAGGAGAAAATTTTTTACAACCCTATTGGTTCGAAACCAAAACCAACTGGGCCCTCGAAGCAGAAACGCTTATAACCAGAGTTCCGGACGTCTGATTGACGTACCGTCAATTTTTTTGGTTTCCTTTTGGTGAGATGGATCATTTGGTATAATTAACTTGTGGTTTGGACGCAGTTGTAATATGGCCTGGTTGGATTGTACCCGAAATCCATCCGGGCCCCTGGAACAAAAAAGCTGATATCTTTCAGACCGGAAGACCGTTTAGAGAACTATCAGCGACGTTGGGAATCATGTTGAGAAATAGTCACTATGAGTATACCCAATGAGAGTTCAGGGTACAGTTGAGATACGGTCGGGTTGGTCGTACATGAAACGAGCTGGACCCCCAGGTCGAAAAAGCTAATAACACAGACCGGGCGTCCGATAGATGCGCTGTCTGTTTTGTTGTGTTTCCTATGATGTGGCAGACCCTTGGGATACTTCTTCGTTGGACATTGTGATACTTGGAGTATCGACCAGTAGCTCATGGAGCGGACCCTCCCAATGACGAGCGAGCAGAGTACAGAGACCTAGTAGTTGGCTGAGACTAGACGACTACTGATTGATCGACACGGAGTGATTTGAATAGCCCAGTGGGGAGGGATTTGTTGTAGCGGTAGACCCATGATAGAGGAGTGCTTGTTTGTAGCGAAAGACCTGTTTTACTTGACAGAAAGATACCTCTGTAGGCTATGATGAGGGGAACATGGTTGTAGCGGAGAACCCATGGTGGGAAGTGATTGGTTGTAGTAATAGGCCTACAGTACTCGACAGGTGGAGTACATCAGCAGTCCACGGTTTGTGGGAAGCACTTTGTTGTAGCGGTAGGCCACTGTACCCGAAAGAAGAGGAGTTCTCCAGATGTTGTGGTTTCGACCTCATGAATAAAATCCGGTTTGAGTTGAGTCTTTGACCTTTGTTATTTCATCATTGTTGAGATGGGTTACATGATAACTTATGTATATGTATGGACATATACTTAGGTAGTGGTTATCCGTTGATTTCACATCTGTGTAATACCTCTTTATTGAGATGGGTTACATGATTACTAAGGTATAATTATGGACTTATACCTATGCATGGGTTATCTTTTATGATCCTTCTTTGAGGATATTCGGGTTGGATTTAGTGAGACCTTGAGGGTCTCGAGGTCCCTACTGAGTATCATTATACTCCCCCCTGCACGGTCTATACACGCACCTCGTTGTGTTGGTTACAAACGACAGACATCCCTGATCGTTGGTGAGGCTTGTAGAGATGGACGGTACCCAGAGGTGGATCTCAGGATGTGTCGGTACCTAGAGGTGGATCTCACGACGAGTCGGTACCCGGAGGAGATGGACAGACGTGGAGTGCTGAGGAGGACATCTGTACATACCCTTTAGGTAGGAATCTGGAGGATGATCTTGGAGCTACTTGTCACCTTTCAACGGTTGACCTTTGTGTTGTACTTTAATTTCTGTTGTAGTTGTACCTCTCTTTTGGGCTTGTATTTCTGGCCCCTTGTACTTTAAGTATGTTTGTTTTACTGATTAACATAGTGTTTATTCTTCTTGTACTCTGTTGGTGTGTTTTTTCGTTACATAAAGGCAATGCCTTCCCTTTTTATTAGGATTTACGCCTTTGGTTCTAGTCACCAGCCCCTGGCCTATGGAAGGAAGGCATGGGGTATTCACGACACGAGCCCTGAGGACGGGTCATGACAAATTGGTATCCGAGGAGTCGGTTCTACCGCAGAACTCATGACTCTGATAATTCTTTTCTCTGAACCAGTATTATTAATGGTACCGATTGTGGTCTTCAGTTCAGGGAGTCCAGTGTTGGTGTGGCGGCCGACATATCCATACACCTGGACCCTGACTAATTATTTCCGAACCAGTGCACGAAATCACTGATTGCATGTGGGTTTCCAAAATTTTTCATTAAGTTAGCTCAATCCAGGTCAGCTAACCAGGAATAGTCTTTGACCATGTCGCATTTGTTTCGTGCCGGACTCCTCCCTGCAGACGACCATCTAGAGCCCTGAGCATTGTACGTACTGATATCCCGATGATCAACGGGGCCTAATTACATGGCCCTTTTCTAGTGGAGGCACCGGTGGAGGCACCATCGGTACTACAACCCGTTGGGCCACCGATTCCACCAGCTCCAACAGTAGAGAGTGCATGTCGCTTGAGCGCACTTCACGAGTTCCAGCTCTAGAGGCCACCCAGGTACACTAGAGAGATGGACCCGCATGCAGCTGAGGATTGGCTGGAAGCTATGGTGAGAGTCTTCAGGCTAGTAGGGACGCCAACGTACTTCACAGTGATCCTTACTGCCAGCATCATTCAGGCAGTAGTAGGCAGATGGTGGAGCCTGATGCTCCATATGCATGATGAGGCAACACTTATGTGGGAAGATTTCAGGAGCCTGTTCTGATCAAATTTCGAACCAGCCACCCTTCGAGCAGTGCATATATAAGAGATACATCATCTTCAGTAGGGTAGGATGTTTGTGGCGCAGTATTAAGCGAGGTTCACTGATCTCTCATGCTACTCTATAGATATGGTATGGGACCCGTTATTCAGGTACCGAACCTTCGAGCATGTGCTCAGGAGAGAGATTAGAGCTTTAGTTGTTTCTCATAGCATCCCTACACATACATGGGTGTTGGAGAGATCCATCTTAGTGAAGAGTTTCCTTACTGAGCAGTCTCCAGCAGCAGGACCCACCTCTAGCCAGCATGTGGCAGAGTATTCAACAGCGGGTAGTAGAAAGATGATACAGAGGTCAAAGAGGACCAGACTTATAGGTGGTTGACCGCATGACACAGGATCGTGTGTGTGAGGCACCCGGGGTGGATAACGACTTACCATGAGCGAACAGTGTTACTCCTGCGGTGGGGTTGGTCACATGGCACGTGACTGTCTGACCCGCCATACAGATGACCAGCATATAAATGCAGGACCTCCCAGGTAGAGGTAGAGGTTCGATCGAGGCGGACTGCAAGGAGCAGGAGACCGAGGCAGGGGAGCTGACCGTGCAGCTGGAGGTGGACGACACTTCGAGGGGTTTACACCACCCCCACTAGGAGGTCCCCCCCGACCGCAGGGAATAAGTGGACATTGTAGATCTCAGCTTCAGGCATTAGAAGCATACGACTATAGAGCTCTGGAAGATGGCAGGAAAGAGAGGGACTAGTTCCAGGCATGGGACGATTGTTCATGGTGCTTCTAGTTTCCTTGTTGTCATTGTTATTGTTTGTGGTTGTTCTGTGTCTTTATACTTGAGCAGTAGTAATAAAAGACACTTTTCCTTGTGACATTTTCTTCCTTTATTTTTTGTGTACTAAGAGGTTCCAGTTTAAACTGTTGACATGACCCTCAATTTTGAGATTCCTACTAGACGAGGTGCAGTGACCACACACAAATGCCGACAGTGTGACTCAACCCTTGGAGGTGAGAGTAACGGTTGGATCTCATGGTAGTAGTGTCGAGGCCATATGACGTCATCCATGTCCTGGAATGGTATCATTCATGTCAGGATTGACTGTACTAGTCAAAGAATGTGGTTCATCCAGGGGATGACACCAAATTTCTCTTATCGGAAAAGAATAAATTTTAGCAGCTCTTGTAGGACCAGTGATGGTATGGACTATGACAGAGAAAGCACAGTTTTTTCAGGAGCAGATGAAGACTGAACTGTACATATAAAAGTTTCAAGATGATAGGATACAAAGAACACTAGAGTTTGAGGATGGTGACCACGTTTTCTTAAGGGTCTCACCTTGACGTGGTTTTGGAGATTTGGCTCGGGCATCAAGTTATCTCTATGGTTCATCGGACCCTTCTGGGTCCTCAACAGGGTGGGCGAGGTGGTTTACCACTTGACCGATCCACCTTAGTTACACCAGGTGCATGACTTCTTCCACGTACCTCAGTAGAGGAGATATGTGCATGACCCGACCCATACCATTGATCATGTGGAGCTGGACATCGATGACAGGGATACATTTGCGGAGGTTCCAGTGGAGATCGAGGATTGACAGGAGCAGGTCCTGCGTGGACAATCGATTTCTCAGGTGCGCTTTCACTGGTAGCTCCAGAACCACCAGGAGAGCACATGGGAGCAGAAGGCTCAGATGCATACTCAATACCACTTCATTTTCTTTTCTGTGTGTTTATGCTTTATGGAGACGTAAATCCCTGAGTTGGGAGTAATGTAATGACCTGGAAATTTCAAGAAATTTTTTTTCATAATTTCTTTGGAATTTTATGAGTCTGCAGTTTCTAAGGCACCTGATTCTAAGGCTTGGTGTTCCCGAAATCAATTTATGAATATTATATCGGGTAGGTTCAGTGAACAAACGAGCGATTTTTTCTAACTTTTGAACCAGTGCTCGAAATCAAAATATGAGGGCACCGATGAAACCACAACGCCGATTATTGCTTAAGAATACCTTTTCTGAAGTTGCGTTCGCTCGGGGAAGTGTTGTTTAAAAATGTGGTTTAAGTGAAATAAAATTGTGTTACAAATTTTATTTCTCTTTTATAAGTGTTAGATCCTAGGTGTGAGAGTTGTAGTGGGACCCAATGGTTGATAAATTCCCATGAGAGGATTAAAGGTGAGGTGGGTCCCACACGATCCCCCACCTTTTCAAATTCCCTAACTCCTCTAAACCCCTTTTTAATTAAGTGACTCCTCCCCTCCCCACCTCCCACTTTAATTCATGTCAACTAGACATCTAAATAATATGACACCTTATGATTAATTAATTAAGTGTGTTTTGTTTTGAATTTTGGATTTTTAAATGCATGGCTTCAGTAATAAAATAAGTGGTGTCTTATTTTATCTGGGTTTAGCTTGTGGTGTTATGTTCTTGGGGAGAGTTCTAGTTTTTTGAGGAGATAGAACTCATCTTCTTCGTTGGAGAACATGAAGAACACGACACCAACCCCGGCTTCCTTTTTCTCAACGATTGACGAAGCAACGCCTTCATCCCGCGACAATGTCAACGGAATAGCATAGCTTTCATTTCCATCAACAAGAGATCAACCATGTTGAATCAAGTTAGGGGTTGTATCATCGTTTACGTTTTATATTGATGTTCCTCATTAAATTTTGGCCGCATGTAATCTATTAAACGGGAGGATGTCAGACTGTATAAACATGGACGATCCTCCTCCCCTTTTGATGTTGACCCTCATTGCGGTTTGAAACAGAGGCGACGCGTTTTTGTTGGACCGTGCGGGGATGACACGGATCGTAGCCAGAGCAGGCCGCGGCGGTGGAGTGCAGCGCCATCGTGCCGCGCCGAAGAGACCAAAGTAGGCCGCGGCTAGGAGCAGGCCGTGGTGAAGGGGCATGGTGCCATCACAATGTTCCAGTGCATCCATGGGCCATGGCCGGGGCGGGCCGCTGAAGAAGGGTACGGCACCATCGCGCCGCGCAGGAAGATGGGGAGATGTGGCTATGGCCACGGCGGTTTGACAGAGGTGTCTGAGCTCATCTGGCCACCGACACCTCCATGAGGCTGGACTAGAAGGTCCCGCTGCAGCCTCACCGGCCAACCAAGATTGTCGGTCGTTCCAAGAAGTTCGTGGGTTCAAAACCACCGGCCAGCTCAGCTAGGGCGGACACCCCAAGGTTATTCCATTTATGGAATACAGTGGGGAGACGCTCCCCCCCCCCCTTCATCTTCCACAACTCTGGGTCAGTCCCCCGCGTTGGGTCGGACAACCTGCGCCGGGCCGGACCGCCTACGCCTGGCAGGACCACCCGCGCCGGGACTGGCCGCCCGCACTGGGCCAGACCCCCGCGTCGGGCCGGGCCATGTCGGCTAGGCCGGTTTGCGCCAGCCAGGCCGGGCTGCGCCCTACCGGGCTAGACCTGGACTAGGGCCGGGTTGACCAATGGGTTATTACACCGGGTCGGACCGGGCCCAAACCCCATACTTTCAGACAGATCCATTCAAACACCCATAACATGGGCTACAGACCTATGATTGACACATTGTCTATTGCGTTGGGATCCTTGGATCAAGATGGTCGTTTTTGTATATTAAACTCATGGTTTAGGAGAACTTTGGGTACGACCGAGTTGGTTCAAAACCAAAACCAATGGGGCCCTCGGAGCAGAAACGCATATAACCTGAGTTCCAAACGTTCGATTGACGTAACGTCGACTATGTTGGTTTCCTTTTGGAGTGGAGGATATTTTTGTATACTTCACTTGAGGTTTGGACATAGTTGGAATATGGTCGGGTTGGATTGTACCTGAAATCCAACCGGGCCCCTCGAACGGAAAAGATGATAACATTCAGGCTGGACGACCGTTTGGCGAACAATCAGCGGAGTTGGTAATAATGTTGATAAATGGTCCCTATGATTATACCCTATGAGTGTTTGGGTTACAGTTGAGATATGGTCAGTTTGGTCGTACATGAAACTAGCCAGACCCCATGGTCGGAAAGGATAATAACACAGACCGGGCGTCCGATTGACGTGTCGTCTGTGGTGTTGATATTCCTATGACGTGGAAGACCGTTGGGATACATCGTCGTGGGAATTTGTGATACATAGATTATCAACCAGTAGCTCATGGAGTGGACCCTCCTGGTGATGAGAGAGCAGAGGGAAAAGAACTAGTAGCTGGCTGAGACATGGCGACTGTGGATTGATCGACTTAGAGTGATTCAGATTGCCCAGTGGGGAGCGCTTGGTTGTAGCTGCAGACCCATGATGGAGGAGAGTTTGGTTGCAGCGGTAGACCCATGGTAATTGACAGATGGAGTACCTCTATAGTCTATGAGGGGGAGTGCTTGGTTGTAGTGGCAGACCCATGGTGGGAAGTGCTTGGTTATAGTAGCAAGCCCATGGTACTCGACAGGTGGAGTACTTCAGCAGTCCAAGGTTAGTGGGAAGCGCTTGGTTGTAGTGGTAGGCCCACTGTACTCGACAGAGGAGGAGTTCTCCAGCAGCTGTGGTTTCGACCTCATGAATAAAATCCATGTTTGAGCTAAGTCATTGAACATTGTGATTTTATCATGATTAAGTTTGTTTACGTGATAATATAGGTATATGTATGGACATATAACTAAGTAGTGGTTATCCGTTGATTTCACATCTATGTAATACCTCTTGATTGAGATGGGTTACTTGATAAATAATGTATAAGTATGGGCCTATACATAAGTAGTGGTTATCTATTGAGATCCTTCTTTGAGGATATTCATGTTGGATTAAGAGAGACCATGGGGGTCTTGGGGTCCCTACTGAGTATCGTTATACTCACCCCTGCGCAGGCTATGCCTGCACGTCATTGTGTTGGTTGCAGACGATGGACATCACTAATCATGGTTGAGGCTTATAGAGCTGGACGTTACCCAGAGGTGGATCTCACGACGGGTCGGTACCCGGAGGTGGATCTCACGACGATTCGGTACCAGGAGGAGACATATAGACATGGAGTGTTGAGGAGGACATCTGTACCTACCCTTCAGGTTGGAAGCTGGAGGACAATCCAGGAGATGCTTGTCTCCTTTCATCTGTTGTCCGTTGAGTTGTACATTACATTCAGCTATAGTCGTACCTCTCTTTTAGGCGTTTATTTCCTTCTCCTTTTACTTTCATCATGTTTGTTTTAATACTTTATTAGTGTAGCTTCTGCTTGAACTCTGTTTTTCTGTGTTTTTGTTTCATAAAGGCAATAACATCGCTTTTTTTTTTGAATTTACACCTTTGGTTCTAGTCTCCAGCCTCTAGCCTATGGATGGCGGGTGTGGGGGTAGTCACGGAACGGGCCCCGAGGACGGTTCGTGACACTACACTATGTATAACTTCAACTAGATAAGTATAAATTTCTAGATATACCACAATTTTTTTTAAATATTTAAACCATTTATAAATTTTATTTTATGTCACTCCCTAAATATTAATGATCTATTATACACAGTGGACTATATGATTCTCAAAATTCATATACTCATTAATGGGAATAAAATTGTTGATTTATAAATCATATCCATAGTCACCCAAATGGTTTCTTACGAGATAGTTGGAAAGACGTCAAGATACAAAATAAAAAACCAAATCAATGTTTCCTAGGATACTAATTATGGGTTATCATATTAACACATATTTTAGTATCCCTGGACTGAATGAACTAACTAAAATAATTCCCCGCACACATTACATCTTGCCTAATGATCAAAGGAACCACAAGAGACCTCCATAAAAACAATTTTCCATTAAGAGACCATTACCATTAACCCATTATCCCTCCGAAATGTATTGATATACTATCTATTTGTGAATTTTTTTTGATGCATTTTCTTACTAAACTTGATAAAAATATAGGTTTTGACTAGAAAACTAGTCAATAAAACTTGTTCTCTATTTTATTTTATCTCAAATCATATATTAGATAATAAATTCATCACACTCAACTCAACTACCTAGTTTTTTAACAACAAATATTGGTGAAATTCTACTTAAGGAATATATGAACATATTCCACATATAGTGGATGTATATGATGTTGAAATCAAATATATAAAGATATGTTTATTAAAATATATTATTGAGATTTATGTTCCTCTAGATGATTATTTAAACTAGTATCTTATCATCTAAATAAACTATAATATTGTCCCAAAGAGGTAATGGCGAACACTATTCAATGCATGCATCATAGATTCCTACACCAATTCATGTGTGGGGTTATTTATTTAATGTTTTAATAGCTTATGAGATCCATAAATAGTTTCATAAATATCCAACATCTATACACACCCCAATCCTATTATTGAGGAATACAAAAACATTACATATCCCATATTAATCTCTGGAAGAATCAAAATTGAGTATAAAGTCAATTGAACCTACAAATCCAAAAAATATATTTTGTACATATCCCCAACCATAGAAATAAATGTTTTTGAGTCTGATATATCATGGTGCAATATTACATAAATAATATTCAATCTAAACTCTTGTTTGAATTGAAAATCCCAATAATCTCCTGATCTCAAAAATGCTCATGGGTCACTTCAAAGACATGACCACATAAATCTTGTTAGGGTCCAATAAAATAGAATTGTAAAAAATCATATTCCATAATAAAATTCCTTAATGGATCAATGGATATAATTTATATAGAATAGTATATATGAAATTCTCCATTAAGGATCCAAGAACCATACTCTAGATAGTATCTATGGTCTTAATGTATCATGGAATGAACCAAAATATCATCATTTGATGGAAATGAGTATATATATATACCAATCACCTGATTCCTTTAATGAGAGTCTAAAAAAATTCATAGAAACTCATCCAAATTAATTATAAATGACCAGTTGATTTCCATGGTGAAATGATCATTTTAATAAATACCATTCATTCATGATCCTACAACTAGACCATTAACTAATTAAAATCAATAAGATCCATTTGATGTGATGGTAACAAAATGGGGATCATTCTGGGGAGTATATCAATTTTGAATTGGACCACTATCTGGAGAGAAAACAAGAAAAAAATAAACCCCTTCTAGCTACCAGTACACTTCAACCGGATGATGACCACCCAATAAATTTTCTATAGTATCATATAACAATAGTGAAAATTGGAAATGTCCCACATTTATTACAATTTTCCATTCCCTTCATGACCATTGGACTCACAAACAATAGAAAATTGGGGTGTTCTCATCAGTAATTAGAAATGAGACCCTATGGTGATTTAATTAAATCTAATCTTTGAAACATATCTTCAATTCCAAACTAATTTTGGCATTGAATAAATCCATGTCCAACAAAGGGATGTAGCAGATAATTTCTATGTTGGTAACTTAAACATGAACCTTAAGGCACTGAAAACCATAGTCCTTATTCCATTAAACTTGGGTGACTAAATCCAACATAATTTTCATCAAATTAACACTCATACAAAAATAATCATGAATAATTAATGGGATATGTAATATGAATCATCCATATAAAAACATGATAAAACCATTTAATAATAAATAATCATTCAACTTCTCATAGTGTCTATATTGGATTTAGTGTCCTTAGGTACCATCTCTATTACAGAAATATTAATTAACATTGACCAAAAGAAATATATCAAAATAAATTATATTAAACATTAGAATATGTGTATTATCATATACCCATGGAATTATCAGATCCCACCAGTGATCATTTAGAAAATGAAGAACCAACTCTACTCCCCTACAATGGATTCCTGTAGAAATCTTGAAGAGGACTCATATTCCCTCATGGATGGAATTCCTTAGATCCACTTGGTTTTTTTGTGTTATGTTCCTAGACATATTACACTTATAAAAATCACTCGCATACAACCAGTATAATTAATTTCTTATAAACTAGGTGAATTATAAATATATATGCCTATACTCACCTAAGGAACAACACACACCCCCTTACATAAAAAAGAAGTGAAATGTATACTATATAATATATATGAAACCCCAGTTTTACCTATCTTCATCAGAAAATACACATCATAAATAAATAAATTATCCACCACATTAGCATAAGTCAGTAGGAATAGGTGGATAAGAATCAATATGATCATAGCTCTTTGACCAATATCAAAATTTATAGACTTAATATATACATTCATGAGGACAAAAGAAGGAAAGTTAACTAAAGCAGTAAATTGTGTAGAATATTCCGTCGTTTAATGGACTATATGATCCATGTTTATAAACTCATGGACCCTCACCAACACCAATATATCCTTATTAATTTTTTGGATAAAACCATTCTTGATGGTAGTCTCATTAAGATCTTAATGGATCCTTACTTTCTCCATGGATTCCCACCACAACCTACCTAGTCCTTTTAATATATAGTTGTATAATAATATTATAGGTACAATGGTTCTTTATAAATGGAATATATACTCAATACATTAGATCTACTAGATGGGTTCATTGTTGACTTTATAACTATAGAAAAATAATGGGTTCTGATTAGTGAACTCTTATTCATGGTCCATCGAATGCTTCTAAACCCTTTCTACCTCTAGTACAATGAATTAAATTTATAGTAACACTAATTATACAATTTGAAGAATACAATATCTATTTTACAATGTAATATACTTTGTAACTCCCTCCGTGCCCATATATGATTCTTTTATAAGAAGAATTTTCTAAAAATAAAAGAGAAAACACATTCAACAACTAATCATATCTTAATAAAAATATAACAAAACACTAAAAAGGAAATATATTTTAAAAACCAATCATAAGAATAAATAGTAATACCAAAAGGTGAAATCATAAAAAAAATGTAATTTTTTACTATGTGCGATTTGTTTAAATGTTTTGAAATTGAATGCACTAACTATTTGTAAAAACACTAGAGTTTTGTTATCCTGGGTACATAGTATCTCAACAATTTATACTAAACATTTTCTTAAATAGTTTTCCTATAAATTTATTTCCTTTTTCACCATTAAAATGTAAAATTATTAGAATAACTCATGTGATAACCTAGTAAATCATAATCAATAGGAAGTCAAAACAAATAAAATAAAAACACCCAATAATTATCTCAGATATAAACAATGTTTGATTTATTGTAGTTTTTTCCCAATAACTCCTCTATACCTGTGTCCCAAAACATGATGATAATTTCTCATTTTTCATTAAACTTCAATATATAAGAGGAATTGGAGAAGATTTTTTACGGAATCAGTTAGGGATGACCAGAAATGTCACCCACTGAGTCTCTCCACATTTACCAATGTTCTTTTTCTAACATAATATGATGGAAAAATAATTTGGGGAATCACAATTAAAAAATTGGGTAATATTTTACTTTGAAAATCCTACATAAGCTATCTATGAATTGGATATTCATACCAAAAAATGAATCAACAATAAATATAAGTTTACAAAAAGTGTATGCAAACAACTATATATATATATATATATAACATTTTTTAATTTATAAAAAACACAGAAAGAAGATAATCAGTGGTAAAAAATAGGAAAAAGGTCATAAATTGGATAAATACCAAAGGGGACATTACAAGACATTCCATTTAAACCAAAATCCCAAATCCACTCTACATTAGATTATCTAAATCCGACAATCATCTCTACGATCCCCCAAGAACAATGAATTATAGAAATTAATAAGATCAATTGTAGGGTAGTGTTCCCTTACCCATTCAACTGTCTTAAAATATAGGCCATGAATATTCCCAAATGTATATGTAAGGGATAGTGAAAAATAATTTTTTCATCGAATTGATAGAGTTTTACCTATTAAATAATGTAATATTTCAATCTTTTTTGAGGACATTATGATTATTGGAGAATGGTTATGGATTCATGAGTTGTCATTATATGTCATAGATAATAATTTGTACCTCCCAATATTTATATGGAATTAATAAAAATTTATTAAAGACAATATAAAAATTTCTATATGATTTATGTTTAAATAATTTTATTTACAAGATTAATAAATATTAAATATTGATAATTCCATGAAAAAATATATTTTTTTGAATGAATAATATTGAAATAATTATAATCATTTTTTATTTCATGAGGATATTAAACAAGATTTACTAATCATAAAAATATTATAAATGAATTCATTGTAATATTTCACATTGTTATTTCTCTATGTGATTGCTAATAAAATGTTCAATCATGGCCATCTATGGGAAACCAATAACAGGAAGTCTGAAATAGTATAACTACACATATCATCCCATGACATCATAGGTTTGATACAAAGCATTCAGAGCATAATGAAGGAATTAAATTGCGATGTTCACCCAGAAGTTGATGTGGATGGATTCATGGTGGAGAAAACTATATAGGTGTGTAGGTGAGTTTGTCCTGGAGATGGATCAGAGGCCATGGTCAAGAGGTTGATTCATTGATAAATATTATTAATCATTAAAATCATGAGACCCAAATTTATGTTCAACGTCTATATTTTGATGAAATAATTAATTTTATATAAAATATCTGGATATAATACGAATTGTTATATCATGATTGTATTAATCATTTTAATGGTTCAACATAATCTTTTCATCTAGAAATGTTTGGTCCCTCACTATGAAAAGAAATTTCAATAATCCATTCCATCGTACCACATGATAAACAATTTACCAATCAAATTATTTCTAGATAAAATGTGAGTAATTTTTTTGACAAATAAAATATTATAGACCATATAAACAGCATATATGCTACCACAGTTTGACCTACAACATACACATAAATTGCTAGAGTCTCTTCACAATGGATACACATACTATATAAAGAAAAATTTTCAAATACCGAACAAACATGATATTTCGATGTTAATTCATGAAATATTATAATAATAAAAAACTCATTCTACATAGAAAGATATGTTGTAGAATCAAATAAAATAAACCTTAAGAGATGGACCTACCACCTGAGTCTTAGATCTACTACATGAATTTAATGACATATACACTAAAAAAGAGTGACAAATGAGATGTTCAAATTCATACAGTGAGAAAGAGCATAAAATAATTGAGATTTTGTCACATGTTTAATTGATATATGCATGTATATTCAAAAGGATGATTTTTAATCGATTGATAAAATGTATTTAAGGTCATCTTAGTTAACATATTGGTAAAACCATTAGATGTGATACAATGACATCCGGACTTAACTGACTTATTCATGATTTAATTGTTGGGATGAGATCTTTTGATGAATCATTCATGCATGAATCTGGAGGATTCAAGACTAGTTTTTATATATATTTATATTCATTAATTATTGTTCCAAAAAAATCTATGTTCTACCTTGTTTAATATAATTGAAAATGTAAAATATTATTTATTTAAGAGAGGAATCTATGGGTGTGGTTATTTGTAAATAATTTTATATTATGTTACCCAAATAATTCACGTATTGAATTGAGAATACATGTAGATATAATTCATCATTGGTTGTGGTTATTTAAATACCATGTGAATAATGAATATGACCCAATTACATCCGATATTTAAATGAGTATGTGATAATTTAATATTTCATGAGGAAATGTACTCATGTCTCTAAGAGGATTCAAAAAAGATATTATAATGTATTTAAATGATATTACATTAAAAATAATGGATAATATTTTATAAGTATTTAAATGGAATTTAGTACCTTAAATATAAAATGAATTAAAATAACTGATGTTCAAGGTAAATCAAATTAATGATAAATAAATAAAATTTTTTATTTTTTCATTCCTCAATTGATGTTGAATATAAGGGTTAAAGAAGGTTATATTTTGTACTACGCTCAGTTACACATTGTAATAGAACAATGAGAGTCTGATAGATCATGTTTCTAATAGAAAAATTAAGCATAATATAGGATTACAAAGTGGATAAACCCCTATTTATTAGAATATTGGGAAGAATACCTATTTGAATAAATACAGAATGTGTTTAAATACCGTTATATTTGTTCAATGGGGCTACAAAATATTTTGAAGGTATACACATATAGACTTATTGATCAATCTACACATATAGGAGTACTATCATCAAGAGTGTCATGTATTTCCATATAGTATGAACATTGATAATGTTATGGTTCTTCCTATGGAATATGAAGTCCATGTGAACATGAAAGTTTATATGATGAATAGAAATTTTTTAACAGATTATAGTGAAATATATATAGATAGGAATTGGATATCCATGGTTGTTTATAATTTTATTTGATAATTGAGAATCTTTATTTGGGGGTTATAAGAAAATGGAATGGAATTTTATTTTTTCCTAAAACATATAAATATTTTTTTATTGATATTTTTCAATTATTTTTTAACACATTAAGTGATTATTATGATAAATTATTTAGTTGATCATGAATATCAAATTGTTCAATATGTTGATATTAAAATTTTATATATTTTCTAAACATATGACCACTAATTTACCACCCCCCCCATATTTTCATCAGTCATGGGATTATAGAAGTGGTATCAGATCCAATGTTTCCTATATTTTTCCCAAAAATATTCTGATACATGGACATATTAACCTAATAGACACATTTGGGTTTCCAACAATAAATGGGAATAATTATATTGGCTATGAGAGTAGGATGATACCGTATAGTTTTTACTCAGTATGGTGGTAAGATATAATATTATATTTGGGTATAATTGTTTTTAAAAAATGTGATGTTATAACTCATGATAATAATATGAAAATTGAGTTATATTAAAAGGCTAAACTATCAACATAATATCTCAGTAAGAAATTTTAAATAAAAAGGAAAAGGGTCTTGAAAATAAAATTAAATTATAAGAAGTTTTTAAAAACCTATTATGAAGTCAATATCATAGTCATATAATAATATATAAATGTTTTGTGGAGCCAATTAAAAAATAAAAATATATATAATGATGAAAAAATTAATTAATAATTTTCATGTCTCAATGATATGTTGATAAAAATTCATTTTTTTAATGTGAATCATGAATATTCTATAAATATCATAAAATTAATGAGTAATATTCCTGATAGAATAAATCCAAAAATATAATACCTATTATAGAGATTATATTTCTCACTATAAGAGTTACGCAACAATATTATATCTTATGAGATTATGGAAAATGAAAACATTAAATTAGAAAAAAATGATATTTTCATTGATTCCACATAAAAAGGGAAATTAAAATTTAATGAATATGCTGAATCAATTAGTCTAGAAGATAGTTAATATGATAGCGTTATCAATAAATTCGTATCTATATAATTAAAGAGATCCAAGAAGATAAATGGGAATGAAAATGCATAAATTTTAGGAGGTGTTATATTTGTTATGGTGTTGGTCGTATTAAAAAAAATTCTAATAAAGAAGATTGTAGAATCCAAATCAGTTGAAGATGATGAGAAATCAAAAATGAAGAAGAACTATAAAAATAATTTAAAGTAGTTTAGTCGATGAGGAATAAAGTATATATGAAAAAATTAATATCACATTTCATGTTGTTAAATATATTATCGGTTTGACATATTTCCTAAAGTTAATAAGGCATTCGATTCATTAATAATTATTAATGATTTAAAACGAATGGTCTTGAGTGGGTTCTAAAAGGGATGTAATAATTAGGTCTTGATTAGGTTATATATTAAAAAATTAAAATTGAAAACTCTTGAAAGAGAAAATACTACCTAGATAATGAAAAATATCAGTTGATCATGATTGAATTAGAATATGTTGATGATGTCAAAATTAATGAACAAAAAATAGTTAAAAAACGAAAATGGTGTGTGATATAGGAGAAAAATCATCTTATAAAGAGGTGGCAATGTTTGAGACATAATCTATATGTTTCACTATTCAACATCAGTTGAATATAGACAAAAAAATATTTTAAGGAATAAATATAATTTAATGGTTAAAATTTTCATGCTCCAGATAAGAAGGGTTCTAAATGAAAATAAAATATAAACTTAATATTTCCCATATTAAATATTTTATTTATAATAGTATAGGTGGAAAACACAATGAATAAGTTGTGTTAACCCAAGAGACTCAAGATAGATACTATTACCCAAAAAAGGAAGAATGGAGACAAATAATTCAATTCCCACCTATGTAGAAGAAGGATCAGTTTACAATAATATAGTCATAGAGTACATCTAGAATGATTAAATTTCAATCTATAAGAACATATTTTAATGGATTTTATTAGTGTTGTGTTAACAAAAGACAAAAATAATATTCATTATTTTTCAATGTGATTTTTTTGGGAAAGTGGAAATAACCAAGGGAGTGTTTTAGTTAAAATTTATATAATAAATATTATAGGAGAAAATATATGAATAGATCTATAATAAATATTTCTGTACAAAATATATATCAGCTTTTCGATTAAATAAGTAGAAGATATAGAATGGAAGGTCACAATTATCTAGTAAGTATAATGATTTTGGATAGAGAAGTTACATAATCTTTTGAAGGGAAGAAACATCAAATGAAAAATAGTATCAATTCATGTGAAAATTATCATTAATATTATAATTTCATGAATTAATGATTAAGTGTCTGGCCAGTTCAATTTAATGTTGATAAATAACTAGGCGAAGATAAAAAGGTTTTTGAGAAAAAATAAAAAATTGTAGCATCACATGAAGAAGGTAGACTTTATAAGAATTCAAAAAATGTTGAATTAATAATTAAAAAAAGTGGATTTGGAAGATGTGGTGAAATATAGTGACTATTTATCTACAAGTAAGGTATTGAAACTAATGGATTGGTTTCCCAAATATGTAAGAATTTTGGGAATGCATCGAAGGACAATATCAATATCTTATAAGTCCATGAAATAACTCAAGGAGTCTGAGGATGTTATAACATAATGAGGTTAATTTAAAATATGATTTGCATAAAAATGTTCCACATAATGAAGAAGTCTAATAATGGAAAAAATGAACAGTGATGAGTATTGAAAATAAAAAAACTTGGTTGAAGGAATACTCCTTATATGAATACTACAAATGAATAATCAAAGAGGTCCCTCCTTGTACCCAATTTAGTTTTAGTTTTTATAAATAATATATATGGAATTAAAGGTTATATTTTATGTAAAAATTTGTAGTAAAACATAAAAGATAATTCTTCATAAAGTACAGAAAAAAATTATCCACGATAAGGAGGAAAGAAATGTTTCTCTTGTGTGGTAGTAATATTATAAAAATATGTTTGCTCACTAAATTCATGCGAGAAAGATTATATTGGATTTATTATAATGTTTATGTTATAATTGTTTGATAATTAATCTTTTAGGACTTTTTTAATTAAAATTATTAATTTATTGGGAGTGTAGGTAAATAAAAGTATAAGATATAGGGGGAATTTATTACTTTCACATGCATTTTTATTATTTTTTATTTTATCAATGTGGAGGTTACATATTTATCTTGATAAATATTAATTAATGGGGTCCTAAAGTTATATATTGATCATCACATCAAATATAATTAATTTTATTGGAAACACTAATCACCTTTGTTACACACACTAGACTTTTACACTATGTTAAATCATATAGTGTTATAGTTTTCTAAATAAATGATCATTGATGATGTGTAATGTGGTGTCATTTCACTATTCCAAAATCTGAAAATGATTAGGAGAATGTGTTACATTTAGAATTTTAGAATGAAAGTGACATGAGAATTACCTTACATTTTTAATTCCATTTGATTATCCATACGGTTTCTAATAAGTGTAATGAACAACCAATTGTATTTGGAATTAGAGTATAATGAGACATTACTAGGCCTTAAGCGACATCCCCAAGGAACCAAAGGCTAGCAATAAATGTTGAAGGGTTTAAAGTACAAGTGGGGGATGATTTACCCTTTAATAAGTAATATCATAAACCTAAAATAACCAAACATTCACTAAATTATGCATGATCAAATGAAAGACCAATAAACACATCAGTTATATCAAACTAAAAAAAAGTTAAAACCAGTGGAAGACCAAACTAAGCATCAAAGTACACAGCGGATGAACAACTCAAGACTCTCAAAAGACACTACAACTCCATGCTCCACAGGCTCCAAGAACCATAACATCTCCCATGCATCACCACGATCCACTAACAATAAGATGTATTAACTTTACCTGTATCCTGTAATACAACATTTGTAAAATCACTAATGTGCCAATGCACCAATGATCCAATGAAAGGGTGATTATACAACACACTAGGTTTACCCAACAACTTCCCTACTCGTGCCACAAGGATATATGAGTTAGCTACATTTATATAAAAATAGTTTATATAAAATAGTTTCTCAAAAGCAGTTTATAACTAAATATAAACATGTTTCTAAAACAATACATAACCAAAGGCATTCCAAGAGCAATTGAAACCAATTTTCCAGCAAGTTACTTTTCCTGAAAAATAACCAAAAAAGCATAAGAACAATTTCACAACCATTCCTTTTTGGAATACCCTACCATTTCCCAACCCAGGATACCAACCATGCATGATTTGTTATGATAGTTCCATACTCATGAGTAGCCTCTCGTCGATCTACCAAGTCTTCAAATGGGAATTTATTCCTATCTTCCATTACACCTTTGGTCCCGAGGAGAAGTTCATATTTCAGCCAATCCTCATTCATATTGTTATCATTTTTCCATTAAACGTTTGTCACCAAGAACATGGTCACATTTCAACCTAGCCTTGTACATGAAACATGAACGCACACTACATATTCCCAATGGTCATG
The DNA here is from genome assembly GCA_963277665.1 of Viscum album. Lineage (NCBI taxonomy): Eukaryota > Viridiplantae > Streptophyta > Magnoliopsida > Santalales > Viscaceae > Viscum > Viscum album. The sequence continues at coordinate 1,728,653,807 of OY728161.1, read as the reverse complement.
ACAAAACAACCTTTCATTAAATTTTTTTTTTATTGAAAACCATTTCCAAAAAAATAATTTCAATTCCAAACCATTTCAATAAAACATTCTTTTTTTAATCCAAATCCATCATGGTAATTTCAATCTCAAACCATTTCAATTCCAAATCATTTGAATAATACTCCATTTTTATTGAAAACCAAATCCATCAAAGTCATTTCAATCTCAAACCATTTCAATCAAATGCCCTTTTTATTGAAAAACCATTTTTCATCAAACCATTTACCATTTCAGCAATCATAATTTAAAATCAACATTTTAAATTCTAGAATCCCAATCTCTCTGCACAACAATTTACCAAGATTTAACCATTACATCAAAACCATAAATCATGACTAAAGAATATTTATTCCATGCTTTTCACAATCAAAACCATTCAAATAAACCAAATTGAATCTTAGCCGGTCAATTCTAACAAGAGGTGTCGAGAGTGAAGCATCATACCTCAATATTTTTTACGATAACCACAATGGTCGAAGAACGCTCAAGAAACTCATGTCGATTCTCTGAAAACCAACATTTGATATCCTCTCCTAACAAGATCAAGACCAAATATCATCATATTTGGAATCCATACACTTAGATATACCAATAAGAGGAACTTTTCTAAGATACAGAGAGATCAGGAGATGTATATCTAAGTATATCTATGAAACCGATCAAGAACAAAGAACAACGATCACATACCTCAAGAATCCAGCTTCTATTCGCCAAGAGAAGCCTTCGGATCACCTTCAGAACGATGGGTGAACATTCTATGACATTAGGAGAAGCATGATCCCATGTTATGGCTGAATAGGAAGAAAATGAGGCATATAAATGCAAAAAGAGTGAGATCTACAATTTAAGGATCTCATATAAGAGCCCGCACGGTTAGTTCACACGGTTTGTCAAAACATGCACTAATCATGCGTTAGATACTTCCTTGGCCATGATTGTTGCATGGTTTGGCCACATGGTTAGACAAACCATGTGCCACCCAACTGAAAGCAACTGCCTCCAAGACCAACTACACATGGTTTGGCTGCACGGTTTAGACAAACAGTGTGCCACCTGCGTGACTTCCCCTTTTTCCTGAAAACATAATTTAAAGTTCTCCCAACTCTCTCATTCATCACCCTTAACACTAAAAACATTAAAATCATCAAGAAATGGTTACATACCAGAAACTGGGGGTACTACATTCTCCCCACCATTGGTCTTTCCATTCTTGGAAAGTAGAAAACCCTCACCCAACTAAAATAGTTCCGACCACTGCTCTTTTATTTCATTTTCACATTCCCATGTCTCTCTCTGAATCTAAATATGCTTCCATAAAACCTACACAAGACCAATTATGTTTCCCCAAAATAAATTCTCTTGCCTATCCACAATCTGTACTAGTATATGTATCAATGAATCATTTGGCTTTAGGTCAACATGATCCCATCTGATCACTTTCTTAGGATCAGGCTGATATTTTTTCAACTGAGTTACATGGAAGATAATATGCACAAAACTGAACCATGATGGTAATTCTAACCTATATTCCACCTCTGAAACCTATTCCTATATCTCAAAATGTCCAATGTATCAAGAAAATAACTTTCCATGCTCCCCGGAACGAAGATGTCCAAGCCTTGTAGTGATCTTCAAAAAGACATAATCACCCACAACAAATGACAATGGTCTTCTAAGATGATCTACATAATATTTCTGATGACTCGGAGTCGTCTCCATCCTCTTTATAATAAGAGGAGTGGATATTGAATCCTATAACCTCAATGGTTTTGAAGAAAACCACAATGGTTGAAGAACACTCAAGAAACCAGGGTCGATTCTCCAAAAACCCACCATAGATATCTTCTCCTAGCATGATCAAGACCAAATCTCATCATAGTTGGTATCCAAACACTTATATCTACCCATAACGGGCATAGATCATATATACCGAGAGAAGAAGATAAGTAGATCTAAGTAGATCTATGAAACTGATCAAGAACAATGACGAACGATCACATACCTCAAGAATTCAGCTTATATTTGTGAAGGGAAGCCTTAGGATTTCCATTGGAATGATAGAATAAAATTCTCTGACCTTAGTCGAAGTAAAATCATGAGTTATAGCCGCTTAGGAGAAAAATGAGGCACCTTAAGGAAAAAATGAGTGAGATCCTCAATTAAAGGATCTCATTTCAGTGCCCGCACAATTAGTTCCCACGGTTTGACAAACCGTGAGCTAGCTATGCATTAGCTACTGCCTCAGACACCCTTCTCAAACGGTTTGGATGCATGGTTAGAAAAACGGTGCACCACCCATGTGGAAGCTGCTACATTCGAGACCAACCATACATGGTTTGGTGGAATAGTTTAGACCAACTGTGTGCCACCCGTGCGTCTTCCCCCTTTGCCTCAAAACATCATTTAATGTTATCCCAACTCACACATTCATCACCCTTAAATCTAAAACTATTTAAAGCATCATGAAAGGGTTACAAACTAGAAATAGGGGGTACTACAAAAAGGATACCCCAATTAGGTAAAACATAATGTTTTGAGTGGTATTTGTAGACAAATATGGGGGGATTTTTGATCCATTGTAAAAATTGTATTTCTACAATGAAGAAGGATTCAAATATATATTGGGGAGATAATTATTCACAAGTGATTGTTATGATTCCTATGTTTTCAAGGCGTGTAATGAGTAGTACTTCAACCTCCAAACTTTTTCAAACATGTTAGAATTGATCTTAATTTTAATAAGACATGCACTATGTGATGTATGGAGAACGAACTATTTTTAAAAAATGAATAAATATTGAATATTTTGAATTCTACCAAAATTTATTATTTCTTTAAATTGAATATTTACATAGTGGCATGAATTATATAAATTTTTCATCGATATGTCTATGTAGAGTTGAGATAATATAATAGTTTTATAATTTTACATAAGAATATTTCACTAAGTGAATCTTTTAAGTGATTTACAAAAAAATGGTAAATTTTTTCAAATCATTCAAACTAACACAAAATATATATATTCAATTTCAACTACACCTAGCCATCCATGGTAACAAAGGTCTTAGATCAATTATGCCCACATGATTTTTGGGATGCATGAGTACAATCCATAAAAAACAGGTATAAGGTCTATATAGGGAAGTGTACACTGTGGAAGAGTTTTTTAGTATTCCAGAGAGTTGACACAACCTTTATGATCAAGAGTCCGATGTAGTGTTATATATTATTAATAAAAAATGAGTTCTGAATCAATGTCGGATGACAAATTTATAAGACATATTACTATTTATTTGGAATATATTAATATAACATAGACCGTATAATCATGTATATTTATGGCATTCAATGAGATCCATGCCGTATTCATCTTTCAATATTTAGGGTTCATCACAATATGAGGAATATTAATTCCATTGTTCTATCGTACCACATGATGAACTCCAAACCATCCATATTCTAGTAAGCTAGCACATGACTAACTCATTCTATATAAAATATATGATTAACCACATGAAAATTTTTACGATACCAGACTGTGACCATCCATGAGGCCAACAACCATAAGAGTCATTTTATTGTAGATACACTTACCGAATAAAGAGAACATTCCCTACAATGAAATATCACAATCATTCTATGATACAACAAGAAATATTTCCATTGACCACATATAAATTTCCAATAGATTGATCTATTGTTTGAATAACATGAACATTTCTCAAAGGATTAACCTATTATATAAATCTCTATCCAAAAACATGAAGTGTTTTTAGTGTGAAATAAATGAAATATTATTTAATGTGATGTTTAAATTCATAAAACAATAAATTATGCATGATAAATAATATTTTTCAGCAACTGTAATCAAGTTATTCAAGCAGTTTTACTTGGAATCATTTGAATAAAATAAAAAATAGTATAATCCTTAATCTATTATAGCATTGAGGAAGAACTAGGTATTGAGATACATTACATTCATTCCCCAACATTAATGATCATGTCATACATGCATGGATGAGATTCTATAACAAATAGACCGTGTATGAATAAAGATGCTACATGAGGGGAATTTATTCATATTTATAAGATTCAATCATATATATCCAACAAAAGACATTTTCATGGAATATTACTATGCTGGAAGGTATTGAATATATCTTATTGAAAATATGATGTTCTGGGTAGGTTATTTCTAAACTACATGAGTTATTGACACCTAAATATTTCATTTAATTAAATTAGAATACGTGCAAATATAATGCATATATGGTATTGGGTATCTATATTCAATGTAAAGAATTAATATAACCTAAATTTTATCGTAATTAAAATTTATTTATAATAATTTAATTTCACATAGAGGGATGTAATGAAGTCCATAGGATGATTCAAAAGAAATATTTTCTAAAATTTAAATGTCATTGAATATATAAAAATTTATTGATTTAGAGAAGGATACAGATGGTTTTGAATACTATGAATCAGAAATTATTATGAATTACTAAGAATATTTATAAGTTAAAATTATTTCAATGAGGAGTAATTTTCAGTGATTTTATTACTCAATTTATTTTGAATATTGGAATCAAATAAGGCGTAAAGATAATTGATAACAAACAAACACAAAGTCAGAGAATTATTAAATGTAGATTCATTATGTAACAAACATGGAATTTTATACCATGATAGGTTTCTGTGAATTAGATACAAATTAGTACATGAAGATTATGGAGAATCCATATTTCACATTTTATTGTGTTTTTAGATATAATAAGTTCATTATAGTAGTTGATAATGTTAAGGAAGGTGTTCAAATGAATATATGATGATCTATTTTCTCATTGAGGTGAACTGTCATCAATAATTTCTGGCATTTCATTATTAGATTATTATTAGTGAATTGATTTTTCTTCAAAATAGATTATAAAAGACTTGTGATATACATGATTATATTTTAGAAAGAAAACGTTGAAAAGAAAACAATGTTGTCTATGTTGATATGAATGAAATATCCTTGGTTGTATAGAGTTGTTTAATTTAGATGAGAATCCTTGATGGGGGTATAACCAGTTTGGCAAGAATTACAATTATAGACGAATTAATCTAAATATTTTTTTTCCACTTGTTTATTTTCAACATATTAGGCGAGGGTCGAGAAGAATCTCTGAGATGATTATGAACACTAACTGGTACATCATGTTGAATTTCAAAAGTTATTAATTCATAAAAATATGACCAAGGAATCTTTTGTTCCTAGTCGTACTTGGGTCTTGGTCACTACATCATAGTAGAATACCACCATGAATCTATATAATGTATTTCTCTATAAAATCATATATTTCTAGTTTGAAGACCACAACTTATAAAATTTACATTGATGATTTTCTTAAATTATTGTTTATTTTCTCATAAATATTCAATGTTTAAAAATATAATCAAATAAGGATAAATATGTATGAAGTGAAACCATTGGGAATAAACTAGTCATACTCACCCTATCAAGTAATATGCATAATAACAATATCATAAGAATACTAAAAATTATTTTATGAATACATATAATAGAATCTAAAAGAGAAACAAATAATAGTAATTTTTTCCTGATCTATCACCAATGTGACCACGTATGGCTTAGATTAGTTATGATTCATTGGTTTCATATGATATTTACAAAAAAATTATAATCCCCATCCATCTTCATGTGTCCCAAAATTCCATGAGAACTCTCGTCTGACATTGGTATTATTAAATCAAATACATCACTTGGTCCCTTGACTGAAATTATTTTTATTATTTCTATAAAAACTTTGGGTAAACCTCCATGGATATTCCATGAAATAAGCTAATTTTATAATATTCTAAGTCACTCATTCAATAATTTTCACCCATGTGTAATGAAGGCTCTATCCACATATTGCATCGTAAATGAAATACCATAATGAATTAAAAATTACACTTTCATAAAAAACCATTTCACAATAATCATCCAAGAATAAAACAAAATGTATGCCCCTAGAAAAATATATTTCAAAACACATTTCATCCATGATGAATTGCATTAGACCCATTGTGTGATTTAAATACACCCTATTAGAAAAAATCATTTGAAACCCTTAAAATAGAAATTATATTCCATAATTAACAAAAAACAGATATAAAATCATTATTAATAAAATATAAATACATTTAAATGACATAAAACCAATTGAAATAATTAATCAAATATAATAAATGAAAAATCCCTACTATCAATATACAACTACCACCAAAATGAATGTGAACCAGCATCTTAAACAAAATTGAACTAGAATACAAGGAATTTCGTACTCTCAAAAATAATTAAGAAGAAATAATCAAAACAGCCCATCCATAATCCTATATTTTACCACATGAAAGTTTATATTTTCGCAACTCCATTAATGTATAATAACACATTATGAAAAAGGGTGGAGTATGAAGAAACAATTAGATATTTATTATACCGTAATAAAACCACCAATTTTTTTTAAATCAGCTAAAAATCAGTGGAATAAATTTTTTTATAATGTAGGGTCTACAAATGAATATGGGGAAGAAGCGATATAATTTTGAGATTAAATTCATTTTAGAATTTTCGGAAAATCTCATGAATTTAATGAAGTTGGACTATATTAATGGTTTAGCCTCACTAATAAGAAAATGATGATCTAACCATGAAGGAGGTATTATATACACAATTTAATGAAACAAGATTTATAAATACATAGTCATATTCCAAAAAATAATATATAAATTGTTTGAAATTATACTACACCACAATCACCTATATCAAACATTCAGATGCACAGTAACTCCAAATTCTACACTAAACATGCACTCAGGTATATTTAACAAATTATAGTGGTTTTTGAACTCATTTCCATGTATGTGAAAGATTAGATAAATTATAAAACATAAAATAAATTTACCTAGTTACCTAGATGGTTTTTCTGTTTAATATTGAAAATAAATGAAAATAACTCCTAACTAAAATAATTTTTTTCAACCGAACATTTTCATTTATCAAATAATTACTATACTAACATTTATTATCATCTATTAATATTTTTTTACTATGGTCACATTAATTTTTTAATTTAATTTAATCATAAATATGTATATATATATCATTTAATTTTATTTTATATTTTTATCAATTCATTATTCACATAAATTCTGTTTTTCTTTTATCATAATTTATTGACCACAAAAAATTTATTAATAAGAAATATATTCTTAATTTCTGGGATATTACACAAATTTTTCCCTTCATGATATGTATATATTATATGATTTTTTGGGACATTATACCCCCTAACTGATTATGTATTATTATGATGATCTCATTCATGGTCATTTACCAAACCCATTTCATGGTTATTCACCAAGATTAAATTCCAAAGTTGTTGAACGAAGTTGGAAGGGTATATTTATGGTGTCATATTTCATCCCATTGATAAATGACAATTGTGTTTTGGGATTTCATTCTTATTTATAAATTTAATCTGAAGAAATAACATTATACAAACACTACCTGATTGGTTATGTTAGAGAAGTTGTTAGTGGTATCCAACATAGTCGTATTCAAACAATGCTCAAGCATCAAAGGAAATTGGGTACTTGAACTGATATCATTATTTTCAGGTTCATGTATGATAGAGGGATAAATTTTATAATTAATATAGAATGTTTGGATTGAGTATGATTACTAGGATATCATGATGCTTTATGATGTTAGGTTTCACAAATAGAATATGGTAAACCCTACCCATGACCCCTATCATCCCACCGGGATCACTGAGGCGTGTTCCTAATTTCCCTAGGATTGGAACTACTATTATGGTATTATAATATACCATGTGGTAATGATTTCACCATTAAAATCCAATAAACCAAATCTTATATTCCACCAATATATTTGATATTTACCATACATAGATTGAATTTTGATACCCAAAAATTAAAATTTTATAAAAAATGAATACAATGAAAAAGAACATGTTTAGTATAAATAATAACCATTGGTAAATATTACATGACAAAAAATAATCATGCTAAAAACATCCTAACTAATAAAAAATAAACAAAGACAATCTATGGTGGAATTGGTGGTACGAACATAATCTGTAAACATCAAATAAGGATACCAAAAAACTCCACCTATACAAATATACTCCATACCATAAATCACCTTTAGCCACCATAGAAGAAATGAAAATTAGTGTTGATGAATTCCACCATTATAAGTAGTTTCATCCATTACCTGTATTCAAAAAACCAATTCTTCATACGCCACATGAGAATACACTTTTTGTGAGGAATATACAAATAGTGTTCCAATGTTATTTAATATAACATATATTATATTCTAAACCATTGTGTTCTCTTTATAATAATGTCATTATAAAAAATACATCAATTAATAAAAATAATTGTTTGAATAAAAGTTTAAAAAATAAATTGGGTTTAATAAAAATATCCAAGAACCATTGGATACGAACAAGACCCAAAATTACAATACTAAGGGAGTAAAGTGTAATCAACATTATAAAACCTAGGGCAGGAGTTTGTGGGAAATTAAAACTGAACATATTTTAATAAAATATATTATATTAAAATGAATTAAATATTACTTTATTTAAGTATTTTTGTTAAGTGAAGTCCTATAAAAGGAGTGTCTAATTTAGATTCAATCAAAATGGTTGATTCTAAAAGGTGGTTATTTGGTGAGGCATAAACTAATGTTGGTCAATGAGCCCAGGGATAGACACCTCATCTTTTCTTTATCATTTTTCATTTTTTCATTCTTTTCTGATCAATTCTAAACTATGTATTGTTTCATAAACCCAGTGGGATTAATAGTTTGGGATTTTAATTTTAGAGATTTATAAATACACAATAGGTAGTGGGAAAAATATTTTGCACTTGAGGAGCTCGTCATGGGTTATATCGAGGCTCCATGACTATGCTTCATAGATCTGGTGTGGAAATTCTACAGTTTCCACTTGGTTGTTGGAATGTTTTAATGTTTTCTATATTTCATACTATATACTTGATTTATGTTATTTTAAATCAATTTTTGTGTTTCTTGATAATCTTGAGGGTCAATGTGGGATTAATTATGAATAGTTCATAGATTTGGGGAAATTATAGGGTTTCCAATTTGGGAATACTCATTTACATGTAATGTGGTTTAGTGAAAACATAATTTTTCTTCTCTATATTTTTAGAAGTAAATTTTTTATCATTAAATTAAATGTACTTCAGAGTACACACAATGTTGTGTTATGATGTCGGTGTTTCCAAGTTATCATCTAGAAAACCAGTGTAGGCGTACATAGTTGTGTAGTGAACATACACAAATTATGTGATGAATAAAAGAATTTTTATCAAGATGGCATGGGGAAAACCATATACATTAAATGAGTGGGGAAGACATAGGTACCGTAGGTGCGATTACATATTATGTACCATGGGGATGTTCTATGTACTATAGAGGGGTACACATCGAGTGTGAGCTATATTACATAGGCTATAATACATGTTGGTGTACAAAACATGTATAAGGACAACATGATATATACATTGGAAACCTATATGATGATTTGAATATTAAACATGGATATGAAGGAAATTTTGGGTTATATACTATTTACCCTAATGACATATCATGTAATTACCCATCACTAGTCCATTTTTCAAGTAATTCAACCTTCCATCAGAATTGGGCTTGGCATTAGTATATTATGAACAAATTATCATGTAGATAATGATTGTGAAATCATATCTGTGTGGAGGATATATAGATGGTTTCTACATGTTCAATCACTTTAAAGATGATTTATTTTATGTTTGGATTCATAATCATCTATTTTGTTGGTGTTGTGAGATGTAATGTATGACTGTGGGTTGTGATGTCATTTATCAGTATATATAAAGGCATCAATAATTATATGTTGAGGATATTTTAGTTCGATAAAAAATGAGTGAAAAAATATCAACTCTTATGAGATCATGTTTTTTCCATTCCATTTAGACCAGGTTTCATGATGTTAGAGAAGTTGAGGTTTTGATATTGATTTTGAGTATTAGAGTTGTTCTATCCTTTGAGATTAGTTAATGCTAGATGATGAAAATCATGATATGGAAATTATGAGGTGACTATATTAGTCTTATGGACTCTATAATTATCCATTGTGGTATAGTTACACATAATGTTATCATTAGATGGAATATTAAGATGTTGATAATATTCATGTAGAATCATTTTCTTTGGATTCTGTTATGGGTGAGTTCGTAGATGTGGATGGGTTGTATGTTGGGTAGGCAAAATAAGGTTTTATTACTATGGCGTTTTCCAGATTATTTTCTGGAATTAAGATCCATTTATGGGACTCGATCTTGATGTGGTCATTAGGACCATTTTGGATTCCCCGATTGGAATTATTGTCTTTTGGATGCTCATTTGATGTGTTATTAATTGATGGTTAGTTTTCTACTATTAAGGGTTTCTTGGTCTGTCTTGACATTGTTAATGTCATTTTACTTGGTTGAGATAGTGGAAACCCAAATAATATATTTTCCAAAAACCATTTATACATATTATTACATTATATGTTACACAGAAACATTCAATAATTACAACTCAATGATCTTGATTCATATTTTATTCAAAATAATATGTTCGTAATACAAGAAAATTAAATTAAAACATGAAATTATTATTATATTATGCATAATGATCTCCAAAATCAAATTTATTCCTAAAATACAATAGAATGTCAGTTGGGATACATAAAAAAATAGGTGAGCTAAAAATACTAGTAAGTGAATAACCATTATTATGAAACATAACAAGTGAGTAAAGGTACAACATGATATCATAAAAGAGAAGGGTCCTTATTAATGACATGTAAGAAAAACATAATGAATAATATATCATTAGATAATGGGAAAATAAAAAATATTGATGAAAAATTTAACATGAAATTATCATGATTCAAGTGTAACTTCCTAGATGATATCACATAGTGGGAAAAGTCCCATAATGGATTTTATTTACTCCCAAATCACACACTTAATGTATCATGAGGCTGATGCATTTCCGAATTCATTGGAGTTCTATCAGGGAACACCCATCATAACGTGTTCATTATTTTTGTTATCAAAAAATTAAAATCAATCCTAATGCATAAATATATGAATTACAAAATGAAATAAAGATGGTTTCATAATAATTACTCATATCAAAGTCAATGAAAATATCCTAATGATGTTATTCGAGAAATGAACAATAGGAATTTATTACTCCACAAAAAAATAAATATATATCTCAATATAAATTTTAGAGACATAAATATGTTTATATATTTATATATAATTTTTTATCACTCTATAATTTTGAAGATTTTGATGAAGTGAGTTTCTGAATGAATGGACATAAAATGAATAAATTAGCAGTTTAGAGGGATACTTAACCTCACTCCTAATTCATTATGTTTATACTTTATCTTCAGAACTAATAAATTTATGTTTATTATTTTCCTTCTCAAGAAACATTTCCATGTTTATTATTCCCTTTATTTTATTTATTTTAATTTAATATTCAATTACATAATCATTTAGGTTCATGTCTAATATTTGAGGATGTTTGGATCATATATCCAAAATCACTTGAGAATGTGGAAAAGGGTTAAATTGATTATTTTTCATTGTTCTATAGAATAAAAATAATGAAATAATTATCTTCTTAATATATCAATTGTACCTTTAAAATAAATCATAATTTATAGTCATGAAAAATGAACTATATAACAATCATAGAGAAAATAGGTCATTCGAACATATGTGTATTGTATCAATTAATCAATGATCATGATGAAAAAAATATATGTTTTATATTATTTTTGTATTTTTATAATTATATCATAAAAATCGTAATATTTATTTATATCCACACTCATATACCATCCATTTCATGTGGTTATAAAAAATCACAAAACTTCACGAGGAGGTAGTCCTCAATATACATGGACACCATTTTCATTATTATACTGAATATTTTATTTGACACATTATTTTACAATATGGAGTAATATGTCATTAATATCATCTATAGAAATTATATCTACCATTATTAAATTTATACATAGGAGTGTATGGGGAATAAATTAAGCTGTTTGGAAAGGTGGTAGTCCACCATATATACAAATGATATATAGACATAGGTTATTACATTAAAATAAAATAATATTAATATATATGGGATACTAATTTTATCATGTCATTATGGTAGAATAATATTTTAATAATGTGTAAGAATAAATAAATAGAAATGTTTGGTTTATAATGATACATATTCATTTGACAACCTACTTAGGTTTTCAAATAAACCATTCTAATGATGGTATTCTAATAAATTAAAGGAATCTATGAAATGTCAACGGAAGTAATGATTTTAATTTGGAAAAAATGAAATTGTATAAAATTTATGAGTTTTTTTATTTGTTAAGGTATTGGTCATATTAAAAAAATATCCAATGAAGATGATTAATAAATTTTAATCGGATGAAGATGATGAGAAATAAAAAATGAAAAACAAGTGTAAAAATAAAATAATGTAGTTCAATAGAGGAAAAAGAACGTAAATATGAAAAAAAAAATATCACAATTTATGTTGTTATTTAGATGTTGGGATCAAAATCATTTCTTATGTTATAAGGTACTTGATTCGTTAATAATTATTAATGATGAAAAAGGAATGGTCTTGAGTGGGTGTTATAAGGGATGTTATCATCAAGTCATGATTTGGTTATATAGTAAAAGAATTAAAATTGAAAGCTGTTGACGGAGATAATATTAGGTAGATAAATAAAAATATCATTTGATCACGATGGAATTTTAATATGATGATGAAATAAAAATGAATAAACTAAAAATATTTGAAAAATTAAAATAGTGTGGGCTCTAGAAGAATAAATAGTTGCTAAAGATGTGACGATCTTTGATACATAATCTATATGTGCCACATTAAAACATGAGTTGAATATAGAAATAATATATTATAACTAATCAATATAATTTAATGGTGTATCTTTTCATGCTTCATAAAAGAATGGTTCCAAAGGAAAATAAAATATACACATAGTATTCATCATAGTAAATATTTTATTTATAATTGTACTGCAAGAAAACCCAATTAATATGTTATTTTAACCAATAAGACTCATGATAGATACTATTTCCCATAAATATAATGAAAGAGGTAAAATAATTCAACATAAAATATGTAGAGGAATTCTCTCTTTACAATTATATAGTCATAGAATACTTCTAGATTGATTACATTACAATCTACAAGAATATATTTTAGTAGATTCTATTGGTGTAGTGGTAACAAGGAAAAACACTATTCATTTTTTTCATTGTGTATTTTTTTGGTAATGTGTAAACAACCATGGAGGTGTTTTAGTGATAATTTATATAATAATTCCTAGAGGATAAAATATATAATTAGATCTATAATAATTATATTTATACACTACATATTTTTGTTTTTGGAAGAAATAATTCGAATATATTGTTTAGAAGGTCACAAGTATGAGGTAAGTATGGAGATTTTGGACAAGGATGTTACATAATATTTGAAATGGAAGATAATTGAAATGAAAAATAGTATCAATTTATATTAAAATTATCATTATTTTTTGAATTTGATTAAATAATTCTTAGTTGTTTGTCAAGATCAAATAAATAGGATAAATAAATGGGTGAGGATAAAAATATTTTTCAGAAAAAATAAAAATAAGAAGCTTCCCATTACAGTGTTTATTTTCAAAATTATTAAACAAAAAATGTGTAATTAATGTTAAAAAAAGAAGATATGGAAGATGTGATGAAACATGGTGACTATTCATCAAAAAGTAATGGATTGAAACTCAAGGATTTTTTTCATAAATATGAATGATTGTAAATCATGCTTCTAAGGACTCTATTAATAACCTATAAGTCCATGAAATAATACAAGGAGTCTGGTGATGGTATAACATAATCAGGTCACCTTAACATATGAGGTGAATAAAAATGTTTCACATAATGAAGAAGTTTAATAATTGATAAAATGAAAAGTGGCGAGCATTGAAAATAATTATAAATCTATGTTGTGGTAATTCTTTCTATATGTATGAAACTAATAAAGAATCAAAGTGGTCCCTATTTATACAATATTTCATTTTTTGATATATAAATAACATGTAGGGAATTGAAACTATATATTTTCAGTAATAACTTTTATGAATAAATTATTGATAATTCCTCATAGAGGAAATATTATGAAAATTATCCATTATAAGGTGGAATAAAATGAATCTCTTGAGCAGTTGTAATATTAAGAAAAATATGTTAGTTCACTAAATTCAATTCCACTATGAAATATTAGATATATTATAAATTTTAAGGTTTTATCGAATAAAATTAAACAATAACCTTTTTTATTGAATTACAATTTCCCATTATGTTTGACTATAGGTTTATAAAAGGATACGATAAAGCGGGAGTTTATTCTGCTGACATAAATTGTTAATAACTATTTTTGAGCTAAATGAAAGTTTCATATTTAAATTGATAAATATTTATTAATGGTGTCGAAAAGGTATATTAAAATCAACACATCACATATATTGAATTTTATTTTAAACACTCATCAACTTAGTTAAACAAACATGACTTTTCCACTATGTTTGAACATATACGGTTATAGTTTTATTCATAAATGATCATTGATGTTGTGTAATTAGGTGTCAGTTCACAATTTTAAAATTTATATATTATCAGGTAAATTATTTATTTCATGAATTGTGTGATTAAAGTGACAAAATAATTAACCTTCATTTTTCGTTACATTCAAATATCAATAAGGTTTACAAAAAGGATCACAAAATTCGAAATAAAAAATGATTTGAGAGGTATTTATAGAAAAAATGGGGATATTTTTGATCCAATTGACTAAATTATGTTATTTTTTATTAAAGTAAGATTCCAATATTTGTGGGGGGATAATGTTTCTTAGATGATTTTTATGGATTCCTTAGTTTTCAATGTATTTTACAAGGAGTAATTCATTCCTAAAACATTTTTAAATTTTATTATAATTGTTATAAATGTTATTAAGACATGCACTATGTGATTTTTGAGGAATGAAATTTTTTTAAAAAATGAATAAATATTTAATATTAAATATTTTACAAAAAATACATTACTTTTTATTAATATTGAGACATGTAATGTAATTATTTAATTATTTCATCGATAAGTCAAAGAAGAGTTGAGATAAAATAATATATTCTAAATTCTACCTTACCTAATAAAATTTCACTTAGTGAATTTTGTACATGATTTCCATTGAAATGGTAAACTATTTCCATTCACTCAAAACTAGAATACTATATATAGAAGCCATTTCATCTACACCTATCCATCCATGGTAGTAGAGGTCTGAGATAATTCTTGCACCAAATGAGTGAGGGGTGTATGTATAAAGTCTATACAATAATGGTTTAATATTCATGCATGGCAGTGTATACTGTGAATGAGTTTTTGAGTGTTCTAAACATTTGAAACTTCTTTCATGATCATGAGTAGAATTTACTGTTATATATTATTGATAAGAAATAGCATGAGTTCTAAATAAACATGGGAAGATAAATTTAATGGATTTGTTTATATTTATTTGAAATATAAGAATAAAACATGGAAAATCTAATCAAGTATATTTATGTCATTCCATGAGCTCCATGACATCATCTTCATTAGATATGCATGGTTTCACTCAATCTGGTGAATTTTCAGGCAAATTGGCCATCATACCACTTGATGAACTCCAAAATGACCCTATTATATAAATATTTTACATGAGAAACTCAATCTATATCATATTTATGAGTAACCATGTAAATAGTTTGTAAGCTACCAGACTATGACAAACCGTAAGGGAATCATCAACAAGAGTCATTTTATGGTAGATACATGTATTATATAAATAGAACCATATCTACCATGAAGTATCACAATATTTCTATGATACAACATGAAATATTTCCATCGACCACTTATAAAAGAATAATATATAGAGCTAACATAAGAATTATTGGGACATAACAGGAATGATAAACCAATAAATTGAGCTCAATCTTAAAACATGAAAATTTGCTACTGTATAATAAATGATATATTATCTGATGTGATGTTTAAACTCATGCAACTATAGAGTAATTATGATAAATATTATTTTTTTGAAAAGTGTAATCGATACATTCATGAAATTTTAATATGAATCATGTCAATGCACATTCAAATGGTATAATCCATAATCCAGGATATCATTAAGGTAAAACATGTTGACGAGATATATTACATTTTTTCCTCAACATTAATGCACATGTAATACATATATGGATGAAAAGGTAATGTTATGAGTTAATATATTTCCAAAATACATGAGTTGTTGAAACCAAAATATATAATTTATTTAAATGAGAATATGTGCTGATATAATGCATCCATGGTTTTAAATATCCATATAATATGTGATGAAGTAATATAACCTGAAAAGTATGGGAATTTAAAAGAGTTACTAATAATTTAATATCACATAGAGAAAAGTACCAACGTCCTCTAGAAGATTTAGAATAGATATTATCTAAATTTAAATGTGATTGAATTTTTAAA
Organism: Viscum album; assembly: GCA_963277665.1. Taxonomy (NCBI): domain Eukaryota; kingdom Viridiplantae; phylum Streptophyta; class Magnoliopsida; order Santalales; family Viscaceae; genus Viscum; species Viscum album. The sequence goes on along the minus strand of OY728161.1, from coordinate 1,728,637,022 downwards.
AATATATTTATTATAAAGAATATTTAAATGGATTTGTATACCAATAATCATAATGTATCTTGATGTACTAATAATATTGGGAATTTTAAATTACTATAATGAGAAGTAATTTTTATAGATTAAATTCTTGTATTTATTTTGAACATATGTATCAAAGAATGTGTAGATATAATTGATAAATAACATATACAATGTGAGAGAATTATAAAATGTAAATACATCATGTAACAAAGAAAAAACATTATACAAATATACAAATCCATTAAAAATATAATAATTAGTACAAGGAGATTAATGATAATCCATATTTAACTTTTTTAAGGACTTTTTAGACCAACAGATTTCTATAGCGTAGTTGATAATGTAATTGATGGTGTACAAATAAAGATATGTTCATCCATTTATCCATTGAGGTGGACTGTCATCAATATTTTTTGGTATATAATGGTCATATAATTATTAATTAACAGATTTTTATTCAACTTGATTATAAAATAAATGTGATATATTAGATTCTATTTTCTAAGTAAATTATTGAAGATAAAAAATTTTAATCTATGTTTATAGGAATAGAATATCCCTGGTTGTATATAGTTATTCAAAAAATATGATAATCCATGTTGGAGGTAGTTTCATCATTACATTAAATGTGTCTTCTATTTTTTAGAATCATTGTCTCCTGGCTGTTCCTATTGTATTTATTCATGGAAATGGAAACTTCCAAAAGTTAATTATCCAAAGATGGCATTCTTTACAAAGGAATGTGTTCATTATGTTTGAAATTTATGATACAAAGGAACATGCATTGGTCGAGAGGATGGGAGTTCAGACTCATCACACCCTTTAGGGTGGAATTATTTTCTACTCAAAGACAATCATTATAAATTTAAAATATTTTCATGAATCTTTTTCAATTTACCAACTATTTCGTAATTATTAATTAGAGTTTATAGTCACTTATTAACATGTGTAAAATTTAGAATCATCAGTATGCATTCAATGTTCTTAATCAATGGAAATCTCCATATGTATTTGAGATTTTCAACAATGGTATATTCTAATATACTGCTTTGAGATTCTTTTAATCATCTTTGTGATGATACTACTTTTTAAGCCACCCAGTGGGGAACTCTGGAATTTATAGTCACCCAAAGAGACAATGGTTTTTTTTTTGGATCTTGCCTATAAGGCTGGCTACCTATGTATCATTGTGAAAGAAATCAGAACCCTCATAGTTTAGCGTCACTGAATGGGACACATAATACCTTTTAAAGTCATGTGATATGGACATCCAAGTGGAATGTTGTTATTTGAAACATAGTGTGGGACTTATACTAATTAGGCTTGAGGAATAGGGAAATAATATGGGTTTCCATGTTGAATCAGACTATATTGGGAATATGGCCCAAGGATAACATGGTTTATTTAAAGTGTTGGGTTTGAACCTAAAGGAGGCTTCCTATATATCCCATATAAATAGTACTAAAAGCCCATGTAGCTTGATATGTCTCATTGGAGAGTATGGTCCTTTGAGAGAGATGAGTTTGGGATTACTTCCTAAAAAATATGCCTTCTTGATTTGGGGTTTTTAATTTGGGGATTCTTCCTTTTGAGGATGACCAGATTAATGGAATTTGGGATGGATTCACGAGAAGGATGTCCATTGAGCTTGGGGCTTGGGAAGTCTTCCTATGTATCTTGATTATGATGGGAATCATAGTTTTTTTAGTTCATTAAAATGATATTTTGTTCACATCTTGTAACTATCACATATCTTTAAGCCCATGCGAGTCATGATAGGTGTGAGAAACAATAGGATGTGAATGATTCAACAATTATACTTTACACTTTTCCTTTTCTGCTGATCGAAGAGTGTGCATCAACTATGGAAGAGGGTGAGGTGATGAGCCTTCCCTCTATTTTATTCATATTGGATAAGGGTCCAATGTAGGGGTAAGGGATGAAGGTGAAGGGCTTATATGATCATGGATTTCCATGGTAACCCAGAACAACTGGAGAGGGAAAGGGTAACAAAAGTCTATTTTCCCATCAGCCTTTGGTCATTGGCACTGAAGAAGAGAGGAGGAGCAATGATGCCACCTCCTGAAAGAAATTCAAAGGTCTTACACCAAGTTGATTTCCCTAAAATTGATCATGGTAGAGGAAGGAAGTCTTCAATTTTATTATATAAAAAGAAATGTAGGAATGAACTGTAACATCCATTCCAAAGACCTGAGGTTCCAAGTTGCCTCTTTATAAACGGAGAGGCCATGACCCAACCCTATTCCAAATTGGGAACTTCCCAACACTATTTCTGGGAGAATGTTCCATGTGACGGTGGATATACAAACCCATAGAAGCTCCATTAATACTAACCACGTTGTGAAACAAATGTGGTAAAACTCTAACAATGGAAATAAAAACCCAAATAGGAGTCAGGATAATGTGCCTTTCCCAACTGTTTGAAAAGTCAGGAGGATTTGGTGGAGGATTAAACTATGTTCCTTTCAAATTAGAGAACGAAATAAGGAGATACCCTGCAATGAATGTCATTTAAAAATGGTACTTGAGTTGGTTACGAAGGTCCCTCATGCATGTATTCCACGTAGGTATACCGCATAGATGTAACACATAGGTATAACACGCAGGCATGGTACGCAGTTACGCCGTACAGTTATGAATGGTGACTAAAGAATATTTCTTCTATAGGAGGACCACACATATGTAAAATTTTTAAGAAGACTTTCAATATAATCTTATCTCGATTAATTTTATATTTTCTCATGGTTTAGACACCTACCCTAGAGAATTCGTGGGATATAGGTGAAAGAGTTATGTAATGGGGGATTTAGAGAGTCTTTTAACATTTTCAGTTCACAAATGGGGAGCCCATGGGCTCTATTTATATGCATAGTTGGGGTATGGTTGAATGAATGTTTCTCGGGCAGCTTAGTCGCAAATCTCTGTTGCGTAGGTGCTCCACGTAGATGCACAAACATATTATGTTGCACACCTCTGCTGTGTAGGTCAGTCGTACAATTCATTGGGAGTGTTTCGATTTTCCTTTTGAACTTTGGAACCATGTCTTGATATTTGAAATATCTGCAGTTCACATCATTGTCTTTTTTCATATGTGGTATCAAAAAATATTCCCCTGATGATTGGATCTGAAAATAGAAAGAGAGTCGAGTCCTGAGGTAAATTTATGGGAAAAAATACTATGGATCAATTTATGAAGAGTGCATACATGCAACATAGATATCCCACACATATGTTACATGTAATATTGGAATGTAGGTATTTGGTTGTCAATAATTAGGTCTATTCCATTGAGATTTTCTTCAACTGGGCATTTCAGATTTTGAAGGTTCTCTTTGTGTAGTTCGTTCGCTCATCCCTATCGCATTGTTCTCTCACGTATTTTCCATGAAAAAAAATTCAAAGTAAAATTATTTAAGCAATGAAGTTATTCTAAAAGAGTTTGTTGATGGAGTCACACCAGTCTCTTTGTCGAGGGACCTATGTGACGGACTTCATCGAAGGACCTCCATGATGGACCTCATCGAATGACATACACAAACAATGTCCATTAACAAATTTTTTTTGATTTATATCTTTCCAAAATTCAATCCTAGTACTAGAAGTTTTGTAATTCATTTGCAGGAAATAATGACTCATTGGATTACCCCTACTGAAGAATCTTTGGCCTGTCAAAATTAATTGTTGAAGATCATCAGTTCAGACTACTATGATGTTGATTAATGAACTCTTCCAAGGATATTGAAAGGTTTAATTCTTTACCAGTGTGATTATCCACAAATACCATACATACCCTTTTACAGGCTTGGGATTTTTCAATATTCCCATTTTCCATCTGTTAATTAGTATGTTCCAAAGAATTGGTTTCTTAAATTCCACAACTATAACTGCATGAATATTAATGCAAGGGGGATCCAGTACAACTTGAAAAAATCCATATTAGTTGCATCCTTCATCATAGGGTGCACACTTCCGATATTAAGGATCATGATATAGATTCAAGACTTAATTTCTATGTTTCCAAATTCCCGGCTTCTCATACAGATCAATAAAATGGTTGGCTGGGAGACATGGATCATTGATCTGGAGGAGGTGTCAAACCTGAGGGGATGTGGGCATTCTAGGTATGTTGGACTGTTGTAGAATTCCGGAAAGAGTAACCAGACATTCATATCTATGATCCTGTCATATAGAAAAAACACATGTTTTTAAAATTGATATCATTTCTGAATTACATATCCATTGGAGTCCACAAATGAATTCCTATCATGTGAGGCATTGTGAAGTCGGTATTAGTCTCTGGGTTATTTACTAATTAGCTGGAATTCCCATTCTTGGGGAAATGTATGATGATTTCATTTTTCCTGCTACAACACATGGTGATGCTACTAGAACCCCAACACTAGCCCATTAATTATTTATGATATAAATTAAAATACCCAAAGTAAAGATAGAAATACTTGCCGGAGTGTGGATGGAAGCCTTCTCAGAACCAACAGTAGAGAAAGGTCCAACAAGTGGACATCCTAATGATTGTCCTTCTACAAAGAATCGGGGCAGTTCCGGTACATATTAGTCTATGTAGGAAATGAGTGACTATATGAATTGTGGCTATAAATTGAAACCAGATATAAATTCAAATGTACTCTTAACTTTGATCCTTGTTATGTGTCTATGTTTTTATTTTCTTCCAGTCTGTTAATCCGGGGGGTGTATGATCGGGGACCTTTATAATTATAGCTAAATTGGTAATAGGGAAATATATTGGGTTATAAACCCTTGTATTGGCAGGAATTTACCATCTTTTGTTGCATTTATATATTGGGAAGGCTCCATTTAGAATTTTTGGGACATTCCATGTTCTGTGAGGGTTAATTGTAGCACATTTTTCATCATACACATTTTTGAATTCATTTAGAGTTCTCAATGGTCAATTCACCCCATTTCTACAAAAGTTTTTTGGTATTCAACCTCTAAACATGAGATCTGGTGTGGTGAAAATGTTATTGAATGTCTCAAGATAATTCTTCTTAGTTACTTATTTTAACCCACAAGTTGTAGATTTTAATGATGATGGTAAATAAATGAATTATGAGATGAGATCTTATATTATGGAAATCAGTGATGGCATACTATCAAACAAAATTTATGGTGAAATTATCTACGAGGCTTACATTTCCAATTGGTTTGATCATAGATTCAGATTCCTTCAACAATCTAACACTTTCCCTCCCACGTATGCCAAACAGGAGAAACACACAATGGTAGCGTGACAATTATCGATCCCAATGTCTTTAGAAATATCCAAATTTCCAATTACATTACCTACACAAGATGAAACAATTGGATTGGATGTTGGGTATGCCAAAGCTTGGGCGTCTTCATTTCCTCAATGGTATTTGACAAAATATATACATTGAGTGGCAGCTACAATGACTCTTACATGTGGAAATCATTCTATGACCTCCAAGACAATGATGATAGAGAGGTTTCAGAGGTTTCATTGCCCTCAAAATTTCTTCATAGGAGGTATACTAGAAATACCATGGCTGGAGAAGCAATACCTTCAATTCCAAGGTTATCCATTCACCACCCTCAAATAGATGTTCCTATTGCATCTGTTAATCATTCTGATGAAAAGAGGCCTAAAGAATCTCACCATTCAGAAGGCATTTAATATCCTCCACAATCAACCATACCAAGATTTAATTATGTGCAACCGTCATCCATTCATCATTGGGAGGGTTTAACTCATTATCATTGGGATTCATGGTCATTTCACCAGCGTGGAATTTGAATACCAGATATAGGTGATATCAATGCACCTTTTGATTTGAATCTAGAAAAGAACTTGGATGATGTACATAAGTATATTATGGAGTGGGAATCTTTTATATATGGAACTGATGAAAGTATACCATCTTCTAATCGAGTATCTCATATGTAGGACTTAGGAGTATATAAAAGGGTTATTATCGAATCTGAGGAAGTGTGGGATATTTTATTTAATAATGAGAATATATTTACCCTATTATTTGGTCTCAACTATACTTTACCATTTATCATCATTAATCTTGATGAATATATATTTGTACAGCTTGAATATAAAGAAGGAAGTTCATGACCAATTATTGAATCACTAATGTATGGTCATTCAGGCTCTCTAGTTGATGTAAAAAATGATCCACCCAGTTCTTCACAAAATTCTCCAGGAGAAAGAATCATGACTAGGGTAATGGCAACAAATAATCCCCAACCATTACCTATAGTTTCACTTTCCAAATGGAGTGTTTCAATCTCTCCCCAAGCTTTTGAACAAAAAGGAAAGAGAAAATTGAGATTGATCCTAAATGTTCGCCGAAGGAATATGTATTTATACTATCCTAAGGGCATATAATTTTCCCAATACAGTCCAGTAACCACGTTTTATCTTCTTCTGTGATCTATCTCTATATAATCTCTTAAAGGATTAAGTACTGATTCTTCGATGCCCGAAAAAGAAACCCCAGGGGGATCCCAAGTTCATGTTGATGAATCTACAGTTTCAGTATAAAAATCATCAAATGATTCAGTAATACCTACTCTTAGAGCTACTGAGATTGAGTAAATCCATGGAAAGTGTAAATACATTCCTCAGTTGCTTATGTCAAATTATCCTGAAGTAATCAACATTGATATTCCTATTTCATTAGAATAATGGAATAATGACCCAGAGAAAATTTGAGATAAATGCTGATGTTGACCCACACATGGAATGACCTGATGCTGCTATACCAAATGAAGAGTCAATGGAACAGAATAACATCATAGCCAAATGAGGCATCATCCAACAATGTTTGGTTACCTTAAATGGTGAGGATGAAATACCATTTCAAGCTGCATATATTGAAATGGTGAAAACCCATAATCCAAATATTGATATTCCAGGTATCATCATGGATTTTAGAGATTTTCATGATGAATTGCAAGGATTTAATTCATTTTTATTTCATTTTCCATAAGTATTTATTCATATATATTTTATTTTTTACATCAAATTTCACCTTATGCATCTTTATCTGTAGAAAATGTCGCAAAGATTCTTTAGAAACGGGTTATTCCACTCTATCCTTTTATTGGAACTTGAGAAATAATTTTGGAGGATCCTCTATCAAGAGATTATCTGGAGCATTTGAATATAACAAATGAAAATACTCAATGGAATGTCCCTTCTAATGAAACATCTTGTCAAATCACTAAATCTCAGAATACCTGAGATGAATGTAATCAAGTTACTGACTTATTATTGGTTAAATATAATCAAATGGCTGATTCATATCTATTTCATCCATTTGAAAATGAAAATGACCTACATTTATGATTTATTTTTTTCAGTTACTATATCATAAGGTGAAGCATATACTGTTTCAAGAGAAGTATAACAAAGAATCTTTTTACGTGACGTATTTCCATATTACATTTTACCTCATGGTTGTGGCTCAGTTTCAGGCATAGAGATGAAATATTCTCTCAGCATGGAAAGTAAGAAGACATGGCAGCATATCTGGAGCATAATTGTTGAGAATCCTTTAGATGAATTGCAAGCCCATTTTTTCAAACTCCCAGCATTCTTTGGGTATTGGGATTTATGAAGATTTAATTATCGACCAATCCATGATGATATGAAGGAGGTCATTTTATAGTGGAAGGTGGAGCATAATTTGTGACAAAGAATTTATGTGGCTAAACGAAATATCAATATTGAGGACTTTCAACCTATAATAGTTGAGGCGAAGGAAAATAATAACAATAAATGAATTGAAATTAGTCAAAAAATTAAAGAATCAGGGAAGGAGTCATTATATTTTCAACAACAACTTGATGTTGTTCATAACAAACATGAGGAGTGGAATTAAACATTGGTAGAAACCCAAATAGAGGGGATAACTACCAATTCAAATGCTACAGATGCACTTCTTCAGTCAGAGATGGTTGGAGTTGCTCAGCTATCTCAACTTTAACAAGCATTTGATAATGCTTCTGAAGAGGTCCTTCAAATGAAAAATCATGTTGCGAATTTAATCTAAAACTATATATAGAGGCTCTATTTTGTCGATGGACCTCTAATTTTATATGAATTAGATAACTTTAGTCTTCAATAATAAATGTCTTCATTATTGTTTTCCATGATTACTATATTAATGTTAAATGATGACAATGAATCCTTTATGTTAGACAATAATTATTATAATGGAATAAATGGAGTGCTCAAAATTTTCTAATTAGGTTGATGGACCTATGAGCATAATTTTATTGTCTCTAGGGTTATATGGATAACCCCACAAATTTCATATCTTTTGACAATTTTATTGCTCAATATTATCTAAATAATTCAAAAATGAATTTTTAGGGAGCTGGGACTCGAGTTTTGTTCAGAGTTACCTTTGAGGGTTCTCATTATAATGAGTACCATGACTTTTGTTGTTTGAAAATTTAGTGTCATGCATGTTGGACTATAATGGAAAAATATTTAGGGTCGAATAACTTTGACCATAAATATTGAATCAGATTCCAAACAAAGAGCTGTGGATAAAAATTGCTTAAATATTCTTTAATTATTTAGAAGGGGAATCAAGATCTAGGACATTTACTATTACCAAATTTAAAAAATCAATCAACATAATTATATTATTTTCCAAGAATGAAATTACCATAATTCAAAAAACCCATTATGGGTGCTCTCTTTTGTAGGTACAACTAGGGAATATGATACATATAGAAATAGTGGCATCATTTGACGGACATGACTATTATGTAAGCAACTTATGGAAGGCCGCCTAAGGGAACGTGCGACATAGTAAAACAAAAGAGCACTTTGATGATTAAATTTTTTACTATTGATAGATAGGGGATAATAAGATTTGGGTGAATCAAGACTATAATTGGTTGTTTTTCAAAGGAATGCAATTTTAATAATGAATATGGGCTATTTTAGTCTGACATAATCATGAATTGGAAAACCATTTATATAAAAATTTGGTGCATGAATGAAGGTTAAAATTTATCAGAAAGGGGGAATTTCTAACTTCATACTGTTCCATTTTTATATCATGCTGTGAGGAAATTGTATTGTATAGTTTTAAGACATGTAGGGAGGAAGTTGTATTGTGCAGTTATAAGTCATGAATTGTGGAAATTGTACTTTGCAATTTTAATTCATGCTGTGAGGACGTTGTAAAGTTTTAATTTAAGGTCTTTTGCTCTGACCAGAAGTTCTGATAAAACTATCCTAATTTCATGATAATTTATTTAGAAACATAATATAATATTCACTTATGGAAGGGAAAATTTTACATTATGATTTTAGAATCTCTAAAACTAAGTAATGATATGGGAAAAGGGATAAAAGAAATAGAGGAAGTCCTTTCGCAGAACAAAGTTACCATTATTTGAAAAACCCATTATGGGGGGCTTTCTTATGCAGGGACAACTAGGGAATATGTTGTATAGCCAAATAGTTCATCTTTTGGCTGACATGCCTATTATATAGGCATCCTATTCAAGGCCACTTAAGGACACATACTTCATAGTCAATCAAATGAACTATTGGATGTTTAAATTTCTATTGCTAAAAGCCGAAGAATTTTTATGGAGATTTAGATTTCTCGAAGCATGTAGTTTGATTTATGTAGAATGGAATCTAACTATGGAAAGGGTATTTCCGACCAAAAGTGTCCACTAAATTGGAGGAACAATACATTTATGAATGTTTGACCCAAACATAAGAGATATGGTGTTTGTAGTTTTAGGTCATGCAACTAGGACCAGAAATAAAATAATATATAATATGTGGCTGGGTAATCTCAAGGTTATTTCATATTGTATTGATCACATGGTAAGAGAAATTTGTAAACCATGGTCTGGATGACTTTTATATTGTGATAAATACAATGGGGAAACAATACCTGAATGAATTCATTAAAATACTAATTATTGTATATTGTCATCAAAGATTAAAGGTGACCAATATACTATAACCAAGAATGAAGTTAGAATTTCTTGTTAAACACTTTATGGGGGATATCTTATGCAGGGTCAACTGGGGAATATGATTTATATCCAAATAGTGGGATATTTTGACAAACGGGACAATTATGTTGGCATCTTATGCAAGGCCGCATAAGGGCACATGTTGCATAGTCAGGTAAAGGAGCTCTCTGGTACTAAAAACTCTTTGACCAAAAAATAGTAAGAATGATTATGAATATCGGAAATGTATTTAAAATAATTAGTGTGACATATAGAAAGGGTTTATGTTTAATTCTTATGAGAAATATTTAATCCAGTATTGGCCTTGAGTTTGACATCCATTACATAGATCTAACTAATATGTAAAATGGGTACTTTTTGTTTCTTCTGAATTAATTTTTTTGATGTGGATTTTAAAGTCATGAAATGAGGACATATGAATTATGATAATTAATTAACAAACCTTATTTATATAAATAATCCTTTTACCCAATTTCTACACTTACATGAGTTATGCTCGGTGTGAGCAACAAGGAGTAATAAGGGATTTTTCTATAATACAAAGGTGACACAAATAACGAATAGGGATATCAGATTTCCATACAGTTTAATGTTGTGTGGTAAGGACAATATTCAATCGATATCTAAATAAATACATATTGTAAACTGATAAAGGGATAACACCCACGTGTCAATATATGTCTTGATGGGGAAATAATCAAGTCATTAATAGTTCTTAAAACATTCCTTATTCAGATTAGATTCTTATACAATAAATAATGGGGGGTTTATCATGGTTGGTCCTAATATTGGATATCTAGGCATCTCTATGTATCTCAAAATAGATGAGAATCATGCCATACTTAGTTCATTAAACAATCATTCCTCTCTCTAATTGTGTTTGACAAAAATAATGGGGGTTTGGAAACATTTTTATAGGATGGTAAATCATAAGACATAAATTGGTATAAGGAAAAAACCATATATCTTAATGAAACACTCTGTAGTGATATGATTCACATTCAAGAGGAGAAAACAAAATAACAATATTTTGTGATTGTGGCTAGGCCCAAAATTATAGATTTATGAATCTCTACATAAATCATTGAAAATCAGAATCATGCCATACATAGTTCTTGAAACATGGTCTCTATGCAGATATGATTCAGAAATAAGAAAGAGAGGGTCTCATGTTCTACTAAAGAGTAGTGATGATTTCAATGATATTTTCATATATAATCTCCTAACATTAAATAATGAGGACATTATTTGTAAAAATAAAGTCATGTATTTTAACGTCAATGGACAAGGATGAAGATGATGCATATTTTAATGTCATGTATCTTGGAGGCTTATGGTTGATATGCAGTTTAATGTCTTAAAAAAAGGACATGGGGGCTATGAAGTTTTATGTCATGCAGCGAGGACATTGCACTATGCAGTATAATGTCTTTTAGTGAGGAAAACTTGTACAAAACAACACAAATTATTTCTTAAAAAATGTCTCATTGGTTAGAGTTGTGATAATATATCTTTCCTCTTGGATTAATGAATATGATCCATTTGAATAAACCTTATGTATGGAATAAGGTCCTTACCACTTTGGTTCATGTTTTGGAGGTTTGTTCCCTAGAATCATTGGAGTCCTAAGAACTAATACCAATTCTTCTTAAAGAATTTAATGAATTAAAAAATTCATAATAAAATATCCCATTAATCTATTCTGATATACTTCTATATGATTCATAGTATGTAATATTTTCTCATATAATATTTCCAACTCATCGAACCGTTTCTGAGACCATTCATATGTAGACAACTGATAGAATATTTAAACTCCATGTGAAGGCAATTGCATTTCAATTGAAAAAACTGCTTCAGGACTTTATACCACTGAATAAAGGGTTTCTTGGGTAGCAGTAAAAGTATTTGTCTGATAATCCCATAAATCATTTAAAATTTTACCAGGCCATGATTACTTATCTATATAAACCATCTTCTAGAGTATATTTGATAGGGTCTTATTGAAGGCCTCTTTCTTGTCCATTGGTCACTGCATGATAACTAGTTGAATGGTTGGACTAGATATTATGTTCCTCATATAACTTTTTTACTTTAGTAGAACAAAAATTGGTGCCATTGTCCGTTTAAATAGTATGATGGACGCCAAATATGGTAATGATATTAGTTTAAAAAAACTAACAATGTTTTTGGCTCTAAATTCCTTGAGAGGTATTACCTCTGCCCATTTAGATAAGAAGTTAGTAGCAGTGAGAATATACAAGTATTGATTAGTCATGGATGGAGGATAAGGCCCTACTACATCCATTCCCCATGTGGAAAATGACCAAGAGTATTTAGCTGTATGTTGAAAATCTGGGGGTTGATGGATGTATTTGGCATGCACATGGTAGGGGTGACATTTTTTTAGTGAAATCTGTTAAATCCTACATCATTAAATGCCAAAAGGATCCAAGCCATCAGATATGTTCAGTGCGTTTGTTCCTAGATTGGTTGGCAGTACAATCTCCTGAATGTACTTCCTTCCTAAAAGTTTCGGTCTATTCTCCATCAATACATCTGAAGCTAATCTCATCAAATCCTTGCTTGTAATTGATCTTTTGGTGGTTTGGACTATCATAAAAAGTAAAATATGTCACTCTTCACCGGATCTATTCCTTCTGATCCCAAACTAGGTGACGTACCTCGTTTTGAATATATTCTATGTGGATGTCTTCCATCCCATGCTATGACCATATGGTTCAGAAATAGGTCATATTTCATTAATTTTCCCCATTTTGGTTTGAAAAAAGGTGAGAAAACCTGATGAAGGGTTATGCTGATAACTTTCTCATCCCGATTTGGATCTACCAAGGATGTTGTTGCGTTATCCAGTGCATCTGGTTGAATATTTTGTGATTGCGGGACATAAAACAATGTCGGTTTTCAGGTTAATTATCCATTAACCATATTACATAATCACAGAGAGGAAATAATTATTCTTTTTAGATAGTTTAGTAACCTTTGATTAGATTTATTATTAATTTGGATTCACCTTTTACCTTAAAATGATACAATTTCACCTTAAGGGCCAATTACAAACCTACAATGAGATCTTGATATTCTGCTTCATTTTTAGTACTGCCTTCTGATAATATGAAATAATAAGGCAATACATCCTTTTCTAGGGAAAAAGGAAATTTCCTAATCCAGACATTTTGAGATTAGGTTTTTCCATTCTCATTCATGTTGGACTTCAGGAAGCACAATCAAAATTTATTTCCCAAGTTTCTAAATTATCTTGAATAGGGAAGACCTCTTCATCATGAAGTTCGGTATTAAATGATGTATCTTCCATGGATGGATTCTCAGTAAGGAAACCATCCAGAGATTGGCCTATTATTGTCTATTGAGGAAAAAATTGGATATCAAATTATTTCAATATAACTTCCCTCTGTGCCAGAAGTCATTTAAGCATAGGAAAACTGATAATTAATTTGATATGATTATTACGAGACACCTAATGGACCTCAGGATGTTGCAGGTAGTACCTCAATTTATAAATAACAATGATTAATTCTAGGCATCACTTTTCCATACTTTCATATAGAGTTTCTGTATAAATCATGGTTCGACTGATCTAGTAAAGGTTGTTTTCACTCCCTTCATCATTCATTTGAGTGAGGAAGGAACCTAGTGATTGATCTAAAGTTGACACATAGAGAATAAGTGGAATTCCTTCAATAGGTGCAATTAATACTAGTGGACTCAAGAGATATTTCATGAAGATATCAAATTCATCTTATCAATATTCAGTCCATTGGTTGGTAACTCCCTTCTTAAATAATATAGTGAAGGGAAAACACGTGACTACCTAATATTTGACGACGTGCCGAATATAGGCCAAATATCATTGGACTCCTCTTACTGCATTCAAATTTTGATGAGGTGACATACCAAGGACTGATTGTGTTTTCTCACGATCAACTTCGATTCCATGATAACATACAACAATGCCAAGTATGTTTTTTAAGGTTTCCTTGAAAGCGTATTTTAAGGGGTTCATCATAAAACTGTGTTGCCCAAGATTATTGAATATGGATTCCAAATCAACCAAGTGATTGAATCATTTTCTAGAATTGAACACCAAATCATCCACATAACATTCAAAAAATTTCAATAGGAAGGGTTTGAATAGATGGTGCCTGGCACATTGGAATGTTGCACCTGCATTCATTATGAAAAAGGGCATTATCCGATAGAAAAACACACCTTTAGGGGATCTAAAGGCTATATATTCGTTATCATCTAGGGCCATATATATTTTATTATACCTATAGTATCCATCCATGATGGAAATAACATCATAACCAGTTGATTAATGATTTAGATGTTCTGTAATCGGGACTAGAAAATCCTCATCCGGACATTGTCAGTTAAGATATCTAAAATCAATGTAAACTCTAATTTTACCATTCTTCTTTTTCAATGGGACAATATTGGCCAGCCATGTCACAACACGCCCTCGGGGTCCGTGCCGTGACTACCCCAAGCCTGCCTTCCATAGGCCAGGGGATGGCGACTAGTACCAAGGCGTAAATCTCAGTAAAAAGGGAAGACATTGCCTTTGGAATGTAAACAAACACCACAGAGTAAGAAAGCGGAAAAGTAAACACTAAGTAAAAAATAGAGTACAACTGAAAGTGCAGAAAAGTAAAAGGGGCCGGAAATACAAGCCCAACTGTAAAGTACAACTCGAAAGGGAAAACAACAAAGTAAAGCCGCTACACCGAGCTGTCCACTGGAAATCCCATCTGAAGCGTGGGTACAGATAGCTCCATCGCTTCTCAGGTCATGTCCTCCTCTCCGAGCACGTCCCACCCAGTGGTCCACCTCCAGGTACCGTCTTGCTCTGCAAGCCTCAACCACAATCAATGTTGTCCATCGTCTACAACCAACACAACATAGTGCAGGCATATACCGTGCAGGGGTGACTATAAGCTACTCAGTAGGGACCCTGAGACCCCCGAAGGTCTCCCAAAATCCATAGAGGATAAACCACAAAAGAAACAGACAATCACGAAGTAACAACCAACACTGCTTAGGTATATGCCCATACATATACCTAAGTTATCAATTCCAATACGCTCCAACCTCCGATCCCAAGTACAACTCAATCCACACAAAAAATTATTCGTATTCCACACATGAAAGAAAAACGAAACCCACACAGGATAGCACAACACAATCCACACAGTAAAGCAACAGGATTCATCTCACACAGGTATACATCATCGATAAGGTGAAAGAGATGATCAGACATAGATACTGAATCATCTATGTTGGGACCCACATAGGATACAAGACCAGTTGTCTTCATTGATTCATCTATACTGGGACCCACATAGGATACAATACCAGTATTGAATCATCTAAGCTGGGACCCACATAGGATACAAGACCAGCACAGCTATGACCCACATAGGATACAAGACCAGCTGTCTTCATTGATTCATCTATACTGGGACCCACATTGGATACAAGACCAGTATTGAATCATCTAAGCTGGGACCTACATAGGATACAAGACCAGCACAGCTAGGACCCACATAGGATACAAGACCAGCTGTCTTCATTGTCGCAGTCCACTGAGGATCCCTGCACAATCGTCGTCGTCACAGTAGCAGTCGCAGCCAGCACTAGGGTTTCTGCACACAACAAGCTCGTTCGGGAGGGTCCGCTCCATGAGCCGAGAGGATGATACATCAACTGTCACACAATCTAGAGATGATGTAACCAAAATTTTCGTATCCTCAATAGAAACTCAACGCAACAGACTGTGCGTCAATCGGACGCCCAGTCTGAGAGTTATTGGCTTTTTCGTCCCAGGGGCCCAGTTGGTTTTAAAGGAAAAACCAACCCGACCGTACTCCACCTGCATCCAATCCACGGGCGGAGTATGCCAAAAGATCTGTCTCAGTAAGAGGAACACAACAAAGTTGACGGCACGTCAATCAGACATCCGTAACGCAAGATAGGAGCGTTTCCGCTCCGAGGGCCCGGTTGGTTTCGTGAATCAACCAACCCGTCCGAACTCAAAGTATTCTGAAACATTGAGTGCGATATACCGAATGGACCATCTCGATCCAAGGATCGCATCACCACTGACGGTTCGTCAATCGGAGGTCCGTAGCTCATGTTATGGGCAAAAGACCGAAGTCGATTCGAAAACAAGGGGTCCGGGTCCGGGCCGACCAGGGCCGACCCCCCCTGGGTCGGCCCGAACCGGGTCGACCCAACCCGGGTCCAGCCCGGCCAGGCCGGCGGCGCGGCTAAAAGCCGTGCCTTTGATCAAACGGCCCCCCTCGTGGGGGCCTGCCTTTGAGAAAAATGGGGGGGCGCTGACGCCCCTTTGTGAAACCGGCCCCCCTCCACGTGGGGGGCCTGCTTTGAGGAAAACGGGGGGCGCTGCCCCCCCCCCTTGGTGTAACCGCGGCCCCCCCTTTATGGGGGGCCAGTTTTGGCCAGCCGGGGGAATTTATTCCACCGGTCCTTCTCCCTTCCGGCCGGCCCAACATGGCCGGCCGGTTATTCCTCAACGGGACCGGCAAGGCCGGTCCCCCTTCCGGCTTACGACACCGGCGGCCCGGATAGTCGCCGGTCTTCACGTCCCACCGCGGCCCGGAACCGGCCGCGGCCTTCGTCGTTCGGTGCAGTGCGACGGCACCGTGCCCCACCACCGCGGCCCCGCTCCGTCCGTGGCGCCTTCAACTTTCTTCGACATGGCGCGACAGCGTCGCGTCCTTGCATTATTTTACGACGCGGCATGACGGCACCGCACATTTCTTGTCGTATGATCCTACGCGGTGCGACGGCACCGTGCCTCACCTGTTCCAATCCACAAAAAAATCAATATGAAATGGAGGAGGGTCGGCCGTGTTCGTACGGTCCGTCCCCGTAGCGTTAATTGCTAACAATTGGATAAATTTTACGAAGAAATATTCTCGGGTATAATTCATGAACAAAAGTAATAAATAAACCCCTACCTCGGTTTCAAGTATGATGTTCGTCAACGACCCGCGAAAGACAAACGTCGCGGAGGTCGGGCGTCGCGGTAATCGTTCATCAATTCCGTTGACGAAGAGGTACGTCCGAAGAGGTACGTTGTTGGTGAATCTTCGTAAGCCGACGAAGGAAGTCTAAGGAGGAAGCAGTGTTCCCTTTCGTTGACATGGAAGGCGTCGTCGATCTTCAGAAACAACCCGGCTACGAAGAAGAGAGGAGCGACGTTCTTCGTCGGAGCTTCAGTGTTCTTCGTGTTCTTCATCAAAGTTTGAAGAAGAAGAAGGAGCTCTCAAATCCTCTCAAGATGGCTAACCAAAATAAAATAAGCTAAGGCTAATTTTATTTACACAAATATCAACTTGAATTTCAAAGGATTGAAATTCAAATCAACCCACCTTAATTAATTAAACCAAGTTGTCAAACATTAATTAATGGGGGTTATAGGGGAGTTTTGAGTGAAGTTGAGGAGTTGGGGTTCGTATGGGCCCCACCACACTTAATCATCAAAAGGGAGGTTAAGAGGATGTGGGTCCCACCCCTAACTCCCTTTGGGAGGTTAAAACTAAAAAAAAAGAAATAAAATATGTTTCCACATTTTATTTAACTTTATTTTAATAACCCAAAAACTAACTCTCAACCCGCAATAAATGCAACCTCAGAAAAGGTCTCCTTAAGCGAATATCGGTGCTGCGAGTTCATCGGTGCCCTCAGAATTTGATTCCAGGCACCGGTTCAAAAGTTAGAAATTCCCGCTCGTTCGTTCACTGAACGTACCCGAGCCAAACTTCGGAAATTGTTTCCGGGCACTCCGGGCCTCGGAATCAGGTTCCGTCAGAAACTGCGCTCTTGTAAAATTCCAAATAAAATTAAGAAAAAAATTTCGCTTGAGTTTTACTGGTATTTACAATCCATTTGGGATACTGACCATCCCCGAAAATGTTATCCTTTCTAAGCTTATCAATATCATCTTAAATTTTAGAGGCATGAATTGGTTTTGTTATCCTTACTGCTTGCTTAAATCCATGATGTTCTTCTAGAAAACCCAAATAATGGGTCCCTACATTAGGATTATCACTTGGAATTTCTGTATAATTCCAAGAAAATATATCGCAATCCTGCTCTAGAATGTATGTATACACCACATTTCCTTCAGAGGTCATGGCCACACTAATTAGTGTTGGGCGTGGATCTTCTTCTATACCCATATTTATTTCTCCGAGTTCCTCCATGGATGAAGAGACACCTTTTTCCAATGTAGGAGGAGAATCCCTGGGAACTTCCTCTCCTTCGTAATTTTTGTATTTCTTATTCTGTCTCCACATTCCTTATCGATGATGAGGCAAAACGTCTATTTTTGGTTGAGAAATTAGTATTTGAACATCCCGAAGAAAAGACCACCATATCTGATCATACTAATGATGAAATTTCTTCATGTTGTAATAAATAGGTATCGATGGATTGATAATCAACATATATGTCTTATTTAAGCATTAAAAATATCTCTCCTACTCTGGTTGATGATTCAGAGGCTTGTTGTAGTTCAACAGATGAGAAGAAAACATCTCCATTCAGGCTTCCATTATTTCATGTTGTATCAATAATTTCTTCTATGTTTCCGGGATCAATTTTCTTATTTGAAATTTTGATTTTACTGGAAATGTCTTTTGATTTGGTTTTACCCCTTAAATATGATTACCAGGTAACACATAATCTGTAATAAAATGTATAAATTGATTTTTGGGTATCTTTTCCTATCCATTTAGAGCATTAACTCAAGTTATCTCTATTGTCATGGGATTTGTTTCTTGTGTGTGATAAAAAACTACTTCAATTTATTGAGATCAACATTTTTTAATGGATCCTTGTCACTTTACAATGTTTTGATATTAACATTGAAACAATATTTCAGTCATTTGGTGGTATGATGAAGGTATGGCTTCATGTTGATGGAACCAAGTCCTTCCAAGCCGAATATTGAAGGATTTTCCTAGAAGAACAACCATGAATTCTATATTAGGCAGAAGATATCCAGAAAGATTTTTAAGTTTAATCACACCCAGAGGTTATTTCTCATTATTTTCATAAGCTTGCAGCGTTATAGTTGAAGGAGATAAGTTAGATTAAGTAAGGCCCAGTTGACGTAGTGTACAAACAAGAATGAGGTTGACTATGGAGCCATTATCAATGTAGACATGTCGGATGTCAACATAATTGACCTTTAGAGGAAAATACAAAGGTCTGATGTTCCCATTCACAACATCATCTTCATATTCATCAGTAATAAATATGACTGCATGAAATTTTACAGGACCATCCTCTATTTGGTAAAACTCAGCAGCAGTAACACCAGTTTCAAACACTTGAGGACTTGACCAATCCTCCATGAGTTTGACATGAAGATATTTTGATTGATTGAATGAATCCATAATTGAAAACATGGATGGTACATGGGAAAATGGTATCATGAAATCATACTTTTTGTCCATTGGTATGCATTTCCTAGCATGGAGATGTAATTTTTCAAGTTCTTCGGAAGTTGATGCTTCTTTTTTAGATGTACTCTATTTCATAGGGGAAGATAGAAATGTTGCGTGCCTTGGAAAATTAGACTAACTAGGTCCATTCATTTGCAGAAAAGACGTTGTTGTGGCTTTTAATCGGTCTTCCAAAATAATTGTCTCAGAACCGAAACTGTATTTCATGGAAGAAACTCCTTGTTCCTTTTGATACCGCTGATGGATCTTCCATGAGTTTCTACTGCATGTATGGTTTCATAAGGATTAGAGTAAAAATAGTGGTTTTTGGAATTCTCACATCTTCCCTTTATCCTCTACCTTGTCCCCTTCCTCTTGATCCCTAATTAGGTACAAGTAATTCATGCTCACTATAATAAGAATCACCATTGGCATAAGGATCTGTTAAATGGATTACATTAACAGAACCAAAGTTCAATTCTTCATCTGACCAAGATGCTTCTTGACAGGTTAATTCTGGTTGTACCGTTTGGTGGGGTGGTGCACATGCATCTAGAACAGGTGGAATAAGATCTCCTAGAGTCATGGATAACTTTGAGCTTGACATGAGATCATATTCTTATGACTACTATTTTTCATTATGATCACTTCTCTTCTTTGAGGAATGACTTATTGATGAAGATGGTTTTTTTGTGACAGGAGTGATAGAAGACACAATCAATTGTTTCAGCTATTTTCGTAAAATGGAATTATTCTAATTTATCGTTTTCCTGACCATCCAAACATCATATTTTTCAACATTTTTACTTTTAACCACTTTCCATTCACCCACATCCTCTAGATTGGTAGTAGTATCACATGATACTTGAGCTGACGAACATTTCAATTTCACTTGTCCGTAGTCTACCATATTTTGCAGAAGGTCATTGAAATAAAATCTCTCTTTAATGGGGTTTCCAAACATCTGATGAAATGGACAATAATTTGTAATATCCTCATATCCATCTTTAATTGCCTTGTTCATCCTTGGAAATTGAATCAAATTGTTTTCTACGGATGAGATAAAGTAACAAGGAACAAGATCGTTCCTGAAAGAATAAACATTATTCTTTAATTCCTCAACCTATTTATTCCTTTTATCTCTTTGATCATCCTGATGAGGCAGTCATTGTTTTTGATGATCCGGATGTGGTTCCCTTCAGTATGATGAGAGTCTTGAAGTAAAAGTAGGTATAAGTGCCTGTTTGAGGGTGACTGTAGTAGCTTCTGCCTTTCCTATCCTCATCCCCAGAGTTGATGGAATTACAAGAGTTTTAGCCTTAGTTTTTATAACAAAGTCTCTAGTATATTGAGCGATTTATGTAAGGTCTATAATCCCTACTTTGTATTTCATAGGGATCAATGGTGTTCATAATTCATCATCCATATTTTCTACATAGATTTGATTAAATTTTTCTTAAAGGAGTTATATACATAAGGAATATGTTAATCCATTCCATCATGCAATGAAATTTGTAACTCTTTCATTATCTATATAATTAGAATTGGTAAGATAAAAACTATCATCTTTTTTGGCATTGAGATTATTTGGAGAAGCATTTTCTGATGGATATCTTAACACCTAGTAATTGGTCAAAATTGCAAAATTGAATACCAAAAAAAAGTTGATCCTTGTAATGACTGCACAAAACACATAATCATAACTACTTCTTATTGTTGGAATGTTCTTATCATGGGATCCCATTGAGAAAATAAATGTGTTACATGGTTTTCTGGATCACCCAAACCATTAATGTTTATGAATGTGGTATTCAAATAATTTATTGGGGGAAAAATTACATCCACCCATTCAGGGTATTCTCTTTTTTCCAGCTAAAATGGGGAATATTGTTCTA
Source organism: Viscum album (assembly GCA_963277665.1). Taxonomy (NCBI): domain Eukaryota; kingdom Viridiplantae; phylum Streptophyta; class Magnoliopsida; order Santalales; family Viscaceae; genus Viscum; species Viscum album. Next base: position 1,728,615,541 of record OY728161.1, on the reverse strand, counting down.
TCATAGCTTCTAATCGAGTCGTTAATGCCTAAATTCATATCATAAGCACTTGGGGAACATCTAGATGTGCTAGAACCTGTGCAGGTATTTCAACTGTAACGTGGGTTGTTGCAGCGACCGGTAAAACCACTGATTGTGGTGCTGATATCTACCTTGTATTACATACGGAAATAAGCCTATCATGATGAATATGGTCATTCCATGATTGTGTACCCAATGAAGGGAAATAATTATCCGCATCTGTAGTTACTACAAATCCTCTTTGCTGAGAAGATCATATAGGATGTGCATGTGGAGGACTTTCCTAGGGATTACGTCAAGCAGAAAGGTTATTTCATTGTAACACTATTGTGTGTCTTTTAAACTCATTCACTTCCTCTTCCTACAATGAAAATATCTCTTCAAGTGTTAGGGATGGACCTTAACCTATGTAAATGTGAGATGCAATCTGACTATTTTCTTATCCCCTTATTATATGCCTTTCGAAGAGGGGTGGGGGAGAGAGCTGGTGATTTGAAGGAATACCTAGATTCTGGGAAAACCTCTACTTTCGGGTACACACACCTTATTCATTTGACATGGTGTATATTGTATTATAGATAAGGAATTCATTTTTTAATTCCCTTGATTTGGATTTTTTTCTGGAAGATATTCTGAATTGGTTTTAATAACATTCACTAATGCATAACACATTTTTGGGAATCTGTCAGTGTTTATGCTAGATCGCCTCCCTTTATGTCTTCCACGAGAGTCCATTTTCTTATATATAGAATTCCCATGAACTATTTGGTGGATAGTAAACCAATGAAAATCCTTGGATAGTTTAGATGTATGCCTTCCTTGTGGCTTCTTCCCTAATCGAGAGAAAACTGACTTCCATTGAGGGGGGGATTATAGATGATAAAAACCATCCAACCCTATAGGCCAGGGTTGTTCCTATTATTATTCATAAAATATTTGAACATTGTTTAATGAATTTAAAGGTTGAATTAAATCCACACCATACATGGAAAGATGGGGTGATTCATGAACTAATATGGTTGAGATTCCTATAACTGATCTTCTGGTTTTGTGGATTTTGGTTTGAAAATTAGCCGGGTGAATCATCCTACATTCATATAAATCAATTGTTTCATAATATAAAAGTGCTATTTCTAACATTTATTTTCTCTGATGTCTGACATCCTCTAAGAAGGAAACCTTCTCATGATTCTCATTTGCTTGATGTAAAAGTAACTCAAAAACTTCTTTTCATTGAGGCTGATTCGGATATGAACTTGTTGAAACCTATTCTTGAATGTACATTTGATTACATACAAAACCTATTGATTGTGAACAACAATGGGAAATAACATGTATGGGACTACATTTGGTAGACATTGCTGAATTTTGAGTGTAGTGAAATGTAATGCTTCATATGAACCCCATACTCTGATACAAATACTGGATGGGGAATCAAAATCTAATAGGCATACCGTCTTTATAGCATATAGACATGAATTCTAAAGGGTTATATACTATTTTCCAAACATTCGATGTTGGGAAACTCAGATAGATGCCAAGTCAATTTGGAATTGAAACCCTTATTGCACCATTATATGATTTTTATATTCATCATATGGTAATACTGTCATTTTCAAAAGACTAAGTACTATCTATAAGTTGAGGTGAATGTGTTGAATTCAATATTCTTTAATAAATTCTAGAATGTTATACTGAGAATTTTTCAAAGGCCATAACATGATAGGTATTTCTCTTTTATATAATTTTTTCTAATGTTTAACACATATTCATCATCTTTTACCTGATATTTCTCCATTTGAAATGACTAGAGTGGATGATGTCTATTATAAAAAAAATGACCTAATGGAGGATCAGATAATTATTGTTCCCTTATAATGACTTCGGGTTGAAAAACTTTTTAACCCTTAAATAACAAGGCATTAGACTTGACATTCTTTTTATTTTCATGTGCGTCAATATAGAAGGGCATTCTCATTTCTACATTTTCAATAATGGAATTGTCTTGAAAATGTGAAATACTGTTGTAGAGAGGACTTTCACAACTAATTCCATAATGGGTAGGATCACCAAAATGGATTACAGAAATGGATAAATCCCCTTTCTCCATGGTCTTCTGGCCACATAGAGGTTTGTCGTGTCTCTCATCTGAAGATAGGAAATCTGGATTGAATTAATTTTCAAGAAGTGAGCCTTCATTGTGAAGTGAACGAAAAAGAACTTTAGAATTTCAACTACCACTTCCATTATTTGGTAATGAGATAATATGATTGTTATAAAAAACAATTAAATGTATGAAGGTTTTAAGAACTCCAGAATTAAGAGGATCAACCTCGCCACTTATGTTGTGATTTTCCTACAATGATTTGCGATAATTCTTCTTGGATGTTAGATTATACTTATTTGGGTCCACAATATATTAAAAGTGATTATAATGGGAAAGTGTATGTGCCTTCCCTGGAGTTGTTACCAGAATGGACCAAATACCTCTAATTGTAATGAGAGTATGTTTCCAATATTGTTGTCCATATAAAATGGGGAATATGCCCCATGACCCTCCTGGACTAGTGCAAAGGTGTGTATCTGCTCCTGGATTGCATGTCTATGTGTCATCGCATGTGTGGGGATAGATTTATGTGGTTGTTCCCCTAATACTGGTGAAGTACTTAAAATATCCTAATATGTTTCCAGAATATGGACATGGATTTGCGTCTGCCCTTTGACCATTGATAGAATATGTTTTGTGACTTCAGCGGCCATAATAGGAATATATGTCCATTACATATCAGGAGTAGGTGTATGTGCCTTCTCATGTCCTTCATTTCTTTTTAATGGGTATTTATAGTACTCATGCATTTGGGTAGATAGTTGGGTATGTCGAAAATTTGTCGTCAGAACATTCCAATTGACATCTCCAAGTGCAACCATACGAGGATTTTTGGTAGTCTTGATGAACATTATTTGTTGTATGGTCTAGATGTATATTTGCCATCAACTATGGTTGAAAGACTTCCTTCAATACATGTAGATCAGACTGCTGAAAGAATTGATGATTGTAAATAGGTGTGTGTTCATATTTAACATTTTATACTACAATAGATTGACAAACATTTTTAAATACAGTCAGACGAGCCTGTTGACTGGCTGATAACTTGTAAACAAGTGTATGTGCATGTTCATGGTACTCCACTAGGTTTATCTGGTTGGATTTGTGGGATTCTGTCAGACGAGTCTGCTGAGCAGAAAAATTGGGATGAGTGGGAGGAATGTACCCATTCGTTGTTTTCCATCATGTTTAATTGATGGTCTTCTTCGGAGGAGGTAGGGGTGAGAACATGCTCCTTGTTATCAAGATGTTGTCCCTAGTAGTTCATCTTGCGTGCTTTAGTTTGAGATATTGGGGGGAAACACCCATAGGCAACACCCCCATCATGTTAGGGGTTCACTAACACATGATCCTTGTGGTGAATGATAGTGGGAGTCCCTAGGAAGGACTCTTGAAATCTTTAATTAAGGCCTTCAGTGGCCTCTTAATCTGCCTCCATTTATTATGGGAGGGATTGATGGTTGTGTTCCCAGGATAACGACCTGAAACGATTTGAGGTGGTGGTTGGCACCATTTTCTTCATGATCATTGCTCATAATTAGCCAGATGATTGAGGATTGTTATTGACCTAGAGGTCTTGTCGAGCAGCCTCCAAAGTCCTGATTTTAATGTGCTGGGGATATTCCTTTACCCACACATTACAGACCTAGTGTTGAATACACTGGGTTGGTGATGACATCCTTTCCGTAGATAGATATCCATATTGAGCTGCAATCGGGAAGTTGAATGATTATGTCTTGGAGAAATCCATTCTTTGGATTAAAGGGAGTTCTATGAAAAACATGAATACAAAAACAACCTCTATAAGAACATAAATTTTTAGATGGATACATCTGTGATTAATTAGTTTGTCTTTCCTACCTTTATCAATTGATAGGGGCCTAATAGGTGGGTAACATTATTAACTTGGTTAAGGATTTGTGTCGTGCTCACCATTGTTGTTTCGTCGTTCCTTGAAACATGTTATCTTGTTTTAAGAATCACTATATCCATCCAATTTCCATTGGATTTATTCATGGAACCGAAAACATCAAATTGTTATTTATCCAAAGAGGACTAACTATCCAAAGGAAGTAATTCATTATGTTTGAAATTTATGATACATAAGAACATGCATTTGTCGAGAGGATGGGAGGTCAGAATCAACACACCCTTTTGGGTAGAATTATTGTATACTCTGAGACTCACTTTATAAATTTAAAATATTTTCATTAATCCTTGTTAATTTATGAATTATGTAATTAGTATCCCTTGAATGTTATAATCACTTATTAACATGTGTAAAATTAAGAATCATCAGTATGAATTCATGGTTCTTCATTAATTGAAATATCTATATGTATTTGAGGTTTTACATCAATGTTATCCTCTAATATACTACATATTGATTCATTTAATCATCATTGTGATGATACTGGTTTTTAAGACACTATGTGGGGAACTCTGGAATTTATTGTCATCTAGGGATACAATGGGTTGTTTGATTTTGGGATCGTGCCTATAAGATATGCAACCTATGTATACCTTTGAATGGAATCAGAACCCTTTTAGTTCTTTGCCACTGAATGGGACACATCATACAACTTATGGTCATGTGATTAGGACCTCTAAGTGGAAGGTGATTCATTTTATCATAGTGTGGGAATTATGAAAACGTTGCTGAGGAACATGGAAAGGATATGTGTTTCCATGTAGGATCACACCATAATGGGAATACGGACCAAGGAGAAAGGGGTTGATTTTATGTGTTGATTTTGAACCTAATGGAGTATTATTATGTATCCCATATAAATGGAAATCAAGGCCCATGTAGTTATATAAGTCTCATATGAGATTATGACCCTTTGAGAGAGATCAGTTTGGGATTACATCGTGAAAATGATTCCTTGATAACTTGAGGTTTTTAATTTTGGGCTTATTACTGAGGAGGAATCTTGAATTAAATTAATTAACGTTCAATTCCAAAGTAGGTGTCCAATGAGATCATGCCCAAATTTGATTCCTACATTTCTCGATTATAATGGGAATTGCAGTTTTTGTAGTTCATTCTAATGATTGTTGGTACACATGTCATAACCACCACATATCTCTAAGCCCACATATGTCATGATCGGTATGAGAAACAAGAGGATGTGAAATATTCAGCAATGTCACTTGACACTTTTCCTTCATCACTGATGGAAGAGGGCGCGTCGACTATCGAAGAGGGAGAGGATACGAGCCTTACCTATATTCTATTTACATTGGATGGGGGTCCAATGTATGGAGGAATGGATTAAGGTGAGAGGATTATACCATGATGGATTCCCGTGGTAATAAAGTGCGGCGAGAGAGGGAAAGGGTAACAACAGTCCATGTTCACATACTCCTTTGGTCTGTTGCACCAATGAAGAGAGGAGGAGAAATGATTCCACCTCCAGCATGAAATGTTATGGGATTATGCCAAGTTGGTTTCCCTAAAATTGATCAGGGAAGAGGTAAGGGGACTTCTCCTTCAATCTTTAAAAGGAATACTATGCATGAACTATACCTTCGCTACCAGATACATGAGATTCCATGTCACCTCCTTGGGAAGGGAGAGGCTAGGACCCAACCCTTCTCAAAACTAGGAACTTCCCAACATTGTTTCTGGGAGAAATGTCCAAGTGACTGTGGATATACAAACCCACTGACGCTACGTGAATCCTAACCCCATTGTGAAACAAATGTGGGAAACCTCTAACTGTGGAAATACAAACCCAAATCGGTGTCATGCTAATATGCCATTCCCAATGGTTTGACATGTCAGAAAGTTTTCGTGGAGGCTTCAAATAAGTCCCTATAAAATTAGAGAACCAAAAAAAGAGACACCCTGCAATGAATGTAATTGAAAAAGGGTACTTGAGTAGGTTGTGTTGTCGCCTCGCTTATGTATGCCACGTATGTATACTGCGTTGATTTAACACATATGAATATCACACAGGTATGGAATGTAGTTATGTCGTGCATATATGAATGATGACTAAAGAATATTCTTTATATAGAAGGACCAAACCATTTTAAATTTTTTAAAATGACTTTCAATATAGGCTTATCATGTTTAATTAGCTCTTCTCTCGTGATTTAATGAGCTACCTGAAGATATTCGAGGGATCTAAGAGAATGTGCTACGCAATGGGTGATTCATAGTGTCTTTAATAATTTTTCAGACCTAAAATGGGGTGAAAAAGGGATTAATTTACAGGCACATATGGGGCCTAGTCGAATAAATGTTGCTCGCGCAGCTCCATCATGCAGCTTCGTTGCACATGTGCTTTGCGTAGGTGCACAAACATATTCTATCATGCATCTCTAATGTGTACGTCATTAATGCAGTTCTTTGGGAGTGTTTTGATTTTATTTTTGATCTTTTGGATCCTTGCATTTAGATGTGGAATATTCTTAGTTCACTTCATAGTATTTTTGTTATCTTATGTGGTATCAACAGGTGTATCACTAGTATGACAAAGAGTAGGATTTCATTTGAATCCTTCTGAATATTTTTTTTGATATCATTCATTTGTTTAATACACATGAAGTGGGGGTTCTGAAAAATCATTGAGTTGATTACGAAAATTAATTTTTACTGATGATGAATTTAAAAACTAAACAATTCACAAAATTATGACCAATTAATCTCCCTCTCCTGGTCTTACGTGTGTCTTATGTCTCAATATCATAGTAAAATACCACCATGAATCTATAAAATGTATTTCTCTAAAAAATCCAATATTTTTAGTTTTAAAATAACTTATTAAACAATTTACATTAAAGATTTTTTTATAAATTACTTGGTATTTTCTTATAAATATTCCACATTTAGATAATATAATTAAATTACGATAAATATTTATAAAGTGATACAATTGGGAATTAAGAAGTTCCACTCAGCTTATCATGGAATAAGTATAATAACAACATGAAAAATAATAATCAAAATGATTTTAGGAATTAATATAATGAATTCTAAAATAGGGAACAAATATTCATAATTTCATCTTGATCTATCACCAATGAGACCATGTATGGCTTAGTCTATGACATGATCCATTGGTAGGATATGAAATGTCAAAAACAATTAGAATCACCATCCATCATCACGAGTCCCTATATTCCATGGGAACTCTCATCTCACATGGGTAATAATATTTCCAAGTGGTCACTTGGTCCCTTAATTGAAATTATTTTTAATATCCCAATTGGCCCTTTGGGTTACCTTCCATGGATATTCCATGAAATAAGTTAAGGCCTTAATTTTCTATTTCACACACGCACAAATGTTCACCCATGTGTAATGAAGGCTTTATCAACTTATTTCATCACAAATGAAAAATCATAATGAATTTAAAATTTCAATTTCCTAAAAAACATATTACCATAATCACTAAAGAATAAAAAAATATAGACCCACACATAACTCCTTTTATAAACACAATTCAACATTGAAGCATTTCATCAAAACCATTTTTGGATTTAAAATCACCTAAATATAAAAACACCTTTGAAACCCTAAAATTGTATTTATATTCCAAAATTCAGATCAATTACTTATATAAAATCCTTATAAATTAAATATAATGCCATGTAAATTTATTAAATCCAAATTAAATAAATAATCCCAGACAATCCATGATAAATCCCCAAAATCTTGAGACAACTACCTCAAAACATAATGTGAACATTCCTCCTTAACAAAATACAACAAGAATAAAAGGAGTTATGTACTCGCACTAAAAAACTATAAAGAAATAAAAAATAAACCATCCACTGTCCTATATTTTACCACATGAAATGTGAGATATTCACAACTGCATGAAAGTATATGAACACATGATAAACAATGGTGGAGGATGAAGAATCAAGTACCAATTTTTCATACGATACTCAAAACAACCAATGTTATTATGAAATTAACAAAAAAATGGAAAAATATTTGTGATAAGGTGGAATCTACACATGTAGATGGAATGGAAGAGATACAATATGGAGTTTTAATTGATAAGGTAATTTCAAGAAAAACACATGAATTTAATCAAGCTGGACAACAGTCATGGTTTGGCCACAATTTTTGGAAAACCATGATCTAACCATGAAGGAGGTACTATATACCCAAAATAATGATGTATCCTTTCTAAAGACTTATTCATAGTCCAAAAAATTAAATACTTATTGTGTTAAATTATAAAACACCCCCATAAACATATCTCACACTGTTAGATGCACATGAACTCTTAATTGTGAACTAATAATGCACCAAAGTATTTTTCACAATTAATAGTTGTATTTTGAACTCAACCATGATGAAATCCAAGAAAAAATAAATTTAACAAAATAAAACAAATTCATCTAGTGATTTGGAAGGTTTCATAGTTTAATATTAAAAATAAAATAAAATAACATTTAAATAAAACAATGTTTTTCTAGAGAATATTTCTCTTTTTACTATAATTAGAACAATAAAATTATTTATCATATATTATAAATTTCATTACTATTGTCGCATTATTTTATTAAATTAATTTTATAAATTTAATTTAAATGTCTATTAATTAATTTTATTTTATATTTTTATTAATGCATTATTATAGTAATTTCAATGTTTCATGCATCACAATAAATTGACCACAAAAAAATTTATTAATGAGAAATTATAAACACCCAGATTTTAAATGTAATTGTTTTTAATTATATGGAATTATTACGAGTATGTGAAAATTGACAATTTGTGATTCTGAGACCCAGTGTACCTAAAATTAATTTTTGAAATTTTTTTGATACATTCAGTAAATGTGCGCACGACATTTTTTATCTTTTGAACCGCTGCTCGGATTAAAAATCTAAGGGCACCATTGAATCCAAATCACCAATATTCTTTTCTGGGAGGCTTCACATTGACCATAATAAGTCTAGAGAAAAAGATCGATTTTGGGACTTAAAATAATAATAAAATATCTTGGTTATTTTATATATTTCTTATTTTATACTCCAAAGGGAAAGTGGCAGTGTGGGGCCAGTATCATGTCAAGTCATTAAATGGCATGACCCTTCAAATCCTAAGTAAAAATATCATCGGATTTTAGAAAGGTGGATATTAAATGAACAACCACAAATTCCATGTTAGTTACTTACCCTCCCTCTCTCATATTTATATGGAGAATGGGGAGAGGTAATGGCACAAATTCATCAAGCAATAATGTATTTCTAATGTGCCATGACACCAACCCATTTTAGGACAAATTGGGTTTTGGGGAATGGTGACGAGCAACACCAAACCTTGAATGGAAGGACGACGGTTGAGCACAAACATAGGAAGCTTGTTGTGGGGGCGACGAAAATAGAAACTTCCTCAATCAAGGGAATTCTACATCATTTTTTAGGAAGGGTTTAAATTTTGTTATAGTTTCAGGATTTTTTGAACCTTAATACACCCTAATTATATCATGTTAACCTAGATGGAGATGTCCAAATGAACAAGGCATGGACCCTCTCCCTTTTTCTAGAATTTTGTTGCATTCATCGCGAGCTTTGCATCGGGTTGAACGAGACATGGGACATCAGTTGATGGAGGTGGTCGATAATGGACAGTTGTAGAGGAGATATCGATATGCCATTGAGAGCCACCGGAAGAGAAGGTCGTGTTCATAGAAGTGGTGAGTGAAGACAGCGGACAGAAATGGATGACTTTGAAGGAAGTGGTGGCACGCCATTGTGCGTCACTGGAGAAGGGACCATGACATATTTCCACGAAAGTCAATATCAGCCAACACCAACCGGTCGTAGGCATAGGAGGTGCGGTGCACCATCCAGCACCCCCGGAGGAGGCTATGGCTCAGTGAAGTAGTGTGGAAGGAACCTACACCTCATGTGGTTTTGACAGTGACTGAGCAGCACCCACAAGGAACCACCATTTCACAAATCGAACAGTAACATAGTCGTTCTTGAAGACTGGGGGTCTCACCCCATGTGCATGGTTCAGCGGTCCCCTCAAAGGGTCGGGCCAGCTGGACGCCCATGCCCAGCCGACCATGCCCTCCTGCGGGCTATATTACGGGAACCCATCAGGACGCACCTCTACATTGTTAGCCGTGTGAGCCCAGGGGGTCGTATCGCTGCGGGCCACGATGCATGAACCCTGAGGGAGGTGTCACGTGAACCTAGCTGGAATCATCCTTTCATGTCATGTTATGGCCCCACCTAGTTGGGTTGGACCCGAATCGGGTCGGGTCAACCTGAACACGGTCACATCGGCCTGGATGTGGTCGGTCCGGCTTAGTTCAAATGGGTCGGACCAGACCTGAACCCAACCAGGCCCAATTTCATATACAAAAACAAAACATGAGAACTGAGCATCCGTTTGACGAACCGTCAGTGGCGCTGAGACCCATGGATTGAGAATATCCTTTTGGTATACTCTGCATTAGTTTTTAAGATAGTTTTAGTATGACCGATCCTTATTGAACCCAAATCCAACATGGCCTTTAAAACTAAAACACTTATGAGTCAGTAAACATGCAACTAATTGATGCCCCGTCTATAGCGTTGGAACCCTTATAAAATGGTGGTCCTTTAGAATACTTCTTCATGGAGATTCTTGGCATTTGAGGTACACTAGACTTCATGAGGTGCAGTTCTCTTGGAATCAGGCATATTATGAGTGGAAATCCAGTGGCTGGAAGTGAGGCAGAGTTTTAAGATAGATCATACAAATATTAGTACCAACTGATAATGTGTGGGTCAGTACCGATCATGTGTGGGTATGATACTTTGTGGGTTATCACTCAACTATCCTATGTGTGTATGTGCATTCTGATCCTATGTGTTTTAGAACCTATGTGGGTCATTGCGGGTGTTAGTACCTATCGACTGGAGGGGGCTAGGATTATTTGTGGATAAATTTGGGGGATCGTACCTATTGATCTAGTGTGGCTCAGACTTTATATGGTATGTGGTAGTGCCTGTTGGCAGAAAAAGATTATCTATCTTATTGAATTATCATTTGTACTTTTTTTCATTACTTATATTCCTAGTGTGAGTTGAGTATCTTACCTTCATAGTGATACCTGTCTTTTAATTTTTCCTTCATGGTGATATATTCGTGATGATACCTGGGTGGTACTTTTATCATCGTGGTGATATATTCATGGTGTTACATGTGTGGTACTTTTACCTTCGTTGTGTAATTTTCATGAGTTACAAGTGTGGTACTATAACCATCATGGTGTTTCCTTCGTGGTATTACCATTGTGATATTCTACCCTCATGTATGGGATGAGTATATCATGATAACATATGTATATGTATGGTCATATACCAATGTAGAGTTGATGGTTGCTTTATAAATTGTGATTAAGGTCTTTATTTGTGGTTTATCCATTGTGGAAATCTGGGACACCTTTGGGGGACTAAGGTTCCATAATGAATATTGTTATACTCACCCTGTATGGGAATCACTCGCACCATGTTATGTCTTGTGTAGATTACAGACAATGTTGATGGATGTCGAGGGAGCCAAGACTAGACGATTCTCAAAGGTGGACCATTTGTTGTGACGTGATGTGGGACTGATGATCATGATCTGTACCTACCCTTTAGTTTGGATCCTCGGTGGATGATCCATGACATGTTTTTCTGAATTCAGGTGTACTTGTACTTTCCATTTGGGCTTGTATTCCAGCCCCTTAACTATCAGCACACTTTTATTACCACAATTTTCGTCGTGGTTTCTTCTTGTTGTGTTTTGGACTGTTTTTTGTATAGGTTAAAAGGAAATACCATCCCATTCTAGGGATATGTCTTTCTGATACTATTTGTCCACCCCTAGCCTATGGAAGGCGGTGTTGGGGTAGTGACGACGTGACCCCGAGGGTTGCATCAATACAATGTGGTATCAAATGAGTTTTTTATACAGAATAACTATGATTCAGACCTTTTCTATGTGGAAATATTGTTATGGGTTATGAGTGTGGTTTTCATTTCGAGTAATCTAGTGTTGGTACAGCGACCGACATATACATACACCCGGACCCAGAATTCTGATTTCTGACTCTGTGCATGAAAACAAAGATTTCTTGTGTTTTTGAATGGGTTTTCTTCTATATTTATTTTAGTCAGCTCTCCAGGTATAACATATTTACCGTTTCACACTTCTATTCATTATGGATTCCCCAACTTAGATAGTCATCCCAAATTCCTGAGAGAGTACACGATAACAGTCCACTCAGTGATGATGCCTCAGTGATGGGCCCTATTACGACGATAGTACAATTCGGTGGTTACCTAGTAGCACCCCCACCCGTTGGGAAGTAGAGGCCAACATCCCCACCAGTAGAGGGTGCACGCTGACTGAGGGAATTGCATGAGTTGCAGCGGTAGAGAGCTCAAAGGATATGAGAAGAGACGGATCTGTAGGCAGCTGAGGACTGAATGGAGACTGTGGCCAGAGGATTTAACATAGTTAGGACACCATTTGATCAAATGGTGATCCTAGATTTCAGTATCTTCTAGGGAGAAAATGAAATATGGTGGAGTCTAATAATCTATTAACACAATGAGGTGACCCCACCTTGGAGAACAACGAGGACCTTTTAGGGAATAGTTCATCTCAGCAACTCAGTGGATAGTCTGCATAAAGGTGCTGCTGCACATATAGAACAGCAGCATGACCATGGTCCCAATACTCTGCAAGGATCAATGATCTCTCCCGCAACTCCGCAAACATGATACGAGACCCTTTCCTCAGTGCCTGGACTGTTGATAAGGTCTTCGATTGGAGATCATAGCATCAATGGTATCTCCCCGCATTTCTACGTAGGATGTGGTGCTAGAACAAGTGATTTTGGTTAATAGATTCTTAGGTGATAAGGTTTCGACAGTGAGATCCACCACCAGAGGTCTGGTAGCGGTGTCATCAACAGCTAGCGGTAGATGGATGGTGTAGGGGACTACACGAGCCATAACTTCTTGTGGATGACCTCAAGATACAGGGTTGGTGTTGAGGATAACACGGGATAGAGGAGAACAATTGAGGATCATGAAGTTCTACTCATGCGGTAGGTAGGGTCACATGGCATGCGAGTACCCAACCTTCCATGTGGAAGACCAGCAAGCGTTCGTTGGACCATTGAGTTGTAGGCAGAGGATCGACATAGAAGGTATGTATAGTGGTAGACGAGGTAGAAGAGTTAGTTGTTCTACAAGCGATGGGCGGTGATTCGAGTTTATATCGCCACCACCTTTAGGCAGTCCTCCATGAAAAGAGGGAGTTGGAGAAATGGGATGAGCATAGCTCCAGGCAGCTGAGGCATATGACATTGGAACTCTAGATATGATTAGAAGTATGATTTGTGTCTTTTCCACCCTAAATGCAGTACTTATATTCTAAGGTTCTAGTAACCCTTTTATTACCATGACCTTTATTCAGACCTCAAATATTCCTATGGAGTCATTGGCTAGATCCTTACGGATAGATACTCCTACGGGATAATATTTCACAATTAGAGGCTAGTTCTGGTAGAGTGAGCTTAGTCTATTGGGGGAGATCTTTGGCTGGGATCTTCTACTAGTGGCATCTAGGACTTACAAAGTCATCTTGGGTATGGAATGTTTGTTCATAGTCCATGTCAATATTGACTTTATTAGGTACAAAGTGCGGTGTGTGGAGTGGATAGGACCAAGATTTCCTACACTGGCGAGAAGGGTAGATTTGCAGCACACTATGGAATTACCAGGAAGATGGTTTATCTGATAACACATTACCTGTCAAGCCTTAACCTCAGAGTAGTAGATGTTGATAGTCCAAGCTATCATGTAGTGTTGGACCAGTATGTATATGTCTTTACTGATGATGTTCTAAGACTACCTCCTCCCATATAGGTATACATTTACATTGACATGTAACCGGGGACAACACTGATATCTACACCAGAATATCGGATGGATCTCGTGGAGCTTCATGAGCTATTGGTATAGTATGAGAAGTTGTAGCAGAATGGGTTCATAAGGGCCATTGTGTCTCCATCGGCAGCCATGTTTTTTGTTCACAAAGATTGTAGATATGATTTTGATACTATGTGTAGACTATCGTTGCCTGAACCTGGAGACCTTGAAGAACAATTATCCATTTCTGATCATTGATGATCTTTTTTATCAGTTTAAGGGAGTAAAATGGTTTTAGATGATAGACCTTAGATCAGGCTATCATCAGCTCATGGTACGAGATGGGGATGTGCAGAAGATGACCATTTCATGTTGGTATAGACAATATGTGTTATTGGTTATGTCGTTTGGTGTGACCAACTCCCCTGCAGTGCTCATGCGACTCATGAACAGGATCTTCCAGCCATACCTCGACTGATTTGTGATGATCCTCATTGATGAAATCATGATGTACTCAGCAATGGAGGAGGATCATGCCTATCATATGTTGATAGTTTTGGATACACTACAATATCACCAGCGTAATGTAAAACTCTGGAAGTGCCAGTTTTGGATATGAGAGGTCCACTTTCTGGGACACGTTATCTCGTAGGTGGGAGGTGAAGTGGATACGGTGAAGATACCTGTTATACATTATTGGGGGAAACCCAAGAATGTGACCAATGTGTGGTGTTTCATGGTTTAGGCTGTATACTAAAGGAGATTCATACCTGAAATTTACAGACTTTCACCACCCTTGTGATATTTGGAGAAGAAGGTAACACCCTTTGTATGGTTGGAGATAAGCCATAAGAGTTTTCGAGATCTTAGGTAGAGATTAATGAGTGACCCATCACGAGGCTACTAGAAGAGGGTGTTGTGTATATATTCCACTAAAATGCCTCAGCGAATAGAAATGGGTGTGTCCGGATGTAGGAGAGTGAAGTGATTTCATACGGCTCATGACACTTGAGGTAACATGAGAAGCACTCCTCTACCCATGAATTAGAGTTAGTAGCAGTGGTCCTCACCTTGAATATGTGGAGAATGAATATGATGGGTGAAAATTTTATAGTCTACTCAAATCATAAGAGTCTCAGGTATATCATCTCACAGAAGGACCTAAACCTGATATAGAGAGTTTGGCTAGAGTTCCTCCAGGACTGTGACTTTTAGATAGCTTATACTCATGGGAAGGATAACGTAGTGGCAGATGCACTCAAATAGAGGTTCGGTCTACAGTTGTTGAGTGAGTTGACAGAGAAGCTAGCCATGTTGAAGATATCCTACATGGATAGAGATGGAGTAGCTTACCTCTAGTCTACGACATTCACTCTACCACTTCATTAGAATGTTTGGGAGGCTCTACTTGGGGACATTTACTGTGAGGCATGATGTGCTTAGATATCCACTAGGCAGGCACCAAATGGGTTTTTTGAAGGCGGAGAGCTCTTTACCCTTCTTAGAGGATGAACCATGGTACTAGTGGTGCTACGGTAGGCGGTGTGGAGGGAGTTCCATGCATACCCTCTAGCGGTACATCCTGGTGTGGAGAAGACGTACTAGGACCTCTGGTTCCTGCACTGGAGGACATAGATGAAGAAAGTTGTGGAAGAGTTTGTTTTACAATGCCTCACTTGTCAGCAAGTGAAGGTTGAGCATCAGGTTCTGGCTAGCATAGCGCAACCTATAGAGGAGCCAGAGTGGAAGTGGGGTTATATTTTCATAGTATTATTTTTATAGGGATTCCATATACATCTAAGGGACACGATTCCATCTGGGTGATTTTTGAACAACTCACCATGTTGACCCATGTCATACACATCCGAGTGTAGGGATTAGTAGTGGGAATGGGATGCCTCTATGTACGAGGGATCATTGAAATTCATTGGGTTTCATCAATGATTTTCTAGGACCGTGTATCACGTTTTACATCCCTATTTCGCAAGGGATTATATGTGGTGTTTTGGACTCATCTATGTTTGAGCACCGCCTTTCACCCACAGACTGATGGTCAGATGGAGGGGACCATTAAGATACTGGAGGTCATGCTTCGTGATTGCATCCTATATTTTGGCCACTGTATGAAGGTTCACTATTCCATGGTGGATTTTGCATAAAAAACTGGCATCACTCCACCATCAGTGTGGCACCATTCAAGGACTTATACATTCGACCTTTTAGATCACCTCATTGGTGGACAGAACCAGGAGAGTCATCACTTATGGGTCTGGAGTTCGTACATGCTACCACTAAGAAGGTGTAGATCATCGCGGAGATGATAAAGACTACACAGAATATGCATAAGTATTATAATCATAGGATAAAGAGACCTTTTAAGTTTGATGAGGGAGACTATATCTTCATACAAGTCTTACCTCAATGAGGATTGCGGTGTTTGGCTGGGGCAAAAAGCTATATTCGTGGTTCATCAGACCATTTTAGGTTCCTAGAAGAGTTGGCGAGGTGGCGTATCACCTTTACAATCCCCAACATGATGCACCAGGTTCATGTAACACCCTAATATTCCATGGTACGCTTCTCTTTGATTAATATAATAATGTGTGTTGTACGCAACTACGAATTCTAACACACTTCACAACCAATCAAACTAGCCGTTATGAATAGAAATACCCACTTTTTGAAATCTTATACATTTTATATTTCAAAATGGAATTCATTTTTCGATTCTGAAAATCTAAATTATCTTATGGTGAATTTTTGGTATTTTCCTGAAAACATTCAATTTTTTATGAATAGTGAAAATCACGTAAATTTAATTAAAAACAACTTTTTAAATAGAAATAATTAATAGTGATAAATTATTAATTTGAGTGGGTTTATAGTTTATTTAGAATATATTTTTACCATTTAATACAATTTTTTTCATTAGATGTAATTTCACATTTAAACTGGACATAAACAAGTGTCAATCTGTTGATAGTTATTATTTCTTAAAAACACACATTTTGCTTTAACAACATGAATTAATTTTAAATTAATTTCATCAAATTCTATGTTTGGAATTTAGAAAAATGGATTCCATATTTGGAATCAAGATTCCAAAATTGTGTAAATAGGTAACTTTTTTTTAGACATTTGGAATAATTACTTCAGTAAATAATTTATTTATCATGGTTAAAGGGTAAACCCGTTAAATAAGGGTAACAAAATAATATTATAATAATAATAAATTACCCTAAAACGTGTCATAAACCTATTGGTTGATAAATTTATGACCATGGGAATCTATGGGTCAATTTTTGGACCCCATGTATCCACTTGTATGTGATAATGACACTTTATATTAATTAAGATAAATTAAATACAAAAATGACATAAGCATAAATCTTTTCGAAAAATAATTTTTACATAGGGTTATATAGGTTATATTTTCGACTATAAATATTAATTATAAATATAAAAATATTTCCTATGTAATAGTATTTTATTTATAATATTTAGAAACTAAATAATTAAATTTATTTATGACATAATAATGATGCAATATTTTCATTATTAATGAATGAATCAAATAATTATTATTATAAAAATGAAAATAAATATAATTTGAATCTTTTGATGCCATCCATGAATTTTATTTTAAAATATTACAAGTTAGGATTTCTTAAATTAATTTTATGAGAATTAATAGAGTTGTTAAGACTTCATAAAAATAAATTATTGAATAGTATCAAAATAGACATAATTGAGTTTTTAAAACAAATATTATATTATTAATTGATATTATATTCCTAAAAACCAATGGTTGGACAAAAGGACTTATATCATGATAGGGGAATCATTAATTTACTACTTGGGGGTCGTTGGGATGTATATAGTATTTTTATTATCTATATATTATAAAAATACAAAGTGACATGGTAAATGTCAATCAAATTAACTAAGAGTTAAAACTTAAAGACAAGGTTAATATAATGATCAAAACCTGTATGAAATATATTGTCTAAAAGTATTTAGACCCATCCCCTCCTTAGTCTTTTAATAATTTACTTTGGATCCATTAGAAACTGAATATTAATTTATTATAAAATAATAATTTATGTTTTTTCTAAAGAGCCCCTCCTCCCCCTTCTAAAAGGACACCACTTATAACCAATTATTCACACCTTCAATTCCTTTGGGTTCTGCCAAAACCTACCCAATTATTCTCTCAACTTCCCCAACATAAATCTAGAGGCCTTATTTTGATCATAAAGCAATCCAACGGATCCCTTTTGATCAAATCAAGATGACGATCCTAAAGAAGAGGTAATCTTTTCACCACCCTCTTTCAAGTTTTTTACTTCTTCGACATCTTCTTTCATGGTTATTTACATTCTAAAATAATAACTCCAGTATATTATAAATACTATGATTTTATTATAACTATGGTACAACCATATTCAGAATTCTATCCATCCATTGAATGACATGTCAACATACGTGCATACGTACGGCCTACCGTCTCCACGTCGTGGTGTAATTCTCATTCAATACACTATTATTTGGATGGGTATAATAATGATGTGTAATTCTTGTAAATAATAAATATATCATTATAATGGTTATGTATATATGATATACCATACAATTATAAATTATTTTAATATCTAAAGAATGATATTATCGCTCGTGCGTACGTACAGACTACCGTCTCCACGAATGGGATGAGATTAATTCCCCATCTTATCCATTCATGTATAATTATCATTTAATGACTAAAAATAATGTTTAATGACATGATATCATTATTTATGTTAATAAGATACAACCTACCAATAACAAACATGATTTATGTAACAAAACATACAAAATAAAATGGTTAAGTTATCACCCAAAACGATGATAATACTATGATATTATTAACAATGAAATGTTAAAAGATCATATATTATATTAATGTATATGATCATTGTATAATTAAATAAATTTTTTTTCACCATTATACCATAGGCTAACCTACCCTTGACCAAGGAAAATGTACAATGTAATGAGTTTCTTATCTCACATTTAATACCATGAGATTTCCATTGTTCACCACTTATTTATTGCATGTGGTGTGTGTACTAACCATGATTGTTTTCATTGTGTAATATACTTTAATTTATGGATATTCACATCCTTATTCTATGATCCTTCTATCATGGTCGTATGTTTCTTAACTTACAAAATCCATAAGGGAATTTGAAATTTCAATTTCTACTAATTCGACTTTAAACATAATTCATTGATTATTTTACTCCAAGATTATATGTAGAATCACTATTAATTTTATTATTTAAAAATTTACACTCCCCTTTCTGTGGATATAATTTTGATACACCTAATCACTGCATTGATAAACTCTCATGTCATCGATATGAACTTGATAAGAGTAATTTTAACTCAATCTCTATTTGTTGAGTTAAATATTCAATTAACTGGTGTTGTTTTTACAAGAATATGTGTCAATGTCCTCTTATTGATTTACATTGGATATCCAATAATATTGAGTGTATTTATATTTGTGACACATAATTATGTCAATGATTTATCCTTAACCTAAGGATACCATCTTTATAAGAGATTTCATCTCAATTTTCATTACATTGAGACTTAATTATTTTTATACATCAATTCAATTTTATATGGTGTATATAATGTACTTTGACATAGTAAATCATGAATCCCTATATTATCATGATATTAAAAAGTTTTGATTTACCCAATTATTTTTATTCATTTGTCTCTCTTTTGGTTAGTAACACTAACTAAAATATCATTTTAAAATGTTTTAATGATTTATTATTCTAAATCTTTCTCATTAATGTCCATGTTTTAAAAATGATTTCTGGGATTTATTTATATGGAAATTAATGTTTTGAAATAAAAATCCCTTTTAAAAGATTCAAAGTGGTATGGGAATATTTGATTCAAAAATCTATTTTAAATTTCTTCTTGACAGTTAGTGTGACTTTTAAATGTTTTCAAGAAAAAGTGGGGATATTCCTCTCAATAGTTTGATGTGTATTTTAATCTATGTCGACATCATTAATTATTCTCAATTGATGTTAATATATTAAATTAAAACCATACATATTGTATTGAATGAGTTATGTTTGACTGTGGATGTGCTATTTTTATACCATTCACGATTTATGGAGAAAATATTTACATTTCGTATGCTAGTTTTAATAAGAATGTTTATGTTATGTTTTAACCTGTTCATATAAGGAATGTATTGGACATAGTATGTGACTGGTGGAGCCCGCTATAGATCCTCGATGCATCGGTAGGTATCATGAGACAAAATAGTGTCTTGGAACAAGGCCTTGACAAAATATTATTTGTAGTCTTGTCACGAGGCCTTGGCTACGTGTTTATGATAATCTGGCATTATGAATTCCATCATTATGAAAGTGGTTATTGATATTTCATGTGTTAATTTGACTAGTATAATATCCATGTTAATAAGTAAATGGAATTATTTTATTTAATTCTTTCCATATTATGGTGAAGTTCATGTTTAAAAGGCTTTTGTTTTAGTTATACCTTTCCTTAAATGTTTATTCTTACGTATGAAAGTTTCCACTATATTGTTATCCTTACTGGGCATTTGAGCTCACCCCTTTTTATGTTTTATTTTTCCCAGTATGTGAAGAAGTATTTTATGAATGACCTGCAGGGATGTTATAAGGGTTTATGACTTTTTAGACATGATTTCGTTGTAGTTTTCACTTTATGATGTAATTTAAACAATATGAATGTATCTAGTTATTCCAAGGCTAATAAACTAATCAGCCTTTTGAGACATGATATTATGTGATCATGCCAATGTTATGTAATAATTCACCGACTATGGGTAACTGGGGTAATGGAATTACAGTAGGTATCAGAGGATGTTTAGTAAAAACCATGGAAACTAGATTTAGATGAACTCTGATTAGAGAACATAGCCCCAAGATAGACATTGAGGATTAGTATAGAAGAACTTCCTAGAATTTTGTAATTGTATAGATTTTTTTAGTTTTCCATGTAATACATCCCTTTTAGGATACAAGCAGGTAGAGGTTCATCTGGAATAGATGTACCTAGGGGTAAAACCCAAAAACACTGCTTTGAGCAACACTCGAACTGGAACTGGTGCACGACAATGGGCCCGACTGAACTCTTGGTTACGACACTCCCAAGGGATATTCATAGGATAATTTACATATTCATTACAACAAAATTTGAAGTATTTTAATATAAGATGAGAATAAATGAACTTGGTTAATCCTAAGATGTTTCAAATTGAAAATATTGTGTCAAGATATTCTATGAATGATTTTATGAATACTGTTTCCCACACAATTCTTTCTAGTTTTAGTCAATGGCTAGAGACCAAGGAATTCATAGTAACATTGAGAATGATGTACACGGAGGGAACAATGGAGGAAATGAGCAAAAAAATGGGATGCTGATAGGCATAAAAGATATCATGTTCATGCCAAATCATTTTTTCAAAAATATAATCAACAATATATATATTAACCAACACCCACACTCAATAAAGAAGAGAAATGTGATGAATGATAAGAGCTCCAGTAGTGAATAACTTGGAGAAAAGAATCCTAAATTTCCATCATGTAGGAAATGTAAAAGTAGACAAACAAGAAAGTGTCTCAATGGAATAAAGAAATGCTTTATGTGCCGAAAGGAATGACATAAAGTGAAGAATTGCCGAGGAAATATGAAGAGTACTATGGAAGAAAATAAAAATGGTCCTAAGAATCCATTTATAGTCAATTTCTGTAAATGTAGGGTACCTGGGCATTACCCGAGTAAATTCCCTATTCTATAGGATATTTTCTTGGTCAAAGAAGAAGCTATGCGGAAATAAATGGTTGGAAAAATGTTTAGTAGTATTAGTGCTCCTTGTTGATGGGATTACTTTGGAATAATTTTCTCTTGTATTTTTTACCCTGTAGTCTTCCATGTGAGAATGATATATGAGGATGTCTTATCTTTTCCCTTGTGTATATTATTAAAAACTTCCATTTGGTTTTATATGATCATTGGGTTTGAGGCAATTACATTTTATTATATTTTTGGGTGAAAATGAAAGTTATGAGATAACATTTATAGTTAAAATTATGTTATGGTTATTTTTAGGAATTTATCTCTTTTTTGTAATGATAAAAAATATAGTTTTTGAAAAAGGACAACATGTAGACCGTGTGACAACCCATCACATTGGATAGAGCTATGGGAATCGAACCCAAAACCAATGTGCGATTGGGATTTATTCCCTACTGCTGGACTACGTGAAGACCCTGGTTAGTGTGACGAATTATTATTAGTTAAATGATTTTATTGATCGTTAATAAGTTAATTTGGGTTCTTATGTCTAAACAAATGAATACCCTTAGTATAGGAGAATTATTTGGTAATTAAGTGATAAATGTTATTTTTGAAGATGTTTGCTTTTTTGGGAACACTATATGCCCAAGTAAAATAGAAAACAATGGGGTTTCATTTGAGGAGTAATGGTGTATTTTTATCTTTGTTTTTATTGTGTATTTATAGTGATTTGGGTATTTATGGAAATTATTAACCTATAATAGAGAATATGTGATTAGTTTAATTAATATTATGTATGTGACTTTAAGAGAAGTTGATGTCATTTGGAGATACAATTTAACATGGAAGACTACATAACAAAATTTTATAAGTTTGGTGTTTCAATATTAGTTTGTATTATATTAAAGGATTTTAAGGACAATTGTTTATTTAATGGTATTTATTTAACATTAGAGTATTGATTTTAGAAATCAAGATTAGTGTTTCTTTCTCTAAAGAAATATCCTTATTGGGAATCAACAGATCTTGTAATAACCATTTTGGTTTTGGTTAATCTCTAAAGAGAATGTAAATATATAGTTTATCCTTCATGGATCATGTGATTCTATTGAAGTTTATTCTAGGTCTTCCAGTGTGACCATGTCTTCTTGAATAATCACTTTTTAAAGAAAAATGAGGTTGTGGTGGAATTTATTAAAGAATGAAACTCTACATAAAAATTAAGTTTATCTCTTTATTTTCTTAGTAAATATCAGAAATGAATTCCTCATCATTATGTAATGTATCATAAAAATAATGTGGTCTGTTTACTTTTCCTATTGGGAATCTAATGACCATTTGTACCATCACAAGTTTGTGGTTTTCTTATTGTTAACATTCTCCTGATCATGGTTTCTATCCCTCTTTATCAGAACATGACACATATATTATCATCTATATCCATGTTTTTCTACCTAGAATCCTCATAAAGGTTATCTTAGGATTCCTTTTTTACTTCTCCTTCTTTCTTTTAAAGTGATAGTTTTATTGGCTCTTTTTCCGATGTTGTACTTTACATTATATTCCCAAGCCCAATTTAAAAAATTGTGAGGACCTAATTTTTTATGTTGGGGAGAATGTAACACCCCAAGCTTCCACAGTACACTTATCTTTGAATAATACAGTATCGTGTGTTGTACACAACTTCGAGTTCTAACACACACCACAACCAATCAAACTATCTGTTATGAATAGTAATAACCAATTTTTGAAATTTTTTACATTTTATATTTCAAAATGGACTTAATTTTTGGATTCGTAATATCAAAATTAGCTTAGGGTTAATTTTTGGTATTTTTATGAAAACATTAATTTTTTTATGAATACTGAGAATCACTAAATTTTAATTAAAAACAACTTTTTTAATCGAAATAATTAATAGTGATAAATTATGAATTTTAGTGGTTTTAAAGTATATTTATTATATATTTTTACCATTTAATACAATTTTGGTCATTGGATGTAATTTCACATTTACATCGGACATAAACAAGTGTCAATCTTTTGATAGTTATAATTTCTTAAAAAGACGTTTTTTGTGTTGACAGCGGGAATTAATTTTAAATTATTTTATGCCACTTATATGATTTGAATTTAGAAAAATTGATTCCATATTTGGAATCAGGATGCCCAAATTATTTAAATAGTTAACTTTTATTTTTAGACATTTTGAATAATTACTTCGGTAATAATTTATTTACCTTGGCTAAATGGTAAATTCGGTAAATAAGCGTAACAAAATAATATTACAATAATAATAAATTACCATAAAACATTTCCTAACCCTATTTGTTGACACATTTCCGACCATGGGAATATTTGGGTCCATTTTGGGACCCCATGGATCCACTTTTAAATGATAATGACACTTTATATTAATTAAGTAAAAGTAAATACAAAAAATGACATAATCATATATATTTTAGAACATTTTTATTACATAGGGTTTTATATGTTATATATTCAACTATAAATATTCCATAGAAAGCTAAAAATATTTCTTACATAATTTTATTTTATTTATAATTCTTATAAATTGAATAATTAAATTTATTTATGACATAATAATGATGCCGCATTTTCCTTATTAATGAAATAATCATATAATTAGTATTATAAAATTTAAAATAAATACAATTTGAAAGATTTGATTCCATGCAAGAACTTTATTGGTAAATATGACATGTTATTATTTTGTAAATGAATTTTATTTGAATTAATAAAGTTTTTAAGACTTTAACAAAAACCAATTATAGAATAGTGTCAAAATTGACATAAATGAGTTTTTTAAACAAGTATTATATTATTAATTGATATTTGATTTCTAAAAAATATGGATCAGAAAAAGGAAATATATCATGATAGGTGTATAATTATCAGACCACTTTATGGTCTCTTGGATGTATATAGTACGTTTATTAACTATATATTATAAAAATAGAAAGTGACATGGTAAATTTCAAACTAATTAACTAAGAGTTAAAACTAAATGACAAGGATAATATAATGACCCAAACCTATCTAAAATATATAAGATGAAAGGATTTATATCCATCCAGACATTATACATTCAATAATATATTTTAAATCCATTAGAAACCAAATATTAATTTATTATAAAATAATAATTTATTTTTTTTCCCAAAGAGCCCCTCCTCCCCCTTATAAAAGGACACAACTTCAATCCAATTCTTGACACCTTCAAAGCATTTTTTATTGAACAAAACCTACAAAATTATTCTCTAAACATCTATAAATTCAATGTAGAGGAAATATTTTTCTTATAAATCCAACCTAAGGAGCCCTTTTGATCAAATCAAAAGGAAGAACCCAAAGAAGAGGTCATGTTTTCACCACCCTCTTTCAAATTACTTTCTTCTTCAACATCATCATTATTTGTTATTTAAATACTAAAATAATAAATCAATCTTTTTCTATATAAATTGATGTTATTATAAATATGGTACAACCATATACATTATTCTATCCATCCTTTGAATGACAGGTCACCATACGTGTGTACGTACGACCTACCGTCTCCACGTCGTGGTGTAATTGTTATTCAATACATTATCATTTGGATGGGTATAATAATGATGTGTAATTGTTGTAAATAATAAATATAAAATTATAATGATTATGTATATATGATATACCATCCAATTATATATTATTTTAATTTCAAAAGAATGATATAATCGCTCGTACGTATGTACGGACTACCGTATTCACGAACGCGATGAGATTCGTTCACCATCGTATCCATTCAAGTATAATTCTTAGTTGATGATTAAAAATAATGTTTAAGGACTTGATATCATTCTGTATATGAATAAGATACAACCTACCCATAACAAACACGACTTATGTTACAAAACATATAAACGAAAATGAGTAAGTTAACACCAGAAATGACGATAATACTAAGATATTATTAACAAAGAAAACGTAACAGATAATATATGATATTAATGCATATGATCCTTTTATAATTCAAAAACAATTATTTCAACATTATACAGGAGGCTAAGCTACCCTCTACTGAGGAAAAAGTACAAAGTAAGGGGTTTCTTATCTCAGTTTTTATTCTGTGAGATTTTTAATGTTCACCACTTATTTATAGCAAGTGGTTTGTGTACTTCCCATGATTGTATTCATGGTGTAATATACATTAATTTATGGATATTTAAATCATCATTGTAAGATCCTTATTTCAAGGGTGTATGTTTCGAAAGTTACCAAATCGATATGGGAATTTGAATATTCAATTTCCACTCATTCGACTTTACACATACTTCATTGAATATTTTACTCCAAGATTATGTGTGGAATCACTATTAATTTTATTATGTCATAATTTCGAGTCCCCTTTCTGTGGATATACTTCTGATACACATAATCACTCCATTGATAAACTCTCAAGTCATTGATATATACTTGACAAGAGCAATTTTGAATCAATCTCCATTTGTTGAGTAAAATATCCAAATCATTGATGTTGTTTTTACAAGAATATGTGTCAATGTCCTCTGATTGATTTACATGGAATATCCAATCATATTGAGTGTATTTATATTTTTCACACATAATTAGGTCGTTGATTTATCCTTAACCTAATGATACAGTCTTTATAAGATATTTCATCTCAATTTACATTCCATTGAGACTTATTTGTTGTTATACACCAATTCACTTTTACATGGCGTATATAACGTACTTTGACATAGTATATCATGAATCCCTATATTCTCATAATATTACCTTGTTTTTATTACCTCAATTATTTTTATTCATGTGTCACTCTTTTGGTTAGGAACTCTAGCAAAAATATCATTTTAAAATGTTTTAAGATTTATTATTCTAAATCATTCTCATTAATATCCATGTATTAAAAATGATTTAAGGGATTTATTTATATGGACATTATAGTTTTCAAATCAAAATTCCTTTTAAAATTTTCAATGTGGTATGGGACACTTTTATACAAAAATCTATTTTAAATGAATTCATGACAAATAGTGTGACTTTGAAATGCATTCAACAAAAAGGGGGATATATCTTTAAATAGTTTGAGGATTATTTTAATCTATGTCGATATCATTCCTTATTCTCGATTGAGGTTAATCTGTTCTAATACAACCTTCTATATTGTATTGAATGAGTTATGTTTGACTGTGGATGTGATATTTTTATACCATTCAAGGATTATGGAGAAATTATTTACATTTCATATTCTAGTTTTAATTCTAATGATTATTATATTTTTAAACCTGTTCATATGAGAATGCATTGGCCTTAGTAAGTGACGGGTGGAGCCCTCTATAACTCCTCGTTGCATCGGTAGGTCTCATTAGACAATCTAGTGTTTTGTCATGAGGCCTTGACAATATCTTTTTTGTAGTCCTAGCACGAGGCCTCAGATACGTGGTTATGATAGTCTATCAATATGTATTCCATCATTATAAAAGTGGTTAATGATATTTCATATGATTATTAGAATATTAGAATATTCTTGTGAATAAGTAAAGGACATTATTTTATTTTATTTTTTCCATATTATGCTGAAGTTCAATTTTAATAGGCTTTTGTTTTAGTTATACATTTTCATAAATTTTTATACTTATTTATGAAATTTTGTACTATATTGTTATCCTTAAATAGTGTTTGAGCTCACCCCTTTCTATGTTTTATTTTTCCCAGGATGTGAAGAAATATTTTATGAATGACCTGCAGGGATAGTATAATGGGATAAGAGTGTGGAGACAATATTTCATTGTAGTTTTCACTTTATGATGTAATATAAACATTATGAATGTATCTAGTTATTACAAGGCTACTAAACTAATCATTTTTTCGAGACTTGATCTTTTGTGATCATGCCAATGTTATGTAATAATGCACTGACTCTGGGTAACTGGAGTCGGGGAGTTACAGTGCATGACATTTTCCATGTGTCACAGCTAAAGAGTTATGTGCATGATCTATCACATGTCATCGACTGGGATGAGCTAGACTTTGATGATGGGGAAAATTTTACAAAGGTTCCAATGGATATTGAAGATAGAGATGAGTGGGTCAATCCTGGATTGTAGATACATATGGTGCACGGTCTATAGAAGCGTGCGAAACACTAAGAGAGAACATGGGAGTGGAAGGCTCAGATTCATGATCTGTTCCCCCATTTGTTTCATTTTTCTATGTTTTGGATATTGGGAACCAAAATCCCTAAGGTGGGGACAATGTAATGATCCAGATTTTCCATGTAATTTTTTTTAATTATATGGAATTTTCACGAGTCTGTGAAAATTGACATCAGCTGATTCCTAGTCCCGGTGTGCCAGAAATGAATTTATGAACATTTTTTAAAGTACGTTCAGTAAACACCGGCCCAATGTTTTCTATCATTTGAACTAGTGCTCGGATTAAATATTAGAGGGCACCGTAGAATCCGCATTTCCAAGATTTTCCTAATGGAGGAATTTTTTCAACTGTATTATCATTGAAGAAAAAAAGATTTTGGGACTTATTAAAAGAATAATAATATAACATTGTTATTTTATTTATTTCATCCTTTTCCTCCAATGGAAAAGTGGTATAATAGGACCATCGACCAATCAATCTATTAAATGGCTTGATCCATCAAATCATAAGTAACTGAATCATTGGAATTTAGTAAGGTCCCAATTAAAAGAACCCACTTAAATTCCATGATCGTTACATACCCTCCCCCTCACATATTTATATATAGCCAGGGGAGGGGTAATTGAAATACTTTCCAAGTGACAGAGTTCTAATAATGTGCCGCAACACAAACCCACTTGATGACGGAGCCAGTTCCGGTGAGCGATGATGTGTGACATGGAACCCTAAAACGAAGGACGATGTTTGAGAGGCAACATTGGCTGCTTGTTGAGTGGGTGACGAACACAGACACTTCATGAATCATGGGTGTTCTCCATCGTTCTAAAGGTTGGTTATACTTTTTGTTTTAGTTTCAAGAATTGTTGAACCACATTCCACCCTCTTTTTATTATGCTAATGAAGTGGGCGCTGGCTAAATTTACAAGGCCTGGAGCCTCCTCCTTTTGTTAGAATTTTGTTGCGTTCTTCGTGAGATTTAACTTTGGGTTGAACGAGACCTGTGATGAAGGGTGATAGTTGTGGACAGCCGTAGAGGAGATAGCGGCGCACCACCACACACTGTCAGTGGAGATTTTTGCAGCCATTTTCACGGCAAGTGTTGATGTAGGTCATCAATATATGAACACAAAGAAATATTCGGCGCCCCATCACGCGAATAATTCAATATTTTAGATAAAATAAGTATTTTAAAAAATGATGTTTTTGTTCCTATTAATGGAAAACTATTTATAATATAGTATTTTGCACATTTATATATTTAAATTGATGAAATTAAGTTATTATTTCGAATCTGGATATTAAAATTTATTTTAGATATATTTTTGGTGTTTTCATGATAACATTCATATTTTGATGAATAGTGATAAATAATAATTTTTAATTGAATTCAACTATTTTAATAAAAATAATTTATGGTGTTAAATTATACATTTAAACGGTTTCAAAGTTTAAATAGATTATATTATTATAATTATATATAATGAATGTCATTGGAATTAATTTTATTTGTAAATTGGATATAAACACATATCAATCTTTTGATAGTTTTTACTTCTCAAGAACTAATTGTCTAGTTTTGACAATGGGAATAAATGTTAAATTAATAAATGAAACATCAATCATTTGAATTTGGTAAAATAGACATCATTTTTGGATTTAGAATATCAAAATTATATTAGGGTGAGTTTTTTTATTTTTCCTAAAACATTCATTTTTTAATGAATAGTGATAAACACTGTGTTATTGTTTAAAAACTAAAATTTAATTAAATTACCTATTTTTCTATTTAAATTATTTTTAAGAAAATTTTTATACATAATACCTATATTAGTTCAATTTAATTCATTGGATTAATTTTATAATATAAATAGAGTTATTAAATATTATTAAAAGTTTAATCATTTTTTTACCCACATTCAAGGAACGTTCGCAAATTTGAATAAAACATAATTTTACCATTTATGTGAATTGAATTTCTAAATTCCAAGAGACACGGTTCGCAGTAGTAATTATAAACTGGTTTAATAAGATTAAAAAAATATTTTTGGTGAATAGTAAATTATGACTTTTATTTACCACAGTTAAAAGTAAATAGTGTAATTAAATATAAACATGATATTATAATTACGCTAACAGATGTTCTAAATCTACTGGATAAATGGTTTTCAACCAAAATAATCAATAGGAATAAATTATGATCGTATTTGGTCCACATGGTTTCGATTTGGGTTATACATAAGATAAATTTGATTATAAATATTAATTAGAAATACAAAAACATTCCCTTCATAATGTTTTTTATTTATAATTCTTAGATGTTAAATAATTAAATTTCTTTATGACAAAATGATGATGCATTAATTAACTTATTAATGAGATACTAAACTAATTGATAATATAAATATCAAAAAAAATTTAAATTGATACTTTTGATGAATTCTGTGAATTTTCAGGATTAAAATGACATGTTAGGGATGATTCAATGAATTGGTTTTAAAGTAATAATTTTTTATGAAATTTAAAAAAACCAAATACTAAAAATTGTCAAAATTGAAATAATTGAGTTATTTTTTAAAAAATAATATATTATTAAATGATATCATATTCATAAATATCCTTTATTGGCCAAAGGATTTATTTAATGATAGATATATCATTAGTGAACCAATTGAGGTTCTCTTGTATGTTTATGGTATGTTTATCAACCATATTGTAAATGAATACAAGAAGACATGGTAGAAGATAAAATAATTTACTACAAGTTAAATATAAAATATAACGTTAATAACGTGACATAAATATTTATAGAACCTATTTTGGGATGGGATTTAGACACCTCACCACCTTATATTCAATATAAATCCATTTTGGGCATTTATGAATCGAAAATTACAA
This sequence comes from Viscum album, assembly GCA_963277665.1. Classification (NCBI taxonomy): domain Eukaryota; kingdom Viridiplantae; phylum Streptophyta; class Magnoliopsida; order Santalales; family Viscaceae; genus Viscum; species Viscum album. The sequence goes on along the minus strand of OY728161.1, from coordinate 1,728,584,583 downwards.
TATAATAAAATAATATTTCACGATTTTCATAATATGATGTCACCTCTCTTATAAAAGAGTATTTACTCTTCTATTAATTTCACACCTCCAAAGCCATTTATCTCGGCCAACCCCTACTCAAATTTCATCCCAACTACCCTCACATCATATTAATGCCTTATTTTTGTCATAAATCCATTCAAAGGATCCATTTTGGTCAAATCGAAAGGAATCACCTGAAGAAGATGTAATAATATCACCACCTCTTTCAATTTTCTTTTTTTCTACCAAATTCTCTTTCATTGTTTTTTCAATATCAACTTAATAAATCTAGTACCTTATACATACGGTAATATTATTATACTTATGGTATAAAATATTAATTCTTTTATACATCATATTAATGAAAAAGTAACCATAAGTGCATACGTAAAGCTTAATATCCCCATGTCGTGGTGTAGTTTGTAATTCAACACCTCATTATTTGGATGGGTATAAAAAGGAATAAATTTGATGTGAATAATAAATAAAACAAGTTAATGATTCTTTATATATTATATACAATCCAATTAGAAACTATTTTACAATCTATTAAATGATATTGTTTCTTGGGCATAGGTACGAATTACCATGTCCACAAACACGATAAGAATCATTCCCCATCACAACCATTCAAGATTAGTTTTTATTTGATGATTTAAAAATAATTTTTAAGAACATATAATCATTCTATATATGAATAAAATATATCCTATTCATAAAAAACATGACTTATGTAACCAACCATATAAAGGATAACGAATCACTTAACACCCAATATAAGGATTCTAGTGAAATATCATTAACAAAGCAATATTATAAGATCATATATGATATCATATTTATATATTTTGTTATTTTATAATTTAATAAGAATTATTTAACCATTATACAAGAGGTTAACCTACCATATACTAATGAAAAGTACAAGGTAATGGGTTTTCATCTCACTTCATATTCCGGTGAGATTAATGATAAATGGCCACTATTTTTTTGTGTGTTGTATGTAATACCCATTATTGTACTGTTTGTGTAATATAATTTAATTTACCCATATATACTTATTCATTGTATGATTCTTATTTCAATGGGTGTATGTTCCATATATTACCAAATCAGTAAGGGAATTTATAATTTAAATTTCCACTCATTGGGTTCAATGCAACCTTCATTGATTATTTTACTCCAAGATTATTTCTGAAATAACTATTTATTTACTAATGTAGTAATTTCCACTATCCTTTGTGTATATATAATTTTTATACACATAATACCTCCATTGATAAATTCTCAATTCATTGATATGAACATGCTAAGAGAAATATTTACTCAATTTCCATTCATTGAATTAAACAGCCATGTCATTGGTGTTGTTTTTTCAAGAATATGTGTGAATATCCTTTGATTAATTTACATTGAATATCCAATAATATTTAGGTGATTTATATTTTTCACACATTATTATATCTTTGTTTTATATTTAAACTAGGGTTATAATCTTTATAATGGATTTCATCTCAATTTGTATTACATTTACACTTCTTTGTTTTTATGTTCCAATTAACATTTATAAACGGTATATATTGTACATTGATATAGTATATCATTAATCCCTATTTTATATTGATATTATAATGTTTTTATTACCTTAATTATTTTTATTCAGACATCTCTCATTTAGTTAATAAATCTAGCTAGAATATCATTTTAAATTATTTAAATATTTATTATTCTAAATCATTCTCATTAATATCAAATTTTTACAAATGGTGTTCATTATTTATTTATATGTGAATTATTGTTTTAAAAATAAAATTCATTTTAAATTATTTAAATTGGAATGAAACACTTTTATTAAAAAATATTATTTTTAACAACATCTTAACAAATTGTGATACTTTTAAATATTTTCCAGAAAAAGGGGTTATTTATCTCAAATAGTATTGCTAATTAATTTCATATATGTCGATAAAATTCATTATTGTTGATTGAGGTTGATTTATAAAATCTTCCATATTGTATTGAATGAGTTATGTTTGATTGTGGATGTGCTATTTTTATACCATTCATGGTTTGTGGTTAACATATTGACATTTTGTATGCATGTTTTAATATTAAAGTTTAGATTATGTTTCAACCGTTTCATGTGTAGAATGAATTATACTTTGAATGCGAATGGTGGGTCCCTATATAGATCCTAAATGAATCAGCAGGTCACTTAAGAAAAACTAGTGTCCTGGAACAAGGCCTTAACAAAATCTTATTTGTATTATTGGAATGAGGCCTTGACTATATAGTTATGATGTCCGACATTATGCATTCAATTATTATGAAATTAGTTATTGATATTACATGATATTATTCAACTAGTATAATATTCATGTGAATAAGTTAATGATATTTTTGGATTTATAATTTTTATATTATACAGAGTGTTTAGTTTAAGAGGCTTGTGTTTTTGTCGTATAGATTTCCTTAAATGTTAATTTTTATAAATAAAAGTTTCCACAATACTGTTATCCGTAATTTGAATCTGAGCTCACTACTTTCTATGTTATATTATTTATATAATGGGTTGATATATATCATTATAAACCTATATGAATAGGTTAAGGGATATGAGTGCGTTCAAATGGGATACAATGATGTATTTCATTATTTCTTGATATAATGTAAAACATATATATGTATCTTCTACATAAAAGGATACTAAATGAATTTGTAAGTCTAGACTTGATCTATTTTGATCATTCCAATGATATGTAATAATGAACTGATTTTGGGTAATTAGGATCGGGGAATTACTGTTGGTATCATAAAATGTTTAGTACAAACCATGGAAACAAGATTCTAAAAAACACTGATTAGAAAAATTACCATAAAATAGACATTCGGGGTTTTTATAGAAGAAAATAAAAAATATTTAGAATTGTAAATATTATGGGGGTTTTCCAGGAAATACATCCCTATATGGATACGAGTAGATAGAGGCAGCATTGGCACATATGTACCAAGGGGTAAAACTTGAAAACACTTCTTTGAACAAGACTCGAACGAGAACTACTGTACGAAAATGGGTCTCACTACACTCTCGGTTATGAGACATAAATGGGATATGCATTGGATTATTCATATTATCATTAGAAACCGATTTGAAGGATTTTAATATAATATGAGAATAAATAACCATGGTTAACCCTAAGATGTTTTAGATTCATAATGGGGTGTCATTATATTCTCTAAATGATTTTATGACTATTGTTACTCACATAATGATTTATATTTATAGTTAATTGATGGATTCTGTTGTAGTCATAGTAACATTGAACATTATGTACAAGGAGAGAACGATGGTGGGAATGTGAAAAAAATGGATTGTTGATAGGTGTATAAGATATCGTGATCAAGATGAATCAATTTTCCAAAAATATGATAAATAACATATCTAATAACCAACTCCCATACTCAACAAAGAAGAGAAGGGAACTAAAAGATAAGATATCCAGTAGTAGAGACCATAGAGAAAAGAAAGATTATTTTCTATCATGCCTAAAATTTGAAAGGAGACACCTATGAAAGCGTCTCAATGGATGAAAGAAATTATTTATGTGTGGGAAAGAAGGACAAAATGTTACAAATTGCCAAAGAAATATGAAGATTACTATGTAAGAATATAAAAATGATCCCAAGAAACCATTTATAGCCAGTTTTCATAAATTTAGGGGACTTAGCCATTACCCATGTGAGTTCCCAATACTATAGGATAACTAATTCATCACAGAAGAACCTATGTAGAAATAAATGGATAGAAATGTTTAAATGTATTATTTGTCTTTGTTAATGGGATTACTTTAGACAACATTTCTCTTATATGTGTAACTCTATAGTTTGTTATGAGAAAATTTTATTTGATGATAAATTATCTTTTTTATTGTGGATATAGTTATATGAATAAATTTGGGATTACATGATCATTGAATTGGATGAAATTACAAGTTATTAAAATTTTGGATGAAAATGCGAGGTATGAAATAACATTTGTGGTAAAAAAATTATGTAATGGTTATTTAGAAGAATTTATCTCATTTTTTGAATGTTATAAAATATAGTTTTTGAATAACGACAACATGCAGATCGTGTGACAAACTGTCACGTCGGACAAATATTGGGGAATCGAACCCACAACAAAAGTGTGACAAGGAATTATCGCCTACTATTGTACTACATGAAGTCCTTAGATAGTGTGACTAATTATTTTTAGTTTAATAATTGTATTGAAAAATAATATGTCTATTTGTGATCATATTTTTATCTAACAGATATCCTAACTATAAATAAATTATTTGGTTATTATGTGATAAATGTAATTTTGGAAGGCATCCACACTATTGGGAACACTATATGCCTAAAAAATAGAATACTGTGGTATTTTATTTTAGGAGAAATGTTGGATTTTTATCTTTTTTATTGTGGACTGATATAGATTTAGGTTATTTATATAAATTATTAACCTATAAAGACAATATTTGATTAAGTTAATTAGTTTTTAGTATATGACTATAAAAGTTTTTAAAGTTATTTGGAGAAAGAATTTAACATGGAAGACCGTGTAATCAAATTCATCTGTGTTTTTTGTTTCATTCATAGTTTGGATTATATTTATGGATTTTAAGGAAAATTATTTATTTAATTGTATTTATTGAACATTGGGTATTGTTTCTTAAATTTTAGAAGTTCTTATTAGTATTTCTTTCTCTAAAGGACTATCCTTTCGGGGGATCATCTGATATTGTACTAACCATTCTCATTTTGGATAACCTCTAAATAAAGTAGAAATATATAGTTCCTCCTTTATGGATTATGTGATTCTTTTTAAGTTGATTCTAGCACTTTATGTGTGACCAAGTCATCTTGAATACTCATAATTTGGATTGAAATAAGAGTGTGTGGTAAAAATTAGTTAATGGGTGTAAGTCTCCTTATCATGAATTTTTTTCACTTCTTATATGAGAAGTTAATTCTTAAAACTTAGGGAAAGAATATTAACCCAAAAAATGTGTTATTGTAATATATTACGTTATAAATCATTGATTTATGGCTTTGAGGACCTAAGATTTCCATTCACTTGTTTCTCATTAATTACCTCAATATTTCTGTATAAATATTTACGTTTTTCATCCAATTATAATTTCCACCAATGTTACCCTATTTGAAATAAAAATTTTGTGGTGACTTTTTCATTTTCTTTGTCCCTCTTATTGATAGTTAAATTTACTAAACCTATTTCCAATGAAGGTTTTCCACAAAGGTATTTTCTATTTTTTCCCTTTTATTTGTGAATAAAATATTCAAATTGTCAGGACGTGATTTATTGAACGATGGAAGAATGTATCACCCCAAGCTTCTATGGTACACTTATCTTTGAATAATAAAAAAGAGTGTGATGGACAGAACACCGATTTCAATCACACCATGACATACAAAACTAGATGATTAAAAATAATATATGAAAAGTAATCACAACATTTTTAATTTTATATATCTCTATTACTATTTTAACGTTAATATTTTGTGTTTCCTAGACATAATATAAGGACAATTTCAAATTTTCAGATAAAGTAGGTTTTTTTTCAAAAAAGTTATTTTTCCACCATTTAATGGAAACCCGTTCTAATAAAATATTTTGATATTGTATATGTTAAATTTGATTGAATTAAATTCTTATATACAGGTGGGAAATAAAAATTTATTGTGGAATTTTTTTTTTGTGTTTTTCTGATAGCTTGCATATTTTGATGACTAGTGAAAGATACTAAATTTTAATTTAAAACATTTTTAATAAAAATAATTTATAGTATTAAATCATACATTTGAATGGGTTTGAAGAATAATTTTATAATATTTTTATCATTTAATTTAATTTTGGTTATTCTTTGTAATTTCACTTGTAAATTGGACATAATCACATATTAATCTATTGCTAGTTTTTATTTCTCAAAAACATGCATTCTGTTTTTGGCAATGGAAATAAATTTAAAATTAATTAATGAAAATTTTTATGTTTTTATTTTGTTAAAATAGATTTCATATTTGGATTCATAATATCAAAATTATCTTATAGTGAATTTTTGGTATTATTATAAAAACTTTCTATTTTTTATGAATAGTGAAAATCACTATGTTATTGTTTAAAAACTGACATATTATTTAAATAATCAAATATTTTATTTAAATTATATTTACATCCAAGAATAAATAAAATACTTATATTATTTCAATGTAATTATTTGGACAATTTTTATAATAATATTAGATGTATAACATTTTATTAAATGTTTTTAACATTTTTACCCACCTTCTATGCACATTAGAAAATTTTCATAAAACATATTTTTATATCATCATTGAATTAAATTTCAAAAAATTTTGAGACATGGTTGACATCCTTAAGTAAAATGATGTTCAATAAGCAGAAACTAATTTTTGATGAATTGTAACTTTTGACTTTTATTTATCATGGTTAAAAGTAAATTGGGTAATTAAAGGGAAATATGATATTATAATTACCCTAACACATGTACTAATTATATTAGATAAGAGTTTTTAGACAAAATTATACTTTATGAATAATATATTATCCTCATTGGGCCACTTGGATTGGATTAGAACATTTATTATTATTTATGTAAAAAATAGTTAAAAGTGTTAAATTCAACTTTTTAAAACTAAAACATTCTTAATATAGTGTTGTAATTAAGATTAATAAGACAATAAATAGTCACTAGAAATATAAACATATTTCCCAAGACATGGTATTTTATCTATATTTTTTAGACATTATATAATTAAATTTATATATTTCTCAATGATGATGAAAAAATTTCATTATTAATGTCATATTAAAATAATTGATATTATAAATCTAAAAATAAATGTAAATTTATACTTTTGATGCATTTAAAGAATATTTTAGATTAATATGGTATTTTTGGGTTGAATTAATAATTTTTTATCGAATTTATAATGTTTTTATGACATTTACAGCAACCAAATACAAAATAGTGTCAAAATTGACATAATGGAGTTTTTAAACCAAATATTATATTATTAAATGATATAATTTTGGTAAAAATCAATGGTTTTCAAAAAGGGATTATATAATTATTGATATATCATTAATTAACCACTAGGGGTTCTTTTGAAAGTTTAGAGAATGTTTATTAACCATAAAGTGTAAGAATACAAGAAGACATGGTAAAAGTTAAACTAATTATCTTAAAGTTAAATCTAAAAGATAAGGGAAATATGGTAACCTAAACTTGTTTAAAACCTATATACTGAAGTTATTTCTACCCATCACGTCCTTATTCTGCAAATAAATCCCTTTTTAGTGATTATCAAGAGAAAATTATTATATAATAATATAATATTTCATGCTTTTCGTAAATAGACCCTCACCTTTCTTATAAAAGGGTACATCCACTTCCCATAATTTCACAACACAGTAGCCATTTGGATTGGACAAAAAATGATCAAATATTCCCTAAGATTCCATCAGATACACATATAGGCCTTACATTTATCCTAAATCCACCCTATGGAGTCCTTTTGAGAAAATCAAAAGGAATCACCCCAAGAAGATGTAATAATTTCACCACCTCTTTCAATGTTTTTTTCTTCTTCCACTTACACTACCATAGTTTATTCCTTATCAAAATAATAATTCCAGTAAATTATACATAATATAATGTCATTATAAATATTATACAACTATATTCACTATTCTATTCATCATTTGAATGACAAAGTCACTATACGTTTGTACGTATGGCTTACCGTCTCCACGTATTGGTGTAGTTTGTTATTCAATAATTCATTATTTTTATGGGATTAATAATGAGTAAATTTGATGTAAATAATAAATAAAACATTTTAATGATTTTTTATATGATATAAAATCCAATTACATTCAATTTTACCATCAATTGAATGATATTGTCGCTCGTGCGTACGTATGGATTACCGTCTCCCCAAACACGATAAGATTCATTCCCATTGTAACGAATCAAGAATAATTTTCATTAGATGATTTAAAAATAAATTTTATGAACATAATATAATTCAGGATATGAATCAAAAACATAATATTCATAAGAAACATGACTTATTTAATGAAACATTTAAAATAAAACATATTAGTTATCACCCAAAATAATGATTCTACAGAATTATCATTAACAAAACTATATTAGAAGATCATATATGATATCATATTACGTATTTGGTTCATTTATAATTTAAAAACAATTATTTCACTATTATAAAATAGGTTAACCTAACCTATACTAAGGAAATTTACGTGATAAGGGCTTTTCATCTCCCTTCTAATTCCCGTGAGATTCAAGCTATATTTAAACTATTTCTTTTTCAGTGGTGTATGTATTTACCATTATTTTATTATTTGATTAATATAATTTAATTTAGGGGTATTTAAATATTTTTTTATGATACTTATTTTAAGGGGTGTATGTTTTTTATGTTACCATATTAGTAATGGAATTTATTATTTCAATTTATACCCATTGGGTTCTATGAAAACTTCATTGATTATTTTACTCCATGATTTTGTGTGAAATCACTATATATTTACATATATAGTATTCCCATAGCCCATTTTGTGGATATAATATTGATACACATAATCACTCCATTGATATATTCTCAAGTCATCGATATGAACTTCCTAAGAGATATCTTAACTAAATTTAGATTCATTTAATTAAACCTCCAAGTCATTGGTTTTATTTTTACTCGACTATTTGTGAATTCCCTCTGAATGAATAACACCAAATATCCTATCATATATAATGTATTTACAATTTTCACTCATAATTATTTCAGTGATTTATCGTTAACCTAAGGATATGGTATTTATAAGGGATATCATCAAAATTTACATTATTTTGAGACTTCTTTTTTGTTATGTATAAAATCTCTTTTATATGGTGTATATATTGTATATTGAGATAGTTTATCATGAATCCCTTTATTCTCAAGAAATTATAATAATTTATTTACATAAATTATTTTTATTTAACAATCTCTCATTTTGTTAGGAACTCTATTTAAAATATCATTTTAAATATTTTAATGATTTCTTCTTCTAAATGTTTCACATAAATATAAATGTTTTACAAATGGAATTTTGGATTTATTTAGACAGACATGACTATTTTAAAATTTAATTTGATTTTAAATGTTTAAAATTTCAATGGGTCACATTGATTAAAAAATCTAAATGTAAACAACTTTTTGATAAATATTTAGACTTTTAAATAATTTCATGAAAAATATGTTATTTCTCTCAAATATTTTTATTGATTATTTTCATCTATGCCAATTTCATTAATTATTTTTGATTGCGACTGATTTATAAAATCTTTTATATTTTATTTAATGGGTTAGTATTGACTATGGATGTGCTATAATTGTACCATTCATGGTTTATGGTTAAAGTATTGACATTTTGTATGAAAGTTTTAATATGAATGTATATATTATGTTTCAATCATTTCATATAAGGAATGCATTGTACTTTGTAAGAGATGATTAGATCCTGATATAGCTCCTCAATGCATTTTTTTCTCATGTGACAAGGAACTATCTTGGCACAAGGACATGAAAAAAAATCTTATTTTTAGTCTTGGAATGAGACTTTGAATATGTGGTTATGATGTATGGAATTATGAATTACATCATTATAGAATAAGTGATTGATTTTAATTATGATTATTCGACTAGTAGGATATCCATGTGAATACGTAAATGGTATTTTTTGATTTAAATTATCCATATTATGCTCAAATATATGATTAAAAGTATTGTGTTTTAGTCTTATACATTTCCTTAAATGATTATGCTTATTTATAAAAGTATCTGCTATATTGTTATAATTGTTGAGTATCTGGGCTCACCCCTTTCTATGATTTATTTTTCCTAGGATGTGAAGACGTTTATCAGGATTAACCAATAAAAATATGCTAAGGGATATGACTATGATCTTAGGGGATACAATGGTGTTTTTTTATATTTCATGACATAATATAAAACTTATGTATGTATCTAGTACTTTCAAGGCTACTAAACTAATCTGCCTTTCGGTACATGATCTCTATTGATCATGCCGATGATATATAATAATTTCCCGACTCTAGGTAACGAGGGTCAGGGAATTAAATGAGGAACTACTGATGGCTTGAGGAATGTTTCTCCTTGAATCAAGTGTACTATGAGCAGGAATTCAGTGGATAGAAGTGAGACGGAGAATGGAGACAGATCATATGGAGGTTACCACCCAATGATCTTGTGTGGGTCAGCACGGATCTAATGTGGGCCAGATCCTATGTGGGCCAGCGCTCAGTGATCTTGTATGGGTTAGTGCAATCCGATCTTTTGTGGGTTAGATCTTCTGTTGGACAGCACACAACGGTCCAATGTGGGGCATATCATACTGATCTTGTGTGGTTTAGATAATGTTTGGGTCATTGCGGGGTTTAGTACCTATCGAATCCGGGCTGGTCGGATCTTGTGTCGATCATTCCAGGGGTTATTACCTATCGATATTGTGTGGGTTATACTCTGTATGGCTAGCGATAGTGCCTCTTGAATGAATAAGATGATCTTGCTTCTCGACTAATCATACGTACTTCTGTGCATTACTTATATACCTGCTGTGAGTTAAGACTTTTACCCTCATGGTGGTACCTATGTTATAATATTACCATCTTGGTTATATCACTGTGGTGATACCTCTGTGTTACTTTTTCCTTTGTGGAGATATCTTCGTGGTGTTACCTATGTGTCACTTTTACCTTCGTGGTGATATCTTCTTGATGTTAGATGTCTTTTACTCTTACATTCATTGTGTAACCTTCATAGTGTTACCATTGTGATATTCTCACTCTTGAATGTGACTAGTATATCATAATAACATAGTTATATGTATGGGAATATACATATGTTGAGTTGATTACTACTTTAAGTTTTGTGATTGATGTCTTTCATTTTTGATTTTCTATTGTGGAACTCAGGGTGTCCTTCGGGGACTCAGGGTCGCTACTGATAATTTCTATACTCACCCTTGCACATGCTTCTATCGCACCTTATTTTTTCTTTTGTAGAAGATAGAAAACATCGATCAAGGATATGAGAGCTAGGACTGAACATTTCTCATAGGTGGAACATTTGACTTGATGTCATGTAGGACTACTAATCATGATCTATACCTACCCTTCAGGTAGAATCTTTGGTAGACGATCCATGAGCTATTATTTATCATTTTAGTTTTACATTTAATTTATAGTTGGGCTTGTATTCCGGCCCCTTTACGTTCATAACACTTTTATTACAGAATTTTACATCATGGTTACTTCTTGTTCTGTACTTCGACGGTGTGTCAGTACAAGTTAAACAGTAATGGCTTCTCATTTTAGTGATACACCTTTCCGGTGAAAGTCACCATCCCCTGGCCTATGGAAGTTATGCTTGTGCGAGTTACAATATGGGCCCCGAGGGATGACTCGTAAGAGCAATATCTTCTAAACTACTGGGTTATTACAAAAATACATCCCATGATGATATGTATATATGTGATCATTTGGGTGGGACATTCTACCCCCGAACAGACCACGTATACATATTATGATCCCATTGGATTCCATTTACCCTACCCTATTAATTGTATTCCACATGATTAAATACATAAGGTGTTGAACAAACTGTGTAGGTTCAATTTATGGTGTCACATTAGATCGCAATGATTAATGATGGTTTATTTATGGGATTCTATTTTTTTACATTTATTCTGAAAAAATAACATTATACATACACAATATTAAAAGATATTTTCAGGATGATGTTAGTGGCCTCTAACATTGTTGAACTCACACATTGCTCGAGCATCCATGGAAATTTCATAATTGAACTGACATCATTGTTTTTAGTTTCATGTAATGTAGAGGCCTAATTTTTATAAAGAATATAGATATCTTAGATGGACTATGATGACTAGTATTTAATGATATGACATATTGTATAATAATACCTAGAACTATTCAACAATTGGATGTCAATCTCATGTTATGTGAACCCAGAATTCATAAATAATCGATTTAGGTGTGATATATTCAATAAAAAGTTATATAATAAAAAATAAACAAGGTTTTTAAATGTTATTACATCTATATTTGATGTACTCACTTTAAAAAAAAAATTCACCGTAGTAACAATTGTTTAACTTATTTTTCCATTCAATTTGATGAAAATAAGATGCAATTATTACCCAATATTAATTTTTCTAATTATATGTATAGAATATATTTTATATAATTCATAAAAAATTTGATTAATAATTTAACAAAATACTAAACACAAAAAACATGTCAAATATATGGGTTCTCATGAAATTTATTTATCAACAATAGAGGATCTTATATTATCTCTATTAATAGAAATCATTATTATATGGATTTAAATTATTAAAATTTGATGTATATAGAATATTTTATTTTAAATATTTTCTTTATATGGGATTTATATTTAAATAAAATGGATAGTATTTATTATGGCCCCTTAACATTCAGAACACTTTTATTACAAAATTCTACATCATGGTTACTTCTTGTTCTGTTCTTGGATGGTGTGTCAGTACAGGTTAAAATGAAATGGCATCTAATTTTAGGGATACACCTTTCCAGTGCAAGTCGCCAGCCCCTGGCCTATGGAAGGTGTACTTGTGGGAGTTACAATATGGCCCCGGGGGATGAGTCATAAGAGAAATATATTCTAAAATAACATGTTATTACAAAAAAAAAATTTCCAATGATGATATGTATATATGTGATTATTTAGGTGGGACATTATCCACCCGAACAGATCATGTATACTTATGATGATATCAATGGTTGTCATTTACCCAACCCTATTCATTGTATTCCACATGATTAAATACATAAAGTGTTGAACAATGTATGTAGAATCAATTTATGTTTTCACATTAGATCACAATGATCAATGATGGTTTATTTATGGGATTTTATTTTAAGACATTTACTCTAAAAAATAACATTACACATACACAACTTTAAAATATATGTTCGGGAGGATGTTAGTGGTCTCTTACATAGTTGAACTCACACATTGCTCGAGCATCCATGGAAATTTTTTAATTGAACTGACATCATTGTTTTCCGGTTCCTATATGGTAGAGGCCTAATTTTTATAAGGAATATAGATAACCTAGATAGAGTATGATGACTAGTATTTACTAATGCTTACAGATTGTAGGTGTCATGAATTAACATTGGTAAACCAATCCCACCACCCATATAATCCCACACTGATCCGTGAGGGATGTCTCCAATTCCCATAGGCTAGAAACTACAATTAGGTTATTATAATGGACCATGTGGTAATGATATAACCCTCACAATTCAATAAACCAAAACATAGTTTCCACCAATATATTTGTTATTTCCCATCCATATATTGAATTTGGATTCCCAAAAATTAAACGTTTCAAAAAATGAATACTTTGAAATAGAGAATGTTTTTTATAAATAATAAGAACTAATAAATATTACTTTACAAAAAAATATGATACTAACTTCTTCATAAATAATAAAATATAATCAACGAAAATAAAGGCTAGAATTGATGGTACATCCATAATCCATAAACATCAAAAATAATCCCATGACACTCCAACTAGACAAATATAATCAAGACCCTAACTCATCATTGGACACTACACCAGAATGGAAAACATATATCAAAGAATTCCACAATAATAAGTAATTTCACCCTTTTCATGTATTCTAAAAAACCTATTCTTCACACACACTATGGGAATACATATGGTGTGTGGAAATTCCAAATAGTATTCCACTATGATCTAATATAACATATATTTTATTTTAAATAATTCATTCCAATTTAAATTAATTTCATTAGATACAATACCTCATTTAAGAAAAGTATTATTTGGAATAAATGTTAAAAAAATCGGACTAATTGAAATATTCATGCCCTATTGGACATGAACAAGACACAAAATTACAAAACTAATGGAGTAAAGTGTAATAAAAATTACATAACATAGGGTATAAGTTTGTGGAAAATCCAAAATGATAAAATTTTAATAAAATATTTTATATTCAAATTAATTTAATATTACTTTATTTGTGTTGTTTTGTTCCATGATATATTATAAAAGGAGTGTCCGATTGATATTAAATCCAAATGGTTGAGTCTAGAAGTGGGATCATAGGTGAGGAAAATCCTTGTATTGATCACCGAGCCTAGGGATGAGCACCTCATCTTTTGTTATTTTTCTTTATTTCGTAATTTTCTGATCAATTCTCATCTATGTATTCTTGCATACACCCATGAGAATTAACAGTTTAGATTTTTTATTTTTCATATTTTTATTGATATAACGCGTAGTGGGAAGAGGTTTTAGCACCTGAATATCTAATCATGAGGTAGATCGAGTCTCAATAACTACATGGCCCAGATCTGTTGTGGAGATTCTGTAGAATCCATCGGGGGGTATACATGTTTTTAATATTTTTAATATAAATCACTATATACTTGACGTAAATTATTTTAATTCTTATTTTGTTTTTCTTGGGACCCTTGGGGTAAATATAGGCCTAATTGTGAAGAGTCTGGGGATTTTGGGAAATTCTGGGGATTCATATTTGGGAATACTCATATGTAAGGAATCTGGTTCAGTGAAAAAATAATTTTTTTCTTTATATATTAAGAAGTGTATTTTATTTATTATTATGTTAAATGTACTTTATAATACACGTGGTGTTTTGTTATGAAGTGGGTGTGGAAATTTTATAATCTCAAAACCCAGTGTAGGTGTACATATTTGTGTAGGGTACATAGACACACCCTTTGTTGAATACATGGCTTGTCTGAAACATGGCATGGAGAAAATAATATCCATTCAATGAGTGGGGAAAATATAGGTACCCTTGGTTGGAGTACATGTTCTGTACTAGGGGAATGTTCTATTTACTCATGAGGGGATCACGTTGAGTGGTGGTTATATGACATAGTCTAGTACCCATGTTAGGGAGCATAAAAAGTATGAGGATAAAATGATATATACATTGGAAAAGTACAAGTTGATTAGAATATCAACCATGTATAAGAATGGTATTTTGGGTTATATACTATGTATCCTAATTACACACATTGTAATTTTCAATCACAAGCCCATTTTTTATGTTTTTCAATTTGTCATCAGAATTGGGCATGAGAGTAGTATATAATGATATTTTTTTCATGTAGATCATGATTGTGGAATTATTTTAGTTTTTAGATGCTATATGGATGGGTTCTAATTGTTCAATTAGTTTCAAGAGGATTTATTTGATGTTTGGCTTCAGAATTATCTATTTGGTTGGCATTGTGATATATGAGACCCGACTGAGGGTTGTGATATCATTTATTAGGATAAATAAAATGTTCAATGATTTTATGTTTGAGGAAATTTTAGTTGCATAAAAAAATGAGTGAAATATATCAGCTCTTAGGAGTTCTTGGTTTATCAATACATTTAGGTCTGGTTTCATGATGATAGAGAATATGACATTATACATTGATTTGAGTATTATATTTGTTCAATCCTTTGATATTGGATGATGTCATGGGATGACAATCATGTTTGGGAGCTATTGAGGTAATGATATTAGTCTTTGAGACACTTTAATGATCCATTGTGGTCTAGTTACTGATAATGTATCATTAGATGCTATATATAGATGTTGATAATAATCATGTGGCATCATTTTCATCGGATTACCTTATGGGGGAGTTGGTACTTTTGGACAGTTTGTATGCTAGGTAGGCCATATAACGTTTTATTACAATGGTATTTTCTAGAGGTTTTTCTTGAATGATTATTCATTTATGGTTCTTTATATTGATGTGGTCATTAGGACCATTTTGTATTCTTCAATTGTAATGCTTCTATTATGGATACCCATTGTGGGTGTGATTTATTGATGGTTAGCTGACTACTATTAAGGGATTTCGTGGGTTCACTTCACACTTTTTGTGTCTTTTTAATTGGATTATATAGTGGAAAACCTAATAATATAGTTACCACAACCATTTATAAATATTATTAAATTATTTTTTAACATAAACATTCAATAATTACAACCCGATGATCTTGAAACGTTGTCTATAAAATATAATATGTTCATAATACATCAATTGGAAGTTAAAACATGAAATGATTATTATATTACCCTTAATGATATATTAAATACATTTTTATTCCTAAAATTAAATAGGATATCCATGGTGATAAATAAAAAAGTGGGTGAGCTAAAACAACCAGTAAGGGAATAACCCTTTTTAGAAAACATAACATGTGAGTATATGTACAAAATGATGAGCTAAAAAAGAAGGTTCTTGATTAATCACTTGTGAGATATACCTAAATAATAATATATCATATTATCATTATAACATAAAAAATAATGATGAAATATTTAACCTAAAATAAACATGACTCTTGTTTATCTTTTTATGTTATATCCCATAGTGGACAAAGTCCCATAGTGTGTTTTATTTACTTTCTAATCCCATACATAATGTTTCATGAGACCAACGCTTTACCAAATTCATTGTAGTTCTATCATTGAACACCTTTCATAACGTGTTTGTTATTTTTTCCAAAAAATAAAATCAATCACAATCTATAAATATAAGAATAACAAAAAGAAATTATGCAGGATTCATAATCTTTCCACATATAATAGTCAAAGAAAATATCATAATGATGTTATTTGAGAAATGAACATTAGGCATGTATTACCCCATAAAAATTAAGAGTAACTATATTAGTATACAATTTAGAGAAATATATATATATATAATTTAGAATCATTTTTTAATTTTGAAGAGATTGAAGATGTGAGATAGTGAACGAATGGACATAAACAGAGGAAAATAACAGTTTAGAGAGACACCTTACATCACACCAGATTCATTATGTTCATTCTATATCATATAGCATAATAAATTTATGTTTATTATTTACATTATCTATATCGTTTTTAATTTTTCTTATTCTTGTTATTTTATTTATTATCTTGTCATATTCAATTACATGATCATTTAGGTTCATGTCTAATACATTGAAGATGAGTGGATAATCTATCCAAAATAACATTAGACTGTTAAAAATGGTCCAATTCAATATTATTTAATGATCTACATTATAATTATAATGAAATAATTATCATTTTAATATATCATATGTACCTTTAAAACTAATAACGAAGTATAGTCCTTAAAAGGGAACTATGTTACAATAATGGAGATAGCATGTCATACGTACGCATGTTAATGTTTCTATTAATCAATGGTTATGATGAAAAAGGTATGTTTTATATAATGTTTATATAATTTTAATTATATCATAAATATAATGATATTTATTTATATACTCATTCGTATACCATCCACGTCAAGTGGTCATAAAAAATCTCTTCGCTTTACGAGGCTACAGTCCTTTATATACATGACGAACATTTTCATTTTTATAGGTAATATGTTGTACGATATATTAATTTTCAAAAATTATTAATATATCATTAATATTTTATATAAAAATAATAACCTTATTATATTTATATATAGGCCATGAATGGGAAAAAATTTCATCGATTCATGTGGTTGTAATCCACTATATACAAGAATGAGATATACATTTAGGTCATTACATTAATATATTATCATATTAGTATATGTGAGATAATGATTTAATAATGTAATAATGGGTGAAAAATATTTTGATAATGTGTTCGAATAAATAATCAAAAATTCTCAGTTAATATTGATACATATTCTTTGGAAAACCTATTTATGTTTGCAAAAAAACGTTCAATGGAGGGTTTTATAATAAAAAATGTAATCTATGATTATTCAAGGGAAGTAACAATGTTAATTGGGTATTTATGATTCAAATAAGAAAGACTACTATGTGTGAAAATGATTGTATAACAAGTTCTAATTTATAATTGAGAGGGAGTGACATTTTTGTAAATGCCTAGAAATATTCGACAATTAGAAGTCAGTCTCAAGTTAAGTGAACCCAAAATTCATAAATAGTCGATTTAGGTGTGATATATTCATAAAATGTTATATAATAAAAAATAAACAAGGTTTATACATGTTATTAATTCTATATTTGATGTACTCACTTTTAAAAAATTTGTTTTCCACCATGGTAACATGTTTTTTAACTATTATTCCTTTCAATTTGACAAAAATAAGATGAATTTATTACCCAATATTAATTTATTTAATTATAAATATATAATATACTTTATAGAATTCATAACATTTTTTTAATAATTTAACAAATTAATAAACACAAAAAACATGTCAAAAAAATGTGTTTTCATGAAATTTATTTTTAAAAAATATATGATCTTATATTATCTCTTTCAGTAGAAATCATTATTATATGGATTAATATTATTAAAATTTTATGTATATAATATTTTTTAATTTAAATATCTCCTTTATAAGGGATGTATAATTAAATAAAATGCATAGTATTTATACACTCAGAATGTTTCAAGGAATCCACATTTTATGATGAAACACAAACTTGTACCAAAATAAAAAATTATGATTACAAGACATTAATTTGATATTTATCTATAAAATAGTTCAAATTTTACATTGATAAAAAATAAAAAATTTAATTCATCTTTTAAATTAAATTAATTAATAAATATAAATGAAAATATTTAAAAATCTTAAATTCTCACAGTTCACAAAGAAAATCTACCATTTTAGATAAACATTAAAAAGTTTCCATATATTAATTTTCTTATGATGATTTAAAAAATTATATTCATTTTAGAAAAACAAAATTAAAAAAATAGAAACTACAATTGATTAATTTTATCACAATATTCAATAAAAATATATTTGTAGAAAATCATTTTTTGTGAAAAAATTATCTTCATTACAAATTAATTAATTATTTTATCAAAATTTATGAGTAAATTTATATTGATTAGGCCATTTTTATGTTTCAAAATAAATTTAAATCTATTAATACCCTCCCATTTGAGAATGATTGTATAATGTTCATGTTTAAAAAAAATAAGTCATGGTTGTTTTTACGTTCGATGTTGTGTGTTATATAAGCTGTCAAATTTAGTTTTATATTTTAAATATTGGGGTGTTACATATAGGATGTTCTTACGTTGTTTATAAATATTTAAATTTATTATTTATATATGGGAATGAAGTAGTATCAAGGGTATAAAAGGGGAGTCTCTAGTTTTATTTCACATTATGATGAGACCTGGAGGATCGTGGGAGCCCCAAATTTTGGTTGGCACTAAGGAGGGTAATTGATGGATCATTATGCATAGTTTTGGATATTTTGATCTTATTCAGTTACAATGTCCTTATACCTTATTGAATTAGATTTTATTATTGATCTTATTTTTACTTTTTGTTTGGTGGGATCAAGTTTAGATCATTCCATATATGTTTGGGAAATGGAAATGATGTTTTAAAAAATTTATGTGAAAGAATTTGGTTTATGGAAGACACTTTTGGGTTACTAGGGATCTTAAATTGGCATTTAGTTTTTATATTTTCCATCATCAGTTGTTTGGTTGTATTTTTGTGGGATTAAGGTTTTTATGGGTGATATGGATGAGTGAAAACCCAACATAGTTTAGTTTGACACTGTATCTAGATTGGATTCGGGATCCAAGGGTGTTGAGGCACTTGTAAAGTGTGTTTTGGGTACTTTGGATATTGTTTTTCTCTTTGGTACACAGATGTTTTATGATCAAAAAATACAGTATGGATTACACCATTAATGGGCCCATAGATGGTGACTGATTCATCATAAAATACCTTTTAGAATAATTAGTTCTCATGTTCTGTCAACCTATATGATTTTGTCACTATGTCTGGTCATGTTATTGGTGTCCAAGATCTCAGTATATGCGCCTTTTCATGTGGATAGATATAGTTACGCCCTAGGTTATGGAACTCATGAATGTCGTGTTTAGATAGATTGTAACTCCCATGTATATCTATAAATATTCCTATTTTTTGTCTAGGTGATCTATAAATTATATATCCTGTAGAATTGTCCTATGGGGGTAGACATACTTCAGGTGTTAGGATATAACATGTGGTTCACTACATACCTTGATTGTGTTTAGCCCATTTTCATTTATGTTTATTTATTTTTCCTTTTTCCATTTATATTTCCATCTGTAGGGAATACCATGTATGAATTTACATTTTATGATATAATAATAAAATCCAATATTGGAGGTGGAAAACTGATATTTAATTCTCACCCATTCTATGTGAACCTCATTTTGTGTGAATAATCAATGTATCCTTGAGGTGGACCAATATCCTTACAGGCCCAAAGGCCTTGGGTAGAATGAAGCCACTAATGGGCCTGTTTCCTTAACGGGTGGCCTAAAATCCAAAAAGGATGAGATATTATATCTACTATAGTACCGATCAATGACTTCTATAGTACCTGGTACAGTTCCTGCTACAATAACCTAGAAATTATATATCTGCTCGGTATTGAACTCGTGTATCTTGGATGCATGTTGAGAGACATCCACCATTAGGATAAAGATCTTTTGAGTTTTAATATTGGTTCATTGTATGAAAATTAGAGGATATGCGGTGACCTTTTATAAGTGGTGTGTGGTGCACACAAATAATTTATCAAAAGATTCAATTATAGATATATTTTTTCCTTAAAAGGGGATCTAGAATGGTCAATTACAGAACCTAGAATATATAGGGTGGAAATATGGATAAAAAGGGTTTATAGACATGTTTTTGGGTCATTTATTAACCTTATAAATGAAATTGAACCACAATAAATATATTTTTATCTAATCCATGATAAATAATTTTTACATTCTTAACTTGTAATTTTCGATAAAATATATTTTGATCTTATTCGAAAATATGATTTTTTTTGATTCACAGTATGGAATAAACTTGTCCAAATTCAATTAAAATAATTGGGTGTATTTAATTTAAATTTTTTTTCATAGACTCTATGAGAAGGATTGTTTCAAAATATAAAATTCTCAAAGGCATTAAATGGTAAAAAAAATAAATATTGAAATGATTCCAATGAACTATATTATATTAATTGATATATAATTGAAATGTATTAAATTTAAAAAATCATATAAATATAATTTAACATTATAAAAATTTAAAAAAAAGTCTGTTTCAATTAAGATTATGTATTTTTCACTATTCAACAAAAAATGAATCATTTCATAAAAATCCAAAAATTTGAGAGCAAGATAATTTGGAAATTTTTATTTATAAATTAAATTTTATAATATAATATAAATTATATATTAGATAAAATAAATATTTTAAAATTATCTGAGCAATTCATGATTAATATATCTTTTAGGAGAATACAGTTTATTCAAAGAACAATTCTTTTTCTTTAAAAAATTTATTTTTTTATTATTCATTTTTATGCATAATTTTCATAAAATAAATAGTACTATTCATAAAATCCAATTTATCTTCTTGGTTATAATGATATAATATGTTATATATTTTTAATACATGGGGTTACATGTTCTTAAATATAGCAAAAACATTAAATTAAATGATAGTTATATTATTCGTAGTTTAGACTCAGTATTTCCGGTCATATATGATATTGAATAAAATGACCTAATTTTACAATTTTGGTGTGTTACATAGATTAATTAACTTTATCAATGGATTCATAGATTCCCTTATGGGTTAATAATAGGCTATGAGTGTCATGTTGGTGGCATAATGAGGGAAAGGATTCTATAGAGATCCATTGTATGGGATTCGATTTCCATGAGGGGTGGATTCCCTAAATTAATAATTTCATGTATCTAGGGAGGGAGGTGTTAATTCAATGTGATTCATTTTAGGTCTTTCCTTGGGTAAAATTTTCATACTATCACTAATTACATGGGTGGGCATTTCTATTTTTCCTTTTTGGGGACATTGATGTATTTTTACTCTGGGATGTGGTTAGGAATGATGATGCCTAGTTTTTTGGACGTTGATTTGTGGATGCACTCACTGTTTGACTAGTATATTGAGGTTAAAGGTTTAAATAGACCCCTCATCATGCTTTATTTTATCATACACCCTTCAATCATTCGATGTAACCCCAATTATCTCCATAAAATCCATATCTGGCATTGAATGATCCTTTCCAACATTGCTTACCAAAATCTGACTACATAATCATATCAAAATATAACATTCACTATATAGAATCCTTGTAATTCCAAAAACCAAAAATGTGAACACATTATCAAACACTTGAAGAAAAATTCATCATTGATGTTGGGTGATCGTCCTCTCTATATTAAACGTACACCCATGGAAATGATATGTTGCACCAATGACAGAATTTTCAAAGATATATTTTATAAAATTTAAGAAACATTTGACCCACTGGGATATCAACATTGGTCACATGAATAATGAAGATAAATAATGAAATAACAATGTGAGGATAAAACATCAACCATTTGTGGGTTTGACAACATTTTATTATCATGAAATTGATGAATCAAAAATGAAGGAATAATCCATTAATCATGTTCAATTTATATTTCTATAAATTTAATCCAACTATCACAATCAATTATCAATCCATTTATCAATCATGTGAATTTATTCTTTTTCATTCCTCGTGGTATATCTAAATAAAAATTATCCAAAAAATACATACACATCACCATGAGGATTGATCAATCATTGGAATGGACTGGTTTCAGGATTTTTTTCATTATTGAGATCCCTGAATTCCATTGAAATATGTGATACCTATAAAATTTGTCTCCGATCCGTGATATATTTGCCTTCCTCCAAGGCTCTTCTCTAAAATCTATCACAATCAATTGGGTTACATAGATAACCATAGGAATTTTAGAAAATCATTTTTATATACAAGATTATAGGTTTAGGTTTCTAGTAAATAAAAATTAATTTATTATATTATATTAAAAATAATATTCTCATCACTATACATAATTAAAACACCCCTCACATGTGAATACTAATTTATGCATATGTTAAATCCCACACCAAATATTTAATCTAAATATAATTCATCCAATTTGAGATATTATCCAATAGTTAATCCATTTTTAAGATCCTAGTTTTTTGAAAGGTTTGTTTTGATGTGTTTTGGGTTGAACCCTTTTCTTTTGGGGCTTTTAAAGGTTTCTTGGAAGTCTGAGAGGCCTTGGAGGTGTTTTGGGGGCTCGTGGCATGGAAGAATGGGAGTCTGGGAAACGCAAACCAAGGCGCACGGCCTGCGCACGGTCATCCAAACATTGTGGCCTGCCCTGACTATGTCGTGTGACCCTTCCTCCTCTGGACAGAAGCGTGCACACGGTTTGCGCACAGTTTGCCAAACCGTGTGGCTAAATCGTGCAACTCCCCCTCCTCCAGGCAGTGGCGTGTGCACAGTTTGCGCACGGTTTTCCAAACTGTGCTACTAAATCATGCGGCCACTTAAAGATGGAAAATTTACAAAATTTCCACTCCGGGATTTATAACCCCAACTCGGGATTTTACTCTATTTCCTCCCTCTACACCATAGGAACAAACCAATCCTCCCATGTTCTCTGAGAGATCGATCTCCCTCATTTCTAAGGCGTTTTTTGTGCCGTTGGTTGCGGATTAAAGATCCGGGTAAGGCTAATCTCCTCCTTGGATCTTTTCTTGGTATAGGGTTTGTTTATTCTATCCTTCTTGTTCTAAAACCCTAAAACCCTATATTTTGGGTGAGTTCTAGTTGAATCTCCAAGTGTAGGTTGAATCGAGGTGTAAGGGCTTGATTGAGGATGCGTTCAACAGTGGATTCAAGGTAGGTGGTCTACAAGTTATATCCCATGGTTATTTAGGGTTTTGTGCATGTTTAGTTGTGTTCTAGCTTACCTTTGGTTATGGTTTGGATAACCATGGCATTTTTTCTATAATTGTGTTTAAAAAGGAAAATGGGAACCCTCACGATCCCCGTGGGATGTGGTGGGATAGACATGACCTAATTGGGTCCATCCATGGGATGTGCCTGCTTTTCTCTGATTTAGGGTTTGATATAAAAAAAGTGACCATGTTGTAATGAATTGTAGAGCCCTTGATAACTGTGTTGGTATGATTGGTTGAACTTGTAATATATGTTAGGTGATGCAACTATGCTTGGAAATAACCTAGGGGTTATTTGAAATGGGTTAAATGTTGATTCATGGGAATGATGAACGGGTTAAATGGGTTAATGTGTAAACTGATTAAAGGCCATAATGGGATAGATTATGAGTCTAGTGTTGAATGCTTAGTGAGATAGGAATAACACATGGGAATTGGGTGAATGGTTAAATGATGTGAAATGTTAATGTCTTAATGGGTTAAGGCATTATGTGGTTTCCCATGTGGGTTTTTGTGAATGATGATTGCCGCTGTGAAATGGTTGGAAGGTTTATGGTTACTTATATATAATCATATTCACATGGCTTGGTAGTGTGGGGTATGACTGAGGCTCTATTCCCACAGGTCGAGTGAAGACTTATGCATTGAACTCCACCCTAAATGCACGGGGTAGGGATAGGAATGATGCTCTATTTCTCCATTAGTTGCATCCACCTGGACAATGGCTTCGAGGTGAGGATATGGTTGCATCCACCCGGACAGAGGCTTCGAGGTGATGATATGGTTTCTATGAGGGGGGTTGGTGGTGAGATAGGAAAACGAGGTGTTTACCCTCTTTCAAGTGATTGTTGTCCTTAGACCCATGTAACATAATGTATGTGTTTAACCCATGGAAATGTGATGAAATGGTACGTGATGATAATTGGTGTGAAATGGTTGGTAATGGAAGTGGAAATGGCCTTGTCTCTGAACTGGTTAATGGAACCTTAAATAATCACATGGTAATTATCATTCATATTTATTTTGCATTCACTACCCGTTTATACGGGATATATTTTAGAAACCGCTGGTGGTGGCCTACTGAGTCGTACTCACACCCTGCTCGGCCCGCCATTGGGAACCATAGAAGTCATCATGTTTGAAGGCTGGAAAAGGGAAAGGGTCCTTGCTAGATAGTTGAGTGGACATGGGTAGCACTTGGTGGGGGATCTAGACTTGGGGTCGGAACCATTTTGGGGATTTCTTTGTTGTCTTAATGTGGGATTTGTTTGCTTTTTCACTTGTAGTATGACATGACACATTTATTGTTAGGAATATTTTTTGTACTACTTTCTCGGTTATTGATTATTGTTTCTTCTATTTGGTTGTTTTTGTTGTGTCTTACTCTGATAATTAGGGGGTATAGTCTACCCACTTGACTATATAGACCCCTGATAATAGTCAGTATCCTTTGGCATACGTGGAGGCATGATTAAGGTCATGTAACCACCTGGCTTGGGGAACCGGTTTAGTGGCTTCCGGGACGGGGATGTCACAAAGGGGTATCAGAGGAGGTCTTTGTTCTCCATCTCTGAGGTCTTGTTATTTGGGATTGTTAGACAAGGGCTAAGATGTGTAGAGCATTGGTAAAGAGCTCGCTCTTGGGAGTAGCTAACCCAGGTATGAGGGAAACCCCATGTCACCATGGGTGGCAAATGTTGTTCTTGGTTGTGTGTTGTTACAGTTAATGATATTTCTCCACTGGGTGATTCACAAGTGGTGACATGCATTGCATTAGGCACATGCACGAGAGGGTTGTGTGTGGCAGGAAAGTAGGTTGCAATATTCATTTCATGAAACCAGGAAATAATGAGTAGAATGAAATGAAACAAGTGGGTTGTTGTGGCTCGTAGGGATTCCTTTGTGATGAAGTTGTGAAATTTTATGGTATGCGTTCTAAATCTCGTGTTTGGAATTATAGAGAGAAGCCACCACAACGTCAGTTTCCAGTTGGGCAACACGATGATGTTGCTGAGAACACTCCTATGGTAGAATAGTCAGAAAATGAGGTGATCAATGAAGGTAGAGAAGAATAGTTCTGAGAGAACTTGGCTTGCCTTATACAGATGATGGATCGGAACCCATGGCGGGTTACACTGAGTATGTTTGAGATGATCTGAGAGTTCCAGCTGCAGCACCCTCCAACTTTCACTAGAGAGGGTAAGCCAGAGGCAGTATAGTTCTTGTTACAGACCGTTCAGATGATTCTGGATCATCTAGAGACCCATTTTGAAAAGTGAGTAAAGCTGGCAGTTTATATGTTGCAGGGATAGGCAAGGCGTTGGTGGGATATTCAGGCTCAGAATGAGCAGGATGAAGGGATGCCGTGGAAGGATTTTCATGAGACGTTTCTGGACCATTTATACCCAGAGACTTTGTGGAAGAAGCGATTTATAGAGTTTATGAGCCTGAATCAGGGATCTATTTCGGTTATAGACTATGGAAGTCGCTTCACTGATCTGCAACGCTTCGTCCAATTGTTAGCCAGGGATGAGGCAGTGGTAGCAAAGTGTTTCCAGGATGGGATGATATATGAGATCAGGTCTCAAGTAAATATCTTTATCTTGAAGTGGATTGCAGAGGTGATGGATTAGGCACTACTCTTTGAAGGGAACCTGATGGTGGCTTCAGGTGGTGGGCTTGTCGCGCCAGCGGGGCGGACAAGTGGTTCATCTTCCGAAGGTCATAAGCGTTATTTGGAATGTTTCCAGCAAGGTGATTAGAAGAGAGGGTCAGCCTATGAGATTGGGAATCTGGTGTTTATCAATTAGTGCGGTAGGTAGGGGCATATGCGTGGTTAGTGACCCTGACCTCCAGTTGAGTGTCGTTCGTGCGTAAGTATGGGACATGTGAAGAGGTTCTGCAGGAATCATCGGCAGGCAGGGGAGCATAATGGTGGAAAGTAGATACCAGATACAAAAAGAGGATCAGTTGCGCCGTATCGGGCATGCAATTGGATCTCCACGGGCCGTACTGGCAGGGGAGGTGGACGTGGAACTCCAGGGCATGATCTCTCACACCATTAGGGAAGTGTAGCACAGATTACTCAGGATAGGGCCCAAGGTATAGGGGAAGGTCAGCTTCAGGAAATTCAGTTTGTGCCTGGTGATGGCGCGGTTGGACCATCGACTATTCGAGGTACAATCCTTGTTGATTCTACATTTTCTAGTGTGTTTTTTGACACAGGTTCCACATGCACATTTATCTCTTCTCAACATGTGGTAGTGCTGGGTTTACATGAAGAGGGAGTGTGTCGGGTGATGTCAATTGACACCCCGTTGGGAGTGCGGGTTGAGGATATCGAGAAGTGCATGGAATGTGCCTTGGATGTTGGGGGTAACGTTTTCAATGGAACATGATCGTTATCGAGATTTCAGGGTTTGAACAAATCTTGGGAATGGATTGGTTGGTGTTTTATCGGGTGCACATATACTGTTATCATTGTAGAGTTTCGTTCAGGTTGCTTGATGGTGACTCTTATGTACATAGTGGCGAATGGGATGTTCGAGAAGGGTGTGTGGGGATGTTTTGTTAACAGATGAGTGGACTCACGACCCAAGTGGCATGTGTCATGCTCGATGATGATGAACAAGGGGAACAGTCTATTTTCCATCCTTTGGTGGAACGAATCCTTGATGTGTTTCCTAAGTATTTCTCGGGGTTACCACCCTAGATGGATGTTGAGTTCACAATCAAGTTGTTGTCGAGAGTGGACCCAGTTTCTATTCCACCATAACAAATGGAACCGTCATATCATGAATAACTAAACGTTCATATTGAGGAGATGGAGAGTAAGGTGTTTATCCTCCCTAGTACATCTCCATGGGGATCTACTGTGATTTTTGCAAAGAGGGTCAATGGGTCGTTGAGGTTGTGTGTTGATTATCGAAGTTGAATCAGATGATAGTGAAAACTGGTACCCTCTTCCATGATTAGATGACATGTATGACTAGTTGAGGGGTGCATCGTTGTTTTCCAAGACCAAACTGAGGTCGGGTTATCACCAGTTAAGGGTAAGGCCTTTTGACATACCGCGGACAGTTTTCTGGAGTCGGTATGGGATATTTGCGTTTGTGGTTATGCCTTTCGGCTTGAACAATGCTCCGGCGTTGTTTATGGATTTGATGAACCGTATCATTCATCCCTATCTATATAGGATTGTGGTTGTCTTAATTGACGGTATCATAGTGTACAAGAAAACTCTTGGCGATCATGCCCAACATCTTGACATAGTCCTTGGTATGCTAAGAGAGCACCAGCTATACTCCAAGATGTCAAAGTGTCAATTCTGGATAGGTGAGGTGCATTTTATGGGTCACATCATCTTGGAGGCAGGTGTGTCAGTGGATCCAGATAAAAGTGCCAGTAGTTTTATCTTGGGAGAAGCCCTAGAGTGTTTCTGATGTTCAGTGTTTATGGGATTGGCTGGGTATTACCGAAGATTCATTCAGGATTTCTCTCGCTTGGCAGCAATACTTTCTATTTTGACCAAGAAGGGAATCAGGTTTGAATGGTCCGTCGTTTGTGGTAATTCCATTCAATAGTTGAATAAGAGGTTGTAGACTGCCCCTATCTTGTTCTAACCTAAGCTGGGTAGAGAAGTACATCATGTTTTGTGATGCGTCCGGAGTCGGACTTGGGGATGTGTTGATGTAAGATGGGCGGGTTGTGTTTTATGGGTCAATGTAGTTGATACCCCATGAGCGGAACTACCCCACTCAGGATTTTGAGTGGGCCGTAGTGATGTACGCCTTGAAGTGTTGGAGGCACTATCTATTGGAAGAACAGTTTCCCATGTTAATGGACCATAAGAGTTTAATGTAAATCTTATCACAGCAGGATCCAAATATTCGGCAGTGGATATGGGTTGAATATCTCCAGTTTTTTTGACATTGAGTTGGTGTACACGCCAGGAAAGGGAAATAGTGTTGTTGATGCTCTGATCCGGATGGTTCAGAATCAAGCAGTTCAGGAGTCCAACACCGAGTGGAAGGTGATGGAGTTCTTTGCAGAGATGTACCTAGAGGTGCATGAGGAGAATGGTCATGTCACAATTGCTTCATTGACGATAGATTCGACTCTCTTGAGTCCAGTTAAACAATTTCAGATTTATTATACTGAGTGTTTTTCCATGAAGGAAAATCTTAAAGGTGGGGAGCTACCTTCTGGATGGGCCGTCGGTGTGGACGGTGTTGTTCGTGTTCGTGATCTTATTGTTGTTCCAAAGTGTGTGCGAAATGAGGTGATGCGTGAGTTCCATGCATCAAAGTGGGAATTGCATCCAGGTTTGACCAAGATGTATCGTGATCTCCGAAGGTAGTTTTGGTGGCCTGGAATGAAGAAGTAAGTTGTGGTCATTGTGGCACGGTGCCTTACCTATCAGTAGGTGAAGATCGGGCATCAACGCCCATGTGGTTTGTTGCATCCATTGCCCATTCCAGAGTGGAAGTGGGATGATGTAAAAATGGATTTTGTTCTGGGTCTTCCGAGGACACCGAGGAAGAATAATGAAATCTGGGTAGTTGTGGATCGGTTAATAAATGTGGCTCATTTCTTACCGATTCAGGAAACCTTTACAGTCGACCAGTTGGGTGAGCTATATGTTCGATAAATAGTGTGGTTGCATGGGGTGTTGTGGACCATAGTTTCTGACCAAGATCCATGTTTCACATCATGCTTCTGGCAAGGGATGCAGAAGGTTCTTAGTACGCAAGTGTGTTTCAGTAATACTTTCCACCCGTTGACGGACGGGTAGTCAGAATGTACGATCCATGTTTTGGAAGAAATGTTGAGAGCTTGTGTCTTGGACTTTGGTGGGTTTTGGTAGAGGCACCTATCGTTGGTTGAGTTTTCCTACAACAACAGTTTTCATGCTACAATTCAGATGGCACTGTTTGAGGCACTTTATGGGAGACCATGTAGATCTCCGTTGTGTTGGATAGAGGCCGGTGAATCTGAGTTTTTGGGGCCATGTCTCGTGCAGGAGACGTCAGAGAGAGTCAAGTTGTCCAGGACGTGAATGGCTACGGCTCATAGTAAGTTGAAGTCGTATGCAGATCAGAGGTCCAAACCTCTCGTGTTCAGGGTGGGTGATAAAGTGTTCATTAGGGTGTCTCCAAGGTTGGGTCACTGACGGATTCAGAAGCAGGGTAAGTTGGCACCCAGATACGTGGGACATTTTGAGATTATGGAGAGGATCTGATCAATGGATTACTGATTGGCTCTTCCATAGTGGTATGGTGTGATGCATGATGTGTTTCATGCATCGCAGCTTTGACAGTATCACCTTAAACCATCTCACGTGGTTGATATTGAGGATATAGAGCTTCAGGCTGATGCATCCTTTAAGGAGCATCCAGTTCATGAGGTAGAACATAGTGAGAATGTATTTCGAGGCAAGGTTGTGCAATTAGTGCGAGTACTATGGCATCATGGGAAAGTTCTAGAAGAAGCATGGGAGAGGGAATCAGATATGTGGGCTTAGTGGCCCAAACTCTTCTCTTCGGTGGAGCAATGAGGCTTGGAAGCTCTACTTGACGATGAGCAGTTATAAGGTGAAGAGGTGGTAAGATCCCAGTTTTTGGAAAGGTATGTTTTGTTGTGGTTTGGGTTCAACCCATTGATTTTGGGTCTTTGAAAGGTTTCTTGGAAGTGTGAGAGGCCTTTTGGGTGTTCTGGGGGCTCAAGGTACAGAAGAAGGGGAGTCTGGGAAAAGTTGACCAAGGCGCATGACCTCCGCACAGTCAGTCAAACCGTGTAGCCTGCCCAGACTAAGCCGTGTGACCCTCCCTCCTCTGGACAGCAGCGATCGTACGGTTTGCACATGGTTTTCCAAACCGTGCAGCTAAATCGTACGACTCCCCCTCCTCTGTGAAGTGGCGTGCACACGGTTTGCACACGGTTTTCCAAATACTTCGGCTAAATCGTGCCGCCACTTAATGTTGGAATATTTACAAAATTTCCACTCCATGCTTTATAACCCAAACTCAGGATTTTCCTCCATTTCCTCCCTCTTCACCATAGGAACGAACCTATTCTACCAATAGTTCTATGAGATCAATCTCCCTCATTTCTAAGGCATTTTTGGTGCTGTTGGTTGCGGATTGAAGCTCCATGCAAGGCTAATCTCCTCCTTGTTTCTTTTCATGGTTTAGGGTTTTTGTCTTCTCTCCCTCTTATTCTGAAACCCTAAAACCCTATCTTTTGGGTGATTTCTAGGTTGAATCTCCAGGGGTTGGTCGAATAAAGGTCTAAGGGCTCGATTGAGGGTGCGTTGAACCACAGATTCGAGGAATGTGGTCTACAAGTTATATCCCATGGTTATTTAGGGTTTTGTGCATGTTTAGTCGTGTTCATGCTTTCCTTTGGTTATGTTTTGGATAAACATGGAATGTTTGGTAATAATGGTGTTTAAAATGGCAAATGGGAACCCTCACGATCCCCATGGGATGTGTTGGGATAAACTGGACCTAATTGGGGCCATCCATGGGATGTTCCAGCATTTCCCGGATATAGGGTCTGATATTAAACAAGTGACCTTGTTGTAATGAATTGTAGATCTCTTGATAACTATGTTGGCATGATTGGTTGAACATGGAATAAAATTTACTTGATACACCAATACATGGAAATAACCTATGGGTTATTTGAAATGGGTTAAATGTTGATTCATGGGAATGAGGAATGGGTTAAATGGGTTAATGTGTAAACTGATTACATACCATAATGGGATAGATTATAAGTCTAGTGTTGAATGCTTAGTGAGATAGGCATAACACATGGGTATTGGTTGAATGGGTAAATGATGTGAAATGGTAATGTGTTAATGGGTTAAGGCATAATGTGGTTTCCTATGTGGGTTGTTGTGAATTATGGTTGCTATTGGGTAATGGTTGGAAGGTTGATGGTTAATTATATATAAGAATGTGCACATGGCTTGGTAGTGTGGAGTATGACTGAGGCTCTATGACCACGGGTCTAGTGAAGACTGATGCTCTGAACTCCACCTTAAAATCACGGCGTAAGGATAGGACTGATGCTCTGTTTCCCTATCGATTGCATCCACCCGGACAGAGGCTTCAAGGTGAGGATATGGTTTCATCCACCCAGACTGAGGCTTGGAGGTGAGGATATGGTTGCTATGAGGGGGTTTGGTCCTAGTTAGATTCGAAAATGTGACGTTTACCCTCTTGCATGTGATTGTTAGCCTTAGACCCATGTAATGTAATGTATGTGTTTAACCCATGGAAATGTGATAAAATTGTAAGTGATGACAAATGGTGTGAAATGAATGGTAATGGAAGTGGAAATGGGGTTGGCTATGAACTGGTTAATGGAACCTTAAAAATCACTAGGTAATTATCATTCATATTTATTTTTCATGCACTATTGGTTTATACTTGATATTTTGTACACACTGTTGGTGGTGGCATATTGAGTCGTACTCACACCATGCTCGGGCTGCCATTGGGTACCCGAGCAGACTTCATGTTTGCAGGTCAGGACAAGGGCAAGGGTCCTTTCTAGATAGCTGAGTGGACATGGGTATCACATGGTGGTGGATCCAGACATGGGGTCAAAACCATTTTATGGATTTGGTCATTTTCTTATTGTGGGCTTTGTTAACTTTTGCACTTGTAGTATGACATGACATATTTATTGTTGGAAATGGTTGTTGTACTTGTTTATTGGTTATTGATTATTGTTTCCTCTATTTGGTTGTTTCTGTTGTGGCTTACTCTGATAATGAGGGGGTATAGTCTCCCCACTTGACTACATAGACCCCTGCTGCTAGTCGGTAGCCTTTGGCGTACGGGGAGGCACTCTTAAGGTCATGTAACCACCCAGCTCGGAGCACTAGTTTAGTGGCTTCCGGGTTGGGGAATTTACAACATTATTTCAAAAAAACTACATTAGTGTAATTTAATATACTTAATATTTTCATTATATCAATACCATGAACCCTGGGTCATTGAATCCATCACTATCTCAGTGGATAGCTCTTAAAATATTCCTTAATGTAATATATTTATTTATAATTAATATTTATTTATTACATTCCCACCACCTCATGAATTTTATTCAATAATGATTATAATCCTACTCAAAAAGATAACATTACTAGACTTTCATTTTGTTTTCCCACTACCTGGTGCTCTCATAGTGATTCTTGTAGTACCACAAAACATACATAAAGGGAATTAATCACATTGGATCGATATTACATTGAAAATTTGTTATATATTCCAAACACTAAACAATTGTTGATCCATATTTGATGTCCATTTAACCACATTCGATGACATGCAACATTTCAATCACATACCACCTCAGCTAGGATACCTTGATGACCTAATGTAATCGTTTAACTTCAGAGGAAGGCCTAAGAAGTACACAACCAAACCAAACATATATAATATCTATAAATAATCAACCAATATCATAGATAAATTTTCACCCCATAAAAATAACAATAATCATTATTGGGTGAGGCCTTTATGATCACATAGACTCCTGAATTGAAAAGAAATATATCACCATTCTACAAAAGACATATGATAGATCCTGGAAATCCCCATAAAATTATGAATTATATAATTCTTTAATGGTGTATGTAACAAAATGTATGTTCCCATAATGTATGTCTCTCCTAGATCAGTCTAGCATAGTGGAAACAATCAAGGTATCCCTTAATTTTATTGAAATTGTTCAATAGAATTTATGGAATGGTTGTTTTTCTTATAATAAAACTCTACCAAGGATAGGTGATCTTCCCTTCTATATAATAAGTGTATTATTCATGATAAACTAATGTCCCCCATAACAGGAATGGTATTCTAATTATGGTAGTCTTTTAAATATGAAACATAATTCACAAACTCTAATTAGTCCCAAATGCTACCTAGAATACTTTCAATTATAATGACACATAGTATGTATCATTGTATGAAATTATCATTGAGGTAAATACATGATTTAGAACAATATCTTGCACATAAGGGTGTCCCAATATCAATAATGAACTCTTCTCTTAGATGAAAAGGGAATGAGATTATTTTGTTACATGGTCTATGATCACCTTGAGGGCACCATGCCCCTTAAATGAAATGGAGAAACCCATCATGAATTCGATAAATATAACACCCCACTTCCTCTTTTGGAATCTAAAAATGGTTGTAATAAACCCTATGGAACATTATTATCAATCATAACCAACTATCATATGTGTAATCGAGAGAAAAATATTGTTAAACACTTCATGTTTCTCATCCACTAGAACTGATTTCTATGATCTCAATAAATATTTTCCATTCTTGGGTTTACCAACATGGTGGTCATATGAAAATACCTCAAAACATATCCTACAATATCATTAGAAACTTTTTTTACCTCTAAAAATAATTAAATTATACCTATAAATGTAAAACCCATCAAGAGAATGTCTCCTAGATATATAAACATGTTTGGAATCACAACTGACTGGTCAATAAAGAGCCGTAATCCAAATATAGAATCTGAGGAGTAACAACCATTGAATAGAGGTAATATATAACTCCCTCCTACAATAATTAAAATATAAAAAAGGTCAGCTACTCTAACACCTCACTCATTAACTACTTACAAGAACTCGTGTTGAGAGAATATACCACATGTTTCTATTCCCATTAGTATAGACCATTTCCAAGTTATAATACTGGAGGAACTCTAGGAAAAATCTCTATATCATATATATATCCTTCTATAGAAATATATATTTGGGACAATTTTGGTAAGAATATGTGATCATTCATTCATCTATGAGAATGTGTAACCACATCCTCAATGTGAAGATCAAAACTACTTGCTCTAGATCATGGGTCTGGTAGTTCATCTCATATATTCAAAACTACTGAAACCTATAGGGGATCATATCTATATACAATATTAGATATCATTTAATACTAGATCTTATTTCCTTGATAAACCATATGTTCTCAACATCCTCCATTGGAAGTCTCAAAATGGGTGTGCTTTTCAACCTCTTCCACAACTCCTAAAAATTCTCCTAGAACCTTTTTATCTACTTCATAGACATCCCCCTTTGGGACCAAATTTTCAAAGGTTCTACAATGCTGATGAAATTGTGTATCAGTATCCAGTAGTATCCTATACACCTATGTAATCTCCATACCACTATCACCCTCTTAGGTGTCTTGAAATTTGGAATTACTTAAACCTTTACCAGGTCTTCATATTTTACATATACTATAATGACATGTCCTTATAAGTGGACCTCTATAATCCGGAATAAAATCTTCAATATATTATAATAAATATGGTGCTATCATATTATGTCTATGAATATGAACATATATATCATTTTATTATATTTTCATGCTTAGTACAATTGGATGTCATAGATGGAGACCACTACTGACTAGTCCAAAAAGGGTTGAATGATCATGCTCATGAATACCTGAAATATTACTATTGAATTTGTCACACCAATAGAAATTATCAATTATTATATTGTTTTTAGGGACATATAAATGTATTTTCCATTATATCCTTACCCTAGACACATAGTTGGTGACATCCTGACAAGACATCAGTCTTTGGGAAAAATATCACTCCTATCCTTTTTTCAGATAGTTCAGGGATCCTAATATTCAATACATATTTTTTGGGCTACATGATTCATAAAATTGTAATTTATAATCAACCTCAATCTAGCATACACTATATTGGTAAAAAATTGGGAATTCCATAGGGAAGACACCTGGTCTGATAAATCCATTCATCTATAACTCTTCCAATGACACCTTCATCTCAGGAAGAAGTGCAACATGCATCAAACATACTATTGTAAATACAAGGGTAGATCTTGGGTACATATAACAATAAATGTATATCTCTAATATGTTATTTGTTCCTTTCATATACTTGTGAATAAAATCTAGGTAATCTATATATAGTGCATGTAACTAATATATCATTTTATTCAATGATCTATTAGTTTTAGTCTCAAATTGATGTGTAATTAGTTGTATCATCATATGTCTGAACCTGTCCTACACCACCAATTTTTTATTCAAAACCATTTAAGGAAAACAGAATCCTATATATTAGGAAACACTTCATCCTCCACAAAAAATATTCAATTTTTTCCATGAACTATGAATAGAAAGTCCAAACATCGTATGATGTGGAAAGGCCCTATAGAAACAAAAAAACATATCCCATAAGAATATATCCCCAAAAAGAGTAAGATTATAGTATTGGTATAAGTGTGTGATTAGAAAATCATTTACAATATGAGCCTCTAACAATCATTTCAAATAAAGAGATCCTTTAGAATCACTATATCACTAACATGGTAAATGACATGAAAATGGTGTCTCACTATTACGTATAATAGTTCTTAAACTAAAACATTGAAGACACATATCTAACATATCATCATCCCTATATCTACTATGTCTTATGTCTTCATTTTAAAATGTTTCCTCATCCTGGACAACCCCATTAGCCTAATTTGGACCACCTAGGAGTGGTGTATAGGTATATCAAATCACTCGGAGCCTCTTATAATTATCCCAAATCATCAACACTATCTTTTGACTTTTATCCCTCCCTACAAAATTCATTTTCTGTGTCTTTTTAGTCCATCAACTGCCTCTATGTCAGTTGTAGAGGGATTCATGTAATTCAATGTGAGTTATCCCTTACCAACAAAAGAGTAGAAACACCTTTCCCTAGATATAATACAATATTCAACAAAACCCAGAACCATATACTGTCTATCTTAACACAACATCTTGAAGAATATTGGATTCGCAAATCCCTAATTATTCCACCCTCTACTTTAAATCGATGTATCAGTTCATGAGTTCCCACTACAAGAACCAAATATTGGCATCATCTCCACCAATAATCCCTTCATCACCAATGCACAATCAAAAAATTCATCATAAGTAGTATTTCAAATAGGTGCCACAATAAATTGGACATCTCTATGGAGACAATGAATGAAATTTAATTTTTAGAATAACACATCTTGATCCATATCCAAAGAGTATCATGATAGGTTTGTTATTAAAACCATATAATTTATTACACATTAATTATTTATTTATAAAATAAAAATACACATAATACTACCTGGACGATGGATATATGTAGTGTTGGTTTGAATTAGGTAAATTACATATCAATTTCAATATAAAAAACATCAATACTAAAAACTTCCATAACATGCTCATACATAATACTACATGGGATAACAAGTAGACTTACATAAGAAATAGTTAAGCTATAAACCCCATTAACCGACTAAACAACCAATAATATGATCAAATTAATTTATTTAAGGATATATGTACATAAATGGAGATTAAAATTTAATCAAATCATAAACAAGAACAATTAGGCATGACATATAATAATAATAACATTAAAAATGAGAAAACATCATAAACCAATGCATCATAAACAATGGTTGAGGCTATCATCAAAGAAATAATAATGTAAAAGGTCTTATAAATGAATTAGTATCAATACCAATCCCAATGGATGTCTCATTTGACTAAACATTACCCAATGTAGTAAATTTATATATAATTCCAATTGTACCCATCACTTTTGATTCATTCTCATTCTTATGTGTTCCCCATAGATCATAAAACATGGATTCATTCATCGTCATATTTTGTTCCGGGATAATGGAGTGGGGAATACATAGTTTAATGTCCCAATTCAGATATGTATAAGTGTTTTTAGGTAAACACCCTTAATTTGAAATTGGTATGTTATTGAATATATAATATTTTTAACTTTAAAAATCTTGGTGAAATTCTATAATCAAACTAGAATCACATAAAAATTCATAAACTATGTTTATGAGAGAAAAAATATATTACAAATTGGACAGAAAATGGGATGTAATTAGTACATTGAATGATATATCACATAATTATTAATTAGAAATAGAAGGTGGAAGATAACAATGAAACATGAATAATGAAAAGAAGGTTATTATTATTTACTAGAGTGTGATTCCAAATGATTGAGAGTATATTCATGACAACATAGCGTGCACTAGATGGAATCAAAAAAGGATATAGTAGAGTAAGAATGTGATCAATGGAGATTGAGTGATGAAAAATTGGAACATTATTGAGTTTATATAAAACATTATTGGGGATTTATTAATTATTTCTCAATCATTTGTTTTTGAATCTATATAAAAATTTAAAAAAAACCTTTCTGTAGTTTTTTTCAATGGTTTTTGCAAAATAGGTGTGGATTTAATTGTTTTATTTGTCAATGGGATGTAATTTATTAAATGAATCTCTTGATTTTGTGTATTTGTTCTTTACTCTAAAAAATTGTTTTAAAAACACAAAAATATATTAATCGTTTTGGAGGATTCATAATGGATTTATTAAATTAATAAAATGAACATAATATACAAATTATATTTATACAATATTTAATTGTTACCTAAAAATTAAAATGTATCATAAAATTATAAAGAATTTACTTTTGGTTAATTACGATGATCTGATTCCAGAAATAATATTAATTAAAAATATAAAATATTTTAAATATGTGAATTTTAACTTTTTTAAAAATTTTTTATTTATTATGAAATGAAATGTATTTCGATAATAATAGTTTTTGAACCCTTCAAAAAGATATGGTTGATTTCATAAAAAATATTTATTATTTTATATTTAATTAAAATTATATATTAATAATATATTATTTATAAATTATTAATTCTATACATCTATTAATTCAACAAAATAATTTTCGTAATTGAATTTGAATATTCCTCAATAATGATGTTTGTGTTTTATTGTATAAAAACAAAAATCATTTATAATGTGACATTAATAAGATCAAAATAAATCCATTACTATATAAAAAATAATTTACATAAATAATATATCATGGTTATTCATACATAAACTTTCAATAAACCAAAAAACATTATATGATTATGTTGGGAGATAATGAGATTATCATGGGGTTGTTGAGTGTATATGGTTTTTTGGGATATCTATGATTTTAGAATTTCCCCATAAATATTTTCTATTATTTTTATGTTGTTGGATAACATCTTGGATTTTCTAAATGAATAATTCATGTAACTATATCTCTCTCGTAATATATGATAAATTGGATTCATTGGGTAAAATCCTAATGTTTGAGGTCATACCTTACATTGGTTGTGTCAATTGGATTATTTAAAACCCTTTAGATCTACTAACCATGTTATCACTATTCAATGCATATATTATCAATTTTAGTAACTTTTAATTGTTTTTCAAATATGATATTATATAATATAATAAAATAAGTCCAATTTTTCTATAAAAAATTAAATAATAATATATTTAAATAAAACATAAGGGGAATTTTATTTATTATAGTTCGGGTCATTGGTGTATCCCTCCTTCAGAAATTTCTCATTAAAATAATTCATAATACACAATAAAACAAATGAGGGTCACTCTAGACTTTGGGTATCATGAACTCCTTTAATTTATGTCAAAGACATGGTAGGGTGGTAGTTTTTTAGGGTAAACCACATCTGTTCATGATAATTTAAAATCCAAGAGTTGTTTTGGTTATTAAGGTTTTTTTGAAGTTTCTAGGCTTGAGGAAGGACCGTCGTGACATGATATGTATGATGTGATGAGTTCCTTGTCAGCTCTATATAGGATGAGACACAAGTTACCACAAGATTATGGCATATGGGACACATGTGTTGAATTATTCATATTAATATCAATTTATTTTTTAGTTATTTTGGTGTATGTGATATTATCCTCTCATCTAATCATTTCATATATTTTAGGAATGCAACAGTATATCGACATGATTTTTATATGGGTTTCATGGGAGGGTGTATTGGTTTTACATCATGGGAATATACCATTTGATTAGAATATTATGGAGTATATCTAATGATATGTTCTATTTTTAACGAAAATATAATCCTTGTTGAAAATACATATTTTACGGTAGAACCAGTTTTCTGAAGGAACGAAATCAATCTCAAGAGATATTATGTGAGAGGACTTCATTATTTTAGATTTAAAATATTCCCCAAGATGTTGAGGAATGGTAATAAATTATAAATTTTGTTTATTATATACTGTAAAATCCTGATAAATTCAATTAACACTTTATGGCATTTTTAATTGACGGTCTCAAAAAGCGGGGGTCAGATCCCACGATATAAGAGAAAAGGAACATGAATTTATAATGAAATGGTTTTAAGAACCTATAATTATAGTATTTCATTATATAGCCTTTGCTGATGTCAAAGTCTCCAAATTTACTATTTTTCCATTGGTAGAATGTTTGGTGTCAACATATACCAATCGGTTTACAGAGATGGTTCATTTTTCTCTTGATGTAGTAATTAATTATAACCTGAAATAATAGTAGTACCTATAAGGGTTGTGATTTTATATTAGAAGTCATAAATTCATGATGAATATTTTATCATAGATAGATACATTATATATGGTAATGATGGATGCATTATAACCGATAAAAAAGATAACATATTATTCTCCTTTCCTTTCAACCAGTGGTAGCTTCAGTAGAACAAATGGAAGGAGGATGAAGTGCCATAATAATAACAACAATTATGAAGGATTTTTTTAGTAGCAATCCTCATATACAAAATAAGTTACATAATCTGATATTCCATGACTTATTATTAGTTTTTCATGGTCTATTATACACAAAATTTTTTCCCCACACCTGCGAAGATGTTAAACATTTATTGCTACTATAACCAATTGAAACAATACATACAATATTTTTCTATACATTATTATTTCCAAGTATTATTGGATAAAAAATTCACAATAGTGTAGTAAAATTCATCAATGTCAACTTGGATCCATCCTTAGGTGTTAGAAGTAATTAACCTTATTGTAGTGGAAGATATTCCATTTGGTATTTACTTAAGCCCATCAATAGTGAATGGTAGCATATATAGATACTATTCTATAAAGTCTATTTTGTTTCACACTAGTTCCCATGATCATTATTTTCTTCCAACTATTTTTATTTTACGTAAACATTATATATAGCTCATGTATTTTATATTAATTTTTGTGAACCCTTTGAGGAAGTGGAAAAAATCAGGGGATTCAATGTCCTTTTTCCCCATCGATAGCTGAAACAATGTTTGTCTAGGTTTCCTCATTTATTATCTAGATATACATTACATAATTATTATGATGGATTGGACTATAATAAATTGTGATTATGTTTATTGTTATTATTGTCATGTATCATTCCTTTTGTTTGAGTAAGGATCTGGGGTGATTCTAGGAAAGAGAGATCATGGGTCTGGACTTATAGGATCATTTTTTTAATCTTGAGTATCTGGTGTACTATTATAGTTCATTTTCATGTTGTTTATTCTATTGGTGATTATACCATTTTTATTATTTATTTTCATGATGTATCCCCAAATGATTTCCTTATACTTCCCCCAAATAGGGATGTAATGTTTAATGTTATTATAGTAAACGATCACGATACACTCTTATCGAATGGAACCAACTGATTAGACTGATCTCAATATTTAGTTTAATTATCTTAATGGTTACAGTTTTTACCCTTATTGTATATCCATGTGAATCCATCGTCCTGTTTTCTATTAACTCTAATGGCTCACTTCTATTTTTTGTGCACTATAATATGTTGAACCTGTTTATGGTGAAACATAAAGATACATTTCCCCAGATGGTTTATTTATATAATCAATATAATTTGGTGATATATTTTTCTAAGACCGATCATTTTACACCATACCATTTTCTCAATGTTCAAGAGTTTGATATATTGAAGAATATTTCTATGAGAAAGTATGACTACTACAAATATATTCTGATTGTAAAAATTATGTGTTTATTTTTGGAGAATATATTTTAATTTATACTAAATATGAGTTTACCATTTAATTTTCGTTTTGGTTTTCATTAAGAGTCTCATTTATATTGTAATATTATGTAAGGAAATTCTTGGATCCATTAAGTGATGTTATCGGGGAATATAATTGCATAACCTATATTATCATTCGATCCTATGAATGTGAGAGTTACACTATCACAGTAGGATACCCATAATCTAATTATTAATTAGATCATTCATAGTATTATTGGATATTAGGGTCTGTTCATCAAGGATTCCTTGATGCTTACATCACCCATTACTTCACATACCAAGAGGTGAGTGGTTTTTAAATGGTATTCAAAATGTCAATATTATATAAAATAATATAATAAAATCTTACATTTGATCCTAATATGATCATACCAAATCATGATAAGCTGTATGTTATGTAGTGTGATACTTTTAGTGTAGGATTGTGTTGAGTGTTTATATATTATGATCATGTTATGGCCTATTGATCATGTCCACTTCCACTAAATATGTTGAATAACACCAATATTTATTTATAGATTTCTTGAGTTATTAATATGATATAACTTTATAATATGTATCTCTTTGGGGATATTTTCATAGTATTTTATGAACATTATATTCTAATCTATACATTTTCCCAAAACGACATGAATCTCAAATCGAGATAGTGGGTAGAATACCTTTACATGTTTGACATTTACATCACCTACACCCTAGGGAAGGGGAATGTTATTTAAGACTCCCCTAACTGGAATGTGTAATCCTAGGATGTTTTGAAATCAATGAATTAAAGTATACTTATGAGAAATTTTTTTTAGTGTTATCTATACACATAAGAGGATGTTTTTGGTATGATTATGAGAAGTGTTATGTTGTCACCGTCTCTCTATTAGTCTATCACAAAGATTCAGATAAAATATGGTGAATTTATGTGGAATTTGAGATACCCTTTATTCTGTAGATACCTTTTCTATTTGGTATCCCCCTTCATATTGTATTCTCCAATTTAGATTTTTGTTTTTCAAAATAGAATCAATGAGGATTGTAGTTTTTTTATAATCATAGTTTTTTCATGGTACATTTAACAAGGTATAATAAAGATGAATTATAACATATGATAATGATTTTGGTGTCCATTTATAATAAATGTCATTGATGATCATGTGTCTCATTTTTATACCTAACAAAAGATAATGTTAGACCATTTAAAACCTCATATTTTTCTCAAGTGTTTTCTGTTTCTAGTTTTGAAATGGGATGAGGTGTCCATTGACTGTATTAATAGATTAACATGCTCTTCCTAAGGAAGAAATTATATCTATGTGGTGGTTTAATGGTTCAATAAATTTTATAATATTATTCCAATCATTTCCAATAATAACCATAATTATATAGGTTAGTTGTATATGTCTGAGTTTATGAGGTCACATGGGGTTCCCTCTATTGTTGTTTCAAGTAATTATTCAAGGATTACATATATATTCTATAATATTCTCTTGGATGTTATGGGGAATCAATTTAAATTGAGTACCACTTATCATCCACCAAATGAGTTTTGGTATTAATAACATAGAGGATATGCTCCAAGAATAAATCTTTGATTTTGGTGGATAATAGGTTAGGTTTCTAAGCTTGGATGTGTTTTATTATAATATTTTTTATTATTTATCAGTAAAAATATTCCCCAATAAGTATTTGTGTGGTATCCTATATTGATCACCAATTCATTGGGAATAGGTGTTTGATTCCTGTTTTGTTGAATTTAGATTCATTTAGGAGACACTAGGGTGTATTCATGATGTACATCATTATCTGGATACATATTAATGTCTGTAGAATTCATTTACAGATTTAGAACATCACTATTTTAATTTTTCCATTGGTTACCTTGTTTTGTGAATTGTTCTCTTCTATTGGGTCAGGGTCACCTTGAAAAATAGGGAATGTTGTCTCCAATTTATGTTTGACCATTTGAGGCCATTCAGTAGAATAAGAGATATTCATATGAGTTGGAATTTCTAAATCAATTGATATGTATTCATGGTATTTTAAATATTTCTTATCATATATTTTCCTCTCCTAATCCATCTCACATTCTAAGTTGGGAAGAAATTGAGATAGAACCATAAAATTATAGCTGTCGAGAATCTAGTAGAGATCGTTGGATATTAGGTGAATCATTTTCATGGAAAATTAATTTTTTTTCACAATATAATGATGATACATTTCAGATTATCATGACTCATTAGAGTGGGAATCATCATTGAGGTAGTTATGACCTAGCCACATTCAGTTCCATACTAATTACACATGAAATATTATTGATGTGACTTCTTATATTTTGATGATAATAACATTATGGATTAAGGTTATGGGTTTTATATTGTTTATGAGTATTATTTTTAGTATCAGATGACTTAAAATTTGTTATGTAGTTTTTTTATAGTATCTAGTTCAGGTACTGCATGTATGAAAAATTTAATCCATTAGTGTTACCTTACATGGAAATGTGTTGGGGGTCACACGTCGTCAAAATAGTTTACGACATAAGAATCATGTAAGCTACAAAATCAATTTTAAAATGTATGAACATTTTACACCATAATATGTTATTTTTAACCATAAAATAATTTTCAGATTTTTTTAACCCAAGGTGATATTTTTTTTGTTGTAAATGTTTCATGGGGTATTATATTTCATAAAATCATGGGTTTAAGAATAAA
Source organism: Viscum album (assembly GCA_963277665.1). Taxonomy (NCBI): domain Eukaryota; kingdom Viridiplantae; phylum Streptophyta; class Magnoliopsida; order Santalales; family Viscaceae; genus Viscum; species Viscum album. The sequence goes on along the minus strand of OY728161.1, from coordinate 1,728,539,806 downwards.
CCCTTCATCCTAGTATGTTATTACATGTAGACCTGATTACTCGTCTCCCATTTGATGCTGAGGTTTCCTCCCTCCAACCCTATGTAATTATTGTTTCATATTAGTAAATATATTCCCTTTGTGAATCACATCTCTCAACACTTGATATCCATGGTTGTTACATTGCATCTTTATAGGTATGTGACATGTCTGATTTTGTTTTTTCTATTTCACATTGGATATAGTTTCTCTATATTTATGGATCCAATGATTTTGTAGTTATTTTCTTCTACATCCTTTCTAGATCTAATGTATGATCATCTTCAATTAGAATGTCTTTATTTTGTAGTTTGGTGGAAGCATGTTCCCTAGATAATTTTATTATATACCATTCCCATAATATTTTTTCCTAACATAATTTGATTCAATGACATGGGAATCAATTATAGAGAATCTATTATTGTATTTTCATTCATTCTTATTTTGGTGGATTATATTGAAATCATGTTCTTCCCAATATTGATGTCGGTGGTTCCTTCTCTATCCCATGTTAGACATATCATTAATGATATTGCCTAATAATTATTTTGATGAAAAATGTTTACATGATTTAATGATTTCTATGTCTGTATACTGGTTTTTGAGAAAACATGTGATTCCCATTACATTTGAAACTGAAACAATATTTTCGAAGCATTGTTAAATGTATTTACTAAATGGTTTTCAAAAACATATGTTAATGAAATGATTTAGAAAATTATTAATAGGGGAAACCTTGGGTACTTCAGTGAGATGTGTTTCAAAGGGTCTCATCTACAAATTCAATTGGAGGGATCATTTATGTGGAGATTCTCTACTACCAAGAAAAAAATCACTTATGGACTATTTAGACCTATTTAAGACATTATATTCTGGAGAGTTATTCTTCTCCCTAGATTTGATGCATATGTCATGTAATTGATGCATTATAATTTCTATGTCAGGTATGAGTTCATTAGATACCCTAAATGATAGTCATAATTGGTGTGATTTACCTTTTCAATAGTATTTTACTATTTGATATTCAATCAACTACATTGATATAATTTATATGCATTGAAATTTATTTTTCCTAATTTATTTGGTAATGTGAAAAAATGGTAATGTCATAGAAATATTATGATATAAAAACCATGTAACTGATTATAAAGTATTTATTTCTTAAATGTTGACATTTTTTCAGTTTTTATAAAATGAATTTTATGGATCACCTAAATGAGACTCTATTTATCCTACTTACCTCACACTCTTCACACTACATTGGAAGTTTCTAAATATGTTTATATTTTATGATACATGGAAAAGAAAGGTACCATAGTGAGGTGATGATGTTTTGGATCCCTGGTTTCCGTTAGCTAGTGGTGATATTTTGAGATGATTTATTCATAACAAAAAATTATTGTGGTTCTAGTTTTGGGTTTTTTTCATTTGTTTTTGGAATCTTACCTTGAAGTTGTTTATATTCAATTCTATAGAATAAATTACTCTATATTGTTTTGGTTGTTTATTATATTTCATCTTTCATTTTTCAAATGTTTCATTATAATATATATATATATATATATCAATTTAATTCATATATTCTAGTATAGGAAAAATTATTTCTTTTTAGTGGTTTTTGATGTCTGGATATTAGTCATTAGATATTCGGGGTCAAGAACACAATTCAGTTATACAGAGAACTAGGATGGCTACCAGTGTCTGAGGGTATTTTGGGTTGTTTTTGAAAAGGTAATACTATGATCATCTAGATAGTGATGATGTAAATATTGATTTCATAATCAATAATTTTTAAATATTATATGGATATAATGAAAGAAAGAATGGAAATAATTTTGAGACACACATTTTTATAAATATTATTTAATTGTATGTGTACATATATATGTGTGAATGAATTTTTAGAAGGTAATCAATGTTGATATTTTTTTACTCTAAAAAAATGAATGAAAAATACTTATTTTATATATTTAAAAATACATTTCTTCGTAAATATATAGATATATGTATTTATAAAAGTGATTTATTAGTGTATATATAAAGAAATATGTATATATTTAATTAGAAATAAATCTAAAATATGGAAAATAATAAAATCTCAGAACCATAATATAAAATAAATAGATTATATATTTTTTAATAGTTAGATTCAAATTATTTAATATGTTTCATCAAATGTATCGTCTTAAAGGATATGATTCCTAAGGTAAAAACTAGTTACCATTTTAAAAGGTAAAATGTTAGAAGTAAAAAAAATGTAACTAAGTAGATAAAATGATGAAAACATATATGATAATGGGTGTTTGTGGAATATATATACCTAAAATATTACCGTATCTAATATTTCTCAATTTTAGATACACATTCCTTGAATGTGACATTACATTGTTGAAAATGTTTTGGAATTAATATGAAATCCATCCCTTTTCCAATATAAAATGTGCCATTATTTCCTCACTTAAAATCACAAGAAAATCCACATATTCCACAGCAACCTATACCCAATAATATCCTAATCATTATTATGCACCATTAAAGGGGTTTTATATTCTAAAAATACCATATCATAGTAGCTGAACCCAATTTATAACTTAAATAATTCCTGAATGGTTGTATAAATTTTTAACCGTTTGTTTTTCATTTAAATTTAAATATGATCACTTATTTATATAAAATTTAATTGAAACATATTAACATGAAAACATTATAATCATTAATAATAGTATTTTTTATAATGATGGAATAAGGATTAACTATCATTTTCTTTTCTATTGAGAATAATGGAAACGATGATCTGTGCATTTTTCATATTATCATATCCATGGTTCAACATGTTTATTAATCCCTAATCACCATATAATGATGTCCCAAATGGGTAGTTTAATATATAAAATGTTATTTTTGAATTATTTAATACTATTAATGTAATATAAATATTATTAATTTCCTACATTTTATAAAAATTGAATCATTATCAATATATATGTATTGACTATCGCTTCTATGAAATGAGTTTTTTTTATTTTCATCACATCAAAATATATATTGTAATAAAGATTGATTATATATATATATATATGAAATTATAAACGTTATATAAAGATAAAATGTAAATCCTATAATCAATATGATCAATAAAAATTAATTTAAAATTCAACCATCAAAAAGTGTATTCTAAGAGGGAAACAAAATATTTTCTTCATTATATAAAATGACATCATCTAATTTATATTATTAGTTAAATAATATGAAATTATTATTTATCACACTAGTAATCACTAAATAATATCATCATACATCAGTTATAATTATATTATAACTGAATCAATTCATACTCATCAATTTATTATGAAATGTTCTTTGTTTTGTAAGTTTAAACACAAACTTGAACAATGATATGAATATATTATCTATTATACATAGTAATGGTGTGTGGATTGTGTATATGTGTCACCAAATCATCCTTCTACATTAAAAACATTATTTTGATCCATTAAAATATCATCCCTTTATAGCCCCTCCACCACACGACTTTTGTTGCCTCCTTCGGGGGATTCGGATAAATATCCACCACACTATGACTCTGTTCTCTTCTTCCCTCCCAGACTGCATCCCTTCCCAAATCCTTCCCCAAACTACCTAGTCCTGATCCACTCAACGAATCCCCTATATCTCTATCATCTGCGATTCTTCTCTCGATTAATGATTCCACCTCTACCATCTACACCGCATAAGCCTCCACCTTCACTAGGGTTTTGGCCACCCCCATCATACCCTCTTCATCCTCAAAAAACCATTGATTAATCTCGACTACAATTTATACCTATGCTTGTTCCGCCTACACATATGATGCATACATATATTTCAACTCTGGATTCTCCACCTATGATATCCTCTCCTTTAATGCTCAACCTTTGGCTGCTCTAGCACCCCTATCTACCACTTCATGGTCCACCTACGGCTGCCTCACCTCTGATTTCTCCACCTCATACCCACACTCCCTCACCCTGTTATGCCTTAATATGATTTACCTCTCCTCTCCACCCCCTATTATTTTCCCCCTACTCTGAATTTCCATGCTTCTCCTCTAGATTCTTCATCATTTACCTCTTAATAATTTTCAATGTCCAATTGGTTTGAAAAATACAATTATAATTAAATCCCATGTTCATTTTTTCTCAAATTTCAATAGAGTAAAATTTGGGTTTGGATCATATTTTTTCAAAATTATGAAAAAATTATGCTTAGACATTAGGGTTTCCCCACTTTATTAATATGAAGGCCCATAGGGGTCTACTTCACCCCTTTTATATCTTTTTTGGGGTCACATTATATCTTTTCAAGACAAAATTACTTATTTTTTTTATTGTAGTATACTATGAAATTTATAATATTTTATGTAATAGTTGGGTTGGTTTGTGTTTCATTGATTATTTATATTGTTAAGGATTCGTTTTTGGAAATTTTTCATATTTAATACAACTGATTTCTTCACATTATAAATTTATCAATCATATGTTTTTTTGTTCATCCATTTCTTGAAACTATGTTATTATTTTTATTTCTATCCGATGTGATAATGAATTCACTTAAAAGTTTTATTTTAGTATTTTATAATTATATATTTTTGTATAATATCTTGTCCAACCGAAATAAAAACTGTTATTTTTTATTGGTATTCCATATGAACTATAACTAATGTCTTAATTTCATATACATAACATTGTTAAAAAAATTATATTTTGTTATATGAAGCCAAAAAATGTTATTCATTCTTATTTAAAATTACTATAAAGGATTATGCATTTCAACATCCAATTATAGAAAAGTTTGAAAAAAATTAATCTATTAAATATGAAACTATATAAACATTTGTATTGAAAATTACATTTTTTTAGTTTTTAGGTTATATTAATTTCTCCAATGTCGATCCATTACAATTGTCTCCATACCTTTGTTCATATTGAACATATAAACTATTCAATGAATCATCACATTCTTATGATATGTTCTCCATTTAACAGTCATTCTTCTATTAATAGACATTAAAAACCCTTATTTATATGTTTTCCCTAACGTATGATTTCTTTCATTCATTTTTTTTAATTCATGCATTTATTTTCATCTATAGAACTGATGTTAGCTGACAAGAAGAACTTGGATAGTTTATCTTAAATTTTACTATATCAATATTTTTCCTCCAAATTTTTCTTCTTTACCAACATTAACTCATCACATAATCAGTACCTAGTTTTCTATTTCATCTCTTGTGTTCTGGTGAAAAACATTTTCAAATCAATTATGATTTCCTCTTGTAATAAATAATATTATTTTTCTACATGCATTATAGAGAGGAGTCGCATGTGTTACTCCTTTTTTAATTCCAATTTTTTATAAATTTTTTGAGCGCAAAATAATTATGAATTAAATTATTATATTTGATATGAAAAAGGTGATGGAACTAAAAATTTTAATGTTTATCATGACTACAGATAATTTATAAGGAAAATAATAATATTCATAAATAATGTAATTATGCAACTTGATGATCTATATGACTAATTTCAAATGTATTTTACAGTATAATTCATCCATCATGCCTTTTCTAATCCAACCCTACATCGGTTCTCCAACCTCATACCATAAAAAAAAATTTAATATTTTTTTATTTTTAGAATCTCTCTTTTATGTCAATATTGATAATTTTTATTGTCATATTTCAATAATCATTAATAGTTTTATCATTATAAAATATAATTTTCATATGTAAAGTAATATTTTATTTATAACGACGTTCGAATAAAGAGGAAAAGTACTTGTTTATATTGTGGGTGGATATGAGAATTTAATTTACATTAATATATATGAAAAATAAATAAATAATGAATTATTTTCATTTTTAATTATAATATATAAATTCAACTCAGTATTTATGAAAACTCCATCCATTAATTTAGAATCATAATAACATGATCATCAACAATTTCATCATTAAGGATCTCCACCAAAATTTCCATATAGTTAAATAATAAGATCATAGGTTATTATTAAATCATAATTAAATGTACATTTAATGATTATTTATTGATTAATTTTTTAAAAATATTGAATAAGAATAATTTTTTTGAAACTATATATCTATAAACCTATAAACACCCAATGTGGAAAAATAGGTAAAATAAGATCTAGAATTCATATAATGTATGAATATATATATATAAATAGTATAGATGAAAATGTATATGGGTAAGGTTATTATTTTCTCTTATGAAACATATGTTTCTATTATATGAGGTTAATGTTTTTTGTGGATGTAGGGACTATTGGTTTGTGTTTTTTTTCTCAAATTACCTCCATGGAGGCATGTTATCTAATATATACAAAATTTCATTTATGAAGAGAAAATATTACCTATTTGATATATTAGGTCAAAAATTATATTTTAATAATCTTATTTGAAATTAAATTTGAGGTTATATATTATAATGGGCATGATAAATCTTTTCCTCATGTGTATGAGTTCTTTGAATAAATTATGAAATCCCTAGGACCTATTTATCTTATACACAGTGTTTCTCTATTGAATAGTGCACTTACAACACAATTGAAATTTTATATCATTATTATATAATTATTTTTTGTATTTAATGTACTATAAAACATATATCTTTTGAGTGGTCTTGATTTGAAAAATTATAAATCCCCAAGTGTTTTTATGGTCTCAATTACAAATCATTGAAAACCATTTTATGTTATGAACCATATTTCATATTTATAATATTAGATTTATTTAATAGCCAGGTAATGTTATATAAATTATATTATATTATTTGGTTATTGATGATAATTAAAAACAAATTTTTTATTCAAATGAAATTTTTCAAAAGTATTACACTAGTTGTAAGAGACTATGGTAATTCAACATTTCATTAACCAAGTTATAATGTTTTATATTGAACATTAATTGGGTTCAAATTGAATAATAATTTAATATATGATATTTTATACTCCCCTACTATAATATTATATTTTAGTACAAAATAATGATTTACAGTTTGTTTTATCATCAAAAATATTTTCAATGTATTAAAATTCCTCCCCTATTTTCAAAATCAAATTTTTTGTCCCAAATACCACATTTAATATATAAAAAGTTATGTCATTTTCAAGAACTGATTTTTGTTATTATTTAAAAAACTTTTATCAAAATTTTCCTCATCAACTCTTTTAAAGATACTTTTAAATGTTACATATAAATTTTTATTTGTTATCTTTTGAGAATCTATATTTCGGTTTTTCTAATATGGTTGTTTATTAATTACTCAGTAAAGTGAATATGAATGTTTACCAGTAAGATTCTATCTCTAGATGTGTTAGGAAAGTATTATACATTTTCTGAAATTGAAATAGTATTAGTGTTTTATATATTTTAATCCCAATATCAATGATTGTTGGTAAGCAATATTATGTTTAGTTTACTCATTATCTCAATTGATGTATGAATTGGGATAAAAATGTGATTGGTGAGTCCTGACACTATATATCCATTCGATGCACTAGGATGTATAACGAGAGAAAAATGATTGATTATTTGGTTTTTGTATTTCTAATCCATCAAGTTGTTTTGGGTATGATATTTATAGAAATAATGATTTTTATGATGAGGCTCTGATAATATGATAAAGATCACTATCATTATGAATTCCACCACAATGAATTTATTAATTATTATCCATGTGATCAATTTATTTTAATTTTACCCATTGATATATTATGATCTAAATTTTTATTTATTATTACATTATGAGGATTACTTATTCCTTACATAATATTTATTCCATATTTATTCCATAATTACCATTTTTTGTATATTTTTCTTAAATTTGTATTTTAGATTAAACCATCATGTATTTATATTTTACCAATTTATGAAGAATGTATTAAAAATTATATGTATTGAAGAGTATCATGTGTTTGGGTTTTATGAGAAATATTTATGATTTACTATGAATTAAATTCACTTTAATTTTGTGGAAAATAAAAATAAAATGTACTTTATTTGAGAAATAAAGGGTATTTATTCTTTTACGAATTTTTAATAATTTTATAACACACTAAATAATGTATTTGGATTTTATATAATTAAAATCATGTTGTTATGGGATAGTTTAATCTAATAATATATTTTCAATATCATACATAGTATGTACATTCTTTATTTTTGAAGCCAAATTTGAGAGAATTGATCCAAGGGACGATAGTTAGTATCACTATAGAGGTTAGATAACCATTGAGAATAGGTTATTATCAGTTAAGGATGAAAATATCATTAAGGGTTGAGAAGTTATTGTTTACTATAATTTCACATTTATTGATAATTAATTAAGTCACTTGAATTAATATATGTCATTTTTTATTAGGATAATAGAAAATTATTGAAAACCCAAGGTATGTGTCTAAGTAATAATTTTAATTAAATAATTCCATCCTGATGTATTGGTAATGTTGAGATAGTTTGGTTATCATAGTAATTACATCCATGTCAATATAATAAAACATCATGTAGGATCTGGAATTGTTGTACCTAGAGGTAATAATTGGAAAAGGGTGGATTGAGTATTAGACAAATCATCACTTAGTGCATGACAATTATGATTAACTACACATTAGGTTTGATGATATATATGGATATGATTCGGTTAATAAAATTTTCATTAAACCCCATAATGAAATATATGAATTTGATGTTAACTACTTCGTTTAGAGAACCTAGAATTTAAAAGATATTGGACGACACATGATTGAGTTATAGATAAATATAATTTTCAAATATTCTTTATATTGAGTGATTATTGGTTTGAATGATTTTGAGAAATGTGATTTGGATAACAATGATCACCTTATAACGGATTATTACTTAATAAAATTATGATCCATGATATTTTTGGGGAATTTCATAACATTATTTGGTTTATGATATATATAAAATAGTTTGTGACCATATCCAATAGTAGATAATATTATTTCAGTGATAAATGTATTTTTTATTTCTTAATAAAAATATGTATTAACTACTGTTTAATGACTTAAAGATTCTTATATTTTTTAAGAAGGTGATTTTTAGAGATTCATTGATGAGGTTATATGCATAGCTAACAATACGATCATTTAATATATTAATGTTTTTTTGAATAAATATATTTAAATTAATATTCCACAATATATTAAGGTAGATGTTATATGAAATGGTATATCACAAATGATAAACATGTTAAGTACACATCACCAACATTTATCAGTGACTAAAAACAAAAAATGTTGGAATGAAATTAATATTAGGGGATATAATGTAATTCTAGAATATTTTAATAAATTATTACAATTAAATAATTTAATGGGTTCAATAGCTTTCTCCATATGCAAAAACATACATAAATGAAACTAATACATTTAAAAAAATTATAAATATTTAAATATGACTCTTACAATATAGTTTCTGATTTTGAAATAATTAATATGAATAAATGATTTATGAAATAGTTATTGAAGAAAAGGAAGGATGGTTTCAATATGAGTGAAACTCAAGATTTTAAATCTAAAATGACTAAAAAATCATTTTTTTGATAGAAATAGTATTTTTAATAAAAAATCATTTTATATTTTATGATTTTTATCATAATAAACTATTGTCTTTTTGATTTTAATATATATTGACATGGGAAATTCGTTTTCATTATTTAGTAAATGATATAAAATAATTACAATAAAAGAATTTGTTCAATGTATTAATTTTCCCTGTAATGAATTTCAATATATATTATAATTTTGTATAAATTTTTAATTAACAAAAATGATATTACTCTATTTTTTAAAACATTAGATTATTTTTGGATTAATCGTTGTAATAATATTGTAATGATATTTTTTTAAAGTTAAAGATGAATAGTGAAATATACCATTATTAAAAATACCAAGATTAAATGACTTTATTAAAATGTAAGTATGTGATAATTTTTTGAATAATTTTTAAACTATTTTTTATAGGTGAATATATATATATAAAAATATTTTTCTTGTTTGGGATCATGAATATGAAATTTTAGAACACATGTAATGTTTTAATCAAGTATTTTTTAATAAATTACATAATTGTTATTTTAAAATTATTTTTCCCACTTTTATAAATTGATTTAAATAAATTTGTTTTTAAATTTGGAAAAATTATATTTAATTAATTTACTAATTTTATTATTTACTTTCTTTCATAATGTAAAGTTTAATTCATGTCCAAACTAGTCACTAATTTAATATGAAAAATGAAAAATGACATACAAATCTAATTGAAATATGTGTATAACAAGTTAAAAAAGTGTGTGAAAGGGTGTTCAATCTCTATAGTTACATTATATCTTAATATATCTATTATTTATTTATTTTTTGGACACATTACTTTATATTTACTTCCCATTATCGAAATGTATTTGGTATTTAAAAAAATGTCATGCACGTTTACTTATTAATGGGGAACTCATCTATTCACAAATCCTCACAGTGAAACAAACATAGTATAACCCAATCTGTAGTGAACAAATTTCCTATAAAGTATTAGTCACCTTAAATTGGAATGGTCTTTTCAAAATAGAATAACTTAAAATATTAAGACATTTTTTAATGGTGAAAATCCAAGAAGTGAGGTGTGAATTTCTATCCACTCCTTTCTCATTTATATTTTTATAAGTGCACTTATTATTCAACAAATTAAATAGAACATTTCTAAACATAAATTATAATTATAATTATTATATAGTTATGTTTTTTATAATAAATTTACAATAATTAAATACATTTCCCAATTCTAAAAATAAAAAATCAAATCAGTAATTCATACATTGTGTAGATTGTTGCCTCTACGATGAAATGTGTTACATTTTCATTCACCACCTTAAAAGGATAGTTCTAATATGTAATGTAATATATAGGTATTATATTTATAACATATTTTTTATTATTAAATTATTAATCATAATATTAATATTATGTCATAATATGGAAAATGATATCATCATCAATGCGTAAGTATGGACTACCACATCATGGGAACAATTGATGTATGTTTATATTTTCATCACCAACATATATGTCGGGTAATGATAATTATTTTAATATAAATATATTATGTTTATTAAATTATTAAGGTTTATAAAATAAAAATTCAAAAACCAATTAAAAATATGATTAATAAACAATCATGGAAAATCCATCAATCCAAAATAGAATTATAAGTGAGAAAAAACATTATTTAATAACAATTTAGAATATTTTTTCATAATATATATTATTATTTTAATCAATTTAAATTATCATAAAAAGAACTAATAAGAAATAAATAATAACATTAAGATTTTTTTATAATGATATTACAACTAAAACGATTCATAATTATCCATTAATTATGGTATCTTCATGTTTGGGTTAGTTTAAAAAACTACTTGAATAATGCTATAAATAAATATAATGGATGATTATGAGAATATAATATTTTATTATATATTATATAAATAATAAAATAATTTGTTTTTCCCTATAATGGTAATGTAAAAAAATAAATTCAACCAGAAAGAGAACACCATTTGTTTTAAAGAATCATTAAAACATACTCATAATTGATTATGTCTTTAAAGATTATATCTGAAAATACCGTAGAATGAAATTATAACCCAAAAAGTAATTATAAAGAATAAATTATTGTAACTATATTGATTATTTAATTATGAAATTTTCAGTGGTATTGGTGGATAAGACCATTTTTATGAAACCTGTTATGAAGATCAAACTATAATCACACGATTTAGGAAAATAGTTAAAAAAAACTAACATGAATTTACATAAAAAAATTAAATATATGGCTGCAATCAATGACTATATATTTTAGTAATGATATAATTTATATTATTTACATATTTTTTGATATATGATGTTAATGTAAATTTAATTATGATTGGACATGAGGTTAGCGTTTTTTTCTCAAATTTGTTCCCTTGAGAAATTTTTTGTATTTTGAATATAATTTCATTTATAAGATTTATATACATCCTATGTGATATATAATATAACCAATTATATTTTAATCATGATATATGTTTTTCAATTATAATACAACTCTTTTATAGAGGTTTAATAAAATTATACTCATGTGGTAATGTTTCTTGGCCTCAAATTTCAATTCACTAAGACATTATTATTTTATAAACTATGTTTTATATTGAATTTTGAACTTTATTTCATCTTGTAATTTTATATTTTAATTCTATAATTATAAATATAAATTTATTTTATATATTAATTTATTTATTTTTATTTACCCAATTTTATAAATTTATAAATCATTAATGGTATTTGGTTCTCAGTTTTTATTCTTAGAGACATGTTTCTGGTTAGAAACTTTTTTTCCATTGTATGGTTTTATTTTTATTTATAATACCTTGAATTTAATATAAAATATTTTCATATAATTATTATGACATACTTTGAAAAATATTGTTATGTTCATAAATATTATTTTAACTCAATTGTAACCTCAATCCTAAGATCTTTTGGTAACTCAATTTTCATTCACTGATCTATAATGATTAATCTTGATTTATAATGGCCTCATCAGCTATAAAATAAAAATATATGGTATTTTATAATTTTTTGTTGAAAATTATGTATTAATTCCAAATAATGTTTTATTGTGTTGGGTTTATTCAATAGTATTTATAATGTATTAAAATTTTTACAATCCATTCATTATGATATATTTAATATATGGATTTAGATTTCCTATTGAAAATTATATGACATTTAAAAGAATAATTACAAGAAATAATTATTAAAATTTAAATATTTCAAAATATTTACATCAACATTTTTAATATTTATTTTCAATGTGAAACATAAAATTTTATTTTTATGTCATTGTTAAATTTTATTCTAAAATAAATTTTATGTTTACACATCTATTATTATTTGAATATTGAAAAGTATTTACAGACATGAAATTTTGGTTACAAGATTTATTCTAAAATAAAATAATTTGTGTATAATTTGTGTGACTTAACATGTGGTATAAAACATTTCAATACTTGATCCCATATTGTGTGATACCATTCATATAATTGATTTTAAAGGATATCATTAATCTATGTTAACCTCTATATGACTTTCCATTATTATGTTAGGTATATATACTTTTGCAACCATAAAACTTATTTATCAATATGGATTATGTAATGTTGTTTAATATCATTAATTTAATCGATCACTACATGTTTCTTCCATAAACATTAATTGTGAATGGGAATACATTTTATTCGAATTAATTTGCTTTGTGAATACAAAGTTTTATATTATATTTATTTATGTGTTTTCCTATAAATTACATATATTGATTAATTAGAAAAATTATCGATATAACCATATTATCATACTCAATTTGGTTTTATCTTATTATATTATAATATATAAATATCTTCCATTTATTTATTATAGAACTATTTCAAATCATTATAATTATTATTCTGATATTGATGCTTATTGATTGAACATGAAAGTTGACTACGTGTTGGTTAACCATTAACCGAATTTAACATGATGGATTATTATCATCTTATATTTTTTTACATGAGAAATTATTGGTATTATATATTTGTTTATTCTAATAATAATGATTATTTTCAAAGATGATTACTTATTATTTACTGATTATGTCAAATGATAAAAGAATTATTTTTAAAAGAGTGATGGTTCTGGAAATAAATTATATGAACCATTGATGAATCTATAGTTCTCCATTGACAAACATTTTTGTTTATTTTTTGTATTAATTTATAATTAATAAAAACTTCTTGGATATGGCCATGATGACTAGAATTATGTCTTGGATCAAGCCATGATGGTAAGGTCATGATGTACAAAATTATTTATTCCTTCTTTATGAATTTAGTTATTGTTTACCATTTAATTTATTTATTTTCATATTTATCCATGGATTAATTATATCAATTTAATTTTATGTTATTATTTCCATATATTATGAATACCAATATTTAAAATGATACGAGGGGAAGAATATCATATTTGGGGCGTTTTTATGGGATTTCAATACATATTATGTATTATTTTTGTTTCTTATTTAGTGAAAAATTAAATATATATTAGTTGAGAAAGTCATTTTCTTTATAAGATTATTATTAGTACTTATTATTTAATGAATTAAACAAAAAAATGAAAATTATTTTTAATAGACATTATATTTATTTAATATAACAATGGAATAGTTATTTATAGTAATTTATATATTGTACTTAATCAAGTATCTAATGTATGTTTTTAAAGAACTGGATCAAAGAGTGCGGGTCCAAGGCGTTATACAAAAAGCATGTCGGGTCATCAAAAACCCAAACTAGGTGTTGTGTGGTAGATCATAGTTACATTCACTACATGATTCCTTACATAAGTTTCACCATGAACCACACTATGGTTCACCCCACCCCATTCACGATATGTGGAATGGTGAAAAGCTGGCACATGGCCTAAATTCATATGTGTGCTATTTTTTGAAACAGGTATATTGTGTATTAGTTTTAGTAAAATTTGTAGTCTATATTAACTGTTATATATATATAATGTTATGGTGAAAGATTTTCATACTTTTAATTAAATTTTAAATTTTAATTTGGTAACATTAGATCATTATCATTATAGATCCAACATTATGGTATGGGCATAACAATTACAGTGTCCACGATGTTTGAAACTAAAATGACTACATTCTACTAACATGGAATGAGTGACCTGCAAACTCGTATAGTTCATTTATCCTCAACAAACATATGGTATGAGACCTACAAATAAGATCATGGGTTTTTTACTCTATTCCAGTAGACAAGGCATAAATCCCTTATATTACTTTAATTTCAAGATCCTGCATCTATCTGAGCAAGAGTCCTGAACAAAGATAGAAATTCCCTCATTATAAATACACTACTCAGTGAGACATGGGTACCCCATTGTTGATGATTACTCCCCTGACCAATTCCCATATAAAAATATAGTGTGATTAGACCTCTTTTTGGGAGGTGAAAATTGTCTTGTAAAATAGTTTAGTTTTGTGGATTGGGTTGACCATGATGTTTCATCCATCACTAAATCTCAATCATTAATGTATATCTTGTTTATATACACTATATTTTTTTATGTTGAATGGTATTTCCTATTGTCATGTTTTCTTTCATGGCATCATACTTTGTATGTAAATACTATGGTAAGACACATCTGATTATGTATAAATTAAATATATTATTCTATGTATATGTCTTCATGGAAAAGAAAATACATTCTGATATACGATTTTCCTATATTAAAAGTTATAATCTATAGTTACAAAACTAACATATAAATATATATATACCTAAAATAAAAAAAATCCATTTTAAATATTGACCAACCTATTAAAACTAACAAGCTATTAAAAAAATTTCTTCTACATAACATTTATTTAATAATGTTGATATTTTTATGATAAAAACTATTTGTAAATGATATTCAATAAAAAAATGCCATATCAAAATCAATTTTCCATGATATATTACAATTATATTTATATACTAACATATAATGTTTTAGGATATTATCTTCAATGAATTGATTTTTTTATGATTTATGATATTTATATTACATGAAGATGTTTTTAGAATTTTTTTAAAAAAATTGATTTTTAGATGTATAGCGAAAATAATTAATTTATTAATTTTTTCACTTTTATAAATGTATTTTATTATATGAATTAACTGAAATATTTTGAAAAGTATTTAATACTAACTAATTGTAAAAAACTATAAAAAAATTTAATATAATATTTTTAATTAATAAACCCATTATTACAATTTTGAAAATTTATATTGCATTGAAATATATTTTTTACGGATTTGATTAGTTAATTATGACATGATTCAATGAAATTTTTTATTTATATTATTGATAAAAAATAATATATTAATAATTATAATTATTTTTAATTTATTTAATTCAATATCAATGATAATTCTACCGTAATAACAAATCAATTTTCATAAAAATATATATATTTTAAAAAATGTATACTATGAGTTTCTGTTTAAATTAAGTTTTCATACACCTAGTTTCTTAATTTGAAAATTTTAATTTAATATTTATATGAATTGGGTATTAATTATCTAACATATCATTTTAGTTTCACGCTTATTGAATAAACCACATAGTGAAAATACTATTACCGTGGTAAAATCTAAAATGATTAAAGTGAGAAACCATAGTGGTAAAGTGAATATCATTTTTGAAATATATATCTTTTTTACTTTTTGGGTGTTCTTATAGACCATATCAATCATTCAAAACATTTTTTATAAATTTTTTAATCAATTGTCTTGAGAGTGACTACCCATTATTTTGAAGCAATGTATATTTTCAAAATAAAAATTTTTTACTTATAAAATTGGAACACTTCTACTCACTTATAGTCATTTCCAAAACCCAAATGACCAGACCATAATATACCCAAACTACTAAAATAGTATCTAATCCAATTTATTTAGGTTGTTTCAATATAAAACCATAATAATTGTAATCCCCTTCATATATGTGATAATCTATGAAGGGGTTATAATTTCGTAAACCAATATTTCTATTTTTACATCATTGTATATTTTCATTTTATTTGTTTTATTTATATATATTATAATTAATAAGTAATTTCAATTATTATATTTTTATGTTGTTTTAAATATTCTTCATGAAATAAACTCCCATATAGTTTTAATTAATAAAAATAAAAATGTGTTATGTGTGTTTGGGAGACTACCTTCTCAATGAATAATTGTTTTTTCCTTAAATATAAAAAATGATTGGCTTCAAGTTTATTTTTAATAATATATGTTATTAATAGGAAATATATTTAACTATTATTTTTTTATTAAAATAATAATCATTGTTACAAGGTAATCCTTATTTATCAGTATATAATATGAAAATAGTTCTTCCCTATTTTTGTCTACACGAAACCTGACTAAAACTCAAATATAAAGGAATTGATATATTATATTTAATTATAAATAAAATTCAAATTAATGGTATTTTAAAGATTATCATTTGGAGTAAAAGGATTATCAAAACGTTATAGATGAACCCAGTTCCATATCCATATGATTTTTAAAACCTGATGTTGAATATAGATTACAATAATATAATACATAATGATAATTGTTATTAATAAGGAGTATAAATATATTAATATAATAATATGGTTATAGAATAAGTAATTAATATTTTTATATTTATGATACAATATGTTAAATCATTCCATAGATATGTAGGGTTCTTTTAAGAGACTTTGTAACTCTGAAACATTTCTTTGTGTTATTCAATTTATTATTGAAAATAATTTTACTGATAAATTTAATATTGATTTATATTCATTACATATAAGTACTTAAGTTATTATTTAAACAAAAGTGAATTTAATGTATGTAATTGTTTATATTTATTCTAAAAGATACTTAATTCTTTAAAACAGACATATAACTATGACATTTATAGTAATAAGTACAAAATGATTTCAAAAAATTATTGAATTTGGAATCATTGTCTACAAATAGAATATATCTCATGACGTTTTTATTTATATTTATTATATATATACCCTTGTAGATAATGATAATATGATACCCTATGATTTATTATGATTTTTTTAGCTGAAATGATTATGTAACCCATTCTACATTGATGGATTTTTAAATTATAATGATTAATACTTTTCTGTGGAACAAATGTGTATTGATGGTGATGGGTGGTGCCTTAAATTGACATAAATTAAATTTTCATAATATAATTTCTAATGATATTATTAGGTATGGATATAATGAAATTGTTCACAATAGATTGGGTGTCATGGGTTTTCACACATTTTGTGGTGTGTTCATAATGAGTATGTTGACAAAATTGTGTGCATAATGGGATTTCTCTCATATGATTTTATTTATTTATTTTTGATGTGCCATATTTTAATGGTTATCATTTTTTGATACATTTAAATGTTTTTTATCATGTTATTCTATTAATACAAGATGCATTATTTTTTATCAATGTTTTTATTATCATGTCCTTGCCTTATTTTAAAAGCATTTATCACATTTATTAAATTCTTACAAGTATTATTATTATGGATATGTGTTTTGATAAATATAATATATTTTATTCTTTTTTAATGCAATTTTTCTTATCATATGTGTCTCCATCATGTTTTTTTATTATCATTAATTTTTTATCATATCTTCTTAATATTTTTTTAATTTCCCCATATTCTAATTCATGCTTAGGAATTGATATTTTACATTCTTTCATGAACATTGTTTAGAATTTAAGACTACCCCTTTCTTATGTTTATATCCCAAAGGTTATGATGTTGTTAAAATAATTTGATATGTCATGGAAGGGATATATGGAATCAAAAGAATGGAGGATTATCCTTATGTGTTATACAATTAGTTGTCTGTGAATCTAATTTTCATGTCTCTAAAGATTTGGGTACTTTTATAGTAAAATTGTTTTGAGGTGTATTATTTTAATATTTACATAATATAATGTTTTTTAATTATTTTCATGAGCCTCTATTTTTTGTATCATAAGAGGGTTTCATTATTTTAGAGATTAGTTATGATATTATTGGATTTTAAATTTACATAACATTAGTTAAATATGTATAGAAAATTATTTCGGATGAATATATGTATAGTGTAACATATGTATTTTTTGGTTGAGTATTAATTATATTGTTTTTATAAAAAAAATTATATGGATACTATAAGTGGACATGGTTGTGTAACATATGAATCTAGAGGTATGACTCAAGAAATTTGTTAGTTAAGTATATCACTACTGTCATTCGGTTGCATGGTGAATGTGGATTCCCTGAACATATGGTTTGACACTATCTAGGGACATTACATGGTAAATTAAATTTTATATTAAAATAATTATGAATGGTTGGAATATATATATAACTAATGTACATATAAATCTAATCATTGGTAACATAGACTGAAATCCTGATATTCGATGTCTAATATATGAATATCATTTATCAAATCATTATTCTATGTGTAGTGTTTACTCTTATGGAAAAACATCAATTTATGTACACTCATTACCAATTTTCAATTATTCGATGTTATGATGTGAATTTGAAAGAATTGATTTTATATTGGCTGTGATATACAATGTGGATATTTTCCCAATATAAAACCTATTGATAATTCAGATGGAATAAAAAATATCATGACAATGTTAATCCAAATATCTCATTGTTTTTTGAAACATCTGAAATCATTTTTTTCTTCCAAACACCCAAATGATGGTGTATCATTCCAACATGTAATTTATGTGGTAGAACCAACCATATTTTAGTAGTTCTTCTAATACACCGGATAATGAGATGTGTTTCAATGTAATTGAAAATTTATTTTCCATTCTCCATGGATCAATGAATGAGAAGAACATTTTTTCTTTTTATCATTTAGAATGTGCTGATAGTAAGTGGGGAGTCTCATTAATAACAATAATTAAAATGAGGAGACATGATCTATATAATGGTAATAAATTAATAAGGTAGTTGTCACTAATTATTTAATAGGGACCCTTTTCAAATTAATTGGGAAGGAATTCTTGGAATCAATGAAAAAAAGGTCGATTCTATTGGGTCATATGAGTCAAAATTAATAATTCTTTTTAGGTATGCCTTTGGTTTTAGTTATGATATAAATACTAAAATCAATAACTTTTTTACTTGAGAAATGATGAGTCATTGATTCAAATTAACCATAAGATAACTTGGAATCAATAAAGAGAATTTTTGATGTCCTATTATGGATGTGATAAAAAATTGAACATCTTAATGTTCATTTGAAAATAAAAGGAAACTAGACTATCACGTAAGAATAGATTATAGGAACATTTATTGGTTGAAATTACAATAATCTACATGAAATTAATATGTGAGGAAACACCGTGGTAATTTTATCAAGGGACTAAGTAATTTTTTATGTGTCTTAATGTTGGATATTTGGTCTATAACAAATAAATAAAGGTTTAGAGGGTGATTTAAACTACATACGAGAAAAATATAACAATTATTGATCCACCCACAATAAAATGATTAAATTAGAGTATTTTAGAATTTATATCAATCAATGACCCAACCCTCATGAAAATGATGATATTTCGCCGCAAGGATATCCTAAAACAGTGGAATGAAGAAAGAAATACCTGATCACTACCATTGAGGTAGATCATGATATTGAAGTGATGAATGGTACAATAAATCTCTATTATAACTCTGTGAATACCTTATTTATTCATTTTGATAAAATTATTATATATCATAATAAGGTGTTTATAAATGTGGAATCATTTCACCATGTAAAGGATATTAAACAATCCATGGAAAACCATGATCAAGTAATGATAATATTTAGAATTCAAAAATATTCTCAAATTTATATTTGTGATTAGATACTTCCTATTGATCTAATTCATATTCCTTTGGTTGAATTTGAAATAATAATAGGTATGGATAGGATTTTCCTAAATAATTATCATTTAACAATCCCATATTGGAATGGTTCAGTAAATATCATGAATCATCATATTATTATATATATATTATTGGATGTTAATGAAATTCCAATTAAAGAAAAATATACAATATATTTTATGGTATAACTACGGAATATTTTGTAAAATTAAAATGGAATAATTCAAAATTGGTAAGATTCTTATTATATGGTAATATAAAGATGACTTTTTTGAAGAAATTAGTAAACTTATCCCAATGAATGAGGTTGAATTTTCATTCAAATTCATGCATATATTACTTCCTTTAAACAGAATAATTTATATAAGGGATCCCGTAGAATTAAATGTTTTAAATAAGAAACAATATACTGTTTAAAAAAGGGTTTCATACACCTGAGTTCTTCACTATAGGGGTGAACGAATCCTTTTTATTAATAAATATGGATAATTTTTTTCATTTTTTTAATGAGATTAATAAAATAACGATAAATAATATGTATCATCTACCAAATTTTTATGATCTGTTATATAAAACCATTGAGTTATAATTAATATAGAATATTGAACATAAATATTTGTACCAACAGTAAGGGTCAAATGGGGGATAAATCTAAAATTTTTTATGTACACTATATAAAAAATATGAGTTTTTATAGATTTCATTTCGACATAAAAATTCCCCCACTATAGTTGTGGATCTAACATATATAGTCTCTAGTGGAAACCTTAAAAAATAATTGGTTTTACTTATACATTATATTATTATAGATTAATAGTGGAAGGAAGAGAATGACTATCATTTGAAAATTATGATAAAGAAAATTTGAAATGATGTTTTTGTACCAAATTCTATAAATTTTAAATCTATATACAAATAGTGTAATTCATGGTTCATGTGATAACTAGAAATTGAATATCCATAAAATTATCCTCGTTCGATGTTATCGAAAATGGATTAAACCAACCAATGCAATTTAGATGCTTAGATTTTTTATATATTATGATATTATTGAAATGTATTGTGAACATAACAATTACTAAAAATCCAATAACAATAATTACATGATATGAAGTAAATTTTAATTAGGAGGAATTAAAATACACATTTAATAAACTAAATAATCATTTGACTACCACTCATATAATTATATTACCCAATAATAGGGAAGTGTTGGTAAGGTAAAATGATGTTTAAAAAAGTGGTATGGTTTCATAATCATGAAAAATTATATTAAAATTTTTTATGGTTCACAATAATTAAATACCAATGTGAAAAAAATACTTGATTCGTGATTTAGATTTGGAGATACTGATCTTTGCATTGATGATTTTTAAACATTATCAGTATAGATATAAGAGTGATATATATAATGATCATAAGAAAATTAAATATATCTCCTCAACCCTGGAATTGAAAATTATTGAAAATATATGGATGTATTTAATAACAGAATATGAATGATCTATTCATTAACACCCTATGAAAGAACATAAGGTGGATGATTCTCTATCTATGATATATCATGATACTCTATCTATGAAATGGAATAAAAACCACCAAATAATCTAAGATTTTACATGTATGAATCATGGATTTATAAAATGAGATGTAAATAATATCATTACCAAATAACTACTTAACACTATATTTATATACAGATCAAATAATCTCATAAATATTGTTTAGATCTATTGAAAATGGTAAAAAATATAGAGTTCATCTTTGACAAATCAGATTTATACAGATACAATTGTAGAAGTGTGTCCAATCAATGATGTAATTGAAAAAATTAATTTTGGATTATTCTAAAATGCCATAATTTTATATCCATCCTATAAGCTAAAGGATGAATATAGATCTAAATAAAATCATCTATGGAGGTAAAATATTAATATGGTTGTAGAATATAAATCTGGATGCTTAATATGCAAGAATTTTAAGCATGAATGAAAAATTATAAGGCTATATTGGAAGAAATACCCACAACAGTAAGGAAATATGAATAATCACAATGGAATTTACCATAGGAATCTACAAAATCTATAATGTACACAACAGTATATAGGATATAATAAATATCCATATAAATTCAAGACACTTTATTACAATCAAATAACAATTATACCATGGAAAAAATACAAGACATACATAAATCAAGTTATGATGTTAAATGGAATAACAAAATACATTGTGTCTAATCTGGATCAATGGTTTACATTGTGGTTATGGATATTTATTTAGTTTGATTTAGTTATAGATATTATTTTTGGTACTATATATCATTATCAATAGATGTTCTGTTTGAGAGTAGAATTCAGACTCTTGGTGAAATGATGATATCATGTTCAATGGATTTCCATAGATGTTGGGACCCAAAACTCTCTTATATAGTGTCCTTATATAATATATAATTAAATAATAACATTTATATGTCACCATAGGATTCTCTGTATGGGTATAGACATTGGACTCTAACATGAAGGGATACTGATAGAGAAAAAAAGATAATAATTTTTAAACGTGTCAAAGAAATTATAAAGAAGTTTAAAAGAATTAACCGAAAAATGAATGATTTTTTTTACTATTTATGCTGATAATTAATAATGAGTATTGGTGTTCGTATTTGGGGATAAGATGTTCCTTCAAATACTTCTATTGAAGCGAGTTATGAGATTTGGGATGAATGAAAAGATGATACCAAGATACATTATTCCCTTTAAGATCCTTGATCAGTTCGAGGTTGTATATTTTCATTTATTGTTCCTTCAACACATATCCAATTTTGAAAATTTGTTTCGTGTATTTCTTTTGGGAAATTAAATTACATACACTTCATATGTCCTAAGCTCAAATTTTGTGAAACTAGCACATGATATCTCACATGATGAACAACAAGGGAAAACAATAGAACAATTACATAAGGTTATATAGAACACGAATAATCATTTGGAACAGTTTATATCATCATATTTTAAAATATATGAATCAATGTGAAAACATATGTACATAAATGGAGAAAATAACCCTTAGCAGTTTTATTTCATGTAATACAATTTTGAGGGTGAAAATCGTTCAATGTGAAGAATGTACGACCCAAGTTTTCCCTCCTTTATTTAATAATATGATGTGTTATTTCTTCGACATTAAAAAAATAATGAAAACTGAGTTATACTAAAAAATTATCCATAAATTTAAATTTATAAATTGTAGTAACAAAATTTGGAAATATATATAAATGAATATATTTTTTGAAAAAAATTAAAAACAATAACTACTAAATATAGACACAATTATTTCAAAAAGAAACCACTAAAATATTTTCTTATAATTAAAATTTATTTTATTAAATTTGTCAATTTCATGTTTTATATATTTATGGTTAACACCAATGGTTATATAATAGTTAATATATAAAAAACTATATCTTATAAAATTATTTTTAATGATATTTTATAATTTTATTTTAATGATATCATTACAACATAAGGAAATTAATTTGAAAAAATTACCATCATTCACGAATTTTTCATAATCTTATTACATATAAATAATTATTATTTAATTTTTTAAAATTATGTTATTTTCCTATGAATAATGATAATATTAATTTTCTTAATTTCACCACTTAAATTAATTTATTTAATTACATTATTATATTTAATTATATTGAATCATATTCCTAATAAATAATATAATATAAATCATAATAGAATATTTTAAAATACTCATTCAAATTTATAGATCCATTCCCAACATTTATTAAATTTGTGTATAGTTTTATTAAAAATTGTTAATTATTATTTTTATTAATTATTTATAATAGTTTGAAAGGATATTTTTGATTTATATGAATGATAAATAAATTATTTATGAATATTAATTATAATTTAAACTTTCTGTCAATCAATTAAACTGATAATTCAACCGCAATCATAATTCATGGTGCATAAAAATAATCTTCTTCAAATTTGTTTTCACATTTATTTTAGAATATATATTACATAAACAAATTCTCTTTAATATATAAATTTAATTAATATTTATAATAATATTTCAAATTTCTCTATTTATTTTTATTTTACCTTTTATCTTAAAGATAAAATTATAGTGTTAAAAATAGTTGCCTTGGGAATATCCAAAATGGAAAAAGTGAGTAACCATAGTAGTAAAGGGAATAAATTTTTTAAAAATTTATTATTATTATATTTTGGATATTTGGATCAACCTTATATTCAATGTAATTAATTATTAATTAAATTTAATGTGAAATTGGCTTGATATTGACCACTAATTGTTTAATGGTTCTTATTATTTAAAAAAATGTCACTTTTTCAATTATAGAAGGGCCACTCATCTTTTCATATTACCTCACTCAAAAAACCAAATTTCAAAAAAAAATTAAATCTTCCAAACATATTCTATACAATATTTTAAACCGTAAGGAGGTTATGGAATTATCAAAATACCACCTTTCAATGTTTTAATCCTCTTCCCAAAGGAAATAGTACATGAAGTAAAGTATATGTTATTAAACCAATCTCTATTTTTATCTTTTTTATATAATTTTATTCTTACATAAATTTAATTTCAAGTTAGTAAATTTATAAAAAAAATTATAATTATTATATTTATATTTTTTATAATTATTAAATAATAATTAATCATTATCACATTTTCCATTTAGAAAATTGAAAATGTGAATGGTGTGTTGTGCAGACTATCACCTCCACTGATGAACTTGTTTTTAGTTTTAACATCAATTAAAAACATAACTGGTATTAATTCATATATTATAATTATATATGAT
Source organism: Viscum album (assembly GCA_963277665.1). NCBI lineage: Eukaryota > Viridiplantae > Streptophyta > Magnoliopsida > Santalales > Viscaceae > Viscum > Viscum album. Next base: position 1,728,514,334 of record OY728161.1, on the reverse strand, counting down.
ATTTAAATATCTTAATTTTCTTTAATATAGCACTTTTTTAATAAACCAAAAATTAATGATATTTATATGACAATCTATAGATATTAGAAAATAAGCTGAAACTAGTTTTTTAGAATTTTAATTTGGATGAGAAATTTTTAAAAATGAACTATAATATAATTATAAAATTAATTTATTTTAATACACACATATATATATATATATAACCATTAATGGTATGTAAATTATAATATCAGGAGGAAAAGGATGATCAACACTGCTTTTATGAACCTTGTTAACAATGTTAAGATTATAAACACTCAATGTTCAAAACATGCAACAAAACTATAATATGTGAAGAGTATTGTTTTTAATGGTGAGTATAAATAGAATTATACATCAATTGATTTATGAAATAATAAATTAATATTTTTATATTTACGATATCATTGGTGAAATAGTTGTATAAAAATCAAGGGTAATAGTATGTGACCCGGTTACTCAAATTACTCTCCTTGAGTTTTGAAATTTATTATTTAAGATATTTATTATATGAATTTACAATCTATTTAATGTTAATTCTATGGGAAAATATTTTTTTGAATAAAAATAATTTTCATTTAAGATATCATTTTCTTTTCTCTTAAACATAATGTTATCCTTTTTAAAAAAGACTCATAACTATGAATTTTTCAATAATGATAATAGAATGTTATCCGTGAACACATTCCATTATTTCATTAACTTTATATTTTTGTGATCTTTCTATCATGATTTAAATGAAAATATTTTCTAATTTTATAATCCCTTTTCAAAAATTACATTTATATATCATTTTATTTTTATTGTTCATATTCTGTTATATGATTATGTAATCCATTTTTTCCATGAGTTTGTTATGTTATGATGATTATTATTTTTAGGTGGCACACATATGCATGGATGATGATGGGTTGGGTCATATATTAATAAATAATTAATTTTTATATGATTAGTCATTTTTGGACATAACATGGGTGCTCACAATGTTATGTGCTTGATGAATTTTTTATCATTTTCAGGTGTTCACAAAAAGAGTTTGTTCACATATGAGTGGGAATAAGGGGTATACCCATGTAGTATTTCATATACTGATGGTATTTCTTAATTTTTAGGTTTATCTTATTATTATTAATTTTCATGTTTATCATGTTATTTCAATTTGAAATGACACATTTATTTTCCATGAAATTCCATGTTTTCTTAAACGATCCTTTTCAATGTATTCCACACATTTATATTATATTCAAATGTTTTATGATTATTAATATTTTCACTGATACATTTTACACCATTTATTCATCCTTTATTATATTATTATGATCTCATATCGATCTATCATATTTTGTAGTTATCATAAATTGTCTTCTGACCAATTTTCACGATACATAATTTTCCATCATATTTACTTTCATGCATATAAACTAATACATTATGTTGGGTAAATTATATTACTATTAATTTGAGTAACCCATTTATTAGAGTTATATTCTCTAGTTTATGAAGATTATATCCTCATGTGAGATTTCTATGAAAGTGTTTTATGGATCCAAATAATATAATTTTTTTTAAAAGAATATATATATAAATCTTATTTTTATTACACTAAACAATTTAATCCTTTGATTATATGAATACTATGTATTGTATTATTTAAATAATGCGATTATTATTATATTAATGTAATGTTTATTATGTGTTTATATATACACACCCATCATGTATTTTTATCTAGAATGCTTCATCCATTATGTATATGAGTGGTACTTCAACATTGATTACAGTGGGCATGATATTGATAGAGAATTAATTTCGTGATGTGAAGTTAAAATATGAATAAATATATTTCATTCCATGTGTCATGTATTGATTAGTGTTCATCCCCTTATTATTTCTATAGGTTTCTTTATATTTTAGAAATTATATTATCATTTTTACCCTTTATTTTTATAGTGTTTCATTTTATTCATATTCTGTTGATGATTATAAGTTTTTTCCTGTATTTAAAAACCATAGGAGGTTTTATTTTATAGATTAAGTTATTAACATGTATTGTGTGGAGATATGTGTGGTTTATAGATATATCAATCTAAGGAATCCCATATTAAGTCATAGTTCTACTCAGTTATAGTCGTTATCCCACGGTCTATTATAAGGTGTCTTGGGGTGGCACACTCATCCTAAACATCAGCTCAGGAGAAGATATGATGGAATTTGTCATGTTAGTGTGGAAATAGAAATTATATTTCATATTTAATGTTCATCAAGTTTTAATTCATGGGAGGATGTTTTATAGGAATTTAGTGTAGTGATTTCAAGGGGTATTAATGTTGATTTCTTAGCTAGAGATCCTTGTACATCTGTCATTACATGTATACCCATTCACTAGGACATTGAGTTCCTTTTAGACATCATGATAACATTTAGAAATTTTTTATACGGTATAGATAGGATGATATGTGAATCATTTATAGGTTATATGATATTTCATGTCATTATTTTTTTAGTTCACAATATATTATATAGTGATCATGTACTAATCTTATTAAATGAAAAATTAAACTATGAAATAATCTTCTAATATCAAGAGGAATGTTATAGATGCACCCTTGTGAATATTAAAACCTCATATCATTTATTAACTAATATAAAAGGCTTATACCCAAGAAAAAATAATAATATTTCATCATCATGAAAGTGGTGTGTCGGTCTACCAACCCTATTATAATGAGTTGACCTATCACCCACTATCTTGGTGGATCTTCCTTCAAAAGTTGAGAAGAGGTTAATTTCAGTTGGTCATGATAAGGATTAACATATAATTGTTGTGATTCAAGTTTTTTAAAAATAGAGACAATATATTAGTTAATGATTGTTTATCCCTCAATAAGTAGAATATACACTTGAGGAGGTAACTCATGTTTTTACATGGTTTAAGAAACCACTGACTAAATTCAAGATTATGAATCCAACCTAACATAAAGAAAAATGTGTCACTAATATATCATAACCATCCATACCCATGATAATGATACATTTCCATTCATAGATTTTATGTTACATTGTGAAAATGTGTATTACCCAATGAATTTAATGATTTTTTATATTCCGAAGTCATTAGACCATCACTAGGGAATCATCTCTATAGTGGATTATATATTGAAGATAACTGACATAATATGTAACATTATAGACATGTATCATGATATATGTAAATTTTAATAGCAGTTTAAGAATGGAATTCATAAAGTGATCAATGATGGTGTTTTACCACTGTATATCCTCATCTACAACTATATTATAGAGTTGTATATAGGGTTAAATAATATTTATGTAAAGGTTAAGTTAGTGATAAGGGCATGTGGATTGACTGCCATGATAGAGAAAACATATTAATCGGTGGCCTCCAAATGGTTGATAGGCATTCCCTCAAAGGGGATACATCAGTATATGGGTTGGAAATGAAACGGATGGATCTAATAATAGAAAAAACTCTGATCCATGTCAACCACCATCACCTGTAGGTGATCTATTCAAGAATAGAAGAATTGAAGTTAATTTATGTTGTTATATTTAGGTCTTTGATGTATATGTTGATTTTCTTCCCTTCATGGTTTAGGTTAAACTCTAAATTCTATATAATAATACCCATACTTATTTATACTAGTTCATACTGTTGTTCTATTTTTTTTTATTTTATTAGGAGATTTAAATTTAGGTATATCATTTCATTTAACCTACACAGTTACAAATTTACACTGAGAGATATTATATGATAACTTATATCTATTAATAATGAGAGATACTGCATAGTAGAGAGTGGTTTTGTGGGTCTTCAAAATAATTGCGATAAATCCCTACAACATTATCCTTAGTATGTACTGACCGTCCTTAGTCTTTTCCATGATAATATAATAAATTTACAGTGTGGTTCTAAACCATGTAAACAGATTAAATTTTTTCATTAATGGGTGATAGGTACATTCAATCGATAATAGAAAATATTATTCTTAGGAATTTTAATCAGATCACATATCAGTTTGTGAATATGGATCTATGTATAGAAAAATAATTATATGACTATATTTATATAATTGTATATTATTAAAATGATTCAATCCCATATGACGATCCATTATTTGATTCATAAAAAATATATTTAATTATGTATTTATTTCCACCCTATGATCACACCAATATCATATTAAATTTATTTGATGGTCCTAAAAATGGTCATTGAGGTAATGATGTATATAGAGTACCTTACCGAAAAAAGAATTCATTAGGAACAATATTTATAATAGTTGTAGACATAGAATCATTGTAAATATTTTCTTTTAAGTTCCATAATACTAATAATGATCATATCAGATGATGAGTTTTTTATTATGTAACATTAATGCAATATTATCACTAGAGTATTTATCAAATTGAGTGGTTCGGAAATTTCTTCACTATTATTTTTACAGAAGGATACTATATAAATATTCTTAAATGTATAACCTAGATTCTAGATAACATCTATTCTATGCTTCATATATCATTTTTTTGTTAAATATTATATGATCAAAATAAATTGATTTATCATCTCATGAATTTCACAAAATGAAATTTCAAATAACACAGGTTATAATGATAAACCCCTTTAATATGAATCCCACATGTTTTTATTCCATTGGATATTACCATTTGAACAAATTTTTGTTTCTCCATATCCTTTATATCATTTTTAATATATATAATGCATCACATACTTTGTTGCGTGGATGAAAAATGTGACGACCTATTCTTAAGATGTTTTACGGATATATTGGTTACATCATAAATAATATTTTATTAATTTTATAATTCAATAAAATAATTATCACATACATATTAATGGAATACAATATCTCATATACATCGATATAAAATAATTTTACTAATTGATTCCGTATCATGGGTATTTCATTAATTAGTTTATATCATAAATTTATGAAGGATAAATCAAGAAAATTGGTTGTTGACATGAGTATGCTCTATACATGTTGAGATATTTATGAGAAAAACATTTATAATGTAGATCAAGTTTCATAGGAAGGTCTTTACTTTAGGGATATTAAATTCATCGAATATGTGTTCCTTGACATGTTGTTAGATGTTGATATTTCACATTAGTTATTTTCACCACTTTCCAATTATAAATAGACCTATTTAGTGACACACATAGTGTATTCAAAATCAGATTAAATTAAAATTAATATCTTATTGATAATAATTATTATTCACAGCATGTGAATAATATTTAGTCAATTATTTTTATTTTCTAATTTAAACCGTAAAATAATAAAATATATAATATGTGTGATTTATTTTTTTTATTTATAATTTAACAAATAAAAAAACATTTATTCACAAGCTTCATGAATAGATTTATATTGTGTTTTTATTTTATTTTTTAAATATTAAAACAATTGCTTATTCATGATTTTAGATAATATAATTTTTATTAATTTTTTTAACGAATAATGTTTATTTATTTAAATAAATACTAAGTTACAATCAATGATTAATAAATTATAATGGTGAGTATATGATATATATTATACTTTTTAATCAATATTATTTAATTAAATATTAATTTATATATTTAACTAATGATATTAAATTAATATCATTTCACTTTAAATAATTATAACATAGTTATTTTTTAACATGGGGATTACATAGAATAAGTAATTTGATAAATGAAATTTATATAAATATTACTTTTTAACTCTAATTATCATATCTCAATTATATCATTTCACTGATAGAGTAGTTTTTTTATAATTTAAAGAACAATCAAGAATTATCCCGAGGCATAAATTTTTTCTTTATGCACTCTCTCTCTCACACAAAATTATAGAGAGTAAAAAATAATACTTTTCTTAAAATTACAATGAATGATTTAAAGGACATATTTTTTCCATATTAGAAAACAAAGTGTCAAGAGTTCCATCTAGGTATTTGGGAAGCACCTATAGATACACCTAGAGTAATCCTCATATGCGTTCTCAACAAAAATGAAAACACAATATGATTAGAAGAAAAAATAATTTAAAGGAATCACCTGTTTGAGGTAATTTTAGTTTTAAAAAAATTGAAAAATAAATTATAATGATCCTCAATAAGATATTCTCAGTTTTTGTTCATGAAGATCCTCATATTTGTTTATTAAAATAGATGAGAAACCAATCTCAGGATCCTAGATATTGTATTCACTGTAGCTCATAAACTTTCATGTGGTGCCAAATTAGTCACATTCTAATTTATAATTATTTAAAATTTATATAATATATTTATTTTGATTGTTTGTACTTTTAAATTTCAATAAATTCATTATTAATCCAATTATATAGATGGCATATCCATCTGTTTATTTATGGCCATTAAATGTGAATAATGATCCAGTATTATATTTGGAGGTTCTATGGTTCATGGATTCATGTAAATAATATATGCATGCAATGGTAATTTATAAACTGTGTACCCATGGTTGGTGAGAAAATAAATGGGCCACGCTAATGATAACATGCAATGTCGATCAATACACAACATCATTAAACATGAAATATTGACTAACATTGTAGAAGATGGTTTGATATGTATTACATGACATATGGTTTCTGTACAGTTAATGTAACCCCTAACAGTTTTGATCCTTCAAAAATCATATAAATTCATGTTTTCAATACACAACATCCTTACAAGTCTCATATTCTCCACTAGTTGATAGATTTTTCTATAAATTAGAAAAACATCCCTGATGTATTTTTACATGTCTTATACATTTGAAAACCCATTAAATGGGTACACTATGATTATAAACAATTTTTTTTTGGTAAACACAGGTGAAAATGATATAAAAACAACAACTACATGAAATGTTTCAAGCTGCACATGTTATGGGATAAGGTTCATTCCACCCCAAGAACATGCTAATTGATTTTTATAATTTCTCTTAGATAAAATTTTAAAAATATAATAGGTTGTAAAATCTACAAAATTATAATGTGTAAAGGACATCATACATGTCATGTACGTCATGATAATTTCTAGTGCTAGGAACTACATATATTTATATTTTTTCATGTGGTTATACACACTATATAAACTGTGAATATTGACACATGTAACCTCATTCCATGTATATCATGGAATTCCATGTTGGAATACATGTTGCGTAAGTACATAGTACATGATAATGATCCTATAAAACATGACTCACTTGAAACGTTGAGTGAAATTAAACACCTTGTAATAATTAAATTATAGAAATTTATTTAATATAACACATAAGGTATATGCCATGTCACCTATAAAGTAAATTCTATTTATATATTCAATTTAAAAAAATAATTAATCAAATGTGGAATGTAAACTATTTGTAACCACCCTGTTAAATGTTATGAATATAATTATTTTAAAATTATAAAATTTACATTATTTAATATATTGAAAATTATATAGAATGAGATTATTATTATTATATATCATTTATTGTTGAGGAAAAATAATAGGATACATAAATAATAGATTAATTACTTATTTTATTCACTAATCCACATAACATAATATTACCTTAATTGAATTTAAATGGCTAGTAGTAATTCAAAATGTAGAGTCATTGCTTGTTGTGATTGATCATCTGCATGAATGATATGTGTATGTTTTTTATTTACATATGTATTTTGATTATTTATTACAAATTTTATTTGATAATAATCTGTTACTGAAAATATGTTTAAATATAAATCATCCATTCTATTTTTATATATAAGATATTTTGGGTTATTGATTTCATTTAAGTGACACATAACCCATGATTCCCCTCATCGGTAAGTTATTAATCATTTCTAAAGGATTAATCTCCTAATTTTTTTTATTTAGGTCACATTCCATGATGAATTCATCCAAGATGATACATAATTAAATAGAGAAATACGATAACTTTAGGAATGAATGGTCTCAAGGTTCTATTTTCCCTAGGGTCCATGTTGGATTACTTATTCTTATAAAAAAATCATTATATAAAATCTAATGATTATATTACATATTTTTATAATTTTTCCACTTCATGGAAATTTATTTATTTATGAGATTTATATATTATTTGGATAATTCAACATGACAAAATAAATTAAATGAATTAAATAAATTAACAATATTAAAAAACTTGAAATAAAATAAAATTATCATGTATAAATTATTTTTTAGTCATGGTCAATTATATAAATTGAATATAATAGTAAGGCTAATAAAACATAAAATAATTAATATTTAATCACAAGATAAACAAAATACCTCAATATAACTTTTGACTTTTTAAATATCTGATATAGCATGAGTAAGAATGAATCCATAGATCAAAGAATTGGGTTATCCAAACAAATGTAACCTTAATTAAATAACGAATTATTTTTAAAGTCATTGTTTTACATGACCATGTTGGCATCTTGATTTATTTAACATACTAGTCTTGGGGGACATGGATGAAATCATCGAGGGAATTGAGGTTTATGATTTCTAGAATGATAATTTCACACAAAAGATCAATGATATGTGAGTTAATGTTGTTGGAATAAAATGATTACTAAAATATGTTTGATTAATTTAATTAGTACTCTATGGGGGTTATTTAAAATAGGATACGTAACCACAAACCATGAATATCCAAATTAATATATTTTTTGATCCAATGTTGAGGACTACATCAGTTTCATAAAATAGGTGAGAATAATAAAATTAATTTATTATTCCATAACTAGTCATCAAGATAAAATTAAACAATACAATTTTATATGTTATAGATAATTGGAAAGAAACCCCATGGATACATCCTAAAATTTTAGGTTAAATGAAAAATTCTCACCAAAACACTTTTCTACGAGTGGTATAGTCTATTTTTTAACTGAAATTATATATGAAAATTTGTTTTATTTATTTCAATAACCTATTCACGATTAGAAATATAAGAGAGAAAACAAAAGTAAAAAAGAAGCATATAATAGGTACATTGGGGATGATTCAACTATTTTCATCATCATTTTATATGTTATATCAAGATAGTTGAATATAATGAATAAATATTAGTATTTTTAACCCATGAATGCTCATATCTAATAAAATGAATTGGATAAAGAGATGATAATTATTAAAAAAAACTCACCAATTCTATATAAGTCTCACCTATGTTATGGGAAGGTAGGTATTGATATTTTATTCATGATATTTAAGTATATCAATTAGTAAGTGAATTTGGGATTCCATGTAGCTATTAAATAATCCACATGTTTCATATTATCATCCTTAACACCTATATTCTCCATATATATTATGAAATAAACCATTAACAATATATATAATAAACATTGAAAATGTTAGAATTCTTTTTTTCTAGTTTAGAGAGAATACTGGGAACATGATTTATCACACATTATATTGAATTATATGTTTAAAAAGTGAGAAAATATTATGAAAATTTCAAATTCAACATTTATTTCCAAGAAAACATCAACAAGAAAATGTATTTAGAGGGGGAGAAATGAGAGATATATTATATGCTTCACACTTGTAATGAAATATTACTAAAAGTGGAAGTATACTAAATTTAAAAAGAATAAATAATATGTTACTACTACTTATATATTTATTACTTTTTTTAAATTTTTATAAATCTATTCATTTGTATTAAGTACAATAATAGTTTCCAAACAACTATTCAAATAGAACCTTATGAGGATTTGTATAGTAGGTCATTCTGATCACCCTTGTGTTGGCTAGAGGAAAGAGTGGATGCTTTGATGGGAACTCACCTTGTACGGGAGACATCAGAGAAGATATTGTTGATTCGAAAGAGTATGGCTACAAAATAGTATCGAAAAAAATCTTTTGCTGATCAGCAGAGATGACCTCTGGAGTTTGAGGTTGGTGATCAGGTTTTCCTTTGTGTTCCACTGAGGTTGGGACACAAGAGGATTCGAAGACAGGTTAAGCTTTCACCGAGGAATGTAGGGCCATTTGAGGTGTTGGTGAGAGTTGGGGGGGTTGCCTATCGGTTGTAGTTATCTCAGAGGTACCGGGAAATGAACGACGTCTTTCATCTTTCTCAGCTCTGAAGATACATTTCAGACTCATCTCATGTCCTTCAACTAGAGGAGGTTAAACATGATGTGGATGCATCGTTTGAGGAACATCCTATTTGGATTTTTGATTGTAGTATGAAGGTTCTCTATTGCCGGTCTATTCCTCTGGTACGACAGCTATGGAAGCACGGGTGAGTACAACATGAGACTTGGGAGAGGGAGGCTGATGTACGATCACAGTGGCCGGGGCTATTCGGGTTTTCTTCTTCTACGCCTTGCAAGGAAAATTCAGGGATGAGTTTCTTTAAGGGGGGATGTTTGTAAGGACTCGGTCATTATTTTCTGGTATGTTTTCTGTTTTTTGTAGTTTTTGAGAATAGTGGAGTTTCTTGGAATTTTTTAAGTACATGTCGTGTACTTAATGAGTACACGTCGTGTACATTGTTCTGGTGTGAGGTCATGTGTTGGCCATATAAGGGCCACACACACGATCATGTGGGGTGATGTGGAGGCCACCTAAAGCTGAGTACAGAAATAGTATGTACATGCCATGTAATCTAAAAATTTACACTGTGTATTTTTTTCATTAAATTCACTGGGGTCAGGTCTGATGGAAATAACCATCTACTTCTAGGTGTTTTTTCCCCGAGAGCTCCGAAACGGCCAAAGATCTTCGACAAACCCCCGAGCCTCCATAAGTTCTCTGAATCGATAGTCGTAAATAGCGTTGGAATCACAGCGGCAATCTCTCCCTTCTCAAAGAGCATCTTTTCACAATTCATCCACTTTTCCATGTTATCTTGGGTTCAACATTTTATGCATTTTCATAGATCTACGACGTTATAAGGAGATTCATGCACCATGGTTCATGTTTATTGATCTCTTAACGTCAAGATAGGTCGTTTTCCCCTTTCTGTAGAAATTCATTGTGTATTTTGTGTGAATTCCACTCATACCCTTGAACAATTTATTGCTTGTTTTCATGTATTCCCTTTTTTTGTATACTTTGATTATATTCCTCAGTGGAGGTTATTTTCTGTGCATAGGGTAATTTATTGTGCTTTATATGTTTTCCCATTAATGTTTTTCATGTTTATGAATGTTTGGTCTAGTTTTTCCTGTTAGGCTATTTCCAGTTCCATGACTAGTTGTAGGATGGAGTGTTCATTTTCTAACATGCTGAGTAGCCGTAGAATAATAGAGAAGTAGTTCTTTAGGTCACATTGGCCATTACATGATGCGATTCATTCTGAATTTACATAGGGATGGTGGAACCTATTGTAGTAGACCATAGGTAGAATTGATGTAAGGGATTCTCCAGAGTGTCTTTATAATAAGATGTGAGACCTCATGGGGGAATTAAGGTTGAGTGCTTATTCAGAGTTCTTGTAGTTCCCCGACGTCAGCCACATGGTGGAATTGGGCGATGAGTGCTTCCCCAGAGCACCATTAGTATGCTATGAGACTATCGAAGGAATTGACGGTGTGTGCCTCCCTAGAGAGTCTATTCTTTAGCTTAACCAGAGGGGTGAGACTGTGTGTGCCTCACAGAGGGTTGTTATAACTTTTAGGGTGAAGCATAGTGTTTAGGCTGTGAGAACTACCCAGAGGGTCATCGATTTGTTCTACATGATTGAGTGGATGCTTTCATATTTGTAAATTATATGCTAGAAATTGTGGATTGTTTGATGCTGAGTACTTTACTGTTTACTGCTTTCTGTACTTTTACCTTCCACATATTCACGGACTATTAGGCATAGATCTTCGGGTGGTTTTCTACTAGGACATTGTCTCACACCCTTTTGGGTCCTCATTTTGGTCGCACATAGATTATATTGTTGCAGTTATAGACAAGGGAAAGTGCCATTCTACTTCAGGTTCTTGATTTCACTGGAGCTGGAGATCATGGGACCAAGTTGAGGCTTTCGATATAGAGAAGTTGTTATATATTTTCATCTTGTATTTGAGTTTTGTACTGTATTCAGCATTGGTACTTTTTTGTCTGCTTTCATAGATGCATTTTTATCATGCATCATTTATATATTTTGCTCCAGTAGTTCATTTATCATTATTCTTCGGTTACTGTTGTTTGGTATTTACTCCTTCCATTGTTTTATGTATTTACATACTTCCACATGTACTCTACCAATGAGGGAATAGTTTTCCCACTATCACACACAGAGGCCACAACTGCTTGTCATCGGCCTCTGGCATTCAGGGAAATGCACTTCAGGCCATGCGACCGACTGGGTATGGGTTACCTCTGGGTGGCTTCCAGAACAGGGACATTACACATGACATTTTTTAAATTAGATTGTATGAAAAATACCAATATCCATAATATAATATTCTATTGAAAATAACAACTTGGGTGAATGCAATGATATTAGATAATGTGTATAACATAAATATGGTTTTTTATTACAAATAATGATGAAAAATATTTGAACATTGAATAATTGGATATTAAAAATGAAGAAATATACGTAACATCATAATTTATTCTACAAGGTACATATAATTATTTCTCACTATAGTGGAAATGAAAAGGATTTTTAAGTAAAAAATAAAAATAAGTTTGAATAATGAGAGGTTAATAAGTTGTTATAGGTATTTACATGATTTAATTTTAATTTTTTAATTCAAAAAAAAAGAATTTTTATTTTAAATTCACTATAATTTATTTTCATTATGCATGAAAAAAGATAAGTTAGGGTGATTTACCTATAGAATTTTAATGTGACTTTTTTTGGAAGAATATTGAAAATTTTACCAATCATATTTAATAAACAGAAGAAGAAACTAATGAATATACGCATCCAGGAAAAATATGAAGTAGTAATATTTTTATTATATTGAATCGAAGTATTACATAGTTTGATAAATTCTTATTATTGAAAAAACAAATAATTTATTAATTATTAAAGGGTAAGAAGAAAAAAACATGATTTACTCATATGTCACATGATTATAAGGATATTATTTACTATTTAGTAACAATATGTTGATACTTGTGTGGTACATTAAATCAATGAAATCAATATCATTCTTTGTATTTGCCTTTTTTTTTAAATGCAAACATTGTAAATTTTTGTACCTTTAGGTTTTCAATTTATTTTGTTATTTTAAAATAATATAACACAATTAAATAGGTTTCTACGGTTTGGTCCTGAAAAAATGTTAAAGTAAATTTCTACTTTTTAATTCAGTGATCATATGGGTCTTTTATAGAAAAAGAAATTATAAATTATAAAACATAGTATATAAATAATATGAATTTGTTAAAAATTATTGTCATATAATATATAAATATTTATATAATATCTTAAGGTATTTTCATAAGGTCGTGATGTTTAATTATGTTATCCTAAATATTATTCCTCAGTTTTTTGTACAATTTTTATGATACCAAAAATAACACACAAACTCCAATAATCCTAAGTCGAGGGTTATTTTTTAAATTTTTATCTAAGTACATAGATATCATGATCCAGCTGTTTCGTAATTTCAAGAATCTGGATACATAAATCATCATTGGATTGAATTGAAATATCGAGACATAATATAAAAAAACATGCAAATTTTATATTTTTTAATAAAAACACATAATTCACAAGTGGTAATCCTCATGGTGTCCTAGGGATATGTGAAACAATATAAAGGAGTTACCCTAGATACTCAATAATATGTAGGGTACAATAAAATTTATCTTATTATAAGACTGAAATACATAATGTTGAAGGAATAAATAATCAAATAAAAATCATAAGAGTGATAACATGAGAAAATATAACATTTCATTGAATAAAAATTTAAAATAAATCACATGGATAAAAATAATTGATCTCATTTTGATGAAATGAAAAATTTAAATCCTTTTATATATAATACTAATGCCTTATTCTACGACATCATTATAAATAGGCATGACATTTCCAAATTACAAACTAGTTATTCTCATGAGATCTATATATGGATCAAGGTTCTATTTAATCCTGTAATTCTCTCATAGTATAATAATTAAAATGCATCACTGATATGAAGATTATGATCCAAAAATATATATATCATAACATTCCATAAGGAATATCATTAACAATCATCTCTATATAATACATATATATTTTAATATAAATTAATGTTATATAAAATGTTAAAATTTCCTCATTTAATGTAATAATATTTATATATATGAGATTATATTACAATAAACATAAAAAATAGGATATTAATAGTGTAATAGAAAATAACATTATCAATGGAATTATAATGAATGAATCTTGTAGGGTACTTTCACGGTAAATGGATTTCAATAAAAATAGTCATTGAGTTCAAAAGTATCTAATTGTATGAGAACAAAAAAATGATAGAACCAAAAACTGTTGGGCCAATATTATGGATATACAAAAAAACATACATTTATTAAAAACATAAATTGTAAATTTATTATAACAGTAATGAAATATATTAAAATTCTTTATTATGGATTTTAATTATCATATAAAACATCTAATGAATATTCCTTATTAGTGGAAAACTAGGTGTCAAGATATAACAACTTATTATTCACTGAGTAAAGAAGATTTTAATACACTACCAATCATTTTCTGGGTTATTAGCCAAATATTCACTTGATTTAGATCTTAAATCCACTTGAAGTATCCAAATAGGTAATTTAATTATATAAAACAACGATATTTTTTACTTGACTAAAATTTTAGGATATTCTCCAATATATAAAATAATACTTTGGGATTAAACAACTGATTGAGGTTTAAAATGTATTATTAATATAATATAATGAGATGAAATGATAATATCTAATTAACAAAATGAGAATAAACATATATTAATTAAGAAATATAATATTTCACAATGAAATGATATTTAATATTAAATTATTAAAAAAATAAAGGATATTATGGGATTATAGAAACTAAAATCAGTATGATAAAAACCTAGGAAAAATATTATAATGGCATGGGGTAAGTAATAACTCATTACAAATATATTTAAAATATGATTAATCTATCAGATTATAAGAATGGAAATATATGATAATGGATTTAAAATAATATTAAAAACAGAAATTATGATTTCAAATTATTGAGGAGGACTACGAGCCCTTAACAAATATATTAGATTCATAAATCATGATAAGAAAACCCTAAAAACATATAAACTCATTATATATTATCTTGAGAGGGACACACTAGATAATATTTATGCTATTTTATATTGAAATAAATATAAATGGAAGAATTTTTTGGTATTTAAATAAAATGAGTTATATTTATGACTTAATTTCAAAACATAGGATTCATTATATACGGTAATAATAAACCATTAGTTTATATATGGTTTTAACACATTGTTTTTGACATGCACATCCTTGTTTTTAGAAGTTTTTATGTTTATGAACTGAAATATACTATTTTATTTTACCTAATCTATTAAATATCAATAAAAAAAATATAGGTTTCTATACCTTACATTATATATTAGGCTTTGGAAAATTATTTATAGGATTATAAAATAATTTTTGTTAAAAATTACAATATATAAATAAAATAACATATATCATGTCATGGATTAACTTATTTTAATAAATATATCATTTTTAATATTAATTATGTCACAACAAAGAACTCAATTGATTAGCCTAATTTATTAATTACGTAAAAAATTCACTGTCTCAAAAACAATATGAGAAATTTACTATTGTACAATTTTAATTTGTTTAATTCATAATTAAAAACCTTTTTATGAATGTGATTCTATTTGTATGAGAATATTTATTTTCAATTAGAACACATTTTTTATTCCAAAATTGCGTGATTAGTAGAAAAAAATTATAAACTATTAATTATCGTAAATAGTATTTTTATATTAAGTCATATGTGTACTGTAATGTTACTATTAATTAATTAATATATGTATTTTAAAAATTATTAATTTGATTAATTTAAAATCATTTAATTTTTTTTTATTTGAAACATTCATGCATTACCATTTCCTTAAAATTATAATGGTCAGAGGCCAGATGGTTAGATTCCAATGATCATATTCCAATTGTTATATTAGAACTTAATTTACACCTCATTATAACATCCTTAGAACATTCATATCATTATCTTAGTTATTATAACATTTCTATTACACTAGTTACTGTTTTAATTATAATAGAAATATATATTGTATATTTTTTTAAAAAAAATAGATTATAACACTCTAAATTATAATATTCTTGTGGTGCCTTATATTTCATGGTTATTTTCATACTTATTGTGAAAATTATTGAAAATAATATTTTATTGTTCTTTTTTTTATACATTATGTTATAATATAACAATTAGAGAATATATATTTCATTGTGATATAGTTTTTTGATAATATTTTTATTAATTATTTTATAATCTTAGGTCTTATAGATAGGATTCCAAAGGGGATTCTCTAGATGATGTCTAACCTTCTACTATAAATGTAGTTTCAGCCACGGTGGATTGAACAATGATAGTAACCACAACAATTTAACCAAATCCTATAGGAGGCTCGAGTATGACCACAAAAAAACTCTAATATTTTTATCATGGTAATAAATTTATTTCCTCTCACGGGTTTGAAAATAAAAACTAATGGCATAGTTATTGTGGATCATATCATTGCATAGATGGATGTCTGCAGCATTTTGTTGGAGTTTTAAAAAATTATAAAAGTATATTATAGGAATAAGTCACATTTTCTTAAAATTGAATAATTATTATATGATAATTGAATAATTATTTCTGCCAAAAATTTAAATAACAAGGTCTCCAGAAGGTATCATCATGATACATTGTTAAATGGAGAATGAAGTAAATCCATTTGGGAGAACAAATTTATGGATAGAGAATTGAAGAGTTTGGATCATCTCTACATGAATAATGAAATAATTGATGTTCACATAAAATTATTTCCTCATCAATAAATTACTTATATATAAATTTATGGGAAAAAACAATGGGATAGGTTGAGGGTCCACAAATTGACCATGTCAAAAAACGAGGTGGTGTTACCCATGGGGTTCCAAACGACACAACTACATTGACTGTCAAGGTCCCTACAATGCCAAAATTAGCATCATATGAGGAATCCATTACTTCGATGGGATTATGTTATCAATATGAACCCTATGATTTATATTGTAATTAAACTATAGAAAGGTTCATTCCTACTATATATTGTTGTGGTGTCAAAAAAATAAGTTTAATTGGCAGTGGAGAATACCATTATCACACTCTAACTACCAGAGAGTATAAATATTGTGGTTTTTACACTAACACAGAACATTAAAATGATGAAAAAATTTATATCACTATATGAGAGAGTCTTAAATTATATTTTGGTATTTGTTAGCTACTACATTCTAGATGAGGATTCAGTTTACTTCTGATGCACCTCAAAAAAATTTACATTGATATATTTATGAAAAAAATACAAAAAAACTGATAATAGAGGATATATAATGAAGTTTCATATGATCCACCATATGTTTATGATCATAGGATATGACTGGATTTACTACATTTTTATCCACATTTTCATGAAGGAAAAAATACATGAACAGTTTAAATATATTGTGATCCAGTGAAACCATTTAGATACAAAATCTATGATATACACTATCAATCATAGAGACATAGTATTTAATAATTAATCTTAATAAGCAGTGATAACATTATTGTAGAGATATAAAGATGTATAGGAGATTTATTGAGTGGTCCAACTTCTTTATAAGTAGTATATTACTGAAAAATTAGAAAAACAATGATGTCGGATAGTCAAGGTGGAAGAAAAGGTAAGAGTTTATATTGATGAATGTAAAGAGGAAAAATTTTATGTTGTTGAAGGAGATGATACAGTGATGGATAATATTTTTAATGCCCTAAAGACTCATATAATGATATAATTCAACTCTGAGTGTTTATTAGCCATCCCTTTGGATGCATTCCAAGACAAATTTACCATTTAATATATAGATTACTATATCAATATATACATTTTGTTGGTTCATGTTAGGAAAATAATAATTTCAATGTTCTTTACTAAAATATAGAATATGGATGAACTTTTTATATCATGAAAATGTTCTTTTTTTATTAATATTGGATATCCAGATATAATGGCTTATGCACTATCACTATAATTCACGACGAGTTTATATGATAATGATCATTAGAACATATATACATAGATGGATATATGAAGGTTATATACCATGACATACACACCATCATTGTAATAGAATTTTATATCGATATGATATGAAAAATAATTATTTCATGTACCTGGGATCTTAGATAGGTGTATGACATCCAAATATGGTGTTATGCGTACTATAATGATAAGTTATGTTCAATTAATTAATATGTGAGAGTTAAGTGTCATAAAATGATAAAAATAAAATGTGGTATTGTAAAATAAGGATGATAATGTTTTAGTGGGATCATGTACCCTAAGAATAAAACTTCTGCCATTTCACACGGATTATCAGAACTATAGTATGAGGGGAAAAAATTGTGATTTGATTTCAACATTTATTTTTACAGGCCTAGTCTTTATTGACTGATTTTAATTGATGTAATGTAGTGGATCCCTAATGAATTTTCTATTTTAAATTTATTCTGAACATTTCACTAAATCTCAAATATAGGAGGCTTAGATAGAATAAATTCATATTTTTCCATGTCAACACTTTTTGAGTTTTCAACCTGAAAGGTTATACTCTTTTAATTTTTTCAAATGATCAAAATAATACCTTGTCTATATGAGGTTAAGGCTTAGTTATCATAGACATGAATTTTTACAAGGATTATATTGAATCAATAACTTTTTAAATAAATTCTATATGGGAGGGGTGAATATTAATTTGAAAACATATATTATAAATTTATTAGATTTTATAGAATAGTGATATATATTGAGAGTAGTTTTCTTCAATCGAATTTTACTGGATGTAAAAAGATAGAGCACAATCATTTATTGAGGTTTGGATCATCATGATAATATTCCTTCCCCAGATTTTTCAATTCCTAGGAAGATTAGAACTCAATAAAAACAACACATTTAATAGTGTGAGAAACTGTTAAAATCTATGAATTTTAAAAATGCCCATAGGTATTTCCTAGTATTTGAAAAAGAGTCTAAACATTGTTTGTGATCAAAATTTTGATCAAAAGTTACAATCCAAAAATTATTATTAGTGGTGGAATAACGAGAATGGATAATAAAATATTTTCATTCAGAAAAACATTAACCATACAAAAAAATTACAAGAAGATAAATAATACATGAAATAAAGAAAAAAAATACAATGAAACCAAATCATGATCTAATGATCTCAAATATTTGGACACTATATGATCCCCAAAGACATCAATAAATGATGGTTGAACATTAATGTTCTTAGCTGATCATAGCCATGGAACAATAGTTGTCACGACCCATCCCCCGGGGCCCATACCATGACTAACCCCAAGCCTTCCTTCTATAGGCAAGGGGCTGGCGACTAGAACCAAAGGCATATTCCAAAAAACTGGGAAGAAATTTCCTTTATATCCAGTAAGAACAGGTAACCAAGAACACAACAAGATAAGAACACAAATAAACCAAACTGTAAATAGAGTGAGTCCAGTAAGAAAAAGGGGCCTGTATACAATCCCAACTGGAATGTACAAGTAAAACTGTGAAATAATACAACTGATAAAATGGAATAGACTGCTAACAGATCATCCTCCGAGGTTCCTACCTGAAGGGTAGGTATAGATCGCCTCCTCAGTACTCCACGTCTGTCTGTCTCTTCCATGTGCCGACTCATCAAATGGTCGACCTAAATGTAATGTACCGTCCTTGTACTCTTGGACATATTCAGCGTTGTCCATCGGCTGCATCCAACACAACAAGGTGCATGCATAACCTGTGTAGGGTTGAGTATAACGATACTCGGTAGGGACCACGACACCCTCTATGTCTCACAAAATCCGTCAAGGATAAAACACAAACTAGTAAATCAACAGATGACCATACATAGGTATATGCCCACACATATACCTAATTTATCATTTATTCCATCTCTATCATGAGGAAAACACAAAGGTTTTGACTCATCTAAATCCCGGATTTATTCAAGGGGTAATATCAAGTAACATTCCGAAAACAAAGTCGAACGCCTTGGATTCTTAATAACTCCTCCTCTATCGAGTACAGTGGGCCTTCCGTGTCACACAGATGCACTTCCCACTAACCTTGGACTGCTGAGATACTCCTCATGTTGGGTACCGTGGGACTGCTGTATCGCACAAAGGTTCTCCCCACCATGGGTCTGTCGTGTCACACAAAGGCACTCCTCTTCAAGGTCTACTAAGGTACTTCTCCTATCGAGTACCATGGGTATATCACATCACACAGAGGTGCTCCCCACTATGGATCTTCTGCATCACCAAGATGCTCCCCACTGAGCCTGTCAAGTCACCCTGAGTCGAAATGGTCAGCAGTCCTCAAGTCTCATCCGGCCACTTAGTATCTGCACTATGGTCGCTTGTCTCCGAGAGGATCCTCTCCACAAGCTACTTGTGGATACTCCAACTACCAAAAATTTTCATGAAGTAGTATCTAAAATATCTCCTCGTCATATGGGTCTCAATATAACAGACGACACGTCAAACAGATGCCCGGTCTGTGAACTATTCGCTTTTTAGTGCCAGGGGCCCATTTGGATTCCTTCTCAATAAAACCAGTCCACACCCTATCTCAATCCAAAACATAGTGGGAGATCATCAAAGGGACCATCTCGATACAAGATTTCCAGCGCCACATACGGTTTGTCAAACAAACATCTGATGCCCATGTTATGGACAAAGGAATGAAACTGGTTCGTAGTTCTTTTCTGTCTGGTCTGACCCGGTCATCCCAACACGGTTCTTATCACCCCGGCCCATCCCGTTCGATCTATCATGGACGGTAGTGCAGCCCGAACCATGGGTCTGGCACGGCCCACAATGCGGCCCAACCCATTGGGTCTGGCCCAGCCTGCAAGGGCCATGAGGGTGCCACTAGGGGGACTTAGCTGAGGGGTACCACGAGGGGAATGATCGTCCACCATGAGTGCGGACCGGCCATGGTTTGGTGGACCGGCCGCAGTTCAGTGGTGGTATGGTCAGGATGGCATAGCAGCTTAGCTCAGCGGTGTGGCTCAGCTCAACGGCTGCGCAGATCGTCTCGGACAACGACTCGACTCAGCGGATGGCGGCTTGGCATGGTGGATGACGGTGTGGCACGACTAAGATGGCGGTGCGACACAATGGATGGAGGCACGACTCAGCTATGATGAAATCATGGGTTTTCTTGGTGGCGCAGCTCGGCTCAGACGGTGGTGCCGCCCGACAGATGGAGGCGAGGTGCGGTGAGGCCGCGGCTCTGCTGGGGCGACACGGTGAGGTCGTGGGTCGGCTGGGGAAGTGCGGCAAGGCCATGGGATTCTGCATCGTTTCCTCCATCATCTTCATATCCTTCCTTCATTTCTAAGAATTCACCAAAGAAGAACGACGGAGGGGTTGGGCCGTGTTACTTTGGCCTGCAACCTTCACGTTAATGTGGTAGCATGTGGTCACAAAGAACTAAGATTGAACATAAAACTATAATCTTTCACAATTTTTGTTCCCAACCCACACAAGAAAATATGGGGGTACACGGAGATTGATAAAAATTTGGGAATAAACCCACACCTCGTTCGTGTTTTGATGTTGGAATAAGGAGGTAGTATGGTTTTCAATTCGTGGTAGATGAAGACTTCCCACATAAAAAGATGTCTTGAGGAAGAAAGACAAAGGAGGTTAGCTTTCTTCATTGGAAGAGCATTATCTGTTGGAGATAATTATCTCATGTTCTCCCAATCCACCTTTTCAAACACATGAATATGTATCCAAAAGTAATAGATCGTAATATCTATTAGGACGTTGGTATAATATTAAAAAAAAGAATAAATTAATTATAGGATAGTTGTCATTATTATGATATAAGTGTTGCCAAAATTAATGTGGAGGATTTCCAGAGGATCCTCCAAATTTAATGAGGGGGGTTGAGAGGTTTTCTTACATTTATGATGGATTTGAGGATTTTCTCCCAATTAAAAGGGTGTTTCAATGGAGTTTAATCCTGGGTGGTCGCCACCACCATAACCTCTCATGTAAGGTCAGGCTTGGGTGGTCCCCTCCACCAAAACCTCTAATGGGAGGTTAATGTCTGGTGGTCCCCACCACCAACATCCACATGAAGGTTGGTTACATAAAAATAAAATAAAACGTGTGATTATTTTGTATTATAATTTCCACGGAAATCCCAAAAACTATCATTCACCCTCGACCAACTAATGTCGAGGTGAAACTCTTATTAAGTGAATACTGCCGTTGTGAGTTCAACAATGCCCTTAGATTTCAATTCTGAGCACTGATTCAAAAGTTAAAAAAACATTCTCTCAGGATTACTAAACATACCAAAAAAAGTTCAGAAATTCATTTCCGGCACTCTGGGCCTTGGAATCATGCACCATAAATTTTGTGAACTCGTAAGATTCCCATTTAAAAAAATAATTTACATTAAAATTTCGGGTTTATACAATATTCATAGTAGTTTCTTGATCATTTGAAAGATTCCTTAATTGTTTCATGGTTTTTATTTTTCAAAAAATATAAATTTAATTTGTTATATCCTGTAATGAAAAATATGATAACATAATATAATATTATTAAATAAAATATATTCATAGAGAATCTTCCTAACAAACAGCTATATACCCTGACATAGTCTATACTACTATTATCATTTTAAATTTAACATTTGATGTAAATTTCTTGATGAATAAAAATGACCATATACAGTCTTTATTTCCTTGTGAAATAATATTATAATACATAGAATATTTCATCTAAAAAATATATCATACATATTTATAAAACTACTTATATAAATTTAATAAGCATCAATTTTATTAAAATATTTAAAATTTTAAAAAACAATGTATAATATGAATATATACAACATGAATATATGTAAAACACATATGATCAAAATAATTTTTAAGCACAAAATAATTGTATTTTTACGAAAATAAATTAAAAATGAATTGAAAAATATTTATTTCAATTTAATTAATTAAAATAATAGAAAATATATATTTATAATAAATGTTCCATGTGACAGAAGAAGAAGATAAAATAGTAGATGATATCCGATGAGATACCATTGTACCATTCCAGTTCATAAGATCAAACATTTGATCTTGATCTATTGTGTCAGATCTATCATTTTTACCATATATAGCATTTATCGTTTAACTATTATTATAAATTGATCTTATGTTAGTGTCCAGTGGTAGATATATCTATCTTTGGTCTAAGGTTATGTTACTAAAAAAATGATGATGCCACATGAATGTGAAAAAATTTGACATATACCATTACAACATGAAGATTATACCATTGAAACATTGATATACTATTTTAGTTGGATGATATTCATTCCTACCAATATATATTATTCATGTCTGTCTCACAAAACCTTGAGTACCACCATGAATTATGATAGTATAATAGTAAAATGTTCGTGTATTCTTCCATAAAAATGATATCTACCATCGATATGTGGTTAACCATCATCCAACAGTATTTGATATATGAATATTATATATTTTAGGTTCTTGTAAATGAATCCAAATTATAATAACTCATTTTATAATACCAAAAAATTGATGCCTCAATCTTTATAGCTTCAGCTTAAATAACATGCATACTAGAAATGTCAGGAGATTTTTGACTAATCATTGGGGGAAGAACATGATAAAGATGGTATATCAGAATATTGTTCTAGATCTAATCTTATGTCACTCATTCTATCCATATCATTTTATTCAGATGATAATTTTATTTTTTTTACATCCCACATTAGATTACCATATGTTTTATCATGTTGTATATGAAACAACTCATTTTTTATCACTATTAAATTTTCCTATGGGTATTATAACAAACACACCCATTCATATATAAATAAATATATATATGATATTATTCAATTGGGTATCTATACCAAACCATATGTTCACATATGGTTGTACTATTGTGAAATTTAAAAATTGGCTTACTCATCCTACCTATGGGAACATTGGTTTAGACCTCCCACAATGTCGACCCACATGTCCCCAATATGTTGTTGAGGGGATGTACTAATAATCTTGTGTTAGATGGATTATTTTTTAGCTAACTCTACAAAAAAATTATAGAAAAAAACTAAATTAAAAAAAATAATACACAATAATTTAATTCATATTCAATTTTTTTAAAAATAATAATCTATTTTATGAGAAATGAATTTAAATTTTTTTAGAAAATTGTAACTTATCACAAAAATTGTAATGTACCGACCTTAAACATTACATAATATTGAATTAAATGAATAATTAACATTGAGGATCTTTTCAGGTTTATTTTTTTATAGAATTAGGCCATAACTATTACATAACAACATGAAAATATAATGTAGACACTTATACTCATTATCCATTTTCATAAAATAAAAACTCATGAAAAAGATACATGTCTAGTTCCATATTTTATACAAAATGACTTTTCCTTGATCTCATCCTTGAACATATTCATCTTTATGTTCAATGGAAAACATATCAAAACATTGAATGAGAATAAAAATCTCAGTAAGGGTTATAAAATAATGAAAAAAACATTATCCAATAAATAAATACAAATTAATGAAACAATAATTTCAATCATAACATACCTCATGTAATCATAATATTTATGAATAACATAATGAAATCATAAAACATAAAGGTAACATATGGGATTCATATCATACTTACATTGTATCTATAACAGCTACATATGGGGGTCACATTTGCAATACCCATCATAGTAAATTCCCTAAATCTCTTAGGATAATCATTAACGTTTACCACCATCATGTTACCCAATGCATTAGAGAGCTATCTCAGACTCACCCGCCATAGGATTATCACGGAACCACTCATATACATAAACAATGTTCAATAACAATAACATATTCAAAACACATAAACCAAGCATATAGGAAATATAACATTTCAATATTTCAATCCCAATATACCATTTCAAGAAATTGACATAATCAAGGATTTATCATACCATTTTCAAAACCATTTAAAATATTTAATAAAGAGAATTTTGAATAAAAGTGTCCCATACCACATTGATGAATTTAATAATTTTAAAACTTTATTGTACATATAAATAAGTAATAAAATCAATTTTTTAATCATGGACATTATAGATAATGATTTTAGAATAATAAATCCTTTAAACATTTAAAATAATATTTTAGTAAAATAGTTTTTATCAAAATGAGAGACTCTTGAATACAAATAATTGAAAAATAACATATAATCAAAACTTTATATTATCATGATAATAATGGTCTTTGTGATATAATATGGAAAAGGAGAGTATATACACCATATAAGAGTGAATTGGTGCATAACAAAAATGAAGTCCCAATATAAAATTAAATTGATATGAAATCCATTACAAAGACGGTATCCTTAAAGTTAGGATAAATCAATTACATAATTATCTGTGAAAAATATTAATACACCCAATATAAGTGGATATTTAGTGTAAAACATTCATAGGAAATTTACAGATACTCATAAGAAGACATACTCAAGAAATACAAGTTTAACCCAAATAATTGAAATTGGGTTAAGAAGTTCCCTTGAAAATTTTGACAGCCTAACGACGTAGAATAAAAATTCAGAAATTGTATTGATGAGATAAAATGGTTATCTCCTCACATGGACATAAAATTTACATCAATAATTATATATATGAACATATCCCACGATAATAAGTTGTAAATTAAAAGACATAACAAAAAGAAGTATTTTAAAAAGAGAAGGGTGATTGATCCCTTACAGATTGGATAACATATGAAAGATACAACACATGAAAGTAGGATCATCCAATGAAGATGTAAATTACCAAAAATTATAGTATATTACACAATTAATACTATCAAGGATATTACATATTCCACACAAAAGAAAATAATGATCAATATAGAATGAATCTCATGGGAATAAAAAGTGACATTAAAACCCCTTACTTCATTGTAATCAATCGAGTCATATGAAAAAAAGTAAATATACAAAAAATGAATCAAAGAATACCATGATTATAAATAGAATAATGAAAATATATATCAAATGTAAGTACACAATACACCACATGGAATATATAATCGGTGAATAATGAAAATTTCACGGAATTGAATGTGAGATAAGAAATCAATTACCTCATGTCCGACATGACTTGTTTTTCGTTATTTTTCTTGAATAATAAACTTAGGTTAATTTATAGTTGACTAATAACCATTTTTTAATTTTATTATTCCTTTTATATCATTTATTAACATGTTATAAACAATATGTATTCATTTATGTTAATAATGGTCGTTTTGTCGATATTTGGTACTTGAGTAAAAAATGAACAACTTATAATTACAAGATGTCCATGTGGTCAAGAGTACATTATGTATAGAATGATATTAATGATTTAGATAATATATTTATCATATATATCTAGTATATATATGTATTTATAACAGTACATAACATTTGGAGATACAAAATGAAATGCACCATTCATGGAGATGGTAAGTCGTACGTACGCATGAATGCTACTTTCATTTCTATTTTGTATTTTAATTTAATTAAAACATAATGATAAATAGATAAATTATAATTCAAGTATAATATAATTTATAATTTCAACAACTCCATCGTTTATATGTCCCACATATGGTATGAACGAGTCATATCACTTTGAGGGGGTGGTAGTCCTCACGTTCTTGAATTAAATTATTGCATTTACCCATAATGGAACCATAATGGAATGATATATATTAAAAATAAAGAATTATAAAGAAAACATAATCAAAATATATTTTATATATAAATGCTATTTCATTATAATGGCTACCATGAGAGGCAGTATGACATATTTGAACAATCATCATTTCATGAGGCAGTAGTTCGTCGTCCAGAAAAACCGTATGTGATTTATACATTAGATTGATGTGTGTGCAAGTTTAGTTCTCATAATAATCATAAACACATCCTTGTACATTTATTATACAGGTGTGGTTATTAAATAATTTAACAAAAATGTTTAGGGGTTGTATAAGTAAAATAAAACAAAATAAAACAAAAGAATTTATGTGAAATTGTTACGTTTATTTTGGGTAACTCACATTGGTATGAACCAAAATGGTTTATTTTTGTGACTTATACCTATGTTAAGGATTATAAAAGGAGTATAGGGATGTCTAGAGATTAATTGGGCAGAGTTTGGACGTGACCAAAGGCTTGAGAGGTGTCAGGAATTGGTTAAAAATGAGGGCTTTTTATAAGGGGGATGAGGGCCTCTTTAGGAATGTGTGATAATATTATTTTATTATATAATGATATTCGATTTATAACGGTCCAAAACTACTTAATGTAGAATATAAGATTACTCATAATCGAGAAAAATTTATCCCATAAGAATTGGCAGGGTTTTTCTCTTAATTTAATAGCTATAAATTTATTTATTTAAATCATTTATTAATGAGGTAATCAGTACATCATGATTGTGTCATAAATAATTTAATTTATTCAATGTCTAGAAATTATAAAAGAAAATCACCATTATTTTGGAAATATTTTTATCTTTCCAATTAATATTTATAGTTGAAATGATAACTTATATAACCCCATTTAAAATTTAATTTACTAAAAGATATTTGTCAATGTCATTTTTGTCTTTACATTAAATTAATTAAAATAAAGTGTCATTATCAATCATAAGTGGCTCCATGGGGTTAAAAAAATCGTCCCAAAGATTCCCATGGTTGTCCATGAGTCATTCAATAAGGTTAGGATAGTATTTATGCTAATTTTTTATTATTATGATATTATTTTTTACCTTGAATTACCATGTTTACCTTTCACCGTGGTAAATAAAAGTCAATACTTAGTATTAACCAAAAATTATTTTCATCTTATTAAACCACATTTTACTTACTAATAACAACCATGTATGTCATATTTTTGAAATTCTATTCATATAAGTGATACAATTTCATTAAAATGAAAAAGTCAATTTTTTAACTATTACTTTGTTGATTCACTATTAATCAAAAATTGTTTTTTTTCAGAAAAATTCCAAAAATTAATCCTATTATATATTAGTTATTAAAAATTCAAAAATTATATCTGTTATACAAAATTATAAACATAAAAGTTTCAATAATTAATTTAAAATTAATTTCCATTTTCAAAACATTTAGCGTGTTTTTACGAAATAATATCTTACAAAAGATTGACACTTGTTTATGTCCAATTTCAAATTGAAATTATTTCCAATGTCCCACATAGGATTAAATGGTTAAAATATAATTTAATTAAAATTTAAAACCATTTAAAAAATATAAACTAACCAAATAAATATGTTAGATTAAAAGACAATTTTGAATTAAAATACCATATTTTTTATTATTCATTATAAAAATGAATTTTATCAGAAAAATATGAAAATTTAAACCAAGATAAATTTTAATGTCCCTATTCTTGGAAATAATTGTATTCTATAAAATAGAACATATAAAAGTGACCAAAACTATATTTAAATATGAATCTACATCAAAAGGATTTAAATCCACCTTTTAATGAATATTACAGTATTTATACTTAAAATTAGATTCATTCACATTTTATGCCTCTAAAATTTATTGGATAAATGAGAAAACAATTAACAAACATGTATATTTATATTTTTTTTTATTTTCATTCCTTCCAATACAACTGCAAGTCGTTAACAATCATTAACAATAATATAGTTATATTATTGGTGTACAAGTGGGATTTCAAAGAAACCCATTATTGCCTATCAGGTATGCCATCTATCGTATCATACAATTTATAGTGAAATTAATACTTAATCAAAAAATAATAATAAATTTTAATTTTTCATGTTTTTTATTTACCTGGGATGTTTCATCCTTCCCCCCTTTTGGAAAGCGTGTCCTCACAATTTTAAAATTGGGCTCAGTAACATCATTGAATATCCCACATCGTAAAAATAGTCCATAAAACAATCACTTCAAATAAGGTAGATAAGTACATAGGTTACCTAAGACCAAAAATACTATGATTCCAGGAAAACATAGATATGGAATAAAAACTAAATTTCATAAATTAATAGATTGTGACAGAGAACATGATCACGGAAGGTTAACCACCACAATACCATAAATTTGTGGTTGGGTAAAATTCTGATGATAAAATAAGTCGTAAAACATTTTTCCTCAATATCCTTTTTATAGAGTTGATGAACTTTATTAATAACAAGACCAATATTGGAAGGAAATATATTTACTCATCATTTAGAGTGTCATCATTTAATATTATTCTACCAAAAACACTTCTTTTCTCCAAATGTTATGTATTCAAGATTACTTGTTCACATTGAAAGCACTATAATCAACTTTTAGATAAAAACAAGATCCAAAAAATATGAACCAACTATTTCACCTAACTTTATACATTATCCTAAACTAAAATTGGTTAGTACGTGATAAGAAAATCCCTAAAAGTTTAATCCTTTATAACAAGAAGTATTATTCATAATCTTCAAAATTCAACTAAATCTACCCAAAGTTCGAGAAATACCATTCAATTTATAATTGTCTATAAAATTATTCAATATAATCCAAAATAATATTGAAACCCAAAACCCGAAAGGATTTAATTACATATTATTCTGTAGTAAATATTAACATTTATCTCCAAATAAAATCGACCACTCTTAATGTCTCATACTAAAGTGTAGTTAACCATATCACATATTATCTATGATAGGTTAATCATTTCCATAAAAAACCCAAATCACTATATGTCCATAATAAAAACATAAATTTTCCCAAAATAAAATTTGACCATTACTCATCAAAATAAATTATTACAATTCCTTGAATAACATTTTCAATTATCAAACATCAGGGTTACACACAATATAAATTGTATTCCAATGTAATCCCATCATCAAAATAGCCTGAATTGTTTTAAGCATTTCACCAACCTAAAATCTACCATAACTCTTGAATTCTTTATAAGTTGAATTCTTACTAATTCAATGTTCTTCATGATCAATTAAACATTCATTACCAAATTATTCTTAAATACTTATTTCCTACAAACAAAATCATGAATCTTATTATAAAATTAAATAATGTCAAATTATATGTTAAGAAATAATCCATATCATTCATTGGTCATTGTTAATTTCTTCATACTCAATTGGAATGTCATTTGTAATTAGTAAACATATATTTTTACAGTCCCGGTTATCCAATTCTTGAAAAATCTTCATAGGAAATCCATTTTCATAAGGGCCATGCACACCATATTTAAAACATTCAATTGTTCCCTCAGAAAGAACACCATTAACATTCCTGGAGTCAACTGGATGCTTCCTTTTTCCATTTTAGATTATTTATTTATGACATTTATATCCACATCTATAGCATCTCCCCTCCCATTGAAACATTTATCTATGGGTTTTGTTCCACATCCTTGACACATAAGTTTTTGAATATTCTTACCTTTATGATTATTACCTGAACTTCTGTGGGGATTTGTTTCTTGAATATACGATTCCTCATAAAAATAAACAAGGCTCGGGTGGTAAATAATGACTTCCTAATAGTTGGATGAGAATAACCACAAGGGTTCTCATTGTAGCTCCCATTTCATTCAGTTTCCCATTTTAGAAAACCACAATAGTTTTCTTCACATCCACTGTTACATTGGTTCATAATATATCTAACCAATTACTAAAACCATAAATGTATGTGTGAGTATATCAGTTAAATCATCATATAATATCTTATAAGGAGGGTAGATAAAATGATATAATTATACATGTTATCTTAAACTCCTTCACTTTATCTAAAATAAATATGATTCTTTATAAATTCCTAACCATTATGGTAATGCCACTTATGCTTAAAGAACACCATAACATATAATGTTATCTAAACCGACCTTTGATACCAACAGTAAGGACTTGACCTTAAGCATTAAATTATATTTAATTAAATGTATAATTCATATTGACGATCTTTTACGATTTAGATTTTTAGAGAATTAGGCTATAACAATTACATAAAAACCTAAAAATTACATGTAGACACTACTACTAAGTATCCATTTTCAGAAAATAAAATTTCAAAAAATGTGACATGTTGTGATCACAGTTTTAGACAGCATGGTTTTTCCTAGATCTCAGCCTTGAACCTATTTATCTTTATGTACTTTGAAAATTTTTTCAAAACATGGGATTAGCATAAAAAGCTCATTAAGGGTTATATAATAATGAAGAAAACATTATTCCATCAATAAATACAAATCTATAAAACCATACTTTTCAATCAAAACGTACCTCATTAAATCAAAATATTTATTAATAACATAATGAAATCATAAAACATAAAGTTAAATTATGGAATTCATAACATACATACATTGTAGTTATCACAACTATATAAGGGGTAACATTTGGAATACCCATCATAGTATATTCTCTAAATCTCTTTGGAGAATCATTAACGTTTAACTCCACCACGTTACCTAATGCATTGGGGAGCTCTCTTAGGCTCACTCACAATAGTTTTATCACGGAACAACCCATATTCATAAGAAATGTTCAATAACAAAAAAATATTCATAACACATAAACCAAGAATAAAGGAAATGTATAATTTCCACATTGAAATAACAATATATCATTTCATGATGTTGACATAATCAAGGCTTTATCAAACCATTTTGAAAACCATTTACAATATTTAATAAAGAGATATTTAAATCAAAGTGTTCCATACCACATTGAATCTTTTAATAATTTTAAAACGATAATGTACATATAAATAAATGATAAAAACCATTTTCTAAACATTTACATTAAAGATAATGATTTTAAAATAATAAATCATTAAAACATTTAAAATTATATTTTAGTTATTGAGATATTATCAAAATGAGAGACTCTATAATACAAACAATTGAGAAATAACATTTAATCATAACATTATAATATCATGAGAAAAAGGGATTCATGATATAATATGGAAAAGGGTAGTATATGCACCATATAAGAGTGAATTGGTGCATAACATCATTGAAGTCCCAATGGAAATGTAAATTGAGATGAAATCCCTCATAAAGACGGTATCCTTAAATTAAGTATAAATAAATTACATAATTATGTGTGAAAAATATAAATACAACCAATATAAGTGTATATTAAGTTTAAAACAATCAT
This sequence comes from Viscum album, assembly GCA_963277665.1. Classification (NCBI taxonomy): domain Eukaryota; kingdom Viridiplantae; phylum Streptophyta; class Magnoliopsida; order Santalales; family Viscaceae; genus Viscum; species Viscum album. The sequence continues at coordinate 1,728,481,768 of OY728161.1, read as the reverse complement.
AGGTCATTCACACATATTCATAGGACAATAAATTCAATAAGTACGAGTTTAGCCCAAATATTTGAAATTTGGTTAAGAAGTTCCCTTGAAAAAATTCGACATCCTAATGGCGTCACATTAAAATTAAAAAGAGAATTGATGAGATAAATATAGTATATCATCACTCGTACAAAAAATTTACATAAATAAGGATATATAAGAACAAATCACATCATAATAAGATGTAAATTAAAAGATGTAATAAAATGAAGTCTTTTAAAAAGAGGATGGTGAAAGGTTCCCTTACAGATTAGGTAACATATGAAAGATACAACAAATGAAAGAAAGATCATTCAATAAAGATGAAAATATCCAAAAATTATAGTATATTACCCAATTACTACATTAATAGAAATTACATATTCCATACAACTAGAAATAGTGGCCCATATAGCATGAATCTCACAGGAATAATAAGTGAGTTAAAAAATCCATACTTCCTTGTAATCAATCAAGTCGTATGACTAAAAGTTAATAACCACGAAATGAATCACAAAATTCCATGAATATAAATAGAATCATGATAATATATATCGGATGGTAGTACACGATACACCAAAAGAAATAAATAAGTGGAAAATAATAGAAATATCATAGATTTGATTGTGAGATAAGAAATCCATTACCTTGTGTCCGACTTGACTTTTTTGTTCCTTGTTATTCAAGAGTAATAAAGATCAGTTAATTTATACATGATTTAAATAAATTTTTTATATTTATTATTACTCTTATATTACTTATTATCAATTTATAAACAATATGTATTCTTTATGCTAATAATGATCATTTTGTCGATATTTGGTACTTGAGTAAAAAATGAACACCTTATAATTACAAGTTTTCCATGTTGTCAATATTCCATTATCTCTAGAATGGTATTCAAGATTAAGATATTATATATATCATATATATCTAGTATATTTATGTATTTATTAAAGTACATAACATTTGGAGATAAAAAATGAAATGCACCGTTCATGGAGACGGTATGTCGTACGTACGCATTAAGGCTACTTTTATTTATATTTTGTATTTCAATTGAATGAAAACATAATGATAAAAATTTATATTATAATTAAATTTTAATATCAATTATAATTTCAACAACTCCATCCTTTATATGTCTCTTGTACGGTATGAGTGAGTCATATCACTTTGAAGGGGCGGTTTTCTTCACTTCCTTAAATGAAATTATCGCATTTACTCATAATAGAAACCGTAAAGATACGTATAAATTAAAAATACAAAAAGATAAATAAAACTTAAATATAATATATATCATATATAAATACAGTGTCATCATAATGACCTCCATTATAGGTATTGGGATATATTTGTACAGCCATCGTTTTGTGAGGCACTAGTTCACCATCTACAGAAATAGTATATTCTTTATCCATTAGATGGAGGTGTGTGTAAGTGTAGTTCTAATACTTAACATAAAAACGTCCTAGTAAATTTATGATATTGGTGTTGTTATAAAATAAAGTAATAAAAGAGGTTATGGGTTGAAGAACAAAAAAATTAAACAAAAATATAGAAGAATTTAAAAGAAATTTTTACCATTAATTTTGGTAACTCCCTTTTGAATGAACCAAAAAAGATCCTCGAAGTTCCCTCTGCCTAAGGTATGGAATCTAGGAGGAGGATAGAGAAGTAGGGAGCTTAATTGGGATGAATTTGTTTGATAAAAAAGGCATTAGTGGTCTGAGGAATTGGTTTTAAGTGAGGGATTTTTATAAGGGGGATGAGGGGCTCTTTATGAAAGTTCGATAATATTATTTTATTTTATGATGATATTCAGTATAAAAAGGAAAAAAATTCATAAAGCTAGTGTATTAGATGAATCATGGTAGAAATAAATTCATCCAATAAAATTGGACTGGTTTTGGATGTTATTTTAATATTTATAATTTTATTTATTTAAATCAATTATTAACGAGGTAAATACTGCATCATAATTGTGTTATAAATAATTTTATTTATTAAATGTATATAAAATATAACTAAAAAACCATGATTTATGAAATCATTTCATCTTTCCAATGAATTTTTATAGTCTAGATGATAACTTATATAACCCCATTTAAAATATTAAGTTACTAAAAGAAATTTGTTTATGTCATTTGGACCTTTACATTAAATTAATAAAAATAAAGTGCCATTATCACTTTTATGTGGCTCTAGGGGGTCTCGTAATGGACCCAATGATTCCCATGGTCATATATGACTCGTCCAATAATTCTAGTGTATGTGTTAATGTAATTTAGTGTCATTATGATATTCTTTTTTACCTTGAATTACCATATTTTCTTTTAACCGCGGTAAATAAAAATCATATGTTACTATTCATCAAAAATTATTTTCATCTTAATAAACCAAATTTTACATAATAATAAAAACCATGTATATATAATATTTGAAATTAAATTCATTGATGTTGTAAAACTTCATTTAAATGAAAAGGTCAGTTTTTTAACTACTACAAAGTGGGTTCACTATTCATAAAAAATTGATGTTTTTAGAAAATTACCAAACATTCCGGATAAGATATATTTGGTATTCCGAATAAAAAAATGATGTATATGTTAAAAAAAATCAAAACCTAAAAGTTTAATTAATTTATTTTAAATTAATTCCCATTTTCAAAACGAATATCGTGTTTTTAAGATACAACATTTGTCAAAAAATTGACACTTTTTTATTTTCAATTTCAAAGAGAGATTAATTACAATGAAAAAAATTAGATTAAATGGTAAAAATATAATATAATTACACATTAAATCCATTTAAATAGATAATATAAACATATAAATAAGTTAGATTAAAAGGTAGTTTTGAATTAAAATACAATATTTTTCACTATTCATAAAAAATAAATTTTATCAGAATAATACCAAAATATTACCCAAGGAAAAATTTAATGTCCCGATTCTAAAAAAGAATATTATTATATCAAATAGAACATATAGAAGTGAGAAAAACTAGATTTAATGGTGTTACTCCATCAAAAGAAGGTAAATCGACCTTTTGATTAATATTAGAATATTTATTCTCAAAATTAGATTCATTCCCATTTTAATCCTCTAAAATTTATTTGATAAATGTAAAAACATTTAACAAAAATTTAAATTTATATTGTGGTTAGTTCTGTTCATTCCATCTAACATAATGGATATGTGTTATCTATCATTAAAAATAATAATATTATATTATTTTTGTGCAACGTATGATTTGAAAGAATCCTATTGTTGCGTGTCAGGTACGCCATCAAACATAGTATTCCATTTAGAGTGAAATTTATACTTATTTTGAAAATATTAATAAATATTAAAATTTCTTGTTCTTTATTTACATGAGATTTACATCCCTCACCCCTTATGTAAATTGCGTCCTAGAAATTTTAAAATTGTGCTCGGAAACATCATTGAACGTCCCACATCGTAAAAAGAGTCAATTAAACTATCACTGTAAAATAAAGGTAGAGAAGTAAAAAGGTTTCCTGGTAAAAAATATTCTATGATTCCATGAAAACATGGATATGGAATAGAAACTAACTATCATATATTAATAGAGATTGATAGATAACATGATCACAGAAAGTTAACCACCACAATACCATAAATTTGTGGTTTGGTAAAAGTCTGATGATAAAAGAGGGATAACAAAATTTTTTCATCAAGATCCTTTTAATAGAGTTTAATAATTTTATTAATAACAAGACTCATATTGTAATGAAATATACTTACTCGTCATGTAGATTTTCATCATTTTATAAAATTTTAACATAAACTCATCTTTTCACCAAATGCTAAGTATTCAAGATTACTTGTTCACATTGAAATAACTATAATCAACTTCTAGAGAATATAATGATCAATAAAATATGAACCATATATTTTCCCTATTCTTATTCAATAACTGAAACCAAAATTGGTTGGTAAGTGATCATATAATCCACAAAAGTATAATCCTTTATAAAAATAAGTACTACTCATAATCTCCAAAATTCAACCAAAAGTACCCAATGTTAAATAAATACCATTAAATATAAAATTGTACTTAAAATTATTCCAAATAATCAAAAATAATATTGAATCCCCAAAATCATAAGGATTTTATCACATAGTCTTCCATAGTAAATCATAACATTTAACTCCAAATAAAATCAACTACTCTTAATGTCTCATACTGAAGTATAATTAACAAAATCATATATTCTCTATGATAGGTTAATCATTTCAATAAAAAACCCAAATCAACAAATGTCCATAATAAAAACATAGATTCTCAAAAAATAAAATTCCACAATTTTTCATAAGAAGAAATGATAATTATTCCTTGAATAACATTTTCATATATCAAACTTCAGGGTTACAAATACTACAAAATTTCTTCCAATGTAATCCAATTAATGAAAGAGACTTAATACTTTTAAGCATTTCTCCATCCTAAAATCTACTATTATTCTATAATCCCGTATATGATGACTTCTTACTCATTCAACATTCTTCATGATTCATTAAACATCCTTTACCAACTTTTTCTGAAATACTTATTTCCTATAGAAAAAATCATGAATCATATTCTAAAAATCAATAATGTCAAAGCATATGTTCATAAATAATCCTTACATTTCATTGGTCATTGTCCAATTCTTCATCTTAATTTGGAATTTCATTAGGTATTTGTAAACATATATTTGTATGATCCTAGGGATCCCATTCCCAAATATTCTTTGTAGGACAATTGTTTTTATAATGGCCATGCAGACCACATTTAAAACAATAAACTGATCCATCAGAAATAACATCTTTCTCTTTCCTAGACTAAACTGGATGCTTCCTTTTTTCCATTGTAGGTTCATGATTTATGACTTTAACTTCCTTATCTATAGCATATTCTAGTCCCTTTGAATCATTTAACTGTGTGTTTATTTCCACATCCTTGACACATTGGTTTTTGAAAATACTTAACATTATGATTATTACATGAACTTCCGTGGGGATTCGTTTCTCACATATACGATGACTTATAAAAATAACCAAGGATCAGGTGGTCAATCATGACTCTAGATATTTGGTTGATAATAACCACATGTGTTCTCATTGTAGCTCCTATTTCATCCAGTTTCTAATTCAGAGAACCATCACAGTTTTCTTCACATCCACTATTACATTGGTGCCTTCTAGAGCCAGCAATATACTAAAACCAAAAAGGTATGTGTGATTATATCATTAAAATAATCATATAATATCTTATGACGAGGTTAGACAAAAATATATACTTATTCATGTTATATTAAACTCAATCACTTTATCTAAAATAAAAACGACGCTTTATAAATTCTTAACCATTATGGTAATGTCACTTATGCTTAATGAACACCCTAACCTATAATGTTATCTAAACCGACCTCTGATACCATCTATAAGGACACCACCTTAAACACTAGATAATCTTTAAATAAATGAATAAATAACATTGATGATCATTTCAGGTTTAGTGTTTAATAAAATTAGTCCATAAACTATTACATAAAAACATGAAAATTACTTGTAGACACTACAACTCAGTATCCATTTTCATAAAATCAAAACTCAAAAAAAGAGACATGTCTTGTTCCTTGTTTAAGACATCATGACTATTCCATGATCTCATTATTTACCATATTCATCTTTATGTCCTGTGAGAAACATTTCAAATCATAGGATGACCATAAAAATCTCAGTAAGGGTTATAAAATAATGAAAAAAAAATTATCCCATCAGTAAATAAAATATATGAAACCATTCTTTTCAATCATATCATACATCATGAAATCATATGATTTATGATGTAACTTCCCGGTTCCAGATGCCACCGACATGCGCCCCGTACCCGGTTGGTCACATGGCCTCAATCACTTTTCCCCAATTTCCATAGGCTACCGACTAGAATTGAGGGCCTTGGGTGTGATAGTGAAGAAAAAATTCCCTCATTGTTACAGTACATTGCAGAAGTAAACAATAAATACAATATAAGAAGTAGTAAATATCCAATAGCAGTAAACAACGGAAGACTGAAATAATAAAAAACTTGATCACACACACACATATATATATATATATATATATAATTTTTCATGCTACATATGTCTAGGAAAGTAGCCAAAGAAGTAACAATTATGAATAAAACTAGTACTAAACAAAAGTATAAAAGAAATATATATACAGCTCCTCATCATCACAAGCCTAGACATAGTTTCATCCTCTCTAGCTCTACCACAAATCCAAAGCCTGATGTATAATGTCACTTCCCCTTGTTTATACCGGCTACAATATAATCTGTTTGGCCACAAAAGCATGGACCAAATAGGGTGTGAGATGAAATCCACTAGACATCCACCACTAGATTTGTTCCTAACAATCAGTGAATATATGGCAGGTAAAAGTGCAGAAAGCAGTAAACAAAGAAAAACATAAAAGTAACAATCCACAGTTTCAAAACAAGCAATATTGAAATAAACAGCTAAACCACAAATCGGCTACCCTCTTGGATGTACTAATAACCATACCCTTTGGTACAACCTAAAAAGTACAGACAACCCTTTGGGAAGCACATTCGGTCTAACCCCTCGGGTTCTATATATGGATATAAAAAGTCACTCTCAGGACGCGCTCACAGTCAATCCCCTTATAGTCAAAGGTAAATCAAAACTCTCTGAGGAAGTTCAAACATTCATTCCTCATATAGTCTATGTAAAGAAATACCATCTAAGGAAGCTCACATAGTCCATTCGCTGTTCAGTCTAGGGTAGTCATGGACTCTTTGAGGAAGCTCACACGTAAATTCCTCTTATAGATCCAAGGTCTATGACTCTCTGAGAAAGCTGACTCAGTCAATTTCCTTTATTTCCTAGGTCATTTATAGACTCTTTGAGGAAGCACAAACTATGAATTCCCCTTATAGTGTAAAAATTTAATGATTTAAAACAAAGACTCTCTTAAGAATCTCAAATGGTCAATCCCCTTATTGTCAAAAGAAATCGATGACTCTCTAAGGAATCTCACTCGGTCAAATCCTCTTATAGCCCCAAGTGTTTCTAGGCACTCTGAGGATTCTCACTTGGTCAATCCCCCTTATATTTAAAATTTCTGAAATACTCTCTAAAGAATCTCACCCGGTCAATTCCCGTTATAGTCCACTACACCAGGTTCTCACGGCCCTATGTAGGTCAAAGAGCATAGTAGTGTAATCTGGCCACATATACCTATAGAACAACTTGGCTAGAAGTCTACAGCATATAATCATGTTATATAAACTCGATCACTCCATCCTACATTACTAGGCAGGGGAAACAAACAAATCAGACTAACAGGTGAAGCATTACCAAACAGGCATAAACAGAATATGGAATGGAAACACCTCAAAAGCATATCAATCAAACCTATTCACATAAAAATAACCTCTACTCGCACACACCAGCAATGTAGGAAAATAACCATGTTTAATATAGTAGACACACAATAATCTATTCATGGGTATAGGAGATTTTTCATATACAATTAAATGCCATTAAATCGGAAGGCACAAACCACTTACCTTTAGGGTTCTAGTGAAAATGATCCACAATCAACTACACCCACAAATCTGGGAAACCAATTCACGAAAAACCACTCTAAATCTCTTTCCCTATCATCCAAAAGTCATAAAATCAACACCCAATAAAAACCCAACACGAGATCTAAATGCAACAGATGTAGATCAAGAAAACCTAAGGAGAGGGAAGAAAAGATTAAGGGAAATCCAAGGAGAAACCAAGAGGAGGGACCTACCCAAGAAGAACTACCTTAGATCCTCCAAGAAACCCCATCGATTTGCCCCCAAAATGAGTGAGGGAGAACCATAAACATTTGAGAACCCAAAATCCCAAGTGAGGCTCGAGTGGGAGTGAGTTTGGAGAAGAAATGTGAAATCCTGAGTGGCCTGGGACTTAAAAACCCTATCTTTTAGTGGTTACACAGTTACCCTGCAAGGTTTGAAAAACTGTGTCCCAACCGTGTAGTTTCAACTGTCTCAACCAGGGATTTCTCATTGCTTGCCCACAAGGTTTTACAAACCATGTTTTCCCCGTGTGGAGCCCACATTCAAGGGTTTGACAGTATCATAGGCTGGCCGTATGTTTTGATCAGATCGTTCGCCAACCTTGAGCCAACCGTGAACCCCTGCAAGACCTCCAAAATATCATATTTTTTTCTTATAAATGAACAGAAAAGGAAAGAATACCTGAAAAGAAGCCCTGGGTTCTTACAAACTTCCCCCATTAAATAAATTATTCCCCAAATTTCCCTTGCAAAGAGGCGCATAGGAAGAAACCCAAAACAATTCATGACACTGTGCTCGTACATCGACCTCCCTCACCCATGTCTCATCTTTTACTCACCCATGCTGCCATAGAAATCATACCAGAGGAACCGACTAGCCACAGTCAACATTTGTACTGCGATCGAAAATTTGGATAGGATGCTCCTCAAATGATGCATCCACTTTGAGCTCAACCTCCTCTGGTCGAAAGATATGGGAGTGGTATGAAAAGTAACGTCGAAGTTGTGAAACGTGGAAGACGTCGTGCATTTCCTAGTACCTCAAAGGTAACTGCACCAGATAGGCAACCAGCCCAACTCTTTCCAACACCTCAAACAGCCCAACGTACCTTGGTGAAAGCTTACACAGTCTCTTGATCCTTCTGTGCCCCAACCTTGGTGCGATAAATAGAAAAACATGATCTCCAACCTCAAACTCTAGAGGTCTTCTCTGGTGACCAGTATAAGACATATGGAGAGACTGTGAAGTAGCCATCCTCTTCCAAATCAACTCTATATGTTTCATGGTCTCCTGGAAAAGATGAGGTACCATCACAGCTTCCTCTCCAAATCCCGCCAACAAAAGGGTGATCGGCATGGCTTACCATACGAAGCCACATAAGGTGTTATCTAAATAGTTCCTTGAAAACTATTGTTTTAGGAAAACTAAACTAGAGGTATATGTCTCATCCAATAACCTCCAAAATCTATAATACATTCTCGAAGAATGTCCTCAAGCACCTAAATTGTACGCTCAGACTAGCCAACTATCTGGGGATTGTATGTCGTACTCAAAAGTACATGTGTTCCCAAAGCCTTCTGAAGACCCTTCCAGACCCGAGAAGTATAATGTGCATCCCTGTCTGAAACAATGGATTGGGGAACCCCATGTAGATGTAAAATCTCTCAGATATATAACTGTACCAGCTGGTCAACATTAATGGTATCTTTGATCGGCAAAAATCGAGCGACCTTCATGAGTTTGTCAATGTAAAAACATACCTCATAATTCACTCGAGGAGACCTCGAAAAATAGGTCATGAAGTCCATCGTGACGTCATTCCACTTCCACTCAGGAATGGGTAACTATTGTAGATGTCTTACTGGTCACTGATGCTTCGCCTTCACCTCCTAACAGGTGGAACACCTCATGAGAAACCCAGAAATATATCTCTTCATAACTGGCCACTAATAATAATGGTGTAGATCACGATACATCTTGGGAACACCAGGATGATATTCCCAAATTATGAAATTATAGTATTGCATCATATCCTCACATATTTCCAATGGAACCGATGATTTTCCTTGGAAACTCAAGATGTCATCCTCGCATAAGGTCCATCCATGAATAGGGTCCTCTCCTGACAAAATTTCTCACATGACTAGGCCATCAGAATCTAAAAACTGCCTCATTATCACTCAATCAAGTAGAGTAGAGTAAAACACTACCAAAGATATAAAAGTCTACCCTTGTCTATCGTGCACCTCCAAATGCATTTCAGAGAATAGACTGATAAGCTTCCCCTCACTACTACTGTCCTGGACTGCCTGTATATGAGTCCTCATGTTCAACGCATCAGCCACTGCATTTCCTTTCCTAGGTGTATTAGAAAGCTCAAAATCGATGGACTGAAGATACTCAACCAACATTCACTACCTCAAATTCATGTCACGTAGTACTTGAGACTTTAGTGGTCGGTGAAAAAAAAATGCTCTCCCAGACGGTACTGTCTCCAAAAGCATAAGGAATGAACAATAGCTACCATCTTAAAATCGTGTGTTGGGTAGTTCCTCTCATGTGGCATCAACATTCGGGACATATATATAAACGACTCCATATACATGGATGAGCAGAGCTCCCAGACCGATACCTAAAGCAGTGTAATAAACAATATAGCTCTTTCCTGGGTCCGGAAAGACTAGTATCAGTGCTGATGTAAACCTCCCTTTCAACTCTTGAAAGGCCTACTCTCATTAATCTGACCACAAGAACATTGAATCCTTCTTAGTTAGGCCCTTCAGTGGTTCTACTAATCTTGAAAAGCCCTTATTGAATCTTATGTAGTATCAATCTAGCCCTATATAACTCGGCACCTCAAAGACGTTTTCGGATGTATCCAGGAAACTACTACTCTCACATTATATAGGTCAACTGATACACCTGTATCATAGAAAACATGACCCATGAAGATAATTTGATCCATACAAAAGTTCCATTTTGAGAGATTATCATATAACTGATGCTCTCTCAGTGTACTCAGAATGATCTCAAGATGTGTGGCATGGTCATGTCTAGTGTGAGAGTAATTCAAGATATCGTCTACCAAAACAACCATTAATGAATCCATGTATGGATGTAATACTAAGTTCATCAGTGCCATGAAAAATTTAGGCACGTTCGTGAGACAGAATGGCATAACCACATAGTCGTATAGACCATACCTGCTCCGGAAAGCTGTAAGAGGTATATAAAATTTTCTAACACACAACTGATGTTAACCAGTCCTCAAATAGATATTCAAGAACACCAAGGCTCCTCAAAACTGATCAAAGAGGTCATCAATCCACGACAAGGGATATTGGTTCTTGACCGTAAATAGGTTCAAGTTATGATAATCCACACATAGCCAAAAAGTACTGTATGCCTTCTTTGAAAAAAGGACAGGTGAACCCCAAGTAGAAGTACTGGGTTAGATGAAACCATTTTCCTACAACTCCTCCAACAACTTCTTGAGTTCTTAAAACTCAGGTGTAGCCATTCTATAAGGAGGAATAGACACCGGAGCCGCTCCTGGCACACGATCAATTGAAAATTATACCTCTCGCTCAACAGTCAAACCTGAAAAGTCCTTTGAAAAGACCTCTCTGAAACGATCCACTGTTGGAGGAATGTTTAATTGTGATGTCCCCTAGACATCTAGATATAGATTGGAAATCTGGATCGTAATTCGTCCTTACCCGTGAAGCTCTCTACCCACTCTCCTCGACTAGACATCCCACTCGCCATTTGAAGAAAAGATCCACCCTATGTTGATATAAAACTCAACCTACGGCGATTGCAATCGATGATTTCCTAGAAGGGAACCAACCACTTCATTCCAATGATGAAATCATAGGTAGTCATCTCTAGGACAGAGTGGTCCAAAGGATGTGACACCGACCAACCGCAAGAGGGAACTCCTTGAACTGACGTATACTAGATATTCTCATCCCCAACAGAGTGTCTAATGTAATGATATCAGTAGAGGAAATGATACATGGCCCAAGGCACTCCACCAAAACAACATATATAAAGTTATGGGAGGCCCTTGTGTCGAAAATATCAAAAGATAAAACTAAGTAAATGAGAATGGTACCTCGAACTGTAGAGGGTCCAGGATCCTGATCTTGATGGGTCTGCTCCACTACAAATGTCTGGCCTGCTCCATGCCCTTGGGACCCTGCCTGAAGGCTCTGACCCGATCCAACCAGCTATCGTTGATAGCCTGGAAACTAGGTGCCACGGCCGCAACCCCCACCAAGGCTTGAATGGACAGAATAACTCTAGTTTCCAGACTAGTGTGAAATGGGTGGGGGTTCTTCTATACAAGGAGTCATGGAAGAACCCCTGTCCCCAGATGCTGGTGAAAATATCGTACAAAAACGATGCAGATGGCCCATCTTGCAACAAGATCAGTACTTCATCAGGTCTTTCTAGCACTTCGACCTAGTATGTCCGCTTCTTCTGCACTGTTAGCACACCACTTGGCTAGTGTTTTTAGTGACATGTCCTGACACATGGCTCACACTACATGGCATGTTTCTAATGAACATGGACTGTTCATGAAGCGATAATACTGACCCGTGTTGTTCATGACATGGCCGGGTACCTCGGTCAGACTACACGACGTGTTCAATTGGTACACGGCGTGGTCCCACCAGACAATCCCCATCCCGCATCTCTTCCAACACGGCCTACGACACAGTCAGAGTATACACGGAGTGTAAATAAAGTACAAAGTGTGTACTTAGGAAAAAAAATGTCTTCCTAAAGAAGAAATTAGGTGTTCTTTACCTAACACTACACAGAGTGTATTTAGGGTTTTTCTGGATAGTAAGCCTCAAAAACTTCTTCGGAACCTAGAAAACACTAAAATGAACACTGATAGGACCAAATTCTGATCCGTGAGGGCCCATACTCCCCAGGAATCAAAGTTTGGCATTATATAAATTATATAACAAGTAATAAAGTTCAATTATCCACCAAATTCATATCCATGAGGTCCCATAACACCTCAATAACCAATTCCTAGAATCCATTCAAGTCGAACATTACACAAAACAATACCCAATCAAATTGTAGGAATTTCAATCAAGGAAACTATCACAACAACATGTATATTTCACTCATCATCTATCACAACAACATGCAATAACTGTTGCATCGTAGATGGAAAAGAAAAATGCATAACATGTGATTTCTAGAATGTTCTTATATGATGCATGAGATGGCATACCCTCTTCTCATAAGGTTGCGACAAAAATAGAACCTCAATAATGTCAAAATTAATAAAACAAAACATTTGAGTCACCCATCGGTGAAAATAACATCAATCATAATCTAAAAAAACCCAAAAAATTTCAATAAATTAGGTTGATTGGATTTTCCCTATACAGAGGTTAGCTACTCACCGGCATTGCTTATTACCAAGTACTGATTCTGTCCTATTTTTGGGTAAAGGCTCCAAAAAGTAAATCAAGAGAAAAGAAAACTCCCTCAGATACCACATTGTAATGTCCCAGTTTCAGAAGCCACAAAGTGGTTCCCCATACCCGGTTGGTCACATGGCCTCATGTGCATTTCCCCAAATTCCAGAGACTTCCAACTAGTAGTGAGTGTCTTGTGTGTGACAGTGCAGAAACTATGCCCTCATTGGCAGAGTACACAGTGGAATTAAAAAATATAGATTAAATAGGAAGCATTATATATCCAATAGTAGTAAACAACTGACGAATGAAATAATAAACAATTGGATCACATATATATATATATATATATAAAATGATGCATGGTACATATCTCTATGAAAATAGACAAACAAGTCACAATGCTAAATACAACCAGTATTAAACAAAAGTAAAATTGAATCAGATAAAAAGAACCTCAACATCTCAAGCTAATCTTGGTCCCATTATCTCCAGGTCCATAGAAAATTAAGAACCTGAAGTAGAAGGGCGCTTTACCCTGTCTATACCTGCAACAATATAATCTTTTTGGGCCTCAAATCATGGCCCAAAGAGGGTCTGAGACGAATCCCAGTAGGAAACCACCCCATGATTTATACCAAATAGTCAGTGAATATATGGCATGTAAAAGTGAAGAAAGAAGTAAAAAAAAGTAAGTACTCTACAGTAACATTCCACAGATTCAAAATATGCAACAGTGTAACAAACAGCTAAACCTCAGAGAGGAAACTCTCTAGGATGTACTCATAGCTATGCACTATGATCCTACATAAGAAGTATAGACAACCCCCTCAGGTGCACACTCGGTGTAACCCCATTGGTTCTGTATATGAATATAATAATTCTCTATGGGGAAGCGCTCACAGTCAATCCCTTTATAGTCTACGGTAAAGAAAGACTCTCTGAGGAAGCTCACGAAGTCATTCCCCATATAGTCTATGTAAAGAAATACTCTCTGAGGATGTTCACATAGTCCATTCCCCTTATAGTCTAGGGTTGTCAAGGACTCTCTGAGGAAGATCACATATTAATTCCTCTTATGGCCCTAAGGTGTATGACTCTGTGAGGAAGCTCACTTGGTTAATTCTCGTTATAGCCCTGGTTGATCATAGAATCTCTGAGGAAGCACTCAATATCAATTCCCCTTTATATTCTAAACAGTTCAGGACTAAAAACAAAGACTCTTTGAGGAATCTCATTAATTCAATCCCCTTATAGTTTAATGTAATCAACGACTCTCTAAGGAAGCTCACTCGGTCAAATCCTCTTTTAACCCCAAGAGGATATAGACTCTATGAAGATTCTCACTCGATCAATCCCCCTTATACACAAAAGTTCAAAAATACTCTCTATGGAAGCTCACATAGTCAATTTTCTTTATAGTCTTCTACACAAGGTTCTCACGACCCTTCTGTAGGGAAACGAGCACATTAGTGTAATATGGACAAGTAAACCTACAAAAATACTTGTCTAACAGTCTAAAACATATCAGCATGTCAGATTTAATAGATCACTCCATCTTACAATATTAGGCTTGGGAAACAATAAAATCAATCAAATAAGATATAAAGAACCAAACGTTCATAAATAAAACATGCATGTGCAACACCTCCAAAGCATATCAATCAACACAATTCACATAAAAATAACCTCTACTCGCACTCACTAGAAAAGTAGGAAATTAACCGAGTTAAAAATGGTAAAAACATAATACTCCATTCATGGGTATTGGAAATTTTTCACATATAATTCAGAGACATTAAATCAGAAGGCACAAACCTCCTACAATTAGGGTTCTTGAGAAGGTGATCCACAATCAACTGCACCCACAAATTCAGTAAACCGCTTCACGAAAGACCAATCAAAATATCTTTTCCTATCATCCACAAGAATTAAAATCAACAACAAAGGAAAACCCCACACTATATCTATATGCAACCGACGTAGATCTAGAAAACCTATAGAGAGGAAAGATATGATCTAGGGAAAACCATGGAGAAACAAAGAGGATGGACTTACCCAAGAAGAACTGCCTTTGATCTACCAAGAAACCCCTTCGATTTTCCTCTAAAATGAGTGGGGGAGCACCTTCAACCTTTGAGAACCCAAAATCCCAAGTGAGGCTCGAGTGGGAGAGATTTTGGAGATGAAAGGAGAAATACTGAGTGGGAATGGACTTAAAAACCCTAACTTTAAGTGGCCGTATAGTTACCCCACACAGTTTGGTAAACCAAACACCAACAATGCAGTTCTCACTATCTCAACTAGGGATTTCTCATGGCTTGAACACAAGGTTTGATAAACCATGTGCTGCCCATGTGGAGCCCACTGTCAATGGTTTCACTGTTTCTTTGGCTGGCCGCATGGTTTGTTCAGACCATGCACCAACTGTGTGCCAATCGTTCACCCCTGCACGACCTCCAGAATTTTCTCTTTTTTTCTCATAAATGACCTGAAAAGGAAAACATATCTGAAAAGTAGATCTGGGTTCTTACATATGATTAACATAAAGATATCATAAATCACAAAGGTAACTTATGAAATTTATAACATACTTAAATTTTAGATATCACAACTACATAGGTGTTCACATTTAGAATACCCATCACAGCATTTTCCCAAAATCTCTTAGGAGAAACATTAGTGTTTAACTCTATCATGTTACCCAATGAATTAGAGAGTAATCTCGGGCTCACCCGCCATTGGTTTATCATGGAACCACCCATATATGACAACAATGTTAAACAACCATAACATATTCATGAAACATAACCCACGAAGAAATGAAATATAACATTTCCACATTGCAATCACAATATATCATTTAAAGATATTTTCATAATCACAGCTTTATCAAAAAAATTTCAAAACCATTTAAGATATTTATTAATGTGATTTTTGAATCAATGTGTCCCTTAAAACTTTGAATATTTTAATATTTTTAAATATTTAATGTACATATAAATAAATAATAAAAATCATTTTTAAAACATGGACATTAATGATAACGATTTTAGAATAATAAATATTTTAAACATTTTAAATGATATTCTAGTTAAAGAGTTTTTTACAAAATGAGAGACTCCTAAATAAAAATAATTGTGATATGACATTTAATAATAACATAACAATATCATGAGAATAAAGGTATTCATGATATAATACGGGAAAGGATAGAATATACACCATGTAATAGTGAATTGGTTCATAACAACAATGAATACTCAATGGAAATGTAAATTGATATGAAATCCCTTATAAAGATGGTATCCTTAAATTAATGATAAATCCATTATATAATTATGTGTGAAAAATATAAACACAACCAATATAAGTGGATATTAAGTGTAAAACAATCCTAGGTCATTCACACATATTCATAGAATGGCATATTCAATAAGAACAAGGTTAACCCAAAAAATTGAAATTGGGTTAAGAAGTTCCCTTTCAAAAACTTGATAGCCTAACATCATCACATTAAATTTATGAAAATGAGTTGATGAGATAAAAAGGGCATAAAATCCCTTAGAAATAAAATTTACATCAATAAATATATATAATAAAATATCCCAAAATAATAATATGTAAATTATAATACATAACAAAAATACGTCTTTTAAAAAGAGGATAGTGAAAGTTTCCCTTACAGATTGGGTAACATACGAATGATACAAAAATGGAAAGAATGATCATTCAATGAAGATTTAAATACCCAAATATTATATTATATTATACAATTAATACAATCATGTAAAATACAAAAGCCACACAAAAGGAAATAATGTCCAATATTGCATGAATCTCATGGGAATCAAAAGTGACATGAAAAATCCATACTTCGTTGTAATAAATCGTGTCGTATGAACCATAGTTTATAACCATAAAATGAATAACATAATGCCATTAATATAAATAGATTCATGATAATATATATCAATTTTTAGTACAGAATTGAGCACGTGCTATAATTATTTGGTCACTAATGGAAATATCACGGAATTGAAAGTGAGATAAGAAATCCTTTATCTCGTGTCTGGCATGACTTTTTTGTTCCTTATTATTCTAGAATAATAAACATAAGTTAAATTATAATTAATTAAGTACACTTTTTTGAGTTTATTATTCCATTTATATCACTTATTATCAGGTTATAGACAATATGTAATCATTTATGATAATAATGTTCTTTTTTCTCGATATTTGGTACTTGAATAAAAAATGAATACCTTATAATTACAAGTTGGCTAAGTGTTCAAGAGTACATTATCTCCATAATTATATTCATTATTTATATATCATATATATCATAAATATACATTATATATATATATATTTATAATAGTACATAACATTTGAAGATTAAAAATGAAATGCACCGTTCATGGAGATGATAAGCACTACGTACGCATGAACGCTACTTTCATTTCAATTTTGTATTTTCATTGAATGAAAACATAATGATACATTGTTATATTAAAATTATATTATAATATAATTTATAATTTCAACAAATCTAACCTTTATATGTCCCACGTATGGTATGAACAAGTCACATCACATTGAAGGGGTCGTAGTCCGCATTTCCTCAAATGAAATTATCGCGTTTACTCATTATGGAAGCCATAAAAGTATGATATAAATTAAATGTACTGAAGAATATAGAAAAAATAAAATAAAATATATATCACATATAAATATAGTGTCATCATAATGGTCAACATGAGAGGAATTAGGTGATATTTAAACAATCATCGTATCGTGAGGCAGTAGTTCGCCGACCACAGAAACAGTATGTTCATTATCCAATAAATGTAGGTGTCTGCATGTGTAGTTATAATCCATATCATAACAACAACAGAGTACATTGAGGATACTGGTGTTGTTATAATATAAAGGAATAAATTTTTTTAGGGGTTTTAGATTTAAAATAAAAAAAAATAAGACAACAGAATTTAAGGGAAATTTTTACTATTAATTTGGGTAACTCCATTTTGTATGAACAGAATAAGACGAAAGAATTTATGGTTTCATGATGTTCCTTATACCTAAGGTATCAATTCCAAGAGGAGGATAGGAATGTGGGAAACATAATTTGGAAAATTTTGGACGAGACAAAAGGCTTTAGAGGTGTGAGGAATTTGTTAGAAGTTAGGGATTTTTTATAAGGGGGGGAGGGGCTCTTTAGGAAAGTGTGATAATATTATTTTATTATATAATGATATTCTGGTTCTAAAGGTATTAAACTAATGAAGTTAGAATAAATATGACTCATTGTCGAAATAAATTTATCCAATAAGAATTGGATAGTTTTTGAATGTTATTTTAATATTTGTAATCTTATTTATTTAAATCATTTATTTATGAGGTAAACACTGCATCATTATTATGTCAAAAATAATTTAATTTATTCGATGTCTATAAATTATAAAAAAATTACAACTATGTAGGAAATATTTTTAAATTTTCAATTAATATTTATAGTAGAAACGATATCTTATATAACCCCTTGTAAACACTAATTTTAAAAAATATATTTCTTTATGTCATTTTTGTCTTTACATTAAATTATTTAAAATAAAGTCTCATTGTCACTCTTAAGTGGCACAATTGGGACCCAAAATCAACCCAATGATGCCCATTGTTTACCATTACTCATAAAATATGGTTAGGAAAATTTTTAAGTTAATTTGGTATTATTATGATATTATTTTTTACCTTGAATTAACTTATTTACCTTTAACCGTGGTAAATAATTATGAAAAGTTACTATTCACCAAAAATATTCATCTTATTAATCAAAATTTCACTTAATAATAACAACCATTTATGTAGGATATTTGAAATTAAATTTCTAGAAGCATTAAAATTTCATTTAAATGAAAAAGTCAGTTTTTCTTACTACTACTAAGTGGTTTCACTATTCATAAAAAATTGATGTTTTTAAGAAAAGTACCAAAAACTCAGCATAATATATTTTTCATATTCCGAATTCAAAAATGATTTCTATTTTAGAAAATTGAAAAAAATAAAATATTCATTAATTAATTTAAAACTAATTCTTGCTTTCAAAACAAATATTGTGTTTTTAAGAAATAATCTTTGTCAAAAGATTGACACTTGTTTATGTCCAATTTCAAAGTGAAACTAATTCCAATAACAAGCATTGGATTAAATGGAAAAAATATAATCTAATTAAACATTAAAACCATTCAAAATATAATCATAAAATATACATAAGATAGATTAAAAGGCAGTTTTTAATTAAAATACAATATTTTTGACTATTCCTTAAAAAAATAAATTTTATCAGAAAAATCCCAAATTTTACCCAATGTAAATTTTAATGTCCCAATTCTAAAGAAGAATTTTATTCTATAAAATAGAACATATAAGAGTGACCAAAACAATATTTCAATAGGGTTCTCCATCAAAGGATTTAATCATCTTTTTGATGTATATCAGAGTATTTAGGCTTAAAATTAGAATCATTCATATTTTAAGCGTCTAAAATTTATTTTATAAATGTTAAACCATTTAACATGCATGTATGATTATATTTCTGTTTTTTATTCATTCCCGCTAATAAAACATCTAGGCGTTGACTATAATTAAAAATAATAACATTATATTATTAGTGTGCAACATAAGAATTCAATGAAATCCATTATTGCATATCTGGTACGCCATCAAACATATCATCCCTTTTAGAGTAAAATTAATACTTAATCCAAAATAATTAATAAATAATAAAATTACATGTGCTTTATTTAACTGGGATGTTACATCTTCTTCACCTTTTTGGAAATTGTGTCCTCACAATTCTATAATTGGGCTCAAAAACATCATTGAACGTCCCACATCGTAAAAAGAGTCAATAAAACTATCACATTAAAATAATGGTAGAGAAGTAAAAATGTTAATTGAGGAAAATGATACTATGATTAAATGAACAATTTAATATGAATTTGAAACTTACTCTCATAGATTAATAGATAGTGATAGAGATCTTGATCATAGAAAGTTAGCCACCACAATATCATAACTTTGTGGTTGGGTAAAAGTTTGATTGTAAAAGAGGGCTTACATCATTTTTTCATCAAGATAATTTTCATAGATTTGACGAATTTTATTAATAACAAGACTAATATCGTAATGAAATATATATACTTGTCATGTAGTGTGTCATCCTTTAATAATATTCTACCACAAACTCATTTTTTCTCCAAATAGTACGTAATCAAGATGACTTGTTCACATTGAAAAAACTATAATCAACTTCTAGGGAATAACATGATCCAAATATATGAAACATATATTTTACCAATATTTATAAATTAACCAAAACCAAAATTGGTTAGTTTATGATCAGACAATCCCCAAAAGGACAATCCTTTATAATAAGAATTACTTCTATTAATATCCAAAATTTAACCAAAAGTACCCAAAGTTCAATAAAGTCCATTGAATATAAAATTTCCCTTAAAATTATTCAAAATAATCAAAAATATGATTCAAACCCAAAACTCAGAAGGATTTTCTCACATAGTCTTCAACAGTAAATCTTAACATTTATCTCCAAATAAAATCTACTATTCTTAATGTCTCATATATAAGTGTAATTAAATAAATCAAATATTCATAATGTTAGGTTAATCATTTCCATAAAAAACCAAATCACTACATGTCTATATTGAAAACATAGATTCTCGCAAAATGAAATTCCACCATTACTCATTAGAGGAAAATATAATTATTCCTTGAATAAAATATTGATATATCAAACATCATGGTTCTACATACTATAAAAATTCTTGTAATGTATTCCCATCATCAAAAGAGACTTAATACTTTTATGAATTTCACCATCCTAAAATCTACCATAACTCTTGAATACCTTATAAGTTTACTTCTAACACATTCAACGTTCTTCATGATCCATTAACCATTCTTTAAAAACTTATTCTGAAATACTACTTTCCTACACACAAAATCATGAATCATATACTAAAATTCAATAATGTCAAAGATTCTGTTATGAAATAATCCATACCTTTCATTAGTTATATTCAGTTTTATCATCCTCAATTAGAATATCATTAGGTACTGGTAAAAATATATTTGTACTGTCATGGAGATCATTCCCAAAACAACTTTGTAGGACAACTGTTTGCATAATGACCATGAAAACCAAATTGAAATCATTTAATTTATCCCTCAGAAAGAACTTATCTACCTTTCATAATTTCAACTAGATTCTTCCTTTTTCAATTGATGGTTCTTTCTTTATGACCTTCACTTCCACATCTATAGTATCTTCCTGTCCCATTGAAACAATTTCCTATGTGTTTCTTTCCACATCCTTGACACATAGGTTTTTTAATATACTTATCTTTATGATTATTACCTGAACTTTTGGGGTGATTTTTTTCTCGCATATATGATTCCTTTTAAAAATAATCATGGTTCAGGTGGTCAATCATGACTCAACAATGTTGTTTGAGAATAACCACAAGATTTCTCATTTCATCTCCTATTTCATTTAGTTGTTCATTCAGAAAACCATCACAGTTTTCTTCACATCCGCTATTACATTGGTGCCTAGTAGATCCACCCATTTACTAAAACCAAAATGTTATGTGTCAGTATATCAGAAAAATTATCAAACAATATCTAATGAGGAAGGTAGATAAAAATATATACTTATTCATGTTATCTAAAACTCATTCTCTTTATCAAAAATAATTGTTATGCTTTCTAAAAACCAAACCATTATGGTAATTTCACATATGTTTAAAGAACAACCTAACCTCTAAATTTATCTAAACGGACCTCTGATACCAACTGTAAGGACCGGAACATAAACATTACATAATCATGAATTAAATGAATAATTGAAATTTATGATCTTTTATGGTTTTATGTTTTAGAGAATTAGGCCATAACTATTATATAAAAACATGAAAATTACATGTAGACACTACTACTTAGTATCCATTTTTATAAAATAAAAACTCAGAAAAAGAGTCTTGGATAGTTCCATGATTTAGACAACATGACTTTTCCTTGATCTCATCCTTGACCCTATTCATTTTTATGTCTTTTGAAAAGAATTTCAAAACATGAGATGACTATAAAATCCTCAGCAAGAGTTATAAAATATTGAAAAAAACATTATCCCCTCAATAAATACAAATATATGAAACCATAATTTTCAATCATAACATTCCTCATGAAATCATAATATTTATGAATAACACAATAAAATCATAAATCATAAAGGTATATTATGGAATTCATAACAAACATACATTATAGTTATCACAACTACATAGGGGGGCACATTTCTAATACATTTCATAGTATATTTCCTATATCTCTTAGGATAAATATTAACATTTAAATCCATCACGTTACCCAATGCATTAGAGAGCTATCTCGGGATCACCTACCCTAGGTTTATCACACAACCACCTATATACATAAACAAAGTTCAATAACCATAAAATATTCATAACACATAAACCAAGCATAAATTAACAATAACATTTCCACACTACAATAACAATATATCATTTCAAGATATTGACATAATCAAGCCTTTTTCAATCCATTTTCAAAACCATTTAAATTAATTATTAATGAGATTTTTTAATCAAAGTGTCTCATACTAATTTGAAGCATTTAATAATTTTATAACATTCATGTACATATAAATAAAAAATCAAAACCATTTTTAAAACATGTACATTTAATATAATGATTATCGAATAATAAATCTTCAAAACATTTAATATGATATATTAGTTAAAGAGTTTTTAAAAAAATGAGAGACTTCTGAATACAAATAATTGAGGAATAACTTTTAATCATAACATTATAATATCATTAGAGTAAATTTATTCATGAAATAATATGTAAAAAGACAATATATACACTATATTAGAGCGAATTGGTGCATAATAACAATGAATCCCCAATGGAAATGTAAGTTGAGATGAAATCTTTTATAAAGACGGTATCTTTAAATTATGGATAAATCAATTAGATAATTACATGTGAAAAATATAAATACACCCAATATAAGTGGATATTAAGTGTAAAACAATCAGAGGTCATTAAAAAATATTAATAGGATGAAATATTCAAAAAGTACAAGTTTAACCCATTGAATTGAAATTGGGTTAAGAAGTTCCCTTACAAAACATCGACAACATAACAACATCACATTAAAATTCAGAAAATGGGTTGATGAGATAAAAGTGTATCTCATCTATTTGACATAATATTTAAATCAATAATTATATATAAGAACATATCCCAACATAACAAGTTGTAAATTAAAATACATAGCTAAAATATGTCTTTTAAAAAGAGGATGGTGAAGGGTTCCCTTACAGATTGGGTGACATAGAAAAGATACACCACATGAAATAATGATCGTTCAATGAAGATGTAAATAACCAAAAATTATTTTATATTACAGAAGTAATACAATAATGGGTAGAACATATGCCACACAAAAGGAAATAGTGTCCAATATAGCATGAATCTCATGGGAATAAAAAGTGAGATGATAAATCCTTACTTCATTTTAATCAATTGAGTCTTATGACAAAAAGACAACAACAAGAAAATATATCACATAATACCATTAATATTAATAGAATCATGATAATATATATCAAATTTAAGTACACAATACACAACATGCAATAAATAAGTGGCAAATAATTGAAATATCACGGAATTGAAAGTGAGATAAGAAATCCCTTACCTCGTGTCCAACATGACTTGATTGTTCATTTTTATTCCTAAATAATAAACATAAGTTAATTTATACATGATTGAGAACCCTTTATCAAGTTTATTATTCATTTATATCACTTATTCCCATGTTATAAACAAAATGTAATCATTTAAGTTAATAATGGTCGTTTTGTCGATATTTGGTACTTGAGTAAAACATGAACAACTTATAATTACATGTTTTCCATGTCGTCAAGAGTACATTACTATCAAAAATGATATTCATGATTTAGAAATCATATATATCATATATATACAGTATATATATTTATTTGTAATAGTTCATAAAATTTGGAGATAAAAAATGAAATGCTTCGTTCATGGAGATGGTAAGTCGTGCGTATGCATGAACGCCACATTCATTTCTATTCTATATTCTAAATGAATGAAAACATAATGATAAATAATTATATAATAATTCCAGTATAATTTCATATTTAATTTCAAAAAATCCATCCTTTATATGTCCCACATATGGTATGAACGTGTCATATTACTTTGAGGGGTGGTAGTCCTTACTTCCTCAAATGAAATTATCACGTTCAATCATAATGGAAACAATAAAGGTATGATATAAATTATAAATACATAAGTATAAATAATAAAAAATGATAATATATATCATATATAAATACTGTCACATCATAATACCCCTCCATGAGAGGCAGTAGAAGTTATTTGAACAATCACTATTTTGTGATGTAGTAGTTCGCAGTCCACAGAAACCATATGTTCTTTATCCATTAGATGGAGGTGTGTGTAATTGATTTTATAATACTTATCATAACCACATCCTAGTACATTGATGATTGTGGTGTTGTTATAAAATAATGTAATAAAAGATTTTTGGGGTCATAGAAGTAAAATAAAAGAAAATAATTTAAGAGAAATTGCTACCTTTAATTTGGTTAACTTCCTTTTGGTATGAACCAAAAGGGTTTCTTGAAGTTCCTTCGTCCTGAGGTAAGGATTCTAGGAGGAGGATATGGATGTATGGAGATTAATTTGGCAGATTTTTATGAGACAAAATGGTTGAGAGGTGTGAGGAATTTGTTAGAAGTGAGGGAATTTTATATGGAAGAGGAGGGGCTCTTTAGGAAAGTGTGATAATATTAGTTTATTATATAATGATATTCTGTTTCTAAAGTTCTAAAACTAACTAATATTGAATATAAGAGGAGTAATTGTTGAAATAAGTTCATCTAAAAATAATTATACTAGTTTTGGATGTTATTTTAATATTTTTAATTTTATTTATTTAAATAATTTATTAATGAGGTAAACACTGCATCATTATTGTGTCCTAAATAATTTAATTTTTTCGACGTCTAAAAATTATAAAAAATTACCATTATGTAGGAAGTCGTTTTAGATTTGAAATTAATATATATATTCTAAATCATAACATATATAACCACATGTAAATATTAATTTAATAAAATATATTTGTTTATGTCATATTGGATTTACATTAAATTAATTAAAATAAAGTGTCATTATCACTCTTAAGTGGCTCCATGGGGTCCCAAAATTGACCCTAAGATTCCCATGGTCTTCCATGAGTCATCGACTAATGTTAGGATAATTTTTAAGGAAATTTTTTATTATTATGATATTCTTTTTTACCATGAATTACCCAATTTATCTTTTACCCTGGAAAATAAAAGTCAAAAAGTTACTATTCACCAAAAAAATTATCTTATTAAACCAAATTTTACTTACTAATAATAACCATGTATGTTTGATTTTTGAAATTAAATTCATTGAAGTGGTAAAATTTCATTTAAATGACAAATTCAGTTTTTTTACCTACTAAGTGGTTTCACTATTCATCTAAAATTGATGTTTTTCAGAAAAATACCAAAAAATCATCCTAATCTGTATTTGATATTCATAATTCAAAAATGATGCCTCTTTTACAAAATTCAAAACATAAATGTTGTATAAATTAATTTAAAATTAATTCCTGTTATCAAAACGAATATCTTGTTTTTAGGAAATATTATGTGTCAAAAGACTGAGACTTGTTTATGTCCATATTCAAAGTGAAATCAAGTTCAATGAAGAGCATTGGATGAAATCGTAAAAATATAATCTAATTAAACATTAAAACCATTTAAAAATATAATATAACAATATAAAAAATTTATGTTAAAATGCAGTTCTGAATTAAAATACAATATTTTTTACTATTCATTAAAAAATGAATTTGATCAGAAAAATACAATGCTTTTAACAAAGGTAAATTATAATGTCCCAATTAAAAAGAAAAATTTTATTCTTGTCAAATAAAACAAATAAAAGTGAACAAATCTTGATTTCATAGGGTTCTCCATCAAAAGGCAGTAAATCGACCTTTTAAAAAATTATAGAGTATTTATGCTTAAAATTTGATTAATTCACATTTTATGACTCTAAAATTTATACTATAAGATTATAAACATATAAAAAACATGTATATTTATATTTTTCATTGTTAGTTTCATTCCCTCCAATACAATAACTAGGTGTAAACTATCAATAAAGATAATAATATTATATTATTAGTGCGCAATGTATGATTTCCAAGAAACCCATTATTACGTATCGGCTACGCCATCAAACATAACATCCCCTTTAGAGTATAATAAATACTTAATCAAAAAATATTAATAAATATTATAATGTTATGTTCCTTATTTACCTAGGATGTTACAACTATGACAAAAAAATTTGTTGAATTAAAAAAATAGACTTTGACAGTATATCCTATTAATTAATTAAATTTTTTTTAAAATATTATTTGTAAAACAATATGTCTTTTAATCATTAGTAAAAACATTATTTCATATATTACAAAAAAAAATTATAACATAAGTATTATTTATTATAGAAATTTAAATATAAAATTATAAATTTTATCAAAACCTTTAATATACTAAATATATATTTTAATCATTACAATTACCAAATAAAATTTCATTTTACCATGGTTTTGAAAATCATATTTTTTAATGATAAAGTAATCAAATTAATGATTTTGTGGGAAAAATGATAATGAAATATCATCTTTATTGAGAGTATCCTAGGGAGAATTATATATTACTTCTCTATGTTTTATTGATAGTGTTGCAGTGGTTTTTAGAAATTAAAACAACATTTGAATTATCAGAAAAAAAGATAAATTTTCAAAAATAAAATGTTACAATCATAGAGGGTTTATTTAAAACAATAAATCTATGAACTAGAAAGAGTAGAAGGAAATATTTAGTCTCATTTATTAATTAAACTACTAGTATTAAATTATCAAAACTCTATGATAATAACCTATCACCTATAAAATGATGCAAACTTATAGAATTTTTCATGTTAATTATATAACCTCTAAAATCAAAATGAGAGTAAGATAGAAAATAAAATCCATTCTATTTATAATTGAATAATTAGTACAAAAAGTACCCTTTAAAATTTAATTTCTATATTAAAAAAATATAAATAAAGTTATTTTGGGTGGGACTGAATTATATCACCCGAAAATACTGAAAATACTTTATGTTGTCAATATGTGGTGTTATAAAATTAACTTCCTTTCATTCCCCCAAAAAAATTAATTTCAACTAACATTACAAACTCACCAAAATCCAATTTGGAATTAGTAATCCTCATTTTTTTTATAGTCTTATTAGAAATAACCCAAACCATTTTATATGTTCATTAGAATATTTATATTTAATTATAGGAAAGTATATTTTCATTGAATAATTTGTAATTTGTGGAATAATTCAATTTCTCCAATTATATTCTTTTCAAAATCACGGATCAAATATTTCTAAAAAAAATATATGAAAAAATAATTTTTAGATCAATGTGTTATATCATAAAATTAAATTTTCATAATGAAAATATTATTTAGTTATATATTCATAAATAGTGTACGATCAATAGAAACTTTATCCAAAAAATTAAATAAGATTATAGTTAGTATTTCGTACCAGGCATCATATGACTTCTTAAGACAATATAAATATTTATTTTAATTTTAAATTTTTTTTGCAAATTTAGTTGGTTTTATAACATTTAATTCTTCTGAAATTTTCGTGTTTTAAAACATGATATTTTTCATCTATTTGAATTAAACGTATATTTTTTTTAAAAACTCAAAGGTTAATATATTTCTAATTAATTTCATCCAAGAAACATGAGATAATTAAAATTCTATATAAATTCCCAATTCATGGGAATATACATCGATATATATTGTTACCTAAATTTTAACTATGTTTTTATAATAGTCAATCTTATTTCAAAAAATGATCTTATATCCTATTATAGAATTATATTTTCATTAATTCCACAGAATTCCACACTTTTTTCATTAAAACTGATTTAAATCATCATGTATATCATTAAATTAATTTTAATAAATTAACGAATTTTCAATTTTGATAGGAACAATATCAATATCAAAATATGGGTTTTCACAATAAGGAAAAATAGATTTTTTGGTTATTGCACAAGATTATATTTTTTTTATTACTTTTCAATTGGATTATCTTTAGTTTTTTTAATTATTTTAGAGTGGTTTAAGAAGATACATTCTTCACATTAACTGATGAATTTTAACAATCATTTTTATTATGTTAACAAAAATTACATTCCCTGAATTCATCATTGTTTTTTATTGAATCAGAATCATAATTTTTAGAATTGTATTTAAAAAAATTTACATGCACAAACTCATAAACAACTAATGTTTTAATATTCAATTATCTACAATCTTTTTTTGTATTGGAAAATCCAAAATTTTCCTTCATCAGATTTATAATTGTAATTATCTAAACATAAATTTTTAAATAATATGATTATTTTACAATAATATTCCGTAAAATATCATAATTGTGGTAAAACAACTGTTAAAATTTCATAATTGGACTTAATAAAAAAAAGTTATAATAGGAATTCTTTTTAAAATATTAATAAGAATATTCATACAAAAATAATGTAGGTACATAAAATTATATTATCATTGAACCAACCATATAATAAATATAACAATTCATAACATATACTATGCCATATTATTATTTTCACTCAGTGTTTGAATAATAATATTTATAATAATTTAATTCATAAAATTTATCAATATATCTGTTAAAAAATTCAGCACCTCTATCATATTTAATAGAGATAATTGAAAAATTATTGATGTATTCAATAACCTTTCCAAAGTAATAAAATTTAGTTAAATATTCATTTTATAGTCTGTAGTGGCCTAGACCTCTTCGGTCAATTACATTGTCAGAATATTTTGTTGGATGTGTTCTAGGAGGAGTAGCGATTCATTTCCTCAATTAGTAAATTTACCAACTTTTCCACATTTTCAAATGTTGTATAACTGGTAGAATCTCATCTGGTGGTTCCTCATATAGTTGTCTAATTATTGTGGTTTCTCATCTAGTGGTTCCTCATCTAGTGGTGTATTTATGGTGGATTCTCATTCATTGTTGTCATTCTTTGTGATGACTCACTAATGGTGGCCGGAATTTTATTTAATAGTGCATCGTCGAGAGGTGAATCCATGAATGGTGTCTCTCATGCCGTTCCTCATTGATATGTGCTTCACTTAATGGTGTCTCATGAGTAGTGGCTCACCAAGAAGTTCTTCAATTATTAATGTCTCGTGAGATGTGCCTCATCTAACAGTAACTCAGGCACAATGTTTCTAAATTCTTCCAGTTTTCCCGTTTTTAAGCAATTATTAATTTAAAACACTTTTAATGGAATATTTGAATGCTTTAACAATTATTTAAAGCCCATGCATTTTACCTTTATTTTTCAATGTGTTTAGGGGCGTTTAATTGATCAAAATATGTGGTATTGACCAGATCAACCTTCAATGGAATATAAAAAACATATATTAACATGTTAATCTATTTCAATCTTCCCAAAGCTGAGATACCCTCCCCCCTTGATAATCCATCTTGTTTTATCTTGTTATTGGATTCCCTATACCCACTTTTCTTATATTAGTCAGGAGATCGGTCTACAGATTTTGGTTCATATTTCCCAAGATTTTCTCCTACTTCTTGCGTGCCCCAATTTTGGTGCAACCAAGAAATGCCAATCACCATTTCTATGAGGTCGGTTTTTGATTATCTTTATTAATCGTGTATCATAAGGGGTTTTTATATGGGTGTCACCATTTTGAAGATTGTTTTTTATAGATTGATAAGGATAATTTCACCATATTAATGATGATATGATGGGTGTGGGAAAAGTGGCATAAATCCTAGAATTGTTATTCGATTCATGGTGTGAGGTGTCTTTAATATGAATTGGTTTAATTTACCAAATCATATTATCACATAGTGGATTGTGACTATGTGTCCCATTGTTAATGTGTTTCATTATTGCGTCATTTTTGATCAGATGAATAAATATTGGTTCATAATATCTAGAATGGTTTGTGAAGACTTTGTGAAGGGAATATAAATGGTTAAATATAATTTTTGGAAATTTGAAATGGTTTTTCAGGAATGATGTGTGGTGTTGTTAATTTAGATGTATCAGCCAAAGGTGATAGTTTTACATGATTTTAATTTTTCTAAGAACCCATAGGAGGGGCTTGGCTGTTAGTTATTATCTTCATATACTATTCTTTCCTAGTTTTTCTCTACGAACGCAACCAATGTTGATCACTATGCGCTGAACACAACCATAGTGTGGTGGAGGGTGTATGTACCATCATCATGGTGAGAGGAAGAAGGTATGGACACCCACTCTTCTATTCACCCTCTTAAAATGATGATGACCCATGTTTCGTGAGGTAGGGTGTGATTAGATATGTTCTCCCAATTATCTTCTAGATTATTTGTGATGGGTTTTCATAAGTTTCTTCAGGATTACATAGGATGTGTTTTGTGACCCATTGTTGTGCATGTGGGATGTGTTGTGTGGCCCAGGTTTGTGGGTGGTGGGATGTGATGCTGTTGATTCAAAGAGGAGGGAGGGCCATGATGTTTATTATAAGGGTGTGAGAGCATCAAATCATTGGGAATTTGGTGAGGGGTACACTGTCACCAAATTGCTTTTATATAATAACATATGAAATTCTTTAATTTTTAAGAATTTATTAGTGAGTCTAGAATGGTTAATATACCTATTTAGGTTTTGTTTAGTTCTCTTTTTTTCTCAAGGAGAATCATTATGCTGCATTATCAGGTTCGTGAAATAATTTGGTTTTCATACTGAGTATACATGTATCCTAATAGTATGTATATAATATTATTTTCAGGATTCCAGGTGGATTTCATGTATCATTCTTGAACATTCCAGCTCAAATCCTAGATTTCTACATGGTCACTTCTTTTTGTTAATTTTTTTTAACTTTGGATACTTTTGTATATGTATTGATTCTATTTTACACATACATATGATATGATTTTTTATTTCATTACATTATTTAATACTTTTTCTTTCTAGATAATACATAATATCTCTTGATTATGATTCTTAAAAATGGTAAATCATCCCATATTATTATATTTGGACACCCTTGGTGCTATTCACCAACCCAAGGCCTATTGGAGTTGGGACATGGGTGGTAAATATGTCACATTCTTCATTTCCTACCTAGGAGGGATATCTTTGGTGGGAGGGGGTTATGAAAGAGTGGTATTAATGATGATCTATGAGATATGGAATTGAGTATGGAGTTAATCACATTGAATATTTCATGTGTCGTTACGGAAACAATTCTAATTGAACATTGTTTATAAAAAATGCTAGGGGAACTAGATATGACATAGTATTTTTGGTTCCCCCAGGATCCATTGTATGGACTCCAAGTTTATTTAATATTCATGTGTGGCGGATTATCTTACATTGTTGATTCCTAGGTAAGGTACATTAATCATAATGAATTTTGATCTTGGTTTAAATGGGATTTATGGGGATGTTTAAAACCGATGAAATGAATGAACTATATTAAAATAAATATTAAAAACATTCCATAATAATTTAGATTAATAAATCATTTTATAATTTTCATTTATGGATCATGTTCATCATTTTCCTCTTGTTTAGGTAGTGGAGGTTCAATAGGCTAATTTGGATGACCATCTATTGGTTGATCTAGTTGAGTAAGATGATTACTAGAAGAGTACATTACATGATTTCTAGTGGTATTCATTGGGTATGTATGAGGTCGGTGTATCTAATAGAGAGATAAAAGGTTGGTTAGAGGATATAATGATTTCATTTGGTCTGATATAGGTCTAGATAGTGTACAAGGCCCCTTTGGAAGTTCTTCAAATATGGGGTACTACCCATTAGTGGTTGATGTGGTATTTGGGGGAGTGGATGGATTAAAAAATTTTGGGTTTAATTCTAAAGGGAGTTCCAAGAAGAGTTCCATTAAACATTTGGGAATTTTGAAAAGAGGTAGAAAATACTATTCCTTTAGTAGGAGAGTATGTTAGTGTGGGAGTAGAGAATCAAGTTCTATGACCAGGTTCAATTTTTATGAGATCATTTTTCAGATGAGGTGTCCCATGGGAAACGAATTAATGGGGCACTTACTCCTTTTATATAGTATGAAGTTTCCCCTTTGTCATTACTGACTTTTCTAGAGGTTATGATGTAGGAAGAGGAGACCTAGAAGATATAATCACAAAGAGGTTTCCCAAGAGATGAAATTCATTATATTTCGTAGAGGGGGATTTTGTTTTGTGTAATTTCCAAGGGATCAAGATCTTTGGCGTTTTGACCGAAAGGCATACATCCTCATAAGATTCAATTTCTACCTTCTGATTCTTGTTGTCATTTTTCCTTTCGTTGTGGCTTAGGGATGATTTGTTTCTTTAATGGGGTTTGTTTCAATCAAAAAAAATTGTTCCCAGTGGCTACTAGAGGTTAGTTTGGTGGAGGTGGATACATTAATCCCTATCCTCAACAACAGTTGAAGGTGAGGCCATTTCCATATTAGGGGATGCATGATTTCTCTCTAATGTGGTGAGATGGAGAGGTTAGTGGATGACCTCAAAATTTTTCTCATGTTTCGTTATTTTTACTGATGTGTTGATGTGGAGGTGTTCATTAGTAGAGAGGCACTAGAGCTAAGATTTGAAAGTTATTTACTACGAAGGAAGTAGTTATAGTAAAGATAGAGATCATCATCAGTATGATCAGTTGATTTAGCATAATAGTATGTTCATTATTTGAATCAAGTGAATAGAACTCATTTTTCCCACCTGATCTATATAATGTTCTCTATCTACACATAGATAGGCTTCCTATGTCTGTGGGGTTGAGTACACTATTATGAATCCAGGACAACCTGGTTAATGAGTGTTGCGTGTCGATTATTAATGGGATCACATTAGTCCTCTAGAATCGCTTCTTAAAACATGTGAGGCCATAAAATTTCATCCCTGGAATTGACTGGTTTTATTTCATAAATTTCATTATCAAATGATTATGGAGGATAGTAATTGTTTTATATGTGGATTGAGAACATGTATTTTAATTATTGAGTAGTGTTGTTAGGTCAGTAGTCATCATTTGTAAAACATTCATTATATGATGTATTAGTTGTAAGTGGAATAGATGGATGTTTAAATTTTAGTGGTCACCAGGGTCATTGGGGATTTCATGGATGTTTTACCTGAGGAGGTTGTGATGGAAACCCCTTGACATGATGCCGATTTTGGGATAGACATTTATCATTATGCTTCTCTTATTTTGAAGTATCATTATTTAATAGAATATTCTTAGTTGTGGGACTTGAGGATTGAAACAGATGATCTGTTGAAGAAACATTTCATCTGACACACCAAGTCACCCTCATGTAGTCAATTGTAGTATTCATAGAATGAAGACGGGGGGTCTCATGTTGTTTATATACTACTAGAGGTTGAATCATGTGATGATCAATAATTTTTACTATCATCCATGGATAAGTGATAATTTTTTACTGGATGAGTGGTAGAGTTGGTTATAGAAAATTGATCTGCGGTATGGATATCAGAATTTGAGAATAAATTAAGATGATATCATGAATATAATATGTTCTCCAATTCCTAAAAAATTATGGAATTTTATTCAAGTGTAAATTTATTTATAATTAAGGTCTATGTTGTTTTAATGTGGTGTCTTGGTAGGATGTGGTTGTAAATGCGTCAAAAGATGATTCCTTTTTTTCTTAGGGATCACCTAAGAACATAGAAGAGGTTTGTAGTTTCATTGGTGTCATAGGATATTATCGGATGATTGAACCCAATTTATCATGAGATGATGCATCATTGATATCCATGACAAGGATAGACCATGAATTGGTGTGTACTAAAAAGGTTTAGGAAGCATTCTGTTACCTAAAAGAGAAGTTAGATACTTCATTAGTGCTCTAGAATCTAGTGGAATGGGAGTAGTTTTAAGGTGTTTTGGGATGCTTCCTTTCTTGGTGTAGGAGGTGTACTGATGTATCTATGAGTGGTGATATCTTATAGTTCTGGGAATTTATTTCCTCATATTCAAAACTATGACACATATGATCTAGAGCTTGAATCAATTGTATTTGTACCAATTTTGTGGCAACATTACCACATTGAGGATATGTTTTTTGTCTTTATGGATCACAAGAGTTTGAAGTATGTTATTTCTAATTGTGATATATTCTTGTATCATCAGTGGTGGATAGAGTTTCTTCATAAATAAAATTTTTAAATATCATTCACCTATAGAAAGGGGAAATTAATGGGATATGATATGAGGAGAAATTCATAGAATTAGTTTTTTCAATAATATATATAGGCATGGATATATATGGAAGAGTTTTCATAATTACACTTAAACTAATGGGTATATGGGGATAATGGATTCTTCCATCAGACAATGGTAATGTATTTTCTGATGTAGAGGGATGAGTCTCAGTGGGGAGACTTAGATTTGGAGGTGATGAGCGATTGTGTTGGTCATAGTGATTCTATAAAGGGATGATCTATGGATTATTGGATACTATTGTTGTTCAGAAAAATTTATATGTTCCTATGGTGATGAGAAATGTTGTCCTTCCTAACTTCCATAGCTCACCGATTTCCATACACATAGAAATTTAAACAATTAACCATGGAATTAAGATATTGTTTTGATGGCTGGGAATGTCATAGGTGGTGGTAAATAATGTGGTATAGTTATTGGTTTTGCAATAGTGGAAGGACAAGAACCATGTTCCCATTGGGTTGATTCATCCCTTGGATTTACACTATTATAAATGGGATGACATCTCTGTTGATATCATCACATAGTTACCTTGAGCTCAGTGAGGTTGTGATACTGCCTTGGTGATAGTGGATCAGTTGTGGAAATCATCCACGTTCATAGAAATCAAGGAGTTTGGTATATAATATTCATTTCATATTTTGTTTGTTGATGTGGTGGTGTAGTTTTTGGTAGTTTTGAGGTCGACTATCTCATATCAGGATGCAACCTTTACCTCATGAGTCTAGAGGGGATTTAAATGTTCGTTAGTCACCTAGTTATTCCCCAACACAGTTTTCTACCCCCAGATCGATGGGAAAATGGAATGGACTATCCATACTTTGGAGGATATCTTGCAATCAAGCATCTTGGACTCTAGTAGATATGGGGTATGCCCACTAAACTAGAATGTTTTTTATAGTAATAATTGCTAAAGACCATATATTATCATGAACCCATTTGAGGATTACCATGGGATGCCAAGTAATTATCTATTATGTTGGGTAAGGGTTGGGGATATATCTATTTGTAGTCGCTATGTGGTGCAAGGAATTAATTAGAATGATCTCCTTTTTTTAGATGATGAAATCATTTCCTGTATTGAAGAATTCGAATATCAATCATAGAAGGAGGAACATGGGGTATAAGACTGTACACCATGTGTTCTTAATGGTTTTCCTCGGCATGGGAAATAGAATCTTAGAAGAGGGAGTAACCTTTTTTATAGATATGTTGGAACCTTTGAGGTGTTGGGGCGAGTTGGAAATGTTCCATACGCATTCAAATTTCCATTGTAGTTAGAGAGTATCCATAAAATCATTCACATATCTTAGCATCAGTGTTATATTTACAATGTCACCCATGTAATTAACATGGGAGAGATGGATATAGAGAACAATGATAAATTTTTGGAGTGGCCAATAGAGATATAGTATCATCAACAGAAGGGGTGGAATGTGTGGAACATCTATTTTATTAGTGTGTTGGGGAGTCATGGTCATCTAGAGGAGATTAGATGAGAGTTTTATACTCATATATACACCTAATACACATTGTTGTTTTTCTTCTTCATTTCATTATTTTTCATTGTAAAGTCATGGTTCAAACTTGTTTTTATTTGAGAATATATGTTTTCCTTAATTTTTGGGTCATGATTTATGAATATCATGACACATGAAAATGGGAGGACCCTATTCCAAATTGATATGAATTTATATTTATTTAATTAAACATGTTCATGAATTTCATTGCTACCCAGATTAGTTAGTGTCTTCATTGGGAATATGAGATTCCCTAATTCATTTGTTTGGGATAGTGTGGTGGTTGTGCTTTTATGGTGTGTTTTCTTGGTTTTTTGGATTTACATGTTGGTTGGTATATATCAAAGTATGTGATATTTGATATAGAGGGTCCCACTACATATTTTGAACAACACAAGGTTTTTTAACATTATTTTATTAAGTTTCCAGTTGCGATTCAAGTGTATTTAGATCCACCCACCATTGATAGTATAATTTCACCCTCAAGAATTATAATGGTTTTTCCCACTTTCGATGGGATGTTTCTCCATTGTTGACGAAAAGGGAATGATTGGCACAATTTTTTATTCTCTTTTTAATTTTTGGGACATATAATTAAATTAACATAATGAAATATCACATTTTTTATTAACCAGTTCTCAATAAACATTATCTATTTATTACATCTCATAATCATATTCTAATATTGGTTATTTTAATATCTTATTATGTCCACCTCCTCCGTTTAATTTAAAATATTTCCTTTATTATCTCTACTATTTAATTATTATTATACTCACATTATATGTCTCTATTAATTTTTTTTTATTTTGTTTTACTTTCTTCAAAAAACTATTTTTATATCATACTTCTAATAATGGAAGGCTGGCATGAGGCATGGCCTCGGTGGAGGTTAGTTACTCATCACTCATGCATTTATTTATTTAGTATTTATAATCTAATTGTAGTATTTAAAAGTTAAATGCGTGGGTACGGATTTTTCAAACCATTAAATGGGTAATAAAATAAAGAATTTTAATTTTTCATAATATTTCCACTCATTTCTATTAAATAGAAGCTCAATATACTGTTGAGTTGATTCGTTTAATAGGTGAAACGTTATACAATAGAGAAAGGTCCTAGAATGTGTCATCATATTTTTATACTTCTGTCATCCACACTTGTTATTACAATTGATGGAATTTATATTTCTATGAAATAAAATATTCCATTAAAAATAAATAATTGAAAATCAGTTCATACATGAGATTTTAGAATGTATTTATTAGACTGAATTCTAGGAAACTAAAATTATTAATTATGTAAATAGAATCCAAACCCTTATCAATTTTATTTCATTTCTAATATCGTTATTTTTCATCAATATATTAGTATAATTTTATTTTATTGAACATAATTATGTTTCGAAAAAACCCAAACATAGTAATTTAAATCAATAATAAAAACAAAAATCAAAAAGAATTTTGTCATAGGTGAGTGAGAATATCTAGGTCGATAACTATGAAACTCCTTACGTGAGACATCCATGGTGAAGTAGTATGATGAACATTGAAAAAAAAATATTTTCCCAATCATATTTATAGGTGTTCACTAAAACTGTAATTGTTTCTTGGGTGATGAAAAAATGATTTTCTTTTTCTAATATCAATAATTGTAATTATTTTTGTTATTTTTCTAAAAAAAATATTTAACATTACTTGTTCAGTAAAAAATAAATCTTATTTTTTTCTTTATATATTAGGTGTGACCATATAATAATTCTCAAAGATAATCAATTCTAGGACATTATATAGCATCAAAAAAGACTCTCGAGTACCGAATAATATAATGATAGTTTCGAAAACATATGTAGTTCCATGGGTACATCTCATAATTTTATTATGAAATGGAAAAGACACAAGTTTAATGTTCCTTGTTTCCTAAAAAAATATTTGATGAATACCCTAAGTGAAATATCATGAAAAAATATCCAACCATAATCTCAAATATGAGTTGATAACATATTGAATAGAATAAACAATATATGGTAGGAAAAATGGAATGTCAAAATCATCACTTCTATGAATCCTTGATGCAACACAATCATGAATACGAGGTAGTTCCCTCTATCTTCACTAATTATTATATGGATATACAAGATATTGATACCCAACTAAAGGGTTATCTACAACCTAAATTTATGGATATCCAAATTCAATAATACCATATAGAATTTGTTATATATGAATAATATTATTGTGATGATAAGAATATATGAATTTATTCTGATCAATTTTTGTGTGATTTTGATGATGATGAAATGAAACTAGGTCACACCTTCTATATGATAGAAGAATAAAAAACATACTACATATTGATTCCATGGAAGATGAATAAACTTCCCAGGAGGTGTACTTTGAAGAAATTATGGACGGTCTAAACTACCAAATTTTATCTAGTGAGATCTATCTTCTATAATAACATAAAACTAAATATGATATTTAATTAAATCTAGTATATTGAATTTATATTACATTACAGGTATATTTTGTTTTATTTTATTCAACATAATTTTATTATTAATTAATAATATTTTTATTTTTCAAATTCTGATAATCCTTTTTTATCATGTCGTAGGATGAAGAAAAAGTATATGCACTTTATTTGTAACACAAAGAGATCCCAGATTTTTGTGAACATGAATTAGAGGAAGCCCATTTTAAGAGCATACTGACCTTACTATAGGATTCTATGATAAATGCTGCACATATTGAAATTGAAAATTCTGAATTTCATTTACCATGTTAAGATTTTATCAATAAAATTATCTTATAAAATTTCTCTTAAAATCAAAATTCATGGTAACCATATAAAGAAAGCACTGGATAAAATATAGGAGGTTATAAAAGTAGATACCATTAGGGAGGATGATTCATAAATAATCCTACCCCCTACATGAAAAATATACCTTGTTTTGAAGGGGATGTATTTCTTTTACTCTATACATAGACTCCACAACATTAAAGAAGAAGTGGAAGCAAAAAAAAATCACATGTGATGGTTTATATCATTGAAGATCCAACAACCATCGAACTATTGAAAATATCTTGTACCATCCATTTGGAGAGACTAAATAGGTAGGCCCTAGTTGGTGGACCATACCATTATTTAGTGTTCAATTTACTTTAATTTTCATTAAATTTCATTCTTCTGAATTATTTTATGAATCCATATATAACCAATTATCTTTTTATGTCTTAATGACCGAAAACATGTTCTAAATTGAAAAATTTACGTTTATATGACCATGATAAAACTATAAAACCACTAAAAATTCAATGATAATGGATCCAAATTCACGATAAAAGAGTGGTCACATTATTTTTTTGCCCAAACTCCGTACAATTTTGCCTAAAAAATTGATTTGATTTTTTAACTAAAATATTCATTCTCATAATATATTCATTAAATTTAGTTATATAAAAGATATAATTCCACATAAATTACATATTTTAGAGGTAATTTTCATTTATTTTCCATGTTTTCATGGTTTCGGGGGTTTCCCAATCATTTATGGTGGAGTGGGTGAGTTTTCGTGAAATATGCTAAAATATGAGTCTAATTACAAATATTAAAATAAATGTTGTCTCTTTTATAACTTTTTCATTTTGTTAATATTTTTCACCCATTAAAATTACTTAATGGCCTCCCCTAACATATTAACACCACCATTGAAATTTGGTGCCTTTAGAAAACCATAAATAAGGTGTATATGGGTTTTTATTTAAGGGATTGGGCTTTCCCGGAATCCCATTTATAGTTTTAAAAATCAAATTTGTTTAATTAATAACGTATTAAATTGTAATGATTTTTTAGTGATGTCAATCCTTACCCACGCCCATTGAATCCATCCAAGATTCCAGGCTCCTTCCACCCACATCATAGCTCATTTAAATCGCGATTGACTGCAGAACATCTTAGGGTTTCTAAATTCGTCCAGATTTGAGGAGGTATGTTATTTCCTTTATAAATCCTTCTATTCTTACTCAATTTCCTTCATTCCAATTCAAAAATATCCTCCTTATTCCTTTTCAAACAACAACTGAAATGGGGCCATTTTCAATTTTAGATAATAGTGTTTTGGGGATATTTCATCTTGATCTATCAAGTAAGCTAGTCCATTTTATTCCCCTCTCAATTTTCTTAGGGTTTCATTCTATTTGATAAGGGTTTCTTCCAATTTCAATGAAGTAACAAGTGATCAGGGGTGTAGGGTTTTGAACCTAGGGTTTAAACATGGGGTTTATTGGTCAATTTTGGGGTTTAAGGTTTTTTCTAATCCCCTCTTGTTGTGGTGGTTGTGTGACTGGATTTTCACATGGTGATTCAAGGGTTTTCATCACATTGGTAGGAGATTACTTTTGGTATGAAATCATTTTGATCGAGCTATGTTTTTAGGGTATTTTCATGTATATTTAATTTTAATGTCTCTGTAAAAATTGGTTTTAGTGGGAATTATTAAGAAAATGAATTTTTAATGCCAATTTCATTTGAAATTTGGGGGGTTTTCATATAAATCATTTGTTGGTTCCTTAAGGGATTCCCTGTAATTATTTAGTTTATTTTATTGAATTGTATTAGGGCTGAACATAATGTTTTCAATTTTTATATCCTTTGGTTATTTCTATGAAATTGGTTTTGGGTGACGTTCATTACGAAAATGATTTTTTAGTACCCATTTAGTGTTTAATTATGTGAATTACAAGGATATTCTATGTGATTCTTATTGGGGGTTGTTTTAAAACTCATGTAATGGGTTTAAAGATATAATTAAGGTTATGTGAATTCTATTTTGGTTAATGTGAGTTTGCATATGGTGTTCATGTGTGGTTTTCAAAGAATTTTGGGTGCAAAACAAGTAAGGTTTTGGAGAAGTTGTTTTTATTGAAACTCCATGAGTTTTGTTATGTGTTTTAAATGGTATAAAATGTGTGTAGCACATATATTGGGTCCATGTGACCAGTAGTGGTGAGTTTCATGAAAATGTATATTTGTTGAATGCTAAAAAATTTTTAGCACAAAGGTGGAATCCCGAGGATCTATGTGGGGAGCATGTGTACTAG
Organism: Viscum album; assembly: GCA_963277665.1. Taxonomy (NCBI): domain Eukaryota; kingdom Viridiplantae; phylum Streptophyta; class Magnoliopsida; order Santalales; family Viscaceae; genus Viscum; species Viscum album. The sequence continues at coordinate 1,728,440,473 of OY728161.1, read as the reverse complement.
TACAGTTGGGGACCACTAAATTATTGTTATGTTATTTACTAGTGGATCGTTCATGAGAATGTATTTACTATGGTTACTTTACACTGAGGTATAAGATACAAGGGACCCTAGACTATCTAGTGCCTAGGGGTGTTCACTATTTTGTTGCTCATTATGTGTGTGGTATTTTTCCTTGTATTGGGGTGTTTTTTGTAGTAAATTACACTAGATACCATGTGTAGTTTAATGTGTGAACATTATAAAAATTTTTGCTTCAAAATTGTTTTTAATTGAATGTTGTATTTCTTGGATTTTATCACTCCTTTTCTTTGCATATTAAAAATGATTGTTTTTTTGCATTTTATTTCATTATTATTTAAATAATTGGGTGGTATCTTTTTAGGATTAGTCTCACACTATATATACACCACTTGGGTGTAAGTAGACTTGGTTATTTTTGAATCATGTAAAGGAAAGGCTTTGGGTGCTGGTGGTTCAGGGTGTTAGTTATCATCCTTGGTGTGGAGTTGTGGAGATGGCTTATGGGTGATGACCCCTTGTCATGTGGAGTCCTTGGAGATATGTTGATACTATCTATATTTTTATTTGGAACACTTTTATAGTCTTTAATCAATTTTATTCAGTTTTGGTTTTTTTACTTAAGAAATGTTTGGATAAAAAATATCATATTTATATTTTGGAATGTTTTTTAAGTTTAATGGTTTCTTACTCGAGTAAATCATTCCCAAAACTAAATTAATGATTCCTGGGATGTTGTGCCAGCCCATGGGGATACAGAACTCCCTTAAGGTCTTGTCACAGTCCATGTCTGGTGCCGGTGTTGATGATGACCCGATTCGGTTCATGATAAAATGGTATCAGAGGAGGATAATGTTTTTGGGTTATATTGCAATTTTAGGATGAGTCGGGATATAAACGATCTAGGACAATCAGATATCGGGGTTTTGGTTGTGAGTATAGTCCATGTCCCGCAGCACTAGTGGTAGTCCTTGAGTCACTAGTGGACTTTGGAATTTATGGATTGACTTCACTTCCAGGTGAGACGTGTGGGTTGCAGACCACACTTGGAAATTTGGCTGATGTGGAGTAGTTGATTCTTTTATTACTGGAATGTGTTATGATAATTTGTATATGATGTATTTGATTTAAATTTTCTGAATTTTGGTAATGATTATTATTAAGTTACAGTTTAATTTTGTGGTAACATGACTCACTGGAATGCTCCCACGCACACACAGGAGGAGGCTGGAAGGAGTTCTCCCACATATATTAATTAGAGTCTATTGGAGGTTGTGGTCCAGGCTATCCAAGCTCTAGGTAATGGATATAATCCTACTCCTATTCCTTCTAGGGTATAAGATACGAGACCTATAAAATATAATTCTTAGAAGATTCTAAAAAACGATCCTCCAACCTTCCGAGGACGCTCAGGACATTAATAAGTAGAAGAATGGATCGGGAATATTGAGCCTATGTTTGAGTTCTTGGAAACACCCATGGAGATCAAGGTAATGTGCACCTCTTTTCTAATGGAGGGTCCTAGCCATAAGTGGTGGGAGTCAGTGCTTCAGACTGGGAAGAATGAGAAGATGCGCTGGGGAGATTTCAAGGTCGTCATCAATGAACAATTATTCCTTGAGGTCTTGGCTTAGGCTTGGTCCAGAGAGTTCATAGACCATGTTAAAGGGAATCTATTTTTGAGGATTGTGCCAATCATTTCGATGATTTGGTTTGGTATGCTCCAAAAAATATCTCCAATGAGTAGGTGAAGGACCAAAGTTTTGAGAAAGGCTTTTGACCATAGAAATACTCCCAGCTATTCATGTTTAAGCTGAGAATCAATACTGAGGCCCTTGATTGGGAATTTATGGTGGAAATCAATAGGAAATCTAGGTATGGTTTTTCTGGTTTAGTATCTAGAGTGGGAAGTGGAATCTCCTAATAGATGAAACAGAGGCAGGATGATCATATGAATAAAGGAGGTGCTAGTTCAGGACAATATATCAGGCGGGTTTCGTCTGTAGATTATGATGTGAGATTTGATGTATTCCACCAATGTGGGAAGCCTGAGAATATCATACCAGAAATCATACTTCCTACGATGCCCTGTTACCAGTGTGGAGGTATGTGGAATTTGTAGCGTTTCTGCGGTGTGGCATGTCCACTCCGGGGTAGGGCAGGGTCACTGTCATCAAGAGGACTGCCAAAACATTCCAAGACATCGAGGAATGTGGGATATTGATTTAGAAGTCATGGGGGTAGGGCTAGGTCAACATCTGGGAAAATCCAGTTTAGGGCACATCCAGAAACTAGCGGTCTTCCTAAGGCAGAGACCGAACATCTCCATGTAGTGGATCAGGCACCAGTAGGATCAGAGGTGGGACAGTTGACAGTTCGAGGTACTGTTCTAATCACGTTTTCTATAGCGACAAATCTTTTTGACATTGGCGCCTTTGTATTATTTATATCATCTTGTTTTTTAAATGCTAAATTTTCCAACCGAGTTGATGTCTTTTGCAATGGATTTTGTGACACCGCCGTGAAAGAAGAAGGAGTATGTCCTCAGGTTCCCCTCAAGTGAGTTTTCTGTCATAGGGGTTGAGATATAGTGGGACCTCCTAGTTCTAGATATGGAACTACTTGACATAATACTTTTCATTTATTGGATAGTACACTTCCAGGGACACATTGATATCTGTAGGAGGTGAGTGAGTTTCACAGAACCTGATTGTAGTCGATATGTTTTTCGGGGATAATGGGATCCACGGTCTGGTCATGCAGGATCTCCACTCCTAGAGTTAGAAAGTCTTACCATCTAGTTAGCATCACTCATTCTAGAGTATGATTGTCTTTCCTCAGGAGGTACACAACCCACATGTGGTAAATGAGTTCCAATAGATATTCTCAGATGATTTCTAAGGTTTTACCCTGAAGCAGGATGTGGAGTATTCGATTGATCTAGCGTCGGGAACACAACATATATCTCTTCCCTCTTATCACATGATCCCCAATGAGTTGAAGGGAATTAAAGATATAGCTGTATGAATTAGAATATAATGGATTCATTCACCCGATCATCTCTCATTGGGTCGCTCCTGTAAAATTAACGAAAACGTCTGATGGATCCCTTTGGTTGAGAGATGACTACCAGAAGAAGAATAAGTAAACAATTAAGAACAAATACCCTTTTAAAAGAATGTATGATATGTTCGATCTGTTGAATGGGGAAACCGGTTCTCCAAAATAGACATGAATTCGGGAAATCATTAGCTCTTGGTGAAGGAGTCAGATATCCCCAAGACAGCCTTCTAATGAAGTTACGTCCACTTTGAGTCTTTGGTTGGGATCATTGGATTGGACAATGCTCCAGAGGTCTTAATGGCACTCATCAATAGGGTATTCAATCAGTATCTTGATTCCTTTTTTTGTGGTGTTCATGGATGAAATTTTTGTATACTCAGGCTTTGAGGATGAACGTGAACATCACTTGAGGTTCATATTAGGAACATTGTGCGATCACCTCCTCTATAAAAAGTTGTCAAAGTGCACATTTTGGATTATTGAAGTGATATTTCTGTGTCATGTGATCTCTGGGCAGGAGGTTTGAATGGACCCCAACAATATTAGTGCACATGTGTCATGGGAGAAGCCTATGAATGTGTTCGAGATCTTGAGTTTCCATATCCTGACTGGTTATTACAGGAGATTCGTTCTGGATTTCTCTTGGATTTCTTCACAGATGACCACCCTGAACTGAAATGGTGGGAAGTTTTTCTGGGACCCAGAATGTCAGGCATCGTTTGAGGAGCTGAAGAGGTAGTTGACTACCACTCCAGTGCTGATTTTTCCAAAGCTTGGATAAGGATATGTGGTCTTTTTTGATGTTTCAGGTATGGGTCTATGGTGCATGCTTATACGGGATGATAATGTGGTGTCGTATGGCTCTCGCCAACTCCGTCCACAAGAAAAGAACAACCCGACCCATGACTTGGAGTTTTCAGTGGTGATGAATTCTTTCAAGACTTGGAATCAATACATCTTTTGGGAGATGTTTGTGGCCTACACTGTTCACAAAATCTTGGCCTATATATTCTCACAGAAGGACCTCAGATTGAGGCAGCATCATTGGATCAAGTACTTATAGTGGTTCAACTATGAAATTATCTATACCCGAAGAAATGGTAACGTGGTGGCCGATGCATTGAGTAGAATAGTTCTGGTGCATGATTTTAGGAAGTCTAGTATTGAGGGGAATTTTATGGAGTTTTATTCTAAGATGTATGTGGAGACCAAGGAACATGGTGGAGAGGCTTTCATGGTGTGAATCCAGTTGACTCCTTCTCTGTTGGAGTTGATTTAGCGGGAATAGCCCATTGATGAGCTTTGTCAATAGTCAAAGAAGTTTCCTCATCATGGGATGACATCCTCTAATTGTTCATCGCCTCCTGAGTCCATCTTGTTCTTCAAGGGCCATTCATTAGCGACGTTATCACTACAGAAGGTGGTAATGAAGGAAACCCACCAGTCATAGTGGGATGTCCATCAGGGAGCCACCAATTTGTATTATGGTGTACGTCGGCATTTTTGGTGGCCTTGTTAGAGATGAAACATACCAGACATTGTATCGAGATGATATGTATTCCATAAAATGAATGTCGAGCATCAAAGGCCCTCTGGTTTGCACAAGCCATTACCCATTCCTACCTGGAAGTGGGAAAAGGTCGCCATAGAATTCATTGTTGGCTTACCTCATACACCTCAGGGTAATAATTCCCTTTCACTGGTGATTGATAGTCTAACCAAATCATCCCGCTTCATTGTGATCCGAGATACAGCTAAAATGGATGTGTTGGGCCATTTTTTGTAGTAGGAGGTGGTGAGAATCCATGGAATTCCATCAATAGTTGTCTCAGATAGATACCCCTATCTCACTTCTCGGTTCTGGGAAGGCCTTCAAGAGGCCATGGGGTCTCAGATTAAGATGAGCACGACATACCATCCTTAGACAGATGGTCAGACAGAGCGGGAAAATCAGATTTTGGAGGATATGCTCCGTGCATGTGCCTTGGACATTGGAGGTTCCTGGGATAGAAATTTGGGGTAGGTTGAGTTTTATTATAAGAAAATTTACCAATCCTCAATTTGAATGGGCCCTTTTGAGGTGCTCTATGGTCGGCCATGTCGGTCCCCCAGTGTTTGGCTGAGGTAGATGAGACTTCAGTACTGGGGTCGAGCCTTGTGCATGAGTCTTCTAAGAAGGTCAAATCGATTAGACAATGCTTGTTGACAGCTCAGAAGCATCATAAATCTTATGATGACCAAATTCATCTAGTCCTACAGTTTTTTAGGCATGATAGGGTATTCTTGAATGTGGCACCTCGTATGGGACATCGTCAATTGTGGAATCAAAGGAAGCTGACACTGCAATATGTTGGCCCTTTTGAGATCATCGAGCACATGGTCTAAGAGGAATACTGGTTGGCCTTACCATCTTAGTTTACATCCATCCATAACGTATTCCATGTCTCCCTGTAGAATTAATACAACCCAGATCTGTCCCATGTGCTGAGATGAGAAGAATAGGAGATAGATCCAGACTTGTCAGTTTTTTAGTGGCCAGCACAAATAGTGGACTCACAAGATATGTTGCTTCGAATACATTATATTTCACCGGTCTGTGTTATTCGGAAGCATGGTAATGATACACTTGATACATGAGAGTGGAAGTCATGGGTTGAAAAAGAGTATTAGTTCTTGTTTTTTGATCAAGCATTATGTTTACTTTCCGGGACACGAAGTATTCATGGTGGGAATAATAGTTACATAAATGAGATATTTTAGAGATATTTTTTATTTATTTTCCATTCATTCTTTGTTTTGGGGGTTTCCCAAACATTAATGATGGCATGGGTGAATTTTCGTGAATTGGGCCAAACCATGAGCCCAATTCCATATTTAAAAATAAATTTTGTTTATTGTATAACAAATTCTTTTTTTAATATTTTTCACCCATTCCAACTCTTAAAGGGCATCCCCTAACAAATTATCACCACAAATGATATTTGGAGCATTTATAAATCCACAACCAAGGTGTATATGGATTTTTATTAAAGGGATGCGTCCTTCCCGGATGTCCAATTCCGGTTTTAAAAATCAAATTTGTTTAATTAATATGCTATTCCATTATAAGGGTTTTTTAGTGATTTAAAGACTCACCCACATACATTGAACCCTTCCGCGCGTCTAGAATCGTCCCATCCACTTTTGAGGTAATGTACATTGCGATGGAGTGCATAAAATCTTAGGTTTTCTAAAATTAGCTAGATTTGAGAAGGTAAGTTCTTTCCTTCATAACCCCCTCCATCCTTACTCATTTTACTCCATTTGAGTTCCTAAATGGCTTCCTCATTCCTCTTTAGACATCCCCTGAATTTTGGTGGTTTTAAATATTACCTAATTGAGTTTTGGGGATATTTCTTCAAGGTCTCTCAAGTATGTTAGTCTATTTCATTCCTCTTTCAAATTGCTTAGGGTTTTATTCTATTTGATTTGGGTTCCGTAAATATTCAATGATGTAAAAAGTGACCAGGGGTAGGGCTTTGAATCTAGTGTTTATCATTGGGGTTTCGTTGTCAACTATTGAGGATTTAGGTTTGTTCTAAGCCCCTCTTAGTGCGGTGGGGGTGCGACTATATTTTTGCACGGTGATTCAAGGATTTTCATAACTTTTGTAGGTGATTCCTTTTGATATGAAATCTTTGTGATCTAGATATTGTGTTTATGTTATTTTAATGAATATTTAATTTGAATTTTTCTTTCAAAATTTGATTTAGTTTCAATTATAAAGAAAATGAATTTTTAATGCCAATTTCATGTGATATTTGGGGGTTTTCATATAAATCTATTGTCGGTTTATTAAGGGAATCCAAATAATTATTCAGTTAATTTTATTGAACTGTATTAGGGATGATTATAATATTTTCAGTGTTCTTATCCTTTGGTTGTTTCATAGAAATTCGTTTTGGGTTACATTTTTTATGAAAATAATTTTTAGTACCCATTTGGTGTTGAATTAGGTGCTTTAGGTGGCTATTCTATGTTATGCTTATTCGAGGATGTTTTGTAACTAATTTAATGGGTTTATAGAAATTTTTTAGGTTTTGTGAATTCAATTTTGGTTAATGTGAGTATGCACATGGTGTTCATGTGGGGTTTTCAATGAGTTTTGGGTGAAAAACAAGGAAGTATTTGGAGAAGTTGTTTTATTGAAACTTCATGTGTTTTGTTGTGTGTTTTAAATGTCAAAACAATTTAGCATCTGTATTGTGTGAATGTTACCAGTAGTGGTGTTTTTCATTAAAATGGATATGTGTTGAATTGGTAAATTGTTTGAGCACAATGGGGAAGCGTGGGTACCAAGGTGGGGCGGATATGTACTAGTATGGCTAGTGGACCAGATGGGTTTTGTCCCTGTTTCACATAGTATTTTTATAACAACAACTCTAAATAAACTATGTGGATGATGTTTTGGGAAAAATAGGTTATTATTAGGTTCCCTACTAGTGGATCTTGCATGAGAACTGATTTAATATGGTTACTTTACACCGAGGTATGAGAAACATGGGGCCTGAGATTATCTTGTTCCTAGGGGTGTTCCGGTTTTGGTTACTCATTGTGTATGTTGTATTTTAACTTTTATTGGTGTGTCTTTGGAAATAAAATAATGTATCTAAAATTTCTATTTATATGTGTTAACATTCTGAAATAATTTTCTTGAATACTGTTTTCAATTGAGAGTTGCATTTCATGGATCTTCTCACTGCATTTCTTTGTGTATTAAAACAGCTAGTTTTTTCACATTGTATTGAATTATATTTGGAATTAATTGGGTGGTATATTATTTGGATTAGGAGGACACCCTGCATACACCCATTGGGTGAAGTTGACTTGGATATGTTTGACTCAGGTAATGGAAATGCTTTGGGTGGTGGTGGTTCAGGGTGTTAGTTCTCATCCTTGGTGCGTAGATGTGGAGACGACTTGTGGGTGATGACCACTTGTTGTGTGGTGTCCACGGGGTATCTTGATTCAATATTTATTTTTAAATGGAATACTATTATATTATTTCAACAAATGTATTCAGTTCTGGTTTTTTTCTTAAGAGTTGTTTGGCTCGAGAATTTTAGATTTATGTTAATTATTTTTTTTAATGTTTTATGCTTTCAAACTCAGGTATATCATTCCAAAAATGAAATTAATGATACCCGGGAACTTTTTCCAACCCATGGTGATAGGGAATTCCCTTTGTGTCTTCTCACGGGCCAAGTTTGGTGCCATCATTTGTGGATACCATATTCGGTTTGTGACACATGATTTTATTTGGAACCATGTGATTCAATGTTTTAGATTTCAATTAAATTGAGATTTTATTAGTAAAATGGAAAATTAAATTATTAATGCGAATTGTGGATATTGAATTGAGGACCACTGAATAGAGGTAAACGGTTGATTCGTGAAAATTAAAATTCCCTTATATTTTTTATGATTATAATTTCTACAATTTATGTGAATTACTTTTTAATTATCATTTATGATAGTTTATATTATCCAATGTTACATTATCCATTACCGGGAGGATTTCTAGACCATATATTTCGTTTTTTGAGTATATTTTTTGAGTGATCATGATACAAGCCACTTATAGTTATATGAGTCCTGATCATTTGGGATAGGTCTCATCATAAAAATGATGGGACAAGACACCTAACAAAATTCCATTGATTCTTTTAAAATCATTGTAACTAAAAAACATAATTAAAATGATTGATACATCCTTCGATTAGACAATATCTTGTAGACAACCAGAAACATTAATCATTGATTTTCCCATAGAGACCATGAATTACCCAGAACACAATGATCCACATTTCAAGTCATATTTATATATTCCTTCCATTCTCTACGAATTATAATCATATTTTGGTCAAATGTGTGGTGATGAGGTAAGTCATGGTTAATAAGATAAACTAAATTTTATGGAAAATGTGTGGGTGATCATACTGTTTTTATTGAGAATAATTTTTTGTTCATTCAATATAATTTATTTTTCAATCTTCAAAAAATACAAAAAATGTTTTATGAGTAGGAAGAAAATAATTATCCATTTTTTTACGAATTCATTAATAAAATTTGTAACAAAATAGATTTTAGGATTATTCCAACTATGATTTATAAAAAGGTTAAAAAATATGTCAAAATGGTTTTAAAAGGAAAAAAATTGATTAATATTAAATAATGTGAACATCATTAATTATGTTTTCATTTTTTCTAACAACTATTTTCACCATAGGATTTTGGAATATTAATTTTGAAGTATAAATTTTCATTGAGATATGACTTTTTCATATAATTATTAATAAATTATAGATGAATATCCTCTTTTCAAACATAATTTTAAACGACAATTCCAAAAAAAATAATCCTCTAAGTAAATTGATACATGTTTGGAAAGCCCTATTTATTTAATGAGACTGTTTTTAAAATGTGTATAGATTTGTTCCATTGTTTGAATATTAAAAAATAGCATTTTATAATGATCTGAGTATAACAATACTTTAATTTGAATCATGAGTGTTGAAATAAAATATTATGAAGATATGAAAATCATGACTAAAAATATTTACTATGATTAAAATTAGGATACTGAATGTATGAAATGACACAGTCAATAATTATAAAAAAGTGAAATTAAAATGCATGGATTAATTATTTATTTAGAATAAGGGATAATTAAATGTTATTTTATATTGAAAAAGAAAACATTTTTTATCATTGATAATTATTTTGTTTTATTTCATTGAGATTTAAATAATGCTAACATTATTTACCTCTTCAATTCAATGTAGATATTTTATGATTTAAGTATATCATAATTTATGTGTGGGGTATTTTATGAAATCATAATTTCATGAAAATTATGAATAAATTATAATTTTTTTGATGGATTTAAATAAATATTCAATTATAATAGATAGTTTGTTTATAATTAATAAAATAGACATTGAGAAATTAAAATGAGTTATGAACTAATTTTTTTGTTTTATTTTAGTTTAGAATATTTTAGAGGAATTATATTAAATTTTTTCATCATTTTTTTCTGGTAAATTTTTTGGGCCTAGCTTGGAAATCACACAAACAGTGTCTGGAAAACCTCATTGCCAACACAGATGGTTTAAACCTTCCAATCAATCCATTTGGAGTTCCCACATAAAATGGATGGGGTTTGAGTAATTGGGAAGATCCTGAATACTTGGGGTGGGCCTAGACCTTCATGTAATGCATAACTCGATGTGACCCGATATTATGTCTCTAAAGTGTAACTGTGAGTATATCACGGGATACGGAATCAAAGAATGAGATGTCTTGTGTTTTCATAAAAATGATCACATAAAATTATCTAATTTCCGATGTGTTTCTCATTCATGTATATATTATTTCTCACAAAATAGAATTTTATTTCTCATATGTCTCCCCTACTCCAACCCTAAAACACAACTGATATGCCACTCTTCACTACTTGATCCACTCAACACCCCATAACCAGTGAAACTTCAGATACAAAACACCAAAACCAATATTTTCCCATAGATTGATTCATTATCTCAATATATATCTATATGTTATCAAATAATACATCGATTTATGACATTGAGGACCTCAAACAGCCCCCATGAAGTAGATATCAACCCATCCATAGACTATGATGTCATTATAGTGGTTGATGATAGATTGTTCAATAAAAGAGGTGTTTCTATCTCACCATATATATGTCCCTGCATCCATTCATACCCTACCTCCCTAATCCATGAATACCATAAAAACTATTCATTACAATAAGATTTTATTTCTAAATAACAACTTTCAAATTATATGGGACACCTCACATATGATATTTACTAGAAAGTGAAACTATTTAGAAACCACAATATATCTACAAAATGATTAAAAATAAAATATTCAACAATTATTCAAAATAAAAATGAAATGGGAATATTTTCACATTATTAGGAAAATTATTTCCCCCTTTTTAAATATAGGGGTTACCCAATATCTAATGATGTTTACAATATTGACGACAGTTGAGATCTTGACTGCTTATATGTTTTGTTATATTTTTATTTCAATAAGAATTATTATTATTTTTATAATAAAAATAATTCATTCATATTTTTTTGTTAACTATTTCTCGATCCACAATCCTTTTTTTATTATTTCACTTATTATTATTATTATTTTTATATTAATTCTTAATTTCCTGTACTCATCATATTTTATTTAATTACATAATTTTCATACACTAGAACATATAATATTCATATATTTTAAATCTTATCACCTCTCCCTATTCTTATTTTTATTTCATTTTCATCTCTTATTATCCCCATTTTGATTTTTTACTACTAGTAATGGGAGGCTAACCCATCTATTGGACTCAGAAGAGGATAAGTGTTCCAAAATTATTTAAATTAATTCATGAATATTTTAAATCTTTTTGTGTTGATTATTTGAAAGATATACATGTGTAGTGGGTGTATACCCTACCATGGATATGAATGTAATTTCATTTTTTGTTTAAATATTTTCCATCACTTATTTTGAATACAATATTTTCATATGGTTTAGTTGATCAATTCAATTGGTGAAATGACATATGATGGAGAATGGTTAAGTATTGTGTCAAACACCCAGTTGAGGTGTTCCATCAGCTATGACTACATGAGGAGGTTGTATTTACAATTATTATGAATACTAGATTCCATATCCAAAAAATTAAAATATTAGTTGTATTAGAATGAGATTTCATAATTGATCTATATTACATAATTATTAAAAACAATAATGAATAATGAAGGATCCTAAAACAAAAAATTGTTCTATTATATTTATTTTTAATCTCACTCAGTTTCATATACATAATAATATTGTTTTATATTATTGAATTTAATTATTGGTATTAAAAATTAAAACTCACCACATTTATAAAATAATTATAAAATAATTAGTTCCAAGATAAATTATAATATGTATGTAAATAGATATGAAGATTCTCATGTAAGACAACCCTAGTCTTCCACATAGGTGCACTAGGTATATTATAGATTTTTTTTTCAGGACCTCAAAATAATTATTATATCAACCAATTGTGTGGGAGTTATCTTAGTTATCATTGGATGTTTAGAAATTAGTTGAAGTGTTTTCACATGAAAATTGTTGGAAGATATTATTTTATATAACGATGTCAATAGCAGTTCCCTTGATAGATTTACATATTATAGATTCCTTCAAGGTCAGAGGTTTCCTCATTGAAATCTAGTACAAACAGATTTTATTTTGGGAGAACGTAGTGACTGGGTATTTGGGGATACATTACACATTGATTACCTTCAATAATTCTGTACATTTGAATAATTCATATAAATCTTGATGTGATGATTGTAAAAAAAATATCATTGGATTCTAGAAAGGAGAGATTGTTTTACAGTTTTAATGAAACATTATAATATTATACCCATAATTTTGGTAATCTTTAATCAATATATGTTTTGTGGTTGGGGACTCTTATAGAACCTTTTATAAGCTAACCATGTTAGCTAAAGACTCACTAAAGATATTAAACATATCTCAAAATATTGATATCCCTCTTGATACAATATGGTATTTGTAATTAAAAATTATTTATATTGATTGAAAGGGGTTCATATTGGGAACATGATGAATATTACACTAACTAATCATGTGAGTTCCATATATACTGGGTACTCTCATAGTATAATAATCATTCACATGGAGTAGAATTTGTCTTCATGAATTTTATTTAATTTTGGATTTGATATTATCATTGTATTATATAATTTTATTGGATTAGAACACTAGAAATGAAAATTAAATCGATATGATTCAGGATGCATGCAAGATTCTAGTTTGTGACAAGTGATTCTTTAATTGAAATAATATTTCACTCTCACATTTAGTTTATGATGGTTGCCCCAACACAATATTTTATATGAGACAGTCATTAATGCTGATGAATACATACTAGTCATGTGTTAATGGATATTCAAATTATAGAAAATTTATGTGTTTTCTTAATGGTGGGGGAATGTTTCCCACTTATCTAATTAGATAATAGAATTCTCCTTGTATTTTTAATAATCATATTGGATAAAACGACAGTGTAGTTAGACATTATATTTTGAGTGTATAATTCATATTTATTGATGTAACCGTAACATTTAATCACTTTATGTGAGGTGAACGTGGATAATGTATTGGGAGGCTATGAATTTTAGTCACCTGGGTAGATTTTATCTTCTCATTTGTTGCTAACCGACAATGAATTAGGAATTTCTGGTCCATCCAATTCAAATATTTGGGGATTATTTCAGATAACATGATGTGTTGTGTTATTGAGATGTTAATATGGTTTTCCAACAGAAGATCATTAGTAGATTTCATAAAATTTTGACATCAACATAATCATGTTTTCAGTGATTATGGGTGTGAACCTATTGGATATCTAGATGGAGAATAATGAATCAGACAAACCATTTTATTATGGATGAGGTTGAAGAATAATGTTTCTATTGGGCCATAATCTTTTGAAATTTCGGATGATAGAATTTTGGTAATAAAATAATGAATGATTATTGGAATCCCAAAATTCATGAATCAGAGTGGCTTCTTCGATGATGGATTATAATGTAGTTATGTGACCAATATAAGAATGTCGTGCAATTATATTGCTCACAAGAAACAATTCTGTATATCTCTCTTTAATGGATTATAGTAAAACAATAATACTAGTGGAAACATATCTAGTAAATAATTTGTATATGGAATTAAGTTGTTTTTTATTTATTTTCATACCATGTAGAATTATAAACTTTTTGATGAGGAATGCCTTTAGTTATTGAGGCTCGTAAAGACTCATATAGGTGGATACATATTTCTACTATGGTATTTTTTGTGATGATTTTGTTCTATGAAATTAGTAATTAATGATGATGTTCCCTTATCAAATAGTGGTATGTTGATTTTTCTTCAAGCATTGACCTCCAATGATATGGGGAGTCCATACAAAAGTGTGTTGTTTTATATTTTATAATTTTCAATATCTTCCCTATATAATAGTTCCTATAGTTTAATTTTCATGGATGATAATGGTATTAATGTGGATAGGATATAGTGTCCTTTATTTTTAAAATTCATGAATTATCTAAATTTTGAGTTTTGTAGTCAAGGGACCTCGATAGGGGTAAAATGTTTAATTTATATAAAAATACGACTATTAAATTTTTTGGATGTATCAATTCATTATCGGGGTGAGTTTTTTATTATTGGGATGACTAAATGTTGAATTTTAGGCGTGATATGTCCTCACTAATAATATTTTATGTATACGAATATTATTTTCATCCAAATAACTAGGAATATTGATTAATTATTCTTTTTCATAAAATTAAATCTTCGAATTGAAAATATAAGGTTTTGTCTTTATACAATATGAAAATTATTCACATGGTGAGGTATAATTTATATTTATATGAGGACCATGGTTGATGGTCATTGTGTATTGATTAATTATTTTCGAATGATAGATTATAAATAATTAATATTATTATATGGTATATTAAAAATAAGAATTTTCCTAAATATCGATTTAAACATATTTTTCCCAAACTCTAATGGTAATCCACAAAATATATCATATTATAAAGCATTAACTAGGGAGAGGAATTCCAAAAATAAATGAATCCCTCACTAATATTGTGGATGAAAAATGGTGCAACCATTTTATTCAATACTATCAAACAATGTCAAGGCACAAATTTTTATTTATTCTCCCACATTGATTTATATGTGATTAAAATATTCATTCCCCATGAATGAATTCCAAAAATAATGATGAATTGATTAGTTAATGAAATCTTATAATAATTCTATTTTACTATAGACTATTTCTTGATCTAAAAATTATAATGTAATCAGTATTCTATCTCAATTAATGAAAATATCACACTAAATGTATATTAATGATAATATCTAAACTATTTTTTTTGTATTATGAAATTGTTTACAATAATTATTTTTTAAATTATTTTAGTAATTTATTTGGTAGGATTATAAAAATATAAAAACAAACTATACCATTATCCCATTATTAAATGTATATAAATAATAAAAATGATATTAAAATTATGATTTATCACTTATTATTGTGATTTATTATAAATCAACATGGAAAAAAAATTATTATACTTATGACATACTCTTTTAAACCCTCTCATAAATGAAACTAGATCAGACATATTTTTTTACATTTTCTAGGTTTTTTTTGGAAAAATTAATTTTATTTCCACCATATCAAATATTTAGTTTTCTTTTATAAATCAATTAACCCCCATATTTTTTACGGATAAAATACGATTAATTTTTTCGGTTCATTAATATTTTTATTTTGTTATATTGATTTTCTTCATGTTTTTATTGAACATCTATTTCTTACTTTAGAATAAAACATGAATTTAAAATATATTACAAGAAGTTAATTTATCAAACATAGTGATAATTTATTATATGAGTGGATATATATCACACAATGTTAGAAATTTTATTTATAATAATAGGAAATCATCATGTGAATTGATAGGCACCTTCATTCGGTACATTCAATTTGTGTACAAGTAAATATTTCTGTCAAACATTTAAATATGATATTTATCAAATGATGAAGACTAATATAATATGAGTATTTACTTTAGTAACAAGATTTTATCATTTCATTATAAAATTACTAGATGAAACATTTTTTTTTCAAACAATCTCATAGTGTCATAATATTGATATTTGAAAAAACAAATTATCACATGATGTGGAAATTTATCATACATATGTAGAAACGTAATATTAAGTTAACATTTTACTTATAAAATTTTTTTTCTAGTTCAATTATGTTATAAAAGTATAAAATATATTATAGAATATATTGTCTTTTGAATTAATAGATGTTATCCTAAGGAATGTGCCTTTACTTAAGATTCATGTCAGTAATTAATTTGCATCATACATTGTTGTGATGTTTGAAATTACCAATGAATAAGATAATAACATTTTAAGATAATATTATTCAAGGAATATTTTATAAGTATATTTTTGAGTCATTCTATTAATTTATTACCATTTAAAAAATAAAATCAATTTCCAAAATTATGTTCTCTTTTTAACAAAAATTATGATGACTAAATAAGGAATATAAAATGAAATAAAATATGTATTATTGATAATATGTATAGTGCTACTGAAGAATGTTTTTATGGTCAACATTAATCCCTGTGAATTCTATTTTTAGAATCAAATGTCTATTGTAGAAACATGTCTTGTACTTTTAAATATTAATATATTTTTTTGTTTATATATATATATTTTTAATACAATGATTAGTTTGTATGAAAAATATATCCAATGAAAATGAATTTGAGAACACAAATTAAGTTTAGTATTAACTAAATAATGAATTTGACATTCTTATTTCATGTAAATAAAATATAATCATTGTTATTAATGAAGAAGAAACATTTATTATTCTACACACTAATGATTACCTCATCTACAATTGGGATATTTTTCAGATATATTAATGAAAGTAGAATTCATTCTAAGAATAACATCTAATCATATTTATATTTCATCTTTCAACTATTGGATGAATATTTATATATTTTAAACACCATTATAAACTATGAGGATAATAATGATTTGTGGTAAAAGTGATATCTTGTTAAAAATTCTTAGAATAAATGTGTAAAAAGATTGACTTCCTTACAAGTAACTATTGAAATCCCTAGTAAAAGGACCCACATAGTGACAATTACCAATGTCATGGGGAGAGCATTAGTGAAGGTCACTATGTTATATTTATCCTTAAACTATTATATAATATATTCTTATATTATATTTTATATTTTTCTTCGTTTTAGTTTTTATAAAAGATATTAGAACAATATGAAATCCAATATTATTTTTTGTCACCTTTTTAAGAACTCAATTCACCACTCTCATTAAGTCCTTCTGTAACTACCTCAGATTAATTATTGGAATCAAAGGTTATGAATTATTATTTATAAACTGTAAAATGATTAATTCATGAAAATCATTTTGAAATAGATGTAATTTATTTTAATACGGAGGGGAATTTAAATGATCAATGATATCTATTTCAGTGAAAATAATAGGTATAATATAATAATTCAATGATTATATATTTGAATGTTATCAAGAAATACAAATTTCAATAATGAGATACATTCAATGGTATGTTACTGAAGAATCTAACTTTTCTTTGAAATCCATTTCTCTAAATTTCATCATTTGAAATCTCTGTCCAAAATAATTCAAGAGTTTTTTTTAGAATATTATTGGACAATAAATTTGGATAAAAATATATGTATGTTATGATGGTACTAAAAATTTGAGATAGATATAGCATAATAATTTTTGGTTTATGATTGATACATTCAGAATGGTTGGTGGTGAAATCATACATCAGATGAATAATAAGATGAATGATATCATAAACAATTTAGTTTCCTTGGGAACTCATATTCTTGACCCCGATTGAGCACTAAAAATTCTCATAGTTTTTACATCCAAATGGAGTTCAATTTTAGTTGATATTAGCTATTATACCACTATTAATGATTTCTAAATTAAATGTATTAATGTAGTTATAATCTATTATGAATATAATGTGGAATATTATGTTGTAGACAATATGATTGTAAAAATATACATTTTAAATTTTAAGGTATATACTTCATAATACATGAATAAAAATAGAGAATCATCTTTTTCATGCTCATTTGATGAATTATATTAACTTAATTTAGTGAAAATGTATGGGAATGATAAATTTTATAATAATTTTAAAATGTTATACCATAATAGAATATTTTTTAACAAATAATTTTATATGTTATAAAATGTATATTGGAATTCCATATAAATAAAGCTCTATGAGTGTATGAATATTTTTTATAACAAGATTGATTACCCAAATATTAAGGGTAGGATAAAGAATGAAAATAAGTATAATAATTAACCAGATTATAAGAAGGTGAAAAAATATAGGAATGATATATGGAATGAATAAGACGACTATAGCGAGGAATCTAGTTCTGATTATAATGATGATTATCTAATCATAATGAAAATATGTTTTTCACAACACCATCAGATAAGGTACATTATACAACAACTACTACATTTTAATTTGAATAAAAAAATCTCTTTTGAAAAATAAAACGACTATTGTTCAATGTTTTAAGACAATTATAGGAATGTTAATTAAACGAATAATATTATAGAGAAATATTAAGATGTTTTTACAATGAAAATTAATTTATAAACAAATATATTATTAACTCAGTGTCAAACTAGATGGGTCTACTTCTAGTTATTTTATCCATTAAAAAAAATAAATGAATAATCTGTTGATGTTAAAAATGTAAGATAAGTTTGTATGGTTATTAATAATTGGGATTTGGATCTATATAAAACAATATCTAGTAAAACATGAAACAAATAAAAATATTTTTTTATATGCAAAAGAAAAAATCCTTGTTGTTTAATACTTATATTAACCATAATACAAAAAATTTTAATATATATTCCATTATTTAATTTTATTATAGAAAATATGGTAATTTATTAAATTATTATTTCCTACGAAACCCACAAATATATATAATCATAAATGTTGATATTTATTTAAAATTTTTTAAAAATAATTCAAAATATTCTAGAAAAAGTTCGGATGATTTGGGATCACAAATAGTTTATCGCTAACATGGTTATACCCAATATAATTATGGTATAAAAAATATATAAATTTTTTTTTCACAGGGAACATGCCACATCAATAAAATTGAATTATAATTTATCAAAAGTGTCTTCCCTAGACAGATTATTGGATATATTTTAAATATTAACATTTACTCTAAATTTGATGGAAAACATGTCCCAATTATTGACAATGCCAAATGACTGATTATTTATATTATATTCGTTAGAGATCAATATTCAATCCTCTTTAGAAATGAACATTATGATGAATTATTAAATATGGACCTACTATGTATGATTTAAATGTGTTATTAGGGATATTTAATTTATTTTTTACTAATATATTTTTTTGTTTTAAAAAATTATCATTAAATATATGTAACCTTGAACTGAATTTTTTTTCACATTATAGTCATTTCATTATGTTATAAAATTGTAAACTATTTTAATACTAAAATAATGTCATTCTGGATTTGTAATAGCATGAATGGATATTTTAAAAAATTTCATTAATGAAATTGTTTTACGAAAAAATGAATTTTGATTTTTCCCACCTAAAAGAGAAAAATATAAATTATATGATCCCTCCACAAAATTAAGGAAGTTGTTTTATCATGACCACATAAAACTATTCATATGGATACATTTTTAATTTCATGATTTAAAATACATGATTTTAATTATTTATAATATTCCATACCTGATGAATTTTTTATTTTTTCGTGGTATTATTATTTATGATTGTAATGTGAATAATTTTTTTATTGTTATTAATTTTTGAATTCTAGTTATAAATTTAAAGTACCATATTGTTTTTTTCTTAATAAGTGATCATTGGAGGAGTTGGGGGATTTCAGAGTCATGAAATTATTTCCTTTTTTTGAGAACATATAATTATTCATGATATCATGATTTCAAAAAAAACTGCAACAAAACTATGTTATTGAATAAATAAATAAGATCTTACAAGATATTACTAGACCAATTTCGTTAGAATATAGACTATGTACCAATATTTATAATGAATCTATTTTCATAACATTTTGTGTCATTAATTTTTTTCTTGTAAGGAATATAATAATGAAAACACCTTCTTAGAAGTATAAGAATAGTTAAAAATTATGGGATCATTTATAATATTTAATGTAATGTGTATATTTTTAACACAAAGGAAAATCTAATTATGTTCAATCTAAAGGATGATGAATGAATAAATACATGTTATTTCTCTATTTCTAATGATTATATATTGTTCAGTAAATATTCAAGGATTATTGAATAATTTAAAAATATTTTATTTTTATGAACATGAACATTTTGATCACCAAATTAATCAATCTAATGAGTTAACTGATTAATTTAAAATCATCGCTCCTAGTACACTCATTAAAAATTAAAAGGAAGAATAATTGGTACATTATATTATAAAATATCATCCTAAAAGGTATAAAAATGTTAAACCATAATGTTTTCTACCTAGAAATTCTAATTCTGTTAAAACACATCCTCTTGAAACTCTACCAGTATACCAAGTTAAAAGAGTTAGTAAAATAATATGCATATAATACATTTATACATTTATTCTATTTTATATTAAATATATCATTATTCCATTGAATAATATATAAATGATGATAGTTTTATTCATGATATGAATGAAGAACTAAAATACATTAAAATTAAAAAAGGTAAGATAATTTGTTGATAAAACATTATATTATCTAGTTATTCAAACCAAATTGGTATTTTAAAACAAATAGGATAATAAATGAATTTTCAATAATAATAGGACTATATTAATTTCCAATTGTTATAATCAAGAAGATTGAATAGATCGTGTATAATATTTTTCACCATTTTATATGATTTGTGAGAATTGAAATATTTTATCTTATTCATAAAATATATTTTTAAAATAATTTGATATGGATGATAAATGTGATTTTTAAAATTTGTAATTAATATAGTATGTATATATTTATAATCCACATGATTTGGATGACCCTAATTTTCATTTATTAAGAATTACTACTGGATGGTATAGGACTAAAAAAACCAATATCTCAGTATCAAATGCCATGTTAATTTATTTTTTTAATTGTTATAATATAGGTTTTTATGACCCCAAACTCTGAAATGAAAATTATTTAATAGCTAATTTACTTGTGTAAATATTTATCAATGATGTTATAATATGATTAAAAAATCAAAATTTTCGTAATAAATTTTTATAACTCATGGAAAAACAATTCAAATAAACATGGTGGTGAATTAACTATTTATTTATATTTTAAATTTACAGAATAGATTTTTGTAATGTCTTATGTCAAAATAAATATAGTCATTCTTTATTAAAAATGATTTTATATGAAATTAATGAGTCATATTAAACTCATATGCGTTAAAACAATATGATTAATTTTGATGAGTCTTGAAAACTTTTTGAAAACAAGCTGTATAGATGAATAATGGGTTATTTAATTAACATAACTATAAATATGCATGATATTATGATTTATGCGTTTTAATGTTCACTATTTTAATCCAATCCATGTTATCTCACATAATATATTAGAAAATATTTTGAATATATTTTATAAAATAGTCATTTATAAATTTTTATAATAATATTTTATTTTTATTTAACTTAATTCATTTCTATCAATTTTTTTGTTTTATACAAGATATAAAATATAATTATGAATCCTGTAACTTATTAGGAAAATATTTAGCTTCTTGATCAATAATATTGAATAGTTTGACTGCATTATAAACTTTTGAAGTTATGTACATTAGTAGTAGTTTTGATAATGTGTTATGGATTAAAAAAATTAATGGATTTTTAATTAAATTATTATTATGTCCTAATTAAATTTTATAACACAAATATTATTATTATTTCTGAAAAACTATTAAATCATTCAAGGAACATGAATATTGATTTTAGGAATTAGTTTTTAAATGATCCTTATCAAATGGTTGATATTGAAAATTAATTAATTTTTTCTGAAAATAAATTTGTAGATGTATTTACAAAAACATTTCTTATGGATAATTTTTACATAATTTAAAAGAACTTATGTTTAATAAATTATAGAAACATAAAATCAAAGGGAGATTCTAAAAGTGTCATAGCAAGCATGATGATGTTGTGAGTTCATACAATTTTCTACAAAAAAAGGATAAGAAGTTTTCAAGACTATATAGTCTATATTTTATAAAATATAATTGGTATAATTAATATTGATAAGTGCCTCTAAATATCATCCACGTATTTAGATAAAACCATTATTTTTTACTATAATATATATTGAAAAATTCATTAAATACAAAAATATTATATATTATTATATTATCATTAATTATATTTCATTGTAATCCACAATATAATGCAGATAGTTTACTATCCTTGGGAACAAAAATATTTAACCAACTATTATGTAAAAGTTACATATAATCTATCAATTAGATCACTAAATCTAGTTCCCTACATAAACATATCATACCAAAAACCATTATTCATATCATATTGATAAGGAACCATAACATAGGGTCAGATCAGATGGTCAATAAGTGTGAAAATGGAGATGTCAATGATCATTTAAGCATATAAATAGATTAAGGTTGTTAGAATATGAGATTAAAATTAAAAATATAATATCAATTAAATCATAGATAAAAATCATGATTCCTAGAATTATGTTAGGTAGTTCAAAAGACATATTCAAAAATAGAAACTAGAATATATTCCATGAGGGAATAACATTAGAATACGTTCATGCCAGAAATGTACAGCATAATGCTCGTAATAATCCTAATGAAATAATTCATTGTTCATGGATATAAATTTAGAGATTCCAAATTTGTTAGGCATTGGATAACCACCCGTGTAGAGAATTTATTTTTGAGAAAAACACCCATGTACCCTCTTTTGGGAACGGGATAACCTATGGTGTTCCCTATATTTTGGATTGGGTTAATCTCCAATGTACGCTTTTTCTAGATCGGTTAACCTACTATGTACCGTCTTCTATGATTGAGATAACCACCCATGTATCCTCAATTAAAAATTGGATAACTTCTCTTTCACCATCTATTGGCATTAGGATAGACGCCCATTTAACCACTTATAGGATTGTGAAAAAATAACATGTACCATCTTTTGGATTGGGATAACCTCCAGTGTACACTTTGATCTCATAAAATATTGATCATTAAAATATTCATGGGAAGGGAATAATGGAAACACTGATCAAATAATCATAATATCTATATATATATACCACAAGATCTTGAAAAAATATTATCATTCCATTAAAACATAACCCATGGAAAATAAAATGTGTTTCCTCAATATTTCAATATCATACCAATTATCCATCAAGAGAAAAAGACTGCAATATATCATAGAATAATATCCCTATTGAAAATTAATTAATTTAAAAAAAAATCATAGATGAAAATTACTTGTCAATATCATTGTATAATGTTAAGTGGAAAATCATGTTTTAGTTTGAATTCAAATATTTACAATAAAGCTATTTCAAAAATGTTATGGAAAATATTAAATTTAAAAAAATAGAATCATGAAAAAAGAAGCAACAAATCATTGATAATTCATGATCGAGGTAAATTCCATTCATTTTAGGTTCATTAAAACTTATATACCATTCACCAATTTGGTGAAATTCTAAAATTAACTCATTCAAAATAATATTTTTATTTAAATCATTTTATAGAAAGTATTAAATATTTTAATATAAATTAAAAAATTAAATAGATAATATTACTAATATTTTATAAAGAATTTAATTAAATATAAGAACATTGAATAAAAATATTTCTGATTAAATAGTAAAACAATGTTTTTTTTCAGTAATAACATTATTTTGGTTGCTTGAATACATAAGTAGATGAAATTTAATGGAAAATATATAACCTCTGTAAATAAACATAATATATTAAAATAAATTGGTTTTTTTGTGTAAAATATATATTATTTACCACATCTTAAATTATTTATAGACAATTCTGATAATAAATGACATTATAACATAAATCCATTATCTTTTTTGTATATTTTGAAAAATGAGTCCCATGAAGGATATAACTTCAAAAAAACCATTAAATCCGATTAACAAAATGGCATTCCTGAAAAAAAAATATTAAAGGGGAATTTGATACACCTTATAACTATAAATACTTATATAAAATAAAACATGTCACAAGGGAATAATATTTAAATGAAGTACCCTTATAAAATTTTCAATCTATGAATCAGAATCACAATAATGGGTGTTCCATATATGGATAGGTAAACAAATATAAATTTCATAAAAATTATAATAATATACATTAATTTTTATTATATATAATAAATTATGGAATTATATGTTAGATATGGAACATGTATTATAGAAAGAAATTTGAGAATAGAAACCCTCAGTTACCATCTAACTTTCTTTGTAAGCTCTCTTACAACCTAATTAGTGATGAAATTCATTTTGAACTCTCCTTAATGACCATAGGGATAATATTTTTAGAATAATTTATCACATATATTGTAGATAAGGATTTTCATATGATTGTTTGGTAGTGTTTGTTCAAGATAAGTGGATAATGAAGTGTGAAGAATATTTGAATGGTGGTTTATACATATAAAAGTTACTAAGGTTTCCCATGGAAATACATAATGTATTAAATTAGTATTTATTAATTTACATTATAAAATTATATAAAAATTATATATTTAGAATCAATGGTAATTATTAATATAAATACTCTCATCTAACAATATTTATATACATTTTGGTGATATATAAACCCTTCTCACTTAGTTTTGACAAATATTAACACCTTTGAAAATTACCATGATAACTATATATTTTACATCTTTGGGGCTTAGAAAAATTACTAGTTATGAAGATATTATCCATAAGTGTAAAATAATTCATATTATATATCATATAATATTAAATTATCCAATTATAATATTTTTATGAATTATAATTTATTTAATAAATCTTTATTAAAATTAAATACCATTAAATTTGTTTTCGGGAATGTTCACATAACATGAAATAAAATGAATAAATTATTAAAATTTTTAAATAAAAAATTAAATGATAAATATAATTTTATATTTATTTTATATATTCAGTGAATATATTTAATCATGATATAAATAACTCATTAATTTTTTTAGTAATATATAGTATTCATACTACTTGCACAAAAAATGGGGCATTATTACTTAAGCATTTAAGGTAAATAAATTAGCATTAAAAATAAAAAATTAGCAACATTAAAAATTAATATTTATGATCAAAATAACATGAATATTCATTTAAATCATTTTAAAATCCTAATATTAACATATCATATAAATTATAAGCAATAGAGTGACATTTTGTAATGTTGTTTCACATAGAACAATGTATTGTACATTATCAAGGAATAATGATGAACAAATGCCATATTTTGTTGATAATAATGTTTTTTTATATCTCAAATCATAAAATGAAATATTGGGAAATTAATGGATGATTTTTAAGCCTTATTATATATATTCATTCTTGTTCTACAAATTGTTTCTATACCACAATGACAATATTTTTATCTCGATTACAATTCAATATTAAAAAATATATGCAACCCATTAAAAATTAGGAAAATGATTTAAAATATTTAAGCAACTTTATCAAATTTAATCCCCGTAAGTGTTATAATCTACATTTATAATACACCTTCAACACTCTATGAAAAACACATTTCCATGATGATGCATTTTTATGTATAAAAATGTACTTAAATAAAAAAATTATCACAATTTTTATTACATTATAATTAATTATTTTATATATAATAACAAATCCTAATTAATATGTAAAATTTTTCCAGATCGAAATTTTACATTTTTTAAACATTAATGTAAAAATATTTTTTCTATAAAATTGGTAAATTTTAATATTCTCTGGAAGATAATTTTTTAAGAAAAATAATCAAGTTCACCCAAATTTAATATTGAAATTATGTTTTAAATGATGAAATTAATTACATAAAATAAATATTATAAAATTTGGAGTAATAAATTATAATTTTGACATAAAATAAGAATGAAAACTCTTTCTTTCTAGAAAACATATTTTTAAAGCATTATATGACTTTAATGAAAATTTTGATTATATTTATTTTTAATTAAAAAAATACATTTTAATTATAGTTCTAATTTTTACATTTTTTTATCAACCTGATGATTCTTATTCGTACCTCTAATTTAAAATTTTGTGTATAATAACCACATTTAATTATTAATATATCTATACTATTAAAAAACTCTCTTAATGATATGTGTCATATAGTAAGAAAGATATTTATGATTGTATTATTATATACTAATTGTTTTAGTTTTATATATTATAATCCCCAAAATAATTGAATCCTCTTAAATTTTTTCATGATAATCAATGATTCAATTTTTAATGGTATATTTTATTAAACACACCTCATACAAGGGTATAGTAAAATTTTAATTTATAGGGGAGTATGAGACATAATTGATATGATAATTAACACATAATTGGGTTCCTAGATGAGTATAACATTTAAAATAAATTAATAATATAGAAATGGACGATAAATATAACATCACTGTAATATATCGATTTATATAAAACCAGGTCATAAGAAATATAATTACAATAAAACAATAAATTAGTGGGTGGTTAATTGACCATCAATTCATAAAACTGAAGGTAAAAGACAAATTAATAATATTTCTTGATCTTTTTCCTAGAGTTGATGGATTATTTTATTATTAAAATATATGACATGATAAAATATTTTTTATTTTTTTATTTTTAATTTTAAAATAAAATTAGCTTCATTTGGTTTAATGTTGACTAATTTCCACTTCAATTCATACTCTAGTAGATAATTATTCAAGAGGAATTGTCACGACAAACCCCAAAGGTGAAAATTTCATGACTCCCCAGTCCCACAACCAATTGGCCAGGTGCATGAGACTACTATCGATTAGTCATGTCACAAACATGTGTGGCCTTAGCCTAATTACCTATGCACACACTAACATTTCTAATGCCATACAATTTTTTTACATAAAAACAAATGAACAAATATACATGAATAAATCTAAATCCCACTACTAACTTATGAAAGGATGACAATGAATGTACAAAATAGAAAAATACATACCAGTATCAAAGAGTTTAAAAAAATAATACATTAAATTAATACTTGGGACTGTTATAATAATATCGTTGGAACAGAAAACAATCAATCAAGTATCACATAGATCAATCTGATACTAATCAATCTAGGAATCTGTCAAAAGGTTGATCATCTAAATAGGCGATGAAATATATGGGTAAATAATATATTCAGTTGAGTATAATAATACCCAGTAAGACAAACCCAAACTTCCATGAATACAAAAATGTTATATTGTACACACTATAAGGTTTTATTTCTAAGCCATATATACCAAGAATATCCACATATAATAAAAAAGACACAAAATATAGAGGTATTGTAAACAACTCTAATGCTAACCTAGGATTAGAGATTTAAGTTTCTGCATAGCAATCTTATGTGAGAACACACACCATGAGCAGTGTATCGCTACTGACTCCCATATGAAAAATAGTGTGAATAATGTCTCTCCATAGTACATAAATACTAAAGGTTCAGAGGGAAATTGTACAAATATGATGGTAACCCCTAAGTCCATTGGGTATACCAACAAATAAATACTAAATAACATTCTATATAGTGGATCTACGCCCATGTAATTTTGTATATGATTATAACAATAACATAATATAGTGCATAAATAATAATAATTAATCATACTCCACACATCATGAAAAAAACCATGACAAATTTATCCATGAAATCTGACTAAAGGGATCATTTTCATATGTGTAGAAGATGATTACATACTAACCCTTAGGGAATGGATATGGGGAATGAACCCAAACGAATCATTTCCAATATATGGAGGAAAAGGTTTAAATTGCAATATTTATATTATTATTGAAGTGTAGTTGGGTTAAATTCGATGTCCCTTCAACTATAGGTCCTACTCATGTTAAAAAACAATGTTTTTCATTATATTGATGTACAAAGAATTTTTTTACCTGTGTACCCATACACCACAAAGCCCATGTACATTTTTTCCATGTCATGTCCATGCATGATTACATGTTGTTATGATGCTCGTGTACTCCATCCCATGACCATGTAACCATTAAGGTACATATTGAGCCATTAGTGAATGGTCCATCTCCATAAGAAAGGGTCACACACTATGTGATATATAAAATTATACTAAAACACTATCTGATGCTAGGAGGAACACACAATCCTTATAATCCAGTATTAAAATCCATCTGTATTTTAATTTCAAAAACCTTCAGGTTATTCCTTCCACAAGAATATATTCTTCCACCACATCATATATCATCATCAATCATTCCAAAAATCAAGGATCTCCCCATACATAACATAAACATGAATGACTGTTATATTACAACCCTTTGATTCATTACCAAATGATAACCATTCATCATTTTTCATTCCTCATTGATAAACAAAAAATAAGTTACCCAAAAACCATATAATATTCTTCTGTATCCATTGTTGACCCATTTTCATGTCATTATGATCCTAGATATATGATATTGAATCATTAAACCAAGAACAATGTTCTCAATGATCAATTAATTGATGGATATTTAACTAAGGAAAAAATTAAGAATACCAATGATGGAATAATAAAAAGTGGAAAAATGAAAAAAACACAAGTAATTAACATTGTCTAATGTTCATGTGTTCCAAAATCCATTTCCATTATAAAAATAATTATGAATCAAATATCATCATGAAATTCTACCAATTAAATACATATAATAAATATATTATATAAGATGACCAAAAAATTAATCAATATATTAGTTGATTGATTCAAGTTCTGCGTTGAAATTATGAATTAAGAAATAAATTATATAAAAAAACATCCTAACTAAATTTAGATTGATCACTGATGAAGAAAAGTGTTTCTTATTAATCATTGGTGATATTCTATGAATATGTATTTCATAGGTCATCGATCTCTTATAATGTCATAATTATTTAACAAAATATCATTCAATAGCTCTCCAAAAATATCCTATATAATTAATTTATATTTATATTTATTGGATAAATGTAATAATTTCCCATAACCATTTAATTATAGAATAATATATGTAGATGTATCATGAAAATAAAACAAAATAATTTAATTAATTATTTAATATATTTTACTCATGAATTGACTTTTCTAAAAACACCCCATGCTAACAAGGATTTTGTTGTTCCTAATGTAAAAAATGAATAATAAACTCAATGGTGCCATCATATTTCCAACCTAGACACTGATTTAGATGTTATTCTAAATTTTTATTTAATTTTTGTACATGTTCAATTTAATATATTTTATATATTTTAAAAACATATTATGGATATCTCGAGCCTTAGAATTATTGGCTTTCTTTCTTCAAGGTCTTGGAAATAATCCATAAAATATCCAAAAATAATACATGATAAATATTTTTTAATGGATTACCCCACCATGGAGATTAACATCATGAAAAAAATACAAGGGATTCAATATGAGATGTCGGTACTGAACACAAATCTGAACCTCCCTCTACCATATGTTTTCTTTAAGAATCTATTTCTTCCACCAAAGAAGCACTAAAGGAGTAGACCGTCCTTGAACGATCCTCCCAAGATGATAGAAAATCTCTACTGGGTACACAAAAAAGTTACCTCCATCATCAATGTCTAGATGACAGCATTCAATAACATGAAATGAGTCATCTATATACCTCCTCATCCACGACATGTGTATGATGCCATTTACCCAGTCTAACGACAGATGTAACACCCCGAGCTTCCATGATACGCTTCTCATTCAATAATGTAATAGCTTGCATTGTACGCAACATCGAGTTCTAACAAACTGCAACTAATCAAAGTAGCCGTTATTAATAGTAATAACCACTTTTTAGAATTATAGAAATTTTATATTTCAAAATTTACTTCATTTTTGTATTCGTAATATCAAAATTATCCTAAGTTGAATTTTTTGTAACTTTCTGAGAACTTCCAATTTTTTTATGAATAGTGAAAAATACTTAAAACAACTTTTTTAATCAAAATAATTTATTGTGATAAATTATACTATTTAGTGGTTTTAAAGTATAATTAGAATATATTTTTACCATTTTATCCAATGGTGGTAATTAGAAATAATTTAACATTGAAATTGGACATAAACAATTGCCAATCTTTTGATATAAATTGTTTCTTAAAAACACGCTATTTGTTGTGACAGTGGGAATTAATTATAAAATTAATTAGTGAAAATTTTATGTTTGTAATTTTATAAAATAGAAATCATTTTTGAATTCGGAATATCAATTATAGCTTAGGGTGAAATTTTGGCATTGTTCTGAAAAACATCAATTTTTGATGAATAGTGAAACAACTAAGTGGTAGTTAAATAACTGATTTTTTGTTTAAATGAAATATTACCACTTCTGTGATTTGATTTTCAAAAATCCGATATACATGGTTGTCATTAAGAAGTAAAATGTGGTTCAATGAGATTTAAATAATTTTTTGGTGAATATTAACTTTTAAGTTTTTAATCGCGATTAGAGGTAATTAGTGTAGTTTAAGGTAAAAATAATTTTTTAAAAATATGATATGAGCATTACACTTGTCCTACTCCTATTGGATGAGTCATGGCCGACCAAGACAATCCATGGGCCAACTTGGGGACCCCATGGAGCCACTTTATTTGGAAAATGACATAAATACCTTTTATTTAATGTTAAAGTAAAAAATGACACAAACATGAGTTGTTTTACTAAAACAGTTTTTAAGTGGGGTTACACAAGTCCAAATTTTGATTATAAATATTCATTAGAAATATTAAAAGATTTACTACATCATAGTATTTTTTTTATAATTTTTAGACATTAAATAAATTATGTTATTTATGACATCATTATGATGCAGTGATGACATCATTATTTAACGATTTTATTAAAATGAAAAGATAATGTAAAATCCAAGGCTTACACTTGTCCAAAGACTATTGTATGGGTAGATTTCGAACCCTTATCACCTTAGACACGAATTATATAAGTTTGGGACCTTTAGAATCCGAAAAGAATTGTGTAATAATGTAACATTTCAATCTTTCCAAAAGAGCCCCTCCTCTCCACTAATAAAAGGCCCCCACCTCTCCCACCTCATTTACACATTCAAGCCATTTGGATCGGCCAAACTCTTCCCAAATACTCTCCCAACTTCCCCCTATTACTCCTAGAAGCCTCACTTTTGGCAGAACTCTTCCCAAGGAAGCCTTTGCCTCAAATCAAAGAGTGTTACCCGTTTTAAAGGTTGTGTTTTCTCTTATGTTATATTGTTTTATTTTCCTTCTCCAACCCCCTAAACTCTTTTTATTTTTTCCTTTTGTAACAACACCAGTATCCTCAATATACTAGGATGTTGTTATAAGATGTATTCGAGCTACACATACACACACCTACATCTAATGGTTAAAGAACATACTGTTTCTATGGATGGCGAATTTCTGTCTCACGAAACGATGATTGTTCAAATTCTTTTAACACCTATAATGGTGCCCATTTTGATGACACTATTTTCATATATGATATATATATGTTTTCCGTATCCTTCTGTATTTCTCATTTATGTCATACTTTATGATTCCCATTATGGGTAAACGCGATAATTTCATTTTAGGAAGTGCAGACTACCGCCCCCTCAAAGTGATTTGAATCGTTAATACCATATGTGGGATGTATAAAGGATGGAGTAAATGTTATTATACACTATATAATACTGTAATTATATTATAAATTTATATCATTATGATTTAGTTCCATTAAATATGAAATTTAAATGAAAGTAGCGTTCATGCGTAAGTACGGCTTACCGTCTCCATGAACGGTGCATTTCATTTCTTACCTCTAAATGTTACGTAATATTATAAATGAATGTATGTACTGGATATATAAGATATATATGACATCTAAATCATGAATATAATTCTAGAGATAATGGATATTCTACCACATAAACAACTTGTAATTATGAGAAGTTTATTGTTGACTCAAGTACCAAAGATCGACAAAACGACCATTATTAACTTAAATAATTACATAGTGTTCATATCATTGTAATAAGTGATATAATAAGGATAATGAAATTGAAAATGGTTCACAATAAGGTATATATTAACTCTAGTTTATTATTCAGGAGGTTAAAGAACGGTTGAGTCAAGTCGGACACGAGGTAAGGGAATTTCTTAACCCAACTTCCATTCTTTGGGTTAATCTCCTACTTCAAAATTATGTCATGATATTATTATGTCATATCTTGAATTTGTACTTTCTTTATGTGTAATTATAGTGAATACACATAATATATCCATTTTATATAAATGATCATTTTAAGGGAACTTCTTAACCCAACTTCCATTCTTTGGGTTAATCTCCTACATTCAAATTATGTCATGATATTATTATATCCTATTTTGTATTTTTTACTTTCTTTATGTGTACCTATAGTGAATACACATAATAGATCTATTTTATTTTAAAAATGATCTTTTTAAGGACTTTGTCTCGATCCCCATTCATTGAGGCATATTTGGTTTTATACACAACTTTATTTTATACGGTGTATAAACCCCTTTGACTTTTACGTTTATTCAAAAGCAATATTTTTTATACGAAGCGTTTACAAAACGACAAAAGGGAATATTTTTGTCGTACGTATGTGGCGACAACGACTTCTCCGCCGCCGTGACCACTATTTCAGTTTCGGCTTCCTTTACAAGCCATACCCTTTTTTTAAGGAAAAATAAATACCTTGTTATACTTTTCTTTTATTTTGGTATTGAAAATGGTTTTGAAAGCGTTTTTATTATATCAATGTGTTGTATTGATATCTTGTGATTGAAATGTGGAAATGTTATGTTTCCTTTATGCATGTTTTATGTGATACGATTATGTTATGTTTAAACCTGTTCATATGAGGAATGTATTGGACTTAATAAGTGACGGGTGGAGCCCGCTATAGCTCCTCGATGCATCGGTAGGTCTCATGAGACAACTAGTCGTGGAATTGGCCGAGGCCCTTTCCCTATTTGATTTATGGTTTTGGCCGAGACCTTAATCATTTTAGACGCCTTGGCCGAGGCCTTGACAAAATGTTTCAGAATGTCTGGAATTATGCATTCCCTCATTATGAATGTGGTTATTGATATTGCATGTGATTATTCGACCAGTAGAATATCCATGTGAGTAAGTAATGGCATTATATTAGTTTATTTTTGCCATATTATGCTGAAGTTCAAGTTTAAAAAGGCTTTTGTTTTATTTATACATTGACTTAAATGTTTATGTTTATTTATGAAAGCTTCCGCAATATTGTTATCCTTACTGAGCATCTGAGCTCACCCCTTTCAATGTTTTAATATTTTCCAGGATGTGAAGAAGTATTTTATGAATGACCTGCAGGGATAGTCCGAAGAGGATAGAAGTGTGGACTATGATGACTATGTTATTATAGTTTTTCACTTTGTGATGTAATGTAAGACTTATGAATGTATCTAGTGTTTCCAAGGCTACTAAACTAATCGGTCTTTCGAGAATTGATCTTTTGTGATCATGACAATGTTACGAAGTAACGCACCGGCTCTGGGTAGCTGGGGTCAGGGCGTTACAGTTGGTATCAGAGGCAGTTTAGTACTAACCTTGGAAGCTAGATTTAGATAAACTCTGATTAGAGCACATATCTCGAAGATAGACTTTGAGGATTAGTATAGAAGAACTTCTTAGAATTTTGGTATTGTAGAGATGTTGTGAGTTTTCCGAGCAATACATCCATGTCTGGATACGAGCAGGTAGAGGCGGCTCTTGCACAGATTTACCTAGAGGTAAAACCCGAAAACACCGCTTTGAGCTAGACTCGAACGGGAACTGGTGCACGACAACAGGCCTTGCTGCACTCTTGGTTACGACACTCCCGGGGGATATGCTTAGGATAACTCTCATTTTCATTACAAATCATTA
The DNA here is from genome assembly GCA_963277665.1 of Viscum album. NCBI lineage: Eukaryota > Viridiplantae > Streptophyta > Magnoliopsida > Santalales > Viscaceae > Viscum > Viscum album. Next base: position 1,728,406,394 of record OY728161.1, on the reverse strand, counting down.
TGAAGGGTTTATGAGTATATACTTCCTCAAAGAAAACATTTTTATGATTATGGATTATATCCATAAATAGCTCAATTTATGTAAAGTGTTTTAAAATTATGGAATTATGTATTTTTATTCATAAACTAATCTAGTTTATGCCATTGTTTAGAAATGGCGCCTAGTGGAAGAAATGGAAACCGTATCAATGAACGCACTCTATGTAGGGATTGCCCTCCTGCTGAAGATAATTATAGTGGGGCTGGTGATGCAACTGGTGCCGATCAGCTAATCACCATACTGGGACAACTTAGTCAGGTTATGAATAATAACCTTACTCGTATGGATCACCCTGATCCGCAACGTGAAGGATCAATGTTAGACCGCTTCATGAGGCAACAACCACCAACATTCAATGGGATTAAAAATACTATAGTAGCTGAGAAATGGATAAATTCCTTAGAGAAAATATTCCATGCCTTGGGGATTAGTGAAAGGGATAAGGTTGTCATGGCATTTTACCGCCTCACTGGAGATGCCGATCAGTGGTGGTCGCTGATTCAAAACACAAAGGAAGATGATGAAGTATCGAATATGGAATGGAGGGAGTTCAAAAAGCTTTTCATAGAAAAATAATTTCCTCATGACCATCGAGAAGATATGGAAAGGCAATTTCTGTGTTTGAGGCAGAAGGTGGATGAGAATGTCGCAAAGTATGAGGCTAACTTTACAAGGTTAGCGATCAATGCTGCCGATTATATACGTAACCCATGGAGTAAGATTGATCGTTTGTTTGATGGGTTAAAACCATTTCTCCTTCGAGCTTTAGTATCAAAATCCTTCTCATCATACGAAGATATTGTCTCGTGTGCTATCAAGACAGAAAAGGAATTCTCTAAGTCTTATGACAACAAAGTAAAGGAAGAGAAGAAGAGAACGGTGGAACAAGAGACAGATAAAGGGAAAAAGGGAAAGAAGGATTTTCCATTATGTGATAATTGTGGGAAGAATCACCCTGGTACGTGCCTAAAAGGAATGGTAGTTTGTTATAAATGTGGAGAAAAGGGTCACCAGGCTCGTGATTGCAAGGGAAAGAAAGAGGCTATCAAAGTTGAATGCTACAATTGTAGAGAAATGGGTCATTATGCAAATAAATGTCCTAAGAATCAAGGAAACTTATCTCAGAAAAGGCCAAGGGATCAAGGCCAATCTTATGCTGTGACTACAGTTGAAGCGGAATAATTATTGTATTTGTGTTTTTGGACTCAAGAACTAGATTATGGTTATAAGAATAATGTGATATATATAAGGATTGTACTGCAGTACATATTGTTTTCATTAAGGATTTAATATGATGAAGGTAATCATATTTTTAGTATGTGACACTAAGAGAAACTTTACTTTGTTTAGGGAATCTGAGGTTACAATTGATTTTGGAATTTAACGACCGTTTAGAGAAAGTCTGGACGAAGGTATTTTGGATAACTATAAAGGTTGGAATGGATTAAGTTGATATTTGGATAGTATTGTTTAAGGTTAAAACATTTATGAAGATTATTTTTGGAATAGTATAGTACTATATTTTTAGGAAAAGGACAACCTGCAGGGTGGGGCATAACCCGTCGCGTCGGACAAAGCTGCAGGAATCGAACCCACAACCATAGTGCGACATGCCTTTATTTACCACTAGCCTAAAGGAAGTCCTTGGTTATTAAAAAATAATTTTACTAATCTAAATTGTATGTGTTAACATTTGGAACCTTATACAATTAGGATAAGTATAATATTTTTGAGTGAAAGATGAGTTGAAGGTTGAAACTCTAATTGTCAAGAATAAATATATATATACCTATCTCTTATTCAATGAATAAATTAATTCTTAAACTTTAGTATAGGGATATTAAAACAAAAAAATGTGTGATCCTAATACCTTATGTCTTGTTGAACTGATGATATTTTAAATCAACATAGATTGAAGGCTTTGAGGCCCTCAATTTGACAGTTGATTATGATTGATGACCTCAATCACTCCCTACAAATATTTACGTTTTTCCTCCAATTATATGTCTCTAATTTCCACCAATGTTCTCCTTATCGAGATCATAGTTTGGTTGTGACTTTCTTATTTCCATTTCCCCCTTATTAAGACTAAATTTTATTAACCTTATTTCCGATGTGGGCTTTCCACAAAGGTATTTTCTATTTTCAACCTTTTATTTTCAAATAAAAAATTTAAAATTGCGAGGACGCAATTTATTGAAGGAGGGGAGAATGTAACACCCTGAGCTTCCATGATATGCTTCTCATTCAATAATGTAATAGCTTGCATTGTACGCAACATCGAGTTCTAACACACTGCAACTAATCAAAGTAGCTGTTATGAATAGTAATAACAACTTTTTAAAATTATAGAAATTTTATATTTCAAAATGGACTTCATTTTTGTATTCGTAATATCGAAATTATCCTAAGTTGAATTTTTTGTATCTTTCTGAGAAATTCCAATTTTTTTATGAATAGAGAAAAATACTTAAAACAACTTTTTTAATCAAAATAATTTATTGTGATATATTATACTATTTAGTGGTTTTAAAGTATAATTAGAATATATTTTTACCATTTTATCCAATGGTGGTCATTAGAATTAATTTAACATTGAAATTGGGCATAAACAATTGCGAATCTTTTGATATAAATTGTTTCTAAAAAACACGCTATTTGTTGTGACAGTGGAAATTAATTATAAAATTAATTAGTGAAAATTATATGTTTGGAATTTTATAAAATAGACATCATTTTTGAATTCGGAATATCAATTATAGCTTAGGGTGAAATTTTGGCATTGTTCAGAAAAACTTCAATTTTTGATGAATAGTGAAACAACTAAGTGGTAGTTAAATAACTGATTTTTCGTTTAAATGAAATATTACCACTTCTGTGATTTGATTTTCAAAAATCTGACATACATGGTTGTCATTAAGAGGTAAAATGTGGTTCAATGAGATTAAATTTTTTTGGTGAATAGTAACTTTTAAGTTCCTAATCGCGATTAGAGGTAATTAGTGTAGTTTATGGTAAAAATAATGTTTTAATAATATGATATGAGTTTTAAAATTGTCCTACTCCTATTGGATGAGTCATGGAAGACCAAGACAATCCATGTGTCAACTTGGGGACCCCATTGAGCCACTTTAGTTGGAAAATGACATAAATACCTTTTATTTAATGTTAAAGTAAAAAATGACACAAACATGAGTTGTTTTACTAAAACAGTTGTTAAGTGGGGTTACACAAGTCCAAATTTTGATTATAAATATTCATTAGAAAGATAAAAAGATTTACTACATCATAGTATTTTTTTATAATTTTTAGACATTAAATAAATTATTTTATTTATGACATCAATATGATGCAGCGATGACCTCATTATTTAACGATTTTAATAAAATGAAACGATAATGTAAAATCCAAGGCATACACTTTTCCAAAGACTATTGGATGGGTAGATTTCGAACCCTTATCACCTTATCCACGAATTATATAAGTGTGGGACATTTAGAATCCGAAAAGAATTGTGTAATAATGTAACATTTCAATCTTTCCAAAAGAGCCCCTCCTCTCCACTTATAAAAGGCCCCCACCTCTCCCACCTCATTTACACATTAAAGCCATTTGGCTCGGCCAAAATCTGCCCAAATACTCTCCCAACTTCCCCCTATTACTCCTAGAAGCCTCACTTTGGGCAGAACTCTTCCCAAGGAAGCCTTTGCCTCAAATCAAAGAGTGTTACCCGTTTTAAAGGTAGTGTTTTCTCTTATGTTCTTTTGTTTTATTTTGCTTCTCCAACCCCCTAAACTCTTTTTATTCTTTTCTTTTGTAACAACACCAGTATCCTCAATATACTAGGATGTTGTTATAAGAAGTATTCGAGCTACACATACACATACCTACATCTAATGGTTAAAGAACATACTGTTTCTGGGGATGGCGAATTTCTGCCTCACGAAACGATGATTGTTCAAATTCTTTAAACACCTATAATGGTGGCCATTTTGATGACACTATTTTCATATATGATATATATATGTTTTCCTTATCCTTCTGTATTTCTCATTTATGTCATACTTTATGATTCCCATTATGGGTAAACGCGATAATTTCTTTTTAGGAAGTGCCGACTACCGCCCCCTCAAAGTGATTTGAATCGTTAATACCATATGTGGGATGTATAAAGGATGGAGTAAATGTTATTATACACTATATTATACTGGAATTATATTATAAATTTATATCATTATGATTTAATTCCTTTAAATATGAAATTTAAATGAAAGTAGCGTTCATGCGTACGTACGGCTTACCGTCTCCATGAACGGTGCATTTCATTTCTTACCTCTAAATGTTACATAATATTATAAATGAATGTATATACTGGATATATAAGATATATATGACATCTAAATCATGAATATAATTCTGGAGATAATGGATATTCTACCACATAAACAACTTGTAATTATGAGAAGTTTATTGTTGACTCAAGTACCAAAGATCGACAAAACGACCATTATTAACTTAAATAATTACATAATGTTCATATCATTGTAATAAGTGATATAATAAGGATAATTAAATTGAAAATGGTTCTTAAAAAGGTATATATTAACTCTAGTTTATTATTCAGGAGGTTAAAGAACGGTGGAGTCAAGTCGGACACGAGGTAAGGGAATTTCTTAACCCAACTTCCATTCTTTGGGTTAATCTCCTACTTCAAAATTATGTCATGATATTATTATGTCATATCTTGAATTTGTACTTTCATTATGTGTAATTATAGTGAATACACATAATATATCCATTTTATATAAATGATCTTTGTAAGGGAACTTCTTAACCCAACTTCCATTCTTTGGGTTAATCTCCTACTTTCAAATTATGTCATGATATTATTATATCCTATTTTGTATTTTTACTTTCTTTATGTGTACCTATAGTGAATACACATAATAGATCTATTTTATTTTAAAAATGATCTTTTTAAGGACTTCGTCTTGATCCCCTTTCATTGAGGCATATTTGGTTTTATACACAACTTTCTTTTATACGGTGTATAAACCCCTTTGACTTTTACGTTTATTCAAAAGGAATATTTTTTATACGAAGCGTTTACTAAACGACAAAAGGGAATATTTTTGTCGTACGTATGCGGCGACAACGAATTCTCCGCCGCCGTGACAACTATTTGAGTTTCGGCTTCCTCTACAAGCCATACACTTTTTTTAATGAAAAATAAATACCATGTTATACTTTTCTTTTATTTTGGTATTGGAAATGGTTTTGAAAGCGTTTTTATTATATCAATGTGTTGTATTGATATCTTGTGATTGAAATGTGGAAATGTTATGTTTCCTTTATGCATGTTTTATGTGATACGATTATGTTATGTTTAAACCTGTTCATATGAGGAATTTATTCGACTTAATATGTGATGGGTGGATCCCGCTATAGCTCCTCGATGTATCGGTAGGTCTCATGAGACAACTAGACGTGGAATTGGCTGAGGACCTTTCCCAATTTGATTTATGGTTTTGGCCGAGGCCTTAATCATTTTAGATGTCTTGGCCGAGGCCTTGACAAAATGTTTCAGAATGTCTGGCATTATACATTCCCTCATTATAAAAGTGGTTATTGATATTGCATGTGATTATTCGACCAGTAGAATATCCATGTGAGTAAGTAATGGCATTATATTATTTTATTTTTGCCATATTATGCTGAATTTCAAGTTTAAAAAGGATTTTGTTTTAGTTATACATTGCCTTAAATGTTTATGTTTATTTATGAAAGCTTCCGCAATATTGTTATCCTTACTGAGCATCTGAGCTCACCCCTTTCAATGTTTTAATATTTTCCAGGATGTGAAGAAGTATTTTATGAATGACCTGCAGGGATAGTCCGAAGAGGATAGAAGTGTGGACTATGGAGACTATGTTATTTTAGTTTTTCACTTTGTGATGTAATGTAAGACTTATGATTGTATCTAGTGTTTACAAGACTACTATACTAATCGGTCTTTCGAGACTTGATCTTTTGTGATCATTCCAATGTTACGAATTAACACACCGGCTCTGGGTAGCTGGGGTCAGGGTGTTACAACAGAGGTTGATATATATTGTATCCCACCTCACTAACTCTATATAGAATCATGAAAGGCATAAGTTATCACATAGATAGCTTACTAAATTGTCCAGACCTCCATAATCCATGTCATTTTGATACCCATATAAACCCATGTTATCTTTAATTAAAATAAAAATTCCACTTTCTATTATTCATAAAATAAATTTTATTGCTCTATGCATACTTCATCCACTGCAAGATGATCTTTACCATCCTAGTAGTTTCTTTGATCGTCTCTAATCCCATAAGTACATAATATCATGGGTCAGTCTAGTAATTTGGTGACCTTCAGGGGTACCCATAAAAATCCTCCATTGGTTTCATACCAATGGATGATTTTTTTTGTTGTTTTTATATATAAAATCATAGTTTTTAGGTTAACCTCCTAAAAAATACAATAGTCCATAATGATTCCTTAGAGGATGTCCTCCAGAACCATCATGGTTTTCCTTATCTAGGTATCACTTTGGTTGTGAAATGTCTTGCTCATGTATAAATAGTTCCCAAACTACTCCTAAAATCCCTTCCATGGCCCAAATGTTAATTGATATCTATGGTCAGAGAATATTAATGATATAACTATAACGCGTCAGACGATATCTTAACCTATTGTTTTCCTATTCTCTCTACTGAACTCCCCTCTCGAATAACTAATATTTGGGATGACTAAGTGATTCATTATATATCAATTCAGATGGAATTTTTTCCCCTAATAATACATGATATGGTCATCTAAATGTTCATGGATATCACATCCCATGTCCACTCAATCACCTCAAGGGGTTGAGCTAAACAGGTTAAAATTTGGTGCTCAACCATTACATTCTATCAAGCTAGGAATCAAGAGACAAACTCGGAAACCACATTCTTCATCACTGGACACGAAAAAATAAAATTAGAGATCATGGTAAGACTTTTATACAACTATATATATGGCCAATGGTTACGTATGAATCACTATTTGAACCTCATCATGATAAGTCCTAGGTGCCATCATGTTTCCTTTGAAAATAACGACTTGCACCATAGCATTAAATAAATCCATCAAGGGAGTATCCGATTTATATTCTAGTACAAATATACTCAAAAATATCTTCCCAAAGCTATGACTATCTATCATCCTATAAGAGAAGAGGGTTGAAAACCTTTGATTAGAGGTATACTGCTCAATATCCATCAACAATGGATAAGTTAATGGGGCCACCTACTTCGACACCATATTTAGAAATATTAAAAAATATCTCATATTGATTGAGTCTACTAATATATTACCTTTCCCAAGTGTATAGAAAATATATAAGTCGTAATCCTATAGAAACTATTTTAATCACCTTTATGTCTTGTTAGGTCTTTTTGGGGGAATATATAGTTCAGAATATTTTTATCAGAATAGAAAATAAAATGCTTTCACATTAGGATATTTCCCAACATATTTACTGTGTAGACAACCGATTCAAACTCAAACCCTGGAATATATTGTTTTTATTTCGTGGTGTAAAATTACATGAACCATACGTATTAACCATATTCCTATACATAAGAACACAACCAATCCTTTTTCATAATGCATCACAGATAAATATGTTCTCAGCAGCCTCCTCTTGAAAACTCAACATGTGATAACACATCAATATCTATCTCATATGATAGAAATACTATTCTGAACTCTCTATACACATGAATGAATGAATTCTTTGGGTCATACCATTAATGGATGTTAATATATTATCGAAATCAGTTATAAATCACAAGTAATATCCTAACAAACCATAGTATTTCCATGCTACTATTATGCTCTAGGTTAGATATAGATCTAAAACTACCAAAACAATGATTGGGTCCACCTCCACTCAATTTACTAACTTAACATGCCTCATAATATAGACCACCTAAATCCAATACTGGCACATTGATAGCTTCTTGTAAATCTCATTCTCTCAAAGTACATCGAAAAAAATCCACATGTTTCATTGCATGCCCATCCTTGGAAATCGAGTACACAAGGATGTCATCGATGAACACTACCATAAATCAATGTTAGGATGGATAAATTATCCATTTCATAAGTCCCGTTAACACTACTATGAAATTATTCATTTCATTGTTAATTGTTGTGTACTCATTATGGCCATAACAATATTTGAATCCCATTCTATGTAATTCCTTACACCATACTCAAAAATATAGATAGATCAACCTATAGTAAACAATTAAGAACCGTCATTCCCCCAATAAACTGAACAATGAAGAGATCGATACTTATTAATGGATAATAATTCTTCAATGATACCTATATCATGATTTTGAAGTCAACTCACAAACTCATGCTTCCATCTATCTTTATGGAAAACAATGTGGGGGCTTCCTAGAGTGAAACATTGGGTTAACAATTACCTTCCATTGCATGTCTTCCAATTGAACCCCCATTTTAGGATGGTCTATGGGAGCCACTGTGGATTCTGAGGATGATATGGGTGGGTCTCAGGGTGTACATAAATGCAATATTATTTCTCTCAATAGGGTGGTAAACCAAGAACCTCCTCAAGGATGACATCCTCATACTCTGCCAATATATAATGGAACTATATAAACATTACTTCCACTACACTAATGGTTATGATAGAAAAATGTTGAGTAGTTTTTATCACCCTCATAGGCCCAAATCCATATTATGTTTCCATGATTTACTTTTCACCCACATTATGAATCCTTGTTCCATTACAACAGACACATTACAACCACAACCAAAAATAGTAAATATAGGAATGAACCACAGATAAAAAGTCTATATAAATTCATAAAGTATCATTGATGATACTATGTGATCCCAACAAAAACTCTCACCTCAAACATTAAGGACACAACAACAACACAACTGTGTGACCACCGAGTCATCTCTAGTGAGAGTGTGCAATTATAAGGGTTGGATTATGGGCTCAATCAATATCTATATGCATTAACAAGGATTGCAGAATAATTATAATGACTTGAAATTGGGTTTACTAGTACTTAACCTAAAATAGATAAGACATATATCATACCTCATATCATTCTCAAAACCTCTATGTCATATACCTCATCCACTTGCGATTTTTACTACCCCTGCCATTTAGCTCCTTGATCCTAGAATGTTCCACATGGTTTTGGGTATGGTTATGAGTAATAGTTCTTATAACCTCCTGCAACTCTACTGGCTCCAATACCAAATTTTCCACTGGCGAGACCTATTTTCTCATGTTGTGGCCCTTTCTTTAGTCGCCAATCCATAGTATCACTTTCAATCATATGAAAAGGCCGAAAATGTCCTGAAATAAGTCCCCTAAAATCACATGAATATAATTGACTCTCCATGGGATGACTAGAAACATCCTGATATCTATAAAATATAGAAACTCTATCATAGGACATCCTTATAAATAATCTATATTTTACATGTACCTAAGGGAGATGTAAAATCCCTATTTCCGTGGCCTCTCATCCTACTTTCCAATTACTGGAAACAAGTATTTTTTCCCTATAAACAAATTAACTGTAAAACACGAATGATTACTCTAGTAGCATAGAAAAAAGTGTGAATGCATAGATTTAAAACACTAGATCCAATGTCTCTATGCATTCTTATCTTTAAGGAATGATCCTATAAGAAATGACCTTGAAACATATCAATCGAGTACCAAGAGAGGATTTTAATCCACTATGAATACAAAAACATGGTCATGTTTCCCTACTATGGTTGCTAAATTTGTAGGATATGAACATGCATGGGTGTAAATGTAGATAAATCCTCTTTGAAATTGTTTTCAATATCTAGCCACATTAGAGTCACCTCATAAAATAATGTATCACTACCCCCACCATCTTCCTACAGATCCATGGAGAATGAGCACTGACCAGACCACTATCTGATCATCTAATGTCTAGACCATATATAAAACTAAAATCACCACCACATTCCAGTACCCAAATCCTTATGGATCGGTCTTGCCTATGAACTTGAGGGGACTCTATTATTGAATTTCAAGAAGTTTTCTAACTAGACATTCCCCTTTTGATGGTATTCTAAGTAAAATCAACATCCTTATAGGTGGTGTATATCTAGTGAACCACCAAGAGGTAGCAAAAATGGAACCGGTATCTATATTCATGTCTCATCACTAAGGGCATCATCCTGATGAGCTTGATGTTGAACTAAACATTGAATACATCAATGTGGAATCTTTAATGTGAACATGTTATACCACAATCAACAAATACATCATGAATGTTTTCTCATGAATGATATGGATAACCTAACCCATTACTATATGATTATCGTACTATTAGATTCCCAGTAACAATTGTTCTCATTTTCTAAGTTCAAATCTATTCAAACACAGTCCAAGTGTTTGGATACATGTGCCTCCGTACAAACACTATATTCTATATCCATAAAGACAATCTAAAAAACAAAACCCAATTTCCCAAAACCAATATAATTGACTACAGTAATAAGGTAGAAAAGAATACCACTAATACATCTATAACATGGCCCATACTAGTGGGATTCATGTCATGAATCCTAAATACCACCTTCAATAGGACAAGGGTTTGAGACTGGAATCAAGAAGGCATATAACTAACATGGTTGGAATTATCCAATATACCTATAAAAATTCTAAAATTTATTGTACAATTCAATGATGATATGAAAAACAAATAAACCAACATTAATTAATACATCTAAATCCCAAATCCATACTACAATAGTTTTTAATGGAATGTAAAGATGTCAAAATAAAATACCACTATAAAGAGTCTGAAAGCACATCCAACCTGAATGGAATAATAGAGAATGTTGTTATGTTATTGTATGAACATTCCTTGGTATGTCATATCTCAGAAATATCCCTCTGGTCTTGGTCTATCTAAGTCTATATCAATTTTTCGATTTTCTACACCTAAAATTTCATGTGATAGAAAATCCCTTATAGTGGTGCGTATAAAAATACCGAGTAGTTCATTTAGTAATGAAAATCCTAAAAAATTTAATATAATATGATATACATTGGTATATCTCTACAAAACAGATGACATAAAATACATATATACTCAACTTGAAATGAATTTCTAGAGGTGGAGTTACAACAATAATTCCAACACTATATTCCAGCTTGAAGGTTCTACATAGAACTCGTCTTGGAGAACATAGTTTATTAGTTTTGTATCACTGATGAAAACCTTTCGAGAGGTAGTGCTCATTTGATCCCTCCATATAAAGAACATGTAGAATGTTTGAGCAGAATGACACATAGATGTGGATTAATCCAAAGGCCAAGGTGTATACCGTGAAATAAATATAGATTATCGCACTATGTAAATAATTGTAACCTGTGTATTATTGGTCACGATGATACCAAGAACTCTACCTAGGGTTCATTGATGAATATAAAATCTCTCTCTGATACAAACGGAAGGATTCCAACTATTCTATCAATGAATTTCTACAGAATTGTTCACTAAGTAATGATTATGAGGTAATTTCATACTAACAATAATTTAATGTTTTTAAGGAATACACCCTATTGAAAAATGTATAATATAAAATGTAAAAGGAATCTAAGATATCATTATGATAGTACATGGGGTGTAGTAGGGTTACAAACTTTGTCCTCCAACCCTAAGGCCTACAGATGTAAAACAGATCGTGTATGGGTTTTTGTTGAAGTACACAATTACTTGGGCCTATATACTTCTTCTTATGTACCATTATAGATCATATACAATTTAGTTTTTTTCTAGGTTGTTACCATATGTTATTAAATGGTGTTCCCATGCCTATGTACTCCCACCCATATTCGTGTACACTCTGAGGTACATAGCCACCCATATGGGAGGGACCACATGCTATGTGATAGGGTCACAATTCATTTGATACATTACTTTCTCCCAAAATGTTAACCACAGCTTAAATTGACCCATATATCCTATAATTCCATGTTATAGGCCATGTGGAGAAGGATTGAAATTTCCAAATTGTTCATAATTACAGATACATATGTGCTACTACTGCCTCATATATCATCATAAATCATGTTATAAAATGGGGATCTACCATGGGTAAAACACTACATGCCTGATTTATGGATTTTATTCCTTCGATTCATTAGGATTTAATAATTCATTGTGCACTGAAGAACAATAAATCATGTTTTCAAAATTATTTGATCAGCATCCACTTCCATCATTGCACCACATTCATGTCATTATGATCCCTTATAATTAAAATTGAATAATTGAGACCTAAAATGAGTTCACAAAATTAGATTTTAATGTGGAAGTTGAATATTGGAAAAAATAATAAAACACCCGTGATGAACGGAGAAAATGTTGGGCAATAGTCCACTGAATACAAGTGGAACAAACCTAGATAATGTTCAAGCTGGGCTTAGATTGTCATATTTGGAATGTTGATAAAGAATTAAATTTCACAAATAAATTGACCTGATAAAATAATTTCATTAAAAGAATAATGCAGGAAGATAAAAATTTGAAAGAATATGTTGTTAGAATGATTTTCGTTAAGAATAAAAAATAAGAGCATGTCATTAAGTCAAATAAAATAAACTTTACTTCCTTGATTTAGATCAATCAATAAAAATGTATAATACAGCATGATCCTTGGAATGTTCCTCAGAATTTTCCTTACACACATCATCAATCTCTAATTCAGTAATCATCTACTAATGGATGCTAATTCTATAGCACTCTGGCAGTTCTCTAGATTTTTATGATTTAAAGGCATGGACTAAGAATTACCCGTAATGATTTATTTAATGAATGTGGTAGGTATTTGTTTCAAAAAAGTGAAACAATATAAAATAATTATTTTTTATATTCTTTTTTTGATCATTATGTCTTTTCTACAAATTCCCCATTAAGACCAATGTTATGTCACAGTTGGGGTAAACCTTACATTCTAAACTAAATAAATCCCTCATATCTCTAGTACAATACCCATTTAATATGTTATTCTATGATTTCAAGAAAACTCCATTGTATTTTTATTTTATATCTTTCATATATTTTAGTCATTTATTCTAAGACCATCATGACAAGGATTCACACTTTTTCTCAGTGCTTGGTATTGAAAAAGTAGATATTATATCCAAAATAATACTTTTAAATATTAGTTTCTATATAAATTTTCATACCATAATAACATAAATTAACTATAAATGGATCATAATTTAAAAAATTAATTATAATTCATTCCTCTTACCACTATATATCTACCAAATCAAACATTGTTTGTACTAGATACCCAATATTCATAAATAATCATATGGTGAAATAATGCATTAATATAAAAAAACACTTTTAATAACCCCAAAATTTCAAATTTAACAGTTACTTATTTAGTATTTTTATGATCTCCTAAGAAATATGTTAAAAAATAAAAACCCAAAAATTATAATGAATGTCACTAACTATCCAAAATAAAAATAAAAATAACAACCAATCAATAGAAAGTATCTCATAAATTCTACAACTAAATATTTCAGTATTATTATAAAAAACTCTCTTACAATATGATAATATTTTCCCCATAATTATATAAATACATAAATAAACTCAATGAAAAAATAAATGATTTAAATAAATTAATTTCCTCTTATTCCTCAAATAAAAAAACATACTACAAAATTCATTCTAAAAATACAAAAATTTAATAAATAATATCAAATATAATATAAATCAATTTTTTTTAAATCATTAAACATTCATTTTTCACCATTACTATGAAATTTACTTTATTTATACCAATATTTTATTTGTTCTTGCTAAAATTAATTATCTCAACATAAAAAAAATTACGTGTTATTTATCCCTCAATTACATGTATTGAAAATTGTTCCAAAGTGCCCCACACATAATACATTAACAATAAATTGTACATTAGGATGAACTACAAAATCTTCAACTATGATCTATATTTTTAATTGAAAATTACTTTCTCTATGGAATTTTTTACCCAATAAAAACATCTCCACATTCCATTTTTTAATTTACCATGGTTATTCTTCCAAAAATTATCTACAAATAGAAAATTTATTCTACACTTCTATATTGTCTTCTAGAAAATACATTTTTCACTTATAATGATTGTATTAAAAGTCAACCGAGTTGATGTTTTTAATTTTATAACAAAATAGATGCTTTGGTGTAATAAAAATATATCACATTAATACTCCAATTTAATTTTGTGGATGATGAGGATAATAATTACATTCTCTTCCGAATTCATCATCATCATGATTTCTTCTTGTTTTATGCATTGAATAAAACAGAAAAGGATTGTGTGAGAAAAACTAATAAATGTGAGAGGTCATATAATAATGAAAAATCATTCATAGCAGGTGTAAATAATTTTAACGTATTTCTTATCTATAAAATAATATAATTAACCTAGGTCATCTGTGGTTAGTATATATATCAATAAGTCGTAATGGATTATAAGGTAAATATAAATTAACCCATAAATATCCATTTAGAGTTTCTATCCATTTATAATGATTATATTTCCACTCATTTTGAAATGTTGATGATTGATTTAATTCCCAATCCACCATATTCAAATTTTTTACCTCCATAAGCATCTATGAAACAACCACAAGAACATATTTATTTCTAGAAATAGATAAATTTTAGAGGAAAAACATAATTATATATTTATCGTAAATTATTTTTTCTACTTTGATTATGATTTTCCTAACAGTTATCACTAATGTTTCATTATCCTACATTACAAATATATCATAATCCTTCTCTAATACCTAATATACTGACCTAAAATTTTCAAACATAAATTTTACATATGATTTGATGAATATTCATTACATATCATTATGATCCTTTCCAAAACAATAATAGTTTATTGTACATGGAAACACATATACATAAATAACTGTTAAATAAAATTTGAACCACATCACCCACTTAATTATTCATAAATATCACCCTAATAATATATAAATTTTTTCCTCATATCATGGGGATAATGTATAATAATAATGGGTGAGCCCATAATAATATTATGACTAAAAAATGGATATATAAATGATTATTAAGTAATTACATTAGCATAATGGATTGAGAAAATGAGATTCACATTTTGAAAATCAATCCTAGAAATTCATAAATAATAATCCTGAATCATCAAGTAAGGCTGGGATGTTCATAATACATGAATTATAATGGATGAAAATAACATTTGTCAAAACAGAACAACATAGGCATAAGATAACATTATAAAATAGTGAAAAAAAACAATATTAAAATTGTTATTTCAAGGATTCCAGGTATGAAATTAACTACATATTAGGGATTTTATAACAGCCAATATAAAATCATTGTTCACGGATTAACCTCATGTGTGCACACATTGGGGATGGGGATCACTACCCATGTATTTGGGAATGGTAAAATCTCCCATTTTTACCCTTTTTAGCTTTATACAACCTACCTTATACCATCATTTGGGTTGGGGAATGTCTCATGTGTAATCTCTTTGGGTCGTGGGATAAAAAATTTTGTACTCTCTTCTGGTATTAGCTTATCCCACAATTTACCCTCTTTTGAGCATGGCTTTACCTCCCCAATAACATGTTTCATGCCTAAGATAACCATCCATATACTAACTGAACTTATAAAATAATATTATTTACCCAGTTAATTGGAGGTATATAATGTACTCATCCATCACATAATAATAATTCAATTATATTTATTTCATAATATCAAAAAGTCATTAATCATTTCTTCAAAGCGTAATCTATGGAAATTAAAATGGGTTCACCAAGACTACATCATCATAACCATAATGCATCAACATATAAAATTAATATTGTATCATAGAATCATATCCCCAGTAAATAAATATCCCCCAACAATGTTTTTTTATCAATGATGAAGGATCCCTTTTAACGTCAGTGTATGATATCTTAGGTATAATAAATTTTTTATTTTGAAATAATTTTTTTTAATTTAAATATATATAAAATATTATAGAGAAAACTTCTTCCAAAACTAATTGAAACATAAAAAAATCATCAAATTATTGAGTTGTCAATATGGTGGAAATTTAATCATGTTATGTGTGATAAAATTATGGTTCCATCTACTTTTTGAGAGAAAAATAAAAATTAACTCATTTGGAAAACCACCAGAATATGAATTTTAGGAATTATTATATCCAGTAAAAATATGTAAAAATGATTTTAAAATAAAATAATGGAATATTAAATCCATTCTTTATTTTTTTTAAATATATCTAAACAATAATGAAATAGATTCTTAACTGAATAGTAAAAAAATATAGGTTTTTTTAAAACAAATATTGTCTGTATCTTGAATAATTAAAGAGATGAAAATTAAATAAAAAAGTGTAATATCAATAAATAATTTTAGCAAAATAATTTAAATGGATAATTGTTATCATTATCTATATAATATACGTAAAATAAAATGTATCATTGAAAATCTAAAAAATAAATGAGATTGAAATAAATTTAACATAAAACAGTTGATAAAATTTGAACCAAAATTTTTATGAATGAAATAAATTTAAATTAAATATTAAATTCCCGTGAATATTAATATACTATTCATATATCACATAAAATGATAATAATACACAACTAATAAACATTAAAAGATATATAACTTCAAATGTTTCTCATTAAAAAAATGTTGGGATGAAGATAAATTGCAATATAAGAAATTTCTTAATCAAAGCATTATGAAAGATACAACCTCATATTGAAAATAAAATCCCTTATGTTTTCAGGAAAAACATAATATAAATCATTAATAATTTTTTAATACACAACATAATGGAATCAATTTTTTTTAATATTCCATGTCTCATAGAAGTAAATACGAGATAATATATGACTACCTTGTGTATGAGTTTCCTTGTTATCACTTTAACATACATTTCATATAAGGAACACATTTGGTTATATCCTTAAGGAAACAAGGAATAAAATAAAATAAGTACAACACCATAAAAATTTATATAATTAAATAAATAATATAATTTATATTGGGTATGTTGATCTATGTGTATGAATAAGTATTAGTAGAAGGGACCCCCAGAATTACTTAATGTATTATATTAATATAATAAAATTTATTTTAACGTGTTGAAAAAATAACTATCTCAAGACTTTTTTCTAATGATAATTCTATATACACTTACATATATATATATATATATGTTTTGGTAATATTTTAACCCTTTTCACATATTTTAACCCCCCATTTACCTTTATGGAAATTGACGTGACATTAAGGTTTTGTCTATATTAATGTGATGAATGTGACTTTTAATGGAAAATTGAGCATTAAAGGAGAAATATTTTATATTCTCAGCCACATCAACATTACATTAGAAAATATAATATTTGTATGTATTTATAGTTATTTAATAAACCATAATGATACATAAAATTATATTCAAGTCATTTTTTGGACTATAAAGAAACATGTATTCAAAAACAATAATTTAATAAAAATATAGAATTTCTAAAATATATAATAAGTTATATTTATCTAAAAATATTTTTCATCCACATAAATCACACAAAAAATAGTTTATTTAGAATAGTGTTCTATAATTATACCTTGCTTGCACAAGAACTATGATAGTTTTGTGTATGAATTAAATGTAATAATGTTCATGGAAAATAAAAAAAAATAACATCAAAAAAAATAAATTATTTAAGTTAATTTTTTTTAATTCATTCATATCACATTATAATGACTATGTTAACATATAATTTTTATTGAAATCAACTGGGTGACATTATTTGAATATTCCTTTTATTAAAATAATATAAAGGACTTTATCGATGACTAATGGGAGTAAAATAACATAATTTAAAATATTTTAATAGATAAGTACAATTAATCTAATAAAATTTGACATATGATTGTTTGAATGTTATTTTGAAGCCTTCTCTTATAGTTTTATACAGTTTATACCCATTTTACCAATTCTGAGGATACAACTTTTAATCATGATTTTCTATTCCTTATGACCTTATATAAATATGACCTATTTAAAAAATATTTAAATAATAATTAAATATATGGAATAAAATTTATGTAATTTAATCCCCATATTTGTAATAAATTTGGCTAATAATAAACCTAAAATGTAATGATATTTGGTTTTATATAAATATTTATTTACAAATAGATTTATTTATGAAAAAATTAATAATATTTACAATCCCACGAAATTAATTATTATATATTATATCAAAATATATTAACTTTTTACATTAATTTAAAAATTGTGACATTGTAAATGCTTGAATTGAAAAGTAAATATTACAAAAAATTGTTATCATTCAATATTTTTTGAAAAATAAATCTAGTTATAAAATTTAAAAAAATCAACATAAGATAATTATTTCATGCAGATTATAAAAATAATTTTTATTTTGTCTATTAAAAAAATGATCTGATATAAATATTACAATCAAATTAATTAAAAATACGATCATTTATATGAATGGTGAGTGCAAGAAAATTATTTAAAAATATATTCATAGTCTGTAAACAATATTTTTTGAAAATAAATTTAATGTGTTATGGATGTTTTATTAATATATATATATATATATCAAACCATAATTAATGGTTTTCATATACTTATTGAAGAATTCTAACAATACTATTTAAGAAAATGGGGGTATCGATAAGTTGGGTTATGAAAACAAATTTAAATTATCTTAATACTAATAGAGACAATTTATTGAAGAAATGAGTACATTTATTGTAATATTAATTAGGAAAATTACTTAGTTCTAATTAAATTAAATATATCACTACTCATATATATGGGAAATAATTTGTTTCCCACCCCTGTAGTAGTTTAACATGATTCAGACGAAAATTTGGACTTAGATCCATTCTATGTAATAATTCAATAAATGGTAATTTTTGTAAGAAATTTCATCTATATTAGTTACTCATGTCATGAATGTGGTATAATATACAATGAATTTAAGTGATTTTATGGAAGAATTAATTGGAAATTAAATATACGCTATTTTTTCTTATATTGATTATCAATAAATTTTCATTCGAGTTTTTTTACCTTGGGATGTATTCAATGAATATTATGTGGACTGATTTGTGCTTCATAGAAACCAAGGAACAGAATCTATTGGTGCATCTTTGATAAGGATACTATATTCAGATGTATGTGAGTGAAGTACTCATTCTTCTTAATGTGATATATATTCAGTTATTCACTATCCTAGTATATTAAAACTGATAAACTTTAATGAACTATAAATTTATCATTTTTTTGGATGTTACGACTATTAATAATTAAACAATATCTATTTACAAACATGTTATTTCATATGAAGAAATTGTTTTAATGAAGCTTCCTCATTTATGAATGTCAGAAAAAGCGGACAAAAAAGAGATCTGGCACACCTTGTGTACTGTAAAAGAATATGGACATAAAAATTAATGGATGATATTGTGGTCTACAAGGTAGATGTATATATGGATAATTTTTCATATATGATTTTTTATGAGTTTAACTCTATGATATATGATGTTGATGTGATGAAATGTCATATGAAATTTCTAAAAGAATTTTTTTTATTTGTTAGACATTGATTAGAAGAAATATAACATAAAATTTATGATAAAGATGAAGCATGGTTTGTTTTTCATTATATAAATCATATATTTTTAAATTCATGGTGGAATTATTATTTTTTAGGATAATCATTGATTATTTTAATAATTTCTTTAATTGTATTAATATTTTAAGAAAATCAAAATTTAAGATTCCATATCTTAAAAAGATTACACTATAGCCTCTGATTTTTTTAAATATTTATCCTAAAAAATGATGATGATAAATGGAATTTTTCTAGAGCTCAAATGTGATATTGTTTCAATAAACATCATTATGTATTGTTGGAATTATACCCTTTTTGAATTAAATATTTTTAACATGGTTTCCTAATAGAGAGAAGGAAACTATATGAATATGAATAAATTAATGGGATTTATTGATGATTTATTTTCTTCTATCAAGGAAACATCATTGGAATCCAAAGATATATATTGGTGTTTCTTTAATTTAAATTCCCAATAGGACTATAAGTTTAATTATAATATTCCATCCATTAAGGATTCACCAAATTATGTCTTGAAATATGTTTTTAACTTTATTTTTTACATATGAGAGCTTCTAAGTCTAATAATGTAGTTGACACATTTCAGAGATCAAATAGACATCAAAATATAGAGTCTGCTACTATGATGGAAAATATGGTTGTCTCACAATAAATCATGCCATATACTTTATTATAGGTGTTGAAAATTTTGATTGATCTATTAGAGTTTATAGAAAGTGTAAATAATTAATTGAATGATAAATTTAATGAAAACAAAAGAGTTACCAAATATGATATTTCATTACTATGAGGGTATTTTAGAGATGATATAAAATTAATAAAATTTTATATACTAGATTTATGTAATGATACCATTCTTTTATAGTTATAAATTTTTTGAAATTAATTATTTCAATATCAAGGAAGGATAACTATTAGGGATAATATAAATTACTTTTTGGGATATTAGTTAACGGATTCAT
Organism: Viscum album; assembly: GCA_963277665.1. NCBI lineage: Eukaryota > Viridiplantae > Streptophyta > Magnoliopsida > Santalales > Viscaceae > Viscum > Viscum album. Next base: position 1,728,385,561 of record OY728161.1, on the reverse strand, counting down.
AGATTATTTCCTCCATCTATTTTAATTTAATGATATAAATATACAGTTGAAGATGAAGATGTAGGGAACCATCTACCAATATAATCCTAGTATTAATATAAAATCAAATTACATTCCTTTTTTTAATACATAAAACAATATAAGAAATATATTACTAATGACTTTATTATTTTAATTCCTTTGGAAACATGGATCTATAATACCTTGTTCATATATGAGTTATATTATCTCCAATTAGGTAATTTATGACTCTCATACATCATATACACATCAAACATAATACATATCTTCATAAACTAGTTGAATGAATATATAAAAATTGGTGATATTAGATTCTCAATAAGGGTAAACAAGGGAGATATATAAACATATACATGAGATCGAGGCTACGAGAAGAGGATCATGAAAATAGAATATCATAAATACTATATCAAATATCATAAATGGGAATCAAGACATATATATAGGCACTTCATAACATAGAAATCATAAGAAAATAAAGAACACAAGACATGAGATCCTAAAATTATAATAAAACATGGAATTATAGAAAAAAATTATATATTAATATTTTCATAATAGTTAAGGCATTTCATCCATATACAACATTATAGTATGTGTTCACTCCCAGTACCATCTTGGTATTCATGATTCACTCCCATGGCCTTCTTAATAGCATGATATCATTTCTCATACCATCCAGGTAGTAATGGATCACTCCTATTACCATCTAATTAGTCAAGTATCACATACAAGACTATATTGGTTTATCCTATGAAATAATAATATTTACCCAATGCATTTGGGAGATATAAATGTATCACACATAACAATAGGTATTCATACATACATGTTCCATTAAGAATTAATGATTATATCATTAACAATGAAATGAAATCAGAAAAATAAACATGTAATCATATCATAACATATGGAAATAGATTCCAATTTAATAATAATTTTACCAAAATCATATCCCATGAAAAGATGTGGCATTCAAAATAATATAACCCATGAAAGATAGATGGGTTTAATAAACTTCATTCCATCAAAACATAAATCAGTAAATGAAATAATATCAATGGAAAAATTGAATAATTTCATTATAAATTTATGCGTAAAACCAATGGATGTCATCATATATGTGAAATATTTTAGACATACGATTTAATGTCCTTTATTGAGGAAAATATACTTTTTCCATTGATTTTTTAAAAAAAACAAATTACATTTGTGGAAAAAATTTCATTAAAAATAGATTTCGAAACACTATAAAGAATCTGTGAAAGAAATAAAAAATTTTGAAATTATTTATCATAGAAAATGATGTCGATGTATCATTTTAATATAATTTAGAAGAAAAAATTAGATCCATGATATTTTTTAATAATAAAAATTTCTTGACCTAAGAGGTAAATAGAAATAGGTTTTTCATATAATCATTTTAATAATTGTATTACATAGAGAAGAGTGTAAAATGGTAATAATATTTGGAGAAATCATTAATAATGGTACAAGAATAAAATAAATAAAACTTCATAACAGTTGAATCATAATATTTCTTGAAATGAACCATAATCATTTACAATCATGAAATACGAATAGAGTGATTCAGTAATCTACTACTATTTGGTAACATGGGATCATACAGTCCATATTAGAAAATTGAATTAAATGAATCTTAAAATATAATGTGAATAATTATTTCAATTTTATAACATGTAAAATAAATCTCAAAATATAATTTTATTCAATAAAAAACATGTTTCTGGAATAATGAAAATTGAGACAAAACATTCTTACTTATTTTGTAACTACTGAAACATAATCCCCAATAATGAGTGACCATAGAATGGATATGTAAATAACTATAAATTTAAGTATAGGATAAATATAATACATACATGGTTAGTATATAAAAAACATATAAGAAGTGTCTGGTGAATGAGGCATATATCTCCCAGAAATAAAAAATGAGATGAAATTCCATTACTTTATTTCTTGACTCTCTTAATTCTCATACAAACATAAATTATAATAAATCTATGTTCATTATAAATATAGTTCCGAATTATATTATTATATTAAATACCATATATTTTTTATGAGTTTACATTACCCATATGTTTACAATTATATGTTATGGTTTCACATCAGGTAATTTCTCATTTATTCTTTACGTGTGTCTTAATTTGTTACATCTATGGGTTTCATAATTATATCATGATTTACACAATGTAAAACATGACATAAATATTAGGTATATTAATTTTATATGTTTTATAATAATCCATATAAAATAGACATGTGAAATGAAATATATTGTTGATAGATATTGTAGGACATACATACACATGAATGTTGTTACCTATTATTTTTATCATTTTGAATGATGGATAGAAAGGGAAATAAATATATATATGTATATTATAAAATTAATGGAGAATTAAAATGCTAAATATACCATATTTTTTAATTAAAATGAACTTTAATACATCCCATATATTTTCTGAATTAATTATATCACATAGAGGGGGATTTTGTCCACATTTTCACAATCAAAATTATCAAAATTACACAAAATAGAAACTATAAAGACGTGTTATAAAATAATTAAATAATATTAAATAAATAAAATTTATCATATATATCATATATATACATATTTTCCAATATAATTACCCCATGATAGGTGGTATAGGAAAAAATTAATAATCAATGTTTTGTGAGGTGGTAGTTCTATGTACACATAACTTGTATGTTTGTTACCCATTAGATTGATGTGTGCTTAAGTGTATGTCATAACTAGAGAATAAACATTTACAATTTTATTTATTATATGTCTTTATTATATTAACATAATATTAATAGTATAGGTGATGGACATATAATATAAAAGAAAGCTTCTTAAGGGGGGTGTTACCACTTATTTAGGTAACTCATTTTCGTTTTCCCAAACGAGCATTTATGGATTTCTTTAATAAAACTGGGATTAATAAAAGAGGAATTGCGGTATATTGTGATTTTTTGGAATATTGTTTCTGAATTTATGGGGTTTGATATGTGTGAGTATGGAGGATAGGTGGTGGCCTTTTATTTGGGAGGAAAATGAGTCAATATATATTTTTAAAAAGAAGTTAGTTGTACCAAAATGTTTACATAAAAAAGTAATTATTAAAAAATTATGGAGGGTTAATTTTGAATTAATGGATATAAAACGTGACATTAAAATTTTTATCGGTAATTTGGGCCCTTATGTTTATGGTTTATTCCCTTGTTAGTCTTAATTTTACATTAATAGTTGTAAATAATTTTAATTCATGTCACTAATATTTTTGGAAAAAAATTAAATTATTATTAAATTTTAATTATGATGATTCAAAATATGAAATAATTATTTACAAATTATAATCATAATGTGGAAAAAAATAATTTAAATTTAATCATGTTGACGGGATAGCATTGCAGGTTTTTTAAGTAAAAATAATTAAAATTATGCAATGTTTTTATATCCTATTTCAATTTGAAATTTGAAAAAATGAAATATAATTGATAAAAATTGATTAAAAAAATTAATATAATAAAAATATAATTCAATTTATTTATATAATTTAATGTAATATATAAATTAAATGAAACGCAAGTTTATATTGAAATTCAGTTTTTTTGCACTATTCATCTTAAAATGATGTTTCTCAGAAAAATCCAAATAATTCACCCAATAATAATATATAAATTATAAATTAAAAAATTATTTTTACATTATCACATTCAATTTATAAATATTTTATTTAATTTTTTTTAATAAAGTACATGAAAATCATGTCATTTGAAAAAATATTATTTTAAACATATAACTATTTTAAAAAAATATTATATTTATTCATTAAAATAAGATATATATATATATATATAATTATGTTAAAAATTATTTTAAAATTATTTATTACTATTCATATTCTTATGTTCAGAATCAATGTTATAACTTCATCATTTAAATAATTATATCAATAAAATTATTATTCTTTGAAACTTAATGTTGCGTGTAATGAATTCTAACATTGTGTTGTGTGTAACATGCCCAAATTTGGTACCATGTGAGAGGAATTTTTTAATTAGTAAAATTCATTTCATCAATGAAAATTTTACTCATTCATTAAAATGTTTCATAAAAACATAGGGTGTTACATTCTACCGAACATAAAATGTGTTTCACCCTCGAAAGTTTTCACCTAGTTAAAAACATAAGTATACTTGTACTTCATCATAACCTTATGATTCCACATAGATTCCTATATATAATGATTAATCCACATATCATTGACCATTAGGGTTGTATTGTGTTGTATAAAAATCTTTGTATGATCTAGAATATAAATTTGTTGTTCCATATAAGAATGATCCTAATCTAGTGGTATTAACTATCGGTTTAGTTCATATGTAGGGTCAGGTATATAAATCTAAATGAAAAATAATATAAAAAATCATGGACTTGAGATTTTTTAGGATGATGTTTTAAGAGATAGGATGCCATCTCGTTATGATCCAGAATCACAAATAGAACAATATACCTAGGTCTTAGTTATGACTTATTCTAAAATCTAGGAACATTATAATATGGTGATTTTCATAGAAACAAATTTCCACCATCTTCAAATTGTAGATCATGTAGATAGTTATTATGATAAATTTTATTCCATCATTGACTTGCTTTGATAGGATACTGAATGGTTCTAGAATTCTCTTTAATTTACTAGGAGATTTCAGGTCCCAATAGATTTATATATCTAAAACCATCCATGTTTGTAGGAGATCAATAATTCATCATATTGAGGACATTATAAGGTTAAATGTGAGTTATTTATGGAAATTTATTTTTGTATCAAAACAAAAATAGAGGAAGGTGTTTAACCCAACAACCAATAAAATATAGAGAAAAATATATCAACACATACTATAGGGTTCACATTGTTCATTCAGACTCACCATTTTCATAGGATGATACATCGTCATGAATCTAAATTCTATGTCAATTGATTACTGAAGACATGAGAAGGTGGACCAGTAGACACCACGATCTTTGTGCCCCTGTTACATCCTCCTTCCCTTCTCATAAGGTTTTGGGGACATCTTATTAGTGACGGATCTCCCTATTTCATTTTTTTCCATATATTGTATTATATATATTTATTCTTCTCCTTACCCGTATGATGTGGCTCGCTGGAGCGGACATCACTTGATTCTTGCCTCACATCATTCGGCCTTTCTGTGGGTAATGGACCCCAATTTTGGGTCTGTATTATATAGATTTAGACATTTTGGGTTGATTCTAGTGGTTGTGTATGTTTCAATTATTCTCAAAGACGCTTGTTATAAAACTTATAGTGTTTAACTCTACATTGGTTGGGATAGAATCCAAATCATGGCCTAATTGAGATGACACTATATGAGGGTTGGAAGTGGTCTCATCGCAGGTTCATAATCATTGATGTCAACTTCCTTTCTTTAGCTTTAATCATTCTCACTTTTTGGGGTTTGGTTTTCATTATAAATATTGTTCCTTTTTTCATATGTTTTTTTGTAGCTTTGTGTTTGGAATTGTTATATATTGAATGGTGATTTTGGTTGCGATTGATCCTTCTCAGGAAGAATTAATTTATAGTGTTTTTGTGTTCATGCATCTCTAATTTTTTGATCAATGTTTTTAGGGTGGTATGATACATTATAGTGGTAAATGATATGGTTATTGGAGAGGTCCCCTAACAAGGACTCCATATGTTCAACCCATGCTCTGGAATACTGATCTTTCACTCCATTTTATGTCAATATAGAGTATGAGTCTTCAATGAGGTTCTGGAATATTATGTTTCAAGGGATTATGGTATCTTGGAAGGACATTGGAACATTCCTGATAGTTCGGAATATTTAATGTTCTATTATGGTTATTTTATGATATAGATACATGAATTCTAAAGTACCGATATGATGACATGGGTTGTTATTTGTGGATATGATAGTTTTATTTTCTCTGACTATCAGCTCTGGTGGTGATAGTCGATGGTAAGGATGGATGGTGTTCATGAAGGAAGTATGTGATGACATAGTACATTGGTAATGACAACTTGGATTCCAGTTTCTTTCAATATAAGGTGTTTTGACTTTAGTGATGCTGGTATATAATTGATTAAGGCATCCTCAGTATTTTTAATTTTATTTTTTTATTTTTAATTTGGACCAAAATTTTTTTCATGTATGATGTGTTGATTTATTTATTCTTGTTTCCTATAAACCACAATGTGACAAATTTTCAAATCTAGAAAATGGGATTTACACTCAGTTAATTCAAAATACATTTCAAGAAAGTAGCGGTAAACCACTGATCCTAATATAATATATTTTAATGTGGTACTCCATGAATCATTACCATATCCTTAATATATATTATATAACTCAAATATACCAAGTTGTAATAACAAAGAGTGATTAAGTATTCTAAATTAGTAAGGCAGTCGACTTCCATCGAAATAACATTAAGACCTATAGAGGTTTTGGGTAGTCCAATGAAAATAAATGTATTCATGTTCTACCATTTTCATTCTGTTATGATTAATGGATGGAACATCTATTTATAATTTTTTCTTTCTTCCTTTACTTTATGGCATACCAATCTCTGATATACAAATTCTGTGATATAACACTTCTTTCCATCTGAAGATATGTATTCATTAAAATTCCTATAATTCTCTATACATTAAGGATGAATGTTGAATGAATAAAAATGATCTAACATTAATAGATACTTATTCAAATCAGATTTGGAAATAACACATACAAGGTTTTGTAACAATATTATTTCATCATAGTCATGTTTAAACTCGTGTTCATTCGTAAACTTCTTTTTTAGCATTGAATCATCCATCCACGCATCCTTATTTGTCACATTGATACAGAGCTTAATATTCATTTTAGAAAGATAAAATTTTCCCCTTACCTCAATATTTGTAGGCCATACCTTTGATAATACAAATACATTATATCTTTGGTGATCTCCATCGTGGATAAGCTAACATCATTCTTTCGACTCAAAGCATCAACCACCTTGTTCACTTTCCTAGTCTGGTAATGTATTGATGAGTCATACTTATTTATCAAATCTAACTATATTCTCTAGATAATTTTCAACTACATATATGTGAATATATAGGTAGAAATTTTATAGTAATAATAATATATATAACATTTTTCCTTCAAGATAATTACTCTATATCTTAAATGAAATTATTACTGATTCTATCTCCAGTTCTTGATATCGGTAATTTTTCTCAAGATTCTTCAACTATCCTATGGAATAAGAGATAAACATGTCATTTTATATAATAACATGTTCAAATGACTTCATGGATTCATCACTATAGATTACAAAACCATATCTACTACAATATAATATATGCACGGGTTCACCAACAAACACTCTCTTCTGTTCCACACAATTTTTCTGACATTTATCTATCGATAAAAACAAGAAACCCTTCCATGTAATCAAATTAATCAGATTAGGTAGTAGTCTGAAATTATCCAAAACCTATAAATAATATCCCTATAAAACATCAAATCTATTGTTTTTAATCCCCATGGTAGGCCTAGGTCAATTTTGAATCACATTTATTTTGGATGTATCTACTATTATACCATCTCTTGAGATTATGTGTCCCAAAAAAGAAATATTTAGTTTCCTAAATTCAATAGGTTAAATTTTTTTGAACAATTTCTCTTTCAATGGAATATTAAGTACAATTCATATATGTTTTTAATTCGCCTCATTTCTCTATTAATATATAATAATATCATCAATAAATACTAGTAAAAACTAATCACGGTAATAGAAAAATATTTATTCATTATATTCATAATGATAGTATGGGAATTAGTAAGACTAAAATGAATCACTATATATTTATAGTATCCATAACATGTATATAATTATGTCTTAGATATATATTTCTTCTTGATTGTCAGTTGATGATATGAAGACTACACATCAATCATGGAAAAGTTTTGAGATCTGAATAGGCAATTAATAAGTCACCAATATAGAGAATAAGATACTTTTTCTTGACAATGATCTTATTAAACTCTCAATAGTAAAATAATATACACATTGATCCATCATACTTTTTACCATAATTACTATGTTCACCTCTAGTTGACACACTTGTTAGAATAAATCCCTTATCAAGGTTTTCTTGTATTTTCATCATCAATTTCATCAACTTGATTGTGTCCGTTATATAGGAAATCTTTGAAATTGGATTGGAAGCATGTATGAGTTCAATTTAGTAATAAAAATCACAATTTTTTCAAATTATATAAAAATATTTGGGATCTATACCCAAAATTTCGTGAGTAATGACTATATAATAAATTTCAATTTTCACTACAACCATTTGTGATAAATATCCCTTATAAATAAAAATTATTACCCATACACTAGAGTTAATCTCAATAATAATTACATACATATCTGCACATTGATGGATGATCATAGGTTAGTTTGAAATATCAAACAAAACATCCCTTCATCAATAGTTGATGATGGGATTATGTAGAAAACTCCAATCCATACTGAAGATGAAATCAAATTCATCCAATGTAGGAATGAAAATATTTCAGAGAATAAAATTCTCAAAAAAATCAATCGAATATGAATTATGGAATTGGAAAGTAATGATCATATAATTTGGGATATTCACTTATAAATCGGCATCTAAAATTTTTTTTGGAATCATAACACCCTTATAAAATTATATATAATGCAAAGAACAAGTTTATTCAGAATAAAATAGGATATTATTTGTAATAGTGTGGTCAGTAAGTATACCTTTCACCACATCATTATCTCACACCTCATAAGAACATATATTGAATTATATATATTTTTATCCCTCATTTAAATAGGTTTTTGATGTTCATCATTATCACCAACCCTAGGCTTTATGAACACGTTGGAATAATTCCTATTCTCCTTACAGTTTTATCACTAAAGCGTATGAGGTACAATTTTTCCAGTTTATCACCATCTTCATCAATAACTTTCTTTTTAAAATCACTTCAAAAATCAGTTTCTCGATGGAATTCCCCTACACATTTATTACATTTAGTATACCTCTTATATAAATTTCCACTATTATTCCTACAAAACATAGTGAATATAGTAATGCTCATATTTTTTCATCATGGTATGTATATATTCTTTTAAAATTAGTATTCCATTCATTTTAAAAACCATGAGATTGATATGTCACTCCAATCTCCATTTTATCTTTTTTTGCACAATGGAAAATATATTCATATATACTAATGTCTCTTATAGACAACACCCTTCTATAATTTTTCATTAATCCACTAAAGACCAATCAACTTTACTATCACGTTGCATGATAATTCTAGTAGCATACCTCATATGTCCGGAAAAATTATCCCTATAGGTATCAAAGGATTACTCCTCCCATTAAATCAACAAAAGGAAAAACATCTCCATCTAGGATAAAATATCATAAGATATTACTTTTGGAAAAATAATTTATTAAAAATCTCTAAAACCATTTTTTTCAATTTCGTCTTCTGACTTCATATTCATAATTATAGTCCACCACTAGTCGCTTCATTTTATATCCCAAAATCATATAGAATGATATTGTCAACCATCATACACTAGAGAAAAAACAATATATTTTCAGTAATACTAATCAACTATACCGTAATAAGTGGATCAAAAGACCCTCTAAAATAAGATGGATGGTGTCTCATTAAATAGTTAACAAGACCTTTTTCCCGCCATTTCACATTTGGCTTTCCACTATGATTCATTGTTTGAGATATTTTTGTGAGCATGAATACAATATTTTACATTCCAACCCGCATATATTTCGGTTCCTTAGGAGGGAAATAGTGGCGTTATCTATCCCAATCACAACAAACGATGATCTTTCAGGTTATATCTGTTGAATAAAACAAAAATCATATAATAATAAATAGTTATCATAATATAGATCCACATAATCATGAATATTCTCTTATTGGTTGTCTAATTATCACACAATTATCAATATATCTAATCGTAGGATTATTCTATGTTATTCATTGACATCTTATATTTAAATCCTTCATGATGGGTCATTTGGTGGTTTTGATTTTACAGATCATATCCATCATGAGTGTAAACCATGTGTTATGAAATGAATATTGGCACGCACCAGGTTACACAGATTCAAGCTAGACATAATTTGTCGAAGATGTTACTCGAAGTTACAATTGTTCCAGATCCACAACAACTTTTAGTATCCATATAGGGATGTATTTCCTGGAAACCACTCTATCTATCATTTACTAAAATAATATGAAATTTTTGTATACTTTTCCTTTTACATATAGATATCATTAGGCATGAAATTTTCATTCCCTCTAATGTTTTATCATTCTAGATTCAAAAGGGTATCAAATCCATTTATCTGAATCCTACTATAGGGACTTGGTCTAACATACATAGATATTACATAACATTTGATGAAAAATTTAAAAACATTACAAATAGACTCCCAAAGGTTGTATTAGTCTGTTGAATTTGGAATCCTAGAAGAATTGACAATTGAACAAATTTATGCTACATTATCTTCCACTAGGTTTCGTTTCTGTTTCCTTTATTTGGAAAATCAAACAAAATATATATCTTCAAATCATGCGGGAATGGAAACATAAATGTTCTTCACATTGATAATGAGTAATTGTAAACAAGGGAGATATGAAAACAGAAACATGAGGATAAGAATATGATAATAGAAATATGAAAATATAAGATCATACCCTACAAATAAAATATAATAAATAGAAATAAATTAATAAATATTGGTAGTTCATAATACATGGATAGTTTTTAAATAAAGAAAACAAATATAGAAAATTACATAGGTTGAAAACATGTAATTGTGGAAAAAATAAGCATATTATATTATTTCCATTTTAGTAAAGACATCGCTTCCATTACCATATTAGTAGAATCAGTTCCCTCTTAATATCATCTTTGTAGTCATGGTTCACAGCAATTCCTATATTAGTAGCATGAGTTCACTCATCAAACAATATTGGTTTTCGTGGTTCACACCTATTGACATATTTTTATTTACTGTTCACTTCAAAGACTTAATTATTCTATCTCATAAGATATAAATCATTAAAAAAGGCAATGAGGGAGATATTAGACCCACCATTCTTATAATTAAATCAAATATGCATGTTACACAAAATAATAAATGATAATATCATAACCCATGATAATATATTGGAATAATAAAAATTAAATCATATTAGTTTTGGGAAAAATATAAATTTTTCATTATTATTTCCTCAAAATTATAAACCGTGAAAAAGATGTGTGGTTGAAAATTAATGAACTTGCGAAAGAGAAACAATTTTGATAAACATCATTTGATCAAAATGTAAATATTAAATTATATGAATATGAATTGAAACATTTAATCATTTACACAGAACTGATTTGTAAAAACCAATTGATTACATCTTATATGGGAAATTGTTTTTTGATAACCTTGAAACATATTTTTTTATGAAAATATCCATTCATGATTGTAAACTGGTTTTCAAAACTGAAAACATTTTAAAAAAAATTCATTGAAAATTACTATACGACATATAAATGATGATGTGAAAATAAATTAAAAATTTAATCTTTTTTATACTTGAACATTATCTTCATGGTACTATTTATAACATTTTTAAAACATGGGTTTTTAAATAAAATAGATTCTTGAATGTAGAGACAAATATTGTAAGAATTTTCTTCCAAAAAATTATTTATTACATTAAGTAGAAAATAATTTAAACGGTATTAATTAATTTAGATATCATTATTTATTAGATGAAAATAAAATTCATGGGATTTTTTATGATATTGATCATAATATTTCATCAATGTAATCATTATCAATAATGATATGGAAAAGCAATGAGATTGCATCAATAAACACTTACTAATTGGTAACTTTTGATCATACAATGCATGTCATTAGAATAAATTACATGAAGATTAAAATACCATGGAAATAATAATATTCATGATATAACAAGCCAATGAACCCTTAATGAATAATTAAGTAGTATAATCAAACCTCTGTCTAACAGAAACAAAATTATGAGAAAACTATCTTATTCACTTGGTAACTATTTAAACATAAACAAAATGGAAGAAGTAGAACATAATTGATATTTAAATAACCATAAATTTAATTATAAAAAAATTTAATAGATTCATGGTCTTTATATACTCTAGAAAGAAGATGTTAGTTGAGAATCAGGCATGCATCTCACATAAATTAAAATTGAGATGAAATTCCCTAACAAAATTTGTTCACTCACTCCATTATCATTAAATAATTCAATATAATAAAAGAAATATGATGATAAATATTTATGAAAATTATAATATTATAACTTAAAATATATATGGTTTTATTATTACTTGATATTACCTACTTGTTATAAATTCTATGTTAATGTTTCATTTGGGTATTAGCTACTTTGTTCTTCCCATGTGTCTTAATTATTTATTTCAGTAGTCATTATATTTATATAAGGATTTACATAATGTAATATGTGATTAATATAATTTATAATATTTATATTTTTATTGTAACAATCCATATAATATATATATATAATGGAATACACTATTCAATGAAATTGTAGGTTATATGAATGCAAGAACGATGGTTCCATTTTTTTATGATCATATTTAAATAATTAATGATATGTAAATATATTGATATGAATAAAACATATATATTGTATAATTATAATGTTACATGTTTTATATAATTTCACAAAACCCATTCTTATTACATTCAATTTATTTTGTGAATGAATAACATCTCTTTGTAGGGGCAGTATTCCATAATTCCTCGAACGAGATTATCATATTTACACAAAATTGAAATCATAAACACATGTGGTTTAATATAATCACAAATATAAAGGAAATAATATGTATAATATATATCATATATAAAAAAATTCTTCATCATATTTTCTAAATTAAATGTCATAAATGAAAAATGAATAATTATTTTTTCTTGAGTTGATAGTTCGACGGACACTAAAACAATTTGTTCTTTACCCATTGGATTAATATTTATGAAAGTGTAAGTCAAATCCTTATCATCCAAAAATCATAAAATATTATGGATTTTTTTTATAATAATTTATTAAGAATATTATTTTTAGTGGAGAAAGAAAATAATAGAAACGTGCTTGAAGGAGGATTCTACTTCTACATTGGGTAACTCCTTTAGGTTTTGAAAAAAGCATACCTAGGAATGTTTTAAACCCGAATAGAGGATTCAAGTAGTAAGTGATGGATTTTGGGATGTTTATTGTGTAAGTATTTATAGATACTAACTGTTTTGAGAGGTGTGATTAAGTGGGATTTGTGGTGCCCATTTATAGTGGAGGAGAATGACTCACTTCTTAGTATTGAAATCTTCTTAGGTGTACCTAATTTTTTACCTCCCAAAAGTCATCAAAAAAATAATATTTGATTAATATTCGAATAATTCCAGTAAAATTGTTGTTGGAAAGGTGTCCATGTCATTTGGGACCTTATGAGTAGCTTTTATTCCCTTATTAATCATAATTTTACATTAATCATTATAATAAATTCTAATAACCATCACTAACAATTATTGTAAAAAATCATTATGGATATTACTAGAATTTATACATTATGTTTATTAAATATATGGAATCAATTTTTTAAAAAATTTCAATTCTTGATGTAGAAGAAATTAATTTAATTTTCATCCTACTAATATTGAAACAATATAGGGTTTTAGTGTAATCATGATTAAATGTTTGAAATGATTTTATATCAAATTTCAATTTAAAATTAGTTCAAATAACCTATATTTTATTATTTTATAAAAATGTAATATAATTATAATTCCAAACAATTCAATAATATAATTTTACTTTTTAAATATATTATATTAAAAATATATTTTTAATTAAATGTCATAATTTTTCAATCTTTATCTAAAAAAGAAGTTTCAAGGAAAAATATAACAATTTATCCTTAATATATCATCGAAATTTTAAATTAAAAATATATTTTTATTTTAACATATTAAATTTCTAAAATTTTATCAAATTAAATTTTAAATTTTTAATAGATAGACATCAAAATCAGTTCATTTGAAAAATATTATTTTTAAACATAAAATGAATTATCTAAATATTATATTTTTTCATTATAAATATTTTATATTTAATAAAACAAATTATATAAAATATATAAAAATTATATATTGAAATTATTATTATTAATTTTTACAAATTGGTTATAATTATCTCATTTAAATAATTATAACAATAGTATTATGTTTCATAGAAACTCGGTGTTGCATGTAATGTCTTAAAATTTAGTGTTTCATGTAACATATGTTGATATAGTTCCATGTGAATGGTATGATTTAATATTAGAATTTTAAGGAATCAATGAAAATTTAATTCATTTAGAAAAAAATTCCACAAAAACTCCTGATGTTACACTACCTCTAGATTTAAAAATCATTTTATCAAATTCAATGATAACATTTATAAAAAAAATATATTTTTGAAAAAAGATAAAATAATATTTATAATGATATCATGGATTTTTTTAGGATACAGGTTGGGGACCTTTTTTCATTAGATGGTACTAAACAATTTTTACTACCACTAACCTAGTAAACATTCATCATATCCCATCATCTACAAATACTAATCCCAATCACTAATACTAAAAAATTATTATGATAAAGTTATGTTTTGTGATATGACAATTTAGAGATATACTTATATTATTTAAAATAATAAAATTCATAAATTTTTATTTATTTTTTATATTTTTCTATTTATTTATTTATTTATGTTCTAATTATACATGTCAATGTCAAATTTTGGTCACTTTATCTTTTTATGTTCTTCAAGTTTATAATTTTATATGATATAATATTTTTTTTATTTTTGACCAATCGTACCACTTAAATTGGTACCAAAAAGGGAGGGAAGAGTGTTAACATGAAATATGGAATTTTTCAATTGAAAATTGAAAAAAAATTGTAAATATCTATTATGATCAAATATTTTAAATATTATATTATATTTATCATTGGTTTAGTGATAATAATAATTAGATAGATTTTTTAACATTATAATGTTTTCCAATCATATCACAACATTATATATGTTTTTATAAACAAATAATCGTTATAAGTTGAAATAATAAACCACACATAATTGTTTTATGGTCATTATGTGTATTCTTATATAGATTTTTTCAACATATTTTGGTTAAACATTCATTTTTTATGTTCAACTAAAATTTAAATGTAAAATTACATATGAGTGGTTAAATTGTTTTTTGCTATGAAAATTTGACATAATAAGAAATATTTTACAAATACTTCCATAAAATTTGTATTATATCAATTAAAATCATCCCATTAATAGACTAATAACTTTTTATTGTAATTCTGATTCTAGGATAAGTAAAATTTTCCAAGAAACTCTTCAATATGATATTTTGAAAATGAAGATGAAACATATTTAAAATCATTTATTTTATTAAATAAATTTATTTTATAATGTTTAAATTATCATTTTATTAATCAAGTCATCTAATGATCTTAGAAAGGCATAATTATTGTATTTCAGTAATAAAATTATCATAAGAAGTGGTGATTTTTTATATTTGGGTTAAAAACATATGAGGAGAAAATATTTCTTATGAAATAGATTTTCTATTTAAATTTTCATATAAAAATATGAAAATACAAAAAGTATATTTATCCTGTTATGTCAAATATTATTCATAAAAAATTGTTTAAATTAATTCATTTTGACATGTATTATGAATTTAAAATGTCATAAATGAACAATAATGTATATAATGACAATAAAATATATTTTATATATGTTTTTTAGATTATATATTTAATTCTCTTGGGTATTTAGTAATATTGTATAATCTCTTGAAAATCCCCAATTACTATTATACGTGTCAGAAATTATGATGATAGGATAAAGAAATATGAACAAAATGATACATCTATTTTTAAAAATGTGTATATTTCTAATGAAGATAGTCATTAAAATAAAAATTAATCCCTATGATTTCTATATTAAGAATCAATAGTCATATAAAAGTGAATGTTTATCATTTATTATTAATATATTTTCTTTTGATAATTGAATTATAATTTTTTTTTCAAATTTAATGATTAGGTAGCAAAAACAAGATTGGGAACAATAAATAAATATATAACACAAGTTAAATATAGTATTCTATAAAAAAACAGTACTCTACATTACTATATAAACAATGTATTAAATATTAAATGTGGAAAATATATAGTTTTTTTCTATTCTTTTAATATCACATCATCTGTAGTTTTGTTATTTTCTAATGTAGATCACATAATTCATATTCATTAAGAGAAGAAAAAATCATATTTCTATAGTTTCGTCTTGAATATTTTTGATTAACTAGTACATGTTTTTAATAACATTATCTCAGGTGAATACCATAAATAGATTTTATTATAATGGGGATCCAAGTAAATTATATTGGTACCTTGGTATAAAAATTTACATTTTATTAAACTTAACTATTGAGGTATCGTGGAAAATAACCCACATTGTGTAAATCAAAAATATCATTAAGAGAGAATTGGTGGTTTGGAATTGGGGATTCATATGAAAAAAACATATATAAAAACCCACTAATAGTTTAGTCTATGTTTTATATTTATTTCAAGTATGTTGTGATAGAGGGGATTAAATAGTTTGAGGATCAAATTTATTGGGGGTTAAGTTTCATTGAACTCAATTCACCACATCTTATATAATTTTATTAATCCCTCAAAATATTTTTTTTGGAATAATATTTATCATTTATTTACTCTCCATTCATGATATTTATTACCACACATGTTTTTATTGTGAAAATAAATCACAAGATCAGACATAGTCATTATGGATGAGGTGATGGTGTGTCTTATTCAGACATAATGGCAGGGGACCTTGGTAGTGCATGATGGATTATGGGGTTAATTATGATATAATTTCCCAATGATGCTATAAATCAATTTACGAGTTCACACAATGTGGTAGATATTCCTAGTGTGTAGGTTCAATAAAATTTAGGGACTCATCAATTGAATAATTTTGTATTTATTTTCATTTATTGCATATGAATGTAATGTTTTAAAAAAACATGTTATATAAAGTTAAATTATTTATATATTTCTTATTGCTCTTGTCGGTTATATTTTTCAAGAGATATATGTGTTTTATTCATTTTATATATGATACGATATCCCATATTATATGATCTGCTGACTTTGTTCCAATCATTATCCCCATACCTATTTATGGTAGGTTGGGAGTAAAACCGTTGGATTACTGTAGGTCCATCAGAGGAATTTATGGATTGGTTCATATAATATTCTATTTAACATGCTAT
This sequence comes from Viscum album, assembly GCA_963277665.1. Classification (NCBI taxonomy): domain Eukaryota; kingdom Viridiplantae; phylum Streptophyta; class Magnoliopsida; order Santalales; family Viscaceae; genus Viscum; species Viscum album. Next base: position 1,728,367,989 of record OY728161.1, on the reverse strand, counting down.
TAAGGCGGTGTTAAAAGGCTCCTTCATTCTAATATATGAACAAAAAGTATGAAACTCACTTATAATTATACCTTGACACATGGTTTTTAATCAAACCAAACATCTACGTTGGAACTGTGAACATTGGGACTAACTTGCCTAATACAAATTTATGATCCAAAATTTATGTTGAATCTCTTTATTTGAAAAATGGCCAAATTTCTATAATAATTTTTTTGACTTGGGATTATGAGGGGAATACGATTAATAGGTATCACAATATGTAATATTTTAACAATATTAATCCTAAGAATAATTTTTAGTAGTATCAGTGGATATTTTGGATACATATGATGTGTGGATATACATAGGGTATATAATGAAGTAGAAGAAAGTTCGTTATCCTTTAGTAAAGGTAGACTTAACATTGAAATTTTATGTGGAGGTGAACAGAGATCAAACATAAATAATGGTCTAGAGATAGAGACTACTACTTCTTAGTCTTCAAAATAGAATGATATGGATAGATATAGTAGATAATATTTTCATCTAGGTATACAAAAATTTATATTTTTTGGGATTTTATAGAATACAGATTAATTTTGTTAAGGAGAACTACAAGACAAAAGGACTACCCATGCATATGTAATCCATTGATTATATTGTATTTAGATAAATTTGTTTTAGTATATTATCAAAAGAATGATCCCAATAAGGTTCTTGATGAACTACCATTAAAACCTATCTTAGAATTTGACACAATGTTACTTTTAAATAAAGAATATTCATCCCCTAAAACTGATGTAAAGCATAGAAGATAAATAATTTATTGATTTTTCATTTCCACAACACTTATTTGTAAATATTAAATTTCTAATGGATCATTTTTAATGTTATAAGTAACTGATTGTGAGTAAATTAAGGGAACAAATCCACATATATCATTGGATGCTATTTATAATGCTAAAATTCACTTAATGATAATTCCACGGGTTCTCGGTGATGAGAATAATGACTACGTTTTCTTATAGACTAATGTTTTATAATAACAAATGGAACCAAATGTTTTCACATTTCACAATTTCCTATACTCATGGATTTATATTTTTCACCTTTTGATGATGAAATCAAATAAAATAATTTTTTGATATATTAAATTTATCATAAAATTATTTTGTTCCTTCAATAGAATCTAGATATGATGTATCATATTACTGTTATTGTTTTAATATAGTAGTGGTAGATTTTTAATGGGTATTTCATATAAATTGTTCCCAATAAACCAGAATATGTACTTTTTAAAATTCCAAAAAAAAAATAAATTTGAATATTGGATACTATTTAGGTGGTTTTTTTATATTTCTTGAAATATTATATAACTGGAAAATATATATTTTGTAATTAAATTTTATACCAAGTGTAGTTTGATGATCATCATCATTATATATATAATTATTTTTATATAATGTGATTATCTTTGGTGATGAATATATTACTTCTAATCATGAATCTTGAAATATAATAAATGACTTTTCATATTTATTCTTTAATTTAAATTTAATTTTTATTTTTTTATTTCACTGATAAAAATTAATAAAATTATTCATTATTTGTTTATATATATATATAATATTATCAAACATACAATATAATATATCTTATAATTTGATGAAAAAAATTTCTCTTTCTCAATATAGAATAATACAGGGAAGATAGTTTTTTAATATTAGTTATGGATATGATGGGGAATCTATTATGAATCCAGAATAATACTTTATATAACATCATAGATCCATATGCACATAACTAAAATAATATAGGGGATACTATCACTAGAAGATATATTTTAAATTTTTTGGTTTTTCATTTATAGAGAATGAAATAACCACTATGTGATGGGCTTGAACCTCATCATTAGATGTATACTTCAATCATTAAATTATCAAGGATATCATGACATTATAAATTCTAATTCTAAAAGTTAATATTTTTAGATTACTTTATTGTATGACCTCAAATCATTGACATGTGATCTTGTAATAGACTATAACACAATTCATGAAACCCAATATTATCAATTAGAAAAAAATTCTGTAATTTACAAATATTTTAAATAAAAAATAATCATATATAAACCTATATGATTCAAAAGAGTTTCCAGGTGAATCATTAATTGAAAAAATGTGTTCAAGTATTGAAACTAAATGAATTATATAGTCATATCCATATCATTACATCTCATTCCATAAAAATACATATTTGATATTAATATATTATTCAAATTAAATCATTATTAATATGACTTTTGATTTCAATAGTCATCGATAGAATTTTTTAACAATAATATTACCTTTTGATTTTTAAATCATTTGAATATTAATTAACCATAAAACATATCAATGAATCTTCATTCAATCATTCTAATCAGAGATGTGTGAAATCAGAGTATGAAATAAAAACTAGGAATAACAATACCAAATACTTCCATTAGATTAATTCACATACAATTTCAATAACTAATTTTTTTGCTTTTAAACGTCAATATTGTTCTTACATGTTCAAAGGAAAAAATCTTGGAAACATTCTATCTAGAATAATTTTAATAGTTTTAAAAAAATAAATTACAAAAATACAAGTTGAAATTACACATTCCCCCATTTCTATACTTTTATTAAATATATACCCCCATATTAAGAGTTTTCTCCCCTATTAGGTTCAAAATATATTTTTGGTTTCTTCCACTATTGTTTTTATACTATATTGAAAACTATACACAAAATAATATCAGAAAATAATTAAGGTATACATAATAAGGGATTAAGGTTTTGTTTATCCTCCCATGTTAATAAATATTTAAATAAAAACTAATAGAGGGGACACATTCAATATACCATATCGTTTATTAGGTTAAAATTGAACTCCATTAATCAACCCAATTATTTCAAATGATTATATTTATATTGGTTTATTAGATACATTATATATTTTATTTAAAATTTAAATGATATAAAACAATAATACATCTTATCACTAACAACTCCTTGATAAAGTGGATATTTATATTAATGTTCTTTTATAAGTAATGATGAATTAGGTTTAATACTATATTTATGGGACAATGATTATCATATACCATTAGTAGTGGGAAATTTACATCCAAATAGATATCTTCCAATTGAGTTTACATTCTCATCAATAAGGAGGTTTCTTGAGTGACAACAACATAATCCATCTTTTTAGTACTTTCCATTATGAAATTTTTTTTCGTTATATTTTACGACATTTTTTTTATTCAATATGGAATACACAAATATACGTAGATCCCCATTCATTGGCCATTCATGTAAAAAACACATTTAGATAATATCAATAATAAATCCTTTAAATGATTTAATATTTCAAACTATAATTAAACAATATTTTCATATATTTAAAAAATTTCATTCAGAGATTTTTTTTAAAATATTTACTATCCTTTGATATTTGGAACATAATCTCACAACATATACTTAATACAATAAATGTGTATACAAATATATTAATCTATAAAAAATATCTATATACTCTTAAATAAATAATTTTCTCCGCATCATCCATTCAATTCACGGTTACCTTTAAATTTTGGGTATAAAAAACTTTGAATACATTATACTATATGTATAGATATATATATAGTTTTTTATCTAAAATATTTATTTTAATAATGAAATATATTATCTTTCTTTTAATTTTTTTAAAACTAATGAAATAATTCATCTCCCAAATCACATACATCTCAATCACCACAGTCATCTCTAATAAATCTCAATAAGAAGAAATTAATTTATTCGGTCAAATATTTTATCATCTATAGAGACAATAAAAATTAACTATACATCATAATCATCGTTGATGTAATGGTTTATGTCACTTTTCCGTTAATGATTTTTATTGAAATTAATCATAAATTTTTTTTTAGAATAATTACATAGGTGATTAGATTTTTTTCCCTTTATCTAATAATTATATAACTTAACTTCTCTAAGAACAAATTATTTGACATTATTAATGCATACATCATCTTCCAATTCTCCATCTAGAAAGGATGAATTTATATCCATTTATCTAATCATATATTATATTTGTGTACAGATAGTAAAAATTATATTTCTATATTCCATAATTTAAAATTGTGTGAAATAATATCTAAAATCCATTCATTCGACCTATGAATAGTTGTTGAACACTATTCTTTCCTTATTTTTTCTCACCTCTCCTCTTTCATAGGACATGGTAAAGGATGCCCAAATTCTTCTAACAATATTCTTATTTATTTATTTATTGAGTTAGAACTAGAAAATTTAATAATTATCAATCTAATCTAAATACATATTAATATCATCAATCCACTCATGTTTATCCAATATTTCTTCAGATATCATAAAAAATATTGGAAAAAAATTAATTATTTGTTTCCATCTATAATGTTATCATACATTAAATTAGTTTTCATTTATAAATAATGATATTCTAGGTATCCGAAAAAAAATCAATATCCAATGAGTTTAAAAAAATTATTCAATATTATATATGGTTAAATCACTATAACCACCGCCACCTATGACTCATTTAAATTTACAATATTTTTTTAACCATGATAATAATATAAAATAAATTTAAAATCTTTATATTTATTTAGTAAATGATGTTATAGATATTTATCTTCATTATTTTATATTTTATTCTCCATACCATAAATAATTAAATTAATATTCCCTATTTCGTTATTCTAGTAATGATATCCTCAAGAAAATGGTCGATACCCAATGATGATACCATCACCTGCCCTTTATTAGAAATTCCCAAATATTTATCATTAACCATTATAATTGAAGGGTTTTGAAATAAATATAACTATCTCAGTCCTGAGATATTCTTTTTATACATCACATATAGTATCATATTTTAATTTAGTTGAAATAAAACAATATTTTATCTCAATAACAGTTGATAATTATGACAATATACTAATATAGAATGATCCATTTCTACCAAAAATGTTTTTTTATTAAAAGATACCATTTTGTTTTCTAGTGTATGACTTACAATATTCATGATCAATATTTGTATTTCTTGGATAATATTTAATTTTTCCGCTTGTTTATTCAACACCACTATCTATATGAGCATCATCATGGGGAAACCCCTCCCTGTTGCATCACTTCCATTAAATCATTTAAACAACTTTAGAGCATCTTACTTACACATTATAAATATTACAGATGATATTTTAATGAATTCATCAACAAAAAAATAACAAACTAAAAATAAATGATTTAATTATTCTTTTCAAGAATGAAAATATTGGTTTTAATGACATCCAATGGAATTTATTTGAATCTACACATTAATTTATTAAAATTTATAAATATTCTCCTTTTACAACATTAAGAAAATATAATCTCATTCTATTTTAATAATATAAACATAATGTAAATTATATACATGGTTATTTGTTTTTTAAATTATATTATTGATAGAGTCCATGAATTTAAAATAAAAATTATTTTATTTATTCACATGTATGAAAATAGTGCACTATAAATCCCAAACAAGTTTCCTCATGTTCATTTTCATTTATACAATATATATCAAATTTTATCATATTCATCGATAATAAATCTTTTTTAAAACCCCAATTTATTTCATTCATCATGATGTTATGATAAAGATATTATGTTTTGATTCATCCAATCTATAAATAAGGTGTTATATAACTTTAGTTTGGCCAATAAAATGATATTTTAACTGAATACTATTATATTTTGTTAATAAACAATGAGAAATGTCCCTAAACCTTTATTTATCATGTCAACATCATTAAAGAGTTTTAAATATCTTGTCAAATGTGATGATAAAAGACAATATGAAATCACATGAAATTACCTTTGAGGTGATTTATCATCCAATTAAACAACTTGTAAATTCTATTATCCTTTATCATTCCTATTTTAATACTATTTATTTTAGAAATTATGTATGAACCTGAACCTTCTTTTCAGGCATGTCTTTCCTTTTTTGGTTTTTTTGAGAAAAGGTGAGTTTCTGGAACTTTCTGGAGTTCACGCCGTGTACTTTATAATTACTTGTCATGTATATTAATGTCTCTTGAGGCTGTGTGCTGACTGTGTCATGGCCACACAAACGGCCATGTAGGGGTGACATAGAGGCCACCTAAAGCAGAGTACAGAATAGCTTAGTACCCGCCATGTACTCAAAAATTACATGTCATGTACTTTATTTTTTTCATTAAACGGAAAAGGGTCACATCTTAACACCAGAACTGTATTCTTCTACAGATTCTTCAACCGAGATAATTTTTTATGGCCGTAGATATTCTCTGAGCCTCCGAGCCTCCATTTGTTCTCCGAATCGACCACCGTCGATTGCGTTGGAACTAAAGCGTCATGCTCTTCTATCTACTAGATATTCATATTCCAATTCCTTCTCTTTCTCAAATTATCATAGGTTGAACGTTTTATGTGTTTTCATAGATCCATGAAGTTCTAATGGGATTCAAGCCCCATGGGTCATGTATATCGATCTACTAATGTCAAGGTATGTGGTTTTTTTATTTTTCTAGAAACTGTTTGAGTATTTTGTTCAAATTCCACCAATACACTTGAACGGGGTATTGTGTGTTTCCTATTTTGCCCTTCTTTTTTGGATTATTTCTATATATTCTTGAGTAGAGGTTATTTCTATTAAATATAGTAATTTACTATTCTTTTGATGTTTTTCCCATACATGTCTTCCTATTAGGACCTTTTTAGTCTATTTTTTCTGTTAGGATTTTTCCAGTTCCATGCCTAGTTTGGAGGATGGTGTGACTATTCATCCATGCTGAGATTCTATAGAATTATATCCAAATAGTTATTGATGATACTATGGTCGTTACATGAATTTATACTTGCGGACTATACACAGGGATGTGAGAACCTAGTGTAGTAGACCATAGAGAGAATGGACACAAGGTCTTCTCTATAGTGTCTTTACATTACGATGCGAGACCACATGTGGAAATAACGTTGAGTGCTTCCTCAGAGTGGATGTAGTTCCTCTTTACGGTCCACACGGGGAATGAGACATTGAGTGATTCCCTAGAGAACCTTTAGTAAAATACGAGACTATATGGGGTATTTACGGTGAGTGCTTCCCCAAAGAGACTATTTTTCATAGCTGAACCAGAGGGGTGAGACTGTGTGTGCCTTCCAGAGGGTTACATGAACTTGTTGGTTAAACCATAGGTGTTAGGCGGTGAGAGCTACCCTGAGGTTACCTGTTTGTTCTACTTGCTTGAGTGGCTTCTTTATTGTTTTTAAATTTTATTCTAGAAATGTGTAATGTTTGCTGATGAGTACATCTTGTTAGTATTACTGTTTACTACATTTTTACCTACCATATATTCACTGACCGATAGACATAGATCTTTGGGATGTGTCCTACTGGGACTTTTTCTCACACCCTATATGGTTCATGCATTTGGGACCAAATAGATTATATTGTTGCAGTTATAGATAAGGGAAATCACCCTTCTCCTTCAAGTTTGGATTGCACTTGAGATTGAGAGAATGAGACAAAGCCAAGGCTTGCAATGCTGAGGATTTTTCTTATCTATTATTCTTTTGTACTTTTTTTAGTACTGTATTATGCATTGTGACTTGTTTGACTGATTTCCTAGATATATATGTATCACACATCATTTCTATATATATGTGCTCCTACTTTTTATCATATTTAGTATTCCGTTGTTCACTTGTTTATGGATTGTTTAATTCATATCTTATTGCTTATTATTTCCCTTTTCTATTGTGTACTCCGCCAATGATTACATAGTTTTCCCACTATCACACCCAAGTACCTCACATCTAGTTGGCGGCCTCCGGCATTTTTGGAAATGCACTTTAGTCCATGTGACAAACTGGGTACAGGGCGCCTCTGGGTGGCTTCTAGAACTGGGGCATTACAAAGGGGTATCAAAGGGCTTATTTCTCTTGAATAACTGTTTGGGGCCTATATCCATGGATAGGATTGAATAGGAACTTGGTAATAAGTTGTGCCCGAGAGTATCTTACCCGTGTACAGGGAAAAGTCATACTACCTCGTTTATTGCAATTTTACTGGTGTGCAATTTTATAGTTGATTTTATTTCACCGTTGGCTGATTCACAAGCTTTGTGCTGATACTATTATTTTTCTTTTGGTTCTATTTGTATCGAAACCCGTTGAGATGAGGGTATTCCATCTCATGCATCATAATGTGACATGTTATAAATCACATTCCTTACATTCTGGAAATTCCATCTAGGATGCATTAGATATTTCATGTTGTTTTGGTATACGTTCTGTAGACTATGAATACTATAGTGGTGAATTATTTGATATAATCCCTACTATTTGATAGGGAATTTGTTTCTGTAGTTCATTGCATAGATGGACGCCAAACATTGGTTCATGAGGTGTTATGGGCCCTCATGGACCGGAATTTGGTGGATCATTGCTTGTTGCCTTTTTATGAGTTGTATAAGATTCCAAGATTTGAATTGTAGAGAGTATGGTCCCTCAAAAATCAGAATATGGCCCCTTAACACTGGTTTTCTGTGTTATCTGGGTTCCAGAGCAGTTTTTAAGGATACTGTCCAGAAAAACCTAGAATACACGATGTGTACTTTATGAATACATGTCGTGTAGTCTATAGTCGTGTCACTGAATGTGTGAGCAGGGACACAGGGTAGTGAAAAATATATTAGTAATAGGACATGTACTTTTTCATCACGCCATGTAGTATGAAATTAGTACCCCATCTGTGTCACAAACAACACGGGTCGTGATATCTTTTCACATACACGTTGTGTCTGAATCATACTCGCCATGTAGTATGATCTAGGTACCTGACCATATTAAGAACAACACGGGACTGTGTTACCCTTTATCGTACATGTTGTGTCCTTCCAAAACAAGCCATGTATTGTTGGTCGTGTGTCAGGCCGTGTCACTAATAACACAGGCCAGGTAACGCATGTCTACTTCATGCCGTGTCATCTTTGAACAAGCCATGTTTTTGTTTCTTATAGGAGTCATATAGCATAACCGTGTTGAAGGAATCGAGCAAGGAAGAGTATTTAAGTACACACAGTGAGTTAGGACTCCAGTCCATGTATTTGGGATGTTATACAACCATTTTAGGTAGAAGAACACACCCATGTTAATGACTTAAGGGAATATGCCATGTATGGAATGAACACGCGGTGTGGTAATGTTTTTCATAACTTGAATGCCTTGTTTTCCTAGTTCCTTCTTGTGACTTCAGTTTTCTAGTCTCTAATAATCTTGAATCTAAGGTTTTATTTTGACCATTAAGAGCTATGGCATCGAGACATCCTCCAGTTGTCCATTAGTTGCAGGCGAAGGGTTTTATCTGACGCAGTACATCACATTGGGTTTTGCCTGTCCTATTTGCAAAGAATACAGATGGTACCCTCAGGATTTGTGTGTACTGTCCGAAGTTGAATCAGTTGACGGTCAAGAACCGATACCCCTTTCCAAGGATTTATGACCACATGATCATATTTGAGGTGCCCGGGTGTTCTTGAAGAATGTTTTGAGGTATGGTTATCATCAGTTACATGTTAGACATCATAACTACTTCATACAACTTTCCGAAGTAGGTATGGTCTATACGACTATATGGTTATTCAGTTTGTTCTCACAAACGCTCCTGCAGTTTTCATGGCACTAATGAAAAGAGTGTTCCATCCATAATTACACTGTTTTTTTGTGGTCCTCATGGAATATATCTGTGTGTACTCTCACACTTGACATTACAATGATACCCACCTTGAGATTGTTGTGAGTACACTGAGGGGGCATCAGTTACATGATAAGATCTTGAAATGCCACTTTTGGATGGATTAGATTCACTTCATGGGTCATGTTATCTCATAGATAAGAGTATCTGTAGACCCAAATAAAATGAGAGTAGTAGTTTCTTGGGAGAATCCGTAGAATTTTTTTGAGGTGTGGAGTTTTTGAGGGCTATCTAGATACTACAAACGCTTCATACGGGACTTTTCACGCTTAGCATCACATTCGACAGTTCTGACAATGAAGGGTGTGAAGTTCTTATGGATATATTCTTTTGGTTCAGCCTTTTAGGTGCTGGAAGGGAGGTTGACTTCAGCACCGATACAGGTCTTTCCTGATTCTGGAAAGAGCTACACGGTTTACTATGATGCTTCAGTTATCGAGTTTTGAGCTATGCTTATGAAGGTAGATGGAGTCGTTGCTTACGGGTCTTGGCAGTTGAGGCCACATGAGAGGAACTAACCGACGTATTATCTGATGTTGGAAGCTATTGTTCATGCATTACGCTGTTGGAGACAATATCTTTTGGGAGAGAACTTTGTGGTGTTTACCGACAAAAAGTGTCTCAAGTAAATCTTCACTCAGTGTGATCTAAATCTGAGACAGCGCAGGTGTGTCGAGTATCTTCAGTCCTTTGACCTTGATCTTTCTTATACGTAGGGAAAGGGCAACGTAGTGGCTGAAGTGTTGAGAAGGTGGACTCACATAGATATTGTTCAGGAGGCCAGCAGGGAGTGGAAACATATGGATCTATTCTCTGAGATGCATCTAGAGGTGCAAGACAGATTGCGGAAAACCTTATTATCTTCTGAAGTTTTTCCCTATACCCTTCTTGATTGGGTATGAATGAAGCAGCTATCAAATTCTAAAGGCATAGCCCTATGAAAAAACGTGACCGGATAGGACCTTATTTATGGATGTACAATAGGAAGGATGAGATTGTTTATTTCCATGGATGTGTATGGGTGCCATCATAAATACATGAGAAGCTGATGCATGACTTTCATTCCTTAGTTTGGGAAGTTCATCCTAGCGTCACCAATATGTATCATGATCTACACCATCAGTATGGGTGGCCAGGTATGACGTGGGATGTTGCTAGATTTGTCATGATGTCTTCCACTAGTCAGAAAGTGAAAGCGGAACATCAGCAACCAGTAGGTCTTTTGCAGCAGTTACCCATTCTGGTGTGGAAGTGGAACGATGTCACTATGGACTTCTTGACCGGTTTGCTGAGATCACCTCAATAGAATGATGTTCTTTTGGTTGTCATCGATAGGCTTACGAAGGTTTCTCACTTCTTGCCAATCAAGGATAACTTCAGTGTTGACGAGCTGGGATATTTTTACATCTGAGATATTATACGTCTACATATAGTTACACACTCCATTGTTTCAGACAGAGGTGCGCGTTTGACTTATCGGGACTGGAAGGGGCTTAGAAGACTTTGGGTACACATGTACATTTGAGTACAACATACCATCCTCAGACAGATGGCCAGTATGAGCATATGATACTGGTTCATGAGGATATGATCTGAGCTTGCATTCATGTCTTTATAGGTTCTTGGGAGAAGCATATACCTCTTTTGGAGTTTTCCTAAAATAATAATTTTCATACAACTATTCAGATTGCACCATTTGAGGATTTGTACGGTAGGCCGCCGATCATCCTTATGTTTACTGGAGATAGGATAGGTAGATTTTCTATGACCTCTTCTTGTTCAGGAGACCAGAATGTAGATAGTGTTGATTCGGTAGAGGATGACTACTGCACAGTCTCGCATAAGTCTTATGAAGATCAGAAGATATGACCTATGGAGTTCAAGGTCAGGGATCAGGTTTTTCTGCGTGTCACACTGAGGTTGGGACACAAGGGGATTCAGATATAGGGTAAGATTTCACCACAGTACGTTGGACCGTTTGAGGCATTAGAGAGAGTTGGGCTGGTTGCCTATCAGTTGTATTTACCTCAGAGTTACCTGTATATGCATGATGTCTTCCACGTTTCTGATCTTCGACATTACTTTTCTGGGTTGTCTCATGTCTTTCAACCTAAAGAGGTTGAGCTCGAAGCGAATGCATCGTTTGAGGAGAATCTTATATGGATTTTTGATTGCAGGACGAAGGTTATCCATGGTTGGTCTGTTCCTCTAGTACGAGTGCAATGGTTTCATAGGAGATTACAGGACAACACATGGTAGTGGGAGGACCATGTACGATCGCAGTGGTCAGAGCTGTTTTGGGGTTCTTCTTCCATGCCTCATTAGGGAAATTTGGGGATGAATTTATTTAGGAGGGATGTTTGTAAGAACCCAGACATTCTTTTCAGGTTTGTTATTTCTTTTTCTAGGGTTTTTGAGAAAAGAAGATTTTCTGTAAATTTCTAGAGTACACGCTGTGTACATTATAATTACACATCATGTACATTGATGATGCTCGAGGCCTTGTGTTGGTCATGTCATGGCAACACACATGGCCATGTAGGGGTGACATGGAGGCTTCTTAAAGAGGAGTACGAAAAATACTTTTACACATCGTGTACTACAAAAATACATGTCGTTTAATTTCATTTTCATTCATTAATTAGACTGGGGTCATGTCTTATCACCATTACAATCTTCTTCTTCATATTCTTCATCCAAGATCTTTCCATACAACCGTGGATCTTCTCCGAGCCCCCGAGCCTCCATCTTTTCTCTGAATCATCTGCCACTGATTGCATTGGAAACACAGTGTTAAGCTATTACTTCTCCTACAGCTTTGTTTTCCAATTCCCCTTCTTTTTCATGTTATCGTTGGTTGATATTTTTATGCATTTTCATAGATCTACGACGTTCTAAGTGTATTAAAGCCATGTGGATCAATTATATAGATATTCTAACGTCGAGGTAGGTGGTTTGTTCCTTTCTGTAGAATGTCTTTGAGTATTTTTTGCAAATTACACCAATACCCTTTAATGGGGTATTGTGTGTTTCCAGTTTTTCCATTATTGTTTGCCTGCATTTCTTATAAGCTTGTGTAGACGTTATTGCTTGTGAATAGGGTAATTTACTATTCTATGGTTGTTTTTTACATGCATGCCTTCCTGTTATGACCATTTTGGTCTAGTTTTTCCTGTTAGGATTTTTCTAGTTCCATGCCTAGTTTATTGGATGGTGTGACAGTTCTTCCATGCTGAGATGATGTAAAATTCTATCCAAGTAGTTATAGAAGATACTTTGGACATTACACGATCTGATTCTTGCTGACTTTACATAAGGATGTGAGATCCTAGTGTAGTAGACCATAGGGATAATAGACATAAGGTATTCTCTATAGTGTCTTTAATTTACGATGTTAGACGACAAGGTGAATTGAAATTGAGTGCTTCCTCAGAGTGTCTATAGTTCCTCAATTTGGGACACTGGGGGAATGAGAAGTTGAGTGCTTCCACAGAGCGCCATTAGTACGATACAAGACTATAGGTGGAATTGACGGTGGATGCTTCCCCAGACAGTCTAATCTTCTTTAGCTGAACCAGAGGGTTGATATTGTATGTGTCTCCCAGAGGGATGCTAGTACTTCTTGGATGAACCATAGGGGTTAGGATTTGACAAGTACCTAGAGGTTACATATTGTTTCTACTTGCATTAGTGGCTTATTTATTGTTTATAAATTATAATCTAGAACTGTGGATTGTTTCTTGCTGAGTACTTCCTATTACTATTAATGTTTACAACAATTTTCCCTGCCATATATTCACTGACTCTTAGGCACAGATATTTGGGTGGTTTCCTTCAGGGACTTTTCCTCACACCCTGTTTGGGTCATGATATTGGGCCCAAAAAGATTATATTGTTGCAGTTATATATAAGGGAAAGTTCCCTTCTACTTCATGTATTTGATTGCACTAGAGTTGGAGAGCATGGGACCAAGCCGAGGCTTGTGATACTGAGGAGTTGTCTTATCTATTTTTCTTTTTCACTTTGGTTTAGTACTATATTCTGCATTGTGACTTGTTTTGATGCTTTCCAAGATATATATCTATCATTTATCATTTTTATATTCATGTCCTCTTATTTTTTATCATATTTATTCTCCCACTGTTCACTTCTATATGGATTATTTACTACTTCCATTATTGTTTATTATTTCTCTTTTCCAATGTGTACTCGACCAATGAGGGGATAGTTTCCCCACTATCACACCCAAGGTCCTCACATATAGTATACTGCCTCTGGAATTTGGGGAAATGCGGTTGAGACCATGTGACCAACCGGGTATGGGGCGCCTCTGGGTAGCTTCCATAATTGGGGCATTACAAATTAATAATCATTTGGTAAGATAGAATGTTGTGGATTTATTCTGTATAGTGACTCATTTTATCTCACATTATATAAACTTACATCAATAATTATTACTTGTTTGAAACTTTATGCCCATAAATTTTATGTCGTTAAGGAATTATTTTAATTTGAGTAGTTTTAGCCCTATAAATAATTTACCTATGATAAATTCTATTTTACTATTGATATTATTAATTAATTATAAGTACTCATCATTATATATTTCTTAATCTTGAGTTAATTAATTAATTTTAAATTATTTCACATTGAGGATATTTTCATGTTTAGAGCATTGGTGATTTATTCCATGAAAAATACATACAACATGATTATTTTAATGTAAATTCTCCTACCTAATATATATTTTTAATAAAACAAAAAAATAATTAAAAACATGGTTTCTCATAAAATCTCGTGAAAATCATTTCAAAACATGAAATGAGAATAAAAATATCAGTATGTAATACATAATGAAAGAAAAATATTAGTCTTGAAAGGAAATTATAACCATTAATACATTATCATCATCATCAATATTATCATTTTTTATGATAATAACACAATGTACAAAGACAAGGTACAAAGTACAATGTACAAAGTACAAGGACGACGAGTTAGGAGCGCCTAAAGTAATGTAGTTCAAGGGAATCCCCTCGAAATAAATTTACCCCCTCAGAATTAAATTGATAAATACATTAAGAAGTATTAATTACACTTCACTCAATATAAGCTCATTGCATACCCTTATTGTAACCAAAAGATTAACATAAAACCCATTGAAAAATAATATAATTTAAAAATGTTACATGGGAAATAAACAAACAAAAATTTAAATAACATGTGGTGTACATCCACACAAACCACTAAATGGAATAGACATAGAGCCTCATTCTAATCCCAATGCATTATAGGTTATAAAAGTACTAGTTTTCCTTGGTTTATCACTGAACAACCCATTTTTGTTTATCACGTAACAACCCATAAAATATTCAACTACCATTACTTTATGATAACACACAAAATAATACAATTAACATCACTTCAATAAAAAAAATCACTAACATTCACAATAAATAATTTCAAGATATTGAAATATTCAATCTATTACCAAAACCTTTTAAATAATATAGGAAAGCTTCTTTAGAATCAAAGTTTCCCATACTACTTTGAAACAATTTAAAAATGATAATATTTTCATCTATTCTAGTCCATATAAATAAATTCATAAAAACCATTTTGATAACCTGTACATTAAATATATATTTTTAGAAGAAAAAATCTGTAAAATCATTTTAAATGATGTTTTATTTAAAGTGTCTCATACGAGTTGAGAAAAAAATAAAAAAAAAATTTATGGAATAATATTAAAAAAAATATTAAAAATCATTGTAATAAAATGATTCATGATATAACATGTCAAATGTTTTTATATACACCTTATAGGATAATAATGGTTCACTAAATCAAGATATTCCATAATGAAATGAGATTGTGATAAAGCCACTTAAAGATAATATCATTAGATTTTGGATTAATCAATTAAATAATTATTTGTCAAAAATTTATACAACCTAATATAAGTATATATATAGTGTAAAACAATAATACTTCATTCAAAAATTTCCTAGTAATAACTAAATAAATGAAAATGATATTTCACTCAATTAATAAAGGTTGAGTTATGATTTCCCTTACCACATTATAATCAATCAAATCACATGCCCAAAAACTAGTAATCATAAAATGAATCCTGGAATACCATTAATATATTGAGAATCATAATATTTTATATAAAATTGTAGCATACATCCACCACATAAAAATAATTAATAGGTGAACAATGGAAATCTCATGATAATATATTTGAGATGAGAAACCCCTTACCTTCATCCTACAAGTCTTATATATTGGTTATTTTCATAAATAATAAACATATGGTAATTTATAATTTCATAAGAACCATTTTCATGTTTATTGTTCAATTTATATAATTTATTATAATGTTATAAAAATTAAAAATTTATTAAGTACATATCAAATGTTTTGTCGATATTTGGTACTTGAGTAAAAAATGAACATATTTTTAAGTGAATGGACCATGTGGTCCTAATTCCATAATAAAAAAACCAGTATTAATGGTTTAAATATAAAAGATATCCAATATATATGTATTTATAATATCCATAATATTTGGAGATATGAAAAGAAATGCACTGTTCAAGGAGATGGCAGAGCCTATGCACGCATTAATGATACTTTCATTTCTTTTTCATATTAAAATAAAAATAATTAAATGATATAATTGTATATTGTAATAATATTATTATATTACTTGTATTTATGTATAATAGGTTTAATAAAACCATCCTTTATATGTTCCATTTATAAAGGGAACGATTCATATCATTTTGAAGGGGCGATAGTCCACACTTCCTTAAAAAAAATTATTGCATTGACGAAACATGAAATGAATAAATCTATGATAAAAATATAAATTGTAGAAGAATTGATAGAAAATAAATATAATATATATAAAAGGTAATATATTCTCAATTATAATGCCCAACATTATAGGTGGTATGTAAAAAATTGGGCAATCATCATTTAATGAGGCAGTACTTTGTCGTACACAAATACAATATTTTGTTACCAATAAAATAAATGTGTGTGTAAGTGTAGATGAAAAAATAGCATAAAAAATATTATTATATTTATAATACCAGTATGGTTATTTAATCATATAATTTGTTTTTGTTAGTTAGTGAAGAATGAATATGAATATAAAAATCATGAAAGAAGGTGTTACCACTTAATCAGGTAACTTTCTTTGGTTTATACGAAAAGGTTTCCTTGGGAGGCTTTCTCTCCTATGTAAGGGTTATAGGATGATAGAAGGGTTATAAGATGATTTTTTAAGGGCCTGGACAAACCAACTGGTTCTTGAAGTCTAAGTAATAGACAATAGATGGTACCATTTATAGGGAAGATGAGGTTCACCCTTAAAAATCCTAAATTATTAAACTAATATAAATAAATTATTTATTTAGAAATGATCTAACATGACATAAGTACAATATATTATTAATAAAGGTAGAAATAATCTTTTATAATAATTTATAATCATGTATTAATTTTATTTTAATCTTTATTATTTATGTTTAACATTTATTATTCTCATTTAATTTTAATTAAGGATAAAACATTTCAATTATTAAGAGGATATTAATTATTCTTATATGGTGTTAATTTCCCAGAATTTTACTCTTAGAGAACACACATAACTAATCATAGTCACATAGTGATTTGAATTTTTTTATCTTTTAATCATTTAATAAATTACTATTTTTATAAAATATAATTAATATCTATTTTTACTCTATTCATTTTATTGGATTTAAATAAAATACAATCATAAGGATAACATCTAAAAAAGTTTCAATTAGTCTTTTAACAATTCATATTCACCTATAAGAATATTTACTGACATAAACTCTATAAAATAATATTTATTTGAATATTAAAATTACCATTTATTGGTTACTTTAATAATAAGGAAATCACTCTGTCATTATTGTGTTATAATTAAAATTAATTATTTAATGTATATAAATTACAAATAAAATACCATGATGTGGGGAAAATATTTTTTCCTTTATAATTACTACATATATACATAATTATCATTTCACTAAACCAATAATAAGTTTTTTACCATGTATATTCTTGTTTATAACATATTTTTCAATAATTTTAATTAAACGTTATAAGAGTCATAATCACATCCAAGTGGATTCCAAATGCAAATTATTAATCCTAAGGTTTTTTGGTCAAACATATAACATCTAATAGGATTGGGAAATGTGTTAGGGTAGTTTTATATTAATAAAATAATATTTTCACAATTATTTCAATTATTTACCCTTTAACCATGGAAGATAAATATAATTACTAATGTTACTATTCAGCATGTCTAAAAATACAAGTGAACTATTTACATAAATTAAACAATGTAATTACAAATATGGAATCCATTTTTCCAACTCAATAAACATAACATGTATTAATAAGATTAAAATTAATTCTCTTTGTTAAAATGAAATAATATGTTTTTTAAATTAAAAATCATCAAATAATTGACATGTGTATATATTAGATTTCACATTGAAATTAAATACATATACAAAAATTGTATTAAATGAAAACAAAAGAATCTAATTACACTTTAAATAAAAAAATTAAAAATTTAAATATAAACAATTAAATAAAAAGGATGTTTCGAATTAAACTAAAGTATTATATAATAATCAATAAAAATTAAATTTTATGATGAAAATTAAACAAAATTTAAAAAAAAAGTATATTTGAATGTCAATCTTCCAAATAAAAAGTTTATTATTTAAAATAAATCAATTTAAAGAGATGAAAATTATGTTTAAAAAAATTCTCCATCAAAAGTCAGTAAAACAATATTTTTAGAAAATTACTCCTTTTGTCTATAAAATTGTATTGGTTCATAAATAATGTCTATAAAACATATAAGATGAATTATAAAAATTTAATGAAATATATAACATCAATATTTCATTAAAAAATATATTAATCATGGTTTTATTATTTTATAAACTCACTTATTTTCATTGAAATAATTTTTAAGAATAACATTTCCTATATAAAATTTGTTTCATTTAAATTTATAAATAATTGTTCACTAAAATTTAATTATATACATGTGTAAATAATATTTTTATAAGTTAGTTAATATTATTCTCTCTCACCATTCCAATGTCTTGGTTATAATAATAACATTTAAATAATTTTTTTTATTTTTCGTCTATGTATGATGTGGCATATCAATTACCCTAAAAAACATTGTGTTTCTGTTTTAGAAACACAACATGTTACACTCTATCCCCTATAATAAATTAAATTCAAATGATTTTAATTTTTGGTTAGAAACTAGGCTATATAATTTCAAAATTAATTTCTTGCGAACCCACATTGTAAAAAAAGTAAATAAAACTACAACTTTAAAATAAAGAAACTGAAGTACAAGGGTTGCCCGATATAAAACCAACTAGGATTACATGTTGAAAAACAAGGACATTAAATAAAACAATCAATATTGTTATAATAGAGACTGACATAATACATGATAAATATAATGTTAACGGTCCGAAAACCACAAACTTTTGATGGGTTAAAGACCATTGATTTTGCAGTACGTAAAGTAAAAGGGATAAGTTTTAGTTTTAATTTAATTTTCAGAAATTTGTGGAATTTATTTGTGATCATGAGTAAAAAAAGAAAAAATACATACTTGTTTAGTATAGTTTCACCGATTAAAATATTTCTACCACAAACTCATTTTCCCCCTAAACGATGAGCATTGAAGAAGACTTGGTCACACCAAAAGCAATAGAATCAATTTCTATAGAATCACATAATCCTAAAAAGATTAACTATATTTTTCTATTATCTTTAATCATTATCTTACACCAATATGGTTTGTAAAATTTCATATAATCCCCCCAAAATAATAATCATTTATAAGTGGAAGGCATACTTTTAATCTCTAAAATTCAATAGTAATACCCAAGTTCTACAAAGCCCATTTGATAAATTATTGTCTTTAAATTACTCAAAATATTAAAAAGTAATATTGAAACCAATAAAATTAAAATGATTTTATAACATAGTATTATTTGATAAATTTTTATGTTTATCTCAAACTAACATCATGCATTATTAATGTCTCATACAAAAAAGTGATTCCCTAATCACATATTCTCCATGAAATGTTAATCACTTCCATAAATAGCTTGAATTATCAAAAATACAAAATAAAAACAAATATATTATCAAAATATATATAAAACATTACTCCATAAATTTAATCAAATATTAATTTATTTTCCTTCAGTATATAGGGTTCCCAATGTAGTAAAAATCATTCTGAATAATATTTATCACTCCATCCCTAAATCATTTTCCATTACCATGGATATCCATTTGAAAAATCATATGTTTCCATAAAAATTCATATTATTCCATAAAAATAGTTAACTAAAATTAAAATGGTATATGATTTAGGGACGAAACATCAGCTATTGGTAGGTGATGTTTCCTTATTTCCCATTGGTGTGAGTTTGATTCCCGTGGCCCTTCCAGTTGCGACGGGTTGTCACTCATCACACGCTTTTCCATTTTTATAAAATAATATAATACATATAATATTACACATATATTATAAGGAAATCATAAATACTAATAAGATGTTTCAAGACACAAATTTTTTTTATCATGCCCGAAATTTTTCATTCCAAAAACTATTAACCCATATTTTTCTCAATGTTGAATGTCTCAAAAATACTAGTTGTAATAGAAATATTTCAAATCATATTGCATCAAA
Source organism: Viscum album (assembly GCA_963277665.1). Lineage (NCBI taxonomy): Eukaryota > Viridiplantae > Streptophyta > Magnoliopsida > Santalales > Viscaceae > Viscum > Viscum album. Next base: position 1,728,347,372 of record OY728161.1, on the reverse strand, counting down.
GGGGGTTTCTAAGACATTTATCTTATGATCAACCATAAAATTATAATCCCATGATGATTTCCGAAAATAATATGAATACATCTTAATCTCCAAAGTTGTATAAACTATCCTCTGATGCAGACTATATTAGATAGACCATAAACATTATGTAATCATGAATAATGTTAATAATTTGTATTTATTTAACATTGAGGATCTATTCATGTTTAGATATTTTGAGTATTATTATATATCTCATATATAATACCTTGAATATTACAAAGAATATTATTTTACTCACTGTAAAATTTTATTATCAAAAAATATATTCTAAAATGAATTATGTTTTCATTTCTAGTTTTAAATTCATAATTGTTCCTTTATCCATCTTTGAATATATTCTTCTTTTAATACCGTGAAAAACATTTAAAAACATGGGATATGCATAAAACTCACAATAAGGTCTAAATAAATATAGAATACAATTATTCTTTCAAAAACAATAATACCTTTAATTATTTATCTTAATTTAATATATTTAACATTTAATCATTAGTAATCACACATCACTAAATATAAGATCACTAATTGCCATTTTTGAAGCCATAAGATTACTATAAAACCAATAGAAATAAAAATATAACATATAAAGGTAAATTTGGTCATAAATATACATAAATGGAATAACTATATGGTCGACTTCCACACATATCATTATATGAAATAGCCATACAACCTTCTTCAATACCTAATGCATTGGAGTCTATAACATAACCATCTATCCTTGCTTTCGCACGGAACCCCCTATCATTTAATTATCACGTAACCACCTATCTTTGGTTTATCATGTATCAAACTATTAAATCACCATTTAAACTGTTGGTATATGTATTTAAAAAAACACTATGTGGGATTTTATCCCAGGACGTCTAGTTTATAATTGGGAGACCTAACCACTAACCTGAAATGACTTTTGTGAAAATAATTTCATAAATATATATATCAATTATCAGAGTTATTTTAAATTTTGATTCATATAATGTTCGTAGTAAGAATATACAATAAAAAACCAAAGTACATTTACCAACGGTTCTCAAAACTATTGGTATAGACCTATACCAACGGTTTTGAGAACCGTTGGTACAAGTCCTTTGATTTTGGGACCTATACCAACGGTTTTGGACAAAACCTTGTTATACGGGGGTCCAATACCAATGGTTTGGAGAAACCATTGGTATAAGGTATCTATAAGGGGCCTATACCAATGGTTTTCCAAAACCTTTGGTATAGGTCCTCTATAATTTACCTATACCAACGGTTTCGCCAAAACGTTGGTATAGGTCTATATAAGTGTCCTACACCAACGGTTTTGGCCAAACCTTTGGTATAAGACCAAATTAATAAACTATACCAATGGTTTGGACAAAACCATTGGTATAAGTCATATCTCTAGTACTGATATATATATGTTGTTACAATACCCAAATTATGGGTCTAGTTTACTCTTCTTTAAGGAGAGGTGAATATTCTTGGGGTATTACACAGGCTTTATGTGTCTAGACAATCCTGGATGGATTTATCTACTATCTAGCTATAGGTAGTGAAGTCTCTATGAGGATTTTATAACCTCACCATTTTTATCCACTTGTCTTTGGATGGGTATACTGTCTCTCCATGGTTGGGCTGAGCTACACTGTTTCCTTTCTATTTTACCACACATTGTTCTCTACACTTATTTCTTCTTCAAGGTATCTCTTACATCCCACCTTTACAATTTTGCGGCATTCGAATGGGTATGTTACTCACCCTAACATGGGTTTTTCCTTAAATGGTCTTATATGTTGATGATGGAAGATTTGTATATCGTGATCTTAGTACAATTTAGGGATATGTGATGCATGGACTCTTTATGGTGGTCGGAGTTGTGAAATAGTAGTGGGGATCACATGGTTGTTAATATTTTTTTCTATAGGGTGGGGATAGGTTTTTTGGTTAAGGAATGTGGTTTTACCCTTTAATTTTATCTTGAAGCTACCATACTCTTATACCATCTTGAGGTTCATGAATATTCATTTTACTTTATTGAACTTTTGAATTTATCTACTCTTGCTGTGATCATTTATATTGAGCTGGTTGTGTAAGTGTGTATAGGTTTTAGGAAAAGGCCACTCAATATTTTGTCATGCCTTTGGATCTTGTCTACACCACTGGAATATAAAGGCATGCATGGGGTAGTTGTGGCATGGGTCCCATCGTGGGTCAGGTCATTAAAATGTGGTGTCCGAGGAGGATCATTCCTATGGTTGTTTTTCAAACATTCCTCTTAAAACGGTTTGAATGGAATTTAATGAAATATTTTCAATGTCCATCAAGAGATCGTATCAGGATTTGGAGTCTGGTGATGGTTAGGGCAGCTAATGTATCCATTCAGTAGGACCCTGGTTATACTCTTTTCTACTGGGCACCTTGAGACATGTTTTGTAATGAAAAATATTACAAGAATCATATTGGATTGAGACCTCGATTGTTCATACTGGTTTAGCTCTCCATTGTCATTATTATTTATATATATATATATATTCTCATCTGTCTATAGTACTCCTTGAAAAACATAAGGATTCCACTGTGACTATAGTTAGATAGAAAACCATCTTGGGTTCATGATGAAGACTCGTTGAGCAACGAGGCCTCATTTCATGGTCTGCCATCTCCTAGTGTGGTGGGTAGTGTAATCAACACCATTTGAGATATATATAGTCTTATTATTGTCGGATGTAGATGGGTGTAGCCCGAGGGCACATCACAAGTTATCGTGCTAGATATTACTAAGGTCCCACTGTGAGACATATCCTCATCCATAAATGGATTTTTAGAAGTCTCTCATTCACATAATTGGATTGTTTGGACACTGACAGATAATATAGTTGATTGGGAATCATGTATTTTCCACAGAGCATTTAGGAATTAGTTGAACATAGTTACTTAGAAGCACGATGAGTTGACACTCTAATGGGATGATATATTGATGCTCTTTTTTAATGATTACAACCCCTCCAACATACACTCTATTCAAATTATGGTGCTTCAAGAGGTTATGTAGTGAGAGATGTCAATGAAAGAGTATGTGGTGAGATTCAATGTCCTAACATGATACATTATTGACATTATCAAATACTAATACTTATTAGTGTAGAATATTTAGTAGGAACTGCGCTAAAAGATCCATGATAGCATAGTGGCCTTGAGTACCCCCAACAATGATAGGGTGTTTGTGTGGGAACTTGTTACTGAGCGCTTCTTAATAGAGGTACATACAATTTCTGACGTTGTGGTATGTGGGGATAGGGTGGTCCCTAGGATGGGAGATCTGGGAGAGGATCAAGAGGATATTTAGCTAGGGGATGAAGTAACGATGTCCTCCACCACCACCACTTGGCAGCCCATGTTCGACTCTGGGATCTGGTGGTTGGGGCTACAAGTAGCTACAGGCTTTCAATGTCTATGATCTTATGGAAAATTAGATAATTTAGGTACTGATATATGTTTATCATACTCTTGAATTAGTAATATTAGAAACATGTGCAAGCCACTTTTTTATCTCTCAACTCATGGATTAGGAGCACGAGCACCTAATATAGATTCTACCATAGTACCTTTGATTGGAGGTTACTATAGGGAATTATTCCACTATATCATTCATCTTATTGAAGTGCGATGTATGACATGGATGAGAGAGGTTATTGTGGGAACTACTAGTCACCACAATATATTCCTACAACACTATATTGGCCATGAAATGGATTTCTATGGTATTATCCTTGATTGAAATTTACACCATACTAGTCGAATTCCGATACACTGATGGGATGAGGTTCACCTTTTTTTGTGAGAGTGACCTTGTAGTAAGAAGAGCGGGTATCATAATAAAGTTGTAAAATTATATTTCCCATCATCTATGTGTATGACCAATGGTGTAGTTGACTATTAATTTGTCAAGATTCATTTAGTTATTGAGGATTATATTGATATATTAATTAATGATGATAGGGGATTACCTATGAGGTGGGAGTTAGAGCTCATTATTTACATACAACATGGGACGTCTCTGATATCTTTTTCATCATATCTTATGGCACACAATAAGCACATGGAGCTATGGTTTCAACTAGAGTACCTTCATAATATATGATTAATTAATCCTAATGTGTCCCCCTGGGCAGCACCATTTATTATGATGAAGATAGACTAGATACTACAACAGTTTGTGGATTATCATCGCCTAAAATAGGCACTGATAAGAAAAATAACACCTTAATGGGGATAGATGGCATCTTTTATCAGTTGTATGGTGCGAGATGGTACAACAAGATCGATCTCATGTTCAGATATCACCAATTTCTTTTTTGTGATATCAGTATTCTGAATTTATCCTTTTGATGTAGATATGGAAACTATGTGTTCGTAGTGATTCATTTTGGATCATCAAATTTCATCTAATGTTATCATGTTCTTGATGAACCAATTTTTCATCCATACACAGACCAATTGTTCATTATCCTCATCCGTGACAAACTCTTATACTCTACAATAGTGAAAAAACTTGAAGAGAAATTGATAAGGGATATTGATTTACATTGAAAGAAATAGATTTATGGTAAGCTCTAAAAATTATAGATTAGTATATAGGAGGTTAAAATTCTAGGTCATTTAATTTCCCAAAATGGTTTGGTTGTGGATCCAGCGAAGATTGATTTAGTTCATGGTTGGGTTCCACAAATGAATGTGTTGTAGGTGTGGAGATTTTCTTGGTTTCATTGGGAAATATAAAAGAATTTTGGTATAATTATCCATGATTTCATCCTCTGTGACTACTCTGCCATGTAAGGGACATTTTTTTCATTGGTATAAGTAGTTTTTGGAGGCCTTCAAGGAGTTTGAGATGAGGTTGAAGAGTGCTATAAATTTTCAAATTCCCGTGGAAAGAGTTGAGTTTGTCTTGTATTGTGATTCCTCAAGTGACAAGATTGTTTGTTTTCTAATACCGTGAGTAGTGGTTATAACATATAGGTTGACATAGTTTATAATATATTAGTAGAACAATTCAACCAATGATATAGATTTAGTAGCATTAGTATTCACCATAATGAGATCGAGGAACTACCTTTTGGTGTGAAATTAATATTTTTACTCAGAATAATAGTGTCTCAGGTACGTATTCACAAAGAGAGACCTCAAACTAATGTTGAAACACTGGTTAAAGTTCATGAAAGACTATAGCTTTGAGATATTCTATACTCCAGGGAAGGGGAATGTTGTAGCAGATTCCCTTAGCAGGATATCCAAGTATTTAATAGTGTGAGAAGTGTTGGTTCAGTTAGCATCCCTACATCTTTCCATGATGGAGAAAGAGGGAAAATATTCAAATAGTCAGTTGTACCAGATTCCTTTAGAATTATATACATGTATTTCATAGTGTGGGAAGCTTTGGTTCAGATAGCTTCCCTACTTCTTTCCCTGATGGAGCTAGAGGGACAATATTCAAATAGTCAATTGTGTTGACTCCTTCTCTCCTTATGTTTATAAAAAAATATCATGTTATAGGACATTTACTATGAAATACATCATGACCAGATATCAATAAGTAGTTCACTAGATGGATATTCTGAATGATGAAATCATGAAATATTTTTTTAGGGGTGAACATTGGTTCAATTCCCATTGTAGGAATAGGTCATGCACGATTATCACACATCTCCATTATTCATACATCATGATGTCGAGAAGTTGTATAGCGATTATCAGTGGATGTTCTAGTGGTCTGGAATGAGATGAAGCATAGATTAGTTCATCTCGAAATGACTTATCTAGCAGTAGATGGAGTGTGAGCATTAGATTCACGTGGCTATGTTGCAACCTCTTGATATTCCAAAGTGGATATTGGATAGTATGTCCTTGGAAATCATAACAGGGATTCCATTCAGATAGAAAGAATATGATGTTATCAGAGTGATTGAAGACTATCTTATGAATTCGGTACACTTCCTTTCTATCAGGGAGTAGAGTTCAACATAGTGTTTGGGGATGCTACACATACGTGATATTTTCATCCATCATGGGGAAACCTAGAATAATTTTAGCGATCATGATGCATAATTTACGTCATGATTATTGTAATTCATGCATGGGGAATTTGGTACCATATATGGATGAGTACAACCATTAATCCCCAAACTTATGGAAAAACTGAGCACACTATCATGGTGCTAAATGATATGTTGAGGGCCTGCATGTTGAATTTCGACAGAAGCAAGGAGGATCACATGCCTTTGGTGGAGTTTTCAAAAAATAATAACTACCACTCCACCATCGGCATGGAATCTTCTGAGGACATATTTTGGATACATTGAAGGTCGACCTTATACTAGAAAGTGATTGGAGATTCATCTCTTATGGGAAAAATTTTGTGTAGGTGACCATTAAATAAGTAGAGGTCAACCATGAATAGATGAATATGGATAATAGATGATTGAAATCAAATATAGATCACAATCATTGGCCCTTGGAGTCTGAGTAGGGAGACCAAATCTTCTTTAGAGTCTCTCCATGACATAGAATGTCAAGGATCAGACGGGGAGGCAATCTATCCCTGACTTAATCTATATGTACATGATCAGGAAGATGGAATGCACGGTTTCATACCTCCTTACCTTACTCCCATAATTGTATCAGGTTCACGATTTTTTACATGTTTCATAACTGAGTAGGTATATGTATTATGACACCCATGTTTTTGACTAGAGATATTTTGAATTCTAAGATGGAGAAACCATTGTAGAGCACCTAGTTGCGATTGAGAACTTATAGTAGTGGACCTTGTGAGGATAAACCATCTCATTGGCTTAATGGGACGTGACAACACATAAATCTGTATGAGAGTCATTAAGTGCAGGATATCTATAGGTGGGCTTTGTATTTTGATTGGTTTATTTAGTGTTGATTTTTAGAGGAGAAAATAATGATATTTGAAACCATCTAGAGAGTCGTTTTTTTAAGATAATTTGAAATATATATATATTTTCCAAATCTAAGCACGGAGAGAGAATGCAATTCTATGTCGCATTATTCCCAAAATTAATTTTATAATATTATTAAATATATTTTATACTCCATGCACAAGGTTAATAAATGAATATAGTATAGCTCTTAAAAGGATGGTTGGAGTAGAAATATGACATCACAGTTGGGTCTGGAACATGGTGTTTCCCCAAGCAACAACATAAAGCATGTTGAAATAGTATATCTAGATGAGTCGCTTGTTGGATGTACATTTAATTAATTAAATAAACATAATTATTTAATTAAATAAATTTAATTTAACCTATTTTAGATTCCATATGTATTGGGTGGTAGATATTTTCAAGGGTTTCATCATAATTGTGTGCTTTTTGAATGATCTCCCCTCCCTCCACCTTTCCACTAGGTATCAACGAATGAAAAAGATCACAAAACCCTGGATCATGTTTGATCAATGAATTAACGACAAATTTTTTTTTGAACATTTAGTTCTTCATCAAATGGGAATCAATCTAATCTAGGTAGGACACATATTTGGTGCTTTTACTCCTCAGTTTAAACATTGATCATATGGTCAACTATTTCATCAATCTGTACCCAATTTCACATACCTGATTATTTAAAATATGATATTCATTAATTTTTCATCTAACATGAATGGCCTTTTATGGTTAGTGGGAAAATAAACTATTTTAAAATTATACAAACATTATCTTAAATTTCATTACCTCCCCAATTAATTATGTTAATCATTGGAAGATCCATAAGTTTCTTGGATCAATAATTATTAGGAATACTGAGCACAATCAGGTTCTTGAATTCCTAATGAATTTTGATAATAGAGATAAAATTTCATTAATGTCATAGATATATAAACTACATGATGAAAGGATGAATAATCTGATAGTTTCTTTTCAATTTGACGATGATCAAGTCCGCAATGGGGTGCAGAATATCTGAAAAAACACTTCTCTTCTAAACATTGCATATATGAGACGAACAAGATGTTATTTTTCATTCTTCAATTGGATATATTAGTTTCAGTGTGGATTAAAGGGGCCTTAGTTGAAATTGGAGATGATTTAGAAGAGGGATTAGATATAAAAGAATCCCTAGGGGTTTCTGAAAAAACATAAGGACACACAATGTACATATAATAACAAATGGCATGTAGAATCCCTCACCAGCGGAGCAAGGGATTTGGGGAATTTAAGGATGATAGAAAATTAAATCCCCCTTTACATATCATGTATGCCCTTCTTATTTGTAAAAGCCCTATGAAGTACCACACGGCCCGGAACACGCAATGTACAGACAACAAAAGTTGGCCACATGGAATACAACCTGTGTAGACCAATAAGTTGCTTAATATAGTACAATAACATGTTGTTTGAGTTCAAGGACAAGACCAACAAACATGTCCAAGATTTTCGATTGTTAGGACATGACAGGTATTCCACCTTCACATTGTGTTTTATTTTCAAGGGACGGGACCTGTGTACTGGCTAGAGATAGGGCTAGGCAGTGGAGAGGGGAAACATTCCATGTGGGTCCCCACACATAACATGTTCTACTTAATCTCTGCTGAGAAATATTTACATCCTCGTATCTTTTTTATTTTAATTTGTATTCTGTCCTCTTAATTCATATCTATAGTTTTTTTCAACATAGAATGTGATGGTGCCCTCAAAATAATATTTGTAGTTATTAAATGAATATAATATGGTTGTAATGTATAGAGATGACACCTGATTATGAAATGGATCATAAAAGTTTACCACAGCATTACCAGTTTTACCCTTTGGCTGGGAAGGGGAGTAGAATTGTTCGATAGAAGAACTGAGATTATCCCTTAATAGAAACAGGTAGTTGAATTCACCGGAGATCATTTTGAGTGACCCCCATTAGGACCTTCGTTGTGGATTTACACAAACTTTGGGTATTTATATCTTCTTGGGATGGTCAGTCTCATTTCCCAATGACCTTTCAGGTGTGCCCCCCCCCCCTCGGGGTGGGAACTAGCATTCCGGTGAGGACTCATAAAGAATAACATCCAGTAGTTTCTAGGAAGTGGAGTTCATCAGTGACATTATCGAGGTTTACCCTCCATCTAAACATGACTGTGGAATTTATTTGTGGATACCATATAAGAACCATGACAGTGAGACACATTGATGAGGTGTGGTTGAAAATAACATTGGACTCATGAAAAAAAGGGTGGACATTCTCAACTAGGTATCTTAAATGTGAATCAAATTAAAATATGTGTGGGATAGTCAATGTTGTTTCAAGAGTATAGTATAGAGGTGTGGTGATTTAAACCCCATTGACTTGTGTCTCTAGTGTAGACAGATTAGGTTTTGGGAATCACTTATGATTTTACCATGGAACTATTGGCTACTCACTATCATGGACTTAGCAATGAGATCGAGATCCCCTAACTATCTCATTTGGTCTTCTTTTAATGATGATATATATCTATCAGGTTACAATACCAACTCTTTGGGGCTTGGTTTCTATCATTCCATTATAGTCGAAGACACAAGAGGCATGCCATGTGTTTTTTGTGAATATATTCTCATGGTTGGACGGGTATACCCTCTAACTATTGGAAGTAAAGACTCGACTATTAATTCATATACTCACCAATTAGATCCAATTGTGTTTATATGAGTCCACATTCACTCTGTCATTGGGTTGAGTTATACAATTTCTAATCTATTTTACCATACAATGTTATATACAATACATTCTACTTCAATGTATCTCAGACTGCTCCCCCTCAACCATTTCAAGGCCTTCTACTGGGTCTGTATATAATCACCCATGGTTTAGATTTTCCCATCAGGTGACATGTAATTTAAAGATAACGAACATGTAAATTGTGATTTCAGAGGAGCTCAAGCATATAGGTTGTGTGAATCGCAAATAGTTGTTGGATCATGGATATAGGAGTGGGGATCTCTCGACTGTTACACTTATTCTATTTCGTTCAGGTTGGGACAATTCCTATTTTGGGAATGTGTTTTCCCACTTTAATTTTATGTTGAAACTATCAAACTCCAATACCAACTAGACATTCATGTTTTTTCATTTTAATTTATATCATATTTTAATTTTTAAAATTTTCCAATTCTCATTTATGTTGAGTTGGTTGAATGCCTTTATAATGGTTTTAGGCAATGGACTCTCCATGGTTAGTGGTGCCTTCAACACTTGTTTTCACCCCTAAACTATGAAGGTGGGATTAGGATTTTTTTAGATCGGTCCACATCGTGGGTCATGTTGTGACACATATCATAATGAAATTATTCTTTAATGTGAAAGAATAACATAAATCATTCCTCATAGAATAACCCAATGAATAAAATGGGTTTCATAAATATCATTTCATCGTAACATAGTCTATATATGAAATGGATTTCAAAAATCGAATTGCATTATAATCATAGTCAAAACTATGAATATTGGGGATACTATACTTGAAACAGAACGATATTAATTAGTTCCTCCTCAAATGGAAAATATTTTTTATATATTACAATAAATTAATTCCTGAGGAAAATATCCTTTCATCTTCAAAAACCATTATTTCTCAAAATGAAATTTAATTCTAAAAGAACAAAAATCTTAGAAATTAAACATGAAATATTTTATATGAATATTAGTGGAAATATTATGATATTATAACAGAGAAACATATTATGCTATATAATCATAAATAAAACATTCAACTCATACTTTTCTCAGATAAGTAAAAAATTACCTCGTATGAAAAAACAAAAAAATATATCATTCGTTACATTTAATGAAAATAAAAAAATAGAAAAAATTAACATTAATAAATTATATAATAATATTAATGATGTGATAAATTTTAAAAAAAATTATAGTGTATGATAAATATACCCCAATAAGTTCTTAGGTAAAAACAATCTCAGATAACAAGGAGTTTGAAAATTATCCTTTACCTTAGGTATGATATACATTGTATGTATACAAACCTCATAAAAAATTATCCAAATAATTTAATTGATTATTACATTATCATAGTCATTTCTATAATATCATATATGATCATTTTATTATATGTTTGTTAATAACATTTCTTTATCACTCGTTATTCGGGTATAAAAGGGTTAATTTTTTATACATGTTCTATCGAATATGTTTTAATTTTTATACATATGTTGTAGTAATATCATTTAAATAATTATATTAAATATATATATATATAATATTTATTCATTTTATAGATTTATATAATCATGATTAAATAGATATCATGTAGAATTTATTGCATCACATCGTGGAGATGGTAGGACTTACGTACGCAAGAGCGATGATATCATTTTTTTAATAATGAAATTGTATGAATGTGGATCGTATATATGTTAATAAAAAATAAAAATCTTGTTATAATTAACATATATTGTTATTAATTATACAATTATACCCATCCAAGTAATTTGGTGGTGAAATACATATTACACCATGGCATGGAGACAGTAAGCTGTACATATGCACACATAGTGATGTCATTTTTATAGGAAGGGTAGAACATGGAATAACGATGGCACATAAAAATAATAATATATTATTATATAGATAATTGTAAGGTTATTATTTAACAATGTAAAAAAGTAATAGGATGTATAATAAAAATTATATTGAGAGGGTTGGTAATGGATATTACCTTTTCTTCGGTGAGCTCCCACCAGAACTCCTCTAATGGATCTAAAGATGATGTTATGAGATTACCATATCCTCAAAAATGTGCCTGCAGATTTATGTAGAGTAAATGGGAAATGGATGGATGATATTGATGGCTCAATGAGTATTGATGAATTGATATAGGTTGTTCACTTTTATATATGAGGTTGGGGATACCATTGAAATTTAAAAAATATTAATTTATTATTAATTGAAACCATATCCAAAAAACACCATAATATACATAATATCTTACTATCAAAGATGGAATGATAAAAGAGTGTGTTCTCATTATCCAATACATTTTATGAAATTTTTTCTTTCAATTTAGGCGATATCATTTTAATTAAAACATAATTATTCAAATAAATTTTTAACTATGGTAACAAACATTTCAATATTAAAAAGAATGAAATAATAAAAAATTTAATGTAAATTAAAACATAGAGGAATAATTTATAATATTTTAAAAAAATATCATAATTATTATACTTTTTAAAAAAAATTATGATTTTTAAATGATTTTATAATAAATCATTTTGATAAATATTAAATAGTGTCAACTTTGATACTATACAATTAATTAATTATTACAAGTATAATGATAATTAGTTAAAATAGAACCAATTGTGTTATTATATTCATAATTTGTCATTGAATAATTTAATATTTATTAGATATATTAATAATTCCAAATTTATATGTATTCTAATATTATTAATAATAAATATTTGTTATCTCCATTAATAAAATATTAACAAACATTGTTTTTTATAACTATTTATCAAAACTATTTATTGAATAAAAAATTTTAAAAAAATAAGATGAATATAAATCCTATACATTTCATAATAATACATATAGTAGAATATAACTTATTAATGATCCATCAATAAAATTGTAATATTTTTTAAATCAAGAAATTGTCTACATTTACATCACTTATATAAACTTTTATAACTGTCATAATCTTTTCCTTATGTCTCAAAATGGTAAATAAATTTACCCTTGGATGAATATGATTGACATATACTTGAACAATATGATTTGTTAATGAGTTATTCTCTTTTATATTTTTTTATCATTCTAAAAAAATTATTTTATTCATTTCCAATTAATTAAATAATTTATACACTATTAATGTATTGTTTTTTAAGGTACTTATTTATGTAATAAAAAAAATTACCGAATAAATATAATCATATTATCTTTAAAATGAGTATTTATCATCGGATTTAACATATGTATAACCTTATATTTTATATTAGAAGGTTATTAAAATTTCAGTAAGATATATTTTACATTTATGTAAATAAAATAAATTAACTGTCCAAATCACATCCATGTCGATTAAAAAGGATACCATTTTTATCCAATGATGGATTATATTAAAAAAACTCATCATATTATTATAGAACATGTGTTTGGGTAATTTTATTACATTATTTTTACCCTTAATTACCCGATTTACCCTTTTACCATATTAACATAAATTACAGAAGTTTTTATTAATAATTTTCAAAAATTTTATAAATCTATTTATATGATATATATATACTAATTCTAAATATTGAATCAATTTTAAAAATTCTATGTTTAAAATTTGATTTAATTTTTTTAAAATAAATAACTTTGTCGACATGGAAAAACTCGGTTTTAAGAGTGAATACATTAGAGAAGATTGAAATGTTTTTACAACTGAAATCACTGTTAAATTATATTAAATAACATAAATTACATTAAATGACCAAAAAACTATTTATAATTTATAATAATTCAATCATATAATTTTAGAATTTTAATTTATTCGGTAAACAAATTGGTTTCAATTAAAATTTAGTATATTTTAACTATTCATCAAAACATGAAAGCTCTAAGAAAAATATAAAAAATTCATCCAATGTAAATTTTTTATATCTCACTTAAAAATTAAATGTTTATATTTTCATATAAGAATTATTAATGTGTTAATATTTTAATTTAAAAATTTTTATCCATTAAAAGGTGGTAAAATTACCCTTTAGAATAATATTGGATTTTATTCATAAAATTTTGTTTACTAATATCCCATGACAAAATATATGTCATGTGAGTATAAAAAATATTTTTTAAAATATATAACATGCATATTCCGTTATTTTATTTTAAAAATTGTAAATAACAAAATTTTTTAATACAAAAATTTAAATATTTTTTATATTTAATTGTATTTTATTTTTATAGAAAATTGGAAGCAAAAAAATTCATCCTACATTCTCATAAGGTAGTTATATTTATTCCTAATAACAAAACATTTAGATAAAACAGTAATTATATACCAATGTAATCTCGTGGTTAATTTAAACTCATGTTTGTTTTCACTACATGCTATTCAATAATTAAAATTATTTAATGAAAATATTTCAAAAAAAACATACATGTGTTAAATTTTACCCCCCTTAAACTGAATATCTCCTTCACAATTCGTCACCTAGATAAAAAATATGAGGATACCTCAAGCTCATCATATCCTCAAGTTCATACATAGCTTCCTTCAATTGGTTGATCCTCCATAAAACACTATGCAAGTGAGAGGTCATGCTTTATAGAACCTTTTTACTACTATCTAGAATATATATTTGTTGTTCTTCATAAGAAATATATTTTTTCACTTGTACCATTTAAGAGTTTCGTAAATGTGAACGATTAGTTATGTACTTTATCGGGAGATATACGTGAAACTCATCATGAACATGAGATAGATTTGGTGGAAACACTAATCTATAAGATACCATGCCAATATGATCCCACATTTCAAATTGATCAATATCCATGTGGCTTAACATTCCCTTATTTCCAAATATCATTACTCTTATCAAGGGAGATACTTGTAGATACACATCATCAGTCACTTCAAACACAAATACTTTTATTCAATTGTCATCATAACATTTTTTCCAACACTGAGATAATCTTGTGTGATGTGGAATAGTTATGACCTTCTCTAACATTTCCTCAACATGATATAGCTCAAATAGATTTCATTCAAGAACATCATAAGGATCAATCTATATACTATATTGAAAGATATTAATGTAATAAAATTCTACCAAAGGTACGTTTTTTTCCCAACCACAATTTAAATCTAAAGAGAATGCTTTCAAAATGTCTTCTATTTTTTTAAATCTCATCTGAAACTGGCCATCAGTATGAGGATGATAATATTTTTAAATGTTAACTATCTATTCAGATCTTACTTAAAATTTGTCCAAAACATCGAGGTAAAAATCAAATGTTGATCATATATAATGGAATATGGTTATATATTCCATCTTACTACTTCCTTTACATATAACCTGGAATGCTGATCAAAAGTGAAAATATATTTGAAAGCAATAAATTGTGAAAAATTTGTACGGTGATAAACTATTACCCATATATAATTCTATATTTTAGATTTTTTGTGATGTATGACAGAATATTATATAGTGATATCTCCCCATTTCCATTCTGTTATGGGTATTTTTTGTGAGATCCCCGTATCAATATGTGACTATTTAATAACATGAAAATAAACCAAGCACCGTGAAACATATTTAGGAACATGTATTCTCATTCAGTCCCATCTGAAATACTCTTTTTTGTCCTAAAACATCATTATTATTACAAGGGGAATAGATAATGAAGAACTATTAGCCTCATCCAAATTATCCTTTAATTCTATTATTGAAGGAATACAGACATGGTTTATAGACTTTATTAGTCCATCATTATCAATGTTAAATACTAGATAATTTTCCACCTTCTATTATAGATCTACATATTCTTTATATGACACTTTATTCATCACTTGAATAGATGGATGAAAATGAATTTTAAATGATAGGTTTTTTCTCGTCCTTTAAATATTGATGATCCATCCTTCTCAAATCCATAAATATTAGATATTTTTTATTTTTATCATGGATCTGCTAGAATGGACCTTTCAACTCGAAGAATCTACCACCTTTTTTAGTTTCCCTGAGTGTTAATGTATTGGGCAGTCGTAATCATTAATCCAATCCAACCATATTATTTTTCATATAATCATCTCCATTTAAGTGTTAATATTCATTAAACATTTATGATTAATGTAAATATCACAGCATTCCCTAAAAATATAATTTCTCCATATTATTACTGAAATTATTTTTGAAACTAACTCCAAATAATTAGTTGGGTATTTTTAGAGATATTTTCAATTGTCATGAGGCATAAGCTATCACCATATAATTTTTCTTGAGAACACATACCATCCCCTTATTGGATACTTCACTATATATCACAAGCATTTCTCCACTACATGGATGTTTGAGCACTAATACACTAGCTACCATTCTTTTTATCTTTGTAAAATTATCTTTATACTACTAAATCCACATGAACACAGATTATTTAAGAGTAACCTTGGTTAGTAGATTATATAGTCACAAAAAATCAATCACAATACATTGATAACATCCATCTGATCCATGAAAAGATTATATCTATGTTACCATTGTCTGTTAAGGCCAACATTCAAAAAACTCTATTTTTTATTGACTGGCAACCATTCTCTTGAGAATATGTGAATTTAAATTGAAACATTCTGAAGCCAAAATTCACAATTGGTAAATTTTTCACAAAGATTCTCTTTTTCATGGACTTTATTACAACTCTCAAGTGATCTGAATTCTTTTACATACTCTTTGAATATATAGGAATATCATCTATATAAGGATACCAAAAACTTTTATAGACAGTTTTTAATGAATCTATTCATTAGATCAATGATGTTATTGGTGGAATTTTAAAAATAAAAGTCATCATTAGAATTTCACATTGTTCACAACTTGTATGGACTGTCTTCATTAGTGTATCCTCCATCTTGAACCTAAATTTATGACATCCTAAATAAAAATCAATCATTTATATGTATTTAGATCCATGTAAATTTATTATAAGTCATTAATTTGGGGAATATTATTTTTTTTGACTGTGATATAGTTATGTAATCTATAATAAATATAGAGTCTTATTGATCCATCATTCTTCATAACAAATTGAACAGGTAGACCCTAAAGTGACACATAAGGGCATAAAAATCCCTCGCCAATACATTCCTGAAGTTTCATCCTCAGTTTTTGTAGCTTAATTGGGTCCATTTTATAAGGTTTCAAAATAATAGGTGTAGCACTCAATATCAGTTTTGTTGAAAAGTAATCTTCATGATTTTGTGGATGACCTAGAAATTATTCCTAAAATACATCATAATACTTATAGAATGGCTTTATTATTATTGTAGAGTTATTCCCTAACCATTATTGATATATAACATTTATTTATTTGAACTAAGACCCCTAATATGGAATAAATTTTATTAGATGGTCATATTCATCCATTTATTGATTGATTACCATAAATCAAGTCATAATATAAAATATAACATCTATTCCATGAAAACTGATATAATATAATTATAGAAAAATCCAAACCCTTCCAACAATCACATGAAATTACACTAATGAGAGGATCAAAAGATACTCATGATGCACTTTCTAATAAACTTCTATTAGTGGTGAATTATACACCTTTGTTGAGACTGTTGCACCATTATTAGTTTTCACATATAAACTAACATCTAATTATTCATTTAATACGATGATACCCTTAGAAAAATCCTCATAAATAAAATAGTGGGTGGATCTAGAATAAAATAAATTACAGTGTACATAAGAGTGGATGGTATGTGTACATTTCATAACATCATTATCATACATGAAATCAGTAATAGTGATCGTGCATGAATTTTATTTTTCATGGGACGTATGAGTTAACAGAAGTTGATCATCAACGATAACCCTTGTATTAGAGAATTTGTTATCATAGGTCCCAATTTCCATGATAATCTGGTATTGAAGTGTAAGAGGTGATTTATGTGTACTCCTTCTTCTATTAAAATATTTGGACATCTTTTTTCCCATCACATCAGCAATCAACAACCCAATTATCTTCTCTCACACACATAAAAATTATTCTAGTCCATTTAAGAGAATTTACTCAATGATTATTTTAACACGTTGATCATAAGGGAAAATCAATTTATTTATAGTTTTTTATTTAGATTCTCCCTTGAATTCCATTTTCATTCTCATCAAAACCATAGGACTGATCGATTACATGATTCCCCAAATCAACCATGATCGCACATTGAATTAATCATCAAAGGTCATTATTTACCTTATGGATAATTCCATTCAAATACATGGTTTTAAGAAATTAAAGAGTCGATCAATTTTATTATCAGGTTGTATAATAATTTTAGATGTGTACCTTATATCTGTTGTAAATTTGGATATGTATGTATCAACAGATTCTTTATCCCTTTTCTTATATTCATAGAAATCCTACTCTATATTTTTCCTAACAATATATAGAAAGTACTTATTTAAAAATAAATTGTTGAACTCTTTACACTCTATGGATTCAATTTGAACTATTGTCCTCATATTGATGAGAATATTCTTCTATTGACATGATTCCACTTAAAAATGATAGAATAACAAGATGGCTTTATCATGTTTTGATCATTGGAAAATTGAAAAAATCATTTCAGTGCTACTAATCCATTATTCAGAAATTAGTGGATCAGAATACCTAATGGATGATGGTATATGCTGCCTCATAAATAACTCAACATAACATTACTCCATACATTGTTTAATGGGATACGCAATATGGTTCCCTATTTGAGATTTTTTTTGAAAATATCCATAAGGGTTTTCATTCCAGTTCCCAAAACATTTGGTTCCCAATAAAATAATAGTTACATTTCCTTCCGCATTCAACATTAACACAATTTCTAAGGGATCAATACATTGACTAGAACAATGAATCATAGTATGATAAACACTAATCATAATGGGAACACTACATAATGATGAATAAAATATCATATTTGGAAACTGTAGCATTTATCATAGGTTAATTTCTAAAACACTATGATTGTAACCTATAATTTGACATATCTTTATGTTTCCTACTAACTTTGTCACATCTGAGTTTAATAAGGTTATCAACACCTTTTCTATGATACTAATTATAATGACCCATATATAACATATATAGATATTAGTTCAACAGTAAAGAATATTCATTAAAAACATAAAAACCCCACCTAAGGACAATATAGGTTTAGTGAATTTTAAAACTAATAAATATAAACTATTTTTTCAAAAGATATCTACATTGCCTCCCACATATTCCATTATACGTTGACTCTTTTTGACATATCTTTCTAAAACTATTTTTCAGAACCAGGGAAAAAACATTAAAAAAAGTGAACTCAGATGCTTAGAATAGGAAAACACAAGAGATACCAAGAATTTCACAACAATTAGACATAATAACATAACATTCAAAAATTATATACTATATCTAAAAGACCAGTATTACATGTCATGTTATAAATCATAAAAAACATAAATAATTACTGAACATACTTTAAAGAGTAAAAAAAAGACATAATATTTAGGCAGACAATAAGCCTAGAAACTAATTTCATATTAGATGAGGCTCATTGAAAATATAATCATAGCGAATAAAGTCCATTTCTGAATCAGGATTACATCCCATTCTATGCCAATATTACTGAACCGTGATCATTTCCAATTTCATCCCCATCTCTCTAATGAGATACAATTCTATGAAAAATTCATTAGAGGGAGAGATAGGTCCCACCGAAATTATAATGATGTCATTCTTACATCTTCCATAAATACATAAATAATTCATTATATCATAACCGAATAATAAAATGGTTTTCATAAACATCATTATATCATAAAACGATCCATATAAAAAATGTATTTTATAAATTGAATACCATTATAAAAATAACAAAAAAGAAGTATTAATTTGGATAGTATACTTGAAACATAAAACTAATAATCCATTTTATCTTAGATGGAAAATAATTTTTATAAAATAGTTGAAGTTTATTCTTGAGGAAAATATCATTTCTTCGTTAAAAATATTTTCTATTCTCAAAAATCAACATAATTTGAAACGAAAAATATTTCATTTATGATGACCAACAAATCCGGTAGTGTACGCTTCATGGAAATTTGGTGTTTGTAAACCATAAAAACTCATCTTTCCATATAAGTTTAAAAAACATTCATCTATTAAATTTTTTTGATAAGTAAATAAGTACCTCATAAAAAAATAACAAAAGTTTCCTTACATAAAATTTAATAAAAATTCAGGAATTGGTAAACAATACTTTTAGAATTTAGAATATTAGAAATAGTATTAAATATTTTGTAAATGTTTTCATGGATTATAAATATACAATAGTTGGTACTTATGTATAAAAAATAATGAATAATAATGGGATTGAGAAATTATCCCTGAAATTACGTTTGATATCCTTTGTATGTATCCAAACCTCCAATAAAAGTATTTAAATAAATTAATAGAAATATTCTATAATTATATTCATTTCTGATGACACATATGATCATATTATTATCCATTGATTAATAACATTTAATTTTTACTTGTTATTCAGGTATAAACTGCTACATTTTCTTATGCCTGTTTTGTTGAGTATGTTCAATTTCTCCTTCATAGTTAATAGTAATATTATTTACCAAATGATATTAATTATATATATATAATATTTATTCATTCTATTCATTTTTATAATCATTTTATAATGGATTTCATATAGAATGAATCACATCACTTCATGGGGATGGAAGATCATATGTTGCATGAGTGATGATATCATTTGTTTAATTATGAAATGATATTTAAGTGGATGGTATATATATTTTTAAATCATAAATATCTTCTTATTATAATAATATATAGTTATTATTTCAATATTTTTACCCAACCATGTATTGTGGTTCTGAATAATAGATTACACCAATATTTGGAGATGGTAAGCCATACATATGCACATGTGGTGATTTCATTTTACATATGATTGGTAGATGGTGGACTAATGATGGTACATGACCATAATAACATATTAGGATATATGATGTAATATATTTATTATTTAATAATGGAATGAACAACATATTGTAAAGTAGTAGAAGAGATTATCTTGGCAGTGTCAGTAAAGGAGGTTGCCACTTCTTTAGGGAGCTCCCCTAGATATCAACTTATCAGCACTAAAGATAGTATTAGGAGAATAAAAACACATATAATATGTGATTATGGAATTTTATAAGGGAAATTTTTAGGTTATGGATGATCTTTAATGTTGAATTCCTTATGAAGAAATGAGGGAGGAGGTATTCTTTTATAGTTTAGGATGGGACAACATTGTAATTTCCTAATACATTAATTTATCATAAATTAAAACCACATCCCAAAACATCTAATATTTCTTAAATTATAATATTAGACGATATAATTTTATAATAACATCATCTAATGAATTTTATATAGGTTTTTATATCAAATTTTTACCTTATAATTTTAATTTACAGATAGTTACTATATTTATTTTTTTAATAAGGTAGCAAGCATTTCAATATTAAAATAGTGAAATATTTACTTATTTTTTGTAAATTATTCCATAAATGATAAATTTATAAAAAAAGTAACCATTTATAATTATTATATATTTTAAAATATTTTTTTCTAATTTCTAAATATTTAATTATTACATTATTTTGATACATATTCAATAGATTCAAATTTGATATTATATAATTAATTTATTATTAAAAATAAAAATATAATAAGTACACATAGAAAAATGTTTTATAATATTAATAAGATTTATAAATAATAAATTAAATTCATTAGATGTATTAACTAAATAAAAATTAATTATTATAATATTTTTGTTTACATTTATTTATTAGATCAATTAATAAAATAATTACAACATTAGTTCTCTATATTTATCTAAAATACTTATTTATTCAATAAAAGATAAAAATAATATACTATGATTTTTAAAAATTCATTATCTTTAAAAATTATACTTATAGTTTAATATATGTTCCGAAATATTAAAAATATATAATGGTGTATTTATTAAAACGAGAATGTGACAACTACAAAATCAAATTAAATGAAATATTATAAGTGTCAAAAAATATTAAAAATAGATGTATGTGGTCAATTAGTAGATTATTGGATGAATATGGTCCATATATACTCCACTAATAATATTTGGTAATGTGGTATTGCCTTTTAATGGTATTTGTGATTTTAATAATTATTTTTTTTTGATTAATTGTTTTTAAATAATTCCCACAACATTATTATTTAGGTAATTTATGTAATTGTATATTTCAAATAAATTATAAAAATTCATGAAATATAAAAAAAAATATAATTTTACAAATTAGTATTTATAGTTTAATTTATCTTATTTATAACCTTACATTAAAACATATATAGTTACTAAAATATTAGTAATATATATATATATATATATGTTTTCCATAAAATAAATTAAATGTCCAAATCTAATCCATGTGGCTTTCAATGGATACTATTTTGACCCAAGTAATATTTTTGTTGATTAAATATAATAAAATGACATTAAAAAATATGGTAGGGTGAATTTATAAAATAATTTTTTACACATAATTACGCGATTTACCATTTTACCCTATTAATAAAAATGACTAAAGTTACTATTCATCATACCCAAAAATAAAATAAATATATTTACATAATTTGGACCTACAGATTCCAAATATGGTATCCGTTATTAAAAATATATTACACAGAATATGATATAAATAATTTAATGTTAGTCTCATTGTCGTAATAGAAAAACATGTTTTTAAGAGTTAAAAACATGAAGAATATTGAAACGATTATAAACATGAATTCAATGTGAAACAAATTCCAAAGAACTATATTAGACCAAGAAGGCTCGATCACGGGCATAAGACCCATGACCCCAAAATTTATTCAAAGAAAAATAAAAGTTGCAGCAAACAAACAGGGGGAAAAGCTACAGTCCAACAGACCATGCCAACAAGAACAAACAGAGAAAACAAAAGGTCACCTTTTTCGAGGATGACCTCGACCCCTAGATCCCCCCCGACTGGCCGGGAGGCGACCACGCCCACTCTGCTGTCCAGCTTCCATTGCCATAGTCAGTTCCTCAGTATTTTCCATAGGGGAAACTTCCCCATGCAGGCCAACATCAGTGCAAGTGTCTTCCTTGTGATCCGCAGCAGCATGATACTCTTCACACACCGGCCGAACCTCCTGTGTATCCTGGACCACCTGCATCTCAGAAGAAGAGCAAGCAGTATTATAAGCAGTGGCTTCCACTACCACTGGGATCTCCATCCCCTTATCAGCAGCAGGTATCAAAGAACTATATTATATTAAATGATAAAAATACTATCTAATTATAATTTTAAATTAATCATTAATATAATTTTTACATATTAATTATTTCAATGAAAAAATTAGTTTTCAATTAAAATTTAGTATATATTTACTAATCATCTAAACTTCAAATTTTGTAGAAAAATGTTAAAAGTTCATCCAAATTAAACTATTATATAATTTTTCAAATTAATAAGATAATTTCTTCGTATAAAAATTATTTATGTGTTAAAATATTAATTTAATGTGTGTTCTCTATAAAAAGGTCCAAAAATTACCCTCTTGAAAAATAAAGGGTTTTATACATTAAATAATGTTTATTCATATCCTATTACAAAAATATTAATTAGATGAATATAAATAATATTTTACAACATATATATAATATATATTTGAATAATTTGATTTACAAGCTTATTTAACTTAATTTATTAATAGAATAATATAAATATTTGTTTTACATTTTATTGGATTGTATTTTTTATAAATAATTGGTGGCCAATAAATTCACGCTAAAATTTAATAAGTTAGTTATATTAATTCCTACATGCTTAACAGCTAGGCTATAATTATAATTTTATTCCAAATTAATCTAATGGATCATTTAAAATATTTATTTTATAACAAAATTAATTTTGAAGAATAAATATTAATAAATGAATAAAATCCATAAAAACAATCGTGTTGTACATTCATGGATACCTTTTGTTAGGTTTATTAATCCCTAGGTCTATTCTAATTAAAAGTTAATATTTCCTTGAAGATATTTTTTAAAAACGATTTATTTATGGTTTTCTAGATATTGAACATTTAACATTATTTTTCACATTCCTATTATATGTGTATATTCATTATTAATTTTATTGAGGACTGCATCTCTTAAAAGTGTTATTTTACACCTCTTAAACCATTGGTACTTGTTATCGTTATGTTTTTATCTTCCAAACATTACATTTCTACAACTATTAATATTTTTAACATTGGTAATGATTTAAAATATAATCTCTTTATTAGGTAAATAATTTAGGGGGAATTTGAGGAATTTTTTTACTATAATTCAACCACATATATAGATTTTTAAATCACTTCTTCATCTAAGACATAATATTGTTAATAGAGACAATATGTATTAATGATCATGTATAACAATTTTATAAAATATTTTCATTGTTGATAATAATTTATTATTTTCCATACACTAACGATGTTTTGAATGGTGTATATTAGAAGGTTAAATTAGTATTTGTTTTATCAAAGGTCGAGGGGTGAATTGTAGTTTCCAAAATAAAAACATATAATTTTTACCAACCAGTTTGACAATGTAATTAGATGAATTTTCATATTGATTAACTTTATAATACTAATAAGAAAGAATATACAATAAGAAATGTAATTGTTTCTTATAACATGGACAATTAAATAAAAAACAAATAAAATTCATTAAAAAGTCTATATAAATTAACTAATGAAATTTAAAAAAATTATAAAAAACATTATACACATTAAAATTTATTTTTAATTAACTAAATAACTATTACATAGGGTATCCATCATATTCAATAGATCATTTATTCAACCGTCGTGATAATGGAAGTCCTCGATGAAAATGATCAAAAACAAAATCAATTACCATTATTCTCGGGAATACATGATTAGTTGATTGGAATTTCCATTATATTAATTATCAATTGAATCCCTTGATAAAACCATATTAGAAAAAAAAATTACAATATAAATAATATAGTAAGATATTTAAATCTGAATCAGGGCATCGTAATCCTTATAAAGAAGTCAATGCAAAATTTTCTAATGAATAATTATTATATAACATGATGCTAATAAAAAAAAGTTATATATGTAAATAATTCTTATACCCTATCATGTGGTTGTATTTTTATAAATTCATCATGTTGTTAAATTATATATTTCTACTGATATATTTCAATAACCTCATATGGACTTCTTATTTACATGGATAGTTCATCATATGTATATTTATGATATAAATTATGATATAGAAAACAATAGTTTATATTGGTTATGTATATAACACTGAGATATCTTCATCCAATGGAATTTATGATTTTCATAGTCTAGTATATCAATAAAATTTCATTATGTAGTCATGTCTACCTGTGTGTGTTTAAATTTCCCTAGTAGACATGGTATAACTTATCCTTAAATAATGTTTTATATTATGTATTGTAGACATTAAAAACCAACATTGTTTTTTCATTGTATCTTTATTTTCAATGTAGAAACTATATTTCCAAACATTTTGGAGGTTTTTTTGGATATCCTATATATAAATATATTAATACCCTTCCATCCATTGTAAATTTAATTCATCATTTGGTAAAAGGAAAATATTCATAGAAAATAATTCTTAAAAAATTGGATTAATAAATTTTTGAAATTTATAAAAAATATAATTAAGTGGGTTATGAGTTAAAGAGTTTAGTTATAATGTGTTGAATGTAATCTTTTGACTCAACTTATATATTTTTTAATAAGGAATGAAATTATATTTGAATCCTTGGAAATATAGATATATTATTATCATTGAATTTTGATGGACAGGAAAATGAATATTATTATTGTAGAAATAATAACATTTTAATCAACACTATTTTAGAGAATTTTATTATGATTATTGGATATCATTTTATTTTAGATAAATATTAATCACAATTTAATCAATTAGAAATGAAAAACATCATACTTACTATAATTTTCAAAGTAATTTTCTATGCTCGAGAACTATAAATATCTACATTCATATTTCATCACATGAGATAGGGAAAAACAAAAAATATATGCTAGTCACAAATTTTAAAATATATAATAATTTTAAGACTCAACGAAAAATGATTCATACTAATTATTTGACATTGATTTTCTACAAATTTAATTAGATATGAAAAATTCATGAACACAACATTATAATTTTTAATATCTTATTACATATAAGTGTGAAGGAAATCAAGGATAAAAAAAATTAAATTGATTTTGGATGTTATTCCATTAAAATATTAATCCATATAGAAGATGATATATTAACATAATAATTTGAAAATTATATATTTAATGATCTTATTGGGAGTCTATTCTTTTATGAGAATCATTATAACTGATATTTTAAAAAGGAAAACGATAATAATGTTTCTATTTATTCAATATTCAGTAATATAACATTTGGAGATGATACATTGAAGAAATATAATTTGATGATGAAATCTAGGATTCTATTAGATTTCAATAATATTTTAGAGAGTGGAGGTGAAAATTAATAGCTATAGAAGTTAATGGATAAGATTATTAGAAAGTAAAACTTCAGGTATCATTATCGAAATAATAGAAAAGAAAAACATTATAAGAATAAAATGTATGATACTATTTCTTATGAATGTATGAAATAGTGTTATATTAGACATGATAATCCTATGTTTGAAGAAGAAAATAAATGAGAAATGTCTTTAAAGGAATAGAAAAAACCCTTTAGAGTAATTAATCATACATGTAATTACAAAATATTCATATTTTGATAGTGGTATTGATTCTTAGAGTGATAATAATAGAATAATTACCATAAGTTATAAAAATGTTCTTCAAAATTATTATAGTTAAAGTGGAAGGTAAATAAAGAACCACTTTCACAATTATCCCCAGATTCAAATATTTATTTTTCCTGAGATAATGATACTAACACATATTCATTAAAATATGAAGTTGATATTCAGTAATATTAATAAATGTATACATATGTGACTTTCGTAGAGAGGAAAATAAAAATGGTAAAAAATGACGTGATTATACTATGGTAAATTTTATTAATTCTAAGGATATTATTTATATACATATATATAAAATTTATAATAAATATTTTGAGTTTGGTGATAAATAAAACATATTTTTATCTAACAATGATTAGAAATTATTTGTAGAAAAAAATATTATATTTTGAGTTTAATGAGGATTTTATGTAAATTTCATTAAGTACATGACTGAAAAATATTTTAAACCCAATTACATATCTTCTGGAATAGGTTTTACATCCTAAATGATAAATTTCGAATCATTTTATTTTGATCTAAAAAATTAATCAATTTTTATTATGTGTTAATGTTGAAGACATCGGTGAAAAATGTTCATTGAAATTTTTTTAATCTCTTTTATTTAATAATGATTATTTTTATATTTAAATTTTAGTGACTTGGAATTGTAGTGGTCAATAGATGTTTTTTCATAAATATTTTTTTTAATATTTTTTATAGCCATGAATGATTTTATAAGAAACTCAAAGATCCAATTAAATTTATAATGATAGGATAAGTACCTCCCCCAGAGAACATGGTACACAATTTCTTTTCTTCTAATATGATTGAATTAAAGTCTAATTTCATGAAGTTTTATTAAATGAATGGATGATGAGTCAGTTATAGAGACATCACATTGGGGTAAACCATTGGTATTTATAAACATTTTCATCAGCTATACATTATGTTCTATATTATATGTAAGAATTTATCACATATTTATTAACATAATCCATTACTATGAGGTATGTTATTAATAAAACATTGAGAAAGATAAATATATCATTAATGATTCTTAATGAGTACATTTTTTGTATTTTAATAAGAATTATAATGTTTAAATGATTATCATATAAATCCTTAGTCATCAAAATAATTTATTTTAGTGATACTGAAGGTTCAACTTGGGTTTAGAATTGGATATTTGTACATTTTAATGTTTTAAAATTAGAAATTTTTTCTAGGAAAATAAAATTTATATAACATAAATAATTTATAATAACACAATTAGAGTTCGTGACCCTCTCCAATATGTTAAGACACAAAAGTTAATATTTAATCATATTATGGGATTCCCATATTTAGGAGTATTGTAATTAGTATCAATGGAAATTTTGGATTAGAAAAATGTAAATGTATCAAAGGAAAACAGTTTGCCTATGTCTTATTATATGATTATAGTAGATATACCGACACTTAATTTTTAGAAAATAAATTAAATTAATTAAAAAATATTTTAAAAAATATTTTTATAATTTAAATATTGAAAAACCAATAAATTTTCACCATCCATAGTGATTGTAGTAAAAATATTTTTTCATGAAATTGGAAACAATTAATTATTACTATGCACAATTTATCTGCAGTAATAACTACTCTTATTAATTGTGTGGCTAAATGATGAGATAAACCTAATAATGAAATTATAATGTTTATATTGTCTGAATATTTATATTTTATGTATTTTTTGTTGGATATTTTTCTTGTAGCCAGTTATATAATAGATTATGTTTTTATTCATCAAAATTTAGATGCAACTCCATATGTATTATGGATGTAAATTATGCACGATCCTTTTTACATAGGATTAATTGTTTTTAAATGTTAATTTATAATATTAAAATCATATATATATTTTATATATAATGTATATTAGTGAATTTCTCCTAGATACTATATTTCAAAAATAGATTATTAATTTTTCAATAATAAAACAATTTTTTTTGGAAATACTAAATATTTATTTTGATGAATGTGATCCTTATATAATGTTTTATCATTAAAAAATAACGTTATGTCTCGTATCTTTCATCCCCCTATAATATTATTATCATACGATTATCATTACTCATAAAAAACGTTCAAAAAATGTTACACTGTTATAGGAAAGGATAGTGGGTGTTGAGCTAGTGGATGTTATTCCTCTATTTGATTATCAAAACACTATCTATTTTACATTGGAATATGATGAAACATTGGAATAAAATAACATCCCTTCAGAAATTTATAATATAATTTAATGTTTAAGGGGGTATGTTTTTCCTTCAAATGGTATCTACAGAGAATTTGCTGTTTTTGAAGGGTTGCTGATATTCACATTCCATAGTAGTTAATGATGAAAATTTTGATGATTATTTAAATCCATAAATAGGAAGAGGTCATTATTTTTATAGATTTTTTAATTTATTTAGGATTTGAAACATATTCACATCGTGAGTTCTTCTGTCGTGATTTTTAAGTGAGGACTTGTGTTGTTTGAGTTCACATGTAATTTGGGGGATTTTAACCATGATTTTTGAATTCAATTTGTGAATAAATTGATAACTATAGGTTTTCTTGTGTTTAAATCTAGAATATGAATACATTATTCATTAATCCACCTACATCAAACCCTATCCATATCACTAGTAATTTCTAGTGATTCCTTTAATTATCATTCAATTCTTTTGAAGGGTTAATATCTTTTGATGTTGGTTTCTCTTCCATTGTTAAGTTTTCAATTTTATCTTCTTATTCTTCATTTTATAACTTTTGGTTTGGAAGTGGTGCTGGGATATATATGTTTTTTTAGTTATCTTTTGATAATTCTCCTCTGATCACTTAAATAACTATTTGCAAATTAAAGTTCATTTCCATCCATTATAGAAGTGTGGAGTCCATGAAGGTTTACAAGAAATAATAATATTATTAAAGTGATTTCATCTCTAGAATATATTGGATTAACCTTAATTATTAATGTTTTATAAACTTTTTGACATAAAATTTGTCATGACTAATTAATTTTCATGTGTAAATGGGGTTTTTTAGAAAACATGGGATTCCCTTAATTTTAATAAAATAAAATTTTATTCCAATAATAATGAATTTTTTTTATTGAATTTTATTAAAATTACATTTTTCTTCCGAATTATGTGAAATTTGACATGTCCATTTTAAATAATATGATTAATGTAGCACATGTAAATCCTTGGGTGATTACATGGAAGGTGTATTTTGGATCCTAGTCATTTTTTATTGATGGAAGGTCAAACATGGTGTTTTACTTTAGTCATTAATCATTATGTATTATTTAATTGATCTAGACATTCTAGGAGGTTCACTCATCAGGTTTTCCATTATTCCCTATGTTATATGTCCTATAGACCTTGAAGTGAACTAGACTTGTTTGTGGTAGTACTAATCTAGCTTTCCTAACTTGTTGTCATCCAATGTGTTTTTAAAATTTTGATATAGATTTTTATTAATTTATTTTCATATACATAATTTGATAAATATAAATTCAATTTTGGAATTGTTCAATTAATGTTTTTTACATATATAATTTCTGAATAGTGAATAATGTGGAAAACATTACCATGAATTTTATAAAATCAATTAATTTTTTTATTCCATATTTTGTGAAAATTGACCATCTTAGGATTGTTTAATAGATTAATATAAAAACCTAGGGAAATATCCTTCTGAGACTATTTATCTCACACCCCGTACACCCCGTTGCCTTTTTTAGACCTTGTGTTGTTTTTTGATATTGGGAAGGGAATGGTGTCATAATGAGGAAACATTTTTTCTTTGATCTAGCTATGAATTTATAGTGGTGTTATGGTGGGTAGTTTCATGTGTGTCACACAGATTCATTGGTTCTGATTTTTTTCTTCCTTTTATAGTTTTTAAACATAAAACTATATGTTTTTTTTACGTTTATAGTTGCATCGCTATCAATATTTTAATTTATTTATGTAATATAACATTTTTATTATAAATGATGTATGTGTTAATTGTTTATATTTTCCATTTATCTTATTCTAGGTTTGGTAAATTAGTTTACTCTATTTTTATTTGATTTCATGGTTCTAGTCGTGAGCCTATAGGGATTGGGATTTCACTTCGGGTTTATAACATATTGATTCTAGTACAAGTAGTGGGAATCATAGTTTTCTTAATTATAAACTATCATCATATGATCGTTTTTCATAAATATTAATTTTCCTTTGATGTTTTGTATAATAGATATAGAATTATTATTACTAGAGTGGTCTGTTGTAGTGATTTCTTTGCCAACTCATTCGATTATGTGCCTTTAGATACCATGGGAAGTCTGGAGTGTTGAAAAACTCTTCTAAGACAACTTCCTTGGGTTTCATTGGGTGGTGCCTTGAGAGATTATCCTCAAGGTAATAATAATATAGATCATAATCTTATAGAGTCTATTATTCAAAAATATTATGCCATCGAGTAGAATGTATTGTCAGTTTGGTACTAATATTTTGAGGTCCAACTAGTAGTTGATATAGAGAGGGATAAAAACGAAATATTCCAACACACTGAAACCCAATCTATTAATGGTGATAATGAACCCCGAGTGATATAGTACTTGTTAAATAAAATCAATTTTCTCTTCTACTTCCTAAAGAAAACATAGGATATCATGGTGATGTGTGAAGAATTCGGGCTTGATGTTCTTAGTAAACATTGTTGGAATTATATAGAACATGAAAATAATAATGTGGGAATATATTTGAAGGGTTTTAAGAACACATATTTTTCATATATTTTTCAAGAGTCTATGATTATGGTGATGTTACTAGATTTCGTCTCCTTATAATAGTGAGAGTGTGAAATGTTAGAGTACACCAACTAGTTTGTAGAGTCGGTTTGTTTTTCATTGGATGTGGTTATCAATGATCATTTGAAATCATAGAGGTACATTCATGATATTGAAATAGGTATATTGTTGTGGCTATTTATAAATATTCTTTCCTCATATGGTGATATAGTATATAAACATATGTTTTAAGAGAAGGATATTGTGGAAAGGATAGATTACTCGACCCCTTCTCTTTCACTAAATCAATGTTCAAGTGGTTTTTAGGGATGAAGAATAAGTTTCAAATAAATCATAGGAGAGGGGGTGGTGGTAATTAGTAACAATCTTTCCCTATACCATATAACATAACCAATAGTGTTCCAATTAATTAAATTATATATAATTGGATACTGAGCACTTGTAGTTCTAGTGCCACACATATGAATATTTACAATACATGCTTCCATTATGGATATCTATAGATATTCTTTCAGGATATTTATATTAACTATTATATTAAAATATTATCAACTTAAAAATTCATTAAGGAGAAGTACTAAAATTAAAATTCCATTTCTATCTATCCATATTCCCCATGACTAAATAACCTTTAAAAATTTATAATTTTCAAGAAGGGAAGAAGTTGGACTACCAATATTGAAATGTTCTATATTTTTCACCATCTTAGGAAACTACTATGTTTGATATAAGTTTCTCAAAATCAGTTATATATTCTTCTTTATTGATAAAACATACAATAGAGCACCTTCCATATCTTTGGATTTGGAGATACCTCTTGGAATGGTAAATATGAAGGGGTTTTTGTGTCAATATTATACCCAATATATAGATAATATAGTGTTAGTATTATATTTCGGTGTTCTTGGTTTATATTTATTCAACAACATACTTCAAATAGAGTGGATTTTTTCTATCTCCATGTTGATTCATTGTTATCATCGATGTGATTCATTATTTTTGGATTATGAGTTATATTAGGTGTTTCAGGGAGAAAAAAAATTTAGTTTTATTCATACATGAATTTCCCTCACTATTCTCATGGGTTTTTGTTTCATATTTTAGTAGACCGTGATGATGTTTCTTGTTCTCGTGGACATACGAGGGTTGTTAGAAATTTAATTGATGTTTTCCATGGTTACTAATTCATTATAACTGTATAAAGAGAGCGTGTGGTGGATTTTATTATTGATTTAGTCACATTTATGCACTGAATTTATATAAGATATTTTCAAATGAAACTTTTGGAGATGAAATATATCATGATCAAGTTGGAAGATCTACTAGTGAATGGTTTGGTTTTCAATAGTATTTCACTATATGCATTCCCCATTTTCATTTGCATAATGACCGACATTTCAATTTTATTTGTTCATATATTATTATAATTTGACCCATGTGATTATTAACAACAATTACATATTAAACTATGTGGATTAATTTTTTTATTAGTTTAATGAAGTGATGTGTTTTTTGAAAATTGATCATTCATTTGGTTTTTGTTAGCTCAAGGTCGTGGTGTTCAATATTCCAATGAAATAATTTATGAAAAGTTTTGATCATAATGAATGTATTTTGATTCCTTTTGGTCTCCCTACTAATCATGTCACTTTCAGGTCTCATATTAAAGGAATATTTTAGTAGTATCTCATCAAATTTTTCTAGGGTTTTCTGGATGATATTATAGTGTATTCAATATCCAAGAGTGATAATGAACATCAATTGAACTTATTTTTTTTTAATCATGAAATATCATTGAAATTTAAGGTATATATAAATATATAATTTATGCATAAAATGTAGATGTTTATTGGGAATTTTATTTTGGACCATGACCTACCATTATGTCTTGTGTTTGTAAATGTTTTGTTGTCATGGGAGGATCCATGAAAAATATTCTATATCTGAATAATCCAATTCCTAGATGGATACTATTAGTGGTTAATCAATTATTTATAAAATATGGAGTACCCTATGGATATTATTGTATACAATGTAATGAATTTCATATGATATTTAAAGTGTTACACTTCTTTTGATGAGATGAAATGGATTCAAACTCAATATCTTATTAAAAATATCCATTAGCTTGGTAAGGGTTTTTTTGTGAACAATGGATCATATGGTGTTTCCATGGGTTGGGATATTATATTATAAGATCATGTTATTGACAATAGATCTCATTAGTATTGACCACATGAGAAGAATTTCCCTACTCATGATTTGAATGTTTACAAAGTTATTCAAGGGATTAAATGTTTGTGACAAGAAATATTTTTTTCAGAGAGGTTCATGGTTTATTCAGATAATATAATTTTATCTATATATTTTCTCTAAAAATACATGTAAAAACGATATGGATGATGTGTTTTATAAATCTAGAAATTCTATTTTGGGTTCTTCTATACCTTAGGGAATGAGAATGTCATCGCAGACTATCTCATTCAGAAGGATCCACCATAGGTTATTTTCACAACAAAAGAATAGTGGAACCATATAAGGATATTCACTTAGTTTAATCAATATTCTTATATGGATTTTTTAGTTATGGTTATTCCGATTGATCATTCATTATAATATCTCATTATGTTTATTCAATAGAGTTAGTAAAAATTTGTATTTTTATGATGAATCAAAGAATCCTAAATAATGGGGAGACTAATTCAAGATGTTATATCATATATAAATGTATTATACATTTTGGAAAATCATTTTTTCCCATAATTTGTGAGTAATTCTGACTTACATATTATCTATTGTTATTTCAAGACCATACACCTTAGAAATATAAAGATATATTATGTACTATGATGACATTATCAGTGTCGAGTATTGACAATTGTGTGCAAACTATCTATCTTGATGGTACACCATCCAGAAGATAATGTTATATCAATTGATGACATTAGGTTTTCCCTGTTATTTTCTAATTTTGTCCTTTAAATGGGATAGGTATCCAAGGAATTCATTGTTGGATTTCCATGGAAACCCCATGTGAATAACTCTATCTTGGTAGTAACTGATCGATGGATAAAATCCCATATTTACATTATTATAAATGATCCCAATATGGGTTGTGATATAGGTAACCAGTAGGTACATTATATTTTAAGGTTGAAAGGGGTTATATTTTCCTTTCTATGATAACATGATACTATGGTTACTTCTATATTAATTACGAGTCTCAAAGAGATGATGAAGACACATGTTAAGATGAGAATAGTTTATCCTTCATTGAAAGATGGTCAGAAAGAGTTTTATATTTAATTCATGGAGGATATGTTCTGTGACTACAACTAGGATTTCAGTAGATCATTAGAAAACCACTTGGGACTGGTTGATATTGTTGATAAAGTCAGAAGACATTAGTTGAATGGAAACCATTGATGATGTTTATGGTCACCAGTGTGAGTCAACTCTTTGTTTGGATGATTTGGGAGATTCCTTGCAGGTTGGAATGAGTATCACATCAGTTATTTTTAACATGATATGATATAAATGTTTTTAATTGTTTATATCTCAGAGTCAGTAGAAATTGTATGTGGATCAGTAAAAATTTGCATTCATGTTTTTATTAGAGACCATGTTTTATTTATTGTTTATCCACAGTTGGATCACAACTATATTTGGAAATAGGGTAATACAACATTGAGTTTCGTTGAAAAAATTTAGGTCACTATGATATATGGTCATGTTTTTTTGTCAGTTGTAATTATAAGTTTAGTTGATATGTATATATAATTTTTTCCTCATGTATCAACTACAAAATTACCATCCTGAAACTTCACATGTTCATTTTTTTGGAAGTCATTTAGTTAGGGAATAATATTTCTATTAATGGTAAACCAATAGGGGTCATTATTTATCAAATAATGTTCCCTCATGTGACGTTTTTTCTCTTTATTAAAATTGTTTTTTCTGTAGAGATAATAATCTCATGAAAGGTTTGAACATGAATAAATGGCCTGGGATTAGTGGCCTCACTAATTTATGGAGATTAATTCTTCCATGTGACTTCTCAAGGATAAACATTTATAAGGTGGGTGTAATATAACATACGAATAAAAAAAATATTTATATTGTTTTTTAATAACATGTTTAGGTTTTGACGGTGTATGAGGAGTTTTGGGATCATTTTTTAGTTATTCTATAATACACAGGTTATAGGTCTTGTGTAAACCATGATTACATTTCATGACATAAATTTATCAATAGTAATAATTTTTTTAATTCAATTAAATGAGGAAAATTAACTCAAGATGTTAAACAGGTTAACATTTTGAATTTTTCGCTAGAGTTTTTTAATACTAGGGGAAACATTTTTTTCAAATTTGAAATTCTTGGGATTCAAACCTTGATTCATTAATTCACAATATTATCTATTATAAAATTGATGGTATTTTTTTACAAATTCATATAAATCCTAATTAATTTATCATGTTAACTCCTCTCTCAAACCAACTGACACTCTTAGGTGATTATGGGTCAATACTTCCCCAGTAGATCACCATGTTTAGAAAAGGCATCATCATTGTGTGTGAATGACCATACATTATTAAATAATTATTATCTCTATTATTTATCTATATTTCCCCTTGGTTTTGGCAGTGGTGTTTTTCTATGATTGCAAAATTGGTAATTATGTGATAATGCTTCTTTGACTCCTTGTAGTTCAATTTATTGTTATATGTTCCATTCCATCTATTGATTGTGTATATATCCAATGATGGGTGGTGTGAGTCTCTATATGGAGGTAGGTTGGTCTATATATTTTTGATATTGGGTGAATTGTAATATCTATTCGAATATAAATTGTTTTATAATTAAATTTTCATGATTTATTAATTTACATGTCCAAAAGTGCTTTGGTGAAAATATAGCTTTCCCATCATTTTATTATAAGAATGATATTTTAAAATAATTTTTATATAAATTATATAAATTTAGATTAAATTCATATTATAAAGGAAATTTTGTTTGCAAAATTATGTGAAATGTGACAAACCGTTTTGAAATGATTTGATAAATGTATCACATGGGAATTATTTGGGTACCAGAGTGGATGTTTTAGTTTTGGGAATTCCCATTAGTATTTTTGGGGATTCATTAATTTTATATTCCTAAATTCCCTTGGCCTAGTGTAATTAGGACATCATTTTTAAATTTATGGGGGTTCAATCAAGGGATATTATTCTATTCTATATACCCAATGTTCTAGATACATGAGAGTGCACTAGACTTCTGGTGGTATGTGTAGTCTATAAATCATATAATATTTTTTTCCTTGGTGTTTTTACCATTTTTTATTGGGGATTTCAACTTTATGATGATATGAGTGATTTTGTATATAAATTTTTTTTATTTGAATAATTTTTTTGATACTTTTTTACATAGATCATTTCATATGTGTAGAAAATGTAGAACCATTTACTGTGAATTTGATAAAATATTTAAATAATTATCATAACAAATTTATATAAGATGATCATATTGTTACTTTTGTATAGATAAATAATATGTAGATCCTTTATGAGATATTTTAGATCATCATTTACTCACCCAATGAACACCCATTTTAGATTTTGTTGATATTGTATTGAATTTTTATGAATGAAAGTGAAAGAGAACACAATGAGGCATTAATGTTTCTGTTAGATGTGTATGGGTTACTAGAGGTGTTATGGTGATGTTTTACTCAAACGGTATACTAAGTAGTTGTTTCATATTTTAATTTTATCTTATGGTTTTTGGACATGTAACTCAAAGTTGTTTTCACTTCATTCGATTTCTACCACTGCCACTTTTTTCATCATTTTATGGAATATATATTTATAGAGGTTGAGTATACAATGTCATTATCCTATTAATATTTATCACGTATCTTCTTTTAGTATGGGATTAATATCTCCCTCTTTGTGTTTTTTAATTACCAGGTTCTACTTTCTTGCCTATTGGGATAAATAACACACATTGGCGCTGTTGCAGATCGATTCAGGTTCTAATATAGGGTATCATTTTTTAGATCCTTAAAAATTGTTATCAGGGGTTTGATTTTAGAAAAGAGTACTTGTATTGGGATGATTGGTAGACTATAGGTAATATTATCTTTACTTGAATGGCATATTTCAGTTATTTTTTGGCCAAATATTTACCTTACATGCCTCAAGTTACCATGGTATAGAGAGATGCATGTCTCATTTTTTATTATATTATTATAATATCTATTTTTTATTGTGGTTCATGGATTAATATTAGAATATCTCATTATATGAAAATTTTCATTTATTCTAATATTTAAAAACATGTCATTGGAACTTCTTCTATGTGTTCAATGGGAGGGTACAATGATAGACTATCATCAAGGGAATCCTCATCTGGATCAAAATCTTTTAGAGTATATATTTTAGAAAATTGATGTCATGGACTAGAATGTAATGATTTTTATAAAAAAATCTAATAAAGATAAATACTTGAGTTGTGGTATGTATAGATAATGCTCGAGAGTTTTTATTTGAGAAAATCCTATCATTTTATTTTATGAATTATCACTAAGAGGAGGAGGATTTTATAGAATCGGTCGATTAGGTGTTTGACATCCTCCAGATATTTGAGGATATCAGAATGATGTAAAAATGATTAGATTCAATATACCCAAAAAATGGTAATGTGATTCAATGTTATAGGTAAGTCAGTATATGGTGTTGGATTCATTATTTTTAATACCATTCCATTTCAGTGGTTCTTCCATGTATTAGTAGTGATTTCAATGTCTATATAGTTCCTCTTCATGCAGTTGGGAGGTCATCCAATGTTATAGTACATAATTAATTTTTTAGGGATGATTAAACCATTTATAGAGGTGGTGATGAATGATTACATGAAAAATCAGATGTTCTAGAAGGATTTATACCAGGTTTCTAACCACAAGTAAATTTTCATGAACCATTCTACATATGTGAATATAATAAATATGGATATTATATTAGAGATTAATATTATGTATATTATTTGTAACTCATATATTTCTCTTCCACATAGTTCTAATTTTTTTGTACATTGGGGAAGAAGAAGATTTAGCACATCAATTTTTATAGTTGTAGTGGTCTTTGTAGTTTTCCTTCTCTACACCACTAATGGTAGCTTGTTCAATAACCCAAATTTTCTTTTAGTGTGTCCTGACTGGGAACACTCAATATTATATGCCAACGCATGTTAATAAATTCATTGGTTTTGGATATAGAGGCAAAATGCTGATGGTCACCAAGTATATGTGTATTCCCCATTTTGGCGAGGGAAATCAATTTCCATATGCCACGTTGGCATAGTTAGAAAACCCTCATTGAAATTTTTATATAAATATGCAGAGGGAAACATGATGATCCTGATGGAAAAAATTTACTACTTTCATAGCTTCCAAACAAAACAAAATAAATAAGTAATAATCTTAACACAACATTAATATTTTATATATTTCATTAAATAATTTTTTTGACAATATAATTAATTTTATAACTCTTGTAGGTTTCACCCCTAAACGTGTTCTTTATGAATATTTGACACCGGTTGATCAAATATTATTTATACATCCGATCAAATGTTTAAAAAACAAGAAATTTAAAGGGATTGAAATTATGATTTTTATACATATATTTAACATTTCAAAATGACCCAATAGAATCCTAGATTTAGGTAGTTTAAAATATCTCTTATTCCCTTAAAGTGACACCTAAACATAGACTTTTTCATTCCACCATAATTACGATTACACATAAAAAAAATTTCCTGATATTGATTGTAGTTTTGTTAAAATCAATTAGAATAATGATTAGAGAACAATTAACTTCTTAGGTGAAAATTTAGATTCATGTTTGAGTATGAAGAAAAACTTTTTTTAACTTTCAACTACATAATCTTAATATTTAGAAGCCAAATATTATAATGTTGAAGTGTTGTTGACAAAACACACACTCACATATTTTTGTTTCTGTTTTAGTAAATCTATGATTCTTTTTGACAGTATAAGTGATATTTATTTTTCTAGGTCCCCATTACAACAATTATGTTAAAAGAATATAGTTTCTAATCACCTATTAATTTAAAGTCAAACATAAAAAACATTTCTTTTAATACGTTTTACTCCAATTGAAAATCATTTTTCTAAACTTTTCATTAAACCAACAAATTATTATATAATTGAATATATAATACATAACATATAAATGATTATTGGAAAATGATCATAATTTTACCATCACATAAAACAATCTTTATTCATTTAAAAACCCTTTATAATTGGGGAGGAAAATATTTATTAAAAATAAAATATTATTAAAATAATTCATTTTCATTAGAAGATAATTATGCAGAACTCATCAGATGTTATTTGAACATCATCAATAACTATTCATAACAAAATATAATAATGATAACTGAAATTTATTGTATTTATCTTTAATAAGGTAATATTCCCTCTATAATAATGATATTATGTGCTTATATTTTCACAAAAGAACCATAACAATCCTATATTTATTAATGTTCTCATATTTTTTCATCCATGCATTATGTATTTTACTATTTAAATTTTTAATCAGTGTCCTATTATCCTTAAAAATGATTTCTTTATAATATATTTGAAATATTCTATTATATTATTTTATTAAATAGAAGATAATTTTATTTAAACATTATGTTGATCCAGATTCACCCAATGGAGAACATCTATAGGAATAAAAAAATAACATTTCAATGGATCATTGTTTACACTCTTATCATCTATTGATTCATTTGGAATATATTTTTCTAACTACAATGTGTGAAAAAGTTTACATATTTATTTTTTATATTGTATTAATGTGTAACATTATTGAATTTCATATCCTATAGGGGATAACGAAGTTGAATGTTATTATTGAAAATTATCGTACTTGTATATTTTAACATTAAGTATCCCATGTTATTATTTTTCTAGGACTCTTATTTATTATATTATTTTAGAAAAAAAACATTTCACAATTTTGTATTTTACTAAAAAGGGAGAATATTTAGAAAATGTATGGCATGTTTTAATTTACATATTTCATTCTAATCACAAAAGGATAGAAATTGGTGATTTAGTTAAATTTTTATAATTATTATATTTATATTATTTTGGGGAATAGTTTCTCAAAGGGGGAGAGTTTTTCTGTTAAGGGATAATTTTTTATTTAAATCACATGTGATTATCTTAGAAAAAATTTTATTTTACAAAATTCTAAAAAACAATTTATATATTTAAATATTGATACAATTATATTTTCATTTAAATATTCTATGAATGTAGTATTTTTTATTTGTGCATTTTTATTTTCAGAGGGGAGAGATTCGAGATTACAATTACTCTTTTATTAATTGTCTCTTTAAATTAAATTACACTTTAATTATTTTTTAGATTATATAATGTTTATCTGTATATGTTTTTGTTAGAATAGAATAAACTATTTATTTTTATAATTTTTAATTAATTGAATAGATATGTCCATCAATTGAATGTATAAGGGCTCGACAAAAATCATTACATAATCTACCTATTTTAACATGACTTCACTTTTTTCACACTACCCAAAATATTTTTAGTTTCGAGTTTTAAAATGTTACGAAATTACTCATACATATCAATCCATAAGAATAAAAAGTGGGTAACATTTAAATAATATCGATTTCTTCAAAAATAGAAAATATTTCTCACAAAATTACATCATAATTTACTTAAAAAATCATTATAACATCTAACAAGACATACCTCTTTACGTTACATGTCCTTATAAGACATGAAAAACATTTTAAAACCTGGGATATACATAAAAATATTATTAATGGATATAAATATAACAAAAAACCTTAGTCCATGAATACTTATAAACATATGACATCATTTACACAAAGACATACTTCCAACCCATTTATAAATACTTTGTGAAAATTATGATTTTCGTAAATCATGTAAAATATAAATAGTGCATAAGAGTGTGTTGGGGAATTACATACATAATATTGTAACCCTAATGACTCCATTATTATTTTTAACCCTCATTGTTACCTTATAATGTTACCCTCCTAGATACCTTAAGGATTA
This sequence comes from Viscum album, assembly GCA_963277665.1. Classification (NCBI taxonomy): domain Eukaryota; kingdom Viridiplantae; phylum Streptophyta; class Magnoliopsida; order Santalales; family Viscaceae; genus Viscum; species Viscum album. The sequence continues at coordinate 1,728,305,695 of OY728161.1, read as the reverse complement.
ACCACCATAGTTACACTTTGAGTAATCATACATGCAACCTATATCATACAAAAAAACAATTGATTGGAGGGAGATATCGGTCATAACATTCATCCTATACAATTATCATTACCATAACATAATCATTATATAATAATACATTCATAAATAAGTAAATATGAATTTTGTAAAACAAGAATTTTAAAAGTGGATTTAATAATAAACGAGCGTTAAAATTATTACATTATTTATGTGAGATTAAAATGAGTGAAATGAATATGTGCATCCAAAATAAATCCACATAATAAAAAATAAAAAAAATCATTATATAAATAATCTTAGTACCATATAATCAATTCAGTATAATGATAACCCAAATAATGAAAATTTTGTAAAGAATTACCATACATCAAATTTGTCATACAGAAAACATGTTTAAACCCTCTATATAATTTTTAAAATAATCGTATAATTGTTTTAAAGATTCACTATCATGTTTATAACTCATTATAGGATCTTTTTCAACATCATTTGAAACATTTATTAATAATATTTTGTTATTTCCATTGTTTCATGTGCATGATTTACATGATGTCCAAAGTTGTATAGTCATGAATATTCATATAGAATGGAATAGAAACACCATAAGTTGAATTATATAGAGTTAATAGTTTTCTAGAATAATAAATGGTACCATAAATTATTTTGGTTCTATTCTATGAGGATGATTTATTAGATAAATCATTTGTGATATATGTTGAGTTAATTTTTGTGTTTCTTAAATAATAATAAAATTGTTCCATCATATAAATTTTATATTATAAATAAACTTTTATTAAAATTACATAATAGATGTAATATAATACATTTCAAAATCTTTTTAAACCATTAGAATCATTTTATAATCTGTTTTGTTGTAATTAAAGGATATTGAAAAAACGTTGTCCACAATGATGATAAATCAACACAACACTAACAATGTATTTATAAGAGTGTGACGAGATGAAGTATGTTGATTAATGTGATAATAAACATGAAAAAATAAATAATTAATATGATTCTAGAGATTTCATTACTCATTGATAAGGGGGAGGGGAGAGATTATATGAAAATGACAGTAATTTAAAATAAAACAGAAGAAAATGAAAGGTGATTTTTACAACTTGATCTATCCTCATTGAGATCCCACTTAAGGCGATTTGTTTTTCCATTTTTTGTGATACCAAAAGGTTTTTGACATTGGGAAGAGCCTTAGGAAGAGTATTGGGAATAATTTAAGTAATTATTAAAGCTTTAGTGGTGTAAGAAGAAGATGTGGTGAGGTTGGTATTTATAGTAGAGGAGAGGAGGGGTTTTCCATTATTATAATCATTAGTTTATTATTTTTTCACAATAAAATAAATATTCTCTATTCTTTTGACATAATGTTTTTATATCATCTTAATTTGAATGAGGGATTCATAAATTATATATTATTCTAGTAATATTATATTAATATGATGATATATATATATATACAACATATTACTGTATTTTTATATTTATTAGAAATTCGTGAATTCAAGAAAAATACCAAAAATTCACCTTAATCAACATGTAGAATTAAAAAAGGAACTCCATTTTTCTCAAATAATTTTGCAAATATTATTAATTTTATTTTTAAATAATCACATGATCTATACAAAAAATAAAAATTTCAAAACTAAAATTTTGTTTTATCAACTTGAAAAATTAATTAAGATCACATTATCTTATAAACATATAAAAATTAAATAATAATGTGATTTAATATTCAAAATAGTAATATTAATATTCATCTTACTATTTATAAGGGTATGTTAATACTCACTAAAATTGAAGTGGGTTCTATTAGACTCCAAAAAACATACTGATCGAAACTGTAGATGTTTCTTTTTTGAAATTCAAATAATAGAAGTGGAAAAATATATATTATAAAATTATCATTATATAGAGAATCAGTGATTCATTCATTTAAATTTATTTTTAATACTTTTTGGTGCTACATTCTCTCGACCTTATAGAAATTTCATCCTCACAGTTTTATATACATATTAAACAATTGAGGGTACCTTTCTCTAATAACATTTTCAGATTCCCATGTTCCCTCTTCAAACATGTTTTTTTATAAAAAATACTTTACCTAGTAGATTTCCTTATTCATTAATACATGTTCTCTTTGATCAAGAAATTGATAAATATTACCTTTATATGAAAGTTTCTCCTCCAATTTTACTTCTTATCGGCTCAAAATATTTAATTAATCTAGAACATACTTTCAAATAATCGAAACATGAAAATCACTTTTTACTTCAGATAAACTCGAAGGAAAAGCTACCTGGTAGGAAACTAGTCCAACTCTCTCCAAGATTTCATAAGATCCATTGAACTATGGAATCATCTTTAAATTCATACCAAAACACATATCACATTTCAATGGTGAGATTCATGTAAAAACATAATCACCTACCTCAAACGAAAAGTATTAAATCATGTTATCTTTATAACTTTTCATCATGATCTGATATATCATCTTATATTGTTGGATCATCTTCAATGACCTAGACACATCATCAACTAATTTTATCCCATCAACATCATTTCCTCAAATTCATCCAAAAAAAATGTTGGATTTTGACACAGATTCTCTAATAATGCATGAGAAGGTGCCATCTGTATAGTGGAATGGAAACTATTATTATAAAAAAAAATTTATAGTGAAATAGGAATATCCCCAATGACCTGATAATACATTGAACAAGCTTGATTCTTATCTTATTATGTACGAATCATACATTTTGACTACCCATCTGATTGTGGAAGAAAATATATATTGAAATTAAATTTTGTTCCTAACTAATTCTGATGGCTTCCAAAATTAAGAACTGAAGAAGGGATCTTTGTTAGATAAATGTAAAGAGGATCTTTATTTAACCTTAAAATCACATTATGGTACAATATACAATGTTGAACCAAATATATAGTATATCAAATTGGTATAAAATGATCATAATTCATCCATCCATCAACAATAACCTATATTTCGTTGTTACATTAAGCTGTATTTGGTTTTCCCACAACAAAGTCCATGGATTTATATTCCTTTTCCACTCTGGTACTAGTAAATGTTGAAGCATCACCATTGCTAACTATCTCACTACATTAACCAATTGAAATTTTCAACGTGGTAAAATATACAAGATCACATTTCATTGCACACAACCTGTAGTACTCCTGACGGTATCAGTTCATCATTTGGATTCTAGGATGGACTAAAAAATGGATAACTGTAAGCTTCAAAAAATAATTATTTCGTATGCTGAGAATCACATGGAAGGCATTTTCTTTTTCCAAATCACAAAACAAAATCTTTATCAATGTTAAATTCTGGTAACATGCAATTTTAACCAGTTCTAAATTTTTTTGTAACTCCGCATCTTATTTTGATGTTTATTAGTTCTATCTGACTAATATTACTGCACTAAAACCTGAACAAATATGGAAACTTTTCTAAGTAACAAATTTGAATACATGATTCATGAAATAATTAATCCAAGGGTCATATTCCAAACATAACATAGATAATAATGCATGATCCATTAAGATCATGGAATCTACCACTTTTCTTTCTTTTCCTAGGTGGTAATTGATCAGGAAATCATAATACATTTTTAATTAATTCCATGTTCTTTGCCTCATGATTATGCATTTTTGTGTGAATATATAATTTAGGATTTTTCGGTAGTATATATTTCACATTTGGACCTGTTCAAATTATGCCTCCAAATTTTCAAATCATAAATGATAGATTTTAATTTCCAATAATGTGTTGCATAATTTACTCATGAGGATTTATTTTTCATGAAATATTAGAATTTTCAGGATCATTCTAGATAAGAACACAACCATTTTGTTTTGATGAAGCATCACTATAGTTGAAAAACTCTCCATTTCATGATATTAGGTTCATAACTGTAGAATTCACCAATTTTTTTTTTCAATTCATGAAAACAATCATCTTAGTCTTTTTCCATGATGTATTAAAAAAATTATATTTATCTTAGTTTGCTAACTAGATAACTATGTAATGTTTTCAATAAATATTCAGTATTATCCTTACAATCAATGAAAACTATGAATCTCGGTTATATTTGTGTGTCTATTCGATTGTTCCCCAACTTATATTTTAGCATGATCAATAGTTATTTCATTTTCAGATAAAATGTGACAATGGAAAGAAAATTTTTAAAAACCAAAATTCAAACTTTCGTAATTTTCCATATAGTTTATTTTATTTTAAAGTTCAAAAAAACTCATATATTTTTTCCATGCTCCTCTTTACTTCAGTAATATACCATATTTTCATAAAAACCACAACAAAAAAATTATCCTTGAACTCATGAAATGTTATATTCATATAATCCATTAATAAAATAGGTGAATTAGTTAACAAAATCGGCATAACAAAAAATTCTTATTGACCATTTGTTGTTCGATCATTGTTTTGGAATATCATTCTCTATGAACATTTTTTAATTGTACCCAGATCGAAAGACAATCATTGAAAAATACATAGCTCCCAGGAATGGATCATGGAAGTCAAAAATGTGTGGGAAATGATATATATTTTAAATAGTAATGTTATTCACGTTTATAAAAATAATTAAAAGTATCATGGAACCATAATTATTTTTAACAAAGAAAATGAGAGCTCCCCATAGTGATTTGATAGGATGAATGAAGCTTTTATAAATAAACTCCTAGAACAGATATTTCAATTCAAGAAGTTATATTTGATCAATTCGATAAGGGGGATTGATATTGGCATAGCATCATGAACTATGTCAACCGTGTATTAAACAACCATATCATATATATCACCAAGTAATTCATCATGAAAAACATCAAAGTATTCATTTACTATAGACACATCATTAATTTGAATAGTTCACTTGTTTTCAACAACATGAGAAATAAAACATTCATTTCGATCATTCACCAGTTCCTCAACTTCCTGATATGTCATCAATTATATGCTTTCATTATTATATAAAAAGTGAATGTATTTCTGAAAAACAACACATTTATCTCAATAATCAATCATAGAATGATAAATATATATCTAATACATACAAATAATGACCTCAATCTCTACATAGAGAAAACATGAAAATTTTTGCAGGTAATTTCATTCCCTATTGATATCTAAAATATTATTATAATTATTGTTTCTTGTCATATTTCCCCTTGGAGTTTTAATAATATTTTATGGTATCATTTGATTAGGTGATGTTTCTAATTTACTTTAAAATTTCACAGAAATAAAGAAATTTTTATAACATCTATAAAAAATGACATTAGAAAAATATGAGTAAATAATCAATGTACCTGATACCACTTCATTTGATGGTCTGACAACTAAGGACATAATTAGAAAAGATCTCACTACACATTTCTATTTATATTCTTATTCCTTCCCATTATTCTGATCATTATTTGGGAATCTATTTTCATAATTACACACCACAACACATATAAAATACATTACATATTTTATATATCTATTAATAATCAAATAATATTCGTTACAATATCGTTACATATGTTGAAACCTTCCATTTATAAAACACATGATAGTTTTATTAAGGTATTTTCCATGGAGATTTTTACCAATCTTTTCCCAAACTGGAAGATAAAATTTCATGCCATCAAATTTATTTGATTAATTACTACCCATGGATTTATATCGTGACCTTTTAGTCTCATTGTCCTCAAATTACACGTGATCATCAGAGAGATCCATTTTTAAACTCTAATCACATCAGACAAGTTAATCATAAAATTTGAATTCTCTGGAGGCCAATGCCCTTTGATATCATGACTTTATTCCTCGGTAAAAATGATTTATTTTTCTATCAAAATCTCAAATATTTTTTTTCTCATACCTTACAAGATGAGTGAACATTTATTCATACAAGACCATGAAATATTTCTCATTATCCCTAAATTCAGGGAATTTTTATCCATCTTATTTCAAACCACATTGCGAAAATATTTTTCAAGGAACAAAACATTTAATTTTATCCCACTAAAAAAACTTTATCTCCTCTCTTTCCCTATTATTTTTTTACTCATTACCACAATTGATCAATTTTATCTTCAAAAAGTTATATTGAATGGAAAACCATTTTATTATCTAATCAACCAATAACATTAAATATATTTTCAATTGGTTTAATCCATCATTCTCCAACAATTGGGTTGGAAGATCCATTGAAATTTAGAGGGTCTTTCCTCATAAATTGATCAACTACCATCATTTTCCATTGTGGTAGCTCTCGTTAATCTTGTGCATGAATTCCACTACAATTTTTTCATGTGTAATCAGAAAAATTACATTCTCAAATTAAATGGTCCTATTTCCCACCATTTTTGGTTGTAGAATCGAAAAGATATCAGCATCTCAATTCCTTCTAACATCAAAATCCATATTTCTTCTACCAAAAACTATTCTAAACTAATATATAATATATTAAGTGACATGGTAATAATTATATTGAATACCATTACCACATTAAAATAGGTAAAAATAATTTATCATATTCTGTTAACATTATAAAAAATCCTAAAGTTATCTAAACAATGTTATAATACAATCTATAATGACCTAAACTTAAACAATTAAAAATATAACTATATAATCTATATTTTACTTCATCACGTTCCCAAAAACTTTTTTGGATTTAATTTTAAGAATTATAGGAAATAACTCATAAATATCAACCCAAAAGTATACCAAATGGTTAATATTAAAACCATAACCATTTTATCCAAAAAATAAAATTTTTATCACAAAAACACAAATTATTTTCATTAAACACTCATAATTTACAATCATTTTATATACGAAAAATATTTTTTAAAAAAATTCACAATATTAGGTTTAATTAATCTTCATTTAAATAAACTAATTTTATAATGGACATGTCGGTATCTATATGTTTACAAACTAAAATCACCATTTGATCATATAAAATACAATAATATATGGTCAATATATTTTAAAAATATTAAATTTAATATCATGCTTTTTTGGCAAACCGTGAAGATGAAATCATTGATGATCATATATTGGTGATTCAAAATTAACTAAAAGTGTTTTATTAATGGAAGAGATAAATTTTTATATAACCCATTGAGAAAAAAATTATTTACATATTTATATCATATTATATAGGTATATATGTTCTTATATAGACATTTTATAACAGCCTAGTATTTTATAAATTTTTATTACATAAAAATTGAAACATTTTAAATGAATTTGTTACACAAAATGATATTATTATCTTTCTTTAATTGCAACACATAGTTCAAAATAACTTCAAAATTATGTTAAAATATAATTATACAAATAGTAGTTATATCAAATATGATGGAATGGTGGGAATGCATTGGTTAACTGAGTTATAAAAATTTGTTGTTTTCAATTTTATATAAAAAATTATTTATTTCTTAATAAATAAAAGTAATTTTTTTTTTTGAAAAAATATTTTTATATATAAAAAACTATAAAGAATAAATTATTTTAAAAACATTTAGTAAATTATTATTACAAAATATAGCTTTTATTTAATAAATAGACTATTTAACATTCATCTTATGTGTTTTATTGATAATAGTCAATAAAAAATATATTTTACACTTTAAAACAACATTTTTCAAAAATATACTTTTTCATTTTTTGAAAAATTATTTAAATTTTAATCCATGAATCGTTTTAAAAGAAATTTAATTATAATTTACTTTTTTAAAATCATTGTGTAAAAAATCATGGGTTGAATTCTTGGGAATGTTTTGACAAGAATATCATTTAATTAATAATGACCAATAATATATTTTAATTGAATATAAAATTTTAGTTTAAATTATTAAATAAGTATAATTTTATTTTTCTTGGAAATTAAAATTATTACAATTATAACATTTTAATCATTGACAATTTTACTCTTTGAATCTTTCCTTCTTATCACATATTCTATATTAATTATAAATGAAATTTATCAACATATATAAATGAAATTTGGAAAATTTTATTACATGTTTTGAATATTTAAAATATATATAATTAGATATACTGAACATAATTTTTTAACATATTGAATTGTAATGATGTTTAAAATATTTATGAGGGATAATGTAAAATTCTTGTATCGATTGTTAAAAAAATAACAAAGATTAAAATTACCAATTAAGAAAATAATTTTATCTCCATATTTAAACCTTAGCTAGTAATATCTTCTATAATAATTCATTTGGGAAAAAAAATTTGTTGTGGGAAAATATGGGTCAATCATTTTAATTTCAAAATTTATAATTCTAATACACACCTCACATATAATAGGGCTCTCCTCCCCTCTCATATTCACACAATAAAACCCTTTTTTATAAAAAACCTAAATTGTCACAACCCCTCTTTTGGGGACCATGTCATTACTACCCCAAGCCCACATTCCATAGGCAAGGTGATGGCGACTTGCAACAAAAAGGCATATCCCTAAAAAGGGATGTCATAGCCTCAAAACATAAATGCACGCAGATAGGGAACACTGCGCACAAGTAAAACCCAATGGACGAAGAAAAGTACAACCACCACTAAAACCCACCAATGAGTGTAAAAGTATTTACTAAATGTAAAGGGGACAATATAAAAGCCCAAATAATATATATTAATAGAAAAGAGTGAAAATAACTCTTGAGGTCGTCCGCCAAGGATCCTACCTAAAGGGTAGGTACAGTCCGTCACTGTAGATCTCCACATCAACTGGTCACCTCTATACACCATCATATCTGGGATCCCCGAGTCTCAATTAAGCTACCATTAGTCTGTAGAAGAGACAACAATATGCGGGTGATGCTCATGTCTGGGTGAGTATAAATATATTCAGAAGAGACTCCATGAACTGCGATGGTATCTTATGTTTCAACAAAGGAATTACCAGAAATCATGATCTCCATCAAAATGAACAATGTAAAAGATAGCTCACAAGAGGTATAAAAATTATGTACATAGGTATAGATGATTAATAATAAATATATATTATCTAATTTCTTTTAAAAGGCTCTACTGCTGAACCATACATGATCTATTTATGCTGACCCACACATGATCACTAGGCACTAACCCAAAAAAATTTGCATATCGATGACACCCACATGACCAATAGGCGCTTACCCACATAGGATCATTGAGCACTAACCCAAACTGGATTAATAGGTATTGACCCACAAAATGATATATTAGTGCTCACCCACATGGGTTTTATAGGTACTAACCCACACATGATCATTATTCATTCCTCACATCACAGCCAGCCACTGGAATCTCTCACTTCGAACACTTAATTCTGGGAGGATCCATTTCTCATTCTATTAGTCATACATCATTAGCCAAATTGATCCAATATGGTGTAACCTGATGAAACACCATTTCAATATGGTTCCAATGCAATAGATTGTGCGTCAATCGGATGCCCAGTCTGTATATTATTGGCATTTTCATGTCGGGGTCTGATTGGATTCATGTCTGATCTGACCTATTGGTATGTCAAAATTCTCCAAAACACAAGTGGAGTATCTTTAAAGGACCACCTCATTCAAAGGATTCTAACACCACATAAAGTTCATTATACATATACAAGATTTATGAGGTATAGTCTATTAATCGAAACATGGCCATAAGTGGATCTAGGTTCGCACCGACCAGGTCAGGCCGACCCGACCCGACCCAGCTTGGTGGGGCCCTACCAGAAGGGGTAGGGCCGTAGGCTCGGTGTGTTTCGTCATTGGATCTGCCTGCTGTCCATGGTCTCAGCCCGCTAGGTTGTGGGGCCGGCCTGGGCCACCTGGTTGTGTGCGTCCAGTCAGGCTGTTGGACACACCAGGCCCGTTGGTTGGGTGTGGTCCCCAGATGGGCATGGGGTTCATCTCCACTTCTAAACAAACCTTTGTCCTCAAATCTTTTCAAACATACGGTGCATTGTTGGTGCCGCCCTAGCTGTTTGGTCTATGTGGACTAGTCAACAGTTGTCCCGCTGGCCCAGTTCTACCATTTGTCGTAGCTTAGAACTTTGGACCTCCTCTTTGGTGTTATACTATAGTGTGGTGCCTCATAGCACCAATTCCATCAATGTGGTCGGAATTATCTAAATGACCATTTCTATCAGGACGCCTTCAAGCGCTGCCGCACTAGGGGTGCTTCCGTAGGCCATTGGTGTAGCTCCGGTGGTCTGATTTACTTACCACATGCACCTAAGATCCGTTTGGGATGTCTCCTACAGTACACATCCCTAGGTTTTTCCATGACTCTATTTTTCTCTGTTTCTAATGAAGAACACAAGGTAATCAAGTTCAAAAGAGGTTTAGGGCATTGTTGGTTGGACCGTGCCCTCTGCAATTATGTTATAGAATGGTAATTGTTCAACACCATCATGTGAAAAGGAATCATAAATCTCATAAACAAAATCTCTAAATGAGCTTGAAGAATGACGCTAGAGATTAGGAAGAAGGGTCCTCATTTGAATGTGTTCATCATCACCCATCGTTGTCCAGATCAAACCCTCCAACAGCTGTCGATGCTCCATTCTACATTGGGGGAAGACGTCATCGAAACTTTTTTAAAGTTTGATAGCTTGATTCAGAAAATCCCATTCCCTTTAATTTTTTACATATAAGGGAGGAACCACAGGTGTTTCATTTCATTAATGTGTTCAATAAATATCAAAAAATTAATGTTCCATTAAAACAGCAAACTTCATGGTTATGTAACCCAATGTCCATGTCATTAAAAGTATTTTAGTAAATAAAATAGCTAACCAAATCTATGGTCCTTCCACTGTCTCTAAATGATTACAAAAAGAAATACAATAACTCATGTTTTTGTTTTATTACTATTTTTTAATTTCCAAATAGAATTCACTATTTCATCTGACCCTATCTGGTCATTGTTATGCTTCTCATAAGTAAATCATGCCATTTTGAATTGAACGGTGTGCTCAGATTTTTAATTTTACCACCATTTAAAAAGATAAAAATCATCGCTCACACATTTACTGAAATTACCATACAAAGGTTCAAAATACCCTTATAGGAACACTGCGCCCCTAAATCACTTTCCATCAATTATTGTAGTCTAATAATAATCCCCAAAAATTTAAAAAATTAAATGAAAATCTTTGTGTCTTTACATTCTCCACAACATGGAAATTTTTGTCCCAAAAGGACACAACAACACTAGGGAAAATTGGTGGTACTAATCACGTATCTGAGCCTCCCGCGCACATGTTCTATCCTGGAGGTTCATGTGCTTCCATAGAACACTCACAACCTGAATCGACCACCCAAGAAGGACCTGATTCAGTCAATCCTCTATCTACACCAGGAACTATACGAATTCCTCCCTATTATCACTATCCAGGTCACCCCAGTCTATAACGTGTGATATATCTGTAATGTACCTCCTCACTAGTGAAATCTGTGAAACATTAAGAAAACATTGGATCTATTGGGGAAGGTACTGGGTGTGCCACCTCGCCTACTCTGCTGAGGATCCGTAATGTTCTAATTGACCTTGAAGATAGATTGATTCCCCATCCAAATCTCTGCAATACTCGTCAGGTGATACCCATAAGATGGCATGGTATCCCTCCTCGAACTCCAAGGGTCACTATCTCTAGTCATCATAAGAAATTGGCCGAAATTGGGCAGTCATCATTAGCTCATGGAAGATCTGCAACATCTAAGTGGTTACCCGTAAAAGCTATGGACCTAAATGTATTGACTCAACTAGGTATTTCCAACATATAGTTGACATGCATGGTTGCCCGTACAAGGCCTCAAACTGTGCCATATCGATGTTGGAGGGATAACTATTGTTTTGTGTGAACTACACCAGGGCCCGGTGGACCACCCAACTGTGGAAAAAATCAGGGACATGATCACGAATCATGTCTTCATGCGTCTATATGTACTGTTCCATTTGACCATCAATTTTATGATGAAAGGCAGTGTTCAACCATAGTTTTGTCCCGATCCTCTTATATATTCCCTTTCTGAATTAGGATGTAAAATGAAAATTATGATCTGAAAAAATTGTCGATAAAACCTTGGGAAGCTGAAAAATCTCTTGTATGTAGTGGCATCCCACATGCTCTATTAATCCCTTCTCTCGGATGGTTAAAAAGTGGTCAAACATTGTGAGTTAGTAAACGATTACCCAGATGGAATTGTGGGCCCTCGATGTACGTGGGAGCCCTTCCATGAAGAAAATGTAGATTCCATCCAACATTTATTCCAACAACTCAAGATGCTGATTTATGCGTACTGAAACATGGTTATCGACCTTCACATGCTGACAAGTGAAGAATCATGAAATGAAAAATGCCACTTATTTCATCACCCTAGGCCACCAGTGCTGATGATAGTGGTATTGTTACATCTTCTCCACACAAGGACGTACCTCAAAATGGGATGTGCCAAACTCCCTCAACACATCCTATAGTAGTGTCACTGGTACCATGGTGCATCCTCTCAAATTGATAACGTTCTCCCAACATACAAAAAAATTGTTCAACAGTCCATCCTGAGGATATCTGAGCACGTCAGGCCTTGCATTAAATGTACCCATGTTGTTCCTCCCATACTCACTGACAGAGTGGGGGAGTGATAGTCATTTACTAGAGGTATGCTTCTTCATAACTATCCATGAAGGATAAAAACAACGAGCCTTTCTGCTCTGTTGCCACACTCTACAACTGTAATTCAAACCACCGGTTGATTGAGTCTTCCATCACATTACCATTCCCTGGAGTGTAGACTATTTCAATGACATAATACTAGAGAACTATAGACATCGCCATTGTCTCAGTTTCAGGTACTTCTTTAAGAATAAATACCTGACACTCTTGTGATCAGAGTAGATAGTAAATCATTCTCCCATCATGTAATGTCGCCAATTATTCAACGCAAAGTCCAATACTACTAACTATAGGTCATCAGTAGTGTATTTCTCCTTCCATTTACTCTGGTGATGCGAGCCGAATGATATTATTTCAGTCTTCTCCATCGAGAAAAATCCTTGTCCAGTCCTAGATGCATGGCAGTATACAATATAACTAACACCCTTTTTTGGAAACCTCTAGATTGGGGAAATCATCAATATCCGCCTCATCTCCAATAAACACTTCAAACATCTCTTTATCAACAAGAAAGTTTGTCCCTTCTTTGTCAATTCTAAATTGTCCTACAACTCCGGAACGGTCAGATATGAATCTCTGGTAGTACCCAGCCAACCCCAGGAATCTTTTTACCTCAGTCGTGCTCACTAGTAGATCCCAAGAAAGAATTTCCTCTCACATATATTGATCCACTAAAACTCCATATTTCAAGATAATGTTTGAAAGAATGTGGACCTCTCGTATCCTGAACTAGAACATCAAGAGATTTCATAAATCTCTTTCTCTCAGAGTGTATCCAGAACATTTTTCAGATGAGTGGTGTGCTCCTCCTACGACACTGAATACAAAAAGATTTCATCAATTAAAAACACCATAATGATGGCAAGGAAATGTTGTATGATCCTATTCTTAAGTCCCTTGAATATTTATTGGGATTTCTTATTCTTAATGGCATCACAATGAATTCATAGTGTCCATACCGGTGGGGCTGATCAGTATGCATGCAGGGTCTACTGGTGGGGCTGGGGAAAGTGCTTCCCTATGGGTGGTGGTGTTTCTGGTACACCCCTGAATATTCCATCACCGTATGTGGGAACTACACCGACACCACATCTCTCGGTGGACCATTATTGTGATATCTCACTGGAATCTGGGCTACATGACTTTGTAGTGGCATCATGTAGGGAAACATGTGTTCCAATGTAAAAATGTTATACCTGGTGAGTTGACTCAAAGAGATCAACAGAAACAAAAATAAAAAACCCACCCAATTAGTGTTTTCATGTATCGAGTTGGAAATTAGAACTCGGGGTCATGGTGTATAGAAACGTCGGCCACTACAATAACACTAGACTCCACGGACTAAAACTGAACTCATGACACTTAACACTATTTCTTCATTGAAAAAATAGACCGTTAGTTCTTATGGTAGGACTGACTTCCCCTATGATACCAAATTTTCTCGACCCCTCTCCCAGGGCATGTGTCGTGAATACCACATGAACAACTACTATAGTCTAGTGGCTAGATATTAGAACAAAAAATGAACATCCCTAAAAAAAGAAGCCATTTCTTCAAAACCTGAACACACATGGACTAGGCACACTTTTCACATGTAAAAGAAATGTGAAGTAGAAATGTACAACCACCTCTAAAAACCACAACTGAGTGTAAAAGTAATTACTCAATGTAAAGGTTCAATTATACAATACCAACTGAAAATGGAAGTACAGAAATAAGGTAAAACCAATCTTGAAGTTGTCCGCCATGGATACTACATGAAGGGTTGTACATCTCATCCTTACGGCTCTCCACATCAACCTATCACATCTATACACCATCATGTCCTTGATCCCCCAATCTCATTCATGATTACCACCATCTATACTAGATATAACACGATTTGGGAAATTACCATGTAGTAGTGAGTATAACAATACTCAGTAGTGACCCCGAGACACCATAAGGTCTCTCAAAATTTCACAAAAGAAATAACAACAAAGCATGATATCAATAAATATGAACAATGAAAATGACATTTCAACCCAAGAATATAATTTATGTACAGATGTGTAGAAGATTAGTTATAAATATAGATCATCTTATTCTGTCGAGAGGCTCTACTGCTGACCCACAAAGGAAGAATAAATTTTGACACACACATGATCACAAGGAAATGACCCACATAGGATCACCGAGCATTTACCCATAGAGGATTTATTGGTTTTGACCCACACATGATCGATAGTTACGAAACAACCAAAGAGAAATGAGTGGTGAACACCACAGGATCGAAAGGTTCTACCCCACATATGATAATTATTCATTATTCAAATCGTACCTAGACACTTGATTTTTTCACTTAGAATTCTTGATTTTGAGAGGATCCTCTCCTCAATCCATCATTCATAATCCTGCCATCATTAATATCCAGGAAGGATTAACCCAATTAACCACCAAGCCATATGAGTTCCAACATAATAGATGATGCATCAATCGGATGCTCGGTCTTTATGTTATGGACATTTTTGTGCTGGGGGGCTGGTTGGATTTGAGACTGATCCAGACCGGTCGTACTCCAGCATTCTAAAAACCTCATTTTGAGTATCTCAAAAGGAAATCCTTGTACTAATGATTATAGTTACACCGACGATTCATCAAACATACATCTAGTTTATAAGATATAGTCTATTATATGAAACTTGGTCGTTAGTGGGTCAGGGTCTAGTCCGTCCAATCCTGCTAGGTCGTGGTACCATACTAGACCATCCTGAAGGGTGAATCCCACCATATGGATGTGGGGGGCATCTCCCCTTCTGAAAAAACCATAGTTTGGTTCGGTTCTTCAAATAGGCGGTGCGAGGCTAGCGCCACCCCAACTGGGTGGTCCTTGTTGACCTTTCAACAGCAGACCTGTAGGCATGGGTACACCCTCTATTGCAGCATGGAGACAAGGACCTATTCTGTGGTGTTCTTCCACCTTCAACATGGATGACTTCAGCCAACCTCCCCTTTCTTCCATAGAGCCTTTAGGAGATTACTCCTCTTTGAGGCAGGTGAGAGCCGGCTGCTGTATCGGCAGAGCTTCTGCGGGCTATCAATGAAGCTCTGGTAGTCCAATTTACTTCTCATATTTTCCTACGGTCCTTCTAGGATTCTGCCAACATGGAAATACCCTTTTTGTTTCCTTGCTTCCATTTTTCTTGGTCTCCAAAAAATATCGTAACCAATGAATGTTCATTTGATGGTTCATGCCTTATTCGGTTCTGCTTGAGCCATCCCCGTTATCCATATAGCATAGAAAGAGTTCAACATAATCATGAGTAAATGAATCAAAAAAATATTAAAGAAAATCCCTACTTCAGTTCGATCGATGATGATGTTGATGAAAAATAAGGTTATCCATTCAATAGTGTTCATCGCCGCACGCCGTTGTCCAGTTCGAAATTTCTAACAATCATCGAAGCTTCATTCTATGTTAGATAAAGACCTCATTGAAACATAATTATATGTTCCTCTCATGGGCCACAAAATCCCCTGACCAATATTTTTTTAAATAGAAGATAGTAACCACCCATGTTTCATTTCATTAATGTGGTTCATTAATGAACCACAATTAATATTCCATTAAAATAATGAATGATGTGGTAATGCAACCCAATGGTTATGTTAATAACTGACTTCAAATAAAAAAAATCTTAGTTCAATTATGAGTTACTACCCCCATATCTCAATAGTTACAAAAAAATAAAATAACTCATGGATTTATATTATTTTTTTATAAAGTCCAAAAAATTAAATTTTTTGTCTGACCCTTTCTTGTTAATGTTAAGCTTCTCCTAAGAGAATTCAGGCACTATGAACTCAACGGTTCTCTGGGATTTTTAATCAGAGCACCATTTCAAAATATATAAATCGCCACTCACACGTTTAGTGAACACACCTTAAAAAAGTCCAAAATTCTATTCCTGGAACACTATGCCCATGAATTTCATGCAGTCAATTTTTGATGTCTTGTAATAATCACAAAAAATTTTAAAAATATAATATTAAAATTTCCATGCATTTATATATAACACCATTTAAAATTTTTCATAATTTCATCCTAGAATCCTTATTTTTGGATTAAATCAATCATTGGAAGGATTTCAGTGGAAAATTATGGAGGATAGCCCAAGAAGAGGTAACATTATACAATGAGAATTTTTTTCTCCCTAAACATCCATAAATAATTTCCAAAACCCGCTAATACATAAATATATATAATTAAAATTTATGGAGTTTTTTATTTTATTTTCACGAGGTACAACTGTCACAACATTCATAAAATGGGTTATGGCAGCATCATTCATCTGTACGACCGACTACCACCTTGAGATCCAATGTCATTCATTTTTCCAATACTATCATTCACATATGGGTATAATGTTGATTATAAAGTGTATATATATATGATATTTATAATATAATTAAGTTTATTTATTCATTATATAATATTTATTCTTTATTTATCTCCTTTCGATATGATATATGATAATGTCATTCGTGTGTATTGAAGAATAACGTCATGTGAAGAGTTTTGATTCGATTTTCGAAAATACATTATATGGATGATAATTAAGATAATTTCATTAAATATATATATTTTATAAATGATATTATAAGCATATGTGTGTAATTTCATTCAATCTTATTATATTATATTCCATTTTATTTCTATCATTTTTACTCACTAAAAGATGAAAATGTCATTATTGTAAATGTGGTATTCTGCCTTCATGATATGATGTGACTCTCAATTTTCGTAACCACAAAATATAGATGATATGTATATGTAAATATGAAAAAATAATAATTTATTAATTATATAATTATTATTATTTATATATAAAATATTACTTCTTTCCTTCCATAATTATTCAAGAAAAATGGAATCATTACTCATACATATGTATGACCTACCATCTTTATGACTGTAGTGTACATCATTTCTCAAAACCATCATTAGAGCCAGGTATTATAATTATAATTGATTTATAAATATAATAACTATTTCCTAATTATTATTTTTGTATATAATTGAATAATGATCAATGTAAGAGTAATGAAATTGAAAAAATCATTAAATTTTTAGAAAACAATGATGTTGTTCACTAAAATAAGATTTTAAAAAGGAATTTGGTTATAAATGGGTAATAAATGTTTATAAGTATATAATATATTTTATAATATATATATATCTATATTGTTATATAATATATATATATATATATATATAACATATATTTATTTTATATGAATATTCATTTTGTATGAAAAAAAATGAAGACGTATGCAAGGGATTACCCCTCTTACTTAAATTTTTTGGAGACCCCTACAAATCCCACACTCAATTCATTTGTGTGGAATATATACATACCCATTTAAGTTATATATCATTATAATAACATTTAGAATTTTTTTTCTTTTATGTCATGATTTAATGGGTCTTATAATTCGAATGATTTCAAAAGTGATAATTGTTTTGAATCACAATTTTTACTCTTATGAGACACATCACATATTAACCATAAAATTATTTTAACAATTGTAAATAAATACCAAGAATGTATTTATCAATTATAATCATAAAATTTAATTTTAATTAAATATATATTTTATAACCACTCTTTCTATAAGATTATGGGTCCAAAGTAACCAAAATAATTATTTTTTTTCTCAATTTACCTTTTTTAGACATATTTTGGGTTATGTAATTTTAATTTTTTTTAAAATTTTCATATATATCCCCTATTACATGTAATTTCATAAATTCATTTATTCTTCGAAAATTATTTCTTACATTTAATGTTATTATTTCATGGAAATTGTGATAAAATTTTACAGTGTGGTAATGATATTCTAACACAATCTCATTGTTTATGAAGATTATATATGAATATGGTTTCAATTATAAATTATTACTAAGTATACTTCATGAAACTCGTTAATTTTATTATCACATGGTTATTTCATAATAATAAATATTTTACATTAATTTTAATATCTTTTTGTACTAAAGATTTAAAATTAATATTTTTAAGAAAAAATTTATTTATTTCTCCCTTTGTTTGAAAACCCCTTTTCATTCAAAGCCATGTTTTTAAAAAAAATTATTGCTGGTAAAAGTTTGGAAATGAAGAACAAGAGGTAAGTCTCTAGGGAAGCCCCGCAAATCCCTTTCGCGGAGCCCCATGTCCCCATGTCCAGTTCAGAGCAAGGAGGCGGGATGCTCCCCAAACACCTTTGATGCTCGTGAGCCTACCGCGGAGCAAGGATGCCAGACACTCTGCGAACAAATCTGATGTTCGCGAGCCCGCCGCTTAACGAAGAGGAAGGATTCCCCGCGAACGGATTTGATGTTCGTGAGCCCTCCGCAGAGCAACCTCTATCTTTGGGCCCAACGAGCTCTAAATTGTGGTGCCTCATTCCTATAAATACAAGGCTCCCCTCGACCCCAAATGGAAGATCATCAGACCATTCACCTTATGATATCTCAATTCATGAAGCATTTTATTCTCTACGAACCATGAGTTTCTAAAGATTCTTTTGCATTGCAATGGGCCTCCTCCATGGCTTTAATTCAACCCCTTTTCTGAATGGAATTCCTTTCACGAAGCCCATGGCCCATCGCAAAGGAAGGGGATCCCCATGGGGTCCTTGGTCCTCGCGAAGTGTTTATACTTCACGAAACACCCTCCATACACACGTTACCCACATGTTAAGGAAGGGTCATTGTGCTTCGTGAAGTACATTTCATCACAACACCTTGCATTGCGAGGCACCCTTGCATCGCAAGGCATCGCTTATCAAATTCCATTCCACTTCATGAAGATCCTCTCATATGTTCTTATTTCCAATGCCTATCCTAAGCTACTAATTTTCACGAAGCACATCCCTTCACAAAGCCCCTCTACTTCATGGAGCAGCAGAACATCATAAGGCTCCTACCTATGAACCCCTATGCTTTGCAACTCCTTTTTTTGTGCAACCCTTTAGGTTTGCGCAAAGAAATTTTAATGTCCCTTGGACGATTCTTCCCATTTTGTTTCATTACCTCATGCTCCTTCACATTTTCAAGCTATGGGATATTTCTTCTTTGAATAGCCACGCTAATGTGGACCCTAATGGGTTCACCTATCGACACCCCCATTTACGAGATTACGGATGCCTTCCTTACCTCAATGATTGGTGGGCATCAGTTATGTGTGTCTTAGGGGTGTGGAGTGAACCCGCCTCATCCGAGATGTAGGACGTTAAACTAATAATAATAATCATCCTCCGCACATGATGTAAAATTGTGACCACACCCTGTGTGTCAGACATGGGTTTCCACCACCATGGACATTCTGCATGACCACTTGTCTGATCAAGAGTGAGATCGTCCCTTACAGGGAATTGGATCCTTTTTATCTGAGCGGTGTATGTCCACTGGGAAGGGGGAACCACACTGGAGTAATCCTCGAGCATTTCTTACTAGAGGGATCTCTCATGAAACTCTTCTCTTCCTAGGATCCATGCCCCTATCCCAAAGGGCTTTGTCACCATTAGGGCCTCCATCCTAGAGTAAGTCCCAATACCGATCACGTCGGGCTGCTAACCAGGCGTAAGCCCCTATCTCCACTTTGGACCTCTAACTACACATATGCTCCTATTCCACTTCCCACGGATGCACCATCCTCAATGTGATTGTCAGGTCTTTGTAGTCTCTTATTTCTCCCATCAAACATGACTCACGTGAGCTTAGAGCATGCATCCAGCATGACATCCTCTATGAGAATCCTAAAGTTTAGGTCCTGCACACCCAAAGATAACTAAAATGTCTTTGATCATTGCAAAGGCAAGGTACATAGGAATCCTTCGTAAGGTTCAAGCCCATCATTAATTGGTCCCGATAATATTCATGTTGGAACCCCAAACCCCACCTGAACTACGAGATCATTGATCCCTTCAAAGGTAAGGTATGTTGTAAGCCTCCCTTAGGTTCATGCCCATCATCCATTAGTCCCGACCATCTTCATGACAATCCAACAGACCCCACCTGAACTACGTGATCTTTGATCCTTGCCTAGGCAAGTTACATAGTAGACCTCCCTAAGGTTCAAGCCCACCACCCAATGGCCCCGACCATCATCACGTCAGTTCCCACTCCATCCTAATCTATGTGGGTTTTTATCCTTGTATCATGGATATGGTAGATAGGAATCCTCCGTGAGGTTCGACCCCATCCAATAGTATGCCGTTGTGACCACATCTCATGGTAAGCTGTTGAGACCCCATCTAGCGGTAAGCTATTGCAAACCATATTCGAAAGTAAGCCATTTTTAGGTGAACCTCTAGGACTTTGATTCCCTGCCACATGTAGACGTATGAGGTCTTTTTGAGACTCAATAACAACATCAACATCATCCTTGACTTGACTCCATCTCATTCTCCACCCACTTCACATAAACATACATCATCCATTTTGGTTATTACCCATGTCGTCAGATTCTGGTGGGATCATGCCACCACATTCACCAAAAAATTTAACAATGATCAGGTGGCTAACCACGTGTTATCCCCAACATCGGTGTTCCCTCCAAGGGTTTCACTCTCCTTATCCACTCTAGTAAGTGTTCTGATCAGTCTGATCTATCTCCACTAGATATTAAACCTGTGTCACACATTGTGTTAACCATTGGAATCTGAGGAAAACCTCGGATACATGCCTATGGCATAAAATTCCCCGAATTATACATGGGATACATCAGGCCTCAATTCCTTTAAGAAGCCCTATAATAAGGGTATGAAACCCAAATTCACTAGTGTTCCAGTTTCCAGACATGCTAGCGATGTCCAACGTGACTACTCTCCCGACCGAAGGTTTATTCCCTGACCGGACCCGTTGGAATGCCTCAAAAGAAGCAATGTAATTAATTGGTGTCCATGAAGATATGGCACTATTAAGAGTTTAAAAAAATGTCTTAAGTATATAAGGGAAACCTGGGCAACGTTTTGAGTTTTGAGGAGCAATCCATGGAAGGAATAACTGACATCCCATCATCTTGTTTCATTCAAGGAGAAAACCTATGTGAACAAGGAATGAATGTTTCCTGCCTTTGGAAAGAGGAAATGTGGGGAAACAAAACTGTGCCTTTAATCCTCGACAAGATGGATGTGCATGCCTGGACAAAAGCATCAGAAAAAAATGATGAACCCGACGTGAATATTTTTTCGACTCAATATGGTGATTAGTAGCTTTCGATACATGAATGGATTAGAATGTCACTAGATCCAGATATCTGTCACCTGGTCCTACCAAGAAAATATAGGGCATGGAATGAATCTCACAAAAAGATGGGGCAGTAGAACGTTGGGCATGCCGATCTGCAAAGTTTTCAACATGGATCCCTCTTACAGGTCATGGAGGATGGAATGGCGCTAGGGCACTGGTCGTCGATTCCCTTTTTCATTCTACACTGATGAGTTAATATCCCTACTTTCCAGAACCAAGTTGTTGTACCAAGAGCTCAATCACCACCTACCAACCGACACAGGGGCAGCGGTAGAACCAGTGCGGCAGTCCCATACAGTTCTTCCTCTTCTACGGCGGTCTCAAACGCCACTACCGATGGGCACCCCCCATCTCTCCCATAGAGTTCATCCAACAAAGTGTGATAAATGAACTCGTATGCCGATATGAGTAGGAGGGTATTATTCTGAATTTGGATACATCCCATCTAGATTTGGAGTCATCTGTGCTTCATTTTCAATGCTTCCCTCGACGGCTGCGCAGGTAGCCACTACTCCCCACTCCAACTTAGAACCATTTCAGGAGCCACTCCCCACAACATATTGATGACTCTCTGTCCTATGCCGACAATATAGGGGATATCCGGGTCATCCCATCTAGGATACCATTCATGGAGCTCCAAACGACGTCTCCCACTAGGCCGCGTTAGCGCCACCATGCAGTTTTACTGGCCGAGGACTAGGTTAGCCATATCACTACACCACTGGATTTGGTTCGTCTAACCCAAATCCAATGCCGGGCACAACCCGAAGAGAATGCCTGGAAAGGGTTGTCATCGTCAGCAACTACTATGCCTTGAGACACAGCTGATGCATATTAACAACTCCTAGTGTACCCTGAACAGGTACATCCATACACCTGCCCTGGATCACGGCCCCAACCACCCCGCAGATAGGATGGGTCGACTCCCTTTGTTGTTGGCACAAGCTGTGGCTGCCATGGACTAACCTGCAGTGATTACACCCAGTACGTAGGTCCTCCTCATACCACTACCATGAAGAACATGGGGATTCCCCACTTACAGGATTATCATGGAGGTTCTCCCCATGACACCCTCAATTCAAATTAAGGTCTTCCCCATGATGGTGATGCTCAGTGCGGAACTCTCTGTGATGCCCACTACACCGGATATGGAGTCATTCCTCTTGACACATACCGTTGGTATGGGTATGTTGCACATCCGATCACTCTCCATTTTGGGATCCTCACTATTTCTTCGTATCATCTAGGGATGGTCCTCCACACCCGAACAATCAGAGGATTGAGGGTCGGCTTCACTTCACCATAACTCATCATGGAGTTCCTACTCGTGTTCAACTCGCCCAGTATGAGCACCCCCCTAATACTAATGTCTCTAGGGGAAACAATCACAGAGGTATCCCTCATGCTCTTACTAGTGCCAAGAGAGGTATTACCCACTATAGCTCTACCCAAAGACATCATCCCCAAGTCTTGTTTGATATTTTACTTAGTTCTCCTCGCACACCATCTTACTCAGGTGAAAACCCTCTCCACCGCTACACCAGTGCGGCTGAAGGACCTTGTCATGTTGGAAATATACCATATCCCAAAGAGCCATCCTGGGGTAGGAAGGTTGATCGTCACAACCATAAGAAGAATTCGGGGAAGGTCCAAATAGAGATAAAACTATTCCACTTCTCAGACTACGAAGCAGAATACGACTCAGCACAGGAACCTTCCCCTCGTTCATCCGAGTAAAGGGTTGGGGAAGGAATGAGGTACATCATCCTAGTACTCCCAGAATACGAGGTATATAGGATTCACACCTCACTCCTTAGGTAAATCCGAGAGGATTAAAATTGGACAAACTCATAGGTTACAGTCATGAAATCACCACCATCATCACCTGATACACTCTCACCCTATACTAGAGATCATCGATTGTTATTCAGGGGACCAATGGTGGGCAAGAAGTAGTGTAGCCTATTTCTAGTAGCCCGACACCTTCCCCACGAACTACAACCATCATCCCATCCTACATCAATGTGGTGGATAAGTTAATACAATCTTCATAGGACAACCCGAAATGTTGCTGCTTGTCGGCTCGCTCGTTGTACTCTCCACCGGCCTACCTACCTTCCCATTGGTCTGCTTCAATACCTTTACTGGTTCCTCAACCGCCTCCGGTTGATGAGTGTGGTAATGAAGGGCTTGACCCTTCATATAATCCAAGTAACATATGGAATATCCTCACAATATACCACTTGCCTGAGATGTTATGGGATGTGTCAGTACTGGATTTATGCACACTAAAACCCTTCAAACTAGAGGAAGATGGGTGTTTCTGTCAAACCCTCTAGTTGAAACACTTTCTACATTGTCATTAGTGAGTGTTTTATCCAACAATCAATATTAATTTTTAATACATTAGTGACCAATTCCATATAATTTATTTGGATGAACTACTTGTGGCCTAGCGCCTCGAGTCCCCAAGATTCCATAAAGCCCTCCAACACCAATGTATTCAGTGTTTCAAGGTACTATGAAAGATTATAAACGAAGATTCATCCCATGTTCAAATATATGGTTGGGGATGTATGCTACACTTATCTTCAGTACAATATGATGGAAGTCCAACTTGCTAGGTGATATTGAAGACATGCCCCTAGGAAGGGTCACAATAAACATGGACAACATATTGGATGTGGATAATGAGCTATAGATTCTTGATGGGTACTTACCCAATGAGGGTGTTCCACTACTACTGGAACCATATGGAAGAGATACTTTCCAATAGAGGAATCTACTAGGTCTCCCTGTGCCCACTGAGGCATCAGTTCTCAGCCAGAATTTTGTTATGGGTAATGAGCACCTCGTAGCCACCAAACACTCTGACCCGTCCAACTCAATAAAAAAGATGGAGGATGACACTAAGAATGACACATTTAACCAAATACATTTCGAACATTAAAATTTGTTCAACATCCTCGTGGATGAACATGTTGTGGTAAAAAATCTAGATTACGAGGATTTGTGACCAGTACAGCAGAGGCAGGAACAAATTCCCTCAGGGTGCTGCCGCTAGTTGACCCTGACCATCCTGCCCCCAGAGAGAGGTTTGAAGTAGGAACATAAAACAAGAGGCCATAGTATGACTCTCCAAACCCACCAGAATGGTACAACACTCCAAGGAACCTAGCTTGGTTTCTTCCAGCTGCCATGTCTAACACTCAACCAGCCGCTTCATGAGACACTGAGATGCCTTATTATTTTGAAGAACACACCAACGCACTCATGGTTAGGGATCCCCATTAAGATAGGGAACCCCTTATAGAAGAACTACTGGTGGCACTCATTTCCTACCTTGAGGTGTTCGAAAAACAACATGTGGAACTCCCACCTGATGGAAATCCATGTCATGTATGGGTGGAAGATATACTGGAACCTCCAGGTTTTGGGAATCTCACCTTTTCCACCAGCAATTGGACAAGGGACCTACCTGAACATCTATCCCACATCTCCTCATGGTGTGGTCCCATATTAGGGACTCTAGTGTAGCAATAGGCCGCGAAGATCAGATGTTTTGTATAGACATTGGAAAGGCATGCACATATCATGTATAGCAAGCTCCCCATCGAATCAGTAACCATCTAAGAGGACCTTCGTATTCAGTTCTTCTATCAATTCAGTTCCACCACACAGAAGAAGAGTATCACAGACCTCTTAATGTGCAAGCAGAGGCCCAATGAGCATTTCGCGGGCTTTATCACCAGGTGGAATGAAATCACATACTCCGATGACTTTCCACTAACTCATGAGAAAGTAATGCTAATGTATGTGGGAAATTTCAAGATGGAACTGGTTCCCTCTATGATTACCTAGAGCTATCCCGGGGGATTTTTGGACTTCTATGATAAGGCCCGGCACCTTGAGGAATCCCAATAATTATCCAGCCATGCACGTATGTTTCCTCCTGCAATTCCTACAAGGAGGGCTATCAGAACTGAGTCTGCCGTAGTAGCCTAAATTGAGGTCCCCAGATAGCTAGAATTATTACCAGTGGAGCTACCTCCACAACCCCATAGAGGCCCACCACCATAGTTTTAGCCTCCAACCTAGCAGATTCCCCATTAAGAACAGCTGTTACCCCTGCATAATGTATTTCCACCGCCTTGGTGGGACAATTACTCCTTGCCTCCTCAACAGTCTCCTCCATCCCCTCATCAAAATTAGGCTCCAATGACCCATTTCCCGATAGAATAATTTGAACATTCTCATTCAATGATAATCAGGTTCCCAGCTATTACTGATGTGCCTTTGAATATGGGATTCTACTTTTACATGTGTACAGATGACCGGAAGTGGTGAACCACACTGATCACCACAAATACTACCTCCATCGCCATATCCAAGGGAACACCTTCAAGCATTGGTATGTGTTCAAAGACTGGCTCCAAGACTAGTTCGATCACAACATAATTAGGTTGGGCTTGACCCCCGCACAAGTGGCATGTGTCGTCGTAAGTCTAGATAGAAACAACGACAATGATGGTTAGTGGTAGAAAGTTTCTAACTATGGTTCCCAGAAGTATGAAGATTGGACAGCTCGTAAAATGGTAGTTCATGCACATGGTATCATCATTTCATGCCTTAATTAGTCGGAGCCATAGGAAGCCACAGATACTACATCTGCATCATAGTCTATGTCATCCCATTTCCTAAAGATCAAGCTTTAGCAGTACAAGGGAATGAAATGTGTCGAGTGAATGCCATCATTACCCCCTCTCTCGGAAACTTCATGCCCCCGACGATGGAGATTACCTCCAGAATCTGCCCAGTTGTGGATTACTATTCATGTGACAGTAAAGGGTATGCATCAGTAACACAATAGAGCTTGTAAACCAATATATGACTCCCAACGGTGTGGATCTCAAGATGGATCTACCCAACATCCCCATCTGATGACAACGTCAGCGAAGCTATGACTATATAGGGCATCGAGGAACATCAGTTGGCACTTCCAGCCATATCATGCACGCCAATGAGACCAGAATACAGGCCCAACGTAGATCTCATCACACACAGCCTCCTAATGAAGTGCCGTCAAGCCCACCTCCACTATAGTTCATGCTACTGGACCAAGAAGAGCCACCTAGGCCTCGCTGTGATCAGCCACCCTCCACCCCGGACCAGTCCCAGTTAGCAAGCCCCAGTACAACATGTACCCCACATGCTTCCAATAGTGAGCGGTGGGACATTCCCAGCACCAGTTAACCACTTTTCCAACCAACATAGGCCATCATACCTCCTATAAATGATCGACCTCGTACAAGTAGTTGTTCACCACTGACGTGGAAGTACAATGTTCTTAAGCATCCTTTCTGCATTCCAGCAAGGCCTTCTATCCTTGAGGACCTCCTCCTGTCATCAGATTTACATGAGGCCCTCTCTATTGTTTTATAATCCCCCAATAGTTTGAGACTAAAGTAGCTGCTACAGAAGCCTTTCATGCGGAGTTGATAGAGAATGCTGAATTTCAGGACATCAATTCCTTCTCGGGAAAAGAATAATGTTCTCCCATATAGGGGCACATTCTCCCACTGTACATCACTGGACAATTCAATGGAATGGAGGTTCACCACTAACTTGTTTATAGATGCTCTAGATTAACTTTATCCTGACATATACTCTATGGAAACAGGGATTGTACGATGATGGCTTGACTCCCATTGACATAAAAATCCAAGGATAATACAGGACAGAGTAGACCCCAGTCGACAAGATCCATTTGAGGTCCTAGTTTGAAGGCCTATTATCTATAACTAAGTTTATGGTTGTCTCCCAAGAAACCACATACAATTAATTGATTGGAAGACCATAGATCCTCCTCCACGCGGCAGTTCCCTCATTATATCACCAGTGCCTCAAGTACTCCATCAATGGTCGAGTGGGCGTGCTCCTAGGTGACATGTCTTCTTTTGCCTCTATCGAAGCCTGCTACATGGATGACTAATATTATTATAGAAAGGAAAATCATATTTATACTAATGAGTTTCAACATGTCGTGGTTGCAACCGACCCCCTGGCAGGTCGGAAAGATGCCTACGTCTTCCCAATCCATCGATTGGAGTCCACTGCCCCTGATATGAGGAAATGTTTTTGTTTCCTCTGCTAAACGGGGTAATTATATTCTCATGCCCATATAACATTGGGAGATCACTTTGTATTCTTATATGAATCATGCCTTGGTGACCCCTGAGCCTCCTACTCCTATAATGTATTGATATATCCTCCCCATGACAATGATAATACATCATACTTTCCTGTTTCACTAGGCTTGAATCCACTGGCTCAAGATGATGCACTAATATTTCTTTGAAATAATCAAGATTGGCCCATTAGGACAAATAACATATGGTATTGGGTCGAGGAACTTCATTGCTATGGTTTCGGTAGCACCAGAATCTCCTGATGCAGTGACCACTACTGCTCTTACTGGTAACAGCCTCTCCTCGAGGTCTATTAACTTAGAGAAATATCCTCCTGCAGTGGATCCCTCCTTTGCAAGTAAATAATAATATTTGGAGGTTGCTCCCCCTATGTTTGAGGAGGTCGTCTACACCACGGTCGATCACTTGGTACGGTTGATCCTTGGTAGTGAGGTAGACCCGAGACCCACATTTATTAGTGCCATCATGGCTTTCTAGGAGTAGCAGCAGTACAAAGGCTTCCTAAAACAACACCGTGATGTATTTTCCTAGAGTTATTAACATATTCCAATACTATATCCCTAGGTATTCATCCAACTCCTCGGTCTCCCTGCAAATCAATTTGGGTTCAAGAAGCTTCCCAAAAAGATGCACCCTTCTCATAGTGCAATGTTAGAGGAACAAGTTGATATGCTCATCCTGACCAATTTTGTCAAGGAGTTCCAGTACCCCAAATGGATTCGCAACATTGTACCAGTTAGGAAGAAGAAAAGATTGATCAGAGTCTACATGGGATTTCTGGATCCCAACCATCATTATCCGAATGATGATTTAACCCTTCTTGTGAAAAAGTTTTAGATTGATTCTATAGCTGGATTCCATTCACTCTCCTTAATGGATGGGTACTCTGGATACTACGCGAGTTGAATGGACCATGAGGAGGAGGATGTTACATCCTTCAGGGATCTGAAATACAATTTATGTTACCATTTCATGTCCTTCAGATTAATGAATGTTGGTGCACACTATCTGCAAGAAATGAATCGCATATTCAAGATGATCCTCAGAACATCGGTGGAATACAACGTGGACGATATGTTGGTCAAATCTTGTCAGTGATAGGACCATCTCAAAGGACTTGTTAAAGTGTTCGGATTCCTCTATTCTCGCCACTTGAAGATGAATCCATTGAAATGTGATTTTTGGGTCACCTCACGAAAATTTATTGGCTTCATTGTCATATATAGGGACATCGGGAGTGGCCCTGAGAAGATCAAGGCCATTGGAAAGATGCCTCCCCTAAAAAATATTTAGGGGCATCATGGTTTTCAAGGACACTTAGCCTTCAAACGTAGATTCATTGTAAATCTGGCTGGCAAGTGTAGGTCCTTTTCTCACCTCATGAATATAGGCATCACCTCTAAGTGGGACGAAGAGTGGTAGACCACGTTCCAGGAAATCAAGCAGTATCCACTCAATCGTTCGGCCTTAATTACACCTATAATGGGAAATAAATTTTTCCTTTATGTGACCACCCTAGAAAGATATCTCGGAGCCCTTATCGCCCAGAGGAACAATGAGGAGATGGAGAAAAACCTCTAATACCTCAGTCGTATGTTCATCGATACAGAGACTTGATACTCCCCCATTGAAAGAGCTACCTTTCCCTAGTATTCATTGTACAAATATTTCAAGATTACTTGAAGTAGCATGAGGTACAACTGGTGTCCTGAGTATACCCACTAGACTATATCCTGAACTATCCCATGTTGACAATCCGTCTAGCTAGGTGGGCAGTGATTATCTAGTACTTTGATATCAGGTTTTTTTCTTGGAAGGCTATTAAGGGGCATGCATTGAAAGATATCCTTGCTACCTAGCCGGATCCTTTGGACCAGTCATTGGATCTCAATTCCCCAGATGAGGTGATCCTCTCGGTAGACCATGCCATGTCATGCTGGAAGATGCACTTCGATGGTGCTTCCCAAATCCTGACCGGTAGGAGGCTTAATGATCCAAGACTCAACAGAGTGGGAAAGGGTATCATCTTTATTACCACGGCATAAGCTATTCTTCCATACTCATTCCTTTTGTCAGAAGGTTTCACCAACAACGAAGCAGTGTATCAGGATCTCATTACTAGCCTTGATACGGCTCTCAAGATTGATTTGCCCAATTTTCATGTTAAAGGGGATTCCAAACTAGTCATCAAGCTGATCAACAATGACTAAGACATTATAAAGCCAAATATTGTACCATTATTAGAGTGCACTCTCCATATAAAAGCCCAGTTCTCATCTCGGGGGAAAGTTACTCATGTCCCTCGATCTCAGAATAGTCGAGCAGATTCCATGGTCGGCCTAGCTGCATCACTTGTAGAGCCCAAGCATGATGACCTGATTATCCACATGGAACATCGGAGAGTCATTTCTCCTGTATACCCAGGTGATGACGTTGGCCTGAAAGTGAGACATCGTATCGCCATAGCATCTTCAAAAGGACCCCGAGATGCAGTGGTTGAAGTGCCTCCTAACTAGAGATCCTCATTTTTCAAGTATCTCCAATGTCATTACCACCAAGAATGTCATGTCTAACGTTAAAGAATCCAACCCATGCATTGCAGTTCACCCTCCATGACAACCCTTCCCATGAGTAGATCCTATAAAAGCACCAATTTGGTGGGGTTCCCATCTGTTTCATTCAGGGAGTAGATATTTCTCTTGAAATGCAAGAGTTTAACACCAATTATTGTGGGGCTCATCAGATCTTTCCAAAGCTATCTCACCAGATCCAAATATTGGGGTACTTCAAGCCCTCCACAATCCATGAATTCATCGAGTTCTCCAAGAGATCCCATTTGTGCCAAATTCATGCTAACATTATGCATTGGATGATAGACACTCTCATCTTCACCAAGCACTCTTGGCCATTTGCGGTGTGCGGACAGGATGCCATGGGACCATATCCACCGGTGTTAGCTCACCAGTGCAGGTTATTCCTGACAGCTATAGATTTTTTCTCCAAGGGCGCGGAGGCAGTTCATATCAAGGATGTTAAGGACCATTCCATAATTGAAATCTAGAGCTCCAATATCATATACTTGTTTTGAGTCCCTCATGCCATCCTCACTGATAAAGACACTAACCTTCGGGTAGTTGAGTTAATGAAATTGTACACCATGTACAACATCAATTCTAACCAGACATCCCACTACCACACGCAAGCAATTGGGCAGATCTAGGAATTCAACAAGACCCTATCTACCATTTAGAAGAAAATGGTAGGTCATAACAAGAATATTTGGATGGAAAAATTCCCGAACTCCCTCTAGGCTTATCAGACGATGACTTGTAATTACACCTAGGTGACCCCATATTCCATGGTCTATGGAACAGAAGTCGTTCTGTCTATCGAGATTCAGTTTCCTTCATTAAGAACAATAGTCTATGACCAGTAGGCTCCAAATAAGGTAGTTTAAATCCACCTGGATGAGCTATAATAGATCGATGAAAATAAGCTTCATTCCCTGCATAACCTTGAAATACACTAGAATAAGATGGCTAGATATTTCAACAAGACTTTTCGTCTCCTCACCTTCAAGCAATGAAATATGGTATTGGACCTCCAGACACCAATGATACCTGGCAGGAAACCACCCATGTTGGATACCAGATGGGAAGGACCTTAAAAAATTCATAGAGTTTACCCCAAGCGTGCATACTCACTGGTGACCATGGATGGTGAGCGGATAACTCCTCCCACCAATGCCAAATATTTCAAGAAATATTTCGCCTGAGCCAACTGGTCCTACATAACCCTAAACATCAGGGTCCTTTATGACCATAAATTGCTTGATCCTGTATGACATTAAACTATTCATCACCCTGCATGATGTTAAACTGGTCATCGTGCTACATGACATTAAACTGTATGGATTTCTAGAACTACATAAGTCATGATTCCCATCAGCATGGGATACATAGGAATGCACATATTCTCGGCCATGAGTCTAGCCCCCACACACTTCTATTTCGACTATCCCCCAGTGTATAGTTATCTTGGATGGTTCATGCATGGTATAGTGTAGGATTCTTTATCCCCTCTCCTGTCAGGATTATGGCGGTTGCACCATGTTCCCCCTCCTCGTTCTTCTATCCTCCCACGTCCTCATCGCACGAGGTTAAACTAAAAGGACTTCAAGAATTATGTATGGATTCATTCCCATCATCATGGGATACATAGGAATGCCCGTACATTTTTTCTATCGGTCCTTCCCTAGACTCCAGAATCTCCCCTCGGGTCATGACATATGTTGTGGTGCATTCTTATTCCTCAATTCATGTCGAGTTCATCATCGCCCCACCATGAGTTCCCCACCTCGGAGTCTTCCCCTCTTTCACCATCCTTCTTGAAGATGAACTGCAAAAACACAGTTATGCTTCACTCACGCTCCCTGTTTGGGACACCATAATCATTCATGTCCAAAAGGGCCCCCTGAATGGCTTGGATGATCGTCCAAAAGACCCTTATAACAATACGTGAAAACATCCTTGATGATTTCGAACAAAAAATTGACAGGATCCCCACATTGTAAATTTTCTTAGAGGGCGATCCAAGTTTGTTGTTCCCATTGTAGGTCACACAATATGGACGATGTTTTTGTAACATGGTCAACAGAAATCTATTGTCATTATCGCCACTCCCATAGGTCCCAAATATTGAGTGTAGTGGCTAGTTCTGACCCACTATATCTTCCAATCGTGGTCTCCCTTGGGTGATGCTAGCTATCTGGGCCTTATGAGATGGGGAGAGCATAATCCTACTCCTGGAGTCCAAAATCGAGAATTGCTCTCTTGGGATTAGTAGTTATGATGAGGTATTTCCCACATGAGAGGCTATATGGATATAGTTTGCAGGTTTGCCCAGCCTTTGGTCCTTTTACCCCTTCTTCCCCCTTGCCCAGGTTCTCTTTTAGGATAGTGTGGTACAATATGGACTCATGTCCTCATTTACATCAGGAAATTTTTCCTTGTCACGCATATACCCTTGAGGCATCCATCCCTGAATTTATGGTCTTTCCCCTGAGTATAAGCCCAGCCATGCTTTGAGAATCCCTTAATTTGGGCCTTCATCACCCCCTATATTCAGAAGGACCCACAGATGCCATGGATGCTAGGCCCAAGGGCTCTCCTACCATTATGGGATAACGTCCTTGAGGATTGTAGGTGTAATGTTGATAAAATTATCATGATGTGAATATGGTCAACGGTCGACGCTAAATTGTTCACCCCTCCTTCTGGTCACACAAGGGAGAATACTATGTTGCAAACCTAGTCAATAGTGGTCCACTATCATCATTTCCATGTTGTGGTCTTCCATAGGCATGATGATTCACCCTCTCTATCCCACACATATGGAATTAAACTATGTATATGTGATCTGAGTTCTATAACCCTATACTAAAATCTCTTTTGTCCTCACAACAAGAAGTTAAACAGAAAACTGTTTGGGACTTTCTATCTAAGGTCTAGCATCAGGCCCCCTCGCCCAAATTATCACTTAGGGTTGTATTGTGTGGTGATGGATTACGTCCCCATTCCTGTAGGGTTTCTCGTTGTGTCATAAAAATCCACAGATAATGTTCCTTACCCATACCTTCTTCCTCACTAAAAGGCATTAAATTGTAAGCTAGACATGAAATTCTGTCCATGGCCCAGCCTCATTTCCCTTGGCCTTTTCTAGCCCCTTTTCCTATGGTCTCACATAGGATGGTATAGTGTGGTGTCGGATTATGTGCTCATTCACGTTGAGTTACTCACCATTCCATACACATATATTGTTTAGATACCTTTCCCCTATCTTCGCACTTACTTCATGACGTTAAACTGCACAACACCCCCCAAAACTATGTGTGTCTTGATTCCCATCCTCATGGGATACATAGGACCACCTGGACGTTTAAACATCAGGTCCATCCCTGTCTCATAGAATCCCCCCTATCATGATAGCCCCCATCGCCCATGTTCTTATAGAAGTGGGGTATACTATGTGGTAGTGACTCACACCCCCATTCAGGTCGCATTTATAATTACCACACCACATGACTCTCTCTCTCTCCAAAGCAACCTTCACTCCCCTTCCCTGATTTCTTATCTTTGTGTTGGCGACCCTTATGTTGGGTTCCTTGGCACTCTTCGGTGATTCATAAATTTCCCCATGAGTACTATGGCCTTGAACCTAGAGTGACTGATTCTTTGTGGACATGTTTTTGCCCATTTTTTGGCATTGTGTTCCTCTTCATTTGGGCTTCCATTAACTTTCATGCAAGAAGGGACCCCCAAATGGCATAGATGCTTGGCCTAAGGGCTCTCCGACCATTATGGGGCAACACCTTTGAGGGTTTCAGACAACAATTTGATAAAATTCCCACGTTGCGAATATAGTCAGTAGTCGATGTTCATTTGTTGTTCCCATTTCAGGCCACACAATACAGATGATGTGTTTCGAACATGGTCAACTGTTACCCTCCATCATCCTTCAAGCATTGTCTATCCATTAATGTTTGTTACATGATTCAAGATATTTTCCCCCCCATCATGACTTAATAGAATTTCAAAACTCATAGAACTATATCTGTGTGCACATTTTTACATTAAGAGGAAGATTCCGCTGTAAGGTCATCATTCGAGGATGCGCACCGACTTCACTTTTGAGTGCATTCTAGGTACTTCAAAAAATTATTCCTCCCATGTTTCCCACATTGAGATTGAGTCACATGTGCTTTTGGATTGGGTTTAGGTCCACACATACATGGAAGGATTCTGCTTCTCCTTGGTCTAAGATCTATAACCATAAACTAAGAAATCTTTTAGAACTACGTACTTCTTGATTCCAATTCTCATGGGATATGTAGGAACACCCAGACATATTGTATTTGGGTCCAGCTCATGTTCTTCCAATTTACATCTTCTGTTCAATCTTCATGGCTCTTACTCTTTTAGGACCACGTGGCGTGGGACATGTGGGCTTATTACCTCATTCACATAAGGATTGCAATAACTACACCACATATTCCCCTTTATAGTAGTTATCCCCCTACTACATGACCCACATGACATAAAACTGTATGTCATCGTTCGCGACATTAAAATTAACCTTCGAGAACTACGTGTGGCTTGATTCACATCCTCATGGGAAATGTAGGAACACCCAGACATCTCATCTCCAGGCCTGACTCAAAAGGGGGATAGACTCTCATATATCATAGCCTATAACCCTTTTTGTCCCATTGGAATGTGTTTTCTTCCTCGTAAGCACACACGGTACGATGTGGACCTCTCCCTCATTCACGTCGGGTATGTATTGTCACGTTGTGCACATCCCCTCTGGAACCTCATCTCTCCCATTTCATGATTGAGCCATATGTCATTAAAATATGTTTCTCAGTCACATATGACATTAAATTGTTGCATCAATATTGCACTATGTTAAAATTCATTGTTGGTCCCGTCACATGACCCTAAAATGTGACATTATCGTTCTGGACACACGATAAAAAATAGCTCTGCACCATGATATCCTCAATCGAGGGGGATTCATGTTTGGTATCAGTCACACGTTTTACCAGTTGTCAATACCTCATGCAACATGATTACTTTGGAGATGCCAGGAATTCTTATAATAGGTCCATTGGTTAAAAGATACACATTCTCCCTAAAAACAAACATGATCTGTCAAATACCGCTTCTTTCGATCCAAGGGCATGACCCCACGAAATTATGATCTCTAGTGCTTCTATCCTACCATGCCACACCCTATAACAATGTATGGATTTATTCTCATACTTATGAGATACATAGGAATGCCCAAAAACTACAGCTTGGGCCTGACCTAAATTTCATCATATTCCCTCGACCTAAACACCTCCCAAGGAACACATGGTAACATGGGCCCCAAGCCCTCATTCATGACAGGACATTAACTTTTCTCACCTTGTGTCTCTAGCATTCCTTACCAATCCATGATCCATCTTGGCACCAGACCAACTTTTACATTTGGTCCCATGACCTAGACCCACTTCCTATATGGATACATGGTATGCTGCAAACTCTTTATTTCCACGTTTATATGGGGTGTATAGCTACCACATCACGTACTACCCTTTTGGGATCTCCCCTAACTCTCACCATCCTACCATATGATGTTAAATAACACAGGTTCATATGTCCTCGATGCATGACATTAAACTGCAGTACTACACTGAATAAGTAGAGGATGCCCCATGATAATCATGGGATGGTTTGGCTTCCTCGTTAGAGAGGTCCTGTTCAGAAGTAGGAATGATACATGATCAAACTGATACACCAACCTAATGTGTTTCCATCATGGTGGCATAATTTCAAGATTTTTGGACTCCATTTGTAAAAACCACCTCTCATCCCTCCACGATTTTCATGCCCATAATTCGTACCATTGTACACTTTAACTTCTAAAGGAACCCCGTAATAGTATGGACACTCAGCTTTTGGATCACCTACGATCTTGGGCCAACGTTCCAGAAGACTAATGTAAGATATTTCGAATCAGGCTCACGTTTCGAACATGGTCAGTAGTCACCCCTAATTATCTATTCCCATTCCTAGCTAACACACTAAGGATACTGGGTTTTCAACACAGTCAATAGTCATCCATTATTTTAACGCCACCCTAACAATGTTCTGATCTTTCGGTATTGTGGTTCACACATTCTATCCTCCTATGATCATATTAAGTCTAATGCCCATGGAATTACCCCACTCTTGAACTAGAGCACATTGGAGGGGTGACATGTCAGTTATCCTAAGGTCCTTGTCCTCCCATCATGCCTCTCCCATTTGGTTCAAGAAATTCGGAATGGTTTCTCAAACACTCGGATGCACAAAGATTGGTTTTCAATCTTACATTTCAGTTGAGTAATAATACTATCATCCCTTGTTTCTCACATCAAGCCCAAACCATGTCATAATTGGGATTGATTTCTAGACGCTCCATGAATATGATGAGAATGCAATAAACCATTAAAAAGATTTGAATTTGTGCATGAATCTGGCATAAAAAAATCAAATCATGAATGTATGTTTGAGGGTTTGTAATCACTACAGTACCCGGGGGTCGATCCCTCCCATGGATGGATTAACCCCATAAAAATAAAGATGCAGCACCACCACCCAATGGCTTTTAGCTTCTAGGATTCGCTGCTGCCTCCTCAGCTCATGTTCCTCGTTAGAAGCGATGGCGTGCAATTCACCAGTTGCAATCTGGGCCCGCTCCATGCTGGTCCGGGTGATGGTCATCACTTGTATAGTGGAGGGGACATCTCAGGCTACTGTTCCTTCCCTTCCACATTATTCAGTTGGTTATGCAAGCTGTCAACATTGATGGGCATGAAGCCTTTTCAGGCAAGTCCATCAACCGCCCTGAACCATTGTCGCCGATATGGAATACTACTGAACCATTATGCTTACTCGTCCCTACTTGCTTCAATTATTAAGACATAGTCCCTCATCCCAAAGCCATACAATGGCATCCTTTTGCATAGTGGATAGTTTCTATGGATATATGATAGTATCTCCACCAATGAACTTAAGTCAGAAAGACTCCTTATTAACTTCTCAAGGCCCATGTTATTCGCCATCTCCTCCCTTTGGGCAGCATCTGCAAGGACCCCCCATGTAAACCTCTCACTGGGCCATTTAGTTTTGATTTTGGATGTTTTTCCAGTTTGGTTTGTGACGCTCATTCGCCTAGTGTGTTCATAGAGCTCATTCACGAGGCCTGTTCGCAGAACCATGCCTCCTCCTACCAACACCAAAAAGCAAAGTGTGCCAACCCGAAGACAATGACTCGCTATGCGCCACAAATAAGAAGACTTGCTTCACAGAGAGAAATTACGGATTTTGTGGGAGCATCATGAAGTGAGATCACTAAAATCCATATTCATAGAAGAAATAAAGGAAAAAATAGAGGTCAGCTACTCTATTTATAGGCGATGACCTTTGGAGCATCATGTCGTGTTCAGCCTGGACTTCACATTTCCGCCTCACGAGTCCTCTTTGTGAAATAGCTTTGTGGATGGTCAATGGATTTTGGTGATTATCCCTCAAACTATGATACATGATTTCTCCTCAGCTCCATGTGTGAGGGGCAGGGGGATTTGTGGGCCCCACAATTTGGGATAATGATTAACAAGAGGGAAGTATATATGGATTCCCCACATAGCTGTTTAATGGAGCCCCATTTCCACACACCCGGTACAGAGAAAGGAGGAGGGATTCTCTGCGAACCCCTCTGACATTCATGAGCCTATCACTGAGCAAGGTGGCAGGATTCTCCATGAATTAATTTGACGTTCATGGCCCACCGTGGAGCATGAAGGCGAGATGCCCCGAGAAAGGATTTGATTTTCATGATTCATTCATGGATAAACCTCTTTAATCACACTGAGCGAGCATTTCTTCACGGTGCCTCTTCCCAATAAATACAAGGCTCCCCTAGAGCACAAAGTATGGGTCACCCGACCTTTAATCTTCTGAGCTCTAAAATCATGATTCATTTTTTCTCTACGAACCAAAAGCTTCTCAAGGTACTTTTTCATTATAAGTTTCCTCCCCCTTTGCTTTAATTCAACCCTCTTTCAAGATGTTTTCCTTTCTCTAATCCCTTGGGCCTTTGCGAATGAAGGGGAGCTCCACAGGGACTAAGGTCATCATGAAGAATTTATGATTCATGAGACACCCTCCGTACACATGTGATGCACATGCTAACATAGGGTCACTGGGCTTCGCGAAGCACATTGCTTCACAACACCTTTTTCTGTGAGTCTCCCTTGTGTCATGAGGCATCACCTTGAAAATTCCTTTCCACTGCACAACGATCCTCCCATATGTACCTAATCCCTTTTCCTAGATAAGGAAACGACACTTTGAAGCACATCCCATCACGAATCCCCTCCACATCATGGAGCACTAGATCTTCACAAGGATCCTACCAAGGAACCTCTTTTCTCTACGACTCCTTTTTCTGTGCCACACATCTGGTTTGTGAAATGAAATTTCAAAGTCCCTTGGATGATACATCCTGTTGTGTTACCTCGCATCATGCTCCTTCACATAGGTGCACTAGTGGTTATGGATTCTTCGCATTGCCATGCTTACATGGACCCCCAATGGGATCACCTCTCGACTCCCCCCATTGACGACATTACTGATGCCTTCCTTCCCTCAAGGGAGGGTGGGTATTAGTTATGTAAGTTCTAGGGGTGCAGAGTGAAACTGACTTATCTAAGTTGCAGGTTGTTAAACCTCCATGAACCATCCTCTTCAGCACATGACGTTAAACGATGACCACACATTGTGCGTCAGATGTGGGGTTCACCCTCCTAGTACAATCTGTAGCCACACTAGTCTCCCCATGAGTGAGGTCGTTTCTCACATGGAATGGGATCCCCTTCATCAGAGCAGTGTCTATATGTAGAGAAATGGTAAACCACCCTAGTGTATGCCTCTAGTTTTTTTTGTATGAGGTGACACCCCTACTCCTCTTCTCTTCCAGGGTGTTATGTCCCTCTTCTGCTAGGCTATGTCACCCTTTGTTCCTCCATCATAGAATAAGTCCCAATACCTTTCACCGAGGTCTGCTAAATAGGCGTAATCCCATGTATCCTCTTTGGGAAGCTAACCACACATTAACCCCTATTCCACTTCCCACGGATGCACAATCCTTGATGTGATCGTCAAAACTTTTCTGTCTCTTGTTTCCTATACGGAGCATGACTTATGTGGGCTTAGAGCAAGCAATGACCATGAAATCCACTCTGGGAAGCCTAATGTGTATGTCCCACACACCACACCCAAACAATGAGGTCTTTGACCCTTACAAAGGATAGGTACATAGAAGGCCTCCCTGAGGTTTAAGCCTATCATACATTGGTCCCAACTATTTTTCCGTCAATCCACCAAACCCTACCTGAACTACGAGGCATTTGATCCTTTCCACGACAAGGTACTTAGGAAGCCTCCCTAAGGTTTAATCCCATCGTACAT
Source organism: Viscum album (assembly GCA_963277665.1). NCBI lineage: Eukaryota > Viridiplantae > Streptophyta > Magnoliopsida > Santalales > Viscaceae > Viscum > Viscum album. Next base: position 1,728,265,380 of record OY728161.1, on the reverse strand, counting down.
TGGTCCTCACCATCTTCACATAAGTCCACCAAACACCACCTGAACTATGTGGTCTTTTATCCTTGCCAAGGCGAGGTAAGTAGGAAGCCTCCTTGATGATCAATCCCACCACCTGTTGGTCCTGACCAATTTCACGTCGGTTCCCTATGCATCCTGAACTCCGCGGGTTTTGATCCTTGTCTCCTGGATAAGGCACTTAGAAATCCTCAATGATTTTCGACCCCATCTAGAGGTAAGACGTTGCGATCCTATCCAGCGGTAAGTCGTTGCGACCCCATCCAGCGTTATGTCATTGTGACCCGATCCAATAGTAATTCATTTTGACCCCATATAGCGGTAAGCCATTGTCAACCCCATTCGATGTTAAGTCGTTGTTAGGTTAACTATAGGGACACTGATTCCATGCCACTGGGACACGTAGTGGGTTTCTTTCAGACTCAAGACCAACATCACTATTATCCTTGAGTCCACTCCATCTCATTCTCTACCCACTTCACATAACCCTCAATCATCTATTTTAGTTCATACCTCGGCCATCACATCCTGGTGGGATCAGGCCACCTCATTCCTGATTCACATTAACAATGATCGGGTAGCTAACCACGTGTCCTACCAATTATTGGTGTTACCTATGGGGGTTTCACACACCTAATCTACTTTATTCAGTGTTCTGATCAGTTTGATCCATCTCTTCTAGACGTTAAACCTACAAAAACCGTATGTTAAACATAGGAAGATGTGGATAACCTCAGATACATGCCTAGAGTATAAAACTCCTTGCATTTAATGTTGGATACATTGGGATTCCATAAACTCGAGAAGAACTATAATTATGGTATTGAACCCAAACGCGCTTGTGTTCCAGTGTCCAAACATGCCAGTGATGTCCAATGTGACAACTTTCCTGAACGATGGTAGCTACCCTAATCAGACCCCTAGGAATGTCCCAACAGAAGAAGTGTAATTAACTAGTGTCCATAATGATATGACACTGAGACGAGTTTAATTAAAAATATCATAATCCTATAAGGGAGACCGCGATTAGGTGATGAGGTTTGAGGAGGAATCCACAGAATGAATAACCAACATCCCATCACCTATTTCGATCATGGAGAAAATTTACCTGAATAAGGAACAGATGCCTCCTGACATTGGAAAGCATGAATGCTGGGAAACAAAACCAAGCCTTTCATCCTTGAACTGATAGACATTCATTCCCTGGTAAAAGTGTTGGGAACAGTTTTCAAAAATGTTTTTAACATTTATCAATTGGGTTTTTAATGAAATTTTATCCCATGATTTAGATTTTACAAATAAAATAAAGAAATCGTCATATAATTTTCCTAACAATGTTGGTTTTATAATAATGAAAATATGAATGAAATCTTTATTCTAATCCTTATGACATGAATGTAATATTTTTATTTCATGAAAATTAATTTTTAATCATAAATTATAATTTTATGTGGTTATTTTCCAAAAAATGGATTCTCTAAATTCATTTTGATTTAATAAAACATTACATTCAAAAGAAAATTTAGTTTCTTTTTTTAACTGATATTTTAAAAAAATTATGTAACTAAGATGATATCATTTTATGTAAAATATAATTTATTGGGGATATAAAACAAGGATACAATTCTTTTTATTCATCAAAATGTGTTATGATAAAAAGATTTTTACGATTACTATTTCACCTTCACGGGTTATAAAATTGTAAAACATTTATAAATCCCACTTATTTTCATGGGTCATGATATGATAAAATATTTATATTATTTTGAAAAATGTCTCTTTTACAATGGTTATTAAGTGAAAAAATGTTTATAAAAACGATTATATTTCATGTCTTATGATATGATAATTTTTTTATCTTGTGGTACTTATGAGTATTATTATTATTATGTGATTGATGGGACCTATATCTCTAGATAATGTATTGGGTAGAGAGGGGGAAATCAAGAGTAAATATGTTATGCATGAACCTACTTACACGGTCACAATGTTATGTGTGATCGTGATTACATGTTCACAATGTTATTCATGATGCTGATAACATGTTCAAAATGTTATGCATGAACCTAATTACAAAATAATTTAGTTATGCATAAACCATATTAAATTTTAATAATTTTATACATGTAATTGGTTAAATTTTGTCTTAACATCATTACATGTTCAATGTGGAATGTTTTCACTAGTCCCGCATGCCTATAATGTTATATGTGTACCTAGTTTGAAGTCCATAAATATATGGATGTTTTTTATTTCATGTCCTAAACATAATTATTGAACTAGTCTCTATTAATACATTTTCACAAGGTTATAAGCTATTATACATACCAAAATAATATGGATTATGATGATTTTCCACTCTCATGACTCATTTTCATTCATTCCATTCTGATTCAATTATTTTTAACTTCCAATATCTATTTCATGGATCAATATTATAATCATTGAAATGGTTTTTATGGTTTTCATACATTTTTCTCTTTCACTCATAAACTTATATTCATGTTATGATTATATATGTACCTTGTTTAACATTATTGATATTCAGAGCTCAAATTTTTTTTGTTACCTTTCCTTAGATTATTATGAATGGGTTTTATTTAGGGAGTTATTATGGATAGTAATACAAGGGAAGATAGTTATTAGATTTTTTTAAGATATTTCACAAAATAACATTATATTCTACATAGTCTCTAGTGACACTAAAATAGTATGGTCATGAGGTTTGTGTTTGTGTAATGTAACGAATATTAATTTAAATATATGAAATATCAATATATAAAAATCCATGTTCAATGTAGTTGGTATTATAGGAATAAATTATTTAACCTTATGAATCATGGATAACAATCATTAGTGAGTTCCCTTGGGATATATCTAAGGATATTTCTAGGAATATCTATATTTATATATCTAATGGTGATTAAAATTATATAAAAATGTCATAGATTTTTGGTAATGGAAATAGTGTGTTTATTCTATGAAATTGTATCCCTATATGGTAATAAAAGTGGATGTGGCTATATAACTTAGTTACCTATGAGTAATAACTCTAAAAAAGGTGAATTATGTTGGAATCGATCGACACATGATGTATTAAAATGAGCCTTTCTTCACAATAATATTGATACTCCATGGGATATTCATTGAAAATTCACAAACAATATAAAAACTATAATGATCGATTTCAATACATGATAACTATGAATGACCATAGAAAAAATATGGTGTCACATTTTAGAAAAAAGGTTTTAGGATTTATAAACCCTATAAGAGATTTATCAATATTATGTGGTTCCCACATATGGTTATTATTGGTTTCACTATCTTTTTAGTTTATAGTGAAATGATGGAACTTAAAAGAACAATGTTAAGGATGGATGAAATTTAAAATTCAATGATTTTTTTGTATAATGACTGCATTTTATTTTATTAGAAATTATAATCACAATTTCTATACTCACAAAATTTTCTCAATATATAACTCATGTTAGAAATGAAACTGATAAAAATAGGTATCAATTTTCTTTTCAGTCTTTCATAATGAAACAGAAAACTTATTTTATGGGTTATAAAAATCTATTACTTTATGAGAAATGGCCCATTACCACACAAAAATATATTTTTCATTATAAAACTCTCAGAGCATCAACAATTCTTATTCGTTGTCTATTATTTGTAAGGATATGTGGATCAATGCTGCACTCATACTATGAATATGAGGAAACAAGAAATAATTGACTATATGAAGTTGGTTGAGTTTAATGGATTATGTTACAATAATTACATTTTTTATATTATGATTACAAAAAATGGTTATGCAATTCTATATGATTAAGAATAAGGCTGACGAATATATTTGAACCTATGATGAAAATTTTATTAGGATTTTGAGTTTCACATCATATATATATTTCATCCTAACGGTATGTATGACTTATTATTGAGTGGATTGAAACCAAATATCTAAGGGGAATTAGCTATAATAGGCATTAGATGTTACAATGAAATCATTCCATGTTCACTAAAACTATAAATGGAAGATAAAAACCCACTTCGTTCTGGTGATCATAAAATAAATATGTGTTACCATAAAATTTACAATAATATGTCATCAAGATGAATAGAGAAGTTTCAAATAACTAATTTACAAAACTGTTGGAATGATAACATAGGTGAGATCCCAAAAAAATGACATGGTTTTTCATGTGTTGGAATGCTATACATTGTGTAAAATAATGTATAATTTATATTAAGAGGGAATTGAATGAAATTAATAGATAGATAAATATATCAAAAAAATTTACCAATCAAACTCTAGTGTTTCTGGTGCAAGGTAATTAAGTATTATTCTATCTAAATCCATAATCCATGGGATAATTTTGATGATAGGAAACAACAAATTATGAAGACGAAGGAAAAATAGGAATTATATATATTCATAATGGATGACGTGAATCATGATAAAAAGAGAAAACATATCCACCACAACATAGTTTGTAATTTCATGAATGATTTTGTATTATTGACTACTATATGAAACATATTGTTCATTATTCAAGGAAATTTAATTTCCTTATCTCCCTCTATATAGATTCTTGAATAATGAAATCACAGTTTATATTATTCCATTATGAAGATGAACCAAATATTATAATGATAATTTTTATGTATATGACATGGTCTTATATAAGGAATAAAGTTTAAATTAAAACATTCAGGTGTATATTTATTCAACTACGAATAATGTAATAGATATAGATATAATCATGGGATTATGAGTTCATGATTAATCATAAGTTTAATTTAATTGAATCCTTTTTTTATTTTTACTGTTGTGGGAGTTTAAAAAGGTTAAGGGTATTATAATATATATTTATTATAATTCAACAAATCATTTTTGTATATGTTTAAGTGACAAAGTCATTTTATGAGGAATGTTTTTACACATTTTGGCTATATGATTAATGGTACATGTCAAATTTAGATTTTATCTTATATTTTTTGTTGATGTAATTTTTGAATATATTTTTTTCAATTATGATGTAAATAAACATTGTTTCTATAATAAGATAATTTATCTTATTATAATCATTCTAGAATAAATAAAAACGAAGAGTTATGATTTCAATGTGAAAAAAACCTATTATAAATTCTTCGAACACAAATATTACCAAGATGTTTTTGAAAATTATTTAGAGGATCATGATAAATAGTTGATTTGCAACATTGTGTATCTTCCGCATTCATATGACCAGTCTTGTTAAAGAGTTCCACCATATAGGACAATCTACGATCATATTCTCTAGATTTCAAATGGTTTGGAATCAACACCTTCTTTATGATGTGTTTTCTAAAAATAAATTTCATTCCCTATATCATTTAGATGGATACATATAATTCAATTAATTTAATAATGAATAAATCTAAAAAAATACAATAATGAAGTTATAGAAAGAAATATATTAGACCTAATAAAGATAATTAAATTTAAAGGGATGTAAGATATATTTAGAACATGTTTGAGAATATTTTATAAAAATATTATCCTAATAATTTTAGAGGTCATAGAAATTTTGTATTTTTTTAGGAGCCCATTCTATGAATTTCTCTATAGAATATGAAGGGAAATCTATACACTAGGAAATCATTTTTTTAATTATTGATCATATTGTTATTGTCTCTTACCTCATGGAGTGTCAACTAACACTATCTCAGGATCATGGAGTGTTCCATGAGCCCCTCCTAAAGAATTAAATACCCAATATATCTCATGTGCTAGAAACAGATGTCTTACTAATGGACCATGATATTCATTTTTAGGAAAAACTGTTACGGAATGTTGATTTAAAAAGTGAGGTTCTACGAAACAAAGGACACTTTCTTGGTCAATGTCTTATGATGAAACCACCATGTTAAAGATGGTATATTAGAAACCAAGGATGTAATGAGGAAAAAGTGTCCTTATTAATTGATACCATAGTGTTGAATTTTGTTTCAAAAAGTCATTGGGTGGTGGGTGAATATAATCCCCAAGATTTTGTGATGTATATATTTTTCAAATAAATTTAATCTTTTTAGTATTTTTCATTACATGAATCACTATGTCATGCATTTATTACACAAAACACTATGCTTAATAAAAACATGATGTAATATTACAATATTATTTTTTAAAATATTAGTTATATTCTATCTTGGAATTGAAGTAATGAATACGATTAACTAAATTATGAAAAAATATGGTATACATGTTTATAAAAATGAATTCTATAGTTACCATCTTTTAAAGGAAATATGTTTTTAAAATAAATAATTTTAATGTAAATACATGTTTAATGTTAGTAAATAAAACAAAAAAAATTGAATAAATTAATGGAATATATATATTATCAATTCAATAAACTATTTACCAGTTAACATTTTTTCTGGAATAGGCATAAAAATTAATCCAATTTTACACTTAAAATTAGTATTTTTATAATTATTAACATTATCACCTATTGTGAAATTATTTTAAAACTATTTATTTATATTTAATAAAATTTACATGAAAAAATATAATATATTTTTCTAAACATCATGTAAAAATTATCATAGGGTCATGTCTTAAAATTCTTCTAAAAAGATTAAATTTTTTATGAATATTTAAAATAGTGAAATTTAAATCAAAATCCCATTTAGTTTAAAATTGTAATATTATTAAATAGTTAATATAATATCTTTTAAATAAAAGTAATTTAAAATATAAGTAGATTAATCTAACATAGTTTAATGAACTAATTTTAGTATTTAATATTGATATGAAAACATTGAAACACTTTTGAGAACTTTCAATTAGATAAAATGGCTTCTCTTCACGTCTGCAACATTAATTTTATAATAAATTTGGAAATATATATGAAGTTAATTTAAAAATATGAATTTCAAAATTGTAATTTATATAATATATATTATATAATAATTTTAGCATAATGTTTTTACTTGGATGAATTCTTAAATGAGTAAATATTAATAACCATTATTAAGGTAAAAATGGGATTAAAGGGGGTTGAAATAAAACGAATGTGGCAAAAATTATTGAAAATATATTTTATGGTAATATTAATACTATATATTTTTTATTAATTTATAATACATCGTTTCTTACCCTTTTATAATGTGACTAACATGGGTACACAATCTAATTTTTTATATTACAATAGTACCACAGACTTTACTTAAAAAGGCCACCCTCTGCACTCCTCTTCACACCATCATACAATATTAAGTAAATACATATCAAAATAAAATAAAATATTGCCTAATATCATACTATAATACTAATGATGGATAAAAATCTATCCTGAGAAGGATTTTGGGGAAGTATAAGGAGGGTAGAAGAAGACAAGGTACCATTAATCAGTAATTGTTTTTATTTTATTTCTTCCTCAAACACCACAAATTATAATTAAAACCTTATTATATAAAAAAATATTATATTCCACGGAATTTTCTGTTATTATGTTAAGGTAATGAACTAAATAATTTTAATCGTTAATCAAATATATTTTTAATTTATCATTCTGTGTATTGATGATTATCGCATCAAAACCTAATGTCATTATTGGTTGCATGAATACCTATCATAGTTAAATATGATAGTGGATATAAAATAAATATATGAAATTTATTAAATAATTATATATTTTATTTCATTTTATCATAAATACCATATTTTTATTCTATTTTGTAGGGAACATGAGAACATCAATCGTTTGTACGTTAAACTGGCGTCTTGTTATGTGTTCTGATTCTTTTTCACTAAATGAATACTTGGAGGTTAATGAATAATTACTTAATAAATATATGTGATATAAATAACATAATAAGGATGTTAATTAGAAATTTATAATTAGAAAATATAATATATCATTTTATTTATTACCATTTCACTCACAGAAAAATGATAATGTCTTGTATGAACGTGCGGAATACCACCACAATGAATCGATGTGACTCAATATTTCACTACTAAAAAACATGAATTATTTTTATAATTATATTAATTTATATAATATTATATTTTTGAAATTATTATTAATATATTATTTTAAAATATTTACCACATCCATTCCATAATAATCCTAGAAAAATAGAAAGGTTACATATGCCAATGTATAACATTCCATCTCCAAGAACAAAACATACATTATTTATAAAATAAAAACTTCATGATATGATCAATTTTAGATTTTTTTTATAAATATTATAATAATTTAATAATTTTTATTCTAGATATAATCGAACTATTATTAGGAAAGTGGAAAAAATAAAAATATTTATAAAAAAAGATCTTATTATTGGAAACATGTTTTTTAACAAGGAATTTGGGATAAATGGTTAATAATGGTCATATTAATATAATATATGGAAAACTATTAATATCTATTAATATATAATATATGTATAAATAATTTATATATTATACAGAATTTTCTAATATGTGTGAAGAAGAAAATACTAAAGGTAATGAATTTCTAGTCCCACTTTTATTTTCAGGGAGACATGAACATTCACCTCAAGTATTTTTGTGTGTGGTATATAATTCCCATTTTATATTTTATATCTTTAATTAACTCCAATGAATATATTGAACATTTATTTTGACATAATTATTTACTGGGACATATGATGTCAATGATTACTAAATAATTATGGGATTTGGTCGAACTCTATACTTCTATGAGACACATGTCATATTAACCTCATATTTCTATGATGATGGGTAAATACTTCCCCTGAATGAATTTATAAATTTTTCTAGAAAAATTATTTTTATTTACATGTATATTTTTTGATGTCACATTCAAGAGGATTACAGTTTAAAAAATACGATATAGGTATTGGATTGTTGCCTCAATTTTCATTCTTTGAGATATTTGTTATGTTATAAAGATGTCTTATTTTATTATTTGTAAAAACTAAAAATATAACATGTAATAACATGAATTTTTTAATTCCAATTATATTATATGTTTCATTTAATTTAGTTTTTTAATGGGGAATATTATTCAATGTTACCAATGTGGTAATGGGTTGTGATACAATCACATAATTTATTAGGATCTTTATAATTATTCTCTTAATAATGAAATATTATGATCTACATGTCAAAAAACTCATGAAATTTTAAATCATATGCATATTTTATGGGATTAAATTGTTTTCATAATTTTACTATTTTGATGTACTCAAGATTTTTAAAAATATATATTTAATTTAAAATGCCTATAATTCCCTCTTTGTCTGAAAACCCTTTTCCCTTAGAAACCATGATTTATAAAAATATTTCAAAAATTTATATGAAATTATTAAAAATATTTATTTTAATTTTTTTACCCATTTATTAATTTAGATAAAATAATATGAAAGGAATCACCATGTCATTTTCCAAACAATGGATGTATTTATTTTATTGAAAATATGAATGGAATAATTATTATAATTTGTACATCCTTAACATATTTTACATTTTATATTCCATTATTTTTAGGTAAGATTTCATAAAAAATTATCCATGTTATTTTAGAATATTATGATTTTCAGAAAAACAATATTATTTATTTTTTAAAATTTATTTTATAAGTAATGTTAATCCCCAAAACAAATGTTCCATGAGATGTTTCAAAATCACTATTCATATAATATGATATCAGTTAAATTTGATTATTATTTTATGGGGGATAATAATCAAGGATACCATAATTATTAATTCTATGAGTATTCTATGCTGACATGATATTTATGAAGCTTTTGTCTCTTCCGTAGTTTATACAACGGTAAAATTATTTTTTAATCCTACTTTTTTCTATAGTTATTCTATGATGAAATGTTAAAATTATTATGAAACTCATCTCTTATTCATATGTTTTGATATTATTAAATATTTATGAACCCCATTTCATATCATGGGTTATGATGCAATGATGTTTTATGATATTATGACAAACATAGACATGATATTCATTATGTGAAATGTGGTACCTATATATCAATCGCATTAATCTAAAAATATAGTTTTACTATATCACTCAAATTAATATAAAAATATTTAATATATATGTATTAGAATATTTTTTTACTATATCTATGATATAAATTCATGCAATTGGTAAATGTTAATGGTTAAATTGAACTCAACTTGAACATTCCATAAAGAAGGATGATTGTGAGTTGGTTTAGATGTAATGAAATTTTATATGAATTATAATGATACTATTTACTCTCTAGTATATATATATAATCCATATAAATAATAATTAACTTTTATAAATTGATCACATTGAAATAATATATCATTTTAATCTTATTTTTCTATTTTTAGAAAGAATAATTAATGATAACAATTTGTTGGTCATATCAATAATAGGTCCTCAATGTTTTCCTAATAGAGACATAATTATTTCAAAAACATCACATTTACTCATTAAAATATTCTAGGAACCATTAAATATGGGCGGTGATGATTGATTAATCTCATTGCTAGTGGTGTTGGTGGTACACACATATGTATGTATGATGATTTAATTATTCAAAATAGATGGGATAAATGATTAAAAAATTACAATACCATTTATATAATAATATAAAAAATATAAAATTTATAATAATATACATATTTCGGAATTTTTTTAAAAAAAATTTGTGATGATAATAGTGAAGAAATCATATGTTGTTGACAATACTCACTTTTTAATGTTGGTTTTTCCTTGGAATGCATCTTAAAATGAAGGCCTCATGTAAATTAATGGTAAAAAAATTTATTTAACAAGGGAGAGGGTTTATAGAAGAATAATTTGGAATGTTTAGAAGGATAAATTATTAGATAATTTTACTCTTTATGTGGAATAATTATACCATTTTCTATTTAAATAGAAATGAACTTTTCTAAGAACCCTCAAAATTTTCTATAATTTGATGTTATTATTCAAGGATTATTCCAGAAACAATTTGTGTGGAACTTGAACTATTAACCCAAACTGGTCTGTGGCATGTTCCGAAGGGCATTCCTGATCCCCCTAGGATGGAAACTAGTTTCAGGCGTCAAAATTTAACCATTGGGAATGATTTGTCCCATGAAAAAAATAAACAGATAAATAAAGGTTGAAGATAAAAAAACTAGCATTGGAAAAAAAAACATCACATACCTCCATGTGACCCCATTTTCACTTGTACACACTAACAACATTCCTCAACCAAAATAATAATAACCAAGAACGTGGACCAAGAAATAAATCCAAAATCTGGATTGAATGGATAGGTTTGTGCATTGAAATGGTTCTCTAGGGGTGCCAAAAAAAACATTTAATCTAGTAATATTCCTTCCCAAAACTATCCATTAAAAAAATATGAAATAAAAATAAAAATTCAGGGTTTTTCACATATTAAATCAATCAACACACTTTTCCCATTATAAATCCAACACGTTCTACATTCCATTTCCAAAAGAAATTTCCATTTTATAAATAAAATTCAAAACAAATGAGATTAAATCTGTCCTAAAGAGAAATATCTAAATAGTAAAATCTATAAATAAACTAGTAAAATGGATTCTAAATAGGGAATGGAAATAATTATATAACCATATGTTATCATAAACATCTCTTAATGACCCCTGTGTGTACTTGGCTTGGAACCACCAACCAGAATTTAGAAAAGCCGAATAGTACATAACCAATTTTATGATCTAAATAGCCTCACAAGTTGCACTACCCACTTGTTCTAAACACAAATCCAGGGTCTACCAACCAGTAGAATCAGTGTTGATTAGAAGCCATCCCAAGATCCTCTAAAATATTCCCAGTATCCCATGGTGGTAGTAAAACTATGTTTTTAGGAGGCCCTCGTATGAAAGACTCGCCTAAATTGCCTTCACTGCCCTTGACTACCCCAAGAACGAACACCATTACAAGATAAACCCTATGTTATATCCCTCCTATAATGTTTCATTATAAAAATATACATATATTTTATATCAAACATATTTTCCATATGGGCTACTTTACTGCATAAACATTAAACCATTTCATAAACACTAGAAGTTTTCATCTACGGTCTAGTATTTACCAAACCAAAACAATCAATGATCAACAAAAAACATCACTTTAGAATTGATAGAGACAAATGGTCCTTTAATTACAATGTATCTAATATATTTTTAGTATAAACATTCAAACACATAAATAGAATTGAATAATCTAATTAAACGGCCAATCAAACCCTTGAGCATTACATTCATTGAAACACACACTAACGACCAAATGTGAACACACTTTGAGATTAAAGATGAATCCTTTCTTAAAAGACACACAAATTACCCGAACCTTATTTTGGTAGCAGAAACCAGTTAGAAAAACAAGGTTTTAAAAAATGATGTTTTAATGGTTCTATTATAATTTGAAGGCACATAAATGTGTTTACCAAGTGCACCCATTGATGATACATCATCCAGTGGCACACATATGGTACAAAAAAACCCCTAACACTATTCCTACAACACTACCACATACATTGAATCCAAATCCAACCACAAACATTATTTAAAAATAACACACACCATCACAATAAAACCAAGTATCCAACAACTTATAAAACATTAACATAATTAGAAAGATATAAAAATACCTAAACTATACACCAAACCATTGTTAACAAATAACCAATAACAACAAACCTCATGATTAATTATAAAATTTTCATAATATCCCCCTATTCAACTTTGAAAAACTATAGCTTTTAAAAGAAAGACCCAAAGTTCCAAAACCCTTGGCATTTTTCATAGAAAAGATTGAAAACATATTTTAAGTAAATTAAATCAACAAAAAAACTTTTTTTTATCAATTCAATGATAAACAAGTGGTGAAAATAACATTTATAAATTAAATGGAAACCTAGAAGTTCAAATAGTGTGTTCTGGAAAAGAAAAAGTTGGATTCTCATACCTCAAATCAAGTGCAGGTGTGAAGAAACCTTTAATAGAAGGAATAAAAATGACATACTGACCCATCACATGCTCTAGATAGTGGATAAAATGTGAAAAAAAACAAAATTATATGTCAAGGATTGGTTAAATTGATGAAAGCAACAATATAAATGAAATAAATTAGAAGAGATGATGGTTTTCGGAAATGTGAAATGAATCTATGCCTAAGAAGTGCAGTGGAACCACATGGTGGATTTTCGGTCGTGCGAGAAGGATAGAAAATATGTTGGTTCCTGAGTGTGGATTCACAAAGGGAATATAGAATTGTATAAGGAGGAGGGTGTGTTATTCAAAGGCAGGGACATGCTGTTCAAGAGTTTTCCATAATGTGAGGTGTGTTGCATGTAACTAAAAAGGACATCAGTGATGGTGTAGCTGAAATTAGGTTGAGGAAAAATAAGATGGGTGTATCATGGGGGTGTGCCGGTTGGAGGGGGCACACAACAAGTAATAGCAACGGTTTCCAGAAATAGCAGGCCAGAGCTCAAATGGATTGGGAGATGGAGAAGGCTGGTGAGGGGGAGGGTCATTAGACCATACCTAGTTGTTAGATTCAAAAAACCCATAGGGAGGGGAACAATGTTCTTAGTGGAGGAGAAGGGGGTGACTCCAATAGGGTTTCCTAAAAAATTATAATATTAAGATAAAATTAAAAAAATATACATAAATGAAATAATAATAAATAACAAAAATATACACTAAAATTAATATTATTAATTGAAATATTAATAATCTTATTATTCATATATATATATACACATGGACATTATTAATAATTATTATCATTATATTTATTTATTTATTCATTAATGTTTTAATTTATTTCTACGCATAATAATATTACAATAAATTTAAATAATAATAATACTAGTAGTAGTAGTAATATTAATAATTATAATATCTTCATTATTCTTATCAAAATATCCTCATAATTTTTAATTCCCCTTTCTCATTTCATTTAATTTCACATTTCATATTTGTTGAATTTATTTATTTACAATTCTGGGAAAAAATATGGTTGAGAAAACTATGCCCAAACCATGCCCCTTTTCACTACTCGGTTAGAGGTTCAAACATTGTGGTTTTCATGTGGTTTTACAAAGTTCATGCAACTCATGTGCCATAACTGTTACCCAACCATCCATCCACGCATGTACCTAATAGATATCCATATCTATTTGGTATGATAGTTCAATAACGTAAATGCATATGGTAATTAAAATAATAATTATTTTAATTAAAAATAATAACCTAAATAGGTCGAGATGTGACAATTCTCCCCACCACAAAGCATTCAACCCCCCAGAATTTCATCAAGCCATCATTAAACATAACATGAGTCCATACCTAGATACAAGTAAACGAAACTGTGAAACTCATGGTGGCTATTACCTGGACACATCACTCCCGACCAATTTTCAAAAAATCACTATCAAAAAACAAGGGGAGAACATGAGAAGGTTCTCCCCACCACAAGAAATCCAATAAAACAGAAACCTAGAAATACAATCACACCACCTCGTAGGATCAACACATGAACTCACAAACCAAACTCATTAAATTTAAAAACATGAACAAATTAATATTAGAGACCTAAACATATTGCTTTTTACACTATGTCCCAATAATTGAGAGATGATAAATTAACTCAACGCCTCCCATACCGACGAAATAAAATACTCACCACAACCATATATTAAGGTATTACTTAACCAAACTCAATACACTTTCTCAGTGATAATAAAAAAAATCCACCACTAGGATTAAAATCATTATGGGGATAACTGGATCACAGGGACACTACGAGGAAGGTATCCCCCACAATCTAAACACACAATAAGAATACTCTCTAAGAGGTACCCAAGTTATGAAATGGCACAAAAAAAAATTGAGACCAAACAAAAAATATTAATGGGTTCGTTTATTCACGAGACCAATACAGTTAAAGAAATACAAAATGATTAAAAACAAAACAATGATTAAAAATATCCGCTTGAATTGTGGAACAATTAACTCATCACAACACCAAGACAAGGGATAGAATATTACGCCTATACTAATAGAACATGGAATCTTTGGATATTTCTATACCAAAGATGAGAACAGGTTATGGTATGAGGTTATGCACACCATCGACAAATGTTGACTATGTTCAAGCTTTACCCAAGGACTGTTGATTGGGACCCTAATGGCTAAAGAATCTCCTAACTCACAATATGGCATTTTCATCCACTATTACCCAACTCTTTCATCCTCCTGATGACTCAAACGAAAAATATTTTAGTTCATTTTTAAAGGGATAAAACATGACGACACTGAATTCCCTATTTTTTCATAATTATGGAACATAAGAGAATGGATTGATGAATAGCGAGCAGACAACAATGAAAATAGATTCTTGGAGACAAGTTCCTTTGGAATACACTCCTTGCTAGATGGGGAACCATCACAAGAGTTGACCACTTTTAGCCACACCTAACACAAAATGATGGTGGGACATCACATCTCTACTAGTCCATAATTGAACCCTCAAATAAACTGGAGATGGTATTATCCTCAACACCCTCTATATTTTCAAGTAACTCAATGACACACCCCCTCTCCATGATCCACACAACTTTTAATAATTGTCATTAATTACTTTGATAAAGAGGAAATTCATTGAATGAAATGATAGATGGGTATGGCTCATTGGAAACATTATCAACCTTTTACGAAGGCATAATCCAAACATCATGAATAATACAATTGAAATAAAAATCATACCAAAAATCAATGAAAGAAACATCCCAATACAAGGGCCATTGGATCATAAGCCAAAAATATACAAACATTTTTAAAAATTACCTTTATAAAAACATTCTTTTTTTATATTAAAACTAACATATGGAAACTTATAAACAATCACATGTGTGTTCATCTAGTCCTTCATAAAAAACAATGGAAAAGATCCCCCACACACTCTTCATACATTCCCATACACATGGGACCCTCCATTAATAATGACTCGGTCCAACCATCTCTTTTCCTTATAAAATAAAAACCCATGACAACCATTTCAAACTGATAAAACTCTGTCTTTAAACCCTAAATTACCCATTTAATACCATTTTGGGAAACCACACCCATACAAATACATTTTCTACTTAAAATACCAAATTTATTTTGAACACACATTCACTTCACCTGTAATAAAAATAATCAACAACTTGTATAAACCCTTTAGAATGATGAACAAGTGCCCATGACTTACTTGGAAATATGATGGTGGGACACACCCCAATTATGGAATAACACTTATAGGATATTGAACTGGTAACATGGTCTTCATAAGGGTCACCACCACACATGAGGCGTCAACATATCCCGATTCACCTCTATTTTCATCCCTCAATCCCAAAAAACACATTTTTGTAGTCTCAATTCCAGGACTACCCATAGAATCACAGGTCATGTCACTAGTAGTGGTGATCAGGAACTAACCGATAACATACCTCCTAAACCCCAATAATCCTAATATCCATCTACCAAAAATACCAAACAATAAGGGCCTCCTCTCATACAATTTTGTCACGAACCAATTCGGGTCGACCATTAACCAGTCATCTAAACTAGTTCACATCATGTCCCGATGGGTGTTCCCATCCAATCGGTATAGAAACCAGTAATGGGAATAAATATTTTACCATTAGGAATATATTTACCACTAATAAAATTTATGTAGATAAATAAAGACTAAAGATTAAAAAATAAGTTGCATACTGAAAACAAAACTGCACATACCACCATGTGACATATTGTTCAACACTAACTGCTAACAACCTGCCTCAACCACGGGCAGGAAAACTAGGAACCTGAATCAAGAAACTAAACCAACATTTGAAATCATATGATTAGAATGAGACATAAAATGATCAGTAAGGATGCCATGATAATCCATTGAATCTATGAATTTCCCTTCACAACAAAATACATTAACAAAAGTTTGAAAAACAAATATAAAAGGTGGCTTTTTACTTTTCAAAAAATGGAATAAAATTTTTTACCATGAAAATATAACTTCTTCTATGTCCCATTTCAAAAAAACCATTTAAAAAATGAAACAAATGATTCCAAAGCTAGGATATTATAATGTAGGTAAATTGTGCAAGCAGGAAATAAACTAGTACAATAGAAAGTAAACATGCAGTGAAAATAATTGTATAACCATGGGTGATCATAAATATCTGTATACGACCCTTGGATGTGCACAATTTGGAACCACCTGTCTTTGTATCGTGAATCCCCATAGTCTATAATCAATTGTCTGCTCTAAATAGACTTAGTTGTGGAAACCCCCATATGGCCTAACAATAAATCAATGGGGTACCAACTTGTCTATTTGTTGTTGATCAAAAACTATCAATCGATCCTCTAAAAGACACCCATAAACCCATTGTGGTAGTAATACAGTAGAAGTAAGAGTTCCTCACTTGTAGGACTCACCATACCTTCCATCACTGTACTAGCCTACCCCAATTACATACACCAATAAACAATAACTAATAAGGGATATCCCCCATATAAAAGTTCACCATTAAAAAAACATACATTTCATATCACTTGAAGGCTCCAACCAGGCATATATATTGGATAAATATTCCAACCATTTCATAATTACATAATTTTTTATTAACAGAGTTAAAATATTTATAAAAAACATTTTCAGGTTTGACAAAAAAATATCACTTTTGCATTGCACGAGACAAACCACCATTTATGTCCAAGGTATCTAATGTATTTTCATTTTATCCATTCAATCCCTAATAAAAAATGCACAATCTTATGAAATGGACAAATGACCCCATGAGACTAATAGTCATCAAAACACTCATTAGAGGCCTAATTGGAACACCCTTTGAGATTTAATTTCAATCCTTTCATAATTGCCACACAATGACCAAACCACATTAAAGAAAAAAACATTTAAAAACCGAAAGTTTTAAGAAAACACAATTATTATGTTGTTGTTATCATTTAATGTAACATCCAATGGAACACATAAGGTCCAGAAAAAAACCTAATACTATTCTAACAAAAATACCACCTACCATGAAACCAAATCCAACGACTCACATTATTAAAATTGAACACACACTATTACAATTAAACAAAACAACCCCTTCTTATAACACATTAACACAATAAAAAATATATAAAAATAATAATTTATACACTTACCCATGATTAAAAATAAATAATACCAACACAGGTCATTATTAAGGCTAAAATGTTTACAAAATCCCTCAGTCCACGTTGTAGAACTATAGATGTTAAACTAAACACACCCATTTCAAAAACACTAGGCATTGCACGTATATTTCTTTAAAACCCGCTTTTTAGTAAATTAAAACACCAACAAATACTATATTTGAATCATGTCATAGTTAAATAATAGATGTGAATAACCATTATAATTTTAATGGAAACACGTAAGATCTAATGGAGGGTTCTAGAATGAAAATGTTGGATTCACCTACCTCAAATCATATGTGGAGGTGAAGAAACCAACAAAGGAGGGAATAAAAAATCCACAGTGACCAATCACACTCCCTGGACAACAATAAAAACAAATGATACTCATAATTAGATTTCATAGTATGGCTAATTTGATGGAAAATAACAATATAAATGATATATAATGGCAGAGAAGATTATTGTCAGCAAGGGGAAATGTGGCCACACCAGAGCAATGTGGAGGCTCCACATAGAGAGTTTTAGAACGATCTAGAATTTCAACATATTCGTTTGGTTAAGAGTAGTAGTTCTTTTCAAGAACATAGAAGTGCAGAAGGAAAAGGGTGTGCCGTTAGTAGGGGTGGTCACCCTACTCATCAAGTTGATGGATAGGGGAGGTGTACCACTGAGAACAAGAAATGAGGTCAGTGGTGATGTTGATGGCCGAAGGTGGTGGCCTAGCGGGATGGAGGCAACAAGGTGGGAAAATTGCTAGAGGGGGGCGTGATGTAGGTCAAATAAGTGGTCACATAGAACAACATGATGGATAGAGATAAGAATTGGTCTGGTAAGGGGGGAGTAGCTAGACAGGGACATGTTGCTCGTTGCTGAACACACACTGGGAGGGGTTTTGTGAACTTGAATGAGGAGAATGGGGTGGGGGTGACTTCCTTAGTGTTTCTTCAAAATAATATTAATTATAATAATATAATGTAGTATTAAATTAATTAAAATAAAAAATTAAATGATATAATAATAAAAAAAGAAACTCAATACTAATAATATTATATTAATAAAAATAATTATAGACTTTTTATTCATAAATATATATATACATGAACATTATTAAAAATATTTATCATTCTTATAATTTATTTATTCATTCTAATTTTATATTATCTCTATGGATAATAATATTTCTAGAAATTTTAATAATAATATTAATAAATATATTATTTTTAATGTTAATAATATTAATTATATATTAATTATATATTAATTATTTTTATCAAAACATCCAACAAATTTTTATTTCAATTGTCCCATTTTATTTAATTTCTCATATCATATTCATTGAATTAATTTAATTAAATTCATGGAAACAACATTGTATGCATGCGGCTAAACACGCGGTTGAGAAAACTACAACCGAACCATCAAACAAGGAACTACCTGCAAACATTGTAATGTTGTGTTCTAGTCAGTTGGTTTTATAAATAGTATGAAATACATGCGCACTGACTCCATCCCACTTGGGAATCCACGCAGTCACATAACATTTACCCATAACATTACGGGCTGACCACGAAACAATGACAAAGAATATGAAACAAAATATAAGAATTGATGTAATTTAAAATAATAAACCATCTATGTAGTGGTGTGATAGTTCAATAACTTCAAACTGAAAAAATGAGTACGGTAAAATTAGTTTGGGTATATATTTTTTTAAGGCCATTTACATTTTTTTAACCTTCACAATGATTTACCATTGACATAGATTTAAATTTCCAAATATAATAATTTATATTAAAGACCGTATTTAAATTGAATGATTTTACTAAATTGAATATTATTATTTCAAAATTTATATGTCATTTTATCGAATAATTTTCTATGATTTTTAATGTATAATTTTATGATTAATTTTCATATATTTTTAATAAATTCTTTAAATTATTGTTTTTAAACATAAAATTTATGTATAAGACATGGTTATTAAAATTTTCAAAACCCATGAAACCAATTATATTATTTTAACGAAATAAAATGTTTGAGTCTTTAATTTAAATAGAAAATAGAATCTAATTTTGAAAATAAAATATAAAATTTGAAAATGGAAAAATAAAATTCATATTATTAAAATGTACTAAATTTACTGAAAAATGAAATTATTATCATTACTAAATTTATTCAAATAATATTAAATATTTATTTAGCTGAATATAATTTTATTATGATTATATATGGAATTTTTATGTGATTTAAAATTCATTTTCATCAATCCGGGGTTTTTTTCTTTTTTTCCATGATTGGATCACTTCAACACATGGATGAATGATCATGTAAAATGGGTATGGTTATCAATACTTGTAATTAAATATTATTAATTAACAAACATAATTTTGAATTTTATTATATAAAAAATTTTAAGATATTATTATGATTCTTTAGATAAAATAATAGTAAATACTTTTACAATATTTTTGGTTTTTCTCTATCATCATGAATTAGTTTGGTTTTATTAACTAATTATATATATATATTTTCAGAACATTATATAATTTTTAATAAATATATTACAATATATTTTTATAAGAAAAATTATTTTACTTCTAGCCTTGAAGGTGGAATTGGAAAATGAAAAGTCACCCCCGTGAAGGTGGTAAGTCAACACCGCATGAATGACGTTTTCAATTTTAATAAATGGAGAGGGGGAGAGAATTGATAATGGTTTATTGAATTAAGATAATAAAATTTAATTATATAATAAAAATTTAGTAATTATTACAATTTTATTAGTGTAGAAGATCATATGATAAGAATACAAAATAAAATGAATAAAAATAAATGAAAGCGAAAAAGGATTTTACCTCATGATCTTATTCACCTTAAGAACTTATTTGAGAAACTTGGGTTTTGTATTTTATTGAGGCTAGAACCTCCTAGAAGTGGGGAAGTGTTTTTGTAAGACAACTAGGTGTAATTTTTAAAATATTGTTTTATAATAAGGTGATATGATAAGAGGCAGTGAGGGGTTGTATTTATAATTGGAGGATATGAACTTTTTGGATTATTATATTAATTATTTTTTTTAATTTGATCAAGAAAATAAATAGTGTTGATAAATAAAATTGAAGACATTAAATAATGATGGATATTTCTAGATTATAAAATAGACATCAAATATAATCATCCATGACTCTATAATTCAAGCATCTTTTTATATTGTTAATTATCATATTTCATTATCCTCCAAAAAATCGATTATTTTATTAAAATGCCAAAAAATAAACCTTAAAATTTTTTATGTTTATTTTTGAAAAATAGAATACATTTAAAGGTAAAAATATTATAAATATGAAAAATAAATTTTTATTTTAAATCATAATTTATTTCAAAAATGATCATTTCAATATATTATCTGATGTTAGGACACAATGATAAATTAATTAATGTCTCCTAAAATTATCTAATGTCAATAAGGAAAAAATATAAATTTATTAATTTATTTTGTAAAAAAAATTTCCTATTAATTCATTATATTAATAATTAAATTGTAAATTAACAATAATTATTTACAGAATTTGAATTCCATGATTTATCAATTTTTTTTAAAAAATCCATATTCAATGATATGAATATATTATTTTTTTCATTCAAATGGTACCAAATTTTTATCTATACTTTCATTTAAGATGTTACTATTATATTTTATTGTTTTATATTCAAAATGGTCAAATTATTATCCCAATTGACACGTAACAATTCTTTTGGTATTGGTTACATAATTTCAGGAAATACAAATTATTTCACTCATTAATTATTTATAATGATTGTAACAGGTCATATATGGGATATATATATGATTTTTACTCTATGAAATAATTATAATAAGTGAATATTCATTGATATAAATTTAATGATTACATATTCCCTCCTAGGGAAGTCATCCATAATCTAACATAATATGGAATTTTTATCTGTTTCCAGTAGAAGTTAAACATATCAGAAATGACCCCTTCATCAACTTGTGATATCTTCACTCATAGGGAAATTCCTCCTTGATCAACCCCAATTGGTCATTCTGACTCATATTCACATGATGATATACCCACATGGAATCCCCCATTCATCCATGTCTGAAATCTCCCCACATAGTGATACACCTCTTTGATTAGCCACCATAAGGAATTTTGAGCCATATATGGTCGATTTTTAACCTGCATGACACACCCCCTTCATCCAGGTGAGGAAAAATCCCTCTTAGAGAAATGTATCCTTGATCCCCCTCAATAAGTAATTTTGTCCCATCTCTATGATATGTTAAACATAAGGGACACATCAACTACATCCAACTATAAAATCATTCCTCATATGAACACACCTCCATGATTCAACTCTATGGGTTGTTATAATATTTTTATATAAGATATTAATCATATTTGAAATGATCCCTTTATCCACTTGTTTCATCTCCCTCATCGAAACAAACACAATTATCCAACTATATAGGTTATTCTAATCTATATTCATGAGATTTTATGCTTGTGGTACACAAACCCATAACAAAAGTGTGATATTTTCCATCATATGGTCACACCTCATTGATCTTCCCCCAATGAACGTTTTGGACTATGTTAAAAATAAAATAATCCTACGTGAAACACACCCATTCATCCATCTGTGACAACTTCCATCTTAGAGGCAACCCTCTTTGATCTTCATCTATAGGAAATTATGGTCCTTCACATTGAGATTTTAAACCACTGGGACAATCCCTCTTTCTCATAGTTGTCACAAATTCCATTACATGGACACGAATCCATTTATATTCCTCATTATAGTTTTTTGATCCATATCTATGTGAGGTTAAACCTACAAGACACCCCCCCTTAATATAGGAGACACATCTCTCCTCATAGGGACGCACCTCCACAATCTCCCACCCAATAGAATTCTAATCCATCTATTGAAGACATTAAACCTATTTTACACACCCCATTTACTAAGGTGTGACATATTCCCTCTTATGGAAAAACATACTTGATCCACCTCCACATGATGTTCTAATACATCTCTATGAGATGCTACACCTATTAGGCTCTCCCCACTCATCCAGACATGGAGAATCCCTCTATGGTACATGTCTACGGGATCATATTCCAGAGTGAATTCTAACCCATTCTCATGAGAAAAAAAACCTATGGAATAGCCCCTAATAATCCAGGAATGAAATCCTTCATCCTTGGGACTCACCTACCAGATCTGCCTCAATAGGGTGTTTAGATGTCTCTTTCAGATGTGTTAAACATGTGGTACCCTCCCCCTTCATCTAGAAGTGTCTTTTTCCCTTATAAAGACTTGATCCATTGACTCTTCTCTGTAGGGAACTCTGTTACATATCTAGAAAATATAAACTAAAAGTTCATTCCCCCATCATCCAGGTGTTTTATCTTCACTCTTAGAGAAAACCTGCATTGATTTATTTCAATAACAAGTTAAGATTGATATCCAAGAAAAATTAATCATATAGGGTTCACCTTTCATCCGTTTGAGACACCTTCTCTTCCTGGGAAACTCAAAAATAGTAATTTTTCACAATAAGAAAATCTGATCCATCTCCACAATATGCCAATCATGTGACCAATCGATCCTTATATGACATTAAACATATTTCATTCTCTGTAATATGTTAAACTAATGACCTTAGGAATAATATTTCTCCCATTCTATAAACATGTGATTACTATTTCAAAAACCCATGGGAGGATAATTCTAAAGTATTAAATTACCTTGCGATTAATATTTATTTCGTTTGGTATCATTCTAATGATTCATTATATGAAATACCAACAAATGATGAAGAATTTAATGATGGAAAATCTACCTAATATTACGAAAATAAAAAAAGAGACCAACATGACTACCCACCCTGACAAACTGATGATTCCTTTTCTATATATAATTATTTTAATTAACCTACATCAAAAAACTGACAGATCTAAGAATGATTTCATTTAATAAGAATTAATCAATTAGGGAGACTGTGAGTCAGGTATATGATCCCAAATGGAATCCCAGTAAGAAGGAACTAAAATATCATCATCCCTTTTTGATCATGAAGTAGACATTGCTTATGAAATTGATGAAAAATATCTATATATGGAATGTGGTAATGTGAGGAAATATAAGACCCACGTGAAACAATGCATTAGTGGCCTCAGAGAATGACCTAGAATAAAAATATAGAACTAGATGTGGAAATATTTTCAACAAACATGGGGATTTGTATTATCTAGGGAACCAATGTATTTTTATGAAACATAATCTTGAAATTAAATGCAAGGTCCCAAAAAGAAAATTGTGTGCCTAATATAGTATTCACCTATGAATTGGGGTAATTATCACTGAGAAACCTCAAGCTACAAAATCAAAACTCATGATTGTTATTTGATTTATAATATTGGATGACATTGGGTCATTGGGAGTCACATTTCCTATATTAGAACTATTGGAAGATTCCACATTCTACTAAAGAGTCACTCTATAAGAAGTCAACAAACATATTTCTGTTTTTTCCATGTAAGGAGAAACATGATGTGGTGATATCACTAAACTATACTTCCACCATGAATTAGACTACCATAAACCCATGCACCAACTCACCTTCTATGAACATTCCATGGTTGGTGATCAACAAAATGGTGTGCTGATATGAATAGAATGGGTTCATTACCATCATGGATATAGACCTATAACCCCTGAATAAATTAGTGCATAATCAACACAACAATCCCTGAGAGAACCACTAGGTTAAATCCACACTCGTTCCATTAATGAAACGCATTGGGTGTATCTCCTCAGTGTATTACGAGGACTCTGTCCCATATGACAAGGAGTGATGGGATGTTGATCTTTTTCATAACATCACTACAACCAAGGTTATTGTTATGATTTCTCCAAATAGGATTCATCTATTATAGAACCAAATGATCCCACATATTGAAGAATGGATAGATTTCATCCTTTCCCTATTTCCCTTGGTCTAATGCACCTGATGCCAATTTCAAGGGCCAACCCAAGGAACATCCTCAGAAGGGGATTCTTCTATGGACAAGGTGTAAACTTTCACCAATAACATAACCCTCTAGATCCATATGAAAAGTCAATAGTGATCCATATTCACTCAATAATGATCAATTCCATTGTTGAATCATATATATCCCATGTAAACTCTCTCCATCACCAACAACACTAAAAACTATTAAGATCCATCCTTTGTTGAGGATAAATAGAGGGGATTCCCTCTTAACAATATAGAAATAAAATATTATGGCACTACCTTTAATCAAACAAATAATAGACGATTTCCACATCACTCCATCAATTAATGGAGTAGTGTTCCTCCTGAATCTTTCAAAAACCAGAGTAGAAGTCCTCCCTAAGCCATTGGAAACCAAAGAGAATTTTTCCCTACTCCATATACAACTAGATAAGTGGTCCTCCCTAATCCATAAAGATCATGAATAGAGATCATCCATGATCCATTCAAAAAATTATTATATTTCCACCTATTTCCAACACCAACCAGCATAGAGGTCCACCTCATGTTGAAGTTATACCCTTCCCTAAGGATCCATATTAGGGAAGAAGGGGAAATATTATATATTTGAGGAAACCACATAGGAGGTGCCATATCAATGGTCACCTAAAAGATTATGTGGTAATGAATCAATCCATGATGTATCCTTCTCCCCGTATTCCATATTATATGGTATATTCTATAAAATAGAGATTCATAATCCAAGAGGTTGATGTCGAAATGTTCCCAAGATTCCTACATATGATCTTCTCGGTGGAGGACATTATGGATCTCATCCAGAGGATAACAGTGCAACCATCTTCATCGTAGGATTTTCCCATCATCTCTACCACCACATGTGATGTTTGGGGAAATATCTGGGTCTGGTTTGACATCATCAGATGTGGATAACTCTATTAATCAATAGTTGGACTTTACCACCCTCACATAAGAGGATTTGATGAACACCCCATAATATATGGATTTGATGATGAGGTCTAACACTCCCAAAAAGAGACATATAATCATGAAATAGGTTTTCTAATATCATAAAAACTCCTATACCAGAAAACTAGATGAAGAACCGATTGATGTCTATAGTACCACTATTATCTCGGCCCACTCCAATCAGAGCTTGGGAAGAAAACGTACCAAAAAAATCCTTTGAGAAAAAGGGAATGTGGGAGGTAGTGGTGGTCAACCAACTATATATGGTGTTCAAGACACTAGCTTCTTCAATCATTGACACCCAATAGCCCCTTATAGTGGACCATTCATTTTTTTGTTTAGATAATTTGTACAATGTATCACCACCTATATGATTCATTTTTGGAATATTAAGGGATCTATTAAAACATCAATGGAATTTAATAGTTGTCTTGGATTTTTGAGATTGTGTATCTCTCAGTAGTGAAATTCCCTTGGTTATATGGATATCAGTAGGAACATCAGAAGTACTGCATCAAGAGCCTTACATTAAATAGCTAGGTTGTGTAAGATGATTCATCATGGGTTCAAATCAATGATTTAGGAATATGTTATACTCTAAATTTTATCCACATCATTTGATATTACATCCCATCAATAGTTTAATATAGTTCCACTCTTTCTACTCCCTTGTTTTTAGAGTTTTCAATGAGCTCCAAATAATCCAATGAATAGTGGCATCGATGCAAGGGTTGATGGGGAAGATCCATCAAAAGGAGAAATGTACTACTACCTAAAACCTTCAATATGTTTCCCCACTCACTAATAGTGGAGTGCACTATGAACCATGATTCCCCTAATGGGGCCACTAAAACATTTCCATAGATATATCGACAAGGGAAAGGGGAATATTTTTTCCTCTAACTAATTAACAAATTCATCTAATGTGGTGATAGAATCTATGGTGGATTCCCCCACTATAGTACATTGCGGAATAGAAAAGGCATGTTACTAACCTGATTGTATTGTTGATTCCATATTATGGGAATTATTAGATGGATCACATATCTTATCTAGTTGTTTTTTCATTCATACAAAAAACAATACCCTTATTAGAGCTCAGAATCACTACAATAGGAGTCAATGAACAAGAAATAATATATGGATGGTTTAAGAGGTATGAGTTGTTGACCTTTCCTAAGAAGCATAATTACCAACTTCAGGATATAGAACATTATAATATCCATGTTTTTGAGCCTTTTATCAAAGATGATGTACCAATAAAAACACCAATTTCATTAGAACCTATCCATGATGAATATGAAGTTTCTCTCAATATATTGCTCGAGTCCCTTGAGTCTCATAATGTTGAATCCTAGATAACCTAAAGTGATGACCAGTATGGGTGCATAGTTTCTAAGAACCCACAAGGTTTTTAATCCCTTTATTTAACATGTTCAATGAAAAAGGTGACCCGTTGTTGCCTTTAAAAGACTTTTCTACATATTTTGGATATATTATGGTGACCCAAAATAGAAGCAGTCTGATAAGATCCTACTCATTGATCTGACACTGGAATGTCCTGTGTTTTTCTAATGCACCTAACCTCCAATAAAGTTATTTTCTTGTTAAGAGGATATAATTAGGTAGATCATATCTCAGTTCAACACAACCATGAACAATGAAATAATTTCCATCCACATTAATATAATGTTGAAGCATGATGAATGAGTCCTAGTAATTTTTACCCCATGGATGGGACTCTCGTATTAACTCAAAATTCCATTGTACAATGAACAATTAATAATGATGTATATCGGTAATGTTAATTGTGATATTATATATACACTTATCACATATAACATCCAAGGATGATTTTAGATTTTACCTAAAAAAGATCAAGATACAGAGGAGGCCTTGAAGTAGACTAGACAACAATCACACCCATTTCCACTTCAAGATCCAGTAAGAAGTCCTATATAAATAAAGACACAAAATGATGTTCATGAAAATTTCCATTATTTGGTAACACTAAATTCTCCTTTGCTGGAAGAGACTCGCTGAGAATAGTCTAATCATCTTTTGTCTCACCCAGTAAATAATTATCATGAAGCACCTAATGGATTCATACTTCCCATGGTATTTCATATGAGCACTCGAGAAGGAATTTCTAATGTTTCTAGAGTGAATGGATCCCATGGAAGATAAACATACAAGTTTTGATAATCATTTATCTATTCAAGGTATCCTAAAATACATCATTAATGAGTTATTCACATTCAAATATTGGATCCAAGACTAGTTGGATTGAGTCTTAGTCAATTTGGGTGGTGTTCTATTGTTGGTGACCCATGCCTCCAAGCATCATTACAATGAATGTGATGTATCCGGTATTTTAAAGAGGCCCCAAGCCATGGAAACCTAAAATAAGATTATTAGTTTTCCCAAAAGGTAGTTTCTCATGCTAATGATGTCATATTTTTACACATATATAATCTGGAACCTAATATGTTGGATATGAGATTTTCCGACTCTACATCCACACCCACTTTTTAGCCATCCATTTCATTAAATAACATTATATGATGGGTAATGGGATTTCAAATTCCCCCAATGGAAACAATTACATCATTAACTATTTAAAATTTCATTACTCCAAGGTAATGTGGTGGGCCCATGGTCTTCAAAACATTGGACAATTCCACAGATGAAGGGAATGAGTTTTCATCCAAGAATTTTGACATTCTAGTAGACTAATTCAAAATGCATGATGGTGATGAATTGCATGAATATCCATAGAGTTCTATTTACCAACTCCATCAGAGTAATGGTTGGAGAAATTAATGTTGTTAGAATACACTGGATTATAAATCCTTTTATGATATTGAGAACATGAATATGGTTATATGCAGAGATCATTAAAAAGTATCTTATGATTATACTCTATTATGTATTCATCTATATCAAACTAGGTCAATTGATGAGGATGGTCATTCGTGACTACATCATGATCATCCACATCTAGCCAGATCTCGACCTCAACCAATAGACAATCCTCCATCAGTTGTTTTGACTAGCCCTATTAGTTTATATAAAAATATTTATAGTATTATCCACTCCCATATAGACCAGCTATTATCATCCATTTTCCCCTGATAAACAGATACACAATTATGGAATCAAATATTCCATTTTCGTAGTTTTATATTGTACTATAGAACCTTGTTGGTATATCCACAATCATTTTAATCATTGAGGTAATCATCTTAATGAAGACAATGTGTGAGTCCATTTCATAGTATTTTAAAAATATATATATATTTTGAATATGATATAGTTTTTTTAATGTAATAAGATGTAGATTAGTATGACCAAGGGGAATAAAAATCAATTACATGTGTTTTTATGGAAGTTTAGGGAGTCCTCCTGTAGGGGAACATATCCCAAGTACACATTATATGTTAGTTCAAGGACATAGGGATCTGCCACAACCTACTAGATAGTGGGTCTGAGATAAGCCGCATTTCATTTCGATTTTCACCACAAGATTGAACTGACAGGGTCATATCTGACTACCTCAAACCAAAAAAATCATGGATAAGATAAGAGTGAGAAAAACACTCTTTTTAATTTTTTTCGGAATATCCAGTTTGGTGGATTTATATCAAACACCAAATTCTTGGTATTTTTGTAGGACACCACCTGCAATGTGGTGACACGTAGTCCCTGACTTTATTTCCATTTTGTGATCCCCTCTTGGTATCACTACTTCCTCATTTACTCACTCAATGGTCAAGAAGGGGTGCTTCAGGGTGTTGCATCCCCATTTGACTCATGTCAGTCCTACTATCTAGATTCAAGATAATAAAAGATATAGGGTAGGTAGGTTCTGGCCGATGTGTTTAGGAGAATCCATGATTCTATTTATTTAATAGCCACCATAGTAAATAAATTGAATAAATTGAATGGAATCGTCATTTGACAAATTCATTAGTAATAAAGAACAATGACATACTAGGGGGATGATCATTAGTCTCTTTTAAATTTGGGATTAGGTATCCATAAGAAGAATGGAAATCCATTTATTTCCTCACACTTCTACAGTAGATAGGACCAGGTGAGAGCAGTTTCCCCTAATCTATTGAATAACTAATAGGGACACATATGTTTGAAAATTCATTCATTTCTAAAATTCATGAAAAATATGGATTAGTTCATTTAATAATGACTCTCATCATTGATTTGATATCAATATTGTACCCCAAGGAGGAATTCTAGGAATAATTAGGTAGATAGATTATGTCACAATGTTTTAGTAAAGTGATAATCCATGAGATAGGATTCTATGTCTATTCAAGAAACATCAAGTTTATCCCATGAGTCAAATGGCTAGGAAGAACCACCTCTTCCCCTTGATCCACATTTTATTTAAAATAATGTATATTTCTTTTATTTCATTTCTTAATTTGAAGAGGGTGTCTCCACCACCATTAATGATTTAAATCATGTGAACCTTGTTATGTAGGAAGATAAAATTAAAACATTCATTATTTCATCAATGTATTTGGAGAGTAGTAATAGTATCTGTATATCTAGAAATTGCATCATGATGTCTTTTCGTGGAGTTGTGATGACATGTAAAGGCCAAAAAATATGGTTTATATTCATCGTTATATCATCCCATAGAGTCATTATAGATTCATGATTCCTCCCAATAAGATGAACCCATCTCATAGTACTATGGTGCAGGCTGATCATGATATGATTATCGAATAAAAAAATCATCACAGAACTTCAATATCCTTAACAAATAGCCAAAATCATATTCATTAGGAATAAGAATGAGTAAATTATAATATATACAACTTCGCTGACATCATGAACCATTTTCTAAAGAATTATTTTCCCATATCTACGACAGAACTGTAAATTGAAACTGTTACCAGGTTTTACGCTCAATCTTTCAAAGATACATATTATCAGTATAGCCATATCATCATGGCCCCTAAAGATTTAGAGTCCATGGCCATGATGGTTCCCCTAGGAATTTTTTTCCATCAAGCGATTCCCTTCATGGTAATTAATTACAGAGCCACTTATCAGTGTTCCATTCACAAAATTTTAAATCTATTTAATAAGAAATCAGTGGAATTATATATGAGTGAATTGGTTGAAAAATCCCTCTAATGTCAATACAATATTAAGGACCCGGAGAACATTTTTGGAGTCCTTCATAGTAGATAATCTAAAGTGAAGCCCTTTATATGAGAATTTTGTATAACATATGGGAAATTAATATTCTTCATCCTATGATATAGATACATTAATATCAACCAATATAAGATCAATTCCATAAATTAGATGAATCCATCAAGAAACAACCGAGTGTTTTGAGGCCTCCAAGAGAACCCGTCCTATATATATTGATCAATCATAAAAATAGTCAGATATTCTATGTCATTTTTGAGGCTCATGATGAAACGTATTATTTAACTAATGAATAAGGAATTATAGACCATGTTTGAGGATATAATGATGTACCTGATATAGCATAATGTTCTGATGTCATCTGTCTCGAGGATGCATTCGGTCCTCTATGTGATAACCCTAGAATATTACATCAGTTCTATTATATCATTGGAAGACAATCTGGGAAGATAAAATAGAATACATTATATCATTAACAATTTCCTTAAAATAGATACCAAGTACTACCCTATCATGAATATAATGTGCATGCTTGTTTTCACTTTAAAGAAGTTGTGGGATTGTCATCAGAATCATTATTAATTGTTGGTTTATTGATTAGTCCCACTAAATTGTATTCTAAAATCACCATGTAGAGATGGTATAGTTTTCATGTTTGGATGTTATCCTATACCTGTTCAATATCATTTTGGTCCCATAGAATCTTTGTAATGGACATTTAATAGAAGATGTCATCGAAACACATATATCCCTAAAATAAGTACCAATAGACATTGAATTTATTGACCACACATTCCCATCAGTTGATCATGATTTTTCTTATTAGAAGATGCATTTTGATGGAGCCTCATAGAGAGTGAGTAGTAGAAGGGTCAAATATCCCAAGACCAAAATTGTACACATAGAGATTATATTTATCACCCCATCACATTCTATCTTTTCAATACCTTTTCTATTGTCAGATGGATACCTATAACATGTGGTAGAGTATTATGCTCTCATAACTGGTCTTGATTTGGCCATAAAGATTGATGTCTTCTTATTGTATGTGAAGGGAGACACCAAGTATGTCATCAAAAAGATCATTGGTAAATAAATCATTATAAATCATGATCTTATGCCCCTTATAGATCATACTCATCATTGTAAGGCCTAGTTCACATCTCACCTAATGGTGACTAATATTACCTGATCAAAAAATGGTAAATATGGTCTATTTTCATGTTCATATAAATTTATTGATGAACCCGACCATGATGAACTGCTCATTAATGTGGAATATAGGAGGGTTAATTACCTAGACACTTTAGATAATGTTATTCTATATATAAACAAACAAACTATTGGAACTTTTATGTCTGGACCCTTATATCCCCCCACAGAAGAGGAAACACCAGTTTAGATAACTCCATTCATCAAATATTAGAGGACTAGCTTTATCCCTATAAAACAATATTAGTGGGAGTGAATTTTCTATCATGTAGTTCATTTTACCATTATGACTAGGGATAAACAAGATTAGACTCTCTATAGACATGGGTTTGAAGGAAATATCCTATGTTTCATTCAAGGAGATGATGCACCTCATTTTATGAAGCATGTCCATGTCAGGTCTAATAGAATCCATATGGAGGAATAGAATCTCTCTAAATATATTTAGATATTTGGATACTTCTGGACCACCATGGTCCATAACTCCTTTGAGTTCTCCAAGAGGTTTTATGCAAGTCAGATTCCTACAAATATTGTGAATTTATATTTGTAGATTCTCCAAAACACCAAATATTATCCAATTTTTCTATATGGGGAATCAATATTTTGGGGATGTACTCACCAGTGAAATATATCTATATAATGTTCATTCTAACTAAAATGGACTTATTCTCCAAGTGGAAATATTTTTTTCCCATCAAGGATGTCAGTGAATACTTTTTGATTGTTTTCATGGGGTCCCATATCATCCATAAAATTTAATATAGTGAAATTTTTATAATCTAAAATGTCACCATGCTTGATGATAATAAATTTTAGAAACTATACCATAATTAAAAAATCATGTACAACCAAAACTCTTTCTACGATGTTCAATAATATGGGATGATTGAGTTGTTCAATAAATACCCATCTATAATTTTTTTGAAGACGGTCATATGGATAAATATGAGTTAACCTAACATGCCCCACAATATCATATTGGAATGTCATATGATGGCCTGAAATTCAATACACGAGACCCCATATTTCATATTGTATATAAAAAACGAAGTATTTCATATTGACTGTAAATTTATGCAAATCTGAACAACATTTTTTGAGAAAACTAAACATGAAATAATAGTAAATGTCCATCTATATGTGTTTGAAGACATAATACAGAACATGATCTAGAAATTGTATAATATATATAGGCAACATAACATGATATTGGTGGTTTTCTACTAGAAGGTTTCCATATTGTCTTTTATCAAGGGTGACAATGTATTGTATCTCAGAATTATAATATTACCTAAAATGAAGTCATAAATGTTGGATACCAATGCAATATGGAATTTACATAAATGATAAGATCTATTCAAATAGAACATACTATGTGATCACCAGGTATAGAGAGCATGTCACACCTCCCACCCACTTCTTGTTTGTCTATAATTACTTCACATTAGGATGCTAGTGTCTTGTTTTTATTTCCATAAACTATTTCCATGTTGTCCATATTTATGAACATAATCTAAGTGTTTCCACATAGTCCTTGCTATCTATCCATAAAACAGATTCCTCCATTGGTTCATGAATCATAAGGATAAATAATATGCCTTTTTTCAATGAATTATGAATTTAAATTAGAATAAACATCATAGAATGATTTTTATGACATTAAACTAAAAAGAATAACTTCCTCATCAAAAATATTTAAAATATAATTGTACTCTATTTTGAGAACATAATAAGTCTTATGTGGTAATTTTATGATGACACCATATCCCCCAAAGAATGAAGTATAACTATGTAATTCCATGAACCCTCACATGAGAAAGTGGACTGCATTCCGTGTTAGTCTACTACCATGACACATTCATAAACTAAATTATGACTATTGTCCTTGAGAATGTGTTTCATTCCCCATTATGATACCCATTTTATTTCTAAAATTCACCACGTGTTAAAATCTTGAGTGTTGTGTTAAAGAAGGTAATTCCTTTAATCCATCAAAACACTTCGAGTCTTCCATGATGTGGATCATCATCATCCTTAAAATCCTAACGGACCCCCAAACGGAGATGGTGACAATCCAAAATTGGTGACCTCTCATCCTAGGTACATTCCTTCATAGATCTCTTATAAAAATATATTTTTCTTGTGAATACAATGTGGTCAATTATCGATTCATTGTTTTCACTCCCCGTACATGATTTATTGGTTTGTGAAATCAATGTTTTGAACATAGTAAATAGTTCTTCCCTACCCCTTAGTCATCATTATTTCTTGGTACACTTATCATAAGTCTACATTTTCCTTTTCCACCACCTTATGATTTGGGTGAATTCCATCTCCTTTACCATTTTCCCTCCATGCAACAACGTAACTTATGCAAGCCTGTAAATGTGATTTGTTCATTCTCAAACTGATATATCATATGACCTTTATGCATTCTTTCAAAATTCAAGGAAATACCTTCACCACTTCATGTTGGTCACACCAATAATGAATCATGTGGTCCCATGTGACTTGGTAAGATCTTTGACCATGTGTTTATTCCACAAAAAAAATATTATAGTATTTAATACACTAAAATATTTTTTTATTTGTCTGTGTGGTTTTACACTAAACTACTTATAATCAATCACTGATTTATGAACATTATCTCTTTTCAGCTCATACAGTGTATAATTTATAACTATTAAAAAAAACTATTATAGTCAATGTTATTTGAATTTAAACTACACGGCCTAACAAACTCATCCGAAGTAAATAAAATGTGATCCTATACTATATAAAATAAGATTCATCTTAATGAGAGATGATCGTACCCCGAATAAAACTAGGATTCCATATATGATATGTATACAATGATAAAACCAATTCCAACCCTTATAAAATGGGGATGCCTCATATGATATGGATTTGATGGTTATAAACCAAACCCATCTGGACTTAGGAATCCACATTTTTGTGATATGAATAAATGATCATCTACAACACAATATTATAAAAAAGCTTTACACCATGAACTAGACCAGGCACGCCCCGTGAAAATTTATATAGGCCTACACTCCCTCTTTAGAGAGTATTAACCCGTGTTTTGTCTTTTTATTCTATGATGAAATGGTCCCAAACTATATGTTGACTGATTCCAATACTTGAGGGATATTATTTGATTCCCATACTTCTATTCTTTAGGAATATCCTGACATTTATCATCATTTATAACATTTCCCACATTATAATCTCAACATGATGACCGTAAAACTATGTTGATTATATATCAAGGTGTTCATGAGGTATTTGGTCATCCTTATCTCATATCACAAGGAGACATACCTCTTCTATTCCACACATGTTTCCTTTAGACCAACATCATCCCATTAGTCTAGAATCCATGATAACCAAAATGTATTCCACCATCACCCCATTCTATGAATTATGAGAATAAACTATATAAGGCCCCAGCCTTAAACCTTACTTAATATTGAATTAAATGAATAATTCACATTGAGGATCTTTTAAGGTTTAGAGTTTTAGATAATTAGGACATAATAGATCTCAAAAGATTACAAGTAGACTACGTTTCCATTAAATAAAAACTCTTAAAAAGAAACATGTCTAGTTCCATGTTTTAGATATCATGACTTTCCCTTGCTCCCATCCCAGACAATATTCCACATTAATTCATGTGAAAAAAATTTCAAAATAACATGGGGTGAGCATAAAAATCTCAGTAAGGGATACACAAAGAATGAAAACTGTTAGTTTTTCAGACATCAAGTAAACCATGTATACTATATCAAAGTAATACCTTCACCTTCATGAATTAGTAAAAACTATTCAATGAATAAAATATCATTACTTACCCTTTTGTAACCAAAATATTACCATAAAACCAATATAAAAAACACATAACATAAAAAGGTAACTTGGGACACAAACATACTTAAGTGGAATAACCATACAGTCGACTTCCACACTTATCACTTAATGGAATGGCCATACGGCCTACTACCATACATACATAATTGAATAGCCATACAGACGACTTCCACACCCAATTCATTGGAGGTTATAACGTAACCACCCGTCCTGGTATTCACGGCACCACCCGTCTTATGGTGTATCACGTAACCACCCGTCAAATGTCTAAGTAACATTATAAAATTATAACACATAAAACCAATATAAAGGAATGATAACATTTCCACATTTCAATCACAATATATCATTTAAATATATTGATATAATATAATCCTATATCAAAACCATTTTCAATACCAAAATATATAAAAGATGATATGGTATTTATTTTATTTTAAAAAACATTACGGCTTGTTGAGGAATCCAAAGATCAAATAATACTCGCGGTGGCGGAAAAGGTTCTTGTCACCGCGTACGTTAAAAGAAATATTCCTTTTTGTCATTTAGTAAAATGCTTCGTAGAAAAATATTCCTTTTATATAAATGTACAAGTAAAAGGGGTTTATACACTGTATAAAAGAAAGTTGTGCATAAAACAAAATATGCCCCAATGAAAGGAGATTGAGACGATGTCCCTTACCTCGGGTCCGACTTGACTCGATTGTTCTTTAACCTACTGAATAATAAACTTGAGTTAATTTATACTTGATTAAGAACCTTTTTCAAGTTCATTATTACTTTTATATCACTTATTACCATGTTATAAACATTATGAAATCGTTTAAGTTAATAATGTTTGTTTTTTCGATACTTGGTTCTTCAGTCGAAAGTGGACTTCATAGAATTACATGTTGTTCGTGTGGTCAATGGTTTATTATTTCGAGAATGATATTCATGATTTTTATTTCATATATATCAAATATATCCAGCATATACATGTATTTATAATATTACATAATCAATTAGAGGTATGAAATGAAATGCATCGTTCATGGAGACGGTAAGTCGTATGTACGCATGAATGGTACTTTCATTTCTATGTCATATTAATGGAATTAAAACTAAATGAGAGGTATGTATATTTTAATTACATAATTATATTCATAATTTATATGTAACATACATCATATATAATAACTTTAAATCCATCCTTTATACGTCCCACATATGGCATTAATGAATCAAATCACTTTTAGGGGGCGGTAGTCCGCACTTCCTAAAATGAAGATATCGCGTATACCCATAATGGAAGCCATAAAGGTATGACATAAATGAAAAATACAGAAGCTTAAGGAAAACATAAACATATTATATATCATATATAAATATAGTGACATCTTAATCGATACCTTTGAAGGTGTTATATGAGTGCTGAACAATCATCGTTTCGTGAGGCAGAAATTCGCCATCCACAGAAACAGTATGTTCTTTAACCATTAGATGAATGTGTGTGTATGTGTATCTCGAATAAATATAATAACAACATCCCAGTATATTGAAGATACTGTATTTGTTACAAAATAAAGGAATAAAAAGAGTTTAGGGGGTTGGAGAAGAAAATAAAACATAAGAACACAAGAGATGACACTACCTTTAAAACAGGTAACTCTTTTTGATTTGAGCACAAAGGCTTCCTTGACAAGACTTATGCCCAAAGTGAGGCTTCTATGAGTATTATAGGGATGTGGAGAGACAAAATGGGCAGGGGTTGGTTGAGACAAAGGATTTGCAAATGTGGGTAAGGTGGTAGAGATGGGGACCTCTTATAAGAGTAGAGGAGGGGTACTCTTGGAATGTAAGGAAATTTAACTTTATTATAGAATTAGTTTCGGATTTTAATGGTTCCAAATTTATGTGTTTATAGGATAAGGTGCTAAGGGTTCTAAATCCTCCCATCCAATAGGTTTTGGACATGTATAGGTCTTATATTTGGCATTATCTTTCCATTTTATTTAAATCGTTTAATAATGAGGTAATCGTTGCATCATCATGGTGTCATAAATAATTTAATTTATTTAATGTCTAAAAAATATAAAAAACTACTATGATGTAGGAACATTCTTTATATTTCCAAAGAATATTTATAGTCAAAAATACAACTTGTATAACCCCATGTAAAATGTTTTTTAGTAAAACGTCTCATGTTTTTGTCATTTTTACTTTAACATCAAATAAAAAGTTATTTATGTAATTTCCCAACAAAAGTGGCTCCATGGGGTCCCCAAGTTGAACCATGGATTTTAATGGTCGGCCATGACACATCCAATGAGGGTATAACATGTGTCATGCCCATCTCTTATTATTAAAACATTATTTTTACCTTAAACTGCACTAATTACCTCTAATCGCGATTAAAAACGTAAAAGTTACTATTCAACAAAAAATTATTTTAATCTCATTGAACCACATTTTACTTCTTAATGACAAACATGTATGTCAGATTTTTGAAATTAAAAACATAGAAGGGGTAAAATTTCATTTAAACGGAAAATCAGTTTTTATAAGTACCACCTAGTGGTTTCACTATTCATCAAAAATTGAAGTTTTTCAGAAAAATGCAAAAAATTCACCCTAAGATATATTTGATATTACGAATTCAAAAATGATTTCTATTTTACAAAATTCAAAACATATAAGTTACATTAATTAACTTTATAATTAATTCCCGATGTCAGAGCAAATAGCGTGTTTTTAGGAAACAATAAGTATCCAAAGATTGACACTAGTTGAAGTCCAATTTCAAATTGAAATTAATTCCAACTACCACTATTGGATTAAATGGTAAAAATATATTCTAATTTTACTTTAAAACTAATTCAAAAGATAATCTAATTATATAAATAATTTATATTAAAAAGTGGTTTTGAATTAAAATACAACATTTTTCATTATTCATTAAAAAAGGATCTTTGTCGAAAAAATACCAAAAATTTACACAACGTAAATTTTGACATCCCGATTATAAAGAAGAACTTTATTTGGTGCAATAAAATGTATAAGAGTGACCAAATCTATATTTGATGACGGTTCACCATCAAAAGTTGATAAGTGGTCCTTTACTTAAAATTAGAGTATATATGCCTAAAATTGAATTCTTTTCGTATATTAAGCCTTAATCCTTTATTGGATAAATGTAAAACATTTAAAAATAATATATAATCATATTTTAGTTATTTATATTCATTCCCGCCAATACAATGAATATGTGTTAACTAAAATTTAAAATAATATTATTTTATTACTAGTTGCAACGTAAGATTTAAAAGAAACTATTTGTTGCGTATCAGGTACGCTATCGAACATAGAAACCAATTCAAAGTAAAATTAATATTTAATTCGCAAATATTAATAAATATGAAAATGTATTATTCTTTATTTACCTTAGATGTTACATCCTTCCCCCCTTTTGGGAATTGCATCCTCTCAATTTTATTCACTTATAAAAATAAGTGGGGGTATTTATCCCTCATAGCATTTTCAGATTTCCATGTTGCCTCTTCAACCATATGGTTTTTCCACAAAACCTTTACCTGGTGAATTACTTTATTTCGCAACACTTTCTCTCTTCGGTCATGAATCTGGACTAGTTGTTCTTTATAAGAGATATTCTCTTCCAACTGAACTACCTTTGGGCTCAAAACATGAGATGGATCTGGCATATACTTTCTCAACATAGAAACATGAAAAACACTATGTTCCTGAGATAAACTCAGAGGTAAAGCCACTCCGTAAGAAACTGATCCCACATTCTCTAAAATTTCATATGGTCCAATGAACCTTGGACTCAGGTTTCCTTTCTTACCAAATCGTATCACACTTTTCCATGGAGAAACCTTGAGAAAAACATGATCACCTACCTCAAAAGATAGATCATTCCTCTAGTTATCCGCATAACTCTTCTTCCTTATCTGAGCTGTTTTCATGTGTTTCTGAATCAACTGAACTTTTTCTGCCAACTCTTCTATCAATTCTGGTCGCATCAACTTCCTTTCACCCACTTCATCCCAAAATTCTGGAGTTCCACACCGCTTCCCATATAATGCCTCAAACGGTGCCATCTGTATACTAGAATGAAAACTGTTATTATATGAAAACTCAACCAAATAAAGATGTTGGTTCCAACTTCCCTAATAATTCATCGAACAATCTCATAGCATATGCTCCAAGGTCTGAATTGTTCGTTCTGACTGCCCATCGGATTGCGGATGAAAAGCTGTACTAAAATTTAATTCAGTACCCAACGACATCTGAAGGCCTTTCCAAAAGTTAGAAGTAAACCTGGGATCACGATCGGACACAATTGAGAGAGGAACTCCATGTAACCTAACACTCTCTTTAAGATACAAATGGGAATGTTGATCTAGGGAAAAATTATCTCGTATACAAGGAAATGAGCAGATTTAGTCAAGAGATCAACAATAACCCAGATTGCATTATTATCTCGAGATGTCTTTGGTAATCCCACAACAAAGTCCATGGATTTATTCTCTCATTTCCACTCTGGCAATGGTAAAGTATAAAGAATCCCTTTCGGTAACTACCGCTCGGCTTTAACCTACTGACATGTCAAACACTTCACAATAAAATTTGTAATATCCCTTTTCATTCCATCCCACCAGTAATACTCCCATAGATCTTTGTACATCATAGTACATCCTGGATGAACTGAAAACGGGGAACTATGAGCCTCACATAACAGCTCATTCTTCAACTGTGAATCACAAGGCACACATAATCTCTTCCCAAACCTCAAAACACAATCATTATCAATGTTGTATTCAGGCAACTTAACCTTATAAACCAGCTCTACCTTTTTCTGCGACTCACTGTCATCCCTCTCTGCTTTCTTAATTCTGTCTGATAGGGATGCTCTCACTGATACCTGAAACAAAATAGATGAACTTCCTGCACCAACAACTTCCATGCCAAATCTCATCAAATCCTTAACCAAAGGATCACGTTCCAAATGCAACATTGTTAATGAAGCATTACTTTTTAGACTCAAAGAATCAACCACTTTATTTGCTTTTCCTGGATGGTAATAAATTCTATAATCATAATCCTTGATCAATTCTACCCGTCTCCTCTGTCTCATGATAAATTCTTTCTGAGTGAATATATACTTTAATCATTTTTGATCAGTATATATTTTACACTTTACTCCATACAAATGATACCTCCAAATTTTTAGACTGAAAACAACAGCAGCTAATTCCAAATCATGTGTACGGTAATTTACCTCATGAGTTTTCAATTGACGTGAAGCATATGCAATTACCTGATCATTTTGCATAAGGACACAACCAAGACCCTTCAATGAAGCATCACTGTATATAACAAACTCACCATTCCTGGAAGGAAGTTTCAAAACTGGAGCATTCATCAATCTTCTTTTCAACTCCTGAAAACAATCATCACATTCTTTTGTCCAGATAAACGTAACACTCTTCTGAGTTAGCTTAGTCATTGGACTAGATAACCGTGAAAATTTTTCAACAAACCTTTGGTAGTAACCTTCCAAACCAAGGAAACTACGAATCTAGGTTATGTTCATGGGTCTTGGCCATTGTTCAACAACTTTTGTTTTAGCAGGATCAACAGTTATCCCATTATTTGAAACAATGTGACAATGGAAAGAAATTTGTTGTAACCAAAACTCACACATACTGAATTTTCCATACAGTTTCTTTTCTTTTAAGGTTTTCTAGATAACCCTTAAATGTCTTTCATGATCCTCTTTACTTTTAGAAAACACCGAAATATCATCAATACAAACAACCAACATTTTTCACCTTAGTCAACTGAGCCATCACTGCAACAAACTGTTTCGTACTGATTTTGACCATATCAGGATACTGATTTGAAAGGTAATTTCCCTCAGTATGCCTTCCCAAATTTTTTTTTATGTTTCCTCTATGCAAAACCATTTTGAAAAACGAAAAATCTTAGGCGAAGCAACATAGTAATCCGTAAATTCTATATCATTTCAATTATACCATAAATTAATTTGTAATTTCACACTTTTCTAACTCCTAAAGTTGTCTAAATCGAAATCTGATACCAACTATAAGGCCCCGACCTTAAAACATACTTAATTTTGAATTAAATGAATAATTCATATTGAGGATCTTTTCAGGTTTATAGTTTTAAAGAATTAGGACATAACTGTTACATCTCAAAAGATTACAAAGTAGACTAAGTTTACATAAAATAATAACTCTAAAAAAGAAACATGTCTAGTTCCATGTTTTAGATAGCATTACTTTCCCTTGATCCCATCCCTAACCCTATTCCACATTATGTCCTGTGAAAAACTTTTCAAAAAAACTTTGGGTGAGCATAAAAAGCTCAGTAAGGGATACACAAAGAATGAAAACTGTTAGTTTTTCAAACATAAAGTAATCCATGTATACTTTATCAATGTAATACATTCACCTTCATGAAGTAGTAAAAACTCTTCACTGAATAAAATAACATTACTTTCCTTTTTGCAACCAAAATATTACCATAAAACCCATATAAATAACATATAACATATAAAGGTAACTTGGGACATAAACATACTTAAGTGGAATAACCATACAGTCGACTTCCACACATATCACTTAATGGAATATCCATACAGCCGACTTCCATACATACATAACGGAATAGCCATACGGACGACTTCCATACCCAATGCATTGGAGGTTATAACGTAACCACCCATCCTGGTATTCACGGTACCACCCGTCAAATGTCTAAGTACAATTATAAAATTATAACACATAAAACC
This sequence comes from Viscum album, assembly GCA_963277665.1. Classification (NCBI taxonomy): domain Eukaryota; kingdom Viridiplantae; phylum Streptophyta; class Magnoliopsida; order Santalales; family Viscaceae; genus Viscum; species Viscum album. The sequence goes on along the minus strand of OY728161.1, from coordinate 1,728,222,003 downwards.
AATATAAAGGAATGATAACATTTCCACATTTCAATAACAATATATCATTTAAATATATTGATATAATAGAATCTTTTATCAAAACCATTCTCAATACCAAAATACATAAAAGAGTATATGGTATTTATTTTATTTTAAAAAACATTACGGCTTGTTGTGGAAGCCAAAGATCAAATAATACTCGTGGCGGCGGAAAAGGTCATTGTCACCATGTACATTAAAAGAAACATTCATTTTTGACGTTTAGTAAAATGATTCATTGAAAAAGATTAATTTTGTATAAAAGTAAAATTAAAAGGGGTTTATACACAATATAAAAGAAAGTTATGTATAAAACAAAATATGCCTCAATGAATGGAGATTGAGACGAAGTCCCTTGCATCGAGTCCGACTTGACTCGATCATTCTTTAACCTCATGAATAATAAACATGAGTTAATTTATACTTGATTAAGAACCTTTTTCAAGTTCATTATTACTTTTATATCACTTATTACCATGTTAAAAACATTATCTAATCATTTAAGTTAATAATTTTTGTTTGGTCGATACTTGGTTCTTCAGTCGAAAGTGGACTTCTTACAATTACATGTTGTTCGTGTAGTCAAAGGATCATTATATCCAGAATGATATTCATGATTTGGATATCATATATATCATAAATATATCCAGAATATAAATGTATTTATAACATTACATAATCATTTATAGGAATGAAATTAAATGCACCGTTCATGGAGACGGTAAGCCGTACGTACTCATGAATGCTAATTTCATTTCTATGTCATATTAATGGAACTAAAACTAAATGAGAGGTATGTATATTTTAATTACAGAATTATATTAATCATTTAGATGTAACATAAATAATATATAAAAACATTAAATCCATCCTTTATATGTCCGACATATGGCATTAACGAATCAAATCACTTTGAGGGGGCGGTAGTCCGCACTTCCTAAAATGAAGATATCGCGTATACCCATAATGGAAGCCATAAATTTATGACATAAATGAAAAATAAAGAAGCTTAAGGAAAACATAAACATATAATATATCATATATATATATAGTGACATCTTAATGGCCACCTTTGATGGTGTTATATGAGTGTTGAACATTCATCGTTTCGTGAGGAAGAAATTCTCCATCCATAGAAACAGTATGTTCTTTAACCATTAGATGAAGGTGTGAGTATGTGTAGATCGATTAATTATTATAACAACATCCTAGTATATTTAAGATACCGTATTTGTTACAAAATAAAGGAATAAAAAGAGTTTCGGGGGTTGGAGAAGAAAAATAAATCATAAGAACACAAGAGATGACACTACCTTTAAAACGGGTAACTCTTTTTGATTTGAGCTCAAAGGCTTCATTGGGAAGACTTATGCCCAATGTGAGGCTTCTAGGAGTAATAGAGGGATGTGGAGATACATAATGGGATGGGTTTTGCCGAGCCAAAGGCTTTGGAAGTGTGGGTAAGTTGGTAGAGGTGGGGGCCTTTTATAAGAGGAGAGGAGGGGCACTCTTGGAATGTAAGGAAATGTTACTTTATTATAGAATGAGTTTCGTATTTTAAAGGTCCCACATTGATGTGTTTCAAGGATAAGGTGATAAGGGTTCGAAATCCATCCATACAATAGGTTTTGTACATGTATAGGTCTTAGATTTTACATTATCTTTCCATTTTATTTAAATCGTTAAATAATGAGGTAATCGCTGCATCATCATGGTGTAATAAATAATTTAATTTATTTAATCTCTAAAAAATATAAAAAAAAGAAATATGATGTAGGAACTCTTTTTATCTTTCAAATTATTATTTATTGTTAAAAATATGACTTGTATAACCACATGTAAAATATTTTTTAGTAAAACATCTCATGTTTGTGTCATTTTTACTTTAACATTAAATAAAAAGTTATTTATGTCATTTCCCAACCAAAGTGGCTCCATGGTGTCCCCAAGTTGACCCATGGATTTTCATGGTCGTCCATGACACATCCAATGAGGGTAGGACATGTGTCAAGCTCATATCAAATTATTAAAACATTATTTTTACATTAAACTACACTAATTACCTCTAATCGCGATTAAAAACATAAAAGTTACTATTCACAAAAAATTATTTTCATCCCATTGAACCAAATTTTAATTCTTAATGAAAACCATTTATGTTGGATTTTTGAAATTCAAAACATAGATGTGGTAAAATTTTATTTAAACGGAAAATCTGTTTTTATAAGTACCACTTAGTGGTTTCACTATTCATCAAAAATTGAAGTTTTTCAGAAAAATGCCAAAAATTCACCCTAAGCTATATTTGATATTCTGAATTCAAAAATGATGTCTATTTTACAAAATTCAAAACATATAAGTTACATTAATTAATTTAATAATTAATTCCCGCTGTCAGAGAAAATAGCGTGTTTTTATGAAACAATAAGTATCAAAAGATTGACACTAGTTTAAGTCCAATTTCAAAGTGAAATTAATTCCAATGACCACTATTGGATTAAATGGTAAAAATATATTCTAATTTTACTTTAAAACCTATTAAAAAGATAATCTAATCATATAAATAAATTATATTAAAGAGGTTTTGAATTAAAATACAACATTTTTCACTATTCATTAAAAAAATGATCTTTATCGAAAAAATACCAAAAATTTACACAAAGTAAATTTTGATGTCCCGATTCTAAAGAAGAATTTTATTTGATCTAATAGAGTGTATAAGAGTGACCAAAACTATATTTAATGAAGGTTCTCCATCAAAAGTTGATAAGTGGACCTTTTTTGAAAATTAGAGTATATATGCCTAAAATTGAATTCTTTTTGTATTTTAAGCCTTTATCCATTATTGGATAAATTTAAAACATTTAAAAAACATATAAAATAATATTTTAGTTATTTCTATTCATTCCTGCCAATACAACAGCTATGTGTTAACTAACATTTAAAATAATATTATTTTATTACTAGTGTCCGATGTTAGATTTCAAAGAAACTCTTTGTTGTGTATCGGGTGCGCTATCGAACATAGCAACCCATTCAAAGTAAAATTAATATTTAATTCGAAAATATTAATAAATATGAAAATGTATTATTCTTTATTTACCTGGGATGTTACAAAATATGTGTCATTTATTTCAAGGTATTTGTTACTTTTTTTGGTCTGCATAACCACATTTTATATCATGTTCTACATCATTTATTCCAAAGAAAATATTACAAAATAAACACCACATAGTCCATCAATTAGGAAAATAATTTTATTTACTAGTATCTTTGCATTATGACATTAAACTATGTGAAACTGGATTGAGAGTCATTTTACATAGTGTAATGACTCCATGGATCACTTCACATAGGGTTTGATCTCTTCGCACCTCACAAAAAACCAAGAATACTAAACCCGTGGTCAATGTATTACGAACTTAATCTATGTTATTTCCCCCAAATATTGGGTATTTTTATTGATTTTTGGTTTTTCAATATGGATATGCCTCCACCTGTCTCCATAACTACATGTGGCTTGTTTCCCATCATCATGGGATATATAGTCACTCTTATATAGTCTATCTCCAAGCCCAGTAGTAGAATAACAAAAATTCAAAATGTTACCTGTAATGTTAATTCCAAAATATTCTCTTATGGTCGTAACATTTAGGTAGAATCCCCCATCATTTTCATTGAGCTATTTTCGAGATGATATTCTATCATTATCCAATACATGGAAGAAAAGAATTGGAATACTGATGTATAATCCCTTTTAATGTCCTTTGCACCAAACGTTAAAATGCAACCCTACCCCATATTGATTCTAGATTATTATGAACGTGATATTATTTCAAACAACATAAAATTTACATACTTCTCAATGTGAGATGATTTTACCACATATTAATCCAATATTCATCCTAATATGAGATGGTTTTACCCCATATAGAACTTGGATTCCTCTTATTGTGAAAATTTTTACACTTTTTAAATTTAGATTCTTCACTCCCAGATATAAGAACATTAAATTTCATTATTCAAGAGCGTATCCCCTTACAGTTTTAGTCCACTAAGATGTCATAATATAGAACAATTATGGATTGTTATCCATCTTTAATGTTATATACAGTGATTCATGTATATTTCATTATGCGACCATACCTCTCCTAAACACATTGTATATAATTTCTTTCTCCAGAAACATGGGGTAAACCTAGGGAACCATATGTCATATTTTTTTTAAATAGTCCCTTTGTACCACCTTCAATTTTGTGTTCCACACAATTTCCATTTCTCTAAATGAAACAATACATTAAATAAGACATTTCACTTATAGTACAAGCTCTATGACATTAAAATAATATAATCTGTAGACTGAGTTCTGTGACATTAAATTTCCATTCATAACATACTTATTATCTGATGTTAAATTGCAGTCTTACCTTTGAAAAAAAATGATTCCTTTGATGATATGTATGAGATGAAAATAAATAATTTAACTCCTATAAAATTGGGATTCCTCATTTCATAAGTATGAGATCAAACATGCATTACCCCAAATAAAACCAGGAATCCATTAAATATTTATTATGTTTATATCCTCATCTGGGAGGATTTGAGTCCACCAATTTCATTATCCAACCAAACTATATCATATAAATATGGATGAAATAATTTCCATTCTTATTGGATATGTAGTGATTCTTGAATATTCTATCTTAAGAACATCCCTATCATTGAATCACCTTAAGGTGTTTCACATATAGAATAGGCATGACAATCACATAACAAAATTTTTATCAAATGCATTCAAGAATGTGTTGGAATAGATGATAGATCCACTAATGTCACCTCATGAATATTACCAACTTCCATATCTACACTTCATGATTTCCCTATTTGGAAAATCACCATCCTTGAAATCTGACCATGCTCTCTAATGGAATGGTATCATTCCAAACATTATCTCATGCCATCCTAGTCTCAAAAATAAATGTATCTATAAAAAATTGATTATACAAGGTTTTTTAACACGATAAATGGTCAATTATGAATTTTATAACCCCATAATTATCCCACATGTTTATATAACCAATGTTTTGAAAAATGCCAATTGCCGTTTCCCAATATTCTATTTCCCCTCTATTAGTATACTAGTTTGGGATGTCAAAATCTCTAATGTGGGGTTTATCCATCACATAATCTCGTTATTTTGTTTTCCTCTATAAACAATAGGTACACCGTAGAAATTATTTTTCCTCACACCAATCACTACTGACATTGTTCTTGGAGTGATGGTCCTGGGCGCAGCAGAAGCATGTGGTGGTGAATGATATATGAAAATTTATTTGATTAATAACTTCCTAAAATGATGAGAAAGAACCTTATACATATAATTTATAATTTATTTATTTAATATCTGAAGATATAATTACCTAGTATTAGTAAATTTCACTACTAATTAATTTTGATCATATTATATGGAAAGTTTAGATTTTATTTACTATTCAATGATGATCTAATGAGAGAATCACAATATTAGTGATCCACATGTTCCCCAATGATAAATATGAAACACCACTATATCTTTAGGTTCTACCCTATTTAATCAATTGTATTCAATTATTTTTTCTTGATCACTAATTCATCAGTGTTAATGAAATCTCAATTATTTCACATTATTAAGATGGATATAGAAGGAGGAGTCGAGAGAGAATTCATTAATGAATAAAATCTATATTCTCAATTTCATTATGCTATATACAATAGGATGAAATATATATTAATTGAGTTAGAGTTTAGGATAAAATATTTTGTAATTGTCTGTGATTAATAAAAATACATTTAAAAATATTAATAATTATCATGCCCCGTAATAATAATTTAATAATAATTATTTTGTGGAATTTGATAATTTATTCAATAACAATTATTATGTAATGTTGTTTTAAATTAATATTTTTCCCCGGACTCGGAATTGGTCTTTTCAGACTATAGAATCTTTTATAGAAAACAAAATAAATATTTTATTCATATATAAGTATTACAATGAAATTAATGGGAATGAATATTTTTTTTTAAAAATTCTATTATTAATATATATAATTCATTCAAAATATAGTTAAAATGTTATATATACATTCACAATGTAAAAATAACTAATTATTTATAAAAAATAATTATTTATTACCTTATGAGAATTTTTTATCACTAAAACATGAAATAAACTATTCATAGTTCTTGAAAATTATATTTATTATAATTATTAACTTCAAAAATAATTTAACTAAAATATACTGAAACACTTATTGTGTGACCCTCAAGGATTCATTGTCATTGGAATTAGGTGGGTTTTCCAATTTTCCAGGATTACAATGTAGAAATGGGTCAAGGAAACCATTAGAAATATCTTAATAAAATAATGATGACTACCAAATATGAACACCCAATTTATAATATACTTTACTTGTCTCAAAATATCATTAAGAAGGTTGAATGTAACACCCAGATGTTTTTATGAAATATTTTCTTGAAATAATATTTATTATTCAGTATCATCCTTTTCATTCAATTAGAACATTAAATGAACAGAGAGATAGAATTAATATAAAATTAAAATTGAATCCCATATGTCAGGATAGCGGGAATACTTATAACTAACTTCTGAAAATTCATTTTGAATTCATTAGCTATCAATTATTTATGAATAATACAAATCAGTTAGATATTATTATATTATAGTGAATAAAATTTGGTAATGAAATTAAAGAGTTATATATGTGTAATATAAATAATAATATATATATTATATTCATCAAATTCATAATTTATTCATAAGATATAAATAAAACCTGATTTGATGTATTTTTTTTAAACGATTATTTTTACACCTGTGAATGGCACAAAAATTTTAAATTAATATTTTAAAATATTAATAATTTTTTTATGACAACATAAATCTATTATTTTTATTTTGGACATAATAATTTACTATGGATATATATTTTTTATGTTTTTAATAACTTTCTTATTTTGATGAAAAGTAAAAATATAATAAATTTCAATTAAAACAAATTTTTTTAATTGAGATAATTTATGTGTTTAAATTATAATTTTTAATAGTTTTATTTATAAATTGAATATTGTTTTATTATTTAATATAATATATGTCATTAGCATTAATATTAAATAGAATTTATAGGTAAATGTTTTTTATCTTTTCAAATTATTTAACATTTAAATCATGTTTTTTGAATAACCAGATTAATATTAATTTAATTAAAAAATATTATGTGTATTAAATTTTTAAAATTGTATTTTATATATTCAATATGTATGGCTAAATTATGTTGACAGTTTTATTTTAATTTCAGGTATTATGAATAGTAAATTTGCAAATTATTTTTATTTTCATGTTTATAGGTAAATCATGTAATTAAGGGTCAAAATAATATTATATAATTACCATAAAATCTAAAAAAAATTATAATTGGATTAATAAACTCTATCATTATCATCTATTTTTTGAAATGATATCAATTTATGGGAACATATCTATGTTAATGACATGAATGTAATAAAAACTATTGAAATGGACAAAATGTCAAAATCTCAATTTATTTATGTATATTAATTTTAATATATGGATAACTAGGTGATAAAATATACTATGTATAGACTATGGAAATATAAATAAATGAACTATATCATGTAATTTTTTTTATAGTTTTTAAAGACTATTAATTATCAATAATGACGACACACTAGTGATGTAGAAATTATTATATTAATAAAAATATCAAATAAATGGCTTTTACAATATTAAAACAAATATAATATAATCTAATTAATGTGCTCCCTGAATTTTATAGGACATTAAGACATTTTATGAGGGTAGTAAATATTTTTTATATAATTTATCTTCTCTTTGAATTTTATTTATAGTGTAATAAATGAATATTGTCAAAATTGACACTCTTGACATTTTATAAACATAACATTTTATTAAATTATTTAAAAAACATAAAAATATTTTAAAATTAAAATGGATAATTATAATGTTGAAACTAGCAGAATGTATCCATTTCTGGTCAATTAAAAATACATATATAAATATTCATTACCATTAAATTTCAAAATTGTTCTTACAAAAATTAATATTTTCTAGAGTAACTAATTTTTAATTAAAAACAAAATGATTAAATTGAGAAAATATTTTGTGAAATATTTTATTGGTTTATGTGATCACAAATAAATCTCTTATAATATTTTAATTTGGGACACTTTAATGGTTTTTGAGTAGGGTATGATTTTATTATAAATTAATATTGTTGAAATATTCCTTATGTTCCCCTCTTCTCCCTTATAAAAGAGTAGATCCTCCCTATCCTCTTCACTACATTTTGATATAAAATGCTAGACCAAACCCTATCAATTTCTCTTCTAAACATACCTAGTTACATTCTAGAGTTTCTTGTCTTCTCAAAAGACCATCTCTAGTGCCCTAAGGGAAACTTTAATGGAGGCTTGTTGAGGAAGAGGTAATCTCTTGTACCAGTTATTTCAAATTTCATTCTTATTTACTTCCTATTATTTGGTTTCATTATAAATTATTAACATGAGTATAAATTTTATAATTATATGTTATTATAAATATGAAACAACACTATTTCTATATCTATCCATCCTACTAAAAATGAAAACATAGCACACAGGTACGTACATCTTACCATCTCAACGTCATGGTGTAATCCGGTTTAACCGTCACCTTAATTGGATGGTTATAATGGTGTAAATAATAAATACATGTGACTAATATAACATGAAAATAATTATGAGATACTATAAACCATAAAATTCAATACCATTAAACATTTATTGGAACGATATTGTCTCTCGTGCATACGTACGACTTACTGTCTCCATAGTGTGATGTGATTCGTTCTCTATAATCTTAATTAATACATGATTATATAAATGAATTGAATTAATAAATATGATATATATTACATTAATACCAATTTTTAAATGATATAACTATAGCCTATAATTTGTAATAAGATGTTATCCGACAAAACGTACATATGAACATAAACTAGTTAATACCAAAAAAACGGGAAAAAATGAAATGTTACTAAAAAAAGAATGAAACTATAGTCATAAATGTAATCATAAAAATAATTATGATTCTGGAATAAATAAATAAAATTATTGAAATCATTATACATGAGGTTTGGATACATTTGAATTATATCAGACTGACAATAAATGATAACTTTGTGATTCATGTTTTTATCCGAGATTGTTTATTCGTGAGTATTTATTAGGGTGTATTTATCATCCACATCAATTTTTCCAACATATGTATTTAAAAATATTCATTATATACATATATACTTTTTGAATTTAAATATTACACATTGGTGAATTTTTACAAAATGGTATGAATGGAATCTTTTGTTGATCTCTGTATGTGGTACTTTTTAAATTTTCTGGAAAATGTATGAGGAGATAGTTTTTTTAAATTATACTACATCAATGGATTTCTTACAGTATCATTAAACATTATTTCCCCAAACCTTATTCTAAATTATTTTAAATTTATTTTAAACAAAATTGTTTCATTTAGAATTTCAAGGAATTTTGATAAAAGAAAAGATTTTTGATGAAGAAAGGATATTTTACTCAGGAATTAAGTTCACGTGTTTTACAAAAATTATTTTTCATATAAGATGAAAATCTTAAATTAGGTTATGTTTCTATCCCTATTATTAATATTATTTTATTATGTTAATGAAGGAATGATCATTTACATGGATAATTTTATGATGGAATGAAGTTTAAGAAACACAATTTATTTCATGGGCTCTACTATGGTGAATGTTTTTATGTTTTTGTCGAAAACATAATAATGTATCACTATGATATGTGTGGGACCTATATATTCCTAAAATATATTGTCTAAATATTTCATATATCATGAGATATACATGACTAGAAATGAAATGGAATCCAGTTCAGTAATATCGGGCTGGAATTATGAGTGAACTCAGATCAATAATGGACATTGTCTTCAATGATGGTCTTGTAAATTAGATATTACTAATATGAAATGAATTTATTTTTTTATATGTGTATACCAAAATATTTCATGTGTTATTTTATTACTATTAGGTTTACATTTCACATCTATGATTTATCTGATGATATGATTTTAGGAACATTTATTTACAGGATACAAATTTCAAATGTTATGTTCTTATGAATATGATATGATTGATATTTTCTTTTTATACAATTACTGAGAATTATAGTTCACCCACTTTTATTTAACTTTTCCCCAGGTCAGGAAGAAGGGTATTAAATTTGTTTTTCCAAAATTGTGTCTCGTTATGATGAAATAAATGAGAGACAATGTAGATGTTTTCTGAACTAGTTGATTATGTTTTTTTGTTTCTAAAAACAATTTACATATACAGTCCTTTCATAGTTTGTTATAAGTATTAATGAACATACATCAATTTTATGTAATATAAATCTATTTAATGAATTGGTCGTTATAGTTGGTGTCAGAGGACTGTTATAGAAATACTTTAGAAACTTTTATGAGAGAGCCCTAGTATGAACCCAATGGATATATCTAAGTGTATGGTAGAATCCTATTGTCTTAAAAATGACCCTGAATAACCTAGGATAAATCATAATGAGTCCATAATAGACATTGTTTTCTTTATTATGTGGTTTTATTATTCTGATTACTGTTTCTCACACAATGATTCCTTGTTTTAGTCAATGGATAGAACCCGAATGAACCACATTATTACTGAATGCAATGGGAAATAAAATGATTGACCCTCTGGGAAACCAAATGTTATGTGAGATGGAATGAAAAATTACTTCTTCAAGATATTAATCACTCAAGACTTCCAAAAGAAAAAATGAGGGAGAAATAATCTATTGAGTCATTCATGAGACATCGTCCACCTTCATTCAGCGGGTCTTCTGACCCATTACTGGGTGAAAATTGATCAGTACCACTAAAAATATATTTTCAGTTCTACATTGTTTCGAACATGAAAAATTAATCGTATCATAATATTTTTTGGAAATTTAATTTAATCAATAGTTAAATATTATCAAGGATATAAGGAAAAAAGATGAAACTGAGTCCATTTTAAGGGACAACATCCAGAACATAGTTTTCAATAAGTACTTTCTTCATATTTTTTGATCAATGATATAGGAGATTATAGAACTTAATCAAATGGATGATGAAAATGTATGTTCCTATGAAGTCAATTTTACATGTATTACAAGGTACTCTTCGGGAATTAATATCGAACCTATGAGTTTGATTCATCGATTCTTTAGTGGCATAAAACTAGTTCTCCTAAGAAAATGGACCATAAGGTACATCAATATCTACTAAGTATATTTTATATTTTATCTCATGATTGAGATGAATATTAGAGTACCCCATCAGTCATACTAGTTTTATAAGAATAAGAAATGTAATTCAATGGATAATCTAAAGAACACACAAGAAATTTAGAAGAGTTTTATCGTATTCTCAATTTGTGGAAAGGAACATGGACATACATGTCTTATAGGGACTGGTAAATGTTTTTTGTTTAGAAAATATGTTCATTAGGAAACTAAATTCTGAAGGGATGGAAAAAATATGTCCAATGATGTGAACAATGAAAAGGATACACATGATGCACCTCATATGATTCAATGTTAGCATTGCCTAAAAATGAGGCATTATTCTAATCAATTCATTAATATTAGGGTTATTGATGATGATTAATATGAGCAAAATCTTATGGACAAAGACAAATTAATATCACATGAAATTACTATAGGCGACATGGACTACGATAATAACGTCGTGATAGGTACAATTACCATCTTCTATAATGTAGAAAATGTTTAATTAAATTTTTGATCCAATAACTCATTTATTTATGAGGAATTTTCTAAGTGTATTGTCATATTACCTCAACAATTATATGTTATGATAGCTATGACAACTTCTAATGACACAAAAATAATATCAAATGTTTTTAATTCTTCTGTAGATGATGTTTTTGAAAAAGTTCTCCCAATAAATTTTGTGATCCATCCTACAGTGGAATTTGATGTGATTTCTAGCAAGAAATGGATTTACTTATATGAATATTGTATCAATTTCTAATTTAGGTAAGTCACATATCATATTCCATATCAATATATGATCATTTATCATTGAAGGGATTAATATTACCATCCAGTGGATATTTCATCCATCTTATGGCTCTTAATTCCTTTATAAAAGGTATATTTATCACAAATTTTTGGGGAGAAAATATTGATTAGGAATAATCCCATTGTATTGGAGTTTGATGATATATTTTTAGTGTAATTGAATTCATTCCACCAATGTGTGACGTCGATTTTTTAATTGATCTCATATCGGGTACTATTCCTATTTCATAGGCATCTTATAGAATGGACCCAATTGAGTTGCACAAATGAAGAAGATACTATAAAAAAATATAGATAGAGGATTCATAAACTATAGTGTGCAAACTTGGGGAGCACTTTTTATTTGTTTTAGTAAGTAAGATGGATCAATGAGGCTCTACATTGATTATCAAAGACAAAACATGTTCACTATCAAGAGAAAATATCATATTCCCCACATTAATGTCTTATTTCACCAACTACATAGAGCTCAATAGATTTATATGATTTATCATCATTCCTGAAATCAAAAATTAATGTTCAAAAAGGATGATATACTAAAGATGACATTACATACAATGTATAGACACTACGAATTTATAGTGATGACTTTTGGTCTTACCAATACCCTTACAATATTCATTGATCTATTGAATAGAGTATTTAGAGACTATAATGATTAATTTTTTGTATTCTTTATAGATGATATTATTTCCTATTAAAAAATAATGGAAAACATGAAGATCACTTAATTATTGTATAAAACACCATGAGAATGGATAAGATTTATGCAAAATTTATCAAGTGTCAATTTTGGTTTTAGAATTATCATTTTTTGGTCACATAATATCAAGAGATAGGGTTATATGTGGATCTAGAAAAATAGACATTATTGATAGATGTTAGAGACAAAAAATTGTAAATGAGATCCTATGTTTTCATTTTTTGGCTTGATATTATAGATGTTTATTGAAATATCTTTCATGAATATCAAATATACACACCATGTTGACTTGAAAATCTGTTAAGATTGTTTGGACATGGGAATTTGAAGATAATTTCAAATAGCTAAAAAGAAGGTTAGCTAGTGCACCTATTCTCACACTTCCTTGTAGTTTACAAAGGATTGTGATCTATAGTGATGCATCCATGAAAGGGTGGGGTGTGTTCTCATGAAAAATGATATTGTGATAGATTATTCCATGTGATAGTTGAAAATCCACAAGAAAAAAAATACACAACTCGTGATTTTTAGGTAGCTACTGTAATCATTGTGTCGAAGATATGAAGGCATTATCTTTATGGTGAATGGTGTGAAATTTATACTAATCATAAAATTTTAAAGAATATTTTCACACCAAAACATTATAATATGCACCAAAAAATAAGGTTTAAGTTTATTAACGATTACAAATGCTCAATACATTTCTACCCTGGGTAATCAAACATGATGGATGATGCATAAAGGTGATAAGACTGTGCAAGCTAATCCATGATGAGGATCATGAAAGATCCAATATTTTTGGATTTTCTATTAATGGATCATGAAATTATAATGGAAGGGGAGAAATATTATCTTCTCAAATGATTTTTCAACAATCTATGCAAGTGAAGATTAAAGAGGCACAAAAGAATGATATTGAGTTAAAAAATAAGTTGAGAAATACTCACATAATCTAAATCTTGATTAGGATAAAATAATAAGTTTCAAGAACCATATTTGTATTCATCTCATTCATGAATTAAATAAGGAGCTATTGGATGGGGTACTTAGTTCTTCATTCTCTATTCATCATAGAACCATAAAGATGTAGAGGGACCTTAATGCGTACTTATGATAGATGGAATAAAATGTGATGTCACCAAATATGTCTCTTGATTCTTGTTTTTTCAGAAAGATAATTATGGGGGATAGAAGTCTACGGGGATGGTTCAACAAATACATATAACAAAATGGAAATGGGAAAACATCACCATGGACTTTGTCTCCAGAATTCCAAAAACATCTGTAGGCAATAATTATATCATTGTTATAGGTGATCATATTATGATGTCGACATACTTAATTGATTATAGGGAGGATTTCCCACTTGACCAACATTCCATGATATATGTAGAGGGAGTGTCAAGATTCTATGGAGTACCATGTTCCATTATATATGATCGGGATCTGAGGTTTACCTTGAAGCTCTAGAGAAGTCATCGGCATGCTTGGGATACATAGTTATGTTTCACCAGTACTTATCATCTTCAAATATATGGGTAGTATGAGAGATCAATTCAAACACTTCAAGCAATTTGATAGATTTCTCTATGGGTTTCAAAGGTGCTTGAGATAAACACATACCATTAGGCTCTCATCACTAGACTTGATTTGGCACTAATGATTGATGTCGTCCTATTGTATGTGAAGGGAGACACTAAGTATGTCATAAAATATATCACTGGTAAATATATCATTAGGAATCATGATCTTATGCCGCTTATAGATCTTACTCGTCATTGGATGGCCTAGTTCACTTCTCATCTAGAGGTGACTCATATTCCTCAATAAAAAAATCGTAAAGGTGTTCTATTGTCATGTTTAATTAATTTTATTACTGAACTTGAAAATGATGAACTACTCATTAATATGGAATATAAGAGGATTAATTACTCGGACACTTCAGATAATGTTATCCAATATATAAACCAACAAACTATTGGTTCTTTTATGTCAGGAAACTTATATCTTCCCACAGAAGAGGAAACACTAGTTTAGAAAACTCCATTCATCAAATATAATAAGCCTATCTTTATCCCTCTAAAACAATATGGGTGGGGGTGAATTTTCTAGCATGTAGTGCATTATACCCTTATGACTAGGGATAAAAATGATTATACTCTCTATAGACATGGGTTTGAATGAATTATCATCTATTTCATTCAGGGATATGATGCACATCATTTTATGATGCATTTACATGTTAGTTCTAATGGAACCCATTTGGGATAATTTATTCTCTCTAAATAGATTTATATGTTTGGCTACTTCTAGACTACCATTGTCTATAACTCCATTGAGTTCTCCAATAGGTTTCATGCATGTTAGATTCCTACCAACATTGTGAATTTACATTTGTAGATTATCCACAACACCAAATATTATCCATATTTTCTCTATGTGGAATCAACATTTTAGGGATGTACTCACCAGTGAAATATATATATGTAATGTTCATTCAAACTAAAATGGTCTTATTATCCAAGTGGAAAATTTTTCTCCCATCAAGGAAGTCAATGAATACATTTTGATTGTTTTCATGGGGTCTTATATCATAAATAAAATTTAATTTACTCAATGTTTTATCTTCTAAAATGACACCATGGTTGATGATAATGAATATAACAAACAATAAAATAATTACAAAATCATGTAAAACCAAAATTATTTCTACTATGTTTAATAAAATGGGACAATTGAGTTGTTCAATAAAACCCTATCTATAATATTTTAGAAGATGGTCATATGGATCTAACCGAGTTAACCTCACATGCTCCACAATATCCTATTGTAATGTTATATGATGACCTGAAATTCAACTAACAAAACCCCATATTCCATATTTTATATTAAAAAGGAAGTATTTTTAATTGAGTGTGAATTTATGCCACTCTGAACAAAATTTTTATGAGAAAAATACACATGAATTATGGTAAAAGTCCCACTAGATGTGTCTGAAGACATAATAGAGAACATGATCTAGACATTGTATAATCTAGAGAGGCAACATAATATGATAATGGTGGTTTTCTACAAGAAGGTTTCCATATTATCTTTTATCGAGGGTCACAATGTATTAGATATCCGAATTATAATGTTACAAAAAATGAAGTGATAAATGTTGGAACCCAATGAAATAACGAACATACATTATTTATAAGATCCACTCAAATAAAACATACGCTATGTTCACCCTGTATAGAGAGAATGTCACACCTCCCCCCCCCCCACTCCTTGTTTCTCAATAATTACATCACATTAGGATGCTAGTGTCTTGTTGGTATGACCATAAACTATTTCCATGTATTCCATATTTAAGTACATAATCTAAGTGTTTCCACTTAGTCAAAGCTATATATCCATAAACTAGAATCCTCCCTTGGTACAAGAATCTGAAGATTAAATAAGATTAATTTTTTCAATGAATTATGAATTAAATTAGAATAAGCTTCATAGACTGATTTTTATTTCATCAAACTAAAAATCATATCACCCTCATCAAAAGTCCATCAACTCTAATTGTACCCTATTTTGAGATAATAAAGTGTTTTATGTGCTAATTTTATGATCACTCTACATCCCCCCAATAATGATGTAAAAATAGGTATTTCCATGAACCCCCATAAGTGAATGTGGACTACATTCAGTGTCAGTCTACTACCATGACACATTCATAAACTAAATTATAACTAGTGTCATTGAGAAAGGGTTTCATTCCCTCATTATTATACCCATTTTATTACTAAAATTCACCATATATTAAAACCATGAGGGTTGTTTTACACAAGGAAATTCCTTGTATCCATCAACGCACTTTGATTCTTCCGTGATGTGGACCATCATCATCCTTTAAATCTAAATGGGCCCCCTAAGCGTGATGGTGACAATCCAAAATTGGTGACCTCTAATCCGAAGTACATTCCATGATGGATTGTGTATGAAAATTGATTGTTATTGTGAATCCTATATGGTCAATTATAGATTCTATGTTTTCACTCCCCATGCATGATTTATTGGTTTGTGAAACCAATTTTTTTTAACATAGTCAATTGTTCTTCCCTACCACTTTGTCATCATTCCTTCATGTAACACTTACCATATTTGTATATCTACCGTTTTTCCACAACCTTATGTTTTGGGTTAATTCCAGATCCTTTACCATTTCCCCTCTCTGAATCAGTGTATCTTATGAAAGATTGTCAATGTGATTGGTTCATTCTGAAACTGATATATCATTGGACCCTTATGTGATCTTACATAATTAACAGAAATACCCTAACCACTCAATGTTGGTCACATCAAGAGTGAATCTTGTGGTCCCAATAGGCTTGGTAAGATATTTAACCATGTTTTTATTCGAAAATAATCCTATTATAGTATGTATTACAATAAAATATTTATTATTTTTCTGTGTGGTTTGACTTTAAACTATTTATAATCAATCCCTAATTTATGAACATAATATCTTTTTCAGAAAATATATTCTATGAATTTAATCTATTAACTGAAACCTATTAATGTCCATGTTATTTTAATTTAAACTACAAGGCCTAAAATATTCATCCCTAGACATTAAACTGTGATCCTATTCTATATAAAATAATATTCATCTTAACAAGAGATGATCATATCCCAAACTAAATTAGGATTCCTTATATGATATGTGTGCAATGATCAAACAAATTCCAACCATTATAAATTTGTGGTGCCTAATATGATAAGGATTTGATGGTTATAATACTAACCCATCAGATTTTAGTATTCCACGTTTTTTTGATATGAAAATATGATCATCCACAACACAATATTATAAAAAATATCAATACCATATGAACTAGACAAGGGATACCCCATGAAAATTATTGGAGGCCTCCACACCCTCTTTAGAGAGAATTAACCTGTGTTTTGTCTTTTTATTATATGAGGATATGGTCCTAAACTATATGTAGATTGATTCCCATCCTTAAGGGATATTATTTGACTCCCACACTTCTATTCTTCGGTACTAGCCTAGAATTTGTCAACAATTTTCCCTTTTCCCCCTTTACAATCCCAACATCATGACAGTAAAACTATGTTCATTAAATCTCAAGGTGTTCATGTGGTATGTGATCATCCTTATATCATATCACATTTAGTTTTACCTCTTTTGTACCACACATGTTTCTTTCATACCAACATCATCACATTAGTCTATGAATTATGATTTCAAAATATTTTCCACCTTCACCTCATTCTTTAAATTATGAGCATAAACTATGTGTCATTTATTTAAAGGTATTTGTTTCTTTTTGTGGCTTCCATTACCACATTTCAGATCATTTTCTACATCAATTATTCCAAAAAAATATTCAACAAAAAAACACCAAATAGTGCATTAATTATGACAATAATTATTTTTTACTTGGGTCTTTTCACTATGACATTAAACATTGTGCAACTAGCATCAGAGTCATTTCACATGGTGTAATGACTCCATGGATCACTTCACACCAGGTTTGATATCCTCACACCACACAAACAACCAATAATACCAAACCCATGGTCCATGTATTATGAACCTAATCTATGTTCTTTCCACCCTAAATTGTGAATTTTTATTATTCAATGGCGTTTCAATAACGGTATTCCTCCACCTCTCTATAGAACAACATGTTTCTTTATTCACATAATCATGGGATATGTAGTCACTCTTATACCATCTATCTCTAATACCTATAGTATAATATCAAAAATTATATCAGTGAGATGTAATGTTAATTCTGAAATATTCTCCTATGATCCTAACTTTTAGATAGAATCCCCCATCATTTTCGTTGAAAAATTTATGAGATGATATTCTACCACGATACAATATAAGGAAGAAAATAATGGGAATACTAATGTATAATCCCATTAAATTTCCTATGCACCAGACATTAAAATGCAACCCAACCCCATATTTAATCGAGATTATTATGAATGTGAGATTATTTCTCCCCACATAAAATTGACATACCTCTTAATTTGAGATGATTTTACCCCATATTAATCCAAGATTCGTCCTAATATGAGATTATTTTACCCCATATAGAACTTGGATGCCTCTTATTGTGATAATTTTTACACTCTATAAATTTGGATTCCTCACACCCTAATATATGAATATTAAAAATCATCATTCAAGAGTATATCCCCTTAATATTTCAGTCCAGTACTGAGACATAATCTAGAACAACCTAAGGATTTATTTCCATCTTTTATGGTATATGTAAGGATTCATGTATATTTCATCCAAGGACCATCACTCTCCTAAACTCATTGTATAGAATTTCCTTCCCCAGAAGCTTGGGGTCAACATAGGGAACCATCTATCATATTTTTATTCTAAAAAATATTCCGTTTGGAACACCTTAAATATTGTGTTCCACACAATTCACATTTTAGTGAATGAAACAATACGTTCAATAATACATTTCACTTATAGTACATCCTCTATGAATTTAAAATAATATAATCTCTAGACTGAGTTTAGTGACATTAAATTTCCATTCCTACCATAATTAGTATCTAATGTTAAATTGCAGTCTTTCCTTTGAAACAAAACGAGGATTCCTTTTATGAAATGTATGATATGTAGGTAAATAATTTAACTCTTATAAAATTGGGATGCCTCATTTCATAAGTATGAGATCAAACACGCATTTCTCTATAAAAAACAAAGAATCCATTAAATATTAATTATGTTTATGTCCTCATATGGGAGGATTTCACTCCACCAGCATCATTATCCAACTAAACTATATTGTAGAAATATGGATAGAATAATTTCTATTCTTATGGGATATGTAGTGATTATGGAATATTCTACCTTAAGAACATCCATAACATTGAATTACCTCAGGGTGTTACCCATATATTCTTGGAATGACTATCACATACCTACATTTTCATCTACTGAATTCGAGCATGTGTTGGAATAGATGATCGAGCCCCTAATGTCTCTTAATTAAAATTAAGAACATACATATCTACACTTCATGATTTCCCTATTTGGAATATCACTATCTTCTAAATTTGACCCGGCTCCCAAATGGAATGGTCTTATTACAGACGTTCTCCGATGCCATCATTGTCTCAAAATCAATGCATCTTTATGAAAAACTGATTATACCATGTGTTGAACATGATCAAGGGTAAATTATGAATTTTATGACCCCATAATTAACCCACATGTTTATATAACCAATGTTTTGGAAAATTCCAACCATTTTTCCCAATCTTCTGTTTCCCCTATATTAGTATACTAGTATGGGATGTTACAATCTCTAATGTGGGGTTTGTCTATCACATAATATCCTTATTTTTTTCCTCTATAAAAAGTAGGCACATCATACAATTTTTTTCCTTAGACCAATTAGTGTTGACAAGTTCTAGGAGTGATGGTCCTAGGTGCAGTTGAAGCATGTGGTGGTGCATGATATATGAATATTTATTTTGTTAACAATTTCCTAAAATTATGATCAAGTACATTATACATCTAATTTATAATTTATTTATTTAATATCTAATGAAATAATTACCTAGTATTACTAAATTTCACCATTTCAAAATTTTGATCATCTAAGATGAACCATTTAGATTTTGTTTACCACTCAAGGATGATCCAATAATAGAATCGTTATATCGGTGATCCACATGTTCCCTAATGATCAATATGAAACATCACTATATATTTAGGTGATAACATGTTTAACCAATTGTATTTATCTATTTCTTCTTGATCACTCATTCATCAGTGTTAATTAAATATCATTATTTCACATTATTAAGATGGATATAGAAGTAGGAGTCGAGTGAGAATTCAATAATAATAAAAATATCTATTCTCAAATTGTTTATGATATATAAAATGGGAAGAAATTTATATTTATTGAGTTTGAGTTTAGGATAAAATATTCTTTAATTATATGTGATTCATAAAATAATTTAAAACTATTAACAAACATAATTCCCCCTAATAATAATTTAATAATTATTATTTTGTGGAATTTAATAATTTTTTCAATAAAAATAATTATGTAATGGTGTTTTAAATTAATGTTTTCCACCTGACACAGAATTGGTCTATTCAGACTACATTTTCATTTATTGACAACTAAATAAATATTTTATTCATATATTATTATTACAATGACAATCATGGGAATGAATATTTTTAAAATAAATAAATAATAAAAATAAATAAATTATTCAAAATATAGTGAAAAATATTAAATAGACATTCACACCTTAAAATTAACTAATTATCTATAAAAAATCAATACTTATTACCTTAATATTATTATTGATCACTAAAACATGAAATAAACTATTCATAGTTCTTGAAAATAATATTTATTATAATTATTAATTTCAAATGTAATATAACTATGATATACCGAAACACTTATTATGTGACCCTTGAGGGTTCATTTTCATTGGAATTAGCTGGGTTTTCCAATTTTCTATTATTACTATGTAGAAATGGATCAAGAAAACCATGAGAAATAACTTAATGAGATAATGACGACTACCAAATACGAACATTCAATTTATAATATACATTATTTGTCTCAAAATATCATCAAGAAGGTTTAATGTAACACCCAAATGTTACTATGAAAAATTTTATTTGAATAATTTGTATTCTTCAGTATCATCCTTTTAATTCAATCATGAGTTTAAATGAACTAAGAGATTGAATTATTATAAAATTACAATTAAATCCTAGATGTTAGGTTAGCGGGAATAATTATAAATAACTTATTAAAATTCATTGTGAATTCATTTGCTATCAATTATTTATGAATAATAATAATAAATAATAAATTTTTATTTTATAGTGAATTAAATTTGGTAATGAAATTATTGAGATATATATGTGTTATATAAATAATAATATATTTTTGATATTCGCTGAATTTATATTTTAGTAATATGTTATAAATAAAACATGATTTCATATATTTTTAAACGATTATTTTTACACCATTGAATGGCTCAGAAATTTTAAATTAAGATTTAGAAATATTAATAATTTTTATATGACAACATAAAACTGTTATTTTTATGGTGGATATAAAAATTTACTATGGATAGATTTTTTTATGTTTCCAATAACATCCATATTTTGATAAATTATAAAAATATGCTAAATTTTAATTAAAACAACTTTTATCATTGAGATAATTTTTTAGTTAAATTATAATTTATAATAGTTAAATGTATAAATCAAATATATTTTTACCATTTAATATTATATATGTCATTAGCATTAGTTTTAAATTGAATTCATAGGTAAAAACAATTTAATCTTTTCAAATGCCTTAACATTTAAATCATGTTTTTTGAACAACCATAATAATATTAAAATAATTACTAAAAATTATTTGTTTTAAATTTTTAAAATTGGATTTTATAAGTTGAATGTGTAGGTATAAATTATATCAATTGTTTTATTTGACATTCAGGGATTATGAATAGTAAATTTGGTAATTATTTTTATTACCATGTTTAATGATAAATCGGGAATTTAAAGATCATAATAATATTATAAAACTACCTTAACATCAAAAAAACCATTATTGTATGAATAAAATCTACCTTTATCATATTTTTTATAAATGAAATCAATTTATGGTAACTAACCTATGTAAATGACATGAATGTAAAAAAACTAATGAAATGGGAAAAATGTCACAATATCATTTTATTTAAGTATATTAATTTTAATATATGGATAAATAGGTGATAGAATATACTATGTATTGTATATGAAAATATAAATAAATTAACTATATCATGTAAATTTCTTTGTAGTATTTAAAGGCTATTAAATATCCATAACGATGACACAATAGTGATGTAGAAATTATTCTATTAGTAGAAATATCAAATAAATGGGTTTTCAATATTAAAAGAAATATCATGTCAACTAATTAATGTGGTCCATGAATTTTATAGGTAATTAATACATTTTATGAGGGTAGTAAATATTTTTTATTGAATTCATCTTGATATTGAATTTTATTTATACTTTAATAAATGAATACTGTCAAAATTACCACGATTTCCATTTGATAAACATACAATTTTATTAAATTATTTAAAAATCAAAAAAAATATTTAAAAATAATAAATTTATAATTATAATGTTGAATCTAGAAGAAATTATTCATTTATGGTCAATTAACAATACATTAGAAAATATTCATTAACATCAAATATCAAAAAATATTGTTACAAAGATTACTATTTTCTAGAATAACTAATTGTGAATTAAAAAGATAATGCTTAAATTGGAAAAATAATTATCCCAATATTTTATTGGATTATGATACCACAACCCTATCTCATATTATATTTTAATTTGGGAATCATTAATGGTTTTTGGGTACGTTATAATTTAATTATAAATTAATATTATTGAAATTTTCTTTATGGTACCCTCTCGTCCCTTATAAAAGAGTACATCCTCCCTCTTCTCTTCACTCCATTTTGATCCAAAATTCTCATCCAAGACCTATCAATTTCACTTCTCAATAATCCTATTTACATTCTAGAGGTTTTTGGATTCTCTAAAGACAATCTCTAGTTCCATAAGAGAAAATATAAATGTGGCATGTTGAGGAAGAGGTAATCTATACTACCAATTAATTCAAATTTCATTCTTCAATACTTCCTATTATTTTGTTGTTTCATTATAAATTATTATCATAAGTATATGTTTTATACTTATACGTTATTATAAATATAAAACAACCCTATTTCGCGATCTATCCATCCTACTAAAAATGAAATCATTGCGTGTGTATACCTACATCTTACCATCTCAACATCGTGGTGTAAACTGTTTTCATAACCACCTTAATTGGATTGTTATAATGGTGGAGATAATAAATTTATGTGATTAATATAACATGATAAAAGTTTTAGATAATATAAACAATACAATTCCATACTATTAATCATTTATGGGAATTATATTTTTGCTCGTGCGTATGTACGGCTTACTGTCTTCACTGTGCGATGTCATTAGTTCTCCATAATCTTCATTAATACATGATTATATAAATTAATAGAATTGATAAATATGATATATATTAATTAATAAAAAATTTAAATTATATAAAAATAACCTATATTTTGTAATAAGATGTTATCTGACAAAACATACATATGAACATAAACCAGTTAATACCTCAATAAAGATTAAAAATTAAATGTTACAAACAAATAAATGAAACTATTATAAAAAATGTAATAGTAAATAAGATTATGATTCTGAAATAAATAAGAAAAAATTATTTAAATCATTATAAAGTATGATTGGACACATTTGGATCATATGAGACCTATAATAATGGATAACTTTGTAAATCTCATTTTTATCTGAGTCTGTTTATTCATAATTATTTATTAGGTTATATATATCATCCAAATCCATTTTTACTCAATATGTATTTAAAAATAATCACTATATATATCTATAATTTTTTAAAGTCAATTTAACACATTGGTGAATTTTTACAAAATAGTAAGAATGGAATCTTTTGTTGTTCTCTATACGAAGTGTTTTTAAATTTTACGGAAAATGTATGGGGGAATGTTTTAATAAATTATACATCTTGAATGGATTTTTTACAGCAACTTGAAACATTATTTATAATAAGCTTCATCTACATTATTTTATGTTTATTTTAATCTAAATGTGTTTCTTTTCAAATTTCAAGGCATTTTGATAAAAGAAAACATTTTTTATGAAGAAAAGATATTTTACTCAGGAATTAAGTTCATTTGTTTTAAAAAAAAAATTTCCATATAATATGAAACTCTAAAATTGGATTATGTTTCTATCGATATTATTAATATTATTTTATTATTTTTATGATGGAAGGATCATTTACATGGTTACTTTTATGAAGGAATGATGTTTAAAAAACCCAATTTATTTCGTGGGCTATGATATGGTGAATTTCTTTATGTTTTTGTGGAAAAAATAATAATGTTTCACTATGATATGGGTGGGACCTATATATCCAACAAATTTATTGTGAAAATATTTCATATCTCATGAGATATATATGACTAGAATGGAGATTGATTCCAGTTCAGTAATATCTGGCTGGAATGATGACTGAACTGAGATCAGTAATGGTCATTATCTATAATGATGTCCTTGTAAATAAGATATTACTAATATAAAATGAATTTATTTTTTTATATTGTTATACCAAAAAATTTCATGTGTTATGTTATTATTATTGGGATTACATTTCACATCTACGATTTATCCGATTATATGATATTACAATCTTTTATTTGAAGGATATAAATTTCAAATGTTATGTTCTAATGAATATGATATTATTGATATTTCATTTTTTAAACTTACTGAGCACTTGAGATCACCCATTTGCATTTTTCTTTTACCCAGGCCAGGAAGAAGGTTATTAAGTTTTGTTATTCCAAAATTTTGTCTCGTTATGATGAAATAAATTGGTGACAATATAGATGTTTTATGAACTAGTTGTTTTATGTTTTTTGTTTCTAAAGAAATTTTACATATATGATTCTTTCATAGTATTTTATATGTATTAATAAACATACATCAATTTGATTTAAAATCAATATATTTAATGAATTCGTCAGTATAGTTGGTATTAGAGGAATGTAATAGAAATCCTTTAGAAACATGTATGAGAGAGCCCATTAAGAACCCAATAGATATATCTAAGTGTAGGGTACAATCCTATTGTATTAAAATTGACCATGAATAACCAAGGATAAATCATAATGTGTCCTAAATTGAAATTTTATTCTTGATTATGTGGTTTTATTATTCTGATTAGTGTTTCTCACAAAATGATTCCTGGTTTTAGTCAATGGATAAAACCTAAATGAACCACTTTAATGATGACTTCAATGGGAAATAAAATTACTGACCCACTGCGAAACCTAATGTTATGGGAGATGGAATGAAAAATTACTTTCTCATGCTATTATTCATACTGGACTACCAATAAATAAAATGAGGGAGAAAGAATCTTTTGATTCTTTCATGAGACAACTTCCACATTCATTTAGTGGGTCTTGTAATCCATTATTGGGTGAAAATGGATAAGAACCACTAAAAATATATTTTCAGTTCTAAAATGTTCTGAACATGATAAATTCATCTTATCATAATATCGTTTGGAAATTGAAGCTAATAAATAGTTAAATATAATAAAGAATACGAGACAAAAAGATAAAATTGAGTCCATGGCATGGGACAACATACAAAAAATAATTTTCAATAATTACTTTCCTCGTATATTTCGGTCAAATATTGAGGCGTTCTATGATCTTAATCAAATGGATGACGAATATATAGGTGCATATGATGTAAATATTACAAGACTTGCATTGTATTCTTTAAGAATTATTATACAAACTAAGAGTTTTATTGATAGATTTTTTAGTATTATAAAACCAGTTCTCCTAAGAGAATGAACCATAAGGGTCTGCAATAGATTGTAGGAAAATTTTCTATGTTATCACATGTTTGAGATGAATATTAGAGTAACCCATCAGTCATATGGGTTTTATAAGAAGAGAAAATGTAATTAAATGGAAAATCTGCATACCACATAAGAAATTTCGATGAGTTTTCTTTTATGCTCAATTTGTGCGAAAAAACATGGAGGGACATGTCTTATAGGGACTAGTAAATGTTTTATGTGTAGAAAAGAAGGTAATCATTAAATTTAGTGCTGAAGGGATGTGAAAATATACGTCCAATGATGTGAACAATGAAAAGGCTACACTGAATGGACCTCATATGTTTCAATGTTACAATTTCTTGGAAATGATGCATTATTCAAATCAATTCCTTAATCTAAGGGTTATTGATGATGACCGACATCCGAAAAATCTTATGGCCAAAGACAAAGTAATGTCACATGAAATTAATATCGATGACATGGACTACGATAATGAGTTGGTGAAAGGTACAATTACCATCCTATCAAATGTAGAAAATATTTTATTCAATTTTGGATCCACCCACTCATTTATTTCTAATGAATTTTCTATGTGTATAATCATATTAACTCAACATTTAGAGGTTGATATAGTCGTGACACCACATAAGGATAGAAAAATAATATCAAAAGTTTTTAAATCTTCTCTAGTTGATGTTTGTGGGAATATGCTTCATACAAATTTTTTATCCTTCCTAGAGTGGAATTTGATGTGATTTCTAGTAAGAATTGGATTTATTTATATGTATATAAAATCAATTTCTAATGTAGGTAAGTGACATTTCATATTCCGTATCAATCTATGATCATTTATTAGTGAAAGGATAAATATAACCTTCTAGTGGAAATTTTTTCCAACTTATGTGTCTTGATTAAAATAAATTAAGGCTACTTATCTCAAATGGTTGAGGATAAAATATTGGTTAAGAATACGCCAAATGTATGGGAGTTTGATGATGTCATTATAGAGAAACTTATGGTCTTCCACCAAAGTGTGATGTTGATTTTTTAATAGAAGTCTTATCGGGTGCAATGCCTATTTCAGAGACGACTTATAGAATGGACCAAATTAAGTTGCAGGAATTAAGATACAACTATAAAAAATTATTGATACAGGATTCATACACTATAGTGTGTCAACACGGGGAGCACCGGTTATATGTTTTAGGAAGAATGATGGATCAATGATGCTCTGCATAATTTATCAAAAACAAATGTTCACTATCAAGAAAAAATATCTTATTCCCCACATTGATGTCTTATTTCCCAAACTACACCGAGCTCAATAAATTTCTATGATATGTCTTCATTCAGGATATCATCAATTAATGGTCAAAAGGGAAGACATACTAAATATGACATTATGTACAATGTATAGACACTATGAATTTATAGTGATTACTTTTGTTCTAATAAAAACCCCTACAATCTTCATTGATTTATGAAATAATGTATTTAGAGATTATCTTGATTAGTTATTGGTAGTCTTTATAGGTGATATTCTTGTCTATTAAAAAATAATGGAAGAACCTGAAGGTCACCTAATTATTGAATTGAATACCATGATAATGGAGAATATTTATGCCAAATTTATCAACTGTAAATTCTGGCTTCAAAATTTTCATTTTTTGGTCACAAAATATCAAGATGGGGGATATCTGTGGATCTAGAAAAATAAGACGTTATTGATAGATGGTTGAGAGTAACAATTGTAATGAAGATACTATGTTTTTTATTAATATTATATATTTTTATTGAAATATCTTTCATGAATATCAAATCCACTCACCATGTTGACTTGAAAAGAAGTTAAGATTGTTCGGATATAGGAATGTGAAGATAATTTCAAATAGCTAAAAAGAATGTTAGCGAGTGCACCTATTCTCACACTTCCTTATAGTGAAAAAAGGATTGTGATCTATAGTGATTCATCCATGAAGTGGTGGGGGTGTGTTCTCATGAAAAATGATATGGTGATAGCTTATTCCTAATGACAGTTGAAAATCCACAAGAGAAAATACCCAACTCGGGAATTATAGTTAGCTGCAGAAAACATTGCATTGATGATATGATGACATTATATTAATGGTGAAAGGAGTGATATTTATACTAAACATTAAATTTTAAATAATATTTTCACACAATCACATTAGAATATGCACCAAAAAATAATGTTTGATTTTATTACTGATTACAACTTCTCAATATATTGCCACCCTTAAAAGGCAAACATGATGGATGATGCATTAAGGCGATAAGATCATGCATGCTTATCCAAGATGAGCATCATGAAAGATCCAATATTTATGAATTCTCTAATTATGGATCATGAAATTATAATGTAAGAATAGAAATCTTATCTTCTCAAATGAATTTTCAACAATCTATGGACATGAAGATTAAAGAGGCACATAAGGAAGATATTGAGTTAAAAAAAGAAGGCAATAAATACTCACATAATAATCACCTTTATTGTGATAAAATAATAAGTTTCAAGAACCAGATTTTTATTCCTCCCATTCAAAAATTAAAAAAGGATGTATTGGATTGGGAACATAGTTTATCATTCTCTATTCACCATAGAAGCAGAAAGATGTAAAGGGGCTGGAATGAGTACATATGGTGGATGGAATTAAAAGTGATGTCTCCAAATATGTCTTTTGAATCGTGTTTTTTAGAATGATAAGTCTGAGAGACATAAGTCTATAAGGATGTTGCAATCAATACACATACTAGAATAGAAATGGGAAACCATTACAATGGACTTTGTCATCAGAATTACCAAAAAATCCAAAGGGAATAATTATATATGGGTTATAGATGATCATCTTATGAAGTCAACCCACTTAATTTATAATAGGTAGGATTTACCACTTGATCAACATTCCATGATATATGTAAATGTAGTGGGAAGATTGTATGGAGGACCATGTTAAATTATATTTGATCAGGATCTGAGGTTTGTCTCGATGTTATGGAGAAGTCATCCTCATGCATGGAATACATAGTTATGTTTCAACACAGCTTATCATATTCAAACAGACGGGTAGTATGAGAAATTATTTCAAACACTTGAAAGCATTTTGAGAGATTTATCTATGGGTTTCATAGGTTATTGAGATAAACACTTACCATTCGGTTCCTATCAACAGTCTTGATTTGGCCCTAAAGATTAATGTCTTTATATTGTATGTGAAGGGAGACACTGAGTATGTCATCAAATAGATCACTTGTAAATGCATTATTAGGAATTATGGTCTTATGCCCCTTATAGATCATACTCCTCATTGGATGTCCTAGTTCACTTCTCATTTAGTGGTGACTCATATTCATCGATCAAGAAATCGTAAAGGTGATCTCTTGTCGTGTTTAGATAAATTTCATGCTGATATTGACTAAGATGAACTCCTCAGTAATGTGGAATATTGGATGGTTAATTACCCGGACACTTCAGATAATGTTATCCAATATATAAACCAACAAACTATTGGTACTTTTATGTCAGGACACTTATATCCCCCCACAAAAGAGGAAACACCAGTTTAGACAACTCCATTCATCAAATTTAACAAGCCTAGCTTTATCCATCTAAACCAAAATGAGTGGGGGTGAATTTTCCTGCATGTAGTGCATTTTACCCTTATGACTAGGTATAACCATGATTATAATCTCCATAGACATGGTTTTGAAGGAATTATCCTATGTTTCATTCAAGGAGATGATACACCTCATTTTATGAAACATGACCATGTTAGTTCTAATGGAACCCATTTGGGGGAATTGATGTTCCCTAAATAGATTTAGATGTTTGGATACTTCTGGACCACCATGGTCCATAACTCCATTGATTTTTCAAATATGTTTCATGAATGTTAGATTCCTACAAACATTGTGAATATACATTTGAAGATCCCACACAACACCAAATATTATCCATTTTTTCTATATGGGGAATCAACATTTAGGGGGTGTACTCACCACTGAAATATTTCTATTTAATATCCATTATAACTAAAATGGACTTATTCTCCAAGTGGGAATATATTTTTATCATCAAGGAAGTAAATAAATACATTTTTATTGTTTTCATGGGGTCCTATATCATCCATAAATTTATGTTACTAAAATTTTTATCATCTAAAATGAAACTATGCTAGATGATAATGTATTTATGAAACTATACAATAATTTCAAAATCATGTACAACAAAAATTCATTCTACTATGTTCAATAATATGGGCCAGATGAATTGTTCAATAAATCCCCATCTATAATATTCTAGAAGATGGTCATATGGATCAAACTGAGTTAACCTGACATGCTCCACAATATCCTATTGGAATGTCATATGCTGGCCTTAAATTCAACACAAGAGACCACATATTCCATATTGTATATAAAAAGGAAGTATTTCCTATTGAGTGTGAATTTATGCCACTCTGAACAACATTTTTATAAGAAAAATACACAGGAAATAATGGTAAAAGTCCCTATAGATGTGTTTGATATTAAAATAGAGAACATTATCTATACATTGTATAATCTATAGAGGCAACAGAACATGATAATTGTGGTTTTATACTAGAAGATTTAAATATTATCTTTTATTGAGTGTGACAATGTATTGGATCATAGAATTATAATGTTACATAAAATGATGTCATCAATGTTGGATCCTAATGATAAAAGTAACTTACATCATTTATAATATCTATTAAAATAGAACATACTCTATGATCACCATGTATAGAGAGCATGTCACACCTCTCATCCACTCCTTGTTTCTCAATAATTACTTCACAATTGGATTCTAGTGTCATGGTGGTATGA
Organism: Viscum album; assembly: GCA_963277665.1. NCBI lineage: Eukaryota > Viridiplantae > Streptophyta > Magnoliopsida > Santalales > Viscaceae > Viscum > Viscum album. The sequence continues at coordinate 1,728,190,635 of OY728161.1, read as the reverse complement.
CCATAAACTATTTCCTAGTTTTCCATATTTAAGAACATAAAATAAGTGTTTCCACATAGTCCAATATATATATCCATAAACTGGAATCATCCCTTTGTACAAGAATAAAATTCATAAATAATATGCATTTATTCAATGAATTTTAAATTAAAATTAGAATAAGCATCATACACTGATTTGTATGAATTTAAACAAAAAATCATAACTTCCTCATCAAAAATCCTTAAACTATAATTGTACCATATTTTGAGAGAATAATATTCCTTATGTTGTAATATTATGATGACTCAACATCCCCCCATGAATGACGTAAAACTATGTATTTCCATAAACCCCCACATGAGAATGTTGGATACATTCAACATCAGGCTACTACCATGCCAAATTCATAAAATAAAATATGACTATTTTTATTGAGAGAGTGTTTGATTCCTTCATTATGATACCCTTTTTATTAGAAAAATTAACAATGTATTAGAACATTGATTGTTGTCTTACATAAGGTAATTTCTCTAAACCATCAACACACTCCGAGTCTTCATTGATGTGGATCATCATCGTCCTTCAAATATTAATGGGCCCCCATACGGTGATGGTTGAAATCCAAAATGGATGACATATCATCCTAGGTAAATTTATTGATGGATCTATTAATAAAATTGATTGTTCTTGTGAATCTGGCATGGTCAATTATAGATTTTATGTTTTCACTCCCCATGCATGATTTACTTGTTTGTGAAACCAATGTTTTGAACATAGTCAATAGTTCTCCCTACCCCTTTGACACCATTCATTTTTGGTACACTTATCATAAGTCTACATTTACCTTTTCCCGCCACCTTATCATTTGGGTGATTTCCAAATCCATTACCATTTCCTCTCTATTAATACGTGTAACATATGCATGCATGTCAATGTGATTATTTCATTCTTAAAATAAAATATCATAGGACCCTTATGTGTTCTTACATAATTCAAGGAAATACCCTCATCACTCCATGTTGGTCACACCAAGAATGAATCTTGGGGTCCCAAGAGACTTTGTAAGATCTTTAACCATGAGTTTATTCTAAAAAATTCCTATTCATGTATGTAATATACTAAAATAAGTTTTATTTTTCTAGGTGGTTTGACTGGAAACTATTTATAATCAATCCCTGATTTATGAACATAATATCATTTCAGCAATTACAGTCTATGATTTATATGTATTAACTAAAAATTATTATAGTCAATGTTATTTTAATTTAAACTAAAGGGCCTAACATTTTCATCCACATACATTAAACTATGATCCTATTCTATATAAAATAAGATTAATCTTAATGAGAGATGATCGTACCCCAAATTAAACTAGGATTCCTCATATGATATATTTGTGATGATCAAACCAATTCCAACCATTATAAAATGGTGATGCCTCATATTGTAAGGATTTAATGGTTATAAACCAATCCAATCATAATTTAGGATTCCCATTTTTATGAGACAAAAAAATCATAATCCACAAAAAAATACTATAAAAACAGTTTTACCCAATGAACTAGATTAGGGACACCACATGAAAATTATTGGAGGCCTACACACCATCATTAGAGAGTATTAACCCGTGTTTTTTCATTTTATTCTATGATGAAATATTCCCAAACTATATCTTGATTTATTCCCATCATTAAGGGATATAATTTGGTTCCCATACTTCTATTCTTCGTGACTAGCATGAAATTAATCAGCATTTCTCCCTTTACCCCCTTTTCAATCCCAACAGAATGACCGTAAAACTATGTTCACTATATCTCAAGGTGTTTATGTTGTATCTGATCATCCTTTTCACATATCACATCATGTTTTAACTCTTTTATGCAACACATGTTTCCTTCAAACCAGCATCATTGCATTAGTCTATAAATCACAATTTCAAAATGTTTTCCACCTTCACCCCATTCTATGAATTATGAGCTTAATCTATGTGTCATTTATTTCATGGTATATGCTTTTTTTTTGGTTGAATTACCAAATTTCTCATCATGTTCAACATCATGTATTGCAAAAAAAAATCCACAAAAAACACCACATAGTCCATGAATTAGGAAAATAATTTTTTTCTATGGTCTTTGCATTATGACATTAAACTATGTGCAACTGGATTCAGAGTCATTTCAAATGGTGTAATGACTCCATGGATCACATCACATCGTGTTTGACCTCTTCACACCCCACAGAAAACCAAGAATACCCAAACCATGTTCCATGTATTATGAAGAAAATCTATTTTCGTTTCCCCGTAAATTGTGTATTTTTATCATCTATGGTGTTTCAATAAGGTTATGCCTCCACCTCTCTCCAGAACTACATGTGGCTTGATTCCCATCATCATGGGATATGTAGTCACTCTTACACGATCTATCACCAAGGCCAGTAGTATAAGAACAAAAATTATATCTGTTAGATGTAATGGTAATTCCAAAATATTCTCATATGGTCCCAACTTTTCGAAAAAATACCCCATCATTCTCCTTGAACCATTTGCGGGATGATATTCCACCATGATCCAATACAATGAAGAAAACAATGGGAATACTGATGTATAATTCCTTTCAATTTCCTCTACACCAGACGTTAAAATTCATCCCTACCCAATATTGAATTGATGTTGTATTGAATGTGAGATTATTTCACCCCACATAAAATTGACATACCTCATAATGTGAGATGTTTTTACCCCATATTAATCCATGATTCATCCTTATTTGAGATGATTTTACCACATATAGAACTTCTATTCCTATTATTGGGATAATTTTTACACTCTATAAAATTTGATTCCTCCCACCCTGATATAGGAACATTAAATATCATCATTCATGAGTGTATCCCCATACAATTTTAGTCCACTATGGTGAAATAATATAGAACAACCTAAGAATTGATTTCCATCTTTTATGATATATGTAGATATTCATGTATACTTAATCCTGGGACTATCCCTCTCCTAAACTCAATTTAAATAATTTCATTCTCCAAAAGCATGGAGTCAACCTAGGGAACCATCTGTCATATTTATTTGTAAAAAATAGTCCCCTTTGAACACCTTCAATATTTTTTCCACACAATTCCCATTTGAGTGAATGAAACCATACATTAAATAAGACATTTCACATATAGTACAAGCTCTATGAATTTAAAATAACAGAATATCTAGACTGAGTTATGTAACATTAAATTTCAATTCCTAACATACTTTGTATCTAATGATAAATTACAGTCTTAACTTTGAAACAAAATAAGTTTTCCTTTTACGATAAGTACGAGATGAAGATAAATAGTTTAACTTCTATAAAATTGGGATGCCTCATTTCTTAAGTATGAGATCAAACACGCACTACCCCAAATAAATCCAGGAATCCATTAAATATTAATTATGTTTAGGTCCTCATATGGGAGGATTTCACTCCACCAATATCAATATCCAACCAAAATATATCGTAGAAATATCGATGGAATAATTTATATTCTTATGGGATTTGTAGTGATTCTTGAATATTATATCGTCAGCTCATCCCTACCATTGAATCACCTCAGAGTCTTACCCATCTAGGCTAGTAATGAATGTCACATAACTACATGTTCATCTAATTCATTCAAGTATGTGTTGGATTAGATGATAGAGCCCCTAATGTCCCTTCATGAACATTACCAACTTCCATATCTACAGTTCATGATTTCATTATTTGGAAAATCACCATCCTCCAAATCCGAACAGGCTCCCTAATGGAATAGTCTCATTCCAAAATTTCTCCCATGATATCCTATTCTAAAACATTAATTTATGTTTTTGAAAATTTTATTATACCATGTTTTGAACTCGATCAATGATTAATTATCAATTTTCTGACCCTAGAATTAACTTACATGTTTTTAGAACAAATGTTTTGGAAAATGCCAACTGTTTTTTCCAATATTCTATTTCCCCTCATTTAGTATACTAGTTTGGAAGTCATAATATCTAATGTGGGGTTTACCCACTACATAATCTCCTTATTTATTTTTCCTCTATATACAATATGCGGACCATAAAAATCATTCTTCCTTACAACAATCATTGCTGACATAGTTCTATGAGTGATTTTCCTTGGCACTACTGAAGAAAGTGGTGGTGCAAGATATATGGACATTTATTTTATTGATTATTTCCTAAAATGATGAGCAAGTACATTGTACATATAATTTATAATTTATTTACTCAATATCAAAATAAATAAATACCAAGTATTAGTAAATTTTACTACGGAATAATTTTGATCATCTAAGATAAACCATTTAGATTTCGTTTAATATTCAATTATCAATATGATACACCACTATATCATTAGGTGATAGCTTGTTTAATCAATTGTATTTAATTATTTGTTCTTGATCACTCATTCATCACTATTAAAGAAATCTCAATTATTTCACATTATTATGATGGATATAGACGGAGGAGTCGAGAGTGAATTCATTAATAATAAAAAAGTCCACACTCAATTTGTTTATGCTATTTACAAATGGATTAAATTTAAATTTATTGAAATTGAGTTTAGGATAAAATATAATTTAATTTTATGTGATTAATACAAAAAATTTAAAACAATTAATAAACATCATTCCCCAAATAATAATTTAATAATTATTATTTTGTATAATTTGTGAATTTTTTCAATAACCATTATTATATAATGGTGTTTTAAATTAATATTTTTCAGCAGATTCGGAATTTGTCTATTCATACTATAATATCTTTTACTGACAACTAAATAAATATTATATTCATATATAAATATTACAATTCCAATCATGGGAATGAATATTTTATAAAAAATAAATAATTAAAATAAATAATTCATTTAAAATCTAGTGAAAAAATATTATATATATATTCACACTGTAAAACAAAATAATGATTTATAAAAATATATTATTTCTTGACATATAAATATTATTGATCCATAAAACATGAAATAATCTATTCATAGTTCTTGAAAATAAGATTTATTCTTATTATTAATTTAAAATCTAATTTAACTAAGATATACCGAAACACTTATTGTGTGACCCTCAAGGATTTATTTTCATTGGAATTAGAAGGGTTTTCCAATTTACCATGATTACTATGTAGAAATAGACCATGGAAACCATGGGAAATAATTTAATTACACAATGATGACTACCAAATATGAACTCCTAATTTATAATAAACTTCATTTGTCTCAAAATATCATCAAGAAGGTTGACTATTACACCCAGATGTTTTTATGAAATATTTTCATTAAATAATTTTTATTATTCATTATCTTACTTTTCATCCAATCAAGAGTTTAAATGAACTGAGAGTTGGAATTCTTATAAAATTACAATTTAATTTTAGATGTTAGGTTAGTAGGAATAATTATAACTAACTTATTAAAATGCATTGTGAACTCTTTTGTTATAAATTATTTATGAAAAATATAAATCAATTAGATTTTTGAATTTTATAGAAAATTACATTTGGTAATAAAATTAATTAGATATATATTTGTTATATAAATAAAAATATATTTTTAATATTCATAAAATTCATAATTTTGTCATAGGTTATATATAAAACTTGATTTGATATATTTTTTAAATGGTTATTTTTAAACCATTGAATGGAGAAAAAATTTTAAATTATAATTTTTAAATATTAATAATTTTTATATGAAAAAATAAAACTGTTATTTTTATGATAGACATAAAAAGTTACAATGGATATATTTTTGTTATGTTTCTAATAACTTCCATATTTTGATGAATAATAAAAATATGATAATTTTAATTAAAAGAACTTTTTTCATTGAGATAATTTATGTGGTTAAATTATAATTTTTAATAGTTTAATTAATAAAATAAATATATTTTTACAATTTAATATAATATATGTCATTAACATTAATTTTAAATTGAATTCATTGGTAAAAACATTTTAATCTTCTCAAATGCTTTAACATTTAAATCATGTTTTCTGAACAACCAGATTAATATCAAATTAATTACTAAAAATTATGTTTTTTCTTTTGTTAAAATTGTATTTTTTATGTTGAATCAATAGATATAAATTATGGTTATAGCTTTATTTTAATTTCAGGAATTAGGAATAGTAAATATGGTAATTCTTTTTATTACCTTGTTTAAAGTTAAATCAGGTAATTAAAGCCCAATATAATATTATAAAACTACCTTAACATCTAAAAAACCATTATTGGATGACTAAACTCAACCTTTACCATCTATTGTTTGAAATAGAATCAATTTATGGGAACATACCTATGTATGTGACACTGATGTAATAAAAACTAATGAAATGTTAAAAATGTCACAATCACATTTTATTTAACTATATTAATCTTAATATATATATATAACTAGGTGATAAAATATACTATGTACAATATATGAAAATATAAATAAATTAACTATATCATGTAAATTTATTTATAGTTTTTAATGACTATTAATTATCAATAATGATGACACAACAGTGATGTAGAAATTATTCTATTTATAGAAATATCAAATAAATGGTTCTTACAGTATTAATACAAATATCATTTGAACTAATTAATGTTATACACAGATTTTATAGGTCATTAATGCATTTTAAGAGGGTATAAAATATTTTATATTGAATTTATATATTTTTTTATTTTATTAAAACTATAGTAAGTGAATACTGTCAAAATTGACACTATTGACATTTTAGAAACATAACATTTTATTAGATTATTTAAAATTCATTAAAATATTTAAAAATTAAAAATTTATAATTATAATGTAAAAAATATCAGAAATTTTCTATTAATGGTCAATTAAAAATACATCAGTCAATATTCATTACCATTAAATATCAAAAATGTCTTTACAAAAATTAATATTTTCTAGAATAACTAATTGACAATTAAAAAGATAATGTTTAAATTGAAAAAATAATTTTTCCAATATTTTATTGGTTTATGAGATCACAACCCTATATCATATAATATTTGAATTTGGGACACATTAATGGTTTTTGGGTAGGTAATGATTTTATTATAAATTTATATTGTTTAAATTTTCACTTTGGTCCCCTCTCTTTCATTATAAATGTGTAGATCCTACATCTCATCTTCACTCCATTTTGATCTAAAATGCTCTGCAAAACCCTATCAATTTCACTTCTAAACTTCCCTATTTACATTCTATAGGATATTGGCTTCTATAAAGACCATCTCTAGTTCCCTAAGAGAAAATTTAAAGGAGGCTTATTGAGGATGAGGTAATCTCTTTTACCAATTAATTAAAATTTCATTCCTCTTTACATCCTATTATTTTTTTGTTTCATTGTAAATTATTAATAGCAGTATAAATTTTATACTTATATGTTATTATAAATTAGAAACAACCCTATTTCACCATCTATACATCTAACTAAAAATGAAATCATCGTGCGTGTGTATGTACATCATTCAATCTCAATGCTACGGTGTAAACCGTTTTCACCATCACCTTAATTGAATGGTAATATTGGTGGAAATAATAAATATATGTTATTAATATAACATTATAATAATTCTAAGATAATATAAACCATAAAATTCAATACAATTAAACAATTATGGGAACTATATTTTGGCTCGTGCGTACGTACGGCTGAATGTCTTCAAAGTGTGATGTGATTCGTTCTATGTAATATTCATTAATACAATATTATATAAATTAATAGAATTAATAAATATGATATATATTAAATTAATACCATTTTTTAAATTATATAACTATAACCTAAAATGTGTAATAATATGTTATCCGACAAAACATACATATGAACATAAACCAATTAATACATGAATAATGAGTAAAAATGAAATGTTACCAACAAATGAAAACAACTATAATCATAACTCTAATCATAAAAATTATTATGATTATGAAAAAATCAGTAAAATTATATAAATCATTATATAGGCGGTATAGATTGATTTTAAGCATATTAGACCAATAATAATGGAAAACTTTGCAAATCTCATTTTTATCCGATATTGTTTATTCGTATGTATTTATTGGGGTTTATTTATCATCCACATCCATTTTTATACATATTTATTTAAAAATATTCATTATATACATCTATTTTTTTTAATTTCAATTTTACCCATTGGGGAATTTTTACAAGAATGATATGAATGTAATCTTATGTTGCTCTCTGTACGATGTACAATTTAAATTTTCCTGAAAATGTACAAGGAAATATTTTTTAAAATTATACAGCATGAATAGATTTTCAATAGTTTCATGAAACATTATATCCACAAATCTTATTCTACATTATTTTAAATTTATTTTCAACTAAATTTGTTTCTTTTGAAATTGCATGGAATTTTGATAAAAGAAATCATTTTTGAATATGAAAGGATATTTTACAAAGGAATTATGTTCACTTGTTTTACAAAAAATGTTTTCCATATACGATGAAAATATTAAATTGTATTATGTTTATATTCCAATTATTAATATTTTTTTATTATGTTAATGATGGAATGATAATTTAAATGGATGATGTTATGATAGAATGATGTTTTAGAAACCCAATTTATTTCGTGGGCTATGCTATGGTGAATGTTTTTATGCTTATGTGGATAACATAATAATGTTTCACTATGATATGGGTGGGACATATATATCCGTCAAATTTACTATGTAAATATTTCATATCTCATGAGATATACATCACTGGAATTCAAATGGAATCCAATTCAGTAATATCTGGAAGGAATGAGGAGTGAACTCCGATAAGTAATCGACATTTTCTGCAATAATGGTCTTATAAATTAGACATTACTAATATGAAATGAATTTCTTTTTTTTATATTTGTGTAACAAAAAATTTCATGTGTTATGTTATTACTATTTTTATTACATTTCACATATATGATTTATCTGATGATATTATATTAGGATATTTTATTTGTAGGATATATATTTCAAATGTTATGTTCTTATGAATATGATATAATTAATATTTCAATTTTTAAACTTACTGAGCATTTGAGTTCTCCCATTTTTATTTTTATTTTCCCTAGGTCAGGATGAATGGAGTTAAGTTTGTTATTCCTAAATGGTTTCTTTTTATGATGAAATAATTATGAGACAATGTAGATGTTTTATGAACCAGTTGTTTATGATTTTTTTGTTTCTAAAGATATTTTACATATACTGTCCTTTAATTGATTTTTATATGTATTAATGAACATACATCAATTTGATTTAATATCAATCTATTTAATGCATTGGTAATAATATTTGGTATTATAGGAAAGTTATAGAAATCCATTAGAAACTTGTATGACAAAGCCCCAGTAAGATCCTAATGAATATATCTATATGTACGGTACAACCATATTTTTTTTAAATGACCATAAATAACTTAGGATAAATCATAATGGGTCTTAAATTGATATTTTATTCTTGATTATGTGGTTTTATTATTCTGATTAGTGTTTCTCACACAATGATTCATGGTTTTATTCAATGGATAGAACCTGAATGAACAACATTAATGCCGAATGTAATGGGAATAAAATGAATGACCTACTTGGAAACCAAATTATATGGGAGATGGAATGAAAAATTAATCTCTCAAGCTATTTATCATGCAAAACTTCCAAAAGATATAATGATGGAGAAACAATATGTTGATTCCTTCATGAGACAACGTCCACCATCACTCAGTGGTTCTTCTGATCAATTAGTGGGTGAAAATGGAACAGTACCACTAAAAATATATTTTCAGTTCAACAATGTTCTGAACATGATAAATTCATCTTATCATAATATAGGTTAGAAATTGAAGCTAATAAATAGTTAAATCTAATCAATAATACGATGCAAAATAATGAAATTGAGTCCATGTAAAGGGACAACATCCAGAACATATTTTTCAATAGTTACTTTCCTCGTATTTTTCGATCAATGATAGAGGAGTACCTCGAACATAATAATGAATATTATGAATATATATGTGCCTACGAAGTAAATTTTACAATACTTTCAAGGTACCCTTCTATAATTATTATACAACCTAAGAGTTTGATTGATTGATTCTTTAGTGGCTTAACACCTTTTGTCCTAAGCGAATGAACCATAAGGGACATAAATAACTTCTGGGAAAATTTTCTATGTCATCTCCAGGTTGAGATGAAGATTAGAGTAACCCATCAGTCAAATGGGTTTTATATGAAGACAAAATGGAATTAAATGGAAAATCTAAAGACCACATAAGAAATTTAGATGAGTTTTATCTTATGCTCAATTTGAGGAAAAACATTGAGCGACATGTCTTATAGTGACTCGAAAATGTTTTATGTGTAGAAAAGAAGGAAATCAGTAAATTTAATACTAATGGGATGGGAAAATATATGTCTATTGATGTAAACAAGGAAAACGCTACACAAAATTCACCTCATATGGTTCAATGTTACCATTTCCTGAAAATGAGGCATTATTCCATTCAATTCCATAATCTAAGGGTTATTGATGATGATAAAATTTAGCAAACTATTACTGCCAAATATAATGTAATGTGACATGAAATTACTATCAACGACATGGACTATGATTATGAAGTGGTGAAAGGTATAATTACTATCCTCTCTAATGTAGTTAACTTTTTATTCAATTTTGGATCCACCCACTCATTTATTTATGATTAATTTTCTAATTGTATAGTCATATTATCTCAACAATTATATGTTGAGATAGCTGTGAAAACTTTTAATGACACTACAATAACATCAAATTTTTTCAATTCTTCTCTAGGTGATGTTTGTGGGAAAGTGCTTCCTACAAATTTTGTGATCCTTCCTATAGTGGAATTTGATGTGATTTTTAGAAATAATTTGATTTCTTTATATGGATATCATATCATTTTCCAATGTAGGTAAGTCACATTTCCTATTATATATCAATCTATGATCATTTATTAGTGAAATGATAAATATAACCTTCTAGTGGAAATTTATTCCATCTTATGTGTCTTGATTCCATTGAATTAAGGATATTTAACTCAAATTTTTGCAGAGAAAATCTTGATTAAGAATACTCCCATTGTATGGGAGTTTGATGTTGTCATTATAGAGGAATTTATAGACTTTCACCAAAGTGTGATGTAGATTTTTTAATATAATTAATATACGGTGGAATGCCTATTTAATTGACAACGTATAGAATGGACCAAATTGAGTTGGAGGAATAAAGAAGAAACTATAAAAAAAATATTGATAGGGGATTCATACACAATAGTGTGTGATCTTGGGGAGCACAAGTTATATGTTTTAGGAAGTAAGACGGATCAATGAGGCGCTGCATAGATTATCAAAAACAAAACATGTTCGCTATCAAGAAAAAATATCGTATTCCCCACATTCATGTCTTATTCCACTAACTACAAGGAGCTCAATACATTTCTATGATTTATTTTCATTCCTGATATCATCAATTAGTGGTCAAAAAGGAAGATACACTAAAACAGACATTACATACAATTTATAGACACTTTGAATTTATATTGATGACTTTTGGTCTTACCGATACCCCTACAATATTCATTGATCTATTGAAAAGAGTATTTAGAGTCTATCTTGATTATTTTTTGGTAGTCTATATATATGATATTCTTGTCTGTTAAAAAATAAAGGATGAACATGATGATCACCTAAGTATTGTATTGAAGACCATGAGAATGGAGAATATTAATTCTAAATTTATCATGTGTGAATTTTGGCTTCAATATTTTCATTTTTTGGTCACATAATATCAAGAGAGGGGATATCTATGGATGTAGAAACAATAGACATTATTGATATATGGTAGAGACCAACAATGGTAATTGAGATCCTATGTTTTCTTTTTTTTGGCTTGATATTATCGATGATTATTGAAATAACATTCTTGAATATCAATGCCACTCAACATGATGACTTGAAAAGGAGTAATGATAGTTTGGATAGAGGAATGTGAGGATAATTTCAAAGAGCTAAAAATAATGTTAGCCAGTGCACCTGTTCTCATACTTCCATGTAGTGGAAAAATGATTTTGATCTATAAAGATGCATCCATGAAGGGGTGGGGGCGTGTTCTCATGAAAAATGATATGGTGATGGCTTATTCCTTGTGACAGTTGGAAATACAGAAGAAAAAATACCCAACTCATGATTTGTAGTTAGCTGCAGTAATCATTGCATTAAATATATGATGGAATTATCTTTATGATGAAATGTGTGATATTTATACTGATCATAAAATTTTAAAGAATATTCTCACAAAAAAATTAAAATATGAAGCAAAAAAGAAGGTTTGAGTTTATTAAAGATTACAACTACTCAATACATTGCCACCCTGGGAAAACAACATGGTGGATGTTGCATTAAGGAGATAAGACCATGAAAGCTTATCAGTGATGAGGATCATGAAAGATCCAATATTAATGGATTTTCTAATGATGTATGATGAAATTATAATGGAAGGGGAGAAATATTATCTTCTCAAAATAATTTTAACAATCTATGCAAGTGAAGATTAAATAGGCACATAAGGAAGATATTGGGTTAAAAAAGGCAAGAAATACTCACATGATCCTCACCTTGATTGTGATAAAATAATAAGGTTCAAGAACCAGATTTGTATTCATCTTAATCAAGAATTAAATAACAAGCTATTTTATGGGGCACTTAGTTCATCATTCTCTATTCACCCTAGAATCATATAGATGTACATAGACCTGAATGAGTACATATGGTGGATGGAATTAAAATTGATGTCACCAAATATGTCTCTTGATTATTATTTTTCAAAAAGATATGTCTGAGGGACAAAAGTCTACAGGGATGTTAAAACTAATACACATACTTGAATGAAAATGGGATAACATCACTATGGACTTTGTCATCAGAATTCCCAAAACATCCAAAGGAAATAATTATATCAGGGTTATAGTTGATCATAGTATGGTGTCAACACTCTTAATTTCTAACAGATTGTCTTTCCAATTTGATCAAGATTATATGATATATGTAAAGGGAGTGGTAATATTTAATGGAGTACCATGTTCCATTATATCTTATCAGGATCTGAGGATTACCTCGATGCTCTGGAGATGTCATTAGCATGCTTGAGGTACATAGTTATGTTTCAACACTGCTTATCATCTTCATAATGATCGGTAGTATGAGATATCAATATAATCACTTGAATTCATTTTGAGAGATATCAATCTTCGTTTCAATGGATCTTGAGATCAACACCTACCTTTAGGATCTCTTCACTAGTCTTGATTTGGCCCTAAAGATTGTTGTCTTCCTATTATATTTGAAGGGAGACACTAAGAATTCCATCAAACAGATCACTAGTAAATACATCATTAGAAATCCTGATATTATGCCCCTTATAGATCATACTCATCATTGGATGGCCTATTTCACTTCGCATCTAGTGGGGACTAATATTCCCCGATCAAAAAATCATAAATGTGATGTCTTATCATGTGTAGATAATTTTCTTGCTAAAATCGACCATGATGAACTACTCATTAATGTGGAATATTTGAGGGTTAATTACTCGGACAATTCAGATAATGTTATCCAATATATAAACCAACAATATATTGGTACTTTTATATCAGGACCCTTATATCCCCCCATAGAAGAGGATACACCAGTTTACACAACTCCATTCATCAAATATTACCAGCCTATCTCTACCCCTCTAAAAATTATGATTGGGGGTGAATTTTCCTACATGTAGTGCATTTCACCCTTATGACTAGGTATAACCATGATTGGACTCTCTATAGACAAGGGTTTGAAGGAATTATCCTCTATTTCATTCTAGGAGACGATGAACCTAATTTTACGAAACATGTCAATGTTAGGTCTAATGGAACCCATTTGGGTGAATTGAAGCACTCTCAATATATTTAGATGTTTGGATACATCTGGACCACCATGGTCCATAACTCTATTGAGTTACCCAAGAGGTTTCATTCATGTCGGATTCCAAAGAACATTGTGAATTTACTTTTGAATATTCTACACAACACCAAATATTTTCCATTTTTACTATATGAGGAATCAACATTTTTGGGATGTACTCACCAGTGAAATATATCAATTTAATGTTCATTCAATCTAAAATAGACATATTCTCCAAGTGGGAATATTTTTTCCCATCATGGATGTCAATGAATACATTTTTATTATTTTCATATGGTCCCATATCATCCAAAAAATTTATGTTTCTCAAATTTTTATCATCTAAAATGAAACCATTCTAGATGATAATGAATTTAAGAAAAGATACAATAATTAAAAAATCATGTACAACTAATATCCATTCTTCTATATTCAATAATATGGGATGGTTGAGTTGTTCAATAAATCCCCATCTATAATATTTTAGATGTTGGTCATATAGATCAAACTGAGTTAACCTGACATGCTCCACAATATCCTATTGGAATGTCATATGATGGCCCGAAATTCAACACACGAGACCCCATATTCCATATTGTATATAATAAAGGAAGTATTTCCTATTGAGTGTGAATTTATGCCACTCCTAACAACATTTTTATGAGAAAAATACACATGAAATAATTGTTAAAGTCAATATAGCTTTGTTTAAAGACATAATAGAGTACATGATATAGACATTGTATAATCCAGAGAGTCAACATAACAAGATAGTGGTGGTTTTCTACTAGAGGGTTTCCATATTATCTTTTATCAACAGTGACAATGTATTGGATCACAGAATTATAATGTTTTCTAAAATGAAGTCATAAATATTGGAACCTAATGCAATAAAGAACTTACATAATTTATAAGATCTATTCAAATAAAAGATACTTTATGATTACCATCTATAGAGAGCATGTCACACCTCCCACCCCCTCCTTGTTTCTCAATAATTACATCACATTAGGATGATAGTGTCTTGGTGGTATAACCATAAACTATTTATACGATGTCCATATTTAAGAATAATATCTATGTGTTTCAACATAGTCCATGATATATATCCATAAACCTGAATCCTCCCTTGGTACAAGAATCATAAGCATAAATAATATGCATTTTTTCAATGAATTATGATGATAAATTAGAATAAGCTTCATAGAATAATTTGTATGACATTAAACTAAAAAGAATATCTTCCTCATTAAAAATCCTTAAACAATAATCATACCCTATTTTGGAGCATAATATGCCTTATGTGGTAATTTTATAATGACTCTACATCCCCCCATGAATTATCTAAAACATTTTATATCCATGAACTCCCACATGAGAATGTGGACTGCATTCAGTGTCAGTCTACTACCATGCCACATTTATTAACTAAATTATGACTATTTTCATTGAGAAAGGGTTTAATTACCCAATTATGTTACCCATTTTATTACTATATTTCACCATGTATTAGATCCTAGAGTGTTGTGTTACACAAGGTAATTACTCTAATCCATCAACACACATCGAGTCTTCCATTATGTGGATCATCATCATCCTTCAAATCTTAATGGCCCCCCTAACGGTGATGGTGACAATCTAAAATTGGTGACCTCTCAATCTTGGTTCATTCCTTTATGGTTCTATTATAAATATTTACTGTTCTTGTGAATCTGACATTGTTAATTATATATTTTATTTTAACACTCTCCATGCATGATTTATTGGATTGTACTTACGAATATATCCCTAGAAAATAGTAAAGACATTTGGCATGAATGGAATACGGAGCCCAAGCTATATTGGTCCTTTTAAAATAACAGATCATGTTGGGAAGGTATCTCACCAATTGGAACTTCCACCAAAACTCTCTCAAATTTAGGATGTGTTCCAAGTATCACTCATGATAAAGAAAATACCTGATCCTTCACATGTACTATGCTCAAAAGTCATACCACTAGAGAAATATCATTCATTTAAAGAACTACTAAAAGAGATTCAAGATGATAATGAAAATGTTCTACAAAAAAATACCCCTCGCTCAGTGAAAGTATTATAGAGGAACCACCACATTGAAGAAGCTACCTGGGAACATGAGGATATGATGAGAGAGTGGTATCCTCACATGTTTGTTTCTATGTGATGAATTGTGAGGTTTAAATTCAGTTTATGGTGGTTGGAATGTAACACCCAGATTATTTTATGAAATATTTACTTTAAATATTTTTTATTCTTTTTTATATTTCTTGGCATTGAATAATGTCTTTAAATGAGCCATTATATGCCCTTATTATATGTTTTTACTTAT
The DNA here is from genome assembly GCA_963277665.1 of Viscum album. NCBI lineage: Eukaryota > Viridiplantae > Streptophyta > Magnoliopsida > Santalales > Viscaceae > Viscum > Viscum album. The sequence goes on along the minus strand of OY728161.1, from coordinate 1,728,174,285 downwards.
ATCCCAGATTTTAGGTTATGGGGAATAATTATATCTAACATATGAAAATTCATTAGGAAATAATTGGCTGTCATTTTTTTATGAAAAATAAAAAATAATTATATATTTTTATTTTTGAGTTAATTAAAATTCGCAAGGAAATTAATCAAGTATATATGTGTTATATACTTAATAAAATATTATTTAATAACATAAAATGCATATTTTTGTCATATGTTATGAATTAAACCCAACTTGATGTTTTAAAAAAAGGTTAATTTTACCCCATTGATTGGAAAATTCATTTTAAATTAATATTATGACACAATTAAATTTTACATGAGAACATAAATAAAATATTTTGATGCAGGATATAAAAATTTACTTTTTGATTTTTTTTGATTATTTTTTGAAAAAAATAATATATTTATGATTAATAAAAATACACAATATTTTAATTAAAAAAAACATTTTTCATAGAGATCCATTATACCGTTAAATTATAATATTGAATGATTTTAAATTTTAAATAGAATATATTTTTACCATTTAATATAATTCTTGTGATTATCATTAAATTTACATTGAGTTCATAGGATAAAACATTTCAATCTTTTTTAATGTTTTGTCTTTTAAAACATGTTTTCTCAACAACAAGATTATTTTTAAATTAATTACTGCAACCTCTGTGTTTTGTATTTTTAAAAATGGATTCCATATTTGGAATCAGTAGTTCCATGATATGTTAATTGGAGACATTTATTTTATTGAATTGTTAAATGTAACTTTGGAAATTATTTTTATTACCATGGTTAAAGGTAAATCACGATATTATTGGAAAAAATAATATTATAAAACTACCTTAACAAACATAAAAATAATTATTAGATGAATAGATTCGACTCTTATCGTTTATTGTTCGAAAGGGAATCACTATATGGCCACTTACCTATGAAAATGGCATTAATGTAAGAAAACTCAATGAAATGGATAAAATAACACTATCTCAATTTACATAAGTATATTAATTTTAATATATGGATAAATTAGAGATAATATCTACTATATATAGTATCTAGAAAGATAAAATAATTACATAAAAAATATAAATTTATTTCTAATTTTTTTAAATTAGATAATTACTATAAATAATGGCACAATACTGATGTAGAAATTATTTTATTAATAGAAATGACAAATAAATGGTTTTAAAAATAATAAAATAAATATCATATGAACTAATTAATATGATCGAAAAATTTTATAGGTCACTATGATATGTTAGAAGTGTATTAAATATTTTGGATGAAATTTTTCTTTGGTATGGATTTTATTTAAAAACTAACAACTGGATATAGTCAAAATCGAAACTATTGGCATTTTATAAGCATAACATTATATGAAATTATTTAAAAATCATAAAAATATAATAAAATTACAAAGTGATAATTATAAGGTTGAAAATGGAATAAATTATCCACATATGGTCAATTAACACCCCATAATTAAATATCCATTACCACTTAATATCGAGATTGTTACTACCAAACTTAAAATTTATTAGAATAACTATGTGTGAAATAAAGAGACAAGGTTTAAATTGAAAAAATAGGTTGTACATAATTTATTCGTTAATGAGATTACATCCCTATATCATTTAATCATTTCATTTTTTTCATTTTGAAGTTTTTTGGGTAGGATTTTATTTTATTATAAATTAATATTTCTTTAGAGTTTCTAAAGTGCTCGTCACTTCTCTAATAAAAGGAAACCTCCTCCCTCTCCTCTTCACTCCATTTTAGCATTAATTTATGACCATAAACATCCCATTAATCTTATAATCATCTATAGTATTATACCATAGGTTATAGTTCTCTCAAAAGGTCATCTTTACTACACTAAGATGAAATTTAATGGATGTATATCGAGGAAGAGGAAATCTCTTCTACCAATTCATTAAAATTTTATTATTCTTCTACTTACATGATTTTAGTTGGTTCATTATAATGTAACAACATCAGTATTACTAACATAATAATATTTAATTATAAATATGAAACTACCATATTTCTCCTTCTATCCATCCTACGAAAATTAAATCATTGAGCTTGCATACATACTATTTACTGTCTCTATGTCATTGTGTAATCTATTTTCACCAAAACCTTACTTGGATTGGTATAATTGTGGAAATAATAACTATATATGATTAATATTACATGATACTAATTATTAGATACTATAAACCATCCAATTAAATACCAATCAATGATCATCGGAACAATATCATCGCTTGTGCGTTCGTACGTCTTACAATCTCCATATTGCGATGTGATTCGTTATTCATAATCATAATTAAACCATGATAATATATAATAATTTAATTAACATAATATGATATATATTATACAAATAAAATTATGTAAATGATATAAATTTAACCTAAAAATTGGAATAAGAACATATTCAAGAAATCATAATTAAGAACATAAAAAAGTTAATACCCGAATAACGAGTAACAATGAAAGGTTACTAACAAATATATGAAAATATAATCATAAATGACATCATAAAAATAATTATGATCTAAAAATAAATTATTATCCTCATTTAATTTATTATAGAAGAGTTTTTGATATATACAAATTTTATCATACCTAATGTAAGGGATGAAATTCCAAATCACGATTTTATCCTAGATTGTTCATTCGTAAGTATTTGCTGAGGAATATAAATCTTCAACAACAATGTTTCCAAAATATATGTTTCAAAATATTCTTCATATCATTATATAAATGTTTAATTTCAATTTTACCCATTAGTTAATTATTATTAAATGATATAAGTGGAATTTTTTTTGTTCTTGGTATGAAGTAATTTTTTAATTTACTGAAAAAGTATGAGAATAATATTTTTTATCATATATGGAAATAATGGATGGTCTACAGTTTCATAATGTCTTATTTATATGATGTTTTCTATAAAATATTTCATGATTATTTTCAACTAATTTTGTTTCTTTTATATTTGCACACCATTTTGAGAAAAGAGAAAAACATTTATGAAGAATGGAAAATTTCCTAAGAAATTAAGTTTGATAGTTTTACCAAAATTATTTTCAATATATGTTGACACTATTAAATATGTTATGGTTTATATCCATATTATTAATATGATTTTATTGTGTTAATGATGTAATGATCATTAATATGGATTATGGTATGATTTAATGATGTGTAAGAACCCCATTTTATTCCATGGTTTATTCTATAGAGAATGTTTTTATGTTTTTGTGGAACACATAGGAATGGTTTCATTATTATATTTGTTGGTCTTATATAACCCTCTAATACATTGGTTAAATATTTCATATTTAATGAGATAGACATTACAAGAACGACAAGTGAAACTAGTTCAGCAATCAGGGTTCGAACGAGGCATGAACTTAGTTCAGTAATGGATTCTATCTGCTATGATGGTCTTGGAAATGTGCCTTGACTAATATGAAATGCTTTCTTATGATTATGTGTGTTTGAAACAAAATTTCATGACTTATGAAATTACTATGGGGATTAAATTGAAATTATATGATTTTTGACAGGACATAATAATACGTTCTTTTATATTTAGGATATTATTTCAAAATTTTATGTTCTTATGAATATGATATGATATATATTTAATTTCAATACCCGTAGTGGGAATTTTATCTCACCCTTTTGTATGTTTATTTTCCCTCGGTCAAAAAGAAGGGAATTTTGTAAGATATCCTAAAAAGGATTATTGTTATCAAGAAATAAGTGGGATACATTATAGATGTTTTATAAACCATTTTTTATGTTTCCTAGTTTCTAATGAAAATATACCTATATAGTCATATCAAGGTTTTGTAATATGTTGTAATGAATGTACTTTAATTCTGAAGTAATATCAATTTATGTAAATTATGGGTCTTTATATTCAACATACATGTCACCAACCTGTATTCTCAATATGTATTTCAATAACTATATGAAATTGACACATAATCACACCATGGCCATGTCATTCATGGTTAAAATTTCATTCCAATAAATGATTTAACATGTCAGAATCAATAAATATTTAAGGGACAAATAATTTCAGGATTTATCCATAAATAACATGTCACTATTGAAGCACGCGACATAGCTGCCTTCACAACAAACTAGTATCATCATGAATAATATAATGAATCTAGTAGTGGTAATTATAGCATGAATAAATATTAATATTAATGACAACGAACCATAACACGTTATAATATAAAACAAAATACAGTGACACCAAATCATGTTGAATTCTTATCAGTGGTTCTATTCTCATAATCTCTCTTCATGACGATTACCCAGTGAAAAACTCAAGAGATTAGCCTCATTACATACGAGTACCCACACCTGAGAGTCTATGTACAATTCTTTCCATCATAGTATGTTTTCAATAAAAAACATTGTTGATGAATATTTTCATAGCACATAAATATTCCCATCATAGTGGGTACTACTATGGAATTATGGATAATCCATATACTTCGAGATACCATTATATTTGATTCATGAATAACAATGATCAATATTTAATAATATGTATTATTATTATCCATTACATTGAATATGGGTAATTGAAAAAAAAATACATGTTCAGGCGATACCAACACATAAAAACTCTAACTTAGACTAAAACATACTACATAAAACATTCTGTCCAATAGAACTCACATGATAATCATTATTATGTTGAGTCTATAATTTAACCATGTGGTCATCAATAGGGTATTCAATTTAATTATTGATCATTGCAGTATCACCTCTCTTTAAAAAATACCTCATGAGATGATACATTAGATTTCTATTCATAGTCCATTGATGTGACTTTTACTCTTTTGAAAGAGTCACTACTGTAGTAATAACACAAAAATGTTTGATAAGATCATTACTATTATGTAATCCTTCATGCTCGTGGAAAAAATTTTAGCATCCATAATGCATCTTTATCTACCTTAGAGAATATGCTATAATCATATAATACTTTAGAATCTGCATCAAAAACATACATTGAGATCTCCTAACATAGAACACCTAAATTCAATGTAATGATGAATCTCATTTGTGACATCATATCATCATGATAATTTTTGATACTAGGATCTGAATATCCTCTAGTGACATGTATATCATCTCATCCATAAACATGAAACATATACTTTGTATGAAATTTATGGATATTTATAGTCATTGGTATCATCCAATTATTTTCACCTATATCATCATGATATCTTCCTATCAAACATGCATGAACCAATCCATGAAGCATTAGGAATCCTTGGAATTCTATTTCATTCCATGTGTGTCTGATAACATATTTATATGTAATGATTAAATCCATTTGATGTTCGAAACAATCCCCTCATAGATGGTTATATACTAAATATTTTCAGTATCTTATCAATGTATGTATGTTAACATAAACTACTGAAACTCTATGATCAATCATGGTGAATATCAACCCATATTAATATATATTTTTTTTATCACATTTCATTAAAATAGAAAAATTTATTCCACCACATCATAAACAACTATAACCCTATCATTTTCCTTATAATGACTTATATGTTAATAACAAATACTATAATTTTTTTTCACTACAACTAAGCCATTCATAAACAAAATTTTATAATTATTTATTTAAGAAACATAATTTATTTATTGAGTCATCAAATAAAATGATCCATGACCCAAATTTCATCCTAAATAAATAAATATATCCTAGAAAATTTCATTATATATCCTCATCATTCATAATCATAAACTATTTGGGTAGTTTCATAATGATATCATTATTCATGTTCCCATTATAGAAGACCATTTTAAAATTCATTTTCCAAATATCAAAATCATAGAAAAATGTAATGGAATGTAATATTATGGTGGATTTTTTCTTTTAATCTACAAAAAAACATCATCATAATCAAGGAATTAAGGATGTTTAAACCCTTTTTGTAAACAGTCATGCCTTATAGATACTCTATTTTCCTTTCATGTCCAGTTTCTACTTGAATACACATTTAAAAAAATATTTTCCTTACATAATCTATATGTTATACCAAATTAATGTGTTGTGTTTTGTATAGGAAATCAATTTTTGAATACATGGGATTTTGGCACATGAAACATCTGTTCCACTTACTAAATTTATATAGGTAAGAATATAATTATTATATACTAGCAATGAATCACTATCCTCAATGAATATTAAACCATAACATTCTGGTCATGTATCCTCAATAATAGTCCCACATAGTAATTGTTTATCTATAATTTTTTTTCTTTGAAATGGATATATGAAAATTTTTCCAGTGAAAACTCTTGTGTATCTTGTTCCTTAAAATCATTTAATTCTTTCTCTCTTCTAGTATATATTTTATGGATAAAATCATCTTCAATAAATTCTAGACATAATCAAACCACAACAATTTTCTCCAAATTATATTATAGTTAGTATCCATTTGTTTCATTGGGTTATCCTATAATGAATAAATTAGTGCCATAGGGTGAAATCTTTTTACCTGAACAATCTTTAACAAATTCCTCTCAACCCCAAACATATATGTAAGATAAAATGAGTTTCTTTCCTACTCCATAATTAGTATAGTATAGAATATATTTCAGTAGATGTAAATTGGTTTAGTATTAATCTTGTTATTTTTAAAGATTCCCCCAAAAAGGAAAATAGATGAATCACATTACTCATCAATAATGACCCCATGACTTACATGGTCTGGTTCCTCCTTTATATTACATCATTCCACTCAGAGAACATGGAGTATTGAGTTTATATAATATAATGAACACCTAAAAACCCAATTAAATTTGGATTAGGATATTCTTTACCACAGTCTAAGTTGTGTTTCTTAATTTTTTTTTTCAAACATGGCTGTTAAAATCATTATTTCATTCCTTGAATTTATCAATATAACTTGTGTTATACGACATTAAGTACACATTCCCATATCTACTAAAATATTCAGTTATTTTTTTTGATGTATTAGATCCCCCTTCCCTCAATAAGAAATGATTGACATTGATTGGTCTGAGCTAACTCAAAAAGCACTTTTACACTTTCACTGTTCCCATTAAATGGGAAATTGATCAATTTTCCGTATAACAATGCATAACATACACCAAGTGGTTTTCATTCCAGAGAATCTAAATATCCATGTTGATGTTTTTAAAACTGAAAATTTAATTTATATGAACTATCCAGTGATTCCAATATTTGGAGTTGATTGAGTCATGTGATGTATCATCATTATCAATTTTTATCACCTTTTAAATTCTCTCACATAATTACCATTTTTTACATTAACCATAAAATTAATAATGATTTATTTATAAAATAAGAAAAAATTAATGATAAATTATAAAATAAATCAATCTGTGTATCATCTAGATATATGAAAAAGGATTTATAGTTGAAGGAACATAATAAAATCCCTTCAAAACCATTATCATTAATATTTGAAATGTGAAGTGGAATTCCATGATAACTATAATAATATGTTTATATAACTTGTATTATTGTAAATATACCTCTCCTTGGTCAATATTTGAAAATCTAAATGGTTCTTTTTCATCATTATAAATGTGACCACCTTTTGCAATTTATAATGATCAGATTGATGAAATAGTTAAATTTCACTCGATAACAAACACACCTGAAACTTCTCATCAGTTAATGATCATGGTTCATTTCTTTATCCGACATACCATCTTGCATATTGACAAATAGAATGTTTTGTGTTCCATTTCATTACACATGATCTACCTCTTCCTAAAGGGTTTGAAAAAGATTTTTTCTTATAACTTTTCTCTCTGCCTTTAAATTTGTTCACTAATCAGATAAAATTATATTCATGCTTGGTATAATTATTAAGATGAATAATATGAGTGAGATTATATGGAAAAGACTTCTCAATTTTTTTATAAAAAAAATCATGAAAAATCATGAACACAATGAGGCGGTGATGGTAGAATGAGGTTGGTTCTCAGATCTTCGAGGAGTTTAAAACCTCAAAACTCTAGGAAATTAATGTGTCCAATGAGCATGAAAATGTGAGGCCTAATCAAGGAACCCAACCCAAGTATTCATTTCAGGATCACAATGGAAATATCAAACTATTAATCTCTAGATCTCTCATGGTATAACCTACATAAGTTGTTCAAGCATGCTATACACATCCATATATTCATGATACATCATTATTTTACGAGACACAGATGAAGGCATCAAACCTTGAAAATTTACCACATCACTCAAATGTTTTATGTATAAAAGTATCTCTACATCACACACATCATTAGTAGGTAGTTCAAGAATTTAATATTTTATCATGTAAGATTTCCATTAATGGCGTGGCACAACTCGAATGCATCTAAACCATTATTATAAGTTATTATCATTTAAGAGGATGGTTTTATTAAATATTGATCATACCGAATGTTTTTATCGTGATATTTCTATTTTATTGTATAATTAACAATGAATATTGTTAGGTATTTTTCATGTTTACAAATTATATGATATATCATAAATTAATTAGTTAATTGTATTAAATCACCATCTATTTTACCATGTCATAATAAGAATCTACATTGATCCTAGAATGACATGATATTTTAATATTCTAACTGCAATGATCACTATTAAATTTAATAATGATCTGTATATCTTCCATGAAAACCATATTAAACTAATTTGGTAGGTGAGCATTCCAATTACAGACTTGCAACACCTTGATCCATTGAGTTGATTACCTTATCTTGAAATCCTTATGTATATTTTCACTAAATTTTTTCTAAATTTCTTTTGAATATTCATTGTCTATTTAACACAATACATGTTCGATTATGAAAACCCAAAAAACTCAAGAAAACAACCATATAAAAGTATGTTTTGGGGCATTATTCATGTACTAAACATAGTTCAAGGGTTTCATTCCAAATTATGTAATTTAAGGATTAGTCAGAATAAATATTAGATTAATTATTTTCAATTAATTTTGCATAAATTTTAGCTTGTTTAATTTTGTACATGTATTGATAAAATTAAGGGTATTTTACATAATAAATTGAATGTGATAGATATAATCACTATTAATAATCAATTTATTTAATTGTTTCATCTCATATTAATCATTTAGTTATCTAACTGTGTTCTTATATACATAAAATAGAGAATTCATATATAGAAATATATATATAATATAAATGAAATGATCAGGTTCTTATTTACGGTTGATATAATAGGAGAGCGTTAAATCAACCTCAAGCCTAGGGAAATAAATCCATCTTTTTGTGTTTTCATTATTTACTATAATACACTTATATATCTACGTGTCATTGAGATTGAATCATCAACGTTCCATCATGAACCTCTTGTATGCACTTGGGGATACTCAGTTAATTACATGTATTTATTACTCACATACTTGTGAAGGGGTCTAAATAATTGGTTCAACAGAATTACATATTTATCGTAGGAAATGGAGATAATACATAATAACTAAGGGAGGTATGATATGAAATTAATTAAATTAATTAAATTGAAACACATTAATCTGTATTGATAAGGATCAAGATTGTTCATCAATGCAAAGAATACAAAAAATTATTCAATTGGAATAAAATTCACTTTTCATTCTTAGTTATCAACATAAAGATGCTTCTATATATTAATTAATAAATTAAATAAATATTTTCATTTCATATTAATTATCATGAGAAATTTTTTTACATACCCATAAATAATGTAATTAAATGAATATAAATAGAATAATTATTAATTACATATTAGTTACAATAATAATATTGATCATTGAATATTATTTAAATCCAATAATAAATATTTAGTCACAAATTGGTGTTCCAATCAATAAAATAAGTTTTTAACGCTTAAATTTACAATGTAATGTCATTTTTAATTAAATTAATTATTAGGAGACTACATGGAGTGTAAATTCGAGGCACATGTTTTGTATCACAATTTTCTAGTATCCTAATCTCACACATGGGTCTCTAATGTGTTAACTCGACTAGACACAATGGAATGTACATTTCAGATACATTTCATGGATATGATTTCAATGTTCCATGATAGGCCAGTCAACCTACGTTGGGCAATAAATACACCATGTGTAATTAAATATGCAGTTTAAATAGGTATAATGTGTAGGTGTACACAACATGTACTCTGAAAACATAATGTGAAACCTAGTTTTTGTAGCCAAATATTTGTAACATTATAATGGAATTTCCATTTATTATTTATTTATTAATAATGAATTAATGAAATGAATCATAGATAGAATATGGTTAATATTTCGATCACATGTTATTTCAAACTAGATAAATGAATGAATAGTATGAAATTAAATTCTATCCAAAATTTGAAATTGATCAATAATATTATAAATACTTATAAATTAAAAAATGACCATTATGATACCAATATATTTTTTCAGGACTATAATATGTGTGATGTGGTAGGATATATAATAAAATTAAAATTTATAGTCATTTCCCAAAACACTTAGTGAGGATCTTGAATGAAAAATTTATAATTATTATTTTTAATATATAAATAAATAAATTCCTTGTCTTATGATATTTCATCATTGGGGAATGTTGACTTTCCATGAATAACCTTTTATATTTAATATATTGAGATATGAGTATCCAAGGATAAAGTCCCTCTATTTGTGATCAATACATTCTCTAATGATCATGAAGAAACACCACTTGATCTCTGAGTGCTAGCACTGTGAAGCATGTTTATTGTGTTGTTCACTCTTGGACCCTCATTTTACAATATTGAATTAATATATATTTTGATTATCACTATTGATATAGATATGTAATTATGAGATGAGACATAATTCAATGTGCACCAAATTTCTTTATTCTTATTTTTTTTCAATACAAAATAGACATAGTACTCATTTTATAGAGTTATTATTTGTGTTAAAATATTATCTAATTGAATTAAATAAATTACATAACACAAAAATCTATTAATAAACTTTATTCCATATAAAAAAATATCATTATGATTTTTTTAGGTTCCAGCTTGTGAAATAAAAATATTATCTAATGGAATAGTTAATGAAAAAATTTCATTAGACTTAGTATTGGTATATTTGAACACCACCATAAATTATTGAATAAAATAAAAAATATTTTATTCATATATGGGTATTTTATTAAAAATATGGAAAATAATTTTTCTTAAATTATTATATTAATTGAATAAAAAATTTATTTATAATCATGAAGATAAATATTATATATATATTCACGTAATCAACACAATTATTTAATAATAAAAATTAATTATTTATTACCATGTGAATAATAGTGACCAATAAAACATGAATATAATTATTCCTTAGGATTGAGAATAATATGTATTCCAATAATTAATTTCAAATTTAATTTAATTGAAATTATTTAAAACACATAGTGTGGGACCCTAATGTACTCATTATACTCGAATATTAATAGGCTTTCCTAAAATCAAAGATTACTATATATCAACGGGTCATAGAACCCTTGAGGAATGAATTATTTTATCAACAATGATATCCTTATTGCAACACTCAATGTGTAATATATTTTTTCTTTACTCAATATCTCATCCATAGGTTTCACATTATTATCACAAACATATATGTTAGATATATCATTATTGTAATATTAGAAATAAACAAGTCATCACACCATGTCAATGGAATTTAGTAATGCATTTCCTATCCAATAAATGATCCAAATATCTGCCAATACAAATATGGATGGGAAATCTCTTATTGACTTATCTATTAAGGATATTTCACATTCAACACAACCAACATGTTGAATTTCTATATTAACAATTATCATATTGGTACAGAAATTAAATATATATAAACAAGTTATAACATTAATTAATAATAATAATAATTTCTAGGAACAATCACACACAGTCGCTTGTAATAATAACATATGAACATAAAACATGTGAAATTCATACTAGTGAGTCTATTCTCATAATCACCCATATAATAGATTACCATGTGTGAACTGCATGAGAAGAAAGCTCAACATTTTATAATTACATTAACCTAAAATACTATCTAATATGTGTCCCAACATAGTGTGTTATCCAGCTGTAAAACATTAAAAAATAATATAATCATAGAACATCATGGTTCTCATCGTATCTTGGAACTTATTTGTCCTTATAAATGCCTTGTATAATCAATGAAATTATTTAATTAGAGTCATGTATGACAATAAAAAATATGTGAAAATATGTTTTATTAAAATTAATTAATTATAACATACATGTTATAAAATAAAAAAGTACATTTTAATAGGGAACCAACGCCAATAAGGGGTTGGGAAGAATTTATAAGTGATAAAGGCTTAGTAAAATGGAAAATATAATATTAATGTATCCTAACAAATTAGAAATAAATTTATTGCATCTTATAAATTAAAATAGGTTATAATTATATCAAAATATAATTAAATGATAATGAAAAAATGGTAATTTTAAGGTTTTTATTTTACTAAATGAAAAGTGATTATTTATAATTATATAATTATTTTAATGGTTTAAAGGAAATTTTATTTTCAAAAGAAAGAATCATAAAGTATTATTTTAGTGTCTTAGATTATATGATAATTTCATGATACCATAATTAATTTTTCAATGTGTTGTAAAATAACTAATAATATTAAAATTGGTATTTTTTTAAAAAAATATGATTTTAATTAAAAATAAAACTTCTATTTTTTATAATATTACTGTCCTTAAATGGAGTGCATTTTTAAATTCTACATGATTTAAAATTGATTGTGTTATTTTTCAAGTATTTTTATAAAATAGTTTATTGATTTCTATGATAAGGTAAATATAATAATTTGCAATATTTAAAAAATTCAGAATTTTTATTTTCATAGATGATATATCACTATTTTAATCCAAAAATCATAAACAATAAATCAATATAATAATATATTTTTTTATAATAATAAAAATATTAAATTTGTTTATCCAAAATAATAAATTAATTTATAAAATATTCAAAAAACATAACACCTCTCCATAATAAATATCCCCTCAACAATTATTATAATCACATATAAATGACTTGTACCGTGTCTAATTTCTACCCAATTACCATCCAAAGCCTCTTCTCCACGTCCAAGACCTTCTGGTATGACGAAAAGTCTCAAACGAACTACCTTATGGTTGTTCTGGAGGGGATGATTTCAAGAAGAAGAAATCCATTTTCATTTTTCTGTTATTTTATTTTCATTTATTTTATTTTTGTATTCTCTTATAACCCTTACAAATACAAGTGGAATGAAAAATATATTATCTTATATATACATTGATTTTATAATGATGATGGTTAAATTCATCACCTAACTCTTTCTAATCTCACATTTATTTAAAAGATGAGAACATTGTCTATGATGTGTCATTTTACATTTGTCATCGATGATACACTATCATTTCTCATTTCCAGCTCTTTGGCTAGCCATAAAACCGTTGTTAAGGTTTAATGATAATTTATTATTCTCAATATATGTTATTTAATATTTTTAACCAATAAATAATCATGGTATTATATATTATTATATAGGTTTGTGATGGTCATAAAACCCACCAAAATTAATTAAATCATTTTCATTCTGGTTTTATATAATATATCAACCTCATATTAGGAATAAATGATATATGGTATCATTTATAATATTGGATATATATTAATACAATTTCTTTCCATGTTCCATGTTTTCTTTACATTCGACAAAACAAATTCACAAATTAACAGTCCATAGAAACAATGAAAAGACCACACTCGAAACAATTAAAATAACAAAATATTATTATTAAATTGATTGAAATTTATAAAAATATGGGCATATAAGGTATTATAAATACGAATATAGTTCATTAATAAATTAATAACATTGTTTAAACAATTATATAGGATTTGTGAACATTATTAATTAAGATAAGCCTATGCTTAGGGACTTTTCTTCTAAAAACATCTTTTAAAATTATATTCATACAAAATTGAAATGGAATGTTTTTATGATGAAAGTATTCATGTTTTATGATTATTTTATGGTTATTTTGAAATTTTTATGATAATTGGTTCCACATTTATCTCCCTCCAAATAATTGATTGTGTTTATTTTGGAGGATGACTCTGGGGTTACTCATACTATAGTAGTGATGGTTACACAATCTTCTAGTTTTGAGGGATACATCCTAAGGTCGGTGTGAGGGTTCCATTTTAGGGTATTCATGAGGGATACAAGTAATATAAAATATAAGAGGGTTAAAATATTATATAAGATACATTATATGTTACCTTTATGTTTTTATTTATGTTTTCTATGTTTGATGTAAATCTCAATTTTTAAAAGTATTATATTATACTATATGGGTGTGATGTTTGTCATTACGAAAATGATTTCATAAGGCTAGAAGTATTCAGGTACTAGCAGTTTTTTCCTTGATTTTATGTCCATTTATGATCATATGGTTCTCATCCCATGTTTTTAATTGATTCTCTTGTGATTTAAGGATGGGTAAGAGAATTGAAGAACCAAAGATGAATTATGTGATGAATTCTTGATTTATTTAGATTATTTGTATTATTAAAGAAATGCATACTTTTTTCATATCCCTATTTTATATTTATGTATTTTCATATATGAATTATGATTTAATTCTGTAAAACTATAAACTGGATTTAATGTTGGGAATGTATACAAATGAATTTCTAGTAAAATTAACAAGATTATGTAATGTTTAATAGTGGGAACTTATAGTTTATAGTAAAGACTAGTCTAGAAAACATTAAGTACAAGGCCCCAGCCTTAAACCTTGCTTAATCTTGAGTTATTACAAGATTACACATTGAGGATCTTTTCGGGTTTAGAGTTTTAGATAATTAGATCATAAAACTTGCATTACATTACACATATAAACAAAGTGGTTACATAAAGATAGTATTCTTCATTCCCATCAATGGAAACATATTTAAAATAAAACATGGATTATTTCTTGTCACATCCTTGACTCTATCATCTAATCATGTACCTTTCCCTTGACCTGTGAAAAACATTTCAAAAACTTGGGATGAGCATAAAAACTCAGTATGGGTTAAAAAAAAACATGGAAAGTAAACATGAGTTCATATATACATAAGAATGAAATCATACTTTACCCATAAAACATAGGCACTTTAACATACCTCATAAAATCATGAATAAATCATAGAAATCATAAGACATAAAGGTAACTTGAGGCATTCATAACATTCTTACGTAGGGAGTAACCCTCTTGGTTACGTTTGGAATACCAATCACAGAATATTCCCTAAAATCTATTCGGAGAAACCTTAACGTTTCACTCCTTCGCGTTACCCAATGCATTGGAGAGCTATAACGGGATCACCCACCCTTAGTTTATCACGGAACCACCCGTCTTCATAATAATGCCCAAGAACCATAACATAATCATATCACATAAAACATGCATAAAGGAAACATAACATTTCCACATTTTAATCACGAGATATCAATACAACACATTGATATAATAAAAACATTATGAAAACCATTTTCAATACCAAAGTAAAACATGGTATTTATTTTTCTTTTAAAGAAAAGAAGGTATGGCTTGTAGAGGAAGCTGAAACTCAAATAACGGTTACGACGACGGAGAAGTCGTTGTCGCTGCATACGTACGACAAAAACATTCCCTTTTGTCGTTTAGTAAATGCTTCGTATAAAAAAGATTCCTTTTGAATAAACGTAAAAGTCAAAGGGGGTTATACACCGTATAATAGAAAGTTGTGTATAAAATAAAATATGCCTCAATGAAAGGAGATTGAGACGAAGTCCCATACCTTCTATCCGACTTGACCCGACCGTTCTTTAATCTCCTGAATAATAAACTTGAGTTAATCTATACTTGCTTATGAATCTTTTTCAGGTTCATTATTCCTTTTATACCATGTTATGAACATCATGTAATCAGTTAAGTTAATAATGTTCATTTTGTCGGTATTTGGTTCTTAAGTCAAAAATAGACTTCTTACACTTACATGTTGTTAATTTGGTCAAAGGTTCATTATATCCAGAATGGTATTAATGATTTAGATATCATATATATCATATATATCCAGTACATACATGCATTTATAATATTACATCACATTTAGAGGTAAGAAATGAAATGCACCATTCATGGAGATGGTAAGCCGTACGTATGCATGAACGCTACTTCCATTTCTATTTCATATTTTCTGTAATGGAATCATAATGATATAATGGTATATTATAATTCCAGTATAATATCATATATAATATCATAGTTCCATCCTTTATATGTCCCACATATGGTATTTAACGAATCAAATCACTTTGAGGGGGCGGTAGTCCGCACTTCCTAAAATGAATATATCGTGTTTACCCATAATGGAAACCATAAAGGTATGCCCAAAATGAAAAACACAGAAGATTAAGGAAAACATAAACATATTATATATCATATATAAAAATAGTGACATCATAATGGCCACCTTTGAAGGTGTTAAATGAGTGTTGAACAATCATCGTTTCGGGAGGCAGAATTTCGCCATCCACGGAAACCGAATGTTCTTTAACCATTTGATGTAGTTGTGTGAGAGTGTAGCTCAAATAAATCTTATAACAACATCCTAGTATATTTATGATACTGGTGTTATTACAAAAGAAGTAAATAAAAAGAGTTTAGGGGGTTGGAGAAGCAAAATAAAACAAATGAACATGAGAGAATGAATTACCTTTAAAAGTGAAACTCCTTTTGAGTTGAGCCTAAAGGCTTCCTTTGAAAGGATTATTCCCAATGGGAATCCTCTAGGATGAGGAGAGGGATGTGGAGAGAGCTAATGGGCATGGTTTGGCCGAGCCAAAGGCTTGAAGAGTGTGTGAAATGAGGTAGAGGTGGGGGCCTTTTATAAGAGGAGAGGAGGGGCACTTTTGGAAAGTAAAGAAATATTACATTATTTGAAAATGTGTTTAGGTTTAAAAAGGACCCACACTGATATACTTCGTCTATAAGGTGATAAGGGTTAGAAATACACTCATCCAATTGGTTTTGGATATGTGAAGGTCATAGATTTTGTATTATCTGTCCATTTTATTTAAATCGTCAAATAATGATGTCATCGCTGCATCATTATTATGTCATAAATAATTTAATTTATTTAATGTATAAAAATCATAAAAAAGATACTCTGATGTAGGAAATCTTTTTATCTTTCCAATGACTATTTATAATCAAAATTTGGACTTGGATAACCCCACATAAAAATTGTTTTTGTAAAACATATTATGTTTGTGTCATTTTCACTTTAACATTAAATAAAAAGTAATTTATCTCATTTCCCAACAAAAGTGGATCCATGGGGTCCCCAAGTTGACCCATGGAATGTCATGGTCGACCATGACACAACCAATGAGTTTGGGACATGTGTCTAGGTCATTTCATATTATTAAAGCATTATTTATACCATAAACTACACTAATTATCACTAATCGCGATTAAAAACTTAATAAGTTACTATTCACCAAAAAATTATTATAATCTCATTGAACCACATTTTACATATTAATGACAACCATGTATGTCGGATTTTCAAAATTCAATACACATTAGTGGTAAACTTTCATTTAACTGAAAAATCCGTCTGCTTGATTATCACTTAGTGGTTTCACTATTCATCAAAAATTGAAGTTTTTCAGAAAATTACCAAAAATTCACCCTAAGATATATTTGATATTCCGAATTCAAAAATGAAGTCAATTTTACAAAATTCAAATCATATAAGTCACATTAATTAATTTAATGATTACTTCCCGCTGCCAGAGCAAATAGCGTGTTTTTACAAAACAATAAGTATCAAAAGATTGATACTAGTTTAAGTCTAATTTCAAAGTGAAATTGATTCCAATGACCACCATTGGATAAAATGGTAAAAATATATTCTAATTTCACTTCAAAACCAATTCAAAACATAATCTAATCATATAAATAAATTAGATTAAAAATCAGTTTTGATGTAAAATGCAGTATTTTTCACTATTCATTAAAAAAATGAACATTGTCTGAAAAATACCAAAAATTCACACAAAGTAAATTTTGATGTCCCAATCATAAAGAATAAGTTTATTTTGACAAACATAGTTTATAAAATTGTCAAAATATAGATTCAAAAATAGTTTTCCATCAAAAGGCATTAAAACAATCTTTTAAGAATATTAGTGTATTCCATGCATAAGATTGTATTTATTTTCATTTTAAGCCTCTATAACACTATCTTAATCATTAATAAACATAGATAAAAATATCTATTATTCATTACTTACTTGGGATGTTACATCCTTCCCCCCTTTAGAAAATTGCGTCCCCACAATTTATTTACTTATCGAATAAATGGGGGTACTTATCCATCATTGCATTTTCAGATTCCCATGTTGCCTCTTCAATCATGTGGTTTTTCCACAAAACCTTTACCTGATGAATCAACTTATTCCGTAACACTTGCTCCCTGTGGTCAAGAATCTGGACTGGTTTTTCCTCATAAGATAGGTTCTCTTCCAGCTGAACTACCTCTGGGCTCAAAACATGAGATGGATCTGGCATATACTTTCTCAACATCGAAACGTGAAAAACATTGTGTACCTGAGATAAACTAGGAGGTAAAGCCACTCGGTATGCAACTGATCCAACTCATTCCAGAATTTCGTATGGTCCAATGAACCTTGGACTCAACTTTCCTTTCTTACCAAATCTTATCACACTTTTCCAAGGAGAAACCTTTAGAAAAACATGATCACCTACCTCGAAAGATAGATCCTTCCTCCGGTAATCCGCATAACTCTTCTGCCTGCTCTGAGCTGTTCTCATGTGTTTCTGAATCAGCTGAACTTTTTCTGCCATCTCTTCTACCAATTCTGGTCCCATCAACTTTCATTCACCCACTTCATCCCAGAAAGCTGGAGTTCGACACCGCTTCCCATATAATGCCTGAAATGGTGCCATCTGTATACTAGAATGGAAACTGTTATTATATGAAAATTCAACCATAGAAAGATGTTGGTCCCAACTTCCCTGATAATCCATAGAACAAGATCGTTGCATATCCTCCAATGTCAGAATTGTTCGTTCTGACTGCCAATCTGATTGAGGATGAAAAGATGTACGAAAATTTAATTCAGTACCCAACGACTTCTGAAGGCCTTTCCAAAAGTTAGAAGTAAACCTTGGATCACGATCCGATACAATGGAGAGAGGAACTCCATGTAACCTGACTATCTCTTTAAGATACAAAAGGGAAAGTTGATCAAGAGAGAAAGTATCTCGTATAGCAAGGAAATGATCAGATTTGGTCAATCGATCAACAATAACCCAGATTGCATTATTACCTCGAGATGTCTTCGGTAATCCAACAAAAAAGTCCATGGATATATTCTCCCATTTCCACTCTGGCACTGGTAAAGGCTGAAGCATCCCTTTCGGTAACTGCCGCTCTGCTTTAACCTGTTGACATGTCAAACACTTCACAGTAAAATCAGCAATATCTCTTTTCATTCCATCCCTCCAGTAATACTCCCGCAGATCACTATACATCTTAGTACTGCCCGGATGAACTGAAAACGGAGAACTATGAGCTTCACATAACAACTCTCTCTTCAACTATGAATCACAAGGCACACACAATCTCTTCCCAAATCTCAAAATGCAATCACTATCAATGTTGAATTCAGGCAACTTACCTTTCTGAACCGGCTCTACCTTTTTCTGCAACTCACTGTCTTGCTTCTCTGCTTGCTTGATTCTATCTGATAGAGAAGATATCACTGATACCTGAAACAAAACAGAAGGGCTCCCTGCACCAACAACTTCTATGCCAAAGTTCATCAAATCCTTAACCAAAGGATCACGTTCCAAACGCAACATTGTTAATGAAGCATTACATTTTCGACTCAAAGCATCATCCACTTTATTTGCTTTTCCCGGATGGTAATGAATTGTACAATCATAATCCTTGATTAATTCCAACCATATCCATTGTCTCATGTTTAACTCTTTCTGAGTGAATATATACTTTAAACTTTTGTGATCGGTATATATTTCACACTTTACTCCATAAAATGATGCCTCCAAATTTTTAAAGCAAAAACAATAGCAGCTAATTCCAAATCATGTGTAGGGTAATTTACCTCATGAGTTTTCAACTGTCGTGAATCATAAGCAATTACCTGATCATTCTGCATTAGGACGCAACCAAGTCCTTTCAATGAAGCATCATTGTATATAACAAACTCACCATTCCTGGAAGGTAGTGCCAAAACTGGAGCATTCACCAATCTTCTTTTCAATTCCTGAAAACAATCATCACATTCTTTTGTCCAGATAAACTTAACACCCTTCCGAGTTAGCTTAGTCATTGGACTAGATAACTGTGAAAATTTTCTAACAAACCTTCGGTAATAGCCCGCCAAACCAAGGAAGCTACGAATCTCGGTTACGTTTGTGGGTCTTGGCCATTCTTCCACAACTTTTGTTTTTGCAGGATCAACAGTTATTCCATCTTTAGAAACAATGTGACCAAGGAAAGAAATTTGTTGCAACCAAAACTCACACTTGCTGAATTTCCCAAACAGTTTCTTTTTTTTAAGGTTTGCAAGATAACCCTTAAATGTTTTTCATGCTCCTCTCTACTTTTAGAAAACACAGAAATATCATCAATGAAAACCACCACAAACTTATCCAAGAACTCATGGAAAATTCTATTCATTAAGTCCATGAATACAGCAGGTGCATTGGTTAGCCCAAAAGGCATTACTACAAATTCATAATGGCCATATCTCGTACGGAACGCGGTCTTCGGAATATCTGCCTCCTTTACCTTCAGCTGATGGTACCCCGATCTCAGGTCAATCTTGGAAAAAAACTGAGCTCCCTGGAGCTGATCAAACAAATCATCGATATGAGGCAAAAGATATTTGTTCGTAATAGTGATATTATTCAAGGCTCAATAATCAATGAAAAGTCTCATCGAACCATCTTTCTTTTTAACAAATAAAACAGGAGCACCCCATGGTGATGTGCTAGGTCTAATGAAACCTTTCTCTAATAAATCTTGCAATTGCTCCTTCAACTCTAAAAGTTAAATTTGTGCCATTCGATAAGGGGGTTTTGAAATTGGCTTAGCATCAGGAACTAAGTCAACAGTAAACTCAACTTCCCGATCTGGTATTATTCCAGGCAACTCATCAGGAAAAAAATCAGGATACTCATTTACCATTGGCACATCATTAATCTGAACAGTTCCTTTATTTTCAATGACGTGTTCAAGGTAACATTCATTCCCATCTTTTACAAGTTTCTCGGCCTCTTGATATGTTATCAAAAGTAAGGGTTCATTCATGTAAACAATCTGAAAGTCTTTCTGAAAAGAAACTTCTTTAGCTCTACAGTCAATCTTAGAATGGTAAATAGAGAGCCAATCCATACCCAGGATAACATCAAACTCTACTAGAGGTAGAACAATAAGGTTTGCAAGTAGGTTCTTTCCACAGATAAGGATAGAAAGATTCTTATAAATTCTTTTTTCCTCAACACTTCCCCCAGGTGTTATTACCAAAAGTTCAGGAGTCATTTCTTGAGATGGTATTCCCATTTTACTAGAAAAGGTTTCATAGATTAAAGAATGTGTAGACCCCGAATCAAACAACACACTGGCATAATCTGAAAAGACAAACAAAGTACCTGATACAACTTCATTTGATGGCCCGACATCTGCTGAAGTAGTTGCAAAGGATTTCACCACCCCTTTCTGCTTGTATTCCAACTGCTTCCCATCACTCAAGATCCTTGTCGGACACTCGTTTGCATAGTGACCCTTCTCATTGCACTTATAACACTTCACTAACTGTAAATCAAATTTGTTCTTACCTTCAGATTGATCCTTTTCAGTGCAATCACGAGCCTTATGTCCCATCTTACCACATCGGTAGCACTTTCCAGAATTCAGAAGACATTCCCCAGCATGCCTTTTTCCACATTTATCACAAACTGGAAACTTAGTTTTCTTACCATCAGACTTTTTTGAAGAATTCTTACCTTTCTCCTGCCACCTCGGTCTCTTCTTCTACTGGTTGTTATAGAAAACTTGGTCATCGGAAAACTCCATTTCCACCTTCTTAGCACATAGAACAAGCTTTTCATAACTTTTAAACTCACGAGAAGCTAATGCCATTCGAAATTTTGGCTTTAATCCTCAGTAAAAACGATTGATTTTACTATCAAGGCCCCAGATAAAATTTGGAGCATACCTTGCCAATCGAGTGAACCTTTCTTCTTAGGCAGCCACTGAGTCTTCCTCTTTCCTCAATTCCAAGAATTGCTTTTCCATCTTAAGTCGAACAACCTTAGGAAAATACTTCTCAAGAAACATACCTTTGAATTCATCCCAGTCAAGAGCATCAATCTCATCGGCGTCCCTGAAATTTTTAACCATAGACCACAACTGATCTGCTTCACCTTCCAAACGGTAAATAGCAAGACTAACCTTTTGATTGTCTGAACACCCCATGACATCAAAAATCTTCTCCAGTGCTTTAATCCACCCTTCAGCTAGCACAGGGTCAGATGATCCTCTGAATGATGGGGGATGTTGCCTCATGAAATGTTCCACCACTGACATGTTCCTCTGCGGTTGAACTTCCTGATCTCGTGCATGGATACCACCACCATTTATCACTTGAGTCAACTACGCCATTACTGCAACAAACTGTTCAGTTCCAATTCCGACCATTTCTGGATGCTGATTCGGAAGGTTATTTTCTTCTGTATGCCTTCCTAGCACTGCTTCCTTGTTTCCTCTGCGGAAAACCATTCTGAACAAACATGTCTTAGATGAAGCAACATGGTAATCCGTAAATTCTATATCATTTCAAATTTTTTTTCGAATAATCATTTAATATAATTCTAACTCCTAAAGTTATCTAAACCGACCTTTGATACCAACTATAAGGCCCCAGCCTTAAACCTTGCTTAATCTTGAGTTATTACAAGATTACACATTGAGGATCTTTTCGGGTTTAGAGTTTTAGAGAATTAGATCATAAAACTTGCATTACATTCCACATATAAACAAAGTGGTTACATAAAGATAGTATTCTTCATTCCCATCAATGGAAACATATTTAAAATAAAACATGGATTATTTCTTGTCACATCCTTGACTGTATCATCTAATCATGTACCTTTCCCTTGACCTGTGAAAAACATTTCAAAAACATGGGATGAGCATAAAAACTCAGTATGGGTTATAAAAAAAACATGGAAAGGAAACATGAGTTCATATATACATAAGAATGAAATCATACTTTACCCATAAAACATAGGCACTTTAACATACCTCATAAAATCATGAATAAATCATAGAAATCATAAGACATAAAGGTAACTTGAGGCATTCATAACATTCTTACGTAGGGAGTAACCCTCTTGGTTACGTTTGGAATACCCATCACAGTATATTCCCTAAAATATCTTCAGAGAAACCTTAACGTTTCACTCCTTCACGTTACCCAATGCATTGGAGAGCTATAACGGGCTCACCCGCCCTTAGTTTATCACGGAACCACCCGTCTTCATAATAATGCCCAAGAACCATAACTTAATCATATCACATAAAACATGCATAAAGGAAACATAACATTTCGACATTTCAATCACGAGATATCAATACAACACATTGATATAATAAAAACATTATGAAAACCATTTTCAATACCAAAGTGAAACATGGTATTTATTTTTCTTTTAAAAAAAGAAGGTATGGCTTGTAGAGGAAGCCGAAACTCAAATAACGGTTACGATGGCGGAGAAGTCATTGTCGCCGCGTACGTACGACAAAAACATTCCATTTTGTCGTTTAGTAAACGCTTCGTATAAAAAATATTCCCTTTGAATAAACGTAAAAGTCAAAGGGGTTTATACACCGTATAAAAGAAAGTTGTGTATAAAATAAAATATGCCTCAATGAAAGGAGATTGAGACGAAGTCCCATACCACGTATCCGACTTGACCCGACCATTCTTTAATCTCCTGAATAATAAACTTGAGTTAATCTATACTTTATTATGAATCTTTTTCAGGTTCATTATTCTTTTATACCATGTTATGAATATCATGTAATCAGTTAAGTTAATAATGTTCATTTTGTCGGTATTTGGTTCTTAAGTCAAAAATAGACTTCTTACACTTACATGTTGTTAATTTGGTCAAAGGTTCATTATATCCAGAATGGTATTCATGATGTAGATATCATATATGTCATATATATCTAGTACATACATGCATTTATATTATTACATCACATTTAGAGGTAAGAAATGAAATGCACCGTTCATGGAGACGGTAAGCCGTACGTATGCATGAACGCTACTTCCATTTCTATTTCATATTTTCTGGAATGGAATCATAATGATATAATGGTATATTATAATTCCAGTATAATATCATATATAATATCATAGTTCCATCCTTTATATGTCCCACATATGGTATTTAACGAATTAAATCACTTTGAGGGGGCGGTAGTCCGCACTTCCTAAAATGAAGATATCGTGTTTACCCATAATGGAAACCATAAAGGTATGCCCAAAATGAAAAACACAGAAGTTTAAGGAAAACATAAACATATTATATATCATATATAAAAATAGTGACATCATAATGGCCACCTTTTAAGGTGTTAAATGAGTGTTGAACAATCATCGTTTCGGGAGGCAGAATTTCGCCATCCACGGAAACCGTATGTTCTTTAACCATTTGATGTAGTTGTGCGAGAGTTTAGCTCAAATAAATATTATAACAACATTCTAGTATATTTATGATACTGGTGTTGTTACAAAAGAAGTAAATAAAAAGAGTTTAGGGGGTTGGAGAAGCAAAATAAAACAAACGAACATGAGAGAATGAATTACCTTTAAAAGTGTAACTCCTTTTGAGTTGAGCCTAAAGGATTCCTTTGAAAGGATTCTGCCCATAGGGAATCCTCTAGGATTAGGAGAGGGATGTGGGGAGAGCTAGTGGGCAGGGGTTGGCCGAGCCAAAGGCTTGAAGAGTGTGTGAAATGAGGTAGAGGTGGGGGCCTTTTATAAGAGGAGAGGAGGGGCACTTTTGGAAAGTAAAGAAATATTACATTATTTGAAAATGTGTTTCGGTTTCAAAAGGTCCCACATTGATATAATTCGTGGATAAGGTGATAAGGGTTCGAAATACACTCATCCAATTGGTTTTGGACATGTGTAGTTCATAGATTTAATATTATCTTTCCATTTTATTTAAATCATCAAATAATGATGTCATCGCTGCATCATTATTATGTCATAAATAATTTAATTTATTTAATGTCTACAAATCATAAAAAAGATACTATGATGTAGGAAATATTTTTATCTTTCCAATGACTATTTATAATCAAAATTTGGACTTGTATAACTCCACGTAAAAATTGTATTTGTAAAACATATTATGTTTGTGTCATTTTCACTTTAACATTAAATAAAAAGTAATTTATGTCATTTCCCAACAAAAGTGGATCCATGGGGTCCCCAAGTTGACCCATGGCATTTCAGGGTCGGCCATGACACAACCAATGATGTTGGGACATGTGTCTAGGTCATTTCATATTATTAAAGCATTATTTATACCTTAAACTACACTAATTATCACTAATCGCGATTAAAAACTTAATAAGTTACTATTCACCAAAAAATTATTATAATCTCATTGAACCACATATTACTTATTAATGACAACCATGTATGTCGGATTTTTAAAATTCAATACACATTAGTGGTAAACTTTCATTTAACTGAAAAATCAGTTTGCTTGATTATCACTTAGTGGTTTCACTATTCATCAAAAATTGAAGTTTTTCAGAAAATTACCAAAAATTCACCCTAAGATATATTTGATATTCCGAATTCAAAAATGAAGTCTATTTTTCAAAATTCAAATCATATAAGTCACATTAATTAATTTAATGATTAATTCCAGCTGCCAGAGCAAATAGCGTGTTTTTACAAAACAATAAGTATCAAAAGATTGATACTAGTTTAAGTCTAATTTCAATGTGAAATTGATTCCAATGACCACCATTGGATAAAATGGTAAAAAAATATTCTAATTTCACTTCAAAACCAATTCAAAACATAATCTAATCATATAAATAAATTAAATTAAAAAGTAGTTTTGATGTAAAATGCAGTATTTTTCACTATTCATTAAAAAAATGAACATTGTCTGAAAAATACCAAAAATTCACACAAAGTAAATTTTGATGGCCCAATCATAAAGAATAAGATTATTTTGACAAACATAGTTTATAAAATTGTCAAAATATAGATTCAAAAATGGTTTTCCATCAAAAGGCACTAAAACAATCTTTTAAGAATATTAGTGTATTCCATGCATAAGATTGTATTTATTTTCATTTTAAGCCTCTATAACACTATCTTAATCATTAATAAACATAGATAAAAATATCTATTATTCATTACTTACTTGGGATGTTACATTAAGTGTTTGGATTAATTCAATAGAATTACATAAATTATTCTTATTCAATGGTAATGAAATAATGATATAAATTGTATGATTACCATGGTGCCTCATCTATGATATGAATTTTTAAAATGGGTTTTTTAAGAGGAAATAGGTAATCTGAAGTATGAAGGAACTGAGAGGATGATATCTTTCCATTCTACAACCCAAAATAGTTGGAATTGGAATCATGATGTTTTTCATAGTGATATATTATGTGAAATGGGGTATATATGGTGGTGGAATCCATGTGGGAGAATATATATAATCAACACAAAAAAACATGATGATAGTGGAACAATTTATGAGGCAAAACCCTCTTTTATTCAGTGGATCTTCTAACCAGACGGTGGCTGAAGGGAAGATTAAATACCTTTATAAGATATTCTCTATTATGGGGTGACTAGATAATGAGTAGTTTAGTCATTCCACTTACTATTATGATGTGTAATGAAGACCACTAGTGGTCTTATGTCAAGAATACCAAGGATAACGATATGATTGATCCATTGGATTGTGATAAATTAATGAAATTATTATATGGAAAATATTTTATTAATGTGCTTCAATATGTGATGGAATATAAATTCCTATAATTGAAATAATATGTGGAAGATTCAATGGTTGTGTATGAAAAAACATCGCTCGATTAGCAAGGAATTCTCAAAATATTATTCAATATCATGATAGTAAATTAAATAATTATTACTTATGATTGAAGACATATTAAAAAATGTTTTTTGACAATAGTGATTTCAAATGTTTAGATAAAATTGTTCAGTTTTCTAAGTAGGTTCAAAAGGAGAGTTTCAATTATCACATTTACATTGTGAACACGAAAAATAAGAGGTCCAACAAGAATGAAATGTGAAACAGTTAATCAAATACAACTGAATGAAAGAAAATTACATTTTTGGATTGTGGGATGTTTAGTAAATATCATCTTGGGTAATTCGATGAAGCATTTGTGATGTATTTACAATGTGGTATTCTTCGAAATATAGCATTAGATTTAAATGAAAAAGATCTTAATGATGGTATGACTAATTATTATAAGAAAATGTCAAATTGATTCAAATGTGATGGGAAGGTTCATAATGAAAATACATTCCCAAGGGATTATTTCATGATGCTAAGAAACCATACTATAAATAGAGTGGTGTAGTTAAGTCCTCTGCCACATCTTCAATATATTTCAGTCTATCCAATGAAGTTATATCTGCTATATTGTTTATTTAATTGGATTTCATAGATTCTTTGTTTGATATGTGTTCCAAAGATTCCATTATTTCTGCAAAATTTTATAAAAAAATGGAATTTTCACCTCATGAAATGAAATCAGAACATATTGTAAAAGCAATATGCTAAAACGTTAAAGAAAAATAATATTAGAAAAAACACCTAATTTTTCTCATTGGAAATAAAATACATAAAAACCATTTTTTATTACACATAGTAGAGTTTTGTGATATTCCAGATATTTATTTGAAATAAGTTTACCATGATAATATTGACTGTAGAGACAATGAAGATGTTTTTTTAAATATATTTAGTTTGTCTAAATAAATGTACCCATATCATTGATAATGAATTAGGAAGATGAAAACTGTTAAATGAAGGAAATTATAGTTACCTTTCATATATTGTTGAGAAAAAGGGAATTTTTCAGATTAATGATGTTACGGTCATTAATGAATACCGTTATGTTTTCATTGATGAGTTTTATAGTGTTATAAATGATTTGGAAGAAAAAATTTCCATTGACTAAGTTGTTGATGCTATGCCAATTTCTGAACCCTAATTTAATTTCCCAAGTGGAACATAGAGAATTGAAAATTTTGTTTCAATATTCTCTTAAAAAATGATTAATTCATCCAACAACACCAACATGGGTTTCTCCAATTTTGGTAGGTAAAAATAATGATGGTTCAATGTGGATTTTCATTGATTTTACAAATTTTAATACCATTAATTTTAATAATATCTATTAATTTTTTCATTTAGATGAACTGTTTGATCAGATGGAAGGATATTATTAATTTATTTAGGACTGACTTGATATCTAGGAAAAATCAGCTACACAAGATTGAGGAGGACAATCTGAAAATAGATTTTTACACTAGATATATGCATTATGAGTTTGTTGTAATGTTTATTTGAATTGAAAAATTCCCCAACTATATTTATTGATCATATGAATAAAATCATACATGAAGATGTAGATATGTTTTTAGTTTTTTTATAATATTTTGGTGTTTCAAAAAGATTCGAGGATCATGAAAAAAAATAATGGAAGATAATATAAAATATCAAGAAAAAATTTATATGGAAAAATTAGAAAATATGAGTTTTTCATTCAAAATATCTCTTTATTGGAAAAATTTTAAATTATAATGGAATAAAAGTACACACTAAAAATAGGTGTTTATGAGTGGCCTAGACCTACAAATGATTGTAAGATTCATAGTTTTCTTGGATTAGTATTATATTTACAATGTATTATTTAAAACATTTAAGGGTAATATTTCCCTATAACTATGTTATCATGAAAATGGGTTAAATTTATTTTGATAGAATAATGTGAGGTTTGTTTTAAGTTATTAATAAGAGGTTGGTGAAAGCTATATTTTTTGCCATACATTCTAGAAATGGTTATTTTTTCATCAACATTGATGTTTCATTGAAGGGACATGGGGTTTTATTATCTAGAAAGAAATTTTAATTTATTATGATTCAATACAAGTGAAGCATGATGAGTGAAATTATCTCACACATGATTGAGTATTATAAGATGTGTTTTATTGATTAAAATTTTTATGGAATCTTTTATTTGGAGAAATAAGTGATATATAAACAGATCATACAAGTTTGAAGTATATATTTACTCAGAAGGAATTGAACATGAGGTAGAGAAGATGGTTGGAATTGATAAAATATTATGAATCCATGATCTATTACCATCTTATGAAATTATCTCATTTAGATGATTCCATGAGTTAAAAACATAATTCTACATTAACCAATTTATGTTTGTAACATTAACCTTCAATTAATCATTTGATGAATTGGGTCTTGGATGTTTTTAGTGAAATAAATTACACTATTTGGTTTCAATAGTCAATTTAGTTGACTCCTTCAAGTATATTTATTCAAGATCAAAAGGAATACCATGAGTTATATATAATGAATGAATTGGTTAAGAGGCCAAATTTATATAACTTAAAATATGTATATATAGTTTTTGAGATTTGGGAAGATATTTTGTGTTCAATGTGATTCCCACCTGAAGAAATATTTGAAAATTTAAACTCATATTTCTCAATTATATGTTCATCCTGGAAGAATGATGATTTACATTTACCGTAATGATTATTACTGGTTAGATGGAATGAAATTATATATTGCAGATTTTACCATTAAATGTTTTACATGTCAACTACTTAAAGAAGAATGGAAACAACCGATGGGGATTCTTTTAACTTTTCAAGTGCCATAGTGTAAATGCTAAAAATATATTTGTATGTTGTAGTGGGACTGACAATGATTTATCATGGTAGAAATTAAATTTTTGTTATTATTGATTTCCTGACTAAATGTGGACATTAAATTCATATTAGATATAATCTTTCATTATTCCATATTTGTAGACAATACCTCAAATATATTTTCAGGTAAAATTGATTTCCAATCTCAATTGTATCTGACAATAATACCATGATCACCTCTAACAATGGGATGGTATTCCAAAGTCATCGGGAACAGAATTAAATTTCAGCACAACCATTCATTATCAATATGATAGACATACTGATAGAACAATTCAGAACATGGAGGATATGTTTTGGTACTATTAAATTTATTACTATGGATGTTGGGATCAACATGATTCCTTATGTTGAGTTTTCAAAAAATAATATTTTTCATTCCAGAATAAAGATGACTGAGATTGAAGGAATATGTGGGATGTTGGTCGAACTACAACATTATGGGATGAACTGATAAAAATGTATTTGATGGGACTAGAATTAGAAGAGTATGTGACCACCAAATTGAAGATAATCCCATAAAACATGAGGATAAATCATAGACTGTATATAAGTTATGAATATAACATGAGGAGAGACATTTTTTTAGAGTTAGGTGACTCGGTTTTCTTTAAAATCGCTCAATAGAAACGTGTTATGGGTTTTAAATAGAATGGAAATAAAATTACTTGGATTATTGGACATTTTGGAATCATAGAAAACGATGGACATGTTGACTATCATGTAACGTTTCCTACAAGTTTATCTCATGTATGAAATGATATTTCTGTTTCGAGGTTTGGAATGTATCGATCAGATTCATCTCATGTTTTTATCCGAGAAGTAGTTCAACTGAATGAGAACCTCTATTATAAAGAAAATCATATTCATATTATTAATTTTATAGAGAATATATTATGTAATAAGGTTATTCCCTAAGATAATATTTTGTGTTGAACCCACATATTAGATAATGAATCATGGGAATCAGAAATTTTTATGTGGGAATGGTATCCTCACATGTATAATAATTGAATAAAAATTATAAAAATGCTATTTCCAGGGAAATTGTAACAACCCGTGTAATTATAAAATAATTTGACCTTATTCTAGAATTAAGTAGTTAAAATCATTATAAAATATTAATGAAATAATTTAATTGTATATAAATTAAGGAATTGATTCTGAAAGAATAGTAAAATGACCTTTGTAATAGTTACATGACCCTTACACACAAAAAATTAAATATTTAATAAAGGGAAAAGAGTATAAAAACAGGGGGAAGGAACAACAGAGGACCCCGAATTAGGGGGGTCTGAAATAATGAAGACCGAGGGCATCCCCTCGGATAAGGTTAACCCCCTCCGGCTTAAGGGAGGCTGCATTGGAAAGGACAGTGACAGAGGATCCTGGGGCTGCAAGAGAGGCGAGGAATTCCGCAACCTTGTTCCCCTCTCTCCAGGTATGGGTGACTCGAGCCTGCTTGTTGAGAAGCTATTTGCATTTCCTAACGCTGTATAAGACTGACCAGGGGGTGGCACCTCTTCCCAGCAGGGAATCATGAATAATCCTTGAGTCTGTTTCCACCTTAGAAGGAGCAATATTCTTCTGTTTGCAAAGTCTCAGTCCCGTGAGAACTGCAATTTCCTCTGCTTGAAGAGGACTACCATCGCCATAGTGCGCCGTGAAAGCAAGGAAAACACTCCCTTCTGGATTGAGAACCACTCCGCCACCTCTCATGGCTCCCGCAATGCATGATCCATCAGTGTTAAGTTTAAATCCAGTTGTCGGCGGAAGCCATTTAATCCAGCGACCACGTGCTCTGACCATAGGAGGGTTGGCCGGAGGGGAACGAGACTGCAGGCTACGGAGGGAGGGAGCTTCTCGCCAATTATCAACAAGAGGGACCATATCAATTAGTAAGCTCTTGGTTCTTATGATAACGGACCGTCTTCTGGAAGAAGACCCCTCAAATCTGGCCTTGTTCCGAGCTTGCCAGAGGCACCATCATCCAGCACTGAGGATAATTGACCTCGCTGCTCTCTCGGGACCTTTATCCGTAGTCCCCTGAAACCACCTCTCCAGGAACGGCAGGTCCCGATGATGAGGCGAATGAATCGTTGTGAAATCTCCGAAGGAATCCCAGACACCTCGCGCCCACTCCCCTTCAAAAAAAATATGGCTCGTGGTTTCTTCCCTCTTGTTATTACAGCATTGGCAACACGACGCTAGATTGACTCCGATTTTCTTGATTCCTTCATCCGATGAAATCCCGTGATTCCTTATGCGCCAAACCAGAAATTTGTACTTGCTCGGAAGCTTATTATACCAGACCAGGTCGTTCCAGCAATTCTGTTGAGCCTGGGGGGTTGAGATCCTTCGATAATCCTTGATATTGAACTTACCAGACCGAGAGGGGGTGAATACACATCGGTCCATCTCCGAGTTAATGAGGAAAGAATCAAAAACGTCCAGCTGATCCTTGTCGAGCACCGCCTTGATGAAGCCAGGATGAGCGCACGCTTCCTTAAAGGTAATCAATGGGGCCGGACACCCCGGGAATCCAAGTACTGATCCCACCCAGTTCTGTGTCCAGAAAGAAATATTGCCTTCTCCCACAACCCACCGGGATTGCTGTTGGAGGCTCGGGATAAGAGAGCAGACCGAATGCCAGAGGGGGGATCCCTGCACATTGTCAGCTTCCTTGGAATAGTAATCTAGTCAATAGAATAGCAACCTCACGTATGAAATTAGAAATAAAATTTTGATATCTCATAAATGTAAATATGATATAATTATATCAATATATATGTAAAAAAATGTTTTCAAAACAATAAAATTAGTGATTTTTTTTAAATAGTATTTTTTTTATTATTTGAAAATTAATTTAATGATTAAAATGAATATTTAGTTTAAGAAAATAAAATCATAAATTAATATTTTAATTTATTATGATTATAAGATAATTTAATGATACCTTAATTATATTTTTAACGTTTACTGAAATCAATTATATTTTTAAAATTAGTATTTTTTAAATAAATTATGATATTAATTAAATACCAATTTTTTCTTAATAATGAAAATATTTTCATAAACTTTATTAACTTTTATATTCTCCATATCTAAAACAGTAGGTTCATTATTTTATTTTTCTAAAAAAGAGAAATTTTTTGGTGAATAGAAAAATGGGATAATTTATCGTATTTAATCAAATCATTATTTATTGAGGCATTTTTTTGTATGGATTATGTATGCCAAAAATATAAAACTCACGTTCATCATTTTAATATATTTAGTGATAATGATAAAAATATTCATATTTTTGGGCCAAATAATTATCAAATGAAGAAATATATTCAAAAAACACTCTTCCCCAACAATATAGATACAACCTCTCAACACCTATTCTCCTCACATCTCAAAGCCTTTTAGATAGTAAAATTTCAGTTCAAATCAATTACTAAGACTCTACCCCACGTCTAAGACCATGTATTATCATGAAAATACGATAACTAAAAGCCTGAAAAAGATTCTCGTGTAGGTAAGTTCAAGATGTAAAATTGACTTTCATTTTACTTATTTTTTTCTTTTATTTTCTTATCATTTCATATTTTTGTTTCCCCTCCCCTAATAAATGTTTCAGGAAAAAAATTATGTTATATATAATTGTATTTTTTCATGCTGATGGAAAAAATATTCATTTTACCCCTTCTCCTATTCAATTTATTATAAAAATGAAAACATATCCTATGATGTTTCAATTAACCACCATTGTGGAAGATACACTCTCTTATTTCATTAGTGCCATTAAGGATGGTCAGAAACATGGTTTTAGGGTTAAATAAAATTTTATTATACATTATATATGTTATGTAATGTTCAATAGAAAATATATGAAGATGATATTAAATAAAATGATATAAGTTCTTGATGGTCATAAAAACTGCCAAAATAAATTAAACCATTTTAATATTTAATCTAATGAATCATCCACATGTCATAATAAATGATATATGGTCTCATTTAAAATTATATAATCATATTAATATCATTTAATTCATATTATGGATTTTTTCTTCCATTTTACATATTAATCCATAATTAATCGACAATGAAACCATGTAGGCAATGCACCCAAAACAACAGAAATAATGAAATATGATTAACAAATCGATAGAAATATATTATTATATGGCCATATAAATTTATATAAAAACGAATATAGTTTTTTAATAAATTAATTATACTATTTCAACAATTTTATAATACTTTTTTTATCATTTCAATCAGGAAAACCAAGAGGTAAGGGATTCTTCATTTAAAATACTCTTAGAAATGTCTTTTCTTAAAAAATTCAAGAGGATTGTTTTTATGATAAAATTAGTACTATTTTATGATTATGTTCTTGTTATTGTGAATTTATTTTGATTATTTTTGGGACCTATATTTGTATACAATGCATTTGGTATATTTATGTTGTAGTTCGAACACATGGTAACTCTAAGTTTATCTGTGAGGGATACATCATTTGGTATCCATGAGGGTTACACCTATGGTATCCTTGAGGGTTATAATATATGATATTTATGAGGGTTATAAATTATATAATATCTTTATTGATTACAATCATAAAAAGTAACTCCCAGTTTTCTTTATAGTTTCACTTATGTTTTTTGTGTCTTATTGAAATTTTATGATTTTAAAATATATGTATATGATACATTATGGGTGATAAGTATGATGTTGTAAAACCGATTTCATATTTTTATTGGTATTCTTAAAAAAATAGTTTATATCCTTATTTTATTGACCTTTACATAGACAATTAGGATCATCCCATGTTTTAAATGGTTTTTCATAAGGTTTAATGGTGGGTAAGAGATTAGTTAAAACAAAGAAAAATGTTGAGAAGAATTAATGTTTTGTTAAAAACATGTGTATTATTTAAGAAACATATTATATATTAGTAGTATAATTAATTTTTTATTTTTTATCTTCAATTATAATTAATGTCCTCATTCAATAAAAGACTAAACAAAAATGATAATTGAGAATTTTGTAAAATGAATTTCTACTTGAAATAACTAGATTATGTAATTTGTAAGGATGGATTATTATACATCTTCCCTCATAGGGACACACATCCATCGGTCCACCATTATATAATATTTTGACCTATCTCAATGACATGTTAATCCAAATCATAATTCCATCTTATTTTAGTAACAATGTTTTCCTTTCAAGGGACACACAACCTTGATCCACTAATGTGGGGTAATCTAATCCATCTTATATAGACTTCAAACCTGTGGGACATTACCACTTCATACACCCATTATATATTAAATCCATGGGACACATATGCTTTATCATGAAAAAAGGGAGTTTTAATCCATATCCACAAGGTGTTAAAGTTATTAGATAATCCCTCATTAATCCAGGTGTGACATCATCCCTCCAAGGGACACACCTCTTTGATCTAAGTCAATAGGGAATTTTCATATGTCACAATAAGATGTTAATCCTGTGGGATATGGCCAATTCATCTAGGTGTTACATCATCCCTCATAGTGACACAACTCTTATAACTTCATCCACAGGGTGTTCTTATCCATCTAAATGAAATGTTAAATCATTAAGACACACCCCCTTCACTGAATATTGATATATTAACTCTTAGGGACACACATATATTTTCCACATCTATAGGGAGTTTTGATTTATCATTAAAAAACGTTTAAATTTTGGGACATATTACTTCATCAAGGTGTGACATATTCCCTCCTAGCAGAAAATTCCATGATCAGCCTCAATATGAAATTCTAATACACCTACATGAAATGTTAAACCTATATGGAAAACCCTCCTTCATTTAGGCCTAAAATCCCCCCTCAAAGGGACACACCTCCTTGATCACCCTCAGTTGGAAATTATGATCCATCTCCATGAGTTATTAGTCATAGAGGATATTCCCATATCATTCAAGTGTGTCATCGCCAATCTTAGTGACAAAACACCTATCTATTCCTCAATTGGGCTGTCTCATCCATCTCTATGTAAAATTGAACACATGTTTCATGTCCCATTCATATAGGTGAGAAATATTACCTCTTAGAGACACACCTTATTTATCTGTCTGAATAGGTCATTAATATCCATAACTATGATACTCTTGACATATAATACATGTACCCAAAATCCGTCTCCATGTGAAATTGAACCCATGATACATTTACCCTTCATATAGGTGTGAAATATTCCCTCTTATAGACACACCTCATTAATCATTCTAAAAATCACATTCTGATATATATTTATGAGACTCATAACATATATGTCATTCCCCCTTAATTCAGTTGTGACATATTCCATCCATGGGACATCCTACCATTATCCACTTCCTTAGGGTGTTTTGATTCATCTCTGTGAGATGTTAAAAATATGGGACAATCACCCATTATCCTTGTTTAATATCACCCCATATAAGGGAAAACCACATTGATATACCTTTTTAGAGAGTTCTAATTCGTCTCTATAAGATTTTTAACCTATGAGATGTGCCCCATTAATAAGGTGTGACACCATCTTATTTAGGGACACTCCTCCTTGATTAGCCACCATAGGATTTTCTAAATTTTCTCTACGATACATTAATCATTTGGGGAGCATACCCTTATTATTGGTGTGACATCTTCCCATATATGTACATACATAATAAATATTTCAAGATATAGTATTTTATTTCTCTATATGATTCATTAATTATATGGGATAAGCCCCCATCAAAATAGTGTTACATCATTCCTCCTAAGGACAGACATCCATTGATCCATTTCAATTGGGAATATTGATAAATTCCCACAAGATTTAGATACTTTAAGACATGACCTTATCATCTAGGTGTGATATCTTCCATCATAGGGATACACCTCCTTGATCAATGTAACACCTCAAGTTTTATTGATTTTTTTTCAAATTAATTTATCCTTTTTATATTTTGAATTTCATGAAACCTGGAAGATAGTTCATTGTAATTTAATTTAATATAATTGGGTTTAATTATATGAAACACCATGTTATTATATAATACATGAAATAGAAACCATGTATTGAACTACACAGAACACTACGGTTCAGTTGCATTATATGCAACAATGACTTTCCTTAATCACTTCCATAACAAGAAAGACTAGAGTTTATTAAAAAATTATATATTATTTTATTGTGTTTATTTAATATATTAATAATAATTGATGATTTTAAATTTTATGTTATGAAAATAATTTAATAATTTATGAAAATATATTGTTTATATAAGATGAATTCATAGGTTGCATGTTAATTATAAATGAATATGAAAACTAGTTGAATATAAAAAAAATTATTATCCTTACAATTTTTTAATACTAAAAATTAATATTAAATTTATTTCATACCATGCACTAATTCAAAAAATCTTTTCCTATAGAACATTTACTTAGATTACGTTATATATAATTCTAATTTTCAACAAAACACCATTTTATTGTAAATTTTTTTAAAAATAAATTAGTTATAAACTAATTGATAAAAAATAGAAATATTAGTAGTAATAACTTATTTAAATGTAATTTTTTACAATTTTATATATAAATAAAACATATTGATTAATAAAGTTATGATTTTGGTTAAATTCTGTTTATGATTAAAAATACCATTTTCTCGAATGATTTGAGTTTAATAATAAAATTAATTATCAGAAAATTTGGAAATTAAATATCAAGATATTAAAATCATGTTTGATTTTATAATTTCAATATTACCCTGTGGTGAATTATTGTTAATTTTTTAAAAAATCATTTTGGGGAGAATAGTGTAAAATGGTAATTTTTTGTTAAAAACTACTTTTTGGTTTAATTAATTATTAATATTAAAAGGGATTAATTTTTATATAAGTTCAAATTGGATTAATATATATTAAATTAAAAAAAATTACTTCATTAGATTCTATTTCTAAATGAAATTTAATATAAAATCTTAAAAATCAACTCAACTATTTTAACATTATAACCTATTATTTTGCCTCATCTGTAGGATTAAAAATAATCATAAAATTCGATGTTCTATGAATTTGATTTTAAAAAACAAACATAAACCACAATAATACATATATTATTTAGAGTTTAATAATATCAACATAATGTTTTAAGAAAATGATTTGTAAATGATATTATAATTAATAGTAGCGATTAAGTCCATGTTAAGCATAATTATGGACTACAACTTAAAGGTAAGGGCACAAATGACAATTTAACTTGTACAAAAAAAAAATTATTTCAATAGTTTGAAAAAAAAAGTTTTATTTTTTATTTTTGTTATTTTGGTGTTACTTTTATTTGGAAAAGACTTGTGTACACCTACCATATTTCTAAAAATTCCAAATGGTTCTATTTCCTACATTATAAAAGGATACCAACTCTCCCTCTTTTCCACAACACCCAAAACTGTTATGTTATTTAAATAACATCCCAATACATTTTTCAAAAATCCACCCTTCCTAATTGAATCCATACCTTTAGAAAATGTTAATGCATTGAATCATTTCAGAACAAAGAAAAAGGGTTTACTCGATTAAGTGGTAAAGTCTTCTCTCAAGTCATTTATTTTTTTTCCTTTATCCACCCACTCAAACTCCATTTATTATATTATTAGATAACTAAAAGTTTTCCCAAATATAATAGGATTTTTATGTAGTATTTTTAAAATAAAATTACACAGACCTCTATCTAAGTGGTAACGAACATACTGATTTTATGTACGACGAACTACTACCTAACAAAACATTGATTTCCCATTTTTACATTACCACCTAACATAGTGCCCATTATGATGTACACTGAATTTATATCAATCATATATTAAATTTATTGTATCTTTAAAAATCATTATTCATTTTTATAACATATAACTTTTTAAATTTATTTTTATGTTAATAAGACAATTTCATTCAAGGAAGTGTGCACTACCGCCCCTCAAAGTGAAATGACTTGTTCGTTCACAACATGTATTGTATTAAGGATGGATTTAGTGAATATATAAAGTATATATGACATAATAAATATAATTTTGTGATAATATATATGTAAATATATGTACGTATATGTCTTTTACTTTCATTCTCGGAATATAACAATAAAATGGAAATAGTCTCGATGCATACGTATAACCTACCATCACCATGAATGGTTTATTATGTTTTATAATTATCTAATATATGGATTATTATAATACAAATATAACTAATATAAATTATCATTACATCAATTTATACATTATTTAAATCATTATATAATGTATAAATACCAATGATATAACCGATTAAGACACATAAGAATAATGAAGATAATATTTCTCGAAGTAAAACCTTCACCTAGGATTAATAACATGAGGGTAATATAAGGTATTAATAA
Organism: Viscum album; assembly: GCA_963277665.1. Classification (NCBI taxonomy): domain Eukaryota; kingdom Viridiplantae; phylum Streptophyta; class Magnoliopsida; order Santalales; family Viscaceae; genus Viscum; species Viscum album. Next base: position 1,728,134,576 of record OY728161.1, on the reverse strand, counting down.
AACAATATGTGGTATTTGATATAATAATATGGTTATGTAAAATATTTATAATAAATTTATATTTATTATATTGTTTTTTTGAACATGTATGACAAGAGTCAAGACTCAATGTAAGGGGACATCATCTCACTTTCTATTAATGTGAGATATATCCTATGTTCGCCACTATCTCATTTTATGTGGTGTTTGGACTAAACATAATATTATTCTATTTATATTATACATAAATATATTAGTTTTAAGATATATATTTTAATAATTTTCATTCAGGGTGTTTATGTTTAAAAATTTGCGAAATTGGTAAAAAAGAGTTTTGTCTCAATTTTCCTTCTTTGAGACTCATGTTTTGTTATGTATATAAATTTATTTTTACAGGAGTATATACCTAAATTTTACATTGTATATCATTAATATTAATCATTTCATGATTTTTTAAGCTTCATGTTATTTTTTTGCTTAAATGATAAGTATTACCCCAAGTTACAATGTTAAAAGAGTATATTGAGAAAATATCATCGATTTTCAAGATTGTTTATGCTTATGATTCCATTGATGAATTCTTATGTTCTATATATCAATAAATTTATGAAAATTTTCCCCCTTGGATATTCATTTTAGATTAATGTAGTGGTACAATTTTTTAATCTTTGGTAAAAAATATAGTTATGAAAGTGTTCTTATGAAATCCAGACTTTAACCTCTATTTGGTTGGAAATCAAAGTTCAATCAAAATATTTTTTTCTAAAAAAATTTTGAATAATATTTTACTATAATACTTTGATTACTAAAATATAATTTTATCCATTATATATTTTAAAAATGTTTTCAAAGTAATTTTATTTTCACTTTTCGAACAAGGTTACATTCAATCATTTTTATCATGAAAATTGAATGTTAAATTTACCTCATAAAATATGTACAGATTTATTCATAATGTATCCTTTGAAGATTTCATATCTTTTTAAAATTTATTCTTTAAGAAAATATTTTTAAATAATATTTTCAAGAAAAATTGGTTTCATAACATTTTCAATCTCCTTTTATACGGTTTTAATGAAGAAATATTTCATAAAATTTTCAAATTTATTTCATAACTTTTAAAGGAAAATTGTATTCAAAATGATTTCAATATTTGTTTATAAGACTACAGAAAAATTATTTGTAAATGACTTCATATACTATTTATATGTTTTGATGGAATATTCCATAAAAATGATTATCAAATGGATTTAGGTATTAAAATCCCTTTTAAAATATGAATATATATTATTCTGAATATTATTTTTCTGAAAGTGATTTAAAAATTATTTTCCACCTAATATAAAATATATTTATGATACACATTATCTTCTATGAAATGATCTAATGGATTAATTACCTTAATTTCTATGAACGTGTTATCTCTAATGTCTTAGAATGTTTGCAAAATATTTCTATTTCACAAATTTTATGTTTATGAAATATATTTCTCTTACATGGGTAATATATTTATAAAATTTATTTCCCTTCCAAAAGTTAGGCTTTTGATGAAATGATTATGAAACATGTATCATTGTTCATAGAATATGATAATATTACATGTTTATAATACCAATTTAATTTCTAGGGTTATGATATGATTATTTATGATTGTTTATACCATGTATGTATGATTTCACAATGAGACTGGTGAGACCTATATCTCCATCCAATGCATTGGATAATTATTTATATCACATGATATGGATTAAGATGATATTGGGATTAATCCTTGACTACTAAGATGGAAATGGAACTAAAGCATGACTAACAAGATGGTATGAGCAGTGAACTAATGATACTAACATGGTCATAGGATTGAATCATGACTATGAAGACTGTACTGGGAGTGAACCAATATGACCAATATTGTCTTGGAAGCGATTATATAGAATATATTGAAATCATATTACATTCTTATGTGTCTTCCTTGGTACTGTGTTTTATTCTAATGTTATAATTTCTTAGATTATGTTGTTTATTTCCTTATGATACATGCCTTATGAAATTCCATTCCTTATACCATGATTAATGTACCTATTATTTGATATGTTTGGTATTATCTTCTATTTTAACGATCATGTTCTCATAACCTTTTGATAATAATTATTCTTACATATCTTCTTTGTTTAGCCTTACTGATCATTTGATCTCACTCCTTTCTTATTTTTCATTTCCCTAGGTTGGTAAAATGGTATTATATAAGAGAAAAAAAGGAGGAGTTATTTTTGGGAGATGTTGAAGATAATTCAAAATGATAAATGATTTTGTTTCCATGTTTCCCAAGATGCTAAAAAAATATGATCCTCGGGTTTGTATTTTTGTGTTGTATATAATATTACTCTTAAAAGATGTAATATCCATGTATGTTAATCCTGTGTCACTATAGTTAGTATTAATGGAATGGATTAGTCGTAATTTGGAAACTAGAATGAGAAAACATTATTTATAACTCTAGGTATATTTCTAAGTATATGTCTACGAATGTCATTAATGATATGTATAAGGATGAGTAAGTGTTTAGGAAAATTACCTGAAATTTTTGTAAAATGTAGAGTGAGTGGTTTCCTAGAAATAAATCTTGTTCTAGTTACTACATGTGATTGTGGCTCTAGAATAGATATACCTAGGGGTAACAACTCCAAAAAGATGTTATGACCCTGACTTAGGGTAATATGCTATACAACCGTGGGGCTTGCTGCACACCTAGGTTGACACTCTCAGGGGATATTCCTTAGAAATTAACAAACTCTTTATGAACCAAAATGAACTATTTAGATATAATTTGTCTATTAATAACCTTATATGAACATATAGAAATATATATTAAGGAAATGCTCAGGATTTAGAAATCCCATAAGTAAATATTTTCATTAATAAGTGGATTTCTACTATGATATGTAATGCCCACACTATGCTTCCAGTTAATGTATATGAAGGAAAATCGAAGGAATTGGATTAATTTTTAAAATGATGGTTTATTTTATGACGACCTGTCTTGTGAGATGATAATAGGAGTGAAATATGTAATGTTTATGATTAATTCTTTTCATGGAATATGATTAACAATGTATACCTCTACAAACTCTCAAACTCACCAAATAAGAGAATGGAGTTAATTAAGAGTTTTGGAAATTAAGAACATGAAGAGATGATGGCTTTATTTCCATTGTGTCAAAAATGTGGAAATCCTCACTAATGTGAATTTCCTAGAAGAACAAGAAGCTGATTTAACTGTGAAAAATAACGACATAAAGAAAGATACTACAAGAAACAAATGATGAGTTTGGTTAATATAACATATTATATTATTGGCCTCCCTAAGGAATCATTAAAGGTTAATTAATCTAATTATGTAATAAATTGTCACTATAAAACTCAATTTCAAAAGGGGAAATCCCCAAAAAAAGATTATCAATGTTGTGCAAGTAATGGTAACATGTTTTAATGATGATGAGATTATATATGAAATATAAAAGGAAATAGGGATTATATAAAATGATGGTATATCCTTTTTAATGGAATAGGGATGAAATCTAAAGACCAATGTTTGTATGTATTGGATTAAAAATATTTAGCTATACGAATGATGAAATATACCAGGGTTGTTCTACTTATGATTTTAATTCAGTATTTAAATGCTTATGTTGAATGTTCTCGAAGGATTGGTGGAGTGATTTAATGACAATGTTATATTTTGACTATGGTTAGGTAACCCTTAATATGTTTAATATTTTATGATAATGTTGTTATGAATATGTTAATTAGATGATACTAATTACAATATAAGTAAATATAATCTTGTTAATATGTTAGTTAAGCTATCTACCTGAATGGCCTGAAGGCCTTAATTTTTTTTTGATTTTTGATAACCCCCCATTCAAGGGATGATGGGAAATCTATACAAATCCTATTGAATATTATATTACAAGGCTCGTTGGCTTAGTACATCACATGACCGGAAGGTCTTACGGAATTCAACCAGACTATATACAAGGAACTGCCTCTCTCCATCATCTGTATCATGATAGTAGCTCTCCACCTTTACATGGCCATCTGGTTACGATTCCTGTGTATGCACTAGTTGGTCCTGATGGCATAGCCATACACTCTAATTCTGACTATCCATTTTTCTCTACTCTGGTTAGTTATCCTGCTCTGATTCCTTTTATGGGGCTGCTCCTTTATTGTAATGTCTGTCTGGGGAAACCACATGTGGCCCGATGACCTTGAGGTGGCATGAAGGCCTTAAAGGTGGTATGGAATCCCAACTGACCCAAAGGACGGGGTGGACCGATAGCATTAATTGCTCCAACCCCAAACTGATAGCCCAAGGTGAATATTTCTAGATTCGCCAATACCAAACATTACCAGCAACATTAACTCCTACAGTTCCTGCTACAGTTCCCTCAACATATATAGTCTGTTACAGTCCTGCTATTGTTCCTTCTATAATACCTACTATAGTATTTCTATAGTACTCTGAAATATGCCTCTACCTGGTATAGATCCTGGGTCTCATGGATGCACATAAGGATACCTCACCAACTGGGATGAGGATCATGTTCTATGCAATCATTACTGAAGTTTACAAGACTTTAGTATTTATAAAATATATCCAGTATACTTTGTAATAAGCAATGATTCATGTTTTGGAAAATTATTTATGGTAATTAAGGATATTACCCTGTTATAAGGGAGTATAATGTATAGGTATTCACATGATTCGAATGTGACAAAAAAGTGTTACATATTGATATTTGCGTGATTAATATTAACATTAATTCATGAAATTATTTATAATGACATGGACTTCCTTATTTCAGAAGGGTTATAAGGTTAAATATTATTTTAAAAATTCATTTTGACTTGAGAGGACATATATATGTATGGTGTTTTTGTTAAAAACTTTTGATAACATATTATTTATTGACAAAAATTATTTCAAGGAGGAAGATCATATTTATATTGGAAATTATAATAGAATGTTTTTATAAAGGGCATCATGTATATTGGGTGACATCCAATCTTATCTAGAAAGGCTACGGGTCATTAACCCATGACCAATGGACAATAAGGGTTTTATTCCTACCTCTGGCCTACACAATTTCTTGATTTATGTATAATTATTTTTGTTGAATATTTATTTTTACATAAAATTTAGTGTTACATAAAATTGATTATATATCAATTTATTAACCATATTTTTTTGAATATTTAAACATATGTAATTATAATTTTCATTCTTTTATGGGACTTAATATCTTCCAAATGTGTATTGTAGTGCTATAGGTAACATAGATAATTTTTGGTCTTCCATTTCTATAAGTAATGGATGTATTTGAAATACATAAAATAAAACCAAAAAAATGGTTTTTTATTCTTTGTTAATAAAATAATTACTCAATGATTCTATAATTATCCCAAAGGAAAACATGTTGTCCATATTCCCTATTTTTTTGAACTGATGGCCTTATAAACAATCACGTATTTATTATTTTGAATCCCTAAAATTTTCTATGATCAGTCAATTATAAGTTATTGATGACCTGAACCAATCCCTATAAATATTTACACTTTTCCTGTATGTCTAATCTTCAAATAAAATATATTTTCTCTTATATGGAATCAAAGGTATATATTACTTTGGGTAACCAGTATGGTTTTAACATTCCATTTTTAATGGAATAGAAAATATTTATATTTAAAATGTGATTTATTATGATTTAAACCTTTACGTATTAGAAATTTGATAACCCATATGATATTCAAGGGATAAATTCATCTCTATGGGGGTGAAATGTATCACCCAGAGATGTTGTTATTTTTTCGAATTAATTTAACAGTTTTGGTATTTTTGATTTCATGTAAAATAAATATATTTATGTTTCTATTAATGCACTATGTTGATATTTCATTAGATTTAACACCAAACTAATTGTTCACGAGACGCAACAAAAACTATGGCCTACTATAAATGAAAACCTAGGTTAACATGGGTTATACGCAAAAATGACATTAAAAATGAATTGAGTAACACACAAGGCCACGGTTTACTGAGAATTAATATATTATTAAATTAATATTTATTACAATAATAAGATAATACATTGACATTGAATTAGAGGTTAAAAATAGTATTAAGAAATTTCTAAAAATATATGTTTTATATAATATAATATGAATTCATTGTTTACCAATTGATTATAAATGAATATAAAAAATTATTGAATATAGAATGAAAAATTATTTTTGTGACAATGTTTTTTACACTAATAAAATAAATTTTCAATTATGTATTGACATTTTCTATGTCAAACATTTCTTTCACATGGAAAATGTACTTAGAGTACTAACACAAAATACAGAGTTTCTACGAAATGTAATTTTATTATTATAAATATTTAAATGAGATAGTTATAAACTATCCATCAAAACACAGTATTATTTATAGTAATAACTAGTTTTCAAATATTTTTTATAACTGTATTATATAAATAAATCATATCGAAAATGAATGATATGATTTTTGGTAATGTACTTTTTTGATTAAAACTATAGTTTCCTCGAATGGTTCACTTTGAATAATAAATTAAATTTTACACAAATTTTCAAATTGAATTTGATTACATATAAAAATTTAATTCTTAACATTGCATTTAGACTAGGGACAATATTTGGGATTTTTTTGAGAACCATCATTTTTTTGATAAATTATTATAAATATTGTTTTTTATCTAAAAACTGAATTTTTTTATAATAAATAATTTATGTTAAATGATATTATATTGTTTTTTGGTAAAATTAGATAAATAATACAAATATTAAAACAATTTTAAAAACAAAAATAAATTTATATTTTAAATTAAATATAAAATTTCAACAATATTTTGAACATTTTTCTTTTTTAAAACTCATTAATGTTTATGATTTATGAGGATAAAAATAATAAAAAATCTCCTACTTCTGGAATTGACTTTTGAAAAACATAAATAAACCATTTAAATCAGTATAATATTAACTGTCTAATATGATCAACATTATTTTTGACAAAAAATATTAGAAAATTTAATTTACATTAATCACATGATTAAGTCCACCTCAAGCTTATCTATACTATAATTTTTATAAATCAGGGCCCCAATTAACTATAATTTTTTTAAAATCCCCTTTAATGACATAGTTACACCAAAAAACTTCAATTCATTATTTTCTTTGGTCAGGTATGACTTTTTTTAGGTAAGTACATTTGTACACTAGACTTGTTTTCAGAAATTCCTAGTGAGTCCTTTTCCATACCAATAAGGGCCACCAAATTTCCCTCTTCTTCATACATATAAAACCTTGTATGTTAATATATTTCATACCCAATATACATAATATAAGTCCTACCTTATTTTTAGTATCCTTACACCATGTATAAGAAATTCCAAGGAATCATTTTGGCATAAACCAAACAAAGATACCTAGATAAAAGGTATCTTATTATCTCAAGTCCTTTAATTTATCTTCCTTATCAACCTCCTCAAAATACCTTTATTATATTTTTAAATATTATAAATTATCCCAATACACCAGGATGCATTTATGTAAATTTCCCAGCATTCATTTACCCACACATAAATCTAGTGGGTAACAAACATATTGTTTCTATGTAAGGAAAACTAGTGCCTCACAAAATGATGAATGATCATTTTTCTATTACCACATGAAATATTAGACATTATAATGTTAAATAAATTTATATATTTCGTATATTATGTTTATAATTTCATTATTCTTCTTTATTACTTTTTAAAACACATAAATATTTATTTTCATTTTTTTAATACGAAAATTTTATTTGAGGATGTTTGGACAACCGCCCCTGAATGCGATATGATTCATTCTTACAGATCATGGATTGTATAAAATCACATTTTAGTGAATATATAAGATATATATTATATAATAAATCTAATTTAATATTGATATATATACATATATTTATTTTAATTTTTTCATGTCAACACGATAATTAAATAGAAACAACAGTCATCCATACATCCAACTTATAGTTTTCGTGAATAGAGTATTTGATTTCATAATTAAATAGTATATAAATTATTATAACAAATATATAGTTTATATACATCTTATTGAAATAATTTACTTTTTTAAGTAAATATTTATAATTCTTTTTGATAGCCAATGATATAACAAATTAATACACATGTGAATAATAAAGAGAATATTACTCGATATGAGTCCATACCATTAAATTATTAAAAGGCATGTAATATAGAATAATAATAAAAGGATATATATTATTAGATATAAAAATATGGTTCTTTAAAATATTTATAATAAATTAATATTGATTATTGAGGTGTTCTGAATGCGTACAATGACAGTTGAGACACTAGATAAGGGAATTTCCTCCCTCTGTGTATTCCCTTGAAATATATGCTATTTTCACAAATCATTCTGTTTAGGTAGCATAAGTACATCCAATGATTATATTTTATTTATATTAAACATAAATTTATTTTAATTATCATATTCATTTTTTGGAATTTCATTCATGGGGATTATGTTTCAAAAGATTCTGAATCTATAAAAATGGTTTGTCTCAATTATCCTTATGTATGACAAATGTTTTGTTAACAACCTATACTCTATTTAGTGGTGTATGTAATTAAATTTTAAATGTTATATATTGAATATAAATCTCTTCATAATATATTAAGCTTAAAGGTGTCTTTTTAATCATTCAAGAAGAGTATGACCCCATGTTACAATGCTATATGTGTTTACAGATAAAATCTCATCACTTTTTGAGATTGTTTAAATTTAGGCTTCCATTGATGAAGAATTATGTTCTATATCTCTAGAAAATCATTAATTTTAATCTATGCGAGTTATCCATGATTTAATATTTTATTGGAACCATTTTTACTCTTTAGAACATAATATAGTTGAGAAATTGTTTTTATGAAAACTTGTCCTTACCATTATCAAATGGTTTTAGGAATTTAAATCCTTTTTAAAATAAAATATATATTTTTCTAAAAATATTTTTTATGAATGATATTTCTATATTTTTTCCACCTATGATAAATCTATTTATTATACACATTATATTCTAGGAATTGATCTATATGTTTCATTCCTTTTTATTTTATGAGTGTGTTTTCCTTAATGTTATAGACTATATGGAACCTATTTCTATTTCCTATGTTTTATGTTTCTAAAATCTATTTTTCCGACATGGGTTATATATTTATAAAAACTATTTCCCCTTCACATGTTATGATTTTGATGAAATGGTTGTGAAACATGTATCTTTTTCTATAGGATATGATAATATTACATGTTTATAATACCACTTCAGTTTATAGGGTTACGATATGATTATTTATGATGATATATAACATGTATGTATGATTTCACTATGCAACTTGTTGGACCTATATCTCCCTAAAATGAATTGTGTAATGATTTATATAGCATACTATAAACTAAGATGATCATCGTATTAAACCTTGTCTTCTAAGGTAGCCAAAGACACAAAATCCTTAGCCCAGTTGGTGAGGACTCGCTAGGTGGATCCAAGAGACCCGAGATCAAATCCGGGAGGAGGCATATTTCCATGTTAATATATCAGAACTGTAGCAGGCACTGTAGTTGTATTGTAGCAGGCATTGTTTTTTACTGTAGCATCTGGAACTATTCATGCATCTGGGCCTTTGGGCCATCAGTTTGGTACTCGGGTCCTGTAAGGATTTCATGTCACCCAAGGCCTTCAGGATCGTTGATTATCAAGGACTTTGGGACTCCTTAAGGCCTTAGGGTCACCCCAAGGGCCTTCGAGCCACATGAATGCAGGACCCAGTCACACAACAAAAAAGAAGAAGCCCTAGAAGAGTATTCAAAGCAGGTGCACTCACCAGAGCAAAGACAAATGGATTTTCAGAATGATAGGGTATGGCTATACCATCGGTACAAGCCTATGCTTGCACGGGCATCCTAGCCAGACGGTCATGCAGAGGTGGAGAGATACAATCAAGATGCAGATTCTAGGGATGGGTTGTTCCATTTAGATAGTCTTGTTGAATTCCCTAATACCTTTGGGTCATGTAATCTCATAATCCAACAGGACATGTAATCTCTGAGCCTACAGGACTTGTAATGGTTCCCCCTCATCCCTTGAAATGGGGGTTATCAAAAATACATAAAAATGAAGGCCTTCAGGACATTCAGGCTAATATGGAAAAGGAACTGAACCATGACTAACAAGATGGTATGAGGAGTGAACTCATGATACTAAGATTTACATAGGAGTGAATCTGGACTACCAAGATGGTATTGGGAGTGAACTAATATGACATGATGGTCTTGGAAACGATTATATAGAAACTATTTAAATATTATTATATTATTATTTGTCTTCCATGGTACCGTCTTTTATTCTTATGTTATAATTTCTTTGCTTATGTTTTTTCATTCCTTACGATAAATGCCTTATGAAAATCTATTATTTATTCCATGATTCATTTACCTGATCTTTGATATGTTTGGTGTTATCATCTATTTTAATGATCATGTTCTAATACCTTATGCTAATAATTATTCTTATATATCACCCTTATTTATAGTTACTTATCATTTGTACTCACCCATTTCTTATGTTTCCTTTACCTAGGTTGGGAAAACTGTTTTATGTAGGAGAACTAAAGGTGGAGTTCTTTGTGGGAGATATTAAAGATCGTTCAACATGATAAATGATTTAGTATCCATGTTTCCAAAGAAGCTAAAATAATACATTCCTCAGGTATACATTTTTTTTATATAGAATATTATTCTAGAATGATATAATATCCATGTATGTTTATCATGTGTCCCTGTATTTGGTATCAATGGAAATGATTAGTCATAATTTGTAATCTTGGATGAGAAAAAATTTTCTATAAACATATGTATATTTTTAAGGATATGTCTATGGATGTCTCTCATGATATGTATAAGGATGAGTAAAAGTTAAGAAAAATAACCTGAAATATTTGTAAAGTGTATAGTGAGTGTTTTTCTAGAAATAAATCCCATTCTAGATACTAAATGTGAGATGGCTATAGAACCGATGCACCTAGGGGTAACAACTCCCACAAGATTTAATGGGCCAGACTCGGGGTAATATGGTACACAACCATGGGGGTTACTGCACACCTGGGTTGAAACTCTTGGGGGATATTCCTTAGAACATCACACTCTCTTTCTGAACTAAAATGATGTATTTAGATATAATATGTTGATGAATAACCTTATATGAACAAAGGGATACAAATATTAATGAATGGTTCTGGATTTAGAAATATGATATGTAAATATTTTCATTAATATGTGGATTTCTAATATGATATGTATTTCCCAAAATATTCCTATGGTTTATGTATATGGTGGAAAACGATAGTCATTGGATTAATTTTTAATTTGTTGGATTATTTTCTAACGATCTGTTAAGTGGGATGATAATTAGAGTGGAAGATGTTCTGATCATGATTAATTTGTTTTCATAGAACATGATTAACAAAGTGTACATTTACAAAAACTATAACTCACCAAGGAAGAGAAAGGAGTTCATAAAGATTTTTGGTAATTGAGACCATGATGGAACAATGATTTTGTTTCCTATGTTACATAAATCTGGAAATCCTCAGCTATATGAATTTCCTAGAGGAACATAAAGTTGATTTGTCTGTGAAAAATAAGGCCATAAATATCGATAGTGAAAGAAAAAAATGAGGAGTTTGGTTAATATAACAGATGATAATATTGGCCTCCCAAAGGATTCATTAATGGTTAATTGATCTAAATATGTAATAAATTTTCACTATTAAACTCAATGACCAAATAGGAAATACCCAAAAAAATATTAGCAAGGTGGTGCAAGTAATGGTATCTGGTTTTTATATTGATGAGAGTATATATAATATTTAAAAGGAAATAGATATTATGTAATTGGGTGATATATCATTTCTAATGGCATATGGATTAAGTGGAATAATAAATTTTCATATGTATTTGGATTTAAAAAATTATGATATATAATTGATGAAATATGCATGGCTTGTTCTACATTGGATTTTAAGTTAGCATCTACATGTTTATGTATAATTTTATTGATGGTATAGTGGAGTGATTTAATGACATGGTGATATTTTGACTATGGTTAGGTAACCCTTAATATGTTTATTATTTTATGATAATGTTTTTATGAATATGTTAATTAGATGATACTGATTACAATATAACTATGTATGGACTTCTTAATATATTAGTTATGTTATCTTCATGAATGGCCTAATGGCCTTATTTTTTTTATTGATTTTTGATTACCCCCTCAAGGGAGAATTGGGAAAACTTACAAGGCCCATTGGCTCAAAGATTACATGTCTCATAGGCTTATGTGATTATATGACCCGAAGGACTTAGATAATTCAACCACAATATATATAAAGAACTACCCCACCCAAGCATCTGTATCGTGATAATAGTTCTCCAACTTCGCATGGTCATCTGACGTGGCTTCCTATGCAATAACTGGATGGTCTTGATAGCATAGCCATATCCTCTCATTGGAACAGTCCATTTTTCTCTACTCTGGTGAGTGAAACTGCTCTGAATCCTTTTCTGGGGCTTCTCAATTTTTGTAGAGTCTGTATGGGGAAACAACTTGTGGATCATAGACCTTGAGGAGGCCTAAAGTCTTTATAGATAGCCTGAAATCCCTACTATCCCGAAAGCTTGGGTGGCTCTAAAGCCTTAATGACTCCAAGACCAAATCGATGGCCCAAGTTGAATAGTTTCATCTGCTTGATTACCGAACATTACCTACTACAGTAACTGATACAGTGCATTCTATAGTTCCCGCAAAGTGTACAGTCTGCAACAGTGCCTTCTAGAGTACCCACAATAGTACTGCTTCAATACCGGGAAAATTCCTCTACATGGTGTTGAACCTGGGTCTCATGGAATCACAAAGGATACCTCACTAATTGGGATGAGGTTCATGTGCTATGATATCACTAATGAAGATTATAAGACTTTTAGATTTACAGAATATATCTAATATACTTTTTATTTATGAATGATTCATATTTTGAAAAAAAGTTTATGGTTATTAAGGATATTACCAAGCTATAATGGAATATACAGTATGGGTATTCCCATGATTGTAATGTGATAAAATTGTGGTAATTTTTGATAATTGGGGGATAAATATTAACATTAATTCATGAAATCATTTCTAATGATATGTACGTCCATATTTTAGAAGGATTATAAGGTCAACCATTCATTAAAGAATTTAGTTAGACTTCAGAGGAAAATTTATGTATTGTGTTTTTATTAAAAATCATAGATAAAAGTTTATTTATTGATAATCCTTTTCTCAAGGAGGAAGATCACATTTTTTGGAAACTATAATAGTTGGGTTTTATAAAGTACACCTTGTATGTTGGGTGATATGTAATCATGTGTGTAAGGGCTACAAGTCTTTAACCAATGACCGATGCACAATACGGTTTTATGCCTACCTATAGCCTACACGATGTTTTGATTTATGTATACATATTATTTTGGAATAAATATTTCTAATTAATCTTTAATTTTACTTTTAATGATTATATATTAATTTATTAACAATATTTTTTTATAAATAATTATATATAAATAGTAATACTTTTCATTCTTTTATGGACTTAATATCATAAAAATGTGTATTTTAGTGCTTTGGGTAACAAAGATAATTTTTGGGAATCCATTTATAGAAGTAATAGACGTATTTAAAAAAAATAATGAATCATTTATTATAGGATTATAAAATAAATACTCAATGATTGGATAATGATCCCAAAGGAAAACATGTTGTTCATATTCACTATTTTTTTTGAATTGATGGCCATATAAACATTCACATATTTATTATTTTCACTCCATAAGAATTTAATTGATCGTTCAATTATATGTTATTGAATACCTCAATCACTCCCTATAAATATTTAATCTTCTCTTCCTTGTCCAATTTCCAAATCCAATCAATTTTCTCATATATAGAAACCTAGTTATATATTACATTGGGTAACCATTATAGTTTTGACAATCCCTTTTTAAAGGAAGAGTTAGTAATAATATTTCTAATGTGATTTTTTATGAATTCTACCTTTATGTTTTAAACATTTGACAACCCATATGAATTTTGAGGGTGAAATTTATTTCATGGGGGAAAATGTAACACACATAGACGTTCTTATTTTTTTCAAATAAATTTAACATATTTGTTATTTTTCATTTCATGTAACAATAAATATATTAATTTTATATTAATCCACTATGTGGATATTTATTTTACTCAACACCTAACTAATCGTTCACTAGTGGCAATATAAACTATGTCCTACTATACTTGAAACATCGAGGATTACATGGGTTAAACACAAAAATGAATTTCCACAATGAATTGAGAACCCACAAGACCGAGGTTTACTGAGCATTAATATATTATCAAAATAATATTCATTACTGTAATAAGATAATACATTGACATTAAATTAAAGGTTACAAATAGTATTAACTAATTTAAAAAATTATGAGTTTTATACAATATAATATGAATTCATAGATTACCAATTGATTATAAATGAATATGAAAACTGACAGAATATAAAAGGAAAAATTACTTTGTTGACATTTTTTTTACCCTAATAAAATCAATGTTCAATTATGTATTGAAATTTAATATGTCACACATTTATTTCACATGAAACTTCAACTTAGTGTTTGTTACACACAATAAATAGTTTCAACAAAACATAATTTTATAGTTAAAATTATTTAAACGAGATACTTGTAAACTAGCCATCAAAACATAGTAATAGGTATAGTAATAACTAATTTTCAAAAAAATTATAATTGTTTTATATAAATAAATCATATTGATAACGAATGATATAATTTTTGTTAATTTCGTTTTTTGTTTAAAAATTTAGTTTTCTACATTAAATCACCTTGAATAATAAAATAAATTTTATACACCTTTTGAAATTGAATTTGATTAAATAAAAATAATTGTTTAATCCTGAACATTGAAATTATACAAGGGAGAATATTTTGGATTTTTCTGAGAAACATCATTTTTGGATGAATACTTAAAAATAATATTTTTATCAAAACATTGGTTTTTTGTATAATTAATTTATATAGTAAAATGATATTAAATTTTATTTTTCAAATTAGATAAATATTATATATATATTAATTAAATTTTAATATCAAAAATAATTTTCTCTTTTAAATTGAATATAAAATCACAACAAACTTTTGATCATTTTTCCTCTTTAGAAATAATTACTTCATATTATTTTTTAGGTTAGAAATAATCATAATTTTACTACTTATGGACTTACATTTAGAAATAAATAAAGAAACCATTGAAATCAGTATAACATTTACAGTCTAATATGATCAACATTATTTTTGATAAAAAATATTAGAAAAATTGATTTAAAGTAGTCACATGATTAAGTCCAACTCATGCTCATTTAAGGTATAATACTTACAATTAAAGGCCACCAATGACCTAGAAAAATATTTAAAACCAATTTTATGTCATATTTAGTCCAAAAAACTTATATTCTTATTTTCTTCGGTCTGGTATGTCTTTTTTAGGTAAAGGCATTTGTACACCAAACTTGTTTTCAAAAATTCCGAGTCCTTTTCCTTCCATATAAAGACCACCACCTATCCCTCTTCTTCATACATATAAAACCTTTTATGTTAATATATTTCATACCCATCATACATAATATATGTACTCCCTTACTTTTAGTATCCTTCCACTATGTATAAGGAATTCAAAGGAATCCTTTTGGCACAAAAAGGAAGAAGATACCTGGTTAAAAGGTAAATTCTTATCTCAAGTCCTTTCATATACCTTCATTATCAACCTCCACAAAATACCTTTATTATATTTTTATATATTAAAAACTATCCCAATACACTAGTATGTTTCTATGTAAATTTCTCAGCATACATATACACGCACATAAATCTAACGGGTAACAAACTTATTATTTCTATGTATGGAAACCTACTTCCTCACAAAATAATGAATGTTCATTTTTTCCATTACCAAAAACAATATTAGAAATTATGTTGGGAAATAAATTTATATATGTAATATATTAAATTTATTATTTCTTTTTTCTTTTTTATTTCTGTTTACTTCAAATATATTTTTACTCTTCATTTTTTGTTAATACGATAATTGTATTTGAGGAAGTGTGGACTACCGCCCCATGAAAGTGATACGATTCACTCATAAACATCATGGATTGTATAAAGGATAGTTTCAGTGAATATATAAGATATAAATAATATAATATATATAATTTAAAATTGATATATATATATATACATTTATTTCTTTTAATTTCATCATATCAACATCATAGTAAAATAGAAACAACATTCATCCTTACATCCAACTTATCGTCTCCATGAATGGAGTATTCCATTTAATAAATAAATATTATAAAAATTATTATAATAAATATATAGTTTATATACATTATATTTAAATAATTTATTATATTACATTAATAATTATACAAATTATGAATACCAATGATATAAAAAATAAAGACATGTGTGAATAATAAAGAGAATATTACTCGATGTGAAGAATTACCATTATGTTGTTAAAAAGCATGTAATATAAGTTCATAATAAATGGAAATATAGTATTATATGTAAAAATATGGTTCTATAAAATATTTATAATAAATTAATATTTATTATTATGGTGGTCTGAATGTATACAATGATAGTACTTGATAAAGGGATTTAATCTCAGTTTTTATACTCTTTTTATACATGATATGTTCACCACTCATTCCATTTAGGTAGTGTTAGTACGTCCCAAGATTGTAATGTAGTTATATTATACCTAAATTTTTTGTTATTATAATATTATTTTTATGAAATTTCATTCATGGGTATTATGTTTCAATAGATACCGAATCTATAAAAATGGTTGGTCTCGATTATCCTTCTTCACGACTAATGTTTTTTTAATAACCTATTATATTTTTAGTGTTGTATGTACTTAAATTTTATATGTTCTATCCTAAATATCAGTCTCTATATAATATTGGAATTTTAATGGTTTCTTTTTATTCATACGGGGAGAGTATGACCCTCTGTTACCATGTTATAAGTGTTTTATGAGACAATCACATCACATTTTGAGATTTTTTAAATTTCGTCTTCCTTTGATGAATTATTATGTTCTATATCTCAATAAAATTATTAATTTTATCCTTTTATATTTATTCATGATATAAGATTGTATTGGAAAAAAAATTTACTCATTGGTATATAATATAGTTTAGAAATTGTTTTTAAGACAACATGACATTACCCTGTCTTTTGTCAGTAATCTATGTTCAATCAAAAATATTTCATCTTAAAAGGATTTCAATGTATATCATGCTAAACTAAAATGATCATTAAAATAATTTTTTACACTATTATTATTTTACCAACGTTTTCAAATTAATCTTATTATCATTTTCATAATGTGCCAATTTTATATCCTTTTTATGTACAAAAGGAATGTACTATTTACCTCGTATGAAATGTATGAGTTTATCTTACAACAGTCCATCGAAAATTTATTTTCATGCTTAAATTTTATTTTATTATTAAATTATATTATATGATATTTTTAACGAAAATGGTTTTCAAAACCCTTTCAAATTTCAGTTAATATGTTTTCTTGAAAAATTATTTTCAAAACATTTTGAAACTTATGTTTGTATGTCATCAAGTAATATGTTTTCAAATTGTTTTTCACTATTCTATTATAAGATTTCATGGTAAATGGATTAAAAAAATATCATGATTTATTTATAAAAATTCAAATATTTTTAAAAAAATGGATTACAAAAAAACAATGCTTTGTTGATATATGATAAAGTATTTTTAATGAAAATATATTGCAAATAATTTTTCAGCACTATTTATAAGTGATCATAATATTTTAAAAAATGGATTGTCATACAATTTCATGATTTCATTATATGAATTAAAACTATTTCAGATAAATAGTTTTTTAAAATGTTTTGATTATTATTTTTTATGTTTTCAAAGAAAGATATTTTCAAATGATTTCAATACATCTTTATAAGAAGTAATTGTATTTTCAATGAAAATGTCTATTAATTTGTTTTAGGTATTAAAAATCCATTTTTAAATAAGAAATGATACTTTCCTCTATAAATGTTTTTGAATTATATTTCAATACTATTCACCATCTAATATAACATATTTTGATGTAACTTTTTACCTTATAGAAAATTATTTAAAGGTTCCATTCATATCTTTCTATCAATGAGTTATCCTTAATGTCATGGTCTAAATGAAACATGTTTTTCATTCACTGATTTTATGTTCGATAAATCCATTTCACATTGATGACTTTTATGTTTAATAAATATGTCTCTCTCATGAGTTATTATTTTGATGAAATTATTATGTAACCTATATAATATTCCGTATGTTATGATAAGATTACATGTTTATAATACCCATTTTAATTCATGGTAAATTATATGATAATTTATGATCTTGTGGCACATGTATGTATGATTCCATTATGAGACGGGTGGGACCTATATCTCCCTCCCATGAATTAGGTAAATTTTTATATCTTATGAGATTGACTAAGAAGGTCATTGAAGTAAACAATAACTACTAAGTTGTCTGTATGAGTTATTCATGACTACTATGTTTGTATGAGGAGTGAACATATAATACTCAAATAGCCATGGGAGTGAACCATGGCAACTAAAATGGTGTTGGGAGTGAAAACATACTACCAAAATGGTATCCATATCAATTACTTGGATACAATGGAAGGAAATTTGTATTATTATTTCTTACCTATAATCCCGTGTTTTAATCCTATATTATTATTTTAGGGATTATGTTAAATATTTTATAATGTTTCATGTCCTATGAACTACCATGCTTTATGCCATAATTCATTTATATGGTCTTTGATAAAAAGGGAATGACCTTCTTTTTTTATGATCATGTTCTCATACCCTCATGCTCATTAATATCCTCACATATCTCCCATATTTACCATTACAAAGCATTTGATATCACCCATTTCTTATGTTTCATTTCCCCAAGTTATGAATACAGGATTAATGTATGAGTACTAAATGTGGATATCATTATAAGATATAACGAAGATCATTCAATAGGATAGATGATTTTGTTTCCATGATTCTAAAGACACATACTATTACATTCTATAGTTATGTATTTGTTTAATGTATTGAGTATTGATCTAAAATACTATAATATCCATGTATATTAATATGTGGAATCTATAATTGGTATCAAATGAAAGTTTTTGTTAACCTTTGGAAACTAGGTTGATAGAAATTTTTTGATATCCCTAGTTATATTTCTATTGATATATCTTGTTATGTCTCTATGTATATGAATAAGGACGAGTCAAAATTTAGAAAAAATTAGTGCAATTTTTGTAAATAAGAAATGATTAGTTTCCTAAAAATATATCCATGTCTGAATACTAAAAGTGGTTGTGAATATGGAAAATATGTACCTAGTGGTAACAAATCTAAAATTAATTTCTAGTCTAAACTCGGGTAAATATGGTACATTAAAACAGGCCATGATGCACACCTAGTTTGATAATCCTGGTGGATATGATTTGGAAATTCACAAACTCTTCATAAACCATCATGAATTATTTTGATATTTGTTGGAAATGAAGAACCTATGATAAACCTAGGGTGTCATATATTAAAAAAGGTGTCTGGATTTATAAATCCAATATGTTAATATTTTCATGACTCTGTGGTTTTTTACTATGATAAGTAATTACCATACTATGGTTCAGGTTTTAGACGATAGTGGGAATCGAAATAAACTAGATTAATGTTGAATGTGATGGATGATTTTCAACTAAGAGGTCAATTGGGATTTTCACTATAGAGAAAGATGTTGTTAGCATGAATAAATAAATTATCACAGAACATGATTGATAATGTGTACCTTAACTGACAATCAGACTCACTTAGGAAGAAAAATAAGGCATTCACTGAGAGTACATGTAATGGAAACCATAGAATAAATATGATTAGGATTACATTGTGTCATGAATGTGGAAATAATACCGTACATGAATTTATTAGATTGATAGGAATATGATTTGACTGTGGAAAATAATGACACAAATATTGTGATTGGGAGGGGAAAATGAAGAGTTCAGTTAATCGAATGGATGATAATATTGACCTACTTAACATATAATTGAATGTAAAGTGTTTTAAATTTCTAATAAGTGGTCATTATAAACTAAATTCCTAAGATGAAATTGAATAATGAGGTTATACAAGGTGGTTTGAGTAATGGTTACATTATTTATGGTGAAGATACTGTAGATAAAATGTAAAAGGAAGGATGTATTGTGTAATAGGATGTGGATGAATTTCTAAAGACATAAGTATGAATTTTAAGATTCAAGGTTTATGTATATTTGGATTAAAAAGTTATGTTATATGGATGATGGAATATACTAGGGTTGTTATAAATATGTTTTCAGCTCGGTATTTACATGTTTATTTTCAATTTTACTGATATAATCCTGAAGTGATTTAATGATAATGTGATTTTTTATAAGGGAAGGTAACCCTTAACATGTTCTTATTGTTAAGATATTATTGTTTTAATATGTATATTATACGATACTAATTATTGTTGAACTATGTATGGACTTGTTAATATTGGGGTTTTCTATCATATATATATATTATGGTATTATTTAGTTTTAGGAATATTTTCAGTATACATTAGAATAAGGAAGAATTCTTGTTTTCCAACTGGATTTACAGTAAATAATATTATTACAATGTTTCATGGGAATATCCAATAAGATTATTCACATTTTTTGAATGTTACAAACAAGTGGTAATTTGGGATATATGGTGGATCAATATTTACATGATTTCATGAATTTATTTCAAAATATTTGGATTTCCATATATCAAAATGGTAATAAGGTAAACCATTAATGATAATTTTAATTTTAACATCGGAGGATGTATTTTTGTATTGAGTTTGAATTAAATACCTTGGATAAAATGTTATGTATTGATTTACCTTATTTCATGAATTTATATCATATTGGTTTAGATGTTATATTAGTTTGGTTTTAAAAAGGGACAGCATGTACGTCGGGTGACAACCAATCATCTCTATCAAGGTCAAGGTTCATAAAATCATGATCGAATGACAACAAAGGTTTCACTCCTACCACTACCCTACATGATTTCCAGGTTAATGTATAATTGTTTTCAAAACATAATTATTTATAATTAAATGGTAGTCATACATTTTAGGTTTAGAGAATAATTTTTTAACCATATTGATTTTTAATAATATTTATAGATAAATAGTTGTATGTTTCAATCATTTGTGGGCCATAAAATCTATTAAAAGTGTATTTTTTTCTTCAGAAACCAATCTTTATGTGTGGACATCCATTTTTTTAAGTAATTGATTAATTTGAAATAGATAAAATAACAAATATATATTGAAAACATTTAATGCATTCATGAATAAAAAATGAATTACTCAATGATATGATAATGATCAAAAATGAAAATATGTTGTTATGATACCATAATTTTTGTTGAACCAATGACATTTTAAATAATTATAGATCTAGGACATTGAGGCCCTCAACTTTCCATTGATCATCAACTTGTTTGTCATTGATGAATTCAATTACTACCTATTAATATTTATGCTTTTACTCCATTTACAATATTCAATCCCAACCTGTGTTGTCATAGGTGGAAACCTAGTTATATATCATTTATGGTAACAAGTATGGTTCAAAAATTCCCTTTTTAAAGGAAGAGTTTGTATTCATTTCCATGATGAGGGTTTATATGAATTAAAATTTCTTCTTTAAAACATTATTAACCAAGACGAATATTGGGGGAGAAATTCATTTTATGTGGGGTACAATGTAACACCCTGAGATTTTGTGACTTTTTTACTAATTAATTTAAAATTCTTTATATATTTAATTTTAGGAAACAATAAAGATATTTCATTTTATATTAACACAATATGATTGGATTGAATTATATGAAACACCCAGTTATTATTTAAATGTAGAAACATAAATTTTGGATTTTTCTACGCAAAACATTAATATAGATTCCCATACATTAGATTTATTAATATTACTTTAGAAAAGAGTTATATTTATTACCACTTATAAAAAACCAAGACATTACCCTATAGGTATAATGACTTTAGAAATATAGAAACAAGAAAAATTGTTCATAAAACATATTCATTACCTCTCATTTATTTCATCATAACTAGAATCATTTTTGTCTTATCATACATAATACCTTTATTCATGATGTGAGGAAATGAAACATATAAAATGGTGAGCTAAAATTCTTAGTAAAAGTCAATATCAATCATATCATATTCATAAGAGCATACCATTTCATTATCATATCATTTATATAAAAGAACATTATATAAGGTCTTGGGATAAATAATAAATGTGAAATTTAATTTCAATAATATTAATATAAGACAAGAAATGTTGTGTCATTCACACATAAGAATATAAATCATTTCATATTATTCAAGGCCCATTTCCAAGAACATCATAGCGGACAATGTCCATTACTGAACATATTTTACTATTCTTTCTAGCCCTGAATCACTATGCCAAATTTACTTTCCAATCCAAACATGTCTATATCATGATATATAAATCATTACCCGAGGCAGTGGATGGAGATATAGGTCCCACCAATCCCATAACTAAATCAATCTTATGTGTTCCTCAAAAACATATATATTTCATCATAGTGTAACCCATGAAATAAAATGTGTTACATATTCATCATTTCATCATAACATAATTAATATAAGATAAATAAAGTTTATTAAAATAATTCCATCATAAACTCAATCAAATAAATGTGATAATAGGGATTGAAACATAACCCTATGTCATTATAGTTAGAATAAAATTTTGATAAAACACTTGATCGTAGTTCATGATGAAAAATATCATTCACTCTTAAAAAATGAATACTCTTATAAAAATGTTGTTCAATTTTAAAAGAAATTAATTTAGTTAAAAATACACTTTTAAACATGTAGTTAAAGAATCAAGGAAATTAGTGCTTATGAAAATGTAAAAACTCATTCATTGAATGTAATTTAAAAATAAATTCCTTATATTTTTTAAAGAAAAGTCCAAAGTACATCATAAGGTAAAAAAGATATTTTCCATCCATTCCTTGTAATAAAATACAACAAGGGGTAAATATGACATTATATATATATAGAATAATATTAATAAATTTTTGAATTTTTTTAAAAACATGGACATTGGTGATAAATATATCCCTAGTAAAAACTTATGAATAAACAATATCAGATACAAATGAGATATGAAAAGTTATCCCTTACCTAAGATATGATGTTCTTCATATGTATCTGAATATCCCATATAATAATAAAAATAACTATAAATATTTTTAATATCCTTTTTGATAACATTTATGATCATAATTTCATCCATGTTTTAGTTACATTTCATTGTTAGTCATTATTCGGGTATTAACTGCTTTATGTTCATAGTTACGTTATGTCCGATGAGTTCTTATTCCTATATTTAGGTTATAGTTATATCATTTACATAAAGGTATTAGTAAAACATATATAATATTTTTCATTCAATTAATTTATATTAACATTGTATAAAGAAGAGTTTGTAAAATGAATCACATCGCACTGTGGAGACGGTAATCCATTCATATGCACGAGTGACAATATCGTTCCCATAATTGTTTAATGTTGCTGAATTGGATGGTGTATAGTATCTCAAAATTAGTATCATTTTATATTAATCATATGTTATTATTATTTCCACCGTTATACCCATCCATGTAAGGTGGTGGTGAAAACATATTACACCACGTTGTAGAGATTGTAGCCGTACATACAAATGTTAGGTGATTTCATTTTACATTAAGATGGATAGAAGATGAAATAGGTTTGTTTCATATTTATAATAAGCTATCATTTTATAAGTGATACATATGTTATTAATTTATAATGAAACAACTAAAGAAGAGGATGTAGAAAAAGAAAAAAAAATAATGAAAGAATCTATAGAAGAGATTACCTCTTCCTCGACGTGCCTCCTTTATATTTTCTCTTAGGGAACTAGAATTAGTATTTGTAGAATAAAATAACCTCTAGAATGTATCTAGGGATGTCTCAATGATAAATGATTGGAGTTTTTCCGATATTGAAGACTCAAAATGGATTTAAGTGGAGAGGGGCAGTTTAGGAATCTCTCAAAATAATAATTTAATATAAATTCAATTTTTATTAACAATGGTAAAAAACATAATTAATTAAATTATAATATTTTTTTGAATAACAATCATCTAATAATTTATTGAAATTATTGGAATATATTTATAATACTTATCATTTTTATATAACCCTTATTTTACCCTTTTTAATCTTATTGCGATATCCTAGATTTTTACGAATTGAATATAATTTAATTGAATGAAAAATATTAAAATATATTTCATACAAATTTGAAATTTTATTTTCCTTTTTTCAAAATAATTGATTTTTAGGCATTGAATATAATTTAATAAACTATTTTATGTATTATGTTATGAATTATGTGAATATTTGACACTATTCATATAGAACTTTTTTAAATAAAATTATAACAACTTGATTCCATTGAACCAAAAATAATTTAATGATCCCAAATTTGTCTATGTAATACAAAAAATTCGTGGAAGGCATTAAAATATTCAAATTAAATATCTTCTAATATTTAAAATTCATTTATTTCAATCATTCATTAAAAAGGTAATCACTACATTATAATTGTGAAATAAATAAATATATTTATCTAATTTCTAAAAATAATAAATAAAATTCCATGATGTAGGATATCTTTTTAGATTTATAATTACTTGATATATACAAAGATATTAGTTTTATAACCCAATATTAATGTTGATTTTGGAAACGATATATGTTTATGTTATAATTACCATTAAATTAAATTTATTCTTATAAAATGTCATTTTCACATCTATGTGAATCCCTGGGGTCCTAAAATCGACCCAAGGACAAACATGGTTAGAAATACCTTATTCAATAAGATTAGGACACGTTGTAGGGTAGTAGTATACAATTAAATTATTATTATTTCTTACCTTTTTTTACAAAATTTACACATTAACAATGGTAAATAAAAATAATTACCAAAGATCAATTCATAAAGCCCAAAAATAATGGGTACCTGTTACAACAATTTAAAATTTTGAATTCCAAATATGGAATTAATTTTTTCATATTCAAAATAAATATGTTTCAGTATGTAATTTAAAATTAATCTCTTGGTTGAAATGAGAAAAGGAGTTTTAAAAGTTAAAACATTGCAAAATATTGAAATATTTTCACCTATGAATTCAATGTAATATTATTTTTAATGAAATACATTATATAAAATGTTAAAAATATATTCTATTTTTACATTAAAACTATTCAATATAATAATTTAAACATATTAATTATCTCAATGAAAAATGTTGTTTTAATTAAAATTTAATGTATTTTTAATTTTCCTTCAAAAATTAATGTTATCAAAAAAATTCCATAAATTTATCCATGTAAATTTTTATTTATCACATCAGAATAACATGTTTATTTTATGTTATATAAATTATTAATGAGTCCAAATTTTAATTTAAAATTGTTTATCTAATCAATGGTTTAAAAATAAACCTTAAAAAATTATCTATATACATAAACTAGGTTTTTATTCAAACCATGTGAATAAGATATATATTTGATAAATATAAAAAATATCTTTTAGTAAGGGTATAAATAATATTCTTCTCATTAATTTCATTACCAAAAGTATGTTACAAAAAAATAAAAATATATAATTTATTAATTTTTTCATAAAAAATTTATATCCAATGAATTCATAATTCATTTTCCTAAGTTAGTTATAATTATTCCTACTAACCTAATGTCTAGGCTATAATGGTAATTTTATATTATGGTAATATTGTGTTTTTTAAAAACTCATGATTGTGGGCAATGAAATCTGTTGAATAATAAAAATTATTTAAATAAAATATTTCAAAAAAATATAAGAGAGTTAGATTCTACCCCCCTTAAATTGAATTTCACCCTCAAAATAAGTAACTTAAAAATAAACAGATTAGGATTACTCTCCCTCATCATATCATCAAGTTCACATTTACCTTCTGCAAATTGGTGGTTACTCCATAAAACATTATCCAAACATGTTGTCTTGTTTCAATGAACTTTTTTATTATAATCTAGAATCTATATTGGTAGATTTTCATTATAATGATCTTCCTATAGCATTATGACTTCCAAGATTAATACATATGTAGGATTGGTTATGTACTTTCTTTGGAGAGATACATGGAACACATCATGATATTT
Organism: Viscum album; assembly: GCA_963277665.1. Taxonomy (NCBI): domain Eukaryota; kingdom Viridiplantae; phylum Streptophyta; class Magnoliopsida; order Santalales; family Viscaceae; genus Viscum; species Viscum album. Next base: position 1,728,107,918 of record OY728161.1, on the reverse strand, counting down.
AGATAGATTTTATTGATGTTATATAATGTAATATACCTTCCCAACACGATCCAATATTTCAAAATGACTGATATACTTAGGCTCAGTTTTCCCTTCAATAAAAATCCCATAACTCTCTTCTAGGGTAATATATTAAGAGCAATTTATCACTAAATTCAAACTCTATATATTTTCTCTAGTTTTATGCTTTTTTATTTTTGTCTACCCTAGGCTTCTCTAATATTTTTTCACTGGATCTTACCTTTTTTGTACATTTTATCAACAAGGTCAGGTCCTAATAGGTTTCTTTCCCCAACTTTATCCCAGTATGGTGGGGTTTTGCACAAATTTATATAGAGGGATTCATAAGGATACATATGAATATTGGATTGAAAGCTATTATTTTAATATATTTAAAGCAATGTTAGGTATTGAATCCAACCACCTCTGAAATCCATAGACCAATATCTGAACATGTCTTCTAGTGTTTTAATTTTCCTCTTAGAATATCCCTCAGTTTGAGGAAGATAAGTAGTGCTAAAACATAACATTGTATCCAAACCATGATAATGACTTCCCCAAAAATTTGTTGCAATCCTAAGATCACTATCATATATAATGAAATGTGGTAATCCCAGAAAACATACCACTTACCTTACGTATATCCAGGAATGTTGATCATGAGATAAGTCATCTCTAATATAAATGAAGTGTGCTGAAATTGCAATATGATCAACTATAACCCATATAAGTTTATTTCCTTTAGAATTTTTTGGATATTAAATGAAAATGTTAATTGTGATGGTTTCCCATTTCCATTCTGGTATGTGTAATGGGGTTAACATTCCCATATATTTCAGTCTCTTGTCATTAGGTAGCTTAAAACCCAAGCATTGACATTTATATTTGATGACATCTATTTTCATGACATCCCAATAGAAGTACTCTTTCAGGTCCCAATACATCTTTGTACGTCCAGAGTGAATAGAGAATGAAGAAAATTGAACCTCATCCCTTAACTCCTTATTTAATTCTCGTATGCGAAGAATACAAGCCCAATTATTAAACCTTATTATTTCAGCACAATTAAGGTTTAATTTAGGAACATTTTTCATATTTTTGATAACTCTACATCTTTCTTCTATACCTCTTTAATGTTCACTTGTATAGATAATGGAACATTCATATGAGAAAGATATTATTTTTCCACTTCTATTAAAATTTCATGATCCATCATTTGAAAGTCCATAAATATTGTATCTTTTGTTATCCACATCTAGATAACCTATAATGGTCTTGATGACCCAAGGCTTATTCTACCTTGTTTCATTTCACAATATTGTAATGTATTGAGAAGTTGTAATCCTTAATCAACTCTAACCATATTTTTCAGTGCATATTTAGATAATATATTTTGAAAATATGTTTTAAACATTTTTGATCAGTATTAATATCACACCTTTTACTATAAAGGTAAAGCAACCAAATTTTTAATGGAATGATTACTGTTGGTAACTCCAAATAATGTGTTTGGTAATATTTCTAATGGATTTTAATGACTATGAGTCATAAGCTATCACCATATCATTTTTCATGAGAAAAAACGCCATACCCTTCTAGGATGCATCTTTGTAGATCAAAAAACATTCTCTACTAAAAGGAAATGTGGTTTTATGTCCACTAACTAACATTATTTTTAGGACTTTTAAATTCTCTTCACAATCCTCCATCAAAGTGATCATAACTCCTTTTAGAGTCAACATTATTACTGAATTATATAATCAGGAAAAATATTTCACAAAACGTCGATAATATCCATCAAAATAATGAAAACATTGGATCTCATTTATCATTTTTGGTCTCGACCCTCATTCAATAACCACATTTTTTTAGATCCACAGAAATCCCCTCTCATTGGATTATGTGATCAAAATTTAAATTTTTTAATCCAAAATTCATAATTGTAAAATTTGGAATAATGATTATTTTTTATTAGTGTATTTGGTACAATTCTCAATTGATATTCATGTTCATCCTCTCTCTTTTAATAGACAAGGATATCATCTATGTAGAATACCACAAACTAATCTAGATAGTCTCTAACGACTCTTTTTCATTAGATCCATTAATATAGGAAGGGAATTAGTAATTCCCAAAGGATCACTATAAATTCAGAGTTTCTATACCATTTATAGAAGGAGATCATTAAAATATCCTTCTATTTGACACATAACTAATGATATAATGAATGAAGATAAATCTTGGAAAAGTATTGAGCTCTTCATAGTTGTTCAAATAATTCATCAAGGCATTGGACATGATATTTTTTCTTGATAGTGATCTTTTTATGTTCTTGATAATAAATGAAGAGTCTCATTAATCCATTATTCTTCATAACCAACAGAATAACTGCTCCCCAAGGTGACTTACAAGGGCATTTGAATACCTAATCATACTCTCTTGGAGTTATTTCTTTAATTACATAAACAAAAATTGAAACATTCTATAAGGTGTCCTTGAAATAGGTATAGCACCCAGTATGATTTCTATTGAAAATTCTAAGTCACAACTTGGTTGAAGAGTTGAAAATTCAACTAGAAAGACATCATCAAACTCCCGAACAATTGGAATATTTTTTATCAGGAGTTTCTCGCTAACCAGTTGAGATAAATAACCTTCATTAATTGTATTAAAGTCCCATAACATGGATGAAATTTCCACTAGAATTTTGTATTCATAATTTAATCGATATATGATCATATATTGATCTGGAATATGAAATATAACTTCCCTTATTTGGAAATTGATATGAGAAACATATAATGAAAGAAAATACATGCCAATAATCACATAAAATTTAATTATAAGAAGGATCATAAGATTTTAAGGAAGAACAATCCCACAAACTACAATTAGATAATAATTATAAAATTTGGATGCGACCGTTCTTCCATTGAATTTTTTCATAGCTAACTAAACAGAAAATTTTAGAGTTAATAAAACAATACCCGTAAAAAATTTATCAAAAATAAAAAAGTTGGTGGATCCAGAATCAAATAAAAAATTTTCTATTTTAGAATGGATGGTACGTGTACCTTTCACCACTTCATTATCATATTCCATGGCACCGATAGTAATTTCTCATGTGTTTCCTTTTTCATTGGCCTTAATTTCTTATTGACGTTGGTCATCATCAATAACCCTTGGATTAGGAAATTGATTGGTATTATGCCACATTTCATTTACCTTGTAACATTTAAGTTTTAGAGGTGTATTATGTGTATATTTTTATGTATCAATATCATTTTACATATTTCTCCCATCACATTGGAATTCAATTGCTCAATGAACATATTATTTACACTTAAAATCTTGACTATTCCATTTATGAAAATTCATTTCATGTTTTATTACACTCAAGTAGATTAAGGGAAAACTCATCTTAATTTCAGTGTAGACTTTATATTTTCTATTTATTTCCATTTTACTCTTCTTATCAATCCCATATGAATGATTGGTTTCCAAAATATATATCTCAAACTTGAAATCACATCGACTAATTTCCTTATATATTTTGAAGTCCCTTATGTATAATGTCTTTCGAACATATATTTTTCATCCACCAATTAATATATCAATCTATTTCTAAGGTTTCATAATAATTCCAGAAGCATACTTTGCAAGTCATGTAAAATTTTCTTCATAGGTACCAATAGATTAATCATCATTTTTCTTATGTTCAAGGAACTCTTTATCTGTCATTGTTCTAAGAATATGAGGAATTTACTAATTGAAAAATAATTTCGTGAACTCATCCCATTGCATGGACTCAATTTCATAAAATTTCCTCATATTCTCGACATGATTAGACTTTTCATTAGCTTCACCTCAAAAATTATATACCACTAAGATGACTATATCATGTTCACTACATTATAGAAGTGAAAATATCTTTAAAGTTGTACTGGTCCATTGTTCAGCCACTAATGGATCTGAAGACCTCCTAAATGTATGTGGATGTTATATCATGAAGGAATCAACAAAAATTTTCTCATTAATTTGCTCTTATATATGTCCATCTTTGTTCTAAGATTGAAAATGTTTTGTGAGCATGGATACAAGAATTTTCATTCCAGTTCCCATAAATTTTGGTTTCTTAGAGGGACAATCATTTCATTTCCCATCACATTTATTATTAATACATTTCCATTAGGTTCTATCTATTGACTAAAATCAATAATCATATTGTGGGAAACAATAATCATAACATGAAAACAACATAATCAATAAAAAAAAATTAAATTTAGGAAAAATAAATATGTATAATTTTTTATTCATGGTAATGTCTAAAACACTAGGGTTGTATCTTATACATAGACATATCATTATTTTTTTCTCATCCTTGTTTCAAAAGGATAATTGTACTACTCCTATGATACAAGCTATTTAAAAATATAATTTACATAAATTTATATTACATCTTCTTTAAAGTATATTTATTAATATATATAAAAAACCAATATAGGATCATATAATTATAGTGTCTTTAGAAACAAGGAAACATAAAAAATTACTTTATAATACATATACATTGTCTCCCATTTATTTAATCATCACTAGAATACTTGTTGGAATATCAAACATAATAACCATATTCATGACATGTGGAAATGATACATATAAACGGTAGTATCAAATTATATGTAAGTTTAAAAAGATAAAATATCAATCACATCATATTCATATGAATATATCATTGGAAATACTTATCCAGCATATAAAATATCAATATACCAGGCATGTGAAAAATAATAAAAGTGAAATGTAATATTAATAGTAATAAAAAATTGTAATCTTGTTGAATACACATATAAGAATAAACAATCGTTTCATATTATTCAAGGCTCATTTCCAAGACTATCATACTAGATAATGTCTATTTCTGAACAGAGTTCACTGCTTGTTCTAGCATTGTATCACTGAACCAAATTTACATTCCATTCCAGCAATGTATATTTATTTAGATAGCTACTCTGTTTGGTGTTTGTGACCAGTATTGGTGATTGAAATGAATATTGATATGGGTTTCATGCTGAAATTTTTTTAATCCCCAAGGGGGATGCTCATGTACATAGGTGGGGCCGATGCGCACTAGTACGACTAGTGGACCAGATGGGTTTTATCCCCCATTCACATAAAAGTTTGATAAATACAACTCTAATTAAACAATTTGGATTATGATTGGGGAGCACTAGGTTATGTTTATGATCCCAACTTGTGGATCATTCATGAGAATGAATTTTACTCTAGTAAATTTACACCAAGTTACGAGGTGCATGGGGCCCGAGACTATCTAGTGCCAGGGGGTGTTCACGATTTTTTTTCTCATTGTATTTGTGGTATTTTCCTCTGCATTGTGCTGTTTTTTGATGTACTTTACTGTATCCAAGATTTATATTTAAATATGTGAACATTATGATAATTTTATCTTGAATTCTTTTTAATTTAATGTTGCATTTCATTTAATTTATCACTGCTTTTCATTGCATATTAAAACTATTTGATTTTTGACATTGTATTTCATGATCTTTGGAATCAATGGCTGTAATCATATAGGTATTAGGATGAGACCCTAATTACACCCATTTGGTGTAATTTTACCTTATTATGCTTTACTGAGGTAAAAGAAATGCTATGCGTGATGGTAGTTTAGGGTGTTAGGTCCCATCATCGGTGTAGAGTTTTGGAGAAGACTTCTTGGTGATGACACCTTGTAACATGGAGTCCATGGGGATGTATTAATATTGTCTAAATTTGTATTTGGACTACTTGTATTGTCTTTAAACAATTTTATTCATTTCATGTTTTTTCATAAGACATGTTGGGCTATAAAATTTTTTATTTATATTTTTGGATTGTTTTTAATGTTTTATGCTTTCATACTCAGGTAAATCATTCCCAAACCTATATTACTGATACTTGGGCACTTGTTCCAGCCTGTAAGGATAGGTGTCACCCTTCGGGACTTTACACGGGTTGGTTTTGGTGCTAGTAATAGTGATGACCATATTCGTTTCGTGACAAAATGGTATCAAATGAGGTTTATGTTTATTGATTATGTTACTATTTTGGGATGAGATGGGATAGGCAGGAGCAAGGATTTCTAGGGCTTAGGGTTTTGGTCACGAGTATGGTGCCTCTCCTGTAGCACATATTGTAGACCTTATGTCACTATGGGACATTGTAATTGTCTAATTGACTTCACTTACCAGTGAGGTGTGTGGGATGCAGACCACACATGGACATTGGGCGGTGGTGGAGTACTGGTTTCCTTTATTATTGAAATGTTTTTAGTTTATTTATATTTGATGTATTTTAATAAAATTTTCATAATAGTGGTTTTGATTATTTTCTTGTGACAATTTCATTTTATTGAAACATGGCTCCCTAGAAAGCTCCCACACACCCACATGTGGAAGCTGGAGAGTGTTATCCAACACTGATTTATTAGTGTCTCGTCATGTCCATAAGTGGTGGGAGTCAGTGCTTCAGACAAGGAAGAAAGAGAAGAAGCACTAGGGAGATTTCAAGGCCGTCTTCAATGAATAGTAATCCCCTAAAGTGTTGGCTTATGATTAGTCTAGAGTGTTCATGTACCTTGTTCAGTGGATTCTTTCTATGATGGAGTATTCCAACCGTTTCACTGAATTGGTTCGGTATACTCCAAAAATCCTCTCCAACGAGTAGGCGAAGGAACAGAGGTTTGAGAAAGGATTGCGACTAGACATATAATCACAGGTGTTCTATTTTATGCTATGGACCGATTATGAGGTCACTGAACATGCATTCATAGCAAATATTGATAGGAAAGGAAGTCTGGTTTCTCTTGTTTAGTATCAGTAGAGGGTAGTGGAATCTCCTCAATGGAGAAAATAAAGCAAGAGGATCATGTGAAGAATGGTGCTGGCATTTTAGGCCACTCTTCCAGGTAGTTTTCATCTATGAAATTTGATGCGAGATCAGTCATTTTCCACCACTTTGGGATGATCGGGAACAACGTACAAGTATGTACACTTCCTCCAAATCCTTGTTACAAGTTTGGATGTTTGGGCCAATTACATTGCTTCTGTAGTGTAGCATGTACATTTCCGAATCTGGCAGGGTCAGTGTCTTCTAGAGGAGTGTGGGCATAGTCTGTGCCACTGTGGGCTGGGGGATCTCGATTTGGTGTTTGTGGTTGTAGGGATGGGTCATCTTATTGGAATAGAAATTTTGGGGCACATCCACAGACAAGCGACCATCTTCAAAAGATAATGTGAATCACCATGCTGTGGATTAGGCACAAGTAGGATCAGAGGCAGGATCGACGATAGCTTGAGGTACCATTTTGATCTCATCTTATATAGCTTCTGCTCTTTTCAATACTAGAGCATCTGTTTCAATTATTTTTTATCATTATTTAGACATTAGGAATTTTCCAATTTAGTTGATGTCTTTCATGATGGAGTTGGTTACACCACTAGGAAATAAGAAGGAGGATTGTCTTAGCTGCCCGCCATCTGTGATTTCTATGTGAGGGGTCGATATGGAGTGGTTCCTCTGGGTAAAATACATAGATATTTTTAAACACATACTAATAATCGATTTTCTAGTATAATTTATTGAACACATCAATTTCTATAGGCGACATGCAAGTTTAACGGCACCTGATGGGAGTTAGCAGGTTTTTCTGGGAGAATGTGATCCTCGGTCAGGGCATGAATGACCTCCACTCAAAAAGTTGCAATGTCATATCTTCAAGTTTTCATCACATGCTCTATATGAAACTTGTATTTATTTGAGGGATAAATAATTCATTTATTGAATGATTTCTAGGAGGTATTATCGAATACTTTCTCAAGTTTTCCCCAAAACGGGATAAGGTGTTTTCGATTGATCTAACACTAGGAACACATCAAATATCTCTTCACTATTATCACATGGCCCATATTAAGATGAGGGAATTATATATTTAATTGGAAGACTTATAATCCAATGGATTCATTCATCCAATCATCTCTCATTGGGTCTCTCATGTGTTGTTCATAAAAAATCCTGACGGATCCCAGAAGTTGTGCATTTACTACTAGAAGCTGAATAAGGTAACTTTTAAGAACAAATACTATTTCCCCAGAATGGATGATTTGTTTGATCATTTTATTGGGGTAATGTGTTTATCAAAAATATAATTTCTTTCAGGAAATCATCATCTTAGGGTGAAGGAGTCAGATATCCCAAAGACTACCATCCGAAGTTGGTACAGTCACATTATGTATTTGGTCATGCCATTCGGAATAACCAATGATCCAAAGGTATTTATGAAACTCAGGATTAGGATGTTCCATCTGTATATTGATTCAATCATTGTGGTTTTTTTGGATGACATTATATAATACTCTGGCTTTGAGTATTAACACAAACATCACCTATGGATCATCTTTGGAAATTTGCGGGATCACCCCCTCTATGAAATGTTTTCAAAGTATACTTTATATATCAGGGAAGTGATTCTTCTGGGGTATGTGATCTCTGATTAGAGAGTTTCAATAGGCCTCAAGATGATTAGTGCTATTATTTCATGGGATCAGTTGAAGAATATGTTTGAGATCACGAGTTTCCTTGGCCTGGCTAGATATTATAGGAAATTTATTTGGGATTTCTCTTGATTCACTGATGACCACGACCATGTGGAAAGGGGTGAAGTTTGAATGAGACCCAAAATGTTAGGAATCGTTTGAGGAGCTGAAGAGGAGGATGACTAAATTCCCCATTATAATTTTCCAAAAGTATAGAAGTGGATATGTGGTCTATTGTGATGCTTTAGGTATGGTTATCAGGTCTGTGATTTTATAGGATGATCCCAGGGTGTTGTTCAACTATCGCCAAATCTGAACTCAATAAAAAAACAACCTTAGCCAGGAATTGAGTTGGTAGTGTTGATTCATACTCTGAATACTTCGTGTCACTACCTAATTTTAGAGAAGATTGTAGTCTACTCTGATAACAAAAGCATGGCCAATAACTTATCACAGAAGGACCTCAACATGAGGTCGCATCGATGGATCGAGTACTTGTAGGAGTATGACATCGACATTCTCTATACCCCAGGAAAGGGTAATGTGGTGGCTGATTCCTTAAGTAGAAGAGTTCCAGTGCAGTCTTTGAGGAAGTCCAGTGATGAGTGGAATTTGATGGGGCTCTTTTCTCAGATGCAGGTAGAGGCCAGGGAACACATAGAAGGTTCATTCATGGTGAGAATCCTGTCCACACCTTATTTTTGTGGTTGATTTTGAAAAAACAACCTAGTGATAATCCTTTTATGCGATCAATTCAGATTCTTCATGGTGGGGAGAAATCCTCTGATTGGTCATGCTCTCCTGAGGGCATATTGTGATTCAAGGGCCGTTCAGTAGTGTAGTTATCTCTGTGGATGGTGGTAATGGAGGACATCCCTCAGTCTCATTAGGATGTCCATCAAGGTTCCACAAAGATGTATTATGATGTGAGATGACATTTTTGGTGGACAAGTATGCGACGAGACATGAAATACATTGTTTAGAAATGCTATACATGCCTAAATGTGAAAGTAGAGCATCAAAGGCCTTCCGGTTTTCACTAGACATTACCCATTCCTACCTGAATGTGGGACGAAGTCACCATGGACTTCATTGTTGTCTTACCTTGTACACTTCGAGGTAATAATTTCATTTTTGTGGTGATTGATCATCTGACTAAATCATCCCAATTAATTCTGATAAGAGATACAACAAAAGTGGATGATTTAGTCCGTTTGTATCTTCAGAAGTTGGTGAGACTCTATGGAATTCCATTAGCCGTTGTCTCATATAAAGACCTCTGTTTAACATCTTGGTTTTGGGAAGGCCTTTAGAAGACCTAGGGTTCTTAGATTATGATGAGCATGACATACCATCCTCAGACGGATTGTCAGATAGAGCGGGCGAATCGGATTTTAGAGGACATGCTTCGTGAAGGAGTCTTTGACATTAGAATTTCCTGGGATAGCCCTTAGTGGTTGGTTGAGTTTTCTTATAATAATTGTTACCAATCCTCGATTTGAATGGACTTTTTTTGAGTCACTCTATTGTTTTCCTTGTCATTCCCCTCTCTATTGGTCTGAGTTAAGTTAGACCCCACTGATGGGGCCATGTATAGTACATGAGACATCGGAGAAAGTCAAGTTGATGGGGAAACATTTATTGAAAACTTAGAGATTCTATAAATCATATGATTACTGGAGGTGTCGGGACAGAGTGTTAATGTTGGTGACATGAAGTTCATGAAAGTGGCCCCCTGTCTGGGCCATCATCGATTGGGGAAGCAAGGGAAGATGACAACATGGTATGTTGGGAACTTTTAGATCACATAGCATATTAGAAAGTTGAAATACATTTTGGCTTCACCTGAACAGTTGACATCCATCCATGATGTCATCAATGTCTCCTAGTTAAAAAATACAACCCGGATCCCTCCCATATGCTGAGATGGGAAGAACTGGAGATAGAGCTTGAATTGTCTGTCATTGAGTAGCTGCTGCAAATAGTGGACTCCAAATAGAAGTTTCTTTAAGGGACTCCCATTCTGTTTGTTCCAGATCATTGGAAACTTGGGAGTGATTCACATGAGACATGGAAGCAGAAGTCATGGGTCTAGGAAGAATACTCATTCTTGTTTTCTGATCAAGTTTCATGTTGACTTTCTGGGGAGAAAATACTTTCATGGTGTAGAGAATTGTCACACCCATGACATAGTTTAAAGGTATTTTTAATTTAATTTCTATTATTTAATTTTTTTCTGGGGTTTACCGTGCTTTAATGGAGGAATGTGTGAGTTTTCAGTAATTTGGTAAAATTGTGAACCCAATTCCAGATTTAAAAATAAATTTTTTCTCTGTTATAAGTCCTTCATTTTTCATCATTTCTCTTCAATTACAATTTATACCTGGCCTCCCCTAACCTAATAACACCAATATATCAATATTTAGCCTTTAGAATTCCATAAACAAGGTGTATTTGGGTTTTTATTTAATTGATTCGGCCTTCCTAGAATCCCATTTCTTGTTTTTTAAAAAAAAATTGATTAATTAATAATATATTCAATTTTATGGATATTGTTTTGTATTCCAGGTGTCCACCAAGACCACATAACCTAGACACGGGTCCATCATCGTTCTCCCCCTCTTTTGAAATCTTTTTCATCATAAATTATTGCAGAACATTATAGGGTTTCCCGATGTGACCAGAACTGAATAGCTTACTTCATTACTTCTTAACTCTCTCAAATATTTCATTTTCCACCATTCTAGTTCCTAGATCGACCATTGCACCTCCACTTCAAACCTAAAATCCATGACAGTCCTCCAATTCTCTCAAAACCCCTTTAGAATCCCATTTGATGGGGAAATAGGTGGAGGAACTTCTATGAATCTCATGTAAGTGTCTGTCCTCCTTAGTTTCTCCCCTTTACATGGGGTTTTATTCAATTAAATGGATGTTCCAAATGGCAAGGGGTAAAGTTTCAATCATAGGGTTTACCCATGGTTTTTTGTTGTCAATTATTGTATTTTTTATGTTCGATCTATGTCCCTCTTGGTGTGGCGGTGGGGAAACTTGATTTCCTTACGGTGATTCACGGGTATCCTTTTATTTGGTAAGTGATTCCATTGGGTATGAAATAGTTGTTACCTATATTCTATTTTTAGTATATTTTTTTATATATACTACATTTTAATTTTTCTTCAAAAATTGGTTTTAGTGGAAATTATAATGATAAGGAATTTTAAATGCCAATTTTTTGTGATGTTGGGGGTTTTTCAAATAAATTTTTAATTGGATCATTAAATGATGCCATATAATTATTTAATTGATTTTATTTAACTGTATTAGGGATTAGAATATGTTTCAACTATTTATCCCCTTTTTTGTTGCAGTGAAAATGGTTTTTAATGGTGTTTGTAAAGAAAATTAAGTGTTGGTCCACATTTTAGTGAAAATGGAGGTTTTACAAAGTTATGACTAATAGTTTATCATGGGGCTGCCCTAAACTTGATTTTTTTCATTTAAATTTTTTGGGACTACTATACTATTTTGGTAATATAACTGTGTGCACATTGTGTACAACTTGTGTTCTTAAGGGGTTTTGTGGGAAGTTTGATTTTTAGAAATTATTTCATTAAAAATAAAACTGTTTGTTGTGTGTTTTAAGTGGTATAAAATGTGATAGCTATAGTATTATTTTTATGTTACCATTAGTGGTGTTTTACATGAATATGGATACGTATTTCTTGCTGAAATTGTTTGAGCACAAAGGGGGATGCCTGGGTACCTAGTTTTGGTGATTGTGTACTAGTACGGCTAGTGGAACAGATGGGTTTTGTCCATGTTACACCCAGAATTTGGATAATGATAACTCTAAATAAAAATGATAATGATGATCGGGTATAAATAGGTTATTTTTATGATCCATACTAGTTTCTTGTGAAAGATAATGGATTTTACTATGGTTACATTACACCAAGGTACGAGGTGCCAGGTGCCTGAAACTATCTAGTGCCTTGGGGTGTTTCCCGATTTATTTCTCCATTTATTTGTGGGTTTTTACCATGTATTGGGTTCCATTTGGATGTAAGTTATAGTATATTAAAATTCTATTTAAATGTGTTAACATTATGGGAATTTTATCTTTTTCAATTGTTTTCAATTTAAAGTTTCATTTCATGGAATTTTTTACTGCTTGTCTTTGCATATTATAAATGCCTGATTTTTCACATTGTATTGCATGCTCTTTCAAATAATTTTGTGTTATACTATTAGGATTATACAGACAACATAATTACACCCCTTGGGTTTAAGTGGAATTTATTATGATTGACTTAGGTAAAGGGAAGGCTATGTGTGATGGTAGTTCAGTGTGTAAGTTCTCATTCATGGTGCAGAGTTGTGGAGACGACTTGTGGGTGATGACCCCTTATCGTGTGGAGCCTTCAGGGATGTCTGGAATTTGTATTCATTTTTAATTGGACCACTTGAATTGTATTTAAAAAAATATATATTGAGTTCTGGTTTTCTCTGATGATTTGTTTGGCTAAGAAATTTCAGATTTATATTCTATATTATTTTCAATATGTTATGCTTTCATACTCAGGTAAATCATTCCCAAACGTAAATTACTAATACCCAGTAACTTGTTCCACCCTGTGGGGATAGAGAATTCCCTTCGGGCCATTCCACATGCCATGTTTGGTCTTAGTAATCATGTCAACCATATTCGGTTTGTGACATAGTGATGATGAAATGAGGATTGAATATAGATGATTAAGAAAGTTTCCTTAGAACATCAAAAGACATAGTCACACATGATTTATTGATACAGAAGAATTTATTCATATATTTTAATTATAATAATATTGTTAAAAGCATCAGTATAACATAGTGATGAAGTGATCAGATAAATTGAGGATCACATTGCATTCAGTTAATATGTTATTTGAATGTGTATCATCAAAACATGTGTACTAGAAAAGTGTCCATTAGATGTAATTTTTTTATAAAAATCATATAATATGTTCTTTCACATTGGTTTTTAAGAAAATGATAAGGAATAAGTTGTACATTCTTGACAGGAATGAGAATTGATTTTTCAAGAAACAAAGTAAAAAGGTGCTTATGTATGAATGATTCCATTAATACTATTCTTACAGAAAATTATTATATGATTTTAAACATGTGATTTATAAATACCTTGTTATATGGAATATAAATTTACATAATTGGTAGATATTAAATTATAATTTTAACAAAAAATTTTAATGGATCTAAGTGGTCTTAAATTACTTCTAAAATATTTTAAGGATTATCTACTAATATTGAGCATTTAAACATTTAAATAACTATGTGAATGTGGTTATACAAATTTATTATATTTTTATGGTAATATATCATTAATTATAGATGATGGTTTTTTCCTATGAAAAAACATTAATTTTAAAGAGCATTAATTCCCCCTCCCCCTCTCTCTGGTCACACATATATTGATCGTTCCATTCAGTAATAAAAATAAAATAAATATGTCTTAATAAAATTCATTCATTAAAACATTAATGAATATAAAAAATAAAAATAAAATTATTAGTCGGTTTACATGACAATACAAATGTCAAAAAAGGCAAAAATAGACTCTATAAATCTGAGCACAACAGAATCCTTAGTAACAACTATAAACTCAATGAGTTATCCTATTGTGGGAAAAAATCATACTTTATAGAACTAGTACCATGGAAAATTTTCACCACTAGTGATGTATGATCTTATTCCCTTACCTTTATCGCATATTATATTATATACCCAGTCCACGTGGTTCATGATTGAGGGTTTAGTATAAGAAAAAAGGTTATCACAAAGATTTTCTATACACTATAAAAATGTGAACACAATAAATTAATATAATCAAACATTAACATAATATATGTTAGCATATAAAAATATATGAGTAAATTGTTTCTTTTTTTAATAATAAATCAATAAAAACATTAAAACCCAAAATATTTCAAAATATGATACACAAACACCAAAATCCATGATACAAACTTAGGAGATCAATCATACAATGATTAAAAAAACCAATGTCTACCAAATTATCCTAAATATATTTAAAACCCATCACTTATCTAAACCACTCAACAAACCTAATATGTTACACACATATAAATTGGAGTTGTGATCCTTTTCAATCCTCAAAAATAAAATGTACCTAATATAAAATTCCATAAAATATTTACCCCCTCACCAAAATTTTATCAAAATAAAAATAACTATACAATTATCCATTAATATCAATGTAATAAATAAATAAAAATACCAACCCAGCACTCATTATTTAATTGATTTTCCATATAAGTATTTCCACAACAAATTCCCACAATAATTTTTTCCTAAAACGTCCCGACATTGGATCCATTGTTAAAAAAACTAATACCTTATTAAATAATTAAATATACATGAATGAATATAATAAAAAATTATTAATTAACATAATATTATTTGAACAAAATAATGTGTATTATAATCTATCAAACTCATCATAGTGATGAATTAAAATAAATTAGTAATCATAATACCCGAGGTCTCATTTCTATTCAAAAGTAACTAAATAAAATTACCAATACTATAATCATAGTTTTTTAAAAAAAAATTATATTTATAGGGTTACATTGAGAGAGAAATATAAATGAGTTAATATAGGAGATATCTGAAGTGGCACACCATTGATCTCTTTGCAAAACATCTCGATATCTAATGGATCATGAGACTGGTGAATATTATCACCTTAGTTTGAGTGTTTTGAGTGACTGGGAACGAATCAGAATCAAATATATAAAAAATTATTAAAATATATGATTTTGGACAGTTTTCATATAATTTCATACAATGAATTCATGTCCATGATGGACGTCATGAAGTGGTTCTGTTATATGCTAAAAGAATTTTTGTATCATGAATGGTTTTAATGAATGTTACTATTTATATGTCATTAAAAAATTCATTACTACAGAAATTAAAAAATCAACATCCATAGAAAATTGAGAATAATGCATGATACCTACATCACTAATAAACTCATGAAAAATATTACAAAATACCCAATTTCTCTCCCAGTACTCCAAAATTTGAATTTATATAAAAATACCCACTATATTTAAAATATAGTTCCCAATATATTATTTAACAAATTTATTTTTGTAATATACCATGTTGAAAAAATCCAAAACCAAATAATATAAATATTATATTTTGGTGACATAATATGAAATCAAAATATCGAAATATATTGAAAGATACACACATTTTTGAAATTATTAGAGAAACATATTTCAATAATTTTTTAAAAATAAACCAATAAAACGCCACAATAAAATACTTGTTACTAAAATATTATTTTGATAGAAATTTCAAAATATTGGAGATCAAATTATTTCTATTATATTCATAAATATATATCATACTAAGGTTTAACATCTATCCATTATCCATACGTAAATATTATATTTTCATATTGCAGTTCCACTTATGACCCATCATACATATTTGAAACATGGAATCATTTTTATCAATTAAATTTTCAAAATGTGTTTTACAAACCCATTTGGATTCCATATTTATTTGGTGCTCTTTCATTATATAGGAAAAAATGTGCATTTTTTGGCTTTTCAATAATTAAAAATATATAGTGGAATATATCAACAGCAATTTAAATTCAATTAAAATTTAATCATTTCAAATCTAAATCAATATTTTTTAATCAATATCGGTTAAAAGTAGATTATTTCATATTTTTAAACAAAAATATATCTTTTTTAAAAATAATAGTATCCATAAAATCATAAAATATTGTAAAAAATAAATTTTAAAATCAGAACAATATTGAAATTAAAATATATTTATTATTATAAATATCCTAATAAAACCATAAATTTAAAATACCAAATAATTAAATGGATTTCATTTTTGTAATAAATATATTTTTATAAATAAAAATCTACCAAATAATATGTTTTTAAATTTATTTTCATCAGTATGAATTAAATTAATGGAAAATAATTATTTCAAAATTTCATTTCTCTTCTAAACATTTCTTTTTATTATTATATGAATGCACATGGCATATTATCAATCCAATGAAATAAATATATGTCAACCAACGATCCAATAATGAATTGTGAATTTGAAGTTATATTTCATTTTTTAAAATAATGAAAATTCTAAATTATTTAACAGAGGAAATCATATATTTGGTATCAAATATAAAAACATGCCAAAAATGGTTTGAAATTTGATTATCATCTCAAAATATATAGAAATAATGGAAAAGTAAATATAATTCAAAATCAATGTATATTTTAAATATTTTCGTTATTTTGGAAGTAATTAGTTGTTCTATAATCCCCAATCAATGTTAATGTAAAACTATATCAAATTACAAAAATAATATTTCAAATATAAAAACAACACTATTTAATGTTTTATAATGGAAAAAATATCACTTAAAATAAATAATATTTTCCAATAAATTGAGTTTTTTCTCTTAATAACACTATTTAAAAACATTGATGTCATGTTTTTAATCAAAATGGATCACATATGTTAAAAAGTATAATTGAATAAACAAAATATCCTTATATTTTATAA
The DNA here is from genome assembly GCA_963277665.1 of Viscum album. Taxonomy (NCBI): domain Eukaryota; kingdom Viridiplantae; phylum Streptophyta; class Magnoliopsida; order Santalales; family Viscaceae; genus Viscum; species Viscum album. The sequence goes on along the minus strand of OY728161.1, from coordinate 1,728,090,699 downwards.
TTCAAGCTAATATTTATTACCTATAATATAGTCCATTAGTAGATCAATTTTTCAACATTTAAATGAATTTAAATATTTCAAAAATCAATGTGAAATCATTAAAATACTAAATTAATAAACATTTTCAATATACAAATATCTTCATGTGAATATAATCCTTTAATTCACAATAATTCTCAATTATAAAAATTAAATAATCAGTATGGTAATATAAATATCACATAAATTAAATAAATAAGATCAAAAAAGTCTTAACTAATATGTCTCTAGTAAATGATACATTTATAAAAAACTATATAGTCTTTTGTTAACTGTTAAATAATATTTTGGTTTAACCTATTTCATATATTCGTAAAATGAAAGAATTGTAATTAAATACATATTAAAAAGATTCATTATCTTACCTTTTAAATAAAAAATTATTTGTCATAACTTCCCCCACAAAATTATAATGCCAATATCAGAAAACATATTTATTTCCTTCAAATAGGGATTCAATTGTATTCAATTTCCTGTTATTATATTCATAGTATGATTGTAAATGATCATGATTATTAAACTGAATCAAAATCTATTTTGGATAAGAAACATAAAAACATAAAAGTAATACATGACAACAAATTCTATGACAACTGGATCGTGACACCTCTAGGTCATCACTAGACACTCTAGGCATTATAAAAATATATAGATCATCTTTCTGAATACATATGGGTCCTCAAAATCATTTATATACAATTATCAGACCATGTAAACCAAATTTATACAATTTTAAATTCACTCAACTCTCCCAACTTCTATATCCTAGCTCTAAGGTCATGACTAGATAGTAATTATCCCATAATGTATCCCATGTATACCAAAAAATAGTATTTCAGATTAAAGGGATAATGAGTGTTGGGGAAGGGTTATTTCCTCTACTACTCATATATTTCCCAAATATTAAAAAATAACTATGTAATAGAATCTTATGAATGAGTTATATACATATATACAAATAATTATAAAATATCTATCTAATAAAACAAATAAATCCAATAACCATTGATATACTAATGTGAAAAAGAACAAAATCAAGAATGAAATTAGACATCACTATATAATTACTATTAATTCTACTAAACCACATAATTAATACACTTATATGTAAATAAATTAACATAATCAAAATTTTAATGTTCACAATGATCCAATTACATTAGATGATTATAAAATCCTGGTAGGATTATCTATAATTGCACAAATTAATTTAAATTAATGTGTAAAAATTGGCCGTTGTATTGATTTTTTTGTATACAATTTTATTAACCACATATTTCAAGGTATTATCATACATTCAAAATAATCATATATAAATAATTTAAAGCATAAAAATCACAGAAATCTGTCCTGGTAAGCACATAACACATAGATAGACAATATTATTCCAATTATATAATCAAAAATATCCCCACTATCATTTTCAATAACAGTACTTTCAAGAATGTCCAATATGAATATTCTTTAACAAAAAATTAAATGACATTTCAAATAATATTAAACAAATTATCCCATTACTTGTAATCAACCAAACACCTAATATAGAACTCATAAATCAACCATTTAGAAATTATAGTTGTAAATATAATATTTACCCATAATTATAATCCAAATAAACAAATATTTTATAAAAAATATAATTTAATGTTATTCTCTTACCTCAGTTCACATATAAACATTCGTTATCATCTATACAAGTTATAAAAACAATCATAAGATATTATATTTACCAAAATATCGAATTCATTATAAAAAAAATTTATTTGAAAATTGTTTATTTATGTTAAATCTTGAATTTCTCACAAATTATCACACTGGATGGAATATCTCCTCCAAATGTTTTCAAATTAATATTTTTATAACCCTTGATCTACCATGTCAAAAAATAAAAACATTGAAAAGTGTTTATTAAATCCTTGAGGATTCATCTATCTAAATACCATGTTTTATACAGCCATACCGAGAGAGGGAAAAACCATGAAAATAATAAAAAACATTATTTAATTTACCATATATTGGACACTCTTACTTTTTAATTTAAATGACATATAGGATCCTTAGGAAGACGAACCACCAAAATTTACCATGATTTTTTTCCACGTGGGATAACAACATTAAAAGAATAAAATGAAACCCATTTATTATTTCTATGGGAAAAATAAAAAATAAAAAATTATTTTTTGATTTATTATTTGTCGATGCATGCTTTCCCCAAACCGTTCACTTCCCATGAAATCCCAAATTGAAATATTTTTTTGACATAAATAGTTTTGTGCATTATGCATTATATATTCAACATATATTCATAAAAGAAAGTTTCGTTGTAAAATAAAATCACATTTAAACATAACTTAAAACTCAATAACCATATTAAACCACATTATTATCTAATGTAAGACCAAAAAGACAATATATAATCATTATATTACAACCACAATATGAACACTACTAAAATATATCAAATTATCAAAAAAATAGTGTATAAAAAATGATCTCCCTTAAATGATTTGTATCGTTAAAATACATTTTCAAGACACTGTTAAGAACAATATACGGATATATTAGTTATAAATTCAAAAATAAATTTTCAATTTTCAATATATTACATATTTTAAATTTTCATATTAATATGTATTTTTATTTAAACTTATTTTATTCATATATTTAAATAAAAATTTAATAATAAAACTCATAATGTTTATAAATACCATAAAATAATGACATATTTTTAAAATTGATTGTTGTTTTTACAATAATCACTATTAATTATATGTATATACTGTATTAATTATATAATAAAATTTAATCGTAACCATGAGTTATTTTTATATGGATAGAGACATGATACATAATATAATAGACACAAAAATTATTTTCATTATATTGTATATATTTTCTGTATAAAATAGGAGAGAAATTTTAATTTGATATAATGAAAAAATAAAAAATCATGGTTCATTGTGAAAAGTGTTCAATCCATATAACCCAATCATCGTAGGTCATATAATGTAAATCCAAATTCATTATTTTTAACACTAATATTTTTTCAAACTATTGTCGTTATAAAATAAACCATCAACATTTTAGGTAATCTACCTCTATTACCTCTTTAATGATATAAAAATATAAAATTTAATCTTATATAATATTTTTATATTATGAACTAAATTAATTAATTAATTTTAACTCCAATAATTACTCTATTGTTCCTAAAAAACCTCTATTGTCTTGTAATTAGGTCTTATATTAATAATCATGAAATTTGAATAGATTTCATGTGAAAATATTAAATTATAATTTTAATATGACTATATTTTTTTTTGAAGAGTTCTCATTATTTGTCACATTTCAATGAATAGCTACATGTATTTTTAACCCCATTTTTCAAGTATATATAATTTTTATTGAAATTTATTACTTTCAATGTTTTATTATACATGAGTATATATAGATAAAAATCCCAAATGTTATATTGTAATATCAAATTTTTTTATAAAAAGACCCCATAACATGCAGTAGTATGGTACCATGTACCTATTAGAGGAGGAAATGAAACTTGTCCACCAGATCAACCATCATGTGTAAATATAGAATGTACAGGGTAAAGACATTGAGCATCTAGAATGATTTTGGGATTTTAATGTTAATTTTATTGATTCTTGATCATGATATTATGATTATGATCATGCCTTTAAATTTATGAGATATCATTCATATAGATATTAACCTCATTAATATGTTCATTTCATTCAAAAAAATTGATATATTTCCCATATATTAATTAGTCACATTTTGATCCATTAGTGGTGTCGTAAAAATATGGTTTGTCCTATTAAATAATTGTCTCTTTTGGAAAAGAAATCATGGTTTAATGATTATAACATTCTAATATTCTTCTTTTCATCTCTTTTATTATAATTAATAAAATCTTATACTTAAACAATGAATTAGTCTTTATTCACGGGGTAAATAATTTTTTATGTGAGTGTTATATTCCCACATTCATTCAATAAAATTTAAGGGAGGGACCATATCTGAATTTATTCTTTATATTATTATTTACTTCCAAATGATAGATTAATCACATGGGAAATTAGTTAATTTAATTTTTTAGGGTTTTAAATAAACTATTCATTGTTAACCATATTCAATATATGTATTAAATTATAGAAAATATGAATTTATATATACTTAAATATTTACTAATCATAATAAAATAGTGCATAAAATATAAAAATCATTTCATCATTTTTTGAGGTTTTAATAAAGAGATTGTGTGAGTTGAAAGTAGTGATATCTATTTTTTAATTCATATATTTTTAATAAAATATCAGTCCATACTATAATTATATTAATGTTAATTATTGGATTTGAAAATTTAGATTCATATTATTTCTTTTGGATTTAATATTTTAATAATATTATTACATTATAACAGTACACATGGTTTTGGTAAAAATTATGTAAATTGGTTTGATATATCAGTAATGTGTTTTAGAGTTATCAAACTAATTTTTTTGTGTTATAAATATATTTAAAATTCTCAAAATGTTCATTTATATTACTTGTGATTGGGTGAGAAAAATAATAATATATATTTTAATGATAAATAAATGGAAATATGAATTGGAGGATTCAAAATAGATGTATTTATATTAAATATGTTTACATTATTATTTAGATTAAAATATAATTAATATGATTGGAAATTAGGTTTCTGTATAAATTATCAAAAAATAAATACAATATTTATATATCAAAAATAATGATTAATATATATCATTGTGTCCTATAAATAATTTTATATTTGAAAAATTTTAAAAAATAAATTTATTAATAATAACTATGAGGCTTCCTAACTTGAAAGAATCCTTATGTTAGGATAATTAATGTGATCTGTTATAGATTTTGGAACCAAATAATGGATAAAACATATAGAGCATAAAATATAAAACCATTTTTTGGATCTTCATTAATTAAATTAATACTATTTACTGGTACATTTGATAATGAGATAACAAAGAATCCCTAAAGGGAACCATAATAGCAAGCACTCCGGAAAAGAAATTACGATGGAAGATAATGGATGAATTAAATTACGTAATAATACAATGTATTTAAATGTTTCTAAAATAGTCTTAATCCCTATGGGGAACTAGTATCATTTATTTCTAACTTAAATAGAATAAAATTATACAATTCAAAAGAAGAATTTTTAAATGGACGATTGAATTATATTTATAGATAATCCCCATAGATCTCAATAAATGAAAATTGTTCAATCACTATTCAACCATCACAAATTTATCATCATTGATCAACATCAAATCTGATCATTGACATGTTTCAATTCCTCAACATCTAATTCATAGTTAATTATGATAAATTCAAATCTCATCCCCCAAAATTGAAAACACTCACATATATGAAATTGATCAATACCCACTAATTATACCTTCACTACTTCTGAACCCTTAAAAATTTTCACTCTTGATAAATCACCATTATTTTGTTTGAATTCTAGACAAATAGAATCATTCATTCTTGGTGTTATTAAGATATAGTAAAAATTTATTCTCACATAGATAAACATAAAAATATTTCAATTGATGATAATTTTATTACTACTCCTGGTATAACATTATGATATAAAACATTACCTTTGTTATATTATGGTTCATCTAATATAAATCTAGTCTATCTATTTACATTGAGGGATATAAACACCCTCATTTTTTTATAAAAAATATCATCTGTAAAAATTTTAATAATATTTTTAATTTCATCACATTCTTGTAACTCAGTATAATTTACTTAAACTAATTCTAGATTATGATATACTAAAACTCAATATACTTAATATATGGGTATTATATCAATATTTTGATGAATTTCCATTTAACACATTGAATTGTGAAGACCCGTTAATATTTTTAATTGAATAATGGTATGTTGTGTGTTTTAGAGTTGATCACAAATGAGACGTGAACAACATTTAATTAATCATGTACTAATGGATGTACATATATCAGACAAATATTTAGATATATTCTTTATGATTTTATATAACCATCAAAAAAGACCCTTGGTAAGATATCATTAATGAATATAATAATTATTTATTTTGTGATGTTTTAATGTTATCTTAAATATTAAAATTATCATTTATATGATGAAGGATATTTAGTGATTCCTATAAATGGAATATGTTATGTTATTCAACAATATTAAAAAACCTTTTGTATTATATAAAAACATAATAGTATCTTTGAGTCAATATAAATAGTAATGACTTTAACATACATGAGAGTGTAACATAAATGATTTTCTAATATGTTAAAAACATTTATTCTCATAAAGGATAGATCATATCATGGATTTGATGGCCACCAATTGATAAATTTTATAGTGGATTGAGATAATTTGATGTAATATGATTTTCCATGAAGATAATATAATGCATAAATTTAATCAATATCATGATAGATTTCAATCTATATATTAATTAATATTTTATTGATATTCTCCACCTAACGATAAATAAATGATCGAATACACTATGATGTGATCTGTTTGAGAGATAGGTTCTCTGTCATTTGTGGAATCCATGTGTCCCATGTTTATAAGATATTGTTTCCAACAAAAAATATTTTAAATTTTAAGAGTATCTTGATACATTGATTTAAATCACAACATTAGAATATGTGTAAAAAATTATAATTTATTTGATCTTTTTAATTGAGGAATTCCATGTCATATTTCATAACACATGTCCTAATAAGAAAGAATAGTGATGTTTTTTGTATTTCATGTTCTATAGAAATCATTAATGGTAACTGGAAATTTAATGATCACACTTATAATAAATTAATTGATTTATTTATGTAATCATTGATATTTGGGATTTGGTCTTCTATATTATTTGAATATAATGATCATGTCAATACCTTGTGACTTGCACAACAATTCATGAAATGTTAATAAATTTAAAAGGAAACCAGCCTACTTGTGTGATGATATAATGGTAAAGATAACTATTATAGGATAACTGCATAAATTATTTAGTATAAATTTATAAGTACATAAAGGGTTTACACAATTGACTACTAGGGATAACATAAATGGATATAAAATCATTTTTTAAAAATATTATGCATATACTAAAGATACATTTCAAAAGAATATAATAGTATAGTTTTTCATGAAACATTGAACAAAGTTATCTAACTTAGTCAACTATCTTAAATGTTATCCAAAATTATCTCCACCTTTAATACTTAAAATTAAATCCTTTTTCCACAACCTAGGAAAGAATAAATAATAAATGGTGAGCTCAAATGTTATGTAAAGTTATATAAAAGATAATATGTATGAAGAATATGAAAATAATTTTATGCGAACATGACATTAGAATATCATTAAATGTATATTCTTGATCATAAACAATAATCATGTAATAAATGTTGGTAGTTTATATTACATTAATCATATTGGAATCAAGAGAATAATATATGAAAGCATAACATACGAATAAACAAGGAATTGAGGCAGGTACATAAAAATATAAAATAATTTCCATATTATTCAAGGATTTATTCATAGGATATGTTTTTAATATGGGTTCAATTCCTATACCATATTGTTATTCATGGGTCCCTATCATTACTAAATAACTAGTCAAGGTTTCTCTTATGACCATATTAGATGAAAAAGTTCTATATTGAACTGAGGTCACTACAAATTACATCCACGACAATATCATGAAATATAAATATTTACCCGATTACTTTTAGGGGGATATAGGTCCCAATATTCTCATAATTAAATCATACATACATGTTCCACATGATTATAAACAATCACATCAGAATACATGAAATGAAATGGGAATCCTTTGATTTTCATCATATCAAAACCTATGGAAAACATAGACATGTTTCTTATCATTTTCAACAGATCATTGGCCTTGAAAATAATAGGGTTTCATAAGAATATAACACATAAAATATATAATGGTTTAATAAAAATTTTACATATGAAAAAAATATAGGTTTCCCAGATATATAACATGTCAAATAAAAATGTCATTCTAAAATATTTAAACCATGAATGAAAAATAGGTTTTTAAACATTATTCTATCTACACAGATACATTTAATGAAAAAATAAATAAAAATATTTTTTAATATACCTATTAATGAATTAGTGACACTAAAATATTTTATATTTCAGTTAATATAATTATCTAGAAATATTTTAAAATCCTTTTAAGGGGAAATTTTCATTTATTCATTGAGAAATAACCTTTTAAAAAATTTAAAATATTGAAAACCATTTTATTTTAAAATTATATATAATATATATAATATATCAAAATTAAAATTTAAAATATATTTCCATTCAATAATATATAAGATTAATGACGAAAATTTGAAAATTTTTCTTCTGAAAACTTTTAATTGAATTTTAGAAACATTTTGAAAAAAATATGTAAAAACTAATAGACAGTTTATGAAAATGTTAAGATAAAATTTATCAACAAAAACATTATAAGAATAATTACAACATTTTGAAAACTCTTTACCCTAAAAAAATATAAAATAATCATGAAATTTTGTCGAATACATTTTCCCTTGAAAACATGTAAAATAACGTTATAAAACATTGGAAAAAACTATTGTTTAGAAATTTATAAAATATGATTGAATACATTTTAAAAATCTTTTTCATTGGAAAATTGTAAATTATGAAAAAAAAATATAAAAAATATTTATTTGAAAACATATTAATGATTGTTGAAAATTTAATGAATATATTTTTCCTTGAATTATTATAAATTAATATTGACAACTTTACCAGAAATTATTTCATTTAAAACTTATAAAAGAATATAAAAAACGTTTTTAAAATAATTTACTTTAAAAAATATAAAAAAAAGTGAAAAACTATTGAAATAATTTTTACAAGAAAATAGTAAAATAATCGTGAAAATATATTCAAAATGTTTTTATAATCCATGTATTTTTAAGAAAACTAATTTCTGACTAAAGCGAGAGATAATATCAGATTTTATTAAAAAAAACATTCTTAAATATTTTAAAAACCAATGACTAAAAAATGCTACCAATACATTAATAGATCATGAATAACTATATTATAAGATTATTAATGGGAATCTATAATTGAATTATCATAACATTTTTTCAATTTATGTATTGTCAGAAACTATCCTGAAAAACGATGAAATTGTAGCAATAAACTATTAAAACATTTGAATCATTGAATAATAATACCAGGAAATAATATAATTTAATAAAACATAAAATATCAATGAAATATGTTTTATCGTGATATAATATGTAAAGGGGGTGTTTATAAACCTAATTGATGAATATTTGTTCATATCCTGGTATATGTCTCAAAGAAGGAAAATTCTGACGACGTTTATTTATTGATTTTTTAACATTTGAACCATAACCCACATGACATAAATATAATGACATTATTATGTAAATAACCATATATTAACTACTAATAAAAATATAATACATTCATATTATATATACACTAAATTAATGAAATTATTGGTGACTATGGCATAAGTCTAGAAAAAATTAAAGTGAGACAAGAAAACCATTAACATATGTTTGGATTTTATTATTATATGTTCAATCCTATAGAATAAAAATTAGATTAATATTATACATATACCAAAAATCTTTAGTATTATATCTAATACCATATATTTTATTCTTATTACATTTTATTACCCGTTTCTTAACATTTCTTTGTTAAAGAATCATTTTGAGTAATAACTGCTTTGTTTTTCGTACATTATATGATATATAATTATTGGTTATATTAAGTAAATAAAGATTTTTTTAATTATATAATTTAATCCATGGAATTAATATCATAAAATTTTACCATATATTTATTTATAAAAAAATATATATTTTTTAAATTATAAATGAAATGCTCCATTAAAATAGATAGTAGATTGTACGTATGCATGAATGTTGTACCCATTTTAATCTCATATCATTAAATAAGGAAAAGTAAACGATATATAAATTTGTTTATATTATAAACATAGTTTAAGAATTACATCATCTATATCATATCGTTTCACTAAATCATCCTTAACACATTCCATGTAGTTTGTGAATAAATCACATCGCGTAGAGTAGGCGGTCGTCTACATTTCTACAAATGAAATAATGGTATTTCTAAATAATAGAGTAAATGAAGGTATGCATTATATAATTATTAAATAATAATAAATAAATAATATATACCATCTATATCATTTAAAATCATATTTTCCATCATTTTCCCAATAATGAATGGTGGTAATGTAAGAATGAATGACATCAGTTCTCATAGTGATAGTCTTACATACAAACGGATGATTACTGTGTATCTCATTTTATGTATATGACTGTGAGTGTAGATAAAACCAATACCATGGAAATAAAATCAGTTTAATTAATATTCTAACGTAATTATATTGTAATAGATACCTAATAATATATGTGATGTATAATGAAACAAAAAAAAGTGCATGTGGAATGATGTTGCCTTTTCATTAGGTAAATCCATATATAATGCACCAAAGAGTTTTGTTAGTTTGATTTAGTCCAAAAAATAATATTATACGATTAAGGGAGGGATTTTTTTCAGGTGTTTTGTAATAGGTTTTTTGATATAATGTGGCTTTAGTGGTGTGGGGATGTGAGGGAGTGTTTACCCTTTTATAGTGGAGGAGGAGTGGCATTTTTGTAAATATTAGATGGAAAATATATTGAGAGGTGCATATTACATAATGTGATTCCAATAATTGTCCTTTTTTGATTACATAATGTACATATAAGAAATACTTCCATCCAATGTCTTATAAACAGGTTATGTTTATTTGGCCCTTTAAATTCAAATTCAACCACTATGTAATCTTTTTTTACCTTATCCATTATAGTTTATTATAATTATATTCAAATTATTATTGGGTATAAACCAAATTGATCTATTTATATATAATAAAATATATTGATTATAAAGATTTAATTAATTTTATGCAAATTCCAATAACATAATTTTTAGAAATTTTTTAAAATTAATCATTTATATGGGATGTGATGATGGGATTTTAGTTTAAATACGCTTAAAAGTTTGAAATATTTTTATATCCAACTTAAATGGAGATTTATTTCAAATTATTTAAATTGGGTTAATTTATATACAATATAGATAATTATAAATTATAAAAATAAGAATACAATTTATCAATTTAAATATGATTTATAAAAATATTGTTATTAATTAAAATTAAATGTTTCTAGTTATTTATCAAAAAATTAAACAGCTCAAAAAATTCCAAAAACTTACTGAATATAAATTCTGATAAAAATCCTTTAAAAATGGAATTTTATATTTCTAAATAGGCATTATAACTGTTTCAATAATTATATTTAAAATATTTTCAATATTAAAATGCTATAAATTTTCCTTTTTACAAAATACCTATTTTATTCAAATAAATTTAATTTTTCCTTATCTTATTCCTATCAAATATAAATGATTTGTGATAATAAATTTTATTTAATTTATGTCATATATTTTTATTTATAAAATTCATAAAATGTATTAGTTTTCATATATATTTTTAAAATGGTGTTTTTACATAGAGAAATAGTGTTCATAGAAAAGAAATTTTTAATTTTTAATTTTCTCATTCATTAATTAATAACCTTTTGATAAAAAATAGAATCATTTTATATTCGTGTTTAAAAAATATTGTCACTCTTTTGTAAATCATAATCGTAAATTTTATTCCAATTGTTAGGTGATAAAAATAACAATTTTTTTGATAAAAATAGTAATAATATCATATAATTTAGTAAAACTCATCCTTGTGTGTCATCCAAGTCATCAAAGGAACTTGGAATTATTTTTAGAACTATACAAACAAAGAGTTACACTTAACGTAGTTTAATATAAGCATTTCATTAAAGTTAATGCTCAACTTGTAGTTATGTGAAACAAAATCCAATAATAGTTCATTCATATTACAGAAGATATATTTGATGTTGGATGAAACAAATAATATCAAAATGATTAAAAAAGTTTAAAAAAATTCACAAAATATTATGGTGTAACATTATTTCCCCATAAAAAGAATTTCCCTATTGAAATTAATATAGGTTTTCAAATGACTAATACTTTGAAGTTCTTTTTATAGAAACCCACATTGGGAAAATTAATAATGATATATCCCATAAAAAAGAAATATTGAAAATAAAGCATTTACCAATAGTACCTCATAACTAGGTTTCCATATTGGAGAACATAGGTGGAATGTTAAAACATTGACATGGATGAGAAATCATACCATCGTGTTGTGATTGATAGTGATATAAAACATTGTTATGATATATACTATGATCAAAAATCTATAAATCAAAGAGGTCTCATAATTGATATTAATATCATAAAAAATGATGATAATATTACAAAATTTTATTTCAATTCAATTTTTTCTATTTTTCATGAACTCTAATAAGAATATATAGTTACATGATTTTAATACAACCATAACTTTTATTATTCATTGATCAATTTATCTATCATATCTTTTTCCATAAATTGGTGGCTAACATATCATTCAAGAATAATTCGAAGATATAGAGGTCTATGAATATTGTGATAGTTATTCCCATATATATTTATAAAAAAATAAGTAACACAAGTTATTAAATATGTATAAATCATTATATTATGAGATATGAATTTTATCAGTAAAACATCATCTAATGATAAACAAACAAAATTCCATTAATTGTTAATCTTATAACCCTTTTTAAATTTTTATGCACAAATCCATAGATATACGGTTAAAGAATTTATCAAAATAAAAATATCATTTTTTCACATTATATCATAATATTTCAATTATTTTTTAAATAATAAAAATGTGAATACATTTATAAAGTATTCTTTATTATATATCAATATAATTTATATTTAAATTAGGATCTAAACTCTTTTTTTCATGTTTTCCTCTATTACAAGAGAGGTGAGAATGTTTTTAAAAAACATTAGTTAAATTGAGTTTAAACTAATCCAATTCACCAAAAGTATTAACAAAAAAGATCAAATCAAGTCATTTTTAATAGTCTAATTACTTCTATGTCGTAATGATTTATTATTCAGATATATCGGAGTAATAAATTATAATCATAAAAAATATGATTAGGTCATTATTAGAATTTGTATGACTATGTAAGAGTAAAATAATTGCTATCAAATATGACTCAATTATAATAATGTAACTAACTAAATTTTATAAAATATTTGATTAATATTTAATTTTTTATTATATTTCGGAATTTTATGATAAAATTATTACACACATTCATAGTATATTAAATGACTTATAAGAAAATTTTAATTCAATAGAAAAAATATAATAATTACTTATTTCTATTTAGTGAATTGAAGTTTTTTAACATTAAGAGTATGGTAGCCAAAAAATGTGGCTATATGTATCCCTTATTTTATATCTATAAACAAGTATATCATTCCTCAGTAAGGATATCCCATTATATGATGTTATTCTTGGTTATATCATTCTATAATCAACAACCATTGATAAGATGGATTAGGTATATCTTTCTATCCCCATGAGCCCTTGTTAAAAAGATCAGATTCTCCATATTTCTATCACCGTAATCCCTCAATCGTAATCACAGATCAAATTTATGATTATCTTTTGTAATAATTCTATACATGAAATTCTGGTATGGATCCCTAATGTAGAAAAAACTGTCAGATAAAATTAAAAATGTTTAAGAATTAACAATTCATGCTTAGTTAACTTCATAGCTCTCAGACCAAAGTAATCGGTCAAAATTATCCCAACATTTTTCAATCCCATTGACTATCTAGATATTTATATTTGATCTTCCAATTAATCATATTTTATCCTAATGGTCATATTTTCGTTGTTTTTATTACAAGGATTTGACAATTGGCACATCAAATTTCATTTCATTTTGGAAAAATACAATGTATGAGGATATATTAATGATACACAGAAATAGTGTAAATGATGTTCCATTATGATAGAAATTAATTTTCTATAATAAAAATTCATACATGATTAGTTTGATATAATTCATTGTAAATTTAATTATATTGAACATTATTAGTGGGAAACCTATTTTTATCAGTTCTGTTATTAGTGTTATTATTAAGACATTATCATTACTAAAAACAAGATAAAAAGTCTTTTATTTGACCTGATAATGGTGAATATGAGGGTTATAATAACCATAATAATTACAATAATAGTAATTAATAATGTTATATTATATTCATGAATATAGTAGAACAAATTATAATTATAGTAAATGATTAATTTTTCTAGAAAAAAATTCCAAAAATTCTTTGGATATAAAATTTTAGTAATCAACTATTTAAGAATTAGATTTCAATTCCCATATATAAAATAATTTAAAATACATAACTATAATAATTTACTCAATAATCCACCCTTTTATCAAACCAAAAAACAAAAGCATAAAAAAATAAAAAATTGAAAAACCTATATAGTAATAAATTATAAATTACATTGTAGTAATAATTATATATTAATCATTAAATCTTCCCGAGTTTATAACTAATCGGAAAATGATGATGAATATAAATAACTCTCCCAGAGGATAAAATTTATAACTAAGGGTTTTATTATACTCTTAATAAAACATTCATCTAATTATAATGAATCTATTCCATAAGAAATAAAAACAGCGCATATAAAAAAAAATTCTCCGACTCTAATTTAAAAAATATTGGGAAAATTATTTAGTTTCATGAATAGGCATAGAAGGAAATAAAATAAAAAACAACATAATAAACTCTCCAAACGTCAATAAAAATCATAGAATATTTAACTAATCAAAATATATAACACATTAACTATAATATAAATATCATGAATAAGTCATGTATATATAAAAATTAATTAAAAATATAATTTCAATAAGTGTTTAAAAGATTAAATATATTTTCTTCTTTATTCGCCAACAATTTCATAATAGACATCATCTTATTTAATTATTTTCAGTTATCTTTAATATTTTCAATTAATTCTCCTTGAGACTGATTTTTATTTTCCTTAAACCAAATTATTTCGTCTAATACATCATTTAGATTCTTCAAATCGACTCTTTCATATTTGTAATATTTGAATCATAATGTCTCAAACTATAAATACTTAATTTTACCATTTAACTCATTCACATATTCAATCAGGTTAAAAAATGAATTTGTGAATTGTTAGAAAAATCACCTTATCTATCAAATCATTGGCTAAATTGTTATAGGATTCTAATTACACATTCAAAATATTCTATATTTCTTCAATAATATCTTCTTGTAATTTGTCATCAACATCAGTATTGTGAGATAATTTCACAACTATATTAAATGCCTTCTTATGAACATGATAACTTTCATGAAGAATTTTGAGATCAACCTCATTCAGAAATTTACTATCTGTTAAAATATTGATTTATTCTAAATGTTGAATTTTATTTTCATGAATCAATTAAAATTTCTTATTTAATATTTTAATGTCTGGAATTTTTCCTTCATGTCTTTGTAAGATCATGAATTATATAATCAACTATTTTCACTTTAATCGTATTCACAGAATCTAATACATTTATTTCTGGGAGTTAAGGATGACTGGTTCTAATTTCTTATTTATATCAATACCATTTAAATCATTATATGAGACTAATTTGGTAACCATATCTCTTAAATTCTTTCCATTAGAAACATAAATGATATACATATCATTAATATCATCATTATTAGATTTTTCCATAGAGTTTTGATTTTCTATGATGTTCTTTGAAGAATATTCAACAACAGTTTTTAAAGATTACTCATTTTCAATTCATTCAGATTAATTATTATAAATACATGAATGTAGATATGATGATGAAACCTATACTAATTTTATGGAATACATGTTGGATTCATCAATTTCATTATCATCATCATCATCATCATTTTCATTATCTTGATCTTCATCATCAAAATATTCATATTCAATATAATATTCATTCTATTAAATTTTTTCTTGAATACCTTATCCTAATTTCTCTACATTATATATTATTGAACCATCTTATTCATCATTTCAAGAAACTCCCCATGTAGCAATTCCTCAGATCACAAATCATCATGACCAACTACTTCCAATTCTTGCTGTAATTTTTGGGATGGTGTCTATTCCTCATAAACATCCCTATCTATTCCTTGTCCTGAGGTAGAGGGAATATCAATATCAAAAACTATATTTTCATGAAATACTAATTATTAATTCTTGTTATGTTGATAGGATTCTGATTAATGTACCATCATGGCTACAAAATATGAATCCAATTACACTACTTTCAAAAGTCTACCACATAAAATAGTTTACAATGTCTTCTTATTTATTCTTCATTTATTCTTATTTATGAAAATTATGCACATAAATATTTTTGCCCAAATAGTTTGTTGCATCAAATTTTATAGTAGGATCCCCTTTTTCCTTTCATCATTCTTTCTAGTCCATTCATCTCAAAAATCTTTAAGAACTGTCTTTTGTTTCATTTAATTATTTGGTTAGGAATTCACTTCTTTCATTTTCGATCGTTGATAATCATGGGTAGCTTTCTTCTTCTTTTACAAAACACTTTTCTCTAGGTTCTTAGTATTTATTTTTCATCTATAGTATTTCCACATGAAATATTAATAAATATCTTACATTCATTATAAAAAATTGAATATCATTATAGTCAGAGTATCAACACCGATGAATAAGACTTTCAGTCTCTTCAATGTTCACATATTCGAAAGATGAAAAATATCAATCATTCCATTAATGACATCCATAGAACAGTTGAAAACATGGTTATTTGATAATTAATTGATTCTTTGTTTATGTTTTTGTGGTATAAAAAATAAATATTATGATATAATTTCATTATTTTCACAATGAAGTATAAAATAGAATCAGTAGTAACCATTCGACTATCATGATCCTCGTTCATTGAAATGGGGAATTTGGTCATCAATATAGAAATGAGATATCATTATAGAGTGAGATTAGTCACTTTGTTTAATTTTTTTATAATTTTATAATAAATAATATTCTTAATTATTCTAATTAAATGATCTGAGGTCATCTGATAACTTATGTGACATACAATAATATTATCAATCCAATGGAATTATTACCATACTCAAATATTTTTTACATATTTTCATTCAATTTTTTATATATAATGGAAGAACCTTTTTATTTTACACATTCTATTTAAAACGTAACAATAGTATTATAATTCTGATGAAGATCAAGACAAATTATATGTGAATTATTTCTAGTATTGACAAAAAAAAATAATTTTCATCTCTATAAATATGTAGTGTTTCCCAATGAAGATTCATATTTTTTATAAAAATATATGTTAAAAAAACGTTCATTGAAAAATAAAACAAATGACTGAAAACCTTCTCATCTTGCAACATATTCGGTTATACAGATAGATATTCTAACATAAGGTTAATTTAGGGTTAGGAGTGTTTCTTAAGATGCATATTGTTAAGGAAATAGGATTAAGATTAAAAATTTTGGAAATATCGGTTCCCATTTTATATGAAACATAAGAGATAATTAAAATTCCAAAACAAAACCAATGAATGAGATTAAACCTAAACCATTCTTATAGTTGTGAATGATCTAAGTAACAAATTAATGAATTTTTAACTCTTGAGTTTTTTAAGAAATAATTGTTTTGATACTGAATACAATTTAATAAAAAAGATTAAAATCATTGAAAAATGTATTTTATAAACACATATAAATCAATGATAATAAGTTGTTAAAAATATTTAAAAAATAATAGAAATACATTTTGGAATAGTAAGAACAAATAAATTTTGATATTAATATTATTCTTGACTTTTGTAAACTTCTTTGATAAAAATATATTTAAAATATTGAATAAGATAGTTTTAGTAAAAAAAGGTATTAAATTTGAAATAGTTTTTATTATAGAGTAGGATATTTTAGAAATAAAATTTCATTACTAAATGATATTATAAATTTAAATTTTATTAAGAAATACTGCACTATAGAATATTTTTAATGTCTTATATGTCTGATGATTCTTTTATTAATAATGAATATGATAATATTATAATGATATATGATTCTAAAAAACCATTTATGAAAAAATTATAAGATAAAATAAATTTTTTGTGTAATCAAATGATTTTTTATAACATAATAAACATATGTACTCGCCGTCTAAAAAATAGTTTACTAATGAAAGGATATGTGTAAAAATTAAGTAGATATGAAATATCATTTTAAATTGATCATTCATAGATTATATTTAATATATTCAGAAATATTAGAAGATAATGTTTTTGTAAAAATACCAGCAAGATGATATTGTGTCTTGTGAAATTGTAAAATGGTGTAACTTTAATTGTGTGATCCCTAAGAATGTGATGAATAATTTATGTGTGTTTTTCCAAAGAGTGATGTTTAGGATTTTTACTTAACATAATGGAATTAATATTATAACATAGAAATTGAGTTTTAGTACCACAAGTTCCATTGTTAGTGAGTGTGTGTTTCATCCACAAGACTTGGAAAAAAAATCTAGCATCAACATATTTGGCATTAGTAGTTGAAAGGGTTATTGAATGTTTTTTCATATAAGACCAAGAAAGTAATATATATCCTAATAAATGACAAGATCTGAATGTGTTTTTTTGAACGATTTTACAACCACCAATTTCAGCATTTGAGAACATTTTTAATTTAAAATCGGTTCCATTAGAAAATAAATTTCATAATTCATAGTTCAATTATGTTAATAAAAAATTCATTTTACAACTTTTCAATGGGGTTACTTTGGATAATCATGATATATCTTGGGTAATAATACCTAAATTTGTATGTTTGTTCGACTTATTTTTAAGTAATGTATATTTCCTATCATACCTCTAAAAATATTTTGAACAAATGGTTTAACATCATCATCATGAAAAAGTGTATTTGAGGTTCCAATGAAATTACATTTAATTTTTGTAATGTTGTATCCAAAAATTATAGGATGATATTTGATATACGTATTTTCAAAATCATATGTTCCTTTTGGTTATATAGAGATTTAAAAACCAATAAAAAATGATAATTCACCCATCATAATCATCTCAAACACATATTTCATAGGATCTGTAACAAAATATATTATGGATTTTTGAGTTTATCAGAATATAATGTCATCAACATATATTTTTATAATTATAATATTTTTGTAAACATATTTTATAAAATGGATTGGATATGTAACTCACATAACAAAATTTTTTTTCTACAAAAATAATCAAAATCAATCATTCCATGTTTTAGGAGATTCATTAATTCCAAATTAATATTCAATATGATTAAAATCATATTCAGTGATTTTTTTGTCTTCAAAATCAGGGGTTGTTCAACATAAGCCTCATCCTGAAAAAATACATTAAGGAAAGAAATCATTTAAGCCATTTAAAAATGTTAGAAAATATAGAATTTTTCAAAGTCTATTATAATATGAATAGATTATAATATTGTTATCAGTGCATGGGTTTCTTCACTGGCAATGCCATATTGCTGATTATGACCCTTACCAACAAGTCTTGATTGATTTCTCATAATAATTCCATTTTCTTCACATTTGATTCTGAAGTCCCATTTTACACCAATTATAGATATTACTTTAGTTCATTCACGCATGTTACAGATATTATTTCTCTAAATTTAATTAATATCACCTTACATTGCCTAAATTCCATCCTCAACACTAAAATCCTCATCATGATTATAAGTTCAAATTAGGAATGAAAATATATATGTCTTTTTTATTTATTACGGAATTTCTAGTCTAACATGGTTGATCAACACCACTAATGATACTATTAATAGGATAATTAAAATGAATCAATTAACTAATTGGTTTATAAATACTATATTCATCTACATAAGGTTTAAAATATTATTTGAAAAAATAGTTTAGAAAAAATTTCATGCTTACATTCCTTTTAAAATTTATTTTCTAAAAATGGCTTAAAATCATTTTTTTAATTAACATCTGAGGAAGACGTGGGTTGAGTAAATTTGAAAACAAAATTATTAGTTTTAAAAAATAACACATACAATTTACTCAATATTATAGTTTTCTTTAAAAAACAATATATTCCCTAGAAGTATGGGTATTACCTTAAAATATACCTTCATAATATTTTTTGATGAAATTTATTTTGGTTATCATTCAAATTCAGGATGACAAAATTGAATCTAAAATCTCTAAATTAAAAATATTTTTTTTCAACTAGTATAAAATTTATGATGAATTTTATTAAGAATATTTCCAATAAAACTTCACTTATAGTTTAACTCAAAATTAACTCAAATTATGTTAAGAATGTGAGTATTAACTCAAAAATTGATCTTATTATTTCTTTTATATTACAATTTATTTTTTCAAAAACACACTTTTATGAGGGTTTAATGATATAAAATGTTTTTTTACTATATCATTCTTACTAAAAAAATTTAAATCAGAATTTTCAACTTCACTATCATGGTCACTATGAATATTATTCAAGGGAATGTTTTAATCATTTTCAAATTGGATAAAAGTGTTTTGAAATATAAAAAATCGTAATATTTCATTTTCATAAAACAAAACCAAGTATATAGAGTGTAATCATCATCTAAGACATATACATAGTATTTTACTACAATACTCTGAGGTTTTTGTAGGATACAAAAAACCCATTTTCACTAACTATAAATAATTATTATTTTCAAAGTCAATGATATGTTTATAACTATACTTATATTTCTTTCATTATTAACAAGGTTCACATACATTTGAAAAATCCAAATAATGTTATGCTAGATCATGGAAAATAATTTTATAGTGAACATACATCTTATTTTGAAGTCATAGTGTCCTAAAATTATATTCCATGACCATATTTGATATTGTATTTCCCTACAAATTGGTATTTCTTGGATCATACGGTCTTATATGTTAAGATTGTAATCATTTTCATTCAAATTTCTATAAAATCATAAATTCATCATTATAATTTTGAATTACACATTTATCATTTAAAAATTTCACAACGTACCATTCATCACATAATTTAAATATTCTAATAAGATTTTTATTTATAATGTTAACTTAAATATATTTGAAATTAATAATTTTCTAAGATGAACTACATTACCTATACAAATAATCTCTCCCTGAGAATTCACTGAGAATGTATCTATTCAACTATTCAACATTATGATATTTTCAATTTATTACCATTTATAATCCTAGAACAACCACAATCAACGTACCGTGAAATCATTTTTCTAGTATATTCATTCATTTCATATAAATAGAAATAGTAGTTATTTGGTGCCCAAATCGGCTTTGGTTTGGCAGTGTTAGATATTTAATTCAATTAGTTTTTTAAAAAAATAGTGTTATCTGGAATCTTATATATTGAATTTTTTATATAATAATTTTTTTCCAAATTACCCCATCCCTGAAATTTATTAAAAAAGTGAATTTTTTGGAATAATGTAATTATTACTAAAAGCTAGTTTTTAGGATTACATCCCATTCTTCAATTAGTTACATGAGAATGGTTTTTTTGTAAATCATATCAATTATTTAATTAATAAGGGTAAAATATAACAAGTGTTTATTCAATGATAAAATTCATGATATGTTTTGACAAATAATTTCTTATCCTCTTTTCATAATTATTATAATATATACTAATTATTAAACTATACATTTTATAAATTAATTATTTTTTTCAAATATTTATAAATAATTTTTCTCAAAATAATACTTTTCATGATCTAATGTAAGAATTGATACTTTTTTTAAAACATAAATACCTTAATTTTCTTTAGTATATTTTATAAAATAAAATTAAAATTTTCATTTTCTATTGACATAGAAATGAATCATACCTCATCATATAAAGGTAAAATATTAACTTATATTGAGGGGGATTTATATTCATAATATATTTAATCTATTTCATTTGTATAATTAGAATTAATTTCCATATTTTTTAGATTCATAGTAGTTAATTCCTTTTCTGTTAAATAAATATTTACATTAGGAATTATGGTAAGAAGTCATATGTTTATTTTCATGAACATGAATCATAAGTAGTATTATATGAGGAATCACTTCCACTTGTAATTAAATAATCAATAGATTTGTGAAATATTCTTCTCATGGATTTATATATTCTATTTTATTTCTTTTATAAATTCATGTATTTCCTATCTTATATTTATAGCATTGGATAATCGTGTCTCATATGTCTTAATTTCATGTAATCATGAAAAGTAACTTCATCCTTCTTAACATTCATATCATTATTAACATTACTATATTGGTATTGGAATTATTTTTTACCATGATTATTTTTATTTATTAAAACATGAATAACTAATTCTAATTTAGAATTATTAGAAGTACAATAATTGTATTTTCTAATAATATTTTTTTTCATGAATATATAATAACTATTTTATGATTTTGAGATTTAGTAGGAAATATATTGTTAGAAAAAAAACCTAAGAAATCAACTTTGCCTATTTTATTTTATATATTTTACTATACATTCATAGTATATCAAGGTTCCAATAATATCTTCCATTGTGATGTTATTAACCATCCTTATTTAATCAATGGCAATCCTCATAGATTCTGATTTATTAGGAATGATATAAGTAATTTTTTGAAATAAAATGTCATTATATAATAATTTTTACAAATAATTGTATATTATTAATGAATGTTATAAATAACTGAATCATTTTAGAAAAACAATATCTATGTAAGAAATCAGAAAAAAGAAATTTTACTCAGAGCAAAGCTCTACTGGTTTCAACATCTTTAGATGTAACAAAACATGTCACTTATAACTTATTACAAATATTTTTTGCTACATCACATGATGATATTTTTATATATATTATAACTGTAATGGTTCATAAAAAAGTGTTTCTTATTTTACAATTTAGCTAATATTACTATTTATCTTTATTTTTTTCCTTCGTAACATCTTTATTAATAATTTCTTAATCACCAACGGGAATCAAACACTTATCGGCTCATGTGTTGATAATGAATTCTATCATCATATATCACAAATATTCCTAGTGAGTTCCATAGAAAATAAATGGTCTATTTGGATTGATATTTTCTATAGATAAACATTAAATCCTTCCATATAAATATAATTATATTCAAAATCATCATAGAACAAAGGTTTTATTAAAAAAAAAATTTATTACAAAATTTAATAGAATTTTAATAGTAAATAAACAAAAGATAATAATGTATTTGAGCTGTATAAATAGGATCTGATTCATATTTGAAGCTATCAATGAATGATATAATTATATTAGAATTGAATCCATATGTTCATGATGTATCAATTAGTAGTGTTCATTGAATAGTATTTATAAAAAACATAGTTTAATAGAATTTTAACATAACCAATTCAAAATAATCATTAAGTAAAAAAGAACAGATTTTCAAAAGGTCATTATTTTTATTACTTAGGTATCGTAATCATGAATTATTTCAATATATTAGAGTTAAATTATTATAATCATAAACAATATAATTAGATAATTATCAGAATTGATATGATTTTATCAAAGATAATGAATTATAATCAGGTATGATTCAATTATAATAAATTAAATTTGTCATATTCATATAAGATATATTTAACAATGCAATGTTTATTTTTTCCACGTGCATTATGATAAAAGAATATCGAACAAGAATAATGGAATAAAAGTCTTGTAAAAAAAGTAATTCAATAGAAATAATATAATAATGAATTATAATTATTTAAAATAATTTATCTCTTTTAACTTCAAAATAAGTATGCCATAAACTTTTGATAAAGAATTCCCTTGTTTAATAGTAAAAATACAGTTTTACTTTCATCGAAAAATAAATCCCTCAATAAGATTATCCACTTTGTTCGGTTTAACTATCATCGAAATCCCTTGATTGGATAGACCTACTCTAAATTTATATCCATAAAATCGCTCAATTAAAAGATATCATTTATTATTTAGTTATCTATATAATCCCTCGATCAAAATCACATATTGTATGCATGATTTTGATATGAACTAATTAATTAGAGTAGAACATGAATGTTTTCCCAAAAGAATACATCAATCTAAAATTAGTTACAAATTATTATAACCCATCCATTATCACATTGTAATATTCCGATCATTCACACAAATGAATTGAACTTGTATTATTACAACTCATACCAAACACTATGAATTACTATGTATTTATATGTTAGCATCCCAATGATCATATTTTCTACCAACACACATATTTTATTTGAATAACTCAAATGTACCTGGAAAACTAGAATTTAGCAGCTAATATCATTCTAGCATAACAAAGTCTCTAATTTTATTTAGATTTTACACCATTATAGTGTAAAATATGTTCCATTATAATAGAAATTAGTTTTCCATATTCATAATTTAATCAAGTAAAGGCTTATAGATTCCATAAAAATTTATTTATAATTATCTATATGAGCATAAATCTACTGTTAGTTAGTTTTTATATTTGTATTATTATTAAGAGTGTCTCCGTACTAAAGAAATATATAAATATTTCATCTAGTTTAATAATGTTGAATCCCATATTTTTCTGATCCATGCACATTACAATAATTATAAAGAATACTTTTTGTTTATATTCATTAGAAATTTAGAACTAATTATATATATGGTAAATGATTATTTTTCCCATAATCACAATATAGAAGACGTTGGACCAAAAAATTACAAATCTGGTATCTAAGAAAGACATTTTTTTCTAAATTACAGAATAGAGAAGAAATATGTATAACTTTTGACTCAAAATTATAATGATAATTATCATAAATCTTATGTAAAAACCTGAATTCATTCAAATTAAAAATATTATGGGATATATCCCTTTATTCAAAATATGACGTCAACACCTTCCACGATTTTATAAACCACATTATCAACGAATCTGTAATCAAACCCACGGTAATTTGTACATTCTAATTTAATTATTTATATCTAATATATAATAATCTAAATATCATTACATAATCATCAATTAAATATTAAGGATAATATTTCTATTAACCACATGTTTCACAAGAATATCACCATTCCATGAATAAAACTATATAGTCCATCTGAAACACACAATTTATTATTGTAAATCTCTAATGAAAAATATAAATTTTACAATCCTGACGTAATTAACCATTAATAATTATTTAATCCAAATACATAAATAATAAAAATAGTCTACTTTTTCCTTAAGATAAAAAAATTTACCTCATCATTTTTCATAATACCTTATTCCTTTCAAATTTTATCTATAGTCAAATCATTTGTAGTAATATAGTAGATTCTCAGACCACATTTCTAGTTCTCCTCATTAGTGTTTCTCTTAGTAATTTTTTTTAATTCCATTTCATTACAGTTTTAATTCATATATCACTTTATGATTTATAACGGAGGAAAATATTCTCATTCATTGTGTTATCTAAACATTTCATTTTCACGTTGTATTTACATTATTTGTGTACATCTTCCCATTATAAAGAAAAATTCATATTCCTCTAAGACCATCCATTGGGATTCTACATTCCTAATTATCAATAAAAAATAATCTAAATCTTTTTTACATGATGGTCTCTATTATAAGAAATCACAATAAATACATTAATTATCTTCTTTGGATAGTTAATGAGTTAGTTAATGTACACGTTTTTTTATCATTTCATGTTAAAAAAATCCAATAATGATCAAAATGTACTTTATTCCACTCAACATCCCATTTTATTGATCTTCAATCAATTTTACTTCCCATTCAATTTTATCCTAGTTCATTCTAGTTCTGCCCATTTCAAAAAACTCAAATGTGTAGTGTGATAAACTCTTATTATATTTTCAAACCATATAATCATGAAAATTTACCTATATATTGCTTATAACATAAACCCATATTTAAGATATATGACGCATTAGGCTTATTTTTAGAGACATACCTAGATATAACCTTATAAATATCTCTATGGATATCACTATTGTTTTCTCAACCAAGTATCCAATGGTCATCTTATCCTTTTCATTAATACCAACTATAGCGACCAAAGAATAACATATAAGGATATTACATTAATTGAGATGAATATTCAATACAATATAAAGGTAGATGATTGAGGATGAAACAAATTAATTTTAATTAGAAACCTGGAACAAAATTGTTTTATCCTAGTGAATGATATTAAATTTTCCACAAAAAGTTAATTAACTTTTGGACATCTATTTAAAAACATTTCTTAAAAACATGAGGAAATGAAACATATTAATGGTTTAGATTAAATTATCAATTATAGGTAAATAAAGTTAATATATAAGCACAAAAAGAACATAATGGTATAAGGGAATAAAATTTGAACTGAAAACCCTACATATTAAAGATAAAAAACATGAACAATTGAATAATTATTGGAATTTTATAAAATAGAAATCATAAGATAATGAATATCCTAATCATGGAAAACAATATATAGAAATAATAAATTGAATTTTTAATGAAACATATTAATATAAAATTATTTTTCTATATTATTCAATGATTTTTTATAAGGCCATATTTTTTATATGGGTTCACACCCCATGCCATCTTTTTATTTATGGTTAACTCCCAAGAACATCATAGTATTCCAAGGATACTACCATGTCTATCTTTTCTAAAATGTCCTTTATTGAACCGATTCCACTTCATATTCCCTACATGAATTTCTCAATAGGTTTAAATCTTCAACCAATGCATTTTTTTGGATATATACATACTTCCTATATAATAATTAAATCATACATATGTGTCTGACAGTATCAAAAATAATCATATAATAACCCATCAAACAAATTCAGTATCAAAAACATTCAATCATATGATTACTTGGGGAATATTGAAATGAATCCAAACCATTTAATCAATTAATAACCCATGAAAATAGTTTGGTTTCATAAAAATATAATCAATGAATTATTAATTTCTGTCATAAGCATATATATCTAGAAAAATATATGGATTTCATAGACATAAATCCTTTAAAATAAAAATGGGATTCATTCACATATAAAAAATTAAAGAGATATGGGTCCCCTAGATATTATCAAATAAAAATATAATCCACTGAGAGATTAAATATGAATGGAACTCTTGAATAATATCCTCAATAAGGCCTGATTAACACTAATAAATTTTATCATAGATGGATAATAAATATTCAAAAATATTTTAAAATCATTTCATAAAGAAAATATCATTCATTCCTTGATAAAATCCGCTTTAAAAACTAAAAATACTTTGAAAACCAAATTCCATTAAGATAACATTTAGAAATTATACAGGAATTTTGAAAAGATTTTGAAATCCAATGGAAATGATAAATTACAATATAGTGTTGAAAACCATTTGGAAAAAAAATTCATTGAAAACATACAACAGATGCAAGAAAACATTATGAAAACTATTTTAATTAAAATAATAAAAATGAGTATTGAAAACCGTTTGAAAATATTTTTCTTTGAAAAAATACATTTGATTTTCTAAAACATTATTTATAAAATTTCCTTGAAAACTTATAAAAGTAACATCAATCTTTTTGGAAATCAGTTTTCCTTGAAAACTTATAAATGAATCTTATTAACACATTAAAAATATTTTACCTCAAAAACTAATAAAATAATCTTGAAAACATTATAAAATAAATTTTTCCCTATTTTTTTATAAAATAATATTGAAATCAAGATGAAAACCAATATTATATGAAAAATTATAAATTAATCGTTAAAATATTTTAATATCCACAATCCTTGAAAACAAATAAAAGAAGAAAAAAAATATTTTTGGAGACTTATTTCAAGAAAACATATAAAATAAAATAGAAAACATTTTTAAAACATTTTTTGAGGAAATAATATAAAATAATCATCAAAATTGTGGGAAAACCAATTAACCTAAAAAACTAATGACTATATATTAGTTGTACTTATTATTAAATAATTCTACTAATTATTCTAAACAAAAAATACTTTCACGTCATCATAAATTATTAATTTATTTGATTCGAAATATGAAATCCATTTTAAAAAATTATATTCATATAAGATCGAAGAAATTAATTTAAAATTAATCATGTGGACGGGATGAGATAATAGGTACGTAAAGTAAAAAACATGAAAATATTGAACTGTTTTTATATCCAATTTCAAAGATAAAATTGTTACAAACTCCTAAATTTTATTAAATTATTTACAATTTAACTAATAATACATCTTTCCATTTTATAATTTTATTTAACTATATAAGTATGTTTGTTAAAAGAATAGTTTTCAATTAAAATTATATTCTTTTAATTATAAATAAAAAATATATAATTCAAATGATAATACTAAAAAAACACCCAAGGGAAATTCTTATATTACACCTTCAAAAATGTGTTTTAATTTTTTCTTTTATAAAATTATAAAAGAATAAAAATTTATTTTCAGCAAAGGCACACTCTTAAAATTCGATAAAACATTCTTCTTAAAAAAATACAACTATTTATTAATATAATTATATCTATTCATATATTATCACTATAAAATCTATTTTATATGTGTAATAAAATAATTTAATATATAACATATTTATTATTCTAAAAAAATTAAAAAATTGTTTTTACCTTATTATGATAAAATGGTTTTTCGACACAGTAATATTGTGTTCTTAGAAAAGGAATTCTATTATTTAAAAATAGTTATAACATTCATTTATAAAAAAATTAAAACAAAATTAATTATTTAATATATATGTTTAAATAACATTTTCAGAATTTTTTATCATATTCATAATTTCTATTCAAATAGTTAGTTATTGAATATAATAATATTATAAAATAATTATTAATAATATATTATAGTTTATTTTCACTCGAGCATTCATGTGACTGAAGATACAAAATGAAATACTAATTATGTTTAACACAAGAAAAACATAGTGTTTCATATAATGCAAGACAATCTATGTGTTTCATGTAGTGCATTGTTATCTTGGTGTTGTGTTAATTGAATTGAAAGAATATTTATATTATATAACAAAATATATTTTTAGTGTCGTGAGAAATTAATACTATCAAAAAGAGTAAATTAATATATAATACAATATTTCAAAAATTATAGTGGTGTTTCCCACAGCATTCCCAAATTTAAATGGTTATTGAGGTAATGGAAGCAATGATCATTTTTTTATTCCCCATATATTGTATTTAACAAATTAATCTTAATTTTAGCCTTATTTAATAAATAATAAATCAATATATGGGTAATGGGATCAATATTTCTACACAAAAAAAATATTATATACTAGTTAATAATATTTAGTGAACTATATGATTACCTTGTTTCATGTGTGTTGATACTCAACCATCCTATCATCATTGCATATTCCATATATAGATTGTTTCATAGTCACTCATGATGGTAATTATGTAGTTTGAAATTTAGAATCAATATCTTCATACAATAATGATTCAATTATTCCCCTTTTAGTAGTGTTATATGCTCCCATGGGATTGTCAATGGGTATCAGATAATTTTTTCATGATGATATATTTCAAATATTTTTCAGTATAGTACCTATTAGGTTATATGAAATAATTCTCAAAATAGATTCATGTTCTATTATCATAGTTCTATGATTTCAATATGTTTCTATTATCATATATTTCATAAAATCATTGGGTAAAATTATTATCATGTTTATAATGGTATATAAAATTTTTAACAGGTAATGATTCCATTTATAGAGATAGAGTATGGTTCCATGTCATTTATATTTCATCAAAGATGATCTATATATTAGAATTTATAGTGTTAATTCACTTAAAATTTATATATCGTATATTTTTCTTGATCCTTACAATATCAATGTCTATGATATATGGTTTAATTTGTTACATTCAACACTCATATAAAATATGTTGAACTATGTTATGGTAATGAAGGTACTAAAAAAATAAATAATGGGTTGGTTCGTACATGAAACAAACCAGGCCCCTGGGACGGTCTAGTTGAGAAACGGTCCCTAAGAGTATACCCTGTGAGATTTTGGGTCTAGTTGATATATGGATGGGTTGGTTCGTACATGAAACAAACCGGGCCCCTGGGACAAAAAGAAAAATATCTCACAGACCGAGCGTCTGATTGACGCGCCATCTGTTGTGTTGAGACCCCTATGAAGAGGCGGTCCTTTGAGATACTTCATCGTGGGACACTGAGATACTTGGAGTATCGACCAATAGCTTGTTGATCGAACCATCCCGGAGATGAGCGTACGGAGTACGGAGACCATGTAGCGGGTTAAGACCTGGCGTCTGCTTGACCGAATCGACTTGTAGTGAGTCGACTAGCCCAGTGGACGGAGCACTACTTTGTTTGGGTGCAGACCCATGGCAGATGGAGCACTACTGTGTTTGGGTGCAGACCCACGGTACTCAACCAGAGAGTACCTCTGCAGGCTATTAGGGGGGATGCACTACTTTTTTTGGGTGGCATACCCTGACGGGATGCACTACTGTGATTGGGGTGCTGACCCGCGGTACTCGACATGAGGAGTACCTCCGAAGTCTTAGGTTAGTCAGCAGTACCTCGGAGTCGTGATAAGATCACTATACATGACAAAGACGAGGCTCTTCAGTAGTTATAGTTTCGATAATGAAAATCCTGGTGTGAGCATAGTCTATATCCTCTATGTTTACCTCATGATTGATATGGGTCACTTGATAACTTAGGTATTTGTATAGGCATATACATGGGTACTGGTTATCCATTGATTTCATAATCTTTGTGTCTCATCATGATTTAGATGGGTTACTTGATAACTTGGGTATATGTATGGGAATATACCTAATTAGAGGTTATCTATTGATATCTTCATTATGGTTATCCTTGTTTGATTTAGTGAGACCTTGAGGGTCTCGGGGTCCCTACTGAGTATCGTTATACTCACCCCTGCATGGGCTATGCGCGCACCTCATTGTGTTGGTTGCAGATGACAGGCAGTGCATACATAGGCCGAGTGTTCGAGGACTGGACGGTACCCGGAGGTAGACCTCACGACGAGACATTATCTGGTGGTGGACTTCACGACGAGACAAGACTCAGAATAGGAGGAGGAGGATGGGTGAGAGCATTGTGAAGGATATTTGTACCTTCCCTTCAGGTAAGATCTGTGGTGGACGATCCAAGAGCTGCTCTATCTGTACCTTCCCTTTAGGTATGGTCCTTGGTGGACAATCCAGGAGCTTCTTGTAACCTTCCGGCTATTTTATCTTTTTCCTTGTACTTTCCAGTTGGACTTGTATTTTCGGCCCCTTTACTTTCAGCGCAACTTATTTCAGTTTTACTTAGTGTTTTACTTCCGCTTCTACTCTATGGTGTTTTTTTACTTTTATAAAGGCAATTATTTCCCAGTTATCAGGATTTATGCCCTTGGTGCTAGTCGCCAGCCCCAGGCCTATGGAAGGCGGGCCTGGGGTAGTCACGGCATGGACCCCGAGGACAGGTCGTGACAAATTGGGTTCATAGGAGTCGGTTCTACTGCAGAACTTATAACTCTGATATTTCCTTTATGCAAAGAAATAGTGTTAAGGGTACCAAGTGTAGTTTTCAGTTCAGGGAGTCCAGTGTTGGTGCGGCGGCCGACAATTCCTTACGCCAGGACCCTGACTGTTTATTTCTGACTTTGTGCATGAAAAAACCGATTGCATGTGTATTTCCAAGAGTTTTAAAGTCAGCTCAAACCAGGTCAGCTCACCAGGTATAAATCATTTGACTGTGTCGTATCTGTTCAGTATGTCTCCATGAAGACAGTCAGTTGGAGTTCTGTGATAGTACATGATAACGGTCCACCGAGTGACAAGGATCCGGTGTGCAGCCCTTTTTACTATGTTGGCACCCTCGGGTGGTGTACCAGCAGGACCACCACCTGTTGGGCAGCAGATGCCACCAGCTAAACTAGAGAACTGTTTACACTGGTAGATCGCGTTGCACGAGTTCAAGCAGCAGCGGCCTCCGAGGATACGAGGTGAGGCAGATTCCCAGACAGTAGAGCCCTGGCTGGAGGAGTTTGCTAGATTTTTCCACCTAGCCGAGACATCAGAAGAGTGGATGGTGGACTTGCCCACTAGTGTTTTCCATTGAATGACCATGATGATGGTCCACATAGTGACGAGGCATTGGTACGTGGACTGATGCCTGAGATTGTTCCATCGGTTAGTGTGTCAGCTATACATCACTACTTGTTGGTCAGTAGTTACAACCGGTGGTACTGGTAGGTGAAACATGTAATCTTACTACCTTACACATGTTCTAACATCAGATACCCTCATGTTCAATGGAAAACCTGACTCACAGGCGACTTAGGACTGGCTTGAGGAGGTGGTTGAAAGTTTTCTAGATTTTATACAGCTTCGACAAGAAGACGTGTCGGTAGCTGAGAATTCATCACGGCGTACCGAACATTCCGGGTACTCGATGAGTACGATCCGAGCCATCACTTTTTCCTCTATGAATTTCTACTCACGTTAGGGTTATACATAGAACCTTGAGGTTGAATGTTCTTTGGATGAATGAATACAACTACAGAATGTTAGAAGTTGGAACACAGCGAGCTGGTGTCATTCTTAGAGACTTGGGCGTGCGAATGATTCAAGAAGAGGAAATGTTAAGGGCAGATAAATCTGTAGATCATCAGACGTGGAGGCATAGCTTGTAGAGAAGCATGAGGTGGTGTACATTTCAACATTTACAACCTTCCGCCTTTGTTGTCCCCTCCAGGCCCAGGGATCTGGAGGGCAGGGGAAAAGAGTAGATGCATGCGGTCAAGGAGTGCGACTGAAAGAGCTCTAAGGATGATTTGAAGTGTGGACATTGTCTTCTACATGCTGTCTTATCCACAGATATCGATACAAATCATCCCTTCCTTCCATGAATCTAGTTCCAGACCTAGAGTTTCCGGTTAAGCCATTGACATGACCCTCACTTCTGGAGATACCGTTGGGAGGAGACTCGATAGTCACACTTACGCCGTCGGTGTGATCTGAACCTTGAGATGAGAGTCTCGGTTGAGACCTCTTGGTGGTAGCATTGAGGCCTTATAACGTTAGTTTGAGTATGGATTGGGAAATCACTGCTCATACACAAATTGACGGTATTAGGAAAAATTCGGGATGGTTTTTCCTTGGTCGGCGAAATGGAAACCCTAGGCAGCACAGGATGAACTCGTGCATGGGAGGGTGTAACCGATCATTCTTTGGTCGGACAGCCTTACCCTCGTGGCTGCAGGAGTTTGAGATTCAGTTCTAATCAGGAAAGGGAGACCTCTAGAGTTCGAGGATGGTGAAAATGTTCTTATTCGTTTCTCACCTTGACGAGGATTACAGAGATGTAGCTGAGGTGGTGAGATATCTCCAAGGTTCAACGGATCTTTATAGGTCCATAGCAGGGTAGGCGAAGTGGTTTACCACTTCACCATTCCACCTCAGTTTCATCGGGTTCATGAAATCCTCCACGTACCTCGGCTGAGGAGATATGTGCATGATCCTTCACACATCATCGACCTCAAGGAGTTGGACGTCGATGACAGGGCGACATGCACGTAGGTTCCAGTAGAGATCTAGGATCAACAAGAGCGGGTCCTATGTGAACGGTCGATTCCTCAGGTGCGCTTTCACTGGCAGCACAGGAACCTCTATGAAAGAACATGGGAGCGGAAGGCTTAGATGCGTGCTCAGTACCACTTTTGTTTCCCTAGTTTGTGTTATAGCTTTATGGGGACGTAAATCCCTGAGGTGGGAGTAATGTAAAGGCCCAGAAATTTCAAGGAATTTTTTTTCTTAATTTCTTTGGAATTTTACGAGTATGCAGTTTCTGACAGTACCTAATTCTGTTTCCTGGTGTGCCCAGAATAATTTTATGAAGTTTTGTTAAACTTAAATTAACGCGCGTAAGCAATTTTACTGAAAAAGTGTAATAACTCATTAAGGGTTACTCGGATCAGTATTCTGAGGTCACTATTGCACTCAGGATGGCGGTTTTACCCTAGGCGTGACTTAAGTTTAGTCGGCGCGGGCCTCTTGTGAGAAATTCCAAAAATTGCATAACCGTAAATAAAATAATTAAATAAATTATTTTATTTTTTAAATGCTTATAACTCAAAAATGGTAGTTCGGATTAAAAATCCAAGACAACCGCTGAACTCGGAGGGGCATAGTTTATTTAAGCAGATACTAACTTTGGCCGGTGCGGGCCACCAGAAAAGATAGTTTTTTGCCGTAAATAAAATAATTAAATGACAATTATTTTATTTTAAATTTTGTATCTTATAAACGGTAACTCGGATTGAAAATATGATAGTAAAATTGGATTCATTGGGGCATGTTTAACTTAGGCAGAGCCTGACCTTGACTGGCGGGGGTCGAGGGTGACTGATAATAATTTTCTGAACTTTTTTTTTTCGGGTATGTTTAGTAAACGTACGTGTGGGTTTTCCTATCTTTTGAACTGGTACTCAGAATTGAAATCTGAGGGCACTGATGAATGTGCAACACCGGTTATTGCTTAAGGGGACCCTTACTACAGTTGCATTTTAAACGGGTTGAGAATTAATTTTTGGGGAATTAGTTTAAAATAAATATAATTGGTGTGAACAATTTTACTTATATCTGAGGAGGTTAAATTCTACAAAGGGGAGTTAAGGGTGGGACCACAACCACCTAACTACCCTTGTGTGGATATTTAGAAGCTGGGGCCCACATGATCCCCAACCTTTCATCTCCCCATAACCACTCTTAACCCCCCCCCCCCTAAACCCCCTTTTTAATTAATTTTTTAACTCCTCAACTCCCCTATTAATGAGATCTCTCCATATTCCTCCAATTGAGTTTGTGAATATAATTAAATTAATGGTTTCATTAATTAAATTGGTATATCACAATTTGAAATTTTTTTGTTGCATGACACTTCTTTAAATGGGAGAATTATTTTGTAATATTTGTGATAGAAAATATTTCAATGGGAAACCTCTTGAGGATTAGAAAGAGAGATGCTCTTCCTCCGACGAAGAACATGAAGTCCCGACGACGACACTTCCTCCGACGTCAACGGAATCGACACCATTCACCAGTGACGTCCGACCACGGTGACGTTCGTATTCTGCGGTTTGAAGATGTGCGACATCATTGCGATGTAGTGGAATTGTGTATATTGCACATTTATATGGTTTATACCCACGATCTTGAGTGTTTATTTGTAGGATTTATCTTTGTGGATTCCTTACCCCGGTTTAATTTCTAATGATGAACACGAATTAAATTAATTAATTCAAGGATCGATAAACAATTGATTGAATTAATTTTCTTCTTGTTTATCCTGAGTTTGAGATTTTTGAAGCATGATAAATATTTAATTTCCAATCCCCCATGTTCTTGATTCTCAAAAACAATGGCCAAACTAACACGGCTATCGATCCGCACTTAAACTGAGTTCGTTTCTTATTCATGGTCCATGAATTCTTCGCGTGTTATTCTTCCTCAAATAATTAAGCACGCTAAAAACTGGATGTTTCGTTGAGCACGACATACAGACACGAAGATCTCGATCCAAGGATCAAGAATCTGTGATCATCATAATTGTTGGGGTTAGAACGAATGTGTAGTGGACTAGAGGTGTAGCAGCACGATAGGCCAGAAGCAGACCGTGTGTGAGGTGGAGGTGCAGTGTTCCCAGTACATGAGGGCATAGTGAAAATTCGAGGAGAAGGGAACATGAATAATGTGGTAGATTGGAGAGAGAATGAGATATTAAGTTGATAAATAATAAAAGAAATAAATAAAAGGGGTAATCAAAGAAGGGGGCGTGATTGGCTTGGAAAAAAGGGGTGGTTTTATTTTTTTTGGGTGGTGCGTGGAATTGGGTTTGAGATTTTAAAATATTAAATTAAATTTAAAATAATAATAATATAATAATGTTATTATTATTTTCATTGGGAAAACCGTATTTTGACAGTTTCTTCTTCGTGCGACCTCATTTTCAGAAATCATCAGTGACAGTGCGACCCTGACTTCAAGACAGAATTTATGAGTCCAATATTGGCTATCTTTTTCGGGTTTTTGGATCAGGCACCAGAAGCGCTCGTAAAATAATAGATTTAATATTATAATTAAATCTTCGACCTACTATAACTTGATCTCCGGAAGTCCGATTGACGTGCCTTCGACTTTTTTGGATTCCTCTTAATGAGACGGTTCTTTTTTCATTCTTCACCTGAGGTTTGCACACAGTTGGAGTAAGGCCGGGTTGGATTGTACCTGAAATCCAACTGGGCCCCTAGAACGAAAAAGCTAATAACATTCAAACCAGACGTCTGTTTGACGAACCATCAGTGGCATTGGTGATCACGTTGAGAAATGGTCCCTAAGAGTATACCCTATGAGATTTTGGGGTACAGTAGAGATGTGGTCGGGTTGGTTTGTACACAAAACCAACCAGGCCCATGGGATGAAGAAGCTAATAACTCTCAGACCAGGCGTCTGATTGACGCGATGTCTCTTGTGTTGAGACCCCTATGATGATGCGGTCCTTTGAGATACTTGTTCGTGGGACTTTGTGATATTTGAAGTATCGACCAATAGATCATAGAGTGGACCCTCCCGGAGACGAGCGTACGGAGTACGGAGACCATGTAGCCGGTTGAGACCTGTCGACTGTTTGACCGACACGACTTGGAGTGAGTCGACTAGCCCAGTGGACGGAGAACTACTTTGTTTGGGTGCAGACCCATGGCGGACGGAGCACTACTGTGTTTGGGTGCAGACCCGCGGTACTCGACCGAAAAGTACCTCTGTAGTCTATTAGGGGGATGCACTTTTGTGTTTGGGTGGTAGACCCCGGCTGGAAGCACTACTGTGTTTGTGTGGCTAACTCACGGTACTCTACAGGAGGAGTACCTCAGCAGTCTTAGGATAGTGAGAAGTATCTCGGAGTCGTGATAGGATCACTGTACTCGACAGAGATGGGGATCTTTAGCAGTTACAGTTTCGATAATGAAAATACTGGTTTGATCTGAGTCTATGACCTTTTTGTTTACCTCATGATTGAGATGGGTCACTTGATAATTTAGGTATATGTATGGGCATATACAGGAATAGTGGTTATCTGTTGATTTCATAATCTTTGTGTTTCCTCATGATTGAGATGGGTTATTTGATAACTTTGTTATATGTATGGGCATATACCTAAGTAGAGGTTATCTATTGAGATCTTAATTGTGGTTATCCTTGTTGGATTTAGTGAGAACATGAGGGTCTCGAGGTCCCTACTCAGTGTCCATATACTCACACCTACATGGGTTATGCCCGCACCTCGTTGTGTTGGTTGTAGATGACGGGCAATGCAGATAGAGGCTGAGTGTTCGAGGACAGGATGGTACCCGGAGGTGGACCTCACGATGAGATAGTATCTGGTGGAGGAATTCACGACGAGACGACACTCAGAGGAGTTTGATGGGCGAGAGCGTTGTGGAGGATATCTATACCTACCTTTTAGGTAGGATCCTTGGTGGACGATCTAGGAGCTACGCTATCTGTACCTGCCCTTCAGGTAGAATCCTTGGTGGATGATCTATTAGTTGCTTGTCACCTTCGGGCTGTTTTGTCTTTTTCCTTGTACATTATAGTTTGGCTTCTATTTTCAGTCCCTTTACTTTTAGCACATCTTGTTTCAATTTTATTTAGTGTTTTACTTCCGCATGTACGCTGTGGTGTTTAGTTTACTTTTATAAAGGCAATGTCTTCCCAATTATTGGGATTTACACCTTTGGTGCCAGTCGCCATCCCCTGGCCAATGGAAGGCGGGCTTGGGGTAGTCACGGCACGGGCCCCGAGGCCGGGTCGTGACAACATTCTAAAATTTTTTGTTTGAAAACTATTTAAAATTTAATGTTACATTTCTTGGAAGTTATCGGAGTTTTTCTTTACATCGTAAAACTGCATGCTTTTCCCTTTGTATTACATACACATTGGAATATTTGGGTAATATTCTACTTATAATAGTCTCACACACTATTTACACCACTTGGGTATAAGTATACATGATTATTTTTTACTCAGGTTAAGGAAAATCCTCGGGTGAAGGCGGTTCGAGTTGTTAGTCCACTCTTATGGTGTGGTGTTGTGGAGACAGCTCAGGGGTGATGAACCCTTGTCATGTGTAGTCTTTGTGGCTATTTTTTTGATGTTTTTATTTTTTGTTGGAACTATTGTACTTTATTTAAAATCCTATATTATGTTTATGAATTTTCTTAAGTCTTGTTTTGCATGAAAATTGCATATTCATATAATTGATTGTTTATAATGTTTTATGCCCTCATTGTTTGATAAATCATTCCCAAACCAAATTTATTGATACTTGGTCACTTTTTTCAGCCCAAGGAGATAGGTAATTCCCTCAGGAAATTATCATGGGATGTATTAGGTGATGTTATTAGTGGCACGTGTAGATTCAGTTCGTGACAAAATGGTATCAATGGCTAGTCGAAGCAGTGGTCTAAGGTGTCCAAGCATTGGGACAGGGACCATCTATTATTCCCATTATTATTAGTGTAGAATATTTGTGTACTAGAAAAGATAATCCCCATCAGATTATGAAAAAACAAGCCTCCGACATTTCTAGGTATCAAAGAACCCTAGGAAGAAGGAGATTTTCTCAAATAGATCGAGAACATGTTTGAGTTAATGGACACACCCGAGGAGCTCAGTGTGAAATGTGGCTTATTTTTGGTTGGAGGGTCATAGATACTGGTGGTGAGAATTAGTACATCAGATTGTGATGAATTAAAGGATGCGCTAGGGATACTTCAAGGGAATCATCATTGAACAATACTTCTCTTAGGTCATGGCCTATGCAAGGTCCTGAGAGTTTATGGGTTTTGTTTATGGGAATATTTCTATCATTGAGTATGCCAACTGTTTCAGTGAACTAGTTCGGTATTCCCTAAAATTGTTTATAATGAACTGGAGAAGGCCCAGAGGAATGAGAATGGATTTCCACTAGAGATATAATCCGAGTTATTCATGTTATATGTGGGGACATATTCTGAGGTCATTGACCGGGTGTGTATGGTGTAGATTGACCCTAAATGTAGAACTAGTTTCTATGGGTTTGTATTAGAAATGGGCAATGACAGCTTCTCCGAGAAGAAAAGGAAGCTAAAGAACATGTGTATATGGGAGGGAGTCGTTTTGGACAAATTTCCAGCCAGTTCTTATCTTTGGCTTCTGATGTGATATCGGTCATCTACCTCCAATTTGGGAGGTTAGGGAACATCTAACTAGAATGCCCACTTTATTCAAATACTTGTTACCAGTGTGGAGGTATGGGGTATTTTTAGGTCATTTGAGGGGAGTAACATTCACATCCATGTGGGGATTGTTCTGCATCGTCAGGATGGGGGCCAACTCAATCTGAGCCGTCGAGAATGGGGGGATCTTGATTTGGGTTTTATGGTGGTATGGTTGAGTCATATTTTGGATATATCTCATTTAGATAACAACCAAAGACTATAGGTTATCCTCAGGCCGAGAGTGGACATCTACATGTAGAGGATCAGGA
Source organism: Viscum album (assembly GCA_963277665.1). Lineage (NCBI taxonomy): Eukaryota > Viridiplantae > Streptophyta > Magnoliopsida > Santalales > Viscaceae > Viscum > Viscum album. The sequence continues at coordinate 1,728,050,759 of OY728161.1, read as the reverse complement.
ACTAGTAGGGTCAGAGGTGGGACCATCGGTAGTTCGAGGTACCGTTCAGGTCAAATCATCAATAGATACAACTCTATTTGATACTGGTTCCTCTGTTTCATTCATTTCTGCTGGTTTTTTGCACACACTAAATTTTCAGACCATGTAGTTGTCTTTTGCGATGGAGTTGGTAATGCCTCTAGGAATGAAAAAGGGCATGGTCTCTAGTTATCATTGATCATGCTTATGTATGATTGTATTTCCTCTAAATTTTCACTACATCATGTGGTGAATGAGTTTCCAGAGGTATTCCCAGATGATATTTTAGGTTTTCCCCCTGAGCAGGAATTGAAGATCATGATAGATCTAGAACTGGGAACATAGCTACTATCTCTTTCCTTATTTCGCATGGCCCCCACCGATCTACGTTAATTAAATATACATCTAGAATACTTTGAATCCAAAGTATTCATTCACCAAATCTTCTCTTCTTCGGCATCTCTAGAACTATTCATAGAAAAGGGAGAAGGATCCCTCAAATTGTTAATTGTAAATCAGAAGACGAATAAGGAAAAAATTAAAAATATATATTGATTGCCTATAATTGATTACATTTTTGATCTGTTAAACGAGGAAATGTTTTTCACCAATATAGAATTGAATTTAGGATACCATCCACTCATGGTGAAAGAGGCTATTATCCCGAAGACAACCTTATGAAGTAGGTAAGACCAATTTGAGTATTTGCCCATGCCCTTCTGATTGACCAATACTCCAGCGGTCTTTATAGAACTCCAGAATAGGGTTTTCCACCAGTATGAATGTTCCTTCATTCTGGTTTTTTGGATGATATTGTAGTATACTTTGGCTCTAAATTGGATAAAAATCACATGAGGATCATCTTGGGAACATTTTGGGATCACTGCCTCTAGACAATGATGTCAATGTGCACTTTCTAAATCAAGGAGGTGAAATTTCTTGGCCATTCGGTCTTAGAGAAGGGGGTTTCAGCAGAACCTGAGTAGATCAATGTGGTTTTTTGATGAGAGAAGAAACATAATGTGCTTGAGATCATGTGTTTCCATAACCTCGCTTGTTATTACAGGTGATTCGTTCTGGATTTTTCTCGGCTTCTTCACCATTGACCGTGCTCACCCAAAAATGGGTGATGTTTTTATTGGGCCTAGATTATCGATCATGATTCCAGGAGATGAAGCAGCTGTTTAATAATACCCATGTGAAGATTTTTATAGAGCCATTGAATGTGTATGTGGCCAATTGTGACACTTCGGTTATGGTTCTTGAGTGTGTGCCTGTGTAGGATGATCATGTGGTGTTGTCTGACTCTCGCCAACTTCGACCACAATAAAATAATTACCTGACCCATGACTGGGTGATTTTAGTGGTGATGCATGATTCAAAAACATGGTATCACTACCTCTTTTTAGAGAAGTATGTGGTATAATCTGATCACAAAATCTTGTCCTATATCTTCTCGCAGATGGACATCAACTTGAGGCAATGTCGCTAGATCGAGTACATTCAGGTGTTCAGATTTGATATTGTATATAACAATGGAATGGTTAATGTAATGTCTGAATCCTTGAGTATAAGAGTTCCAGTGCAAGATTTGAATAATTCCAATGATGATTGGACACTGATGGGGCTCTTTCCTCAGATGCATATGGAGATCAAGGAGCATAACGGGGGTGCATTCATCGAAAGAATTCAGTTGAATTGTTCTCTATTGGTGTTGGTTCCGTGAGAATATCCCAGTGATGAGTTTAGTCAGTGGTTGTGGTAGTGTCTTCTTTGTGGGGAGATGTCTTTTTATTGGTCATCGTTTTCTGAGGGCATCATCTTATTCAGGGGCCATTTAGTAGTGTTGTTATCGCTACTAATGGTGGTGATGAAGGATAGCCACCAGTATCATTAGGTTATCTATCTGGGTGCCAAAAAGATGAATTATGATGTGGATCGACCATTCTGGTTTCTAGTTATGATACGAGACATCAAAAAATTCATGTCGAGATGATACACAAGCCATCATGTGAATGTAGAGCTTCAAAGGCCCTCCAGTTTGCTCAATCCATTACCCATTCTTACCTGGGAGTGGGATGAGGTTTCCATGGACTTAATTTTTGTCTTACCTCATACACCTTGGGGAAATAATTACATTTTGGTTGTGATTGATCATCTGACCAAATCAACCCATTACATTCCTATCAATGATATAACTAAAGTTGATGAGTTAGGCCGTTTGTATATTCAGGTGGTGGTGAGACTCCAAGACATGCCACCAGCAGTTGATTTAGATATGAACCCCATGATTCACTTCTAGGTTTTTGGATGGCCTTAACAATGTATAGTTGTCTCAGATTATGATGAACATGGAATCACATCCTCAAACAGATGGTCAGACAATGCAGGTGAATCGTATTTTGGAGGACATGGTACCTGTATGTTCTGGACATTAAGGGTTCCAAGGGAAGCCATTTGGTATTGGATGAGTTTTTGTATAAAAATACTTACAATCCTTGATTCAAATGGATCTTTTAGAGGTGATCTATGGTGGTCCATTTCGGTCCCCCCAATGTTGGGATGAGTTCGGTGAGACTTCTCTATTGGGGCTGAGTCTTGTGCAGGAGACTTCTAAAAAGGTCATGTTGATAGAGAGATACTTGTTGATATATTAGAGTCATAAAAAGTCATATAATGACCATAATAATTCAAAATTAGTGTTTTCTCTGGGTTTCATGGTATTATTGAATGTGTCCCCTCATTTGGGACATCGTCGATTATGAATGCAAGGGAAGCTGACACATCAATATTTAAGCCCTTTTAATACCACCAATCCTATTGGAAAGGTGAAATATAGGTTTCATTTACCTACTTAGTTGACATCCATACTTGATGTCTTTTATGTCTCTCAGTTGAATAAATACAACCCAGATCTGTCATATGTGCTGAGTTGGGAAGAATATGAGAGAGATCCTGACTAGTCAGTTTTTAAGTAGACAGTGAAAATAATGACTCCAAATAGAAGGATCTTTGAGGGAATTATATTCCAGTAGTTTCAGTTTGTTTGTAGAATGGTATTAATAAAAATGAGACCTAGGATCAGAATTCGTGGGTTTAGGATGAGTACTCATTGCTGTTTTTTGATCAATCCTCTAGTCGACTTTTCAGCAAAGAGTGATTTCATTGTGGATAGAATTTTCACACCAAAGTACTTCATTAGGGAACTAATTTTACTTATATTTTTATCCTAACACCCCCCCAATGTCCTCCTTAATCCCCCCACAAAATTCTCAATCTTTTAGAGATGTTTTGAGGAGGTAAATGATGGTACACAGTTTAGGTGCACTGTTTTCCAAAATGTGCACCCAAAACATACGCCTATGTCTATGTCATAAAAATGTGTTAAATAACTATTTTTTCCTTCCATGATTGATCCTAACTCACCGGATTCTTCCCCCATTCGTCCATTTCTACCAAGGAAGCCCTCAAAGCCTCTCAAACCCTCATTTGAACTCCATTTTGAAGGGGGGGTTGGTGGAGGAACATCAAAAAATCTCATGTATGTGGATCTCCCTCTTAATTCCTCCACTTTCCATGATGTTTCTTACAATTTAATTGATGTCTCAAATGACCAGATGGTAGGGTTTGAAACCTTAGGATTATCCTTGGTTTTTCATGGTCCAATAATCTATTTTTAGTCTTGATCTACGTTCATTGAGGTTCAGTAGTGGTGCGATTGAGTTTTCTCAAAATGGATTTATGGTTTTAACAAATTTTGTAGGAGATTACAACATATATGAAATCCTTGTGAGTAACTGTGTTTTGTTAATAGTATTTATATGTTTATATCATTTTAATGTTATTGAAAAAATTTGTTTTAGTGGTATTTATAATGAGAAAGAATTTTATGTTCCATTTTTAGGTGGTATTGAGGATTTTTCATATAAATCGTTTATGGGTTCATTTTGGGATGCCCTATAATTTATTATTTGATTTTATTGAAATTTATTAGAGCTGAAAACCATGTTTTTAATGCTTATTTGTTTTGGTTATAGCTGTAAATGTTGGTTTTAATGGTGGTTGTGACGCCTAGGGACTTAAAGTGCCATGATTGTGTGAAAATGGTAGTTTTAAAATGATATAACTTAATATTTCATATGGGGAAATACCATAACAAAATTCATGGTTTCATTGAATGGTATTGGTCTGCCATTTCTTTTTTTAGGACATGTAAATCTGCACATGGTGTTCAATGTGGGGATTTCATGGAGTTTTGGGTTCAAAACAATGTCAGATTTTTAGAAGTTATTATATTCAAAATTAAAATGTTTGGTTGTCTGTTTTATGTGGTATAATGTGATTATAGGTACATTATATTATTTTGTTAAAATTAGTGGAGTTTTTATATGAATAGATATGTTTGTAGTATGCTAAAATTATTTTATCACAAAGGGGGAATCTTGAGTACCTAGGTGGGTGGATATGTACTAGTATGTATATTGATCCAGATGGGTTTTGTCCATGTTTCAGTTAGAATTTTGGATTAAATGAACCCTAACTAAAATATAGATGATTTTTTGGGACAAATAGGTTATGTGTATGTTACCTAATAGTGTCTCATTCCTGGGAACGAATTTGTGAAATTAATATTTAACACTGAGGTACGAGGTACATAGGGACCGATACTATCTATTGCCTAGGTGTGTTCCTAGTTTTGTTGCTCAATAGATTTGTTCTATTTACCCTTCTAATAGTGTGTGTTTGGAAGTAAATTACAGTAGCTAAAATTTATTATTCAAAAGTTTTAACATGATAGATGTTTGGGTTTGAAAATTATTTTCAATTGAAAGTTATATTTCATGGAATTTATCACCGTTTTTCATAAAATAGTAAAACCGCATGCTTTTTTACTTTTTATTGAATACTATTTGGATTATATGGGTGTTATTACACTGGTAATAGGCTCACACCATACATAAACCCCTTGGGTGTAAGAATACTTGATTAAGTTTGACTCGGGTAATTGAAAAGCCTCGGGTGAAGGTTGTAACACCCCAGGAAAATAAAGAATATGCCATTTTTATATTTATCCATATTTTTGAATAAAATATTAATATTACATTAAATGGGACGTTATGCTTGATGGCGTATCCAATACGCAACAATGAGTTTCTTGGGAATATTACATTGCACTCTAATAATAAAATAATATTATTTTAAATGGTAGTTAACGCCTAGTCGTTGTAATGGCGGGAATGAATAGAACTAACTACAAAATGATCATATATGTTTGTAAAATATTTTTACTTTTTTCAATAAATGTTATAGGATTAAAAATGTGAATGAATTCAATTTTTAAGCGTAAATAATCTAATGTTATTTAGAAGGTCGATTAACCACCTTTTGATGGTGAACCTCTTTTAAATCCACTTTTTGTCAATTTTATGTGTTATATTTGACAAAATAAAATTCTTCTTTAGAATAGAGACATCAAAATTTACTTTGTGTAAAATTTTGGTATCTTTCCGATAAAGATTATTTTTTTATGAATATTGAAAAATGTTATATTTTAATTCAAAACATCTTTTTAATCTATTTTTGATTAGATTATCTTTTGAATTTATTTTAAATTAAATTAGAATATATTTTTACCATTTAATCTAATAGTGGTCATTGGAATTATTTTCACTTTGAAATTGGACTTAAACTAGTGTCATTCTTTTAATAGATATTGTTTCATAAAAACATGCTATTTGATTTGACAGCGGGAATTAATTAATAAATTAATTAATGAAACTTATATATTTTAAATTTTTTAAAATAGAAATCATTTTTTTGTTCGGAATATCAAATATAGCTTAGGGTGAATTTTTTGTATTTTTCTAGAAAACTTTAATTTTTGATGAATAGTGAAACCACTAAGTGGTAGTTAAAGAAACTGATTTTTCGTTTAAATGAAACTTTTCCACCTCTGTGTTTTTAATTTCAAAAATCCGTCATACATGGTTGTCATTAGGATGTAAAATGTGGTTCAATGGGATTAAAATAATTTTTTGGTGAATAGTAACTTTTATGTTCTTAATCGCGATTAGAGGTAATTAGTGTAATTTAATGTAAAAATAATGTTTTAATAATGTGAAATGACCTAGACACATGTCCTACCCTCATTGGATGTGTCATGGACGACCAATAAAATCCATGGCTCATCTTGGGGTCCCCATGGATCCACATTGGTTGGAAAATGACATAAATAACTTTTTATTTATAGTTAAAATAAAAATGTCACAAGCATGAGATGTTTCACTAAAACAATTTTTAAATGGGAATATAAAAGGCATATTTTTTACTATAAATATTTATTAGAAATATAAAAATATTTCCTACATCATGATAGTTTATTTATAATTTTTAGACATTATATATATTAAATTATTTTTGACATCATGATGATGCAGCGATTACCTCATTAATAAATGATTTTAATAAAATGAAAAGATAATGATAAAACTATAACATAAACTTATCAAAAACCTATTGTATGAGTATATTTCTAACCCTTACCACCTTATCATATAAATACATCAATGTGGGTCCTTTAAAATCCGAAACTCATTTGAAAATAAAGTAACATTTGGTAACTTTACAAGAGTGCCCCTCCTCTCCTCTTATAAAAGGCCCCCACCTCTATCACCTTACACACACCTCTCAAGCCTTTGTCTCGGCCAAACCCTGCTCATTTGGCCTCTCCAAATCCCTATCTTACTCCTAGATGCCTCACTTTGGGTAGAAGTATTCCCAAGGAAGCTTTTGAGCTCAAATCAAAAAGAGTTACCCGATTTTAAGGTAATGTCTACACTTGTGTTCTTTTGTTTTATTTTTCTTCTCCAACCGCCTAACCTCTTTTTATTAATTTATATTGTAACAAATCCAGTATCTTCAACATACTAGGATGTTGTTATAAGAATAATTCAAGCTACAATTACACAAACCAGCATCAAATGGTTATAGAACATACTGTTTCTGTGGATGGCGAATTTCTGCCTCACGAAACGATGATTGTTCAACACTCATAAAACACCTTAAAAGGTTTCCATTAAGATGTCAATATATTTATATATGATATATAATATTTTTATGTTTTACTTATGCTTATGTATTTTTCTTTTCTGGAATACCGTTATGGTTTCCATTGTGGGTAAACACGATAATTTCATTTTAGGAAGTACGAACTACGCCCCCTCAAAGTGATTTGATTCGTTAATGCCATATGTGGGATGTATAAAGGATGTATTTAAAGTTATTATATATGATTTATGATACATATAAATGATGAATATAGTTCTGGAATTAAAATATACATAACTCTCATTTAGTTTTAATTCAATTAATATGACATAGAAATGAAAGTAGCGTTCATGCGTACGTACGGCTTACTGTCTCCATGAATGTTGAATTTCATTTATTACCTCTAAATGATTATTTAATATTATTAATACATGTATATTCTGGATATATAAGATATATATGATATCCAATTCATGAATATCGTTCTGTATATAATGAAACTTTGACCACACGAACAACATGTAATTGTTAGAAGTCCACTTTCAACTTAAGAACCAAATATCGACAAAACAAACATTATTAACATAAATGATTACATAGTGTTTATAACATAGAAATTAGTGATATAAAAGGAATAATTAACATGAAAAAATTTTCTTAAGCAAGTAGAAATTAACTCAAATTTATTATTCAGGGCGTTAAAGAACGATCGAGTCAAGTCGGACCGAAGGTAAGAGATCCAACTCCTCTCTATCTTTTTAAGTACACTCTTTTATGTCATTCCTTTTAAGCTCTTCTTTCTTTTTATTGGGATGTTATTTTATATTAAACATACTGTAATTTTTATGTTCATATGATGACAGACCCAATTCCCTCTCATTAATCCATTTTTGGTAGTTTTAAGTGGCGCCATTATGCTGCTGAGTTTTCATAAGAGATTTTTCATCTCACTTTTATTCTTGTGAGATTTGTGCTACATTTGCCACAAATTCCTTTGAGTAGTGTATGTACCTCCCATTATATTAATCATTGTGTAATATACTTTCATTTATGAGTATTTACATCAATGTTGTATTTTCCTTCTTTCACGGGGTGTATGTTTCGAATGATACCCATGTCGGTAATGGAACCTTTCACCCTCCTCTTGTTTTAAAAGACTTCTTTTGTTATGTCTTTAAATTCACATAATATTATGTTGGGATATTTTATTATATATCCTTATTGATTTAAATTTTATGTCCAAGTGATGAGATACCCTTTTATCTCTCATCAACTCATTTTCTGAATTTCGTAGTGACGCCGTTAGGCTGTCAAATTTTTGCAAGGGAACTACTTAAACCAATTTTCATTCTTTGGGATAAGTTTGTATTCATTGAATATGTCGTTATATGAATATGTGTGAATAACCTATGATTTTTTTACACTTAATATCCACTTAAATTTGGTGTATTAGTTTGTCACACATAATTATGTAATTGATTTATCCTTAATCCAAGGATACCGCCTTCGTGAGGGACTTCGTCTCAATCTCCATTCATTGAGGCATATTTTGTTTTAAACACAACCTTATTTTATACAGTATATAATCCCCATTGAATTTTATGTTTATCCAAAAGGAATATTTTTTATATGAAGAGTTTTACTAAATGACAAAAGGGAATGTTTTTGTCGTACGTATGCGGAGACAACGACTTATCTGCCACCGTGGCCATTATTTGAGTTTCGGCTTCCTCTACATTCCATACTTTTTTTAAAGAGATATAAATAGCATGTTTTACTTTTCTTTTATTTTGGTATTAAAAATGGTTTTCATAATGTTTTTATATCAATGTGTTGTATTGATATCTTGTGATTGAAAATTGGAAATGTTATGTTTCCTTTATGCATGTTTTATGTGATATGATTATGTTATGGTTCTTGGGAATTATTATGAAGACGGGTGGTTCCATGAAAAACTAAGGGCGGGTGAGCCCGATATAGCTCTCCAATGCATTGGGTAACGTGAAGGGGTTAAACTTTAAGGTTTCTCCAAAGATATTTAGGGAATATACTGTGATGGGTATCCCAAACGTAACCAAGACGATTACTCCCTACGTAAGAATGTTATGAATGCCTCATGTTACCTTTATGTCTTATCATTTCTATGATTTATTCATTATTTTATGAGGTATGTTAAAGTGCTTATGTTTTATGGGTAAAGTATGATATCATTCTTATGTATACATGTACTCATGTTTCCTTTCCATATTTTTATATCCCTTACTAAACTTTTTATGCCCATCCCATGTTTTTGAAATGTTTTTCACATGTCAAGGGAAGGGTACATGATATGATGATAGTGTCAAGGAAGTGTCAAGAAATAATCAATGTTTTATTTTAATTATGTTTTCGTTGATGTGAAAAATGAATACTATCTTTTATGTAACCACTTTGTTTAAATGTGGAATGTAATGCAAGTTTTATGATCTAATTATCTAAAACTCTAAACCTGAAAAGATCCTCAATGTGTAATCTTGTAATAACCCAATATTAAGTAAGGTTTCAGGTTGGGGCCTTATAGTTGGTATCAAAGGTTGGTTTAGATAACTTTAGAGGATAGGGTATTCTCTAAGCACAAGTGACATTACCATAATGGTTAGGATTTTAGAAAGAGTCCTAGTTTTAGATGAAGTGAATGATTAAGTATATCTCAATGTTTAACTTCCTCATCAGTACATGATTGTTTTGTTGATATACTCACACTGACATTTCTATTTTTAGTGAATGGATGGATCTAGAAGGCACCAAAGAGACAACAGGTTTGAAGGAAACTGTGGTGGTTCTCTGATTAAGATACTAGATAAAATGGGGGATTCAATGAGGAAACTCGTGGTTGTTCTAAACCAACTATCAATGAGTCATGATAAACCACTTGAACCTTGGTATGATCTGTAATGCATCATATACGAGATGACCAATCGATGTGGAAGTCCAGGTAATAATAAAGGTAACCATTAGAGTTTATATGATCCTTACTTTTGAGGTATTTATGGGTTATTATATGTTATGATGGAAAATGAAAGGCATGAGATAAACTTGGGGTTAAAATATCTTATGATAATTTTTGAGGATTTTATCTTTTTTTGGGGAATGTTTTAAGAATTATATAGTTTTGGAAGAAGGACGACATGCAGACCGTGTGACAACTTCTCGCGTCTGACAAAGCTGCGGGAATCGAACCCACAATCAAAGTGCGACTGCTATTTATCGCCTACCACTGGACTACGTGATGTCCTTGGTTATTTTGACTAATTCTTTTTAGTTAAATGATTTTAGGAATCAAGAGTATGTTTACTTTGGGTTATCTATTGAAATGATTAACCTATCAACGAGGATATGTGATTAGGTTAATTACTTTTCAATTTGAGAATTTAAGAGCAACTACTGTTATTTGGAGATAAAAGTTAATTTTTTCCTTGGAAGACTATGTGACTAAATCATTCTAATATTTGGGTTTCAATCATAGTTTAGTTTAATTTGATGAATTTTATGGACAATTTTTTTATCAAATGGTTCTCATTGAACTTTGGGTTTTGTTGGACAAAATTTGGAGATTAAGAATAGATTTTCTTTTTATAAAGGGTTATCCTTTTCTGGATTATCTGATCTTGTACTAACCATTTTGGTTTTGGTTTTGGTTAAAGTATAAAGAAATGGGAAGTATATAGTTCTCTTTTGTGCATTAGGTGATTCTCTAGAAGTTTATTATAGTGAACAAGTCTTCCTAAATACTCGTCTTTTGGAGAAAATATGAGTTTGTGTAAGAAATATAATAATAGTTGGAAGTCAACATGATAAGTAAATATGTTTCCTTATGAATAAATTACTCAATAAAAAAAACAAAAATGTTGTCTATTAACTTTTCCTAATGGGGAATACAATACTATTTAACCCATCACAATTTTGTGATTTTCTTGTGGTTAACTTTCTCCTAAACATATTTTCTATCACTCTCCATCAGAACATGACCCTATGTTTTCTCCTCGATGTCCAGGTTTTCCTACATGGAATCCTAGTATGGGTTAACTCAGGTGACCTCTGTACTTCTCATTCTTTATTTTAAAGTAATTGTTTTACCGAATCTTGTTCCGAATTGGGACTTTCAAAGATGTTTCCGAGACCAATTTTAAAAATGCGAGGACACCATTCCCAAAAGGGGAGAAGGATGTAACACCCCAGGTAAATAAAGATTATGTAATTTTTTTATTTATCCATATTTGTGAATAAAATATTAATATTACATTAAAAGGGATGCTATCATCGATGGCATACCCAATACGCAACAACGAGTTTCTTTTGAATCTTACGTTGCACTCTAATAATAAAAAAATATTATTTAAAATGGTAGTTAACACCTAGCCGTTGTAATGGAAGGAATGTACAGAACTAACTACAAAATGATTATATATGTTTGTCAAATATTTTTACTTTTTACAATAAATGTTAGAAGATTAAAAATGTGGTTGAATTCAATTTTTAATCGTAAACATTCTAATGTTCTTTAGAAGGTCGATTAACCGCCTTTTGATGGAAAACATATTTTAAATCCACTTTTTGAAAATTTTATGTGTTATATTTGACAAAATAAAATTCTTCTTTAGAATAGAGAAATAAAAATTTACTTTGTGTAAATTTTTTGTATCATTCTGATAAAGTTCATTTTTTTATGAATAGTGAAAAATGTTGTATTTTAATTCAAAACCACTTTTTAATCTAATTTATTTATATGATTAGATTATATTTTGAATTTTTTATAATGTAAAATTAGAATATATTTTTACCATTTAATCCAATAGTGGTCATTGGAATTATTTTCACTTTTAAATTTGACTTAAACTGGTGCCAATCTTTTAATAGATATTGTTTCATAAAAACACGATATTTGTTTTGACAATGGGAATTAATTATTAAATTAATTAATGAAACTTATATGTTTTGAAATTTTTAAAATGGACATCATTTTTGAGATCGGAATATCAATTATATCTTAGGGTGAATTTTTTATATTTTTCTGAAAAACTTCAATTTTTGATGAATAGTGAAACCACTAAGTGGTAGTTAAAGAAACTGATTTTTCGTTTAAATAAAACATTCCCACCTCTGTGTTTTGAATTTTAAAAATCTGACATACATGGTTGTCATTAGTATGTATATTTTGGTTCAATGAGATTAAATTAATTTTTTGGTGAATAGTAACTTTTATGTTCTTAATCGCGATTAGAGGTAATTAGTGTAATTTAAGGTAAAAATAATGTTTTAATAATGTGAAATGACCTAGACACAAGTCCTACCCTCATTTTATGTGTCATGCAAGACCAATAAAATCCAGGGGTCAACTTGGGGCCCCCATGGAGCCACTTTGGTTGGAAAATGACATAAATAACTTTTTATTTAAAGTTAAAATAAAAATGTCACAACCATGAGATGTTTCACTAAAACAATTTTTAAATGGGGTTATACAAGTCATATTTTTGACTATAAATATTAATTATAAAGCTAAAAAGATTTCCTAAATCATGATATTTTTTTAAAAAAAATTGACATTAAATATATTAAATTATTTATGACATCATGATGATGCAACGATTATCTCATTAATAGAGGATTTAAATAAAATGAAAATATAATATTAAAACTATAACATAAACTAGTCAAAAACCAATTGTATGAGTATATTTAAAACCCTTACCACCTTATACTATAAATACATCAATTTGGGACCTTTAAAATCCGAAAATCATTTGAAAATAATGTAACATTTTGTAACTTTACAAGAGTGCCCCTCCTCTCCTCTTATAAAAGGCCCCCACCTCTACCATCTTACCCACACCTCTCAAGCCTTTGTCTCGGAAAAACCATACTCATTTTGCCTCTCCACATCCCTCTATTACTCCTAGAAGCCTCACATTGGGCAGAAGCCTTCCCAAGGAAGCCTTTGAGATCAAATCAAAAAGAGTTACCCGATTTTAAGGTAATGTCTTCACTTGTGTTCTGTTGTTTTATTTTTCTTCTCCAACCACATAAACTATTTTTATTCATTTATTTTGTAACAACTAAAGTATCTTAAATATACTAGGATGTTGTTATAAGAAGCATTCGAGCTACACTTACACACACCTACATCAAATGGTTAATGAACATAATGTTTCTATGGATGGTGAATTTCTGCCTCACGAAAAGATGATTGTTCCACACTCATATAACACCTTAATAGGTGTCCATTAACATGTAACTATATTTATATATGATATATAATATTTTTATGTTTTACTTAAGATTCTGTATTTTTTTTGTGCATACCATTATGGATTCCATTGTGGGTAAACACAATAATATCATTTTAGGAAGTGTGGACTACCGCCCCCTCAAAGTGATTTGATTCATTAATGCCATATGTGGGATGTATAAAGGATGTATTTAAAGTTATTATATATTATGTATGTTAGATATAAATGATGAATATAATTCTGGAATTAAATTATACATAACTATAATTTAGTTTTAATTCAGTTAATATGACATAGAAATGAAAGTAGTGTTCATGCGTACGTACGGCTTACCGTCTCCATGAACGGTGCATTTCATTTCTTACCTCTAAATGATTATGCAATATTATAAATACGTGTATATTATGGATATATATGATATATATTATATCCAAATCATTAATATCATTCTGGATATAATGAACCTTTGACCACAGGAACAACATGTAATTGTAAGAAGTCCATATTCGACTTAAGAACCAAATATCGACAAAAAAAACACTATTAACTTAAATGATTACATAATGGTTATAACTAGGAAATAAGGGATATAAAAGAAATAATTAACTTTAAAAAGGTTCTTAAGCAAGTATAAATTAACTCAAGTTTATTATTCAGGACGTTAAAGAACGATCGAGTCAAGTCAGACCCAAGGTAAGGGATCCTACTTCTCTCTATCTTTTTAAGTACACTCTTTTATGTCATTACTTTTAAGCTCTTCTTTCTTGTGATTGGGATGTTATTTTATATTACTCCTACTGTAATGTTTATGTTTATATGACCAGAGACCCTATTCTCTCTCATTAATCCATTTTGGAAGTTTTAAGTGGCGCCGTTAGGCTACTGAGTTTTCATAACGGATTTTTCATCTCACTTTTATTCCCGTGAGATTTATGCTACATTTGCCAAAAATTCCATTGAGTGGTGAATGTACTGCCCATTATTTTACTCATTTTGTAATATACTTTCATTTATGAGTATTTACATCAATGTTTTATTATCCTTTTTTCATGGGGTGTATGTTTTGAAAGATACCCATGTCTGTAAGGGAACCTTTCACCCTCCTCTTTTTTTAAAAGACTTATTTTGTTATGTCTTTTAATTCACATAATATTTTGTTGGGATATGTTATTCTATATCCTTATTGAGTTAAATTTTATGTCCAATTGATGAGATACCCTTTTTATCTCTCATTAACTCATTTTCTGAATTTCATAGTGACGCCGTTAGGCTGTCAAATTTTTGCAAGGGAACATCTTAACCCAATTTGGATTCTTTGGGATAATCTTGTACTCCTTGAATATGTCGTTCTAGGAATATGTGTGAATAACCTCTGATTGTTTTACACTTAATATCCACTTAAATTTCGTGTATTAGTTTGTCACACATAATTAAGTAATTGATTTATCCTTAATCCAAGGATACCGTCTTTGTAAGGGACTTCGTCTCAATCTCCATTCATTGAGGCAAATTTTGTTTTATACACAACCTTATTTTATATGGCGTATATACCCGTTTGAATTTTATGTTTATCGAAAAGGAATTTTTTTTATATGAAGCGTTTTACTAAACGACAAAAGGGAATGTTTTTTTCGTACATATGCGGCCACAATGACTTCTCCATCGCCGTGACTATTATTTGAGTTTCGGATTCCTCTACAAGCCATACTTTTTTTTAAAGAAAAATAAATAGAATTTTTTTCTTTTCTTTTATTTTGGTATTAAAAATGGTTTTCATAATGTTTTTATATCAATGTGTTGTATTGATATCTTGTGATTGAAAGTGGAAATGTTATGTTTCCTTTATGCATATTTTATGTCATTCGATTATGTTATGGTTCTTGGGAATTATTTTGAAGACGGGTGGTTCCGTGAAAAACTAAGGGCGGGTGTGCCCGATATAGCTCTCTAATGCATTGGGTAACGCGAAGGGGTTAAACATTTGGGTTTCTCCGAAGAGATTTAGGGAATATACTGTGATGGGTATCCCAAATGTAACCAAGAGGGATACTCCCTATGTAAGAATGTTATGAAGGCCCCATGTTACCTTTATGTATTATGATTTCTAGGATTTATTCATGATTTTATGAGGTATGTTAAAATGCATATGTTTTATGGGTAAAGTATGATTTCATTCTTATGTATACATGTACTCATGTTTCCTTTCCATATTTTTATATCCCTTACTGATCTTTTTATGCTCATCCCAAGTTTTTGAAATGTTTTTCACAGGTCAAGGGAAGGGTACATGATATGATGATAGTGTCAAGAAAGTGTCAAAAAGAATCCATGTTTTATTTTAAATATGTTTTCGTTGATGGGAAAAAATGAATACTATCTTTTATGTAACCACTTTGATTACCTGTGGAATGTAATGCATGTTTTATGATCTAATTCTCTAATACTCTAAACCTGAAAGGATCCTCAATGTGTAATCTTATAATAACTCCATATTAAGTAAGGTTTAATGTTGGGGCCTTATAAAGTTGTTTGAGGTTTTCAGTTCCCTCTTATTATGAAGTGTTGTGGAGATTTCCAAGGGGTGATGACCCATTGTCATGTGGAGTCTTTATGGATATTTTGGTGCTATTATTATTTATTATTGGACCTTTTTTGATTTATTTAAAATCATTCATTCAGTTCTGGGCTTTTATTAAGACTTATTAAACATGAAAATTTAAGATTTATATTTTTGATTTTTTTAATGTTTAATGCTTTCATACTCATGTAAGTCATATCCAAACCAAATTTATTGATACTCAAGCACTTGTTCAAGCCTATGGGGATAGAGAATGCCCTTCGATACTTGTGATGACCTGTGTTTGGTGCTGATATTAGTGGAGAGTAGATTTGGTTCGTGCCACTTTCTGTATATGGAATATGACTACTTCAAAGAGATTACTATAGAAACCATTTCCCTTTCATAATTAATAATTATTCTAAAACCTTTTTATAGATTCAGTTTCATTTCCATGGGTTAAGAATGATTCAAATATAATGTTTTGGAAGCCATTTTTTTCAATTGTTTAATCATTTGTTAAGAATATTGATATGGAACTCATTTTTTCCCCATGTTAATCATCTTTCATAGATATTTTTATAGGAAAAATTTCCATTCCATGGTTTAATATTATTTCAAATATATTTTTATGGAAGAAATTTTCTTTCTATGGTTTAATCAGGTTCGGAAAAATAAAAAATGGTGTTTCAATGATTTTATCTTGAAAATGAAAGCATGCATGGTTTATAATTATTATAATGTTCTTAAGAAATTTTTATAATGAAGAGTGGATCTATTATAAGAAAAATTAGAGGTGGTTACATTATAAAGCAATAATGGGTGGTTCTATTAGAAACCAATGATGTGTGGATATTTTATTAACCATGTGTGGGAGGTTCCATGATAAACCATGTAAGGGGAGGATATAAGGTAAACCATGTAATGGGAGGTTCCAAGATAAACCATATAAGAGGAGGTTCCACTGATATATGTATATAATACTGGTAATTCTAATTAAAATAACTGTATAAATATATATTTTCAAGATAAAAACGTGATTTACTTATTCTTTCTATGTGTTCATAATGATTAATGTGATCAAGATTTATATTATACATCTTATGATTATTGATACCTAGGGAACATGATTTGGTTAAATCATTATTCCATGTATCATAACTTATAATCTAGGAATTTATGGATATGAATATTCTGATTTTACTCTAATTCACATGGATTATGTCGTCATACACTTATTTTATTTTCATGGTAACTTCTGAAATTTAATTGTTAATGCTCAAGTTTTTTATTATAGAGTATTTGAGCTCACTATTCCTATGTTTTATTTTCCCCATTTTATGAAAGATGATGTTGAATGAATTATTTTTTGAACAATTTCATATGGATGATGAGGATTCCATAATTTGAAACATGTAAGTGTGATTTTAGTCGGGGAAATTGACATTTAAATATATAAAAATTGTTTATGTAATATTTTCTTTCTATTTCTCGAAACATTATCTAAATAATTTTTGGGTGTATATGTGTCAAGACATTTTGAATTGATGTTCTGTTTTATGGATCGAAAAAATTGGTTCACATCAATTGATATCAAAAAAATAAATTTTATGTTTATAATTTAAGTATAAAATTAGTGTTTTTGGATTCTAGGCTACTATACATCTCTCAATTACCATGGTAGTAGTAATGGATTATGAAAAAATAATTCTATCTCCTCATCTAAAAATGATGTTGCACACATTTCAAAATTATTTTGTTCTTTAAAAATTTAGAATTCATATATTAATGGATTGAAAACAATATTGATACTTATCGTAAGGGAAATTTCGTATAATGGATAATAATTCAATGGATTTGAATATTGAAAGACTATAAAAAATATCAAATCATAAGGTTCACCACTGAGATTATTTTAAAAAACCGTTTTTCAATCTGATAATAATTATCTTTGATGCAATACAATGTTATTATATAGTCTTTTTAAATAATGAATATATAATCTAGTATAATATCTAACATACTCAATTTATATTGTTGTTTAATCAATCGGTAGGGGGAACATGAAATTAATAAATTATATGTTATATAAAATTTTAAAGATATAGTAAATATAGAAAAAAAAATTCTTTTCTTGTTTTTGTTTCGACTGTAGTTTCATTTCAAATGAGTGGATTTTACAATTGTATAAAATATACAAGTGGTTAATATTTTTATGTGCATAATATTTACATCATCACATAAGGCATAAGTTTCAGTAAAATTTTATAATATTTAATCACCTTTCTTATGGGAAAAATGTGTGGAAATTTATTTTATAAAATTATATAAACATATTTGTGAAATTGGTACATTATCAAGAGAGTATATGGATATTTTAGAAAAACTATTATTTTATAATCTTTAACTAGGGATTATAAATAATTTTTTCCATTGTCTAAAACATGTCAATGAACGTAACATTTTACATTTGAGGAAATCACATAACTTGATTGTGTTTTTGGGATTATTTGTTTCATGTAAGGTTTTTATTTTATGAGGATTATGATTTTAATAATTAGTATATCATAGAGAATACTGAATTGAGATTAATGGAATACTGTTTTGTGGTGTTAGTAATTTTTTAAATTTTAAATTGGGTTTGTGATAATAGTGACACTATATATAGTTTCGTCAGGTTGTGTAACATCATTCATGAGAATTTTTTTATTTACACAATATGATAAACAAATTGGTTGACTTAAATGAAGAAAACTCAAATATTTTTCAGATAAGTTAACAATGTGATTGATGAGATAGAATACAAGTGTTGTGAGAATTTAAATAGAGGAATTATGTGGTTATAACTCCATAGGATTTATATAATTTCTCTGTTTAAATAGAGGCATTAGTCCACTCCTTTATTGCGGTGTTGTGGGGGCGGATCGGGGGTGAAGAACCCTTGTATTGTGGAGTCTTTGAGGCAATTTCAGTTATATTTTTATTTATCATTGGATCTACTTTTCATTATTTAAAATCATTTATTTAGTTTATATAATTTCTTAAGTATTGTTTGGCATGAATATTGAATATTCATATTATTGACTGTTTTTAATATTTTATGCTTTCATACATTGGTAAATTGCCCCCAAACAAAATATATTATTACTCGAGAACTTTTGTCATCCCATGAAGGTAGGGAATTTACTTAGGGCCATATAATGGGATGTATTTGGTGATGGTATTAGTGATGAGAAAATTCAGTTCATGAAAAAATGGTATCGACGGCATGTTGAGGTTGTGTTATCAGGTGTCCAAACATTAGGAAATGGATAAAATTTTATTTCCATTCCTATCAGGGTAGAAGAGTTGGGCCCTTGAAAAGTTAAGCCTCAATAGATTCTTAAAAAAATCCTCATACTATTCAAGGTAGCATAGAACACCAGGAAGCAATGGAATGACTTTAATAGATCGATCACATGTTTGAGATCTTGGACACACCCGAGGAGATCTGGGTTAAATGTGACTCATTTTTTATAGATTGTCTTAGCTACTTGTTGTGAGAATCGGTACATCAGAATGTGAAAAATGAGAAGATGTGCTGGAAAAATTTCAAGGTCGTCTTCATTGAATAGTACTGCCCCCGGGTCCTGGAATGTTCAAGGTCCTGAGTGTTCATGGGACTCATTCAGGGAAATATTTTTTCCTTGAGTATGACAACTATTTTAGTGAACTAGTTTGTTATTCCCCTAAAATTGTTTCTAAAGAACTAAAGAAGGCCTAGAGGATTGAAAAAGTCTTGCGACTTAGGAAATACTCCTAGGTATTCTTGTTCAAGCTAAAGACATATGATGAGGTCATTGAATAGGAGTGTATGGTGTGGATTGACCATAACGGTAGGGCTGGTTTCTCTGGTATTTTATCTGTAGTGGTCAATGGTAGCTTCTTTGAGAAGAAAAGGAAGCTGATGGAACATGGGAATATGTGAGGTATTAGTTTAGGCCAATCCACCAGGCAGTTCTCATATGTGTCTTTTGATGCGAGATTTGTCATCTGCCTCCAATGTGGGAGGTCGGGCCACATCAAACCTGAATGCCTTCTTCCTACGAATCTGTGTTACTAGTCTTTAGGTAAGGATTATTTTTAGTTCTTTTATGGGGTAGGGTCTGCATCATCAAGATTATTGCCAGCTCAATATGATCTATTTAGGATGGGGGGATCTCGATTTGGTGTTTATGGTGGTAATGATGGGTCATTTTTTGGGGATATCCTGTTTAGGTAATAACTAAAGACTAGTAGTCGCCCTCAGGCTATGATCGGACAAGCCAATGCAAAGGATCATGCACCAGCAGGGTCAGAGGTTGGATCATTGATAGTTTGAGGTAACATTCATGTAAAATAATCAATATATTCTCCCTTATTTGATATTGTTTTTTCTGTTTAATTCATTTCTACCTGTTTTGTGGAAATACAGAATTTACCAACCGTGTAGTTTTCTTTTACGGTGGAATTGGTGATGCCACTGGGAAAGAAGAAGGAGCAAGGTCTAAAGTTCCTATCATGTGTGCATTCTATGTTAGGGGTTGAGATGCAGTGGGACCTCTTGGTCATATATATGGAACTATTGGAAATAATAAATGGCATGAATTGGCTTGTACACTTCCTGGAACTCATAGATTTATATATGTGGTGAGTGAATTTCACGACACCTAATAGGAGTCATTAGGGTTATAATATAGAATGGGATCCTCAGTTAGGTCAAGAAGGACCTCCACCCCCATAGTTTCTAAGACTTATATTCTAGTTATTGTTGATCCTGCTTGAGGGTGATGGTATTTCCTCTAAAGGTGCACTACATAATGTGGTGAATGAGTTTCTAGAGGTATTTCTGGACGATTTTTCAGGTTTTCCCCCAGAGCGAGAATTGGATTTCAAGATTGTTTAGGGGTTGGGAACATAGCCACTATTTATTCCCTTATATTGCATGTCCCCCACCAAGATGAGGTAATTAAGGATACAACTTGAAGACTTAGAATCCAAAAGATTCATTCCCTCAAGTGTCTCTCCATGGCCCGTTTTGGCATTGTCCATGAAAAAGGATGAATGATCCCTCTGATTTTGCATTGTCTACCAAAAAATGAATAATGAAACTGTTTAAAAAATACCCATTGCCCATAATAAATTATTTGTTTGAACAGTTGAAGGGGGAAATTTTGTTCTCAAAAATAGACTTGCATTCAGTATTCTATCAACTCATGGTGAAAGATGCAGATATCCCGAAGACAACCTTCTGAAGTAGGTACCACCACAATGAGTATTTGTCTATTCCATTCTGATTGACCAATACTTTATTTGTCTTTATGGAAATCATGAACTAATTTTTAGACCAATATTTAGATTCCTGCATTGTGGTGTTTTTGGATGACATTCTAGTATACTCTGTCTCTAATGAGGAAAAACACATCACATGAGGATCATCTTGGAAACATTCTGGGATCACTACCTTAAGAAAATGTTGTCAAAGTGAACTTTCTTGATTAGAGGGGTGAAAATTTTATGGCACGTGATCTCGTAGTAGGGGGTTTCAGTAGGCCCTCAGTTGATTAGTGCAGTTTTTCATGAGATAATCCAAATAATCTATTCAAGATTAGGAGTTTCTGTGGGCTAGAGTGTTATTACAGGTGATTCATTCAAGATTTTTTTTGGATTTATTCACTACTGACCATAATCACCTAGAAATGGTTGGATTTTATATGGGGCCTAGATTGTCAGGCATCCATCAAAGAGATGAAGCAGAGGTTGAATAATTCCCTCATGCTAATATTTGTAGAGTCTGTAATGGGGTATCTGGCTTATTTTGACACATTGGGTATGGGTCTCGAGTGATTGCTTATGTAGGATGATCAAGTGGTGGTGTCTGACTCTTGTCAACTTCGTCCAAACAAAAAGAATTACCCGACCCAATAAATGGTGTTATCAGTGGTGATTCATGATTCTAAGATTTGGAATCACTACCTCCTTTGGGAGAAGTTTGTCATCTACTCTGATAACAAAATCATGTCATATAACTTCTTGCAGAAAGACCTCAACATGAGGAAACATTGATGGATCGAGTACTTGCAGGGGTTCGACTTTGATGTTGTCTATACCATAGACAAGGATAATGTGGTGGCTGACACCTTGAGTAAATGATTTCTATTGCATGATTTGATGAAGTCCAGTGATGAGTATACATTGATGGAGCTCTTTCCTCATATTCATGTGGAGACCAAAGAGAATAATGGGGGTGCATTCATGGCAAGCGTTCAGTTGGATCATTCTCTATTAGAGTTGGTTCAACAAGAATAGCCAAGTTATGAGTTTTGTCGGTGGTCGAGGTACTTTAATCATATGGGGGGAGATGTCATCAGATTCTTCATCATCTCCTGAGGGCATCTTGTGATTCAAGGGCCGTTAAGTATGGTTATTATCCCTACCGACGGTGGTGATTAAGGATATCTAGAAGTCTCTTTAGGATATCTATCTGGGTGCCACCAAGATGTATTATGATGTTCCTCGGTCGTTTTGGTTGCTAGGTATGAGACAGGACATCACAATCTTCATTTCTAGATTCCACACATACCAGATAGTGAAAGTAGAGCTTCAAAGGCCCTCCAGTTTTCTCCATCGATTACCCATTCTTAACTGGAAGTGGTATGAGGTTTACATGGAAATAATTTTGGTCATACATCATACACCAAGGGGAAATAATTAAATTTGGGTGGTGATTGGTCATCTGAACAAATCATCCCACTTCATTCATATCGATGATGTAGCTAAAGTGGATGAGTTAGGCTGTTTGTATCATTAGGAGGTGGTGAGATTCCATGACGTTCCATCATCTCTTTACAAATATTAAGACCCCGTGTATCACACCATAGTTTTGGGAAGGACATATGAATTCCTTGTGGTCTCATATTAAGATGATATTTTCTTATCATCCTTAAACCGATGGTCAGACAGAGCTGGCGAATCAGATTTTGGAGGACATTCTACCTATATGTGTTTTCGGCTTCAAGGGTTCCTAGGATAGACATTTGGGATTGGTTGGGTTTTCTTATAAAATGAATTATCAATCCATGATTCAAATGGATCCTTTTGAGTATATCTATGATGGGCCTTGTTAGTCTCCCCTATGTTGGGCTGTGGCAGGTGAGACTTCCATGTTGGCGCCGAGTCTTGTGCATGAGACTTCTAAGAATGTCATGTTGATCGGGCAATTCTTGTTGATATATCAAAGTCATATTAGGTCATATTATAACTATAGGAATTGAGAAATAATTGTTTTTTGGGTAATATTGGATTCTTGAATGATTCCCCTCATCTCGGCCTTCGTCGATTGGGAAATCCAGGGAAGATGACACTTCAATATGTCATCCCTTTTGATATTGTCGAGGGTATTTGCAAAGTGAAATACGGGTTGTATTTACCGTTTTAGTTGAAATCCATCCATGATATCTTCCACATATCTCAGTTAAATAAATACAACTAGTATCTATCCCATGTGATGAGTTGGGAAGAATAGCAGATAGAGCCTGACTGGTCAGTTTTTGAGCGGCTTGATAAAATAGTGGAATCCAAAGAGAACGATATTTGAGGGAAGTCTATTTAACTATTTTGGGTTAGTTTGTAAAATGGTATTGATAAAACTGAGATCTGGGAGGATATATCATGGGTTGAGGATTAGTACCCATTCTTGTTTTCTGATCAAGCCTATAGTCTACTTTTCGGGACAAAAGTATTTCATGGTGGGGAGAAATTTCACAACAAAGCTCTTCATTAAGGAAAAAATATTCCATATATTTTTATCCTATCACCCCCCAAGGCCCTCCATATTTCCCCCCTAAATTTGGTGTCTTCTAGAGATTTAATGATGATGTAAATGAGGGTGCACGATTTTGGTGTAGATTTTTCTAAACTGTGCACACAAACTCAACAACAATGTCCTGGTCATAAAAAAGTGTTAAATATCTCTTTTTTCGTCCCATGATTTATCCTAACTCACCCCATTCTTACCCAATTCGTCCATCCCATCCATGGTTTCTCTCAAAGCCTCGAAAACCCTCATTTGAACTCTTTTTTTAAGGGGTAATTGGAGGATAAACATCACAAAATCTCAAGTAAGTGTCTCTACCTCCTAGTTCCTCCCATTTACATGATGTTTATTCTATGTTCATTGAAGTACCAAATGACCATAGTGTAGGGTTTCAACCCTAGGGTTTAACCTTGGGTTTTCTTGGTCCAATATTCTATTTTTAGGTTTGATCTTCCTTCATTGTGGTGTTGCGGTAGTGCGTTTCTGTTTTTGCACAATGGATTCAAGGATATTACTAATTTGGTAGGTGGTTCCAACATGTATGAAATCCTTTTGAGTTATCATGTGGTGTTAATTGTATTTTTATGTTTATATCATGATATTATTGTTGGAAAAATTTGTTTTTTGTGGTATTTGAAAAGCAAATGAATTTTAAGTGACCTTTTTATGGGAAATTGATGGGTTTTCATATAATTATTTTGTTTGTTCATTTGGGGATTACCTATAATTACTTAGTTGAATTTATTGAAATTTATTTGGGCTTAATACCATGTTTTCAAAGTATATTTTTTTGGTTGTTTCTGTAAATGTAGGTTTTAATGCTATTTGTGAAGCCTAGGGACTTAATTTTCCATGTTTGTGTGAAAATGGGGGTCTTAAAAAGATATAACTTATTGTTTTATATGGGGCCGCACCATAAAGAAAAATATTGGTTTCATTGAATTCTATTGGGATGCAATTTCTGTTTTGGTGACTTGTATGTGTGCACAATGTGTTCAATTTTGGGATTTCAAGGAGTTTTGGGTGCAAAAAAATGTGAGATTCTAAGAAGTTATTGTATTGAAATTTAAAATCAGTTTTGTATGTTTTTAAGTTTTATAATGTGTTTATAGATACTGTATTGTTTTTCTGTGAAAATAGTGGTGTTTTTATATGATTAGTGATGTTTGTAGTATGCTGAAATTGTTTGAGCACAAAAGGGGAAGCTCTGGTACCTAGGTGGGCAGATATGTACTAGAATGGCTAGTGGTCCGATTGTGTTTTGTCCCTGTTTTAATTACAATTTTAGATAATATGAACTCTAACAAAATTATGGAATATTTTTTATGACCATGAGGTTATGATAATGTTACCTACTAGTGGTTCATGTATAGGAAAGTATTTTTGACATGGATATTTTACAACGAGGTATGAGGTACATTGGGATCGATACTATCTAGTTCCTAGGGGTGTGACTGGTTTTGGAGATCAAGGGATTTGTGGTATTTACCCTTTTAATAGAGTGTGTTTGGAAGTAAATTATATTATCTAGGATTTATTATTCAAATGTGTAAACATTATTTTTTTTAAAAAAATGATTATAATTGAATGTTATATTTCTTGGAATGTATCACTGTTTTCATTAGATATTTAAAATGCATGCTTTTCACATTGTATTGGATACCCTTTAAATTATATTGGTGTTATACTACTGGTAATAGGATCAAAACATACTTAAACCCCTTGGGTGTAAGTATAACTGATTATGATTGACATAGGTAAAGGCAAAGCCTCGGGTGAAGGTGGTTCATGTTGTTTTCCCCCTCTTATGGTGCAGTGTTGTAGAGATGGCTCGGGGGTGATGACCATGTGTCATGTGGAGCCTTTGTGGGTATTTTTTGTATATTCTTATTTATTATTGGACCTCTTTTTATTTATTTAAAATCATGCATTTAGTTCTGGATTTTTCTTAAGTCTTGTTCAACATGAAAATTGCAGATTCATTTTATTTATTATTTTTAGTGGTTTATGCATTCATACTCAGTTAAATCATTCCCAAATAAACTTTATTGATACTCAAGCACTTTTTCCCGCCAGTGGGTATAAGGAACACCATTCGAGACTTGTCATGGTCTAGATTTGGTGCTAGTATTAGTGTATAATATATTTTGTTTGTGACATTTTTCGTATACTGAATATGACTACTTCAATGTGATTAATATAGAAACCATTTTTCTTTCATTGGTTAATCATGTTTCAAAAACATGTTTATGGAATCAATTTCATTTGAAATGGTTAAAAATGATTAAAATATATTTTTTTGGTAACTATTTTTTCTATTTTTTAATCATATGTAATGAATATAGAAAAGGAACTCATTTCATTAACACATGTTAATCATGATTAAATGATATTTTTGTGGGAAAAATTACAATTCACTTCGTTTATGCTATTTCAAAAACATTTTTATGGAAACAATTTTGTTTCCATGGGTTAATAAATTTATAAAAATGAAAAAAAATTGTTTTTATGATTTAATCCTCAAAATGAAGTCCTATATGTTTTATATTTATTATATAGTTCTTAATAATTTCTTATAATGAAGAATGGATCTATTATAAACAAATTAAAGGTGGTTACATTATAAACCAATAATGGGTGGTTCCATTATAAAGAAATGAAGTGTGGATATGTTATTAAACATGGGTGGGAGGTCCCAAGATAAACTGTGTAATGGTGGATCTCTAATAAAAAAAGGATGAGTGTGTTTGTGTTATCCCACTAATTAGTTTTCTACACTACAGATATATGTTTATCATAATGGTTATTCTACATAAAATTTTGTTATAAATATAAATTTTCAATATAACAACATAATTTTATTCTTCCTTAACATTGATTTTAATGATTTATGGGATCATGATTTATTTCATACATATTATTATTATTTATACCTATGGAAAATTATTTGGTTAAATCCTTATTATATGTATCATAACATATGTTCTCAGAATTTAGGGATATGAATATTCTGATTTTATGCTAATTCACCTGGATTAAGTCGTAATAAACTTATTTTATTATCATGATCAATTATGAAATTTAATTTTTAATGCTCTGTTTTTTTATTATAGATTATTTGAGCTCATTATTCCTATGTTTTATTTTACTCATGTTATGAATAATGATGTTGAATGAATTTTATTAGAACAGTTTTATATGGATGATGATGGTGACATAATTTGACATATATAATGGTGGTTTAATGGGGGGAAATTCACATTTAAATATATAATAATTGTTTATGTATTTTTTTCTAATTCACTAAAATTTTCATCTTAAATATTATTGGGAATCTATGTGACACAACATTTCAAATTGATCTTCTTTATTATTGGTGGAAAAAATGTGGTCACTTTCATCAATATTTAATACTTAAAGGTTATGTTTATAATTTGAGTTTAAATTTTTTTTTATTTATGGCTACATTAGTTCTCTAAATTACCATGGTGGAAGTAATGGCCCATAAAAAAATAATTGGATTTCCTAAGCTAAAAATGTCGTTATACCCATTTTAAATTTATTTTATGGTTTGGAAAATTTAGAATTCATATATTCATTGATTGAAAACAATATTGATAGATATCATAAAGGAAATTTCAATATAAAGGATAATAATTCTATAGATTTGAATATTGAAAAAAATAACAAATATCAAATCCTAAGGCTCACTGCTAAGTTTATTTTCCAAAAAAATTTCTTTATCTGATAATAATTCTCTTTGACGCAATAAAATGTTTTTATAGAGTCTTTTTAAATAATGAATACATAATCTGGTATAATATATAACATACTCGATTGATAGTGTTGTTTAATGAATCGGTGGTTGGAACATGAAATTAATAAATTATATGATATATAATATTTTAATGATATAGTTACTGTTGGGAGAAAAAATCACGTTAATGATTTTTTTTCAACTGTATTTTCATTTCAAATTATTGGATTTTATAATTTTATAAATTAGATAGGTGGATAATATTTTTTATGTGCATAAGAATTAAATCATACGATATGGCTTAAGATGGAGTCAATTTTTAGAATATTTAATCATCGTTATTATGGGAAAAATGGATGGATAGGTATTTTATTAAATAATATAATCACCTCTGTGAACATATGATTTTATCTAGAAAATATATGGATATTTTAATAAAATTATTATTTTATAAACTATACCTAGGGATTGTAAATAATTTCATCCATCTTCTATAACATATTAGTGATCGTATCCTCTAACGTTTGAGGAAAATATATAACATCAAATTTTTTGGGGGATTATTCATTTCATGGAAGGTTTTGATTTTATAAGTATTTTGATTTTAATAATAAGTATATGATACATAATACTGAATTTAGATTAATGGAATACTATTTTGTGGTGGTAGTAATTTTTTAAATTTTAAATTGTGTTCTTGATAATAGGGAAACTACACATAGTTCCATCTCGTTGTGTATCAATATTCATGAGAATATTTTTAATTACACATTATGATTAAAAAATTGGCGGAGATAGGAGAAGAAAACCCAAATATTTTTCATATAAGTGAATAATGTGATTGATGATAAATAATACAAGGGTTGTGTGAATTTAAATAGTTGGATTATGTTGTTATAACTACATAATAATTCCATATTTAAAATCATGAATATGTAGAATTTGTGAAAAATTTCATGTCCTACATAATGATTTTGATAACCTGAATATATTTATAGATAATAAAATTGATGGGATTTTTAACATCATTATTTTTGTGGTTGTGGAAATTTGTGGACTGGATAAAGAAATAAAGGATAATAATTTGGTTAAAAGGTTTTTTATAAGGTTACATCCCCTTTATAAACCAAAAATATACTCTTAAAAAAGAGACAATGATGGGCTATTACTATATGAATTGGATAATAGTTTATTGTAATATAAAATTTGAGTCAATCTAGATTGGGAAGAAAACATACATATAATGAAATATTATTAATATCTATAGAGAGGAATTATATAACTTCAAATTAAGATTTAGTGGAATATTTGGATAATTATTTGGAATCTCTTGTATTAGGAATGATCAAAAGGGGTAAGGTTACATTTGAAGGAAAACAACCCTTAACCACTTTAAAATATTATGTTTGGACACATTATAGTGAGTTGGAAATGAAAATTCAACGATAATGAATATGAGGAAGAAAATATGTAAAATAAAATTAGAATGTTTCCCCAAAATATAGATTTAATATTAGAAAAAATTGCATATGTATGTTTTAGAGAAAGATATATCTGTGAGAAATAAGGAGGATTCTATTAATGATAACATTTAGAAAAGGTGAAAATAAATTTAAAAATATTATATAAGATTCCAATATTTCCATTATTAAAAATTGATAATGAATATATCAATCAAGCTAATGGTTTGGTAGATCATAAGGTGGAACATGATAAACCTCTTGAAGAACATGAAATTGAAAGGATCCAAAATATTAAAATTATTTCATTATTAAAATGACACTTATATTTTTTTTGATAAAATTATAGATGTCCAAGGACCCCGATATATTTGTAAGGGTATATAATTATGTTATTGATAGATAAAATACCATAGAAGTTTTAATATATAACAAAAGAAAATATAAATTCATAGAAAACCCTATCTTATTAAGAGTTATCATAATCTTGAGAGATATTCAAAAACTCGAGACCAGAGGAAAAGAAAATGTGAAATGATGTTTTCTTTAATGAATCTGAAATTTTGTTTCTAGAATAAAAGAATATTTTCACAATATTTAGATTCAAAGAGATTCATGGAAATATAATAACCTTAAATCCATTAATGTGTTACAGATCTATATCCTTAAATACATTTTCTAAAATTATTTTATAGAATTTTCAATCAAGGTTGTAACTATGGGTTTATTTAAATTGATAATAAGAAAAAATAGAATCCAAATATAACCCCATGTGATCCACATGAAGATTATTATAAAGGGACCAAATAATTTTCAGTTGGGTAAAAAAAATTTATCCATAGTGGAAGAATAAAAAATTATTAAATTGTATATATTTTATAAACAAATGAGTTGATATATAAAATATCAAGTTAGGTCGGTCATTATTTAATAAAAAAATGTGTTGCATAGACAAACACGTCACGGTCACATTCAAATAAAAAAATATTAACATCACTTCCATCCTCAATAGTGGGTGTTTAAACCTTATAAAATTAATTGATTCCCATTGATAATTTTTAAATAGATGGGCAATATCAATTTGAATTTGTGAAATAATAGATCTTATGTGGAAAAATGATGTGGAATGAACCCAATTGAAACATATAAGCTCATTATCTTAGAAGTTGTAATTCCTGATATGTTTAGTCCCAACCTCATAAAATGACACAACATTGTTACTATAATAATTTATTTAAGTTAAATTGAATATTATTTTTGTCAACAATAATGCTGATAGTTGCATAATTTATTATTTTGAACAACATATTACATTCACCATGTAGGAATTCTAGATAAAATTTGTTTTCATATTATGGATGGAGAGATTATCTTTATGTAGTAGATTTTAATTCATTTTTATTAATAAATTATATAAAATATATCCATTATGATACCAATAGAATAAATACATAACCTGAAGTGTGACCAAGAGTATACATTCATCGTATACATGTTGGGTAATATACTATGAATCATTATCAATAAAAAATTAAAAGGGAATAATATATTATAAAACTACTAAAAAATGTTGTTTGAAACCTAATGAACATAACCTGAACACATTAGGAATGATAAGTAATAATATTTATTAATGATTTTAATATAATATATTGTATAATTTACATTAAGAGACAATAGGTTTTGTAGTGTATGCAGACGTAATAGAGGAGTGAGGAGAATGGAACTAGTCAAACAATTAAAAACCAAAAATCTGATAATTTTACAAAGTATTTTATCATTTTAGTGGATAACAACATAGGAAAACACGACATAAATCGTATCATATCCTTAGTATGTACTTCTTTGAATAATGAAGACATTAAACAATGAAATTAAATAGTGATCAATATAAACAAAACACCTCTTATTGGAGGTGATTCCTCTATCCATTATTAGAAGAAGGTTGATTACATCAAAAATAGGGAAATTATAAGAAATAGATATATATTATCACACTCTAATATGTGGAATAGATGGAATCCATCACTAAATAACTTATAATTTTTTGGAAATAGACTATATATTTGGAATAAAGTAAAAAATTACAAATAATAGTGATAATGAAAATAATTGTGTGTTATTAGGTTAGTAAATTAATAGTAAATCCTATAATTTCTCAATAGGGAGATTAAAATTAAAAATTTAAATTATTTCATCGTTATTTATGAGATATGAGGAAATAATTCTTAGAGTTTTTACGATCATGATGTCTTCAAAGAAGAATATAAATATATTATATGTTATTATGAGGAATTATTTTTTTCTAGATTTAATGATTCATAGGATCACTTTATTGATGAAATTGATCCTGAAGAAAATTATCCAACACCTTTGAAAATAAATTGATTAAATTATCATCCAAAAAATATTATTGGAAATAAGGAATCAATAAATAAGACATAGAGGAAAAGGATAAATTACCAGGCATTTTTTAAAATATATTGTAGAGTCATCATCATTTGAAATTTCAATGGTTAATAAATAATGGTATATAACCAAGAATATGGAGTAGGACCACATTAAAATAAAATAATATAATATGTAACTTTTCAGATACATGAACACGACATAGTGATTGTAATTAAGTAGGATTTTTGAAATAAATTTCATAAACAAGGTATTATGGTTTCGAATAAGTATTGATAGGTGTGAAAAAGAAATGAAAAAATATATTTTGTAGATATTGTGGTGACCTTTTCAACAGTTTAATAGATTAATTAAATATGGAAATTATTATAAGTGGAAATGAAGAAATTCTATATTATATTTTAAAATTACATTACAATATCATTCTATAATGGGTTTTATAGGGAACAAAATTTTATTAAATGGATGGTGGGTTTCTATTTTGGTAGTGATTAAAAAACATGTTTATATAAAAGTAGTTGTTTATGGACATAAATAAAGGTATCCAATATGGTATTTTTTCTTCACTCATATTTAAATATTAATTAATTTAAAAGATGTGTTGTTTAACAAAACCTCTTTTTGAATACATTTATATAAAAAATTCTAATACTATTCAATATCGAATATAAAATATTTTGGGCAAGAAAATATATAATGTATGAGATTTATAATATGATAATTCTATAATTTATATGATAAAATTTAAATAGATTATATATTTTCATAGAATAAACATGTTACAGGGAGAAAATGATAAAATTTTATATCTTTTTATAAATAAGAATATGATATGATCAATAAGTTTCACATTCGTGATTCGAAAACAATACAAAGCCTTATTATAGATGGTACCAAACATGGGAGGCATGACAATGGAAAATTAGTGGATTATACCATTTATGAGTCTATCATTAAATGTTGATTATACTCAATAAAAAACAATCCAAATATTCTATATATTTCTACCATGGAAACTAGGTTTCAAAAAAATCCTAACGAGGAACACCTATGAAAATAAAAAAGAAAATGATTCACATTTTAGAAATACATTCATAATACTTTTCATTCATATAGAGAGTAACATGAATTATAAGAATTTTAAAATGATGACTAGATAGGTGATATAAAAGATAGAAAACCTACAAGTGGATTATTTATCTGATATTGTATCTAATTATATAATTTTTTTATGTATGAAACGTGATATTAAATATCTCTGTATTTTTTTAACTATAATATATCATAGTTTATAAATCCTACAGAAACTATTGGTGGTGAAACAAGTCTTCTGATGATCATGGTGGAGAGTTCAACCAAGCAGTAATGATTTTTTATCATTTAATAATATTGTTGATCTAGATAATCTAGTTTAATATTCCATTATACAAAACTTTATGATCATATGTAACATTATTAAATAAAAGGGAGAGTATAAAATAATCGATACAGTGTATATTTGGACTACTGAATATAGAGAAGATATTATTTCTAAATCCTTGGACATAGATTTATTCGAGAAGAAATAATTGAATCATAGTGTTCAACCACCACAATTGACATTTATAGGAAAGTGAAATTCACATCTCCCAGTTGTATTAATTTTTTTTATTATCATTATTATTAAAAAAAATCTTATATTCAATGAATGTAAAAATAAAGGGAGAGACATTATCCTTGGGGAATTTTAATAGGATATTGCATTATAGATATAGAACATGTGGAAATATTTTATATAATTATAATTTATGACTTCTCTCATACAGTGAGAACTAAATTTTGTATTAATAAATACATGGATGATAATAATTTCTAGGAAACATTGATGAACTAGTGAATATGCCTAGGACAATAATAAGTAATCCTTCTTTTCAATTTAATTTTTGATTTCATTGTATAATGTAAGTGATAGAGTAATAATTTTTTGGGATAATGAATAAAAAAATGGTGGGGGGGGGGTAGTGTGAGGCAATGAATGAAATTAAAACAAAATAAAGAGGTGAATAATTTTTTGAGTAATTGTAATGTAGTTAGATTTATTGACAGTTTATCATGAACCAGCCTGGGTACCCTAGTAACCCGATGACCGAGCCGACCCTGACATAGCCCAAATAGTGTTCCTGATCCCCACGGGTTGTCGAATAGAACCTGGCATCACAAAACATGCAAGTGGGAATGATTTTTGCCACAAGAATGCGGATGGAAAAGAAAAAAAGACAGTTTGCATAACAAAAAGCAACCCCACTAGGAGTAATGTACTAGAAAACAAAGAGGCATAAAAATCCCATAGGACAACAACCCATGTACCAAAAAATGGAAAAAAATCCCAAAGTCCATAAGGACACAACTCACCAAGATATGATAAACCACTGGATCCTCCTCCAAGATACTCCTTCCCTTTTCTCATGCCTGGAAGAATGAAATCTTTAAACACCTGACGGCAAAAGTAGGGTGTGATCCTAATCCCATTAGGATACCACCAATGATTCCATGACAGATTCCAAAAAATAGATTATCCAAATAAAAGCATTCAATTTTCAAATAAACACGTTTGTTAATTCAAAAGCATATTCTATCAAAATATTCTAAACATTTTCAAATAATGGAAATATATACATTAAGAAAATTAATACAAATGATGGAATTTTTCTAAAAAAATGGATTAAATAAAACATCTATATAAAATAGTTTATATTAATTCAGAAGGAATGTAAAATAGTTCACAAGCATTAGAATACATTTATATATCAAATATAAATAAACAAGCGAGTAACAAGGTCATAATCCAAAATGAATGATAGTTTTAACTAGTTATAGGATTCCAAAATCTCAATGTAAACTCAGAAAAATGTGTATACACACATCCCTATGACATTGGCCAAAGGAGAATCGACACCAACCCATTTCAAGTATGTTTTTGAACGTTGTCGTAGCATAGAGTGTATCCAAATAACTCACTAACTACCTAATGATTTCATGCGCTCTTACATGATGGGAAAACTATTTTAATAATACTTAAAATACTATCAATCCCATTCTTCCATTAGAAAAGATCCAATTTCATTCCCTTTAAAACCAAAAAAAGGTTTTATTCAAAACCTTCCATTCTCACAAGATTAAACCAATGGGTTTCTATTAATTCATTTTAATCCATTTTCTTAATTTTGAAATCCATTCAAAACCAATTGTATTATTACACATTTCATTTCTACAATTAAATTCAACAATTTAGTTGATATTTTTTCCATCAAATCCCCAATTTAAATTACACAATTTAAATCAAACAATTTTCTATATACACACACAATTCAATGGAATTGTGGTTTTCTTAAATATTTATGAAAAAAAAATTCAAATATCTCAATTCAATGAAATCTAGTTTTTATCAATTTAATTTAATGAAACATGAGTAATTGAATTTAAAAAAATAATTGAAATAAATCAAGAAAATTCAATGATAATAAATATGGAAAGTTGGGACGAAACCACCTACCTAGAATGTTTTGACCAAAACCACAACGATCCAGAAGGCTCATGAAAACCTAGTATCTTATTCAAGAACCCTCCTTATATCTCTTCTCCTAGACTAATTAAGACAAAATCTCATCAAATTTGGTACCACACTTTTAGATCTACCCATAACATGTGTAGATCTAAGAAACCGATAGAAGATAAGAAGTATATCTAGGTAAATCTAAGAAACCAATATTGAAAGATGAAGAACGATCATATACCTCAAGAATCCGACATCGATTCACCAAGAGGAGCCTTTAGATCACCTCCAAAATGATTGGAGAACCCTCTCTGACCTTTGGAGAAGACAATTCCTGAGTTAGGGCTGCTTTTGAGGAAAAACGAGGTAGTTAGATGGAAAACCGAGCGAGATTCACAATTTAAGGATCTCATTTAAGTGATGGCGTGTTTTGGACACACTGTTTGAAAAACCTTGTGCTAACAGTGTGTGAGCTACTGCCTCGGCCACTCGTCACTCAGAGCTTGGCCGCACGGTTAGACAAACCGTCCACCACCCATGTGGAGGCTTATGTCCAGGTTTTAAGGTTGGCACAGTTTGGTCGCACGGTTTGTCAAACCGTGCACAAACCTTGCACAACACACTGTCCTATAGTTTTTCTTTACAAGTTCACCCAAACGCAACCCATGTATTTACACCAAAACATAGGTACATAAAAAACTTCATAAGTACATGAAAATGTAATGTGATGTTACAACCTCCCCAATATAAGATCTTTCTTCCCTTAGAATGGTTATGAAGAAACCTCCATATCAAAACGATGAGGCCACTGATCTCTCATTATTTCCTCCCATTCCCATGTCACATGATAATCAGAACTATGTTTCCATAGTACACGGACCAGAGGAATCGTTCTCCCACGAAGTACCTTGGTCTCAGATTCCACATCCCTGACTGGTCGTTTAGTAAAAAATAAATCTGGCTCAATATTAAGATCACTCCACTTCACAACCTGAGATGGATCAGAGAGATACCATTGAATTTGTGACACATGGAACAGATTATGTATCGACGTCAGTTGTGGTGGTAGATATAGACGGTAAGAAACTTTTCCCACAAGACCAATAACCTCAAAAGGTCCCACAAAATGAGGTGCAAGCTTCCCTTAACTCCCAGGACGTCGATGACCCATTCGGGGTGAAACATTCAATAACATCTGGTCACCAACTGAGAAATATAAATGTCTACAATGATGATCAGCATAAGACATGTACCGACTCTGTGCTGTCAAAATTATCCAATGAATCGACCAGATCTTAGCTATTGTCTCTTGGACCAAACTCGGCCCTACTAAAGATATTTCACCAATCTTCAACCATCAAAAAGGATATTTACAAGGACGACCATAAAAAGCCTCAAAGGAGCCATTTTGATCGCAGATTGATATCTATTATTATTATAAAATTAAAATAGCCCCAAATGATCATCCCAAGACCCACCAAAGACAAGAACATAAGCGCTGAACATATCCTCAAGGATCTGAATAGCTCTTTATGTCAGGCCATCTGACTGTGTATGGTAGGCCAAGCTCAATCGGACCATAGATCCCAGTGCCTCTTGAAGGTCTTTCCAAAAGTGATAAGTAAACCGAGGATCCCTATCAAATACTATAGCATAAGGAACTTCGTGAAATGAAAAACCACATTCACATAGATATTTCCCAACTCCACATCATTGGTTGTATCTAGAATAGTTATTAAATGAGATGACATGGACAATCTATCAATCAAAACCAATATCATTTTATTATTTTTCTGGGTTTGAGGTATCCCAACCACAATGTATATAGAGATTTAATCCCACATCCATGTAGGTACTAGAAAAGGTTGAAGCAAACCTGAAGGTTTCTGGTGCTCATATTTCACCTGCTGGCACGTATAGCAATGAGATACAAACTCAGCAATGTATCGTCTCATACCTGGCCACCAGAACTACCAACACTTTCATAGAACATCTTTATGGTTCTAGGGTGTACAACACACTGAGATTTAGGGAACCCCCCACCCCCATCACATTCTTCTTTTCCACTAACGACACAACATAACAGTTTCGATAACACATAAAACTCTCTTTGGAGAACGCCCACAGAGTATCGGTCTCCCCACCATAAATAGAGTCCCTAATGTTATATAATTTATCTTCCATTTTTTTTCCTGAAAAATTAACTCGAGTAGAGAAGAATTCAACTGAACACTAGCTAAATAAACGTCATTCCCCTTCCATTGAACTCCAATATGCAACTGAGAAAAAATATCCATCAGACTCCACTCTTCTGAAGATTCATTCATAGTCTATGATGGAAGTTTCTTTCTTAATGCATATTCATCTACATTCCCTTTCCTCGGGGTATTGGAAATGTCAATGTCGAAAGATTGAAGGTACTCCACCCAACACCTTTGGCAGAGATTCAAATCATTTTGAGAGAAGATATAAATCAAACTCTTGTGGTCTGAATAAATAGTAAACCTTTATCCATAATGGTAGTGTCTCCAACAATTTAGTTCTTGCATTACAATTGCATGTTCAAGTTCATGGGTAGGATAGATCTTCTCATGAAGATTAAGCTGACGAGAACCCTAGGCAACAACATGATTACCCTGCATGAGTACACATCTCAATCATGAACCCGATGCTTCACAAAAGACTACATAACCTATCCCAGGCTCATGAAGAGTTAACACTGGTGTAGTAGTCAACATACTCTGTAGCTCATCAAAATAATTCTGATATTTATCATTCAAGGAAAACATCACTCCATTTCGAGTCAGCGCATTCATTGGAGAAGATAACTTTGAGAAGCCTTTAAAAAACCTGTGATAATATCCGGCTAATCCCAAGAAGCGTTGAATCTTGAAAAAAATTCATGGTTGTTCGCAAGTCATAACAGCCTTCAACTTTTCAGGATGTACTAATATTCCTGGTTCTGACATGACATGTCCCATGAATTTCACATCCTGAATCCAGAAATCGCACTTTGAAATCATGGCATAAAGACGTTGATTCCTTAGAAGACTCAGAACTGTTCTCAGATGATGCACATGATCCTCCTCAGACATTGAGTAGACAATAATTTCATCTACAAAGACTACCATGAAAGCATATAGATACTCACGGAAAACCGTTTTTATCAATGCCATGAAAAATATAGGCGAATTTTTTAGGCCGAAGGGCATAACAGGGTACACATAATGGCAATAACTACTCTGAAAAGTGGTCTTAAAAACATCAGATTCTTTTATCCTCAACTAATGGTAACCATATCAGAGACAAATTTTTGAAAACCACTTGGCCCCGTTTAATTAATCAAACAAATCATCAATTCATGGTAACGAATATTTGTTCATTATAGTAACTTGATTGAGTTTTCGATAATTAACACATAAGCGGAGATAATCATCACCCTTTATGTAGAATAGAATAGGTGTTGCCCATGGTGACACACTCGGGCTATGTCAGGGCCGGCTCAGTTATCGGGTTACCAGGGTACCCGGGCTGGTTTGTGACCAAGTTGTATTTCCATAACCAACCATAGTGACCTAAGATTTATTGCAGTGACAGCTGGCCAGTAAATCAATCACAACTACCTCCAATGTCCTGACAAGAATACTCAAATTCATTCTATAATCAATGCAATATGCTCAACCTCCCTCTGATACCACATTGTCCAGAACCGGCTCGGGTACCCTGGTAACCCAATAATCGAGTTGGCCCTAACATAGCCCGAATGGTGTTCTCGATCCCCACGGGTCATCGATTAGCACCTGGCATCACACAACATGCAAGTGGGAACGATTTATTCAACAATAATGACGAAGAAAAAGATACAAGAAAGTATGCATAACAAAAAGAAACTCCACTAGGTGTAATGTACAAGATAACAAAGAGGCATAAAAATCCCATCGGACTACAACCCATGTACCCAAAAATAGGAAAAACAGTCCCAATGTCCCTAAGGACACAATTCACCAAGAGAAGATCAACCACTAGATCCTTCTCCAAGAGACTCCTTCCCTTTGCTTGTGCCTGGAATATGGAAATATACAAACACCAGAAGGAAAAAGTAGGGTGTGATCCTATTCCCAGTAGGATACCACCAATGATTCGATGACAAATGTCAAAAATAGATTATCCAATGAAAAGAATTCAATTTTCAAATAAACATGTTTGGAAATTAAAAAGAATATTCTAACAAAATTTTCTAAACATTTTCAAATGATAGAAATAAATACTTGAAGCAAAGGCTTTACAAATGATGGAATATTTCTAAAACAATGGATTAAATAAAACATTTATATAAAAAAGTTTATATAAATTCAGCAGACATGCAAAATAGTTCACAAGCATTGGTATACATTTGTATCTAAAATATTAGTAAACAAGTGAGCAACATGGTCATCTGCCAAAAGGCACAATAGTATTAACCAGTTATAGGATTCCGCACTCTCTATGTGAACATAGAAAAATATTTATACACACGTCCCTATGACACTGACCAATGGATACTCATCACCAACTCATCACATGTATGTTTTGAAACGTTTCCGTATCGTAGATTGTGTCCAAATAACTCACTATATACCTAAGGCTTGAATGCACTCTTACATGATGGGTTAACAATTTTAAGAATGATAAAAATACTATCAACCCCATTCTTCAATTTCAAATGTGCCAATTTCATTCCATTTAAAACCAAAATAGGTTTTATTCAAAACATGCCTTTCTCAAAGGATAAAACCAATCAGTTTCTATGAAATCATTTTATCCATTTTCATAAGTTTGAAATCCATTAAAAACCAGTTCCATAATTAAAAATTTCATTTATACAATTAAATTCAACAATTAAATTGAAAACATTTCCATCAAATACACAATTTATATTAAACAATTTAAATCGACCAATTTCCCATAAACACACCCAATTCAATGGAATTGGGGTTTTCATAAATTTCTATGCCAAAACCATTTCAAAGATCTCAATTCAATGGAATCGAGTTTTTATCAATTTAATTGAAATAAACATGATCAATATAATTTAAATCAATTATTGAAGTGAATCGAACAAATAAAATGATAATAAATTTGGAAAGTCGGAACGGAACCACCTACCTCTAAGGTTTTTACCAAAAACACAACGGTTGAGAATGCTCAAGAGAACCAGGTCTCTTCTTCAAGAACCCGCCTTAGATCTCTTCTCCTATAAACATTAAGACCAAATATCATCAAATTGGGTACCACCCACATAGATATACCCATAACGGGCATAGATATAAGAAACCGAGGGAAGAGTAGAAGTAGATATAGGTATATCTTAGAAACCAATCATGATTGATGAAGAACGATCACATACCTCAAAAATCTATCTTCAATTGAAAATGAGGAGACTTAGGACCGCCTCCGGAACGATGGCAAGACCCTCTCTGACCTTAGGATAAGACAATTCCCGAGTTAGGTCCCCTTAAGAGAAAAAATGAGCCACTTAGAGGAAAAACCGTGTGAGATCCACAATTTAAGAAACTCATTTAAGTGACCACACAGTTTGGCCGCACGATTTGACAAAACGTGCGCTAACCTTGCGTGATCTACTGCCTCAGCCACCCTTCTCCCACTCCATGGCCGCACGGTTAGACAATCCATGCACCGCCTGTGCGGAAGCTTCTATCCAGGTTTCAAGGGTGACATTGTTTTGTCACACGGTTTGTCAAACCATGCACAAACCGTGCACAACACATTGTCTTCTAGATTTTATATAAAAGTTCACCCAAACACAACCCAAGTCGTTACACCAAAACAAAGGTACTTAATAAACATCAAAAGTACCTGAAAACGTAACGTGATGTTATACAGTTGCACATTTTCTCAACTAGAGCAATTTTAATTTATTAGATTTCTAAAAATAAACTATAACCAGAATCATCCCCATGAACTTAAGACATACAAAATATATTTTCTATTTTTTTGGAATATTTATTTTAATATAAAAAAAATTCATTTTTTCATAAAACATACTTCATTTTAGATGACATTTTGTGGACTATAGCATTTTTAAAATTATAGATGAAAAACTATTTTAAAATGATGATATATGTGCATCATAAGGCTTTTATGAGGTCATTTTATATTTTATCCGGAATAAATGAAATTCTTCAGACATTATCCTTCATGGAATTAGAATTATTATTGAAATATTGAAGGATTTTGTTAGATTTTATAATATTTTGACCCAAATTTTGTACAGATTATGGAATTAATTAACTCTATTATTTGAAATCATAATACAATATAAACTCAATATGATTATAAATATATTCACAATAAATAGTATTATATCATAATGATTTTTATGGATTTTAATATACCCACATGTCTTTTAAACTAATTTCTAATAAATCCAATACATTTTTGAAAATTCATATTTTTCTATGAATATATCCCTTAATTTTTAAAAAAATTCTATCTTAAAGGAAGTGTATGAGTAAGTTTGTATAGAAGGTTTTGACCAATGAAATATCCTGATTTTGATAATCAATCTGTGATAGATATTATTTTATCAATATAAAAGAAGGATTATGTTTTACTAGTGATAATATTTAAAACTGAAAATCTAGTTCTTGATAGAGGTCATGTTATGAATCTTTATATTCACTCCACATTTCATCATGTATGGTAGTATTATTAATTATAAATTATTATTAATAGTTAGTTCATCAAATTAGAATAATTCTTAAGGATTTTAAGGTAATATGATGACACTTATTTAAGAAGATGTTCTAAAGATTATTGAAATTTAAATAGGTGGATTACCTGGTTATATTTTAATATATTTATTTTAAGAAAAATATTAAAAATATAATTAATTATTTTATGAAGAAACAAATGTCAATTCACTTTTATGTAAATATATAAAAATATATAAGTAGTATTTTTGGGAAAATACATGGGTGAATAAAAGTAGATCATGAATAAGTGATTGAAATAATCATTTCATCTATCAGAAACAATTATGGTGAGAAAAAGTGGGTATTAAAAATATAGGGAACATGATGGATATTATAGTGTTGAGGGTCAATAATTAATGGAAATTATAATAATCTCACTAGATTATATTTATAGATTGATTATTTTATATTTTGTTAAGTTTTTTTAATGATTCATTATTATGTATATGTTATCTCAAAGTGGTGTGTGTGAGATGAACAATATGAAATGATCAGGGTATTGGTAGTGCGTCCTTTCAAACTGTTATAATTCATATAGTGGATATTATTTCCTTCTAATATGTAAAAACACTATCTATGTGTTCTCTAAACAAATTTATGGAAAACCAATTTATAAATTGATTTCATTTCATTAAAAATCATTATCAATAGTATTTTTCTATATTCAGTGAATAACATATTACTTTTTTTTGATAAAATGAAAAAAATTAAGGTTAAAATAATGAAAATATAATCAAACTAATCCACCCATATTTTATTTGGATTGCAGTTCTTTTCTTCATACTAGAAAAGTCATTTTTTCTATTGAGAAAACTTAAGGGGGTGTGGAAAAATTAGAAAGTCATCCAACAAATGTTTTACCAATATATTAAATAAACTAAATTAAAAGTAAATCACTAAAATTTATAATAAGAGTAATAAATAATTGCATTTGATAGTAGATGGCGTATCGTTGAAAGGATCCAAATTAGAGAAATTGTGGATCATTAATAGTTGTTTATTTTCAAAAATGAATACCATTTATAATATCATAAAATATTTCCAATGTTTTAATATATTTAGTATAACTTTCGAATTTTTTATTTCAATCAATATTAATGTATATGGATGCAGAAAAATTGTGTAAAAAGTGAAATTTTCCATGAGAATTAGTTGAGGTACAACAATGGTACTATTTCAAATGATCATGATAATGTAAATGAGATTATATTAATGAATAATGGTTTCATTATAGAAAATTATAGGATTTAATAATCATTTTAAAGGGGTAGTGAAAAAACATCAACATGTACCACATTTATGAAAATCAAAAATCATATATCCTCTATATTAATTATTAATATCATATTTTGTATTGTGGGTAAGAAAATTTTCATGAAAAATATTATTGTTATAATTTTTTGAAATTATATTATAATAGACTTATTTAATATTCACGATGAGTGACTCAATATATTTTTCACTTTTTTTAAGGATATAATAATGAAAATCAATCATGATATAGCTGAGATAAAATTGAAGAAACCTAGAGAGTTGGTGTACTCATATGTGCGTCGACTGATGATCTTGATTTTAAAAAATAGAGATATTTAATTCAGTAATTTCATAAATGAATATACTCATATTACTAATGTATATTTATTTTCAATTAAATAAAATATTCATAATAAATTCTAACACGTTCTATGTTATTCGTAAAACCAAAAAGCAAGTTTGATAATAAAAATTATTCAAATTATAGAACTAATATTGGAATTTATATTTTCATGATTTTTGTGTAAAAAATTGTATGTAATGAATCTATATATATATTTATATCCTTTCATAAACTATTAAAATAACTTTACTAAGATGATGATTCGGGGATTGGTTGGAATATGATGATTAATTTTATCAGGGTATGACAATATAAATTTTCTTTAGAGACTAACCATAACCATTCTTGTATACGTTCTTCACTAATATATAATCTATCCCATTTCATTTAGAATATAACTATAGAAATTATTAATTCTATGAGAGCATGCATGATCTATTTATGTGGATTTAGTTGTACATGTTATACAAATATTAAACAAAATCAATTAGGAATTTTTTATGAAATAAAATATGAAGGATTAATTTTTGGGGATAGAATTGGTTGATAATATAACCAGTGATGCAATATAAATTAAAGGATAGTGTTTGAAATAATTAATGCAATTTTACAAGATAATTAAATTACTCAATAAATAAATTACACATTTATAACAATAATAAATAATCCTGGTATATAATAAAATGATGTATAATGAGGGAATGGATATTTGATCCGATTTTTTTCTCAAGATTATTCAAAAACAGTTATTAGTCTGGTTATCCAAGGGAGAGGATTTCGAAATTTATGAAATCAATAAAATCAAGTTCATCAATATAATATACATACTAATAGTAAAAACTATTTCAATAACTAACTAATATTCCTAATTTTTAATCTATCTAATTCCTTTAGTAATATTAACATCACTTTTTTAATGATGCCCTAAAAATATAATATTATATTTTATTAATTGAAGAAATGTTGAAAAAAATTTAGAATAATATCAACTTAAATTTGGTTTTATGTATAAAATATAAAAATATTATCTGTATGAAGTAGGTTATTTGCAATAAAAATAATGAAAAATTTAAAAAATCTAAGGAAAAATATCATCTTTTTTACAGTGGACTCTCTAAAATTAAGTTTATTGATTTTAAAGATAATTTTCATTAATAAAGATGTATTGAATCCATTTTATTCATTATAATTATTTGTGATTAATGGAACTAATTGGATACCCAATTGATATAATGTGTGTATTCATTAATAGTTAACTTGAGGAATATAAATATATTTAATAACTAAATTTTTTTTATCATAAAAAGTAATTGGTCTAATTTTTTCAATTTTAAGGAATAATGAGAGTCCAACAATTATATTTTTCATGGTATGATGATTTCAAACAATGAAAAATTATTGATTGTGAATCATATTTTTTTTAGGCTCATTTGTAGTAGATGCTGAAATTAACCACATTAATAAAGGTTTGAAATTCATGAGGGGATTTTAATTTTCCATTTAGTAGATGTTTTTTGAG
This sequence comes from Viscum album, assembly GCA_963277665.1. Taxonomy (NCBI): domain Eukaryota; kingdom Viridiplantae; phylum Streptophyta; class Magnoliopsida; order Santalales; family Viscaceae; genus Viscum; species Viscum album. Next base: position 1,728,006,008 of record OY728161.1, on the reverse strand, counting down.
TTCCACGTACCATATTAGAGATTTTTGAGATTAACTTATAAGTGATGTTCATGGTTTTGGTTAAACAATCGAGTGGTGCGTCAAGGTGTTCGAGAATGCATATTTCGAAGATTTACGTTTATAAGGTAGCTGGAAATCAATATTAGATGCAATTTTCTAATTGACGAGACTCCATCATCATGTTTGTGGGATGGTGAGTGACCCTTCAAACAATATGGGCACATAATATAACCAGTGATACCCATTTTGCTCTCCAATAGATCAAAATATTTTTTTTTTTTGGTGAATTATTTTATTTTTTTGGACATTGGAATTATATATTTAGGAGGTTTTGATATAGGGAAAAGGTCATTCATGGTAATTTTTTCAACTACCATACCATCCTTTATTCCCTAATGAAATGGATGTGAATTTTTTTCCATTATAGTATCTATATAATCTTATTTGGTCTATTAAATTTCAATTATTTATACTTTCGTCCAAGTAATATTATTACATTCTCTTTTATATATAGGTATGGTTTGGATTCACCCATAGAATATTAGAATATATCAAAATGTATTAATATATAATGCATAATATATAGAGGGCCTACTAGAACAACATCTTCAAGTTGTCTCAGGATGATTTGGTTATGTATGTCACTATAGTGAATATAAATAATTTTCAACACAAATGAAACATAATTTTAGAATGAATGTGTGATGGTGGTTATGTATTTTCTCTAGTTGGTGATGATGCTATGTTGCAGGTCATTCGAGTGTGTTTGGAAAAGGTTACATCTATGTTGTTTTTATTGGATAGTTTTTTTTGAGATTAATCCTCATTGATTAAAAATAAATATTTACTTATAATTGTGATTAATTAAATATTTATTAATTCTTATGTAAAAAAGATGATTGTATGGTGGTACATGCTCAATTAAGGTAGAGTATGGCATGGAAAAGTAGTTGAAATTATTGGCTTCGAGGAAAATCATAGACATAGGTAGGTGGGTGGTTTAATACAATATCATATTCACAATTAATATGAATTTTTCCATCATGCATCGAATGAGTTCTGGTAGAACAACTAGGTATTTGGGATTTAATGGGAAGATGATATAAGATGGTTCAAAACAATATATACCAATATTCATGCTCATTATCACAATCTCAGTTGGGAATGATCTATGGACTATATCTCTAATGTATGAGAGGGACATCTGAATTAATGAGATAAATTGTGTGGTTTCAGGAAGTGTAATTGTGAACATATCACCTGGGATGGTTTCCATATTGATAGATAGAAGGGAATTAATGGTTTTGGCCTATTAATTATAGGTGAGGTAATTGTTAACATCATTCATGATAAGTGGCACACAGGTGATAATATATTGATTCTTATTAAGTGTAATGAGATGAAAAATTCCCTCAAAACTAGACTATGAGTGATGTGATGTGTCTTTTCTAGGATTGAACAGATTTTTAACATTGGGGATATGATATGGGGGACAAAATTGGAAATAATAATTATTTAGGAAATGTAATTATGAAACCATGGTGTTTTGAGAATTGATAAATGGGATAGTCCCTCAGTAGTGAAACTGGTTGTGCGGGGATAGTTGATGAATGTTGGCTGGGAAAAGTGGTCTTGGTCAATGGATAATTCTAGATGATATAGAACTGATGGATGAAAAGTAAGATTTGGTATTGATGAGGGGAGAGAATAATGGTGCTTGAGGAACATGTGGATGTATGGAATGAAAAGATGGGTTTTTCATTGATGATGGTATTTCTCTTGAGTCACTAGTTCCACAGGATTCATTAGTGAGTTTTGTGATAGGATGGAAACATATCGTCAAATACATATTCTTGTATGTCCTTTGAATTCTGAGGCCCACGTTGTAATGTCTGAGGTGATCTCCTCACATTCTATGTAGATGGTTTAGTGTGATGATTATTCCTTGAAACATTGAGTATTTTTTCATTGAGAATTCTCGATGTTGTTTGGAGTAGTTTGTATGTGATTGATAGATGAAATGTCTAAGATGAGATTGGTTTTAGAAGGGCCGTTTTTAGGAGTCAGAAGGCATGGATATACATTTCATCAGTTATAGGGTGTGGGTTGATAGATGTTAATGATGCATACCTAAGAGTATTGGGTTGAGGAAGGCCCCTAGTATGATTCAAGGGATTATTTGATGTCATTGGTGGATCTTACGAAGATTGAAAAGGTAATGGTTTGAGATATCGATATGTGATTGTCTATAATGTTAGTGATCAGTGGGTGAAGGTTTTGGACACTGACCAACACTGAGTGTTTGTGTATGGGCTAGGTATCATACATAATGAAATATGATTACAATGTGATAAAAATATAGGATGACGAAAATGGAAATGAGAACCAGGGTGTCTTAATAATAACATGGTTGCCTAATGGGTAAATTAATGGTGGTATTGAATTGGATTCTCATGTAGTGTCCAAGTAGGCATGATCTGGATTTATTGAAATAACCTAATATTTTAAATGTGGAATATCATATTCAACAATGTGTATAACATAAATCATTATTCATATAAGATTATATAAAAACATGATTCATTAGGGTATATTTTTTTTAAAATATAATCTCTTTGATAATATATGATGCATGCAACAACGGGTTTAAACTAAAAATGAAAAACTTTTCAAATAATATTATCTAAATACTACAATCATAACCTAACCATTAAGATGGAGTGTATAAATAGTAATAACTATATTAAGAAAATAATATATCTTAAACCCATGAAAATTAAATTTAATCATTATTAATTGATTATAAATAAAATTTTATCCATAAGAAAGAGAAAGAGTTGTTTTTTAAAGACTGTATTTTTCATAAAGGTGGATTAGAGACACAATGATTGATAATTTATAATTATTTTTTTTAACAATTTATGAATATGAATTTAAACAATAAAATTAATTTTTGAATCAAAAATTTCAAAAATAAAAATGTGTGATTTTTTTCTATAAATAGTAAATTCTTATGAATATTTATACAGTAATAACTTTTATGATATCTTTCTAAAAATTAATAATATTTATAAAATTAAATTATATTTACAATTTATTTTAATGTAGAATTAGATCAATAATATTAAAAAATATCTAATATTCATCATTTTAGTAATTTTAATATTGAAATTTGATATTAAAACATTATATACATTTGAGGATATCATATTTTAGAAAAATAGTCCATCATAACATCTGGAGGTTAATTTTACATTGAATTCAACTAGATATTAGAGTTTAATTAAAAAATTGCATTAATATTTAAAATAATAATAATTCATTATATCTAATTATTTTAATTTAAAAAATTGCAACAATTAGCAGTGAAAATTTTAAAAATAAATTAATATGGTTACTGAAAAAATGTGTTTTTCAAGGGAAGATCTAAAAAGAAAAGGTTTTAAATTACATAAAACGTGCCCTAAACCCATTATCATGCCATATTTCAACCCTACAGTGTACAATATTTTTGTAATGATCCATTTTGGAGGCTTTGGAAATGATCCAAACATGGGTATCATTTATCCTTTCAATAATTACAAACGATTTCTCTCCCCCTTATAAAATTACTCCCCATCTTATTCTTTTTTCACAAATACAGAACCCTATGTTTTACCATTAACAACTATAATACCATCTATTATTCAACAAACATAACACATAGGAAATAATTTTATAATTAATTCCCCCTCTAAAGGATTTACGTGTAATCGTAAATAAGATCTCCATAGAAGATATAAAATTATATAATGATGAATATTTATATTATTATTTATTCAAATAATTTCAAAAAATATTCTAATATGAAAATATAAATATAATATATCTAATATTTTTATATTTTTATATATTAAGGAATAATCGCGATCTATCTATACATCCATAAAATGGGAAAAAACCATTGATCACATGTACTAATCACTTCCATCTCACAAACCGATGTAAATAATCTTCCAACACCAACTTTCTAGGATTTATAAAAAAAATTATTTAACATATTCATATTATAATTATGAAATTCTTATTCATCTGTAATTTTGATATCATATATATCTTCTTACATTAGGTTCATAGGAGATACTATAATATCGTGTGTATGTATGTCAGACTACCACCCCACTAATAGATGTGATTCAATTTTCTCTTAGGATTTACATAAAAGAAAGTATACTTAATTTTAATTAATATATTATATATTTATTATTTATCTATACTTATTTTAATATTATTTTAAATCTATATTTATATGATCCAATCCATTAAAAAATAATAACATCATTTGTGCAAATGTGTGGAATACTTTATGCAGGTAGTGATGTAAAATATTTTACATTTAATTATTAAAATAAATATAATAAGTAATTTTATAATTAAATGTAATTATATTTATTAAATAAAAATCGGTCTATAAATATTAATTAATATGTATCTGACTTTCATTCCTTAAATATGGGACCTTCATGAAATGTATCTTATTTTTTGTAATAAATTTTTGTGATTAAGAGGGTTTAGACGTTTAGATTTTAAAAAACAACTTATAATAAATTTTAACATAAAAATTAAATGTGGGGTTCTACATAGTCAAATCATATTATTTTACATAATTTTATGTTATGTGGATCCTAATAATAATTTTTTTTTTGTTTATTATGGAATTGAAATCCATTTATAAATTGAATTATAGGGACCCTCAGTAGGTCAGTTTTTGAATCGAATTCCTTATTTATGTTTCTTTAATGGTTTCAGAATATGTATGTGATGTGTAAGGAATGATATCTAGTCATGAAAGGGTTTCTATGTGGATGAAGAGAACAATAAATGGTTGATGAAAATAATTAATAATATTCCTTGGGAAATGGGATGTGAAATTCTTATTGTATTTATGGTGTCATGGTTCATGATAGAGTGATCAATAGTACTAGAACTGGGTTTTTACATAATTATTATATATATGTAATGTTGATTATTGAGGTTATATATCTGTTGGTGATGTTTTAAACATGGTTTTTAATGTCAGTTATTAATACAGAACAGTAAAATAAATTTAATGACTAATCGTTTATGTTTTCTAAAAACTATAATGAACGAAAACATAACATCCATTTTAAAAAAAACGTGTCATTAGAAAACTATTTATCATGGCATTTTCAAAGAAAAATGATGCAAAATATTATTTTTTAAATTTCACCATTTTAGAGAGAGTCGTGACAAATATGTCATTCACTTAGGTTTTCATTTAACTAAATTTTTAGAAAATTATTCTTTCATGTTGGTTATCTAAAATACTGATGTGAACATTTAAAAAAATAATTTCACATTGTTTTACTATATCCATTAAAAATTGAACACTGATAAAAAACTGGTAAACCATAATAAATATTGAACAAACATAAATATTTAACATAATATTCTTGGTTATAAATGAATTAGTTGATATAAATTTCTTTTGATTTATAATCTCATGAGATAACAAAATCCATAAATAGAAGAAAATTTAGATTCCCAAGGATGGTTTGTTTTTTTACCTTGATATGAATATGTGATCATCATTATTAGGGTAATAGAATTCTTAAATAGTATATAAATTATGAAAACCAATCATAATAAAATTAATCATGGGGAAATAATAAAAAACATAATGAAGATATGTCCAATATAAGAAATAATATATTTATGATGAAGATTAAATTAATTGAATTGGTTCAATAATGGTTTTCGAAATTATTTTTTGTGAATTTAATATATGTTCGGAATAAAAGCATGTAAATGACACATTAAAATAAAATGCAGTATTATAAATATTTTGTGAGAATTAAAAATTTTAATGATACACTGTAAAAAATTAGATTTATGAATTTCATAGATATAAAATCTATCTTTAATGCCATCTTTTTGTTAACCATCATAATAAAATATTATAAATTTAATTTTTCATGATGGTTTAAGATAACTAATGTGAAAAACTAGCTTTTAATGTTGCTGTTTTTTCATGGACTGATGTTATAAGTCTATTTTCACCTCCATTTTTAAATAAAATGAATTCAAAAATTTTATAATATATTTATTTGGAATTATGAAATTCTATTTTAGTTTTCACGGACCTCAAACATAGTTACATATCAAAATTTAAGACCATCAAAATTTAATCTTTTCTATGAATTCATTTACAGAAGATAAAATTAGAATGTCCATAACTTTTGATCGGTAAATCCATTTTAGCTCCATGAAAACAAAAATAGAATCATTCTCAATTAATATAAAAATATTTCAACATTTTTAATAATTCATGATTAGAGAACTGATGTTAAAAAGTACTTTTAATATCATTTCAAAAAAAAACTATGTTAAAAGGGTTCTATTTGGAATTATAACTTTGGTTTGTCAACAACTAATGATAAATGTACCATTTCACAATGGAATTAGAAAAAAACCATTAATATTGTTTAAATGGTTTTATTTAAGTACCCAATAATCAATTATAATGATATTTGAGCTAAAATAGACTTAGGAAAAAAATATTTTTGATGTAAGATGTTGATCATCTCTAAACGAAGACTTGGTGATGTCCACCATATGATGGACATATCATTTGATTCTGAATATCATTTTATATCAAATAACACAAATATATAATCATCGAAAATAGTCTAAAAATATTTAAATGTTTTTAATATATGTATTTTGATAAAATCACATGAAAAATGAATTTTAATGTAATATCTTAATAACAATTGATGTAAAAATTCTTTTAGAATTAATTTTAACATCAGTTTTTCAAAAATTGACATTAAATATCACATTTTAAATTTTATGTTTTTAAAAATGGAAATAATAATGTTGAAAGCGATTTTTATTATTTCCAAAGAATAAATTTGAATGATTCTTGGAATTAAAATAGACATAAAAATAAAAAATAATGCATGTCAGTTATTGATCAGCCCTAAACTATGTCTTAAAAAAGTAATACTTCTATTGAACATAACTTTTGATCTGAGAATCCATTTGATATAGAATACCACAAAAATATAAGCTTAGGAAATGAAATTATATTTTTTTATAAATTTTAACATTTTTAATTTGTAAAAAATACTCGATAGTGGATATTTATCATTGGGTTTTAACAACACCAGGATAAAATCTTATTTTAATCTCCACTTATCATAAAAATGACATGGAAAATGTAATTATTAATATTATTTCATGATGGTTATCATAAAAAAGTAGTGAAAATGATAATTTATATATCTATTCATGAAATTGTTTAAATTTCGAGTGTAAAAAAACATCCATGATGAATTATAATGTCAATTATAAAAAAACAGATTTGAAAAATAATATTTCTAATATATTTTTACGACTGTTATTAAATAAAAAATATAAAAAACCTACGACATGGAATTTTAAAATCAATATTCCTAGAATATATTTTAAAATTTGGATTTTATTTTTGATTACTAAATAACCATTATTATAAGTCTGCAAGGATGTATTGTAACACCGATCTTGTTGAATTGATGTTAAAGAGATATATAATTATGTGTCCACACATCACATAACAAAAACCAATAATATGTGTTTTTATAACATAAAACATTCATCATTTCATCCCCCTTAGATGGGAAACCATTTTCCATATATCATTTCATCATAAAGTAAAACCTTGACATGAAATTAGAATTATATAACATTATTCTCACATGAAAGAAGATACTAGTTTCATAGAAACCTCCTTAAATCAACACAATTAAAAGACATACAAAGAAATATGTTGAATTTATTAATAAGGTCGTATCCCCAGTAAATAATAAATATATTAATTGGACGTTTTCATAAATGAATGTTACCTCTAAAAGGGTATTTTATCTTTTCTATGAATATACAAAAAATAAAATTTCAATTCAATAACTTTAAATACTAAAAATACTATAAATAATGGTAAACAAAATCATCTAAAACAAACATTAAAAATATTAATATATGAACCAAACCTATAAATGTTCATGGCCTTTGTTAAAATCCATTTGTGGTATATACGTTATAAAATAACATTATTTATACAATTTTTTAAAAATGAAAAAAATACTTTTTAAAAATTTTATTGTAAGATTCTTTTAAACCCATTTTAAATAAATTCAAATGTAGTGAATGTTACTTTTTTAGAACATCTAATTTAAATATAAATACTATAATGAAATAATATCTTGAATTTTCTTTAAAATTTATATCAATTAAAGTGGAATTAATGTAGGCTCCCCTTTGATTTTTTTTACATTATCATTTTCAAGGTGAGCGATGGTACTATTACAAAAAAAATTGAAAGAATAAGCTTAGGACAATATAAATATTTTGGTTTTGAAAGATAAATTCTAAAGAATTTTCCCCAATTTGAATTTAACATATACAATCTATATCAAAAATTAGACTGTAAAATAATCTCTTACATTAGGTACTATATTTCATTATATGTGCTAAAAAATATTATATAACAAGTCGATATTTATAATAAATCAATTCCAAAACAATATTCATACATAAATTACAATTTTTCAAACCTTTATAATTTGATGTTATCTTTTTTAAAATTTTCCTTATTAATGAGATTATTCGCCTAAAAACTGGATTGTTTTTCATGACACTATTGGTTTTTTGGTTCAACTGAATTCGACTTTATCAAAAATTTATCATATACAAAATCATAATGTTCCAATAATTATAATATTTATTAAATTTATTAATTAATTTTACCATTTATAAAAATTTATGATGAACAATGTATTTAATCACCTCTTGGAAACGGTAGTACCTATGTATAAATGAGTGATGTTTTCACTTTTTCATAGATGGAATGAATAGAAATTAAATAATAATTTAACATAAAGTAATCATTATTATATCATATTATCATATATATTAATTAATTATATCATAATTATAATGTATGTAAATATCAATTGAAAAATTAATTACATCACTTAATGGAGGAGGTACTTCACCCATACACATTAGTGACATTTTCATTTTCCAATGGATATAAAGGATATAAAATGTTTTTTCCAATTAATAATAATAACATCTAAATATATTAATGATAATGTATATATCATATTATATTTTATAAAATAAATTTATACAATGTATAACTATAAATAGACATTCAATGAATTACGTATGATATTTACATCTTCCTTGAGAGGGCCGATTTTCCATACACCTAACGCATGTATATGATAGTCTTATAAAAATACCTATATCCAAATTATTATAGAGTATATGTCTATAAATGTTTTGGGTATGTATTGGATGTTATAATGAAATACATTTATGTTGATATGATATATTATGATGTTCCCTTTTATATGTGCGGGAAGGACACACCTACAACTATATAAAATATTTAGTTAATATATAGTCAATTCATATTAAAAGTGATTTTATTTGAAAATAATTGAAAATTACGATAATATAAGGTCAAAATGACTTTAACCAATAATATTTGGAGATGATTACGTGTAATATCTAAAATTATATCTTTTTTTATCACACGTTATCCCCCTTTTAACCCTGTCAATGATAACAAATTTTTATTAATTTTTCTATTTATTATGAACCTATGTCACTAAACCAAGTCAGGGTTCTATCAAACCAAACACCCAACATAGCATAAGAAATGGCTTGAAGTTTGTTTACAATCAATGTGGTCTCACAATTTGTTCATTGCTATATACAATACATTTTAGGAACTATTTTGTTAATTTATGTAACCATACACAACCACTAAGAATAAACATCCGAAAACTAATAATCATTACCAAACATGATAAAAATATTAATATTAAACATTTTAAGACACTTTCAAAAATAAAAAATACTAAAATAGAATGGGAACATAAAAATTGTCCAAAAACCCAAATGAATCATAAGTTTCATCATCATATTCAACCAAAAAAACACTTGAATAAAGTGGAACAATATAAATAAAATCCCCCATCACCACCATGATACATCATAACTTTACTTGGACATACATAAAAAAGTTTATATATAACCAATGGTGTGTAAAGGGATTGAGACAATGTCTAGTATAATGCCACCCAAAATAAATGTTCCAATCTATAAAATTATATAAAAAAAATTCATGCACATGTTTATAAGAATATTTTAAATGTTTTTAAGAAAACAATTTTGAATGAACTATTCTAAAAGAAAATTTTTAATTGAATACATTTTCTCAAAAAAATTATTTTATAAATAAATGGATATTTGGTCATATATATACCTATGAATAGCACGACATCAAATAATTATCATATCATAAAAGATATCACTATAAGAAATACCTATATGAAATAATCATTATTTAGAACCTAGAAACCTTATACCCTAGGGATAATATACTTCAAAAATAAAAATAGAATTCTCATTCATGAGCCACTAGAGTGGAACATATCCCAAGGCCTTGTGGTCTCCAAATCATAAGCCAATACAAATTTAATTTCAATGCACAAGCCATTAGTGGGGATCCAATTCAATGGTATAGTGTTCTCTGATCATGTCACATGTATATTTATTTTTGAAACAACAATCCTGATAGAATAAACAAGAATTATGTCCCTCCAAAACTTCATGCATTTTAATTCTAGTTATCCCATCTAGAAACCCAGGATTCCATTTGTTCACAATTTCCTTTTCACATACCACATAAATAAAAAAATTCATAGAGACATTCCATACATAATTAACACACTGGTAAATAATGACTTTGACAATCGACATTGATCTAGTGATCAATGATGACATAGAAACAAATTTTTATAATAAATCCTTTATCATTCCAAAATAGATCAAAACTATTGGGAAATATATTTCATACCAATTTTTCATATCATAAATCCATTCTTGAGTTAATACAAGAAAATCATGCCATAAATCAAACCACATCCATTGGTAAATCCCCTTATATATAATACACACACAAAATCTATTTTAAAACATAAGATACATTATTTTCTAGATTTACAACCCACATTTATGGTGCACCATTATGAATCTAACATGCAAAAAACCAATTTATTTCAAAAAAACTAATTTCAATGAATATTCACCCCATGAAAATTTTGGAAAATCTTATTTTAACCTTTCATATGAGGGGTAAATCACATTTACTAATCATGAATAAAATGTACCCGTAAAACATAACAACATTATGTTATAAAAAAACAGTAAGCGCATTTTCATCTCAAAATGTTTTGAATACATATTTAACAAAACACAAAAAAAGTCCATAAAAAAAATTTCTAACACATATAAACCAATCAAATGTCTTTTATTAAACTGAAATAATGAAATCGCTATCCTAAAGATTATGAACATTTAGTGACATGTGTGAAAACATAATTGTACCTCAAAATCCCCCTATAAAGTCATGATAATACATAAACCATTATGATTTTACCCTACAACATATTGTCGACCACTTATTAGGTCAAAAAAACATACTGTAAAAGGAAACCCCAAAAGGTGAGGTGAATAATCATACAATGAGCATGATATTAGAGGAAAAATGTCTTACATTATGATACATTGAGAATACAATGCTAATCCCATCAAAATATTGATATTGATGTGGTACAAGGAGTTATGGGGAAATATAACATGGTTGAAAATACCATAGGGGTCACATTATAGGTGATATATGGATAAGTTTTTGGAGGGTAGAAGTGTAATTTTCTACTTATTAATGACCTCGAAAAGTATCAGGGATAGACCATACTGTTTTCTAGATCATTCATCAAACATTCATCACATACAATTAAATAAGAATGAATATTCAAAATTTAATATGGTATGGTACATTCCCATGAACATATCCATTTGACAAGTATAATACTGTTATACCAAGAACATATTTTCATCTGGGATGGCTCATAGTATCTCTTCATGGTGTTCCAACCACGGGTCACCTATTTTTGAGAAAAATGTCCATTTTTCTCCCAAAACTCCTGAGATTCCAAGTCCATAAATATATGCTCATAAGTAAACTATGTAATAAATTATAAATATATCTAATGTTAAATATCTTCCCACTATAAAACCATTCCACCTTTATAATGACACTCTAGAAACTTATCAGCAAAAAATGGATACTACTCCCCAACACAAGACTCCACTCTCATGTATCATACATATCATTACCATGATTTCAATGAAATAAAACCAACTGTATAAAATTAAAATGAAAACAATTATCGTAAGACTCTAAAATATTCATTGGTGGGTCAAACATAGTAAAATCAGGATCTATTTCCAACACCACCAAATTTAACACGTAGGGAACATTTGGATTATACTTTTTTAGTTGAGGGACATGTAAAATGTCATGTATAGACTTCAAATGAGAATTAATGAAAAACATATATATCACCTTTCCAATAATATTAATTATATCAAAATTTCTAACATACTTCATTGTTAGATTTCCATTCTTACATAAATGACAGCGACCCATGTGAGGGTCCACTTTTCAAATCATGTTATCACCAATTGTCAACTCCAGAGATCAACACCAATGATCAACATAAAGCTTGTGATGAATTTTTACAACCATAAAACACCACATGATCAACCTAACATTATCAAATGTTTCCAGAATAAGGGTTGGTCCCAACAATGAGGTATCACCCTCCACTGTCCAGTATAATGGAAAATGGCATGGCCTACCATAAAGGGAATAATAATGATCCGTTAAAATGGATGATTGGTATTAATTATTATTTTAAAACTATACTATACCAAAATTATTGTCCCGTGCGACTACAAAATCCAATACACATGATTATATTGTTACGTCCTAAATCTAGTTTTCCCACTCCATATTTCCATCCATTTGATGGTGGTATTCCATACACAACTATACATGTGACCCCAACACCTTTTCAATACCTTCCAACAACTAGAATGTAAATAGAGGGATGTAGTCTAAAAAAATTTCTAATGGCACACAAGGAAGCCTCACTACCACACAAACATTTAACCAGCCAAATTCATCCACTTTGGATGATTCCATAATCAGGTTGAAATAGGTTTATTTCTTATGATGGTCAACCAATACCCAAATATATTTATGTACCAAAGTATAATGATATATTCTAGAAACAAACATCGATATATCCACCCACATCATTGTAGGAATATGTATTGTATGAAAAAAATCAGAGGCCTTTGGTTCCCTATATTAACATTCTGACATGTATATCGTAGAAGTGAACATTCCACTACATCACTATCTAACTATGTCTACCAGAACTATCATCCCACATCATAAAAAATCTATCTTTCACTAAGATGAATTACCCTTTGAGACTGGTGGATATTCAGCATCACCACCATTAATAATGAAAACTGCACCCTAAAATGACCAATGAAGTGAAAAATCCATCTGGGGAAAATACCATTCCCATAGAACCTCCCCATCATTTATTAATTTCATATGTTATTATAATATTTCATCACTAGTATTCTCTTGCTGATTCAATTCCACAAGGGAAGGTGTCTCGTGAACACTAGAGAGGTACACACCTCTACATTTCTCCGTAGTCATGAGGTGGAATTTGAAGAGTGACACATCAAATTCCACTCATCACTAGACTCCATCAATGCTTCCACTAGAATATTCCTCATAAAATAATTTAAATTAAATTATATATCTTTGCATATAGACGATATTAGAATCAAACACCTAATTGTAATCAACCAAATGATGCTACCTCAAATTCATATCCTTCATAGATAAATTTTTTTTCCAACCTCTAATGATCAGAATAAATAATTAGTTTCTCCCCTATATAATAATAGGGACATGAAATTATGTAATGAAACAATGATGATAACTCTATTTCATGGGTAGTGTAATTATTTTCATGTGGTCATAGTTGTCCTGAACCATATACAACCACCTGGTCATCCATCATCATCACACACCCATGAACCATAATAGAATCATAATAATAGACCACATATCTTATTCCAACCTCTGGGAAGATAAAAATATAATACATGGTCAACCAACACTTAATATCTTCGAAGGACACTTGAAACTCTTTAATATAATCATACATCCACCACTTCTAGGTGAGTTACATTAATGAAAATTAAATCAAAGATCAATCCCAATAAACCTTCTAATAATACCCTACCATGCCCAAAATGTTTCTGATTTCAATGATATTACTTAGCTTCTCCCATGAAATCATTGAACTCATCTTATGGGGGTCCACAAAAAACCCTTGTTCCTAGGTCAGATGAACCATAATCATCAATTAGCTAATCCAAAAGGATAACATTGATTGATTATTAGAATGATGATCACCCTAATAAATCCTAGAGTAATCCAAAAAAAAATCGATGATGATCCTCCTCAGTCCTAGAATATTCTAGGATTTAATCGATGAATACCATGACAAATAAGTCAACATATTAGTAGAATACCCCGTTAATGACCCCAATAATGGCTGCTAAATAAGATTTCAACCAGAAACGAATGATAAAATACTCAGAATGGTCATAACTTCTTCGTATGAATTTTTCTAGAACATCTGACTCTCTAATCCTTACATGGTGATATCTGAAATTAATTTCAATCATAGAGATCTAATTATCCCCACTAAACTGATTGAAAAGGTTGTCAATATGGGGAAAACAATACGTGTTCATGATTTTCACCTTATTTAACTTGTCATAATTTACACACAAATGGATACATCTATCATTATTTTTTCATAGAAATGGGGAGGCACAAGGATATATACTAAAGATAAGGAATCATTTGGATTCAATATTGTATACATGTAACTTTAATTATATATTCTCAATGGGGGCCATAGGATATGAGTAATTAAATATTAGATGTGTTCATGTATCCAAGTAAATGCATAACCCCACTTCCCACCCTAGGGGAAAATGTTGTAAATACTATTAAAGATCTATAGGGTAATCATCCACCACAGGAGGAATACCACCATCAGGATTACCTTCTTCGTTCTCCAATATGTGTGATGATATGTAAAAATGGGGACTCTCAATTCAAGAAGTTGAGGTCTAGCACATCCAAACAATTAATCAAAATCCACAACAAAAACATAGGTACATCTATATGGTTCCATATAAATACAAACCTTCAATAAAATTAGATTTGTACCCGAAAAGGCACCATCCAATCCCCAATGATAATAATTTAAAAATGTCCATATCAAGTACAAGGAAATTAAAATCCAAATACTCTAATGAATTTTTCATATAAAAATATGTAAACATGAATCCTTGATTTTTATTATTACCAAGAGGCATTTAGAACTCGATCTCATATGGAATAAGCTTGGATGAAAGCATATAAAAATCCACAAGATGGGAAGAAATAAAAGAAATGGGGTCACCAATATCAAACAAAAAAACAAAAAAACATTTATTCAATAACAATGTCTCTTTGAACTGTCGCATGTCCAATATCTGATTACAATGGTGCTCGATCCATAGCATGATGCTTCCTCACTTCCACATTAGCATGATAATTACCCCATTCATATAACCCAACACATAATAGTCTATACCAAGAAGGTGATATGTCCCTTCCTCTATGACCTCAAACCCAATATCCCATAGTAATGAATGGTTTTTATGGGGCTATCATCCCTCTAGATGTAACCAATCCTACCCCACTATTGTATGGGTGGACCACATTGCAAAATAACTTCATGGTCCCATTGGTTCAACACTAGGTGAATGTCCTGTGTGGAGATGTACATATAGAACACATGTTCCATGAATTCCCACACTAATGAAACTTGATTAACCCAACACATAATGTAATTGAAAAATATAGGGAGGAATGATGTCATAGACTACCACTTCCCATTTTTTCCATCTCAATCCTATTTACTCTTATTCAAAAATAAACCAAAACATCCCACTATGGACCATAGTCAATAGAAACCTTACATTACATTATGATAAATTTAAACAATTATAACTAGATAAACCTCCACTTCATATGTATTAATCTTGAAAAAATACATCATATTAAATTTCAATTCAAAACTTCTTCATGATAATCTAAGCCTTCATATGGTCATTGAAAATGATCTCAGGTGAAAACTAATTTCTCTTGAGAATTTGGTTAGAATAATACATCTTGGACTAGTGTCCTTAAAAATGTTCCAAAAACATCCTAGTCCATGAGAAGCCCAAAGTCATAGTGAAATAATACTAATTAACGATGATCTTAAAATATTGCCTTCCCATCTTCTTGAACATCCCATCTTGAACCACTAAGTCCCACTACTTCGTATTCTATACTTCAAGATGAACAATGAAAAACTCACCCTAAATTATTTAGGATTATTGAGATACTCAAACAACATATATATTTTCTAATGTCACTTCTCCTCTTCCTATGATTTTTTATACCTATAATTGAAGGAGGATTGTTCTTGAGAAACTCCAATGGTTTTCCACTTCTAGGGTCGGGATTTGCTTCTCTAACTGGAGTATGATGAGAGCTATCTCGTGAACCAAAATCATTGATAGACCAAACTATTTCTTCCTCTAATACTTGACATTTAGTTAGAGATAAATCCCTTCATCATCTTCCAATGGTTATATAAGAATTCTATGAGGTTTTATCTCACATGAATAAGAAACAATCACAAGGGATACCATCAATACATTCATCAAGGTATATTCGGGAAATTTTCGACGATGAAAAAAAATATCAAACTCTTCCATAAGACAACACAAAACCATTTGAAACACAACATCAATCAAAAAAAAAATTCACCTTCCAGCTAGTGTCCATATACAATATTCTTATATTACATCCCTTCAGAAGTAGATGTTCAATTAAATTATTATCATCCCATAGTGGCTGAGTCTTATAACGATGTGTATTGGATTTAAAATCCACTAAAAAAATAAAAACTCAATCATAAAAAATACTAACTCTGCTATATATAGAATCTTCCCAAATAAAATGAAATAAAAATAGTGAACCCATCAATGATACTATTTTTTCCAATACCAAGCTACGGTGGCTTCCATCCAGATAGTAGACCAGTGAGAGACAATGCAAGAATAGAATTTGTTATCTGAAAAGATGAAAATTAGTGATTTGTTATCTTCAATACACTTTTTTTAATTCATAAATTTATTTATCCATAAGAAACCAACAATAATAAATATCACAAAACTGATATTAATAAACCAACAAGGTACTACAATTTTATGATTGACGGATTTAGAACCCTAACCAAAACCAAGAACACTTCAACAAAAAGTGAAAACAAAACTGTCCAAAATAACATCCATGAAAAAATAGGTATATAAACATCCATCCACCACCACTGACACTTTAATATTAAGGCACACTAGAAATTGGATCCACCATCACGACCATGATATATATTTATTTCACCTAGTTTATATATAACAATTTCTTCATACACATCAATGTGTATGTATGGTGTTGTCCGGAGCCCATTTAGATGAATATAATAATAAATATTCAATTATATAACATTATAATAATAATTAACAACCACATTTTCATAATAACAGTCCAACATTATAAATATTTTTTTGAATAATCCATTATCATTGAAACACTATTATGGAAATAAATTTCATAAAATAAAAATTATTTGAAATATATTCATACACATGGTAAAATGTGTTATTGTAGATGGAAACATGACACATAAGTATCATTTCACAAAATAGAGTAACATGGAATGTCATGACCCATCTACGGGGCCCGTGTCGTGACTACCCAAAGCCCAAGTTTCATAGGCCAGGGGATGGAGACTAGCACCAAGGTGTAATTCCCAGTAAAAAGGGAAGGCATTGCCTTTGTAAAATAAACAAACACGACAGAGAAAACAAGCATAAGAAGTAAACACTATGTAAAAACTGAGTACAACAGTAAGTTCTGAAAAGTATGTGGGCCAGTATACAAACCCAAACTAAAAGTAAAGTACAACTAGAAAGGGAAAACATCAATTGTAAAGTAAAGCTACAACGTCGAGCATTCCATTTGAAATCCCACTTGAAGGGTGGGTGAATATAGCCTCCACTTCTCCTCGGGTCCAGCCGACCGCTCCAAGTATGTTCCACCCAGTGGTCCACCTCCAGGTACCTTCCTTCTCCACATGCCACAACCACGATTAGTGATGTCTGTCGTCTGGAACCAACACAACATAGTGCGGGTATAGCCCGTGTAGGGGTGAGTATAAGCTACTCAGTAGAGACCCCAAGACCCCTAAAGGTCTCCCAAAATCCACAAAGGATAATCCACAATGGAAAGATGCAATCACGAAGTAACATCAGAAACTTCTTAGGTATATGCACATACATATACCTAAGTCATCAATTCTCGTTTGGCTCCAACATCTGAGCCCAAGTACAACCCAGTCCACACAGGAAAGCAAAACGTAAGTCCACAGAGGATAGCAAACTACAATCCACATAGGAAAGAAAAACAGGATTCAGCTCACATAGGCATACTTGTTTGTATGATGATAGAGATGATCAGTTATATCCATTGATTCATCTAAGCCATCGGACCCAAAAAGGATCGATACGTACTAACCCCCGGAATGAACCACAATGGATCTGAACCACAAAGGATTGACAGGTATCTAACCCCCGCAAAGACCCACACAGGATCAGACCCACACAGGATCTGTAGGCGCTGGCTCACACAGAACCGCTGAGCGCTGACCCACATAGGATCAGACCCACACAGGATCAGTAGCACTGATCCACAGATGATCACTGAGTGATGTAGTCATCTTTGTCAAATACACTGATGATCTCTGTATAGTCGTCGTCGTAGTAGCAGTCGCAGCCAATTCTCGGGTTCCCGCACACAACAAGCTCGTTCGGGAGGGTCCGCTCCACGAGCCGAGAGGCTGATACATCAACTGACACAAATTCGGGAGTTGATGTATCCAAAAGTTCTGTATCATCAACATGAACTCCACGTCGTAGACGGTGCGTCAATCTGACGCCCGGTCTGAGAGTTATTGGCTTTTTCGTTACAGGGGCCTTGTTGGGTTTTAAGGCAAAACCAACACGACTGTACTCCACCTGCGTCCAAACATGTGTCGGAGTAATCCAAAAGATCTGTATCACTAAGAGGAATCTGTCAAAGTCGACGGCACATCAATCGGACGTCTGGAGCTCATGTTCTGAGCATTTCCGCTCTGAGGGCCCGGTTGGTTTCGTGTACGAACCAACTCGGCTGATCCCAAAGTATTCCGAAATCTTGAGTGCGATATACCGAAACGACTGTCTCGATCCAAGGATCTCATCGCAACTGACGGTGTGTCGATCAGACGCCCGTAGCATAGTTTATGGGCGTCCGACCAGAAGATATTTGGTATTATGGGGTTCGGGCCCAGTTCGACCTGGTCCAATACCCCCAAGGTCCGCCCGAACCGGGTCTAGGTCCGGCCCGCCTGGGCCCGGCCCGGCCCGGCCTGGGCGCAGCCCGGCCTGGCGGACCGACCTTGTAACACCCCAGGTAAATAACAATATGACATTTTTATATTTATCCCTATTTGCGAAAAAAAATATTAATATTACATTAAATTGAACGCTTTGCTCGATGACGTACCCAATACGCGACAACGAGTTCCTTTGAAATATTACGTTGCACTCTAATAATAAAATAATATTATTTTAAATGGTAGTTAATTCCTAGCCATTATAATGGCGGGAAAGAATGGAACTAACTAAAAAAATGATTATGTATGTTTTCCAATGATTTTTACTTTTTACAATTAATGTTAGAGGATTAAAAATGCGAATGAATTCAATTTTTAAGCGTAAACATTATAATATTTTTTCAAAGGTCGATTAACCTCCTTTTGATGACGAACATATTTTAAATCCACTTTTTGACAATTTTATGTGTTATATTTGACAAAATAAAATTCTTCTTTAGAATCGAGACATCAAAATTTACTTTGTGTAAATTTTTTGTATTTTTCCAATAATGTTTATTTTTTAAATGAATAGTGAACATTGTTGTATTTTAATTCAAAAACATTTTTTCTAATTTATTTATATGATTAGATTATATTTTTAATTGGGTTCAAAGTGAAGTTAGAATATATTTTTAACATTTAATCCAATAGTGGTAGTTGAATTAATTTCATTTTGAAATCGGACTTAAACTAGTGTCAATATTTTGATACTTATTATTTCATAAAAACATGTTATTTGCTCTGACAGACGGAATTAATTATTAAATTAATTAATGAAACTTATATGTTTTAAATTTTTTAAAATATACTTCATTTTTTTATTTGGAATATCAAATATATCTTAGGGTGAATTTTTGTTAATTTTCTGAAGAACTTCAATTTTTTGATGAATAGTGAAACCACTAAGTGGTACTTATAAAAACTGATTATCTGTTTAAATTAAATTTTACCACCCATGTGTTTTAAATTTAAAAAATCCGACATACATGGTTGTCATTAAAAATTAAAATGTGGTTCAATGGAATTAAAATAATTTTTTTTGTGAATAGTAATCTTTAAGTTTATTAATCGCGATTAGTGGTAATTAGTGTAGTTTAAGGTAAAATTAATGTTTTAATAATATGAGATGAGATTTACACATGTCGTACCCTTATTGGATGTGTCATGGACAACCAAGACAATCCATGGGTCAACATGGGGACCCCATGGAGCCACTTTGGTTGAGAAATGACATAAATAACTTTTTATTTAATGTAAAAGTAAAAATGACACAAACATGAGTTGTTTAACTAAAACAATTTTTAAATGGGGTAATACAAGTCAGAATATTAACTATAAATAGAAATTAGAAATATAAAAATATTTCCTACATTATTGTATTTATTTTATAATTTTTATACATTAAATGAATTAAATTATGTATGGCATCATGACGATGAAGCAATTACCTCATTATTTAACGATTTCAATAAAATGAAAACATAATGTAAAAACTAAAACCTAAACTTGTCAAAAACCAATTGTATGAGTATATTTCGAACCCTTACCACCTTATCCAAGAAATACATCAATGTGGTACCTTTAAAATCCGAAACGCATTTGAAAATAAAGTATCATTTTGTAATTTTCCAAGAGTGCCCCTCCTCTCCTCTTATAAAAGGCCCCCACCTCTACCACCTTACCCACACCTCTCAAGCCTTTGGCTCAGCCACACATGGCTCATTTTTCCTCTACACATCCCTTTATTACTCCTAGAAGCCTCAATTTGGGCATAAGTCTTCCCAAGGAATACATTGAGCTCAAATCAAAAAAGAGTTACCCGATTTTAAGGTAATGTCTTCACTTGTGTACTTTTGTTTTATTTTGCTTCTCCAACCCACTAAACTATTTTTATTCATTTCTTTTGTAACAAATCAAGTATCTTAAATATACTAGTATTTTTTTATAAGAATCATTCGAGCTACACTTACACACACCTACATCAAATGGTTAAAGAACATACTGTTTCTGTGGATGCTGAATTTCTGTCTCACGAAACGATGATTGTTCAACACTCATATAACACATTAAAAGGTGGACATTAATATGTCACTATATTTATATATGTTATATAATATGTTTATGTTTTACTTAAGCTTCTTTATTTTTCTTTTGTGGCATTCCTTTATGGTTTCCATTGTGGGTAAACACGATAATTTCATTTTAAGAAGTGAGGACTACCGCCCCCTCAAAGTGATTTGATTCGTTAATTCCATATGTGGGATGTATAAAGGATGTATTTAAAGTTATTATATATGATGTATGTTACATATAAATGATCAATATAATTCTGTAATTAAAATATACATACCTCTCATTTATTTTTAATTCCATTAATATGACATAGAAATGAAAGTAGCGTTCATGCGTACGTACGGCTTACCGTCTCCATGAACGGTGTAATTAATGTCTTACCTCTATATGATTATGTAATATTATAAATATATGTATAATCTGTATATATATGATATATATGATATCCAAATCATGAATATCATTCTGGATATAATGAAACTTTGACCACACGAACAACATGTAATTTAAGAAGACCACTTTCGACTTAATAACCAAATATCGACAAAACAAACATTATTAACTTAAATGATTAAATAATGTTTATATCATGGAAATAAGTGATATAAAAGGAATAATTAACTTTAAAAAGGTTCTTAATCAAGTATAAATTAACTCATGTTTATTATTCAGGATGTTAAATAATGATCGAGTCATGTCGGGATCGAGGTAAGGGATCCTACTCCTCTCTTTCTTTTTAAGTACACTCTTTTATGTCATTCCTTTTAAGCTCATCTTTATTTTGATTGGGATGTACTTTTATATTAATCTTTCTGTAATTTTTATGTTCATATGATTAGAGACCCGATTCCCTCTCATCAATCCATTTTGGATGTTTTGAGAGGCGCCGTTAGGCTGCCGAATTTTCGTAAGAGATCTAACCTCTCTCTTTATTTGTATGTATTATCCTTTATGTCACTTCTTTTAAGATACTATTTTCTATGAAGGGGTGTTATTTTATATTACTCTTGATATTTTATTGTAATATGACCAGAGACCCTATTTTATCTCATCAAACCATTTTTGGAAGTTTTATGTGGCTCCGTTAGGCTGCCGAGTTTTCGTAAATGATTTTTCATCTCACTATTATTCCCATGAAATTTATGATACATTTTCCACAATTTCCTTTGAGTGGTGTATATACTGACCATTATTTTACTCATTTTGTAATATACATTCATTTATGGGTATTTACAACAATGTTGTATTGTCTTTCTTTCACGGGGTGTATGTTTTGAAAGATACTCATATCGGTAAGGGAACCTTTCACCCTCCTCTTTTAAAAAAACATCTTTTGTTATGTCTTTTAATTCACATAACATTAAGTTGGTTTATGTTATTCTATATCCTTAGTGATTTAAATTTTATGTCCAAGTGATGAGATACCCTTTTTATCTCTCATCAACTCATTTTCTGAATTTTGTAGTGAAGCCGTTAGACTGTCAAATTTTTGCAAGGGAACTTCGTAACCCAATTTTGATTCTTTGTGATAAGCTTTTACTCCTTGAATATGATGTTCTATGAATATGTGTGAATAACCTGTGATTTTTTTACACTTAATATCCACTTATATTTGGTGTATTAGTTTGTCACATATAATTTTGTAATTGATTTATCCTTAATCCAAGGATACCATCTTTGTATGGGACATCGTCTCAATCTCCTTTCATTGAGGAATATTTTCTTTTATACACAAACTTCTTTAATACAGTGTATAAACCCCTTTGACTTTTACGTTTATCCAAAAGGAATATTTTTTATACAAAGCATTTTACTAAACGACAAAAGGGAATGTCTCTGTCGTACGTATGTGGCGACAACGACTTCTCCGCTGCCATGACCATTATTTGAGTTTCGGCTTCCTCTACAAGCCATATCTTTTTTTAAATGAAAAATAAATACCATGTTTTACTTTTCATTTATTTTGGTATTGAAAACGGTTTTCATAATGTTTTTATATCAATGTGTTGTATTGATATCTTGTGATTGAAAAGTGGAAATATTATGTTTCCTTTATGCATGTTTTATGTGATACGATTATGTTGAGGTTCGTGGGCATTATTATGAAGATGGGTGGTTCTGTGATAAGCAAAGGGCGGGTGAGCCGATATAGCTCTCCAATGCATTGGGTAACATGAAGGAGTTAATCATTAAGGTTTCTCCAAAGAGATTTAGGGAATATACTATGATGGGTATTCCAAACGTAACCAAGAGGGTTACTCCCTACGTAAGAATGTTATGAATGCCTCAAGTTACCTTTATGTCTTATGATTTAGATGATTTATTCATGATTTTATGAGGTATGTTAAAGTGCTTATGTTTTATGGGTAAGGTATGATTTCATTATTATGTATACATGTACTCATGTTTCCTTTCCATATTTTTATATCCTTTCCTGAGCTTTTTATGCTCATCCCATGTTTTTGAAATGTTTTTCACAGGTCAAGGAAGGGTACAAGATATGATGATAGTGTCAAAGAAGTGTCAAGAAAGAATCCATTTTTTATTTTAAATATGTTTTCGTTGATGGGAAAAATGAATACTATATTTTATGTGACAACTTTGTTTAAATGTTGAATGTAATGCATGTTTTATGATCAAATTCTCTAAAACTCTAAACCTGAAAATATCCTCAATGTGTAATTTTGTAATAACTCATGATTAAGTAAGGTTTAAGGCTGGGGCCTTATATTTGGTATCAAATGTCGGTTTAGATATCTTTAGAGGTTAGTGTATTCTCTAAACTCAAGTGACATTACCATAATGGTTAGGATTTCAGAAAGAGTCCTAGTTTTAGATAATGTGAATGAGTAAGTATATCTTAGTGTTTACCTTCCTCATTATTACATGATGGTTTTGTTGATATAATCACACTGAAATTTCTATTTTTAGTGAATGGATGGATGTAGGAGGAACCAAAGATACAACATATTTGAAGGAAACTGTGGTGGTTCTCTGATTAAGATACTAGATAAAATGGGCGATTGAATGAGGAAACTCGTGGTTATTCTAAACCAACTATCAAGGAGTCATGATCAACCACTTGAACCTTGGTATAATCTGTAATGCATCATGTACGAGATGACCAATCGATGTGGATGTTCAGGTAATAATTATAAAGGTAACCATTAGATGATTATCAAGATGTTGATTATAATACTCTTAATGCGAACAAGTCTTCCTAAATACTCGTCTTTTGGAGAAAATATGAGTTTGATTAAGGAATATTGTAAAAGTTCAAAGTCTACGTGACAAGTAAGTATGCTTCATTATGATTTATTTAAACTCAAAAATAAATTCCTCAATGAAGAGTAACTTAAAACAAAAATGTTGTCTATTAAATTTTCCTACTGGGGAATGAATACCATTTAACCCACCACCAGTTTGTGATTTTCTTATGGTTATCTTTCTCCTAGACATGTTTACTATCACTCTCCCTCAGAACATGCCCCTTTGTTTTTTCTTCCATGTCCATGTTTTCATACATGGAATCCTAGAATGGGTTAACTCGGGTGACCTTTTTAATTCTCATTCTTTATTTTAAAGTTACTGTTTTACCGACTCTTGTTCCGATGTGGGACATTCATGGATGTTTCCAAGCCCTATTTTAAAATTACGAGGACGCAATTCCCAAATGGAGGGAAGGATGTAACACCCCAGGTAAATAAATAATATGACATTATTATATTTATCCCTATTTGTGAAAAGAATATTAATATTACTTTAAATGGAATTCTATGCTCGATGGCGTACCCATTACGTGACAATTAGTTCCTTTGAAATCTTACGTTGCACTCTAATAATAAAATAATATTATTTTAAATGGTAGTTAATTCCTAGCCATTATAATGGCGGGAAAGAATGGAACTAACTAAAAATAATTATTATGTATGTTTTTCAAATATTTTTACTTTTTACAATTAATGTTAGAGGATTAAAAATGCTAAGGAATTCAATTTTAAAGCGTAGACAATCTAATATTCTTTAAAAGGTCGATTAACTGCCTTTTGATGAAGAAACTATTTTAAATCAACTTTTTGTCATTTTTATGTGTTATATATGACAAAATAAAATTCTTCTTTAGAATCGAGACATCAAAATTTACTTTGACTAAATTTTTTGTATTTTTCCAATAATTTTCATTTTTTAAATGAATTGTGAAAAATGTTGTATTTTAATTCAAAACCTCTTTTTTCTAATTTATTTATATGATTATATTATCTTTTGAATTGGTTTCAGAGTAAAATTAGAATATATTTTTACCATTTAATGCAATAGTGGTCGTTGGAATTAATTTCATTTTGAAATCGGACTTAAACTAGTGTCAATCTTTTGATATTTGTTGTTTCATAAAAAAATGTTATTTGCTCTAACAGAGGGAATTAATTATTAAATTAATTAATGCAACTTATATGTTTTGAATTTTGTAAAATAGACTTTATTTTTGTATTTGTAATATCAAATATAGCTTAGGGTGAATTTTTTGTATTCTTAGGAAGAACTTCAATTTTTGATGAATAGTGAAACCACTAAGTGGTACTTATAAAAACTGATTTTCTGTTTAAATGAAATTTTACCACCTCTGTGTTTTGAATTTCAAAAATCTGACATACATGGTTGTCATTAAAAAGTAAAATTTTGTTCAATGGAATTAAAATAATTTTTTTGTGAATAATAACTTTTAAGTTTATTAATCACGATTGGAGGTAATTAGTGTAGTTTAAGGTAAAATTAATGTTTTAATAATTTGAGATGAGTTTGAAACATGTACTACTCTTAATGGATGTGTCATGGCCGACCATGAAAATCCATGGGTTAACTTGGGGACCCCATGGAGCCACTTTGGTTGGAAAATGACATAAATAACTTTTTTTTAATGTAAAAGTAAAAATGAAACAAACATGAGTTGTTTTACTAAAAAAAATTAAAAGGGGTTATACAAGTCATATATTTGACTATAAATAGTCATTGGAAGGCTAAAAAGATTTCCTACATTATAGTATTTTTTTATAATTTTTAGACATTAAATAAATTAAATTATTTATGACATCATGACGATGCAACGATTACCTCATTACATAACTATTTAAATCAAATGAAAAGATAATGTAAAAAATAAATCCTACACTTGTCAAAAACCTATTGGATGAGTATATTTCAAACCCTTGCCACCTTATCCTCGAAATACATCAATGTGGTACCTTTAAAATCTGAAACTCTTTTGAAAATAAAGTAAAATTTTGTAACTTTCCAAGAGTACCCCTCCTCTCCTCTTATAAAGGGCCCCCACCTCTACCACCTTACCCACACCTATAAAGCCATTGGCTTGGGTAACCCCTGCTCATTTTTCCTCTACACATCCCTCTATTACTCCTATAAGCCTCACTTTGGACAGAAGTCTTCCCAAGGAAGCCTTTGAGCTCAAATCAAAAAATAATTACCTGATTTTAAGGTAATGTCGTCACTTGTGTTCTTTTGATTTATTTTGCTTCTCCAACCCCCTAAACTATTTTTATTCATTTCTTTTGTAACAAATCCAGTATCTTCAAAATACAAAGATGTTGTTATAAGAATCATTTGAGCAACACTTTCACACACCTACATCAAATGCTTATAGTACATACTGTTTCTGTGGAAGGGGAATTTCGGCCTCACGAAACGATGATTGTTCAACACTCATATAACACCTTAAAAGGTTTCCATTAAGATGTCACTATATTTATATATGATATATAATATGTTTATGTTTTACTTAATATTCTGTATTTTTCTTTTGTGTCATACCTTTATGGTTTCCATTGTGGGTAAACACGATAATTTCATTTTAGGAAGTGCGGACTACCGCCCCCTCAAAGTGATTTGATTCGTTAATGCCATATGTGGGATTTATAAAGGATGTATTTAAAGTTATTATATATGATGTATGTTACAGATAAATGATGAATATAATTCTGTAATTAAAATATACATACCTCTCATTTAGTTTTAATTCCATTAATATGACATAGAAATGAAAGTAGCATTCATGCGTATGTACGGCTTACCATCTCCATGATTGGTGCATTTCATTTCCTACCTCTAAATGATTATGTAATATTATAAATACCTGTATTTTGTGGATATATATGATATATATGATATCAAAATCATGAATATCATTCTGGATATAATGAAACATTGACCACATGAACAACATGTAATTGTAAGAAGTCCACTTTCGACGTAAGAACCAAATATCGAAAAAACAAACATTATTAACTTAAATGATTACATAATGTTTATAACATGTCAATAAGTGATATAAAAGGAATAATAAACTTGAAAAAGGTTCTTAAGAAAGTAGAAATTAACTCAAGGTTTTTATTAAGGATATTAAAGAACGATCGAGTCAAGTCAGGCCCGAGGTAAGGGATCTTACTCCACTCTTTCTTTTTAAGTACTCTTTTATGTCAATCCTTTTAAGCTCATATTTCTTGTGATTGGGATGTTCATTTATATTACTATTACTGTGATTTTTATTTTCATAATATTAGAGACCCTATTCTATCTAATCAATCGATTTTGGATGTTTTGAGTGCCGCCATTAGGCTGCCGAATTTTTGTAAGAGATCTAACCTCTCTCTTTCTTGGTAATTACTCTCCATTATGTCACTTCTTTTAAGATCCTATTTTCTTTTATGGGAGATTTTCTTTTATATTCCTATTTCTATTTTATTTTAATACGATGAGAGACACTATTTGATCTCATCAATCCATTTTTGGATGTTTTATGTGGCGCCGTTAGGCTGTCGAATATTCATAAGGGATTTTTTACCTCACTTTTATTCCCGTGAGATTTATGCTACATTTGCCAAAATTTCCTTTGAGTGGTGTATATACTCACCATTATATTACTCATTGTGTAATATACTTTCATTTATGAGTATTTACATCAATTTTGTATTGTCCGTCTTTCACGGGGTGTATGTTTCGAATGATACCCATGTCGGTAAGGGAACCTTTCACTTTCTTCTTTTTAAAAGACATCTTTTGTTATGTATTTTAATTCACATAACATTATGTTGGGATATGTTCTTCAATATCTTTAGTGATTTAAATTTTATGTCCATGTGATGAGATACCCTTTTTATCTCTCATCAATGCATTCTCTGAATTTTGTAGTGACGCTGTTAGGATCTCAAATTTTTGCAAAGGAACTTCTTAACCCAATTTTGATTCTTTGGGATAAGCTTGTACTCCTTGAATATGTAGTTCAATGATTATATGTGAATATCCTCTGATTGTTTTACACTTATTATCCACTTATATTTGGTGTATTAGTTTGTCACACATAACTATGTAATTTATTTATCATTAATCCAAGGATACCATCTTTGTATGGGACATCGTCTCAATCTCATTTCATTGAGGCATATTTTGTTTTATACACAACCTTCTTTTATATGGTGTATAAACCCCTTTGACTTTTATGTTTATCCTAAAGGAATCTTTTTTATACAAAGCATCTTACTAAATGACAAAAGGGATTGTTTTTGTCGTAAGTATGTGGCGACAACGACTTTTCCGCTGCCGTGACCATTATTTGACTTTCGGCTTCCTCTACAAGCCATACATTTTTTTAAAAGAAAAATAAATACCATGTTTTACTTTTCTTTTATTTTGGTATTGAAAACGTTTTTCATAATGTTTTTATATCAATGTGTTGTATTGATATCTTGTGATTGAAAAGTGGAAATGTTATGTTTCCTTTATGCATGTTTTATGTGATACGATTATGTTGAGGTTCTTGGGCATTATTATGAAGAAGGGTGGTTCTGTGATAAACTAAGGGTGGGTGAGCCCGATATAGATCTCCAATGCATTGGGTAACATGAAGGAGTTAAGAATTAAGGTTTCTCTGATGATATTTAGTTAATATACTGTGATGGGTATTCCAAACGTAACCAAGAGGGTTACTCCCTACGTAAGAATGTTACGAATGCCTCAAGTTTCCTTTATGTCTTATGATTTCTATTATTTATTCATGATTTTATGAGTTATGTTAAGGTGATTATGTTTTATGGGTACGGTATGATTTCATTCTTATGTATACATGTACTCATTTTTCCTTTCCATATTTTTATATCCCTTACTGAGCTTTTTATGCTCATCCCAAGTTTTTGAAATGTTTTTCACTAGTCAAGGGAAGGGTACATGATATGATGATAGTGTCAAGGAAGTGTAAGGAAAGAATCCATGTTTTATTTTACATATGTTTCCGTTGATGGGAAAAATAAATAACATCTTTTATGTGACCACTTTGTTTAAATGTGGAATGTAATGCATGTTTTATGATATAATTCTCTAAAACACTAAATATGAAAATATACTCAATGTGTAATATTGTAATAACTCAAGATTAAGTAAGGTTTAAGGCTTGGGCCTTATAGGGCAGGCATCCGGCCCGGCCTGGGGGTGCTGGCCAGGTGCTCAGCCAAACATCTGAGCCATTTGAAGGGGGGGGGGGTGCCCCTGGCTTTTGTAACCGCGGCCCCCATTAAGGGGGGCCACTTGAGTTGGCTGCTGGGTGTTTGTAACCCCCGGCCTTCCCTTGTCTGGCTGGCCCGCTTGGCCGTCCGGCTTCCGCCGCCACGGGAGCGGCGATGGTCGGTCCCCCCTATTCTGACACCGGCGGCCCGAAGCCAGCCGCTGGTTGCCCTGCTCGGCCGCGGCCCTGAACCGGCCGCGACCTTGGTTTGTCCGGTGCAGCGCATCGGCACCGCGCCCCTTCTCCGAGGCCCTACTCCGTCCGCGGTGTCTTCGGGTTTTTCCGACGCGGCGCGATGGCGTCGCGACCTTGTTCGGTTTCACGGCACGGCCCGACAGTGTCGCGCATTCCTTGCTGTATGATCCCACGCGGTGCAACGGCACCATGCCATTACCATTTCAGTCCACAATAGAAACAACAACATAGATAAGTGAGGAGGATCGGCCATGTTTGTGTGGTCCGACCCCCTCTCGTTAATTAGTAGCAATTGGTCATATTCCACGAAGAACGTCAAGGTAGTAATCACGAACAACATAAATAAATCCCCTACCTTGAGCGTAGATTGAACAGAGGTTCGTCGCGGAAATAACCATCACGGAAGATGACATCGTGGAAAAAGAGAGTCGCGTCGCGGGGATGGTGTCATGTCATCGATCTCCAAGGAATCTGGCGTTCTTCGCGTTCTTTGTCGAAGAGGAAGAAGTTCTTCAAGATCTTAGCTTTTCTCTCAAAGAATCTAAATGAAACAAGACTCCAGCAAAGATAAAATAAGTCCCTTACTTATTTTATTTACACAACTTGGGGTTTGAAAATCAAAAGATTGAATTAATCCAAATAATTAATTAACATAACATAAACTTTTGAAATTCAAACATTCACATAAAACTCACTTAATTAAATAACTTAAGTTAACAATTTAATGGTGAGTTGAGGGAGTTAGAGAATAAGAAGGGGTGGGGTTTGCAAGGGCCCCACCACCCTCATAACCTCCCAATAGAAGTTGGGTGGTTTTCCTCAACTTCCACCCAATGGTTGAACCACTTAGAGTAAAATAAAAATTTTAGTTAAATTTTTATTTTAACTTCAAAAATTTTTATCAACTTCTTTCGTGAAAAGGAAACTCCAGAAGAGGTGTTCCTAAGCAAAAATTGGCATTGGGATTCCATCGGTGGCCTTGGAATTCGATTCCGATCACTGTGTCAAGAGTTAGAAATTCCTGCTTGTTCGTTCACTGACCGTACCCAAGCTAAACTTCGGAAATGAATTCCGTGCACACTGGGCCTCAGAATCAAGTGACATCAGAAACTACGTTCTTGTAAAATCCTAATGAAACGTAAGAAAAAAATTTCAATGAATTTTACGGGTCTTGACATGGAAATACCTATATTGAATTAGTATATGTTGGACCTTATAATCCTTATACCTCAGTGATAATATCCTCTAAACTATACCAATAAAATTCTCTTTCTTGATCCCCTAGAGGTGAACAAATCCAAAGGGCTTTCAATATCCATATAATAAACCAATTCCATTAGTGTTCTTTTCCACTAGAAACTATTGGGGGTCTCGTCCCAATGTCTACAGATCACTGATCATATCAGATATCTTGTTAGTATTGTATAATTAATCTAGCTAGAAGAAACTAGTCCTCAGTCCAATTGAATCAGCTAGTATTCTATTTTTATTTCTCCCATATAGGTACCTGGAATTCCCCTTGTGCTCAAATTCCATTTCACATGTAACATTAGTCAATACTATTATATACACATTCCAAACATCCTTAAATTAAAAAGAAATCAAAAAATTCATAGTTGACATTGAACCAATGTTCAAATATAATATGAAAACCACCATTTTCCATTAACCAAATAACATTAACTACACATTCAGACCAAAACCATTTGGAAAAACATTTCACATAATTTTCACAGCTCATAAATTCAATTTATAAAAAAGATACAACAAAACTACACAAGAAAGACAACCGGTTTCATAGGATAAGAAACATTCCAATCCATATGGACAAAAAATCCATTTTGAAACATGATTCACATCAAATTCAATGTTCAAAAAACAAAATTAAGGTTCAAAAAAATCATACATGAAACAATATCAATTCATTTTTTAAAACCAAATTTCAACACATTCAAAAATCAACTGCCTTTTGAAAAAATCTTTTTATACATTCACAAATGATTTAAAATGCATCGAAGAAACTCCTCGATGAAGAAAAAAATAAAACAAAACATCATTCATTTTAATAATAATATTAATAACATATTCTTCTCAATAACATTTAAAATCATATTTCACACCTCCCAAAAAATCTGATAACTCATTTCATCACCAAGGAACAATGCCAATATTATCCAGTAATGTAAAATCCTAGAACCACAAACCTCAAATCTGGTTAACTTTTCAAAAACAATTTAAAACCACAGCTTCACCTATAGAATACCCAATAAATAATATTTCGAACCAAAACTATCATGATTTCACCTATCAAGACAGGATTGGCACCTTAATTGGTCAAATCACACACTGGAAAATGAACACCCAAGAAAGAGTGATGATAAACTGAAAAATAGGTGAGGGATCAATGTATAAATTACTTACATGATGATTTCATGATGATATAAGCAGAAAATTACACTAATATCATTGCTCAAGAGGTCAATGGATGTGTGCATGAAACTATTATAGTGAAAAGCACCATATAGATCGTTTTGAATGTGATATAAGGTTAAATAAATGGAGGTTAGAATAGTTATTTTATACATTTTATGGTTCTGTATTAGTATCATGGTTTTCCTACACTTTTTTCAAAACCATTCTTCCATTACTATCCATTTTTAATGAAGCCGTGTGATTTCATGGTGGTCAGAGCATGCTTGAGAATATAGACCTATGACCTAGAAAATACCAAAATCCTACCTGAAAAAAAAAATTCTTTTTATCTAGAATGTGATTTATTTAAATAATGTTCCAATCATTGACCATGTGTTTTATGTTAGAACTAATGTTTTTTGTTGATAGTAATGGATTTTGGTTTGTGTTTTTTCAATCTGAAAATGGATAACTAGAGAGTTTGTAAATAATTCATTCATATGTGTGAGGTTGAAATCATTATTGATGGAGGATCAATTTCCAAATTTTTACTAAATTTGTGGGAATCAAAATTTGGAATTTGTTCATCTGATTGAATGACCCGAAGAATTTTATAAAATTGTTGTATTAGGAAGGGAACCACGTAGCCTGGGACATCGACGTAATACGATGTCCTGTAATGGTTTGCAGATATCATATGAAACATTCAAAATTTTATGTGTAGAGATTCATGTATCCCAAATTTGTTCATAGTGAAGGAATTCGGATTGAGGCGTGCGGTACACGGAATACTGGAGGTTTTCAGGATAGATGCAGTTTGTGGAAAAGGAGAGGTACATGGTAGAGGCTATACCAAATCAAAGATTCTATAAATATTGGTTTATCATATTTTTCAGTTCCATTTTTACTATATAATGAGAAATAATACACTTAATTTAGATTATAGACTGATGATTAAAAAACATGTGAGGAATTATGAGAAGTATGAAGTAGTTAGCGGGAAGGTAACTCTACATGAGAAGAACTGATCTACGGAGGAAAAAATAGTGTATGGATGAGATTACGGTTCATGTAGGAATATCTCATAGTAAGAGGAGGTGTAAGGAAATATGTAGAGAATGTTGGGATGTGTACAGAGCAGAGGCTATTCACAATGAAGAGGTTGTTTGTGGAAGGCATTTTATATTTGTTGTATGTGTAGTAGGGAAGTACACAGTAGAGTAGAGAAGTTTGCAGTGGGGATAGATGATACATGAAAACAATAGTGGTTCATATATAAGATGATCTGAAAACCATACTCACTACTCAGTATGTGGAGGATGTATAGTTGTACGTAGAACACCCATAGAAGCCTAAACAATAACCAAATTTGTTTTAGATGTTGTTTACCATAACCTATCACTGTGTTGGAAAGTAAATTACATCTGTGGGTGATGACCAGACTTCAACAATGCATCCATTAACAGTTTAGAATGCATGATTTAATGATAAACCATTTATAAAAACTTCATGTTGATAAACTGGGGGAATATTCTTCCAACCTAGTAATCAAGGGGGAGTCAACAGAAGTGATCCAAGGGATGTAGTGTTCTTTCTCTAAAACCTTGTAATGTTTGTGTGCCTTGCATAGAGTGATTGTGATAAACTTCTGTAATTTCCATAGTTTGATGATTTTGGCTTTTTTTAAAACCAACACACTATCAACAGATGCTCCTTGGACATATCCATTAGTGGTGAACTAAGTATAATTATTGTTTCATTGTTTTTCATGTTATTCATTCTTTTCTACACTTTTCATTCTGACAGGATTAAATGGTTCTTACCAATATATGAAAAATATCGACAAATATAAGAGATATAATTGACACCTTGATTTTCCCCCTTTACATTGATCAATGGCCATTTATAATCAAGTAAAAAAAATATATTTTTTCTGACAACTAATTGGGAACCGAAGAGATAAATATAAGACTAAAAATAACCACATGAATACCAAAAAACCAAAAAACCAATGTGAAACCCAAAAATGAAAGGTTCCTCATTAAAAAATATTGTTATTATGATTCATACATTTGGATCCATTGTAAAAAATTAAATTCAAATTAGTTTTTAGATTTTTTTTAAAATTCCATGTACAACGCAATGAAATCATTATTATAATAAATTCATTTTTATGAAATAAAATTAATTAACTCTAAATATTTGTATAATAATAACCATTAGATGATTTCTAAAACATTTTATGTAACATATAATCCATAAATTTCTATACAATAAATTAAAAATAGTAATTTTTTAAATTTATTCAGATTAAAATTACATATGATACATTAATGATGTTTTTCATAAAAACATATATCATTATATTCAAATGATCATATTTTCATTTACAACATATTTTTAATGAAAAAATTCATTTTATTCAGGGGTGATAAATAATGTCTCGTTATTTTTTATTCATATATGTAGATTTCAATATAACATCTAGGAGATAACTCTCACATTAAAAAATAATATTTCAAATGAATATCCTAGGTCGTTTAAAAAAAATTATTGTCTGTGAATAAGTATATCAATGGAATTATGATAACATAGTGAGAAATAATTCATAACATATTATTTTATTTAATTATACTCCACTTATAATAATTATACCTTGAAAATGCATCAAAATGATAAAAATAACTATAGATTTTTCAACCATTTCACACCAGAAGGTTTCCACGTAGCATCCTTAAATTTATGGTTTCACCGAAAACATTGAGAAAATTAGTGGTATTGTTTAAAAAATAATTATATCATCAATATATATTCTCTACCAATAATTTATCTTAACGAATACCCTTATCACGGGGGTATTACTTTTTAGTTTTGTATATGTGATGGGTTAGGTATATATGTCACTATTAGAGATACATGAAACCCATCAGGAACTCGAGAGAGATTCCTTGGTAGTAAAAAGTAATAAGAAACCATCATGGAATGATTAATAATTTCATGTTGACCAATATAACTCAATATTGACCTTCCATCATTTAAAATACACACAATCTTCTTCCATGATTATATTCACATGAATACCTTATCAATATATTCATATTCAAAATCTCTATAACGATTTTCTGCATAATTATTTTATTAAATATAATTTTCCCAAAAGTGTTTCTACATGGATCTAAATATCTTTGTAATTTTCACATCAATTTCATGTTTCAATAATTTGGGTTCTACAAATATATCTTAGAACATTATAGTTATGAACAAATTGGGAAATCATTCTTAAAAAAGAGATATATACACACTTGACTTAAATTTAATGTTATTAGAAAAAGATGAGGCAAGAAAGGTGTTGATCCCAAAAAACTTCAAAATACATTTAGCTAGATCTAAACATATGTTATAGGGTTTAAATGGTTCTTTGAGTCATACTATATATTTTAGATTTATATGAATTCCAAAATCAGGATTCAATATTTAATGCAGAGTGCTGATTTCTCCAGAACATCAATCTAAAACATAGATCATTCTCATATATAATAGAATGTGGTAGTATATGAATCCATAACAATTCCTAAATATATATCCTTTAGTGTTGACCAAGAGATAAATCTTATCTGATGTAAATTAAATGTGTTGATTTTATATGGTGATCGACCACAGCCCATATAACATTATGCCCTTTATATATTATGTGTAGTACAATGAGAAAATATGTGTTAATTTTTTATATCCATTCATATGTGGTATATATTTATGACTTATAAATATAAATCTTTCAAGCATCTATAACTTTCTAACAAACCATAAATCCTAAAAACATTTCAATATAAATTATCTAGTTATCCGACTAAAATTACTTTTTTAGATCGTCATAAATACTCATACGTCCAAGATATATATGGAATAATGAAGTTTAAGATTAATCTAACAAATCAATTTTAATTTAAACTATTTATTGGTCAAATACATTGTTCATATACATTATAATTTCATTGGAATAATGGATGAAATCATGAACACTTGACAGTTTGTTCTGTTGTTCCTTATTTTCAATATATTCCTCCTTAATCATAATAAATATGGATGGTATATCATTAATTTGAGAATGATATGACCTATTGTCATCCATAGTTATTTTATTATCTAATATATATTAATACATATGTATGGGATCTCCTTCAATCCTCGTCATATAAAAACAAGAATTGTCTTTATGACTTATATTATCATCCACCTTATTCATATTCATAAGGTATTAATGTATTGTGTTCTAATATAAAATAATTAACTATAGCCATATCCTTTTCTATATATTAAAATAATTTTTTTGCGGATATATACCTCATGATTTTATGATTGGTATACATATAAAAAAATTAACAACCATCCTATAATACCATCGGAATAAGAATCTGATCAATTTCTCTAGTAGCCTGAAGGGTATTATTGATCCAAATGTGATTGAAACTAGTGGCCATGAAACACAAAATAGGATATGTGAATGATTTAACCCAAAAATATCAAAAACAAAAAAAAACTAGAAACATCAAAATATGTATAAAAATGTAAAACTATAACATGATATAAGGAGATGATTCAATAATAAAATGAAACACGTATCATCAAAACCATGTTAACCTCATCTCATCTCCAGGTGGAAGAAATTATCATTTGTCTTCAATGGAATCCAATAATAAACACATAAAATAGGATGAATATAAAATCAATACCTTCTACAGAAACATGGTTTATAAAAAATAAAATCGTACAAGCTAGGTATGAGGTATTTAGACTGGTGGGATTGCACCATAGTGTGTCTAAAATTTTTATATCATCAAATTTAGAAAGTTTTTTTAATAATAGATATAATATATGGTTTTTTCAGTAAAAATAAAAAAGGTATAAAAATTCACATTTTAAAAAATGTAATAAATTTCAAAAAAACCTATTCAGGAGGAACACATATCCTAAACAAATACATATTTATTTCAAAAACCCTTTCAAAATCAACAAGATGAAACCATGTCAATATATATTTTTAATAAAATACAACATTTTTAATAAATTGCATTCCCCTTCCATAAAAACATTTTAAATAGTTTCATATATATAGGCTATCAGAATAATAATATTTAATTATTTGATACCATATCTCACATAATAAATTATCACACAAAGGAATATTCATTGATATATAGGGTACCTCATAAATTTTAAGAATATAGAATAATAGAAGTCCAAACATGGAAACTCATGTTTAGATTAATGATAAAGTAATAATAATCATAAATAAAGTTTCAATTTTTATTTTTGATGTAAAATTCTATTTTGATGATCTAGATATGATAGTTCATCCACCAGTGTCTAATGAAATCAATAATACAAGACATTAGTTAATCCTTTTAAAAAATCTACATGAATCAAGAGTAGACCAATTCCATGCACAACTGCTTTCATAATCAAACATTAACTCCATGGCACCTTCGTCTTTTTTATGGATACATGATTCAGGATTTTATATTTTACTGAACCATTAATATTATTCATCTCAATTAAATAACTTTTTTCCCAAGACTATTCAAATAAATTATTGAGATATTGAACAACCTAGGCCAAAACATATATAATCAATGGAATCAACATGATCCATAATCCTTTAAACTTATATATATTTCCCCTATCACCCTCAACATAAAAAAAATATAAAGAGTTTAAACCCTATGTCAAAACTCATAATAATTTTATTCTCGAACCATTCATCATGGAAGTGTATCTATAAAGAGATATCCAATTAATTTTATTACATGTGAAAATATATTACAATGGAAAAAAAATTACATAAATGATTCCACAATTGACAAACAAAACCATTATCAGTTTAATGAGACGTCACTTAATTCAGTTTAAAATATCCATTGAGAATATCATTTTTTCAAAAATAACTTTTAAATAACCAACCATGTAATTAAAAACTATCATGTAATGTCCAATTGATTCATTTATT
Source organism: Viscum album (assembly GCA_963277665.1). NCBI lineage: Eukaryota > Viridiplantae > Streptophyta > Magnoliopsida > Santalales > Viscaceae > Viscum > Viscum album. The sequence continues at coordinate 1,727,967,181 of OY728161.1, read as the reverse complement.
GTCATGAAATATAATTTAAATAAACCATTAAAAAACTAACAAATTTCATATTTTTAATTATTCCAAAAATATATTTTTAAGGATATTACCCATTTAAATCCAATTAAAAAACCATAATGAATGAAAGTATTTTCCAGAAAATGTGGATTTTAATTTCCTTGGTCCAAACCACTATTCTATGAAACCTTATTTCTTTCAAAAAAAATATATTATATCATAATGTGTTACTGAATTGGGATAATATTGTTTACACCAAATGAGAATATAAGTGATTCAGATGATTAAAACATAATATACAAATTTCAATTTGAAATAAATCAAAATTTCAAGAAACCCATTAACTACCAAAAGAAAAAATGGTATATAAACACATACCTGAAATGTTTTAAATCCAACTAAAATGAATCCTAAATAATGCACCTATGCTGGTGAATATAAAATCTAGGAAGAAAAATCCATAGAGAAGAGATAATATATCCTGAAACAAAAATTCTACAACAACAATTATAAATATTACAAATCGGAATACTCACATTTCCTTTATGAATACCAAACTATGAGATGCAGTGAAATTAAAGGCTATGAAGAGAATTGAATACTAGAAGAACAACTCAACCTAAAACAAAATAACTATCAATAAGAGAGATGGTTTGGAGATGAAAATCATAACATAGAATATTAATGATTTTGGTTTTCAAATTTGGTATGAGGAAGATGAGAAAATAAATTTAATGGGTGTTTAAAGGTATATTTAACATTATACCATAATTTTAATCAACCTTAAGTGATATCAATGGATAACTGATGCCAAAAATGGATGTTATGTACCCTTGGAAATCCCAGTTGTTGTCTAGTAAACAAAATACTACTTCACTAGAAGCTCAATGAGAACCATAAATTCCTTACAGATAATGTCCTTCCTCCAACCCCTCTATCCACCTCAACAAAAACTCAATTTTTTGTCCATAAATGTAATAAATTTTGGGATGTAAAAATTCTAAAAAAATATATCACATTTTTTACCTAGAAAGCTTCCAGTTTGAAAGATAGAAAAATAATGACAGAAAAAAACTTCCAGATATGACATATGAAATGGATGTTACCCAAGACAGATTAGTACTAACCCTAAAACATCGCCAGAAACAAATCAAAAAGGCCGTATCGTAAATAATTCAATAAGACTTTCAAAAATTCCCCCAATTTCAGTCAAAATATGTAGAAAAATACCAAAAAAATGATGAATTAAGAAGACCAATAACCTATAATAGGTTTCCCCACCATTTAATGGTTTATAAAAATAGTGGAAAAAAATAAGGAAATCTACCAAGAATAATTATCTTCAACCCCAAAATATATCTTGATCAATCCCAATGTATAATCATCAAGATAAGAAAACAAAATCACAAAGAAAAAGAAAATAAAAAACATATCAATTATTTTAAAAAGGCATAACATCATCAAGATCCACTAATGAAGAAAATATCTCTATGAATGGAATAGTACTAATAATAATTTCATACTGGGAAATGTATTAAATATTATCCCTAGATTTTAAAAATTTAAATACTCCCCAAGATAAACCTAATAAAAATCCATTATTTCCTCTAGGTTCATGGACTATCAATATACAATATCATCCAAATCATAAGAGAAAAACCTAATGTCATATCTGTGCATTAAAAAATAAAATAAAAACAACCTTTCCAATACATAACAAATGGAAAATAAATCATCCAAACATATGAATCACGCATCAAATCATGGTTGATTTTTAACCAAATATCATACAAATGATAGGATACTATTTAATAAAAAATAACACAAATGGTATCCAATAATGAAAATATGAAGATACCTACAAATTGAAACCAAATAAATTATTTAATACAACTATCCAATTATACAGAGAATATAGTTCATTATTCTAGAACATCCCAAAGAGATAAATAAACCATGAAGGATTAAAATTATTTCATGATAAAACATTTATATGTAGAAACTAAATATATTTCATGGAAGCATGTCAAAAATAAAACATCTAAAATGATCCCACCCAGATTCCATAATCCACTAAACATAGTATCTTAACGAAATCATAACATCAATGAAGAATTATTCATGTGTTGTCATGATTATTTTTTTCCACAACTGAAAAATATATTTCTAGAAACATTATTTTAGAGGCTAGGAATATAACATGTATTGTTTTCCCATGGCCTAGAAGAACACATCATTTTTAAAAATGTTCATTATGGGATTCATCACTTGTAATATTGGGTAAGAAATATACCACACATGAAAAAAAATCATACAACATAACTGAATGATCATGTGGACAGAGACCCATGAGATCATATTCATTCTTCTTCTCCACAAACATATGATATTACCACTGATAAATTAATGAGTAGAAAAATTTAGAAATGATCATTCTTGTTAGATGAGGTGGAAGGAAAAATTCCCACCCCTCCCAACCATGTCTCACTAACTAATAATTTATATATATGACAACTAGATTATCATTATTCTATAAATAATCATATATTATTTCAACAATATAAATCAACACAATTTATTTAAGATAACCCCAAACACCCTATATGAATGTGGAAAATTATACAAGAGTAAATGTAAGGGGTATAATGAAGGGAGATTCTTAGACCCCACCGTATGATTTTGAGTCTAGCTGAAATTTTTACCTCATTGAAACAATCATGAGAAATGTTTTGGGATACAACAATGATCAGACTAGTGAATGTACATTCAATCATTATTAGAAAAATTTAGTTGATATATTTCAAGACATCAAAATATAATAGTTCAACGTCTTTGGAAAAAATAAATAACTGAATCAAAAAAAAAACTAACACATATCATTAACTATAATCTCTAAAAACTTTTATACAAACATCATTTAAACAAAACATAATCATGAATTATTAATTTATTAAACTTTACACAATCCTTTATTTATTTAAAATCCAAATATAAATACATCAGAGTGTAAAAATATCTCATATTAGGGATCATACTCTGTTGTTTCAATATATTAATCTTAACTTATATTTTCAAAACCCATTTAAATTAAAAATATATTACCAATGAAAATATTCACATCATTTAAAAATAAACAATCACCTCCCAAAAATAGACTTCAAAAATAATGTTTTGAGAGAAATTAATTTTTTTAATTTTTTTTGGTATATTAATTTTTATATACTAATAAAAACATATTTAAAATTAAATATATAAATTTTTAAAAGGATTGGAATCATTAATAATGTTATTAAAATGAACAGTCTAAAATAGCATGAAAATACAACACCAATTAATATTCATTCAAAACAAACACCAAATAAACTATCATAATATAATTGACATCAATTAGGAAGAAAAATATAAAAGTTGTTATGTATGGGGATGGAGTTGAATTATGCATGGATTGGTAGTATGGGATGGGAAACCACCCACCAACCGTAAAATAGTTCTTGCATTTCCTTTTAGATCGAACAATGCTACTCCTCATTGTTTACCAGATAGTCAATAGATTATAGAGTTTAATAAATATCAATATTACAAACCCATTACTAATTAGAGATTCCCAAAATCAATGAATAACTCATTAGGAATCCATACCACATAAAAATCATAAAATAATTAACTCAACAAGTTGAATCAACTTTACCACTCCGTGGTAACTTAAATGTCATTGCAAATGGTAGTGACCAAGAACCCATTTAGTGGGAACCTCTTAAGTCCTAAAATTACCATAATTTTATTTATACCATAACTCTCCAAAAATAAAAAATCATAATGGATTTAATGAAAATGGTCTTCTATAAACCGACCACCGTTTAATAATAAATGTGACAAACCTACATTGAATACCAACTAAACTATTATCTGAACAATTTCACCAATATATTAAAGAATGTTCCTGATCTACGTTCACTGACCACAACCACATGAAAATCAATAAATTAGATATGTAAATTACTTCCCATAGTATGATATATATTAAATAAAAAAACTCAATGATAAAATCAGTAGATAAGTAAACCATTATAATAATATATAAACTATTATTAAATAAAATAGAAACCCAGAAACATAAATCAGTAAAATAAAACTACCAAACACCCATCATATTCTAGTCAATAACCACCCTCTATTTCCCAATTCACCTACCTAGAGAAAACCTAGGACAAACCCAAATAATTGGATGAAGATAAAATGAACACCATTTAATGAAAAATCAAGGATAAAAATTGTTAATGGTAAAATTTGGGAGTCATCTACACATCCCAATAGGATTCCAAAATATATTCAGGGAAATTTTTATTCATTTATATTTATATAATATAGATCAAAAAAATGTTTTGAAAATAATACATTCCATTTTAATTAATAGAGGACTAATTATTTTCATATTTGAATAGGGAAAAAGACTCAATATCTAGTCATGAAGAGAACATATTCTAATTAGAATAGAATTTACATTTCATTAAAAATTATTCAATACACAATAGATATCCATTTCAAAATAAGTTTTTAAAAATTTATAAACTTTATCATAAATTTATAACCCCTTTAGTAAAATCATTTTTAAAAAATATATCAAATTCATAGGTTAACAATATTATACGAACCAATGAGATGGCACTATATACCATAAAATAAATAATCATTATTGAAATATACATCGATAATTTAAGCATATCATAAGAAATAAATTACATAATATAAAGTATGTGAATCATATACACTCTTATTGGGATTCATAATTTAATGATCATAACTGTATATTAGGTATTAATTTTATGTTTCATGTCATATTTCAAGGGTACGACCAATTTATGAAAATTATTCCACCATATGTATGCTAATAAATATTTTATCACCAATATACTATACTATATAGATTTTACGTCAGTATAAAGAAATATAATCCACAATACACCCCTTTTGGACATATATCCTTATCGGGAATAAATAACATTCTATACAGATCCACATGTCATTTTTCATTCCCCATGTGATTAATAAATCATGGATATAATATCTATCTACCCATGTTTTCCATTAATATTCAATGAGGTTTGTGAGATATCAGACAACATGAATCAGAACAAGGGATCCTAATTAACATCAATGCGCACAATCAATATTTCATTTCATCAAGATATTTTATATGGTTAAATTATAAAATTAAATAGTATTTATATATAATTAAAATATATTTTATCCATTTAATATTATTTACGTAATTATGATTAATTTTACATTTAATTCTTAGTTCAAGGTATTTTAATATTGAGCAATGTTTTATCTTTTAAAACAAATTTTATTATTTCATCAAAAAGATTAATCTAAAATTATATACTGAAACATCTATGTTATATATTTGAGAAAATCAATTAAATATTTTGAATCATAATGTAAAATTTTTTATAATAGTTACATTTTATTTTTGGACATTGTGAATACTACTTTAGTAATTATTTTTTTAACATGTTTAAAGGGTAAATTTGGTAAATAAGGGTAAACAAATAATACTTTTATAGTATAAAAATACCAAAAAACATTTCCAAATCCTAATGGAAGAGATATTTGTTACCATGGTAATCATTGGTCGATTTTGGGAGCCCATGGATTTACTTATATGTTAAAATGACATTTTATAAGAATTAATTTAAAGTAAAGTTAATTATAACATAAACGTGTATCTTATACTATTTTGATTTTAATTTAGGTTAATAAAATTGATCTATATGGCTCTAAATATTTATTAGAAATATAATAATATTTCCTAGATCATTGTATTTTATTTTTAATTTTTGGACATTATATATATATATATATATATCTGACAAAATAATGATGTTGTGATTACCTCATTAATGAATGATTAAAATAAATGAATTTATAAATATTAAAATAAAGGTAATTTGAGATTTTTTATTCCATCCTCAATATTTTATGATTATATTTACATATTAAGGATGATTTTATCCCATTAGTTTGAAAGAATCAGTTTGTTATGAATTTTTTTAAAAATATCATGTATGAATAGTACCCTAAATTTACATAATTTATAACGTAAAATATAAAACCAATTATTAAATGATATTAAATTAATAATAATTTAATATTTGGGCCAAAGGATAATATATGTCAAAATATTTCATAATTTACTTTTTTTGAGTTCTTTTACATGATATTGCAATAACATTAACCCACAATATTTAAATAACCTAATATCACTATAAGATTTAAATGGGTAAATAAAGGATTAATCTAATATTATGTGGAAAACAATATTCCAAATATGTAAAATTTTAATTGGATAATGTATATTCGAACCAAAATCATTTTATCTTTGATTTACATAAGTTTTGGACAATTTTAAATTTAAATTGAATGTATTATAAATTAATATTTTGAGAATATCCTAAAGTGTCACCATTATCGCTTATATAAAGGATCCTCCTCCATCTCCTCGTCAATCGATTTTGAGCCTTCAATAATAGCCAAAACCTACACATTTTACTTCTATACATGTTTATTGACATTATATATTTCCTATTCTTCTCAAAAGACCCACACTATTTCTCTAATAAAATATTTAAAGGAGGCATGTCGAGGAAGATGTAATTTCTTCTACCAATTTTTTCAAAATACTTTCGTATTCTACATAACCATATTTAGTTGTTTCATAACATACTAATAAAATTAGTATCACTCATAAACCTATATGATATTATAAATATTAAACAACACTATTTCACCTTATATATCCTATTAAAAATGAAATCACTGCATGTGCGTACATACGACTTACGATTTCAACACTATGGGGTAATCTGTTTTTCACCACCACCTTACATGGATGAGTATAATGGTGGAAATAATATCTATATATTATTAATATAACATGATACTAATTCAGAGATACAACTCCTTATCTAATTAAATACAATTAAAAAATTATAGGAATGATATTGTCGCTCGTGCGTACGTAGGGCTTACCATCTTCACGGTGAGATGTTATTAATTATACATAATATTCATTATCCAATGATTATCTAAATGAATTAAATAAATAAATATGTTATATATTATAAAAATACCATTCTGTAATTGATATAACTATTACATATAAAGATGAATAAGTAGTAATCTGGTATAACATAAATAAAAACATAAAGAAGTTAATACAAGAATAACAAGTAACAATGAAGGGTTACATAAAAATAGATGTAAATATGATCATAAATGTTATCATAAAAATGATTATAAATTAGTAAAATTATTTATAAAATTATATAAGAGGTTTGAATACATACGAATCATATCATACCTAAAGAAAGGTGTAATTTTTCATTCTCATTTTTATATGATATTATTTATAAGTGAGTATATATACTGGGGATATATTTTTCATCCATGTACAAGTATTCAAAATATGTTATAGGGAATTTTTTACTATTATTATATGTATTTGAAATGTCACTTTTACTAATTTTGAGTATTATTACATGGTATGGAATTCATCTCTGTCTTTTTACCATACAAAGTACAAGTTGACATTTCTGATACAAGTATGAGGCTAATGATTTTTTAACTTATACATGATGAATTTATTTTTACTATTTCATGATTCATTATTTCCATGTAGCATCCTATACACTATCTCATATTTATTTTCAACTAAAAACTATTTTTAAAATTTTCACGACATTTTGAAAAGGGAAAATGTTTTTTAAAAAGAAATAATATTTTATTCAAAAAATAAAATGGGGTGGTTTATCAAAATTATTTTCCATTAAAGATGACTCTATTAAAATAAGTTAAGGTTTATATACCTATTATTAATATTATTATATTATCCCAATAATGTAATAATATTTTATAAGGATTATGTTTTGATGGAATGATGTTCATGAATCCCTTTTAATTTTTTTGGTTATGCTTCGATGAATGATTTATGTTTTTGTGGAACATTTATGAATGATTTCATTCTAATATGGGTGGGACCTAAATACCCATCCAATGAATTGGGTAATGATTTATATCTCATTAGATAAATATTACTAGAATGGAATGTATATATATTTCATTAATACATGACTGGTACAGTATGTAAACACGGTTCAGTAATAGACTTTGTCCACTATGATATTATGGGAAATGAACATTGACTAATATGAAATGACTTTATATGCTTATATTTATAGGGCACAAAATTTTATTTATTATATTATGTATATTGGTAATAAATTTTACATTTATTATTTCTCCCATGACATGATAATGAGATCCTTTATATGCCGGAGAAGATTTGAAAATGTTATGTTATTAGGAATGTGATATGATTGATATTAAATTTATCTTCCCATAATGATCAGTTGAGATCACCTTTTATATGTTTCTATCCCCCAGGTCATGAAGAAGGGTATTATGTTTGATATACCAAAAAGGAGTTTGTTATGATGAATTAAACCGAAGACAAAGTAGATGTTTTACAATCCAGTTGTTTATGTTTCCCAGTTTTGAAAGACACTATACCTATATGGTCATGTATTTGTTTTTTTATATTCTATAATAAATTTAATTAAACTTTTATTTAATGTCAATGTATTTAATGAATGGGTTATTTTAGTTGGTATTAGAGGAAATGTATAGTTATTCATGGGAAACTAGGATGACAAATCCTTAAGTATATGTCTAAGTATTGGATATAATCAATGTGTTTTAGAAATTACTATAACTAACATAGGATGAATCCTAAAGTGTTTTAAATTAAAATGTACTTCTTGATTATGTTTTTTTCTTGTTATTATCAGTGTTTCTCATAGTATGCTTCTTTGTTTTAGTCAATGGTTGAAACCTAAAGGAACAGCATTAACGCTAAATGTGATAGTAAATGAACTGATTGTCCCCCTGAGAAACAAAACGTTTTTATGAGATAGAATTAAAAATCATGTAGTCATGAACACAAAAATTTATCAAGCTATGAATAATGACGTAATCCTATAAGATTAAAGGGTGGAGTGACATTATATTAAGTCATTTATGATAAAACATCAACCTTCATTCAGAAGTTATTTTGATATATTATCGTCTGAACAATATATCAGTACCACTGAAAATATATTTTCAGTAATACAAAGATCTGAACTTGATAAATCCATCTTATTATTATATTGTTTGGAAGGTGAATTTGATCAATTGTGGGATATTTTCATGAATATGAGGAAAATATATTAAACTGATTCTATGCAATGGGATGAGTTGAAGAATGTGTTTTTAAATATGTATATTCCTTTTATTGATTGAAAAATGAAAGAGAATAATTTCCATGAATATAATAAAAAATAATGATGAATCTATTAGTTCCTACAAAGACAGTTTTACAAGACATGAAAGGTATGCTTCGCGAATTATTATCCCACCTGGGTGTACGATTGAGCATATCTTTAGTTGCTTAAAATATAGTCTCTGAATGAAATTATTCATAACAGACATCAATAGATACGGGGAAATTGTTCGATGTGATCTCAAGATTGAGATGGATATTGAATTGACCCATAAGTCATATGGGTTTCATAAGAAGAGTAAAATGGAATTCAATGGAAAATGTAAAGACCACACTAGAATGATATGAGTTTTTTCTTATTCTCAGAGCATGAAGAGAAACATGGAGGGAATTTTCTTAAAGATACATATAAATTTTTAATGTGTGGAAAATAAGTTCATGGGATAGTTGAATGTTGAAGTGATAGGAAAAGTTTCAAATTTTCTGAGCAACATAAAAGCTACACATAATGCACCTCATAAACATCAATTTTACAAGTTCAAGGATGTGGGGAATTATGCCAATCAATGCCCTAATCCATGGGTTATTGATGATGATCGAGATTAACAAACTATATGTAACATCCCAGGTAAATAAATAATAATACATTCTAATATTTATAAATATTTCTGAATAAAATGTTAATACTACATTAAAGGGAATGCTATGCTCGATGGTGTACCCAATACGCAACAACAAGTTTCTTTGAAATCTTACATTTCACATTAATAATATAATAATATTATAATAGTTAACGCCTATCTGTTTATATGGTGGGAATGAACATAAATAACTACAAAATGATTACTTATGTTTGTTAAATATTTTTTACATTTAGCTAGTAAATGTTAGAGGCTTAAAATGAAAATGAATCCAATTTTAAGCATAAATCTTCTTATATTCATTAAAAGTTCGATTAACCACCTTTTGATGGAGAACCCTTTTTAAATATACTTTTGACAATTTTATATGTTGTATTTGACAATATAAGATCCTTATTTAGAATCTGGACATCAAAATTTACTTTCTGTAAAGTTTTTGTCATTTTTCCGATAAAGATCATTTTTAGTGAAAATTTTACATTTTAATTCAAATCATCCTTTTAATATGATTTATTTAAATTTATAGATTTCATTTTAAATTAATATTAAAGTTTATTTAGAATATTTTTTTACCATTTAATCCAATGGTGGTCATTGGAATTAATTTCACTTTGAAATTGGACTTAAACATGTGTCAATGTTTTAATAGATATTGTTTCTTAAAAACACGCTATTTGTTTTGACACCGGGAATGAATTATTAAATTAATTAATTCAACTTAAATTTTTTTTATTTTTTAAAATAGATATCATTTTTTAATTCGGAATATCAAATATATCATAGGGTGTGGTTTTGGTATTTTTCTGAAAAACTTCAATTTTTGATGAATAGTGAAACCACTAAGTTGTAGTTAAAGAAATTGATTTTTCATTTAAATGAAACTTTACCACTTCTGTGATTTTATTTTTAAAAATATGACATATATGGCTGTCATTAGGAAGTAAAATTTGGTTCTATGAGATTGAAATAATTTTTTGGTGAATAGTAAATTTTAAGTTTTATTAATCGTGATTAGAGGTAATTAGTGTATTTTAAGGTAAAGATAATGTTATAATAATATGAATTTACCTTGACACATGTCCTACCATTATTGGATGAGTCATGGCCGACCACCAAAATCCATGGGTCAACTTGGGGACCCCATGGATCCACTTTGGTTGGAAAATGACATTAATAACTTTTTATTTAAAGTTAAAATTAAAATGTCACAAACATGTATTTTTTTACTAAAACAATTTTTACATGGGGTTATACACATCATATTTTTGACTATAAATATTAATTATAAATATAAAAATATTTCCTACATCATGATATTTTTTTTAAAATATTTAGTCATTAAATAAATTATTTTATTTTTGACACTGTGATGATGCAGTGATTACCTCATAAATGAACGATTTAAATAAAATGAGAAGATATGGTGAAATATAAGTCATACCCTTGTCCAAAACCTATTTTATTGGTGGATTTAGAAACCTTATCACCTTATCCTATACACATATCCTTTTGGGACCTTTAAAATCTGAAAACCATTTTATAATAAAGTAATATTTTCTATCTTTCCAAAAGTTCCCCTCCACTTCTCTTATAAAAGGCCCCCACCCCTACCACCTTACCCACACCCCTCAAGCCTTTGTCTCGGCCAACCCCAGACCATTTAATCTCTCCACATACCTCTCTTAATCATTAAAGCCTCAACTTTGGCAGAATTCTCTTCAAGAAACCCTTTTGGTTCAAACCAAGAGGAGTTACCCGATTAAAAGGTAATGTCTTCATTTGTGTTCTTTTGTTTTATTTTACATCTCCAAACCCCTAAAATATTTTTAATACTTTATTTTGTAAAAACACCAGTATATTATATATTCTAGTATGTTGTTATGTGAATTATTCGAGCTACAAATACACATACCTCCATCTGATGGTTAAAAAACATACTGTTTCTGTGGATGACGAATTACTTCCTCACGAAACAATGATTGCTCAATCTTCTCATAACACCTTTCATGGTTTCCATTATGATGTCACAGTATTTTATATATGATATATATGGTATTTATGTTTTCCATATGCTTCTGTATTTTATATTTAAAACATACCTTTATGCTTTGCATGTCGTGAAAATGCGATAACTTCATATAAGGAAGTGTGGACTACCGCCACCTCATGTGATGTGACTTGTTCATGCAATACATGGAATGTATAAATAATAAAATTAATGAACATATGTGACCTATAAATCATATATATTATACTGGGATTATAATATATATATCTCTCAATTGTTTTTAATTCCATTAAGATGTCATAGAAATGAAAGTAGCGTTCATGAGTACGTACGACCTAACGTATCCATGAATGGTGAATTTCATTTGTTTTTATCTCCAAATTTTATGGACTAGTATAAAATGAATATTTACCAGATATATATGATATTTAAATCATTAATACTATTCTGTAGATGATTTAATTTTATCTACATGGACAATCATTTTCAAACAAGTTCATTTTTGACTCATGTACCAAACATTGACAAAAACGTCTGATATGAACTCACGTAAGCAAATATTCTAACATTATAATATGTTATATGAACTAAATAATAATCTTTAAAAGAGGACCTTAAGAAATTATAAATTTACCAATGTTTATTATGCAGGAATATAATGAAACGAACAAGACAAGTCGGACTTGAGTTAAGGAATCCTACCTCTCTCTTTATTTTTAAGTACTCTTTTTATGTAACTTACTTTCAGCTCTTATTTATTATGGTAGGGGATGTTCTTTTATATTAATCTTTCTGTAAATTTTATGTTAATATGATTAGAGACCCTATTTTATCTCCTCAATCAATTTTTGTAAGTTTTATGTGGTGTCGTTAGGCTGCCGAATTTTCATAAGGGGATTTTTATCTCACTTTTTATTCCCGTGAGATTAATGCTACATTGGCCACTATTAACTTCTGTGTGGTGTATGTACTGACCATAATTTTACTATTTTTATAACATACTCTCATTTATGGGTAGTAACATCTTCATTGTATGACCATTATTTCATGGGGTGTACGTTTCGAATGTAGCCCAAATCGGTTAGGAACCTTTCACACCCCTCTTTTAAAAAGACTTATTTTGTTATATCTTTTAATTTACATCTTTTTATGTTGGGATATGTTATTATATATCCTTATTGATTTATATTTTCTGTCCATGTGATGATATACCATTTTATCTCTCATCAACTATGTTATGAATTTTAATGTGATGCTGTTAGGCTCTCGAATTTTACCAAGGGAACTTCTTAACCCAATTTCAATTTCTTTGGGTTCAACTTTTAGTTATTGAATATTTCATCCTATGAATACGTGTGAATTACCATTTATTTTTTTACACATAATATCCACTTATATTGGGGTTTATTTATATTTGTCTCACATAATTATGAGATTTATTTATCCTTAATTTAAGGACACCTTTTTATAAGGGATTTCATCTCATTTTACAATTCTATGGAGACTTCATTGTTGACATGAATCAATTAACTCTTATATGTTGTATATACTATCCTTTGGAATAATATATCCTGAATCCATTTATTCTCATGATATTATAATGTTCTGATTAAATGTTATTCCTCAATTATTGTATTCAATTGTCTCTCATTTTGTTAAAAACCCTTTAACTAAAATATCATTTTAAATGTTTTAATGATTTATTCTTATAAATATTTCTCATTAATATCCATGTTTTCAAAATGATTTTACGTATTTATTTATATGGATATTAATGTTTTAAAATGATAAAATCTTCAAAGTGGTATTGTATACTTTGATTCAAAAGTCTCTTTATTAAATGTTTTAAATGGTTTTGAAAATGGTTTTTAAAATGGATTCATTATTTCAATATCTTAAAATGTTATATTTTTATTTTAATATGGGAATGTTATCTTTCCATTATACTTATGTTATTTTCTATGATTATTTTATGGTTCTTGGGCATTTTTTATGAAGACTAGTGGTTCCGTGATAAACTAAGGTCTGGTGAGCCCGATATAGCTCTCCAATGCATTGAGTAAAGCGAAGGGGTTAAACGATAATGTTTATCCGAATATATTTAGAGAATATACTGTGATGGGTATTCCAAACGTAACCATGATGGTTAATCCATACATAATAATGTTAGGAATGCCCCAAGTTACCTTTATGTCTTATGATTTCTATGAGTTATTCGTAAATATTATAATTTCATGAGATATGTAAAATTTCTTATGCTTTATGAGTAAAGTAGGATTTAATTTATTCTTATGTATACATGGACTAATGCTTTATTTATGTATTTTTATAACCCTTACTGAGCTTTTTATTCTAATCCCATGTTTTTTTGAAATTTTTTTCATAGGACATAATGTTGAATAGGTTCAAGGATGAGATCAAGGAAATTTCAGGCAGTCTAAAACAAGGAACTAGACATGACTCTTTTGTTCAATAGTTTTTTTGTGTGAAAAAAATGGAAGCTGAGTAGATGTGTCTACTTTGTAACCATTGAGATGTAACAGTTATGTCCTATTTCTCTAAAACTCTAAACTAGAAAATATCCTCAATGTGAAATATTCATTTAATTCAATAATAAGTAATTTTTAAGGCTGAGTCCTTATAGTTGGAACCAAAGGATGGTTTAGATAACTTTCTAGGTTAGAGTGTTAAGTGAAAAGTTGTGTATAACCATAATGGATTTTATATTAGATAGATTCATTTTTATTTTTGAAGGTTGGAATGAGTTTGAGATAACATGGTTAAGTATATCTTAGTGTTTATCTTCCTCTTTAATACATAATGAATTTGATGATATACTCACATTGACATTTCTATTTTTAGTAAATGGATGGATCTAGTAGGCACCAATGTGACAATGGGTTTAAAGGAAACTGTGGTGGTTCTCTGATTAAGAGACTAGATTTAATGGGGGATTCAATGAGAAATCTCGTGGTTATTCTAAATCAACTATCAAGAGTCATGATCAACCACTTGAACCATGGTGAGTTCTCTAATGCATAATTTACAATAGAACCAACTCGACATGGATTTTCAGGTAATAATTATAAAGGTAACCATTATGGTTTATATGATCCTTACTTTTGAGGTAATTATGGGTTACTATATGTTATGATGGAATATGAACGACATGAGATAAACATGAGGTTAAATTATGTTATGGTTATTTTTGAAGATTTTATCTCATTTTGGGGAATGTTTTATGAATTATATACTTTTGGAAAAAGGAAAACACGTAGATAGTGTGAAAACCCGTCGCGTCGGACAAAGCTGCGGGAATCGAACCCACAACCAAAGTGTGACTGGTTTTTATTGCCTACCACTGGACTACGTAATGTCCCTGGTTTGTTTGACTAATTATTATTTTTAGTTAGATGATTTTATGAATCAAGAGTATGTTGATTTTGGGTTATCTATAGAATTTATTAACCTACCATGGAGGATATGTGATTAGGTTAACTAATTTTCTGTATGAGACATTAAGAACAAGTGATGTTATTTGGAGATAAATATTAATTTGTACCTTGGGAGACTATGTGATTAAATCCTTCAAATATTTGGGTTTCAATCTTAGTTGGGTTTATTTTGAATAATATTATGAAAAAATTGATTATTGAATGGTCTTCTTTTAACTTAGGGTTTTGTTTGATAAATTTTGGAGATTAGGAGTAGTTTTTCTTTTTTGTAAAAAAATATCCTTTTTGGGTATTATCTGATCCCATACTAAACCTTTTGATTTGGTTTTGGTTGAAATCTTAAGACATGGGAAATATATAGTTCTCTTTTTTGGATTAGGTGATTCTCAAGAAGTTGATTATAGTACTCTTCATGCGAACAAGTCTTCCTAAATACTCATCTTTTGGAGAAAATATAAGTTTGATTAAGAAATATTGTAAAAGTTTAAAGTCTACCTGACAAGTAAGTATGTTTCATTATGATTTCATTAAGCTTGAAAATAAATTCCTCAATAAAGAGTAACATAAAACAAAAATTTTGTCTGTAAACATTTCCTACTGGGGAATTGAATACCGTTTAACCTATCACAAGTTCGTGATTTTCTTGTGGTTAACTATCTTCTAGACATGTTTACTACCACTCTCCATCAAAACACGACCCTTTGTTTTATCCTCTATATCCATTTTTTCATACTTGGAATCCTAGTATGGGTTAACTCGGATTACCTTTGTACTTCTCTCCTTTTCTTTTAATGTGATAGTTTTATGGACACCTATTCCGATGTAGGACTTTCAATGATGTTTCCAAGCCCAATTTTGAAATTGCGAGGATGAAATTCCCAAAAGGGAGGAAGGATGTAACATTCCATGTAAATAAATAATATTACATTCTAACTTTTATCAATATTTGTGAATAAAATGTTAATACTACTGTAAAGGGAATGCTATGCTCGATGGCGTATCCAATACGCAACAACGCGTTTCTTTGAAATCTTATGTTGCACACTAATAATATAATAATATTATAATAGTTAACGCCTAGCTGTTGTAATGGCATGAATGAACATAAATAACTACAAAATTATTACATATGTTTGTTAAATATTTTTACATTTACCCAATAAATGTTAGAGGCTTAAAATGCAAATGAATCCAATTTTAAGCATAAATGTTTTAATATTACTTAAAAGGTTCATTGACCACATTTTGATGAAGAACACTTTTTAAATATACTTATGACAATTTTATTTGTTTTATTTGAAAAAATAATATCCTTCTTTAGAATCTGGACATCAAAATTTACTTTGTGTAAATAATTGTTATTTTTCCAATAAAGATCATTTTTAGTGAAAATGTTACATTTTAATTCAAACCCACGTTTTAATATGTTTTATTTATATGGATAGATTATATTTTTAATTGATATTAAAACTTATTTTGAATATATTTTTACCATTTAATCCAATGGTGTTCATTGAAATTAATTTCACTTTGAAATTGGACTTAAACTGTTGTCAATCTTTTAGTAGATATTATTTCTTAAAAACACGATATTTTTTTAGAAAGTGGGAATGAATTATTAAATTAGTTAATGAAACTTTTATATTATTAATTTTATAAAATAGAAATCATTTTTGAATTCAGATATCAAATATATCTTAGGTTAATTTTTGGTATTTTTCTATAAAACAACAATTTTTGATGAATAGTGAAACCACTAAGTGGTAGTTAAAGAAATTGATTTTTCATTTCAATGAATCTTTACCAAATCTATGATATAATTTTTAAAAATTAGACATACATGGTTTTTATTAGGAAGTAAAATGTGGTTCAATGCGATTAAAATAATTTTTTTGGTGAATAATAACTTTTAAGTTTTATTAATCGCGATTAGAGGTAATTAGTGTAATTTAAGGTAAAGATAATGTTATAATAATATTAAATGACCCTGACACATGCCATACCCTTATTTGATGAGCCATGGCCGACCAAGACAATCCATGGGTCAACTTGGGGACCCCATGGAGTCACTTTGGTTGGAAAATTACATTAATAACTTTTTATTTAAAGTTAAAATTAAAATGTCACAAACATGTATTGTTTTACTAAAACAATTTTTACATGGGGTTATACAAGTCATATTTTTTACTATAAATATTAATTAGAAAAATAAAAATATTTCCTACATCATGATATTTTTTTTATAATTTTTATACATTAAATAAATAAGTTTATTTATGACACCGTGATGATGCAGTGATTACCTCATAAATGAATGATTTGAATAAAATAATATGATAGGGTGAAATAGAAGTACTACACTTTTCACAAACCTATTGGATGGTTGGATATCAAAACCTTATCACCTGATCCTAGAAATATATCCTTTTGGGACCTTTAAAATCAGAAAATAATTTAATAATAAAGTAATATTTTATAATATTCCAAGAGTGCCCCTCCTCTTATCTTCTAAAAGACCCCACCTCTACAACCTTACACACACCTCTCAAGCCTTTGTTTCGGCCAACCCCTTCCCATTTCATCATTCCACATATCTATATTGGTCATTGAAGCCTCACATTTGGCATAATGCTCTTCAAGAAACCCTTTTGGTTCAAACTAAGAGGAGTTACCCGATTTAAAGGTAATGTTTTCATTTGTGTTATTTTGTTTTATTTTGCTTTTCAAAACCCCTAAACTCTTTTTATTCATTTCTTTTGTAACATAACCATTATTTTAAATATACTAGGATGTTTTTATATGAAGGATTCGAGCTAAACATACACACACCTCCATCTAATGGTTAAAGAACGTATTGTTTCTGTGGATGGCGAATTACTGCCTCATGAAACAATGATTGTTCAATCTTCTCTTAACACCTTTCATGGTGGCCATTATGATGTCACTGTATTTTATATATGATAAATATGGTATTTATTTTATCCATATACTTCTTTGTTTTATATTTAAAACATAACTTTATGATTTTCATGTTTTTCAAATGCGATAATTTCATTCGAGGAAGTGTGGACTACCACCCCCTCAAGTGATTCGACTCGTTAATGCAATACATGGAATGCATAAAGAATGAAATTAATGAAATTATGTGACCTATATAACATATATATTATACTGGAATTATAATATATATATCTCTCAATTATTTTTAATTCCATTAATATGTCAAAGAAATGAAAGTACCATTCATGCGTACGTACGGCCTACTGTCTCCATGAACGGTGCATTTCATTTATTTTTATCTACAAATGTTATGGAATATTATAAAATTAATATTTACTGGATATATGAGATATTTAAATCATTAATACTATTCTTGATATGATTTACTTTTAACTACATGGACTATCATTTTCAAACAAGTTCATTTTTGACTCATTACCAAACATCGACAAAAACGTCTGATATGAAATCACGTAACCAATTATTATAACATTATAATATGTGAATTTAACTGAATAATAATCTTTAAAGGGGGAACATATGAAATTATAAATTGACCAAAGTTTATTACTCAGGAATATAATGAAACGAACAAGACAAGTCGGATTTGAGATAAGGGATCCTACCTCTCTCTTTAGTTTTAAGTACTCTTTTTATGTAACTTACTTTAAGCTCCTATTTATTATGTTGGGGGATGTTCTTTAATATTCCTATTTCTGTAAATTTTATGTTAATAATATGAGAGACCATATTTTATCTCATCAATCCATTTTTTTAAGTTTTATGTGGCGCCGTTAGGCTGCCAAATTTTCATAATGGGATTTTAATCTCACTTTTTATTACCATGAGATTCATGCTACATTGGACACTATTTTCTTTTGTGTGGTGTATTTACTACCCAGTATTTTACTATTTGTATAAAATAAACTCATTTATGGGTAGTTACATCTTCATTATATTACCCATCTTTCTTGGGGTGAACATTTCGATTGTTGCCCAAATCGGTAAGGGAACCTATCACACTCCTCCTTTAAAAAGCCTTATTTTCTTATGTCTGTTAATTTACATCTTTTTATGTTGGGATATGTTCTTATATATCCTTATTGATGTAAATTTCATGTCCATGTGATGATATTCCATTTTATCTCTCATCACCTAATGTTATGAATTTTAAAGTGACGCTATTAGGCTGTCGAATTTTACCAAGGGAACTTCTTAACCCAATTTCAATTTCTTTGGGTTCAACTTGTAATTATTGAATATGTCATACTATGGATATGTGTTAATGAGCTTTGATTTTTTTACACATAATATCCACTTATATTTGGAGGATTTATATTTTTCACACATAATTATGAGATTGATTTGTCATTAATTTAAGGACCCCTTCTTTATATGTGATTTCATATCATTTTACAATTCTATGGAGACTTCATTGTTGTTATGCACCGATTCACTCTTATATGGTGTATATACTGTCATTTGGAATAATATATCATGAATCCATTTATTCTCATGATATAATAATGTTCTGATTAAATGTTATTCCTCAATTATTGTATTCAAGTGTCTCTCATTTTGTTATAAAACCCTTTAACTAAAATATCATTTTAAAAGTTTTAATTATTTATTCTTATAAATATTTATTATTAATATCCATGTTTTCAAAATGGTTTTAAGGATTTATTTATATGGATATTAATGGTTTAAAATGTTAAAAACTTCAAAGTGGTATGGGACACTTTGATTCAAAAATATCTTTATTAAAGGTTTTAAGTGGTTTTTAAAATGGTTTTTAGAATGGATTCATTATTTCAATATCTTAAAATGTTATATTTTTATTGCAATGTGGGAATGTTATCTTTCCTTTATTCTTATGTTATGGACTATGATTTTGTTATGGATCTTGGTAATTGATTATGAATATAGGTGGTTCTGTGATAAAATAAGGGATGGTGAGCCCGATATAGCTCTCCAATTCATTGGGTAATGTGAAGGGGTGAAACGATAATGTTTCTCCGATGAAAGTTATGGAATATACTATGATGGGTATTCCAAAAGTAACCATGAGGGTTTCTCCATATATAAGAATGTTATGAATGCCTCAAGATACCTTTATGTATTATGATTTCAATGAGTTATTCGTAAATCTTATAATTTTATGAGGTATGTTAAATTGCTTATGCTTTATGTGTAAAGTATGATTTCATTGATTCTTATGTATACATGGACTAATGTTTTCTTTCTGTATTGTTATAACCCTTAATCATTTTTTATGCTCATCCCAAGTTTTTTTGAAATGTTTTTCACAATTCATAAAGTTTATTAGGTTCAAGGATGGGTCAACGAAATGTCAGGCTGTCTAAAACAATAATCTAGAGATGGCTCATTTGATCAAGAGTTTTTTTTGTGAAAAAAATGGAAGACGAGTTGATGTGTCTACTTTGTTACCTTTGAGATGTAATAGTTATGTCCTAATTCTATAAAACTCTAAACCTGTAAAGATCCTCAATGTTAATTATTCATTTAATTTAATAATAAGTAATGTTTAAGGATGGGTCCTTATACTATAAATTCTAATGAAAATTGAATTTCAATGAAATTACTATCAATGATATGGAGTATGATAATGAATTAGTGAACGGTACATATTTCATACCCTCTAAAGTATCAATTTTTTTATTTCTTTATGGACCCACCCACTATTTTATTTCTAAATAATATCAAATGATATCATCGTATTACCATAATAATTAGATGTTGTGTTATGTGTGACAAATCATAATGGCACAATAGTTAAATCAAATGTTTACAATTCTTCTTCGATTGAAGTTTGTTGGAAAGTACATCCAAAAAATATTTTTATCCTCTCTATTTTGGATTTTGATGTGATTCTTGTCATGTATTGGATCTATTTATATGGATCTTGTATCAATTTACAAATAAGGGATGCCACATTTCATTTTTCAGATCAATTTCTGATCATATATCAATGTTAGGATGAATATAACTTTCCTGTGGAAATTTCGTTCATCTTATGGGTAATGATTCCAATAAAATATGGTTATATAACTAAATATGATGGGAAAGAACTCATGATTAATATTATTCCCATTGTACAAGAGTTTGATGATGTCTTTCCAGATGAATTTCATGTTCTTCAACAAAATCATGATGTTGATTTTTCAAGAGAACTCATACTGAGTGTTATACCAATTTCACATACCCCATATAGACTATCCAAAAACGAGTTGTTGTAATTGAAATATAAACTCAATGAGAATGTTGGTAAGAGATCCATATTCCCTAGTGCATAACCTTAGGGAGAAAATGTTCTATTTGTTAAAAAGAAAGATGAATCAATGAGACTCTTCATTGATTATCGAGAACATAAAAAATATCACTATCAAGATCAACTATCTTATCCCATTTATTGATGAATTATTTGACCGACTATGTGAAGATTAATATATTTCCCCAATTGTTCTTAATTCAGGATATAATAAATTAAGGGTCAAAATGAGGATATTACAAAGATGTAATTCCACCGAAGGTATAGACATTGTGGATTTATGGTGATGCCTTTTGGTATTACTAATTCCCCTTCTATCTTCTTGGATGTAAGGAATAGATACATTATAGACAATGTTGATCAGTTTGTGGTACACATTATAGAATATATTAGTTTATATTCATATTGAAAGGTTGAACAAGATTATCACATGATAATTATACTAATGATCTTGAGAATTGATAAATTTTATGCCAAATTTTCCAAGTGTGAATTTTGGCTTCAAAATGTTTCATTTATTGGTCACATAATCTCAATAGAAATGATATTTGTGGATCTTGTTATAAAACATGTTTTTAAAATATGGTTGAGACCAAAACTAGTAATATAGATCAGAATTTTTCAAGGTTTAGAATGATATTATCGAAGTTTTGTGAATGATTTTTAATGATTATATAATCCACTCACCATGTTTACTCAAAAAGAATTTAACTCTGTTTGGATTGGTGAATGTGAATATAATTTCATAGAGTTAAAAAAGAAGGACACTCGGTGCAAAAGTGCTTACACTGCCTTGTAGTGGAGAAAGGTTCACGATATAGTGTGATGGATCCATGAAGGGGCCAGGGTTTGTTCTCATGCAAAATGATATAGTGATGGTTTATGCCTCAAGATAGTGGAAAATCCATGAGAAACATTACCCATCACATGATTTGGACTCAGTTTCGGTAATCTTTATGCTCAAAATATAGCTAAATTTCTTTATGGTGAAAGGTGTGATATTTATACGAATCATAAATTTTTAATGTATAATTTCACACTAAACGAGTTGAATAATTGCCAAATAATATGGTTGGATTTGATTACTGATTATGACTACAGAATAAATTACCACCTTGTGAAAGAGTATGAGGTGGTAAATGCTTTTAGTTGAGTTGACCATGCTATCTTATCCATGATGAGGATAAAAAAACATCAAATATTTACGGATTAAAAAATATGGATCTTGATGTTTTAATGAAAAGGGATAAATATTATATTTCTAAAATTATTATTTACCCATATATACAAGTGAAGATTAATGTGTTACATAAGGAAGATGTAGAGTAAAAAAAGAAGGTGAGAACTGATACTGAATTCAACTTTGCTTGAAATAAAATAATAATTTTCAAGAATCAGGTTTGTATTCCTCCCATACCAGAACAAAATAATTAGTTATTGGATGAGGCTCATAGTTATTCATTCTCTATTCACCAAGGAAACACATAGATGTATATGGACATGAAATTGTACTTCTGGTGGGATGACACAAAATGATATATCGTTTAATATTTCTCTTGATTCATGTTTTTTCAGTAATTAAAGACTGAGAGACAGATTCCTAAGAGGGTTTTAAAACCATTACTCATACTATAATGGAAAAAATAAAACTTCACTATGGAGTTTTTCATCAGACATTACAAAAAATCCAAAGGTAATAATTTTATCTCAGTTATAGTTCATTGTTTTACAAAGACAACAAAAAACATTTCTATTAGAGATTCTTTCTCTATAGATCAACTTGTAAGGATATATTTAACACAAGTGGTATGATATCCTGGATTAAAACTTTACATTATTTATGATTAGGATCTGAGGTTTTCCTCGATGTTCTGGAGAAGACTGTAGCATGATCTGGATATAGAGTTTTGTTTCGACAGAGTTTATCATCCTCAGACAAATGGTCAGTCTAAGAGGACAATTCAAACTGTGAAAGGCATGTTGAGAGCTTGGTCTATGGATTTCAACGTGGTTGGGATCAACACCTACAGTTGGTGGAGTTTCCATAAAATAATATATTTCACTATAGTATTCATATGGTTTTTTAAGAATCCCTCTATGGAAAGAAGTAATGAACCAAAACGTGTTTGTATGGTGTTTCTGAAAAAATTTATTATGTCCTCATCTTGTTGATTAAATGTCTAAAAAGGACAGATATATTCAGAAAAACATAATAGAATCTCATAATCAACAAAATATTTAAGCTGACAACTGATGAAAATTATTAGAGTACGAAGTGGGTGACAAATTGTTCTTTATAATATCTCCCAAGATAAGAAAAATGGGATTTATTTATAAGGGGATGTAGAACCCTAGGTATATCTGCCCTTTTGAAATATTTGATCGTGTTGGAATGGTAGCTCACTAATTGGATGTTCCACCGATTCTCCCTCAAATTCATGATGTGTTCCACGAATCTCTCATGAGAAAGTAAATACACGATCCTTCACATGTAAAATTCTAACAAGTCAGACCATTAGAGATAAATCATTCTTTTGAAGAACAGCCATGGGAGATTCCTGATCATAACCAAAATGATTAAAAAAACTATACTAATCATTTGGATTATGATTTTTATAGGAACCACCATCTTGAAGAAGATGTATAGTATCTTGAGCATATGATGAGGGAGAGGTATACTAATATTTTTGTTTCCAAGTGACAAATTTCAAGAGATAAATTCAGTGTACGGGGTATATAATTTAACAAGCATATATTTTTACGAAAAAAATTATTAAAATAGTTTTTATTCATCATTATAATTCTTTAAATACAATTGTGAGTTCAAGAAAACTGTGAGATTCCCTTAATATAAATTTACCATTATATCATATCCATTAGGTTAGCAGATATGACTATAACTAAATTATCAAAATTTATTATCGATTAATTAGTTATACATTATAGATTAAAAATATAAATCAATTAGATATTTTTATTGTTTTGAGTAAATTTAATTTGGTATTTATATTTATGAGATATATATATATATTATATACTTAATAAAATATTTTTTTATATTCATCCAATGTATATCTTAGTCACAAGGCATGAATAAAAACATATTTTATGTATGATAACCTATTTTTTAATGATATTTTTTACACCTTTCAATGGAGAAACCATTTTAAATAATAAATTTGACACATTAATAATTTTTATATAAAAAAATAATCATGTTATTTTTATTATGGATTTAAAAATTTACTTTGGATTAATTTTCCACAACATTCATGCTTTTCTAAATAAAAAAATTCTAATATTTTTAATTAAAACAATTTTTTTCCTTCAGATAATTTATATCATTAACTTGTAATATTTAATGTTATTAATGTATAAATAGAATATATTTTTACAATTTAATATAATTTCTTTAATTATAATAAATTTTACTCTGAATATATATGTAAAAAAATTTGAATCTTTTGCAATGTTTTACCTTTTAAATCTCATTATCTCATTTCAACAACCTGATTAATTTTATATTAATTACCACAACATCATGTGTATCAAATTTGGAAAAATGGATTCTAAATTTTGAAATAGAAGTTCCATATTGTGTCAATGGGTACCTTTTATTTTTGGAAATTATGAATAGTAACTTGATTAATTATTTTTATATACCATGGTTGAATGGTAAAATTGGTAAATAAGGGTAATATTAATAAAAATTTAATAGTATAAAACTACCATAATAGGTGTAAAAATCATATATAATCAGATATTACTGTCCATGGGAATCCTTTGGTAAATTTTGGGACCCAATGGATTCACATAGATGTGAAAATGAAATTTTATAAGAATTAATGTAATTTAAAGATAATTATAAAATAATCATATATATTTTACAAAATCAATTTTAATATATGGTTATAAAAACTTATATCTATGTCTATAAATAGTGAAAATAAATCTAAAAAATCTTACTACATCATTGTATTTTATTCATATATTTTAAATATTAGATAAATATATTTATTTATGACACAATTATGATGTAGTGATTACCTCATTAATAAAAGATTCAAATAAATGAAATTATAAATATTAAAATAAATTTAATTTTAACATTTTGTTCCATAAACAATTTTTTTTGGATGAATTTAATATAGTATGTATGATTAAATGCCTTTGTTTCTAAAGAATCATGTTATTATGAATTTAAAAAAAATTCCAGTATGAATAGTATCCAAAATTGAAAAAATTCAAAACTTAAAACATAAAACAATATATTAAATGACATAAAATTATAAAAAATATATGATTCAGCCAAAAGGATAATACAAGTCCAAATATGTCATAAATAACATTTTTTTCGGTTTTTTCACATGATTTGGTAATTACATTGACCCATCATTTTTAAACAACAAGATATCACTGTAGGATTTAAAAACCTAAAATAAGTGTTAACCCAAATATATAAGGGTAAAAAATAAAATCAAAACTTGTCCAAAATTTTTTGTATGATTTTTATTCTAACTAACATCATCATATATTCAATTTAAATAAGTTTTTTTCTATTTTTAATAATAATTAAATTTATAATAATTTAATATCTTGAGAGTTTCCTAAAGTGACCAGTTCCTCTCTTAAAAATGGGAACGACCTACCTCTCCTCTTCACTCCATTTAAAAAATTTAATATAGTAAAAAACCAGAACATTTATCATCTAAAATTCACTAGTAACATTATTTTGCTTTTTTTCTTATGAAAATACCACCTATACAATCTTAAGATGAAATTTAATGGAGGCACATCGAGGAAGAGGTAAAAACATACACCGATTATTTCAAATTTATTTCTTCTAATACTTATTCTTATTTAGTTTTTCATTATAATGTAATAACATAATTTATCACTAATATACTGATATGTTTTTATAAATATTTATCAAACCTATTTCACCTTCTATATGTCCTACAAAAAACAATATCACCGCTGTTACTAATGTAAAACTTTCCATCCCCACATTGTGTTGTAATATTTTTTTTGCACCACCACCTTAAATGGGTATGTATAATTTTGGAAATAAAAAATATATATGATTAATATAACATCATACCAATTATGTGATAATATACACCATTCAATTAAAAATTGTTCAACAATTATGGGAATGATATCGTCACTCGAGCGTACATACGACTTACCATCTCCACGATGTGATGTGATTCGTTCATTATAGTTTTATTGAAACCATGATTATATAGATGAATTTAATGAATTAATATGATATATATGATTCTAATAACATACTATAAATTATATAACTATAAAATAAAATTATGAATTTGATCTTATTCGACATTACATTCATAAAAACATAAAGCAGTAATTACCAGAATAATGAGTAACAGTGAAATGTTACTGAATAATAAATGAAAATATGATGATAAATGTTATCATAAAAATTATAATATATAAGTTAGATTATTTAAATCATTATACTGGTGTTTTGGATATATAAGAATCACATTTGACCTATATTAAGGGATAATTTTGCTATCTCATTTTTATCAGAGATTATTTATACGTATGTACTAGGGATATATTTATCATCCATGTCCATGTTTTCTGAAAATGTTCTAATAAAATGATTAATATTATTCTATGTATTTTTAAATTCATTTTTACACATGTTGATTTTTTCTACATGGTATGGAATGAATGTTTTTTTTTGTTTACCATACATTGTAATTTTTGACATTTGTGGATAAAGTGTGAGGATAGTGTTTTTAACTGATTTGGCTTGAATGGATTTTTACTGTTTCTAGATGCCAAAATTATAAGAAGATTATTATACACTCTATTATGTTTATTTTCAACTGAACTCTTTTCTTATAATTTTTTATTACATTTGGATTAAATAAAATGTATTTTAAGAAGAATGGATATTTTACTCTAAAACTATGTTCATGTGGTTTATCAAAATTATGTTCCATTGAAGATGACTCTATTTAAATAGGGTTATGTTTCTATCTATTTAATTAATATTATTTTATAATTTTAATAACGTAATGCTATTTTATATGGATTATTTTATGAATTAATGAGGTTTAAGAACCCCATTTTATTTGATCGGTCATGCTGTGATGAATAATTTATGTTTTTGTAAAACATGTAAGACTGATTTCATTATGAGATGGGTGGGAAAAATATCTCCCACCAATGAATTGGGTAATGATTTATATCTCATGTGACAGTCATGACTGAAATGGAATGTAAATCTAGTTAAGTGATAAATGGTTGGAACAACAAGTAATCCAGGTTCAATAATGGACTTTGTCCTTATGATTGTCTTATCAATGATCCTTGACTAATTTGAAATTATATTCTACACTTATGTGTTTATTACACACAATATCATGTGTTATATTATGACAATTGAGATTACATTTTACTTTTATTATTAATCTCATGACATGATATTGTGATCTTTTATATACCAGATATGTTTTTCAAATGTTATGTTCTTATGAATACGATATGATTAATGTTTCCTTTCATTACCCTAACTATGAATTTGGGTTGTTACTTTTATATGTATCATTTCCCTAGGTCATTAATAAGGGTATTATGTCTCATATGCCAAAAAAAGTCCAGTTATGATGAAATAAATGAGATACAATGTAAGCATTTTATGAACCAGTTGTTTATGTTTTCATGTTTCTAAAGACACTATATTTTTACGGTCATGTATTGGTCTTTTTAAATATGAAAATTAATATAATTCCATTATTATGTAATATAAATGTATTTAATGTTAAACACTCTATAATTAATTAATTAAAAAATTCATCAATATGATGATTTACTTTTCATAATTCAAAACCATCGTTGTCAATATCTGTCCAATTGTATTTTAAAGAGGAATAATTATGAATTGAAAAAAACTATTCCAAATATTGTATTCATTAAGAAGGGTCAATTTTAGAATCCATTGATCATTCATGCTAAAAAAAATTCAATGAAAATAAATCATGATATATAGAAACACATGAATCATCCGAAAAATAAATTGAATAAAACCCCTATATGGCATATGATGAAACCAAACACAATGAATTTGAGATTATTTTTCAGTAATGGAGAACATTGATTTTTTTAAGATGAATCTTGAGATGGGAGGAAAAAAATAATAAAAAATTCCACATAAACCATTATCATTAGAATAAATCCAAATGTTTTCATGTAATATTTGAATAATAAATAATGATAACATGATATATTTAAAACCACGAAAGGCAAATGTATACGAGAACAAAATCACCACATCAGAAGACAGCATTATCTATAATGTGAAGTTGCTAGAAAATCAAAAACCATCCAAAATTATCACAAGTATTGAATGGGTTCAATATGGTTCAAGGTAAAAAATTGAATAAAATAAATGGGGGGGGGGTGGTTACATTTTC
This sequence comes from Viscum album, assembly GCA_963277665.1. Classification (NCBI taxonomy): domain Eukaryota; kingdom Viridiplantae; phylum Streptophyta; class Magnoliopsida; order Santalales; family Viscaceae; genus Viscum; species Viscum album. Next base: position 1,727,938,012 of record OY728161.1, on the reverse strand, counting down.
CATAATTTCGTGAAACTAACCCACAATTGAAAACACCACTTTTAGGTTCCCTCATTGGTTAGCACATGGTAATAGGAGATTCTTTTGAATCCACATACATCAAATCAAATAGAATATATCCATCACCGAAAAACTAATTGATGGGCTAGAATATTTAAAAACTACATGGTGGGGTATGAACATGATTAAAAACATCATGTTATAGATTGAACCCTCTTTCCTTATTGAAAATAATCAAAATCACTTTTCTATAGATAAAAAGTATTTTTGGAAGTTAATTATTTAACCACATTGATAATGCATCCATGATTCCAATAAAAATATTAATGATTCTAATATAAATATCGAGGTGGGTAACTTGTATCATGAATTTGAATTCAAAATTATGTATAAGAAATAAGAATGTAATTCTACATGAGGACCCATACTACTTTCTTAATTGATTCATCAATGAAGGATAAATACCCTAATAATTTTCTTGGTCTATAAAAAATGTCCTCACTGAAAAAATTTCTTTTCAAAAAATTTAAATTATCCTCATTTTGATTTATCCATAAGAACATGGTTAGCATAATCATTAATATTGAAATATTATCAGTTATCCCACATCAATCTTCTCCAATTTATTGTTAGTATCTAGAAAACAGAATTAAACTATGCATCTAAATCACTATGTTTGGTCTTGACCATTGTTTGGTAATATCTATCTTTGAAGAATGCAATAATATAACCTCGAATGTGATTTTTTAAAACTATAGAAAATCAATTTTTTACTATATTTTAATATTTAATTTTTTTATTATATATTATAGACCCTTAGTGTATTCAACATAATCTCCAAATGTTCTACGTGGTCTTCCATTACCATTTAATATATAATAATTCCATCTATAATGTCAACCAAATTTTGATAATGGTAATCTTTAAGGTAAAGATTCATTAGATACAAAATTATTGTTGAGGATTTGGTGTGTTCAAAGGGAATTACACAAAATTCACAATGATCATGTATAATATGAATGCTTGTTTTCGGTATATCTTCCTTCACGGTTCTCAACTAATGAAATCCATAATGATGGCCATTATTGGAGCATATTGATAATTTTTAGGTTGATCAAACATGTAATAAATATGATATTGGTCTAATTGGTATTGATTTTTACATTTCAATGTTCTCAATAATGAAGTAAAAAACCTATTGAACAATGAATCTTCTTAAGAAAATTAATTGGTACAACCTATAGAGATGGAATGTGTTGTATTATTACAATTTCAAGGTTCACATAAAGACACATATTCAGTTCTAGAAACTCATTCAGTTCCATTCTATATAGAGACATTAATATAGGATTATAACTGAGAATGAGTTCCTTTCAAAAATCAGCTTCACAAATTAGGGGATGATTGGGAATTTCATCAATAAATATTTTTTATATATCCCAAAAATGTCTGAATATCATTATTTTTGGGTTTCTCACAAACCATGTAAGATAATTTTCACTCATGAATTTGCATTAAGATGCATAAAATGTAATCACCTTCTATTTTAGTATATATTCATCCTAACACACATATATGATCATAATATGATTCAAAAAAAAATGTGTCTTCCATTCCACAAAAGATGATGAGGGATCTGTATATAGATATACATCCCATGAATAAAATCACATAAATTTACACACGAGGAAGATCAATAAAATTTAAATAGTGATGATTTTAATAAAAAGTAAGATGACATTTATTATTTATGGTGGTTGATAATTTTGATATAATTATTATAGTCTAAATCAGATATAGACATAGGAAAGGACCATCCATGATCTATATGTAAGATCTTACATTTGGTCATTAAATAAAATATTTCCCATGTTCTATACATATTTTAAATTAAACTATAAAATATACCTTACTATGACAATTATTTATTTCCATTGAACTATTCACATCTTAATGGAAATTAGTATCTTTATTACCTAATTTAATAAACATAAATAATCATCCAATTATGATGAAAATTTTTACTGGGTTCTTATTCCCATGTCCATGACATGTAGGAATATGATTTTTACTACCTATATTGACTCTGTCATCTAAAATCTCATGAAAATATATTTTAATCTTACTAGTTGTTTTTGGAACTATCAATTATTGTGGATTTTTATCATATGTCGAGATATATGGTTAGGAATAATCACATGGTTCTGAATTCACGCACCCAAGAAATTTAATTTTGTTGGATGAGAGATAAAGCATTGTCTGTCACATTTAGCATTAAAATGATTCCACTTATTTCAATTTATTAACTAAAATAAACAATTACTAGTGCGTGTATTAAAGTATAATTAATCAATGTTAAAATTATATGATACTTAAAATAATTATTATTATGTCTTAAAATATAAGACATTCATTAAATCAAATACAATTTTCGTTTATCTAATATCATTTGGACCTATAATAAATTTTTACTGTGAGAACCAAAAATCAACTACCAGATTAAACATTCATATAAGTATCAAAATAATTTAGAAACATGTCCTAAATTATGAAAACATTTTCAACCTATGACAGATTATGTACATATCATATCAATATGTCTTATCAATGGTTTTAATATATTGTTCCCACTAAATTTTCATAATTGATAACCATGATAATGTGAAATAACCAAAGTATATCCTAAATGATTTTATTTCTAGTTTTGTAATATTAGTACCACAAATCATGCACTGATAATGATGTAGTTAATACCCAATCATCCCCTTTTAATGATTCCACTCCTAGGTGAATTTATTCCACATTTGTATCCACATTCAAGAATCCAAATAGGGAATTATTTTCTAATAAAACTACAAAATATCTACTTTATGAAACCATTATGATATTATCATCTTGAAATTCATACCTGTAGGTTTTACAGAATAGTTTTCTATTGTTAATATCTAATAATAATGAATCCTCACTCAGATAAAAATTGAGGTGACCCAATAATTTCATACATAAATATAAAATCATATTAGATCAATATTATATATATATATCATATCAATATATACAGCAGAACAATAACGTTTTAGTGAACTTAGAAACTCAAAAATCATTTTAACAAAATACCCATCTTTAACATATCATGAAATGTTTTTCTACAATTGAAGACATCATGTAAATTTCATAATTAATGCATTCTTTTAAATCCTAATTAAATATGAGTTATTATAAAGGGAGATATAAAATTCGTAGTAAATGTTAAAATATAAGATTCCAATAATTAAACAAAAGTGATTATAAGTATAAGAGAATTAGAACAAGATCATAAAATAAAAAATCTATGCACAATTATTTTAATTTTCATTATTAATTATTCATGGAATAAGATTTTGTCACAAAAAATATAAGCCATAATATAGTAATATAATTAATAATAAATAATTATCCCTGAAAATATATATATAAATATTATTTTTCACATACAAATAATTATATAAAATAATATACATTGTCATGGATCACTTCCAGCACTATCGTATTTAGTTGAGATCACTCCCCTTTCCATTATTTCCTTCTTTAATATTTAATTCCAAGACTATTATATTTGATAGATTTCCTTATTGAACTATGTTGATTTCAAATTCCATTCAATATTATCTCATTATGTATCTTTTATTAACGAATTATTTGAGGGATATATACTTCAAGGAACACTAATAACAGAATGCAAAAAAATAAATATATAGGTAAAAATATAATAAAACAGACATAAATGTGGAATATAATAAACCATGGTATCGAAATTTATTTCATTCAATAATTGCACTATAAGATATCCCATAGAAATAAATTTAGTTTCAAATAAATTAATATACCTTCCAAAATGAAAAAAGTTTCATAGAACTATTCATAAATCATCATTATCATATTTAATATATAAAAATTAGGTAATTGTAATAATTATATCATATCCCTAAATAATAATAATAATCCTCGATGTATGTCTTATTATATTTAAAATACCTATCTAATATATTTTGAACATTTATTTAAAATAAAGAAAATATACTATTATACTGGTATATCTAATAAATAAAACTTTTTAAAATAATGATAATTTCCTTTCATTTAAAATAACCATGTAAATTTATAACTGATTCTTAAGAGAATATAGTTTACATTATGCATGTGAAAAATATTTCATGTTGTAGACATTAAAAGAGATAACACCTTTCATTATTTTTTATAAAATCAAAACAAATTTGTTCAAATTAAAAAAAAATATTTTACGCATTTGTAAATAATATATAATTCAGTAAATTTATAAATTTCATATCATTTAATGTATATGTAAATACATCCATAAATAAATTTAAATAGAAAATGCATGGAAGGAAAAGTTCATCAACCAAATAAGAAATAAGGTTTCCCATACTTTAAAATTAATATTATGACCATTTTAGGTAAGAAAGAGAAAAAAATTTAATATTACTTTAAAATTCTATGTATAAGTAGACTACAATAAAATATAAGGTTTTTAATTTAAAGGATCAAAATATTTTCCCTTGATTTAAATTTATTAAATAAAATCTTGAAATTAAATGATATTTTGTGGAAAACCATTTACTAAAGTAATATAATGATCATACGCATTCATAAATAATATATAATAAACAATAAATTTTTTTATATATATTCCTAAAAAATATTTTCTCAAATCATACTGTGAATCATTATTTTATAATGAACTATTATCCTTATATAAATAATTTATTTAACAAATCATGTTGTTAGGTAAATATTGGGTTCTTTCAATCGTGGGTTTCGATTTCATGGATATATTAAATGCATTTTTCCATGGTATTATCACAGTACGACAATAAAAATTTTATATGTATCATAATATTTCAATGAAAACCTGTTATAAATTTTAATATAATGTTAATTTTGAAAAATGAATTGAAGCACATCATCGAAATGATTGTTTGTATGTACCCACATGTGATTCATTATAATTTTTATTTATGGAATGAAATAATATAAAATAATGATTTACCATTAAAAATTATAATTATATAATAAATATCATATATTTTTATTAAATATATCATTATAAACACCCATGAAAAAATTAAATAAATAATTAATCACATCCCTTCATGAAGGTGGTTGTCAATCTGTTTACACATGTGATATAATAATTTCTAGTGGATGGTATGGAGGTATAAAATTGATTTACTATAAATAAAATAAAATCTCTAAAAATTGATTATACAACATTAATAATTTTAAAATGATGAAGCAGATTTAGTGGATTTAGAAGATGATATAATCATTAAATGAGTGGGGTGAGACAATTACATCTTTTTTGAGAGACCTTTTTTAGATAATATGTGGAGACATACTAGGATGGTTGAAGGGTAAGAAAATAATAATAATAATAATGAATGTATATAAATTAAGATGATTTATTTGTAGGTATTTTTTTATTTATATTGATCATATTTTGTGAATAAAGGATGATAAGTGACTTTCTTTTAAATTAGTGGGTAGGGAGACACATGTGATCATATAAAAGAATTAAATAATCAATATTAAACTTCATTTGAATGTGGAAGAATATTTATAAGGAATTAATTTGTGGATTAGTTATGGTTTATAAATCATTAAATTATAATATTTATCATGAATAAGTGGCCTTTATACACTTATCTATTATTTTCATAACACCCCCTATATATTTTAAACCTTATAATGGAAAAAACATTCCCTATTTTTAATAATCATTTTGATAAAATTTATGGTGGAATCATTATGAAATTTGGAAATTCAAATAAATAAATTATAATACATTTAATCAAATTCATTTCCAATATGGGGAATAAATTCATTTTTAAATAATCGTGAATCTCCAAACAAACCACGTTTAAAAAACAGTTTTAATAATAAAATTTATATATTGTTATTCCATGACTAATAAATAATATTATATTAATGTAATCATAATTTATTGAATAAATAATATATAAATTTTGTTAAATTCATTCATCAATGGTGATAGATTATATTTGACAAGATAAATGCACATATTTTGGATAAAAAGCTAATTTTTAGTGAATAATACATTTACCTTTAAATGATTCTATTTTCATATATTTCCATTTTATGAAGGCTGAATTATTTTTATAAATGTTTGGAGAATTATTTTTCATGGTTGATTTACACATATCCATCCAAACCAATCTTATGATTACATGACAACTGTCAAATTAATTAATAATATTTTCATGGAACATTATAATTCATATAAATTTGGTGTTCTATGTAAGAAAACATATACAAATAAAAACATTTATTTAAAGATAAATATATATAAAAATATAATACATTGTTACACAGGTTATATGATTCGGTTTTATATTACTAGACAACTATTGGTTTTAGTTGAGATTTGGGTTGGTAATGGAATGATCATTTTAGAGGCTTCTAGATGAGTAACTATGTGTGAGGGAAACTATTTACTATTGTGGATATTTTAGGAAAAAATATATGAGTGTTATAGAATGTATGTGCCACTTATGTGTGGTTCTTGGTCGATTTGTTGGTTAATGGATCTACCGTGTGCCAGTTTTCTGAGACTCAATTGGTTTTTGAGTAACCAACGAATTGTGGTGATAGTAGAAGTAGTGGTTGTTTCAGTTAGGGGTCACTCTCGATGTGCTGTAAAAAAACATAATTGGTGAGTTACCCTTGATCATGGGGGTGCAAGGTGTCCAAAAATATCCCTATTTTTAATGAGGCTACATCAATAAAGAATCAATGTACCATTTTTTGGTCAATCAGAGATAGTACAATTTATTTATTGATATAAAAATCTCTGGTGGTTTGATGGGACCTATTAGGGTTGATGGAAAATGTATGTTGTAAGGGAATTCATATGGTGGGGAGAACTAGTGGTTGTTTATTTTGAGTCTCACATGTGGGAAGAAACAAGTCAGACATGTTCTAAATTTATTTGGGGTAATGGATTGTTTTATAATCATGGAATTCTTGTGTTGGTTCATTAAGAGATGATGGTGATAGTCATATTTTTGAGAGAATCATATCATTTGTGGGTGAATATCACCCATTCCAGAAGAATCATATATATGGTGATTATAATTAATGGAAAATCTTAATGGAATTATAATTTCCCTTCTTGATAATATTTTTTATTATTTAGTTCCATGGTAAACAAAATAATTTGTATGTAGATGCATTATTAGTTTGTGAATGTGAATCTGTATAGAAACCTGGGTGATTTCGGAAAGATTTATCTCAAATTAATATATCAAGTGTGTTTTTTATTTAATTGCGAAAAGGATTACCTGTAAAATTGATGATATAAACCATTATATCAAATAATAATCGGTTTAATATTTTGTCTTGGTGGTTGGCTAATGACACAAATATATTGGATGTTGAGACATCCTAATTGTTTAATTGGGTGACATTTGAATGAGGAAGGATGATAATTTTATAAAAATTTAGTTATGGGAAAACCAAATTTTTTATTTATATTTTCATCTATTTGGTTTGGAATATAATAAATAATGTTATTTAGTACATGATTGATTATTGGTGGACCTCTAGAGGTGTTTTTATGGTAGGTTATTCATATTTTTTGGATAAACATATCTTTGATTTTGGTCATTTTAGTGAAGAATTATATTAGTAAGTATTATAATATTTAAGAGAAATATAATAAACACACTTAGGTGAATCAATTATGAAATTTATTCTGATCATATTCATGGATATTTATTTTGAATTAAGTGGATGGATTAGCCTTTATAAAATAACGTGTTTTGTGTTTAGAGTTGTGTAGTTGAAGGGAAATGGAATATGGAGAAGTAATAGAACCTCTAAATAATTAATTGATCACCTGGATAGGTAATAATACATGGAATTATTTTTTCCATGGGTTATCAATGATGAGAACCATCTTTGTTTGGAGTTCATAAAAACCGACATTTTTAAAATTTTGAAATTCATTAATTCAATTTTAATTTTCATATGGTGTTGGGACTGTTTTGAGAATTGGGTCTCAAATTAGAGTTCTGATGGTTTGAATTCTTGTTTTGGATTATCATGGATGTGATTCAAGGAATAATTTTTTACTAGTGGTTGAAAAATGCATAGACTAATGTAAAATTAAGATATAAATAATGAAATTGTAGATTAACGTCCACGTGCTAAACAATGATCCACCATTATATAGTTGGTGGAATGGCCCATGACTCTAAATGCTATATGGTCTCATTATATATTTGGTGATCCATAACTCACAATCTATTGGATCCTAGATTGGTATTACTTAATATAGAAATATTTGTATTTTCCTAGTCAAATTCCATCTAGATTGAGGGACATTGGGGTGGGGAATAGGCCATTGTTGGCTAATTCACCTATCTATTAATCTTATTCACTCTCCCTTGGAATGGAGTTAATCCCTTTGATTTACATTAACAATATAATGCGAGTTTTTCAATTCTACTACATTATTGATACATTCTAATATTTCCCCTCATTCCTCTCTATTTAATTTTTGGATCATGGTTTCAATTCTCTCTTTGTTTGGTGGAATCATCCAAAATTGATGGGCCTCTCATGCCACCAAGATAAATGGAATCAAAAAATGATTTATACATTTTGTCCTATTACATTTTATAAGGTATGCTAACATAGTAAATTTTCTATTATCATTTTATTAATATAAATTATTTTATTGAATGTCTAGGCATCAATGGTGATTTAATTTTATCGGGGTTTAGGGGTGCATTTCTAACCCAATAAGTGATGTTCTACAGGATATATTGTTGTAATATAGATTTATTATATTTTTAGTCATTATTACTAAATTTTTAAAATAAAATAATTAATATTTAATATTTTTAATCTATTATTTATGTCTTTTAATGTGATGTATGATCCTGAGTGGTGGTACTGGCCAATGCGACATGTTTTTTATCATGGATAACGTGTTTAGGTGCTTTTCCTGCATGGTAAAACCACCATAATTATTTGTAGAATATTAAATACAATCACATATTCTAGACATTTATGAATCACATTATTCATCCATAATATGGGTTCAAGTGTATTAGTTAATGACTTGGGAATCCTTGGGTAGATGTGATAGAAAGGTGACAACCTTTTAATGATCAACATATGTTCTCTTTAGAGATTTTGTTCTTCTGAACAACTTAATGGTTGTGTATCCCAAATTATGAGAGAGAAAATATTTTCAATGAATTAAATTTGGTGGTATAATGTTATGTAAAATAGTATGGTTTGTCTATGATTTTTCTCCATGGATTTTATAGATCAGTATGAGAGGATTTGGAAAAGTGATGATTCCTGAGGTGAATGTTCATCTCACACATGATATGTGGCACCCTACCAAGGCTTGAAAATGGTTATTTGAGTTTAATGAAAATGATGAGTAACCTAGGATTAAAATAGTTATTAAAATTGGTTTTTTTCTCTAGTTGGAAAGATGAGATATCACCCTTAGGATATGTGTTGTGTGACCGAGGTGATGGTCATTGTAATTTTATTGGTCCTAGCATCACTATGTAACATGGAGTACATTGACTTCTGAAGGACACTATATATTCAAACATGTTATGTTTTGATATTGAATGTGGATAGATTGGGACATTTTTTAATTGTTAGAGGATCCATCGTGTTTTGACGTTGATGATGTGTGATGAGAAATAGTTGGTATGATTGATGAGAGACTATAATGGGTTATGACTACATATTGGATTATGGGATGGGTATGGTCGGTTTTTCATTTCTAGGAATCATTGTCTACATTTAATATATCCTTTTTATCCCTTAGAGATACATGTGATTGATTTTATCCCTATGGGATTCTACATGTTCTTGCATGACATGTCCATATGGGTTTTGGGGTTGTCATGCTTGAGGTAATCGCCCTAGTGTTTGGTGGGATGGGTTGGTGTGATGAACATTCCTTGCTGATTTGTCTATTGGGTATGAGAACATTACATATGTGGTATAGGGTAGTGTTTATGAGGTTTTTACATAACATGATTAATATTGTAGTGGTTGTTGAGGGGGGAATTTCCTCATATAAGAAGGCTTGGTTGGTTATTTCATGAGTGAGAGGGTTTGTGATACCCGATGTGTATGGACCAATCTATAGAGGTTTGGGATAAGTGCCACAATGAATGATGGGTCATGGGAATAAGTAAAGAGACTAATGGAACCTGCTATTACAAGTCATGTAGGGGGTTGAGATGTTGATGTGTGACTGTGTCATGTGTCTCTTTATAGTGGAATGAGGTTTTGAACACTATCGTACCCTGAGTTTTTTTTGTAATCTAACCGTGGATGATAATAAAATTTCAAATTAGGTTGAAAAAATACGGGTTATATACATTTGTGATTTGTAAAGAATATAATTAGCTTATGGGTATACTTATACTATTAATGAGGCATATTACAATATGCTTCCAAATTAAGTTTTACTAGGTGCCTTGCTGACCTAGATAGAACATGGTAACCTAATTCATTTGGATTCACCATGTCCTTCTTTTCACATGAAATATGAGGAAACTGTTTTAAATTTTTATATTTCCATCATACATAAACATATATGATGAAATATTCTATGTTCTCATTTAGAGATCAACTAATAGTAATTATAACATGTATAACAGGAGTCGCATTACATATTTAGTGCTTACATATTCTATATTGTTGATATTATTATGTGTAGTGGATTTATCTAGGAATGATATATGGGTATTTGTAGAGAGGGTGTGTGTGGAATTAGGATTTTAGTAGATATGTTGTGCATTATTTTTTTAAAATTATTTTTTCTATCGGATCAGACAAATATTTTATCAAGTTAACTATTCTAGTTTGAATCATCATTGAAAAACTGATATAAAACTATTATTTTTTTGTAGAAATTGATTATGTGATGAGAATAATATTTTTATTTTCCCAAAATTTTCACGACTCTTATTCAAGGGAATGGTATCCCCACTATATGTATTTTACCTTATCCAGTAGTTGGTCACCTTTATTGTATAGGGAGTTGTTCATAATTTCATATGAGGCCGACAATTTGTATACGAAGAGTGGGATGAGGATGGAGAATTACATACTCTATTCTACTACTTCATCACTATAAATTATGTTTTTAATTACACATTGTTCTATATTACAAATAAACCTAAAGTATTCACATATTATGGTATAAAATTGATCTTTATTTACTTCAAAGGAACTCTCCTTTATTTCTATACCTACAAAAGAAATTCATAATTACAATTATAATGATAAACAAGTATATATTCGGTCATAGATGATGGAGATCATATTACAAAATTGGGATTTCTTTCTTTAAAAAATCAATATGTGTAATGTTGCACTCTGAACATTGAAATGTTTCACTCATAGATCAATATATGTGGATCTTGTTAATCCACCACAAAAAACTCATGTGAAATATTTTATGTTTCACTAAGAAATCATGTTGATTTATTTTTCATTCCCATTGAGTTTTAAATATTAAAATCATTGTACATTTAATTTTTCTAATAATATGGGGAATTTTTAGATGAAAAAACATATAATAATTAAATACCACTTTATAAAGAAGATAATAGATAATAAATAGTTATATATATCTTTATGATTCAATTGTAAAAAAATACAATCCTTCATTTTCAAATGTTATTTTGTTAGAATTTAGACATGAAATCATTTTAGCTCTTTATTGGATATCTTCAACCATTCATTATATTATGATTATTTTCAAAGGGGAGAATAAAAAAGGTTGTATTCTTATAATGGTGGTGTTTAATGAATTTTCTCAAATAAGAACCACTGATCAACCAACGATGAATGTAATAGTTTCCCTATAATCCCATCACTAATTTTTCATGTGATATAGTGTAAATACGAGGGTGTAAAACCAAAAATAAGAGGCATTAACGTCATATATTTAATTAATTCATAAATAAAAAAACTATCCAACAATCTGATTTAAATAAATAATGATATACTGAATATGTTATAATATTAAAAACCACATGAGAAAATGAAAAAAAATTAATATGAGGAAACTCTATAGCCAATCCCACATCAATCCCAGGACTATCATGCCCAATCACCAAAATCTACCAAGAAACCTAAATATAATTTTCACATATATTGGTCAGTATAAAAAAATTACTTAGTAGTTTCATAATCAAAGCATCTCATGAAGATATAGAAGAGCCATAATAATTCTCCAGTGAATAATCATCATAACCAACTAGTACCAATCAGGTCTGCTATCAGTGAACCATTACAACTCTCAGTCACCATGTATTACTAGAAGGAGTTAAAAAAAATATCAATAATATATAACTGATCATTCTCTATAACAATTTTCCAAATAATATTCCTCTATCATGCCACAATATAAATGTTTTTTGGGATTTCATCTCCTTTATAAATAGATTTGTAGAATGTCAAATATTGAGCTATCCTTTCTAAACCTATACGAGGTCCAACAACATGTATTGCCCTTAGAGAAAATCACAATCAATATGTAAAAAATATATTTTCCAATTTACATCTCAAATTAACTGTCCAATGTAGTACGTTATAATGAAAATGATCAAAATCAACCTTATTCCTTCTTCCTACCATGAACTACCCAAAATATAAAATCCATGTCATCCTCCCAACATTATAGCATATGTATCTATCATAGTATGATATAAATAAAATTTTGTACATCATCCTCATGACCTACTCAAATAATGAATCTCCCCCACTATGTTATATTCTTGCATGGAGATCGTAGAAGAAGTGGCATTCATCCATCCATCATCACCAACAGTGATTTTGTAAAAATCACTCAAAACCAAAATATTTATGTATTGGTAATGATATATGAATTTTGGTGGTAGTGTGATAAAATCCAACTAAAATGAATCATATATATATATATATATATATAATTACACACCTGATTAATCCAATGTGTTAACTATAATAAAATTCCCTCAAAAGCCTCAACCATCACTGGACTATCATTGATTCACATCGACACAACATCCAAATATAACAACATGATACTTATCACCTCTCCCAAAAAACCACCAAAAAATTAAAAAAATCACAACTAATCATACTATTACACTCTTACTATATTTAGCTTTTTCAATAATTTTATTGTCACCATTCCATTAAATTTCATATTTAATGAAATTCCATCCCTAGCCATTACATTTATTATTATCTGAAATTAACCAATTCATTTATTCATTTTGAAGTATAAATTTTTCATATACCAAGATATAGAATATAATCTCACAATAATCATCCATTCTATCACATGATGAAAAATGTCAAAATTATTTCATTCAAAATAAACCATGATCACAATTAAACTAGCACAAAACCAAATACATATAATCCAATGATCTCCCACATCCCCTCACATAGCATCTAATGATACCATAAATCATTAAAAAATTCTATAATCTTATCCCATCTACCCCACATATTCTATCTAGTTTATATGAAACCATATTTTGAAAACATCACATAATATCCTCCACATTATCCAAACAATCATAATCATGAAAACAATAAATTTAGAAACAAAAAAAAATTCTATAATCCAACATATTCAATTATTATATATTCCAAAAAACCTTTAATAATACCTACCATTGTATATTAATACTTATTAAAACAATACATACTTTTTAACCTTTTAGGAAGTGTTTTTAATCAATAAAAATAATAGAATATTTCCTGAAATCTCGTTAAAAATAAATATTATATACAACCGAAGTAACATGCACTAGTTATAGGGGAAAACCAAAGAAAAAGTAAAACACATGTGAACCACACCATACCCATAAATTTTAAATACTTATATATCATATATTCATTTTTTAAATCCATACTCCTCGCAGAAAAATATCAGGTGCCACAAATTATTTATACAATGCAAAGAACAGTTCTTAAATCCCCTACATGAATGAACATTTTAGAAATAACTACAAAAGAATCACTAGGATAAGAGATGAGTCAGAATACCATGACACATGAAGTGATAATTATAATTATATAACACATAAATTATACTAACTACTCACTAAAAAATTGACCAAAAGAAAACATATTACATTATCATCATTCATTGGATAAAAATGTATAGTAGTCCATAATGAATATGGGTAATAAATCTTTTTTAAATATAATAAATCTATTTATACGAAGCCATAGATCAAAGGACACATAAGGGTAATTCAAATTAAAAACAATTATATATCCATTTATAGTAATTTTTAGATAAGGTAAAAAAAATATAATTATTAATATGGAATTTTATTTATATCTTTTTTAAAAAATATACCATTTTTTATGTGACAATATATGTTCGTGACATGGATGGGTTGAATCAAACTAATCCTGAATTTCATTTCATGAATCCTCTTGTATCTCCCATATCTAAGACCAAGTCAAATTTTTTCATATCTGGTATGATCAATGAAACATGACCTATCAATGTTAATAACCATTAAAATGTTTTACCCAAAAATAGAACAATAAAATTACAGTATGTACAACCTCACATTGTGACATAGGGTTATTCCACAATCCATACCCTGAGTATTATCTCAAAAGGATCTTAGGAATCCATCAAGTCATGAACATAGCCCTCATGTCATCACTATTAAATATTCAATGTTGTTTTTGAAAATATAGATAAAGCCTATGTAAGGTTCATTAAAATTTCATGAATATCGACATTTAAAAAATTATAGATTCTAACCCATCATATAGTGACACACCCAACCTCATTGTAGACAAGAATGGTTTAAAAACAAAACTATTAATCCAAAACCTATCACACCACTACTAAAATTTATGCATCATGATTGTCTTATAAGAGATAAATTTTCAACTACGGCAAAACCTCTTCTAATTTTATCTTATACTAACACCTACAACCACAAAATATCACAATGTAATAGG
Source organism: Viscum album (assembly GCA_963277665.1). Taxonomy (NCBI): domain Eukaryota; kingdom Viridiplantae; phylum Streptophyta; class Magnoliopsida; order Santalales; family Viscaceae; genus Viscum; species Viscum album. The sequence continues at coordinate 1,727,922,958 of OY728161.1, read as the reverse complement.
AAACAAAGTCTATACCATTAAATAAGGTACGACTCAAATAAATCTAATACTAGAGAAGTAAATCCAAACCAAATTGAAAACTATATACACTTCCATCCATGAACTTCCTATGATATTAATTTCGGACACAGGTTGTTCCATTAAAAAAAAATTTGAATCATAAAAATAATTACCCTAATCAACACAATCAGATGAAAAATAACTTATATATCACACATATTTCGAAAATAACACAAAAAAACCTGTATTTATATAAAACTCCCAAAAATGTGAACAATATCTAAGATATTGCACCATAATATGAAAGATGATTATACTTCTCAAGGACCCTCATTATATCCATCAGTTATCATACCACCCTAGGGGAACCATATACCATGCACTGATATCCAGTCACTCCTAAATTGTAGTATTAAATCATCCCTACCATAGTATAGTTGATATTGATGTCCTGAATACATCATGATAGAACATTAAATATGGAATCCAAAGAAATGTCCACCCATGAAAGATTCTCAACCTCCCCCTCTCTAATCATTAATAACTTTTAATATGGTGAATGAAGATAATGATATTATGTTTATAAATTTATTTATTATTATAAAAATGAATTTATATTATGAATAGAATCACACATTTGGGTGTTAAATATTAATTTTATTCCTTGTAGGTTTTTGTATAATATAACATTAAAAAACACTCTAATCAAAAATCCTGAAAATTTTAAATTTTAAATTCATTTTAATAAGATAATAAAATCAATGTAGTGTACGAAAACACATCAAAATGAATTTACAAAAAAATTGAGAGGAAATAGTAATTACACTATGGTATTAATGTTAAAAGTAAAAAACAATAAATATTAGAATAAAAAACTCACATTATTGTAACCAACCACCCACAAAATGCAAACAATCTTATCGATCAAATCAATCAACTGGCCCAAACACAAAACCATTATAAGCCAAAGGGAACTGGAAATGTCAATTCTATACTTTATTAAAATAAATTTTTTTCGGATTAACCAATATATAATTCCAATATCATCTAATTTACAAGGGGTGAAGATGTTCTCATGCCTCGGTAGACCACTTCACATAAATTATCAACATACCACATGCCTAAAAACTCACTTTTTATCCATCATCCATCCAAAATCATGTCGAAAAGACCACTATATGACCTCAAAAAATAAATTACCTTTAACCAGGGATAAAATAAAACACTCTAAGAAAAAATAAATTATATGGAATGAATTTTTTCTCAAATTTTGACACTGATATTTCATGATTAGAAAAGTGGTATAGGAAGTCGAATGAAATACCCAAAAATGAATATTGGTGGAAAAGTCATTGGATAAGAATTTTAAGAATTACAATACTCCTTCATATTATAATCCTTATAAAAATGTGGAAAAAAATACTCCATGGTTAATGTAAAAAACTCTTTCCATGAAACATATTTCAATTGTCCATGAATCACATTCTACAATAATTGTTCCATAACATAAACTAAGAGAAATATTATGGAAACCCATAACTGATTTAGTGTTCTAGTAAATTAAAAACAAAATATAATTTCTTCTATATAATCATAAAACTAAGATATAGACACTTACATAAGAATGTTTGGAACCTCATACATCTAAATATTGGATAGTTCATTATTCCATGAAACCCTTTTGATTCAAGGTAATGTCTCCATGAAAATACTACAATGAGATATTATAAAAGAACGTGTAATGATAAATAATTTATTATTAATATTTATTAATATTAATGAATTAGATTGAAGTATTACAATAGAATATAATATATGTCCAATAAAATACACGATACGAAACAATGAGTTTCCTAGAAATATTATGTTGCATCAAAGATTGGGATATTACAAAAAAAATGTACAATTAAAATTTGTTTTGAATATTATGGTCATCACCTAGTAGTTTTATCACTGGGAAAGATTATGAATAACTCTATTAGAAATAAAAAAATTTAGAAAATCTTTTTACATTCATCAAAAAATTTTATAGGCATAATATATCATTTAATCTAGTTTTACGCTTAAAAGATCTATTTTACTAACAAGATATTTTATTTCTTTTTAATGAAACACATTTTTTTGAAAAAAATTTTGTAATTTTATGATTATTATATATAAATTAAATTATATATTTGAACTCATAAAATAAAAAATAACTTTTTTATTAATTATTTTATTCTTCTAAGAAGTTCCATATTAGTTTATAAATATTAAGTAATATAGACCTTTAATTAAAACTAATTATTCATCAAACTAATTTATTCTGATAAATTATGTTTTTAATTTATTTTTAAGTATAATTAGTTTATTTATAAACCTATTAATAAAAATTATCTCATTAAGATCCTTTTCAATTTTAAATTTAAAAAAAACATTGAAATATTTTGAACATTTTCACATCAAAAACACACTTTGTTGTCACATTTATTGGATTGATTGTAAAATAATTTCTACCAATTATGTGTTAGTAATTTTAAAAAATGGATCCTATATTTTTAATTGGAATACTAATTATTTTATAATAAGTAAATTTTATTGTTTTTGAAAAAAATATTTGTTAATGAAATTAAAATTAATTACTAGGATTATAGTAAAAATGTATTTACATAGTGTTAAACTATAATACTAAGAGTCCAAATGACCAAGAAACTTGTAAAATCATTATTAATTTGACATTATTTGATAATAAAACAAATTTTTGATATTTTTATCATTATTTTAGGAAAATAATTTCATGTAGACATTCAAATAGTGTTTACCTTTTTCTATTTACATGAATCCACACCTCCACCACTATAAATAGACACTCAACCTACCCCATTTCTTCAAACCAATAATGACCTATTATACATCAATAAAACTAAACAAATAATCTCCCAACATCCCCCCTCTAATAATAGAATTACCAATTTTTCATAATTCCAACCAAGGATGACCTTTTGAGAAAACATAAAAGAAGTTAGAAAAACAAGAGGCCACATTATTCAATGTTCATTTACGTTTTATTTCATTCTCCTCTGATTAAATTATTCTAATTCTTGAAAATCATAACATAATAAGAATCCTCAATATAATGATATTTTCATAGTGTATTGTTTCAACCTATACCTATAAACTATCAGAAAATTGATTAAATAAATTACCATTCATGTGTATGGTGGACTGTCTCGTAAAGAAATGATGTCATTAATTTTTCAGTTATCCACTCTCATATTTGGGAATTATGATGGAATTAATATTTATATAATTTATATATATTTTTTTATTTTATTTTTTTATTTCATTAAAAAAAATTATTTTTATGTACTCAAACTTTTAGGCTTTCCTTTTTATAGTTGTACGATAACATTGTTTGTTGATGTTTGGACTACCGCCTCCTCACAGTGATTGGATACCTTCATGCTTTACATGGAATGTATTAAGGTTGGGGTAAATATAATTACGTCTCATAAATATCATATGATGATATTTATTATGTAATTACCTTCTATAAATACAATATATTATTTTCTTTAGTACCCTTTTTCACACATTAAAAATATACAATGTTGTTCGTGGACATGGGGACTATAGCCTTCTCGGCCAAATGTAATTAAATTTACATCACAAAAATTATATTTATAAGTACATATTATTAAATAATAAGTATTTATAATATAATTATCATTATAATAGATACATTTTATATAACCACATTCCAAATTGATCATTATATAATGTGAATGTTACTCATGTGTACGCATGACCTACATTCTCCATGATTGTAAAGATTATTCATTTTTAAAATCCATATTTTATAATAAATTTTAAAATAATAATTAATATACAAATAATGTAATTAGATAATTATAATCAATCTATGTATGTTTTAATAATGACCCCATTTACCATTGATAACCTTCCATAGTCATTTTTTACACATTAACTGAATATGGTCATAACACATGACATGAACTTAATTATTAAGTTAGTTTAATAAAAAATGTAATTAGTGAAATAAATACAATGAAAAACATTAAAATGGTTCTGAGTCAAGAAAATAAAAAAAATATTTTTATTATATAATAAAACAAAGTCACATGTGACAAGTCGTACACAATTTAAGCGATTTTATCTCAAGGTCCATTCAATGACTCCTATTTTGCTGTTATACACCGACCTTATTTTATGAGGCATATCTATAGACTATATTAAAAATTCATATCATGAATTTAATTATTATCTAGTTATTAAATATTTTTGTTAAATGTATTTATTTAATGAGGGATTTTATTTAAATGTTCATAGGGGAATGAGACACTTTGAAGGTTTATTGATTTTATTTGAAAATCATTATATCTTGTTAATATTTATGATATTATGCTAATTATTTATTTATGTGGATATAAAAGGATAATAAATAAAATCTGTGTCTATTTTCAATTGTATTTAGGATTTCAAATGTAATCATTTTACATTTGTATTATGGAATATATTGTAAATCTAAACGTGGATTTTCTATTTTAATGTACACGAAAACAATTAATTTTACACCACAATGATATTATTTTCTAGAATAATTTCAATTTATATATTTTTTATGAAATTGAAATACTTATTTAAATTTTTCTGAATTTTTATGGAATATTTTATTTTAAATTGAATTTATTGTTTCACAACATTGAAATGTTATGTTGTTAATGATAAAGAAATATTATAATTGGGGTGTTGAAAATGTAATTTATTTATATGTTACAATTATATAATCATACTTAAAACTTTTATGGGTGGTTATATGATGAAATAATGATAAATAGTTCCCTGATAAACAAACGTTGGGTGGTTTTCAGATAGCACAACAATAAATTGGTTAGGGAATTCGACCGTATGGCTATTCCATTCATTAGAGTGTTACATATGGAAGTCGGATTTATAGATATTCCATTTATTCGAGTGAAAATAATAATAACTTTTTCATATACCTTTATATGTTTTAAATTCAATCTATTGGTGTTCTATTAATTGTCAGTTTGCAAAAGGGTATGAAACTAGCTTATTTTCACTGGAAAATATTTATTACTTCTTAATATTATAAAGCATTACATATTTATAATGCATTCATGGGATATGATTTTTATAAATAGAATATTAATTTTCATCATTTTGTAACCCATACTAAGGTTTATATTCCCAATCCACATAGCTTTATGTTTTTAGAGGGATTAAAGAAGATTAAGGGATTGGGGGAAGCCATGTTGAATGTCATGAAGAGTTTTAAAAAAGATATAATGATTTATTTAAAATGTAATTAGATTATAATGAAAAAAAATTCTAATAAATTATATCAACATTGTATTTAATGGTTTTTTATGTTATAGTTATGACCTAATTATATAAAACTAATACCTTTAATGATCCTACATATATAAATTATATTAATTTAATAAATAAAAATTGTGTTTATGTAATATTATAGGATAGGGCCTTATAGTTTTTATTATAGTAAAGGATTCAATGACATTACAGTTTATGATAGTGTTCATAGAAATCTCATATTAGATTTACTTTAAGATAATGTTAAAATGATATTTATTTTAAATATTACGATGTTGTGAAATCTAATGTATGCCTGTTTAGAATGATTTTTCAAAGAGAAAATAGGGAGGGTATAGTATGATGACACCAAGAAGAATATATCATTCTTAATTATCATCGTAAGAGGGTTGGAATTGGAGATTAGTTGTTTGATGCAATGAAGAGTTAGTTTCCATGGGTTGTAATCTGTTTTGTATTCCATTCTAGAGGGAAATCAATACCACGACATACGAACATGAAGATAGTGGATAACTTTATATGAAAACAACTTCCAAAATTCAAAGGATATTCTAAAAATATTCCATCTAGATGATGGATTAAATCTATAGAAAATATATTCTATTTCATGAGTTTTTTTGATCATTTAAAGGTAAATCTTACAATTTATGAATTTTATGGTGAAACCAACCTGTTTTGGTCAATTTAGAAGAACACCTCGGATTGTAAAGATGTTTATTCCCTTTAATGGGATGAATTTAAGAACATTATCCATGATAAATATTTTTTTAATGCTTTGTTACATGAGATGAAAATAAATTCGTGGAATTATGTAAAATAAGAGGAATATTAGATGGCTCTATAAGAATAATAATTCACACTAATGTTAAGGCACATCAAAAATAATATCCTTTATAATTATAGTGATATTAATAATTATCACTCAATATTAAACATAATATATTTTATGGAATTGACTTCATAGTAGCTTTTGATCTATAGAAACATGTTTAATGTGATGAGAATGTATAAATGGTATTTTATGATGATAATGAGTCCCTTGTAAATAAGTAAAATAAGATGCCTTATGGGAGGAACTGGGAAAACATTAATCAATGAATTTTTTATATAGGTAACCCAAATTCCCATTATGAGAGATGTGTGGTCTAGAGCTTCCTAGAGAATGTATTTCAAATATGGATAGGATATGATAATTTTGTATGTTTGGTCATATGGATTGTCACAATAAAGAAAATGAATTAGAATACAATGAATAGTAATTTGTAAGTTGTTTTATTTTCAATGAGTTATGAAATTATGCAAATCTGTGTCCAATGTTGAGTGCCAATGTTAGATAACATAATAATTGAATGAAAAAAGGTTTGGGAAATAAATTTCATACTAGTTTAGTTGATTTTTGTCATCATATGATATGGTGATATGAATGGTATTAATTTTTTATAATTATTAAATTATCTATTAGATTCATGATCTTCTCATTCTATCATTTTATAGAATTTTTCTATGAAATTGTGAATATAAATTAATGAATGTATGATATATCTTTTTGAAAAATATCTATGTATGATTATTTGAGAAACAATGATTTATATGAGTCATCCTATAATCATTAGTGTGTTGGAATTTCATAAAAATATTCTTGAACATAACATAGTTGATATTTATATCATTTTGGGTATGGATTGGCCGGAATTTTATCTAACATAAATATATATTAATACAAAATATGTTTTATTTAATTAATGAATACCTTTTTTGACATGTTCATAAGTAGAGAAATTATAAGAGTTGTAAGAGAATGTTATCTAGATCTTATTTCATTAAAGAAATTAGTTTTTCTAATTAGTTACATGACAGTTGTAAATGAATTTATAGATGGTATTCTTGACTACTTTCCTAGGGTTTTTCATGATCGAAAATTTAAATTTAATATTAATTTATTACATGATTCATAGAATATTTCAATACTCCCTTTTAGAATAGTTCAAGTAGAACTTGTTTAATTAAAAACCTAGTTGAAGTTTTTTCATAGAAAATTTGTTTAGTCAACCTAGAACATCACCATATGGTGATACAATTTTATTTATGAAAAATACATATGGTCTCATAATATTTTTTATACTGTGTAGATCTATTAATAGTATCACAGTTATGAACAAGTATCATTTTCCTCATATCAATGATCTGATTGATCATCAATAGATATCTCAATGTTTTTTGAATATTGATCTCAGGTCTGTGATCCATTAACCAACGAGGACGTATGAGGACATTCCAATGACAAAATTATAGATGTTATTTCAGAATTATGAGTTTTAAATTCATCTTTATTAGTTTTTTAATGAAACTTACGTACTTATATATATTATGTATTGAGATTTTCATATGTTTTTGATCAGCTTGTGCTTGTTTTTATAGGTGATATTATTATATATTCCAAAATCCACAAGGAAAATGAAAGGTACTTAAGGATATTTTTCAGTACCATAAAATAAATGAAAATAAATTTATTGTTGAGTAAGGGTGAATTTATATTGAAAAAAAAATCTATTCCATTTAGATATTATAAATAAATACATTATAAATATATACCATTCAAATGAAGTTGTTGAATATTGTTCAATACCAATCACTGTCACAAAGAATCATATTTTTCATGGATTTGCGAGTTATAACTAACAATTTCTAGAAAAAAATCTCATTTATCTAGCCCACTAACCATGTAAACATGAAAGGGAGTTACTTTTGTATCGTCAAATGAATGTTATTTTTTTACAAACATAAAAGAAGACTGGTTAATGACCCAATTTTGGTCCTTTATTCTACAAATGGTTATTTTTTCATCTACCATTATTCTTAATTCAAATTTCATGGTTGAAACTTGATGATGAATGATATGGTAATTGATTATTATTTACATAAGGTCAAAACTCAAGAGTTAAATTACCACTAATATGTTTTGTAATTAGATATTATTTTTTGGAAATTAAAATTTTATAGGAATCATTTTTATTGAGTTATGTGAGAAATATATATTAATCAAGAAAATTTGAAGTATATATTCAATCATACATAGTTGGACATGAGATAAAATATAGCTATTACTGATAAGTTATAATGGCTAAATGAGGTATTTTAATTGTTGAAATTAAAACTATGTTTCTAATGATTTGTGTTAAAATTTATTACTACATTAACAATGACACATTTTCAATTGGTCTCTTTATTTATCAATCTCTTGAATTATGTACTTCAATTTGTGGATGATGGAACATTTTCAAATTTTTATCTATTTCAATCCAGTTGACATTGGCATAATGAAATTAAGAAGGATCAGAAGTGCAGTCATTCCTTACATGAGAAGGTAGAATCCATTGAGAATTATTAGTTTCAAGATTATAATATTGATGGACAATATTATTTATGATTTGGGAAGATATTATGTGTGCTTTTTTATTCACAGATGATGAACAATTTATTGAATTAAACTAATAATTCCCCAATTTTCATTCATAGGAGAATCACAAGGATGCACAGAGACCATCAAGAGTGTTACTAGTTGGATTGAATGAAATGATATATTTCATAATTTACCAATATATGTTTGTATTATTAGCAGGTCAAATCTGAATGAAAGTTCCCATAGGGGATGCTTCATCCTTTTCTTATTTTAGGGTGGAAATAAAAGAATATATAAATGGATTTTTTGTTGGATTTCTAAATAAATGTTAATGTAATAATGTTATTTGTGATATTGTTGATCAATAATATAAATATATATATATTTCCATCCCAATAGAGATAAAATTACATCAGATCCACTTTATCAACTATATATAAAAGAGATTTTTCTTTTACATGGGGTTCCTCACATTATTTTATCAATACATGATAATAGGTTCACAAATAATGTTCCAAAATGACATTAGATGTTGTTGGGTTCTGAATTAAATTTTAGTACATATTTTAATACACAATTTGATGGATAGTCTGAGTAATGATCCAAACCATAAAAGATACACTTCATTACTACACAATTTATTACTAGGGATATTGTGATCAAAATTATTCGATGGTTTATATATATTAAAATAGAAGTTTTCATTATAGTATACAGATGACACTAGTGGAGTCAATAAATGGAAATAGTTTTCGGCCATCGGTTTTATTGGATAATGTATTAGAAAGGATGTAGATGGGACCAAATTTGGAAGAACAAATGACATATACAGATCAATTGATTCAAAAAATGTGAATATTTCTATGAGTAAGAAATCAAATTATGCATATAATTAGTGGAAATATCTTTCATTCTATAGAAGTTATAATTTCATTCTCAATGTTTCTCTAGGGAAAATATTAATCTGTTTTGGTAATAAGGGAAAGTTGAGTCCATTGTTCATTAGACAATATAAAATTCTAGAGAATGATGGATTAGATTCCTACCAACTGGAATCAACACTATGTTTATCCTAGGTACAAAATCTATTTCTGGTTTTAGTTTTAATGAATTTTGAACTAGATTTATCTCATTTTTTATCCCTAGAGTAGTTTTTTAGAAAAAAAATTATCTTTTGAGGAATTTATAGATTAAATTCATAATAGCATAGTGAATATTAGAAGAATAATGTAATTCATTATTTTAAGGTATTATAGAAACCCATATGGTCGATGAAGAATACTAGGATTCTGAAAATTTTGTGAAATAATATTATCACCACTTATTTGATAAGTGAATAAAATAATAAGGATAAAACTTTCAAAATGGGGGAATGATGTAATGACCCATGTAATTATAGAATAATACTTTTTTTTTCATACGTATTAATATTTAGGAATTAGATAGTAATTTAAAATTAAAAGGGATTATATGTCTAACAGAGTATATTACTCATAATAATTAGTTTGTTAAAAATATTTTGTTGTACTAAATAATTAGATAAAGAAATCAATAATAAATTATTAAAATTAATTTTTTCAATATAGTAGTTATCACTTAAAAATAATATATATGGGAATTTATAGAATGAAATATTTTATTTTTACACAAGTTTATAATTTTTTTATTCATTTTATAGATTTTATAGTCATAAGATTAGAATAAATCATGTTTCACGATAAAATGATCAATTTACCTGAAAATTTGTTTTATCATCATTTAATGTGGAACATATTTTAAAACTAAAATTAAACACTATTATATTCTTTTAAAAGAAATAATGTTTATTTTAGAAATATTAATATGAAAATTAATATTTTTTGTTATTTATAATTTTGTGAGGAGTTTCATATTTTTATTAGTATAAAATACTGAAAATTTTGAATTGGAAACTATTTTTTTATAAAAAAATTATATTGGTAATTTATATTTTTAATTGATTTCATTGAATAATTAGTTAAATTTTACATCAATAAATAAAATATATGTCATTTAAATAGTTTTACATTGAAATTTGATATAATATTATTTCATCCATTTTAACATATTCACTTAAAACCATATTTGTCTTCCCATCCAGAGGATTAATTTTAAATTAATTTATACCACTTATGTGTTGCGGAATTTTTAAAAATTGAGTTAATATTTTGAACCATAATAATTTATTATGTCTAATATGTTTATTATTTTTTTCGCAAGAAAATATTAATGAAATAAATTAAATTTATATTTTGTGATTAAGAAAAATATGTGTTTACAAAGAGGTCAAATAGTAATCTTATGAGTCCAAATAAAACAAAAACACGTCTTTAATCTATTTTATGGAAGTTATTATAAAAAATACAATTTTATACCGAATTAGAATAATTATGGGAGAAATATTATGTAATGGAGTCCTCCACATATTGTTTACCTTATTATATTTACAAGAATTCCACTCCTCCCACACTATAAAAGGGAACTCACACTCCCTCATTTAATCGGAAAAATAAAACTATTTCTATCATCAGAAAACATCCCAAATTAGTTCAAAATGTCCCTTATATAATCCTATAATACTCAATTTTGGGAATAAATCCTACAAACTAATCCCATTTGTTTAAACCAAATGGAGTTACCTGAAAATGAGGTAACATTCTTCAATGTACATTTATGTTTTCTTTCATTCTCCTCTGATTCAATTAATATTAATAATTTATTATATAATACTATATGTATCCAAAATATATAGATATTTTGAATTTTATGGATTCAACAAACACCTTGACACACATAGATCAATTGGGTAATAGAAATACATTTTTCTTTTATGGCAGACTAGCGCCTCGGAAATTATGTTTTATGTCTTTCCATTACAACCTCTCATGCTTGCAAATTACAATGAAAAAATAATTTTATTTGATATATATTTATATATGTAATTTTTTATGTCGTTATAGATATTGAATTTATATAAACTCATGCCTTCATGCATTCCATTTTCAGGGAGTATGATAAAATCATTTTTGAAGTGGTGAAATACTTCCACTCAATGAAATGTGATTATTCACATTATACTGGTAATTTATTTAGGATTAATTTAAAAAACATAGGTGACATAAATAAAATCTATGTTATATTAATTAAATAATTACATTTCTTGATAAATAATTTATCACTTTCCTTATTACATTTTTCACACATTAAAAAAGTGATTGCATCGTTCATGGACGTGTAGAATACCACCCCATCAATGTGATATGATTCATTTTACATATCTATAATTATATATATAAGTATGTATGATTAAATAATTTGGTAATAATTATATTTAATATCATTATATAAATTGAATTTTTTATAAGCTTTCTATAATGATCATTGGAAATGGGATTGTTACTCGCGCATATGTATTGCCTACTATCTTGATTATTGTAACACTAATTGAATTTTCATAACCATATTATATGAGTCATTTTAAAAGTATAATTTTTTTATTCACTTGATAATAATTTTATGGTTATTATTATGGATACATTTTAATAATGATCCATTTGACCATTGTTAACCTACCAAAGTCATTTTTTAAACAATGAATAAATATAGGCACAACAAATGATATAAAATAAATTGATTTTATAGTTTTATTAAAAATGTAATAAAATAAAAATAATAATATCAGCATAAAAAATGTTCTGTTGAAATTAAAAAATTGAATTTCTTTTGATTATTCTGGATGATAAATACACATGGGTCTTGTTATAATATTGTTATGGTATTTTGTCTCAACATCCATTCATCATGCAATATTATGATGATTTGTATCCACATTAATTTATGATTTTTATATACATTCCATTGTGACATATCATATCTAGAATTAAATTACTCTCATTTTATTTTATTTTTTCGTTTAATGTTATTCATTAAGTGTTCTTATTATTTAAATTTTCAAATTTTTGTTTGATACTTTGAATGATTTAATATTTAATTAGAAGATAATTTATTTCATGTTAGTATTATTGACATATTTTCTATATTTATTTATATAAAAATAAATATATTATAATTTTAATTTATGTTTATTATTTATTTCATTAGTTGGTTTTCAAAATGAATCCATTTATATGTTATAAACCAATTATTTTTGTTAATAAAAAAGGAATGTTCAATTCCTAAAAAACATGGATATAATGAATTTTTTACCATAATAACTACTTTTTAAAATTTAGTTTCATTTATATGGGAGATTTTTTATTAAATGAATGATCTTATTTTAAATTTTTATCATTTATTTATTGAAAAATAGTTTTTATAACATATTTATTATTCAATAACATTGAATTTTTTGTTAGGATTGAAAATGAAATATTTTGAGTGAAATATGAAAAATTGTATTATTTTCTCAGTATTAATTATATTATATAATGGATGTTGTAAAATTGTTTATGGAATTTTTTTTATATGGGTAATACATTTGTAAAATCAGAATGTATAGAATTTTACAACATGGTTTTTCCATTTACATGAGTGAAATGTAAAATTATCTCCCTAGATACCTCGTTGTGTTTTATAGGATTTATATGGGTTGTATAGTAATAATGTGATTGAAATAATTGTATGTAATGAGATTCTTTAACAAGGAAAATATTAACTAATGCTTTAGGGTTATAATGTTACATTATGATAACTTTTTATCGCGTTTTAGTGTTTATCAATGGAAAAATATTTTCCACCTTTTTATATACCTTACTGATTTTTATAATTCCTTTTTCGCATATTAATTATTTTCATAGGACATAAGAATCACTAAGGGATTTAACGAATTCATGTTTAATGGGATGATGGTTTTTGATAAAACATATCATCCATTATTTTAAAAATATTTAGATTATGTAAATAATGGATACTATTTATAATTTTCAACATTGTATTTAATTGTTTTGTTATATATGTGTTATGTAATAATTCTAAAAAACAAAGAATCTGATAATATCCATAATGTAAAATAATGTAATTTCATGTTTATACTCATGATTAGAAATTGTTTTATGGCTTGGGTCATATACATTTATAATCAAATAAAAAAAGATCAAAGGTTATATAAAAAATATAAAAAACAACCAATTTAACGAAAGTTCAATAAAAAACAAGAATCGCCTATATATACATATTCTTATGCAACTAAGCTGGCTCATTAACTAAAAAGAAGTATCATATTATTTCAAAACCATCACCATCAAAACCATGAAAAACTTTTCTAAATCACTACCCTAATGTAAACATCTGTAAATCCATCAATAAATAACCCCCGGTTCCTCCTCATTAATAAAATGTATCATTAACCAAGAAAAAAAAAATAAAAAAATCATCTAGAAAACTCTCTATGGAATGGAAAATAGACATTTAAAAAATTTAATCACTATAGGCACAAATGAAAGAAGATTAAAAGAAAAAATTTGGTTAATGAATAATAAATTTTCACAAAATCTTGCACACATTAAACAAATATGTTTAGAAATTAATTTAATTTTGTTGAGAAAAAATTTATATTAATTAACTTTTTGTAAAACATCTCATTATATAAAACACACTCAACCAATTCAGATTTCTATTTATGAATGCAATTATATATTTTTTTAAATATGAATCCCACTACTTATTGCTGAAATATAATTTGAATTTATCATATGAGAATTATTTAAATTCATGAATACTACACTGAATGATACTTCAAATATTTATATACCAGATGAAAGAAACTCTATAACTCAATAAACAATGATTTAGAGTATTTTTTAAAGAAAAAAATAATAACAAATTTAGCAAAAATTCATTAAAAAATAATATTAAAATTATCATGTACAACAATATTTTTACATATCATCAAATAAGGAAAAACAAAATTATATGATTTGAGTTAATTCGATGAGGAAAACTAAATAATTTAAAGAACACTAAATTTGATGAATATAACAATACATTAAAAAATTTATTCTTAATTAATCAAATGTCTTGAAAAATGAATGATTATATGACTATATGTAATGCCTTATTTATTTTATATTAGGTTTTGTTTTGATGTTTTCTTTCAGATTCCTTTTTTAAGAATGTATTGTCGACCATAAATTTTTTAGAATCATATAATTGTGAGGTCATAGATTTCATGGATTTGTATCATGATCCTTTATCTTCTGCTATTTTATAGGTAGTTAGATTAAAGGTAATTAGATATCATTCTGTCTATTTTATTCTTGTCACATCCCATGAACTAATAACATTAGGTTAGTTTTTACAATCCGTGTAAGGGTTACACATCGTTTAAGATGAAAATAATTATTTCAATTGAAAAGATAATGCTTTTCCATCAGAACATAAAATGAAATAAATTCATTATGTGTAAAAAATTAAATTTCATGTAATACCTTGAGTTTCTATATTTAGGATTATTTGGGGGTGTATGAGTCTCTAATATATCTTTCAACATTCTCCTCTGAACCTAATCTATTACCATATGCAATTTTTAGTATCTTCCTTCTCTACAGATTGATTTGTTTTGTGATTAATCTGAAGGGTTAGGATCTTTATATCCCTAGGTATGCTTTCCTCTTGGTTTCCCTTTTGTGTATAGTTGCAATACCATTTGTTTTAGGGATTGGTAATTGTATATTTATATCATTACTTTTATATCATTTTTAATAACCTTTCCTCTGAAGGAATATAATGGGGTTTCCAATACCCTCTCTCCACAGAATTTTTTTTCTATTATTTTAAGGAAGGTGGATCATTTTAAATTATCTAATTTCATTAATATCTTGTTCTTCATATTTATTCCATGATAATTAATGTGAAATTTCAAGAGTTTAAATTGAAAATCGCAATGAGATCAAATTTGAAGAGGTATATTTCTTTGAAATAGGAATTTTATTTATTCAAAATGGTAAAATAGACATTTAAAACCTAAAACCAATTAGACTGTATTATAAATTGTTTATAAAAGTGTGACTATGGTTTTCAAATTTGAAAATTAAAAACATTTCACAGTAGGATCCATGGTTATTTTATGATAGAGATTCAATTAGATTTAGTGAGTGTGGAACCACTATGAGGTATCATATTGTATTTCACTGATATATGGTGGGCCTCAATGTTATTTATATACAACCCTATTCCATGTTATTATTGTGAGTGTCTAGAATGTATTGTCCCTTAGGGTATAAACTAGCTAGTAGGTTGATCGTAGTTTATGGAAGTTTATTACATTATAGTTTATTTCATGGATGTTGGATCCCATGTATATTAATATTTTTGTATTTTACCCATATATTTATTAAATTGGAAAAATAGAATTTAGTTTTTTAAAACAATACTTTTTTTAAAATGATTTATCATGTATTTGTCTTTAAAAATAAAAGTAAAACTATTTTTTAACATGTCAAATTTTGCCTTCTGGTTATTAAAACATGTTTAGATATTTTTGTGGTATCCCACTATGATTTTTTTCTTACACCCTACTTGTATTTATGTGTGGATGTAGCCCTTGATTTTTAGGATTAAGGTAAAGGGAAGAGTATTCTGTAATATGATGACTTTTTTTGTTTTTTGTGTTATTTCTTTTTAGTTTGGAGGCATCCTTTAGTGAAATGGATGATTTTTGTCTACACTAGTCTTTTTTTGTTAATATATTTTGGATTAGTTGTGTCTCTCGTTGTTTACTCTTAGTACTCGGGTAATATATATTGTTTCAATTAAATATGAAACTAGTTTTTTATCATAATATTTTTCCACTCTATGATGGGATGATTTGGGATACTAGTCTTGTTGACTTGATTTGTCCTGTTATAATTTAGAATGAAGGTTGTCACTTCGTGGGAAGTGTTTCAATAGTGGTAGATTTCTTTTTATGTCTTGGTTAGTTAGGAGTAGGATCACCAGAAATTGGATTGTATATGAGGAAAAGTGGCATGGAAAACTCACTCCTATTACTAAATTTGAGATTCCATGGGTGGTTGGAAAAATCATCACTAAGTCCAAGATCGAGTATTAATGTTCATTTGAATAAATTATGTGGGATATTTTTTAAAATTAATCTAAAAACAATTACTATAGTCTTTCTATGTGAAAGGATATTTTAAAAAATGTGTTTGGATTTGATTTAGATGTAACATTTCCTTTATAAAGGGGTTTTATTTTGGTGATCGGATTCATAAGTGCATTAAATAAATATAGTATTGAAGCATGTTTTTTTGATTCGTTGATTAAGATAAATGTTTTTGGAATTTTTTGTGGATTATTGGATATTTTATTTTGTTTAATAGATAATGCCTCTTATAAGTTATATTCCGTATACAATATGAGAATCTGTGAGGATGGTTCCTCTAGAAGATCATCTAGTGGAGAATTTATTTGTGGAATAATTGATTCAAAGCATTCAGAATAGTGGGTTAATTCATATAGTAATCCTATGTGGGTCATTGGATATCAATTTATAATTTACCATGTATTGTAAACATGTCTTCTATGGTGAAAAAGGTCCAAAATTTTCATAATGGTGGCATGAATGTATTGAAATGATCACTAATTATTTTAATGTATCTTGAGGATTTTCAAGTGGGGTTTTCTATGTATATGATTTAAGGACCAATAATAATATGGTGGGACATGATTATAAATTCTATGCTTCCCAAATGTCATGAATGGTTTATTTAATGTGAATATTTAATCAATTGTTTTATCATGAGAAATTATTTGGGGAAAATAATGAGGATTTTTTTGATGTTGTAGAATTGGATATGTACCATTATTGATCACTCCACCAAATTTGATGATTTAGTGCATCTGGTACTAGATCTTTTCACCAATGATTAAATTAATTCTCGGATGATTGAGATGGTGATGGGGGAAAATATTTGGCCAATGTGAGTTCATTTTTCCATATAGCCTCTCTAGAGTTAATGGATAATGATTTTTTAGTATAGTATGATGAATTTGGAAGGGAAGGATTATGAGTTTCTTTATTAGGTGATTTAATTAGCTAGTGTGATTATTCTAGTTAGAAAAGAAAGCCCAATAGTTTTAATTTTCTATATGACCAGTTTTAAGGGACCCAATAGAGAAAGAAGAATTAATTATAAACCAATGTATGAGGTGTTTTCATTCTAGGTAATAGTTTATTGAGGATCCTAGTACTTATTATCATTGTGCGATATTTGGAAATCTGATGTGTTGTAGTGATAAGATATCACAATGCATTAAGGTGGTATCCTTATTTCACCGAGGAGTAACTATACCTTTTTGTTGATTTAAATGGTGGTGGGTCTCATTCTTAGGCCAAGGGGATGTCCAGGTGGCCATGTATAATCATAGTTATGAAGCGATGTGTGGGCCATAATCATCTAAATCTACGACATGTATTATTATAGGTATGGTGTTTATTTAATTTTATATGTTGATATTGTCATTTGAAATAGGTGATGGTTATTCTTTTATATAGTCAATGATGCTTCACATGTTGGGATGGAATTCAAATATTCTTCCATTCTTTTTTGATATTTATACACCATTGAGATGGTGTTTTGAACAATGTTTCAAATTCCCCATGTGTTGGATCATGGTTAGAGATTCCTAGTTGTTTTGGGATTTCTTAGTGATTGATCATTACCTTTTTGAATTAATCATCATCATGGATTTTGTTATTAACCTAAAATCATATATTGATTGATAAATCTATATGATATAGTTTTTATCTACTAATGTGGTCACTCATATTTTTCAGGGTGAGTTTGACACTAGATCGGGAAAGGAATGGATAGTTACCTTATGCCTATTTAATCTCATTCTAGTTAACAGATATATTTTATGATGAAGATGACCCGTTCTTGGGTGGTCTACTACCTCTTGTTGTGTGGGAATACCATAAGGTCATTCGGAATGGTATTTCTATCATTACATAGTAGAAAATAGTTAATTTAACTATTAACATGTTATGTCCTCCTATAAATTTGAACCTACTGGGTTTGTGGAAGATATAGAACATCTTGAGGACCAATAAGTGAAATAATTTATTCATCATGCTATGTCACCGTGGGGATTACATGTACTATTATCTAATATGTCTGATGAAATGATTAGACGTTATTTTGACTAATAGATATCGAATCTGGTGATTGTTAAGAACATATATCCTATACCTAGAATTAATGTTCACTTTGATATGTTGAGGGCCTCATTATTTCCAATATTTCCATATAGTCGGGGTAGAAAATAGATCAGATTTTAAAAAGAGGATATACCAATTATATCATTTTGGAGTTGATATGGGTATTTTGAGTTTTTGGATATTACACTCCATCACACAAATTCTATTATGAAATTTCTGGAACTAATGAACTAAATATTTCATAGTTTCAAATATTATTTTTTTTGTTTTCATGGATGATATCATAGTGTACTCAATGTTTTTAGAAGATAAAATAAACTTTTTGATAGTGTTATTCTAACTTTAACGAAACATCATCAGTATGGTAATCATTCTAGGTGTGAATTTTGGACCTGGGAAGTGAATTTTCATGGGAATGTGATATCTGAGAGGGTATTCATAGTTGATCCTAAAATAGCGAAGGAATTTTTGTCATGGGAGATTACTATAAATATCTTTGATATCCAAAGCATAATTGTTGCAGAAGGTAACTATATGATATTTTTTGGGACATCTCTAATATCACATCTTTAATATATTTTAAACTTGTAACAATTTTTTTAATGGAATGATAAGTATCATATATATTTTTAGATGTTGATGATGTGGTTGACTTCAACAACATTTTTTATTCTTCCAAAACCATGGTTGATTTATTTTTTAGACGCTAAAGGTATGGGTATGGGTTGTTTCATGATACAGGTGGGGTCATTTTGTGGATTATGGGTTATTCTAGTTAATCCATCAAGGGAATTAATACACTACCCATGATCTTGATTTGGTAGTTATTATGTATGCAATCAAAACATGGCATCACTATCTCTTTAGAGACCGATTTACAATATATTATGATAAATAATTATTGAAGTGTATTTTATGTAATATAGAAATAGACATGTGACATAGATTATGGGTTTATTATTTTAAAACATTTTAATTTCATATCTTATATACCCCTAAGAATTATAATGTTGTGGATTATACATTGAGAAAAAAATTGTACACATAACCCATGAATGATTTATTTGAACAATGGTCTCTGATATGTTTGTTTATTGAAATGACATTAGTTGTGGAAGAGGATGGTGTGAGTACAGTATTAATTTTGATAAAATTTTAATAATCATTTTATTAGTGTGATTTACTAGAGAATAAAAAACACTATGAGACAATTATTTCGAGAAATCCAAAATTGTGGGGAGACCCCATGCTAGTTTTCTCAGTCTCCTAGTGCAGATATTTTCGTTTGCTGTAGTTTGGATGCATTTTTTACTTGATAAAATAACTGTCTAGAAAGTGGAAACATATCATATTGGTCGATTAACCATGGAACTATAAATTATGTAATGATTTGAGATGTTGAAATTTGTTTTTGGGGATGAATCATTTAGTTTCAAATTTTGAATCATAGTGTCGAACTAGTCAAATAGTTCATAAAGAACACTAGTGACATAATGGAATGTTCTAAAAAATACCCATTTCAATATTGAAGTGGGATTATATTTTCTAGAATTTCATCATTTGATTTCCATGATCTTCTAGGGGTTTACAATATAGGTGACTGTTCAAAAAACCACTACATTAACTAATTTCATTCCATCAAAGGAAACATTGGATATGGATCAACATGTGGAATTTTTTGTTTATGATATTGTGATGATTTATGGAGTTATATATGAACATATTTTATATAGATACATGAGTTTATCATCAAACATATGGATTATTTTAAGAGTAAATAGGTTCATAGATGAACTTGTGAACTGCTTATCATCGACATGTAGGGATTGATCGAGAGAGATATCCATGTTCTTGAGGATATTCTTTGGGATTGTGTGCTTGTTTTCAGAGGATATTGGAATATCCATTTTAATCTGCCTATGTTTTATGAAAATAGTAGTTATCAGGAATTAATCATGAAGAGGCCTATTGAGGAATTTTATATGAGGTCATGTTGATATACACTTTGATAAAGAAGAGTTTGGAGAGTGGTATTTAGATTGGTTGAGTGTTGTTTAAGAGAGGTAAAAGGTTGTGTATTTGATCAAGAAGATGTTTATCATACAATTAGTCATTAGAAATAATATATATAATATTGATATCTGTTAATGGAGTTTCAGGTAGAGGATAGGGTCATTCCCAATGTTTCCCCTCACTTGTGAAATCATAATTTATATATGTAGTATAAGTTTTAATTGAGTATTGGGGGCCCCTTACAGATCACTAAGAAATTAGGGATGGTGGCCTATAATTATCTGTTACCATTTGTATTGATGTTTATATTTTCTTAAGTTTTCTTATTGATGAGTTATATACCATATCCTTACCGTGTGATTAAATTCATGGATTTTTTTCTTTACCCAAATCCATATTGGTCTGGAAACGAGTTCATATGATGGATCTCCATAATAAGTTAATGCATAGTTAAATGATTCCTTAGGACTATTTGATGTGGAAGTACATACATGATTGTTGTGAGATGAGGGAGCATGAGTTATTCATGTCACCATAATGGATTCCCATTTTTGTGGATCTTATATATTGAGATCATTCTAGGAGTAGAAAGCATTTATGTTGGAAAGATTGTATTGCTTCATTACTATTTTATTTGTTATATTCTGATTATTACTTATGGTTTACTTTTCACAATGATCTTGTGTAACAATCCTTGAATTTAGATGATAATTTTAATGGTGATGTTAAGAATTTGTTGGATTTAACGAATGAAAATGTTGTTTTGGAAATTTGATCGGATTTTACACAATCTTAAATGGGAGTCCATGACATGAATTAGATGGAAGACACTTCACATGAACTAATTACACATCATGAGTGTTTACACATCTGATTGGGTGAAAATAACCTTTTTAAATAAAAAGGTGGCATAATTTCATTGTAACTCAAAATGAATAGGATTTGAGATGTTTTATTTATTACAAGCCATATAATTCTGTGAGTTTTATATTTTATTGTGTTGTGCAGGAGTTTGAGTCTTCATTTTATCTTACATTTTCCTTCTATTGGTCAGAGTTCTTACCCTAAGTGCATTCAGGATTCTTCTGGACGTCTGAATCAACAATTTCTATAGTTCATCGTTAGGGTTTGGTGTTTCATCACTCTAGGTAATATGTTTTTTTTCCTCCACCTTTTTTGGATAAAAAAATTGTGAAATAAAAATTTTATTGTGCTTTATGTCAATCCTTTTCACTCATTCATGATTCATTATCTTCTGAAGGTAGATATTGAAGTTTCAAATCCTCACTGTCCTAGGATGGTATGTCTTCCTAGCTCTTGAGTTATGTAGATCTATTAAATATTTTTAATTTCCTGATTTTTTTAATATTGTTTCAATGAGATTTTATGTGAATTTTTTTATGTTGAAATTTAAAAGGGAAAGGGTTCATGTTTTAAGTGGGATTCTTCATTGAAAATTCAATTTCACTTATCTGGTGTGGGTTGGGTCCTTGAAATAACATCCCAACCCTAGGAATCTTATATCATATTTTCATGGAACTAATATCAATCCATATGTTAATATAAATAAAAAATCTATATTCTATCTACACATTTCTAACCATAATAGAACGATATTATGAAAATTAAGAGAATAAACCTTGTTACCTCCTCCATCCATGAAATCCCACTAAATGCATAAAATTATATCATCACATCATCACCACATTTAAACCTATCATAGTAGGATATCATGAATATGAAGTAAACCGACCTCATAAACCATTCTACCATTCATGACCCCACCATGATTCAATACAACTATATAGTATACCAATGGAAAAGTGGGGAAGTGGGTGTTGCTTACCATCTATCGGCCCAAGCATTAATGTTGAGTAAAACATCATGAACCCAAACAAATGTTGGCATTAATTAGTTTATAAAAATCATGTGGTGTGAATTTGGAAATAATAATAATAAAAATAATATATATATATATATATATATATATATATCCACATATTTTCCATGACTAAAGAGTCTACACCAACTCAAAAACATAAAAACCCACAACAATCACTGCAATACCATCACAAAACATCACCATCAATAACAATTAAAACATCATGATCCAATAAACTACCTATATAATAAATCCACTAAAATTATCAAAAAAAATCCAAGTTAATAATTACATTGATTTCCATATTGACCTTTTCAATTCATATTGTGATCATCATTGTTTTCAATTCCATAAATACCAAAAAACAATCCCTTATATTATTAATATTAAATAATTTCATTCCCCGTTTTATGTCATCATTATTAATTATAAATTTCACTACTAATATTAATAAAACACACACCCATGACCATATGTAATTCCATAATCCCATGATAAACTATACATTCCCTCTTCACAAAAGAAGAACGGTCACCATAAAAAACCGATCACCCAACACATACTAGGATATGTGGCCTTTCTTCACAACACATGAAAAACAATGTATCCCATGTAAGAGATGCATTCCAACCAAACACAACACACAAATTAAATATAAAATTCATATATATATATACTAGTAATTCAACAATAACCACAAATATATTTTAAAAAAATATTGTTTCCATTATTCTATATAAAAACCTTATTTCATTATAATTCCCCTTTTCCGCAAAACATTTTCATTATTGTCTTTATGTTATTAAATTTTTAAAAAAGGATTTTTCAATAAATAAATTAAAATGGATTCATAAATTTTTGTGAGGATAACAATTTATAACAATATCATCATCAAACACTGAGTGAGTAAGAAAAATCCTAAACCATTTAAACACATCAGAATCACTCCCTTTATATAAAATTAAATTTGTTTTAGTTGTATATAAATATTATTATAATTCATAATCCTCACCAAAATAAAAAAAATCATCAATCCTCCACTCATTATTTAGATGAAATATTTTTTCTCAAATCAAATGACTCAACTAAGTCTTCTATAATTACAACTCTCATACATTTTAGGATGTATATGATCTTATTTACGAAATAAAATAACGAATTTTTTTTGATTTCTATAACAAATAACCCATTTATAAATAGGAAAAAACCAAAAAATAAATACTCCTAGAAACAAATTTAATCCCAAGTTAATGTAATGAATAAAATATAATTAATAAATATGTAGAACTAACTATGGATGGACTAACTATTAATATGCAGGTTTATAGAAAAACTATATAAAATGGTGGTCCAAAATATTTAATAATAAATTATTTCTACAGCATACGTGTGATAATTTCATAGATAATAGGAAACAACTCAAGGGAAAGTGAATTTATATTTGGATGAAAAAAGTGGCAATCATGGAGTGAGAAGAAAATGATTAGGTTATATCAAAATTTTCTTACTATTCAATATATGATTCCTCTCATATATTCCGCATCCAAGATTCAACTATAATTTTATATAATAAATCATCAAATAATAATAACATATAAAATTTAAGAATCATGTGTTAATGCTAGTCCAAAATAGAACCACCAAATATTTTATTTTGTTCCTTCAATCCATGAATTAGGGTCATTCCTAGAATCATTACCTAAGGAAAATGTCTAAAATATACATATAATAAACTTTATTGCCAATCCATCCATATTTCAATATCAAAATAATAAAAAAGGGTAATTTTGTAATATAAAATGATACGAGTAAAAAGTTTACAAAAAAATATTCATTTTAAACACATAACAAGATCCACCTAGAAGCAGATTGTTCCTTGACCCACAATGCCACAACACAACGATGAATGAAAAACTCACAGTTAATAATACCAAATCTATCATTCCCAAACCTCAATTTCCAAAATATTACAACATTATACTATTGAAAAATTATAATCCAATAGAACCTTTTGTCTTATGAAATATTTTTAATGCCTATACAAGAAAAATATCAAAATTTAATTGGATATAATTGTGATACCATTATAGGTGTTTAATATTTTTCCCTTTATATGTGATCAGATAGGATGATTTTTCGTGACCATGACTAGATTTTAGAGAATATATTATGTTCATTTTTACTTGTTCCTAAAAACAATTTAAAGGGAGTCATTAAAGATCCATTTGTATGATCGATTCTTGAAGATACCTTCTGAATTGTAATTGAAAAAAAGATGCAGATTAGATGGTCCATGTTGATATCAATTACAAATTTATCAATGTACAATAGATCATTAACAGAGGGATTGAGTAATCTCATAATCACCATTCTATCCTATGGTGAAGTGTTTTAATGACTATCATATTACAGTGGTGGTATGACATTTTTCATGTGAATAATACATTTTTTTGGGTTGTTTATTTCTAGTATTTATGGAAAACATGTAGTTGGACGAGTTACAAGATATTTAGAGATTCACATGATTAAATTTATTAGTGAATCGATGTATATTAAAATCAAAATGTATAGGATGTCACTATGGAATTAAATTATTTCAGATAATATATTAAACACAGTGCATAGTGTGAGAGTCTATCATTATTATAGATTTATGTGTTGTGAGATGGATTATGATAAATAATATATAGACACACTATGCAATTTTTTATTATAGAATGAGTTACTCAGACATGAGATTATTTTCCATTAAGTTAATTATATATATGAATTTAATTAATATAACATAATATGCCTGGTGTCATGGTTATATGGTTTATACCCAAATGGTCTGTTAGAATATAATGAAGGTAAATTGGGATTTGAGGATAACCTCATTGGAGTAGGGTTCCATGCTATTTTTGTAGAGACTAGTGTCTTTCCATCAGGGTGTAATGATTCATATTATGAGGTGTGGATATGAGAAAATGAATAAAATTTAGTATAAGAAACCGTGAACTACAAATTGGGAGGAAAATTTATAGAATTCACTAGTTTTTTATATTTGAGTAATTATAGTGACTTGTGCACAAGGCACATTATAATGGGAAATACTAGAGGATTTTATTGGAATTTTGATTCCGAAGAAATCATTGATTCCAAAACACAATCAATTGGTAACACCATAAATATAGTCAGAAATATATTAAGATACTATGATTTTTTTAGTCTTCTATATATTTTTTATTCTAGTTCATAATACATATAGAGGAATTAGGATATAAGGCATGTAATTTTAAAAAAATAATAGCTTACCTACTTGGAATTTTTTTGTGTAATGAAGTAAATGGAAAATTTCCCATTATATAGACATTCCATGTGGGATTCAATTAGTATTTAAGTTGGAGATCAAGGGTTCACATCATGTTCAGATTCTAGTAACACATTTCTTTTGATAAGTGTATATTCTTTATCTTATTAAAATATTTTATTCATCATGTGATTGGAGTTCTATATAATCATCTTCCTCCATTCATTGATCATTTGATAATAAATTGTAATATTCAAATGAACATCACAATAGCTACAAACCAAGTACTCACTATTTTGTTATAATGTTTCTTTTACTTCGTCAAACATATATGTAATGTGTTTTCATTCTAAATTGATTAATAATTTTCATTATTTTCATTATGGATATTTATATATATCTAATTATATTAATAATATATTATGAAATCATGATATAGTGTATTAATAAACCATTGGTTAACCCCCACCCCACCTCAATTGTTGTATACTATCCTCGAGACCTATTAGTTTTCTAATTGAATCACACATTATGAACCACATAACTATGTATAAGAAACTTCCCTCAATACATGTATCCTACTATCCAAAGTCTCCAATTTACCACAATTAGTGCTTCTATTAGTTCAACATAATTTAACTCTTTTTTTAAAGGTGAAACATGGTTCAATGCTTCAACATATAGCCCATAATTGTTTATATATATTTGAAAAATGAAAATTACAGTCTTCTAAGTGTACAATTCTCCCCCAATGATCAAATAAATAAAAACCTATAATGGTTTATCTATTAAAAATAGGGAGAAATTTTTTATAAATATTATAGATACCATAGTCTCCAATTTACTGATTCTATGTATTATTTTTTAATATTAGTCATGAATTTACTATGGACTCTCATTGTATATACAAAATATAACCATTTATAGACCATGTTGTAAATCAATATTCCAAAAAAAACTCATGGGACATTTTGCGTGAAATTAACCTATTTTTTCATCCTAGGTTTCTTCTATTTGAAAAATATAAAGCTTCTAAAAAGGGGAGTTGTAAAAACTTATAGAACACACTTTATAAAACACTCCACCTCCTTAACAATTTATTTGTAATTATTTAGGGTAAAAATAAACATTTCATTCATTATAATACACATCTCTAACAACCACTTCACACGATTAATACATTTCATCTCAAAACATATACATAATGAATTAATTATATCCTAAAAAATTTCCTTTATATATCGGGATAAAATAATTTCATCCACATAGTGAAAAATAACAATGAATATACCATAATTGGATAAAAATATGTAATATCAAAGATCCCCATTTATATTGAAAATCATCCACTATTTCAAGATTCATTGAATATGTAGTTATAGATTTTGTATGTCAACTTCTACCCATATAAATTATACATGAGTTAAAAAACTAGGTTCTCATTCTATTTCTCCAAATAATCCTTTAGTTTTGGTATTTAAATATACTACTCGAAAACTTAATAATGAAATTAAAATCTATTAGATAACTTCTACATATGTAAAACATCTGTAGTTACCTCTGCATATAGAAAATGAATCATTTATTCATTACCAACTAGATGTAAAATATTTCAAAAATTGAAAATTTATTTTTTTCTAGTGGTTTTTAGATAAAATATTGTTCTTCTATCATTTCATTCCATACAATTAATCCATAAATTTATAATACAATTTATTATGAATTACTACTTTCAGAGAAGTTACCTTGGTTATATCCCATGGTTTTAAAAAATGTATGCAATTTATCTCTTCTGTCATAGATAACTCCCACCATATCAAGTGATTTATAATAGATAACACATACAAGAATTTAGGTACTCTATTGTTTGTGAGAATCATGTAGTGATTCAGACATTTATACCTATAATTAACATAAAATATGATTAAATCTCAAAAATCGAACCTAATACTCTATTATTTGCAAAACTACTACTTTTAAATATTCCCCTTTTAAATATTTGTTGCACCAAATTATAATACATTATTTTTCTATAACATAAATCATTGTAAAATCTATAATATCTCAAATTATATCTCAAACATCATCTATAAATTCTATTTATTCCAAAGTAGTTGTACTCCTCAAAATGTACGGAACTACCAGCCTTACAATTATGTTAAAAAAATATTTGATGATTCTTTATTCAAATCAACAACTTCCTCTTAGTCTTAATAATTCCATAGGATCTTCTCATATAATATAGTTTATTTTATTTTAAATACATTTCATATATATTAATTATAGAGTTTAAATCGGATGTTTTCATTTTCAAAACCTTTAATAAAACATGACTTGGCTGTAGCATATAACATATCTCATTCCATTACATGAACATGAGAATAGAAAGATGATCTAAATAATTTGTGTTGAAATATTTTGACATTCCTTCTAGAATAATAAAATTCCTGAACTTATTACCCCACTAGAAATGAACAACTACTATTCTTTATATTCGAATAATAATTTGTGGCATCCCCATAAAAATAATTTCAGAATAATACATTCATCTTCATTCAATTTGCAATCCCATAAATTTTTGAATCGTCCTCCTTACAATGCCATTTTTGTGTGTGCCTAGAACAGTATTATTGAAATTTCTCCCCAACCACCAACTAAACATATGAATCTACCAAAATCGTAATTAACCACAATTATTGGAAATTAAGATGTTTTCTTCATTATAATATATTTATTCAAAATGTACTGTTATAAAAAAGTGTTATAAAAATATTGGACTTGAATTCAAGAAGGAAGACCCACACCATTTATTCCACATTTATCTAAGATGTTATCATAATATAAATAACCACTATTATAATGGACCAAAGAAGTCTTTCATATAAATATTTCAACTAAAACAAACTTTGATACCTTTTATTTATTTCCTTCAATTCTAAAATAATTGTTCTACATATCCAAAAAATACCCACATAACAAGTACCTTACACAATTCTTTGTGTTTTAATAAACATTTTAAAACTATTAAATTAATCACATTCCAAATTATGTGAGTATGAAATTCATGCCACACTATTATAACTCATGTGGTTTTTTTCATAATAAATAACACCGTTCAAATATCCCATCATATATAATGTTACATTATTAACTCCCTTGGATATCATAAATAGAACAGTCAAAAGAATACCATGCTTAACTCACACATTTTTTAGAAGAAACCCACTCCATACAACGGTCCCACAGAAATTATTCTCTTCTAAAACATGGATGTGTTTTCCACTCATTGGAATTATGTTATGCATCTTGTTTAATTCCTAATGGTAACAATACCCTTTACCATTATATCGATAGTTTTATCATCCATAATATAAACCTTGTTTAATATTATGATTAAACGATTACCTACATGCTTCGTCATAAATTTAAAATAAATTTATTCCCTCAATTCTTTGATCTAGGAATCATAAACATTTGGGACACTCGATAAAATTACATATTTAATTTATAAAGTAGAATTTTAATATTTAAATATGGAATAAAATATTCTATAATTCACTTATTTATCATCACTATAAGTTCTTAAGTGGAAATTCTCCCCACAGTTGCATAATATAGAATTACTTTCAAACAAACAATTTTGGATTATACTTATTCATTATTTCCATTTTTAATGATTTTCATTGAAATTAGACACCACCACTATTTAATACTAACAAAATTTATGGTAGAAACCTGAGTCTCAATCCTTCAAATTTCAACATTATAAATTAGATCAATGAAATCTATGAAAAATAATTCACACATAAAAATTGATATGATAATTTAGGTTGTCATAACATCCCATGATTCTAAGAGTGATGATGGATAGAGAAGCACACACATAAGATCAATCAAATTTCTCAAAATGATTCAAGTTGAATTTTATTTATGTTGAAGTAATTAACATGATCATCCATTAACATTACTTCAAATATTCTCCTATTGCATGGCCATTGAAATAAAATTATTTATACATTTAACACTTCTTTTCATTATTTTCATTTAAATCCTTCATAAGAAGCAATTTTGTATTAATTAGACAAATGTGGTGATCTATTATCTAATATAGTTACTTCTATATCAACATCAATCCATTCACCTCCATCATCCAATGTTATTACTTTTTCATCCACGAGTAGGGAAAATAGGCTTCCCTTCAGTATTTTAAAACAAGTCATTAAAATTCCATGGATAATATTTTATCTCATAAATTTTGATAAAATTGATATTAAAACAATTTCTAGGGGTTGTTTTAATTGTTTTAATTCAATAAGTGACGATAAAAGTAATTTTGGAAACATGTTATTTCATAAATTCTTTAAAAAATATTCTGAAATAGAGTGTAATCATTTATTATTAATGTAAATAATGGAAGAAGTAAAATTCAATATCCCATAAAAATGATGTTTCAATTTCTTCACAGCACACATTCCAATTATGAAATCCAACCTAGAAATTATAGAAAATATGAATACATTTCCAATGATCTTATATTAGATTATAGACACAATATTTACTCACATAAGATCTAAAAAAATATTCATATATTCTATGTAGGTTTTATTCAACATTTATTTTTTGATGATATATATATGTATTATCCAAGTATTTTATTTATTTAATATTAATTTTTATAAATAATAAATTTTTAATGAAACAATATATTATGAGAAAAAAATACTTCATTAGATCCAATAAAAATGAAAATATTATTCATGATATTTGGAAGTCCTATTTTAAAATTCCATGTAAAAGCATAAATTTTGATTAGTTATGAAATATTTCTTCTTAAAAAATAATTTTAATGGAACCGGAATAAGATTTACATATATTTGAAATATACTCTTCCGATTTTGTGATATTTTGAGTTTTATTAATATTTATTTTTCTTGCTCTTATATTATTTAATGATTGTAATTTTCATAATAATATTTAAAAAATAAAAACAATTTACATGAAGATTCTTATAACTAATGTCAATATAATCTTACATCATTGGGTTTTTTTAAATTACATAAAAATGGTTCATGGTGTTTTTTATTTAAAAAAATTGAAACTCTATTTCTGGGTTTTTATAATAAATTTTACATAAAATGTATCAATTTGTTTTTAAAATAATTATCTTAAGGTCAGTATTAATAAATTATAGTCAAGTCATATTTACAAAATCTCATATAATAATTTCACAATGGAAACCAAAATTAAAACCCAAAAAACCCTGAAATAAAACACTAATTTTTAAACTCATTATTGTATGTAGTTTGAAATCTTCCATGATGTTTTATATTGTCTCGGTTGTATATAATCCACTTTATAAAATAATTACATGAAAACAACGAATTATTATAACTTATTAATACATTTATTACCATAATAGAATAATTTTTTTCTAGAAATATTTAACTTAATGGTAATTAAAATGTAATTTGAAGGAACAAGAACTTATTAACAAAGTTATTATATTAGTAAATTGGTAGATTGGGGATTTTTAACTAAATTTGAAAACCTCTGATGTATGATCTGACTTATTTCTATATATTTCTCAAGATTTTTAAAAGTTATTTTTTTTCAATTTCATTGTGTATAAAATTTTTTTATTTACATTGAAGTGTTTTTACTAAAATTGGAGAATTTTTTAAGAATGATGGAATGTGCATGGATGGAACATAATCATCTCTAATCAGGGACCTTTGATAAAATCAATGAGAACCAAAACATAGTTGATTTGCATAGCCGTTTCACAATTTTTTCAAATTGTGATTTTTGTAGTAAAAATGTGTCCCCATGAGAAGAGGTGTATAATTAGGCTAATGGTTAGGGGAATCATTGTGAACAATTTAAGAATCCATGAGAACAGAAATTCAAACCCCTAAAAATTCATTAAAATTGCATAAGGCCCTATGTTAAATAAAAAATAAACCAAAGCATTACCCTGAAACTATATCACTTTTTTTGATGTTCACAAATGGATTAAAACAATTAACAACAACACTAACTAAAGAATAAATGCCTATATTAATGATATGTTCCTCTAGAATTATGTTTTTTCATCCCAACAAGTTTCCCCTCCCACTTTCATCATTCAACCATCATTAGAAGTGATTTCTTTCACGAGTGGAATTAGATCAAGATATATAATTCCATAGATTGAAACTTTTTAATCGTCGATGAAGTTTTTATATCTATATCATATTCATTACAATGATCTTGGTTGTTCCACTTCAATTAGCAATTTTTATTGAAAATATTCTATCAACAATCTTGATGTAGGTTGTCAACATTAAATTCCCAAAGTATTGAATTCTAGATTCATGTATGTGTTCTAAATTTTCAATTGAAATGTATGAAAAAATATTCTTTAACAAAAAAATTAATTGATTAATTAATTTATGAAGTCATGGAAGTCGTTAACAAAATTGAAAATGATTACGAATTGAGTCGAATATGGAAAAATTGAATTCGAGAAAATGTCATTATAGAATTAGGGGAATTGTATTAATTAGTTAGTTAATTAATTAATGGAATATAAAAATATTGGGATTGTTGGATAAATGGGATTCTATAATGGTACAATTATTTTTTAGGAATTAATTAAAAATGGTAATTATTAAATGGTTGAATTTACCTTAATGGGTTAATGGGTTATATAATTTTAAGAATGAATATTATTTAATGGTAATTTTTTTATATTATTCCTTATGGAAAAAGTGTATAACTGTGTTATTTATGATAAATTGTAATGGTATAGTAGGATGAAAAATGGTGATTATAGGGTTAATGTTGATTAATCTCGATTAATGTGATATATTCTATATGTATGTGATTTATTGACATACTAATGGGTCATGGAATGATAAGACAATTACCCATCCATGCCTGAATTATATATGAGATTAAATCATAGACTAGTTATCAAAATTCTCATAGGTTATCGACTCATAAACTAGAGTTGTGATGTGGAATGATGCTTGAAATAATCACGGGGTGTTAGACATGGTGTTATTGCCCCAAAATGGGGGCATTAGAATATTGTTCCAAGTAGTCATTCAATGAATTGAAATAAAACAAGTAGGGAAATGAGATGTGTTATAAAGAAGTTCGAATTGAATAAATGATATGGTTATGACCTCAGAATAGTCTAAAGAAATTATAGATGGTTTGGGTTTCATTGGTAACCCTTCAGTTACGTGGTTAAATAAGGAATAATTAAAGATGAAAACCATTTAACTTGGTGATTGTAATTTATTACTTATACAACATCATAAATATCTATTGAATGTATATTATTTTTAGATTTATATGGTGTTGTTCTAGTGATTTTTACACTAACACTAATCAGGAGGCCTGATTGATACCCGAGTGGACATAATGTTTGCAGGACAACATAAAGGGAAGGATTCATATGTTAGATGGATGAGTCAAGATGTATCATGGATGAGAAAAATAGTCATGATGTTAAGGACTTCTTGAGAGTTCCACTGTATCAATATTTTGGTTTTTTATTTGAAACATAGAATATACATTTTCATGATATTTCTAATGTTTTGTTATGAATATTTTTTTTATTTTTTGTTTTATCATTTCATACTAGTTTTTTATGCAATTTTATTGTGATGGAAAAGGTTATAACTTTTGGATGATGATGATTTATTTTAAATTATTGGAATGATTAATTAATAGTTTATTTTCTGCACATGAACAATATTAAACCCTCACTGCTAGTCAGTTGTCTATGGAATATGGGGTGGTGTACATCTAGACAGATACCAAACCAGCTCAGGGTACCAGTGTGTGTTACATGAGTGGGAATGTAAAACATTTGGTATTATTGGAGTTTCTAGTCGTGTGGCTCTTAAATTATACTTTGGAACAGTAGATATTAGAATATGATTATTCTTCTTTGGAATAGTAGATATGAGAATATGATTATTTCTGATGTTTTTTATTAAGAATTTATCCTTAGGTTAAGGATATATCAATGACATAATTATGTGTTACAAATATAAATATAGTCGATATGATTGGTTATTTATTGTAAATAAATCCATGAAATTCACACATATATTTGTAAAAGCTAAACCAATGACTTGGATGTTTAGCTCAATGAATGTAAATAGAGTTATGATTTCTCTAAATAAGTTCATATCGATAACATGTGAATTTATCAATGGTGTTATTATGTGTATGAAAATTATATCAGCAGAAAGGGGAGTTTAAATTACTACATGAGTAAATAAATAGTTATTTCACACATAATCTTGATGTAAAATAATTAATGACGTTTGTGTAGAACCAATGACTAGAAATTTAAATTTGAAATTCCCTAACTGATTTGGTAACATACGTTACATACACCCCTTTAAAGAACGATCATACAATGAAGATGTAAATTCCCATAAATTAAAATATATTACACAATGATTACAATCATGGGAAGTACATACAACATACATAACAAAATTGGGGCAATATAGTGTGAATCTCAAGAGAATAAGAAGGGAGATAAAAACCCCTTAAATTGTACTTTTCTGTAGTATAAAATAAGTTAAACTCATATATAGTGCATAAATAATTGTTATTAAATTATCTATGAACCAAAACTTTAAATATGATATCATATATGATCTTCTAATATTTTCTCTGTTAATGATATTTTTGTAGAATCATGGTTTTGTGTGTTAACTAATTCATTTTACATTATATGTTTCGTTACATAAGTCATGTTAGTAATGTATAGGACGTCTTTGATTTATATCTAGAATAATATTATGTCCTTAAATATTATTTTTCAATCATAAAATTATATTTATTCTTTAATGGATATGATGGGGAATGAATCAAATCGCGTTTTTGGGGACTGTAATCCGTACGTATACACGAGTGACAATGTCCTTAAATTAATGGTAAAATCATATGTAATTGGATAGTATATCATATATACTGAATAATTAGCATTTTTTATTTATTATGTACATAAATTTCACTCATTATTATACCCATCCAAATAATGGGGTGTTGAATAACAAACTACACCACGATGTGGATACAGTAAGCCATACATAAACATGTATTGTGACATTGTCATTCATAGGATGGATAGAATAATGAATATAGTTGTATCATATTTATAATAAAATTATATTATGTAAAATATACTGGATTTTTTATTTTGGTATGGAATCAAAAAGGAAAGGGGAAGTAGAAGAAGAAAAGAACATAGAAAGAGGTTGTGAAATTATTACCTCCTCTTGAGGAGATTCCTTTTGATTTGATCAAAAGAGAAACATAAGTTGTCTTTATGATCAAATTAAGGCCTCTATGAATAATTGAGGGAAGTTGGTGGAATATTTGAGTAGGTGTTGGCCAAGACAAATGGCTTTATAAGTTTGAAATTAAGAGAAGGGGGTGTACACTTTTATAAGAGAGGTGAAGGTCACATTAGAAAAAACATGAAATATTTTTTTATTATATAATTATTTTTAGGATAATATTGGCTCAAAATCAATTAATTTAAAGGATAAGGTAGGGGTTGGTATAAATCCATTCAACCAATAGGTTTTATTAAGATTATGTCACCATTTTAACATTATAAACTAGATTTAACTCTTAGTTAATTAGTTTAACTTTTACCACGTCTTCTTGTATTTTTACACTATATGGTTAATAAACATACTATAAACATCCATCAAAACCTAATTTGGTTCATTAATGATAAATATATCATTATATATGTCATTTGGCCAAACATTAAATTTTTTAGGAATATTATAACATTTTATAATATAATATTTGTTTTAAAAAAACCAATTATTTCAATTTTGATAAAATTTTGTATTTGGTTTTTATGAAAGTCAAAGCAACATTATTAATTCAAAAAAAATAGTTGAATCAACATTAACACGTCATATTAATCTAGAAAATTCTTTTAAAGCATAAAATTATTAATTTACATTTATTTTTATATTTATAATATCAATTATTATAATCATTCGTTAATAAGGTAATTATTGTGTCATCATTGTGTCATAAATAAATTTAAATATATAATGAATATTTTTTTTAAAATACCATTATTTAATAACTATTTTTATATTTTTAATAAATATTTATAATAGAATTTATCTTATATATAACCCTATATTAAAAAAATTTAGTTATGAGAATTTGAATTTAACACTTTTAAGACTTCTTTAAATAAAATAATAATAATTGTTCTAATGTAATCGAGGTAGACCAAAGAGGATTATAATTTATTCCAAAAGTTAATTTTGGTTGGAATCCTCTTATCCCATAGAATTTGGTCATGTGTTAGGGTAATTATAATATCATTTTAACTTTCAATTATACTATTTACTTTTAACAATGATAAATGAAAGTCAAAAGTTATTATTCAACAAAAATTATTTTCATCTTATTGAATGACATTTTACTTACTGATTTCAATGATGTATCTCATATTTTTTATATTCAATTTACAGAAGCGGTAAAATTATGTTTTATTCATGTTCGCTAACGTGCTTAGAAGGTGGGAAAAACATTTAAAAATTCAAAAAACTAATAAATATATATTTATATTTTAAATTACTCAAATGAATTAAATTTTAATAATATAGTTATTATGTATCTATTTTGGATTATAATTATTATAAATAACATAACTATTTTTTTAAAAAAAATCGGTTTCTAATCACTAACGTAGTGTTTTCCACTATTCATAAAAAATTAAAAGTTTTCAGAATAAATACCAGAAATTCACCCTAAGATAATATTTATATTCCGAATCAAAAAATGGTGTCTACATTACTAAATTAAAATCATACAAGTTTAATTAATTAATTTACAACTAATTACCGTCTTCAAAACTTGAAAGCATGTTTTGGAGAAGTAGAATCAATCAAAATATTAATATGTTCTTATATCTAATATACAAGTGAAATTAAGTCAAATGACCAAAAATGGATTAAATGATAAAAATATATTCTAATTATACGTCAAAAACAAATAAAATTTATCATTTATCAATGTAAATTTTTTTTATTAAAAATTTTATTTTCAATTTAAATTTTTTATCTTTCATTATTCATCAAAATATTAATGATTTCAAAAAAACACTAAAATTTTATCCATACAAAAATTGAATGTCCCTATTCTAAAGAATAATTTATTTTAATCAAATTAAATATATAAAATTGTCAAATATTGAATTATAATGGGTTCTCCATTAAATGGTGTAAAACTGCATTTTTTAAAAAATACTTCTCTTATATGAAAATAGAATTTTTCCTTATATTATTACTTAGAAACAGAAAATATGAATGTTAAAATTATATGGGATATATATAAAATTTAAGATGGGTATATTATTATTTATAACCTCTTTTTAAACGACTTTTTTGATAGGTTGTGGTGCGCTTTAACTCAGTGTTTCAAACATCGCAAGCTATTATATTAATCCAAGATAAGTGTATCATAGAAGATTGGGGGGTTACATTCATCCCTCATTCAAAAAATTTCATCCTCACAATTTGAAATTATTCATTGAAAATAAAATGTATTAAAATAGAAAATACCATTGTGAAAACCCTCATCGAAAATAGGGTTAATAAATTTTAGTCTTAATAAGAGGGAAAGGTAAATGAAAATTTCACCACCAAATTAGGATTTCAAATAGAAGAACATCGGTGTAAATTATAAATAGAGGATAAACATAAATATTAATAAGGATTTATTGAGTTCATCAATAAAAAAAATGTTAATGGAAAATTGAGGGCCTCAAAGACATTAATCTATGACGAATAACCTAAGGTATTAGGATTGCACATTTGTTGGTATATGATCCTTTCCCTAAAGTTTAGGAATAAATTTTTAATAGAATAAGAGAAAAAAAACATGATATGTATTGTTCCATTATTTAACAAATTTCAATCACAAACACATCTTTCACTATAAATGATGAGTATTCAAGAGGACGTGGTCACATCTGAGTCGCTAGAATCAACTTACATAGAATAACATAATCCACAAAGGATGAACTATTTATTTTCTATGTCTTTAGAGATTCTCCAAAACCAAAATCATCAGTACAAGATTAGATTATCCCCAAAAAGGATAATCCTTTAGAGAAAGAAATACTGATCATAATTTATAAAATTAAACCATCAATACATAATTTTTAATAAACAACATTCAATAAACGAATTTCCTTAAAATCCTTCAATATAATCTCAACTAAAATTGAAACCCAAAAAACAGATGAATTTTATTACGTAGTATTCCACATTAATGTGTATCTCCAAATAACATCAATAACTCTAAAGTCACATACATAAAAGTAATTAACCTAATCACATATTTTCTATGATTTTTTAATAATTTATATAATAAACCTAAATCTATATAAGTCCACAATAAAAATATAGATAAAAATCCACCATTCCTCTTCTAATTAATTCTCATAGTATTATATTTTTCTTAGGCATATAGTGTTCCCAATAGAGAAAACGTCTTCCAAAATAACATTTATAATTTAATCACCAAATCATTTTCATATTATTAGGTTATGAATTTATTAAATATAATATCACAAATTAACTTATTTTTTATCAATGAAATTATTTAACTAAAATTAATTTGTCACACTAACTAGGTACATTATGTTGTTTAGTTGTAGGAGATAAATCACTATCACACTTTTGTGGTGGGTTCGATTCCCACATCTTTGTCCAACGTGACGAGTTTTCACACTGTCTACATGTTGTACATTTTCAAAAACTATATTTTATAACATTCCAAAAATGAGATAAATTCCTCAAAATAATCATAACATAATTTGACCCCAATTCTTATCTCATACGTCACATTTTTATCCCAAAATTTAATTATAAGTAATTGCCTCAAATTCAAGGATCATATAAACCCAAATGGTTATTTATATCTATATCCAAAATATAATTGATAATTCTTCCTCAAATAGCATTTTCCCATAACAAAATATAGGGTTACACTTAGAAGTGAAAATTCCTTCAATGTAATCCCACTAAAAAATAGCACTAATACTTTTAAACATTTATCCATCAATTTATTTCCACATAGGTTCTTCCCTAACTAAGAGGTTATCCTATAGAATGTGGCATTCACTTGGGTAATTCCCTAGGTCCCCTACATTCACGAAAAATGACTATAAATGGATTCTTGGGAATATTTTTATTTTCATCAATATTTCCCTTCATTTTTCCTCAGCAATTCATTACATTATATCCTTAATTCTCACACATTAAGTATTTCATTGTTTTATTGAAACAATTTCCTATGTGTCTCTTTCTGAATTTCCATCATGATGGAAATTGAGCATTATTTTATCCATGGTCTCCACTACTGGAGCCCTTATAATTCAACGCCTTTCTCTTTATTGTTGAGTCAGAGAGTTAGTTAATATATAAAATGATGATTATATTTTTTGAAACCTTATTCTACATGAACATGATATATTTTACCCCTATCAAAATTCAATTTCGTTTCTCATTTCCACAACGGTTCCCACCATGTACATCATGTTAAATTTTATTATGGTGTCCTTGGAATCCGACCATTAACTAAAACTAGAACTCATTGTGT
This sequence comes from Viscum album, assembly GCA_963277665.1. Taxonomy (NCBI): domain Eukaryota; kingdom Viridiplantae; phylum Streptophyta; class Magnoliopsida; order Santalales; family Viscaceae; genus Viscum; species Viscum album. The sequence goes on along the minus strand of OY728161.1, from coordinate 1,727,883,186 downwards.
GAGAAACAATAGTCATAAAATCTTTTACATAATTTCATGACACCTTATTTTCAATCTAAAACACCTTTGGATTCACCATGGTTATTTATTATTATCTTATATTAAAATCATTCAACTATGTTTGTATTGAAAATGTGAATTATCCTAAATTTATCCACCGGGAGTTCCATAACCAAGAGTTCATGAAAGCCCATTGTTGTCCACCATTTTCTAGTTGAGTCTTGCTCAATGTGGGGTTTTTGGGTTTTACCCCTAGGTACGTCTGTGCTAGAGCCACCTCTAACTACTCATATCTAGACAGAGATGTATTTCTTGGAAAACAGACATAATATTTACATTACCAAATTTTTTGGATGTTCTTCTATACTAATCCACAATGTATATCTTATGGTAATGTTCTATAATCATAGTTCTTTTAAATATTATTTCCAAGGACTGCATTAAACATACTTTGGTACCACCTATAATGCCCAGACACATGTTACCCTGAGTTGGTGCATTATTATATATCATGGGCATGATCACAAAATATCTTGTCCTGAAATAACAATTATTATATTATCCTTATAATTACTATATACATACAAAAGGATTACATTATATCATGGTAAAATAAAAAAACATTGTATCCCCTATGAACACACTCATATCCCTTATCCTATTCTTGAAGGATAATCATTATATACTTGTTCACACCCTAGGAAAAATAAAACAAAGAAATGGGTGAGATTAGATGATGAGTAAGAATTACTAAATAGAAATAACATTCATAAATTAGCATAAAAATATATGGCAATGTATAAGACTAAAACACAACCCTTTTCAACATCGATTTCAGCATTATATAAAAAATATAAATCAAATAATTCCATTTAATTATTCACATGGATATTATACTTGTCGAATAATATCATAAAATATAATTAACTAATTTCATAATGATGGAATACATATTTCTGGACCTCATAACCACATATTCAAGGCCTTGTTCCAAGACTACAAATAATATTTTTCCAAGGCCTTATACGAAGAAACTAGCTTGAATCATTAGGAATACCAATTCTTTGAGAAGCTATAGCGGGATCCACCAATCACATATGAAGTCAAATACATTCATCATATGAAAACCATGAAACATAGTCTTAACATTCGTATTAAAACATTCATACGAAATATCAATATTTTAACCAAAAATGGAGAATAGTATAAAAAGAGCACATCCACAGTCAAACATTACTCAATTAATAAAATATGGAATATTTTATAAATCAATATCAATCAATAATAATAAAATATATATTGAAATATATTAAAATAATTAGTAAAAATATTTCAGATAAATAACGGATTTTTTCTTGAAAATATTTAAATGTCTCGCTATTTATCATGAAGCTGTTAAAATTATATTGTTGAATAAAAGTGTTCTATACAAATTTGAATTTTAAAAAAGAATTTTAATTTTAAAACATTCATTTCAATATAAATAAATCCTTAAAACAATTTGTAAAAAAAGGATATTGAGGAGAATGATTTATAAGAATAAATCATTATAACTTTAAAATGATATTTTTTATATGGTTATTAACCAAATGAGAGACACTTGAATAAAAATAATTGAGGAAAGAAAATCATTATAATATCATGAGAATAAAGGGATTCATGATATACTATGTCAGATTATAGTAAATACCCCATATCGATGTGAAATGTCACATAACAAATATAAGTCTCAATGTAATATAAATTGAGATGAAATAATTTATAAATACTATATACTTAGTTTAAGGATAAATCAATCACATAATTATGTCTGAAAAATATAAATAAACTCAATGTGATTGGATATTCAATGTAAATATATCATAGTTCAGTCACATATATTCCTGTAAAACAACACCAATGACTTGGATATTTAACTAAATGAATTGAAATTGAGTTATGATTGCTCTTATCAAGATCATATCGATGACTTGAGAATTTATCAATTGAGTTATTATGTGTATCCAATGTATATCCAGGCAACGTATAGTGTATATTACTACATATGTAAATAAATAGTAATTTCACACATAAACATGGAGTAAAATAATCAATGATGTTTGTAATGAACCATAATGAGTCGAAATTGAAGATAGAAATTTCTTTTCTGATTTCGTAACATACGAAACCTACATCCCTTGAAAGAAGGTTCCTATAATTAATATGTAATTAAAAATAAATTAATTTATATAAAAAAATAATACAATCATGGGCAGTACATACCCCACACAAAAAGAAAATAGTGTCAATATAGCCTAAATCTCATTGAAATAATAAGTGAGATAAAAAACCCAAATACCTTATAATTTTATTTATAATAGTGTAGGTTAACCTAATGTATAATGGTGAATTAATTGTTATTAAATTATATATAATCTAAATAAATAAATATGATATCATATATGATCTTCTAATATTTCTTTGTTAATGATATTTCAGTAGAATCATTGTTTTGGGTGTTTACATATTCGATTTCCTTTTTATTATTCATTACATAAGTCTTGTGTGTTATGTATATGATGAATCGATTCATATCCAAAATTAAATTATGTTATTAAACATTATTTTTAAATCATCAAAGAAAAATTAGTGTTGAATGGTTACGATGGAGAATTATTCTTATCATGTTTTTCGAGAAGGTAATCCTTACGTACACACGAGCAACAATATCATTCAACCAATGGTAAAATAAAATGTAATTGGATGGAATATAATATATACAAAATAATTAACATGTTTTATTTATTATTTACATATATTGTACTCATTATTATAACCATCCAAATAATGAAGTGTTGAATAAAAAACTACAACACGGCGCGGAGACGGTAAGGCATACGTACTCACATAAGCTGACATTATCATTCAAAGGATGGATTTAATGATGAATATGTTTGTAAAATAATTATAATAATATTACAATATTTATATGGTATAAGAGTTATTTTTTTTATGGAAACAAAAAAATGATAAAGTGGAAGATGAAAAGAACGTTGATAGAGGTGGTGAAATTATTACATCTTCTTCGGGTGATTCATTTGGATTTGATCAAAACGGCTCATTAGGTTGGATTTCTGATCAATTTAAGGCCTATAAGATAAATTTTGGGTAGTTGGGAGGATATTAGATCAGGGTTGTCCGAGAAAAATGGATTTGGATATGTGAAATTAAAATAATGGGATGCACCATTTTATAGTATATTTGAGTGTCACTTTAGGAAAATATTAGAATATTATTTTATTATATAATCATTTTCTTTTTATAATGGCAAAAAATGGATTTATTTCGAGGATAAGGTGGGTATGGGTCTAAATCTCTTAAACCGATTGTTTTTATGCACTGTTAGTTTACCATATTAACATTATCTTTTAGATTTAACTCTTAGATAATTAGTTTAACTTTTACCATGATTCCATGTATTCTTAAACAATATGGATAATAAACTTACTATAAAAAATCCAAGAGAACCAAAATTGGATTATTAATGATATATCTATCATTATATTTGTCTTTTGTATGATCCTTAGATTTTTATGAATATTATATCATTTAATAATATAATATTTATTTTGAAAAATAATTTATGTAAATTTTGACAATATTTTTTATTAGGTTTTTTTAAAAGTCATATCAACATTATTAATTCGGAAAAAAATAATTTACTCAACCCCAAAATTTCATATTAATTTATAAAATTCATTGAATGCATCAATTGTATCAATTTACATTTATTTAGATATTTATAATATCAATTATTTTAAACAATCATTAACAAGATAATAACTACATCATCATTGTGTCATAAATAAATTTAATTATTTAATGTTTAAAAATATATAAATAAAATACCATGATTTATGAAAACTTTTTAGATTTATAATGAATATTTTTATTCTAATTTATCTTATGTATAACCATATATTAAAAATTTATTAGATATGAAAATTTGTACTTTGCACTATTAAATATTCTCTAAATAAAATAATAATAAATGTTGTAATATAACCCATGTTCACCAAAGAGGATATCATATTATTCCTAAGGTTGATTCTGGTCAGAAACCACTTATACAATACAAGTACGACATGTGTTAGGGTATTTAAAATATCATTTTTACCTTTAATTGCCCTACTTTTTTAACCATGGTAAATAAAAGACAAAAGTTACTATTCCTAAATAATATTTTCATATTATTGAACCAAATTTTACTTAATAACGTCCACTGTGTCTCTAATATTACTGATATTCAATTAACAGAGGATGTGAAATTACATTTTATGCAAATTAGCTGATGTTCCTAGACGGTGGGTAAAACTCGCTTAAAATATTCCTAAAAAATTTATACATCTAATTAAATTTTAAAATGAATATAAAGAATTAAATTTTACTAATATAATTATTATGTATCTATTTTGACTTAAGATTAATTTAATTAAAATTAATAACTATTAAAATTAAATTTCTATTTTCTAAAAATGACGTAGTGTTTATCACTATTCATCAAAAATTCAATGTTTTCAGAAAAATACTAAAAAATAACAATAAGATAATTTTGATATTATAGATCCAAAAATCATGTATATTTCACCAAATTCATAACATCGAAGTTTCATTAATTAATTTAAAATTAAATCATGTTTTCAAAACCAGAATGCTGGTTTTTTGATAAGTAAAAAATATCAAAAGATTGATATGTGTTTATTCCCATTTTAAAAATTAAATTACATTGAATTACCAAAATTGGAAACAATGGTAAAAATAAAAATTAAATATACTGAAAAACCATTGAAATTTATAATTGAAAACAATAAGTTATTTTGTTTAAAAAATATGTTTTCAATTAAAATTTAGTACTTGTCACTATTCATTAAAGTATAAATGTTATCAGAAACACGCCAAAGAATTATCCAAAATAAATTTTTATTTCATGCTTCTAAAGAAGAATTTAATTTCATCAAATTGAATATATAAAAGCGTCAAAAATTGTATTATTAAGGGTTCTCCATGAAATGGTCGAAAACAACATTTTCTGAAAAATAATTTTTTATCTAAAAATTTGAATTTGTCCTTATATAATGTCTAAGAAACAGAAAAGATGAATGTAAAATTAATATGGCATATACATTAAATACATAATGATATTATTAATTTTTAGAACCACTTTTTAAAAATATAGTTTGATAGGTCAGGTGCACATGAACTAGGTGTTGCGTACATCGCATGCGATTTTATTATTCAAAGAGAAGAGTATCATGGAGGCTTGGGGTGTTACATGCTTGGTTTGGGAAAACATTTCACAAACAGTGTGATAACCATCATTCTTCAAAAATTGACATATTTTTCCCAAAAAATTCCCAATGTAAAAAACCATAATATAAACAAAAAAAATAAAATAGTGTACATACTAAATAAAGATGAGAAATCTCAAAAAAGGTTAGGATCTTAAAATTATAATGCTAATTAATATTCCATCACCATAAAAATTTTTTAATTTGGTTTTGATTTATACCACCCAGTTGTATATTGGATTGTTTATATCTATAGATTCTATTTTAAGCTATTGAGGATGGTCAGAATCTAATGAATTATTACATACAATATTACACAACCCAATTCAAAGCTATATAGTTTTTTAAACATTCAATTGATCTTTTGATCAACTGTTTAACATTCTTGTGATAAAATATTTTAGAATAATATATTATTCTTCCATTTCTATATGACCTTGAAAATGATGATTTGTACCACTACTGAAGGACACAGATTACACATTCTACATAATTTGGACTAGTCAAAATCAAATGTTTCATCACTAGTAATATTTTTTCTTCTATCTAGTAGTATTGTCTATTATACAATTTTTATTTCTGGTTGAGGTATCCAATAATTATTTATCACATAGTATATTGTATCCCAATATTTTTTCCCCATGGAAATTCTCACCTGACCAAAAAGAATTACACATACGATGGGGCTTCTCATGTATAAATCATGGGTTTCTATCTTCTCATTTAAAAATTGTGAATATGTTCGTAGATTCCCCATATAATGTCATAGTTGGGATTACTCGCATTTAAAATTATCTATCTATTTCATTGTTTGTTTCATATTCTATCGAGTGGGGTGTGAAGTGTATAGTTGGATCGTTTGATTCAATCTACTATAAATATTAATTGTGTTCTTCTCTTTAGTTTCATGGATACACTCTTGAAACATTCACTATTCTAATTGTTTTAAAAAGGAATTTCTAAATAATTTTAATCCTCAAAATTCAAAATATTTATTAATAAATAAGAAATTTTTAAAAATGGTCAATTCACGGCATCTATAAACAATCTTCCTTCAATAATTCATATGTGACAAAAAATTTTGTTAAAACATTTTAATACTCTGTGGTGAAATAATAAAATCATTTATTATAGATATAGATAAATAATATTTGAATTATAAATGTAAAAGTATCATTTTATAAAAACCTATATGTTTTTAAACAGTCACCATAACCATATTTTTTAGACATTGGTTCTACATATATATGACATCTTGAAGATATCACCATTAAATAAGATCAAGTCTAGTTTTTCATATAATTCACTACCTAAAATACAAATCTATATTTAATAGTTCAATGTTAATATATCATCCTACACATTTGACTATAATCCAATTTATGGAATAATTCACTACCTGCTGCTTCCACAAAAACTAATTCTATAAATCATAAAATTTTCATCATTACGTCAACATCAGTATAAAATTCTGTTCTAGAAATCTATAATCACTCTTTCTAGAAGTTACTATAACATGCCTAAAAATTATTTTCAAGTGAATTGACCTAAAAATGATGAAATTGGAGCCTTATATTTAGTATATAACTCATGTTAGGTCAAAGATTTAATTATATTCAATGAGTTTGAAATAATAAATCCATGTTCCACATGCCTGGATACATTATTCAATTGTAAATTTTATTTCATTTTCCATCATTATTCAACATGAGTTTACGGATAAAAATAGTTATTTTTAAGAACATAATAAATTAAACAAAATTTCATAAATTATTTGATTATTTCATATTCTTTTATGAATTTATTTTCCACTACTCAAATGTGTTGGGGTTTTATGGATAAAATAACATTGACTATATGCATTATAAATGAAAAAACCCAAAATAAGGTATTTATACTAGAATATATGAAAAAATGCACAAATAAGAACTAAATAAATAATGACATAGTTTTCCTTAGATGATTTCAACCACCTCTTAATCATTAATATTTATTAATGGAAAATACAAAAGGGTATTAAGAAGACTCCCATATATATGATGCATCCATTAGATGACTCTGAGTGACTAATCATAAAATACATATACTCCACCTTCTATATAATGATAGAACATCATGGTGAGATATAGATGGGTGATGAGAACATGAAGGATGATGTGTTTTTGTCAAATTTATGAAATATATCTTATATACACCATCTCCGGGAAACATCCCGTTCTAAATCCCTATAGGATCACCCTTGCGTGGAATTTAATTTACTAATTTTTTATAAAGATTGATTAAATTAAAATATAACATTCAAGTAACATTTTCTAGAATAATTCTCCATTTAAATACATTTAATGTAACACCACTTAAATTATATCATATATAGAAGTTAACACCAAAATGTTGAAATTTAATACTTGGCATCCATATCGATATTTTTCAGTAACAGTAAATACCATGAAATTTTGATAAATAATACACTATGATTTAATTATAATATCCCAACCTGTTATATCTCAATGATACCATATAAATTTAATAGGTAGTATTATGGAATATCATTCTATGAATTACCATTTTCTTTAATTCATATAATACAATAAGACTCATATTCTTGAAGAAACCCATTTTTATTAATGATATTGCATTCTATAATATTTTTATCATACAGTAATATATAAATGATATACATGTTATATATATGGAATATTTAATACAATAATCCACTTTCACTAATGCCTATCATACTTCATGAAACATCACATTTTATAATATCCTATATTAAACTTATGTGATCATAACCAAAACAATTTTTAATATCTTAAAAAATAGGATTATTATCATCCACTATAACATGTTTCACATCATATTAAATAACTTGTTATTTCCCATTAATAAATCAATTTGATTAATATTAAAACACTTTTAAATAAAATCTATATAGAAAACCAAACCCTTTATTATTCAACCATAATGTGTGAAAATTTATTCTTATGTGTATTTGAAATAAAATACTAATCTATGGATTCTAATATTCTTGAAATGATATTCCTAGAAATAAATAATAGTAAAAATCATCTTATATTTATACCGGGTGTGATTTTGATAAAATATAGGTTTCGTAAAACGATGTCCAGTAGTTGCATCACATGTTTGTAAGAATTATCATATTATTATTTTTAGTTAGGCATAAATTTAATATGGTATATAGAGTATGTAAATCCCATATAGATAACACATAAATTCATTATTCTCATAGTATATACCAACTAAAGTGATATATTCATTACATGGAATTCACATTTATGGATGATATCATCCCATGTCCCTCGTACATATAGATATGAAAGTCAACAGTAATATATTAGTGTGTATTCACACTCTCATTTCTTTCTCAATTTATGGACCAAATTTTATATTCATTATTTATGACCACAAATCACATCATGGTTGAGCTCTAATAATTGAAATCATCAGTAATATGATAAAACCATCTAGATAATATAATCATAAAGGATTAAATAATGAAGGTATTAATGTAGGATGTTTATCATACATGGTATCTCACTATCCTCATGAATAGGAGACAAAAATATGAACTATGAACAACTAGAATATTTTTTTAATATAAAAGTGGTATAATTATGTTCTATTGCATGATAATATTCCATACTCAAAAATTTTATTATTATTTTTGTATTTTGACATTCAATCATAACGTATAACACTACATAATATACATATATAAATTATAATTCATACTCAAACTTTCCTATGGTAAATTACCATTTCACATCATGAAATATATATTAATATAAAAATAAATATATTCAACATGATTGAATAAAAATTTAGATGTATAATTTTATATGTTTTTTATATTCTTAATCACATGAGGAATACATAAAAAGACCATATATAAGTTCATGACATCATTTTGTTAACTTACTTCAACTATACGTTCCATGTCTCTATAATACCATTAGATGAATCCCTCATACACTATTTCGAGTGACAACTATAAATAACATAGGATTATATAATCGTGATATTTACGATCCATATCTTCAATTCATAACACCATGATATTATTGAAACTTCTTAACTACACAATATCAAATATTCTGATGTTAATAAATTATGTTGTCTAGAAACAAACCTTTATATGTATAATCATCCTCATCCATATAATTCATTATATATAAAATATAACTTAATATATTAGGTTAATTTTTGTAACTATTTATATTATTACTTAATAGAACATCCTAAAATCCATTAGGATATAGAAAAATTCAATTTTTATAATATAAATGTAACATTATACATTGTGCTTTTGTCTATAACCTAAAAATCATTTATTATAATAATTAAATAATAAATTTTGTTCTCCAGTATAATTATTTATAATATAAATTAGTCACATTCATTTGGAAAATAAATTTACCGTTAATATTTTTATTTACAATCACATATACTAAATAGAGTAGGATATTATCTGTAATAAAATTCTACTTCTTAAGGTAATAATCATTCATTTTTAACATTGAAATTATACAATGTCAAATATACTCACACTAACCTCTTAATGTCTATTTTCGTCATGAAATAAAATTTTATAATACATAATCTCTATTGTTTTTAGGAAATTAAACATGCTTATTTTTCATCGAAATATTTTTCAAATAAAATATTATATCCATAGTGAATATTTTATTCTATGTGTTTGGAGAAATTTCATATAAGTGTTTTACAATATTAATTAAATTTATTCCAACCATGGGTGGTGAAGAAATCTTACCTCATACTTAAAAAAACTAGATAATCTTTTTAAAATTTATAAATAATAATCCTTGTATTATTTAAAAATATAATATATAACCTAAATGAATATACCATATCTATTAAATTTAATATTTATTTTTCTCAAAAACAAATTACTCAATTATTTTTCCTATCTTCTAAGGGATATGATTTATATATACACATCCTGTTAATATATTCATTTTATCTTGATATATTTAATTACATTTAGTCCTTTGATAAAGAAAACTATACTTCACTACTTGAATGATTACAATTATCACTATCAATTATTTCATTTAATTGGAATGATTGTATATTTTATACACATAAAAAGTATAAATTTTCTATGATATTCAATTAAAAATGAATTTTTTATTATCATATTAATGATATCTAACAAGGAAATTCCAAATATTTTCTAAAACCTATACTTTTTTCTAAAATAATTCCATCTTATGGAATCAATTTTCATCCTTCATAATAGACCCTTCAGGTGACAATTATATTTATTATCTACATGATGAAACATTATTAGACTCCCTAAATAACATTTCACCTCATACATTATGATTTAACCAACTGTACTATTTATATAGATCATCATTTTAGACATCATATTCATAGTTTATATATTTTGAAAACATTTAGAATAATATGGTACACATTTCATAATCACATTCGTATTTGTAAAAAAAATTAAAAAATGTGAAATCTTACTTATCTAAAATATGTCTTTATGAATGATTTGGTAACTCCATTTAAATATCATAATATATCAGATTGATTACCATTGACATAGATAATTATACTAAATAAGTGGTACCGAAATGTTTTATGATATTTTTTAATCAATTTTTTTTTAAAATACTCCAAAGGGTGATAGATCACTAAAAGGGGAGGGGTGAATCAGTGATCCCCTGATTAAATTTTTCTTTTTATGAATTTTTCCCTTTAATTTCATATTCAGCCTATGTGTCTTGTTCAGGCCTATATATACACTTCATATGATTATGAAACACAAAATCATAGAAAAAATGGATTTATAAGGTTCAGTACGAATACCTATTGTTTGTTGTGTTAGTTATTCTCCCCAACACAGACTCTTCACTATACGAGAGGATAATTACTAATGGTAATTGGATAAACCCCTAGTTACAGTGTCGTTAAACCGAAAACTACTATATACCCTCATCTTCTTCCTGAAACTAGTTATTCTCCGCAACTACAACTTCTTCATTAAATGTCTTCTTTCACTATTCAAGTCACTTCAACAATCACTAATATATATTGTCTGCCTTGAAAAACTATTCTGATCACAAATAATGATCAGTTTCCTCAGTTTAAAAAAATGCTTGGGCTAAGAGTTCATTTTTATGATTGAATTCATAGCCTCACTTAGACATGTGCACATGCTGTAAAAACATTCTTTAAAATAATAATAATGCAAGAATTTCCTTACACAATTTTCAACATTTTTTTCTCAAATCACACGCAATCTGCCTCTACGTTATATTCTTCATTATCTTCCTATTTTTCATTTTTGGTAATTAGAATACACAAACTTTTTTATTTTTAGTTTGGATTCTATGTATGTGTGTTATTCGTGAGATCTCATTCTTCTTAAATGGACTCAGGTTTCTTCTCCTTCATGCACAAGGATAGTTCATATCTCTTTCACAGAACCATGATAGTTTGCATGCTTTTATCATTACAAAGATACAACAAGGGAGACATGATCTTGTTCTGTACCGATGGGATAACTTATCACAAAGACATGTGAGGGATCAAAATAACCTATTGCATTCTTGAAAATTTCTACTTTAGTACAGATTGTGCGGAACTTCCCATCCATGAAATAAGATAGTTCACAGTTCTCCTTCACCTTAGGGATATGTGGAACCTTCTTCTACGCATAGTAAGGCTGCAGGGAACTCTTCCTTTCCTGTACCAAGGCTGGATGGAAAATTTCACTTCATGGTGATCGGTTTTTTTCGGAATGAGAGCATTCTAAATTTTCTGAGCAACACAAAATAGCCGACACACTACTCCTTTTATAGAAGCAGATAAACATGTTGCCCTAATCTCAAATCCCTAGAAATATTCTATGGTATTTAAATTTTTGAGTGACCAACATATACAACATTTTGAAATCATCAAACATTGTTTAATTGTTAAACCGAGTCACTTTATTTGTATCCATTCAACGTAGGACATTCTTTTGCAGTTAGTATAATACTCACATGCATGTGAAGAGGAATACATGAAATGAAAATTTCTAAAGGATTCGTGTGGCCTCACAACTCGCTTTTCTTCCAATGATATTTTTCTTTTTATATAGATGCATGCATGAATATTTTAATTCATACATGTGTTCGGTTCATCCGGATGATCACCATTCAAGTGTTTTCATCATCAACACTGACCGGGAGATCGATCATGGGGGATCGGCTTCTTCTATGGTGAAAGGTAGGGTCGGGATGGATAAAGTATGAAGATGACCTCTGGGGAGTAGATTAGACGGCTCAGATTCAATTGGTGAGATGCGGGTTGTGATGATTGGTCCTGATTAGATAGCTTACCATGGATTAGGTGTAAGATTGAGAGTGTATGTGGGATTATATGGGTGACCATGATTGTTTCCATTTTTTTAAAAGCATGTCCCACATCAAAACATCCCACTTATTTCATAAGGTTTAACGATGAGCTCACACATCCCTGATGTGATATTACTACCTCCCCCTCCGGTGTCACCCCGCACTGGTTCTCTATTGGTGTGCTCTTAACGCCCATTCATTGTCCTCTGAGTGCACTCTTAGCACTCACATTGCACATACCGCATGACTCCACCATAGTTTTCCCACGTGTAGGTTTAAACATAACACACACCACTGCATAATTTGGGTAAGGCCTTGAGGGCTTCCCTCTGGCCTGGTTGACCCTCAAGTCCCACATGTGCCTGAGGTTGAGGTCCTCAGCTGGCCTCCATGGTTGGCCATATTTTTTGACAATGTGTTATAAATAATGTAATCATAAAAAAATATGCATGGACACATTCACCTATCTAATACCCTTCTTCGTTATATATTCATGTTTATATATTATTCTAAGCATCATCATTCTTCAATAAGGATTGGATCATGATTTCAAAACATCTTTGTTAAGCTTCTATGAAAGAATCAAGGAGATCTGTGTGTTATACATTACCTCGTGCATTTAAATAATAATTCCTGGTAATAGTATTCTTAGTGATGTGTTATTCATAAAACATGTGTCTTTGAACTTTGGACCACATAAAAATTGTTTGATATTGGAAGCTCCAATCATCATTACTTCAATCACCCAATTATTAGGCACACAATGACATGTTAATGACAAAAAAATGTAATCAGAGGGCTCAACAAAATACATATTTTTATTTTGTTGTCAATAACTTTAAAGCACACTCTAGTAGAGTCACTATTTATGGTATGATGTTTTCTCCACCTTATTGGAAAAAAAATTAAATGGATATGGTTCACATAGAAAATAGCATCTATTTAATCATCTCTTTTTGTATGTCTGATAACCTAGGGTAGAAACAAAGAGAGATACATCCAAGGATTCAAATGCAATATTAAGACAACCATATATGTGAAATAATGATCATAATGTATCGAATCATATCCAAGGGGATACAGATTGGATTATTTTTCACTGAACGTTAAAAACCATGCACAGACATGAACAATTAATGCTCCCCCTCAAGGGATGCATTCATCTCCTTCAATTACAAGAAAATTAGTACAAAATAATATATATAGATTTAGGGAATAAATATGTACCTTTTCGTGATCTTCAATTGACAGGAGAAGAATGAACATGAATTTTTAGCCCTATCTCAAAAAACTTCTCTGTTGGAATTGATTTTGTGTAAATATCTACATAAAGATATTTAGAAGAAATGTATTGTAGCTTCATATCTCTAAAAACCATATTTTCATTGATAAAATCATATCTGATATCAATATTTGTGGATCTTGAATGTTTTATTGATTCTTATTTAATCCAATGAAATTTTGATTATCACATAGATGCTTTAATGGTCTTTTAGTTTCAAACCTCAAGTCTACGATTTACACTTGCATCAAAATAATTTGTGTACATTCATGTGTGGCTGCCACATACTCTTCCTTAGTTGTTCGCAAAGTTACAAAAAAATTTTCTTACTATAAAAATTCAAACATCCTTCAATCAGAAATAAGGATCCACCAGGTGTATATCACTTGATAGTAAAATCACCATCTCAACTAGAATATGTAAATTCTAACAACATATTGTCTGTACTGGGTTTGTATAAAATCCCCTAGTTCAGAGTTCCATTCACATATCTCAAATATCATTTACATATTTATAAGTTAGACTATTTTGGATCCTACTGAAATAAGACTCATAGTGTCACTACATAAGTTTTTTATGGCCTTGATATTTTGAGATAATGTTGGTTTCTAATTTTTCTTCTAAAACATTTCCGAAAAAGATGCTTTTATTTTCATCCTTTCATAATTTCATTCCTACTGAAATGGTATTTAAAACCAATTTTTCATTTTCCATTACAATATTTTCCACCAATTCCCTTGAATACATCTCATGTGAGAAAAATATGGAATTTTTTGTTGTTTAACCTAAAATCACATAAAATATGTCATTTGACCCTACATGGAAATTAAAAATGTTATCTTAATCTTCATTGAAAATTCATTAAATATTCATTCTTTTTTCCCAGTGAATATGATTTCATAAACATATATAATGACTATGAGAGTACCAATGAACATTTTTATGAGATAAATATTATTTTAAACTATACCAATGAAAAACATCATATCCATTAGAAAACCATTAAATTTTGAGTACCAGGCTCTATGGGTCTATTTTAAACCATACAGAGATCTCATCAACCTACATACAATGCTACCATTATTGTCCAGAATAAATCAACATGGTTATTTGATATATACCTCATCTTAAAGATCTAAATTTAAAAATGAATATTTCACATCCATTTGATAAACCTTGTAATGCATGTGTTATGCAAATTCTATGACTTTTATAATGGTTTCCAATCTTGTTACTAATGCAAAAGTTTCTTCAAAGTCAACTCCTTCCATTTTTCAATATCCCTCACATACTAGTCTGGCCTTATTTCATGAAACATACCCTTTCCGATTTAGCTTATTTTTGAAAACACACTTGGTTCCAATAAAAATTTTATTCCTCGTTCTTAACATATGATCCCTTGTGAAATTATATTCAATATGATCATGCTCTTTGTGCATTGATTTTATCCATTCCTCATGGTCAGCTGCCTCGATGACTGTATGAGGTTCAACTTGAAAAATGAGTGAAGTTTGAAATTCTATTCTAAATATTTTTCTTGTATTCATTGGATATTTTAGATTAGAAATGAAATTTTATATCTCAAAATGATTCCTTAATTTGTTGTACCATTTTATTTTATTTTCATCAACATATTCTCCATCACTGGTATGTTTAATATTGATGTGAATGTGGTTTGGTTCTATATAAGAAGCTTCACCATTCTTTGGTTCCATTTTCATGCCATATTGTTTCAAATATTTTGAATCACCCTACATAGCCATATTAGAATTGATATTGTTTTCAATAATTCTATCATCACTGCAATAAACCAACTTTTTCATTATTTTTTTCCAACATATATATCTTTTATCAACATAAGAAAAACCTATGTAGATCACTTTTCCTTCTTCTTCGTCAAATTTACAAAGATTAATTTTCTTAATATGTATGATGTAGGGAAATCCAAAAACACTAATGTATTTAATAGTTGGGTTTTTGTTGTGCCGCATTTCATAAGTTCCCATTTCAATTTCTAGTATTAGAAGACATATGTTCTTTATAAGTATTGCAGTATATACAGGTTCA
Organism: Viscum album; assembly: GCA_963277665.1. NCBI lineage: Eukaryota > Viridiplantae > Streptophyta > Magnoliopsida > Santalales > Viscaceae > Viscum > Viscum album. The sequence continues at coordinate 1,727,867,122 of OY728161.1, read as the reverse complement.
CTACAGATAATCTTCGATATTTTTTGTTCATCCAACATAGTGTTCCCCAATTAAACTATGATGTTGTTCATTACTTATTCTAACCCATTCTATTGTGGATTATATGTTGTGTTGTGTTGATTGTTGATTCCATGCATGCAATTATATCATTAAAAATCATCACATGTATACTCTTTATCATTATCAAATCTCACATTTTTTATAGAGATACCTCGCACCCTCTCAGCTTTCCTTCAGAAATTTTTTAACACTGTGGGTTCCTCTAACTTGTGTTTAATAAACATGACATTAGTCATTCAAGTGTAATCATCAATGAATGTGATGTAATATAGATCGCCTCTTTTATAATTTTGTCTCATTGGCTCACATATGTCTATATAACCATGCTTAAGATGCATAGTAGATATAAATATACCCCTTTATGTGAACATTAGTTCAATTTCTCCTTCTAACATATTTCATAAATTTCATATCTTTCTCTCATCAAATTGGGATAACCTCTGACAATTTTATACATCAAGATTTTACATATATTCCTCTTACCAATATGGTCATGTAATATATGCCAAATGTTTTTTCATCCTTGGAACTCAAATGGAAGTAACTAATAGACTCACCAATTTGAAATAGGTTTCCAATGGTCCTTCTACGTTGAGTGGTGATTTTGTCGTCCTTTGATCTCTTAAGGATAGATTAATCCTTTTTAAAAATAACCTCATGTACATCATCAAATAGTTTGATTATACCAATATAATTATGCATTATACCTTCGACAAATAACATGTCATTGGATTTCAGATTTTTTTCTTCATTTATTTCTTTCTCAACTCCCTTGATTGTTTAGAGAAGAATCATTTCCATAGATCACACCTACTCCCCCATGACTTTATGTGCTGCATAGATTTTTTTTATCACCAGTCTTGTGTGATGAACATCCACTATCAAGAATCCATGAATTGGTTTTACATCTTGATTGAAAAGAAACTTAAGAAATGCAAGAGTTTTAATTACAAAATTTATGAATTAATTTTCAATTCATGACATTGAGGGTTTGTCCAAGAATAGTTATCATGAACCATTCACCACTATGACCTTCAATATCACATCTTTTACAACCGTCTTCCAAGTAGATAAATTTGTTCTGAGTTTTAAGATCAGATGATTTCTTCTTTTCACTTTTGATTTCATAATATCTCCCCCTTGATTCATATCTCACTTTTTTTAGAGACATGTTATAAATGAATAAATATGTTGTGTTCCCTAACACTACACAATGCCTCTAGTATACTCTAAACCTGATATTCCCCAATTATAGGAGTCTTGTCGGGATGATTGTTGTTTTTTCATTCAAAAACCTGAGAAAATCATCAGGGTTGATTTATCTCTTCATTTAGATAAAAAGTAGTTTTGACCCAAACCATTGTGCTAAATATTTTTCTCAGATTTGGTTTAGAACCTTCGTTGTTATAAATAATAGATGTATTTTGATATTTGAATACTATTTAATTGACCTTCTTGTTTACACCAGTGTCTAACATTTCTTCCATGATCTGAACTGCCTTGTGGAAATCTTTTTTGATCCTCTTCCAGCTTTCCTGTTATTCGACTCACTTTGACTGAGTCATTGATTTATCTTCTTCTTTGAGGTGAAGTTTCTCCTAAGGACCATTTATCATTTTCACCATTTTAACTACCTTCAATTTGGTACTTTTGATTTCTTTAACATAAAATGATTCTCTCACTATCTACTCTTCCTAATCATCACTAATATTTTATGTTTTTTTAGTAAAAACAAATTATCTTTATTTAGCTTCAATTTTTTCTGAATACATGCATCTAATTAATTTTTCATCATGTATTAATGATTTTTCAGTTATTTTTCATTATCTTCATTGCTAGATGTATCAATCCCTTTTCCCACATGAGCTGGAAAATTAGTTTCGTCTTCTGGTTGGCTTTTTGATGTGGAGTTTTCATCTTTTTCATTTCACACATAGCTTATTATTTCACCTGGAAAGAACTTTTCTATCTTGTAAAAAATTTGAATGAGTATATTTTGCTTCTAACCTGTTTCTTATTTTTTGGTTTTTCTTCATTGGTCTCTAGAGAATGATCATTTTCATAGGTTAATTGATACCATAGTGTCCAATACTATTGCACTTGTAACACTTTGGTGGTAGTTTTCCTTTTCCCTTAAATTTTTCATTCCTAAGTCTTTTTGATATATGAAGAAAAATTTTCTACATTCTTCAAATTTATCTTCATCTTATTTTTAACTTGATTCTAATGATTCATCATCTTTGATTTTGAGATTTCCCAAGGCCTAGTATGCCATCTCTTATTTGATCTTCTTTTTAAATACTGGTATAATATTCATTTCATATTAAATGAGAATGTTATGTAAATCAACAAGATAATGGTCATCTCTATCTTACAAAAATAAAATGTCGGGGCAAATCTATGAGGAGAATTTCTCATTATTATTTAAAAATAGTTGAATAATTCAACTTACCTCCAATTCCACAAATATTAATTATTAAACCATTGAATCTTGTTCAAAAATCATCAATTTTTTCCTCTTCTCTGATGTTGATATCTTCTTATTTCCACTTCCACATATCTAATTTGGCTTCCTTGACAGTCATGTTGCCTTCATATCTTCATTAAAAATTTGTACCAAATTTCATTTAAATTTTTCTATCCCATATCCATTGGGTACAATTTTTCCTAAATCGACATTAATATGGTATTTTGTTCTTTTCCATAGACTTCCATATTTCTTTTCTCCACGAATGTCATAACAGCTTTATCAACAAAAGGTGGTAATAGAAAAGTAGATGTATCTCTTTATTCAACGCCAAGGGATAGAAGATTGGGTAACAACATATTCATCCCACTATAGTAATTATATCCATTTATAGTAGGTACTCCCATATTGTTAACAAAATTTAGATTGTTCCTCTTCTCATTATAGTAGATCCTTAAAGAGGGAACCTATCTTTGAAACATATGAAAATACCCTGAAGGGTGAATGATCAATGAGAGGGGAGGGGGGAATCAATGATCCCCTGATTAAATTTTTCTTTTTTATGAATTTTTCTCCTTAGTTTTCAATTTGATCTATATGCCTAGTTATGGCTAGATATACACATCAAATGATTCTACCACACAAAATCATAGAACATATGAACTTACAAGGTTTAGTACAAAGGCCAACTCCTTGTTTTTTGAGTTATTCTACCCAACATAGATTCTTCACTATCCCAATAGATGATTAAAAATGGTAATTTATTTTACCCCAAAAATAAAATTAGTTTTAAACCCCCAACTTCTCTACTCCTTCTTCTTCCAGAAACTAGTTATGCTCCCAATATTGCAATTTTTCTTCAAATGGCGTGTTTCACTATTCATGTCACTTCAAGAAACTCTGATATAATATATCGTCCATTATCAACTGTTTTGATAAAAAATAATGATTAGTTTCCTCAGTGCAACAAATGATAAGGCTTAGAGTTATTTCTTCCAATTATTGTCCTAGCTTAACTTAGATGTGTGCATGTGGTGTAGACACGTTCTTTAAAATAATAATTATGCAATAATATTCTTACAATATTTACCCACTTTTTTCTCAAAGCACACACATTCATCCTTTTCATTATATTCTATTTTCATTTTCTCATTATCCATTTATGTTCTTATCACACCCACACTTGTTTCATTTTATCTTGGATTAAATTTTAGTGTGTTATTCTTGAGTCCTCTTTCTTATTCAATGGATTCGAGTTTCTTCTATATCACACACATGGTTCTATCTGATCTCTTTCGTAGAACCATGATGGTGTTCTTGGTCTTGACCTCACAAAGGTATAATAAGGGTGAAATGCACCATTTCTGTACCTGCAGGATAGATTCTCATGATGACAGATAAGGGTTAAAAAGATCATATCACATGATTGTTGATTTCTTCCTTCGCATAGAGGGTGTGGAACATCACTTCCATGAACAAATATGGTTTTTCGTTCTCCTTCATGCAAGGGATATCCAGTAAGTTTTTATTTTCATATTAAGGAAATGCAGAACTATGTGTTTTATGTAGCAAGGCTGCATGGAAACTTTGTCTTCACGGTGATCTATTCTTTTGATAATGATATCTTTCTCAATTTTCACAACAACAAAAAACCATTGAGGCACTCCTCCTTCTATTAGTGTTGAATGATGTGTTTCCCAGAGTTCAAATCCCTTGAAATATGGAATGTGGTCTAAATATTTGAATACCGGAGATATACACCGTTTTTAAATCATTAAACACTGGATAATTGTTACACTATGTCTCTTGGTTTATTTCCATTCAACACAGGTCCATCATTCTTGTAGACTATAATCCTCACAAGTATAGGAATAAGAATACATATATTACATATTGCTGAAGTCTTCGTGTGGCCTTGCAAGTCCATTTTCTTTGGCCGAAAAATTTTCTTTTTATATCAATGCATGCTTGAAAATTTTAATGCAGGCATGTCTTTTGTTAGTCCGAACAATCACCATGTAGGATTTTTCATCAACAAAACTGGCCGGGAGATCGATCATGGTAGATTTTCTTTGTCTATGGTGATCGGTGGTGTGAGGATGGATTTAGGTTGAATATAACCTCGGGGGAGGATATTGGATGGCTCTGATTCAATTGGAGAGACACGAGATGAGATTTGTGGTCTTGATTATATTACTTACTACAGATTATATGTGTGGATGAGAGCATACATTGGATTAGATGGATGGTTGATATTGTTTTCCCATTTTTATAAACATATCCCACATTGAAATGTGCCACTAATTTCAAGTGGTTAAACAATCATCTCACACCGCCCTGATTTGAGATTACTTCTCTCCCCCTCCGGTGCCACCCCTCACATGTTCACTGTGAGAGTGCTCTCAGTACCCATTCTCACTCCTCAGGGAAGGCTAATAGAGATCATTCTGGACTCACCTCATGGGTTCACCACCGTGCACACTCTTGTGGGATTATAAATGGAACGCACTCCTGCCTCATGGAGGGCATGGCTTGAGGGATTCCCTCAGGCACGGTTGACCCTCAGTTTCTGCATGTGTCTAAGGTTGCGGTCCTCGGATGGACACCATGGTTGGCCATATTTTTTTACAATGTCTTAAAAAATTATAACAAAAAATAATATGCATGTCCACCTTAATGTAACAATGCGCATTCATCATTATCTCTTTTTCTTAATTTTTTCTTCAGAACAACATTATTCTTCCTTAAGGTTTGGATCATGAATTCTGAACCTCTTCATTAATCTTCTTGGAATGAATCATAGATGATGTATAGGTTATACTTCAGCTGATGAATTAAAATAATACTGCATAATACTTATTTTGTGAATGATTTTGTATCCTTTAAACACATGTCTCAGAACCTTGGACCATTTCAAAAATCCACTGAGTTTGGATGCTCTAATAAATATTACATCAATCATTCAGTCATTCAGCACACATTGACATGTTATTTACAAAAAATTCACTCACTGGGATCAACATCTTTTTATACACAAATTGAATCATTTTATTCTTCCATAAGAATCTATATTCACCTTTTAAAAAACAGCAACACTTCTTTTACATCAACTGAGGTTTCTAAAAAAATCTAATTTTATTTTACATTATAAGTTTTCTTAAGTATACTATCATAGTTTTAATTTATAGAAATATTCTAATTCCAACAACATTGATCATGTATTTATGTTTAACAAGGGTGATACTATTCTCTTAAATATAATGTCATATCAGATGAGTTTCATTTATTACTATCATTTAATGAGGATATCTATGGAATGGCATCCCATAACTTCTATGACAAAATTTTAATTATTTTTATCCACTAATGGGAAAAGATTTTTATTTCCCCATGACCTACACAGAGTATCACAAAAAACAGTTTACTATATATGGTAAAAAACTTGTAACAAACCTATAATTTAAAATAATATTATATTCTATAGATTATAAGACATGTGACATCGATTATAAATGAACAAAAATTTTTATTATTTAACTATTTCATTTATGACATATAATTGAATTTATCAGATACAAATATATTTAATAAAAATATGAATAATATATAAGGGTCCTACATAATATATATTCAATAATTAATGTCATAGAATTTAGCACTAAATTTGTCCACTCATTTTATTCATTAAAAATAGGAATTTTGTGAATGTATTCCTATTACTTTTTGTTAATATTTATATTAATTTTTGTGAAATTCATAAATTTTTTATAAAAATTATATTTCTTTTTTAAATCTCAATTTCAAAATTATAATAGTCTTCTTTTTTGATATTTTAAAAAATCATTGATTTTCCAATTAATGGTTAAAATAATATATTTTAATTTTATTTGATTTAATCATGAATTCATGAATTTAAAATTTTTAAAATTGATTTAATATAAGAAATATTTTTTTATATTTTTATTATAATCCAATTAAGTTTATTTGAATAAATAGTATTATTAAATATGGTATAAAATATTTTTATTGTCGTTTTTTCTGAAAAAGGTTTTTATATTTCATTTTAATTATAATATTAAAATAATTTCTACTATTCTAGAATTTTAATTAGAAAAATTTAATTCAATAATTTGAATTAGGTGGTAAAACATTGTTAAATATTTACCTTTTATTTTTTTAGTATTATTGTAACAATAATAAATAATTATCACAATCATAAGGGTAAAACATGTAATTAAGGGAAAAATAAAATGATAAGGAATAAAAAATGATCCTAAAACTTTCCATTAACATAATTTATAATTGGAGTTCATCAATGACTATTAATTTATTTTTAACATTGAAATATTGTAGAGACACAATGTTTGACGTACATTGACATTACATTACATTTGCGGAATACATAGTACGTAACAAAAACACACACACAAGGATCATAATAGTTTAGTGTCTTTGGAAACTCGTAATATAATATTCTAATCCTGGTGAAAGATCTTCAACATCTCCCATAAAGATCTTCCTTTTTTTACCTAAAACCTTTCTTTATATCCTGCGGAAAAGAAAACATAAAAGGGTGAGCTCAAATGCTCAGTAAGGGTAAACAAAAGAAATATCAATCACATCATATACATAAGCACATAACTTTTGGAAATCATAACCTACAAAAGAGATAATAATTTCATAACATGTGTTAAATCATGGCAGTGAAATGTAATCACAATAATCATAACTTAAAACATGAAACTTTGTGGCATTCAAACATAATCATAGATAATCATTTCTTGTTAGTCATGACTCATTGCCAAGACTATCTTAGTGGACAAAGTCACTTTCTAAACTAAGTCACCCTCGTTTCAGTCCTGTTTCACTGAACCGGTATTACCTACCATTCTAGCCATGTCTATCTCATGAGATATAAAATCTTTACCCAATGCATTGGAGGGAGATATAGGTCCCACCCATCTTATAATGATACCATTCTTATATGAGCCACAAAATCATAAATCATACATCATTTCATAACCCTTGTAATAAAATGGGATTCTTAAACATCATGCCATCATAATCCATAAAAAATTGATATCATTTCATCATAAAAAAATTGAAACCATTTAAATCATAGAGACATTTTACTTGAAACATACATATCAAATAACGCCATCTTAGATAGAAAATAGTTTTCAAAAAACACTTGAAATGAATTCTTGAGGAAAATATCCTTTCTTCTTTAAAAGCATTTTTCCTTTCTTAAAATGTCATAAAACTTCAAACTAAAAGATGTTGATTAAAAATATACATGAAAACTTGTAAAGGAAGCTTCAGGGAAATAATTTTTTGAAAATCCATTTATGTCGTATAAGTTAAAAAACATTCTTCTCGTACTTTTGTCGGAAAAGTCAAAAAAGTACCTCATACGAAAAACGACAAAAGATTCCTTTCATATATTTTACGAAAAACACACCAAAGGGTAAAATTGTATTTAAACCATTGTAGGTGGACGTAAATAATATGTAATATCTAGGAAACATGAATGTGGATGATAAAATGCACCCCAGTAAATGCCAATGTATAAACAATCTCGGATAAAAATGAGATTGTGATATTTCCCTTACGTTAGGTCCGAATTGCTTTGTAACTGTCCAAACCTCTTGTATAATGATTTAAATAATGTTATTTACTTATTCCATAATCATAATTATTTTTATGATATCATATATTGTCATATTCTTAGCTTCTTATTAGTAATATTTCATTGCTACTTGTTATTCGGGTGTTTATAACTTTTTGTACTTATGCGTGTTTTGTCAAATAAATTTTTATTCTTTTCTTTAGGTTATAGATACCTCATTTACAGAATTGTATTAGTGTAATATATATCATATTCATTCAATTCAATTCATTTATATAATCATTATGAAGTGAAGATCTTGTAGAACGAGTCGCATCACATCGTGGAGACGGTATTCCGTACGTACGCACGAGTGATGATATCATTCCTATGATCGTGGAATTTTATTGGAGTATATGTATACTATTTAAGAATAAATATAACTTTATAATAGTCATATATAGTCATTATTTACACCATTCTACCCATCCAAGTAAGGTGGTGGTGGAAAACAGATTACACCACGGCGTGGAGACGGTATTCCGTACGTACGCACGCGCGGTGATTTCTTTTTCCGTAGGATGGATAGATGGTGAAATAGGGTTGCTTCATACATATAATAAAATATCAGTATATGAGTGATACATATGTTAAAAAATCATACTTTTACCATGTCTTCTTGTGTTCTTACACTATAAGGTTAATAAACTTACTATAAGAATCCAAACGAACCCCAAATTGTTTTTTATTAATATATATAACCTTATCTAAGTCATTTAGCCGATCCTTTTATTTTTAGGAATAAAATAACAATTAATAATATAATATTTGTTTTAAAAACTATTTTATGTCAATTTTGACACTATTTAGTAATTAATATTTGTGAAAATCATAACAGAATTATAAGTTCAAAAAAAGTTAATTAAATCAATACTAACATGTCATATTAACCTAGAAAAGTATTGGAATTCATAAAAAGTATCAAATTATATTTATTTGGGTATTTATAACATCAATTATGTCAATATTTTATTAATAAGATAATTACTTCATCATCGTTTTGTCATTAATAAATTAAATTATTTAATGTCTAAAAGTTACAAATAAAATACAATTATGTAGGAAATCTTTTTAGCTTTATAATGAATATTTATAGTCTAATTTATCTTATGTATAACCCCATATTAAAAATGTTTTAGTTAATAAACTTTGATTTTAACTCTTTTAACTCTTCTTTGAATAAATTAATAATAAATGTCCTAATCTAATCCATGTGGGCCTAAATGGTCATATTTTATTCCTAAGTTTGTTTTTTTTCGAATTACACTTTTCCAATAGAATTAGGACATGTTTTAGGGTAATAATAATATCATTTCTACCCATAATTACCCTATTTACTTTTAACCGTGGTAAAAAAGTAAAAAGTTACTATTCAGCAAAAAATTATTTTCATCTCATTGAACCACATTTTACTTACTGACATCAACCGTGTCTCTCGGATTTTTGAAATTCCACTCACAAAAGAGGTAAAATTATGTTTTATGAACAATTCTATTTTTTTTAACTACCACTTAGTGGTTTCACTATTCATCGAAAATTGAAAGTTTTCAGAAAAATACCAAACATTAGGCCTAAGCTATATTTGATATTATGAACTCAAAAATGATTTCTATTTTACTAAATTCAAAACATATTAGTTTCATTAATTAATTTAAAAATTAATTCCCATCGTCAAAACAAATGGCATGTTCTTAAGAGATAATAACTATCAAAAGATTGACACTTGTTTATGTCTGGTTTAAATGTGAAATTACATCCAATGACCATCATTGTATTAAATTGTAAAAATATATTCTAAATATACATTAAAACCACTCAAATTAATAATTTATCACTATTAATTTTTTCGATTGAAAAAGTTGTTTTTTATTAAAATTTAGTAATTTTCACTATTCATCAAAATATGAAAGTTATCCGAAAATCACCAAAATTTTACCCTAAGATAATTTCGATATTATGAATCCAAAAATGAATTCCATTTTGAAAAATAAAATTACAAAATTTCAAAAAGTGGTTATTACTATTCATAACGACTAGTTTTAATAATATTTTAATAGCATATTGTTGTTTAGTGAAACTCGTTATTGCGTTATACACACGCTATCGAGGAAGGTCGCAATTGTGTGTAATGCAATGCAAATCAAGGATGCGTGTTGTGCAAGCTCTTTTTGGTGTAGCGTACAAAACAATACATTAGTGAAGTTAAAAATTGTATTTTTCATAAAATCTCGGGGTGTTACATTCTACCCCCCTTAAAATGAAATTCACCCTTGAAATTCGTCGGGGTTATAAATGGTTTACTATTCGAAAGTTTCTTTAATAGAAACCCACATCGTAAAAAGGAATAACAAAACCAATCTTTAAAAATGAAAGTATGAAACGTAACGGTTACCCAAATAAACTAATCACTAGGTTTCCACATAGGTGAAACTATGGATATGGAAGAAAAATCTAACCATCATGTTCTGATGGAGAGTGGTAGAGAACATGGCTATGGAAAAGCCAACAATCACAAATCCATAAATTTGTAAAGATCTAAGGTACCATCCGATTAATCAGATATAAGATCACTAGGACAACATTTTTGGTTTTCCAGATCATTTCCCTAAAGTTGAAGAACTTGAATTAGAATAAATACTTACTTTATTTTGGTACAATATCACTATTGTTCGTGCCATGAACAATTTACACTTCATCTCATAAATAAATGAAGTTGAATTTGTTATTCGTGAAGTGTTAGCAGATCATGTGATAGAATGATGGGTCATTCCATCTGTCTCAAACAAAAGGTCAACGAAAGTTATTAAATATACATAAGTCATTATATAGTGAGATTAATCATATATGGTTCCTAAAATGGACTTATACTTCATATATCATACTTCTCAATATAATAAAACTAGTTTCTACTAAACAGGGACTTCCTGTAGGTCAGTGGTAGGCGATAAAGGCCAGTCGTACTTCGGTTGTGGGTTTGATTCCCACAGCCTTGTCCGACGCGATGGGTTGTCGCCCGTCCTGTATGTTGTCCTTTTTCTAAAACTATAACATCCCATCAATAATATCTAAAAAACTTATATACTTAAACAATACTAACTTATGTCCAACATAATTCATTCCAATCTTTAGGCTTATCCATAATACTGCAGTCCACTCTCATAACATAGTGAAAACGATTACTAGAGATTTAATACCATCATTGATCCCCATATATCTTAAGATATGTTTTGTTGGTCACATTCCAAACATTCAAAGTCATTAATCATGTATTCTCTTGAATAACCATTGAGCCTTAGTGAAAACATGAATGTAGTTAAATTTTAACACTTTCCACATACCAAAATCCTCAAAATTATATATACTCAAACCATGATATCACTTAGTCCTTATATCAATCATGAGCACATGAATACTGTCAAATATTTCATTTTCTCGTTTCCCTTCATTATGTGCATAACATTATTTTTCCAAAAATATCTTAATCACTTTCCATGGTTACTGGTACCATAAAATTATTGAAAACCAGAATAGACCAAAACATAAATATTCCAATATTCCACGATACTATATACAACATTATTTTGGAATCCCATTACATAAACACTTAATCATTCCACCACATCGTTGTTATATTCAACATCGCCAATAGTAATCGCATGTGACTTCCCTTTGTCCTTTTCCTTAAGTGGTTGCTCATGTTGATCATCACTAACCCTTGGATTTGGGCATTTATTAGCATAATGCCCCATTTCCTTACACTTGAAGCATTGAAGTGTTGGTGGTGCATTCTCTGCAGTGTTTGCTTTGTTCACATCATTAGAACCCCTTTTTCCATTACATCGACATTCAGCTGCTCGATGACATTATTTTCCACACTTAAAACATTTTATAGTCCCTTTAAGACAATCTCCATCATGCTTATTTCCACACTTTGAGCATAAGGAAACATTCATTTTCTTTCACCATTATTCTGAGATTTCTCCTTGAACTCCATCTTTAGTTTCTTTTCAAAACCATGAGATGCATATGTAAAACCAACTTCCATTTCTACCTTCATAGCCCAACGCACAATTTCTTCATAGCTACTGAAGTCTCTTATAGCTAATGCCCTTCGAAGACTTGGTTTTAAGACACTGAAAAATCGATCAACTTTACTTTTATGTTGGATGATAATGCCATATGCATACCTTGCAAGTCTTGTAAAATTTGCTTCCTATATACCAACAGATTCATCATCCTTATGCTTCAGCTCAAGAAACTCATTTTCGATCTTCGTTCGAAGAATACGAGGGAAGTACTTACTGAAAAACATGTTCTTGAACTCGTCCCATTCCATGGACTCAATTTCATCTATTGGCATCGTATTGTTGATAAGATTCCATCATTGATCGGCTTCACCTTCCAAACGATATACTACTAAGATGACTTTATCATTTTCAGAACATTGAAGAACTGAAAATATCTTTTCAGTGGTACTGATCCATTGTTCAGCAACAAGTGGATCAGAAGACCCACTGAAAGAAGGTGGACGTTGCCTCATGAAGGACTCAATAGAATATTGTTCCCTCCTCTGCTCATTTGGAAGTCCATAATAATTCATAGCTTCTGTATTTATAGCAATAAGATTGTGCACTCCATCTCCCATAACATTTGTTTGTTCAGGAGGACAATAACTGCATTGTCCATTGCATTGATCAATACGGTTCCTTCGGGTTCCAGCCATCATATAAAACCCAAAAAGAATAGTGTGAGAGGAAAAAAAACTCATGCTAAGGAAAACAACATAATAAAGGGGGAGTACCTTCAATATCTAACATCTTAGGTTTAATTCTATATTCGTTAGCGTAATTCTAGTACTATAACCTATATGTATACTTAACCTTAGGGACATCCCTAGACATACCTTAGAAATATCTCTAGGGATCACACTAACGTTTTCGCATCCTAGTTTCCAATGGTTGACTAAACCTTTCCTCTGATACCAACTGTAGAGACCCAAATCTTGACGTACATTGACATTACATTACATTTGTGGAATACTTAGTACATAAAAAAACACACACACAAGGATCATAATAGTTTAGTGTCTTTCGAAACTCGGAATATAATATTCTAATCCTGGTGAATGATCTTCAACATCTCCCATAATGATCTTCCCTTATTTATACCTAAAACCTTTTTTTATATCCTAGGGAAAAGAAAACATAAAAGGGTGAGCTCAAATGCTCAGTAAGTGTAAACAAAATAAATATCAATCACATCATATACATAAGCACATAACTTTTGGAAATCTTAACCTGCAAAAGAGATCATAATTTCATAACATGGGGTAAATCATGGCCGTGAAATGTAATCACAATAATCATAACATAAAACATGAAAGTTTGTGGCATTCACACATAATCATAGAGAATCATTTCCTGTTAGTCAAGACTCATTGCCAAGACTATCTTAGTGGAAAAAGTCCCTTTCTGAACCGAGTCACCCTCGTTTCAGTCATGTTTCACTGAACCGGTATAACCTAACGTTCCAGCCATGTCTATCTCATGAGATATATAATCTTTACCCAATGAATTTGAGGGAGATATAGGTCCCACCCATATCATAATGATACCATTCTTATGTGAGCCACAAAATCATAAATCATACGTCATTGCATAACCCATGTAATAAAATGGGATTCTTAAACATCATACCATCATAATCCATAAACAATTGATATCATTTAATCATAAGAAAATTGAAACCATTTAAATCATAGAGACATTTTAATTGAAACATACATATCAAATAACGTCATCTTAGATGGAATATAGTTTTGAAAAAACACTTGAAATGAATTCTTGAAGAAAATATCCTTTCTTCTTTAAAAACATTTTTCCTTTCTTAACATGTCATAAAACTTTAAACTAAAAGAAGTTGATTAAAAATAAACTTGAAAACTTGTAAAGGAAGCTTCTTGGAAATAATGTTTTAAAAATCCATTCATGTCGTATAAGTTAAAAAAACATTCTTCTCATACTTTTGTGGGAAAAGTAAAAAAAGTACCTCGTACGAAAAACGACAAATGATTCATTTCATATCTTTTACGAAAAACACACCGAAGGGTAAAATTGGATTTAAACCATTGTAGGTGGATGTAAATAATATTTCATATCGAGGAAACATGAATGTGGATGATAAAATGCACCCCAGTAAATGTCAATGTATAAACAATCTCGGATAAAAATGAGATTGTGATATTTCCCTTACCTTAGGTCCGACTTGATTTGTAAGTGTCCAAACCTTCAGTATAATGATTTAAATAATGTTATTGACTTATTCCAGAATCATAATTATTTTTATGATATCATATATGGTCATATTATTATCTTCTTAGTAGTAATATTTCATTGCTACTTGTTATTCGGGTGTTTATAACTTTTTGTTCTTATGCGTGTTTTGTCGATTAAATTCTTATTTTTTTTCTAGGTTATAGATACCTCATTTCCAGAATGGTATTAGTGTAATATATATCATATTCATGCAATTAAATTCATTTATATAATCATTATGAAATGACGATCATGTGGAACGAGTCGCATCACATCGTGGAGAGGGTATTCCGTACGTACGCACGAGTGATGATATCGTTCCTATGATCGTGGAATTGTATTGGAGTATATGTATACTATTTCAGAATCAATATCACTTTATAATAGTCATATATAGTCATTATTTACACCATTATACCCATCCAAGTAAGGTGGTGGTGGAAAACAGATTACACCACGGCGTGGAGACAATATTCCGTTCGTACGCACTCACGGTGATTTCTTTTTCCGTAGGCTGGATAGATGGTGAAATATGGTTTTTTCATACTTATAATAACGTATCAGTATATGAGTGATACTGATGTTATTACTTCATAATGAAACAACTAAAGAAGTATAAGTGGAAGAAGAAATAAATATGAAAGAATCGGTAACGGACATTACCTCTTCTTTGAGGTGCTTCTTTGAGACCTTCTTTTTGGGCACTAAAATTGGACTTTGAGGAAGACCAGAACCTCTAGGATGTTTCTAGGGATGTGGTGAGGATAATTGGGTTGGGGTTGGCTGAGATTGAAGGCTCAATGTTGTGTGAGGAAGAGAGGGAGGAGGTGCCCTTTTATAAGGGAGGAGAGGGGCACCTTTGGAATAACTAAAAATATTATTTTATTATAAAGTCAAGTTCAGTTTTAAATAGCTCCAAATTGATTTATTTCGAGGTTAAGGTAGGTATGGGTCGAAATCCTCTCATCCAATAGAATTTAGACAAGTTTAGGTTCCTATTTTAACCTTATCATTTAGATTTAACATTAAAATAAATAATTTTACTTTTACTGTGTCTTCTTGTGTTCTTACACTATAAGGTTAATAAACATACTATAAGAAGCCAAACGAACCCCAAATTGTTTATTATTAATATATTGAACTTTATCTAAGTCATTTGGCCGAACCTTATATTTTTAGGAATAAAATAACAATTAATAATATAATATTTGTTTTAAAAACTATTTTATGTCAATTTTTACACTATTTAGTAATTTATTTTTGTGAAAATCATAACAGAACGATAAGTTCGGAAAAAGTTAATTAAATCAATATTAACATGTCATATTAACATAGAAAAGTAGTTTAATTCATAAAAAGTCTCAAATTATATTTATTTGGGTATTTATAACATCAATTATGTCAATATTTTATTAATAAGATAATTACTACATCATCATTGTGTCATAATTAAATTATGTTATTTAATGTCTAAAAATTAGAAATAAAATACAATTATGTAGGAAATCTTTTTAGCTTTCTAATTAATTTTTATAGTCGAATTAATCATATTTATAATCCCATATTAAAAATGTTTAATAAATAAACTTTGATTTTAACTCTTTTAACCCTTCTTTAAATAAATTAATAATAAATGTCCTAATCTAATCCAAGTGGTCCTATATGGTCATATTTTATTCCTAAGTTTGTTTTTTGTCGAATTAAACTTGTCCAATAGAATTAGGACATGTGTTAGGATAATAATAATATCATTTCTACCCATAATTACCCTATTTACTTTTAACCGTGGTAATAAAGTAAAATGTTACTATTCACCAAAAAAATTATTTTCATCTCATTGAACCACATTTTACTTACTGACATCAACTGTGTCTCTCATATTTTTGAAATTTCACTCACATAAGCGGTAAAATTAAGTTTTATGAACAATTTAGTTTTTTTTTAACTACTACTTAGTGGTTTCACTATTCATCAAAAATTAAAAGTTTTCAGAAAAATACCAAAAATTAGGCCTAAGCTATATTTGATATTATGAACTCAAAAATTATTTCTATTTTACCAAATTCAAAAATATCAGTTGCATTAATTAATTTAAAAATTAATTCATGTCGTCAAAACAAATAGCGTGTTCTTAAGAGATAATTACTATCAAAAGATTGAAACTTGTTTATGTCTGGTTTAAATGTGAAATTACATCCAATGGCCATCATTGTATTAAATTGTAAAAATATATTCTAAATATACTTTATGACCACTAAAATTAATAATTTATCACTATTAATTATTTCGATTGAAAAAGTTGTTTTTAATTAAAATTTAGTAATTTTCACTATTCATCAAAATATGAAGGTTATCCAAAAATCACCAAAATTTCACCCTAAGATAATTTCGAAATTACTAATCAAAAAATGAATTCCATTTTGAAAAATAAAATTACAAAATTTCAAAAAGTGGTTATTACTATTCATAAAGGCTAGTTTTAATAATATTTTAATAGCATATTGTTGTTTAGTGAAACTCGTTATTGCGTACTACACACGCTATCGAGGAAGTTCGTGATTGCGTGTAATGCAAGGCAAATCAAGGATGCGTGTTGTGCAAGCTCCTTTTGGTGTAGCATACAACACAAGACATTAGTGAAATTAAAAAGAATATTTTTCATAAAATCTCGGGGTGTTACAAATATGGTTCCATATTTATTTTATTTTGATATTTATAATATTTAAGTAAAATATAAATCCAAAAATGTCACTTTATTATTTTTAATATATATAATAATTTTTTACAAGAATAAAGAATATTTATTTCACTAATAAATATTTATTTTGATGATAATATATTTTTTTATTATATTAATTTAGTTTTCATTTTGATTGAATAAATAATTACCTTAAATTCTCTTACAAAAATGAAACACCATTTATGCAACTAATAGAAAAAAATTAATGATTTTTATAAATATAAAAATAAATATATTTTTATTGAATTATTATGTAACCTAATTTTTTTGATAAATATAACATGTTATGGTTGTTTGACATTATTATATTATAATTTCATTTTTTAAATTAAATTTTCATAGTCATATTAATTTAACAATTCCAATAATGACCTAAAATTTATTTTATAATAAACAATATTTTAATACCTGACATAAAATTAAAAAAATATACTTTTCATGTTAATAGGATATGGTAAAATATATCATTCGTGGTCCGATTATGGTCCAATTATCCTTTTATGGTAACCATTAGAACCACTAATAACAGATAACGTTGTTGTTGTGGTATTCAACATAAGTATTAATGAATAGTAGAAAACATGAATATGTGTGAAAATTTTACCTAAACCAAGCAAATATTTATTTAATGAAGTTATTTAGACTGAAAAATCTTATATGATAAAAATATCAATTTGGATCCATTTAAAAGTGGAATTTAATTTATATTTAATTAATAGATTATAAAATTCTACGAATAACCCTCCCACAACATATAAAAGGGATCCTCTGCTTATATTTTATTCCCACTTAAAAATAATATATTTTAGTTTAATAAAAACCAAAATCTTATCCAATCATTCTTCCCCACACTTTAGTGTTCTTTTTTGGATATAATATCGAACTTATATGGTTAAATTTTAATGTGAAGAATTTGTCCATTGAAGAAGTATGATCTTTTACCAAATGTTTTAGTTGTGTGTCATATTCTTCATATCTCAAATGTCATTTGAAAATTATAACATAAATGAGAATTAGATTATAAAAATTAAAACGTTTTAGATTAATTTAGTATCCAATATCTATCACCTCTTCCATTAAATTTTAATGAAAAGTATCATTTTTGGGTCTGGAAAACTACTACAACGCGAATCAAGGTAAATATTTTTCTATCACTTTCTCTAATGGGTCAATATAATTATATATTTAATATATATATATATTAATGAAATAATTAACATTATTTAATGCTATTTTCTAATTCATCTTATTGAAAATCGATTATTTGAAACCCTATAATGATTTTTGTGCATACATGTGCTTTTCAAATTATAAGAATCAATGTGATTCATTTTTCATAATAATATCACATGGTAGATATATATTAATTTTTTTAAAGAAAATTTATTATATCTATGATATAAATATTATTATTTAAAATTAAATGGAAACCTACCTTCTTTCCATCATTACCATTGAATAAATGTAAACATTACACATGTGCATGTATGGTTTACCATCTCCAAGATTGCAACATTGTTCATTTTTAATACCCTAATTCATTATTTAATTTCAATTATCAATTTTTTTATAAAAACAATACCTATGAGATTATTTTTATTCTATAATTTATTAAATAATGAACTCATCCACCATATTCAACTTGTGGAAGTCATTTTTGACTTACGAGCCTTATATAATCAAGACATCGGATATGAACTTAATGGATTCAATAATTGTATATAATATGATATGAGATAAATGAATAATAAAACTGAAAAATGTTCTCAAGATATTTTATAATCATCATAAATCAATTATTTTTAAATTAATTTAACATATGTTATTATTCATACTCAAGGTACGGGTCACATTACATTAAAACCCCTACTTTTAATTTTCATCGATTTTCATTGAAAAAATATATATATTCCTAGTACTTAGTAATAGTGATTATTTTATTTATTTATATATGTAAACGTAAATTATATATTAAGTTTCTTTAATTTCACATATTAATTCATTTATAATTATTTCAAAATAATTCTTTTTTGCATATTTTTTTTTTTTTTTCTATTCTGTACATAAGTTTAAAGGAATGTGACATTTTAATATATATATATATATATATATATATTGAATAAATGGATCTTACAAACACCATTAACATTATCTTATGTTTTAAATTCATTTATTATATTTCATTGTTTTTTAAAATCAATAAATTTATCCTCTTGGATTTGGATATTTTCAGAAAAGGATTTAATTTGGATGGATATCTCTGAATCATGAAACATTTTTCATTTGGGTGAGGGAAATATTTTCATAAGTATGAAATGTTTGATTTTTTATGATTACGTTACGTACCTTGGGAATTTTTACTTATGATAGGTTGTTCTATTATAATACATAGATGGATGGTTCTATTTTAAAAGAACTATTGTTGGTTCGGTTATAAACTAATGATGAGTGGTGATATTAAAAACCATGGATATCTGGGTATGTTGGATCTCTCTAATACTTTTGGAAATGAATATATTTTATTTATATTTATGGTAGAAGTTGAATGTACGGGTTATTCTTTTGTCAAAGTTATCTATTAAATAATTTTCAATGATACCTTAATGATTTATTTATTCATTCTATGTTTTCATGTAAATCGTATGTTTTTATAAAAAATAATAGGATTTTATATCTGAAAAAAATTATATTTTACTTCCTAAGGGTGATATTTATAATTATTAAAACAATTTATTATGTTTTTTTCATGATTATAAACAAAAAAATTATTGGCTTATTTATCTCTTTTGATTTAGTATAAAATAAAAATAATAATTGGGAAAATATATTGATTTATTAGGTAACAAAATATTTACATTAATCCCAATGTTTATATAAAAGGAGTTAAAATTTTATATGTATTACCAAACTAATTGGTTTCTTTAATTATTTATATTTAATTTAAATAGAATCTTTCCCTCATCCAATTTTAAAAACCCAATGAGTTTTATTGATGGTTAGGGAAAACGATGTGGTCAAGATGAATATTTGTCAAAAAGTGTGATGGAAACAAAATTATTATTTAATATTTTTTTGGGATAAAAGTTGTTACATAGTTTAACTATAGACTTTGTGATGTAATTCTATCTTTTATTGTTTATCAATTAACAGTACAAAACAATAAAACTATAGAGTTACTAAAATATAATGAACGAATATCTTGAATAATAACGCAACCATATGTAACTTTCAAGGTTGGTTCAATATATTTTTTATTAGAGGAATTTTTTGTTAAATTTTGATATCATGATTTATTTATTTGAGAATATCTTAAGTGTTATGGAGATAATTATGAGATTAAAAATTGAAGGGTGATAAAATGTTCAATTATATGGACACACATTTTGAGTTTCATGTTGATAAGAATTTATGGAGATTAATGTTATTTTTGGATATATTTTTTTCCAATTTATGTGGGTTGAACCCCAAGATTTAATGTGATATATTTATTTGAATTAATAATATTCGGATTTTAGGGATATTATAAAAATGGGTTGAGATAAAAATTGAGGGAAAAACATTAATTAATTTTGAATATATAAAGTATAGTTTTCAGTAAGTTCATCATATTTTTTTCAAATATTATAGGAGATATATAAATATATTTTTAGTAAAATTAATTATCGAATTTCGAGCAACATACTATTGTATATAACACTGTTTTGGTTCATGAACACTCATGATAAGGGTGATAAAGGTGAAACACAACCACTGGACTTTTAGACTTTTTACTTATGAAGTCATTTGATTTCATTTTTACATAAATTATTTTGATGCTATATATTATGTTTATTTTCATAAAATATTTTTAATTTTATAGATATCCATTAGAATGAAATGTTATTTTTTGAATAAGTGATTAATTTTATTTTTAATCTAGATGGTCGTAATTTTGGATAACATTATCTGATTAAGATAAACATAATTTTCTCATGATTTATTTTAGGATTAAATATTAATTTATCACTCAAATGAATATTTTAATTTACTAAGGAATTATGGTTGTTCGAGTTTTTTATTAAAAGTATTATATTTTCTTATAGATTATATGATTTGGGAATATATATTTTTGGAAAAATAAATTAAATGTATTGTGGTTATCATGAGATAAATGTTAAATTCATATTAAAAGAATATGTGTTAAAAGACATCATCTATTTTTATTTCAATCAAATTTTATAATATATTGATCAACATAAAGTATAGTTATTTATCAAATGGTCTATAATATTATTTCAGTGTAATTAATGTTTATTTTTTTATTTATGTTATGTTTATATGTAAGATGGTTAATTCATTTTGAAAATAATCTATTTATAAATATTTATTTTTTGTTAGTGTCCAAATATAAGGGGAATACATTGATATCTGTTTCTGGATAATGTCATCTATAAGAAGTTGATATTAGTTCTTTAGGAAAAAAATTCATTATAAAAACAATTCATTTGTTTCACTCATGGGTTTTTAATTGTTTTTGGTTCCAATTTGGGTTTGGTTCTCGATTAGTATATTCAGAACCGGGTGTGACTGGTTTGAATTTTTAGAATATTCTTAACAATTTACCTGAGTCTCTCATTTCCAATTGAGTATGTTTTTATTTTATTTAAATATAATTTCTTGGTCTAGGCATATTGAAGTGTATGGTTTCCCCATGGTTAGTTGTAACCATGTACCAACCATGAAAACCGTGCAATACAAGATAGAACCTATTGCATGGCCTATGCACAGTCATGTGCCTCAGCCTAGGTAAGCCTGAGGCTATGTCTCCTTCAATAAAGCTGACTTCACAGTCTCAATATGGTTTTAGAATCATTGTGGACTATCATTGTGGTCATTCAACTAATTAAAAATTTTTTCCTATTTTTCTCTCTCCTAGACTTTATACCCTTCCCCCACCCCCTTCATGACCCTCATGGATTCATTTCCCAAGACGTTCCTCCTCCTTCTCCTCCCTCCATTGAGATTATATTTATGGTAGTTTTTCATCTAAATTATCTGTGGAACCTTCATGTAAGATTCATATCCATTATTTCCTTCCATTATTCTAGGCTTTTAATCCCTTAAAATTTGGGATTCCTTTCTCCATCATGTTGGTTTCAATTTTGGGTTTTGATCATAGGTCTTTGGGTTTGATCTTCTAGATTAGGGTTTCTTATTCCCTCCTTGCGAGGAGATTGAGGTATAGATTGGATTTCACACAATTATATAGATGGTTCATTATATGGGGTAGGTGGATCAATTCTCACACATTATTAGATGAATTTAATATATTTTTTATGTTTAATAATGTGTTTTTTGGTCTGATTTTGTGGTCAGAAAAGCGTTCATTAATTTCGTTGTTTATATGTTAGAAATGGATTTCAACAACAGATATAGTTATATTTTTTGTATGTTATAGTGAAATATTTCTAAAAGGGTGTGAGGGGTTGGTTGGAAGGTAAAAAAAGTATTTTCAAAGGAACTTGAGGTGCGTAAATATTTGATGGGGATTTTCAATGAAAAATGGGTCATTATGGGCATGTTACACTTGGTATGTATTTGAGAATAATATGGGAAATTGTTTGAATGATGAAAACAATATTTTATAAATGGTTTTGGAGAGTGAGTTGGGTTAGGGTGGGTCTTGACCAATTTAATTTTTTATTAATTATTTTTTTTCTTGTATTTGGAGAAAATATTTTTACAGTTTTATAAGTGATGGTAAACGTGTTTCGAAAGGGGTTTTCATGGGTGTGTGTAAAATTGTAAATCGATTGTTTAATGGAAAAAGGGTTATTCCTTTGAAATTTTTGTATTTTTTTTAAAAAGTAGAGGAATATGTGAAATGTGAAATTTAACACAAGAATAAGGGAACACATGGTATCTATATGGGAAGACTAGAAAAAGTTTGATAGTGATATGGAATTGTCATGTCCCAGTTTCATTTATCATGATTTATGTTTAAAACACTATATAAACAATGATGATGATTGATGACAACTAGAATTTTGGATGCATCTCATCTCTAGTGTCTCCTGTATGAGGATGTTGATGGTTGGCACTACTATTCTAACTTCCATTAATACTCTATATTCTAGGGTCCTACTCAATACAGATGAACCTATGGGTTTTACAAATAGTTATATAGTATGCATTATGTGGTGACCTCCATCAGCATATAGAGGGCCACATAACAGTTTGTGATATTAAAGAATTTCTATTATCACATATGATACAATTTTTGAAATTGTTTTTGTTGAAATTTTACCATTAAACTATTTATCAAATAAATTTTTTCAATGAATATTTCCTTTTAAATGAGTTAATATAAACTAACATATTAGATTATCTTTTTAATAATATGGAATGGAACATTTTTATCTGTGTGTAATATTTATGGGTGTTATATCACAATCTACATACACCAGGGGTGGTATGTAGATCTTATGTCTTATATATTCCATTTAATGCATGGGTGTTCAGTGATCTGGGTGTGGGTTGTTAGTTATAATCTATTATTAGTGTGTTAGTATTGGCTTGAGGATATGGTCACTCATGTGTCATGACGGTTTGGGGTTGGAGATTTTAGTTTCATTGTTGTGGTAATTTTTTGGGGGGTTTGTTTAAATTTTAAAATTCAATTATGGAAATTGTTAAGGGTATGTATGGTTTGGTAATTTTAGTTTTTATTTTTTTATCTCATAGTGGTTTAAATATATGAAATTTCATAAAATCATTCCCAAATCATGTTTTTGATATGAAAGCACTATTATCCAACCTTTGGTGATCATGAACTCCCCTTGGGTCATGTCATGTACTTGGTCTGGTTCTTGGTCGGATAGAGAACTGTCTTTGTTCATGAAAAACTATTATCAGACCACATTTTATATTTTTGGTCATGTTATTTGTGAAAGTGTTGGGATAAACTAAAGTTATAGTTGACTGAACTCGATGTTCGAGTTTTGAGTAAGGTGCCTGGCTAGCACAACTTATGTTGGGACATGAGTAACCATGGGAAGATAGGTATTATCTTAGTCTTTTCATCCTTATAATAATTCATTCTTTGAGAACATTAAATAGGAGGTATGTCAAGTGTTTCAGTAATCTCTTCGGGCCTGGAAAGCCATGAGGATCTGGGACGATTTTTCTATAATGCTCTTAGTGATGGTGTATTGATTAGTGTATGTTGACATACCATATTTCAACATCACTGGCCATGACTAGTTTCCCATTATGTTTTTTAGTGTATCTTTGTGTTTTTGTAAAATCATTTGAAATAACATTATTTCAAGAAATTTAAATTTAGATTTTTATGTGGAAATGGTTTGATTTGAAAATATTTATCGGAAATGGATTTTTAGGATTATTTGAATGAATAATTATAAATATTGAAATTTATGAAATGTCCATTTTGTTAAATGAGTATGATTTCAATGAGGGTATATTTTTACAACTAGAATTAGTAGTTTCAAATCAATTAGAAGGGGAAAAAAGAGAAATTGAATTATAAATGGTTTTCGAGAGATAGTTTTAAATGAGATTAGTAGGACTTCCATTTGAATGTTTGGGAATGAGGTGGGATTTGTCGAGCATTAGAAAAATTTTAGAAATGAAGTGAATTTTTTTAATGGATGTGTAGAGATTCAATGAGTGTTTTATTTGAAATGGTTTTTATGTAGTGGGTATTGAGTCTTGTAAGGTTTTATGAAATTATGATGTGAAACTGTGTATTTTTGTTTTGAAAAGTGGAAATGTTTTGTTTTGATCTATTGTATTCTCACATAACACCAAATGCATGAGTATATGTTAAATGATAGATGGTCAGTGGCACAAGTGGATGAGTCACCAGGGGGAGATCAGGTGGGTGCCTAGTGTGGCACAAAAACAATTATGTGTGAGACCTGTGGGACACCACTGGTGAATTTGAATCCCACCATCCGTGTGTATCATAAAAAATATTGTAACAGAAAATATTGTGTTTTGAAATATGTTCATTGTGTGGTGTATATTTTTTTCTTATGGGAATGTAGTTGTGGGGTTTTTTTCGTTCAATATCCACCTATTGTTTTATTTATTTTTTGTTTTTATATTTTGTCAGTGAGTTGGGTGGAAGTGTTAGTTAATATCCTTTTTGAATCATGTTTTGGGAAGCCTTTGCTATAGTCTCCCATCTTCATTTGGTTATAAATGTGTCATGTTTTTTCTAATTGTTTAGTTTCATTTGGTTCTTCATTTTCCTCATTGGCTAGTGTATTCCCCATAATGAGTTAATGCATGATTTAAGTGTCATCCTAGGTGATTTTGTAATATAAGGTCCACTATTTTTTCAATATATAGAATTTACTCTTGATCCTTACAGATCCAGTCTACCCATCTTCTTATCCGATTAAGAAAACTCTGATCCAGTAGGAGAGTGGATGTGAAATGTTAAAGGGGACCCTGGTTCCATGGGTTTCTTGAGTCATCATAGTGAAATCTGACACTGAGGTTTCATAATTTCTTGTCCATAAACGGAGATAGGAATTCTAGTGAGGGATGTTGGATTCAATTCTGAGTCATTTATGGTGGTTGTTGTTAACGTGGACTTTGGTCTTATGTTGGAAAAATCTAGGTAAGAATTAATATTAGGCCACCAGTGTAACAGGTTAATCCAAAGAGGATGTAATTGTTGTTTGTAGGAATCGTTAACCGTTTGGGACTCAGTTTAAGGTACCTCTCTGTAAATAATCATTTTAGTTGTAAGGGTCAGGTTTGGTGATGATTTTTTTGTCGGGTTATCAATCATCTATAAGGGATATGGTTATTAAATGTATTCAGAACCTCTATTATTATATAAGTGTATCCTTCTTCAGAAAATTGAGTTGTCGTTCCACCTGTTGTTTCTTGTTCAATGTAACAAGGGGTAATGTGTGTGTACCATCTAGGGAATTATCTTATTGAATGTGTCATGAATGAGTAAGTGGATGTTGGAGTGTGGTGTGTCTCGTTGATTGCGTCTAGGATTTCAGGGTGGTTGATCGTGGAACAAGAAGGATAATCTCTCTTTAGAGGTTTCTAAATCATGACTGCGAGACATGATATTCTTCAATAATCTATGCTCCAGCCATAAGTATCGGAGTAATGCTTGAACATTTTTAGGATAAACCATGTACCATGAATGGAATTGGTTTAATTTCCATCCTCAATTTTGATGTTGGAAATAGTTTAATCCTTTAGTGTTTTTTTCTTCATTCGGTTTTCTCATTCTGTTTAAATTATTGGGATGATCAAATTTCAATGTAGAGTCATGTCTGAGTGTAAGAGTTATCCATTGGTTATATTGAGGCTTAGTCATATTCCATTATTAAAACCCATCTGGTTTTGTCTCATTGAATGTAGTCCCCTATTTAACAGTCATTATGAGGATATATGGTAGAAATAGTCTAAGATTTTTTTTGTTTCCAATTAGGAATGTGAATTTATTAGTAGGTAGTTGGATGTGGTTTTCATGCTCATTATATCATCTCCTCCAACCTCAGCCATTATTGTGGGTCGATATATCATGGGTCTTACTGAATTTAGTGTTATGTCATTTTGTATTGAGGGGTGTTTGTTCGTGTCTTCCCATATTAGTGCTATTTAAACCACATATTCAATCTTGGGTAAACGTTGGGAATAGAACACACAAAACGATTTTGTTGAAGCAAGATTGTGGTTTCTAGGATCTAATTGTTTGTCCATTTTAGGTAAATTGCCTGATTATTGTTTTATAGTAATTATAGTTCATTGTATTAGGATGTTTTTTTGTTTTGGTTTTATAATTTCATGAAATTTTTGTAATCCTTTTTGGTGATACATGTGGTGTTTGACTCAAGAGATTGTATTTTGATCGATCAAATTGAGGTAACCTAGATTTTTAGGGTGAGTGACAGTTATCAATGAGTCCATTCTCAACCACATAAATTTTTTTTGTAAATATTATTCTTTAGTAATAATTTACTTTCATCCTCTCATTTTCTGTTCATTGGGAATCACCAAAAACTGTGGAAAGTTATTATTTTATTACTTTGAATCTATTCTCATTGTGGCTTTCTAGGGGTGGAAAGAATTATGGTGGTTATAATTTTTACAACTTGGTTTTTTAATTCTATTTTCATCCGTGTTGGATTTGGTTCATAGTTTTTCTATCAGGAAACAGGTTTGAAGGGTTTGAATGTTTTTTAATATTCTTTCCTAGTATCATTGGTATCTATATCCCCTTTTATTTTTTTAGTTTTTTTACACAATTTATATTTTGAGGATATTCTTATTTGAGCACACTATTTTGGAAAGGTTAATAGTGTAAATGTGCCATCCTGGTAAATAATTTTGTATGAGATAGAACTAACAACATAGCTTATGCATGATTGTGTTCCTTGACAACGTACGAATGCAGATGGGACTCATTCAGTAGACACGACCTCATAGTCTTCTCATGTTTTTTGAAACCATGAAAACTAACCATGAAGCCATTAAATATCATTAAAAATAGTTCCCTCTTATTATCTATCCATTATTTTAACCCATTATCCCCCCTTAATAAACATCCACAGACCCCACATCCATATGCATGCCCACCTTCTTAACTTTTGCCTTTTGGGATTCGATTTTTGGGTGGTTTTAATACCAATTCAACGAGGAATCCTCATGTATGTATCTTATCCCTTGTATCATTCAATTATTCTAGGTATTACTCCATCTTCAATTGAGTTTATTTTATCCAATCGGTTGGGGATTTTTTAGTTGTTTTGATCATGGGTATTTGTCTTTTATCTTCTTGATTAGGGTTCTTTCTTGCCTCTTTATAGTTTGGCTAATGTACGAATGGTATTTTACACCATTTTTTGGATGTATCTTCACATGAGGTAGGTGGTTACATAATCTAACACTTCTAGATGAAATAAATATGTTTTTTTATGTTTAATAATGTGTTCTTTGGTATTATTCTGTTTTGTAGATAGTGTACATAAAATGGTGGATGTGATTTTTGGTTAGAAATGGATTTTATCAAGGTAAATGGATATGGTTTCTGTGTCTGTTATAGTTACAGTATCTAAAAATGGGTTTTTTGGGTTATTTGGAAGGTAAAAATGTTATATAAAAGGCAATTGAGGTGAGTAAAATTTTAAATGGTATTTTCAAATGAAAATGGGTCATTTTGGGCATATTATCCTTGCTATGTATTTGAGCATGAATTGTGTATTTGTATGAATGATAAAAATCATATTTTAAAAATGGTTTTGTTGTGTGAGTGGATTTATGATGGTATATGGACCATTTACATAGTTGGTTTTAATAGTGTTTTATTCTAGTGTTCATAATGGAGACTTTTTGGATTTTTATAGTAATGGAATTTTGAAAAGCGATTTCATTGGTGTGTAAAATGGAAAAAGTAACACCCCAATTTTTTATAGACCAATTTTTTTGAATAAATATAAATATTACTTTATATCTTGAAATCAAATAAGTCAAATATTCTTTTCACATAAAACACTAACATGTCGTACGTTCGATACAACACTAAATTGGCGTATAATGCACACAATAGTGATTTGACATACGATACACACAACACTAAGTTTCCTTGAAATATAAAATTTAACTATAATAATTATTTAATTAAGATATTTATAACAATGCAGTTAGAAATAGTAATATGATTATTAATAACTACTTCTTAAATAATTTATATAATTATATTATATAAATAAAATACATGATTGTTGGTAAAGTCCTATTATGATTAAAAATACCTTTTTCTCAAATAAAATTCTTCTAATACAAAATGTAATTTTAGAAAAATTAATATATTGAATTTTTTAAAATAAAAATCATTTTAGAATTATTAATGTCAAATTTATATTAGGTTTTATTTTTGGGTTTCTTATGAGAAACCTCATTTTTTGACGAATAGTCAAAAATAATGCTTTTAGTTAATAACAACATTTTTTTATAATAAATTATTAATGCTATATGATATGATAAATATTTTTTAATGTCTAATTAGATGAATATTACATCTATTTGATTCATTATAATCAATATCACTTTAAAACTGAATATAAAATCATAATTTTATTATTATTTTCCTACTTTGAAACCCATTTATTTCGTCATGTTTGTAAGATTAGTACTAATATTAATTTGCCCACTTCTATGAAGTGAATATAAAAAATATGACATAAACCATTATTTTTAATCTAATTGTTATATTCAAATTATACCATGTAATTTTTTTCTAAATTTTATTATATATGTGATTTAAATTAATCACTATCATTAAGGAAAAATTAAGCACATTTAGGGACAAAATTGCAATGTTAATGGCCAAAATGACATAGAAACTAGTAAAACAACCATTTTATGTCCATATTTATGCCACATAACTTACATTATTGATTTAACTTAGTTTGGTACTTTTATTCTAGGTATAAAAATGTGAACAACGAATTTGTTTTTATAATTTCAATTTGAGTCATTTTCCAACATTATAAAAGCCACCACTTCTACCAATTTCTCACCCATATCAAACCATTAATGATATTCCAATATAATAAAAATTAGAATCCAAAAAATCTTCCCTTATACTTTTATTCCACCATAAGGGTAAAAACTGTCTCAATTAAACCATTTTCCAAACACCCAAAGGAGTTACCCAATTTAGAGGTCACGTATTCTTTCTAAATCCTTTATTTTACTTATCCACACATTCCACTCTCTTTTTTCATTATTATATGAAAAAATAGTATCGTACATAACATAGTATGTTTTTATGAAATGATTATGAACTAAAATTACCCACACCTTCATATAATGGTTATTGATCATAATATTTATGTGTACGGTTAACTATGGTCTCATGAAATATTGATTGTTCATTTATCATCTACCACCAATAATGGTGGCCATTATGATGAAAACATAATTTATATATGTAATAAATTATATTTATTATTTCATTAAACTTATGTATTCCTTTTACAGCACACATCGTTTTACCTTCCATTTGGTGATAAAATTACAATCTCTTTGGAGGAGTGTGGACTACCGCCCCTCAGAGTGATGAGATTCATTCATACCCCACATGTAATGTATTAAATATGAGTTTAATAAAATTATATGATATATATTATATATTTATGCTACTATAATAATAATATATATACATATACACATGAATATATATATATATATTTCATTATCTTTTGTTTTTCAATACGATAATTAAAAAAGGAAACAACATCCATGTGTATGTATAGCTTATCGTCTCTATGAATAGTTTATTACATTTCATACTTCTATACACTATAAATTAGTATAATATTCATATAATAGATATAACTAATATTTATATCATGAGCTACAATTTTTAATCCTAATATAATTATAAGCAAAAATGATCTACCAAATTAATACACATGCAACGAAAAAAGAGAATTTTCCTCTACTTGAAAACATAACATATGATCATTAAAAAGTTGGTAATATAATTGTCATAATCAAACCATATATGGTGTTATTTATAAGTATATTCTTTTTACAATGTTTTATAATAAACTTATATTTTTTATTCATGAATATTTTACGAGTGCGAAGAGAGTCAAGACACAAGGTAAGGGGATTTTCATCTTATTATTAATTTCTAGGAGATAATGGCTATGTTAAACACTCCTCCATTTAGTGTGTTGTATTTAATGACCATTATTTTATTCTATGATTATTTTAACAATATTTATGGATATTAACATATCCATTATAAGAAAATTTCATTAATGGGGTATAACATTGCAAAGTTAAAAAATAGGTAAACCCATTTTGTCTCAATTTTCCATATTTGAGACTTTTATTTTGTTATGCACCTAAACACTTCTTCAAGGTTTATATACTTCTATTTTTAACGTTATATCTTGAATATAATGAATTTCATGATATATTAAGATTTCTGTAATTTATTTTCTGTACATGTTGACTATGATCTCAATTGACAAAGTTATAAGAGTTAATTGAGAAAATATCTTGGTTTTAAGAGATTATTTATGTTTATGCTTCCTTTTATGAAGTATAATGATCCATAATACAATAATAATCATTTTTTTCCTTTTCCTAGGTGTATTAAAGATATCCATAATTTTTAGTAAATTTGTTTTCACTCTTTGATACTTAAGATTATGACTTTAACAACATCGGAATGTATCTCTCTTCAGTAATAAATCCATTGTATTCAAATCCCATGTTGTCAAAAAAATAAAAAATATCCCTAGAAAAAAAATTTCATGGAAAAAGGATTTTAAAAATGTTTTATTATTTTCAACTCTTCCTTTTTATGTTTTCTAATTTATTTTCAATAAAATGTTATCTAACAGTTTTATGTTATAAAAAATATTTTTCAATGAATAAAGACATTTTCCCATGAAATGTTTATAAATGAACTTTCAAAAATATTTATCATATAAGATAACATCAATTGGTGTGTCTCATGATTTTATGGGGAAATTATTCAATTTTTAATTCATATTATTTCCTTGGATGAATTATGTTTTGATGGTGTGATGTTTATGAAGCATGTTTCCCTTTCACTGGTTATATTATTCTGAAACCCACTTCTTGTAACAGGATAGTTTTATGATGAGATGATAATGAAAATGGCCTCCTTCTGTAAGTTACTATATGTTTACATGTTTATGATACCAATTTTATTTCATGGGTAATGATATTTTTATTTATGATTGTTTTAAACATTTATGTATCATTTCATTATTTGATGGGTGGTACCTAAATCTTCCACCATTGTATTTGGAAAATATTTATATATTATGAGATATAACAAGGATATAATCAGGGTTACTAGGTTCATGATTATAGCACTAGAATAACAGTTACTCGGTTCAATAATATATCTCTAGAATTGGGGTTACTAAGTTCAGTAATAAATTATAGGAATGAGGGTCACTCTGTTCAGTAATTCCGGGCAGGAACAGGGGATACTCGGTTCAGTAAAAGACTTTTCCAAAAATATGGTATTAGTATTGAGGTCTTGGCTACTATGGAAATCAGTATATGCTTATGTGTTTCCAAAATTCCATTCCTTACTCCTACATTATTCATTAATGGGTTATTTCATTTAATTTCTTTTTATTGAGGTCTTATTAACTACCATGCTTTATGACATGATTCATGTATATGATCTTTGATATGTCGATAATTATCTTCTATTTTTGTGAACATGATCTCATATGCTTATTCTCATGTTTATACTTATATGTATCTCGTGTTTTCCCTTAATGATATTTTTATTAACCACATTATATGCTTCCTTTCTCATGTGTTGAAGATATTTATTAGATTTGATGTGTCTTATAAGGGTTCTAGTCACATAGAAACTTGTGGAAGATAATGTATCTAACTTATTTAGTTGTTTTTATGTTTCCATGTTTACAATGGTATTATACCAAATATGGTATTTGAGTGTCTTTTAGTATAATGTTTAAGTATTCTGTAAAAGATAAGTAATTTTAATGTTTGTAATGTTTTGTACAATATTGTTTGTATTAGAGGGAAGCTATAGTAATCCTTTGAGAACTATGATGCAAAAACATTAGTGAGATCCCTAAGTACGTGTCTATGATACATTCGTGTTTAATACAATGTATAGGTAAATTTTCTGGAAGTTTGTGGATGGATAGGGTGAGTGGTTTCCTAGAAATACATGAAAGTGTGGATACTAATAGTGGATATGGCTCTACAATATATTTAACATGGGGTAAAAACTCAGAAAAGATGTTTTGGGACTATCTATGGGTAATCGGGTACATGACAATGTTCCTTACTTTACATTTGGTTTAACACCCCATGTGGATATTCTTTGGGAATTGGAAAACACTTCATTAATCATTATGACATGTTTAAAAATATTTTTACTATGAATAAATTTGTAGAAAATTCAATTTTCATATATTAATAAATGTATCAAAATTTTGAAATCCAATAATTGATTTTTCATGATTATGTCATTCATCATTTTTGAAACTATTTATTATTTTATTAAATTGTTTTTAGTCAATGACCAAAAGCAGATAAAACCGCATTAATGGTGATTGCGATGGAAAATTCAATGATTCCACTCCAATAAAACCAAATTGTCTCAGATTTGGAATGAAAAACATTATTGCTATGCTATCATGGCTTTCTCAGGCTATGAATCATAATGGGATTCAGAATAAGAAATGGAGGGAATAATATTATATTGAGTGTTTTTTGAAATAAAATCCACATTTTCAAGGGGTATCCTGATCCACGGGTTTCTGAACAATGTACTAGTACCACTAAGAATATATTATCCATTTTTTAGTGTTTGGAGAAAGAAAAAATAATTCTTGAGGTTGAACACTTGGAAGGGGAAGCATATTAGTGGTGGAATCTAATAATGAAAACCAGAAATCATGATGAGATTGAATCATTGGGTTGGGATGAGTTTAAGAACTCATTTTTCAATATGTAATTTCATCGTGCTCTTAATTCCATGATAGATAAATATTTCTTTGATTTGAATTAATGTGATGATGAGTATGTTGGTACTTATGAGGCTAATATAATGAGACATGTGAGGTATGTTTCATGAATTATCATCCAACCAGAAAGTAATGTTGATATGTTCATAGGTGGTTTAAATCCAAATATTAGATGGTTATTAGCCATAACTGACATTAATAGATATAAATATTTTTTTTGTTCAATGAAATATGAAATGGATGGGGGAGTCACAAATCAATTTCATTGATTTGACAAGTAGAGGAAGACTGAGTTCAAAAGAAACTCTAAGAACCCAGAAGTAAAGAAGATGAAAAATCATTTATGATCTATGTGGGGGAAGATGCATGGTGGAAATTTCATTAGGGGGTCTTATAAAAGCTTTTATGTATGAAATGGATGGCCATAAAAAATTTATTATCAAGGATATGTGAATAAGTTTACTCAAAATTTTATTTAATAAAAATCCGGAGAGAAAGAACCACCCACAATTCAATGATTCATGTGCATGGAGAATGGGAATTTTCATGACCATTTCCCAAACCCAAGGGTTGGTGATGATAATTGAAGTATACATCATTTTAATATTACGGATATGGGGAAATAAAATGACATCCTTATCTATAATTAGTAGTGTTTAAACTTCGTGATTAAAGGTAAACATACCATCCACTTTATAACTTCTAATTTGATTTTTTATTCTAGATCTACCCACTCATTCAAATCTAAAGAATTTTATAAGGGTTTCAATATTCTTTCAAAATAATTTGAAGTGGAATTATCCATGTAAACTAGTAATGGTATGATAATTCCATTTCAAGTATATGATTCCTCTCTAGTTGATGTTTGTGGGAATGGGCTTCCTAAAAATCATGTCATTCTTCCATTGGTCAAATTTAATGTCATCATAGGCATAGATTGGATTCCCAAGCATAATTCCCACGTGAATTTTCAAGGAAGGGAGGTTATATTTGATATTTCAAACCCTCCTATGATCATATATTAATGTAATGATATGTCTGATCCTGTTCTGGATATTACATCCATTGTAAGGGAATTAATTATCATTCCAAAGGGTTGTATACCTCAAATGGTTTGGAAGAAGTTTGACGTCTATGATATTTCAATTGATTTGGATTTTTTGGATGTCTTTCTAGATTAATTTTCAATTATTCCATGAAAAAATTATGATCATCTCTCAATAGAAATTGTAGTAGTTTCAAAATAAATTTAAATTACTCCTTATATAATCGATCAGATTAAGATGTAGAAATTGAAGAATAATCCCTAATAAAAACATGGTAATTTATTCATTAAGACAGGATATTCAACTTTTGCAGCACCATTTCATTCTATAATGAATAAAATATGGATCAATGTGACTCTGCATTCATTATTGGGAGTTGACCAAGAAAATAATCAAGAACATGTTTCATCTTCCAGGTATTTATGATTTTATTCATCAACTGTGGGTAGCTTAATGCTTTTCCAAGATTTACCTTCATTTTGGATATCATCTACTAAGTGAAAATAATGCTAATATAACCTAGCAGACATTCTAACCAAGTTGTGGTAAATATGAATATATATTGATACTTTTTGGTATTATTAATGCCCCTGCTACTATCATTGATTTAATGAATAGTGTTTTTTAGATTACATTGACATGTTTTTCGTAGTATTTATGGATGATAATATTCTCTATTCAATGAATAAGGAAGAGTATGAATATCACTTGAAAATTGTACTGAAAACCTAAAGTAATGATAAGTAATATGAAAAAATTGTGAAATGTGAGTTTTGGTACAAAGGGGTTACATTTTTTGGCCACATAATATCATTAGATTGTATAACAATAGATCCAACAAAGATGGAGGCTATTTAAAGTTGGCCTAGTCCAACTACATTGACTAGGATGTTTATAATTATTGGTTTAGCTTGATATTATCGATGGTTTTTTGAGAATGTCCCAAAACTATCTACTCCTCAGAAAAATTTAACATGTAAGGGTGTGTTGTTTTTATGGAAAGATGAATGCGAGGAATATTTCATGAATTAAACAGGAGGATGGTCAGTGAACCAATGCTTACACGTCCCTGTAAGAAAAAAATATTTTTTAATCTATATCAATGCATCCAATTATATTTTAGGATGTGTTTTTATATGAAATTTCATGGTTATATCCTATTCATCATGATAGTTGATGAATCTTTAAAAAATTACCCAACTTGTGATTAGGAGTTAGCTGCATTAATCATTAGATTAATGATATCGAGGAATTAAATATATGGTGAAAAGTGTGAAATATATATAGATAATACAAGTTTGAAATATATAATCATGGAGAAGGAGTTGAATATGTAACAGAGAAGATGGTATGATTTGATAAATTTTTATGACTTTTCAATACATTACCACCATCCAAATGTAAAAAAGGTTGCTAATGTGTGGATTCATAAGCATCATTCTAGCTTATCCATGATGTGGATCAAAAAAATTTCAGTAATTATATATTTTAAAAGGATAGATCTAGGAATATTTATGAAAGGTGAAAAATATTATCTTTCTAAAATCAAGGTTCAGACCTCTCTCCACCTTAATATTATGGTGGTGCATAAGGAAGATGAAGTGATGAAAAAAATGTTATCAATGTTCATGAGTTTAACCATGATTTGGATGGAATGATAATATCCCAGAACTATGTATGTGTTCCGTCAATACTAGATTTGATGATGGATTTTTTTAGAGGAAGCACATATTTTATTCATTATCTATTCACCCAGGAAGTACAAAGATGTATACCGATATAAAGTAATACTTATAGGGGGATGGAATAATTTGAGATATTATGGTGTTTATATATCAGTGTTTTATATTCAAAAATATAGGCATTAAAGCAAAACTTCTGAAGTGATTTTGCATCCATTACCCATGATGTGTTACACGTATAACATCTGATTAAGTACATATCTAACCCTTCACATGTACTACAAAATGATTTTATATTGTTGGAGCACGACCATTCTTATGAGGATATACGTATTGATATTCTAAAAGAATCACATAATGTTCTAAAAAACGGGACCACTCGCATTGTCAATGTTTTGTTGTGAAATCAGTATTTATAGGAAGCTATGTGGGAACATGAGGATATGATGTATCAGAAGTATCCTTACTTGTTTTTACATGAGTGAAAAATTCCAAGTGTAAAACTCATTTTATCTGGGTAGAATGTAACACCCAAATTTTTTATTGACCAATTTTATTTGAATATATTATAATTTTCATTTAAATATTAAAATAAACTAAATCAGATATTCCTTTCACATGAAATGTCAACTTGTCAAACATTACACACAACGCCAACTTGGTGTATGATGCACTCAACAATGAGTTGGTGTGAAATACATGAAACACTAGGATTCTATGAAATATCTATTGTAATTGAATTAATTATTTAAATATTATAATTATAAACTAGATGTTTAATATAGTTATATAAATATTAATAACAAGTTGTCAAATATTGTTTATAAATTTTTCTATAAATAAAACAAATAATTTTTTGTAAAGTCATTTTTATGTTTTAAAAAAACATTTTCTCAAATGAATGGATTCTAATAATTAAAATAGATACAACCAAATTTATAAATTTAATTTGAAAATATAAACCTAATTTTTATATTCATAATAATGAAATTAAGTTAGGGTTAATTTTTGTATTTTTTAAGAATAATCTTTTTTTGGGGAAAAAGGAAAATTATCGTATTTAGTTAAACTAATAATTTTTTATAATTAATTATTAATGATTAAAGATATTAAAATTTTTATTTATGGTCATATTATATTAATAGTACATCTACTACATTACTTAGAATCAATTTCAATTCAAAAATAAAGGTAAAATCTTAACAAACTTGTGAACTTTTTCATACATTAAAAACCCATTATTTCGTCTCATCTGTGAGATTAGAAATAATCGTGATTTTCCCACTTTGTTAAATGAATCTCAAAAATATGATATAGAATATTGAATTCATTCTAATTTTTAGTTTAAAATGATGCTATGTTAATTTTTTTTTCAAAAATGATTAGTAAAAGTGATTAAAAGTAATCATAGTAGTTGAGGACAAATAAAGCATAATTAGGGACTAACCTTAAAATTATGGACCAAAAGGCCCTATAAATATATACAAAACACATTTTACAGCTATATTTCGTCCCCAAAAGTTTGATTCATGAGTTTTTTTGTTTCTTATGTATTTTTTTGGTAATAACATGTTCACACCTAATTTGTATCCAAAAGTTCCTTGTATGTCCTTTCCCTTCCATATAAAATACCACCATCTCTGCCCATTCATTACACCTATAAAACCATTAAGGATCATCCATGATCTTCCAAAGTAGCATCCTGGTAATCCACATTTTTTGAAAAACCCCTCTCAAGTTAACCTTTTAGCACAAACCAAAAAAGAGTTACCTGATTTAGAGGTATCGTCTTCTTTCAAGCTCTTTCCCTTTGTTTTCCTCCTCCACCTCCTCCACACACTTTAGTACCTTATTATGTGAAAAAACTGGTATCATAAATATACTAGGATGTTTTTTTGAAAATGTTTCTAATATACAAATACAAAAAACTCCATCTAATGGATGTTGAACATATTGTTTCAGTGTATAGCGAACTACTGCCTCACGAAATGATGATTGTTCATTTCTTCTTTACCACAAAAAATGATGGCCATTACGATGGACTATTTGTTTATATCTGAAAAATATTATATTTATTAATTATTCATTAGTCGTTATTACTTTAAAATCAAACTCTTTTTACCTACCATTTGGTGTTAATTCTTTAATCTCATTTGACAGAGTGTGGACTACCGCCCCCTCAATGCAATGTGATTTGTTCACACACCAAATAGGATGTATTAAGGACGAGTTTAATAACAATATATGATATATATGATATAGAAATATTAAATTATTAATTATTAATATAATATATACAAACATATATATTTTTAATTTTCTATTTTTCATTCAACACGATAATAAAATACCGATTCATCATGCATTATTACATACAGATTACCTTCTCCATGATAGGTGTATTCCATTTCATTCTTATATATTAATTAAATTATTATAATATAAAAATAATGGATATAAATTATATTTATATCATTTTATACATTCTGTAATCAATATATAATTATAAGTACAAACAAAATAACCTATTAAGACACATGTGAATGACAAAGATAGTATTCTGCAATGTGAAAACATAACAGAGGATCATTAATAAGAGGGTAATATACGATCATAAATTAACCATATATAGTTTTATGTATAAGGATATATTTTTTAATATATGACTAATATAAATTTATTTACCATATAGGATTCTTGTACGAGTACAGAAATAATCAGGACATAATGTTGGGGACATTATTTAACTATTAATTTCTATGAGATATTATATATGATGGCCACTATTTACCTTTTTTCGGTTATTTAATACCCATTAATTTATTATATTTATATTGATATTATACTCACAGATATCCACATATCAATTCTATTAACCTTCTCCCATGGGGTTTAACTTTCAAAAGATACAGAATCTGAAAAAAAAAATTGTCTCAACTTTCCTTCTATGAGACTCTGATTTTGTTATGCCCCAAAACTCTTCTTCTAGTGGTACAAACATTGATTTTAAATATTATATAATTAATCTCAATATTTTCATTATATAATAATCTTAATCTAATTTACATATCTTACATGGATATTATGATCCCATGTTACCACCTTATATGAGTTTATTGAGGCAATATTATTATTTTTTTCGGTTGTGTTTGGTTATTCTTACATTGATGAAATATTATGATCATTCATTTAATAATATTCATGAGTTTCCTAATACACTATTTATTAATCATATACAACATTTCAGTAAAATTTATCAACTCTTTGGTACTTAATATAATGTTTTTAATAAAATAATATTGTCTCCCTCTATAGTCAGAAAACCATTGGATTCAGAAACCATGTTTCCAAAAATGTTTTCAAAATATCCTTAATGATTATTTTCACTGATTTTTTTAAAAAATGTATATTATTTTAAAATATTCTTTTATATGTTTTCAAATATATTTTAAATGAAAATGTTTTCAAAAGGTTGTATGTTATAAAAATAAAATTTCAAAGAAGTAATGATATTTTCATCAAGATATGTTTATAAAAGACAATTTATTATTTTTCTAATCTATGATAACCTCCATTTGTGTTTCTCATTCCATTATGGATAAATTATTCAATGCTTCCATTATTATTCTTTCTATGAATGCATTATGTTTTTATGGAATAGTATTTATGAACCTCATTTCACTTTCATGGGGTATATGCTTTTGAAACCCGCTTCTTTTCCCAGGTTATGTTTTCGTTGAAATGATTATAAAACATTTTTATTTGCACAGGTTAGAATATATTTATATTTTTATGATACCAATATAGTTTCATGGGTTATAATAAATTTATTTATTATCTAGTGGAACATGTGTGTATGATTTTATTATTTGAGGGGTGGGACCTATATCTCCCTCCAATTCATTGGGTAATGATTTGTATCTCATGAGATAAAATGGGAATTTAATGAGGGTTTATCAAATTAGTAATATAGTTCTGGAATGACAGTTACTCAGTTCAGTTGTATAGGGATGGAATGAGGGTCACTTTGCTCAATAATGTAGGACAAAAACTGTGGTTATCTGGGTAAGTAATGGACTTTGTCCACTAATGTGGTCTTGGTACTGATTCCATGGAAACTATTGAAATTAGCATATGATTATGTGTTTCCACAATACCATGTATTACTCCTTTGTTATGATTTCATGACATATTTCAATTACTTCCTTTTCACTAATTCTTTTTGAACATCCAATAATAATTCCATGATTCGTGTATAAGAATCTTGATTTTCATGTTATGGTCTTATATTTTCACGATCATGTTCTC
The DNA here is from genome assembly GCA_963277665.1 of Viscum album. Classification (NCBI taxonomy): domain Eukaryota; kingdom Viridiplantae; phylum Streptophyta; class Magnoliopsida; order Santalales; family Viscaceae; genus Viscum; species Viscum album. The sequence goes on along the minus strand of OY728161.1, from coordinate 1,727,826,293 downwards.
ATACCCTTATGATCATGTTTATACTTAAATATCAATTTTTATTAACCATACAAAGCACAATAGCTCAACGATTTTCATGTTTCTTTCAATATGTTGTGAAGATATTTTTTATGTTTGATGTGTCTTAGAATAGTGCTTTTCGTGAAGAAACTAGTTGGAGATATTGTAGATGACTTATGTACCATTGTTTATGTTTCTATATTTCTAAAGGAACTATACCAACTACAATATTTGTGAAAGTGGTGGAATGTGTGATATGTGACAATAAATCATGAACAAGGGAACCCTATTTATCTCGGTGGGTAGACTAGAACTATTGCACTAGTTATACAGAAGTGGATTTTCCTCATTTTACATAGCATGATTGATGATTGCACCACTAAGTAAACTATGATAATGATTGATCGCTACTAGAATTTTTTATGTTTCTCCTCTTTAGTGTGTCGTCCATGGGGACACTGATGGTCGTTGTTACTATACCTCCATCCACCGAGAATCAAGGTTCAAGGGGCCCACTAAAGGAATATGATCCTAGGGTATTTACCCATAGTTCACTACTTTTCATGATGTTGTTCCCTCCTTCATCATATGGAGACTCACATGATTGTGTATTCTATTTATGAATTTTCATTCTCACTTAATATAGTGTTTGTCAAATGTTTTTCCTTCAAAGTGTTCCTTTATACTATTTACCTAATAAAAGACCCCTTATCTATGTTTCTTTTAAAAGATATAATTTGAATGAACCTATTAGATTATATTTTTAAGGTTACGATATTGAATATTCTTATCTAGGTGGAAATATACAGGTTGTTGTCTCACACCCTTTATACACCTTGGGTTTTATGTAGATCTTATTCCTTTTATATTCTTGGTAAACCTACAGAGTTTAGTGATATTAGTGTTTTTAGTTAGGGGACTTCTTTTGTGGGTTTGTGGGTGGCCTCCATATGATTTGGTCTCTCAAGTGGAATGATGGTTTGGGGTTGGATTTTTTAGTTTCATTACTGTATTCCATTTGGGTGTTTTTATCTAATGTGTAAAAATCAATTATAAAAAATGTTATGGTCTTTTTGGATATTTAATTTCAATGTAGGTTTTTGTAAAATTGAATGTTGTTTATTAGAATGAAATTGGGAAAAAAAGGTTTCCAAATCATGTTATTGATACCCAGACAACTGTTTCCTACCTATGGGGATCAAGAAGGCCCCACTAGTCATGTTGTAGACCGGGTCGGCTGCTGGGTCAAATGGAGAACCAATTTGGTTCATGATAATTTGGTTAGAGGAATTATATTGTGGTGTAAATTGATAAAAGAAAAAATTTATACGTATCTAGATGGTATATTTCCATATGTTCATAGTATATATGTTAATGTAATTACATTATTCTAGGAAAATGATAATCAAAAAAATTATCTTATTACCATTAATTCGAATGAATCGATGGTTATTTCACATATCCTTGACTTATTATTTTATGGTCATTAAAATTGACATGATAATTATATTTATTTTGATCCATGATATCAGCCACTCTGCATAACTATTATTACGTTAAATTTTTATATACATTCTACTTATATTCTATTATCTGCATTCCGAGTATGTGTTATTCCAAATAACCTTCATGGGTCCATTTTCTCCCTTTTGAATAGAATATTTTATTAACAATTTATATGATGTGGGTTATCGATGAATTAAATTTCCAATATAATACCCTTTATTACTAATATATAGTAAAAGATTAATGACACAATTTATTCAGAGGGTAATGTAACACCCTAATGGTTTAATATTAAAATATGTCTGTTAATGTATAACAGACCCCACACAGATCCTAAAAAAAGAAAATAATATTATTTTTTATAATATTATATTTATTTGTTAGCCATTTATTTTAAAAAAAATTATTTATATTATAATGAAAAATATATAATTGTTATAACAATTACACGTGTATTAATTTATGCTTTGGTAATAAGAAAACAATTTTTATCTAAGTCATTTTATTATACAAAACTATACTTTCATGAAAGACGTATTCCATAGATTTATCTAAGTCATTTTATTATTTAAAAATTGACGATTTTTAAAGAAAACTATATTTTTTTCAATTATTTATAAAATATAATTTTTATGGAATGATTCAAAACATCAATTACTATATTGTATTATATTATATAAAATAAAGTTATGTGTATTGAAATATATTTTATAATTATATTTGGTAAAAATATTGTACAGAAAATTGCATTTGATTGGAAAAGTATCGTGTAATTTTGAGTTTTAATATTATATTAACTTCTACCACATCCAGTAAATATTGAAAAATGGAAACCATTTTATAAATTATGATGTAAATTATTATTAAATTGTTAACATTTATTTTTTTCGTTATGAAACTAAATCATAGTAAGTAATTATCAACTGTGTAAGGGTGGACCATGTAATTAAGGTTATAATTGTCAAAGAATAAATGATGTCCTAGAAAAATTCCTTTTTTTCTATTATATAACCTTATATTTCCATTTTCATCCCTATTTTGATGATATTAAAACATGGTTTTAAAGATATGACATGGGAGCCACTAAATGGGTTGCCTGGGTTAGTTGGCCACATGGCTTCAAGCATACTGCCCCAAACACCAGAGGTTACCTACTTTTAGTGAAAATCCCATAATGGTATTATAGGGAATATAATACCCAATTGATCATAGTAAATTATTGTTATATATGAATTAAATCAATCATTTAAATAGTAGAAATGATGCCAGCATACATGCATCATTCTATTAATAATAAACATCCATTTTCCTCAAAAAAATATAAAAAAATAATGTATTATCAATAGTGAATCAAAATGGGATACATGTAAGATAAAATATTATACATAAATAACTATAGGATCCAAATAATGGCGACACTCTATTTGAGAATTAGTAGAACCATATCATTACTATGATCATAAAATCCCATATCCGTTTGTAAAACATAGATCACAATTTATAATCTTGATCTTACAGCCGAGATGTTTATCTGGTTAACAAGAGGTGGGTCAAATAGGGTGTGAGATAAACTTCATAGTCCACCACCAATATTTTATAATTCCTTCTAGTTATTGAGTATAAAATAAATTATTATGTATATATATACCAACAATAAAATAGATAAATAAATTTTGATCGGTCATGATTAGGTTCTTCTAGGACACCTGGATGACTATACATACTTTAACATAAGTCGTAGTATCTCAAAAATTTAATCATGTTTATATATTCATATATATAACAATTTAAATGAAGATATGTTCCCTCATCTATGATGAACTATGGTGTAATACTAATGAATATGAATGATAATAGCAAATTAATCACTTAGTTTGTTAAGGAAAATTACAAAAAATATAAACCTTGGAACATATCAAAGGTAAAATATGTATAATCTCTAAATAGGAAATTGGGTAACAAACTATATCCAACAATATGTTTTATCAATCAATTAATAAAAATCATTTATTCTATGATCTCATGTATAGAATTAATAATATGGAATCTATGTATCGCTCAAGTTGTAATGAAAATTGGTTGGATGATGTGTCTATAGAAGGAATAAGTATTTTGGAATATATGGTTCACCCACGGAATAATAAATCTTTGAATTTGAATATATCTTAGGAATTCATAATTGTTAATCCAATGTTCACTCATTATGTAACATAATTCGTTTAACTGATTATCCCATCAAAGTAGTTCCATATGAGGAACCAATGTATCACTACATGGTATATTACAATTCACATTAACCATGATCCTATTCAAGGTATTCCGACTTGGAAAACCTAGGCCTTCTGAAGATGAAATATAATTCATTAAACTAATGAAATTATCCAAGGAATTCCTACATAGGATACCAAAGATCACTCAAGGATTAATATAACGGCATAAAAATGTTAATATAATATGTAAACAGTTCCCATTATATTATACATGATAGTTTTCATTTAGATTATGTAATAAAGAATTCCATGTTATTCCGAATTCCCTATCACACTTCATGAAAGAATAAGAAAAAGTTAATGTCCATAATGATTTCATATTAATGTTCATGTATTAATAATAAATATTACAGGTCAATTATCATTCCCTTTAACAATTAAAGTGAAAAACATTGAAAATTTCATTTATAAGTAATTAAAAATACTATGGTAAGTTCCATTCTATTTATTATTCCATGTATCTTTTTGTTTTCTTACTTATATTTACTAAATAATATAGTTCACCTCATAGGTGAGAATATTAAAAAATTGAGCTTATTTTCATATCAATGCCATTTATTAGATTTTAAAATTTATTAAATTATGGTCAATCCAAAACACCAAAAAAATTATTTATGGGTTGGAAGATAATTTTAATAAAGCATTTAAACAAGACCTAAAAAGTGTCATATAATTTCTTAGATGTGGAATATATGAAATGGGAATATAATAAATGTATCCAAAGGTGGATGTACAAGTTGATGTAATGAATATCCAAATGTGCAGATTAAAACACATCTTCTAATTAACTTAGGAAATTTTGTTCATCATAAATAATTCAAATTTATAAGGGTGATTCATGAAAAATAATGAATGTGTAACTATAGTTCATATTTTAATTATAAAACTAAAATGGATAATCCATAGTCCACCTAACCCCATATTAGGATTCATCGCCCATCTATTATCAGTCATTGATTAGAGCCTAATTAATGGAAAATGTAGGTATATAAAGCACAATGAAAATAATCTATAATAAAATTAATTGAAATATCATTCAATATTGAAAAATAATTTAGAAATGAAGGATTGAGGAATCATAGAGTAATTGTTGGCTATCCGATGTGACGAATGATGACCACTTCGAAGAATGAATGATAGGGATTAATATTTTACTAGGAGGAAGAGAGTAGTGTTCAACAAATGGGGAGATACTTTGTGTGAGAGAGGAGAAACAATTTATCAGGGAGGATAAATGAAAATAGATTATTATAGGTAATTAAAAACTAATAATTTTTAAAATGGATTTTCAAACCATGTGATAACCCTACACCAACATTTTCTAAGTGGATACCCCTCTCATGGACGTGATAATAGTTTTTAATTCCATTTGTAACCAATAGATTTATCGTCTATAATATTAATGAAATTTAATGCATGTTGAGGTGACCATCGGTGTAGTGATTGAATGACTATGGTCCCCACCCTCATGGTCAAACGGTTTGGATTCATGTTTTTCAATAAGAATGTACAAACCATAAAACCCATTACCCTATACAAATTAATTTTTATTGAGTCTCAATGATCTCAAAAATCTAGTGTAGTTTCAAATCACTTCTTAGGCTTTATCAATGTCAAAAACTATAACTTTTGAGTGTACCAATTCACATAAATTTATTCTGAACCTCAAATTCTGATTTTATCAATCCATTAAATGAATATTTAGAAATCTATAATTTATTATAAACATTTTAAAATATGGGATATAATAATCACCTGAAATTAGAACATTTCATCTTTATGAATCATTGGTGAATTATGAAACAATGACTAACATACTCAAGTCATGAAATTTATGCTAAAATGAATACATTGAGTTTGAAATTCCCAACTAACCTGCAAGACTCACTATATAGAACATGATAATTAGTCCATTGAAACAGAATCCAACACATGTATTTAAAACCAAAACATTTATATGGTTCTTACTCAATCCCATCTAACCAAATACATGATAATGTAAATGAAAATTTCATAAAACAACCACTATTTCCCCCCACAAAAGTTTCTACACTTGACTAGAAAATAACAATTCATGGTAAACACAACATCATAATATAATAAATATAACATCTTTTGTACCCATATGATTCCATTAGATTGATTCTAAATGTCTCTAATAGAATATTCTTAATTGACCACATTTTTATAGCACACACTCTATTTTCCAAGAAATGGATCAACAAATCATTTGACTGCACATGTCTCCTTTCAATGACATGCTAACCATATTTCCTCACAGACCTAAATCAACTAATCAATGGAATCATTTAAAGAAAATTTTATATGGATATTTTTAAGAAAAAATAACCGCATTATTAGTGACATAACCAAATAAAAATCTTGATCCACTTAATCAAAGGTATATCAGTCTTACAATGAGAATTCACACTAAAGATCACAACCAGATTATGGTGGCCTCTCATACTGAACTGATCATTTCTATCATCATCAAACAATATAAACATAATTGTATAACTGATCCTAAATCCTTGGATTTTGAAACATTACAATATAAACCAAGCCTTCCTATATGTCTAGTGTAGCCCCAGAATCAACCATTAGAGTCCATAGAGCTCATCCAAGAAGTTAAGTTCTCTATATATTACAGGTGTGACTCTATTGTATCATTGTGATTCCAATATATTTGAACACTAATTAAGCCCATATGTGGTATCTCACTTTATGATCATGTAAAATAATTTTATGGTGTCTATGATTCCATCCATGGTGTTTCTATATAGGACCAAAGTATCAATAAGGACAAACCAAATGACTATAAACAATTGTGATCTCAAATCACAACACTCAATAGTCAATTTATAGATCTATCAATGTGTATAATATCTAAATTTTGATTGGATTATAAAGGGATCTCTCTCAAGATTCCTAGACTGATTTATCTAATAAATTCATTATCATCAATAATCCATGTATACACTAATATGATAGCTATTAATACCAATTGGGCCTAATAAACTCTCCTCATATCCAATAAAATGAGTATTTAATGATTTTCAACACACTATCGTTAAAATGAATAGTCTAACCACTATAGGTGTAACTTCCGGAACCTGAATGCCACCTGAAACGATGCCTCGAGCCTGGTTGGTCAAAATGCCTCATATGGATCTCCTAAAATTCAAGAGGTTGTTGACTAGAAACAAGGGCCTAGGTGACTCAATATGATGATTATTCCATAATTAACAGAGTATCATAGTAGAAGTAAAAAACACACAACAGTGAGGAAGAATAAATAAATAGTAGAAAACTGAATGTAAGATGAGATAGGAATCCATATAAATAATTAGAATTGTCTCATATAAAAAAATGATTCAGATGGTACAAGTATCTAGAAAGAATCTAGAATAGTACATAGAAATACAGTACAATATATGTATTCAAAAAGACCAAAATACCAAAAAAGGTATCCCAGGATCACAATCCTCAGCTTAGTCCTATTCCCCCTGCTCTAAATCCACATTCAAAAACCTGTACAATGGGTTTTTCCAATATTATCACCTATAACCATATAATCTATTTGGGTCCCCATGGAGGCCCAACATAGGGTGTGAGATAAACATATCATTTGGTAACCACCCAGGTCTATAGAATTATAACAACAATTTCAAAAATGTTCTAGAAAGCTTAAACAAACTATAAGTAAGAGCATACTCCCATTTCATAAATATACATTAATAAGTGAATCCAACCAACCCTCAAGGGTACCTTGAAATGAGAGTTAGCTCATGATAATGCCAATTTAAAAAGTAACAAGAAACTCACACAACCACACTGTGTATCCATATGTGTCATTAAATACAAAGCAACATTGTATAGTGAAGTCAATTAATCCCTGGCTAGGTCCTATGGTGATGTCCAATATCCCACGACCTCACAGCATTGTGATGTGTAGACTATAAGGGCTGGATCTATGGTGTCAGCTGACCGGGCCATCAAATTAATAATACTAGACCACGGAGGGCCGGATCCAAAGAGCATGTACCAAGCATCCAATCGAGTCCCACAGGAATACCTGGTGGAAACTCGGTTACACACTGTTTGAGGTCCTAATATCATGAAAATAGTAAGTCCTACGAGATCCCTAGCAAGCTGAATCCACGGGGTAGCATGTCCTGTGGAATCCCACAGAATCAAGACCCAAGGGGAAGTGTCAACACAAGGTGTCCAGTACCATGTTCCAGATCCAAGGAGAGTTGTCCAAGGCATCTATGAAACCATTAATTCAAGCATTCAAGCATTAAAATAAACCTTCATAAAAAAGTGATTATACCCACTCACATCCACAAGAACAAACAATGAGTATACACAGTTATGAAAACCATTTACAAAAATAATTTGGGCCTACACGCCCATATAATTATTTTAACATACCATTAGTCAATACATATAGGTTAACCCACCCATATCATTAATTTAATATGACAAACTATATAAAAAATTTAATGAATAACAAGATATTCCTTCAGAAGAGAGTCAATGCATCTCCTAAACAGGCTACTCAAGCCATCAAGGAATTAACGGGCTCCATCGTACTAGTAATGAATGAGCACACACCCCATGGTTGATTTAAACTGGAATAAATAAGTTAATCCCAAATGAAAAACCTCATGGGTTACCTTGAAACAAGAAATAGGTTCTACTACACCTTAGAGGAACATATAGTCAACCTCACTAGGTCCAACTATAGCTACTAAAAGAAACTCTTTAAAAACGATACCTCACATGAATGTATAATGGATGGAATAATGGCCGAAAGTCTATAAAATACCACATAAAAGCCAAAATAAGGTATATATCATCTACCTTGCCATAATTGTAGACACTTGGTCTATTATCATCTCTTGATTCATCTTGTTTTAGATGAAATTTGAAGAATGGAAGAATAACTAAATATTATGGAATATGATCATAAATAGAAATAGCACAATTGTTGTTCCAATGAATCACTAACAACCAATAGTGAATGTAAACCTTATCGATGTGGATCTGTTGAGATAATCAACAATCTAAATGATGATCAGATGGAGAAAAAGGCTCATATAAAATGTAGGCAACTGAAGGATAGCTACCCAAGAGTGTTTTGTGCATGGGAGTAGAAAAAACCCAATTTGGTTTTAAGAATAAATTATGTTTTTAATTTTAATTTTTTAAAACCATACATCAGTACCACACGGTTTACCCACACGGTTTCCCAAACCGTGTGGAAATGGTACTCACCACTAGTCCTACATTGGTCGCTTTGCTCGGTTACCCCGCACTGTTTGACTAACCGGTGGTAACTGTGCATAACTACTCTTCCCAAAAACCTCACTTTTCTGACCACTCATACATTTTAGACTAACTGTGCGCATGTCATGCACAAATGATGTGCCAAGTAATTTGCAGCCCAAAACATGGTTCTGACCTCTGAACAAGCCACAAAAACCTTCAAAACATTTGTGATCAAGTTAAGAAATTATATAAGTCTATATAAAGGTATTAAAACAAAAACAAAAAGTATCCATTCATCATATGAAAATCTCGGTTCTTATAATATCCCCCCTTATAATAATTCTTCCCCAAATTGATCTCCGAAGTGTGGTCAATATTAGTCATAGAAAACTTCTGGCCACTTAGAATGTATGTCATCCAGCCTCTCCCATGTCTCATCTTGTAAATTGAAATTCCTCCATAGCACCCATACTAGAAGATCATGATAGACTTAGAGAAATGTCATTCTTTAGTAAATGATACTAATTGGTCGTTCCAAAAAGGATTCATCAACTTGATGCTTAACCACTTCAAGATAAAAACCTGAGATGGGTCTGAGTGATAGCGATGCATCTTGGAAACATTGAAGATGTCACACATGGATTAGTACATCTGAGGTAACTACAACCGATAGGCAACTGACCTGACACTCTCCAGAATATCTAAAGGCCCGACATATCTCGGTGAATGATTACCATATCTCTTGGTCCACCTATGTCCCAACCTCGGTGGAACATGTAAGAAACCCCAATCGTCGACCTCGAACTCTAGAGGACATCTGTGGAATTTGGAATATAATTGTTTATGATACAAAAAATTACACATCAGCTTCTGAATCAACTAGACCTGCTATGATGTCTCTTGCAGGAGAGGCGGTCCAAGAAAAGAAGCCTCTCGGACCTCTATTTAGCATAAGGGAGAACAAAATGTCCTACCATATAAATCCTTTTATGGTTCCATCAGTATCATCATATAATAATTAATATTTTATTAGAACTCATCCATGGAAATTTTCATCTCCCATGTGCCCCCAAAATCATGGATGCATGCTCGCAGCATGTCCTCTAAAAGTTGTATCATACACTCTGACCGGAAATCAGTTTGAGTTTGGTATGTTGTGACCATAAACAACTTTGTACCCATGACGCACTGAAATATATACCAAAAATGCGATTTAAAGCTTCCATACCTATCTGAAATGATAGAGACAGAGAACCCATGAAGTCTTCCCACCTCTTTAATGTACAACTTTCCAATATCATCAAAAGTCATAGTATCTTTGATCGGATAGAAATGAGTGACCTATGTAAGGATGTGAATGACAATACACATATCATCATTACCTCAATGAGACCTCAGATAACGTGTCACAAAATCCATTATGAAATCATCCCATTTACACTCCGGGAAAGATAAATTGTATAAAATCCCACCCGATCCCTGAAGTTCCACCTTCACCTATTGATAGATAAAACACCTCATAACAAACCTGCTAACTCTCTCTTCATTCCTGACCACTAGAAATGAATTCATAATTCAGTGTATATCCTGGTAACCCCTATATCCACTTCCCTTATTGAATCATGAATCTCATACATCAACTACTCACATATGTCCTTTAGAACCCAGACACATCCTTGGATACACGAGATCTCATCATCACCTACCGTCCAACAAGGAGGAGTGTATTCACGAGTCACACCATCCCATAGAACATGGAGATCATTTTTCGATAGACACATTATCCAAACACTATCCAGTATGGTTGAGGTAACAGTTAATAATGAAAGTAATTTTTTCCCATCTCTATCATGCACCTATATATTCATCTCCTAAAACGACGCCATAAGATGTCACTAGATATTGGACAACTGCATTTCTTGTATCTGATTTATCATATTCAATTCATCATCCACAACATTTTTATTTCCAATCATGTTGGAAAGCTCAATTTTAAATGAATTTTGGTACACCGCACACCTTCACTTCCTCAAATTCATATAATGTTGTGTAATGTTATACTTGAGGGTTTTGTGTCCAGTGTACACCACAAAACATTCTCCCAATAGATATTTCATCCAATTGTGCAATGCATGAACAACTACATTATGCTCGAGATCAGGCTATTGTAATCCCTTTGGTGAGGCCTCAGCTGCCGAGACCTGTATTCCAAGACTCAATCTCCCTAAAGCAGCACAACCCTCATCCCAATACTGAATGAATCATAGTACACCATGTATCTCTTTCCCTGGTCTGGCAGTATCTGTACTAATGCTGATGTCAAACTCCCTTCTAACCCCAAGAAACAATGTATTTCAAAAATGTTCTTGGGTTGTTCCAAGAAAACTGTATCCCTCATATTCACTAGGTATATTGACCCTCTTGCTTTTAAAATAATGTGATACAGGATGGGAATATGATCTTTCCAAATGTGGCACATTTCTATCGTAGCCTATAAATGATGCTTTGCCAGTGTATTCAAACCTATCATACATTATATAGAACCTTCACGTAGAATGTGATAATACACCAAGATATCCTCTACAAAAACCACACAAAAAAATGAATCCAAGTAAAGATGGAAAACTCAGATCATCAGCACCATGAAAACTACTGGAAAGATTGTGAGACCAAAAAACATAACCATATACTCATATAACTGTTACCTATTGTGAAAGGATATACATGGTATGTAAAAATTTATAACTTGCACATGGTGATATCTTAACCTCATGTAAATATTAAAGAACTCTCAAGATCTTCAATGATGATCAAACAAGTTGTATATTCATGGAGTAGAATATTGGTTGTTAACCATCCTCTAGTTCAGTTTCGGATAATCCAGACATAGCCTATGTGTTTTTCCTGCATTTTTTGCAGAAAGGACTAGTGAACCCCATTGAAAAGTGTTTGGATTAATAAACCCCCTTTCCTCCAAATCTTCTAGTTGCTTATTGAGCTCCTGCAACTCCATCATAACCATCATGTATAGGGGAATGGATAGTGGCACAACTCTTGAGACTAGCTCAATGGATAAATCCACCCCTTTATCAGGAGGTAAACATGATAAGTCATAGAGAATGACATTCCTGATGCACTCAACCATTTGAGGAAATTCTAACTGACTCACTCCTTGGTCATGTAGAAACAAACTAGAAATTAGGGTTGTTATCCCACCAAGACCATGATGCATGGGTCTAGATCATCATGCATGTAAATCCCATTTACCCTTGTAAATAAACACTACACACTCTGGTGATGTTAAATTCACCTTATGACGACAGTATTCAATTAATTCTTCATATGCTACTAGCTAGTCTATTCAAGGAATGACATCAAAGCATGCCATATCGAGGAAAAAAAAGCTCCATAGGATGTGGAATCCACCAACCTCACGTATACACTCCATAAAGTGGCGTACATCACACATTCTAACTATTTATGGTGTGTCTATAGTCAAAATACCTTTATAATGAAAAACCACAAGCCCAATGTTTTTTACCACTTCTGCAAAAATTAGACATTTAGAGGAACATTTATCAAAAATTGTAAATGAAATAGTAGTAGAAAATTAGATGGGACCCCTCACCATAGATGGTCCAAGATCAGAATCGTATTGGTTTTGTTGCACTGTGTTTGTCTGGATTGTTCCAAAACCTTGTGACATGCCTGGATACCCTGAGATGATCCACCTTATTTCCTCTTTGAACTCGGTGTCTAGATACCATGACCACAACCACTACTTCTCTAGAATGAATTGTTTGCACTACTCCATCTCCCTGTCTGACGTGAAGCTTAAGACCATGCTCCTGAACCTAACATCAAAGTAGAACCCCTACCACTTACAATAGGAAAGACAGCCATGAAAAACCAAGTCATGTGCCCCACCCTGCCGTAAGCTCGACACACAATAGCCTCATAGTCACAGTGACTTTTCAATTTGCCTTTCCTATCACACTGATGGTAATAGACCAATCTGCCTTCACCCACATCCTAACATGTACTCACATTACGGGAATATACATAATATAGCTTCCATCCAGAAGACGTAGATCCATATGGGCGTGAAACAAAACTCCCATATTCTGTACCCCCAGCTTCCCTTAAGATCTTCTATGTATTCAGTGTTTGATTCAAAATATTAGTGATATAATGAAGCACGAACATGTTGACAAATGATCCAAGAGAATTTCTAAGACCATAATTGAATAACCTTTCCCTCAAGGTCTCATTATAAATATACATCGACACAAAACGCTCCAACTTTGTAAAGAGTGACAAGAATTATATAAATGTCACGGTGAGAAACTCCAGGAAAATGAACTCTCTGGACTACTCTGCTCTCAGAGTCCCAAGGTAAATGTAGTCCTAGAAGCAGGGTTGGAACACATTCCCACCAATATTTTTAGACCATTGGTTTGGTTTAAAAATTTTCACCAGAGCATTGCTTCTCCTTGTATTATATAAGTCATGATCATCACCATACACTTAATAAAAAATCCTTATATTCTCAAAAATTGCTAACATGATCTCTAACTATATCTCTACAAAATGTGGTCCACCATCCCCTGCAAATGTAGGAGGATTCCAGTTTGGGAACACCCGTTCCAGCTCAACCATAGTTAAGTTTGGCTATTGTGCCCCCTAGAATAAATGTATATAGAAAACGAAACCCACTTGGAACTGTGCCGCATCACCTGTTTTGGGAACAACCTCATGTGTCGTAGTTGGAACTATAGGAGGATCAAGTGTTTTCTCATTTCACATTGTCTCTGATGTATGGTCATCAACTCCATTATGTCATACTACTAGTGCTCATCATTTTGGCATGTCTCTACAATTCCAGAAACACACCTCTAGAAAAAATAACCTCAAATCATAAATCTTGAATATGTAGTACAAGTCAAAATCCACCAAGAAACAAAGTCAAACCCACAACCTACTCCTAGAGCGTGGACTGTATAAGGAACAACCAATGAACCACTATAAATTATTCCACTTTCCCACTCAAAATTTTGGTCTAGGTAAAGTCTCCATTCACCAGTAATGCTTACATTTTCATATCACATTTAGTTATCTAAAACAATATACCCAGGGTTTACCAAATCCTGAATCCACGAGATCCCATAACACCTCATGAACCTATAAGTTGTATCCAATCAAAACAATAAAAATAAAGTACATTCAACATTTACATTCCACAGGTTCATCATTTTATAATTCGAATGGTCAAATAATCTGTATGAACTAAATGATGGTATCACCCCTTTATATATACTTCACATAACTAACACAATAGTAATCACAATTATCACAAAAACATGAAATATCTAATGAATCCTATATGACATGGAATAATTCATGGAATGTAATTCTAAAAAATATCCAAATAATGCATGAGATGTTACAACCTCATATCATCAGGTTTCAACTGAAATAGAACCCAAAATTTTCATCATCAATATTAAAATAAATCAAGTGCGTCACACAATGGTGAAATCAAATAAATTGTAATAGTGAAAATCTAGAAAATCATGGATCAATTTGAGGGTATTTGGATTTTACCTATACATGGGGTAGCAACTCATGGGCTCTGTTTATTAACAGACAACATTCCATTCCTATCCCTGTCTAGTGTCTCCAAAAATTAAGTCAAATAAAAATAAAATCCTATAAAACCACATTTTAACAACCCAAACCCAGATTCCAAATGAATCGGTGCATTGAGCTCAGTTGGTCATAAGGCCTCGCACACATCGTCCCAAACAGAAGAGGATTCTGACTAGAAGTAATGACCTAGGTGATTCATTGGGGAAAGTATACCCTCATTTCCATATAATCACAATAGAAGTCAAAAAGATGAAATAGTGGATGTGAATAAATAAATAGTAGACAACTGAATGTAAGAGAAGATATGATTCCATAACAAAAACCATAAGTGTCCCATATACAAAAATAATGCATATTGTACAAGTATCTAGAAATAATATAGTACAATAAAAAATATACAGTATAATACAAGTATCCTAAAAGGAAAAAATACCAAAAAAGGTATCCTAGCATCGCAGGCCACAGCTTGGTTCTATGCTTCCCTTATCCAAAGTCACAATCAAAAACCTATACTAGGGAGTTTGACCCTATCATCACTAGTAACCATATAATCTATTTGGGTTCCCATTGAGTCCCAAATAGTTTGTGTGATAAACATATCTCTAGGAAACCCCCTAACTCTATACTGTTATAATAGAAAATGTTCAACGGTTTTAGTATGTGTAAAAAACCAGTAAGTAAATGCAGATTCCCATGGAATAAGTCTACTGTAACAAGTGAAACTAAATATCCCTCAAGGATTCCTTCAAAAGAGAGTCAACTCCTAACAAGCTTGCTATAAATAGTAAGAAAAATGTCACACAGTCAGGTCATACATCTATCTATAAAATGAAATCCATAACCATGAAATATAGTGAAGTCAAGTAATCCACAACTATGTCATATAGTGAAGTACAATATCCCACAACCACGCCATATTGTGAAGAGTAAACAGCACAGTTCGAATCCAAGGTGTCAGAAGACCAATGCATCCATGTAATAATTTTAAACCATGGTGGATCAGATCCATGGATAATGTCCAAGGAATCCCATCGTGTCCCAGGGGAATCCATGGTGGAAACTCATTTAGGAACTGGTTGGGGTCCTCGGTGCATTGAAATAGAAATTACTACAAGATCCCAAGAAAACAGGATCCATAGGGTTGCAATCCCCATGGAATCAAATGGAATCATGTCCCAAGGGGAAGATTCAACCCATGGAGTCTACTACCACATTCCAGATCCAAGGAGATCAATCCATGTAATATATCAAACCATTAATTCAGGCATTTAATAATTCAATTAAACATTCATTAACAAGTTGTTATGCCCATTCAAATCAACATTCACAATCCATGATTATACCCCCACATGCAAAACATTTATCAAAATTATATGGTCCGACCATCCCATCTAATATATTTAATATTCCATTAGTAAATCCATTTAAGTATACATACCCATATAATTCATTTAAATTGAAAAACTATCAAAACATTTTATTAAGAAAATTGTATTTGTTATGTAAGGAGTCAGTAAATCTCTTATACAAGCTACTCAAGATTCCATGACATTAACAAGCTTAATATAACTAGGAATGAATGAGAACACACCCCATGGGTGATATAAATAGCCATAGCAGGTTAAAAACAAAAAGAACACCCCATGGGTGAACATGAAATGAGAAACAGTTTCCAAGGAAACTAAACTGAACCTACAGCCCACCTCACCAAGCCCATCTACATCTACTAAAATTTAATCTCTCAAAAAAAAGAGATCTGGTTGGAAATTATGATGGACGGAGTAATGGCCAAATGCCCATAAAACAGCAATGAAAAATCAAAAGAAGGTATAGACCACCAACCTCACCCCGGTAGTAGACATCTCGTCCAGTATCAAGTCATTATTCATCCAGATTGGGAAGAAATATGAAGAACCAAAGAAGAAAGGAATATTAAGGCATATTAGCCTAAATTAAAATAGTGCAGTCATTGTTATGAAGAATCAATAATGACTAAACCATTATGTAGGCCCTAAACAATGCCGATACGTAGAGATCATTTGCGATAAAAACAATGATCATAGGAAACAAAGGGTTCAAAACCTATGTAAGGAACTAAATGAGATATCCATGGGAGGGTTCTATGTGTGTAAGTAGAAAACCCAATTGGGTTTTAAAAATTAAATTATTATTAAATATAAATTTTTATAGAAACACACAATAGGGTCACACAGTTTACCCACACGGTTTTCAAAATCGTACAAAACTATGAGCACCTCTCTACCTAAGAGGGGAACTTCCCTTGGTTACCCTTCCCTAGTTGACTAACCGGGTGGTAATAGTGTGGAAACACTCTTCCCTACAACAATAACATTATATATCATTCACCAGGATTAGACTTACCACGGGCAGGCCACACACAAACAATGCTCAAGGCCATTTTTACCCCCAAAGATTGGTTTTGGCTGCCGAACAAGCCCTTGAAGCCTCCAAAACAACAATGATCAAGTTAAAAAACCATATAAGGCCATAATATTGTATTTATACTGAAAATAAATGGTTTATTACATCAAACAGAATCCCAGGATCCAATAAATTTTTGTGATTATTTAAAAGGGTTTAGCTTCACCATCTAACACATCATTGTTTACCAACCACTATACCTTCTATTTCAAATAATATCATGATTTTATTTAAAATAACATGCAAAATCATTACTATATAACATAATATTCCAAGGATGAATACACATCCAAGTATTTCATCGACATGTTACCTTGAAAGAACCAATGTACCTAAAAACCAATATATTATTGGGTTCATTCACACAACCCAAGTCTAATTCTATAATCAAAAGTTCATCCAGAACCAAAACCATGTTTCATATCATCCATAGAATCGATGAATATATAACTAAAACAAATAACCACTCAATCATTTAAAAAAATATCACTCCCAAAATGAATTTTTTTTATGTTTTACATTTGCATAGAGTTGAACACTTTTAAATGATAAAAAATATGTGCCACACCTATGAAGATTCATATTCATTATTCACTTATCATAGAAAATTATCCCATGGAAGACTCTACATCCCATACTGATCAAGGGGTTAATATGTTTCCAACATGATTTAACATTGAGCTAAATGAAAAATAAAGGAAAAATGTCAACTTAGAAGCACTATATATCAAATATACTCATGATTTACACATTACCCTATCCATATCCTCAATCACACAATTCATTATTATTAGGAATAAAATCCAAAACCAAAAATGTAAGAGGTTTTACAAAACCCAATCTGTTAGTAATGTGATCTCAACTGCCTAGAGATAACATAAAATTCTAAAATCATTTAGGTCATTCTACTCAATAAATAACATATTTACATAGTGAAAGAGCTCAAGGCTAAAAACCCAATAAAATCATGTGCTTCATTTTATAGTATTACCGACAAGATGGTTATAGAGTGTATTTAATAAAACAATCCCAATATTTCATTAACAAAATAGTACATCATTAGTTACTATCTATTGGAACAACATACTTATGCATCCCAATATCTGATGGCTTGTATAAAAGTTTTAGACCAGAGTTGTACTATCTTATATGATTGTTAATCCGGATAATTACCCCCAAAGTCATTCATTACAGCATGTGAAAGGGTCAAATAAACTACTAGGTGGTCGATGGTACCCTATGAATGTATAATACACTGAATTTTAGTATTACACAATATTCACATACCTAAAAAGGTTTCCTTTATCAAAAAACAACACATCTATCTCCAGTGTCATTTCCTAAATTATAATCTTATATCATGCTAGAATGTGTAAGGATGGAACTTCCTATTCCTGCAAATAATGGTATAAATTCCATTGTGCATCTTATTTATACGTTTCTACCAATAGAAGATATAACTCTATAATAATAATCATCACTAAAACAAGGTCAATATATTGAAAGACTACTAGCCCTAACACCATCATTATAGATCAACATAACTGAATGCGCAACGAGATCCATGGGTAATTTACAAATTCTGATTCAGTGAATCATTTAATAATTTATATATACTACCCTTCCACAAGGGATAACCATTATAACATCACATATGGTTATACTTATGTTGTTACATTATTTCAAGTTTATTTATACAATAAAGAGACTATCTTATTCGAGTCACAATCTATTTTTCAGGGTAACTATACTTTGAAATTTATTTAATATCCATCATGTTGAATTGTAGGAATATTATCTATTACATATTGTTTATATAATTATTATCTATTTATTCATTCAAGAAATAAATACAACCAGATTATTTAAATAAAATATTAATTCCAATATACTGAGGGAAACAACATTTGGTATTTAATAGGAATTTAAAATAACATATGGATCATGATAAAAAATCCAAAAAGTAGATAAAAGTTTCTTTATCATTTTAAATTGTTCAGTTTCATTATATTTCACTATAAAACTATATATGACAAATATAAGTGGTTATATAAAATTTAGATATCCATCCCTATAGAGCATGCGTATAACCCCATGTGTAATGAACTAATAAATATTAAAATAATGGAGGCCTATGAGGATACTGTCATTCCAACTATTGTCCATTTATATGAAATCCAATAGTAATTGATTTATTATTTCATACATACAAACTTATTGATTCATTAATATAATCATATCATTTATTGTATTTCATGTATGGTTTATTTCCATTTTATCAAATAAGAAGGAATCACCATGATCGACCTACTCATATCAAATGATGACTATAACCTATATTCATCAAAATTATTTTATGTGTAATATTTTAACCTATTTTATCTTTATACAATGACCCAACTTAATGAATCATTATTTCTATGTTATAATGTCTCATTACGTTATATTTTATTATTTTAACTCATGAATCATTGACTATGTTTTTACCTTTAGTAACAAATTATTTCAAGTCAATATATATCAGTTCAATTATATGGGTCACCATTTCAAACTGATAATGGACTTTAATATTTATAAATAAAATTCAGAGCCCATTGTATCATAACCATTAATGTTTTATCCCTTGAAACTAGTTGTTCATGCCTCAATCATGTAATAATATGATAATTAAGGCACCACAATCATGGTATATACAATAAAAACATTTATGTTTGTGCATATAATTTAACAAGAAATTACATCATTATAAATATAAGAAGACATGATAAAAATGTATTAAACATAAGTGAATATGATAATGTATCACATAATATGGTGTATAGGTATTCATGATGAATAATCACATAAACATGGTATACTGATATTCGAGCTACTAAATCACACAAGCACATCCAAAATGTATCAGCTAGTCAATAAATGCAAACTACATGGCATGAAATTTTATAAGAATTTTGATCTCTATTTTCTAGTAATGATTCGTTAAGAAATATTTCCATTCAATACAAGTATAATTGTAAAATAATATAATTACCCTAAATCAGTAATTAGAATAAACGATATCAATCAGTTAAGGTGAAATAATAATCAAATATAATAAATAACAACATGAACAATAGACCCCTCACTTTCCACATGACCTTTCCCTTGTGTGTGGGATGGTCACTCTCAAACCTGATCTATTTATGAGCATGTCGACAAATACGTAGTCTCTTATCAACTAGACCAATAAAAGAAAGACAATGGGAAAAAATATCTTATTCAACTTGTTTCACCCTGACAACTAAGACACTAAAATGGTGCCATAAGATGGTTGGTGACATGGCTTAAAGTGTGTCTCCTCTTTTTCAAGAGGATTCAAACTACCTGTAAGGGGAAATGGATTGTATTGTGTGTATAATATACCCTCATAATTATATTATAACAAATATTATAAAGAATGAAATAATATTTGGATGTATTATAAATGAATATTTTAAGAAAAATCATAATAATAATAATGTCCAAAACCATAATCATTATCATACTAATAATTATTTCATGTCAATAATAAAGGTAAATAAGGATTGGTGGATTCTAGAAACTAAAAAATATATTAAAAAGAACTAAATACCAAATCATTTCATCATGAGGATTTTAAGAACTGGACTATTATGGGGTTCCTGAGATCTCATATCCATGTGTACGACACAAATCACAATCAATAATCTTGTTAATGAAATCATGAGGTTTATTAGGGTACTAATTGTTGACTAAAGAGAGTGAGAGATAATCTCATTATGTCACCTCTAGTATTTTATAACGATATCCACTATGTGATAATTATAATATTTAGTTTAATGGAAACCTAATAAGGAAATAAAAAATTTACATAACTGAGGTTTGGGTTCTTCATGGATTCTTGACCAACCATGATATCACCGAACTAAGTCAAATTGTATATACAATTACACTATGTACATATATATATATATTCATATTTGTAATCTTATTATATATATGTGTGTAATAACAAGGTCATGACCAATAATAATATGGCATCCACATGAGAGTAGAACATGAGCGACTTACTTAATTAAGGCATCAACCAAAACATCCCAACCACAGATCATATCCAAATTCATAAAAGTAAAATAGTCATATAGGACCAGGGGTAACACATGAAAATCATTCAAAATAGTGATTGATCATGTAATAAATCACAATTTTCCTATGATTCCATGCATCTATTTAAAAATTGGGAATCCATGTATCACTCCAAGCGTAATGTAAATAGTTTTCCTAATGATATTATCCAAGGAATTATTATGAGGTAATATAATGTAATCTAAAATAATTATTATTTATTTTAACATTGATCCCATCCACTAAATTCCGACTTGGGAATCCTTGTTTCAATCAAGGGATAATGTAAATCATTTTACCAAAGAGGTCATCCAAGTTTTTCTATATAAAAAACCGCAGTATCACTCCTTGATCATCTATACTTTATATATCCAGTGATTCTTTCCATGGTAAACCTACATGGAAAAAATGTTCGCTCTTCTTTTGATATAATATATTTATCCAATGATTTTTTCTAAAAAATTTCAATATTGGAAACTAAGGTTCTCTTTATTAATTATATAATGTCATCTAAAAGTTTCATTTAGTGTGAAAAAAGTTCCAGGATATTTCCTATTCCATTTTCTATTTAAAATTAGTTAATTAATAATTTTATGTCAGTAAGCATGTCTTATCACACTTCATAAATGAATAAGTAAGTTGAAATTTCTATATTTATTCCATATTATCATTCATGTATGAATAATAATGTTTCCATTTCAATGAGCACAACATACCTAAATTCAAATATATTGAATAGACCACCTCAATTAGAATTAATTATTAAAATAATGGGATGGTCAATGTCATATATTATTCCATGTAACACTTTTTTTTTACATATTTTTTCTAAATATGAAAAAACACCTCATAAGTGGTTTTATTATAAAACGAGTCATGGTTGGTATACAATATCATTAATCCAAATTAATCATATCCGGTATTTGGGTAAATCCAACATGACTAACTGGTGATTTAATCCTATGAAAGTCATTTTATTTAACCCTTTAAACATCACCAAATGGGATTGATTTAATTACCTATACAAGGAATAGTTCATGATCATATATGAAATGAATCCAAAGGTGGTGGTTCAAGTTGAGGTGAAGAAACTCTAATGGGTTTGTTAAATACACAATGGATAATTAATTCAGTGATGTACATTACAAAATAATTTATATATTTTAAGATTTATAAATGAAAAATCCACCAAGTGGCACAAAATAATTATAAATTGATGAAAAATTAAAAGAAAATACAAAAACCACATACCTCAGGATTATAATTTCTTACCCAAAAGTTGTTAGGCTTTTTATTCAAGATAGTTTATTAGATAATTGATGAATATATAAATAACATAAAATATTTGTGTAATAGAATGTATTGAAATAACATTCAATATGGTAAAATAAATAGTGAAAGGATGAAGGTGGAATCATAGAATAAATGTTTCTTATCCAATGAGTTGATTGACTATCAATTCGGATCTAAAAATGATATAGAATCTTAAATACCTAGGAGAATGATTGGAGCTCTCCATTAATGTGGATATCATCTATGTGGGTGAGGAGAATAATTGGAAGAGGATGATAAAAAGAAATCATTTTTATAAATGTAATTAATCTCTATTAATTTGAAACATATTTCGGATGAACAGATTTAGAAACTATGAACCAACCATGAATCATCATTGTCTAAGGGAACACACTCATCACATGGCACATAACACAGTCTATCTAACCATGCACATCCCATATGGTTCTCTTCTATAACAAATCCAACATTTCCGTCACTTCCATTCTACCTCAGGTGCATGGTTTGAAAAACCATGTGGAACCACCTCATGGTCACATGGATTAGGGGTATGGTTCTAACTAATCGTTCACCCTAATACCCCTCCCCAAAATATGGTTCTAAAACTCGAAATCTCCTCAAATAGCATTGATCTCTAGAACTACCTCTCGAACCTTATACCCCATATAAAAAAAATTCATTTATGTGTTCCAATTCTTCAAATTTTATTCCAAAATAAAATTTATAATTCAGATGGTCTACTATATGAAAATTTCAAGCTCCATATGTATTTATATCTGATAAAATAGACATGATCATAAAATGGTTTCATATTTCTTTGATTTAGAACCATATAATATTTAATTAAAATACAATTCAAAAAATGTCACCGTCTTGTTTTTTATATATATAATATTATTTCACAGGGATAAATATAATATATGTTTGATTATAAATTTTTTTAATGTTATATTTATCTTTTATCATTGAAATTTATTTATAATTTTTAGTGATAATATAATGACTCTAAATGATTACACAACATCGACATGTTATTTAATATCTTTATTTAAGATATATATATATATATATATATATTATTTTTTAATAAAATGAATAAATAATATAGTTCGAATGAAATATTTTTCCAAACATTATTTTTATAGAAACATATATCATTATTTTTATCTTTTAATGGATTATATTCAAATTGAGTTGTTTTAATTTTTTTAAAAGTCAAATTACATTAATAGTTTCATAAATAATATTTTTGTTATTTTATAATAAATAATATATTACGAATTGAATTATAATTTTAAAAAATACTATACAAGTTCATGTTTTTGTTGATATGGAATAAAATTTTAATAATGGTCCATTCATGGTTCAATTTTTCTTTTATAGTAATTATTTAGTCCCCGAAAGAGAAAAAAATTCTATCGTCGAAAAAATTATTAAAATGGTAACGACGAATTATAAGAAAAAAAATTAAATTGAAAACACTCCATAAACATGTAGAAACATTATTTGATGAGATTATTTTTACTAAAAATAAACAAATATATTAATTTATCTATGTGGAACCATTTGAACTGGAAAATTAATTTATATTAATTTAATTCATTAATGTTTTCGAATAATTATCCTCCTCTCAAATATAAACAGGTTTTTTCATTCCAATTATATTTATAGTTAAAAATACATTACCATAAACCAATATATATCGAAATAACTTCTTAACATCACTTCACATGTTCTATATTTTTTTGTTTCTAAAAAATACTACCCTTAGTGTGTTTGATGTGTAAACAAAATAATGTTTTCTAAAGAAGAGGTATCATATTTAATATATGGTTTTTAATTTATTTTATCTTATACAGGAATAAAATTCACTAAAACATGATGAAATTAAAACACAAATATATTTCATATAGATTTTTTTATTTTAATGTAATAAAATTTATCGATCTCCTCTTCCAAAAATTGTGAAACAAAAATGACATTCATGTGTATGGTGGACTAATGCCTTGCAGAGCGATGTGTATAATTTTGTCTCAAAACCTCTAACATTGGTGTTTAATTATATATTTAATATATATATATTATAATAATGATATAATGTCAATAATTTTACGATTAAATTTAATTTATAACTTAAAATTAGATCCACTAATAAATGAGTATAATAATTTTACATTCAACTTGATTACCCCTCTATCAAGAGATGTGTTTCATTATTCATAACCATACCACATGGATTATGTATTTGAATTTATTTAAATAATTAATAAGATATTTCTGATATATTATTTTCTTTATAAGGTTATAAAAACACAAAAATTCTATCCACTCTTGTCATTGAAAAAATGGAATCTTCACTCAAACATACGTGTGAACTACTGTCTCGATCATCAAAATGTAGTTAATTTTTCATATACATAATACATTTTTTGAATTATATGAATTATTTTATAAATAAAAATAATAATTTTTACTTTATTTTTCTTTTTGATATTATGAATATATTGAAATTTTTTACCATAGTCAACCTACCTATATATTTTCTGACATATAAAACAAATACCATATAAATGTAAAACATTATCATAATTGACTATGTAATATAAAATAAAAATTTAACAGAAAAATAAAAGAAATAATAATCATTATTATTTTTATTTTCAAATTAAATAATCAACTTATATTTTTTATTCATAAAGTTAAAAATTGAATGTGATGATGTAGAAATGATTTTTGGTACATGTTCCTTTAAAACCTCTTTATAAATTATTTAATTATTTATTTTCTATATATTGTTTTTTTGTGTAAAAATAAAAACAAATATGTATGTATTTATATGTAAATAATGAAATTATAATATTTATTTTATACCTCTTTTTAATTTATATAAAAAGTTTCCTAAATGAATATTTATTACATATATTATAAAGATTATATTGAATTATTTTAATAAAAGGTAAAAGGATTGTTATATTTTAACACATTCGGAATCAAAGGATTTTTCCACCACCATACTAATTATATTTATTATGAGTATTCCCTTATAAGATTTAATAATTTATTAAATATAAATAATTCATTCCATTTTATTGGTATTTTAATAATGGTTGTTAAATGAAATGGATATTTAGATATCGGAAAATGCTATACAGATCTGGCCCAAGAATATTTTATGAATGTAAGAATGTATTCATGGGATAAAAGTATTTAATAGTTCATGGTAAACATTAATGAAAATGGGTGGTTTCATTATTAACCAATTATATGTGGTTCGATTAAAATATTGACATTTGGTTCTTTTACAGACCAAGGATGGGTGGTCATGTAACAAATGGATTAGTGGGGCTTTTATTTCCATCTAACTCATTGGGTAATGATTAATCTATATGGGAACTTTTTAAAGGAAGATTAATGGAATTATTTATTCCATTTGTAAGAGTCACATGAAAAATTATGTCAAATGTATGATTCATGATTTATTTATTCTTAATATTTTTTAATATAATATTATGTTTTTATGAGTTAAGAAATTGGTATTTATTTTGATGGAAGTTATATTTTACTTCTTAAGGGTGAGATTTAAAATTTTATTTTTTTGAGTTTTACATTACTATATATAATACATTTTCATTTTTATTTTCCTCCTTATGATTTATTATAAAATTTTTTATGAAACTTTTTGGTAATATTTATTATTTATCCAAAATGAAAATATTAATATTGTTCCAAATGGAAATTATAATGACAAACTGTTTGCGACTCTTCATTGATTAAGGGGTTTCATTATTTCGTTACATGTATGTTACTAATATTTTTATGCAAAAAAAACATTCTATATTTTTCATAAAATAGGTCTTAAAGATGATTAATGACAATGATTAAGTCATGATGAATTTTTTTAATGATATTTCAGGAACATAATGATTATTATATATTGAAAATTTTTGGTTTTCGAAAAATAGATATTAAGAAGAAGTTTCTACAATATGATGTAATATTTATTTTTTTATATGTGATGGACTAATTATATAAAACACTAAACAATAAATATCTTATTATGTAAGTGATTTATATCTATACTAAAAACACATGATATAGTACTGTTTAATGATGGGTCCTTGTAAAACTATTTCCAAAAACAACATTTTGGAAACAATGATTTGTGTGTCAGTAACACTTCACAAAATACATTAAATAAATAATATCAAATACATTTCTACTGTCACATAATGGTTAGGGTTTCCCATTTATGTGTAACAAAAATAAAATTTCAAAAACATGGAACATAATAAGTAGAGTCCCCTAATTATAAGATATTTTTACAAAAGATAATTCAATGAAATATAATGGTTAGCAACACCTTTACTGAACATTTTATATATTAAAAAGTTCCACTTCAGATAAAATCTGACAATTTTATATGGGGATTTATTTTCATTATATTATATAATGTTATTACTTTTATGTTTGAAATTTTCTAAATAATTTTTTTTCGAAAACCTATTCCAAGAACAAAATTTGTTATATTAAAAAAATTATTTTTAACTCTTTTAACAACCATAATTTTGTGATAATTATTCTAAAATTTAATATATATGCATTTTCACATATGAAAATTCATCATAGCTATAAATAAATTTAAATTTACAGGTAAAGGTAAAAAATTATTTGAAATTAGTAATCATAACATGAGTACAAAATGTCTCTCATTCCAGTTGTACATTAATCATTTGAGACTCTAATTTATGTTAATCTTAATAGGATATGTATAAAATTTATTATATGACTAAATTAAATCTGATGAATTTAATTATAAATTTATATCAATAAAGATGAAAACTAAATTTCAGATAACAGTACAATGAATGTAATTTAGGGATTGATTATTTTTATATAGTAATTAAACAACTCAAACAAAAACATAAAAATATTCACAATATAAAATATTTATATCCAAAAATAATATACACGATTTTTTAAAATATATTAATGATACCCATATTTGAAGAAGAAATAGTTTTTTTAAAAAAATTATAAATACTTTTTAATTTTATCTAATCATAATTAGAATTTTATAGTCTTATATATTAATATATATATATATATAATAATGATTCCTTCTTCATAATATTCATTTAATGGAATTTCACATTAATATGTAAAATTTTAATAATTTTTAAATCTAAATTATATAATATAAAAATTTATATAATAAAAATATCACATATATATAATTATTTATGTTGTTTAGAAATTAATCTTAAAAATTATCGTAATGTTTCTTAAAAATAAAGAAAAATTAGGCCCATTAATTTTGACCATTAGAATTAAGTGTTTTACCTATTCATAATCATTAAATATAAAAATGTTATATGTTGGTCATATTTTTTAATTAATAAAATCTTTATAAATTACCCATGTGATTTATTAATTAATAAATTATTTATAAATAATATTTCATTTCATAAATATTTTTAATATATATATTTTAAAAATTAATAGATATTTTATTGATTAATATTTACTTTTAATTAAAATTTATTAATATTTTTTATGTAAACTGTTATTGATTAATCATAAAAAAATATTATAAATAATTAACTTCTAGACACATTATAAATTAGTAAATATCTAAAATAAATTTTATAATTATTTTTAAATAATTTATAAATAAGAAAATTAAATTCATACATGTATTTAATGAAAAGTGGGATTTATTATAAAATAGGAATTTTTATTCCAATATTAATTATATTATATTATATATGTTATATATTAAGATCCATAAAGAATTAAATCCCCTAATTTATACTCAGGGGAATATTCTATTTGTTATATTTAAAGAAAAATTTCAGTTTTTTACTATGATATCTTATATCATGTTTTATGACTCGCATTGATATCACAATAGTAGTTCAGTGCTTTGTTTTTTTAAAAACTAGTTCATAAATCACATATTATGATATCGTAATATTATATAATATGTATATTAATTCAGGGTGTATTTTTTTGATTGCTTATTATGGTGTCTAAATATCATAAAAAAAAATTTAACATTTAAAACAAAACTATTGATTGTGTTTTAGCATTAAAATATAATAACGAATAAGAAATCATGGTAAAACATTTCCAATATGATTTCATGAATCTAATTACATTTTATACACAGATAATATTGTTGGGTTTCATTTGGATTTAAAAACACTTAATTAATGCTTATGAAATGATACAAAATATAAAAATAAGATTATCATCCAACAATTAATACAAATATACGTAAATTAGAAATAATGAAAAAAGAACAACTGTGACATTCAAATATGAATCCATTACTTAGTCATAATCTATTATTGATATATAAAATCAATGGGTAGTCAATATAATCCTACCTCTATGATATATTTATTAAGCGAATCTTAATGAATCATTGTATGATTAGATCCTCCTCTCTCCATGACAAGATAACACCTCTTGTAAAAGATAGTATAGCCGATAAGAGCGATATGGGAGGCGAGACTTGGGTGATCTATGGAGACACTTCATTATTCAAAAAATCTTATGGAATCAACCATTTTTAAGGCCCTTGTGGACACTCATTAGGTGATATTAAATTTAGACATGATTTTTAATTCAGGATTAACTATGAAGATTGATTCATTAACCAAAATTCTTAATGATTGACAATTGTGCTACATCCTATATAAGGACACATAAATGAAATTTTTCTCTAAGATCAACCTAAATGAAAAATATTACCATTTTTTCACCAAATTTATTATTGATAGTACCATGTAAATTTCTTAAAATATTGTTTTGTCATACTCTATGATTCCAAAAAAATATCACCTTATGATATGGACCAACCATATAACTTATTAGTGGCCAAGGTAGTATCATAGAATCTCATTCTATGTTTTTTTATTTTTCCCTAATCATAAAATATAATATACGTCATTTTAATGAACATAAGAATTTTATAACATATAAATACTAATCAATGATTCGTAATATCATATCATTCGATATACCTTATATATATCACATATATATAGCAATTTGATAACATCTCCTTCAGTTTTTAAACACCTCTTGTGTGTATAGACTATATACATGATGTTATAGGTAAATTAAAATTTCCATATAATCTAAAAGATAAAATCTGGATCTATATTGTATTGATTTCATTATGTATTTGGATTCATGATAAGGGTTGATTCACATTATAATTTTCATATCATTTATGTTTTCATGCACGAGATATGCACTAGTGCAGTAAACGTTTTTTACATCGGTTATTTTTCATTTTTTACGTCGGTTTCTAGCCGACGTTAATACGGGAGACGTTATAAATATCGTTTTTTGACGTCGGTTATTTAAAAACCGACGTCAAAAACATAAAATCGCGATGTTTATGACGTCGGTTATTTTAGAACCAACATGCTAAATAAAATGGGAAGGGTTTATCACGTCAGTTATTTAACAACTGACGTGATAAAATGCCTGGAAAATGGTTTATCATGTCGGTTATTAAATTACCGACGTGATAAAAGGATGGGGAAATGGTCTATCATGTCGGTTATTAAAGAACCAACATGATAAACCGGGCAGTGGGGGTTTATCACGTCGGTTATTATAGAACCGCCGTATTAAATCGGGGGGTTATCACGTCAGTTATTAAACAACCAATGTGATAAACCGGGGGTAGAGGTTTTATCACATCCGTTTT
Source organism: Viscum album (assembly GCA_963277665.1). Taxonomy (NCBI): domain Eukaryota; kingdom Viridiplantae; phylum Streptophyta; class Magnoliopsida; order Santalales; family Viscaceae; genus Viscum; species Viscum album. The sequence goes on along the minus strand of OY728161.1, from coordinate 1,727,796,011 downwards.
TTAATAACCGACGTGATAATCTGGGGGGGAGGGGGGTTTATCACGTCGGTTATTATATAACCGCCATGATAAACTAGGGGGAGGGGGTTTATCACGTCCATTATTATATAACCGCCGTGATAAACCTGGGGGAGGGGGGTTTATCACGTCTATTATTAAATAACTGACATGATAAACCATTTTCCAGGCCTTTTATCACATCAGTTATTAAATAACCGACCTGATAAAACCATTTCTAGGCCTTTTATCACATCGGTTATTAAATAACCGATGTGATAAACCGAATTTTTTTTAAAAAAATTTGAATGCAGTCATCTACTCTCCACCAGAATCAACCAGAAAACAAATCAAGAAATCGTACCACAAAAACAGAAGTAGATCAAAATTAAGCATGTACATTGATAACATATAAAACATACCCCCTTGACAGCCCCCAACCTCATGTATATCTAATGGAAAACCCTCCCCCACACCGTTGGAGCCCTCACCCTCATGTATACCCCCTAGACAGCCCTCCCCCACCCCATTGGAGCTCCCACCCTCATGTATACCCCATGGACATCCCTCCCCCACCCCATTACAGCCCCCACGACACTCCTGGATAGCCCACCGACCCCCGGACAGCCCCAAACTCCCCTGGACAACCCCCCACCCACCTTAACTGCACCCCCTCACCCCACTTGACAACCCCCACCACACCCCTGGACAACCCCCCCCCCCCCCACACTCATGTATACCCCCCCCTGGACAGCACTCCCACACCACTGGACCGCCTTCCCACACACCTAGACAGCCCTTCCACCCCCTAGACTATCCCCCACCCCACTGGACAGCCCTCCCAGACCGCTGGACACCCCCAAACCCCACTGAACACACCCCCACACCCTTGGAACCCCTCCCCCACAAACCCAAATCCATACCAAAAAACAATTCATAAGTAGACCAAAACAAGAAGCAGAGAAAAATTAAAAATTCACTTATATAACATTCAAAACATACATTGTCAACTTCAAAAAAAATCTGAATCCAACCTAAACAACTACCAAATCACCAATTACAACAACAATATTCAAAATTACATTTTACATTACAAACAACTAAAATTCAATCAAACCTGTAAAATAATTTGACCACTCCACCTGTAAGTGTTTGATGTCTTCAGCAGTATAGGGTTTAGGGTCCTCAAAAAGCTACAACTGAAAAAGAAAGTAGTTAACGTGTATAATGAATATATCAAATTGAAATATTATGGCAATGTTTAAGAGGAAATCTTACCAGGTCAAAATTCACAATTGTCCCAGTTGTTATTATTTCATACATAAATCTTAACATATAATATCCGTATTCAATGAGGCCTTGTTGTTCATGCCAATTCTATTTGAATGAGTGTAAATTCAGTATATTATCTTTATGTAATAAATCAAAAAGTACAAATTATAAATGGATATTTACCTTCGTATTTACATATTTGATCTTTTCTCCTCTTTTCCTTGTGTTTTTTTCCGAAAGTAGGACCATGCACTGTTAGAAAATAATACGAATGGGGTAAATTTAAAATTCATTATAATATATAAAAATATTGTGAAATTAAAACATACTTTTCCAATATATTCTTAAAACATTCCCGCACATCACCATGTACAGAGCATATCCAATAAAGGGCTCTCTCCCTTGCGCAAAAAACCCCTAACATCTAATGATCACTGATAAAAGGAAATTTGACATTAGTGGTTTTTTATGTTAAATGATAATTAACTCATTCAGAGAAATGTGTTTCATACCTCTCACAAAAAGGCATCATCCAACACTATGTGATTATATTCTTTTCAAATATTTCAGCAATATAAACCATTCTTTGTTCCTCATTTAATGCACATGCTTCAAGGGAAATCAATTGCGGGTCCATGAATCCATATACTTCTGTCAGCTCATTCCTCTCACAAATTTTGTAAAGATACCTAATAAAAAACATATATAAGTATACATTTTTAATAAATATAACGCAGGTAAACGGTGTTAAGACTTACATGGAAAATATTTTCACCACGTTGATGCCGAAATTATCTCCAGTAACAAGCTCCATGATATCAGTTTTTATAATCCCCACTCTTATTTCATGTCCACAAACATGTGCTTTCATTGGAAACTCATAATAACTCGAAAACAAATGTGAATATATTGACAATCTGTCAAGACCATTTGAATATGTATCTGATGTCTTAGCCATTTGTCTTTGTTGTTGTTTATACAGTATTTCTTTACGCTTCATGTATTCCTATAAAAAAATTTGAAAAATATATTAGTTTTCAAATGATAAAACAACTTTAATAAAAAAAAAAAAAATATATATAACATGCATACCTCTATGGTAATGAGTCGAAAAGGTTTGGATGGCCAAATTAAAAAATGGCCGATACTCTATCCAACTGTCGCCACCTCATCTGTAGGTATTGGTACCCTAGCTGATCTATCTATAATATCCTGTACAGTGACTCTCTGATTCTCTACCTCTAATTGTTGATGATGAACTGTATATCCTATACAATATACCAACCCATATGCTACTATATGATGTTGAGAATCATCAACATATAACTCGCAATAAGTAGGAAGCTGCAGCGGAGGAGTAGGATAAAAAATGGGGTCTGCAGGCTGAGGTGGGGGAGTGGGAGCTACTGGCAGAGGTTGAGGATAAATAATGGGGTCTGTAGGGGGAGGTGGATGAGTGGGAGCTGCAATCTGAAATTGTCTTTGCATTTCTACAAACCTAGACTACACCAAATCTCTAATATTTTCCTCCATCGTCTCATTAATATTATGAACTTCAACCTCCAAGGATTCTATTTTTTTATAAACCCCCTCAATGTTAGAAGTTGAAGAACGTTGAATCACTTTTCTTACCAATACACCTGCCAGATATCCTCTTACACGAACAGGATGTTCGGGCCTTCCCAATACTGCAAATAAAATATCTTCCCTCCCAGTAGCTGTAAATGTCACCTCTGAACTCTACTCCTCAAGAGAGTCATGTATTAATTAATTGAACATTTCTGTAATGATTGAAATTATATAATGAAAATAGTTAACTTAAATAAATAAACTAGATATCTTACAATCCTCTCAACTACGATTCTCGATTCTTCCGAAATATTTTTCCCTTTTTTTCCCTTTCGAGATCAGTTCCATTTTTCATGTCTAGATGGAGGGGATGGAGGGGCCACCTCTCCAGATCTTGAAGACTCAGCTCTTAGTTGTTGAAATTTTTCCGCCATCATTTTTTTTCAATAATGCATACACTCCCCAAGATAATCAATGAGGGTATACATTTTTAGATTGGATCTCTTCATAAGCTTTCCTTGTTTTCTGTAATTTAAGAATAAAAATTCATTAACAAAAAATTAATAAAATCATTTATATAAGAATGTTTATAAAAGTTTACATTTCCCTTACTAGAAATGACTCTTTTCTTCTACTTTCAAAAAACGGTCTCCATGTGTCTTCATCTATAAAAGGATATATATGACATGGATTGTCATGAATCATATGACCATAAATGAAATCAGATGAGAGGGTTGATTTAAAATCCCTCCATCTCCTGGCAGCCAACGATAAGCATTTCTTCCTGACTCATCCAATGTCAGGAATATCAAATGTCATCTGATAAAGAAGAGGTTAAACATATTATATATACTAGAAACATTAAAAGAATATTCAAACAATGACAAAAGATCTTACCCAAATCGTCTCCCACAACTGAGAGATAATCACTTTATCCACACTTCTCCAATCATCATACAGAATGCTTACTTTTCTCTTAGCCTGAGTTTCAATAAAACTCTTAAAATATTTTGCATTCGGACCTCAAGGAATATCATCATCATCAAACTCAACGACAATACTCTGATCCTGCGTACGGGCAAGTGATAATTTTGGTAAATTTGTGCACCCATGTTTACCAACCGTTCAACTCTTTTTCATAATAGGAGCATATGAATGCTCATCCATAGAGGTATGACAAGCAATATGTTGCTCCTCAGAATCATGTGCTTGATCATTAGAATGATCTATCATTATCCTTCACATCAAAAAAAAAAACAAACGTCAGTTCAAAAATATACAAATTCAAATATTTTAATACTACTTTAATCAGAAAATAGAAAAGTGTACTAAGTTAAATAGTAGTAAACATTGGTAATATGGTAAGCATGTTAAACAATGGTAAAGATGGTAAATATGGTAAAGATGGTAAAGATGGTCAAGATGGTAAACATGGTAAAAATGGAAAACCTGGTAAACATGGTAAACATGGTAAAGTAATTGTCAGTGAACAAAAAATAGATATATAATTCATGTAATGGTTATAAACATGATAAAGTAAACTAAACAAACTTAAAACAAACAAAAACATATACTTATTTTTTTTAAAACATGTTTTAAAGAATAAAAACATACAATGTCTAACATTTATGGAAAAAATAAATGTAAACAAGAAATATAAATATGTTACCTGTAATTTTAGGAATGTACAAATGGATTTTTTCCCCATATTCCTTCGTCGTGATGGTTCCTTATAGCACAAACTATGTCTTCAACATGATCATCATTATGTTATGTTAATCTTTCTAGGGAAGTAGGGATCTCACATAAATCAGCATATTCATCAACTTCATCCTCACCGACATATTGTTTTTTCCCTTGTAAAACAACATCCCACTGCATATCTGATTGATCTACTATATAGAAAATTTGTTTTTCATGTGTTTCCATTATAAAAGAAACAGTTGTGTCTTCCAATCAATTCAGATTAACAAGTGTCATTCCAAATTCAATGTGTCTAATACTGTTGTTACCATTAAACCATTTACACTTAAAAACGGGAACTTTAATTTTAAATTAATCAACCTCCCATATGTCTTCAATCACTCCATAATATGCACTTGATGTCGAAATTGTGTTTTTGTCCTTAGCACTCGAAAAATGCATTCCTTCTGCAAACACCAATACACCACTATTCTGAACTGTACTTCTGTTGTCCTGAGCTTTCGTATGAAATTTATAACCATTAATGTTATAACCAGACCATGTTATCACAATTAAATATGGACCACCCACTATCCACTTTAATGTCTCTGATACATCTGATCTACCAAGCAAAGTCTTTTTAATCCACGACAAAAAAGTTTTGTTGTGCTAATTAAAAATCCACATTTCTTTCTTCTTTGGATGACATTGTTTCAACTCATTAATATGCAATGTGATATACAGTTGAGCATAAAATATGTTATTGAAGATGTATGAATATAACTTCTTCATCTGTTCAGCTGACAATGATTTGACTTTCAAGCCGCGAATCCCCTTTCCCTCCTTATTAACTCGTTTATGGTGAGATGGAGGCAAACCTATGTATTGCACTGCATCCAAGTATCTCGTAAAAAACTCTGTTGCCTCCTCAGAAATATACTTTTCAATAATGGAGGCTTCAGGTCGATATAGATTTTTAACATACCCCTTTAATATTTTCATATACCTTTCAAAAGGATACGTCCAACGAAGATATACAGGTCCACAAAGCTTTATTTCTCGAACCAGATGAATCATTAAATGCACCATTATATGAACAAAAGTTGGAGGAATATACATTTCCAATTGACAGAGTATAAAAATTGCATCCTTTTCCAAAATGTTCAAAGAATTCACATCAATCTCCTTGTTACAAATTGAATTGAAAAAATAACACAACTTCAGTATAGTCATTATGACACGAATGGAAAATATTACACGCAATGAAACTGGTAGTATTTGTTGCATCATGATGTGAGAATCATGTGATTTCATACCTATCAACGTCAAGTCCTTCAATGAGACAAAAATTTTTACATTAGAAGAATAACCTTGAGGCACTTTTGTATGATGAAGACACTGAAAAAAGCTAATTTTCTCCCTCTTCGATAATGTATGACAAGTCGGGGGAAGAAATGTCTGTCTTCCTTTAGGAGTGGGAGCTAACTCCAAATGTATTCCCATTGATAGTAAGTCTAATCTTGCATTCAACCCATCTTTAGTCTTTCCATTAATATCTAACAATATTCCAATCAAAGAATCATAGATATTCTTCTCCACGTGCATGACATCAATATTATTTTTAACTTCATGATACCTCTAATACGGCAGCTCAAAAAAAATTGACATTTTCTTCCAAATATGTCTATCATTACCAGATTTCTGTGTCTTTCCCAATGTCACATCAAGGTTTTTCACCCACTCAAAATACAGATCAAGGGATAAAGGATTTGGAGCAGTATCAAATTCTTGTGAGCCATTGAATGCCTTTTTTAGTCTTCTATAACGGTGTTCCATAGGCAAAACATTCGATGACCCATGTACACTGTTTTCCTCCCATGATGCAATTGACAATATGATGTCTGTTTTTCGCAAATTGGATATGCTTTATGCCCTTTAACACTGTATTCAGAAAAATTTCCATATGATGGTAAGTCATTTATAGAGAACAGAAGCACTACATGCAGTTGAAAATATTCCATTTTATAAGAATCCTACACCCTATTACCATCAACCCATAACAGTTTCAAATCATCAATCAATGGTGACAAGTAAACATGAATAACATTACTGGGTTGCTTTGGACCAGAGATCATTATACTCAACATGACATATTTGCATTTCATACAATCTTCAGGAGAGAGGTTGTAAATTACCAATAAAACAGGCCCTGAACTATGTCTGCTACTGAGGTTTTGGTATGGATTCATTCCATCTATGCACAACCCTAGTCTGAGATTTCTAATTTCACTTCCAAATGTAGAATATTGCGCATCAATTTTCTTCAATTTTGGACAATCAGATGGATGGCGTATTTTTCCATCACATACCCTCTTATCAGCATGCCATCTTAACCTTTTTTCATCATGTGAATTAGAAAATAAACATTTGAAACGATTTATTATAGGAAGATACCAAAATACCTTTGAAGGGAGCTTTGTAATATCTACACCAGCCTGTGATTTTTCTTTCACATTATAGGGTGATGTCCCACATTTAGGACACTCTGACAGAAATACATATTTTTTCCTATATATAATGCAGTCATTCAGACAGGCATGTATTTTCTTATATCAAAATCCCATCGGGCATAATATTTTCTTGGCTTTGTAATGTGAATCTGGAAGATCGTTATCTTTTGGAAGAATGTCTTTCATCAAATGTAGCAGCTCTGTAAAACTTTTGTCACTCCATCCATGTTTCTCTTTCAGGTTAATCAATCTTAACACCACCAACAAAACTGTAAAATCTGTACAACAAGGATATAATAGTTTTTCAGCGTCACCATATAGACGCGCAACTGTCGGTTCTATCTCAATTTATTCTGCTACAATATAGCGAATAATTTCTTCAATTCCATCAAAATTACCATCTTCTGAATCATCATCATCAGTGAAATTCCGTCTAGTTTCACCATGCCAAATCCAAGGGCTGTAACTCGGATTAAAATAATGACAAATCAGATGATCTTTTATCTCTCTACTTTTCAACTTCTTTATATTCAAACATTTCAGGCATGGATAAAAAAAAGTCACTACTTGGAACATTTCATTTTGCAAATTCCAAAAATGCATCAACACCTTCCTCAAATTCATTTCTCATTCGATGTGTCATAATCCAACTTCGACTCATTATTACCTATACAAAATATCAATAATAAATATATATTTTTAAGATAAAACAAATATATGTTTATATGAAAAAAAATCATAATTTGGATGTAAAAAATTGTAAAATATAAAACAAATCTATGGGTATTTACGAAAATATTCTTGAATATTTTTTTAAAAACAAAATATAGTTAGATATAACAGTTTTAAATTTCATTTAATCAAAGAAAACCATGTCGCATACATAGTTTATAGAAAATTGGAGAAAATGGAGTAAACCTGAGAATCACCCCCACCCCCCGGACAACCCCCAAAACCCTCTGGACAGGCCCCCGCCCCCTTGGGAAGCCCCCCACACCGACCCACCCCCTTGGACCACCCCTGGACACCTCCAACCCTCCGGACAGCCCCCGCCCCTCTAGACAGCACCCCCACCCCTCCTAGACACTACCCCCACCCCTACCTCTTCAACACCCCCTGGACACCCCCAACCCTCTGGACATCCCCCCACCCACCCAGACAACCCCCAAAACCCTCTGGATAGGCCCCCACCCTCATGGACAGCCACTCACACCCACCCACCCCCTTGGAAACCCCCCCGGACACCACCCATTTCCACATAATTGATATAACATTTTTTTTAAATGTGACATTATTAAAAACGTTTCATGAAATATGACAAAGAGTCCAATCGTATTTCTTATAAAATTTTTCTTACTAGAAAGGGTCTTAGTATTGGATAGAATAATAAATAAAGTGGCATAAAACAACAATATAATCCTAAAAAATGCATGTGATCTAGCTTAAATATTTGAATAAATATGTTTGTAATCAACCATCAAATCCAAAATGTGTACGAGAGACCAGTTAGAGAAAAACTGGCAATGATAGATCATAGTCATTGAGGGGGGATGGTTTCAAAGGAAACACAAAATCAAATGAACCGAGACCACTTTATGATGTAATCGATGAAAAAGAAAAACCTAGATCAAATAAAATTGTGAAACATAAAAAAACAAATTCCCATCTAAAATAGAATCTAGTATCTCGATTCAGAAACTCTAAAAAATAAATAACTCAAAATTTCATTGATTGAATCCCAAATTTCTAAAATAGAACAATACACTGGTTTCACTTTGCTTGGTGGTTCAAATATTTGTTGTATTCGATCATCAATTAGTTTTGTGACATAATATCAAAAAATCTTGTGAAATACATATAAGTAACATTCATTATTCAAGTTCACATTCTTTTTGTAAAATTACCCATGTCTATATTAACATTAATAAAAAACAGTATCATTATTCTCAATTAAAATCATGAGAATTGTGATATTCCAAGTTTTATAAACATATATTAATGATGTTATGATAGAGTTTATCATAACTAATAATATAAAAAAAATTATACTTATCTATAGTAGAGTCCTATTAGACAAAATGGATGCAAGATATTTCTGTGAAATTTATATTTTTTAAATGTTTATAATGATGTTTAATACTTCCCAGAAGGGTGAAATTATAAGGGAGTTTAGTGTATTCTAAAAATACAAAGTGTGTAAAAGTGAATTTGTTTCCATTAAAGAAAACAAATGGTTTATCATAGATTTATTAGACTCTGTGAGGGTGAATGATAAATATTTATTTTATTATATTTCATTATAACTCATGTGTAAATATTTATTTTTAGTTCAATTAATGAATGATAAATGGTTTACATTAATGGTTTTTGTTTTCTAAAAAAATGACATCTTCAATATGGATGATTGATTCCTATTCTATGATAAGAAACTCAACAAGGATGATTCACTATATATGATGATAATTTGTTTTATTTCACTAATAACATAAACATTATTGGTTATCAAACTACAAATTGTTAGATGAACCTGAGTGTTAAATGAAATATAGGATAAAAGGAATGTATGAATCAAGCATACCTCAAATTTCTTTTTGATAATTAAATTCAAACCAGTCAAATCAAGAAATATTCCAAATCATTCCTCAATCGCACCATAGTCCTTCAATAAATAACCCCAAATATGTTTCCAACATGTGAGGATTTTGAGTCATTAAATGCAAGGTAATATATCAAAACAAATTTATAAGGAAATACAAAAAACAAGACACTCAAGATAAAAACGATTGTCCGGTGCCAATGATATTCAAAAAGATGTAATATGGTTCGAAATGGAAGAATCTAACCTAGTTTAAACAAACAAATAGAAAAACATAAATATATACTATCCAAAAAAAACGAATGAAATAAATTCGTGGAATGCTTACATGAGTGTTTCGAGTTGAGATGATAGATCTGAGGAGACGAAAATGATAAATGATGAAGCTAAAATGAGTTTAACGCAGGTTGATCGACGAGCCGATTAGGGTTTACCCCGAGAGAGAGACGAGTCGGGGGACTGCTTGTCGAAAAAACGTAAATGACAGTCCACAGGGCTTTAATTTTTAAAATGTTTTATAATTTCAGTTATATAATAACCGACATTATAAACTATTATTTAAATTTATAACATCGGTTATTTGAAAACCGAAATAAAAACCCCCTGCGCTTTGGTTATTTACGTCGGTTATTTTAAAAGAGATGTAAAAAACCCCCCGCCCTTTGGTTTTCTTACGTCGGTTATAAAATAACCGACGTAAAAAACTCGTACATATCTCATTTTTTACGTTGGTTATTTTATAACTGACGTAACAAAACCAAAGCGCATGGGGTTATTTACGTTAGTTATTTTATAACTGACGTAAAAAACAAAAGCACAGGGGTTTTTTACGTCGTTTATTTTATAAACGACGTAAAAAACCTGTAGATAACTTGTTTTTTGCATCGGTTATTTTATAACCAACATAAAAAAACCCCCGCACTTTGGTTTTTTATATCGGATATAAAATAACTGACGTAAAAAACACCTAGATATCTCGTTTTTTACATCGAGTATCAAATAACCGACGTAAAAAAGCCCCACGCTTAGGTTTTTTAGGTCGTTTATAAAATAACTAATGTAAAAAATGCCTAGATATCTCGTTTTTTACAGTAGTTATCAAATAACCGATGTAAAAAACCCCCTCCCTTTGGTTTTTTACGTCAGTTATAAAATAACCGACGTAAAAAACGAACACGTGTGATTTGTAACGTCGTTTATTAAAATAACCAACGTTAAAAAGCTACTCAATGCATTTGTTACGTCTGTTATTAAATAACCTACGTAAAAAACCATGTTTCACATATTATCACGTCGGTTATATATAACCGACGTAAAAAATGGTGACGTAAATAATGTTTTCTACACTAGTGATGATAGATGAGATTTATTTTAACCTCATTTTTTGACGTATAATAATAGGAAGTTGTAAAGGATGTTTTATTGGATTTATATTTCATTTTTTTATTTCTTATTATCAGTATTTGGGCTTTTATTATATAAATTATTCTATTTTTTTAATGTAATACTGAGGTAAATCACCCATTTAGTGACACTCATAAATCCACGGTGTTATTGAATAGCCTCCAGAAGTTATGGAGAATAATTAAGGTTACAATATACTTAACCATGATATAATGGTGATACTAGTCTGGATTATATAAAATGGTATACATGTTATTTCATTCCTAATCTATTAATATTTAAAGACTTATAAAAATGATATTATAAGCTAGAAATCAGTGTGAAGGATATATGTTTTTGACTATCCATCATGACTATAGTAGAAGTCAATTTTTCCAATGAAGTATGTTATTTTAATTAATTATTTTATCAATAAGACTCTTTGATATAAATATTATTAATTTATAGGTAATTATTTAGATATTCATACATCATTATCGAATGAATGTAAATTAAATATATGTTCACAATTGGGGTTTTGATTGTGTGATGAATTAATTTCAATTAAATTAATTACTTATGAATAAAAAGTTTTGATTTTTCATGAATAATTTATTAGTAATGAATTATTTAAATAAAATTTGTCATAAAAATTTTGTCTGGTGTTTTGATTTGTATGATTTAAGTAACTAAATTGTTTTATTAATATTAATTGATGCATTGTGTATCTATTTGTTAGAAATATTTTTTTCTATTTCTGAATGCTAGATTTATAAATAAATTTATCTAATAAATGAAATAAGTATACCATTAATCCTTTTGATAAATTAGTTGATCAAGATAATTTTAATGATTGGAATATAGAGGGAGTGGTTGATCATCTTTCTGTAGTGGGAGAGAACATGACTCCAATAATTATAATGTTACCAAGGATCTTCTAAAACTAATTTAAAATATAAAATTTATACCATCAGAAGTTGTACTAATGGAGATTCATGACTTTAAAGCCCAAAATCACTTTGTAATAATGGGGTTTTTTTAGGAATTATATATAAGAGGAGTGGATACAAGGTATTGGTAACATATTTTAATTATATGATGTAAACATTGAGAAAAATATTATGGTTTTATTATTTATAAATGATATACTATTCAAACCAAGGTTGTATATTATTCTCCAAATAATGAGGAATGAAGGATATATGTTTAATTATTTTCTTGATGTTTTATTTGAGAAGTTAACCCCATAGGTAAAAATTATGGATAGATTCAAGGAGTTCATGGTGTTAGAGTAGGGGAATATGTTCAACATCTATTATTGATATGAGTTTATAGGCTTCCTCTATTTTTAATTAATCATAATTTGGGATGATATTTACAAAGACAATATTTTAGAGTATGGATTGATATTAATCACTTGTTCAATGGTTTGATTTTTTTTCCCATTTTAATTAGTTTATTTGAAAATGTTCTTATAGAAGATATATACATTGAGTAATAATATAGATTTTCTATGGAATGTTTTGTATATAGAGGTAATGAGAAGAGTAATATGAAAGAATATCAAAATAATAGTGTGATAATGTGACCAGTTTAATAATTTTTCTTCGTTTTACTCTAGATGTTTTGTTTCATTATACTGATATTACAGTATCAAAAAAATTATATCCCAAGAATTATGTTCTATTATTCTAAAAATATTCATTCTTATGAAAAATGAAATCATTAATAATATTTCAAGAAGTTGAATTACAGGGCGGGAAATTAAGAATCCACTTCCAGTTTGGCATGTTTTTAATTGGATAATTCGCCATAGTAGATTAATAGTTTATGACATTTAATATGTATAGTCCTAGGGAGTTAGGTAATATATAGGATAGGATATGTTTCAAAAAATGTATTACGAAACCATAGATAATGGTCAATATATGTGATTTATTATATTATTTTATATATTTTAATGACTAGTAAATATTTGTTAGTGTCCATTGACTGAGAAAACTATTATGTTAATTATTATTAACATCAATGATGTGTTATTTAATAAATTTATTCTCATTCATTTTGTTTTTCTTATTATTTTTCTAATTTAGGTTTTGAGGATGATATTTTTTATTTATTTTTTTGATATGAATTCTATGATAGAAAAAACAGAGGATCCTATCAAATTATACCAAATGTGGGTCATGATGTTTAAAATATTTTATATATTTTCTAAATATTTATTATAAAAATGATATAATTTTTTGTGATTATTGGAATGGAGTTATTGAAAATTTCATATAACATATAAATTATTACCATAGAGTAGTATCACTCAGTCAATATTATGAAGTATCATATATTTTTAAAGTAAAATAGTATTATCATTACAAAAGAATATTTATCATTTAGGACGGTTGTTGATAATCAAATATTTGATAGATATGTTTATTCATGAATTATATGAGGTTACTGAATGTGTTGTTTTTTTCTAATGTGGTTAATTGATTTATTGATCACTCCTATTAATATTTTAAAGGATTAAAATTAATTTGGTTAGAGGATATTTTCAGCCCCATTGGATCAAATTCCATAACATTGAAGGACTAAATTAGTGTACTATACTATTATAATATTTGTCTTTTACATAAAAGCATGTATTTGGTTATGACTCATTCCCATCAAGTAGGTATCATAGCTTCACTTCAATGCAATGATGGTAAATGAATAAAAATCGGATACATGGGTTTTTTCAAGGTTTAACATCAATCTGTGATACCAATCCATGTAATAGTAGGTTTTTACCCCCTTATACATCTTTTATAATAACATATTTTCATATATCCAAGTGGATTGGGTTAGTTATTATTAAGAACCTAGATCTTCTTTTCATGTATGTTTCCTTTTTCAAGAGTTTTTGAGGAAAAAGAGGAGTTTCTAGAAATTTTTGAAGTACATGTTATGCACTTTATGAGTACATGTCGTGCACTTTATGAGTACACGTCGTGTACTCTGTTACCAAAGGTATTCGGGTGCAGTCTGTGTAGCGACCATGCACACGACCATGTGTGGTGACATGGATACCACCTAATGTGGGGGACGATGAAGTCAAGTACACATCGTGTACTCATAATGTACATTCCATGAAATTTATTTTTATTTTTAAATTCATGAGGGTCATGTCTAATAGGAAGAATTCCCTCCTTATAGGTTCGATTCATCGGAGAGAGAGTGTATGGCCATGAACATTCTCTAAGATCACGATCGAGCGTATGTTCTCCGAATTTACTTTCGTTCATTGCATTTTTATCACCTCTATATTCTCTTCCTTCTCTTATAGCTTGGATTCCTGATTCCTCCTCTTTCTCTTGTTATCCCAGGTTAAACATTTTTGACATTTTTCTAGATCTATGATGTTCCTGGGAGATTCATGGCTTGAGGATCACTTATATTGATCCTACAACACCATGTTATCTAGTTTTTTTCATTTATATTGAAATTAATTGAGTTATATGTGAACAAGTGTTGAATACCCATGAAAGGGGTATTGCCTGTTTACTATTTTAGCCATGTTAATTTTTTGATATGCTTGTATGCTTGAATAGAGGTTAACTGAATGTGAATAGTGTTAATTTATATTCTTTATATGTGTTTTCCCATGAATATTTTTTATGACTGTTTTTATATTTTTTTTGTTAGTATGATGTTTTCGTTCCATGCCTTGTATTGTAGGGTGGATTGATTTTTTTATCTACCATGCAGTTAAGCTGTAGACTGTTATCCAAGTAGTTCATGAGGTTTAATTGGGTCGATACACATTTCCATGCTTTTATTACTTATACAGGGTTGTGAGAACCTGGTGTAATGGTCCATAGGGAGAATAAATGCAAGGGCTTCTCTAGAGTGCCCGTTATTTTATAACATGACGAGACCAAAGGGGGGATGGATGTTGACTGCTCCCTTAGAGGTTCTATAGTTTCATTACGAGGCCACAAGAAGAAATTGACGTTGGGTGATTATTCATTGTTCCTGTAGTTTCTGTTAAAATACTGTAGCAGGAATTGGCGGGAGTTATTCTTTATATATTCTTTAATCATACTTGACTATAAGGGGATTTGACGTTGAGTTCTTCCTCAGAGAGCCTATAGAAAATCTGAACCAATGGGGTTAAACTGTGTGTACATCGAAACGGATTGCTTGTGCTTTCTAGGTAGAACCAGAGGGGATAGGCTATGAATACATCCTAGACGGTTGCCTATTTGTGATTATTTTTTTACTTGCTATGTGGAATTTATTATTTGAAACTGTGGGAAAAGTTTACTGCTGAGTACTTCATTGTTTGCTTCTTCTTTTTAAAAATTGATTTCTTTATATATTCAATTACTATTAGGCACATATCTTCTAGTGGTTTCCTACTATGATTAGTCTCACACCCAATTTAGGTCATGCTTTTGGGCCCAAACAGATTATATTGCTATAGGTATTGGGGAATGTGCCATTATACTTTAGGTACTTGACTACTTTGGAGATGGAGAGCATGTGACCAATGTAAGGATTGAAATGCTGATGAGTTGTTTACATGTTCTTCTTGATCAATGTTTTAGTTCTATATCTCAGCATTGTGACTTGTTTGGATGCATTCCAAGACATATGTATCATGAATCATTTATATATGTCTTCTCTAGTTGGTTTTTCACTAGTCTTCCTCTTTTTCTTCTTCTTTGGATTTATTAATGCTTCCTCTATTGTATATTTGTTTCTCTTCCCTTATGTTACTCTGCCAATGAGGGTATAATTTCCCCACTATCACACCAAAGGCCCTCTCTGCTAGTCGGAAGGCTTTGGCGTTTGGGAAAATGCATATGAGGCAATGTGACCAACTGAGTACGGGTGCCTCTGGGTGGATTCCGAAACTGGGACCTTATAATGTGGTATCAGAGGAATTACTTTCTTCTTAAATTACTATTTTGAGCCTATATACATGGATAGGAAAGAATTGGTACTATGTATTAAATTGTGCGCAAGAGTAGCTAACCCATGAACAGAGAAAAGACAATCAACCTCATTTATTACGATTTTTTTTGGGTTTTCAATTATTATAGTTGATTTGATTTCACCTTGAGTGATTCACATGTTTTGTGCTATTATTGTTGATGTTATTGAGGTTCTATTTCAATTTCAATCCGATGAGATGAGGTTATTCCATCTCATGCATCATATAGGGACTTGTTATGGATCACATGTCATGCATTCTTGCCATGCCAAATAATGTGCATTAGCGATCTCATGTTGTAGTGATAGTTGTTGTGCTAGATATGCATGTTGTTGTTATATATGAATTGATAATAATTCCTGTTTTTATAGGGTATTAGTTTAGTAAGTTTTTTTTGAATTAATGAAAAATATATATTTCTTGAGGTGTTATGGACACTCATGGATTGGAATTTGGTGGATCATTGATCTATTCTGATTTTTTATGACTTTTATAAGTTTCCATGCATTGATTCGTGGGGAGTACAGGGCCTCAAATATCTGAATTTGGCACTTTAATGTTCGTTTCAGTGTTTTTATGCTTTCTAGATTAGTTTCTAAGGCTTACTGTCTGAAAAAACACAGAATGAAAGCCGTATATTATTGAATACATTCCACGTGTTCTTCTGTTTGGGAATAAACTGTTTTTCTTATGTACACATTGTGTACCATATGTACACGATGTGTAGTCCATAACTGTGTCTCAGACTGTGTGGGCAGAGAACGGTGTTTGGAAATCATTTTTAGGACACTTCGTGATCCATATGTACTGGCTGTGTTATAGAACTCTGTAACCGACTGGGTCACTAACAACACCAGTCACTTGAGTCTTTTCTAATACACGTTGTGTTCTTCTAGAACACGCCGTTTAGTGTAATCCGAGTACCCGACCTTGTAATGAACAACACAGGTCAGTGAAATCTTCCATGTACATGTTGTGTCCATCCGGAACCAGCTGTGTGGTGTTATCCTTGCATTCGACCATGTTACTGACAACACGGGTCAGTGAAGATCATCTAGTACATGCTATTTGTGGTACTAAAACATCATGTAGTCTTGTTCTAAGAGAACCGTGTGGCCTAGCCATGACAGGGAACTCTGGCAGGGGAAGAGGGTTCAAGTACGTGCCATATGTAAGCACATCATGCCATGTATGTGGTGTTACACAACCATTTTTGGAAGAAGTACACACCCATGTGAATTTCTTAAAAGGACATGTCGTGTAGATGAATATACACGCATTGTATCCATGATTTGAAAAACATGAATGATTTATTTATCATGTTCCTTCCTCACTCTTCGGGTTTACAGTCCTTGATAATCATTATCTAAGGTGTGTGGTTGACCTTGCAGAGTCATACCACCAAGACATCCTCCAGTTGTGCACCAGTTATAGGGAAACGATCAAACATTGTACATGGCTGATCAATGACTTCCACTAGATCCTCTTATTGTTATACTCATGCCACCAGCCATCATTCCAGATATAGGTGATGATGCAATGTTCATAGAGTTTTTCTTGAGGATTATATAGACCATCCCGGGAGTACGGCCTCATGCCCCATCGATGGAAGAATTGACGCGGGTCTTTCAGCAGTAGCATCATCCCACCTTCTCAGGAGATGGAGTACCTCTAGCTACGGAGTCATTATTAGAATCCATGCTTACCATCTTAGAGAATCTGGAGATTCCTTCATAGAGGAGGGTCAATTTCTCTATGTACATGCTTTGGGATTCCACCAAGAGATGTTGGGATGTGATCTCACATCCAGGACACCAACAGGTGATGGAATGGGAGGAGATTTAGCATACCTTCTATGACTAATTCTATATGGATAAGTTGAGGGATGATCAATCATGAGAGTTCATGTGTTTATAGTAGGTTACTCTTTCTGTTATGGAATCATATTCTCGCTTCACCGAGCTACAGTGCTTTACACCCATTCTAGGGGAATATGGGTTGTTCTTGGAAGTGAAGTTGGAGGATGGTCTCAGACAAGACATTCGAGCTCAGGTGAACATATTTAGGTTGACAGTGATATATTCTATCATCATCCAGGCAATGATCATAAAGCGTAACTTGATAGATTATGAAGCTATGAGCCAGGGCGGTTCAACATCAAATGTTAGTTCATTATTGGCTTATAGAAGGATGTGTCGTAGGGAGACTACACATGGAGATCCGAGTAGACGAGATGCACCATTAGGTAGCCAGGTGGTAAGCTACCAGAGTGGGAAGCTCGGCATACAAGGACACATTGCCTGATATATCTAGTGGAGTGCTGATATTGTGGAAATATGGGTCATCTTCTGTGCTTCTGTCAGATATTCTCACCAGCAGTTGGTGACATTATTTCTTCTATGACTCCTCATTTAGGAGCATTTCCACTAGTTTTTCATCAGTCTGGGAACTAGATTTCTTCCAGCCTTTTAGGAAAAGGTGGAGGTTACTTCCATGGTGGTCAGTCACACAGATTTCAGCGACAACATGGTGGATATGCTCATGGTGGTCAGGCAGGGTCATAGAGTCACGATGCAGGTCATACTTTTGCAGTGGATGAGTCCTAGTTGGAAAAGGATCCCATGCCCTATATAGTTTGAGGTATGATCTTAGTTTCCTCAGTTTTAGATTATTCTCTTTTCGATATAGGGGCTTCCAAAAATTTTCTATTTGTTACTTTTGTGGAGAGCCTTGGGCTCTATGTCCTTTATTCTGCTGATGTCTTGATGTTGGAGACATAGTTGGGGACAAGAACGATTAGTGTATGTCAGTGCAATGAGTTCCCTATTGAGTTTGGTGGGTGTCATTTCATAGGGGACCATTATGTTCTAGTGATGATGGGTTATGATGTTATTCTTAGAATAGACTCATTAGTTCCCTTCAAGGATGTTATCAATTTCTATCGTCGTGGGGTGAGTTTAACATCACCATAGGGTGGATCATTTCTATATAAGGGATAATGGGATGTCCAGGCGAGCAGGGCAGGACAAGAGCATAATGGGGTGAGAGGAGTTACAACCCATATTTCTAGTCTATGTCGTGATGACCAAGGTACTTCTCAGATGGAATTTCGTCTAGTGGTGGATCATTTCAGGGACTTTTTTCCAGAGGAATTTTTAGGATTTACTCTAGAGAGAAAGGTATACTTTTATATTGGGCTAAGTATAGGAGCAACACCGTTGTCTATTCCCCCTTAGAGGATGGCTACACTAGAGTTGCAGGAGCTCAAGAAGCAGTTGGAGGAGTTGTAGGCTAACGGTTTCATTCGACCCAGTACTTCTCCTTGGGGTTCGGCAATCCCATTTGAAAAGAAGGTAGATGGTTCCCTAATACTTTGTGTGGATTATCAGATGTCGAACCAGTTCATGTACAAGAACCGATATCCCTTGCCAAGGATTGATGATCTATTTGATCATCTTTTAGGAGATATGGTGTTCCCAAAGATTGATTTTAGATCCGATTAACATCAGTTGTGTGTTAGAACATCTGATATACCTCTTACAGCTTTCCGGAGCTGGTATAGTCTATACAAGTATGTGGTTATGTCGTTCGGTCTCACAAATGAGCCTGTAGTTTTCATGGCACTGTTGAAATGACTGATCCATCCATAAATGGATGCTTTTGTGGTGGTTTTCATGGACGATATCATGGTGTACTATCACACTCAACAAGTCAATCATATCCATTTTGAGATCATTTTAGTACACTGAGAGAGCATTGGTTATATTCTAGGATCTCAAAATGACACTTTTGGATAGACCAAATTAACATCTTGGGTCATGTTATCTCAGAGACAGGAGATTCTATAGACCTAGAGAAAGTGAGGTCTGTAGTTTCTTGGGAGCTACTGAAGAACGTCATTGAGGTGCAGAGTTTTATAGAGCAAGTACGATACTATAGACGTTTCATATAGGACTTATCACACTTAGGAACACCACTAACAGGTCTTGACATAGAAGGGTGTGTAGTTCTTGTGGTCATATTATTGTGAGTAAACATTTCAGGAGATGAGAGAGAGGCTAAATTCAGCATTGATACTAGTTGTGCCATAGCCAGGAAAGAGATACATTGATTACTGTGATGCATTAGGTATCGGTCTTAGAGCAATTCTTATACCGGGGGAAGGATTCGTTGCATATGGGTCTTGGTTGTTGAGGCCACTTGAGAGGAATTATCAGTTTCATGATATTTAATGGGATGTATTTGTTTAGGCCTTATAATGTTGGAGACACTATCTTCTAGGAGATAATTTTTTGGTTTTCACAGACCACAAAAGTCTCAAGTATATATTCAGTCAGCTTGACAAGAATTTGAGACATTGAAGGTTGGTTGACTACCATCAGTGTTTCGAATTTGAGATTTTATATACATTGGGGAAAGGCAATGCAGTAGCTGATTCATTGAGTAGGAAGAATCAAATACAGGAAATTAATGAGGCTAGTTGTGAGTGGCATCTTATTGGTCATTTCTCTGAGATGCATTTGGAGGTGCACGACAGGCAGGGTAATACGTTTCTTTCTTCTGTAGTTGTTACCTATACTCATCTTCATCGATTGCGAATGAGGCATATATAAGATTCGGAAGGCCTAGTAATTCAAAAAAGAGTTTCAATATAGAACCATATTCTTGGATGGACCATATATGTGTATGATATATTGCATTTTCATAGGTGTGTATGGATGTCAGCAGACAAACGTGAGGAGATGATGCGGGACATTCATTCCTCAGTTTGGGAAGTTCATCCTGGTGTCACTGTAGAAAACCTAAGCTTGACGGACATGGAAATTACATTACTTTTGCAGAATACTTAGTACATAACAGAAACACACACACAGGGACCGTAATAGTTTAGTGTCTTTGGAAACCCGGAATATAATCTTATAATAATGGTGAAAGATCTTCAACATCTCCCATAAATATCTTCCTTTTTTTATACCTAAAACCATTATTTATATCCTGGGGAAAATAAAACATAAAAGGGTGATCTCAAATGCTCAGTAAGGGTAATCAAAAGAAATATCAATCACATCATATTCATAAGAACATAACATTTTGGAAATCTTAACCTGCAAATGAGATCGTAATATCATAACATGGGATAAACCATAGTAGTGAAATGTAATCCCAATAATCATAACTTAAAACATGAAAAGTTTTGTCATACACACATAATCATAGAGAATCATTTCTTATTAGTCAAGACTCATTGCCAAGACTATCTTAGTGGACAAAGTCCATTTCTGAATTGTGTTCACTCCTCGTTCCAGTCCTACATCACTTAACCGGTTTACCTGCCGTTCCAGCCATGTCTATCTCATGAGATATAAAATCTTTACCCAATTCATTGGAGGGAGATATAGGTCCCACCCATCTCATAATTATACCATTCTTATGTGTTCCACAAAATCAGAAAACCATACATCATAGCATAACCCATGTAATAAAAATGGGAATCTTAAACATCATGACATCATAAAACAATTCATATAAGATAAAGGAATTTATAAAAATATAATTCCATCAAAACATAATCAAATCTATGTAATAATAGGGATAAAAACAGAACCCTTTATTATCTTATATGGAAAATAATTTTGATAAAACACTTGAACTCCATTATTGAGGAAAACATCCTTTCTACTTCAAAAACACTTTTCCTTTCTTAACATGTCATACAATTATAAACTAAAAGAAGTTGATTAAAAATGAACTTGAAAATGTGTATAGGAAGCTTCTTGGAAATAATGTTTTAAAAGTCCATTCATGCCATATAAGTTAAAAAAACATTCTTCATACTTTTTTCAGAAAAGTCAAAGAGTACCTCGTACGAAAAACGAAAAAAGATTCCGTTCATATCCTTACTAAAAACTCACCTAAGGGTAAAATTGGATTTAAACAATTTTAGGTGGATGGAAATAATATTACATATTGAGGAAACATGGATTTGGATGATAAAATACACCCCAATAAATGCCAAAGTATAAACAATCTTGTATAAAAATGAGATTGTGATATTTTCCCTTACCTTAGGTCTGATTTTCTTCGTAAGTGTCTGAGCCTACTGTATAATGATTTAAATAATGTCATTGACTTATTCCAGAATCATACTCATTGTTATGATATCATATATGGTTCACTTATGACATTATATTACCTGTTATTTTGTAAATTCCATGTTAAAGAGCGTTTTGGGTAAAATCGTTTCATTTTTCGTCCGTGTTTTGACTTGTAATTATTCATCTGATTACTTAGATCATGATTACTTAATTCCAGAATATAATACATGATTTATATATAATATATATCAGAATATACATATATATAATAGATTAGTAAATGGAAATAAATACATTGTTCATGGAGACGGTAGGCCGTACGTATGCATGAACGCTGTTTTTGTTTCCTTATTGAGTTGAATGGAATTAAGTAGATGACATACATATATATACACATAAATAAAGTATAATTATTATGTAATATATTTCATGATTACTTATTATATAAACTTTATAATCATTCATGAATGGTTAACGTGGAGAATGTATCTCATCGCGTCGTGGAGACGGTAGTCCGTACGTACGCACGAGTGATGATATCATTCTCATGATCTTGGAATTGAATTAGAGTGTATGTATACAATATCAGAATAAATATCACTTTACAATAATCATATATATTTATTATTTACACCATTATACACATCCAAGTAAGGTGGTGGTGGAAAATAGATTACACCACGGCGTGGAGAAGGTATTCTGTACGTACGCACGCGCGGTGAATTCGTTTTCCATATGATGGATAGATGGTGAAATAGGGATAGTTCAAACTTATAATAAAATATCAGTATATGAGTGATACTGATGTTATTACTTCACAATGAAACAACCTAATAAGAAGAAGTTCAAGAATAAATAAAGTTTAAAGAATCGGTAACGGACATTGCCTCTTCTTTGAAGCGCCTCTTTGAGATCACTTTTTAGGGCACTAAAATTGGACTTTGAGGAAGCCCAGAACCTCTAGGATGTTTCTATTTAAAATTAGAATGGAATTTGGTAGGGTTTGTCCAAGCTTGAAGGCTCAAATTGGTGTGAGGAAGAGAGGGAGGAGGTGCCCTTTTATATGGGAGGAGAGGGGCTCCATTAAAAAAACTAAAAATATTATTGTATTATAAAGACAAATTCGGTTTTAAATAGCACCAAATTAATTTATTTCTAATATAAGGTGTGGATGGGTCGAAATACTCTCATCCAATATAATTTATACAAGTTTAGGTTCCTATATTGACCTTATCATTTATATTTAACTTTATGATAGATAATTTTACTTTTACTGTGTCTTTTTGTGTTCTTACACTATAAGGTTAATAAACCTACAATAAGAAGCCAAACGAACCCCAAGTTGTTTATTATTAATATATATAACCTTATCTAAGTCATTTGGCCAAACCATAGATTTTTACGCATAAAATAACAATTAATAATATAATATTTTTTTAAAAAACTATTTTATGTCAATTTTAAAACTATTTAGTAATTGATTTTTTTAAAACTCGTAACAGAATTATTAGTTAGAAAAAAGTTAATTAAATAAATAATAACATTCCATATTAACCTACAAAATTAGTTTAATTCATAAAAAGTCTAAAATTACATTTATTTGGGTATTTATAACATCAATTTTGTCAATATTTCATTAATAAGATAATTACTATAGCATCTTTGTGTCATAAATAATTTAACTTATTTAAAGTCTAACAATTAAAAATAAAATATCATTTTGTAGGAAATATTTTTATCTTTCTAATTAATATTTATAGTCGAATTTATCTTATGAATAACCCTATATTATAAATGATTTACTTATTAAACATTGATTTTAACTATTTTAACCCTTCTTTAAATAAATTAATAATAAATGTTCTAATCTAATCCAAGTGGGACTAAATGGTCGTATTTTATTCATAAAGTTGTTTTTGGTCAAATTACACTTATCCAATAGAATTAGTACATGTGTTAGGGTAATAATAATATCATTTTTACCCATAATTACCCTATTTACTTTAAACAGTGGTAAAAAAAAGTAAAAAGTTACTATTCACCAAAACTTATTTTCATCTCATTGAACCACATTTTACATACTGAAATCAATCGTGTCTCTCGGATTTTTGAAATTCCACTCACAGAAGTGGTAAAATTATGTTTTATGAAAAATTCATTTTTTTACTACCACTTAGTGGTTTCACTATTCATCAAAAAATGAAAGTTTCCAGAAAAATACAAAAAATTAGGCCTAAGATATATTTGATATTATGAACTACAAAATGCTGTCTATTTTACCAAATTCAAAACATATTAGTTTCATTACTTAATTTAAAAATTAATTCCCGTCGTCAAAACAAATAGCGTGTTTTTAAGAGATAATAACTATCAAAAGATTGACACTTGTTTATGTCTGTTTTAAATGTGAAATTAAATCCAATGACCAAAATTGTATTAAATTGTAAAAATATTCTCTAAATATACTTTAAAACCACTCAAATTAATAATTTATCACTATTAATTATTTCGATTAAAAAGGTTGTTTTTAATAAAAATTTAGTTATTTTCACTATTCATCAGAAAATGAAAGTTATCCGAAAAGTACCAAAATTTCACCCTAAGCTAATTTTGATATTAAAAATCCAAAAATGAAGTCCATTTTGATAAATAAAATTTACAAAATTTCAAAAAGTGGTTATTACTATTCATAATGGCTAGTTTTAAAAATATTTGAATAGCATATCGTTGTTTAGTAAATATCGTTATTTTGTACTGCACACGCTATCAAGGAAGGCCGTGATTGCGTGTAATGCAAGGGAAGTCAAAGATGCATGTTGTGCAAGAACCTTTTGGTGTAGCGTACAACACAAGACATTAATGAAATTAAAAAGAATATTTTTCGTAAAATCTCGGGGTGTTACATTCTACCCCCCTTAAAATGAATTTCACCCTCGAAATTCATTGAGGTTATAAATGGTTTACTGTTCGAAAGATTATTTAATAGAAACCCACAATGTAAAAAGGAATACCAAAACCAATCATTAAAAATAATATTATGAAACGTAACGGTTACCCAAATAAACTAATCACTGGGCTTCCACATAGGTGAAAATATGGATATGGAAGAAAAATCTAACCACCATGTTCTGATGGAGAGTGGTAGAGAACATGGCTATGGAAAATCGAGAAATCACAAAGCCATAAATTTGTGACGATCTAAGGTACCATATGATTCATCAGATATAAGGGCACTAGAATAAAATTTTGGGTTTTCAAGATCATTTCCCTAAAATTGATGAAATTGGAAATGGAAGAAATACTTTTGTGATTTTGGTACAGTCTCACCATTCTTCGTTCTTTAGATAATTTCCACTTCATCTCTTACAAAAATGAAGTTGAATTTTTCATCCGTGAAGTGTTAGCAGCTCATGTGATAAAATGATGGGTCATTCCATCTTTCTCAAACAAAAGGTTATAAAAGTTATCAAAAAAACATAAGTCCATATATAGTGAGATTAATCATATATGGTTCCTAAAACTGACTTATACTTCATATATCATACTGCTTAATATAATAAAACTAGTTTCTACTAAACAGGGACTTCCTGTAGGCCTGTGGTAGGCGATAAAGGCCAGTCTCACTTCGGTTGTGGGTTCGATTCCCATAGCCTTGTCCGACGCGATGGGCTGTCACCTGTCCTGCAGGTTGTCCTTTTTCTAAAACTACATTACTATAACATCCCATACATAATATCAAAAAAACTTCTTATCCTTAAACAATACTAACTTATGTCCAATATAATCCATTCCAATCTTTAGGCTTATCCAAATTAATGTTGTCTAATCTCATATTATAGTGAAAATTATTACCAAAGAGTTCAAACAACTATCATGTTAATACCATTTTTGATCCCCATATATCATGAGATATGTCTTATTGGTGACATTACAAACATTCAAAGGCCTTAATCATGTAAAAAATGAATACCCATTGATCCTTATTGAAAACATGAATGTTGTTAAAAGTTAACTCTTTCCACATACCAAAATCCTCAAAATTCTATATACTCAAACCATGATATCACATAGTCCTTATATCAATCATGAGCTCATGTATACTGTCAAACATTTCATTTTTTTCCTTATCCCTTCATTATGCGCATATCATATTTTTTCCAAAAATATCTCAATCACTTTCCATGGTTACCGGTACCATTAATCATACACTTTCAAAACTCAAGGAAAGACAACAGTGTAACAATCCTTAGATGTCTCTTTATTCCATAGTACCATGAGATTAATTATACAACATTACACATGATAAACATGTAATCATTCCACTACATTCTTAATCCATTGACCGATCTTCAACAATTCTTTCATCTCACATATCATTTGTAGTCTCTTCATCATCATCAACATAAATACTACCCATACGACCATACCGATTCTCATCATGAGACTTTCCCTTTAGGCATTGGTTTTCATAATCCTCGTACATTCCACATTTAAAACATTTAACCATTGTTGATGTAGTAGCAATACCATTATCCTCATCCCTGGTGTTAACTGAACCTTTTTCTTTTCCTTGTTGGTTTTGTGTCCTTCATTTCCACACCCAAAGCATCTTCTAGTTCCTTTGAAAAATTCTCCTTGATGTCGCTTCCCACATGATTTACATAGGGGAAATTGAACTTTCTTTCCTCTATGATCATAATGAAACTCCATCTTTCTCTTATTAGCCGAGTCAGGAAACTTACCAAATTTTACATTATTGATCATATTATGATATTTTTGATATGACATAATAATGATGTTTAGACCTCCAAATCCCATTTCATTTGGTTTCTCATGAAGAATATCATTCCATTGTCCATCATATCCTCCATTATCGTGAATCATCTTGTTTCCATCCATTTTCTAAAACCCAAAAAGAATAGTGTGAGAGGAAAAAATCATAATAAATGGGGAGTAACTTCAATATCTAAAATCTTTGGTTTAATTTAATATCGTTACCATAGTTCTAGAACTATATCCTATATGTATACTTATCCTTAGGGAAATCCCTAGACATACCTTAGGAATATCTCTAGGGATCTCACTAACGTTTTCGCATCCTAGTTTCCAAAGGTTGTCTAAAAATTTCCTCTGATACCAACTATAGAGACTCTAAGCATGACGTACATGGATATTAAATTACATTTTCGAAATACTTAGTACATAACAAAAACACACACACAAGGACCATAATAGGATAGTGTCTTTGGAAACTCGGAATATAATCTTCTAATTATGGTGAAAGATCTTCAACATCTCCCATAAAGATCTTCTTTTTTATACCTAAAACCTAATTTATATCCTAGGGAAAAGAAAACATAAAAGGGTGAGCTCAAATGCTCAGTAAGAGTAAACAAAAGAAATATCAATCACATCATATCCATAAGAACATAACATTTTGGAAATCATAACCTGCCAAAGAGATCATAATATAATAACATGGGATAAATCATAGTAGTGAAATGTAATCCCAATAATCATAACTTAAAACATGAAACTTTGTGGAATACAAACATAATCATAGAGAATCATTTCTTATTAGTCAAGACTCATTGCCAAGACTATCTTAGTGGACAAAGTCCATTTTTGAACCGAGTTCACTCCTCATTTCAGTCCTGTTTCACTGAACCGGTTTAACCTGCCCTTCCAACCATGTCTATCTCATGAGATATAGAATCTTTACCAAATGCATTGGATGGAGATATAGGTCCCACAAATCTCATAATGATACCATTCTTATGTGTGCCACAAAATCAGAAAACCATACATCATAGCATAACCCATGTAATAAAAATGGGAATCTTAAACATCGTGACATCATAAAACAATTCATATAAGATAAAGGAATTCATAAAAATATAATTCCATCACAACATAATCAAATAAATGTAATAATAGGGATAAAAACAGAAACCTTTATTATCATAGATGGAAAATAATTTTGATAAAACACTTGAACTCCATTCTTGAGAAAAATATCCTTTCTACTTCAAAAACAATTTTCCTTTCTTAACATGTCGTACAATTATAAACTAAAAGAATATGATTAAAAATAAACTTGAAAACATGTAAGGGAAGCTTCTTGGAAATAATGTTTTAAAAATCCATTCATTCCGTTTAAGTTAAAAAAACATTTTTCGTACTTTTGTCGGAAAAGTCAAAAAGTACCTCGTACAAATAACGACAAAAGATTCCTTTCATATCCTTAATAAAAACTCACAGAAGGGTGAAATTGGATTTAAAAAAATTTAGGTGTATGGAAATAATATTACATATTGAGGAAACATGGATGTGGATGATAAATACACCCAATTAAATTCCAAAGTATAAACAATCTCGGATAAAAATGAGATTGTGATATTTTCCCTTACCTTAAGTCGGATTTGCTTCGTATGTGTCCGAACCTCCTGTATAATGATTTAAATAATGTCATTGAATTATTCCATAATCATACTCATTGTTATGATATCATATATGGTTCACTTATGGCTTTATGTTACCCGTTCTTTTGTAAATTCCTTATTAAAGAGCGTTTTGGGTAAAATCATTTCATTTTTCGTCCGTGTTTTGACTTGTAATTATTCATATGATTACTTAGATCATGATTACTTAATTCCATAATATAAAACATGATTCATATATAATATATATTCAGAATATACATATATATATAATAGATTAGTAAATGGAAATAAATACATTGTTCATGGAGACGGTAGGCCGTACGTACGCATGAACGCAGTTTTCGTTTCCTTATTGAGTTGAATGGAATTAAGTAGATGACATACATACACATACACATAAATCCAGTATCATTATTATGTCATATATTTCATTATTACTTATTATATATACTTTATAATCATTCATGAATGGTTAACGTGGAGAATTTATCTCATCGCGTCGTGGAGACGGTAGTCCGTACGTACGCACGAGCAATGATATCGTTCTAATGATCGTGGAATTGTATTGGAGTGTATGTATACTATATAAGAATCAATTTCACTTTACAATAATCATATATAGTTATTATTTACACCATTATACCCATCCAAGTAAGGTGGTGGTGGAAAATAGATTACACCACGACGTGGAGATGGTATTCCATATGTACGCAGGCGCGGTGATTTCGTTTTCCATATGAAGGATAGATGGTTAAATAGGGTTGTTTAACACTTATAATAACATATCAGTATATGAGTGATACTGATTTTATTAATTTATAATGAAAGAACCTAAGAAGAAGAAGTAGAAGAAGAAGTAAAGTTGAAAGAATCAGTAATGGACATTACCTCTTCTTTGAAGCCCCTCTTTGAGATATCCTTTTAGGGCACTAAAATTGGTCTTTGAGGAAGACCAGAACCTCTAAGATGTTTCTATGGAAGTGGAGAATGGAATTTTTCAGGGGTTGGCCGAGCGTGAAGGCTCAAAGTGGTGTGAGGAAGAGAGGGAGGAGGTGCCCTTTTATAAGGGAGGAGAGGGGCTCCTTTGGAAAAACTAAAAATGTTATATTATTATAAAGCCAAATTCGGTTTTAAATAGCTCCAAATTAATTTATATAGAAGGTAAGGTGGGGATGGGTCGAAATCCTCTCATACAATAGAATTTAGACAAGTTTAGGTTCCTATTTTAACCTTATCATTTATATTTAACCTTAAGTTAGATAATTTTACTTTTACCATGTCTTTTTGTGTTCTTACACTATAAGGTTAATAAACATACTATAAGAAGCCAAACGAACCCCAAGTTTTTTATTATTAATATATATAACCTTATCTAAGTCATTTGGATGAACCTTAGATTTTTAGGAATAAAATAACAATTAATAATAAAATATTTGTTTTAAAAACTTTTTTATGTAAATTTTGATACTATTTAGTAAATGATTTTTGTGAAACTCATAAAAGATTTATTAGTTCGAAAAAAGTTAATTAAATCAATATTAACATGACATATTAACCTAGAAAATTAGTGTAATTCATAAAAAGTCTCAAATTAGATTTATCTGGGTATTTATAACATCAATTATATCAATATTTCATTAATCAGATAATTACTACATCATCATTGTGTCATAAATAAATTAACTTATATAAAGTCCAAAAATTACAAATAAATTATCATTATGTAGGCAATAATTTTATCTTTCTAATTAATATTTATAGTTGAATTCATCTTATGTATATCCCCATATTAAAAATTATTTACTTATTAAACATTAATTATAACTATTTTAACCCTTCTTTAAATAAATTAATAATAAATGTCCTAATCTAATCCAAGTGGGCCTAAATGGTCATAGTTTATTCCTAAGGTTGTTTTTGGTCGAATTACACTTATCCAATAGAATTAGGACATCTGTAAGGCTAATAATAATATCATTTGTACCCTTAATTACCCTATTTACTTTTAACTGTGGTAAAAAAAGTAATAAGTTACTATTCACCAAAAAAATTATTTTCATCTCATTGAACCACATTTTACTTATTGACATCAAACGAGTCTCTCGGAATTTTGAAATTCCACTCATAGAAGTGGTAAAATTAAGTTTTATGAAAAATTTATTTTTTTAACTACCACTTAGTGGTTTCACTATTCATAAAAAATGAAAGTTTCCAGAAAAATACCCAAAATTAGGCCTAATCTATATTTGATATCATGAACTGAAAAATGATGTCTATTTTACCAAATTCAAAACATATTAGTTTCATTACTTAATTTAAAAATTAATTCCCGTTGTAAAAACAAATAGCGTGTTCTTAAGAGATAATAACTATCAAAAGATTGACACTTGTTTATGTCTGCTTTAAATGTGAAATTACATCAAATGACCAACATTGTATTAAATTGTTAAAATATAATCAAAATATACTTTAAAACCACTCAAATTAATAATTTATCACTATTAATTATTTCTATTAAAAATGTTGTTTTTAATTAAAATTTAGTAATTTTCACTATTCATTAGAAAATGAAAGTTATCCGAAAAGTACCAAAATTTCACCCTAATCTAATTTCAATATTCCGAATCCAAAAATTAAGTCCATTTTGAAAACTAAAATTTATAAAATTTCAAAAAGTGGATATTACTATTCATAAAGGCTAGTTTTAATAATATTTTAATAGCATAACATTGTTTAGTGAAACTCGTTATTACGTACTACACACGCTATCGAGGAAGGTCGCGATTGCATGTAATGCAAGGCAAGTCAAATATGTGTGTTGTGCAGGCTCCTTTTGGTGTAGCGTACAACACAAGACATTATTGAAATTAAAAAGAATATTTTTCGTAAAATCTCGGGGTGTTACAGTCACTTAGATATATCGTGATCTACACCGGCATTATTGGTGGGCAGGTATGAAGAGATATTTTTCTAGTTTCGTTATAAGGTGTTCCACCTATCCAAAGGTGAAAGCGAAGCATCAATGACTAGCAGTTCTTTTGCAGCAGTTACCCATTCCTAAGTGGAAGTGGAACGATTTCACAATGGATTTCATGATAGGTGTTTTGAGGTTTCCTCGAGGGAATAATTCTTCATGGGTTGTCATTGAAAAACTCACAAAGGCTCCTCACTTGTTTCCAATCAATGATACTTTCAGCATCGATGAGCTAGGATGGTAGTTCATCCATGAGATTGTACGTCTACATGGAGTTATACACACCATTGTTTCATACATGGATGCATGTTTTGCTTCTCGAGTCTGGCAGGGATTGCAGAAGGCCTTGTGTACATAGGTGCTTCTGTGTACAAATTACCATCCCCAAACATATGTCTAGTTAGAGCATATGATTCAGGTTCTTGAGGACATGCTTCATGGTTGAATATGGGATTTTTAAGGTTCTTGGGAGAAGCTCATACCTCTTGTGTAGTTTTCCTACAATAATAGTTTTCATGAAAATATACCGGTGGCACATTCTGAGGCTTTGTATAGTAGGTCATGTCGATCACCCATATGTTGGCTGGAGGTAATAGAGGCAGCTATACTGGGACATCTTCTTGTCTAAGAGACCATGGAGCAGATAGAGATTATTTAAATAGTATGGCTACTATAGTGTCTCGACAGATGTCTTATGCTGATCAGCAGATATGACCTCTATAGTTTGAGGTTGGGGATCAAGTTTTCTTGTGTGTCACACTGAGGTTGGGATACAAGATGATTCAGATACAGGTTAAGCTTTCACTGAGGTACGTCAGGCCGTTTGAGGTTTTGGAGAGAGTTGGAACGGTTGCCTATCGGTTGAAGTTACCTTATATGTATTGGGATATGAAAGACGTTTTCCACGTTTCTCAGCAATGATGTTACTTCTCATTCTCATCTCATTATTTTCCACTCGAGGAGGTTGAGTTAGAGGTGGACATCTCATTTGATAAGAATTCTATCTGGATTGTTGATCATAGTACGAAGGTTCTACATGGCCAGTATGTTCCTCTTGTACGAGGGAAATGGCAGTATGGGCTAGTACAGGACGATACGTAGGAGAGGGAGGCCTATGTACGATCACAGTGGTCAGAGGTTTTTTAGGATTCTTCTTTCTATGCTTCCTTGCTAGTGAAATTCAGGGGTGAATTTATTTAGGGGGTGGGGGAGTTTGTAAGAACTTAGATCTTCTTTTCAGGTATCTTTCCATTTTATAGTGTTTTTGAAGAAATAGTGGAGTTTCAGGATGTTTTTTAAGTACACACCATGTACATTCTTAGTACACTCCGTGTACTAATTTACCGTAGGTAGACGGGTGTTGTCCATGTATCGGCCATGCACACGCCATGTGTGGTGACAAGGAGACCGCCTAATGTGGGTGGCCATTGAAGGAAAGTACACACCATGTACATATAAGGTACACATTGTTTACTTATAATGTAGACTTCTTGTATATATAATTTACACACTGTGTACTTATAAAGTACACACCGTGTAATTTTTTTTCACCAAACACACTGGGGTCATGTATAATTGGAAATGGCCCTACTTATAGTGTCGGTTAGTCCGAGAGTGAGGGTATAGTCATGATCCTTCTCCATGATGTCGGTCGAGCATCTATTTTCTGAATCGACCACCATTGATTGCATTGGGATCGCCTCCTTATGCACTTCCTTCACCTAGTGCTTCGTTACCTAATTCCTCCTCTTTCTCATGTTATCCCATATTGAACGTATTTGATTTCTTTGTAGATTTATGGTGTTCTTGGGAGATTCATGGCTTTTGGTTTACTTATATCAATCCTACAACACTGAGGTAGGTGCTTTGTGACTTTCTTTTGAATGTATTTGAGTTTTATGTGAAAAAGTTTCCAATACCCTTAAACAAAATATTGTGTGTTTACTATTTTAGCCTTGTTAATTCCCTGCTATGCTATTATGATGGAATATTGGTTAATATAATACGAATAGGGTTAATTGATATGTGTTGGAAGTTCATTCCCATGTATATTTTATTTATGAATGTTTGTTATAGTTTTCATGTTAGGCTGTTGTTTTCTTTTTATGCCTACTATTGTAGGATGAAGTGATTTTGTTTCTCTACCATGCTGTTATGATGTAGACTGTTAGCCAAGTAGTTCTTGAGGTTTACATGGTCTGATACGTATTTCCATTCTTTGTTTCACTTACATATGGTTGTGAGAAGCTCGTTTAGATTACTATAGTGATAATAGACATAAGATCTTCTCCAGTGTGTCCATTATTTTATCATGCTGCGAGATAATATGGGGGGATTGACGTTGAGGGCTCTCTCAGAGGGTCTATAGTTACGTTATCAGGACAAAAGATTAATTGATGTTGAGTGATTCCTCAAAGTTCCAGTATTTTCCCATAAAAGACTATAGGGGGAATTGAAGATGAGTGCTTAGATAGAGATTCATTAATCATACAAGGATATAATGAGAAATAACGTTGATTTCTTCATCATAGAGCCTATACAAAATCTAAATCAGAGGGATTAGACAGTGTGTTCCTCCCATAGGGTTTCTTGTGTTTTGCAGGTAGAACTAGAGGGGATATGCTGTGAGTACATCCTTGAGGATTACCTGTTTACTTGAAATGTGGAATTGAATGCTTTGAAACTGTGGTAATGCTTACAGTTGAGCACTTCCTTGTTTGATGCTTTTTTTTACTGATTGCATGCCATATATATTCACTGACTGATAGGCACTGGTATTTTGTTGGTTGCCTACTGGGATTAGTCTCAAACCCTTTTTGTGTCATTCTTTTTTGACCAAAAAGGTTATATTTCTCTAGGTATAAATAAGTTCAAGTGCCCTTTTACTTCCGGTACATGTCTGCTTTGGCACTAGAGAGTGTGGGACCAAGATTAGGCTTGTGATGCTGATGATCTTTTTAATTGTTCTTCTTGTACTTTGGTTTAGTTATGTATTTTAGCATTGGGACCTGTTTGGATAACTTCCTAGACATATATATCATGCATCGATTATATATGTGTTCTCTAGTTTTTTCTTCATAAGTATTCTGTTGTTTCTTCTTTTTTGGCATTATTACTACTTCTGCTATTGTATATTTGTTTCTGTTCCTCTATGTTACTCATCCAATGAGGTCCTAGTTTCCCCACTATCAGACCCAAGGCTCTCGCTATTAGTCAGCAGCCTCTGGGGTCCAGGTAAATGCACTTGAGGCCATGTGACCAACCGGGTATGGGGTGCCTCTGGGTGGCTTCCAGAACTGGTACGTTACATTATTATCCTAATCCCATCATTCATATTGTTTTAAATACTTTATGAAGATTCATTATCACCCATAATTTAAAAAAACACATACAACACCAGATGTAACAAATATTTTATTTTTTATTTTGTGTTTTATTAGTAATAAATATATGATTCCCATATTGAATAAAATTAGACAATATTATGAAAATAAAAAAGAATTTTTATAATATTAGCTACTATAGAAACACCTTGTGAATATACATTGAAGATCTTGGTCTACTAATATAACAATACGATGAACAATTTTAGGATCTAATACATAATCTACTATGATCCTCAGACACAATAAACCTCCATAAAACAGATGTTTCAAAATAACAATAAATAAACTCAATTATTTCACCACTTAATCCTATCATTATCCATTTTTCAAATATTCACTTGTTTCTTATAAGAATTTCCAATATATTTTAAATTCATATGGTCTTTTAAACTTCCACAACATTAGTATTTTAAATAATGAAAAACTATAATATAAGTTATTTATAATTTTGTATTAAACTATATTATTAATTTCGGCATTCATTTTAGGTATGCAAATATTGTTTTATCATGATGTCTTAATGCTTTAAAAATATATCATTATTAATATAATGGTATTTTAGGCGACAATGCTGATTGTAAATATATGAAAATACCAACATGGGTTCTATTATCCAACATTATCAATTAAATAACAGAACTACCTCTATATTCTTCCATTAGAAAATAGAAAAAAAATATTATATTTCAACTAGATTTTTCATTGTAGAGATTTTTATCCAACATTATTGTATCATGAATGAGTCTCTTAGTTTACACTATTTTCATTTTTTCAACTACTTTATTATTTTTTTGTTGCACTTATAGTGCATGTAAAATAAATACATCAACTACATGTGGGATGAATTTATTCCTTACTTCATTAAAAAGTGACATTTTTAACAACATCTTTGAATTCTGAGAAACTCAATTTCTATCACTTAATAATTATACATTGTTTTTTGGAAATAAATAATAGAAAATAATATTCCAATTAAAAATATTATTATTGTTGAAAACCTGAATAGTTTATTTGTTTTACTGCCACTTTATATTAATATTTGGAAAGATCATGTTCCTCATGTCGTGAGAATCATGGAATCATTATTTTATTAAATCACAAAAAATTGAATGGTTTTTGGAATTGAGGATAGTATTTATAATCTTAAGGATCAATCTTCACTATATTCTTCTTCTAGTAGATTTAATATTTTACACTAATTGTTTTCACATATGAAAAACCCTTATGAAACATACAAATATGCTTAATGAATGTTATGCAGCACCATATAACACCTAACTAAACCTAAAAAACACAAAAATTGGTGGGATGATTTATGTACTATGATTAATGACTAAAATATATTTCCACATTCACACATATGTAGGTTTCATTGACATACACATAGGTTATCAATAACACTTATATCATCCCAAAAACTCACCTAAGACTAAATTACATCCATGTTTTCCACTCCAATCAAAATTATATATTTTTATGATACTCTCATATAACCTCTTTAATTAATATATGATCATCTAATAAAATAACATAAAAATTATTCATAACCACAAAGATCATTTAAAAAACCAATAATTTTTGTCTATAAAAAGTTTAAAGAAAATGAAAACCATCAACATGCCAAAAGTAACATCAATCTCCACCATTTTTAATTCTTATAAAATCAATTGAACAATCCTATAAAGCATTAGATCATATTAAAAATATATATAATCACCAAAAAATCATCAAATCAATAATTGTCTCTTATTATAATAATTTTATTCCACAGAACTGGATTGGGGAAAAAATAAATGAATTTATCCATTTTTGATAAGGAATTGTAAAGAATTGACTTTAATAAACTGTTACTTATATATTTTTTCCAATGTTGTAATATGAATGGATTAAAATTAATCATTTGTAAACACTAAAATTTTAATAATAAATATATGCCAAGTGGTAAAAATATTTTTCATGAGTTCTATAAATATTTTCACCAATTTATCAATATAATTGAATGTATATTAGTGGCTTTTTTCATAGAGAGTTAGCTTATAGGGCATGGTTAATCATTTATTTATATCCTTAACTCAGGGAGAGTCTCCAATGTAAATTATTCAATGAAAATATGTGTAAAAGTTTCTTAATATTCCAAAAAAGTAATGTTTTACATAACAATATATAAAGTTATCTTTTTTCAGTTATAACTATGATTTATATTATTATATATAGAGTTTTTAGATAGTTTAATTAAGAGATCAACAACACACTGATTATCAAGTGTAATTCATTCTATCTTCTTATCCTAAACTCATAAGTAATATAATTAGACATGAATCAATTTCATTTCATTATAATATTTATTTTTTTGTGATGTATTCAATTTTACTTGTGATCAATCCATCAAAATGTCTCTTCTTTCTAAGACACACCACACCACAGTCATATTTAATGAATGTCCCAACTGATGTGGTCTTACTATATTCAAAATAGTAAGCTTAATCATCATCTATTAAATCCATGATGACAAAATCTACAATGAAACATGAAAAATTTCATAACATTGAGTTATTTTAATACAACTAATGGGTGAGATTACTTGGGGTCACTATGAAATCACGAAAATAATGTCATAGAATAAATTTTTGGTTTAGAAGATATTTAATATTGAAAGATACTAATAATATTTCAATATTATATTTTTTACATTTATCTAAATTTTATATATTTTAATGGGATTGAATTCATCAATTTGAAATGTCTCCGATAATTACCTAGATTATTTTTCTTGAAATTTGAAAAAATATTCATCTATATTATTGAACTATAACCCAAAAAATATGACATATCACCAAACATTTTTATTTTGATATGAATTTTCAATTTGTTAGGCCAACTCATCAAAATTATGTTTTTTAAAACATTTAATATTTATGTCATATGCATATCCTATGATAATAAGTGTCTATATCAATTGATTATTTCAATAGAGATTACTAAAATAAACTCCCTTAGACAAACTTATTCTTGTCAAACATATTTCCATATTGGAATACATGCATATTAGTTATTTTAATAGTTTAATAAGATCATTATTATGCCTACATATCCTGATAAAATCATTTTTCAAGAAAGAAAAATTATTTGTTTCTCATTTAATTCATAGCCTTTTATCTTATCATTAAATATGTTATATTTCACATAAATTTGGTAGTTCATGTAACTTTTATAGGATGTGGAAAATATAAATATCAAAATAGTATAATGTATTTCAACAGATGAAATTATTTTCTTCAAATTCAAATCCTTAAATTTTTAATAACCCTTAATGAATAACATTGATTTATTCATTATAAATTAACCTTTTTCATTCAGACGGTTTTTAAAACCCACTTATTACCAATTATGTTTTCAAACTCATATATTGTAACTAAAATCCTAATAGAGTTCATTAATATTCGATTGGGCTCTACATTTAGGGATATAATACACTCTTCATGGTCAATTGTATCTATTTAGTTCATGTTTTTATTTGAAAAATTAGTATAATTGGGTTCTCATGTTTAATACATGTTCTTGTTTGAAATGGGGAAACTTTTTAAATAATAAAACTATTTTAATCAAAATTATTTACTATAATTTGATTTCTATAGCAATTATTACATATATATTCATCATCATTAATCATAATTTTGTAAATATAAACAATGATGTGAAAATTTGAATACAATTCCATAATTTATTTTTTAAGAATCTTCACATTTCTAGCTTCACCAGTTTTAATATGATCCCTAATAAACTAGCCTATTTTATTTTATATTGTATTTTTTTTCTATTCACTCAAACTCGGTTTGTTGATTTTTTATAAAACACTTAAACCCTATCTCTTTTAAAATGTAGGAATTAATGGTCTCATATTTATCCAATTCATTATATTCATCTACATATCTACTTTTACATTTATATAGAAAGCGATTATGAATGCCATGGAGCATTTAAAAATAACATAATATTGGAGACAGATCCCATATAATATCTTATGTGTCTCTAGACATGGAAAAATTCATTTGATTATATGAATAATACTGTATGCAAATTCCCTCTAAAATAAATATGAATGTATTTTATCAAGCACAAATCATCTCCTGCACATATTGATCATGGTATTAATTTCAGCCACACCATTTTATTATGGAATGTATAATGTGATCTATTTATTTATATCTCTACGTATTATTGATATATATCAACGGTTTTTTATTTATTTCTATTTTAAAGCATAAGACCTCAACTTATTAATATATAAGCCATTATCCTTGTAAACATACCATCTAAAAAAATTTCAACATCAAAATTTCTTTCATTTATGTTTCATAAAGAGAACATTATTATGATGGGTGTGTTTAGTAATTCATATTTTGAAATAATTATATGAAATGGGTGACAGAATGTTAATGGGAAAATCAAAATCTAAATATATGGTATAAAATATTTTAGTTTATTGAATACAAACTAAATTAAATCCCATATAAATCATCCTCCCTTTAAAAATTGTTTTAGAAAATAATTCTCTATCCATATTTTTCATTTGATTTTCTATTATGAAATCATATTTGGAAATCATGATCATGATTTTTTGGCCATGATGGAAAAGTATAA
The DNA here is from genome assembly GCA_963277665.1 of Viscum album. NCBI lineage: Eukaryota > Viridiplantae > Streptophyta > Magnoliopsida > Santalales > Viscaceae > Viscum > Viscum album. The sequence goes on along the minus strand of OY728161.1, from coordinate 1,727,756,487 downwards.
TATTCTCGAATTAATTCTCATCATTCACAATCATATACCATGAAAATGATGTGTCACTAATTTGAAACAATTCCAAATTTTTTACATAAACTCTTGTGATAATTCTTATATATTTATAATTTCTATTAATAAAATCTTATTCATAAATATGAAATAATTTCACATCTCTCAAAATTGGATAACATTATATAATTTAGGTTTTAGTCATTCAACAAATAGAATATAATTTAATTTTATTCTTTTATACTTTATTTTATTAATTCCTTAACCATTATACCTTAGGGAAATATAATTGTTTTATGATATAGCTCCAAACTAATGTTTTTAATATAAATCAATATTTTGTGTCACTTAACATGTCAGATAATTTCCCACTATCAAATATCCATTTTCTTCACATATATATTTTTTTGTTTATATTTCTCCAATTAATTATTTCTCATTGTTATTATACTTCAAAAATTCTTTCCCCTTTTCATTGTATGTGAACTATCATATGGGATTTGCAAGAAACAAATTTTTACAATGCCCAACACTATCACATATTCAATAGAATACATAATTGTGTTCAGATTTTGTCTTAGTAGGTATACCTATAGATAATTTTATATCATTTTTATTTATAAAATTATTCTTCTCCACATCAGAGTATCACTCCCATTAGTCATCACAATCTAGGTAATGATAAGTTATACCTGCCTCCACAATCTATATACAACTAATTACCACTTATCCAACCATATAATTCCAATATTAATCATCTATTAAAACAAAAATTCTATTTATAAAAATGGATTCTATATTATATTCATTGATATCCAAATCTAATATTTTTTTTAATTCATGGTGGTTAATTTATCATGAATTGTTATTTCTTTAGTAGATGTTGTAGAGGCTTGTACATCATATTTTATATATAAGTTTACATATGTTTCTATAGAAAATTCACAATTTGAAAAGTTTAATAAAACATATTGAGTATTTCCACATTCACATTATAATGTAAATTTATATATGAGAAATAATAGATATGATAGATAAGAGTTCCATTATTTTAGTATAATTTTTAATATATTCATTAATTTCTTAACTATAGTTTAATTATAAAATGTATTTATTTCAACTTATCCATTTTTTCATATTTTTTCATATACATTACATTAACATACTTCTCATTCCATTCATTCTCAGAAACATTTAACATACATTTATTAACAATTCAATGAGATTAGTATAAAAATTTATAGAATATTCATTTTTATAAAATTTATTTCTAAAAGCATTCATCATTATTTTAACATAATTCTTAAAATTTTGTTTTTACATAAGATATGCCTCTAACTCATATCTTCAAATATAGACTATGTAAGTCTCATTTTCTCTTTCCTTATTATTATTTCAAGTGGTTACTTGGTTATTCATGAGAGGCATAAATTTTCTATTCACATAGGTTATTTTTCATCAGATTGACACACTGATGAGGATTTAAACTCTTCTTCTTTTATTATAATGTTTCTCAAAATTATTTTTACAATTATTTTTATATTTTCACCAGTCATGTTCATCAATTTAACACCTTAATCACATTTCATAATTGATGATTGTTATATATTGGAATCAGAATTAAACTCGTAATATTTTATTTTCCGAACAAGTAACTAAAAAATAGTTAATTCCTCCACACACGAGGAATTTAATGGGCAGTTTCCTTTTATAATTGACATGGATTTTTATGAAATTTATAGAGATAATAGAAATTATACTCATGTAGTTATATTTAAAATCATCATCATCTTCATTATTCTCACTAGGTTTATTATGTTATTTTTCATCTAGAAACATATTATTTGATTAATTGAAACCAATTCGATAGTAAAATTATTCATAATGGCATGTCTCGTTATAATATTGTAGGTAATGAGAAATATTTTTTACTCAATATGTGAGTGATCATACCTATCATCAAGAGAAGAAAATTTTTCATCTAATCATCCATAATGATTCTTCGTGAGTGTCATCCTATTTATGGATTCTTCTTGTTTTTTATATAAGAATTCAATAATACTCACTATATCATTGAATCTAGTGAAATAATGAACAGTTGATCTAACACCATCACAATTTTCATCATAAAAAGTTATTCATGGGATTATTAACATTATATAATTCACATTGAATTTTCATTTGAAAATGATTTAATTTTTATCTAAAATTTCAATAGTAGTTTTCTTGTACTATAAAATAAGGAAAAACTTTTTAATAAGTGATTTAACTTTAAAATATCAATCTATTCTATCTGACTAAGGATTTATTTTTTCTATAAATACCATCATATCACCTCTTTGAATAGGTGGAAAAACCATATTATCTATATCAAGCATTTGAAATCCTAGGACAATAAAACAACAGTGTTATTTTTTTACAATCATGGATATTTTTTCAATAAAATATATGAACTACACTAATATTCATAGAGTTATTTATGAATATTATTCAATGAGAAATCCATAAATAGAGAACCTTCTAATAAAATACAAATTGATAAACATAATGGGTTAAATAAATATAGAAATCGGAGTGAATAAGTGTAGATTAACTTAAATATTTAATTCTTTTAGATAATAATGTATAATTGATAATTAAATAAATCCCTGAAGTAGATACATTAGAAAAAATCAAATAAATTGTTTGTAATGGAATAAAAAAATTTAAAATGAGACATTAAAAGGTGTGGACTTAATATTATATCCTAATCCTTAGTATAACATTCTATTAACCCATACTGCAAATTTTCCACAAATATCTTATCATCACTGAAAATCATTTAGTTGAGTTTTTTATAGATCCTATACACAATAGTATATGCATTATACCTACAATTTAGACTGTCCTTTAATAGTAACAAGAAAATATACACAACACTATATGTTAAAAAATATCATCTTCTAAATAATTATTTCTTCATAAATATATTGATGAAACTCATATTAAATAAAAAAGAATAATATAATGAATTAAATGATGAATTTATTCATAACTAAAAACTTTTGAAATAACATTTGAATAGACACTCAGAATCTCACTATACTAAACACATAACATGCATAAACCATTGATGATATACTTCGTAATCTCTCTTTCACAGTAATTTCAACTTAGGTAAAATATAACATTCAGATGTAAACTACATCGAATGTAGGAAATATCTATATCTCTCTATAATTCTATATTTTTTTCATTATAATATTTTTTCAGATGTCTCTAAATTATTTTATATTAGCTTTCATACATTCAAAAAACAACATAATCAATAATTTTTTATAATAAAACCACATTAATTTTTTTTTCATTTCTATATAGCTAGATATTTAATTTCTCCATGGTTTTTTTATCAAATTAAAAATAGATTTAAACAGATAACTCATGTATATAAAATGAAAAAAAAATTAATTAAATTAAATTTGTACTACCATGATAATCCGGAAAATCTCAGCATCCCAATAAGATTAATATCCTCTAATATTGTTATGAAAATAAGAATGCTCTGGTTATATGCTTCCTCAGGAAAATTAGAACAACCTAATAATCTACATCAATTGGATAATCCTCAGTTCAATTTTCTCATCATCCTACTCATATCCTGATTGATTTTACTGTTTTAAAATATCATCAATTCTTTCATAATTCTTATGGAATGAATGATAAAATTGTGACACAACTAAAAAAATATCTCAAAAAATTGTAGAGTGAAGTTATTCTATGTGGTATAACCAACATTAAAACCCCTTTTTATAATAACATATAATATTAATGAAAATATATACAATAATGGATTGATAATCTTGTTATTTGAGAAGTTGAAAAATAGTAAATAATCATCACATTTAAAAATACCTTATTCATTGAAATCACATTACATACATTTTTTATTTTCCTCAATCCATTGATCTTTGTATAGCTCTTTTTATTTGATATTTAAGTAGCATTAAATCAGTTTTTATTAAAATCAAAAATCATTTCCAAGATTTAAGGCACTGAGGATCAACATTTTCAGAAAATGAATTTATTTAGTCAAAATAATTCTTTTAATTAGTAATCATTTTTTTACTAAGTACTGACACATACTCACTACCTATATGACACTAACACAATTTCATGATGAAACTAACACAATTTCTGATGAAACATTATCAACAGTTTGGAAATATATACCCTTAGAAGATAAAAGATACATCTAAAATCATGAATAATAAATAATTAACCATTCACAATTATATAAGTGAATTTGACAAATGAATAATATATTAATGAAATTTATGAAGATCTCAAAAACATCCTATACAAAAATATGTTATTCTAATTATGATCTATAAATAGAAATCCACATTTTTATTAAAATATTTAAAAAGTACATTGATTATCCTAAAATGATTTAATAATTTCAAAAAAAATCATCACATATTAAAATGTAATATCAACAACCTACAATGACTCTAATTCATATATTAACAACAAATGAAACCCATCAACAATTAAAATTGAACATCATTTATGATGGAATTGATACCATGTACCAAGAATGTAACTATAAATCTATATCACATGAAGATAGATAAAATTAATAATATAAAAATAATTTTTGAATAATATAAATCAAAATTATTCATTAGGAATAATATAACTATTTAGATTACTGTAGATCTTTTTCTATGAAGGAAAATAAGTGCTTTCTCCAGTTTATTGATCATCATGACAAATATCTGATATCAATTCAAACTCAGTATCTATTTTCTTCTATATATGAACTTCATAATAAAATTATTTTATGATCAGTTTATTGTAAGATATAAATAAATGAAAAATATATAATTATAAATAAAATATTTCAATTTTTTATTTTTAGTGATTTCATATAGATGATAAATGAGTTAATAGAATTGAGGGTAATGTTTTACAACATTTTTTAGTTAAATTTGTTACTTCATTTGATGAAAAAAATTATTTTATATTAATTATAATTTGGGGAATATAATATATGATTACATATTATTTTAGAAAATTAACGTGATCACAATTATTTATTCTAAAATTTCAATGTTTCTCATTTGGGTTCAACAAATAAAATTCATCAGTTATTTTTCCATTGAATAAAAAATATCAGCAGATACTAAAATGATTGTTCTATGATTCACGGGATCTCTCAACACATGTTAAATAATATGGTACTAATAAATATACACAAATCCAGGAAAAAAATTTCACGAAAAATGGGACCACATATAAAAAAACTGAAATCATATAACATTCACTAAATTTACGCATGGCATTATTCTGATCAGTGTTTGATAAATTTAACTGTACAGAATCCCAATTAAATCCCTCATTAGGAGGTTACAATTTCTATTCTAGATCTATTATTGTATAAGTTGGATCCTCAACCCAATAAAACATATTATTACATCATCATTTAATGTATATAAGAGAAGTGATATTTTGGATGGAGTTTCAACATAAGATTTGGAAAAATAAAATTAAAATATATTTGATGGGGTATTCATATTTATAAATCCATTGAGGATACTTCTTGGACATTTATGTATTTACTCGTGAATCATATCACATGATTAAATATCACGTGACATGTTCATGAAACCAATGTAAGAATGTATATGTTTCTCCATCTATTTCATCATTTGAAACTGCTATTTATCACATCCAATTCCATATATATTCTCAAATTACTTTTATAATCATAAAGTCAACCAAACCATCAAATAGTTATCCATATTATGTGACCATAGATATACTATAACTTATAATGATAATGGAATTACAACATTGATCAATCATGCTATATGATTGCAAAAAGGTAGTATCACTTTTACAAGCATGATAATATGCCCATATTGTAAAATTCGACATGGAAAATTACATATAATGTAAAAGGGATATAGGTCACATTTCCTTCAATCACCCCATATAAAAAATCGATAAATAATTTTTTTGATTTAATTTATATTGTATCTTATATTATAAATTTTAAAAAAATATCTATAAACAAATTTTAATATATTAAAATTACTTTCACCATCATAAACTACATTGTGTATCATATGATAAGAAATAAAATTTGAATTCACATACCAGACACTTTTTGGATTTCCACAAAACCACTTTTATAGAATTTCATTATGTCAAAAAATAACCCATTCATTCAAAATCAATGCCTTACCCTAGAACCCTTTGTCAAATTTATAATAAATTAAGAATAATTTCCTCCACAAATGATAGAACTGAGATACTTTTATAAAATATTTGGTGCTAAGAAAAGCTACCATGTAATTGATAATGATCTATATCAAAAAAATAAATTTATAAAAAAATATCGACCATTAAAGTGACATGATAACATGAATTTTCATATGTTCCATTTCTCAATGATATTCGAGTGATAGTTAGATAAATATTATGTTAATAAAATATAGATAAAATATATGTCCCTATCTATTTGAATATATACTATACATATTGTTGAATACATCACATGGAATTAACCATTATAGAAAAGAACATTACATGTACCTCACCTAAATAATGAATTTCATAATATATACTACCTATATATGGCCACATACACCTCTGTTCATCTCAATCGATGGATAGGATGTCATACACACTATAAGAGAGGTTAAATCCCATCACAATTGATCTCTAACTTATGATATGATCTTCATCATACAAACACCCCTCGATTTGTTGAGCATCGTGGATTGGGTAAGAAATATATTAATGAGTGAAGGTTTTAAGAAAAGTAATATTATGTCCTTATGTTGGGGGACTCTATATATGATATATGCACCCTAGTATAGTAATGACATAGTATATGAGACCTCTTATAGTATACATCATGGGTCATACAATGCCCAATAATAGTTTTTTGCATCGTGGGAATATATTGTATCTTCACACAAGAATCCTACTCTTGTTATCCTTAAATAGTAGAAATAATATATAATAATTAATGATAATCATTAGTTACAAATAACATAATTTGATACACTGAACAGTCACGTATCATTACATTTCAGGAATTTCATATCAAAAGAGAAATATATATATATATATATATATATATATCTAATATGAATGAATGATAAACTGAAGATTTCCTTTTATATTATATATTTTATATTTCTATAGTCTTTTAATATTACATAAAAACCCAATCAAAATAATAGTTTTAACATATTAAATATTAAGGAGTACTAGATCATCGTGATGTTATATTTAAATTATTATGATTTTTAAATAAATACAATTATGTATAATTCCTTGCATATCAATATGTTTTCACCATACAAAACACTCCCACACAACTATTTAGTGTCTAACATCTATAATGAATTCATGTTTTAATACTTTTGATATTATGAAATTATATTCTTACAATTTATCAACTTGAACATATTTTGTCGCGACCCGTCTTTGGGGCCCGTGTCGTGACTACCCCAAGCCCACCTCCAATAGGCCAGGGGCTGGCAACTAGCACCAAAGGTGTAAATCCCAACAAAGGGGAAGGCATTGCCTTTATAACGTAAACAAACACCACAGAGTAAGCCAACAGAAGTAAACACTAAGTAAAACTAGAAAAAAAGTACATCAACTGAAAGTAAAACAGAAACATCGAGCTGTCCACTAGATGTCCCACCAGAAGGGTGGGTACAGATAACCACCTCAGATCCTCGGGTCCAGCCATCCACTCCGTATACATCCTGCCCAGTGGTCCACCTCCAGGTACTGACCTGGTCCAAAATTCTCAACCACGATCAGCGTTGTCTGCCATCTGTATCCAGCACAACGTAGTGCGGGCATAGCCCGTGCAGGGGTGAGTATACGCTACTCAGTAGGGACCTTGAGAGCCCCGAAGGTCTCCAATAATCCACAAAGGATAATCCAAAAAGGAAAGATACCATCATGAAGTGAAATCCAACACTTCTTAGGTATATTCTGATACATATACCCAGGTCAGCAATTCTAGTTCGACTCCAACATCTGATCCCAAGTTCGTCACGTCCACACAGGATAGTACAACCCAATCCACACAGGAAAGCACAACACAATCCACATAGGAAATCAAGTCAATCATATCGAATATAATGATTGAAAGTCAAGACTCATCCTAGAAATTTATACTTCTTTGTAAGATAATAGAGATGATCAGATGTAGCCACTCATTCATCTAAGCTTGGACCCACATACGATACAAAACCAGCTAAGCTGTCGGACCCACATAGGATACAGACCAGCTACTCTACCAGACCCACGTAGGATAACAGAATAGATTCAAACACTTCCAGACCCACGTAGGATACAAGAACAGTAGTACTGCCACACCCACATACGATACAAGAATAATAGTAATCGTCGTCGAACCCACAGAGGATTTCAGAATGATCTTCATTGCTGCCAAACACACAGAGTATTAAAGTGCAGTCTTCATCGCTGCCGAACCCATGGAGGATTTCAGTGCGGTCTTCATTGCTGTCGAACCCACGAAGGATTTTAGTGCAGTCATCATCGTCGTCGCAGTTGCAGTCGCAGCCAGCTCTAGGGTTCCCGCACACAACATGCTTGTTTTCGGAAGGCTCCGATCCACGAGCCACGGGGTCGATACATCAACTGACATGTAGTCCGGAGTTGATGTATCCGAAAGTTCCATCTCGATAAAGGGAACTCAACGCGAATGAAGGCGCGTCAATCATATGCCTGGTCTGAGAGTTATTTGCATTTTCGTCCAGGGGCCCGATTGTTTTTTAAGTCAAAACCAACCCGACCGTACTCCATCTGCATCCAAACCTTTATCGGAGTAAGACAAAAGGTCTTTCTCACTAAGAGCAATCCAACAATGTCGACGTCACGTCAATCGGACATCCGGAGCTCCATTTATAAGCGTTTCCGCTCTGGGGGCTAGGTTGGTTTCGTGTTCGAACCAACCCGGCCGTACACAATGTTCTATGAAACCTTGTGTGTAATATACCGAAACGAACGTATCGATCTGAGGATCGAATCTCAACTGATAGTGCATCGACCGTTGGTCCGTAGCCCATGATAGGGTGTTTGAACGGAACTGTCTGAAGAGAGGGGGTTTTGGGCCCGGACCGACCCGACCCAAGACCCTTGGGTCGGCCCGAACCGGGTTGACCCGTACTGGGTCCGGGTCTGGCCCATTATGGTGTGGCCTAGTCCGGTGGGCATGGCCAGTCCTGACTGGCACAGCCCGGCCCAGCCGGTGTGGCCCGGCCCAGTGCAGTCGGTCCGGCCTGGGCTGCCGGTTGGCCTGGGGCGGGCGCGGCCAGGTGTGGCCAGCTTGGCGATGGCTGAGCTGAGTGGAAAGGGGGGGGGGTGGCTTCCCCCTTGATTGAAACTGCGGCCCTACATAGGGCCGATCCTTTTCCAATCGTGGGTTACGACCCCGGTTTTCCTTCTGAAACGGCCGAACCGGTCTGGCTAGCCGGTGCTGCCGCCGCGGTCCCGCCCCTCTGAGGTGCCTACAGCTGCAGGTTCCAGCCGCCCCGCCTTCCACCGCGTGGCTTTGAGCCACGGCCATGTCCAACCGACGTGGCGTGACAGCGCTGCAGCCCCGCTCCGGTCGTGGCCCCTTCATAGTTCTCCAGAGCGGCGTGACTGCGTCGTGGCTTTGTTCGGCCTCAACCGCACGGCGCGACGACGCCACTCTTCATTATCCGTTCTTCTTTGTTTACGCGCGGTGTCGTTGCACCACTATACCATTGTTCATTCCGCGACTAACACGTCATCAAAGGGGGAGGAGGGTCGGCCGTGTTCATGTAGTCCGACCCCCTCCCATTAATTTGATATCAAGCGGCTAAGAAATTAACGTTTGGACAGTAAAAGAATATACATGAACCAAATTCAAACCCCTACCTAGATGAATTCATCGAATGAGGTTTGTCGCGGGAAACAGACATCGGAGAAGACGACATCGCGGAAGGAGGATCATCGGCGTCATGGTACACGGCGTCGCGGTACATGGCGTCACGGAGAAGAGTACTGTCGGCATCGTGGTACATAGCGCCACGTCGTTGATCTCCGAGGAATCAGCGTTATTCATCGGCCTTCATCGGAGGCTGACATTCTTCATCAGTAAAGGTGCATTCATCGTGTTCTTCTAGGAGGAAGATGAAGATTCCAAGGCATGAGCAATTCTTCTCCAACGTTCTCGTATGATGAAATAATCCTTACAGAAATAAGACTCTGTCTTTTTTAAATAACACACACAAGCCAACATTCAATTCGAAATTCAAAATGAATTCAAGAATTGATTACATTGAAAAACATAATTCAATTCATTAATTAAGAGTGTTTACTTGGCATTTAAAAGGGGGTTGCGGGTGAGTTACAAAATTAAAATGCATGTGGGAGGTTAAAATGAAATAAATGGGGTGGGGATCATGTGGTCCCCACCTCACTAATATCCTACCTAGTGGAGTTAGGATATTATTGGGTCCCACTACAACCACCATGCATATGCTATCACTACATAGAATAAAAAAAATTTGTAGCACAATATTTTAATTTATTCTTTAGTTAACCGATTTAATTAATAACCTCACCCGAGCCAACGCAACTCCGAAAAAGCAGTTCGTAATAAATTACCGGAGTTTCTGTTTCATCGGTGTCCTCGTATTTCAATTCCGAGCACCGGTTTAAATGTTAGGAAAATCGACTCGTTCGTTCACTAAATGTAGAAGAGCGAATCTTCGGAACATGATTCTGGGCACATCGGGCCTTTGAATCACCTGCTGTCAGAAACCTCATACTCGTAAAATTCCAAAGAAAATTTAGAAAAAAAAATTTCCCTTGAAATTTACGGGTATTTACTTTACTACCACCTTAGGTCTTTACATCCCCATAAAGATACATCACAAACTATGGGACCAAATGAAGGTACTGAGCATGCATCTGACCCTACCACTCCCAAGTTCTCTCCTGGAGGTTCTCGTGCTGCCATCTGATCCACACTAGAGAAATCGACCGCCCACATAGGACCCACTAATGTCGATCGTCAATCTCCACTAGGACCTCCGCAACGGTCTCCCCATCGTTAAGGTCTAGCTATCCATGGCCGATGAAATGCGTCGGGTCGTGCACGTATCTCCTCAGCTGAGATATGTGGAAGACATTGTGCACCCGGTGCAACTGAGGTGGTAGAGTCAGGCGGTAAGCCACCTCACCTACCCTGCTGAGGACATGGAATGGTCTGATGAAGCGTGGAGATAACTTTCCACCCCGACCAAATATCTGTAATCCATGTCGAGGTGAGACCCGTATGAAAACGTGGTCACCATCCTCGAACTCTAGTGGCCTCCGCCTCCTGTTAGCATAAGACTTCTGCCGGCTCTGAGTTGTCTTCATCCACTAATGGATGTCCTGGACCTTCTCTGTCATGGGCTGGACCATCTCTAGTCTCACAAGTGCTGACTCCCCTGGGTCTGTCCAGCATAGAGGTGATCTGCATGGTTGGTCGTACAATGCCTCATATGGTTCCATCCCGTTGGTGGAGTGGTATCTGTTGTTGTACGCGAACTCCAACAAGGGTAGTTGGTCCTCCCAACTGCGACCAATGTCGATGACACATGCACAGAGCATGTCCTTGAGATTCTAAATGGTCCTCTCCATATTACCATCCGTCTGAGGGTGAAAGGCTGTGCTCAGACGTAGCTGCATCCCGAATGCCTCCTGCAACCCCTTCCAAAGCCAGGAAGTAAAGCAATCATCTCGATCAGAGATGATAGATTATGGCACACCATTATTCCGTACAATTTCCTGAATGTAGAGACGTCCCAAGCTCTCTACTGAGCCCTGCACTCTGATGGGCACGAAGTGAGCCACCTTGGTGAGTCAGTCGACAATCACCCAAATAGAGTCATGACCTCTAGAAGTGTGTAGAATTCCAGTCACGAAATCCATAGATATCCTGCCCCACTTCCACTCCGGGACCTCCAAGGGCTATACCAAGCCTGCTGGTACCTGGTGTTCCACCTTCACCTACTGAAAGATGAGGCATCAAGAAACAAACTCAGCTATAGCCTTCTCAATACCTGACCACCAGTGCTGCCATCTAAGATCCTGGTACATCTTTGCCACTCTTGGATGTACCGCTAAAGGGGAAGTGTAAAACTCCCTCACCACCTCTTCCTGTAAAGAAGTTGGAACCATGGTACGTTGTCTAAAAAGAACATTGTGCTCTCCTACTATAGAGAATCCAACAGTTTCCTGTCCTGAGGATATCGGTGCACTTCGTGTATCACAGTCAGCATCCCCAGGTTGTGCCTCTCTAACCCGCTGTAGTAGTGGAGGAGTGACTGTGAGTGACTGAAGAATGGCTGGTCCATCTCTATCGATGAATGATATTTGAAAAGAGGCTAGCTACTCCGTCGCCTCCCTGAGTAGCTGAATGCCCATCCTCGTACTGAGATCATCGGCTACTACATTCCCATTTCTAGGAGTATAGACTATCTCAATGTCATGGTCCTAGAGGAACTCGAGCCATCTCCGCTATCTCAGATTTAGGTCCATCTGCGAGAAGATTTACCTAAGACTCTTGTGGTCAGAGTAGACTTTAAAGCACTCGCCCATCAGATAGTGTCACCACATCTTTAGAGCGAAGACCACTACTGCTAACTCCAGGTCATGGGTAGCGTAGATCTTCTCATGCAGCCTCAACGGATGTGATCCAAAGGTGATCACTTCCTACTCCTGCATCAGGAAACATATGAGTCTGGTCCCTGATGCATCGCAGTAGACTATGTACCCTACTCCCTCCTTTGGTAGCCTCAAGATTGGTGTGATGGTCAATCTCTGTCTCACCTCTTGGAAGCTCTGCTGACATCTATCTGACCACACAAAGGGTTTCCCCTTCTTCGTCAAAGCTGAGAGTGGGGCCGCAACTCTGTAGAAGACTAGCACAAACCTCCAGTAGTACTGATATAGCCCCAATAAACTTCGCACCTCTGTCACGCTCTTGGGTGGCTCCCAAGCTAGCCCTGCCTCGATCATTGTAGGATCCACCGGAACTCGCAGCTCAGAGATGACGTGTCCCATTAAGTGGACCTCAAGTATCCATAACAGAAATTTAGAGAGATTTCCATAAAGCTGGTTCTCTCGAAGTGTGTCCAATACAACCCTAAAGTGGTAGGCATGCTCCTCTTCAGTGGTCGTGTATATCAATATGTTGTCGATGAAGACCACGACAAATAGACCGAGGTATGGCTTAAAGATCATGTTCATGAGACTCATGAACACTACTAAGGTTTTGGTTATGCCAAAAGGCATAACCAAGAACTCATTGTGGCCATACCGACATCTGAACTCGTTCTTATGCACGTCTTCATCTCGAACTCTGAGTTGATGATAGCGTGATCTTAAGTCTATCTTCGAGAAGCATCATGATCCCTTGATCTGATCAAATAGTTCATCAATCCTCAGTAGTGGATACATGTTCCTCACGGTCACCTAGTTCAGGCGACGATAGTCAACACACAATCGCAAACTCACGTCCGCCATCTTGGCAAACAAAATCAGGGAAGCCCAGGGTGAAACACTAGTTCAGATGAATCCCTTGCCCAGCATGTCCTCCAACTGTACCCATAGCTATTGAAGATCAGCGGGGGCCATCTGATATGCTGGAGTAGATATCGGTGCTGTCCCATGGTACAGGTCAATATAAAAGTATACCTCTCTAAGAGGAGGTAGTCCTGGAACGTCATCGGGGAAAATGTCCACATACAGACCCACCACTATAGGAAAAGTAGGACTCCAAACGTCAACTACTCCTATGATAATGCTAGCCCACTGAGGAGTGATGGGCTGTCCTCTTCCCTGTTTGAGTCCATCCTGACCTGATAAGGCTCCCTTCTCTTCGATGAAGGTCAAGCTGCTCCCATCTGTGCGAACACATCGCACCTTGCGCCTAATACAGTCGATCTGAGCATGGACTTTGGATAACCAATCCATGCACAAGATGACGTCGTACGGCCTCGACGCCGATACAAGAAGATCCCAGCCAAAGCTCTCACCACCTAGAGTAAGCTCACACTTCCGGCACCAGTGCGTAATCGTTAAGTCTGCTCCCATAAGAGTATCTAGCCATAAGGATGGAGCCAACGGCTCCGTTGTAATATCCGAGCTCCGAACAAGGGCAACGAAAATAAAATAATTACTCGATCTTGTGTCTATAAGAACAGCATCAAGGGTGGAGTAGAAACAGATAGTACCTAGAATAATCTCTGGTGCGCCGTGGTCGTAGGCCTCTGATGCCTGAAGCTGAGCCTATCTCTACCCGCTAGCTCACTATGGTCGAGGTTGGCCTCCTGGTGGTGGTGGTGGTAAAGCCTCAAAGCGTCGCCCAACACCTGCTACTCGGCTAGCTCTCCTGCCTCGTCCGCCTACTCTCGGCAGACCACCACAGTTGACCGTCTCCCTCTTCCTGGGTGGCACCTCAACCATTTGCTGCTTCTCTGCCCGACATGTCGGGCAGTCACGAGCCATGTGGCCCAACCCGCCACATACGTATCACTGTTTGCTCCTCAGAAGGCCGTTTGTACGCCGAGTGCCCCGCACCTCTAAGCCAGTGTTTTGAGGTCATCCGCCTGATGGTCTTGTCCGCTTGGACCCCTATGACGTCCGTCGACTGCCAGCTGTAGACGACTCTGCTATGTGCCACCCTGTGGTAGATCTCTCTGCTGGTGTAGGCTCAGTAAGAAAGCTCTCAATGAGAAGGGATCTCTCTAGTACTCCTGCCTGCATCAGAATGGTAAGGGAGATCATCGAAGCCCTTATCTCATGCCGCAGTCCCTGGTCGAAGGTCCGGGCCCAGAATAATGGGTCCCGTACCATATAATTTGAATAGCATGAGAGATCAGTAAATCTCGCCGAGTACGGGGTGACCGTCATGCTTCCCTGCCGCAGTTGTAGAAGCTCCTGAATGCACACCGCACAGAGGGTGGCTTGGATGAACTCCGAGCAGAAGAGGCTCTAAAAGTACAGACAGATGAGAGATGTCTCGCCGTGCACCTGGAGCATCAAGCCCCACAATCTTACTACTGCCGCGTGCAGGAGGCTTGCTGCAAGGATCACCATGAGGTCAGCTGGTGTTCCCACTAACCTAAAAACTCGAACCACAGCCTCTAGCCAATCATCGGCTGCCTGAGGGTCCGTCTCCCCACAGAACCTGGGCGGTCTCTGATGCTGAAACTCATGCAGTGCACGAAGGAAACGTGCACTCTCAGCGGTTGGGGCTGGTAGCATCGGTGGCTCGGAGGGTAGAGGTACCGCCGATGCCTCCACTGAGAAAGGGCCATGCACCGAGGCCTCATCGCTCAGTGGGCTGTCGTCTCGCATGAAGCTCAAAACCCTAGCTGGCTGCCGTCGTGGGGCCATCCTGAAAAGAAACAGGTGATCCACGGTCAAAAAAGTATACCTAGTGAGCTGAAAAAAAGAAAACATTTGAAACACACTTGCAATAAATGTTTTCGTGCATTGAGTCAGAAATCAGAAGTCAAGGTCCTGGTGTACAGATACGTCGGCCGCTGCACCAACACTGGACTCCCTGGACTGATAACCACACTCAATACCCTTAAGATTATTGATTCCCATAGAAGAAATATCAGAGTCATGTGTTCTATGGTAGAACCGAAGATCTTTGATACCAATTTGTCATGACCTGTCCTCGGGGCCCGTGCCATGACTACCCCATGAACACCTCCCATAGGCGAGGGGCAGGATACCAACACCAAAAGCTTCAATCCCGACAAAGGGGATGTAATTACCTTTATAAAGTAATCAAACACCAAAGAGTAAGCCAACAGAAGTAAACACTAAGTAAAACTGGAAAGAAAGTACAGTAACAGAAAGTAAAGCACCAACATCGAGCTGTCTATTGGAAGTCCCACCTGATTGGTGGTTACAGATAGCCACCTTAGCTCCTCGGGTCCAGCCGTCCGCTCAATGTACATCCCGCCCAGTGGTCCACCTCCAGGTGCCGACCTAATCCACAAGTCTCAACCCTGATCAGTGATGTCCGTCGTCTGCATCCAACACAACGTAGTGTGTTCATATCCTGTGACGGGGTGAGTATATGCTACTCAGTAGGGACACTGAGACCCCCGAAGGTCTCCCATAATCCACAATGGATAATCCAAAAAGGAAAGATACAATCACAAATTATCATCCAACACTACTTAGGTATATTCCCATACATATACTTAACTCATCAATTCCAGTTCTTCTCCAACATCCGAGACCAAGTTCGACCACGTCCACATAGGATAGTACAACCCAATCCACACAAGAAAGCACAACACAATCCACATAGGAAAGCAAGTAAACCACATCGAAGATAATGATTTAAAGTCATGACTCAGCACACACAGGTATACTTCTTCGTAAGATAATAGAGATGATCAGATGTAGCCACTGATTCATCTAAGATGGGACCCACGTAGGATACTAAACTGGCTAAGCTGTCGGACCCACATAGGATACATACCAGCTACTCTGCCAGACCCATGTAGGATAGAAGAACAGAGTCTAACACAGCCAGACCCATGTAGGATACAAGAACAGTAGTACTGCCAGACCCACGTAGGATACAAGAACAATGGTCAGCGTCGTCGAACCCACAAAGGATTTCAGTAAGGTCTTGATTGCTGCCGAACCCATGGAGCATTACAGTGCAGTCTTTATCGCTGCCGAACCCAAGGAGGATTTCAGTGTAGTCATCGTCGCTGTCGAACCCACAGAGGATTTCAGTGCATTCATCATCGTCGTCGCAGTCGCAGTCATAGCCAGCTCTAGGGTTCCCGCACATAGCATTCTCATTTCTCGGAGGGTCCTCTCCACGAGCCGATGGGTCGATACATTAACTAACACATAGTCTGGAGTTGATGTATCCCAATGTTCTGTCTCGACAAAGGGAACTCAACATGACAGAGAGTGCGTCAATCAGACGCCCGGTCTGAGAGTTATTGGCTTTTTCGTTCCAGGGGCTTGGTTGGTTTTTAAGTCAAAACCAACACGACCATACTCCATCTGTATCCAAACCTCAAGCGGATTGAGACAAAAGGTCTGTCTCACTAAGAAGAATCTATCAAATTCGACGGCACGTCAATCGGTCGTCCGGAGCTCATGTTATAAGTGTTTCCACTCTGAGGGCCCAGTTGGTTTCATGTTCGAACCAACCCAGACGTACCCAACATTCTTCAAAACCTTGATTTTAATATATCTAAACGATCGTCTCGATCAAATTATCGCATCGCAACTGACGGTGCGTCGATCGGAGGTCTGTAGCCCAAGATACAGGCATTTGAACGGAACTCTCCGAAGATAGGGGGTTTTGGGCCCAGGCCGACCCGGCCCAAGACCCCTTGGGTCGGCCCGAACCGGGTCCGGGTCTGGCCCATTAGGGAGCGGCTTGGTTCGGTGGGCATGGTCCGACCTAGCTGGCACGGCTCGGCCTCGTCGGCGGGACCCAGCCTGTGCGGCCGGTTGGCCTGGCGCGGGCGCGGCCTGGTGTGGCCAGCTCGACGCTGGCTTAGCCGATCGGAAAGGGAGGGGGAGGGGGGTGACTGCCCCCCTTGATTGAAACCGCGGCCCCATGTAGGGCCGCTCCTTTTCCAGCTAGGGGTTACAACCCCTGGTTTTCCGTCCGAAACGGCCGGCACAGTCCGTTCGACAGGTGTCGCCGCCGCGGGACTCTGTGGTCCCACCCCTCCGAGGTGTCGGTGGCCGGCGGTTCTGGCCGCCCCGCCTTGCACCGCCGTGGTGTTGAGCCACGGCCTTGTCTGACCGGCATGAAATGATGGCGCCACGCCCCTCCGCTGTGGCCCCGCTCTGGCCGTGGCCCCTTGGTGGTTCTCCGACGCGGTGCGAAAGCGCCACGACTTTGTTCGGCCTCAACGGCGATGTGCAACGGTGCCGCTCTTCTTCGCCCATTCTACTTTGTTTCCATGTGGTGCCATTTCACCGCGCTACCTTTGTTTGTTCCATGACAAACACATCATCAAAAGGGGTGGAGGGTCAGCCATGTTCGTACGGTCTGGCCCCCTCCCGTTTATCTGATATCAAGCAGCTAAGAAATTGACGTTTGGACGGTCAAAGAATATTCATGAACCAAAATCAAACCCATGCCTCGATGAAGTCGTCAAATGAGGTTTGTCGCAGGAAAGTGACGTCGCAGAAGATGGCGTCGCGGAATAATGATCGTCAGCATTGCGGTACACAACATCGTAGTACACAGAGTTGGGGAGAAGAGGACCGTCGGCATCACGGTACACAGTGTCACGTCTTCGATCTCTGAGCTATCAACGTTATTCATCGTCCTTCATTGGAGGCCGGTGTTCTTCATCAGTGAGGGCGTGTTCTACGCGTTCTTAAATGAGGAAGATGAAGATTCCACGTCTTGAGAAATTCCTCTCCAACCTTCTCGCATGACGAAATAATACATAAATAAATAAGACATTGTATTATTTAATTAACACACACAAGCCAACATTCAATTCGAAATTCAAAATTTATTCATGAATTGATTACATGGAATAACTTAATTCAATTCATTATTTAAGAGAGTTGACTTGGCATTTAAAAGGGTGTTGAGGGTGAGTTACAAAATTAAAATGCACATGGGATGTTAAAATTAAATAAAGGGGGTGGGGCTCGTGTAGGCCCCACCTCACTAGTATCCTACCTAGTGGAGTTATGATATTAGTGGGTCCCACTCCAACCACCATCCCTAGGTTATCACTACATATATTAAAAATAAAATTTGTAGCACAATATTTTATTTTATTCTATAGTTAACCCATGTAATTAATAACCTCACCTGAGCCAATGCAACTCCGAAAAAGGGGTTCTTAAGCAATTACCGGCGCTACGGTTTCATCGGTGTCCTCAGATTTCGATTCCAAGCACCGGTTCAAATGTTAGGAAAACCAGCTCGTTCGTTCACTGAACGTACCTGAGCTATTCTTCGGAACATGATTCCGGGCACACCGGGCCTCAGAATCTGGTGCCGTTAGAAACTGCGTAATCGTAAAATCACAAATAAAATTTAGAAAAAAATCTTTCCTTGAAATTTACCGGTCTTTACATATTTGAAATCATTCTATATAAAACATCAAATGTAAAAATTTCAACTCATTTTACCCTCTATGTACATTATAATCATTATTTTAACCCATTAAATCAAACATTTTACTTTAAATTAATTTTTAAAAAATCTAAAAAATTAAATTATCACATAAAAAAACATGCTAATATCATTTAGATTATATTTACATACATATTTATATATAACCTAAATGTAACACTATACATTACATATTACAGAATATTGTTAAATCAAATGGCCCAAAGCCCTTAATTTTTTTATTGATAAATCCCCCTTTTAAGGGATAAATGGGGAAACCCAATGACATCAATGATTTAAGAAAAATCATACCCGAAGGACAAAAAGAGTAAAATAGGTGCCCCTCCCCATCCTATGATCATGTTGAAATTTTCTATTGTTTCCTAGATAATCAGATATAATGTTCCTAGTGTCAAATAATAGGCCTGAACGAACAACCTAATCTGAAAATAAATGTAGTGATGGACCGCTATCTCTGAATCCTCCTCTGGAGCCTCTTCCTGTGATCGAGTATGGCTACAATACCCAGCATCAATAATATACCAGACTCAAACAAGAACAAAAAATCCACCTATCTCAAAGGGAATTAACTCAAATTCAGATTCACTTCATCAGCATTAAACAAAACTAGCAACCCATATTTCAGATATTGTCCCATACAGTTTCAACAAACCATCCTCAAGATAAACGAGATCACCTGCAGAATCTCATGTCATTCACAACACCAAATTTCCTACACAAGTCTATTGGGCCACCACCAGAAATCTGTTTCCACCATCATAATGAGATATCCAAGAAACCGTAGAAGCAACATGAAGAAGAGTCACCAACATGCAGATCTGAGCCGCATTAGATAAGAAGTTTGTGTTCTTCTAAGTGACAACATCACTGATAATGGCCAAAGACCATCCAACAGTGCCAAAACCCCACCAACAAAACAACATCGGAGCCCCACCACATGATATTGTCTCCATTCCAAGCCTACATGTAGATATCCAGAGGAAGCTGACACAATCCAATCCATGACAGAGGGGTAAGGGGATGAACTGCCAGAGAGAAAGCCTATCTGTTGTAAGGATGTGGAGATACTACTCTATGTTTCGTTTCCAACACCCAAGTAGTTACTCTCAATAGAATGAAATTGTTTTAGGATATTTAGTAAAATCATCACCTTATTTTATATTAAAATAAATCACCAATTCAAATTTATAATAAAAAATCCTAAACTCTTAAGGATGTCATGTGGGTATTAATTTTATGTTTGACTATCATTCAAATTTATTTGTTGTATTTTAATATCATTAAGTTCAAACATACACCAAATAAGAAAATAGAATCAATATTATCTTCATAAATTTCTTATTGATATATTTAAATGCCATTATATATATGAAATAATTATTATTCTCATTTAGAATGAATAAATAAAAACATTAAATATTATTTCTATATAATATATTTCATTCTATTTGGTTGGATTATTTTTATAATATAATAATATAACATTCATTATATTTTACCATAAATGGATGGAAGGATAATAATAACTCAAATATTAAAAAAAATTTGAGAAAACATTTCCCTCAAATTTATCATTTTTATCTTCATCTTATTTTCACAAGATTTTAAATAATATGATGAATCAAGGACAATGTCTATTAAGCTCACTATCTAATAATTTTTATAAATATCAATAATTAATGAAAAACTCCTCATATCATATATGAGACATATAATAACTATGTACATAACTTATAGAGATCCATATAATGTTAGTAACTATTTTACATTCATACCTATGATGTTGAAATTCATGGTTTTATCACATGAATAAAAACTATAAAATCTATTAAATCATCCCAAAATTTTAAAAACATTTTTTTTATGGAACATTGAAAACATATTGTTGTTATGACATATCATCAAAAAAAATATTCAATTTAAATATCACCAATAACTAACAGGGACCTTCTATGGATTTTCAAAAACCTCTTTAGTAATTTAGTAAAATTGAATCATATAGGTTCAATACTCTTAATTTCACCAGCTATCAATTTTATTAACTAGATATTATAAGGGTAATTTTAATATATCGAAGACTATATTCATATTCCATTTTGACAATTTACCCAAATATATTATCTCTAGAGAACTAGAATTTAGAAATTATATTGGAAATTTTTTTATTCTCAAAAAATTAATAATCATGAGTAAACATTTCCTTATCTCAATCACATTATTATAACATTTTAATCAATGAAAGTATTTTTAGTTATATAAAATATAAAGGAAATATTGAAATATGAATAATCTCTATGTCATTAGAATACTCAAACATATTGAGCATCACTAACATACCTAATCATATTGAGAAGATGAGATTAAATGTCCTTAGTTTGACTTATCAACTAATTACATTGAATAAATATGTGATATATTTTATTCGCCTAATATGTATAAAGGGACTCCATTAAAACATCCCCAACACTTGGTTACCAAAGAAGGTGTTTCTCTAACAAATTTAATTTATCCTCTCATATGATATAGTTACTGTTTTCTAGTCATTGATGTTACATTATTGTTTTCTAATCTATAGTATTTATTTCAATGTTATAGCTGATGATAAAAATAATGATTTTGTCGATATACATATAAAATATGATGTTTCAATAGATGAGGTTGATATATAAATTAAAAGGAAACTATAATTAAATGGAGTCCCACTAAAATGATTAACCATTTTAAAATCATCATATATATTAATGGGAATATATATGTATTTCATATAAAAATAAATATACAATCACCCCTTGATAGTTGAGTGGGAAACTCTTTGTTCAATTCATCAACTGATGACCCAACTATATTATAATTTTATAAAAAATGTTGATGCTTCTAATATAATTATAAACCAAAAATAATTAATGAATAAGTAATATAATAGTCAATTTCAACACCCTATATGAATTTCATAGACAATATAATCATGGGGAACCCAGATTCGGCATGACCTATATGTTTAGATGACCAATGTCTTGAAAAATATGTTTTTGAAAGGAATATAACATTAAGTATTATTAATGGAATATAATATCACAATTTATCTTATGTTATTTTTTTATATATGAATTATTCTAGTGATATTTTAGGAAATATTATTCTTTATAAACAACAATTATATTCAAATGATATTGAATTTTAACTCATTACACAACTCAAATAATTATTTACTCAGCTATAAGTAAATTACACACATATTTACACACACCCAAATGCATCATATGCATCAGGTAAAAAAATTCCTTGTACATTATTAAAATTCTATTAAAATTTTAATCACCACATGAGTAATCCATTATCCATATAGATTCAAACACCACCTTTTTACTAAATTCATTTTGGATAGTTAGAAATACAACCGAAAGTCCCTTTACCCGGTTGTATGTTACTCAAGAGATATTTTAATTTTAAAAACTCTTATATAAAATAGTTATAAACTATATTCTATATCATTATTACAAATAATAACATTATTTATAATCCCATTTTGAAGAATATATTAACTAAATATGTTATTGTATATAGCATGTAACTCCTTAAATTATTGTTGGGTAATATCTAGAAAATGTTTGACAACATTAAACAAAAGAAGGTACAAATTCACTATAAAAAACTGTATATATGAATAATAAAAAAGGTAATAATTTTTACAAAATAAACAATAAAAAAACCGAAATATTTGATTCATATTTGTGAACAATTAATAAATTAAATGTTATTTACAAACAATTATAATTTATAACAATTGTTATATATATTACAGATTATTGAATATAAAAACATTATGTTCATTTCATTATAGGAATTTTTTATTATTCATCATTATATTTCTATCCAATATAAAAATATTATATTAGATGAAATATAAATATTTTAAATTTGAATTTATATTATGTAAACATAGTTTATAATCATCATCTCATCTATTTAAGATAAAATAATCCTTTCCCAGACCCATCACCAAAAAATATTTGATGTAATTTAAATAACATCTAAAATAATGATATTAATTTCACTAATTCAAATTAAGTTTTACAATCAATTCAAAAGTGAATAATATAAAATAATTATTTGTAGACGATTTTTTTAAAAATTTATAGACACATTATAAATTAATAAGTTTATTTTCTTAATCAATATAATATTTCTAAATTTTAAGGTATTGTATATATTTTAAAATTAATTTTAATATTTAAACTAAATTATATTAAATATTTATTAATAATTTATTCAAAAATATTAAAATTATTTAATTATAAATATCTTTTAATTAATGAATTTATAATCAAATTTAAAATTAAAATAATTAACCACACAATATACTCTTATTTATTAATAATTAATTAATAAATTACTTTAGTTTGTAACATAATTTATAAATATTTTTTTATAGTTGCAATATTTATATATTTGGGTTGAATCATGGTGTATTATTTAAATAATATGTATTCATAAGTTGAAATCATTAGCTAAAATTGAATGTTCAATGGTTCTTATATGGTTTTGTGATACCAATAAAGGTCTATGACTAATAACCCAATCATATCATATGATATGATATATAATTTTATATTCTTACACATCATATGATATTCTATTTTTTGAACATATAGTATAAAGGTCATTTGACAATTTTTTTAATGTTTGACATTATATATTTTTGAATATGAAACATAGCAGTCATAAACTATGAATAATAAAAAAATTAATAGTCTATAAAAATTCAGTACTTATAATTACCCATGTGATTAAATTTGGAGGAATAAAATTCTAAATCATATTTTATGATAGAATATATAGTATTTAATTTTTTAGAAACTATATTCCAAGTGAAATGTTTTTAATCAATGATGTGGAATATATTTGATACCGCTACATGGTTTCACAGGATCTACCAACACATAATGTATACAATGGAAGAAATAAGAGAAAAATTTCAACATATTACTATATTCGAAAAATCAGAACAATAATTCCAAATACTAATCTTTTTACCTTTCATAAAAAATATATGAAACGTCATTATTCATCCATGTTTGATTAAGATTACAATAATGGAAAACCAAATACATCCCTCCCTAGGAGGTAACCATTTTGATGGGATGGATCACTCATCACATCAGAATAATATTTTAAAATCTATGACAGTATAGTTACTTATCATCGAATGGATGTAAGAGAAGATAACTTTTGGATGTGGGAGTTCCAATCAATGAATTTATAGACTCAAATTCTAATCCTTTTCATTTTGGATTTTCCTTTATTAATCCATTGAGGATGTTCCTCCAGATTTGAGTCATTAACTCCTGGGATAAAACACATGAGTGAATATAACTCATTCAATTCATTCCACCCTTGAATTAATGAACATAAATACATATACATTTAATCATTTGAAAATTTTACATATTAATCCCCACATGTAGAGCTTTCATTTATTATAATGATGAATATTCATCTTCCTAAACAACCAAGTGAAGTAGCCTTTTGAAATAGCCAATTGTACATAGTGAATTTTATGGGTGGTGGAATTATGATATGAACCAAAAATATTATATGAAATTAAAATTGATGTATCATGTTTTCATTATTAATAATATCACCATAATATTATATTGCATGTTGGATATTACATAATATGAAAAAAATAATTTAGGACATATCTTATTTATGTGGAAGTTGTTATGTATTGAGTATTAACCAAGAATGTCATCAAAAAATGGTTTTAATTAGGGCTCATTGGTTATTTAGATTATTTATTTCAAGATATAAAATTTATTATCATTGATAATGAAGAAATTGACAAGGAATTGGGTCCATTTTAATTAGCATAATTGGTTTAAGGTTTCATTTTTATAGGTGATAAAGATTTTGAAATCAACACATATTATCATTAAATTGTATAAAAGGAACTAGTGTAAAATTTATTATGATTCCATATTTGTTAATCACTTCATAACTTCATAACTTCATATTCTGTATGAGGTAAATTACCCAACACATGATTTTTAGTTTGTTGTGTTAGCACATCTTCTTCAAATTTTAGAGTATAATATGTTTGGTTAAAATTTTGTTATGTATTAAAAGTATAAGATATTGATGTATCAGTTTTCATGATGGGATATCAATCTATGATATACGAGTTGGTAAAATTTATTTCATTATTTTATTTTGGGATGGTATATACTCCTTAGAAATGAAAATTCAATATAGATTCTTTGATTAAAATGGATAGAGATAATATAGTCCATGAATAATGGGTTGAGTGGTCTGTTGTGTCAATTTTCATGTAGATTCATCTTTATGCTCCAAAATCGGAATGTCATTTTTTCATAGAACATTTCAATATACCTTTTTTCAAAATAGTATGATTGAAGGAGTGTTTTAGTTCATTTCCTTGGTAATTTATTTTTCATAATAAAATATATTTTGGGGAGAATATACCCATGTGGAATCATGATGGTGATTACATATTGATTTTATTGGGTGTTTTTTTACATTATTTTGGAGTAAGGAAGTTATAATTAATTTCAATAATTATCAATATTATTTTCATTTTTTTTAAAAACATATATGATAGATTTTTATGATACTTTTACTGTCCAAGAATAATAAAAACAAATATGTATTTATTTCACGATGCATTACCAATAAATGAGTATGTATTGAACATTAAATACATCATGTATAATTCAGTACATACCCATTATTAGGTGAAAATATAATGATTTTACAATATATTTTTGGACTTTTTTCATGATATTTTTAAAATTTAATGAGATAGTTTGGGTTATTATTCATCTAATTAGAAATTTTGAAATTTTATTCTAATTTGAGAGACTCAAAACAATAAATGATAATGGGGAGATATATATTTTTATTTATTATGATACATCACAAAATATAGAGAATAATTCAATCTTATGATTATACAATCTTAATATCATGATTTTTTTAAGGCATACAAAATTAATTGTGTACTCATGTGAAGTTGATCACAACTTATCATACATAGAAGAATGAAAATTTATAGTATATAGTTTATATTTTTGGGGATGCAATTCAAGTATATTTTTTTGGAGAATGAGAAGGATATTTTTATTTTTAAGCGTCTATATATAAAAATTATGATAAACATCTATTCAGATGGTCACAAATCATCCCTAAGGGACCATTCCTAGACTACCCCAAGAAAACATGTAATAAGATCAGGGATGGACACTAGCACTGAGTAGGAATATCCCACAAATGGAGGTATTTTCCTAAGAACATGTACACAGACACCCAACTAAATTCCACATGGATGGAAACTGAAAAAAATAATTAATGAATATGCATGGATAACATTATAAACCAAAAATAGAGTACGACATGAAGTGAAGAAGTAAAGTAAAATTAGAAAAGAATACAAGACCACATAAACAATGGCAACTACAAAGCATGGACCACAAATAAATCATACTAATGCTTCTATATGAAGTTATTGGAAGCACATCGGCATGTCTGATCTCGCAAGCCTCCATCGGGTCATGGTCCAAGTCCAGCTATGTCTATGAATCCACGAAATCATCACTCATATAAAAATGACACAACATGTGTTGGAAAATCCCGTGTAGAGGTGTGTAAAACAATACTAAAAATGGGACCCCAAAAACCACAAATAAAAATACCACAAAGGAAACACCCCAAATATGGTAATTTCAGGTCAACATAGATTTATATAATCAAAACATATAACTATAAAATCTTGGAATACATTAAAATGATTCCATGATGGAACATCGCATTCATTGGTAGTTATATTTTTCCATTCATAGCATGCTCGTTTCCAAGAGGTCCCACTTTTCATCCAATCTATTAGTAACCATGTAAAGAATGTATGCCAAATTGTCTAAGAGAACATCTAGTATCGATACATCACAATATTTCCCTGATATGTATGGATCTACTAAGGCATAGAGTCTTGATTTTAGGTCTAATCCTATAACATGAAATTCTTCTCATGGAACACTCTTTTAAAGAGGACTCACTCCTTGAGCCACCAATTCATTAAGGTCCTATGCAAAGAAGTCTCGTTTATTTTGGCCCCACACAAAGGGAACATACTCAGATCTACCTGAATTACACTATTTTAGTCATAATGTTGAAAAAAATGATCATCGTAGGGACTCATTCATATTGAGTCATTATGGTCTGCACATATGCTGGGCCACTGAGGTCTACTCAGCTACTACTTTTCTATCAGGCCACATAGGTCTGCACAACAACCCATCAATTGGGCCACATTCATCCTCATGGATACTCCTCTATTGGAAAAAATAGTTTGTCATGCTTACTCATCTTCTGTTCCACATAGGTCCACACAACTACTCGTTTTTTGGGATCTAATGGTCCATGTGGCCACTCATCTGCCAGGGCACACTGTTCGTCCACACACTAAATACTTGTCACATGATTTGATATAATAGAATGGTTTATTCATGGAGAATATAATCCTAAAAATATTATTCGTAGCTCAACCTCCACGTAAATTCAATTAGATTATATCAGAAATACTGCATCTTCTCAGTGGTCCCAATGCCATAAACGGATCGTCACACAGACGTACGGTTTGAAAGTTATAATTGTTCCACTAGAAGGGACTGGTCAAGTCAAGGTATAGTCTAACCTAGTTAATCTAACCCAACATGACTTTGGTTGAACCTGGCCTAGATCTCACCAGGCCCAAACCATTTGGGACCAGCCCGGCCCCCTAGGCCACCGGTCAGTCCCGCTAGGATACAGTTTCGACCTACTGGACCACCCATCTCTTGCACATTGGGCCGCAATCTATGTCCCATATTCTCCTACCCAGACCACCATTGTATGCTGGTTTGGACTCCAACAAAATCAGAAAAGGATGTGTGACCTCCACGTCACATGGCCGGTAGGTTTCTGATATCTTCCCTCACACATAGTTCTATATATAGTGTGGTGTCACCGACCCGCGACAAAACATGTCTTCCTACTTGGTTAATGGTCCCCCAATGTTGTAGCCCATTGGCTGCGACCACCTAGCTTGACATAGCCCTACAGTTCCCAAACACCACGACCCACTAGATTTGGCCTCCTCCACTATAGTACTCCACAGGTGTGCGCCAACTACAACATGTCGTCGTCTCCGCATGTCACTGCCAGCCATTATTGGTGCTGATGAGCTCGCAGGTTCACATAATGGCCACCATACATTATTCGATGGTTCGTTCTTCGATATGGTGGGTTTTATAAGATCCTAACTTCACAACCTTCACTTCTGGGTATCCCAATTTATATCAATGTCTATCTTGTGTTCTAGGCACCTTAAGAAATACTTATAAATAATCTGATGTGACCATGGGGTTCCATCGGTGAAGAATTCATCCAGGAAAGGATATGAAAGAAACACCCAAAGAGACAAATGTGGCCTTTTTTGTTCGACCTTTATTCGTCGCATTAGAAGAAAAGGGATATATCAAACAATCAAATGTTATATCCTACTTTTTTATCCTTGCATGCCAGAATCTCATCCCTCATATGAAATCAATCTGTGGGACAAAATGTTCGTGGGATGGCCCATATTTGTCACACAAAACAAAGAACTATGAAAGGTAAAGGTTCACATAGAATTAACCAAACCCCTCCCTCGAGTAGGATCACTGATAGATGTATATTTGATGTCTCATTGCCACATTGATCATTATTCTTCTAGTGTATTTCGAATTTTCACCACTTGATTGAACCCTATCCTCTGATCCATCATCACTGGTGAGAGAGAATCCTCCCCATTTCATTAGGTAAACTCCGTAGTTCTAGTGGAATTCTCCGGTGTTATGAATTCTAACACTAGATCATGACCCTGATTAATGAAGCAAACGTGTTAACACATTAATGTGTTTCAAAATTATTGTTTCTCTTTGAAACAACATCTACAAGATTAATTATTTTTGAAAAATGTATGGGTTGCTCATTATATGTGTTATAGTGTCTCAATTATGGGAAAAATTAAAAGGAAATAAAATAAATTTTATTTAGATTAATTTAGTCACCATTAAAATTCCAAAATTTACCATTTAACATTCACCAGTGTCCGTCGAGGTTTTGTCCTGATTGAGATGAACATGTAATTATGAACTCAATAGTGGTATCATATATTTTACGCGAGTAACCGTTTGTGAGTTGTAACGCCCCGACCCTAGTTGCCTAGAGTCGGTGCATTACTTCGTAACATTGGCATGATCACAAGAAAGATCAAATCTCGAAAGACCGATTGGTTTAGTAGCCTTGGAAACACTAGATATATTCATAAGTTTTATATTACATCATAAAATGAAAAACTACTACAACAACATAATGTCTCCATAATCCACACTACTATCCCCTCATAATATCCCTGCAGGTCATTCATAATTTACTTCTTCACATCCTGGGGAAAAATAAAACATAGAAAAGGGGTGAGCTCAAATGCCCAGTAAGGATAACAATATAGCGGAAACTTTCATAAATAAGAATAAACATTTAAGGCAATGCATTACTAAAACAAAAGCCTTTTAAAATTGAACTTCAACATGGTATGGCAAAAGTAAAATGAAATAATGCCATTTACTTATTCACATGGATATTCTACTAATTGAATAATCACATGCAAAAATCAATAACCACTTTCATAATGTTGGAATGC
Source organism: Viscum album (assembly GCA_963277665.1). Taxonomy (NCBI): domain Eukaryota; kingdom Viridiplantae; phylum Streptophyta; class Magnoliopsida; order Santalales; family Viscaceae; genus Viscum; species Viscum album. The sequence goes on along the minus strand of OY728161.1, from coordinate 1,727,726,527 downwards.
ATAATGCCAGACTATCATAACCACATAGCCAAGGCCTCGTGCCAAGGCTACAAATAAGATTTTGTCAAGGCCTTGTTCCAAGACACTAGTTTGTCTCATGAGACCTACCGATGCATCGAGGAGCTATAGCGGGCTCCACCCGTCACTTATTAAGTCCAATGCATTCCCATATGAAAAGGATTAAACATAACGTAAACATTCGTATTAAACTAGCATACGAAATGTCAATAATTTCACCATAAACTATGAATGGTATAAAAATAGCACATCCACAGTCAAACATATCAAAAAAAACTTTAATACAATATAGAAGTTTTGTATCATAATAAATCAACTTCAAATAATCTTAAAATCCATCAAAGGATGTTGACATAGATGAAATCAAAATTCTTTTTAAAGAAGTATCTCCTTTTATTTTGAAATCATTTAAGATCCATATAAAATAAAACATTTTCTTTGAAAATATTCTTATAAGCTTGTATGGGAAGCTTCGACGATTTTATAACGGCGGAAAATAACCGCACCCGCCGTATAAGTTAAAAAAAACATTCTTACCTCAATTCTGTCGAAAAGGTTAAAAAGGACCTTGTTTTGAAAACGACGGAAAGATTCCTTTATAAACCTCTTATAAAAAGTCAAACAAGGGTATAAATGACTTTAGCCCATATTCTTGTAAATAGTAAAAATGTTTTGAAATACATTTCGAAGAAACATGGATGTGGATGATAAAGAGATCCCAGTAGATTATTACGTATAATACAACCTCGGATAATGAAGAGATTGTGAAATAACCCTTACCTTGTACTTTTCCTTGGTTGTGGTAGGTTAACCTCCTGTATAATGGTGAAATAATTGTTATTAAATTATACAAGAATCATATACATTAATATGATATCATATATGATCTTTTAATATTGATTTGATAATAATATCTTAGTATTATCGTTGTTTCGGGTGTTAACTTACTTGTTTTCTTTCATATGTTTTGTTACGTAAGACATGTTTGTAAAGGATAGGTTGTATATTATTCATATCCAGAATGATATCAAGTCCTTAAACATCATTTTTAAATCATCAAATGATAATTATACTTGAATGGATACGATGGAGAATGAATCTCATCGCGTTCGTGGAGACGGTAGTCCGTACGTACGCACGAGAGACAATATCATTCTTTTGATATTAAAATAATATATAAATGGATGGTATATCATATATACAGAATCATTAACATGTTATATTTATTATTTACATGAGTTACACATCATTATTATACCCATCCAAATAATATTATATTGAATAACAATTACACCACGACGTGGAGACGGTAAGTCGTACGTACGCACGTATGGTGACATGTTATTCAAAGGGTGGATAGAATACTGAATATGGTTGTACCATACTTATAATAACATCACAGTATATGTGAGATACTGGAGTTATTATTTCAGAATGGTAAGAACAAAGGAAGAAGAAGTGGAAGAAGAAATGAACTTAGAAAAGGGTGGTGAAATCATTACCTCTTCTTCGGGTTCTTCCTTTTGATTTGATCAAAAGGGCTCCTTAGGATGGCTTTCTGATCAAACTAAGGCCTCTAGGTTGTATTGAGGGATGTTGGGAGAGTATTTGGGCAGAGTTTGGCCGAACCAAAAGGCTTTAGAGGTGTGAAGAAATGAGAAGGAGGAGTGCCCTTTTATAAGAGGGGTGAGGGGCACCTTTGGAAAAGCTAGAAATATTAATTTATAATAAATTCATATTCGGTTTATAAAGGCTCCAAAGTTGACTATTCAAAGGATGAGGTGGGGATAGTTCGAAAACAACTCATCCAATAGAATTTAGACAGGTTTGGGTACTTATATTAACCTTATCTTTAAGTATTAACTCTAAGTTAATTAGTTTCACTTTTACAATGTCTCTTTGTATTTTTATATAATATGGTTAATAAACTTACTATATACATCCAAGCGACCCCCAAGTGGTCCATTAATGATTAACCTATCATAATATAAGTCTCTTGGCCGAACCTTAGATTTTTATGAATTTAATATCAATTAATAATATAATATTTGTTTTAAGAACTCTTTTATGTCAATTTTGACACTATTCAATAGTTGATTTTTGTGAAACTCATAACAGATTTATTACTTCGAAAAAAGTCCATTAAATCAATCCTAATATATCATATTAGCCTAGAAAATTAGTTTAATTCATTAAAAGTTTCATATTATATTTATTTGGGTATTTATAATATCAATTATTTTAATGTTTCACTATTATAGTAATTACTGCATCATCATTGTGTCATAAATAAAATAACTTATTTATTGTCTAAAAATTATAAATAAAATATCATTATGTAGGAAATCTTTTTATCTTTCTAATGAATATTTATAATCGAAAATCCAACATGTATAACCCTATGTAAAGATTGTTTTTCTAAAAGATATATGCTTGTGTCATTTTTGTATTCATTTTAACTTAATTAAAATAAAGTGTCATTATCACTTACAAGTGGATCCATGGGGTCCCAAAATTGACACAAAGATGCCCATGGTCGACCATGTATCAACCAATAGGGTTAAGACACGTTTTAGGGTAATTTTGTATTATTATAATATTATTTTTTTAACCCTTATTTACCGGATTTACCCTTTAACCATGGTAAATAAATTATTTACCGCAGTAATTATTCAAAATGTCTAAAAATAAAAGTTACCTATTTACATAATTTGGACATCCTGATTCCAAATATGGAATCCATTTTCCTAAATTCAAAACACAGAAGTGGCAGAAATTAATTTAAAATTAATTCCCGCTGTTAAAACAAAAAGCGTGTTTTTAAGAGATAATAACTATCAAAAGATTGACACTTGTTTATGTTCGGTTTAATTGTAAAATTATGTCCAATGATAAACATTAAATTGAATGGTAAAAATATATTCTAAATATACTTTAAAACCACTCAAATTCATAATTTATCACTATTAATTATTTTGATTAAAAAAGTTGTTTTTAATTAAAATTTAGTAATTTTCAGTATTCATCAAAATATGAAAGTTATCCGAAATGTACCAAAATTTCACCCTAGGCTAAATTCGATATTCCGAATCCAAAAATGAAGTCCATTTTGAAATATAGAATATATATGATTTCAAAAATTAGGTATTACTATTCACAACGGCTAGTTTAATTAGTTGTGGTGTGTGTTAGAACTCGAGGTTGCGTACAACACACGCTATCGCATTATTCAAAGGGAAACGTACCGTAGAAGCTTGGGGTGTTACATTCTCCCCTCCTTCAAATAATTGCGTCCTCGAAATTTCTAGGGTATTACTGCATAAAAAGACTCGGGTGGTTCTTCATCATAAGTTCCTCGGGTTCCCACGTTGCCTCTTCCATCTTATGATTTCTCCACAAAACTTTTACCAGACGCGTCGTCCGGTTTCTCAGTACTTGTTCTCTTGTATCAAGAATCCTGACGGGCTCTTCGCAATAAGACAGATCGGGTTCCAGTTCTAATTCCTCATAGGTGAGTACATGCGTTGGGTCAGGCATGTATTTTCTCAACAGAGATATGTGGAACACATCGTGAACTTTGGAGAGACTTGGCGGCATTGCCAATCGGTAAGCTACAACCCCAATTCGTTCTAGAATTTCGAAAGGTCCGATGTACCTGGGACTCAATTTACCTTTCTTACCAAAACGTATGACTCCCTTCCACGGAGATACCTTTAGGAAAACATGATCACCGACATGAAATTCCAAATCCTTCCTTCGATTATCGGCATAGCTCTTCTGCCTATTTTGAGCTGCTTTGATGTGATTTTGGATTACCTTCACCTTTTCCACCGTTTCCTCCACCAGTTCTGGGCCTACAAGTTTTCTTTCACCAACGTCATCCCAACAGGTTGGTGTACGACATCTCTTTCCGTATAACGCTTCATATGGTGCCATTTGTATACTCGAATGGAAGCTATTGTTATAGGAAAATTCTACCAGAGGTAAATATTGATCCCACATACCCTGAAAATCAAGTGAGCAAGATCTCAACATGTCTTCTAAGGTCTGAATAGTCCGTTCTGATTGTCCGTCTGTCTGAGGGTGGTAAGCAGTGCTCAAATGAAGTTCAGTATCCAGGGATTTCTGAAGACTTTTCCAAAATCTTGAAGTAAAACGGGGATCACGATCAGAAACAATCGATAGGGGAACTCCATGAAGTCTCACAACTTCATTAATGTATAGTCTTGCTAGACGTTCCAGGGGTAGATCTTCTCTTATAGCAAGAAAATGTGCTGACTTGGTAAGACGATCAACAATAACCCATATTGCATCGTTCCTTCTAGGAGTCTTTGGTAGCCCCATGACAAAGTCCATCGTAATATTGTCCCATTTCCACTCCGGTATGGGAAGAGGTTGCATGACTCCTCCAGGCTGTTGCCTTCCAGCTTTCACTTGTTGACAAACCATACACCTTGACACAAAATCAGCAATCTCCCTCTTCATGTTGTCCCACCAAAAATGTTCCTTCAAATCTCTATACATTTTGGTGCTCCCAGGGTGTATAGAGAAATTGGAACTATGAGCATCATCCAGCAATTCCCTTTTTAGATCAGGTATATTGGGAACACAAAGTCTCTTCCCGAATTTCAAAATTCCATCTTCATACACAAAGTCTCTCAATCTCCCATCATTCACAGCTTTAATCTTCTTTTGGAATTCGTCATCATCGGTCTGAGAACTCTTAATCCTTTCTAGTAAAGATGGTTTGGCAACCATTTGAAAAAGCATTGATGTTTCACCTTCCCTGGTTATTCCCATATCCATTTTCACTAGATCCATGAAAATTGGATCCCTTTCAATTCTCATATTGTTCAAAACTCCATGGTCTTTTCTACTCAAAGCATCTGCCACCTTGTTTGCCTTCCCCGGGTGGTAGTGTATCGTACAATCATAATCCTTGAGTAATTCAAGCCATCTCCTTTGCCTCATGTTGAGTTCTTTTTGTGTGAAAATATACTTCAAACTCTTGTGATCAGTATAAATCTCACATTTTTCACCATAGAGGTAGTGCCTCCATATCTTCAAAGCAAAGATCACAGCTGCTAACTCAAGATCATGAGTAGGATAGTTTTGTTCATGAATTTTCAACTGTCGTGATGCATAGGCAATAACTCTATCATTCTGCATAAGGACACAGCCAAGTCCTTTCTTTGATGCATAACTATAAATAACGAACCCATCATTCCCCGATGGTAGAGTCAATATAGGAGCATTGACTAATCTTCTCTTCAGTTCTTCGAAACATTCTTCACACTCTTTTGTCCAAACAAATTTAACCCCTTTACGTGTGAGCTTCGTTAATGGGTTAGCCAATCGGGCAAAATTCTGGACGAAACGTCGATAATAACCTGCCAAGCCAATAAAACTACGTACCTCAGTTATACTCGTAGGTGCTGGCCATTCTTGGATTGCCTTGGTCTTAGAAGGATCAACAGAGATTCCATCTTTAGAGACAATATGGCCAAGAAAAGAAATCTCCTGAAGCCAGAATTCACACTTGCTAAACTTTCCATATAATTCATGCCTCCTCAGAGTCTTCAAGATAATGCGCAAGTGATTTTCATGATCTTCGTAGGTTTTGGAGTATACCAAGATATCATCAATAAATACCACCACAAATTCATCGAGATACTCCTTGAAAACTCTATTCATCAGATCCATGAATACAGAGGGTGCATTAGTCAATCCAAACGGCATTACAGTAAACTCGTAATGCCCATACCTGGTTCGAAATGCTGTCTTCGGAATGTCTTCCTTCTTTACACACAACTGATGGTATCCAGATCGAAGGTCAATCTTTGAAAAGTATTGAGCTCCATGCAGTTGGTCAAATAAATCATCAATACGAGGTAGGGGATACTTGTTCTTTATCGTTATAGCATTGATCTCCCTGTAGTCGATACATAACCTCATAGATCCATCTTTCTTTTTAACAAAAAGAACAGGGGCTCCCCATGGAGAAACACTAGGGAGAATAAATCCATTATTACTCAATTCCTCTAGTTGTTTCTTTAGTTCGACTAGCTCTACAGTGGCCATTCTATAAGGGGTCTTCGATATAGGCCTTGATCCAGGAATCAAATCAATAGAAAACTCAACTTCTCGTTCTGGAGGATTTCCAGGTAAATCTTCTGGAAATACATCTACAAATTCTTTCACAACAGGTACATCCTCTATTTGAACATTCCTTTCCTCACCGATAGTTACTTCATTCTCTTCCTCCCCAATAATTGAATTAAGTTGAGCTACAGGGGGTGGATCTAAATAAGAATTAGGTGGTGACGATTCTGCCCTAAAAATAAGGTGCTCCTTATCATTATCATCAAGAATCGTAACCTCTTTCTTCTTACAATAAATATTCGCATCATAGTCCGAAAGCCAGTCCATACCGAGGATTATATCAAACTCAATCATAGGTATGACGATGAAATCAGCAGATAAAGATAATTTATGTGCTCTAATGGGGACTGATTCACAAAACTTTGTTGCAACGATACTTCCCTTAGGAGTTTTAACTGACAACTCCCTTATTAAATCAAATTGGAAATATCTAATTTTCTTAGCAAACTGGGAAGATATGAAACAATGCGATGATCCAGAATCAAATAATGCATTTGCTAAACTTGAGGAAACCATTAAATTACCTGCCACCACGTCTTTCGGAGCTTCTACCTCAGCAGTAGTGATAGCATAAGCCTGGCCTTGATCCCTTGGCCTTTTCTGAGGTATGTTATCCTGACGCTTAGGACATGCATTTGCATAATGCCCCATCTCCCTACAATTGTAGCACTGAACGTTGGTAGCTTCCTTCTTCCCCTTGCAATCATGAGCTTGGTGGCCTTTTTCACCACACTTGTAACAGACTCCCATTCCCTTCAGGCAAGCACCGGGGTGTTTCTTCCCGCACTTACCACAAGATGGATATTCAACCTTTCCCTTCTTCCCCTTATTTCCATTCCCAGATTGATCAGCAGGTCTCTTCTTCTCTTGCTTTTCTTTAAAGTCATAAGACTTAGAGAATTCCTTTTCGGTCTTTATAGCACATGAGACAATGTCTTTGTACGATGAAAAGGATTGTGAGACTAATGCTCGACGGAGAAATGGTTTTAACCCATCAAAGAAACGATCAATCTTACTTCTTGGGTTGCGAATATAATCACCAGCGTACCTCGCTAACCTTGTAAAGTTAGCCTCATACTTTGTGACATTCTCATCCTCCTTTTGTCTCAGACTTAGAAATTGCCTTTCCATATCTGCTCGATGGTCGCGAGGGAAGTATTTTTCTAAAAACAGCTCTTTGAACTCCCTCCATTCCATATTTGATACTTCATCATCTTCCTTCGTATTTTGAATCAATGACCACCATTGATCAGCATCTCCAGTGAGGCGGTAAACTGCCATGATAACTTTTTCCCTTTCACTGCTCCCCAAAGCCTGAAATATTTTCTCTAGGGAAAATATCCATTGCTCAGCTACTAAGGGATTTGTATTCCCATTGAACGTTGGTGGTTGTTGTCTCATGAATCGATCTAACATTGATCCTCCACGCTGCGGATCAGGGTGCTCCATACGGGTAAGGTTATTATTCATAACCTGAGTAAGTTGTCCCAGTACGGTGATTAGCTGATCGGCACCAGTTGCATCACCAGCCCCACTATAATTATCTTGAGCAGGATGGCAATCCCTACATGGAGTGCGTGCATTGATACGGTTTCCATTTCTTCCACTAGGCGCCATTTCTAAACAATGGCATAAACTAGATCAGTTTATGAATCAAAATACATAACACTTAACATAAATTGAACTATTTATGGATATAATCCATAATCATAAAATTGTTTTCTTTGAGGACGTATATACTCATAAACCCTTCATAATGATTTGTAAAGAAAATGAGAGTTATCCTAAGCATATCCCCCGGGAGTGTCGTAACCAAGAGTGCAGCAAGGCCCGTTGTCGTGCACCAGTTCCCGTTCGAGTCTAGCTCAAAGCGGTGTTTTCGGGTTTTACCCCTAGGTACATCTGTGCCAGAGCCGCCTCTACCTGCTCGTATCCAGACAGGGATGTATTGCTCGAAAAACTCACAAAATCTCTACAATACCAAAATTCTAGGAAGTTCTTCTATACTAATCCTCAAAGTTCATCTTAGGTCTACGTGCTCTAATCAGAGTTTATCTAAATCTAGCTTCCAAGGTTTGTACTAAACTTCCTCTGATACCAACTGTAACGCCCCGACCCTAGTTGCCTAGAGTCGGTGCATTACTTCGTAACATTGGCATGATCACAAGAAAGATCAAATCTCGAAAGACCGATTGGTTTAGTAGCCTTGGAAACACTAGATATATTCATAAGTTTTACATTACATCATAAAATGAAAAACTACTACAACAACATAATGTCTCCATAATCCACACTACTATCCCCTCATAATATCCCTGCAGGTCATTCATAATTTACTTCATCACATCCTGGGGAAAAATAAAACATAGAAAAGGGGTGAGCTCAAATGCCCAGTAAGGATAACAATATAGCGGAAACTTTCATAAATAAGAATAAACATTTAAGGCAATGCATTACTAAAACAAAAGCCTTTTAAAATTGAACTTCAACATGGTATGGCAAAAGTAAAATGAAATAATTCCATTTACTTATTCACATGGATATTCTACTAATTGAATAATCACATGCAAAAATCAATAACCACTTTCATAATGTTGGAATGCATAATGCCAGACTATCATAACCACATAGCCAAGGCCTCGTGCCAAGGCTACAAATAAGATTTTGTCAAGGCCTTGTGCCAAGACACTAGTTTGTCTCATGAGACCTACCGATGCATCGAGGAGCTATAGCGGGCTCCACCCGTCACTTATTAAGTCCAATGCATTCCCATATGAAAAGGTTTAAACATAACGTAAACATTCGTATTAAACTAGCATACGAAATGTCAATAATTTCACCATAAACTATGAATGGTATAAAAATAGCACATCCACAGTCAAACATATCAAAAAAAACTTCAATACAATATAGAAGTTTTGTATCATAATAAATCAACTTCAAATAATCTTAAAATCCATCAAAGGATGTTGACATAGATGAAATCAAAATTCTTTTTAAAGAAGTATCTCCTTTTATTTTGAAATCACTTAAGATCCATATAAAATAAAACATTTTCTTTGAAAATATTCTTATAAGCTTGTATGGGAAGCTTCGACGATTTTATAACGGCGGAAAATAACCGCACCCGCCGTATAAGTTAAAAAAAACATTCTTACCTCAATTCTGTCGAAAAGGTTAAAAAGGACCTTGTTTTGAAAACGACGGAAAGATTCCTTTATAAACCTCTTATAAAAAGTCAAACAAGGGTATAAATGACTTTAACCCATATTCTTGTAAATAGTAAAAATGTTTTGAAATACATTTCGAAGAAACATGGATGTGGATGATAAAGAGATCCCAGTAGATTATTACGTATAATACAACCTCGGATAATGAAGAGATTGTGAAATAACCCTTACCTTGTACTTTTCCTTGGTTGTGGTAGGTTAACCTCCTGTATAATGGTGAAATAATTGTTATTAAATTATACAAGAATCATATACATTAATATGATATCATATATGATCTTTTAATATTGATTTGATAATAATATCATAGTATTATCGTTGTTTCGGGTGTTAACTTACTTGTTTTCTTTCATATGTTTTGTTACGTAAGACATGTTTGTAAAGGATAGGTTGTATATTATTCATATCCAGAATGATATCAAGTCCTTAAACATCATTTTTAAATCATCAAATGATAATTATACTTGAATGGATACGATGGAGAATGAATCTCATCGCGTTCGTGGAGACGGTAGTCCGTACGTACGCACGAGCGACAATATCATTCTTTTGATATTAAAATAATATATAAATGGATGGTATATCATATATACAGAATCATTAACATGTTATATTTATTATTTACATGAGTTACACATCATTATTATACCCATCCAAATAATATTATATTGAATAACAATTACACCACGACGTGGAGACGGTAAGCCGTACGTACGCACGTATGGTGACATGTTATTCAAAGGGTGGATAGAATACTGAATATGGTTGTACCATACTTATAATAACATCACAGTATATGTGAGATACTGGAGTAATTATTTCAGAATGGTAAGAACAAAGGAAGAAGAAGTGGAAGAAGAAATGAACTTAGAAAAGGGTGGTGAAATCATTACCTCTTCTTCGGGTTCTTCCTTTTGATTTGATCAAAAGGGCTCCTTAGGTTGGCTTTCTGATCAAACTAAGGCCTCTAGGTTGTATTGAGGGATTTTGGGAGAGTATTTGGGCAGAGTTTGGCCGAACCAAAAGGCTTTAGATGTGTGAAGAAATGAGAAGGAGGAGTGCCCTTTTATAAGAGGGGTGAGGGGCACCTTTGGAAAAGCTAGAAATATTAATTTATAATAAATTCATATTCGGTTTCTAAAGGCTCCAAAGTTGACTATTCAAAGGATTAGGTGGGGATAGGTTGAAAACAACTCATCCAATAGAATTTAGACAGGTTTGGGTACTTATATTAACCTTATCTTTAAGTATTAACTCTAAGTTAATTAGTTTCACTTTTACAATGTCTCTTTGTATTTTTATATAATATGGTTAATAAACTTACTATATACATCCAAGCGACCCCCAAGTGGTCCATTAGTGATTAACCTATCATAATATAAGTCTCTTGGCCAAACCTTAGATTTTTAGGAATTTAATATCAATTAATAATATAATATTTGTTTTAAAAACTCTTTTATGTCAATTTTGACACTATTCAATAGTTGATTTTTGTGAAACTCATAACAGATTGATTACTTAGAAAAAAGTCCATTAAATCAATCCTAATATATCATATTAGCCTAGAAAATTAGTTTAATTCATTAAAAGTTTCATATTATATTTATTTGGGTATTTATAATATCAATTATTTTAATTTTTCACTATTATAGTAATTACTGCATCATCATTGTGTCATAAATAAAATAACTTATTTATTGTCTAAAAATTATAAATAAAATATCATTATGTAGGAAATCTTTTTATCTTTCTAATGAATATTTATAATCGAAAATCCAACATGTATAACCCTATGTAAAGATTGTTCTTCTAAAAGATATATGCTTGTGTCATTTTTGTATTCATTTTAACTTAATTAAAATAAAGTGTCATTATCACTTACAAGTGGATCCATGGGGTCCCAAAATTGACACAAAGATGCCCATGGTCGACCATGTATCAACCAATAGGGTTAAGACACGTTTTAGGGTAATTTTGTATTATTATAATATTATTTTTTTAACCCTTATTTACCGGATTTACCCTTTAACCATGGTAAATAAATTATTTACCGCAGTAATTATTCAAAATGTCTAAAAATAAAAGTTACCTATTTACATAATTTGGACATCCTGATTCCAAATATGGAATCCATTTTCCTAAATTCAAAACACAGAAGTGGCAGAAATTAATTTAAAATTAATTCCCGCTGTTAAAACAAAAAGCGTGTTTTTAAGAGATAATAACTATCAAAAGATTGACACTTGTTTATGTTCGGTTTAATTGTAAAATTATGTCCAATGATAAACATTAAGTTGAATGGTAAAAATATATTCTAAATATACTTTAAAACCACTCAAATTCATAATTTATCACTATTAATTATTTTGATTAAAAAAGTTGTTTTTAATTAAAATTTAGTAATTTTCACTATTCATCAAAATATGAAAGTTATCCGAAATGTACCAAAATTTCACCCTAGGCTAAATTCGATATTCCGAATCCAAAAATGAAGTCCATTTTGAAATATAGAATATATATGATTTCAAAAATTAGGTATTACTATTCACAACGGCTAGTTTAATTAGTTGTGGTGTGTGTTAGAACTCGAGGTTGCGTACAACACACGCTATCGCATTATTCAAAGGGAAACGTACCGTAGAAGCTTGGGGTGTTACATGAGTTATCAGGATTCAAAAATAAAATAATATTAATATAATTATTTTATTTACAGTTATTAATTTTTTTTTGGATTTTTTACTGTAGGCCTGGGCCAAATAAAATATAGTCACGCTTGGGGTAAAATTGACATCATGAACACAACAGTGCCCTCATATTTTAGATCTGGGCACCATCTTAAGAGTTATTCAACTTCATCCAGAGAACTACACACATGAACTATTTAAAACATACCATTTTATGACAGATCATTCTAGGAAATTTAGTCCTCATAATCACACACTACCACATCTCTTGGACTTGTAATTTTCCAAACAATTTTATTAAAATAAAACAGAGAAAATATGAGCCGTTACACCACCCCCGAATTAAGGAATTAGGTCCCTAAAATCCCAAACATGGGATTCCAAAATAGATTAGGTTGTGAGCACAAACATGAGCCTACCATTCCAACAAACTCTCTCTTAGATTCTTGTGCTGACACTGAACACACAATAAATGAATCAATATCCCACATAGGTTCATGTCTTATAAATCCTTTATCTATACCAGAAACTCTTCACATGTCACTTCGACATCAACATCCATCTCACCTTAGTAAAATGCCCATCACGTAGAGATATCCTGAGCCTTCTACTAAACTCTACAGGTGGGTAGTTATGAAGTGGTTCAACTCAGTGATTTGTTTAGAAATCACCCAGATTGTATCATATATCCTAGATATAATTGGTAAACTTGTCACATTGTCCATCAATATCCATTTCCACATCCATCTAGGTACCCCTAGAAAGAGAAAGACCAACCCACAAAATTGATTCATACAAGTGTTCAGATGTTTTTTTCATAATAGTTAATCTTGCTTCAACTCATTATATCATTATCATTGTCCTCATTGACACCAATCCACATACAATGATTTATCTCTGCACTCTAGGCATCACATCAACAACTATACATAATCTAAAAAAGAAAAATGTTCCCCCCACATTTCAAAATTCTATCTGGGGAATTCAATAAGGAAAAATGAGTACATAAAGTCTCATTGATGGTTTCACCAATTTTTTACTCCCTGAATCATTTAAGAGTGGATGGGTAACAACCAATGAACAAAGATATGTTTCTTCATACCCATACAGAAATGATATTTGTAACGATGTCAACTAGTTTGTTTCCACATTCATCAACTATGAACTGGATCTACTACTAAGAGAATCCAATATTATGTTCTGCTTACCAGGAGTGTAGGCTACATCAATGTCATTATTCTGGAATAACTACAGCTAACACCTTTCTCCCATGTTTAAATCCTTCTAAGAGAATATATAATTGAGACTCTTATGGTAAGATTATAGGGTAATCCATTCAACCTTGGAGTTAGTTTCACCACATCTTCAATGAAAACACTATCCTTTCCTACTCATGAGCAGGGTTCTCTTCAAACTATTTCTCAATTTATGAATCTTCTAAGGGAAAATTTCCATCCACGGGGAATCCTATGATTTTCAACTGATCGATGTGTTCATTTTCCATTTTTTAGTGGCTACTCGTTCTCTACGGCCAGTTGGTTTATGGGCCGGTAGTACAGAAATAACCTAAAACATTGGTTCTTACTATGATCTTCCTCTACAAGTCTTCCACCGATACCCTCAACTCTCAAATCTCTATGATTTTCATTTTATATACTGATGCTAATATTTGTTCCATATCGGGGTGTTGAATGATGCTAATGTCCATCTCTTAATAGGGAGGTATACCTAGAAACATCTTCTAGAAAGACGTCATCGTACACCATAACGACTTTTGAGAACTAAAAACTCAAAACATCCATCACCACATGGTTAAGGATGTATGACTAAAGAAATATTGATTGCATCCTCATATGCATGAGTTTATCGCATGCTACATGGATTTTTTTCTCACAAAGGGGGGAACCCCATTCCAACGCTAAAAACCTACAACATCATTTTCCCATAAAACTGTAAATTTGATCTGGAATAGTGGATGCCCATTACATAACCAAAATAACATCCTATGGCCTCAAAAAATTAAACAAAGATCTCAAACTATAAAATCTATACATAAGGTCTAGATCACACCATTATCATAAGTTTGATTATCAAGTCTTATCCCATTGGTATCTTCATATGTAAGGGTCAAGTCAACTATTTAACTTGGAAATCAAGGACTTGACCAAGATTCATAAAAATATTGTACAATTAGTGACTATTTATATTAATATGGCTGGTGAGCATAGAAAGATCACATACATCAAATAATTTCTAGTTCCCTTTGGTCATAATACTTTCACCTATGTAACTACCCCTTCCACTATCCTCAAGCTCCCGGACACTAGCGTGGACCACATTGGGGTGGTGTTTGTAACTTGTAGAAATGTATACCAAATAATTCTCCTCTCCTGGATCCTCTTTCATTCCCTCAACCATATAAATTAATTTATGTTTATCATTGTCTCTGCCCTGGTGGATGATCCACCATTTTACTATCTACATGATGGGTGGGATAATATCTACTGAGATGTCCCCTGCTATCTTCTAAAAATAATTACCTTTTTCATGTCTTACTAAACTCTCCCTATGGGACATGATCTATAGATCCCATTTCTTGGGACCATTTGTTATAATGTCTCAGACGTCCATATCTCTCAGATAGACGTGGGATTCTTTCCATTCAACTGTTGACATCCACTAGTTGTATGTTCTCAGGAAAAGGATATTCAACCACGAATGTTCTCTCTAGAACCCTATCATAAGAAAGAATGCACGTAAATATAGTGATGGCTTGGATTTCCCTAAACACATTTCTCTCGAAGTTATAAGACCTTAAGAACTGGTTGAAGTATATTCATCATGGAGTTGGAAAGGTCGATACACTTCGATGAATACTAATCTACCGACATGTCATCCTGTCGAAGCTGTAGAAGCTCATGGGTATGCATAGCCTATAGATTTTTATAGAAGGAGACAATTTCCTGAGATAGGTTCTCATGCTGATTACATGGAAAAGTCACATCATCATAAGATCGGGTAATCTAAACCCCTCTATCTTTCTGCTGAGCTACGTAGAAGGATCATTTCTAGAACTTGGTCAATACTACGGGTACTATGCGGATTGGGTGATACACCACAGGTGGTGGAATAGTAGGTACACCACCCGATGGCATTGTATCTGGAACAAACCCCTATAGTCATCTCATCACCCTATATATCATCATCGTGATCATGCAGTGGAGTCCTAGCTGACTATCTACGTGGAATCATCATGACACAAAAAAGATGTACGATGATCAATAAAGCATACATGGTGATCTGACTCAAGATAGAAATGAAAAACTCAACCCATTTCAATAAAGTTCATGTACTATCTTTTTTCATTGCAAATAGTATTTTCATGTAACTAGTCGACAAGAAGAATCTAGGGACCTAGTGTATGGATACAATGGATACTACACCAACAATGGAATCCCTATCTTGAAATCTTACCTCGAAACACATAAAATTCTCTCCCCAAACCAAACACATGGACTCTAGTTTCTTAAGGTACAACATACCTACTCGGATACCACCCTATCACGAACCGTTCCCCAGGGCCTTTGTTGTGACTATTCCAAGCCCACCGACGATGGTGCAGGTGCTAGAGACAACAACTAAGTAGGAATATCACACAAATGGGAGGCATTTTCCTATGAACATGTACACATTCATCCAAATAAAACCCACCAATATGGAGAAAGAAATCACTATGAAATGAAAATTCATGTATACTAATACAACCCAACAATATAGTATGCCATGACGTAAAGCAGTAAAGTAAAATCAAGGTAAAATATTTTCCAAATAAAAGAAATAAAATTGAATAGAATGGAATGTAAAAAATGGTACAAATGATGATGTATGAAATTTCTAGAAACACCTCCTCTCGTCTGATCTCACATGGAATCATACGGTCCTAGTTCTAATTCTACTTCATCTGTGATTCCACAAAATCATCGGGCATCTTTATAAGAAATAACAAGTGTGGAAAAATACCATTTTGTAGTGAGTAAAACAATAATAATTAGGGTACTACAAAAACCAAAAAGAAAAATAAAACAATGGAAACACAACTAATAAGGAAAATTCATCTCAACATATGTACATGTCATCAAATAATAAAACAAGAACATCCAAGTATACTCGTAAAGGATTCCACGATGCAACAGCTCATCTGCTGCCATCAATTAGTTTCCTTTTGTAGAATGCTCAATTATGGAATGTACCGCTCCTCGAGCATTCTTGTAGTAACCACTTAGTGAATGTCTTCCAAAAGTGTCTGGGAGAACATCTGGTACCAATACATCACGATGTTTCCGTATGATGTACTGTCTCACTATGATAAGAAGTATCAATGTCAAAGCCAATCATTTTTCATGAGATACTTCTCAAGGCATGAGAATCCTTGGAGGTCACGCTGCATGAACCACCAAGACACCATATACCTAAATAAAGAGGACCCTCTTCCTTGGTCTCTGACCAAAGAGATCACATTATGAACTGCCCAATGTACACGAAATTAGTCATAATGATGAACCTCTTGTACTACTGAAGGGATCATTACTAATGAGTCAAAGAGGTATGATCTACTGTCGGGTCATTGTGTTCTACTCAGCTACTACATGTCTGTCGGGCCACAGAGGTCCTCCAAGAAACTGCGCGTCTATCAGACCACATAGGTCAACCTAGCTACTCGTCTGTCGAGCCACATAGGTCTTCATTGCAAATCATCTGTTGGGTCACACTGGCTGACACAACTACTCATCTACCAGGCGACCTAGTTTTTCCTAGGTATTCTTCTTTCAATCCACATAGGTTCATACGATTACTTGTCATCCAATCCACATAGGTCTACATGACACTTCCTTCTCATCAGAGGATTCCTTCGCATATTTCACTTGATTCTATGATAATATACTCCTCAAACTAGTTTTCATATATCATCCTCCACAGAAATTTACTTTGATTATACAAAAAAGACCACCTTTTTTTCATGGTTCCCAATGCCAAAAAAAACTCATCATTCGTAAGTACAGTTTTGAATTTATGTATGTTTTACTGAAAAGGACTTGTGGGGTCCATGTCCAGTCTGACCCAGTAAGATAAACCTGACCCAACCCGGCACGAGATCGACCAACCTGACCTATATTGGATCTATGTCCCTGATGGAAATGCATGGTATCACCCCCTTGTGTCGCTGCTGGATGTCGTTGGTGTAACATCCCAGGTAAATAAATAACATGAAATTTTTCATATTAATTAATATTAGTGAATTAAATAATACATATAATTTAATTAGGATGCTATGTTCGAAAACGTTCCCGATACACAACAATGGATTTCCTTGAAATCTTACGTTGCACACTAATATTATAATATTATTATTTTAAATGGTAGTTAACACTTAGCCATTATATTGGAAGGAATGAATAGAACTAGCTACAATATGATTATTAATGTTTTTTGAATATTTTATCATTTATCAAATAAAATTTAGGGACTTAAAATAATTAAGGATTTCTATTTTAAGCATAAATAATCTAATATTCACTAAAAGGTTGATTTATATCCTTTTAATGGAAAACCCTCTTTAAATCTAGTTTTGGTCAATTTTATATGTTCTATTTGAAAAAAAATTATTATTTAGAATCGAGACACAGAAATTTTCTTTGGATGAAATTTTAGCATTTTTCTAATAATGTTCATTTTTTAATGAATACTGAAAAATACTGTATTTTAATTCAAAAGTGCATATAAATATAATTTATTTATAGGGTTATATTATATTATTAATTTATTTTAAAGTGTAATTAGAATATATTATTAACATTTAATGCAATTTTGTTCATTGTATGTAATTTAATTTTGAAATTCGATAGAAACAAGTGTCAATATTTTGATATATATTATTTCATAAATACACGCTATTTGTTTTAACCGAGGTAATTAGTTTTTAATTTAATTTATTCCACTTATGTGTTTTGAATTTGAAAAAATGGATTCCATATTTGGAATAAGTATGTATAAATTTGGAAAATAGTTAACTTTTATTTTTAGAAATTTTAAATATTTACTTCAGAAGATATTTTATTTACCCTGATTAAAAGGTAAAAATAATAAATAAGGGTAAAATACAATATTATAAAAATATTATATTACCCAAACATATTTTCAAATCCAATTTGATCATACATATCCTATCATGGGCATCCTTGGGTCGAATTTGGGACCCCATGGAGCCACATGAGAAAAATAATGACATTTTATATTAATTAATTTTAATTAAAGAATAAAATGACATAAACCAATATCTTTTAGTAAATAAATTTTTACATGGGGTTATATATGTTATCATTTATACTATAAATATTATTTGGAATGGTAAAAATATTTCATAAATTAATGTTTTTTCCTTATAATTTTTGGGCATTAAATAGATTAAATTATTTTTGACACATTAATGATGCAATATTTACCTCATTAATAAATGATTTAAATAAATAAGATTAAAAATATTAAAACAATATAAAAAAAAGCCCAATTATTTTTGGATTATTTAATTTCCTAAATCAGTCATCTTAACATTAATATTAATTAATATTTGAAATTTTCAAACCAAAGCTGATGTTATAATAAAATAATCGTTTCAAACTATCCTAAAGATCCCCTCCTCTACCTTATAAAAAACCCCCACTTATATCCAATTCCTAACACCTCTCACGCCTTTTTTTCGTCCAAAACTATGCACAATTAATCTCCTAATATCCCTATCCTAATCCTATAAGCATTACCATAGGCAGAAAGAACTTCAAGAAACCCATTTGATTCAATCCAAATGGAGTTACCCGATTTAATGCTAAGGTATTCTCTTATGTTCTTTTGTTTTACATTACTTATCCAACCCCTAAACCCTTTTTATTACTTGATTTTGTAATAACACCAGTATCCTGAATATACAAGGATTTTTTTATGCGATTTATTCAATCTACACTTACGCACACCTCCATCTAATGGGTAATGACCATAATGTTTCTTTGGATGGAAAACTAACGCCTCGTGAAATGATGATTGTTCAATTAACTCCTACGGCCTCTCATGGTATCTATTATGATGGAACATTATTTATATATGATATATATTATGTTTATGTTTTATTTATGATTATACATTTTTCATTTATAGCAGAACTTTATGGTTTCTTTAATGGGTAAACACTATAATTTCTTTTTAGGAAGTGTAGACTACCGCCCCCTCAATGGGATATGACTCATTAATGCCTTATGCGGGATGTATAAAAGATGGAGTTAATTATATTATATATGATATTATACTATAATTAAAATATACCTATGTATCATTATATTTTAATTCCATTAATGTAATAATATAAATGAATGTAGCATTCATGCGTACATACGACTTACCGTGTCCATGAACGGTGCATTTCATTTCTTTTTTCCAAATGTCATGTACAAATATAAATAAATATATACACGTAATATATATGATATATATGATATCTAATTCATTAATATCATTGTGGAGGTAACGTAGTACTGACCACATCAACAAATTTTAATTATAACAAGTTCATTTTTAACACAAATTCTTAATATCGACAAAATGCCTTAGATGAACTCAAATAATTAACTAACAATTATTGCAAAGTAATAATTGATATAAGAGAAATAATAATCTTTAAAAATGGAATTAATCATTTAGATATTAACTTAATATTATTATTCTGTTTGAAAAAGGAATATACCAGTCAAGTTGGACATGAGGTAAGTGATTTCTTATCTCACTATTAATTCCATGAGATTTACATTGTTCAACAGTTATTTATTGCATATGTTTTATTGTGTATATCCATTTGATATTTATTATCATGATTATATTTATAGTCATGGTATTTTGTAATTAATTTAGTGGTTATTAATTTTTTCTCATATGACTTGATTTATTACAACGTGGTGTGATTTTTCATCTCACTTTTTATTCCCGTGAGATTCATGTTGTATAAGCCATTATTTCATTTTGTGTGGTGGATGTATTGTCCATGATTGTATTAATTGTTTAATATAATTTAATTTATGGGTATTTACATTTTCATTGTGTGATCTTTATTTAATGAGGTGTATGTTTTGTAAGTTACCAATTCGGTAACAGAACCTTTCACCCTTCTCTTTTTAAAAGTCTTCCTCTTGGTATGTCTTTTAATTTACATCTTATTATGTAAGGATATGTTCTTAAATATCCTTATTGATATAAATTTTATGTCCATGTGATGAGATATACTTTTTTCTCTCATCAAAATATTTTTTGAATAATATAGGGACATTGTTAGGCCTGAGAATTTCTGTCAGCAAACATCTTAACCCAATTACAATTTTTGGGTTAAACATCTAATTCTTGATTATGTCATTCAATAAATATTTGTGAATAACATCTGCTTGTTTTAAATTTAATATACACTTATATTAGGTTTATTTATATTTTCACATATAATTATGCAATTTATTTATCTTTAATCTAAGGATACCATATTTATAAGGTATTTCATCTCAATTTACATTTCCATTGAGACTTCATTGTTGATATGCACCAAATCACTCTTTTTTGGTGTATATACTGTTCTTTGGAATATTGTATCATGAATACCTTAGTTATAATGATATTATAATGTTCTTATTAAAAGTTATTCCTAAATTATTTGTATTCTAGGGTCTCTAATTTTGTTAAAAACTCTTTAACTAAAATATCATTTGATGAGTTTTAATGGTTTATTCTTATAACCCTTTCTTCTTAAATGTCCATGTTTTAAAAATGGTTATAAGGATTTATTCATATTGACATGAATGTTTTTAAATTCAAATTTCTTTAAAAATCTAAAAAGTGTTATGGGACACTTTGATTCAAAAATATCTTTATTTAATACATTAAATGGTTTTGAAAATCGTTTGATAAAGCTTTGATTTTGTCAATATTTTGAAATGATATATTGTGATTGAAATGTGCAAATGTTATCTTTCCATTATGTTTGTTTTATGGGTTATGAATATGATTTTTCTATTAGGTACTGTTTACATATATGGGTAATTCTGTGATAATCCTAGATCGGTTGAGCTCAAGATAGCTCTCCAATGCATTGGGTAACGTGACGGAGGTAAACGTTAATGTTTCTCCTAAGAGATTTATGGAATATAATTTGATGGTTATTCCAAACAAGACCCCCTCTATTGCTGTGATAGATACAATATAATAATTTTATTTATGTGGTAAGCTTCCTTTATGATTTATAATTTCTATGTGTTGTTCCAAAATCTTATGATTTCATGTGGTATGTTATGATTGAAAAGTATGGTTTCATTGTTTTGTATTTATTAATGGGCTAATGTATTAATTACTTATTTTATATCCCGTAATGAGATTTTTTATTCTCATCCCATGAATTTTAAATGTTTTCCACAGGACATAAAGATAAATAATGTTCATGTATGTGATCAAGGAAAATCCATGTTGTCTAAAACATGGTAGTATACATGACACTTTTTTTCAAGAGTTTTTATTTTATGGAAAAAATGGATACTTAGTAGAATCGTCTACATGTAATATTCATATTATTATGTAAATTTTATGACCTAACTCTCTAAAACACTAAACTTAAAAAGATACTCAATGTCAATTATTCATTTAATTTAAGATTATGTAATGTTTATGGTCAGGTCCTTATAGTTGGTATCAAAGGCCGGTTTAGACAACTTTAGGGATTAAGAGTTTTCATTAAACACATAGATTGTACCTATGTCTATTATTTCAGTTATATCCTATTTTTATAATTTTTTTCAGACCAAGTAATGTATGTTACAAATGGAAGGAAGAAGATCTCAAATGACATTATTATCTCTTCTTAATGACATGCTTGCTATAATTATTGCAAAGTCATGTTTAGATGATTGTGAAACATTTTCTAACATACAACTCACTATAATGAAATTGTTTGAGATATCAAACACCTCCACTACACCCCTATATTATCATGGATCATGGGTTGTATTTAATTATATCCAATTTTCCCAATATTCTCATATTTTCAGAAAAGATAAATATTTTCAATGAATTTTAAAATATTTTACCTTATCATAATATTTTTAAGCATATTATGATTTTGAAAGAGGTGATGAAGAAGGAGACTCTTGAGCAACCTATTTATATTTGATTTTAAAAAATATTCTCTCATTACATACTTATGGTATTTTAAAATGACCACTTATAGAATGTCTCAACACAGAATCAGTAAGAATATTTTATAAAAATCATGTTTTATCAGATGTTTTGAAATTATATGGCATGCATGATTATTTTACAGAACTATTTTTCTGTGAACAACCATATGACCCAAATTGTACAAGGTGTATTTGGATGAAGGATGAAATCGATTTTGGAGGATCTCTATGTCATGTTTTCTATGCATGGACATTCTACCTACGTGAACAAGATAATGATGAAACCAAGTGGACACCATGATCAATGTATTGTGTTATTTATTTTTTGTATTGTTTTATTTTATAATATGGTGGTGAGTTAATCAAATGAAAATATATATAAGACTTCAGAATAAAGATGTTGAGAACAAAATTAATTGGGAAGAAAATGATAGGTATTGGGAAACCATTGAGGTTAAAACATATTATGGTTATTTTTGAGTTTTATAAAACGGACAACCCATATGATGGGTGACAACCTATCATGTTCAACAAGGATGCAGGAATCAAACCCATAACCAAAGGGTGAAAATAGTTTATCTCCTACCACTGGCCTATGTGAAGTCCCTAGTTGTATGACTTATTCTTTTTTGTTAAATTGAATTATAGATCAAGAATAAGTTTATTTTGGGAAGTCTTGTTTTATTAAATGAATATCATTAGTATGATAAAATGATTTGGGGATTAAGTGATATAAGTGATTTTGGAAGACATTCTCCCTTTGGGGGAACAATATATACGTACATAAAATGGAATACTATGGGATTTATATGGTTGGGTAATAGTTGAAATATTATTTTTGGAATAATTTATGATTCATTTTGGAAATATGGATATCTGGGTTATTTATGGAAATTACTAAACTATCGTAGAGAATATGTGATTAGGTTAATTACACTTCATTGTGATCCTTTAAGAGTAGTTGATGCTATTTTGGAGATAAATGTAAATATTTTATGTGAAAGATTATTGGATTAAATCCTTTTGAGTTTTGGGTTTCAATCATAGTTTGTATTTTTTGGAAGAATTTTATAGACAATTATTTATTGAATGATCTTTCATGAACTTTGGATACTTTTGTTGAATTTTGGAGATTAAGAGTAGTATTTTTTTTATAATGGATTATCCTTTTTTCAGTATTATATGATCTTATTCTAACAATTTTGGTTTTAGTTGATGTATAAATAAAATGGAAATATATAGTTCTTCTTTTTTTAGATTATGTTATTTTATAGAATGTGATTCTTCAGATTTTTATGTCACCATGTATTTTTGAATGCTCATTGTTTGGAGAAAAGATTAGTTTTTAGTACAAAATTATTAAATGATTAAACTATACTTGGAGGTAAGTATATTTTATTATGTTATTATCTTATGATGTAAATGAATTTATAAAAATTATGAAAAGGAAATTGAAACAAAAAAATTGTTGGTCTACGTTTCCTACTGGACAATCAAAGACCGTTTAATACATCATAAGTTTGTGACTTTATGGTTCTTAATTTTCTCCTAATCATGTTTTCTACCACTCTACATCAAAACATGACCTTTTTTATTTCTTCCATATCCATGTATTCTTACATGGAATCCAAGTATGTGTTATCTCGGGTGACCTTTGTACTTCTCTTTCATTATATTAAAGTGATTATTTTACTGACTCTTTTCCGATGAGGGACTTTTAATGAAATTTTCAATCCATGTTTTAAAATTATGAGAACATAATTCCAAAAAGGGGGGAATGATGTAACATCCCATGTAAATAAAGAACATGAATTTTTTTATTAATATTTTTAAATTAAATATAAAATTTACTTTAATGGGGACGCTTTGTTCGATGGCGAACCCGATACACAACAATGAGTTTTTTTTGATATCATTCGTTGCACACTAATAATATTATATTATTATTTTAAATGGAAGTTAATGACTAGTCTCTGTATTTGAAGGAATGAATAGAAATAACTAAAATATGATTTTACATGTTTGTCATATATTCTAACAATTATCCAATAAAATTTAGAGGTTTAAAATAAGTAAATAATTTTATTTTAAGCATAAATACCCTAATATCCACTAAAAGGTTGATTTACAGCCTTTTAGTGGTGAACCCTATTTAAATATAGTTTTGGACACATTTATATGTTATATTTGACAAAATAAAATTATTTATTTGAATCAGGGCACCAAAATTTAATTTGGATGAAATTTTGGTATTTTTCTAATAACGTCTATTTTTTAATGAATATTGAAAAATACTGTATTTTAATACATAAGTTCCTATTAATCAAATATATTTATATAGTTATATAATCTTTTAAATTGATTTTAATGTTTAATTAGAATATAATGTTACCATTTAATCTAATTTATATAATTAGATGTAATTTCATTTTGAAATTGTATATAAACTAATGTCAATCTATTGATAGTAATTATTTCATAAAAAAAAGGTATTTGTTTTTAAAACGAGAATTAATATTAAATTAATTTCTGCCACTATTGTGTGTTGAATTAGGAAAAATGTATTTCATTTTTGGAATAAGAAGGTCCAAATTATGAAAATATAAAAATTTTATTTTTAGACATTTCAAATATTTACTTCAGTAAATATTTTATTTAATATGATTAAAAGGTAAAAATAATAAATATGGGTAAAGTATAATATCATATTAATATTAAATTGCCCTAACATGTGTCATAATCCTATTATTTGATACATATCCGACCATGGGAATCCTTGGGTTGAATTTGGGACCCCATGGTGCAACGTGGGAGTAATAATGACATTTTATATTAATTAATTAAAAGTAAAGACAAAAATGACTACTTGGTTGATCAATGATCGAAGTTTTTCTCCACACGCCAAAACTGGGGAAGCGCGACTCGCAGGGCTCCCGTAGAGGTGCACCACTTACCTTGGGAAAGAAAGGACTTCAAACGCACAAGGAAAAGGAGGATACTCGCCAAGAGGGGGAAGAAGAATTTCTAGCATGATAAATAGATGAGATCCCCAATGTTATGGGATAAGGAATTTGAACGCCATTGAAGTAGGATCATGGTTCTACCATGTGGTTGTGTGGTTACAAATGACTGAATTAATTGTTATTTAATAGGGAGGTTTCTCGGGATTTTTAGATATTAATTATGGGTTAAAAACGGCCTTGAAACGCCTTAAAAGGTCAAAAAGGCCTAAAAGAGGTGTTACAGGAAAAACTGTAGAAGGAAAACCCGACAAGGCTGGATAACACAGATCGGTCGCACTGAGCGGTCCGTCGCACCGATCGGTCACGCCCATCGGCAACACCGAACGAGGTGCGGCCCCTTAGGATTCTAGAATTTCGCAAAGGGATGGGTCATGAGGTTCTCGGTCATTACAATAATAACTAACACTTATGAATAATGTTACCCTTGTGAAGAAGAATATTAACCATATGAATAGTATATATTCAAAACTAATATTATCCTCACCCAAAAATGTATAAATAAAATTTATGCATCTTATAAGTAATAATATGACCATGGTAACAGTATTCAAAATTTTATAAGTGATAAATGATTAATTAAAATTAATATATTAATATAAATATAAATATATATTCATAAATTGTGTTCATAATTTAATAATATTATGTCTTCTGATTTTAATATAACATTATAACACATTATGAAATTTTCGAGAGCATTATAAAATTAGTTATAATTTTAAAATATGTAATTTTCAAGAAAAATATGATTTTAATTAAAAAATAAATTATTCATATTTATATTTTTTTGGATAATTGAGTTTATTGAAGGATTCTAAATGTCGATATATGGTAATGGTGAACTATTAGGAATTTTCTAAAATAATTGAAATTTTTATGATTAGTAAAATATGATATTTCACAATAAATGCTAAAACCGGAATTTCTACATCATAGTTGAGTAATGGATGATATAAATGATTATTGGTTCAAACTAGGATGCAAATAAAACATTGTGTGGTCATTTAATCCCCACTATTTATGGTCTTCAGTGAAATTAATAAACTTTGGAATTAAATATTAGGGAAACCCTCATCCCCTCCACTACGAAATGCACCCACACTTCCCTCTTCAATTCACTCCTCTCAAGCATTTTTCCTTCTCTAAATTATTCCCAAATTTCACTTTAGGACATTCTTCCAAACCCATCATCACTTGGTCTCAGAGGAAGACCAAATACTCTCTCCTTAAGATTTTATTAATGAATTTTGAAATAAGAGGTCAGTTCATCTTTTTTTTCTTTCATTCTCATTACAAGTTCATTTGTTTTATATTCTATTCATACCTATCCACATTAACATATTAGGAAATCTCTAGTACATTAAATGTAATGGAATTTTTTTATCATAATGAAACATATTAATAAAATTTCTCCTTTACTATTGTTTTATACTATTAGTAATGACACCATCCAAGATGTGCTAATTCAGCACATTCAAGGATGATTAGTCTTCAATTTCTATTTCCATATTCATTTATATAATTAAACCATTTAAATGGTTTAATGATACAATAAAATACATAATATTTCTCATATATGGTTACCGAATCCTTTTCTAAACATGGATATAATATATAAAAAAACGTGTTCATTGTGGACGAAAACGGCCAATTAACCCAACAGGTTGTCATTAATGTTTTATATAATGAATCATCTTCGATCTGAGGTACGAAAATAAATTTACAACCATATAAACTTTTGGATGTTAAATAATTAAATATAACAACAATTCTAGAAAACCAATCTCATCATACATGTGTGTCCGAACATGAATAAGTGAACCAATCATAAACACCAATGATGCAAATAAACCCGAACAATGAAATTGATCCACCTATCCATTCAAAAGGTCATGAATGAACATAAAAAGGTTATTATAAATCTTTTAAATGTTGAATAGGTTTTGTAAAAATTAATTAATCAACCTAATTTTATTTTTTAGGTAATTACTATCAAGTGGAGAACACCATCAGACTTATGGTAAGGGATCCTCTATATTTATCTCTTATCGAAGAATGTCCTCTATGTTATGAACATTTATGTCTAATACATAACAATAGGGTATTATTTATCACCTCCCCCATTATTCCCTACTAAATTAAATGTGATTAGAAACCCGTTAATCTCTCATTATTCCATCTTATTCACACCTAATACCATGCAGATAATCAGTAAGGGATTCTACCTGAACACACATTATTTAGTCTGGTCGCTTCATCATTGTTATTAACAAAATGAAAATATATTTTCCATATATATGAATATTATAAATACTGTTTAAATGTAAAAAATTCATTTTAAAAGACCCTTCATCATTCTAATTTGGGGATATACATGTATTTAAGTGATTCCCACCTCAATACTTCTTGACAAGCAATCTTTTTTTAATGGAAGTTCCTGAATTCATACCCAAATTTCATGTGCATTATATTATCTATTTTAATACACCATTTTATTTATATAATAATTCTTTTTATTATAAAAACCTTCTTTGTTCACTTGTGGCCTAATATAAAATTGTGTTCTCTTTTCTATTTGAATGGTTCAATAGTATTTTCATTAAAACCACACAAAAATGTTTTAATTATAATATTTCTAAAATACTCTTCTTTAATGTTTCAAATTATGTTTGACATCAAATACCATGACATATGATTATTTTATCTTATTAATTTTTATATATGACTTTATTCCTTTCTTTAATGGAAACTTGTATGATGCACCCATTCATTATTCATTACGAGAGGACTACAATACCCATTTCTATCCATGAGTACCCTTATATTTAAGGATGATTGATTATGTATGATTATTAATGTGGAAAATATTCTCATGAAAATTTAATATGGGTTCATATAGATATTTCTCTAATGCATTGGGTAATGTTGAGTCTTATGGGAGTTTATGTGTGACGATCATGGATGTTGGCATTGGCTTGTGCCAACATGTGTGGCGGTCTTGGCGGTTATACTTAGCTTGTGCTACCATATGGAACACTCGTGGTGGTTAGCCTTGAATCATTCTAAAGTTTTTTTATGTTACTTCAAAGTTACTATGGCTTCATATATATGATTCCATGTTTTTATGCTATGATTCCATATGTGACATGCTTTTTTTATTTCTTCATGTTATGCCTTATAACCAATGTTATAATGCTTTATTCTTACATTGTATATATTGTTGGGATTTTTTTCTCATCCCATTGTTCATGTTATCCCCAGGTAATCCTATAAATATGTATGAGTACAATGGAATTTAGGGTATATTTTTTAAGATTAATTATGGAATTGATTTTTAGTCACAAATTTATAGTTTTATGTACCTGATCTTCAAAGACACTAGACATCATGATCTATAGGTTGTTCTCTATAATAAATTCTGCCAAAAATCATGTAATGTTATGTGTAAAAGTCAAGGACTCGCTACAAGTGTGTGCAAGTTTCAATTGGTCACCCACTAATTTTTCAAGAGCTAATGTATTTGATTTTATCCACATTCATTTTTAAGGTAGGTATCTATATAAATAGACCATTAAATTCAAATAATTGTTGATTTCTTTTATTTTTGCAACAAGTTTCCAATTTAAATAGTAAATTAATATTTTTAGGTTAATGGTTAAACTAGAAGTAATGTGGTTTCCCTATTGTAATATGTTGTATGAAATGGTTTAATTTTGTTTTTCATGCCATATGTATGATGAAATTCCCAGTTTGATCTTGGTAATGTATTTGGAAATTAAATTGATGGATTGGTTTTCCCATATTGGGGTTGAAGTTAATTATTGATTTTAAAAGAGGTGTGTGTATAGTTCTTTGTGAAATTATTTCACTTTTTAAGGTTATGTGAGGACTAATTGGTAATTTTGAAATGTTTTTTTTGGAAAAAAACTCCTCAGAATGAGTCTCATTCCATGTTGGTTGATAGAGAGATAAGAGTGTCATCATTTTGGGGATTCCCTTATGTGACTATGGTTTAATGGAAATGGAATATTCATTAGTGTGGATGGGGTGGTGGTCGTTTGTTTGGATTCTGTGATGGCCTCTATGTATGGTTTATTTCGTATCTTTGTTTTCCATACCCCTATTTGAACTCTAAATTGGAACATAACATATCTACAAGGATTTCAGAGAATAATTGATACACAATATTGGTTTATTCGCAATATATAAGTCCACAATATGGGATATTTTGTTATTATTGCTATGGGATTGGGGCACTCAGTCAGACTAGGATGGGTGATGATATAGCATCTAGGAATTATGATTTCATCAGGTTGGCCATGCATTTTGGATAAATCATATATATAATATCATTTGGTTGTACTCTATGTTCATAGGTATTCCCGATTTTCCCCCAACAATAGTATCAATATCCCATTTTCCACGTTCTGTGATCCTAGTCTCTGCTCTTAGTTCATTGTTTTTTCATGCTAAATATAGAATGTGTAATTTTTATTAATAATTTATCATTAATGGTTTTTTATAGAATGAATGTTTTAACCTACTATCATTGACTAAAAAATGAAAATATCCAAATTTTTTAAATTAATTTTTCCCTAATGACTCAATATTACATTATAAAATGTGTCTTGTTTAATAATTATTAGGAAATTTGATTGTTATTTAATTAAATTAAAATGGTCATGAGTAAAATACTTTGTTTTATATATTTTAGTTCCAATGTGAAATTGATGATTATTTTGTTAAAAAGAAATTAATTTTGGAATTGATGACATTGGAATTCCTACCATGTATTAAAAATCATACATATAGTTTTATCTTTGTTTTTAGCTTCTGGTGAAACTTCTTGTATAGATTCAGTCGTCATTATGCACCCTTGGTTTGAGATTTGTGGTGACCCGTTGGGTCACATGGATGTATGTGAAGTTTTATTTTTTCATTCTACAAATACTGTTCATTTATTTTGTTCAATTTATATTTATAGTTTTTATTTTGGTTTATCTGTCTAATCACCCCATCTATTTACTTTTGATTCCAAATACTAGTTTCTAGTCCATTATCATCATGAAATATCTTTAGGCTTTGTCGTGGTTCGGGTTGGGTGACAGGTTGGATAAATTACATATTGTTATGTGAAAAAATGTTATTATAGGAGGCCCTTTGTTATTCGGGGTTTCAGGTAGTTGGATATTATGACAATATTGATTTGGAATGTAGGTGCAGGAAAAGTTCTAGGAACTCTTTATCATTATAATCCGCAAGTTTCTTAGTGTAGTCTGAGATTTGAGTCTTTGGTTTTGGTTCGTGTTGATATGGGATAACTGAGGGAGTGAGCTAATGTTTCAGTAAGAACATACATTGAATAGAGACCCATGTAGATTTTTTGTGTATAGTAGGAGAAACCTATAGTGGATAGATCTCTATTGAATCATGGTATTATATGCCTGGTATTTGGGTGAGGCATGACCACTAGTTCCACATCTATTTTTTTGTGCATGTGCTTTTTTTTGGTTTGGTTTTGGGTTTGTTTGAATTTGAATAGGTTTAGGGTAGATTTCATGAGTTATGAAATGTGGCTTGATTTGAAAATTCTGGATTTCAAAAATGAAAACCTTGGGTTGTTTTGATAATGAAAGGGAAACAACATTGTATTTAGACATTTTTTATAAAACAAGAACTAATAATTAAGTTAGAAATGATTAATTTTTATTGTTAAATGATATGTTTTACCCTTGGTGTTCCCTGTGGATGTTCTAATATGTGTGCATGTGTAGGGATGGTTCATATTGGCAGTTATGTGTGGATGACATAAGTGGATGTGGGAATGAACATATATGTGAAGGATCATAAGATACCATGGGTAAATATTTGAAAATCAATGATTGATATGGTTTTCCCAAAATGTTTTATAAAAGAAAAATTGTTTCTAATAAAAAGTGGATTCATTTTTAAAGAGTTTTTTTTGGTTAAAGGGAAAAAATGTGATGGTGTTTTGAATTTTTAACAGAATGTGCAGGAATTATTTTTGAAATAGATTGGATATTTTAATAAATAGATGACATCAATTTTCGGGAAAGGGATATCACCGTTCACATCCTGAAGCATCGTATAATTAATTACAAGTGTAAAGAGGAAGTTGAATCTCTATATGAATCATCGTCTCAAGTGTGGATATTTATACCATATGATCTAGCATATCTAGCTCAAATGATTGATATAAAGGAGAAAATCATGTTTGAATACAAGCCCATAGTGAGGGATTACACTGATGTATTTTTGAATAATTTCATAATTATCCTCCTGACAGAAATATTGAGTGATCAATTGAACATATTCTTGGATCTATGCTTATATCAAAGACACCTTTTAGAAATTCCATCATAGAACTGGAATAGCAAAAGAAGTAGTAAAAGGATAATTTAGAGAATGGATTTACACTACCAAGTGCTTCACCATTGGGATCTCCAGTGCTCTTCATCAATAATAAGGATGGTTCAATGTTCCACTACATCGAATATTGTAAGCTAAATAAAATCACGATAATGAACAAGTATACCATACTCCAAATAGATGACATATTTGATCACCTTCGTGGGGCCAGTTATTTCTCTAAAGAGGACATTTGTTCATGATTTCACCAATTAATGGTGAGGAATAAAGATATTCCCTTGATTGTGATTATAACATGGTGTGGACACTATGCATTCATAGTGATTCCCTTCAGACTCACTAATTATCTATATATTTTAATTGATTTGATTAATAGATTCATCAGATATTACATCTTCAAATTATTAGAAGTCATAATCAATGATATTCTGATATACTTGAAGAGAAATTATGAAGATGAGGAACATTTTAATTCTATATTAATGACTTTCTGAATAAATATGTGATACGAAAAGTACAATAAATGTGAGTTCTATATTGAGGGTGTAACATTTTTATGGAATGATATCACCAGCAAAGAGTTATCTCTGGACCCTTCTAAGAAAAATGCGATTGAAGAGTAGCCCAAGCCAACATTTGTAATGGATATCCACAGCTTTCTAGGTTTATCTGGGTATTACTGAAGATTTGTGAGATAATTATAATTATTCTCAAACCCAATAACCAAGGTGACATGGAAGTGAGTAATTTTTGAATGGACTCAAGAATGTTAAGACTGCTTCAAAGGGTTGAAAAAGTGGTTATTCACTATGCTAGAACTCAAACACCTAATAAGTGGAGAACTCATTGTTGTATACAGTCATGCTTCAAAGAAGGGATAGGATGTGTTCTGATGAGATATTATAATGTGATATCAAATGCCTCAATATAGTTGATAGTCCATGATCAAAACTATCCTATGTATAATTTGGAGTTGAAAATTGTGTTCTTTTTGTTACAAATCTGGAGGAATTATCATTATGAGGAGAAGTGAGAGATATATATTGATCACAAGAGTCTCAATTATATATTCACAACTACAGGTCTTAATATGAACCATCGATGGTGGTTATACAGAATTAGGAATTATGCCTTCTCAATCCACTACAATCATAGTAAAGAAAACAAGGTGGCATATACTCTATGTAGAAAGGGTCCTGCATCTTTATGAATGATGAGAATTTAAAATGATCTGATCTTAATATATTTATAGATAATGAGAATGGAAATCATTAAGGGAAGAAAATCATCAATCCTTTCTTAAATTAATTCTCAACCATACCTCATGGATAAAATAATTTACTCTCAAGTAAAATATGTGGACATACATAAAGTGTTGGAATTTTTAGAAATGGAAAATATTTAGTGATGATGATTGACAAGGAAGGTTTTGTAATATTTTGGTCATGATTATGTGTACCATATGATCTAGAAAGATAGAAGGAGATTTTGAATGATTCATATAGATCAACCTTCTCAATCCACAGAGGGAACACAATGATGTATAGAAATATCTAAGAGATCATTAGGTAGGAAAAAATGAAGAAGGAGATTACTGAGTATAAATCTAAGTGTCTGGTATGTCAATAAGTGAGGTATGAATGATAGAATTATAAGAGGACAATACAACCACTACCCATTACAACATAGATGGGGGACAACATCACCAAAGGAATTTCCACTAGACATCCAAGGACATCTACTTGAACAGATATATATCAAATACTTGATAAGGATACATGGAGTACCAGTATTTATAGTATACAAATGAGATTTGTGATTCACCACAATGTTTTGGAAAAGTCTCCAACATGCTCTAATCCTGAAAATTAACTTTAGTATACCCTATCATCCTCAAACTGATGGCCAATCTGAGTGAACAATTCAATCACTATATGAAATTTTGAGAGAATATTTTATTGACATTAATGGAGGATAGTAACAACATATTACACTTATAGGATTTTGTTAAAATAATAGTTTCCACTCAAGCATCTGAAGATCACCATATGAATACATCTATTGTTAAAGGTGGAGAACATTGACGTATTGGGATAAAGTCAATGAGCATATGCTTCTAGGACCCAAAATGGTTGAATAAATGGTGTATAAGGTGAATACCATTAATATCAGATCATGGTAGCCCAAATTTGATAGAAGATCTATGCAGAAATTCATTGACGTGACTTTGAGTTCAAATTTGGAGACATGGTATTTATCAATATATGACCTTGGAAAATTGTGTTGCGTTTTGGGAATAATGGACTGTTACGTCCCCTGTACATCAACCCCTTAAAAATTATTGATCGTGCTAGGTATGTTTCATATATTATATGACTTCCATGTTCCAAGGATAATTTAAATGATGTTTTCCATTTATCCATCTTCAGAATGTACATTATAAATCGTTCACAATTACTACCTTCAAAGGTGGTATAGTTGGTGGATGATCATTCTTAAAAGTATCAGCTAGTGAAGGTCTTAGATCATAGAGATAACATGCTACATCAATAGACTACTCATCTATGAAATATATTGTTTAAGAACCGTATGTACGAAGAGGAAACATTGGAATTGGAGGAGGTAATGAAGGAAAAGTACATGCACCTATTTACGTCATAAAATTTAAAATGAAATTTCAATAGTGTTTTATTATTATTACTATGTGTTTGGACCACTAAGTCAATTTGGGCAACTAAAAAATTGATCATTTGGGTCTTCTGATTTCATCAGGTACGGTATTCATATTGGATGAGTCAAATGTATAGTATGTTTTGGTTTTCCTCATAGATCCTGGGAATTCTTGTGTTTTCTCCAAAACTAGAGTTATTATCCCATTGGACTTATCATTTAATCATAGCCCCTCTCCTAGTTCATGTTGTTTTCTATGTATGTTGTTGGTTTGAGGTCAATGTTTACCCATATGGTCAAATGGATGAATGTGCAGTTTCATTGTTGTATTTCCACAACTAGATTTCATTTTTATACTTCAATAATAATTTATTGTGTGTCATTGGTTTATAGTTCATATCACTCCCATATATCTCCTTTTGATTCATGAAAATAGTCATCTTCCCATGGGGATCAAGAATTCCCGCCCTTGTTTTTTTGGGTGTCGGGATGGAGGATATCTCACCATGGTTCATGAATGTATTTCATTGATTTCAATTATATTCTGTATTCTTCCCCTTTTGACATGGTTTATAGACATTATCTATTGGGAATTCTATTTTATGTAGATATTTGACTAAACTATTCCGACATAACTTTATAATTGAATGGATATGTAATATAATAATATCATATTCCAAATAATAGATTTTTTAAGAAAGGCTCATATATAAGAAATATTTTTTGAAATCAATGAGTCTAATGTAACAAAATAAAAATAATCATTTAATAAGTCATTTAAAAAACATTTTAAAAATTAAAAACATAAATGCATTATTTTCAAACTTAATAGTAATTCTATCATTACATAGCTTTGATATTATAACATATTATACTTTTCTCCATCCAAAAATTAAACCTCCGAAATTAAAATAGTTTTACATTTACAAATATGTCCCAGACCAATAATTTTTCAATTTGAATTTTCAGAAAAATTGACATATCCAACCTCTAACATGATTAGTTTTTTAAAATTTGAATTGCATTACAACAAAATTTTTTAATAGACATTGTCTATATTAAGTAGATTATTACTGGATATTTTCATTTATATTTCCCAAAATAAAATTTTTAAATGAAATTTTACTTTTTTACCCAAATAATCATGGGTCCAGAAAAGTATGTAATCAATTCTTTATAAATATAGATTTTATCAACTATTTTCATACATGAAGATTTTAGAATATTAGAAATAAATATTACTGAGATCTATAAGAATAAAAACTATAAATAGTTTTTGAAGAGCATGAACTATGAATAAAATGATTTTTAATGATACTATAAGATCAAGGTTAATATACTTTACTATTATTGTATTTGGGTGTTTTCATTTTTTGAATAATTTGGGTCATGGTATTCCCCCTATTTTTAAATCATTCAAAATCATTCTTTAGTTCTTAATTAGATAATATTAATTCACTTTTCTATTTTTTCATTTAATTTTTACCTAACAAAATAGTAAGACCAATCATAAGTCTAGCAGTGATTTAATATTAGTTATTAAAATATTAAATTTTTCTTTATTCTCATCAAAGGTATCTTACAACATATCAAATAGGAGAAAATAACTTCGTTAGTCATTTTTAATCACTATTCTCATTTTTATAAAAAAAATTTCTATGAAGAAGAGATATATGAAAATAATCTGATACCCACAATTTTTATATAATAAAAAACATATAAAATCTCAAGATTTTATTCTCTTATTTAATAATAGTTTCATTACCTATATTCAATATCAATACAATATTCTTTCATAGTAGGATTTCACCTTTTATTCATATAATCATTTTTATTCTTGAATTTTACTTTACTGTACTCATCCTTGAAATGGACATTTCACTTTCATTCATAGAAAATTATCTCATTTTTAGTATAATACTTATTCCAATATATTTTCAAATTACATATATTATCATAATTTTTATTGTAAATTGGAATAATATTGAACATTGTCATTTTTAGAACATTTTAAATAAAGTTTATAAGTGTTTCATCTCTTTTTCACTATTTTTAGGTGACTTGTTGATACATGAGTTATATTTTTTCATCATCACCTTTTATTTTGTTGAAAGGGTTCTGAAGGGAAAATTTTTTTTATTTCCCCCTTATTATATATATATATTTTATTTCTCCTCATACATAATTATCTCACTTATTATCTCTTAACGAATAAACTTACCCACATCAAATGATTCTTGGATTGAGACTGGTGTTCTTATCCTTTTCTGAGGTCAAAATGGCAATAGATGAATCATATAGTCCTTATTAGAAAAATGATTCCCAAACGATTTAATAATGTTTACAGTCTAATTCAATCTATGATACATTTACTAAATAGGTTCATATTTTTTTTAATTTAAAAGTAACATATTTAATCGTACATGTTATAAAATTTATTTCTTTGACAATAGATGTTCCCTCATGAGAAATGGCTAACACTCCAAAGATTCAAAAGAAATAGTACAATAGAAATTATATTAAATTATTTATCTCTCAAAAAAAAATATAAATTATTCCAAGATTTTAATTTATATTCATATACAGTTTCAATAAAATTACTCCTCGTAGATCTGTCAATTAAAGGATCCTCATATTGATCATCAATTAGTGTCTAAATATCAAAACCATAGAATTTTAAGGAATTTTAATTTTAATCCTCCAGTGTGCCATGTTAACTCTATTAAAATAAGTGATTATTTTTGTACCATATCCTTATTTTTAATTATTATCCATAATTAATTAATTGTATAAATAGTTGAAATTTAAGATCAATAAAATAAAACATAACTACAGTTGAAAAATATTTGAAATATCTTCTATTAGAAAATGTTGACCAAAGTACGAAACTAGGGAGGGTGTGAATTGATTACCCATAAAAAATTTCAATTAAAAAAAATTCAAACAAATCCCCCAATTATAAAAAAAATCATATTTAGTCAAAATAATATAATTATATAAGTTTTAATAATCAAAATATTAATCGTTTCATTATTATGAAACTCTTAAAACAATATTTCATATAAATTTAATTTATGAAACTATGTTTTATAATCATACACATTATAAAAACATTTTGTAAGACTACCTATAAAAATATAATTTTTTATCGGTATAATATATGATATTGTTTTAACAATGAATAAAAAATAATAACAAAAAACACATAAGAGAATAAATCAAGGGGTTTAGTTTCATGTCGATACATAAACACCTAATCATAGAAATCATTTTATTCCAAGAAGATTATTATAAAAATAATCTAATCCATAATCTTGATCATCTTATTACAAAAAATAGCACACTAGATATATTTTATTAAAGGCACCTCTATAGTAATACATGGGAAGAAACAAATTTATGCCACACATGACCTTTTCCATAGTTGTCATTGGTATGAAAATAGAGATACATGAGAGTGTGTGTGACAAATATTCCATTTTAATCATAAGAGAATGTTTTACAGATAAATTGAGTACAAATTCATAGTGTTCAAAAGTAAATCATAAATTATATCTGGGAAATATGAATAGATTCAAAGATGTATTGATTCTTATTATGAATATCATTACATGGTTGTGGCTCATTGTATTTGACTTGGTTAGTAGATAAAACATGTTTCTCTTGAATTTGATGAAAAAACTGGAGTCTTAGGGTTTTGTTTTATATATTTATATCCATTGAAACATTTTACATAATATTATAGATTTACAATAAGAGAATATTTGTTCACCAGTGTATTCCACAAACTACTAATATATATTTATGTATGCATGTATGTCCACTATCATTTGTTTTTATATCTTGTACATGGGGGAATCATCCATAATATAGAACACAAAGCTAAAAACTTGCATTGAGGAATAATATTATGGATTTATTAGATCTATGAAATTATCAATAAAAAATCAGAAAACTTCTAACTCAAGAATAAATGAATCAGTGGAGTGGATTATGAATAAATGATTAATTAATCAGTGTGAGAATAACAACATTAACTCTAATAATCTAATAGTTTGAAGCCTTAAATACAAATGAAAAACACTAACTATATCATGATGGTGGTAGAAAATCACTAATAGTATCATAAACCATTTATATCATTGTCCCGTAGTATAATTGTTAACAGTGGATAATCATAAAAATTTATAGATGGAGTCTGGTAGGAGATCAACAGTTGCGGTAGATTAACTCTACCGATAGAATAGCTATAGAAGTTGAGAATATTTGGTGGTAGAAGAATGGGAGGTTGAATATCTATAATGGTAGAATATTTTCTGGTATAATATAATTATGGAAGTATAATAACTCTAGTGGTAACAGTCTTCACATGTAGATGATCGCACTAGTAGATCATATTACCTAATGGTAGGATAATAGAGCCAATGTTATATCATTTTGAACTAATGGTGTATCATCAGTCCCAATGCTAGCCACATTGAACTAATGGGTGATATCTGTAACTTTTATTATAAAATTTTGAACTATCATTGTATCTATACATAAAATAATTTTCATTGTAATGTGATATACTATCATAAAATAGAAAGCATATTAGAATCATAATAATCTTTATTTTTGAACATTTAAATAAGGAGGCAATAAAAATTTCTGTTAAATTTATTGGTACGAATAGTATTAACTACATTATGAAATATATTATAAAATATCCAACATAATATATATGTATTTATTAATTCATAGAAAATAAACATTAAATTTTTTAGATTGTTTATATAATTATAAAAAAATTTGATGCAATTCAAAATTATTTTTATTGTTTTTCATATGTAAATAAAAATTTTAAAAGGATAAAGATTATATTTAATAAAATTTAAATAAAATTTAAATAATTGCATCAAAATTATCTTAGGTTGAATTTCTATTATTTTTCATTAAAATTTATATTTTCCTATAAATATTGGTACGTAATTTTTTTAATAGAAAACTGTAAACTTTTTACAGGAATGTCAAATGCTAAATATTGTTTCTAAATTCAATAAATGTAAAATATATTCAGATATAGTTTTTATAATCTAATTATGTAATTGGAATCAATTTTATGTTTTTATTATGTACAATAACCTTTATATATGTTCAAATGAATTTAAATAAACTGTTTTTATTCAGGTATTGTCTTTTTCCTTAATAAATTTAATCGATCATTTTTGGATGAAGGTATTTTTATATTTATATATTATATATTTCTTCATCTTTTTAAAATTAATTAAATATATTTCTATTCATGAGATGATAATAAATTTAGTGTCATATTTAAAAAATGTAATTCTTCTAAAAATCATGTTTCAGAACAAATTTCATGAATATATTTCAAATGATTTATAGAAATGATAGATAATGAAACATATATATGGGATTAAATATTAGGAATAGAGATGTTAAAATATGAAAAATATGCCCCCTTATAATATGAATAGTTACATTGAAAAAAATTTCATTAGGGTAAAGGTTAAATCAGCATAATCTAGTATAAAACTACGTGACATGGTAACACAATTTTTTGT
This sequence comes from Viscum album, assembly GCA_963277665.1. Classification (NCBI taxonomy): domain Eukaryota; kingdom Viridiplantae; phylum Streptophyta; class Magnoliopsida; order Santalales; family Viscaceae; genus Viscum; species Viscum album. Next base: position 1,727,686,536 of record OY728161.1, on the reverse strand, counting down.
TAGTTCAAATTATATTAATAAAATTTTGAAAATATAAACATAAACTAATTTATTATTATTATTATTATTATTATTATTATTTCTGTATTTTCAAAAAAAATCACTTTCTAGATGATTGAGAACCAAACAAAAATCACTTTTAGGCTAAGTGAGAACTAAAACAAGAAGAACCACAAGAATGGAAGTGTGTCTAAGTGGATCCACCATTGAATACACATGACATAACCAAACCATAACACCAAAAAAATGGCAGTGGATGAGCTATGGAAAGAGCATCGAACCACTACAAAGACACCACCATTCCAAAAGAGAACCCCCAAATTATATGTCTTCATCGAAGCCACCAACACAATCCAAAACATCGTGGAATCAATCACACCGAACCAATATGGGGTCTTGTGCAAAGGATAAAAATGAAATGGAATAGGAAACAAGGAGAAGAAGAGCCATCCAGCAACAATGAAGCAACAATAACATAGGAGGAAAAACCAGTAGGGAATTGAGAATCCATTTGGTGAGGAGAATAACTCTTACACCGAGAATTCCTTTGACGACCATCCATGTCTACGTACAAGCCCATATTGTCGATGATGGACATTCCACAATACGAATCCAACGAAACCAAACCAGTCCGTAATATGGATTTAAATTATGTTCATTCGTACGTAAAATTAATTGTGTCCATGAAAAGTGTAATAAATATTATTGATAAAATTATTCATATGAGTCTAAATAATTATATAACAAAATATATATGAGATTTATATAATAATTAACAATATTGAGCTGAATTAAAAATGAAAATTAACATGTACCAAACCCACTGAATAAAAACAAACATGAAAAATGAAGCTGATAGAACCCGGAAAAGTAATTTTAATAAATAATTGTTAATAAATTGACGATTTAAAGATAAGATAAAATAAAATAATATACGATATTTATTAATATAGTTATTTAATATATGTAGAATAAATTTTTTCATTATAAACGAGGTCCCAACATGTATGTTAGATGAATGACCTATGATTACAAATTTTCATCTCACTTTTATTTTTATGAGACACATGAAATATTCACAACTTCTTTCTTTTATTTAGTTTTAATAATTATGAGGAATTCATTTTATGATTATTATTATGATAACTTGTCGATTATTTTTACATATTACATTTTACTAACTTTATATGGTATATTCTTCAAATGTTTCCAAAATTATAAGGGTATTATGTTACAATCATATTTATTATTATTATTACTTTTAATTAATTTTATGATATAAATTTATTATGATATTCTAATTAATAAACTCTTAGATTTTATAATACATTTGTTTTTTTTAAACATGTTTTATTTTATTTTTCCTCACCATATGTACTCAAGATACGAAAAAATATTTTTTAAGGAAAATCAAACTTGTTTATCTCTTCAGTTGAGAATAACTTTTTATCATATATAAATATTTTTCGTAAACAATTTAATTTAGTGTTTTACTATTATCCGAGGATTTTATGAATTATTATTTTTTCAATATTATACTTTTTATAAATTTTTAAAAAATTTCTTCATAAATTTTTTGATCATCGTGATTTTTGAATTAATCTATAAAATTGTGAATGTAATTTTTTATTTTAACGTATACAACATTAACCGAATTTCCATCCATAATGAATACTCAATGATTTGATGGTTAATTTAAAATTTTAAATTGATACATAAAATATAAATTTTTATAATTTAATTATTTTCTTTCAAATTGAAAAGTATGTTTTCCACAATATTGTTTTAATGAGGTTTTTAATTTATTTTTATTCATAAAATTAAAAAATTGTTTATTTAATGTAGGTGTTATTATGTATAAGATAAATGGATTAAATATTATCTTCTAAATATGTTCTATAATTATCATTAATATTTATTATTATAACCTTATCATTTTTCCTTATGTTATAATATGATAAACTATTAAAATAATTAAGAAACTTGATTTGATTCGATCGATTATGCTATAAAGAAATGGTTAACAAAGACATTTCTTTCAATGAGTTCTAGAAATATGTATATTGTATGATCATAAGGAATACATATATATCATTTTAATTATGTGGTTATTGAAACATATATCTCTTTCAAAGTTATTATGTAATGATGTAAAATTCATGATCTATATATGATATATGTGAACCTGATTCCATGTTTATGATTTCAATGGATGACGTGCATTTCAAATATGTAAGATTATGAATCATCTTGGAATTCATGTTTATAATATTATTCATTGATCTAACATTCATTTCCATGAGAATGTTCAAGAACCTATTTTTCATGTCTATAAGATTATGTATGGACCCCGTTATTATGTACCTATGTTTGTGTTTGGACTTGGATTTCATTTCATTGAGATTTTATATAGACCTAATAACATTTCCATATGTTTATTCGAGGGAATAATTTCATGTCCTAATCATGATGAGTGAAATTATATCTATTTAAACTTGTTCTAAATTTTATACACTTATATGTATGGTATAAACTCATGTATTTTTTCAATAGTATTATATCATGGCTCATGTAATTCCATTTCATTTGGATTAATGCCTTATAAACATCAATTCCTTATTATATGAATCAAGTGTATGATCTATGATATGAGATGTATTAATTTAATTTTTTTTATCTTGTTCTCATATCTCTCTATACATTTAATAGTCAAATGCTCATTAATGTCTTCTTCTTTTACCCTTACGGACGATTTGATCCATACTTTTTCTATGTTTCATTTTCTATATGTTCTAAAGAATGGTTTGAGGGTCGATATGAATAAGAAGGGTTATAGATATAAAAAATATAGTGGGAGACTATTATAATCCTTTGTATATTTTTATATGATTGTAATGAAATTATACCTATATGATTCTCGAATGGATTGTTTTGTTATGTAATTAATATTTTTCTAAAATGATGAAATTTCTATGAATGAAATTTATGTGTTTCTGAAGATAGTTTATCATTTTATTTCAATAATATGAATATATTTTATTTTTTAAAGAATAAATGCATTCATTCATGTTCATTATGATAGATATTATTGAAACATTGTAAAATAATATAAGATTAGGGTATTTGTGCATTTAATGTTTTGAATTTTATGCTAATTTATTATTTTAGGGATAGATTGTGAAATTGATCTTTAAATAAAATACTAGATTTAAAATTATATATTTTATATAAGTTTTCGAATTTTTTTACATAATTATTAGATGATTTATAAGTATGAAAATTTATATATTTCTTTAAGATGAAAATTTTGTGTCATTATTAATTTTTTATGGAATTATTTCTTTTTATGATGTGTTATCCATATTAGATAAATTTTTATAATTGTTTTTCTTTTGGTTAATATGGATAAATATAAAGAATGATGTATTATTATATTATTTATTTTATGTTCAATTATAAGTAAATTAAATTGAATCAAGAATTTAAATTCTTCAATAATATTCATTTATTGGAGTAATAAATGTGACAGAAGTCAAAAATATTCAACAGAAAACAGAATGATGAAATAATCCATATGAAATGAAAGTAAATAAAATCGGTATATTTTATCATATTCTATATGTTGATATTTTAAGAATACATAAACAGTAGTAAAAGGATATTGGAATGAAAATATTATCATCTTTACTTCATTTTATTATGATTTTATGGTCCTCTCCACCCCTTACATATCAATTATTTTTTTTGTTATTAAATTCCTTTTTATTGTGTTATATATCACACTATATTATTCATATACATTATCTATCCACATTCTGTCCATGTTTTCAATTCTTAATAATTTTATCCTTATATATAAAAATGATTATATTTTATTTTTGGTATCCTTTTTGTTTCAAATATCCATTCTTCAAAACATGTTTTATTATTTATTCATTCAATGCGGGTTTTCAATAAAATAACATTGATTACCGAGATACAATTTGAAGTTCATGATTTATTTAAGTGGTATATAATAAATAATCCTAAATATTTAGTTTAAAATAATATTTTGAATGATACGTTTTCTAACATGAAATTTTGAGCTTCATATGAACGCCAATATACAATAAAATAATATCATTTAAATGTGGTAGTTATAACCTAGGAATTATGTTAGAAGGTATAAATAATAATTTAAAAAAATATAAAAATATGTTTAATGGATTTATATAATTAAAATTTATTAACTAATTTGAATAAAATAATTACATAATTTTCAATAAATACTTTTCAGGCTTCAAAAATATGTATTCTTCATATATGGTAATTATTTCATTTTGTGCTTGAACATTCTTATTAATTTAAACCATTTTATAATTTTAATTTGACATAATGAATATAATTTTATAAATGATAATGATAGTATTATCTTGGTGTTATTTTTTTTGATATTTCAGAAAAGATTTAGTATTAATTAAATAGTGAAATGTACCCATTTTGGTAAAAAATTATTTTATTATAATTAAATCAAGTGATTTAAAATTATCATAAGTAAATTAATATTATATTAATATAAAATTAGTATACATTAATTATAAATAATATATTTATATAAATTAGATTCATTATAATAAAAATATTTATTAGAAGTTCTTTTTTTGGTGAAAAACACTCTTTTTCTAAAAAACACTTCTTTTTATAAAAAAACTCCTTTATGTACAAAAATGTTCTTTATCATAATGAATAAAATTAATATATTAATTTTTTATTTTTCATTATACTTTATATATTTTATATTTTATAAAATATTTTGACATTAATTTAAGTGATTATATACGGAAACCAATGGAACTAAATTATGTTATATACTACATTTTTTTTCTAGCCATTAGTTTTGATTGAATTTTGGGATCTCATTTATAATTAAATTATTTAACATGCTAAAAATAAATCTAAAAAATGGATGATATATTGTTCATGATCATAATTAATATAAATAAATATGTTTTTCATAAATGATTTATCATAATTAATAGTAAAGGAAATAAAATTTCAGTATTATAATAAAAGATAAAATGAGTTTACTATTATGCTTAACTAAGAGATTAGGGTAGAAACATCACATAAAAATTCATAATTTTTTAAAATATATTTAAACCTATTTTTACCTTATATATGAATCATTTTCATTTTTCTCACACTTTATCATTAATGTGACCTAAAATTATTTAAATCATTCATGTAATTTCATCTCTGTCTCTCCCATGACATATAAAAGTACATATATTATTTTCCCTCATTAAAAATATCAAAGCCTTATAGCTCATAATACACAGAAATTATTATAGTATTATATTCTTCCAATTTATCTTATATTTTTTTTTCTTCACATAAGACCAATTTTATAACAATTATGGGGTATCCCAACTGTGGATTCTCAATAAAAGGGTAAAAATATTAACTGAGATATTTCAAATATATTTCATCATATAAAATGCATGAAACATTTTAATAAATAATAAAATGATAAATAAAATATAATAAATATAATATAATTTTATTATAAATATTTAACAACAATTCATAACCTCTTCTCCATTAAATTTGAAATAAATGTATTGTTCATGCGTACTTATGAAAAATTAACTCCACTTTGTCAAATGATTAATATTACATTACCAAACATAATTATTGGATAATATAATGAATTTGGTTTATATATATTATATATTTTATAGAAGTATTATTCAGTAATTATTACATATTTTATAACTTCATATCACCCGAGTCATTGGAAAATGATTATATTTTACGTTCGTACATGTAGACTACCATGTCCACATAATGATTTTATTCAATATTCATTTTAACATCAAATGATAGGTAGCGTGAACATATTTAAGAAATATATGTGATATTGTGATTTTTATAATGATTGTATGTAGTTTTAATGTGATTTAACATTCCTTAATTCCATAAATATAAAATTAGAAAGATCAAATGTGCTTATGTATGGACTATCCTCTCAATGATGTTATAGATTAAAATTTTCAGGACTACATTATATATAAGGTTATAAAAGTGTATATAATTATTAATTATTATAATTATAAAATTATTATTATTTTTAGATTGTTGAACTATGAAAAAATGTCATGGATCATAATTACTAATCTATACCAGAGAAGAAAAATGAAATATTTAACACCAAAAATGAATATTTTAATATTGAACTACTTATAACCTCATGTAAAAATATAATAGGTGGATTATATTGGGTATTTTAAGTGTGATTATAGTTATATATATAATTATAGTAAAATTTATTTAATTATACAAGATGATAGAGCTATGACAATCCAAGTCTTGTATAATGTAAGGATTTCAAATCTAACTTTTATTTCTTTGAGACAAATTCCATATTCACCACTTGTTTATTTTTTTGGAGTATATATTATCCATTTATATATTATATTATTTATTTTATTGACATTATTTGGATATAAAAATCACTATATTGTTCCATAATTTATGTTTATTAGATTCATAGATTTACAATGTTGTAAGGGTTGTTCATCTAAAGTTTTTTAGTCATGTTTGATGTAATAGGAATAGTTAGGTTTATATAGAACATTTAATGATAAATTAATAAGTTATGTCATATATACTTATGTATTTTTTTGTATTTAATGTTATGATTAAAATTATTTAATCTTAGGGGATTTGATTTTAAATTTACCATATTTGTAAGGGATTACAATCTCATAATATCTTCTATGGGACATTATTTATGTTACAAACATATCTTCATTAATGGGTTTTATATAATTCTAGTCTAATATATTTCAGATGAATATACATAATTTCATTATAATTATTTTTAAAATTTTTGTGTTATTTTATAGGAATTACAACATAAATGTTTCCAAAGTGGTAAGGGACTTATGTTATAATCTCATTTTTTACAGATTATTTATTATAATATTGGTGATGATTAAATTTTAGGATATATACCTCCAAAATATTATATATATTTTTATTATATGTTAATTTATTGATTCTAAATATTCATGTTTCATTAAACTATATTTAATTTCTCATGTGACTGGATGATATTTTTGACTGAAAACCAACTTTGTTTTTTTCATTTCAGATTGTTTCTTCCATATCCATGTTTTCATCAAAATATATTCAATCAGGTTTTATCTATTATAAAATATATTATATAATTTTTTTAACAATATATTACTTTTTATACCATATTATGAATATTTTATTCATATCATTTTTGAAACAAGGTACTTTTTTCGTGAATATTAGAAAAATATATTTTGTATTAATGTATAATGTTTGAAATTTTATTAATACATCCATAATAAAATTCATTTAATTTTAATTTACATGTTTAAATGGTTATATTCAAATACATTGATTTTTGAAATATTTTTTAAAATTTTTATAGTTTAACTATGTAATTTCAAAATGAAATATTGTATTCCTAAAAAAATTTCTATGATATTTTAATGGTTTTTTCATTTTTTAAAACATTCATTGTTGTTTCTTATAATTTATGAGTAATATGATCCAATGTCAGCAATATTGTTTTTTCTATTGTTGATAATTGATTATGATGATACAATATTGATAAATCCCATTTTCTTTTCCATGAGTTTTGATATGAAGAAAATATAAATGTTTTCATGATCATGTGGAATACATATGAATAAAATATGATTATGTGATTAGTGGTTTTATTATGTACCTCTAATTATTTAGGAAAATATTAAAGTTTTATGATCTTAAATCGTACAAGGGAGGACATTATAAGACCCAATGATGGTACATGAGATGTTTTCAGAAAACCAAAATAGGATTCATAAAGCATCTTAAAACACCGAATAAGATACATTGGTGGTTATTCTAATCCGAGGATGATATTATCATCTTGGAATGTAGCCATGAAATAATTTTATTTAATTATAATTATCACATCCCTTATTCCACTCATTTATTAAATTATCCTATCAAAAAGATATGATCTCATAACACAAGTACATTGATTCGTTAATGATTCATGTCTTATGAACTATGATGCCTTGTTCCATGAATCATGTTTATGATACATGAATTAATGGGTATTATTTTCTAATGATTAGATTTATTTTCTCATACACATATTATT